>CM059039.1:36652549-39416716 GCA_030279155.1 Forsythia viridissima | reverse complement strand
AAAAACTCTACCGAACAAGCTCTAAAATTTTTTAGACTGAACTAATATATGAGAAAAAAAGAATTTCTGTAATAGAAAGAATATTTATTGGGTCGGGGGACTTTATTAAAGAGAGTCTCACATATATCTTCCCTGATTATATATATATATATATATATATATATATATATATATATGATATTGAATCAAAGCTTAATACATGTGGTTGCTCTAAAAGAAATTCAAGGCCTCCAAGAATTGAGAAATTGTTAGATAATACCAAGAAAAATGGACAGTAGGTACGGGCAATATTAGATACGCATCTAGCTTAACGTCTGAGGCTATGTGCTAATTTTGGCGATATTTCGAAGTTTAACACTTACTAAAGATAAGAAGATTTCTGAATGGTGTTTGTTGTATAAGCTAATTTTCTATTAAAAGAGACGAATTAAATAAAAATACAAATAGAGTGTTCCTTGAGAATTTTCGTTTTCTGTTATAGAGAGTCAGAGACTCAAATCAAAATAATACAGATATTAAGACCAGAAAATAGTAATACAGACCGTCTTGCAAATATGAGAGAGATGCAAGAAGCAAATAGGGAAGCAGAAGCAAACAAAGTAATGCATAACGTAAGGTCGCTTTCTTTCCCTAGCCGGAGCTTTGCCCATTTTGTTTAGTGAGTGAGTATTTTTTTTTTTTTTTTCTATTGATACACCCCAAAAAAATAAATAAATAAATTCTTAAGGACCCTTGTGTATTGTTACTCGGAGAAGGCCTATGTTATGGTGAGTTTGGACTAACCACGCCCTCTCGTGCCTCTGCCGAATAAGCTTAAATTGGATATTTTTTTCATAAGAAATTTATTTAATTTTATAATTCGTATCACGTATCGGCCATGATACTGGAGTTTGTAGGCCCAAAGTAATGATCAAAATTGGGCCAGTTAAATTGACTGGTCAAAACCCACTAATCTGTAGTTGACAGGCCCTAATGTTTTGAAGCCCAAAGGTTATTGGCCCATCAGGCGTGTCTGTTCATTTTACATACACCTTTCAAGCCACGAGAGTATTGAGTGGGAAAATTAAGTGATAATTTCATCATATATTAAAAAATTTAAAATAATTTAAAAAATACTATTTAACTTTTTTTATTCTAAAAATACTATTTTTTATTTTTGTAACACTTGTTGTTACATTTGTTATGTATGTTAATAACAAATGTAACACATTTATTATAACTAAAATAACAAATATAACAAGTGTTACAAAAAAAAACATTATTTTTAGAATAAAAAAAAATATGACAGAATTTTAAGAAATATTTTATTTATTGTGGTTATTTTTGAAAAAACCCTGAAAATTAATCGCTAAACTGCCGATCTAAACCATTCCAGTTATTTTTGGTCGATTTTTGGCAAGTTGGTGGTTCAGTTCAATTAGGGTGTGTTTGATTCAAACATTTTCCATGGAAAATATCACTTCCATGGAAAATCTTGTCAAATCCAACACTTTTATTTTCCCACTTTGTTATTTGATTGGCACATAGAAAAGCAAATACATTTTCTAGGTACAAGCATTTAAAGCATAGATTTGCCTTTTTTTCTTGGAAAAAATTTTCTTGCCTAAATAGTGGAATTTATTTTTTCACTTCCATAAAAAATATTTTCATTTTCCACATTTTTTTCATGCTACCAATCAAACACACCCTTAGTTCAAAATTTGGAAGGTCAGATCAATTTTCAGTTTGGTACCACAAACCCTATTGGACCCGACCCGAACATTTTCTTTTTAATGTAAGTTATTTAATGGTCGAAGTTTAACAATTAGGTAAAACAAGAAGGAGGGCCCAATTACTCAAATCGAAACCCTAGCCATCGCCTGTTTCCACTTGTTCTCTCTATCTCATCGCCAGTTGCCATCGGCCACCTCCTCCTTTCTATCCCATCTCTCTCACCACTGGTCACCTCGTTGAAATCTGTTGGAAGAGTCAATCGTCGCCGGACACCTCTGCTTTTTGTCCCATATCTCACGCCGCCGACCACCTCATCTGAATCAATTGAAAGATAACTCATCTTTTCTCGTCTGAAGCAGGGTCAAGAAAGAAACGGACTAAATCTAGTAATCTTTAATTGAACCACAAAATTGTTTACCTACTAATTTATTGTACTTGTAAGCTATTGAAGATTGTGAGTTCTCATATCATTTTTCATAATGTATACTAAACATGTACCCTTTGTTGTTTGATAATTATGTTCGGCTATTTAAACATTTCATCTTCTCTGTATGAAACGAACGAGATCACTACAATTTGGGCCAAAGCCCAAACTGAGTAACCAAACCAAATTAGTTTGAGTCAATTCGATTTCAACAGGTTGGTTTAGGTTAGAATCCACCGAAACCGACCAAGTTAGTTTTAGGTTGGCTTATTTGCACAAATGGTCCCTGACTTTTGCACTTACTGCGGGTTGAGGACCTATCTTTTTATTTTTGGCAGTTTAGCCCCTATTTCAAATGTTTTTGGCAGCAATGGTCCTTTTCAATAATTTCCATCCAAATGGCCGTCAAATTTCACGGTGGAAGTTTTTTTATTTAGAAAATGCTTATTTGCACAAATGGTCCCTGACTTTTGTAAAGAAAAATTTGCAACAAAAGTCCCTAATATTTTAGAAAGTGTTGAAAAGTCCCATAACCTTCTAATCCTAACACATATGACCCTAAACTTTTTTGACAATTTTATCCCTAACTTAAATAAATTAAAAATAACTCACAAACTTTTTTAAAAATACAAATAAGTCCTAAATCTTTTTATTTTTTTACAGATTTACACTTAAAATAATAAAAAGTGTGTCATCAAGTCCCAAAACTTTTAATTTTATTCACCAAAATAATATTTAAAATGTGTTTGATTAAAATCAAATTTTTTAGTAAAAGTGATTGAAAAATTGTGGGACCATAAAATGTGTGGTTAAAATTAATTGTTGACTTTAACTTTAACTTTTTAACAAAATCAAAATTGAAAACAAACGGGCTCTTAGAGTCTCTACAGATTTTGTCCAGTGGTCTATTAATTAACAAAAAAATTATACCCATGATCAAAATTTGACCAATTTAAAATTTTAATTTATTTTTTATATCAATTACTAGAAGTGGCAAAATGGGCCAGCCCAGTGGGCCAGTCCAGATAGCTTGGTCTCTAGGCTGGGCTGGTCCAATAAAAAATTGATTAAATAAAAATTAGGTCAATTTAGTCCAATACAACTAGTCAACCAGGCTGGCCCGATAATTTTTTTTTTTTGCCCAAATCCTTACTCCACACTTCAAACACCCCACCCATCCCCTCTCCTCTCCGTGAAATGTGGCTGCCAGGGGTGGGGTGTTTAAAGTGTGGGGTAGGGACTTGGGCAAAAAAAAAAAATTATCGGGCCAGCCTGATTGGCTAGTTGTACCGGACTAAATTGACCTAATTTTTATTAGATCAACTTTTTATTGGACTAGCCCAGCCTAGAAAACGGGCAATCTGAGCTTACCCATTTTGCCACCTCTAGTAATTGATATGAAAAATAAATTAAAATTTTAAATTGGTCAAATTTTGATCATGGGTATAATTTTTTTGTTAATTAATAGATCACTGGACAAAATCTGTAGAGACTCTAAGAGCCTGTTTGTTTTCAATTTTGATTTTGTTAAAAAGCTAAAGTCAAAGTCAACAATTAATTTTAACCACACATTTTATGGTCCCACAATTTTTCAATCACTTTTACTAAAAAATTTGATTATAATCAACCACATTTTAAATATTATTTTGGTGAATAAAATTATTGGGCCATCCTGGTTGACTAGTTGTATCGGACTAAATTGACCTAATTTTTATTTAATCAATTTTTTATTGGACCAGCCCGGTCCCAGCCCAGAGACCGGGCTATCTGGACTGGCCCACTAGGCTGCCCCATTTTGCCACCTCTAGTAATTGATATAAAAAATAAATTAAAATTTTAAATTGGTCAAATTTTGATCATAGGTATAATTTTTTTGTTAATTAATAGACCACTGGGCAAAATCTGTAGAGACTCTAAGAGCCCGTTTGTTTTCAATTTTGATTTTGTTAAAAAGTTAAAGTCAAAGTCAACAATTAATTTTAACCACACATTTTATAGTCCCACAATTTTTCAATCACTTTTACTAAAAAATTTGATTTTAATCAAACACATTTTAAATATTATTTTGGTGAATAAAATTAAAAGTTTTGGGACTTGATGACACACTTTTTATTATTTTAAGTGTAAATCTGTAAAAAATAAATAAAAAGATTTAGGACTTATTTGTATTTTTGAAAAGGTTTATGAGTTATTTTTAATTTATTTAAGTTAGGGATAAAATTGTCAAAAAAGTTTAGGGTCATATGTGTTAGGATTATAAGGTTATGGGACTTTTCAACACTTTATAAAATATTAGGGACTTTTGCTGTAAATTTTTCTTTACAAAAGTCAGGGACCATTTGTGCAAATAAGCATTTTTTAAATAAAAAAACTTCCACCGTAAAATTTGATAGCCATTTGGATGGAAATTGTTGAAAAGGACCATTGCTGCCAAAAACATTTGAAATAGGAGCTAAACTGCCAAAAATGAAAAGATATGTCCTCAACCCGCAGTAAGTGCAAAAGTTAGGGACCATTTGTGCAAATAAGCCGTTTTAGGTTGGGTCCAAAATCAATCCAACACAAGTCACGCTCACTCCTATGCGAGAGTTTTTCTTCATTCATAAAATAATGGATGGCAATTTTCATAAATACACAAGAAAAATAAATGAGTAATTAGCACATATTGTTTCTAATGTTTGCTCTCATTGTGTAAAGCATCTCTATTGTTTGGATTTTGGTATCTAGACCCCTAAATAAATGTTTCTCTGCAGAAAAGGTCCCTTCCGTTCATATTCGTTAAAATTTTCCGTTAAAAGTATTAAAAATGTTAATTAGTACAAATAAATCTAAACAATAAGGATGATTTGTACCCAAAAAAATAAACGATAGGAACGTTTTACATACACAAATGTTTAAAGCTTGATTTTGAATCTTCATCTTCCAACAATTATAAAATTTCATACAAATAGATAAAATCACATATATTGTAATATTACACTTAAATATAGTAAAAAAAACTTACACACATTACAAGAACAAGACGCATCCGAATAAATGTATACTGACAAATACATTGTAAACGTTTCAATAAGCCACATTACAATCAACTCACACACAAAAACTAAACACCACGTTTTAAAATTGAACAACTTTTTCTCTTTCTACAAATTCAATAATTGTTCTTCATACGCATTCTTGGATCAAAGAAAATCAAGTATTATCTCCACTGTGATATACTTTGTCCCTATCGTTTGTTAAATATACTATACATGAATGTGTATATGGCAGCATACATTTGTTTGGATGTATCAAGTTCTTGTAATGTCTATGAGTTTTCTTCACTATGTTTAAGTGTAATATTATAATGTATGTAATTTTATCGATTTGTGTAAAATTTTATAATTGCTGGAAGAAGAAAACTCAAAATCTGACTTTAAATATTTGTGCGCGCAAAACGTCTTTATTGTTTACTATTTTTTTGTACAAGTCATCTTTATCGTTTAGATTTATTTGCACTAATTAACTCTTTTGAGAATTTTAACAGCAATTGTTAACAAATATGGACGGTATGGACTTTTTGTGCAAAGAAGTGTTTATTTAGCGGCCCAGATGCCAAAATTCAAACGATATAGACGCTTTGCACAATGAGAGCAAACGATAAGAACGAAATGTGCTAATTACTCAAAAATAAACTATTTTCGAAAATATTGGTCAATATTTTTTATTGTAAAAATAGTGTATTATTACACTTTTGTAACACGTGTAACAAGTGGTGGAGCTAGAAATTTTTTCTTGAGCGGGCCAAAAAAATTTGTTGGCGCAACGCATCCTACAAATTGAGAAAGTTTTAAAAAATGAGTCAAAGATAGTTATTCAAAATGAATTTAATAATCTTATTTTTTATCTTCTAATTCTCATTTTGATATCACCTCTTTCGACTTATTTTTGAACTATGTTCTTCACTCGTTGGGGTTAGTTCTTGATACTATTTCTAAGATTCACTATAAAGTTCACCAAGCATATTTTGGATTGAAAACTGTTGAGCGTCGAATTCAAAATAACAAATTAAATATAGATGCTAGAATGAATATAATAATCTGATTTTTTATTTTTGCTTATTTTTGGGCTATGTTTCTTTACTTGTCGATGTAGATTCTTGGTGCTATTTGAAAACATCCATGGCAAATTTTGTAGTGTATTTTTCAGATTAAAAAATCGTTAAATGAAAAATTCAAAATAACAAGTCAAAGATTGCAACTAGAAATATATTTAATAATCCGGATTTTTCACTTTTAATTCCAATTTTGGACGTCACATCTTTCAACTTATTTTTGGATTATGTTTCTTCACTCATCGGTGTAAGTTCTTGGTACCGTTTTGAAGTATACATGGCAAACTTTGTAACACATCTTTCGAATTGAAAAACCGTTAAATGACGAGTTCAAAATAATAACCTAAAGATAACTGCTAGAATTATATTTAATGTTTTCATTTCTTTTCTGTTTTTAAATGTCAATTAATTAAAATTCTAGTTGACGTCAATTTAACTCGTCTTGCTTGTATAATTAAATAAAAATATATGTAGAAATTTTGAAAATGTTATAACGAATCCTTAGTAATTTTTTAATCAAAAAATATAAAAAAATGTTACAAATAATAAAATCTAAAAATTGGGGGGGCCAAGACAATGTGTGTAACATAGCTACTTACGTCATTGCCACCATTGCCACTGACAACCTCCGCACCAAGACCATGAGCAGAACAAATATAAACAAGTCCTATCCCGAATGATCAATTCTGTCCTGCGGCACTACTGCCGTCTCCTGCAAACAAACCACCGACACTTTCAAATCTTCCATCACCATCAATTACACGTGCCGGCGCGTGCATACTGTAACAATGGAGATAACTTACAGAGAATCAATTGGGGAAAGAAGAAGAGAAGGACCAACCGCAGTAACTAAAATCAATTGGAGAACGATGTCGTTTCAATTATTGTAGTTAATTAGTTATATTACGTTTTTTAAATTGTATTTGGCAAAACACGTTTTCATTTTTTCTGCATATATACGCACCTAGCAGAGTAGAGTAGAGAGATATATATATGAATGTAAACACTTAACCGAATTCTGGAAATTCAATCTTTTCTTATTCCCAAATTCTTAATTCATTTTCTTATTCTTCTTCCCATTTCTTATCCCGGATTAATTCCAAGAAATTGAGCCATTACAACTTAGTTGATTTTGAGCTGGTTCTGAGCTTAGCTCATAACAATTGGTATCAGAGACCATTGATCCATAGCAATGGTTGAAACAAGAAGCAGAGCACAGGAAGAACACTTGATGAATGTAGACAAGGAAGTGGGCGATTTGGGAGCAGCTTATAGGGCAGTTATGAGTAAAGTTATTTCCTCTGACCGAACTCTCAAGGTATTGTGCGACGGCAAGAAAAAATGGAAGGTATGATGATGGACATGAACGAGAAATACAAGTCCCTAGTACCTGTGATGGCACAATTGAGTGCAGGTAGATCAGAACCCAAGAAAAGCAGATTGAAAGTCCTATAGCCAACTCATATTCTGGGAATGGATTATCCCTTCCTAGAAATGGTACTCAATACAGTAATTACCAGAATATGAGAGATAATAGAATGAGAATGGTGACCAAACTGTCTAAAATCAATTTTCCTCATTTTGGTGGTGACGGTCCGAGAGAATGGCTGAGGAAAGCTAGCAAATATTTACAGTTACACCATGTGCCTAATGATCTTAGAGTTGGAATTGATGAGATGTATCTTAAGGGAAAAGCTGATATCTGGTTCCATGGCTTCAATGCCAGCCACCCAGAGGCTGATTGGAATGTATTTTCAGATGAGATATGCAGGAGATTTTCTGAAACTACATGGGAAGAAGTGGTGGAAACATTTAGCAAGATCAGGCACTATGGTTCTGTGGCTGAATATCAAGAGAGGTTTGAAGAATTGAAAGCCCAAGTGATGCTATCCCTACCCCATTTACCTGAATCATACAATATTTCTATATTCACCAGTGGCCTTAAGAGTGAAATCAAATCCATGGTTAAAATTATAAAACCTAACACCATTGCCAAGGCATTTGAGATAGCTTCTCTACAAGAAACTACCATCACAACCATCAACAAGTATAAAAAACCCAAGCCCTTTAACAACAATACTTCCAAATGGACCCCCCAACCAGCTAACCCACCTGATATTAGCCATAACCAAAACCCCGAGTCAATATCTAAACCTGCCAAACCCCCAATGAAGTTCAAGACCATAATCCCCACAGACTTCCAAACAAAAAAGAATTTTGTCCTATGTTACAAATATGATGAAAAGTACAATGTTGGTCACATATGCAAGAACGGATGTTGCACTTAATGTTAGTGGATGTAGAGGATGAAGAGGAAGGTAGAGAAGTAAGAAGTGGAAAGACAGATAGTGAGGAGGAACAGGAGGTTGAGTCTTTAATGACATCCTCATTTACAGCCCGGATCTAATCACTCATTATCAGCACCTTAAGGAAATTCTAAAGATACCGATGAGCCATCAATTGTATGCCAAGTGCACATTCGGCCAGACACAAGTAGAATACCTGGGACATGTCATCACTCATGAGGGAGAATCGACTGATTCCAAAAAAGTAGAAGCAATGCAACAATGGCCTAGGCCTAAGAATGTGAAACAACTGAGAGGAATTTTGGGTCTAATAGGGTATTACAAGAAGTTTGTAAAGGGATATGAAGCCATAGCCTAGCCCCTTACTGAATTATTGAAGAAGGATAACTTCTCTTGGTCAGATACAGCTGAAATAGCCTTCCAGAAACTCAAACAGGCTATGTCCACTACCCCAGTTCTAGCTTTACCTAACTTCAATCAGCCCTTCGTTGTGGAAACAGATGCTTGCCAGTGAGGGATTGGGGTTGTTCTAATGCAGTAGAGGAGACCACTGGCTTACATGAGTAAAGCAATTGGGGTTAAAAACATGGGACTGCCCACTTATGAAAATGAACTATTGGCTTTGGTAACAGCTGTGAATAAATGGAGGCACTAACTTGAGTTGACCATTTTATAATTAAAATTGATCACCAGTCCTTAAAGTACTTGCTAGAACAGAGAATCACAACTCATCTTCAACAAAAATGGCTTACTAAGTTGCTTGGGCTTAGATATGAAATAGTATACAGAAAAAGAACTGAGAATGTAGTGGCAGATGCTCTTTCCAGAAACAGGAAGAAGTAGCTGAATGTACAGCAATTTCCATGGTGACTCCAATTTTGGTACAAGAAATTATGGAGAGTTATCAGTGTGATGAAATGGCTGAAGCAAAAATTAAAGCACTACTACTACATCCTGATAATGAGCTAGATTACCAATATATCAATAGCCTTCTGAAACATAAAGGCAAGCTATGCGTTGGGCAAGGAAGTGACATCAGACAGAGGTTGATTAAAAACATCCATGATTCCTAAAAAGGAAGACACTCAGGAATTCAGGCCAGCATTTTCAGGGCCAAGCAACACTTCTATTGGCCAGCTATGACACAAGAAATTAAGAAAGAAGTCATGCAATGTGATGTGTGTCAAAAGTGCAAAAGAGAACATATACCATACCCAGGCCTTCTTCAACCTCTACCAGAACCACAACATTCATGGAGTCATATCTCCATGGATTTTATTGAAGGACTATCCAAATCAGAGAGAAAAGATGTGATCATGGTGGTGGTGGACAGATTCACAAAATATGGGCATTTCATCACCCTAGCCCATCCTCAGGGGCGGAGCTACCAAGGGACAAAGGGGGTCAATTGACCCCACAAAGATTTTGAAAAATTGCCCAAGCCCAATTACAAAAATGTAAATTAGTAAAAAAAAAACCTAAGCCCAAGGAACAACCCAAATTATTTAATTCAAATTTCAATCTAAATTAACCCCAAGTCCAAGTTTAATTCAGCTGCTGACCTAAATCCCAAGTCCCAAGCCCCAAGCCCATTATATCATTAGCATCAATTCTCTTCCTTTAGTGTGCATCTCTACCGTGACCTAATCTGCTTGAGCTTGCTTCAAAATTTCACTCCATTCTACAATAAGCAAAAATCAACCCTTAATTCATTAATCTAACTAGCTAGCTCGGAGAGGGAAAAGATGAGGGCTTAGCGTGCTTCCTTCATGAGTTCGTGGTCATTATTTCAAAGGAAATGCATCCAAACCCAAGTAATGTCTTCCTAAATCAGCCCTAAATCCGTTAGTATTTATGGAAATTTTAATATTTAGGGTCTTAATTGAAACAACAATTAGGAAATTCCCTACTTTCATTACCAATCTTTTCAGAATAATAGGACTGAACTAGAGTCATTTTATTCTCCCACACAGACATATATGGATATGGAAATTCCCTACTGTCATTGTTGATCTTAGACTTAATAAGAAAGAATTGCTTTAAAAAATTTAGAAAATGAGAGAGATTACCCCAATTAATTAATGATAAATATATTTATCACAGTTCAACGGTCTAGTTTTTTTCATCAGAATTTGTATTTTTTGATAATAGTTTATATGTAAATGAAATTGTTGAATGAAAGTTTGATTGTATATATTGAAAAAGATATATTTCACGAAATTGATAATAATGTAATTATAGAATTTTTTAAAGAATGAAAACGCGTAGAGAACAATTGTAGTAATGTATCAAAATATTTTTATTAGTATTATATTATTTTAATTTTTTTTACTACTAAATTTTTGCCCACCTAAAATTTTTTTTCTAGCTCCGCCCCTGCCCATCCTTTTACAGCAAAATGGGTAGCCCAAATATTCCTGGATACTATCAGTAAGCTACATGGAGTAACTCAAAGTATCATTTCTGACAGGGATAAAATCTTTACCGGTAACTTGTGGCAAGAATTGTTCAGATTACTGGGGACCAAACTACATATGAGTACAGCATTTCACCCCCAAACAAATGGGCAAACTGAGAGGGTAAACCAATGTCTAGAGATGTACCTTAGGTGTATGACACACCATAAACTAAAGGCATGGGCTAAGTGGAGGCTTTGCATGGGATTCCACCTCCATGCTTAGCTTTGGGACCATATCAACAAACCAACACTGCTGCAATCAAGGAAATGTTACAAGAGAGGTACAAAATGGACCATCAACTGAGAGAAAGCCTAGCTCAGGCCAGAGCTAGAATGAAGCTTTATGCCGACAAGAACAGATCAGAGAGGCAGTTTCAGTAGGCGATTTGGTGTACTTGAAGTTGCACCCTTATCAGCAACAGTCAGTAACTAAAAGGATGAACCAGAAGCTAAGTCATAAGTACTATGGACCATATCAAGTGGAGAAAAGAATTGGAGAAATGGCCTATCAATTGATATTACCAGAGGGAACAAAAATTCATCCAAAATTTCATATATCCTTGTTGAAAAGAAGATTGGGAATAAGGAAATGAGAGTAGCTAATATTCCAACAGCAGTTGCAGACGAGAATGATGAAAGGCGGCCACTGAAGATCCTCTCAGCTGGAATTTTCAACAAATGTGGACAAGCAGGAGTTCAGTGGTTTATGGCATGGACAAATCAGACTGAGGAAGAAGCAACTTGGGAGGATTCAGAGCAAGTCCTGAAGAAATATCCCACTTTTAAACCTTGGAGACAAAGTTTGGATAACATGGGAGTTGTAACAATTGAGACAACTTACATAGATCAGCTGGGTAAAGAAGAAGAGAAGGACCAACTGCAGTAACTGAAGTTCAATTAGGGAACTGTGTCGTTTCAATTAAAGTAGTTAATTAGTTATTTTACGTTTTTTAAATCGTCTTTGGCAAAACATGTTTTCATTTTCTCTGCATATATGACATATATGCACCTCGCAGGGTCTGAAGAGAGAGCTATGGATGTAAACAATTAACCTAATTCTGGAAATTCAATCTTTTCTTCCCCCCAAATTCTTAATTCATTTTCTTATTCTTCATTCCATTTCTTATCCCGGATTAATTCCAAGAAATTGAGTTGAGATCTGTGTTCTATGAACTGAGCCCAATACAACTCAGTTGATTTTGAGCTAGTTCTGTTGTTTGTGGAGCTTAGCTCATAACACGTACATATGCATAATAATTACGTATATGTGCATATACAGAAGTAGATACACATTGAAGAATTGGCGATGGCCGTCATGTAAGCGATCAAAGGTGGCACCAAGAACCACCGTGCCATATGAATTGGGGTTTGATAAGGTTGAATTCTAGGCAGATTTTTCATTCAATATAGCCATTTATTTTATGGGTTTGGACTGGAAAGTGAAAATTTCATGAGAATGAATTGATTTGGAAGAGAGAAAAATAAATGATCGAAAACAATGGTTGATTGTAAGTTAGACAAGTTAGATAACTGTTATGATACTTTCTCACGTTTTTGTCCCTTCACAAATTTTCAAAGGTGAAGTTGTTTACGAGTGCAAATAAAAGCTTTCGCCCGATGAGGAATTTTTCAGTAATTCTAATTCTAAAAACTCACCTCGATTACCTGACTGAATTACAACTGCTTGTCAACATTATTTTAAACGTTTTGGACCAGTTTGATAATAGTGCTCAACTGTGTTCGGGACCAAGCATGGAGTGAAACAAATTCAAATGTTAACTTCATGAAAGAAGAGGTAGAATTCAGAAAACCAATGCAACTATTTTTTGAAGGTTATTTCAACAATGCAACTGGTGTATGCGACAACATCAAGCCGCAGCATGTGGTAAAAAGCAACACGTATAATAAATGCCCCCAAGTACCACACAACATATTAGTATGCGGTTTGCAGTCCAAACAGGCACAAGTATTTCTAAACTTGTTCTTACAAGTCGTGATACATTATTCTGACATCAATCATGTGGCTACAAATACTATGACCCCGGAATACGCAACCTAAAAACAAGAAACCCTAACATGATTTGTAACTACTTTCTCATCCAAACTGAATGCTTGCACACAAAAATGCAGGAATAGCCGAATAGCAGCAGAAACTCCTTTACTTGGTGGCAGCCACCAAAGCCATGTGCTCAACCAGGTCCAACACTCGATTGCTGCAAAAATAAGGCCAAACAAGTCCATTGTTAATCAAGTATTTATTGCACTATGACATGGATTTTTGGGAGAGAGACCGTACCTGTAACCCCACTCGTTGTCATACCAAGAAACAAGCTTCATGAAGGAAGCACTAAGACCCATCCCGGCCTTCGCGTCAAATATGCTCGACCTGCATCAAGGAAGCAAAACAAATTTTACATGCAAGCACTGTCAAGTCACAATTTACATAAGCTCTTTCTTATGGAAGGGAGAGAGGAGCAGGAATATGTACCTTGAGTCACCAACAAAATCATTGGAGACAACATCTTCATCAGTGTATCCAAGGATTCCTTTCAAGGGGCCTTCTGATGCATACCTGATTTTTAACCAGACAATTTGACATCAGTTGTATGAAGAATTTGAAATTCCATTGGAACACTCGTTAAGACTGAGAATCCAGATAAAAGCGAAAGTAGATAGATGGCATACTTAATGGCAGCCTTAACATCTTCGTAAGATGCACTCTTCTCAAGTCGACAAGTTAAGTCTACAACAGAGACATTAGGAGTTGGAACACGGAAAGCCATTCCAGTAAGCTTGCCGTTGAGTTCTGGAAGTACTTTTCCAACAGCCTATTGAGTTCAATTCAAAATATATCATCGGACCTCCCATAAAGTTGCAGATTTAAAATTTCCAAATGGAGACTGCCGCATACCTTTGCTGCACCAGTAGAACTGGGGATGATGTTCTGGCCAGCCCCGCGGCCACCCCTCCAGTCCTTCATTGAAGGACCATCAACTGTCTTTTGTGTGGCTGGAGAACATTTATTAACAAGAAGATATACGGGATAAGCATAAGAACATTGACGATCAAAGTTGAAAATCTGAACTATTTTGGAGGAGTACTATGTGCATATGTGTGCGCGCACAACACTTACCTGTCGTTGCATGTACAGTCGTCATTAAACCCTCTAGAATACCAAACTCCTCATGAACCACCTATGAAGAAAAATAATTGGTAAAACAGGCTAAACAAATATAATAATCTGCCTTCACTGGCTTTAAAAAGAAAAAAGATCAAATCATGTTAGAGGATCCATTCTTCGAAGAAGCCAAGAACCTAGAACAAAAAGATAATCTTAAAAGATTTATTCGTCTATTTAATAAAGTAAAATTAACTGTTAGTCCTTGTTGAAATTTGAGAATGCAATCCAACCTTGGCCAAAGGAGCAAGGCAATTGGTGGTACAGCTAGCATTGGAAACAACGTCCATGCTTGGCTTGTAACCTTTCTCATTTACTCCAACAACAAACATAGGTGCATCAGCCGATGGAGCTGATATTACAACCTTCTTTGCACCACCCTGCAGAACAAGGTCACGGTGTTAAATTTTGGAGCTGCTCATACGAGATCAGAGAAGCCGCGAAACAAATCTATAACAAACCTTTATATGTGACAACGCCTTCTCAATAGTAGTAAAAACGCCAGATGACTCAACTACATAGTCAGCCCCATAAGCACCCCAAGGAATCTCTGCTGGGTCTCTGTACAGGGAATTTTGAATTAGCACAGGCGAACAAAAGGCTGAAATATGTACCTAGCATGAATCAGTATGCTGGTGAAGAACAGTTATCAAACTTCTGACACGAAATTCTGGTGATACCTTTTGCTGCTAATTTTAATTTGCTTCCCATTGATTTCCAAAGTGGATTGATCTACAACATTGATGGTTCCCTTATAGGGTCCATGAGTGGAGTCATACTTAAACATGTAAGCCTGAAAGAATTATGAGCGCATATCATTGCCATTCTTCAAAACACTCTGGGCAACTCACTTCTTGAAATCCAAGAAGGAAAAGAAAATATATAACCAATCAACCACACAGTGCATTTAAGATGCACATAAGGATTCCCAAGCGTGGCTTCCAGTGAAACATATCGTTCCTTTAGCAACCAGACCAAGGCACTCACTAATTATCCAAGCAACTAAAAGAAATTCAAGTAAGACACCAATACTCACCATGTACTTAGCATCAATAAAAGGATCGTTGACTGCAACCACATCTATATCATCCCTGAAAGTTGCTATTCGTAGAACTAACCGCCCAATACGTCCAAACCCTGCAAGGTTAACATATCTTACAATTAGTACAGGAAATTATTGGCCTAAAGGGCCAAAAGATATTCAGTAGGCAATTGAGAAAAAATATAGCAGGCCCTAGAACAACACATATCATAATAAAAAAGTGATGTGCATCCAAGAAAAAATATGTGGTTGACAAACTTACCATTGATTCCAACTTTTGTTTTCCCACTGCTTCGTGACTCTGATTAGTGACATGCAGGAAACAAAGCTTGTCAAACTCTTTATTACAGCATTATGAAATAACTCTTCATTGCAGAATTGACTAAAAGAGCAGCATAAGAATGAACTATTGTGAGTCATACTTGGAATGGTTGGTGGTATTTCTGTTGCTGTTGCTTTAATAGGTTGGGTACCGCGGGTAGCAGACTTCCTGCAGAAAATGGCATTAGCTATCACAAGCGGTTAGGAGTAACATCAAATGTTAAAGCAAATTAGAGAAGAAATATAAAAATAAAAAATAAAAAAATTGGACAATGCATTCACTCAACCATAAGGAAGACGAATCCACAGAAATATTAGCTCCAAAGATGCTAGACTGGAACTTCACAGAGTTAACATTGCTGCTTAGCCCACGGCATGATACCTAAAATAGAGAATACAAACCCATATCATTAGCAGTTTTGTAATGAGAACTTAGATCTGTCATACATCAAACAAAAATGAGGAAAGTAGAAAGAAACTGATTAACTGAAATAATAACATGTTGAACATTAGAAAATATCAATGGAAACTCAAAATCTACTACAGTTTGATTTAAAAATTCAAAAAAGAAGCAAAACAAGGTAGCAGGGCAGAGCTTTCTATAGTTATTTGCTCAAAAGTAGCCAACTTCCATGAATTCCAGATTTGAGTTGAAATTCTCTTAGGTTGCGTTTAACAGTGAACATATTCCATTCTAATGTTTGTCTTGGTTAAATTTTGCTGATCCGGCAAATTTAACATAGATAAATCAAAATATAACAGCTAACTTCTAGGTGAAAATTTATTTATGGGTAAATAACCTCGAGCAGACAAGCTAAAGGCTATCATAAAATCTAAATCCATCTCCTACGGAAATTAATCAAATAAAAACAGGGAAAAAAAAAAAAAGAAGAAAAATCAACCGAGATATTCAGCCAAATGATTCACGAAAAAAAAAAACTAGTAACAAACCTAAAACGAGTGATCCTAGCTCATACTGGAACCGGTCCTGTAGATCAAACGTAAATGATAAATAAATAAAGGAAAAGCAAGTCACCTTGGATCGATTGGACGGACGAAAGGAGTCAGCATCGAGGACAGGAGACGGCGCAGATCTAAGGAGAGAAGAGAAAGCCATGTTTCCAACAAATGCACAAGCTACTCTTCTCTACAGAACCCTTTTGTTCGATTGATCCGTACACAGTTTATATATTAAAAAAATGGCAAAACCCTAGAGAGGAAAGGAAGAGGTTTTGGCCTTTGAAGGAAAGAGCAGGCCAACTTTCGACGACTATTTAAATGCGTAAGAAATCAACGGAGCGGAGATTCTTAAGAAAATTATAATGTATAAACAAAATACATAAAAGAGCTGGTCGATTAAATAGAAACTACACCAACTACAACTTTACAATTGTTTAGAAAAATGTTTCTCTGTTCCTGACGTTGGTGAAATTGTCGTGTTTGCAGATTTGCCCTTGGTGGCCACGTCAGACGTGCCGGGGCCAGGGGGTTTCCCGTCAAACTTTTGCTCTTTTTGGCCCTCTTTTGTCACACATGGATCATTAGGTTATAAAAGAACATTTATAGCATATTTGTCATATTTATAAACACTTATAATTTTGTCAAATATTATTTTTATTTATATATATTGTAGGATTTATAATTTTTATTCACATATTTTCTAAGAGCATATCCAATACATTTAGTCTATTACTTTTTAGACGTGCTACATAAGCATATATAGACAAAGTTATAAAAAACTATCTCCAATACATGCTGACAAGGACACTATCTATCTGATGTGGCACATTAAAATATAGACTCCGCCTAAAAATCCGTTTCTATATTTAGACTGACTTTTAGACAGAGTGAGTCAGCAAATTTAAAATTGCAAAAATGATTCAATTTTTTTAAAAATTGTTTAACTAGTGTATTACAAGTCAATCCTTTTAATCGGAACCCATTAGTTGAAATATATCGAACGTGATTAACTCTGTAATCAAATATTATAATCAACAAATTTTCAAACTGAAGAGCACAAGTGGATTACGGAACGTGGTGTCCTGAAGGAGCATTGAGGTGTACAAATAAAGTGTAAATTAAAACTTTTTAAAGAATAAATTAATATCATAAAATATGAAAATTCTGTATTTAAAAATGCAAATAAAAAAAGAATAATGTTATTTATAGTCGTTCACTACCGATAGTGAGTCTAATTGAAGTAATTATTTATTTCAATTAGATAATATATTTATATTCCAATATCAGTAATCATACAAAAATATGTTTAGATGTTCCCAAAATAGAAACTTCTCTATAAAAAATTGTCTTTTCCAAATTTTACATTATTATTTAATTTTATCATTTTTATTTATTTTCGAGTGTTTCGACTTTTAAATAAAAGAGTGTGCTCTTAAAAAAAATACATAGTCTTCACATTACCAAGTCAAATTTAAAAGTGAGATAATTTAATTATAACCTTATGCGGTTTGTAATCCACGTTATCTCTGTTTTCATTAACTATAATTTGATAAAATTTAATTTAGACAATAATTTACATCGCTAACTTTTTCACCATATTTACATCGCTAAATTTAAAAGTGATGAGATAGTACATAGTCTTTACGTTTAATATTTTTTTTCTTTTTTCTTTTTTTTTTTTTAAGAAGGAATGGGGGTGGGATTTTTTGAATCACATAAAACCATCAATCCAACAATGAAATCAAACGATGGGCACTTTCTTAAAAAAAAAGTACAAATAATCACGGAATCAATTAACGAGATAGGTTCTGATTGATATGTAAATATGTTTGTTGAAGACAACACTTTAATATATGATATTTTTTATTCGTACAACTATTGTGAGTAGGGTTTTCATCAGTAGAACTTTAGCCGTAACACTTTTTATAAAAAAATTGTTAATTGTTTGGTTGTTAATTTGAAAGTGTCGTCAATCTTAAATTGATTGTTTTGTACCATTACTATAAAAGTGCTTTTGTATAAACTACATATTTACTTGATTAAATATTAATTATTTGCTATATTTAATTAAACTACCATTGCACGATTATTTTAATTTATAGCATATTATTTAAATTTTATTTGTTTAAATTATACACAAAATGTGTAATTTCTATTCTATATTTTAATAAACCAATATGTGTTATAAGAAGTAAAGCTACTAATAATTTAAAATGATAAAATAACAATTTTAGATAAAAGCATGTCACATACTCTCTCAAAATTATTGATAATATTAGGAGCTAGATTTTGTTTTGTTTTGTTTTGATATATTGACATGTAAGAAAAATTGAATATATTTAGAAATTTAAGACTTTCATTAAAGTGTCCATTGGTTTTGCCAAAAATCAGTTTTTTATCAAGTTTTGATAAAAGTTATGAATCCCATAATATTGTAATTAAAATTAATTGTTGACTTTATTTTCAACTATGTGATAAATTTATAAGCAAATTCAAACAAATGCTAAGTGCCAATTTCAAATTCCCATAAAATCCAAAAAATTTAGCTTCACTAAAATAACTTCAAAAATATATATATATTTTTTTTTTGGTCAATAACACTTATTGACTTAAATCAAACATGCATAATTTTAACGAAAATTACTTTATCCCTCCAAAAAACTCCACAAACATACACTAAGTGGTTTAACATGGTATCACCACCACCTATTTAATGCAATTGTGCACGTGCCAAGCTTTAATAGGGAAAAATGGTCTCACCTACATGTGAGGGGGCTTTTGAAAGCAATATTTAAATGATACACATGTGGTTCTTTATGTGAACTTAAGCTTTTAGACTTTATATTAAACTCTGGATCAGTTCAATCGGTTCAATCGAAAACTTGGTGACTTGGTGGTCAGGTCAGTTCGAGTCACTTTATTAGACCAGTCTATGTTCAAACCAGTCCAAACCCAAAAAATTCGATGGATTTTTTTAAAACTAGTTGACCCCATCAGACCATTAGTGATTACAAAACTAAAGTAAACAATTTACTGTTTTATATGCATATTTTGTTAATAAAGTCATTAGTTATTGTTTTGTTGAGATTATATTTTAGAGTTAGCATTATTAAATAATCCCAATCTACTTTACTAATAGTGTTGACGTCGGAACCTGCAACGTCCACATGTCAACATATCTCCAGTCACTCCTCTGCCAACTTGTATGTTACCTGCACACTAGGACAATCGTTAGGCACCAAGATCTTCGGAGAAAAAGGATCCGGCGATCATTGGCACTTCGACGATCAAGTCAACAGCTTGTATATGGATAATACACGATGGTGGAAATAATGGGGTGTGGGAGAGACAAACAGGCAGAGATTTGAGCAGAGTTTAGGGTAGGATTCTTAAGCATAAAAGAGTGCGTACCTTGGAACAACCGGAGACGTTGCATTTATAGCGCAAGAGTTCTAATTGATTTAGGAGACAAATCAATTTGATACCCAATCGGATCCTCCTTCCTTATGTGATAAAGATCATCCCTCACCCATGCAATCTCCGAGATTATCTTCCTTCTTTGAGTTTATCACGTTGCATGATTTTAGGAGATTATGACTCGGTTTCCTTGTGAGGATTCGTACGACAAATCAACGCGATCTTTCCTTAATTACTTATCTGGTCATTCCGGCATATCGTGCTGTCTACTAGTTATAAATAATACGAAGCTTGGCGAGGCCCTATGGATCGGCCGTGAGTGTCGAGGCCTTCCACGAGCCCCGCAGATTTCTGGCTACCGAGGGCCAAAGTGTACGATAGGCCTTCGGGCGCTTTATCAGAACTTTCGAAACCCTAGCAGGGCCAGCTGGGGTTCTTGATGGGCCTTGGATGGGGTCCTTGCTAGGCCAAGATAGGGCCCTTGCTGACGTGGAAGTCATATCAGAATCCTGTGGTAACAAATAGCATCTCCAAAAGTTCTCTGTTTATAAAGAACGTCTTTAATATTTTAGAAAGCATCTATAAATTTAAAAAGTAAAATTTTTAATTACTTCAAGAACATCTTTATCTTGAACTATTTATTTTACTTCTTTAAATATATATTTATTATGTTTTCCTTTATTTTATTTTAACATACTTTTCAGTTTCCTCCTAATTATTAAATGATTTTTCTCTATTTTATATATTCTATTATGTATACACTATTTAATTCAATCATCACATAAAATATTGGAATTTGAAAGTATTGTAATACATTTAATTATAGAGAGTGGGTAATTTAAAAAGCCAAAACTACTCTCTATTTTAAAAAGTTAGTTTGGAGAGTATATATGACAATTCGACCAGTCACCTCGGACCTGCCCCGATTATTCAAGTAATAGGGGCAATCTTGGGGCTGACATTTTTTGCTAGGAATATACTGAATGAAATTCGAATCCGAGTTGAAATTATTAAATTATAAAGTTTAACCACTACACCACAATCCCAATCTTGTATTTTTTTTTTTTTTTGCTACAAATATTATAACAAATTCATATTTCCTTAACCATAACATTCTACATTCTTAATCATTCATATTTCAATTCTTCCACTTGAAATTTTTTAAATGTTGTTTTCAGTTTACCAAAAAAGAAAAAAATTAACCGGGACAGCTGGCAGATCAAAGGGACACCCTGTCCTGCCGTGCCCAGCCTAAATTGGCGGGTCGTGGGATAGGGCGTCCTAAATTTTTCACAGGGCAAGGCCGACCAATTTCATTGCCATAATTATACATGTTAACTGTTTAAAATAGAGAGCATCTTATGTTTAAATAATCTATTGGCGATGCTCTAAATGCGTATTTTGTTTATAAAGTTATTATTGGTTATCTTGTTGAACTAATTTTTACAAATATCAAATACATTGTTTGGTATAAGTGAAGTGGCTTTTTTACTCAAAAGTGACAAATCAATGTTAATGTTTTAATGTATATAAAATATGATAATAATTTGCTGCAGGAATCAATGATAATAAGTATAAATGTTGTAATGCATATAAAATAATAATTATTATCTTTGACAAGAGTTAGTCGATTCAACCACCGAGTTAGCAATTAAACCACTGACCTAAGTAACCCAGTACTTAATTCGGGTTAGATTTTTAGAACATTGTTTTTAGATCAATTAGTTCAACAACATATAAATGAAAAATTTGCAACAGGTGTCTCAAACCTTTTAAAAATGTGTAACAAATTAATATAACAAGCATATTATATAAGTATCTATGTAGACAAAGACAATATTACACTCACTCAAAATAGAAAGTTTCCAACACAACATAGGAACAATATCATAATAAATTATCTTAATACAACAGTATCAAAAGTACATTTATATCAATATCATAATAACATTATCATATATAATATTATCGTATGTTTAAAAATATCAAATATAACAGTATCAGAAGTACATTATTATCAAGCACGTGCTTAGGTTAGCACGAATGTTATGTTTTAAAAGAAACCATAGCACAGTATCTAAATAAAACAATATATTAATAAAACATTATCATAAATAAAAGTATCTTAATATAACAGTATCATACATGTTAGTATCTTAATAAAACAATATCACATATACGAACTACAACTCAATACAAGAACAATATCATAAATTGAAACAGTATTAAGTATTTTGAATTAAAATAGTATTACTGATCTTGTACTACTAATGAAGAATTTTGAAACAGTATCATTACTTCAACTAGATGTGGCAAAATCGCCTGGCCCGCGAGCCGGCTCATATAACCCAGATTATTGGGTTGGGCTGGCCCTGGCCCAAATAAACTGGGACAATATGGCCCAGCCCGTCTAGCCCGCGGGTTAGTCAGGTCGGCCTGATTTTATTTATTTATTTATTTATTTTGGCTCATTAACATTAATCACTCATTTTGTAAATAGTCCCAATACATAATTCAAATAATATCAATCTAAAATGATATAAACCCAAGTGTCTAATTTAAATTGTATTTTTTGAAACATTAGTTCAATAATCTCAAGTTCCAACATAAAATTGTTTAGATTTAGTTAAAATTTAGTTTAACTAAAGTTTCAATCCAAATTATATTTGGTGTGACAAATAAAATTATTTATTTTAAATTTACTTATAAGTAAACTTTTTACTTTCAGCAAAACATGCTTATATCTCAAAACAATAAGACTAGCATATTTTTACTATTTATATTTTTTTAAAAAAATGTATCAACAAATAGTTTACAATTAACCAAAACAATATTATTATTTTGAAAGAAAATTAATTTAAATCGATTAACTAATACATGAAAGTCCCAATTTTATAAATTAATCTCTTTAAAAATTTCAAAATATATATTGTCTTAAGTTTATCTAAGATTGTATTTGATGCAATGTATTAGATTGTATAAAAATTTACTTAAAAAAAGGAAAAAAATAAAATTAAGACTGATTTGGCCCAATAAGTTGGGCTGGACCAGCATGTTTATGGCCCATACATAATTGGGCTGGGCCGACCTAGCCCAGTTTCAAGTGTGGCCCTACTCTGGCAGGTTGGGCCATTTGTCAGCTCTAACTTCAACCATAAAACATTTAATTTTAAATATGTGTTTTGTTTGTTAGAGTTTAAAAGTAGTTTTCTTTGGAGATTTTGAAAAAAGTTGGTAAAATTTATGGGTCCATGAAATACGTGGTTGAGAATAAGTTTAAAAATGAGTTTATAAACATGGCCAAACAGGTTATAATATAATGAAAACTAGTGTACAATATTAAAAGTAAAACAGTATCAAACATTTTTCATAAAACAGTTTCATGATAAAACAATATCATAGAAAAATAGTATCATAGAAAACAATATCCTAATAAAACAGTATCATAGAAAATAATATCATAATAAAATGACATCGTATTTGAATTAGCGTTTTTTGCAATTGCAAGGTCACGTTGGTCTTTTAGTGCTGAAACATGACTTTAATTGAAAGGATGTTATATTCACACCACATTTTATTATAAATGCACCACATTTTAATTGTATAAAAAGTCATTAACATTTATTTATTGTCACATTTATGTCATTAACTTTTTTTTTCATCAAATTCTTATATTTAACATTTTATTAATTAACACATCTTGTTTTTACTAGTAAATTCTCTCTAAAAATTCTATTAGTGTGCTTTAAAATAAGGGACAAATATTTAGTCAAAATTTTATTATTATTTTTTTGTTTATTTAAAAATACGAAGAGAAAATGAGTAATGTTATTTCTTAATAAATTTTCCTTTTTTGTTTTTTGTTTATCCATTTTAATTGTTTTTAATAATTACATTTGAATATACTGTTTTTCTTATTAAATTTGGTCAAATTCGATAACTTAGATGACACATTTTTAAAGTTTTGGAATCTCTATTGCAAATTGTTCACATATAAATTACAATTGTTTTGCTCGAAGGTAAGGAATGTAGGATCAATCAAGAATCCTTTTTGTCTCTGAGTCAAATCAATATTCCGATTGTTTTTTTTTTTTTAAATAACGTTCCCAATAATAATTCAGGGGCAGATTGCAGGGGTCTGACTATGCGGATTGCGGAGAGTGAAGGCTAATTTTTTTTAGCTCGAACTAATATATTAAAAAATAATATTTTTTTTTCAAATTTTTTTTTATACTAAAAAAAAAAAGACATTTTGGGTTAAAGAAGACTCCAGTACTAGTGAACAGTCAGGGGTATTTACATATCAAAATAAGTGACTTTTGTAATTAAAAACACAAATTAACATGCATAAAAGAATAATTTAGTTTCATTTCTTAATTTTAATTACTCTAACAGTGCGTTTGATTGCAAGCAAAAAATTTAGGTGGAAGGAAAACGAATTATATGGAATTGAATTGCTAAAAAATTATTTCAAAGAAAATGATAGCAAATTTTTCCTAGAAAATAAAATATCTTCCTCCCTAAGAAAATATTTTTATTGTTTTCAAGGAAAATGTTGTCTTTTTAAAGTAAATGAGAAAATTTTTTACATGGAAAAAAATACAAATCAATCAAACGTGTGTTAGAAAATAGGTAGGAAAATGATTTTTTCATGAAAAAATGTGGCTATCAAACACAGTTAGTTAAAAAATATATGTAAAATAAGTTTTTCTCTGAAATATAAAAACGCAATCAAATGAATCGGAATTAATTAAATGAGCAATTTATAAAAGACGGAGCAGCTTTAGAAGCTCGAAGTAAAGACAACGCTCTCGTATGGAATACGTTGACGGTCCATTCTAGAATGCGCTGGTAGTTGGGTGTTAGGTGAAATGGGAACAAATCAATCACGTGGTCCAACAACTAAGGCTTTAATGAAAGCGACTTAATTTGATTGGACTGTTTGCTTTTCTTGTGATACTCTCAACTATCGATGTAAACGTGAGTCACGTGACGTGTACCTTCCATTACAAAGAAATTTGTACATAATTTGATTAGGTTGAATTTTTGACAAATGTTAAATTATAATATCAACTGATTAAATTGGTCAAACATATTTTTTATTCATGTATTTAATAAATTTATAATCTATTTTTTATCCACACATTTACCAATAACTTAAAATATAAACACTTCAAAAATAATTTCAACACTATTAAATATGCGATTAACTATATAGTTTAGACACGATTAATAGAAAAGACAAAATTTAATAAAGTATTTATATTAAACACATTTGAACACGTGTTTATGGGAGAAGTTTGTTAATATTAGTGGTTAATTATATATTTTTATTCAAAAAATAATAATTTACTTTATTTTTCATATAATTAAGATTAAACACTAATAATAAAATTTTAATGTATACTATTGAATTTATGTTGACTAACATTCCACCAAGATTATTTTTAGCAGTTGGCAAATTCGAAACGATCAAACAAATTTACGTGGCTTTTAATTTTTTAAATTGGATATTTTTTTGAACAAATTCGAAACTCAAAGTTCATTTCACTCCTCGTAATTAACGGATTTGAAGTGCGTAAACGTGTGTTTTTATTTAAGTGTTAATAGTGCGTGCCTTGTACTTTTTAAATTTTCTGAAATTGAAAAATATTGTGTTTTAACTTTTAATATGTAGGGGAAAAATACCTAACCCAAGCCAATTCCAAATCCCACTATCAGCCGAATTGGAAAAATCGTGTAAGACTTGAGAGTATGTTTTATGAGTTTATCCATGCTTTCCCTCTAATACAAGCTGATATTGACTCGGTCAAATTAATGTGATACATAAATGATTAGATATTATCTAAAGTTTTGATAAATATGACGACTCAATAAAATTTAAATTTCATATGTAGATTTAAATTTTTTATATAAATTTAAATATGATTTTATTTTTATTTTAATAAAATAAAATACACATATATACAATCTATAGAATGTATATGAGACCAAATTTGAATATTAATGTCTATTATTTAGATATCAATGCTATATAGATTATAAATCTTTCAACTTTTCATGTTGCGTAGACAACAATACATAGAATGTATTGGAAATGTTCTAAACTGATCAAACATAATTTTTATTCACATATTTTGTACAACCAACATCATATATTTAAAAAAAAAAACTTTACTAAACAAGTACTACGAATTCCAAATCTTCAAATCCCCAAAATCGCACCACCACCACATTTGGTAAAAAACCTAACTAAAATCTCACCATTACAAAATTAGCAAATACCAAATCCCATCATCACCCAATTTTAAATATGTTCGAGAACCCAAATATCCAATTCCTCCAAAATTGCCCCCTCCTTCAATTGAATAGCACGTAAAACCCCAAAATGGGGGTGTGGGTGTGGCAGGTAGATGGTGAACAACAATGTTCTAAAAAGCGCTACTAGCCGCGAAGCATGACCTTTACGCCTCTCTTAGATCTTAAGCGCGCGCTTTTTTGGTCAACTATTTTTTTAACTAAAAAACTTGCGTCTAGACCTGCCTAGGCTCGCATAGTCACGCCTAGGCGCGCTTAATTACGCATAGGCCTGCCTAGTCTCGCTTAGGCGCGCGCTTTTTAGTTAAAAAATTTATTTTTATATTTTTTTTAAAAAAATATTAAAAATAAGAAAACGCTTTTTCGCACTTTGTTCTCGCCTCGCCCTCGCTTAAGCTTCGCCTAGGCTCAAAAAGCTTGAAGTTTGGCCTCCACGCTTTACACTTTTTAGAACCTTGGTGAACAGTAACAACTAATAATGACGGTTTAATTAAAAAGTAAATGTGACATTTTGATGAATGATGATAAAAGTTTTGCTTCTCCTCTTCCAATAGCGGTGGTTATAATGGTGGAGACCTGCAAAAAGTGGCTGAACTTTTATTCATTGTGTCTAATCCGGTGTGATAATCAGCAGGTGATGAAATTAACTATGCATAATAGCTATGTAATATATGGGAGTTCTCTGTCTTACATGGGGAATTTACCTCAATTTATAAAGGTTATCATGAGGGACACGTGTCATTGTTTTTAATGACATATACTTTTTTACCTTCCTAATTAATCGGAATTAATGAGGGACGTTACAACTTCACAATTGTCAGTAGTAACTGTCATTTAGCGGATGGTAGGTTTGAGTAAATCAACAACGGTTGGACCACCGCTATCCAAATATAAGAGACAAGCTATAAGACCATCGGAGCGGGCAAGCCGATGAGGCGGGTGTGCCAAGACTCGCCACCATTGGCAAATAATATATAGCAACTGTCGTCATTTCTATTATCATAAGCTCCTCTACTTTTCATAGACTATCGTCAATGAGAAGTAGAAATAATCTTCCGCACCTGGTCTCTCTAACTTTTCCGGTTTTCTAGTGAGAAGAATAATTGTTTGTATGTTGTGTGCTATAAGTGCATGTAGCCTCCAGCCAATATTGTAACGGTGAAGTAGTTCGTAAAAATAGGTACATGTAGAGTGGATAAGGGGTGGCACGGCTGCTCCTTGGCGTGGGGCGAGCCTCTGCCTGCTCCTCTGCAGGGGTCTCTTCTTTCATTTTGTGTTCTCGTCCCATTGGAATTTGTTTATTTTGACTAAGGTTCATCGCCTTATTTTTAAATTAAGACTCGTTGCCTTATTTTTAAACTAAAGCTCGTCACTTGTTTTTAAATTAAAGCTCATCATGTTGTTTTTAAATTAAGACTCGTCGCCTTGTTTTTAAACTAAGGTTTGTTGCCTTGTTTTCAACTTAAGGTTCATCGCCTTTTTTTTTTTTTTTAAACCAATGCTCGTCGTCTTGTTTTTAAATTAAGGCTCGTCGCATTGTTTAACCGTTGTAGTAGTTGAGAATGTTTGTGCCGCTTAACTTACCCTTAATAAAGATTGTAGTAAAAATAAGAAGTTTTTGTAGGTTGGGTCTGGTAGGTGCATAAGGACTTCTCATCTAAGCTGATATTTCCTTAGCACCTTCATCATTTATCCGCTTTAGATAGTTCATTTTCTGCTTTCTTTTGTCATCTCGGTGCTTGGGATTGTCCCAATATTCCTTTTGTTAGACTTAAGTTTCTTTCGATCCTTCATACATTTAGTAATGAAAAATGCTTCCTTAGCACTCACATACTTATCTCCTCTCCTTAGTAACCCATGCATCGTATCTGATGGGTTCTTGGAGAGTGACATCTTGAAAAAATGACTGCTAGTTCCACTCATCATGGCAGTAACTACAGCAGACATCTGCAGATCCTTGATTTCCATAGTGGCCCTATTGAACCGGGCAATGAAATCTTTCAGTAGCTCGTCTTAGTCTTGGGTCAATTGCATCAGTCTGATAGTTGTCTTCTTAGCCCGCTTGCTACTAGCAAAGTATATAGCAAATTGCTTAGAAAAGTCATGAAATGTACGAAATGATTTTAGGAGAATGGTTGCTACCCAGTCTCTTACCTCCCGCCTATGTGTTGACGAGAAGGCCCTGCACATAATATCATCTTGGGTGGCTCGTAACCTCATCTAATCAACAAAGGCCATGAGGTGATCAACAGAGTCAGATGACCAGTCATACATTTCTATATTTGGCTATTCAAAGTCTCGTGACAAATGAACAACCATCACTTTTGGGGCAAAAGGATCTTCTTCCAATACCAAAGATTGTTGCCTGCCACTTTTTTTTAAACACATCCTCTATTATTTTGCTACCTATCATGTCTTCTAACCGTTGCTCGAGACTTAACACTAATGTTTTACCTAGCATAGGCGGAGCCAACCATGACGGTTGTCCCATAGTGGATTTGGGCTAGACGTCAATGAGTAAATGTTGGGTACAAATAATGGAGCCAAAGAACATGGGGCCAGCGACGGAGCCACTGTTGGTGGTGTTTCCATTACTGGAAAATTAAGAGTCTGGGGCTGAGCACTCAGTGATGATGGTCTCACCGGTTGAAGACTAAGAGCATGGGATGGAGCATCTGGTGGTGATGGTCACACTGGTAGAAGACTAGGAGCCTAAGGCGACTGAGAAACAACAATGTTTCGATCCTGGAGTTGAGCCGCTAAAGTTTCCACCTGAGCTTGTAATGCCGCAAGTTGAGCAGTAGGGACAAACTCTTGCTGCGGGTGGATAGTGGCAACGTTAGACTTAGTGTCAACATTTCCGACTGGGCTTGGGGGTCGCGGTTACATTTTTCGCTCTTCTAATTCGAGCCATGACTTTTTTGTGCGAATTTTTCACAGACGGCACCAATTGATGATAAAATTTTTTCTCTTCCTCCAATTGCAATGGTGGAGACCTGTAAAAAATGGCGAAACTTTTATCCTCCGTGTCTATTCCGGTGTGATAATCAGTAGGTGATGAAGTTAACTATGTAGAATAGTTATGTAAAATATGGGAGTTATTTGTCTTACGTGAGGGATTTGCCTCTATTTATAGGGGTTATCTTGAGAGACACGTGTTTTTGTCTTTAATGACGGAGTGCCCTTTTACCTCCCTCATTAATTGGAGTTAATGATGGACGTTACAGTTTCTCAATCGCCAATAGTAATTGTCACTTAGTGGATGGTGGGTTTGAGTGAATCAACAACAGTTGGATCACCGCTATCCAAATATAAGAGGTGAGCTATGAGACTATCGAGGTGGGCGAGCCGATGAAGTAGGTGAATCATTGAGGCGGGGGTTGCCAAGATGCATCACTATGGACAGACAAAATATAGCAACTGTTGTCGTTTCTATCATCAATAAAAAAAATAACAAAACATGAATTTTTAACGAAAATGTAAGAAAATTGGTGTTTCTTACTTTATTCTAGTTTTATTGGGTGAATTTTAGAGATGGGACATTTCAAATGTGAGTTTTTAACGTAAAAGTTACGAAAGAATGGACTTTTTTTTAATGAAAACTAGTTGTAGGACGTGCGATGCACGTAAAGTGGTTCGTATGATACTTATGTTATTGTATTTTAATTTGTAATCTATACATATATAAAATAGCCCAAGTATAATTTGTAGCAAATGGTTTAAGAAAATTAGTACTCAACAAATATAAGATGGGAAATCAAAAGACACACTTCTTAAATATAAATATAACAAGCAAACAGTTATTTGAACAAACCACAATTTACAACCTATACAAACTTGTGGTTGATTGCATAACTATTTTCGAACTGTTTAGTGTTTACTAAGTAAAATAGTAGAAGTTGAGAAATACTAATACATATAATTTTCATCAGCAAATTCATAGTACTATAGACAGGCAAAAAGGAATAAGAAGAGCTTTGATTATCAAAAGTTGCTCTCAACATATGTATTTTCAAATCATAAACAATATAACATGTTAATAAAATTATAAATATGATCTTTCATAAGCGTCAAAATAAATAAAAAATTATAATACATTAGAAAAACTTAAAAGTCAACGAAATAAGACTACTTGGGACATAAGACAGCAAAATCATTAATTGGCCATACCTTTTTTTTTTTTACTTCATGGAATATATCTGTTCAAGAATATGAAAAAAAAAATCCTCATCAGATCTCCATAGAAGCTCAATACAAGAAAAATCGTGTATCCATACAGTGCACTTTGAAAATAGATTTTAAAAAAGTGCTCTAAATAATATACACATGTACAACGTTTAAACAAGAAACAAAAAGGGTACTTATATTCCCACTACAGTTTTTATTATCTACACTACGTTTATTATAATGAATGTCCACCAATCTATGAAATTTTGTCATTTATATCCCCCAATTTTTTTTCACGCGTTTTTATTGTTAAATTTCAATTAATTATCACATATTGTATCAGATCATGATTTTTGTTTAAATATTCTGATAATGTGCATTAAAATGAGGGATAAACATTTTGTCAAACTTTTGTATTTGTTTTTTATTTTGTTTATTTAAAAATATGAGAGACAAAAAAAATATTTTTACGCCCACTTAATTAATATTTTGAACAGAAATCATCATCAAAGACAAAGATAAGATGTACTAATTAATAAGTTGATAATAAAAAATGTAATAACAAATAGTTAGGGGCATAAATGTAAAAATTAGATATTGTTGATGACTTTTATTACAATTATAAAATGTGGTGTGGTTTAAAAAATTGTGATTTAAATATAATTATCCAAACAAAAATGAAAAAAAAAAAAGTAAATAAATAGAAGACAACCACTTCTCAAATTGACATGGGGCAATATAAATAGTAAAAATTTTAGACTCTTTTATTATAGGTAGATTGTTGGCCCAAAATTGGAGTGCTTTTTTGTTAGGTTGTTGGGCTTTGTGGTGCTCTTAATCATAAACACTGAGAAGTTTAAAGAAGAGAGAAAAAAAAAACGAATAATAGTCACATCTCAAGTCGATATGTGTCAATATGAATAGTAAAAAAGTTAGCCTCTTTTATTATAAGTAGAGGTAGAACTAATAAAATGTGGTTATTACAAAAAAGTAATAAAAATCGAGTGTTTTTTCTTGAAATTTTGGTTCGATTTGGACAATTTCAGAGACTTAAGACATTTCGGATGTGCATTTTTAATGGAAAGAAATGGACTTTATTCAATGAAAAAAAGTAATAAAATGTGACTTATAATTAGTGCAGAAGATTTTGTGTAGTTGAAAATCTTGAGAAGAATCGTGGGAAGGATTTTGGGAACATTTTTGTGGCACGAATTTTCTGGAAGAATTGCATAACTTTTGGAAAGAGTATTTTTCGAAAGAATTTATGCAGAATTATGTGAAGTTATATGAGATTTTTCAATACAAAAATGTGGATTATTGTACATAAGATAAGTAAAATAAAGACATAGAGAAGATCACCTTTACTGGGTTGTGAATCGAAAAAATTATGATCTAATTATAGAAGAGAAAATGTGGATAAATTATAAAAAATTAAATAGATTGTGATTAACACATATTTCGATTGATATAAATTATAAAAAATTAAATAAATAAAATAAAACACACATAGATATAAATTATAAAATAAATAAATAAAAGATGTTTAGTACACCGTTTAAATGTGGATGATGTACTAGACATTCTTCACTTTTTTCTTGCCATGTAAGTGACACACTTTTTTATACAATACACAGTTGTATCGGAGATATTCTAAAGTGCAGTGTTTCTCCAATATTTTAGTTTTTGCATTATTTTTCAAATTTTACTTATTGTTTTTTTTATTATATATCATATTTTCCCTAAGTTTGTCATAGCTTAAATTATAATTTAAGTTGATTAAATATATTTTTTATTCATATATTTTGTATAATTTACATCGTATTAGTCATTTATTATTTACAAATTTTATATGACATACAATTTATAAATATTTAAAAAATAATTTTAACAAATAAAAAATTAGACAGTTTTCATGTACCTAGTATAGAAGGCAACTTTTGATACTTGCTTTTCAACCTGTTTTATGCACATATAACACATCTTTGTTTGGAGATAAATTGACTAAAGTACTCATTTGAGAACAAGATACATAACTAGTGGTGGTAAAAACGGTTCTGCCAGTGGACCAGCTCACATAACTTAAATTATTAGGCTGGATTTGGCCTTGACCTAAATAAAACTGGGCCAATATGGTTGATCCGGCCCGTCTAGCCCGTGGGCTAGTCGGGCCGGCCTGATTATTATTATTTTTTGCTCCTTAATACTAATCACTCATTTTATAAATAGTTCCAATACATAATCTAAATAATATCTATAAAATGATATAAGCCCAAATCTCCAATTTAAATTGTCTTTTTTTGAAACACTAGTTCAATAATCTCAAGCTACAACATAAAATTGTTTAGATTTAGTTAAAATTTAGTTTAATTAAAGTTTCAATCCAAATTATGTTAGGTGTTAAGTAAATTATTTATTTTAAGTTTACTTATAATAAACTTTTTAATTTAAGCAAATATGCTTATATCTCAAAACAATAAGACTAGCATGCATTTACTATTTATATTTTTTTAAAAATGTGTCAAGAAATAGTTTACAATTAACTAAAACAATATTATTATTTTGAAAGAAAATTAATTTAAATCTATTGACTAATACATGAAAGTCCCAATTTTATAAATTAATTTCTTTAAAAATCTCAAAATATATATTGTCTAAGTTTATCTAAGATTGTATTTGATGCAATGTATTAGATTGTATAAAAATTTACTTAAAAAAAAAATTAAGACCGATTTAACCAATGGGTCGGGCCGGACCAGGCCAGCATATTTTTGGCCCACACAAACTAGGTTGGATCGGTCCGACTCAATTTCAAGTGTGGCAGATGCCATGAATCATTTAGAAAAAATTTCAATTTGCGACATGCGCTTCTTTGAAGAATACACTTGCGAATTTTCTAAATATTACTACATCTGTCCTTCTGAAGATAGGAAAAACCTTACAGAAAAATTCATGAGAAAATTACCAGAACCATTTAACAATGAAGTTATGGTACTTTTCAATGAAGCGATTATAAAACAAGAAAATAGTAAATACAATTTTAAAGTCAATCTCCAAATAGACTACTCTTTAGGTCTAGCTATTACAATTACAAGAAATCTTGTTGCTGAAAAATGTAAAGAAGGACATCTTGTCAGGACAAGCAGAAATGCAGTTACAAGGAACCCTAGAATCTGTTATAGCAGATATCTTGATAGAATCCCTGGACAGTATTGTTGTAAACCTGAAAAAAGACAAAAAAAATCTAAAAGAAAAACTTACAAGTTCAAAAGATATAAAAAAACCATACAAAAAGAAATTTTTTAAGAAAAGAAAATTCTTTAAAAAATTTGACAAGAAATCTAATAAAGGTAAAAAAGATAAAGAAGACAAAAAGAAATTTTGTCCTAAAAAAAAAAAAAAGAATTGCAGATGTTGGCTCTGCAATGAATCAGGACACTATGCAAATGAGTGCCCTGCAAGAATTGGAAATGAAGACAGGATTAAACTCCTAAATATATTTGAAAAACAAGGATTCTACCCAGTAAAAGATCCTAGTGACACAGAATCACTTTACTATTTGACTACTGATACAGAAACGGATTTTGAATCATCATAAGAACATTCTTCTGATTATGAGTAATAGAAATATTACAAATCCAAATTCTATATATATCCCAATAAAGCTTAGCTTTGAAAGATATATAAAGTACACAATCCATGCCTATGTGGATACTGGTGCATCAGTATATACAGCTAGTAAATGGGTTGTTCCAGATATTTTTTAGGTTAAGGCAGAAAAAACCTTAAATCTAAAAATTGCAAATGAATCAAATGTGACAACTTCAAAAGTCATTAAGAATCTTGATGTCGCCATTTGTGGACATCACGATAATGAACTAAAAACCTTTTTCTTTAAGATACCTACAGTTTATCAATTTGAAACAGGAATCGATTTCATAATTGGTAATAATTTTTGTCAATTATATCATCCATTCATTCAAGAAATTGATCAGATAAGTTTTATTTTGAATAAAAGAAAACTTTGGATAGAAAAGAAAAAAAAAAGCAGTTGCTTTTAATTATCTTCAAAAAAGATTTTTAGAATCTTTAAAAATTAATGAAAACAGAAAATCGTTTTCTCATTTTCAAGGGGAGAATATTGCTAAAAATTCAAATGTTTTTATAACATCTGAAGAATTAGAAATTTTCAAAATAAATACAGAAAGAGAAAAGATCTCTGATCTTTTTGAAAAATGTTGTTCAAAAAATCAGTTAGATCTTAGGATTAACAAAGGAAAATTCACAGCCAAGATTGAAATGCTTGTTGAATTTAGAAATAAAATCATTAGGTCTAAAGCAATGGCTTACAGCCTAAAAGACAAAGAAGAATTCTCAATCTAAATAAAAGAATTACTTGTAGACCTAGTGTTTTTAAACACTTCATAAGTTTGTCCTGTAAATTGTTTATAGATTTGTTCTACAATTCTTCGTAAGTTTGGCTGTCTATTGCTTTGAGGACTGCTCCCCAAAATTCCTGAGAGGCATTTGTCTCAATTATCATTTTATCATCGTTATGGGGATGATAAAGAGATGGAAGGTTTTTTAGTTTCTTCTTAATTTTTTGTACATACAGACTGTCTTCTTTAGACCAATTCCATTTATGATCTTTCTTAAGTTTTTTTTTGTAAAGGGCTTCTCATTTTAACTAGATCTTTTATGAAAGATTCAACATAATTTAAGTATCCTAAAAATCTCATTAACTGTTTTGTATCTTGAATTCCGTCAGGAAATTCTTGAATGTGCGTCAAAATATGAGGTTTTAGTTGTTTAAATCCTAGAGCAATCTCTAGACCTAAATAGCCAATTTTTTCTTTAAACAATTCTGCTTTCTTTTTAGATAGCACAATTCCTTCACTGTATATTTTTTGTAAAACCTGTAACACATGTTTTTCATGATCTATCTCATTTTCAGAAAAAACAAGAATATGATCAATGTAAACACAACATAATTCATTGAAATGTTTAAACGTATTATCCATATGTCTTTGGAAAATACCTGGTGCTTGTTTTAAACCAAATGGTACAACTGTCCATTGGAAGTGTCCTTGAGGACAATTGAAAGCTGTAAGTGGTTTTGTTTCTTCATCAAATCTGACTTGATGAAATACTGATTTTAAGTCAAAAGAAGAAAATATTCTTTTTCCTTTTATCAATTGCAAAAGACTTTGCATGTTAGGAAGGATGTAACCATCATTTTTGGTATATTTGTTAAGCGTTCAACAATCAATGACCATTCTAGCTTTTCCACGTCTTTTTTCTGCTTCGTTTCTTACCATGAAGGCAGGTGAAGAGAAGTGTGATTTAATTGGTTCAATGACTTTTAAATCAAGTAATTCTTTTATTTGGATTGAAAATCCTTCTCTGTCTTTTGGGCTGTAAGTCATTACTTTAGACCTAATGATTTTATTTCTAAATTCATCAAGCATTTCAATCTTGGCTGTGAATTTTCCTTTGTTAATCCTAGGATCTAAAGGATTTTCTGAACAACATTTTTCAAAAAGATCAGAGATCTTTTCTCTTTCTGTATTTCTTTTGAAATTTTCTAATTCTTCAGATGTTATAAAAACATTTGAATTTTTAGGAATATTCTCCCCTTGAAAATGAGAAAACGATTTTCTGTTTTCATTAATTTTTAAAGATTCTAAAAATCTTTTTTGAAGATAATTAAAAGCAACTGCTTTTCTTTTCTTTTCTATCCAAAGTTTTCTTTTATTCAAAGTAAAACTTATCTGATCAATTTCTTGAATGAATGGATGATATAATTGACAAAAATTATTACCAATTATGAAATCGATTCCTGTTTCAAGTTGATAAACTGTAGGTATCTTAAAGAAAAAGGTTTTTAGTTCATTATCGTGATGTCCACAAATGGCGACATCAGAATTCTTAATGACTTTTGAAGTTGTCACATTTGATTCATTTGCAATTTTTAGATTTAAGGTTTTTTCTGCCTTAACCAAAAAAATATCTGGAATAACCCATTTACTAGCTGTACATACTCATGCACCAGTATCCACATAGGCATGGATTGTGTACTTTATATATCCTTCAAAGCTAAGCTTTATTGGGATATATATAGAATTTGGATTTGTAATATTTCTATTACTCATAATCAGAATAATCTTCTGATAATGATTCAAAATCCGTTTCTGTATCAGTAGTCAAATAGTAAAGTGATTCTGTGTCACTAGGATCTTCTACTAGGTAGAATCCTTGTTTTTCAAATGTATTTAGGAGTTTAATCCTGTCTTCATTTCCAATTCTTGCAGGGCACTCATTTGCATAGTGTCCTGATTCATTGCAGAGCCAACATCTGCAATTCTTTTTCTTTTGAGGACAAAATTTCTTTTTGTCTTCTTTATCTTTTTTACCTTTATTAGATTTCTTTTCAAATTTTTTAAAGAATTTTCTTTTCTTAAAAAATTTCTTTTTGTATGGTTTTTTATATCTTTTGAACTTGTAAGTTTTTCTTTTAGATTTCTTTTGTCTTTTTTCAGGTTTACAACCATACTGTCTAGGGATTCTATCAAGATATCTGCTATAACATATTCTAGGGTTTCTTGAAACTGCATTTCTGCTTGTCCTGACAAGATGTCCTTCTTTACATTTTTCAGCAACAAGATTTCTTGTAATTGCTATAGCTAGACCTAAAGAGTGGTCTATTTGGAGATTGACTTTAAAATTATCTTTACTATTTTCTTGTTTTATAATCGCTTCATTGAAAAGTACCATAACTTCATTATTAAATGGTTTTGGTAATTTTCTCATGAATTTTTCTGTAAGATTTTTCCAATATTCAGAAGGACAGATGTAGTAATATTTAGAAAATTCTCAAGTGTATTCTTCAAAGAAGCACATGTCGCAAATTGAAATTTTTTCTAAATGATTCATGGCATCTGCCACAACAATTGTAGACCTAGTGTTTTTAAACACTTCATAAGTTTGTCCTGTAAATTGTTTATAGATTTGTTTCACAATTCTTTTAATAAATTGAGGAATATCTCATTGTGTTTCTTGCCAAATGGCATTCTTGGTGGCGTATGTTATAGTTTTAAGGAAGACTTTTACATTTCCTCTAGTACTTGCAATAACATAATTTCAAGAATTAGTTTCACTTCTGTGGATTTCTTTGTTGATTATCATAGATATCATGATATTATTATACCAATCTTCAATGATAACTTCTGGATCAAGAACACAATCTAGATCAAGAATTTTTAAATCCGTCTGAACTTTCTTTGGTTTGTTTAATAGAAATGATGGATCAATATCATCTCTAATTGATTTTTGTCTAGGGACAAAGTCTCCTATTGGTCTTTTTCCTTTTCCTATTGGATTTGATGAAGAGGGTTCATAATCCATAGGTTCTGTTTCAATTTTTGGTTTTCTAATTTCTATTCCTTTTTGGATGGGATTCCTAGGATAGAATCTTTCATGTATGACTATTTTATCATCTGAACTTTCTACTAAACTTTCATTTGATTTAATAGGTTCCAAACTATCTGGTTCATCTCCTACAGATTTGGCTGTAAGGATAGTTTCTTGATTGTTAATGTTAACTCTGTTAACAATAGATACAATTTGCTCAAGCTCATTGTCTTCAAAGGCTAAAAGAACATTTAACAGTCCTAAATTTTCTGAGGTTTCATAAACTTTTTCTAAGTTTTTTCTGAAACTTGTCATTCTGAACTTAGATAATCAAATTCAAATTTTCAGTTTTTAATTTGTTTTTTTATTTTCAACTTCTCCCCCTCTTTTTTGGAAGATTCCAAAAGTAGTCTTTTTAATTGATGTGTTTGGTTGATTCCTAATTCCAACAATTATGACAGCTGAGTGTTGTTCCATTGATTTTTCATTATCAATTTTTAAATTTTTAAGGGATAATTTTATCTCCTCAATGTCTTCTTTAAGGATTTTTAGTTCTCTTAAAATGTCAGCAATTGACATTTTATTCTCCTAAAATTCTTTCTGCATATTTGTTAACAGTGTCATTTAATTGTTTTAATTCTCTAGCTTGACTAGATTCTGGTTTTTCTTTTCTCCTAATCTCAGGTTTCTGTTTCATAGAAGAAGTTCTAAGTAAAAGAGGTTTCTGTTCCTTTACTAAAGTTCTTTCTTGAAGCAAGTCAATTTCAACAGATTTTTTGGATGGTTGAACCATCCAATCAAACTATGTTTCTTTGTGTTCAAGATAGTCTGAAAATAAAGGATCAATTTTGATTCTTTTTGGTTCTTTGACAATTGTCATATTATGCTGGGTATGCACTGTATAACTAACCAAATATGATATTGAGAAAGGAACATTGTTATCTTTGACTAAATATGTTCTTATGTACTTGTGTACAAAAGATAAGATTCCATCAAAATCTTGGTCATGTAGACTTACTGAAAGTCTAGGAAAAGCAGTAAATATTAATTTACCACAAGCTAAGTTACCGTTAAGGGAACCTAGACATCCTTCAACAGGATTCTGTATTCTTTCATCAATCAGACTCATTGAAATGGGCTGATCAATTTTGTCTGACAAGGTACTACGAATCAAAATCCTAATTGCACATATTGTAACCTAATACAAATTTTTATTGTCATCTAAGTCGACTTTTTGTTTGGCTTTATTTATGTCTTGTTTTGTTAGCAAAGATATTCCTATCTTTACTGTAGTATGTTGTACATGTATAGCAAACTCTTTTTGGAAGACGCCATAATATACGTGTCTATTCCTGTTGATGAATTTGTTAATGAAGTTTGGTTGAACAAAAACTTCACTAGGATGTATGGAAATATTCGTTTTACAAATCTTTGCCAGTCTTTTATCAGAGATTAAAATCTCTTTACTGTAATTTTCTTTGGATTCGTTTTGTTCAAAAACTTCTCCAAATTCTTCTTCTGTTATTTCATTTATTATGCTCATGTTTTATAGTGAATATAAACATAGTGCAAAATAAATTCATTAACTTCATTAATGTAATTGTTTTCATATTTTTTAATTATTTCTTCACGAAAATAATCATAGTCATAATTTTTATGAAACTGTAAAAGCATGTACTTATTTGTAAAGGTATGAATGTAAGCACTGCATATTCTACACATAATCATTGATGATGATGTAAAGCGTAATGCATGATAAAATATTCAATTACTCTGTTGTACTTAGCAAGTTCTAAGTTCATTTTATTTCTTTGTCATTCTGAGGCAAGTCTATGTACTCCTACACAACTCATGTAAGTGTAACTGTCACGATGGTAATTATATTGTATGAAATAGAAATACATGTTTAGTATGTACCTACTACACATTTTGTATTTAACTGTATAAAACTAGGCTCTGATACCATTTTTTATGCACACAATGCATAAACTGTACTTTTAATTGCGGAAGATAGATATTTGTAAAAATGTATGTAATCTTAGACAATAGAAACATCTGGAAAGACATGTATATAAATAAACTTAACTCAATACCTTCTTACTGTAGATAATTGGTTGTTTCCCTTTGTGTTTACGTTTCTGGATGAATTTCTGCCTCACTACCTACGAAGAAAAACTTTGTAGTTATTCTTCAGGTACATTTTCAAATGCTGAAAAGAATTATCATATCAATGAAAAGGAAATTTTGGCAATGAAAAAGGCTATACAGAAATTTAGACTTTATATTATTTCTAATCATTTTGTTGTTAGAATTGATTCATCCACATGCAAATCATTTCTGAAATGTTAGGTACACCCAGACTATAAACAAAGAAGATTAATTAGATGGCAGATGTGGTTTAGCCATTATAATTTTGAAATTCAATTAATTAAAAGTAAAGATAATTATCTTGCTGATAGTCTAACACGTGAATTGTCTTTTGCAGGTCAAAATGACAGACATACAGGATCAAATTGAAGACCTTGAGCTTCAATTAGAAACCAAATTAATAGAAATCTCGACAAGACAACAATAAATTGTTATCTTGAAGAAGAAAATTTATAGACTTCAACAAAAACTTCCTTCTTCAGAGGGGGAAATTTGTAAAGAATCCTCAAAAATTCATACAGACGAGCCTTCAAAAGCTCAGTGTTCGCAAGAATATCCGGGTATTCCAAGCCCAGAAAATATACAGACAGATTGTTCGCAAGAACAAAAGGATATTCCAAGTCCAAAGAAAAAAGATGAACCATTGATTGCAATTGGAACATCAATTCCAGGCAAAAAATTCTACGTCATCTTTGATGGCCCTTCAAAAGGTTTTTACACGAATTGGACTGAGGTTGAACCCTTAGTAAAATTTAAACCACACAAACACAAAAGTTTTAAAACTCTCTTAGAAGCCCAACAAGCTTTTAATGATTTTCACAAAGGAATTCCTGATTCTTACAAAAGAATAACAGACTAAGTGAGCCTTAGGCCCAATTACCAAAATCAGGATATTAGGTCTAGACCTAGACTTCCTAATTTTCAGACCAAACCCATCTTTCCAGATTTGAGATTTAAATCTTACAAAGATGTGACCCAAATAACTCCAGACTTTATTTTACTAGACCGTTTCAAAAGTTTGGGTAAAACCCACATCCAAAAGGAAGAAAATACAGTTTCAAATATCCATCTTCAGGATTTCATTCATCTTGAAGAAGAAGCCAGAGTCATAGAAGCCAATGTTCTTGAGAAAAATTATTTTGGCACATTTGACAAAAAATTTGGTCAATTTATCTTTGTTGAAGGTGCAGAGCCCAATTTAGTCAGAACAACCTTTTTCTGTGGTTTAATTAAAACAATTATCCTAGGAAAAGACTTAGAAGAAATTAAACTTATTGATGAAAACCTTTTTAAATCTCTAAAAGATTTTCAAAAATATGTTGTAAAAAATCAGGATCTCCATTTGATTCTAAAAATTAACAGTACAACTCCATTCTGAAATAAAGATAATATTCTTTTTAAAGGATATCATCACATCCAGATCAAAACTGTTAAAGAAGCCTATCTTGATGAGCCTATTGAAGGAATACCATCCGAGATAGATTCTGTTGACCTCCGATCTGGTTCTGTCACGATAGATACTAATTATTCAACAATTCAGTGCGAGATGGCCGACCCGTAGTGAAGTTCCGTAGCTCTCAGTTCGGACACATTTCCCAATATTGGTTAAAGGCCATCCTGATCTTGAAAAACAGTTCGGACCTCGTCCGGGAAATCCAGATCGGACCCACCAGGTCCGACGTCATATTCACGTCATCAGAATGGTTTATCATGTCCATATGTCAGACGTCCCTTCACATTAAATGCCCTCAAAAAGGGAATGTCTTGTAAGCATTAAATGCCTAGCTTAGCCATTTAATGCCTAGTCTAGGTAGGCCATTTAATGCCTGTCTTATCATTAAATGGAAAGAATCATTGCATATTTTCCTATAAATAGGAGGCATAAATGTCCTTCAGGTCGGACATGAAATAGCTTAAGAAAAGCACTCTTACAAAGATTATACAATCAGATCTTCCTACATATATACTTACCCAACTACAACTCATTACAGTAATAACCGATCTCAACATTTATCTTTAACTTGACTTAGAATTAGTACAAACCTGAAAGTTCTAAGACCTAGATTAATTAAATTAAACACGAATTTTAATTTTAATTAAACAAGCAGTGGACAGAATGTAGTCAGAACTGGCAAGATATGGAGATAACAGTTCTGACTCGCACAACAGAGTTCGTTTCCTAATCTTGTCTAGAGCGAAAATTAAAGAATTAAATACGAACACAAGATGTAACGTGGTAAACCCCTAAGGGAAACATCCACGGGCCCCCATGCCATGGGTAAAAACAATCCACTAACAATCTTGTTCAAAAATACAATAATATCGATTTTTGTAATTTCGCAAAATTAACAAAAAAACAATCAAAAGAAAACAGATCAACTCCCTGTGATACTTCTTCTTCTGACTTGTTGATGAAGTGGAATCAAACCCACCGGTCTTGACTTTATCGCCACTTCCCTATTGTACTTGACCGCAACCACCACTTGGATTAAGAACCCCCGTTCTTAACTTCACGCCAAGTGACTTGAGCAAGATATGGAATTGTTCGTTGAGTACCAATTAGTTCTTGATTCTTCAATGAGTTTGAAGAAAACCTTTGTGCTTTGAAAGTTGAATCAATGAGGCGCCATGTCTTGTTCTCCTTGAATGGATTCGGCTAGGTTGAAGCTTATGGAACAAGAACACAAAAATTATTTTTCAAAGCGTTAATTCCTTATTGATTTCCACTCTTACTTATAGTTAAAGTAGAAATCAGTTTAGGAATTATTTCTTACCTAAGAATATGCAACAAAGATGGTAAGATAATTAGTAGGAAAGAATATAGAAAGATTTTCTTAGATTTGTAGTAGGAAAGAATTTAGGAAACTAAATAATTCCTTCCTAAACAAATCTAAAAGGAATAAGATAAAATTCTTTAACCTACAAAAGGAGCTGTCATTAATATTCATGAAATCAGAATATATCAAATATAGAAACAGAATAAAATCGCAGCTTTTGCTGATCTGGAAAACTGATTCGCCTATCAAGCCAGTAAGGCAGAACTGACGTTTAATTAGATCAGTTAGAAACACAAATGTTGACCTGCTCTTTTATCATTAAAAATCAGTTATATTTATTAAGATAGCCAAGATATAAAAAGTGAAAAATATGACACATATTTTTCCAACAAAACTATTTTTCAACGTCAACAGTTTGGCGCTAGAAGGAGGGCCGGAGTGGGGGGGGGGGGTCTCTCCACATTCCAGAAATTCACAAGAAAGATCAACTCTTAATCGTCATATCCAAACACTTCAACATATAAAAGCCTGCAAACATGAGCCGCAGTCATGACTCAAGGGCCCGTAGTCAAGGAAGAACTGGAAGCCAACATATTGACCTTCCCCAGGTCTTCCGCCGCAGACAACAAGGAGAAACTTCAGTTCAAACCCGTGCCAACGAAAGAGACGCAGTACTACAAAAACTTGAGTACCTAACTCACGCTATTGAACGGCTTGAGAAAAACCAAGCCACCACTACACAAGTCTCCGACTCAGAAGCAGAGTCACCAGCACGTGACAAATCCAGGGACCGTCGTGTGAAAAGAAGACTGGAGTTCGGTGATAAGAGCTCACCAGAAAGTAAGGGAGGGAAGAGCATACACCCTAGTCCTCCGAGGAAAGTTGCCATGCAGCAGTCAGCCAGTGTATTCGACCGTCTAGGACAGCCCTCCCAAATCCCGCATGAGCAGAAAGTACAAAGAAAGGAAAGCGCCCCATCTATGGCAGCATCAAGTGTGCAAAACACTCTGGATGAACTCGAACTGATGAAGCAGCGCCTGGCCGAACTAGAAGCAAAACAAAATAACACCCCGGAAGATTACGCCACCGACAGACACTCTCCATTCACGGAGGATATCTTGGCAAAACCCCCGCCAGAAAAGCTAAAAATGCCACAGTTAACTAGCTACGAGGATGGTAACGATCATGTCGGTCATCTCGACAGATACACCTCCTGGATGGAACTCCAAGGAGCCAGTGACGCAATCATGTGCTGAGCTTTTCCTCTTACCTTCGGGAACAGAGCGATGAGATGGTTCAAAAAATTACTACAGCACTCCATTCGGAGTTGGAATGACCTGTCAAGTTAGTTCATCTCCACATTTATGGGGACAAGAACTCAATCCACTTCGAAAGAACGTCTTGTCAGCATCAAACAAGGCCGAACTGAATCGTTAAGGTCCTACATGGACCGATTCAGCAAGAGGATAGTAGAGGTAGATAAAATTTCTGACGACGCTGCCCTGATGGTAGTCTTGTCAGGGTTGCGGACAAAAACTCGATTATGGTGGTCTGTCCATGAGGACGGACTGGCAATATATCAAGAATTCCTGGCTAGAGCTGAAAAGCACATCAGTGCCGAGGAGGCCACCTCGGACCAAGAGAATGACAGGCCCGACCAAAGAGACAGCGTTAAGGGCAAAGAGAAAGACCTCAAACCAGAGAAGAAAGAAATCCCAAAGAAAGGACTGGACTTTCAGCATCCAGGTCGGACTAGACCAGCCCCGCCAAGGTTCCAAGGATATCACATCCTGAATACGTCGCTTGAGAACGTCCTAATGAAAACTAAAGACAAGGACATCTTCAAGAAACCCACTCCCATGAGAGCGAACTCATCCGAGCTCAACCAGAGGAAATATTGCAGATATCACCGATCTGCCGGGCACGACACTGACGATTGCCAAGACCTGAAAGAGGAAATAGAGAGCCTCATCAGGTGAGGCCACCTAAAAGAGTTCCTAGCACGACCATTTGGAAGAGGTGAGCCACCCCATCTGCAAGACCGGGCAGAACTACCACCTCCACCTCCACCTCAACAAGGACGAGGTGAGATTCACATGATAGTAGGAGGAAGTCAGTACTAGGAAGGATCTAGGAGACAGCGCCGCAAGCTTTCTTGGGAAGCTCATACCAGCTACCAAGTGCTGTTAGGAGGCATAACTAACCCAGACGCAGAAAAGTTCTCCTTCTCCGAAGAAGACGCATCCCATGTACTGCAACCACATTCTGATGCACTCGTCATCACCATGCCGGTGTCCAGAATTGATATTCATCGAACACTAGTAGACGACGGGAGCTCTGTGAATGTTCTATATCTGAGAACATTCGAGCAAATGGAAATTGACGCCCGACATGTCAGGCCTTTCCCGAAGCCCCTACAAGGATTCACTGGGGACTACGTGACTCCGAAGGGGCAAATCGCACTCGTAGTCGAGCTCGGACTACCTCCCTACCACAGGAGGATCATCGCAGATTTCGTAATTGTAGACCTCCCGTCTAATTACAATGCTATTCTAGGACGACCAATACTGCACGAACTTAAAGCAGCCGCGTCCATCTACCACTATGCTATCAAATTCTCCACTTCCCACGGGGTGTAAATAGTACGAGGAAGTCAACTAGTGGCAAGAAGCTGTAACATCACCTTCTCCCGAGTGGAAGTAGACATGCTCCAGGAAGAGCTCGAACTTCCAGCACATAGGTCGAATACGGATAAATTGGAGAAAGACCGGGTGGAAGAATTAGGTTGTCTCGACCCCAAGTCGGACCTACAGGAGAGACAGACCGAACCGGTGGAAGAGCTAGAACTGATAGAGGTCGACCTCAGTCATCCTGAGAAAGTCCTCCGTATCGAAAAAGAGCTCAATGAATCAATAAAGTCTCAACTCACGGCCTTCCTAAAAAGCAACATTGATGTCTTCGCATGGGAACATGTAGACATGGAGGGGATAGACCCCAAAATCTCATGCCACAGACTGAACACAAGCCCGGACGTTAAACCAAAGCAACAGCGCCGACGTCCTCTTAACCCATAAAGGTATGAAGCCCTTGCCAAAGAAGTCGACAAGCTACTCAAGTGTGGCTTCATCAGGGAATCACTTTACCCTCGATGGGTGGCCAACCCCGTCTTGGTAAAAAAGAGCAATGGATCTTGGAGAGTATGCATCGACTTCACCGACCTGAACAAAGCATGTCCCAAAGACAGCTTTCCACTCCCTCGAATAGACCAAATGGTAGACACCACAGCCGGGCATGAGCTGCTGAGCTTTATGGACGCATACTCCGGATACAATCAAATAGCGATGCACGAAAATGATCAAGAGAATACCTATTTCATTACTAATCGAGGTTTGTACTGCTATCGAGTCATGCCTTTCGGAGCAACTTATCAACGGCTAGTCAACTCAATGTTTTCCAAACTCATTGGAAAAACCATGGAGGTATACGTTGACGATATGCTTGTCAAAAGTACTAAGGCGACATATCACATCCAACACCTTGCTGAAATGTTCTCCGTACTGAGAAGGTATAAGATGAAGCTCAATCCTACTAAATGCTCATTTGGAGTAGGGTCGGGAAAATTTTTGGGCTACATGGTTCACCAGAGGGGTATTGAGGCCAACTCGGAGAAAATTAGAGCTCTTCAGGAAATGAGACCTCCCACTAAAATCAAAGAGGTACAAAGTTTAACTGGACGAATAGCGGCACTTAGTCGTTTTGTTTCAAAATCAGCCGACAAATGCAATTTTGACGCTCTTCGAGGCGGCAAAGAGCTCAAGTGGGGTAAAGCATGCCAGCTAGCTTTTGAAGAACTGAAAAAACAACTAGCACAACCTCCATTGTTATCAAAACCAATGGATGGAGAAGTCCTTACCCTCTATCTCGCGGTCTCACAGCACTCCATCAGCTCAGTGTTGATAAGGTCGGATGAAGGAATCCAACGACCGGTGTATTACGTCAGCCAAGCACTACATGATGCCGAGCTCAGATATAGCCCCATGGAAAAGCTGGCATATGCCCTCATCATGTCTGCAAGGAAGCTCAGATCATATTTCTTGCAACATCCAATAGAGGTTCTATCAAACTACCCTCTGAGACAGGTCTTACAAAAACCCGACACATCTGGATGACTTGTGAAATGGGCAGTAGAGCTCAACCAGTTCGAGCTCCACTTCAGACCCCGGGTTTCAATCAAAGGTCAAGCTCTAGCCGACTTCGTTGCCGAGTTCAGTCTGGAGCACAAACCTAGTGCCAAACAAGAAGAATGTTGGACTCTCTTCGTGGATGGATCATCAACCGAAACACGCACTGGAGCTGGAGTGGTCCTGATGAGTCCAGACATAGAACCACTTTGTCAGTCCTTGCGATTTGATTTTTATGCCTCTAACAACATGGCAGAATACGAGGCTTTGGTCTCCAGTCTGAGGTTTGCAAGAAGAATGGGGGCGCTCAAACTACTCATATACAACGACTCCCAGCTAGTAGTCAATCAAATCAACAAGTCCTATCAAACCAAGGACGAGAGAAAGGCGTCTTACTCACAGATAGTGGAACAAGAACTCAAATTGTTCAACACCGTCGAAGTCAGGTAAATCCCGAGAACTCAAAACAGTCTCGCCGATGCTCTAGCACGACTCGCTACCAGCGAAGGTATAGTTGAATTGGAGAACATCCCAATCGGAAGAATCGGCAGTCTAGCAATTAGTCAGCCCGAGCACAGCCTCACCATAGCCGATCTAAGACCTAGCTGGATGGACGAGATCATCCAATTCATAAAGGATGGCAAGGTTCCCCCAGATAGCACCGAGGCAAGAAAATTAAGGATCAGAGCAGCTAGGTGTTACCACACGATTACGATACGGCCGCCACGTCAGCACAGGCCCCATCTAAGCCCAGTAAGGGCCCAATTCGTAATCCATCAAGAACCTTATCTGGGCCCCTGCTAGGGCCGGGGAAGGGCCCGTCACGAGCTTAGGCCTTCGGTCAAAAATCTGCGAGTCATGTGGAGGGTCTTGGCACCCGCATGCGAACTATAGGGCCTCGTCAGGCCTCGCATCACTCGTCGCAAACGAAGTAATTAAAGAAGGATTGCGTCGGATTGGGCGCACGAACCTCCACAAGGAAACACAATCATGATCTCCTAAAATCATGCAACGTGATAAACTCAAGGAAGGAAGGCGATCTCGGGTATCCTTATCACATAAGGAAGGAAGACCCGATTGGGGATCTAATTGATTTCGTCTTCCAAATCAATTAAGATTCTTGCGCTATAAAAACAATGCCTCCGATTGTTCCAAGGTACGCACTTTTTACGCTTACGAATCCCACCCTAAACTCTGCTCAAACTTCTGTTTGCTTGTCTCTCCCACACTCCTATTTTGTTCCCGCCCCCGCGTATTCTTTATATACCGGCTGTTGACTTGATCGTCGGAGTGCCAACGATCGTCGGACCCTTTTTCTCTGGAGATCTTGGTGCCTAACGGTCGTCCTAGTGTGCAGGTAACATACGAGCTGGCAGAAGAGTGACTGGAGATCTGTTGGTACGTGGACTGGTGCAGGTTCAGACGTCAACAGATTGGCGCCGTCTGTGGGAACCGAGAAGCCTTACACGACCCAGTGCTTTTGGTAAAACGCGTCTTCTACCCAAAGAGCATGACGCCCGAATATCGACAGAAACGGGTGGTGGGACAAGAGGATCAGGACCTGGAGTCGGATGACGCCCGGATGGAGGCCGCGCTAGGGCTGCTGGATGACCAGCCCCTCCAGCTAGGACCCAAGCGCAGTCGTACCTGGAGAAGCCCTTCACAGCCTGGTTCCTCGGACTACCACAGCTCTCATAACATAGACAAACCGCAGGTAATGGACATACATTCAGAATCAACGGAAGTTAGCGACGAAGGGGTGGATGAAAAATTGGTACTAGACGAAGGTATAGATCTTCGGATCATAGCCTCGGAATCTCTCACCTCCCCAGCGGAGGAGCTCGAAACCTTTCCGGTAAGCCCCTCGGAGCCAACCCAGATGCTGCAGGTGGGAGAAAAACTCGAAGAAAAGATGAAAGAAGAGTTAAAACAATTCCTGCGAGAAAACGCAGACATCTTCGCATGGAAACACAGCGACATGGTCGGGATCGACCCATCGATCGCCTGCCACGCTTTGAAAACGGACCCAAATGTGCGCCTCAGGATTCAGAAAAGAAGACCTCTAAGCGCCGAGAGGTACCAGGCCTTGAAAGAGGAGGTGGACAAGCTGCTGGCCAGCGGGTTCATCAGGGAAGCGATTTACCCCCAGTGGGTATCCAACCCAGTGTTGGTTCGAAAAAATCCCCGAAAATGGAGGGTATACATCGACTTCTCAGATCTGAACCAGGCATGTCCCAAAGATAGTTTTCCATTACTGCGCATCGATCAACTGGTCGACGCAACCGCCGGCCACAAGTTACTTAGCTTCATGGACGCCTACTCGGGTTACAACCAAATTCCGATGTTCGTTGGAGACGAGGACCACACGTCGTTTATTACGGACCGAGGGCTATATTGCTATAAGATGATGCCATTCGGCTTAAAGAACGCGGGAGCCACCTATCAGCGGCTGGTAAATCGCATGGAAGTATACGTCGACGACATGCTGGTAAAAAAGCGTCAACGCAGAAGACCACATAGATCACCTGAGAGGGATGTTCGAAACCCTTCGCAGATATCGCATGAAGCTTAACCCCTTGAAGTGCGCGTTCGGGGTCGCATCTGGAAAGTTCCTCGGCTACATGGTCAACCAGCGGAGGATAGAAGCCAATCCCGAAAAGATCAAAGCGCTCATTGAAATGTGGTCCCCCTCCTCCCCCAAAGAAGTCCAAAGTCTGACAGGAAGGTTAGCGGCTCTGAATCGGTTTATATCCAAGGCGACCGATCGTTGCCAACCTTTCTTTCAAACCATAAAGGGGGGAAAACGATTTGAGTGGACCGACGAGTGCGAAAAAGCCTTCCAAGACCTCAAGACCCTTCTCGGGAAATCTCCACTGCTATCCAAACCCAAGAACGGGGAAACGTTACTCGTATACCTCGCCGTCTCGAAAAAGGCGGTCAGCTCAGTGCTCATCCGTGAGGAAGGTCCGGCGCAATTCCCCGTCTATTACGTAAGCAAAGCCCTGCAGGACGCGGAAACGAGATATCCAGACATGGAGAAACTCGCTCTATCGTTAATCGTCGCCTCCAGGAAACTTCGGCCATACTTCCAGTCCCACAGCATAGATGTCCTGACGAACCTCCCCTTGCGACAGATACTCCAGAAGCCAGATACTTCAGGGCGATTGATGAAGTGGTCGGTGGAACTTAGCCAGTTCGACATCAGTTATAAACCACGGCCTTCGATAAAAGGGCAAGCTTTAGCAGATTTTGTGGCTGAGTTCGCCCACATCCCCGATGGTCCGCTTGAAGCCCGACCCTTGGAGGTACCGACATGGAAATTATATGTCGATGGATCCTCGGGAGAGGCTGGGGCAGGAGCCGGGATCCTGCTAATCAGCCCAGATGGCCATAATCTCAATTGCGCGCTTCACCTGGAATTCAAAGCATCCAACAACGCGGCAGAATACGAGGCACTGATAGCAGGCTTGAGGCTAGCGCACGAGATGAAGGCAAGGAAGCTCCAAATCCACAGCGATTCGCAGCTTGTCGTAAGTCAAGTTAATGGGACCTTCGCAGCACGTGAACAATCCATGGTGTCCTACTTGTCCAAAGCTAAAGAACAGTTGTCCCGCTTTGAAGAATACGAACTCCTCCAGATCCCACGAACGGAAAATGGCTACGCGGACGCCCTCTCAAAACTAGCAAGCAGTAGGGACTCCGACCTGATGAAGGCCATCCCAGTGGAAAAGCTTACACAACCTTCAACCGAAGGCGCAATCACACCCTCCGTCCTAACCATCCATGATTCCCCGAAATGGATGAAGGAGATTACTGAGTATCTAGCGAACCAGGTGGCGCCCGAAGACAAACTAGAGGCACAGAAGCTCCGTAGAAGGGCCGCGAAATTCGTATTACAGGACGGAATTCTATATAAAAGGGGATTCAGCCACCCCCTCTTGCGCTGCCTAACACAAGAGGAAGCAGTATACGTGATGAAAGAGATACACGAAGGGATCTGCGGCAATCATTCAGGGGGGATGGCCTTGGCACAGAAAGCCTTGAAACAAGGGTACTATTGGCCGACCATGAAAAAAGATTCCCACAATTTCGCGAAGAAATGCGACAAATGCCAGAGATTTGCGACGGTCCCGAAGCTCCCCGCTCAGAACCTTACTCCGGTCACTAGCCCCTGGCCCTTCGCCAAATGGGGAATCGACTTCATCGGCCCCCTCCCGACAGGGAGAGGTGGGGTCAAGTTCGCAATTGTATCTGTAGATTACTTCACCAAGTGGTGTGAGGCCGAACCTCTGGCCAAAATTACGGAGGAAAACGCCTGGAAATTTGTATGGAAAAACATTATCTGCCGCTTCGGTGTTCCCCATTCCCTCGTCTCCGACAACGGCACACAATTCGCTGGCATGAAGTTTAACGCGAACTGTGAGAACCTTGGCATCCGAAGGGATTTCTCCACTCCTTATTATCCGCAGTCCAACGGCCAGGTGGAAGCCGTGAATAAGATCATTAAACACACTCTTAAGCGGAAGCTGGAGTCCGCGAAGGGAGGATGGGCCGAAGAATTACCCGAGACCTTGTGGTCCTACCGAACCACCTCTCGCACGGCCACCGGCGAAACCCCGTTCTCCATGGCATATGGGGCAGAAGCTATGATCCCCGTCGAGATAGGGATACCCTCGCCAAGACATCTGCACTTCAATGAAGTGGTCAACAATGATTTACAAAAAGCAAGCCTCGACCTGCTAGATGAGAAACACACAGAGTCACAACTACGCCTCGCGGTTTACCAACGGAAGATGACCTGATATTATAACTCCAAGGTCAGGGGCAGGAACTTTCGCGTCAATGACTTCGTTCTAAAGAAAATATTCCAAGCTAATAAGGAAGTAGGGGCCGGAACCCTGGGGCCCACCTGGGAAGGGCCATACAAGGTCATCGAAGAGGTCCGCCCCGGAACTTATAGACTAGAAGATTCCGATGGACAAGAGACGAGGCATCCTTGGAATATCGCCCACCTGAGGCCATATCACCAGTAAATACTGTTTTTTAGTAACTTTCTTCTGTTGATTTCCTTGCGATTTTTCTTGTTGGCGGACGCCGCGAAACCCGGCGCCGATCAAAAATGCTTGCCCTTTATGAATTCACAGTATCCCACATACAACGAGTGCTGACACGGCAGCGAGGGAGTGTGGTTCGTGGCCAACTCCATAAACTCGCTGGGTAAATATTTTACGCGTAATCAGGCAATTACAAGGTACACGGCAGCGAGGGAGTGTGGTTCGCGGCCAACTCCATTAACTCCCTGGGTAAATATTTTACGCGTAATCAGGCAATTACAAGGTACACGGCAGCGAGGGAGTGTTGTTCGCGGCCAACTCCATTAACTCGCTGGGTAAATATTTTACGCGTAATCAGGCAATTACAAAGTACAAGGCAGCGAGGGAGTGTGGTTCGCGGCCAACTCCATTAACTCGCTGGGTAAATATTTTACGCGTAAGAAAGCAATCACGAAGAACACGGCAGCGAGGGAGTGTGGTTCGCGGCCAACTCCATTAACTCGCTGGGTAAATATTTTACGCGTAAGAAAGCAATCACGAAGAACACGGCAGCGAGGGAGTGTGGTTCGCGGCCAACTCCATTAACTCGCTGGGTAAATATTTTACGCGTAAGAAAGCAATCACGAAGAACACGGCAGCGAGGGAGTGTGGTTCGCGGCCAACTCCATTAACTCGCTGGGTAAATATTTTACGCGTAATCAGACAATTACAAAGCTCACGGCAGCGAGGGAGTGCGGTTCGCGGCCAACTCCATTAACTCGCTGGGTAAATATTTTACGCGTAATCAGGCAATTACAAGGTACACGGCAGCGAGGGAGTGTGGTTCGCGACCAACTCCATTAACTCGCTGGGTAAATATTTTACGCGTAATCAGGCAATTACAAGGTACGCGGCAGCGAGGGAGTGTGGATCGCGGCCAACTCCGTTAACTCGCTGAGTAAATATTTAACGCGTTATTAATCAAATGCATTTAAATCGACAGCAAAGGGTTAGGGTTCGGAGCCTTTTGATTCACAGGAGGAGCATTACGCTCGTAAAACCCTAATCCTGACAAACAAGGTTTCAAGTACATCCGAAACAAAACACAAAAACTTCTACTACAAGCTCATTATTCGATTACACAAAGACCAATGCGACAACACGACGAAAAATTTTGACCTACACACGCAACACTACGTTTCAGTATAACCCGGTACCCCCAGTTTCGCCAGGAGGCCTTTAGCCTTCGCCAGTTCGTTTGACACTTCTATCAGCTCCTTATCTTTGGCTTGTATCATGTTCTGGCACGATTTCAACTGGGACTCAGCCTTTTTCTGGGCAACGACACACGCCTTTTGGATTGTCTGGGCTTTCGTCACGTCATACAAGGCGCGACTGCGCGCGTCTTCCGAAAACGCGAGTCTTGCCCGAAGGCGTTTGACCTCGGCCCTCATCGCCTCGGCATCGTCATCCTCTCCAAGAGCAGACCGTATCTCAGCAACCCTCATCTCCAGCATTTTATACAACTCACAATTTAAGACATGGCTACGAGAGGTATACATTTCGGCAAACTTCATCAACTCCGTCACCTCCACGGCATCAACCGCCTTCCCAAAGGGGGATGTCCAGTACTTATGGACTGAGGTAGCCGCAAGTGCAACCGCTGGGGGTAGCTTCTCAACGGCTGACGGATCCAGATCATCCTGACGGGCTCCAATGTTGATATACTCACGCCGGCCAGGAGGGGGAGATGCAGACATTCGGGACGCCTGTTCCCCACTCTCGACCTTTGGTCTCTTACTTGCTGGCGACCAAACAGGGGACCTGCGACTAGCAAAATCCGGAACGCCTACTCTCACTCCCGGCACGGAGGAAGTAGACGGTCGACCTGCCGCCGTCTCCGGATCCTGCATCCCTGCAGGCCCGGACCCAGGCACCCCAGGTGACGCCACACGTGGATGGGAGGCATCCTCCACTATGCCCCCACGTCTAATTTTGAATTTAGGGACCTTAGAAAAATGGAAGCCCGACATGGTCGACAAAGAGCAAAGGTTTAGGCAGGACAGTGAAACGACAGGAGAATGCTGATTTGGGAATTCCCTGTCACATTATATAAGCTCAACGGGATACCAATAGTCAGGCGAACCGACACGTGGCAGGAATTTGACACACGTGTGATAAACCCTAAGGGGATATATCTAAACGTTTGGGGGAGCAGGGAGCGTGCCTGCGCGAACACTAAGGCATGACGAAACTATCGCCACCGCCCACCCACGGCAAGTCAAGTTTATTAGACGTTCGCCCCAACCCCATCATAATTCCTACACAGCGAGGTATCGATCATGACGTACGCACCGCCAGAAATGTGGTTCGCTACCCTGGTCTTGTACTAATAACTTTGCAAAGCAACACATCGGCGAAGACCGTAAACAAGTATTTACAGGACGAACATCATACACACGATAGGGATACAAGCATACAGAGACGAAGGCAACTCGGCATCCTTTTTTATTTCATACAATACACAATATTAGAGAAGGTCTAATGGCAGAACATCCTAAGAACCCCCGCCGCCTCTCCGGGTCAGCACATAACTGGGGTAGCTAGATCTACTGAACCTACTCCTTAGTTTCCTCTGGCATCGTCCAGGTTAGGGAGCCTGACTCCATTTTGATAGGGGGTCCCCTGAGCCAACCTGAATTGATTTGGTGGCTAATTAGACCATACTGCTCAAAAAAGGCCGTTGATGCCTTTCTTGGCAGCAGGAGAACACCCCCGCCGCCTCATCCACAGTTCAGGGGAGGGCCGGGCCAAGGCTGCTAAGCCTAGATTCCCTCCCTGGACATTTGGTCCCCTGAACGTTGATTGGCACATCCTTTGGTCCTCTGAACGTTGATTCTCCGATTCACAGGCATCTCGACTGCCAGCCCCTCAGCCACACCACCATCACACGTCCTCTATTTTTATCTTGATCATACGGTCATGACAGGTTGATTACGACGGAATCACGATAGAAGATTATTGTCACGCCTGCATCCCACTTATAAAGGGCCACATCGGAAAGAGAAGTAATATACTGAAAACGGGCATGACCGGGAACCTAGAACGACGCACGGACGTTCTACCTCCCCAAGGCATTGACAACGGCAAACTTTTCGGGTTCCCCTGAATGTCTGCGCAATTAATGCTCGGGAAATGATTCCCAAATTTAAATGCGCCCCCCCATATACCCCTATCACGCGGTAGCATTTAATGCACGCACTCCCTCACTCATGATTGCCTGACCAGAGGATAACAGTCTTGGTGGACAAGATCACGCCATCAGAAAACACATCAGCATTGGCCTGTCCCCTGTAAGCCCTCACCCGTCATGAATGTTCGGCCTCGGACTTGGGGGACTATACTGAGTGGTACACACTTTCCGCGAGACACATCACTCCCTGCCGAACCACCTTAAGAAACACTTCATGCGAGGCACACGAACACTCTGCTTATCCTCACAAGTCCCTCGCCTAGCATAAATAATAGGCTTGGACTTGGGGGACTATTGTTACCACACGATTACGATACGGCCGCCACGTCAGCACAGGCCCCATCTAAGCCCAGTAAGGGCCCAATTCGTAATCCATCAAGAACCTTATCTGGGCCCCTGCTAGGGCCGGGGAAGGGCCCGTCACGAGCTTAGGCCTTCGGTCAAAAATCTGCGAGTCATGTGGAGGGTCTTGGCACCCGCATGCGAACTATAGGGCCTCGTCAGGCCTCGCATCACTCGCCGCAAACGAAGTAATTAAAGAAGGATTGCGTCGGATTGGGCGCACGAACCTCCACAAGGAAACACAATCATGATCTCCTAAAATCATGCAACGTGATAAACTCAAAGAAGGAAGGCGATCTCGGGTATCCTTATCACATAAGGAAGGAAGACCCGATTAGGGATCTAATTGATTTCGTCTTCCAAATCAATTAGGATTCTTGCGCTATAAAAACAATGCCTCCGATTGTTCCAACGTACGCACTTTTTACGCTTACGAATCCCACCCTAAACTCTGCTCAAACTTCTGCCTGCTTGTCTCTCCCACACTCCTATTTTGTTCCCGTCCCCGCGTATTCTTTATATACCGGCTGTTGACTTGATCGTCGGAGTGCCAACGATCGCCGGACCCCTTTTCTCCGGAGATCTTGGTGCTTAACGGTCGTCCTAGTGTGCAGGTAACATACGAGCTGGCAGAGGAGTGACTGGAGATCTGTTGGCACGTGGACTGGTACAGGTTCAGACGTCAACACTAGGTATATAATCATTGACGACGTCCTATTCAAGAAAGGCTTATCGCTCCCCATACTGAGGTGCTTGAAGGAAAACGAAGCCAAATATGCCCTCAACGAAGTTCACGAAGGGATATACGGTAACCATACTGGGGGACAGTCACTAGAACACAAAATCTTAAGGTGTGGGTACTTTTGGCCATCACTAAAGGACTCCATCGAATTTGCTAAAAAAATGCGACAAATGTCAGAGGTTCGGCTCTACCATTAGAGCTCACCCGGAAGAACTGACCTCAATCCTCAGTCCATGGCCGTTCTCAAAATGGGAGATTGACCTAATCGGACCTATGCCAACTGGAAAAGGTGGAACTAAATACGCCATAGTCGCTGTAGACTACTTCACCAAATGGGCAGAAGCGGAACCACTAGCCAAGATAACAGAACAGAAAACCACGGATTTCATATGGAAATCAATCATCTGTAGGTTTGGAGTTCCCTACTCAATCGTTACGGATAACGGCAGGCAGTTCGATAATTCTAAACTCAGGATATTTTGTGAAGAACTGAATATCAGGAAACACTTCTCCACTCCAAATCACCCCCAGTCCAACGGTCAAGTCGAGGCCGTAAACAAGATTATCAAGCACACCTTGAAGACTCGCTTGGATGAACTGAAAGGAGCTTGGGCGGAAGAACTCCCAAGCGTACTATAGTCTTACCGAACAACATGCCGGTCAAGTACGGGGGAAACACCTTTCTCACTAGCTTTTGGAACCGAAGCTGTCATCCCAGTAGAGCTCGAACTCCCATCCTTTATAGTTCGGACTTTTGATGAAAATCGCAACAGTGATGCCATGACAGCCGAGCTCAACCTACTAGAAGAAAGGATGCTGTGGGCAAAATTAAAAAAATACAATTTACAAACAAAGAAATGCAAGATATTATAACAGCAAAGTCAGGGAGCAGAAATTCAAAGCTGAGGATTTAGTCTTGAGAAAGGTTTTCCTGGAAACAAAAGAGAGCCAAGCAGGAACACTTGCTCTAAACTAGGAAGGACCCTACAAAATCGTCACAGTCCTAAAAAACGGAGCTTACGAGCTCCGAAATACAGAAGGTCTGTCACTCCCACACCCGTGGAATGCCGAACACCTCAAGAAATACTACCAATAACACTTGTCTACAAAGGCCCATAGGCATAGGCTACTTTTGTTAAAAGAAGCCACGGCTTCCACCTTGTAAAAAAAAAAAAAACTTCTTGTGTATGAATTAAAGGACATTTGCGGAAAGGCTTGCGTTAAAAACCACAGGTCTAGACATAGTCCAAACCTACAATCTTCCTGACACACAAAGTCCCGCAAAGCTGGGACCTGCGTTGGATGATGTAAGTGCTACGTCACCAACAACCAAAACTAAAGTCCCTTCATCCCAAGGACACAGTTTTTTCAAGGAATACAGTTCGTCCAAGCGACCGAACTACGTTCCCAAACTTTAAAAAAAAAATTCGAACTTTTAGTCCGTCCAGTTGACCGACCTCCACACTAGTGCATTGGACCGATCTGAATACTTGGGGGCATCCACATATCTAATCCAAAATACATTTCAGGCCGGACCATGAAATAGCTTAAGAAAAGCACTCTTACAAAGATTATACAATCAGATCTTCCTACATATATACTTATCCAACTACTACTCATTACGGTAATAACCGATCTCAACATTTATCTTTAAGTTGGCTTGGAATTAGTACAAACCATTTTCCAACGTCAACAGATTCAGACATTTTAAATAAATGGAGAGGCCTTTCATTTCAAAGACTTTTGACTAGTCTAAGAACAATTAACAGAGATTCAAAAATTAAAGTTAATCATTCTCCAGACTACATTTTAGTCACGAGTAAAACAAGTGCTCAAATGACTAAAGAAAACATAAAGACTATTTACAATTTTGAAAGAAATTTCTATTGTGAATTTAATTGCCCTAACAGTTATTCTGGACATCTTTGTTCTTATCTCAGACAAAGTATTGGTAAGGACCATTGTTGTAAATGGTGTGAAGACAATACCAAAGAATCCCAAGTTGCAGAAGACATAAAAGAAAAAGGCAAAGACAAAAAAATTGAAAAAACAGTTGACGACGAATTTTCAAAAGCTGCTTCCTTGGATGATATTGAAGATTCATACAACTCCAATAATGATTTACTTTATTGAAAGAGTCAAGACACTATTGAAATTAGCCAGAAGCTTCTTGGTGAAGTGTGTGCTAAAAGACAGAATTGGCAGACAAAGTTTTCAAAAGATGGACCCCCACCACTTTGGCAAACTCAGCAGATTTTGCGGAAAAGCAGATTACAAATCAGACAGCTTTTTCATTTTTTCAAAAAATTGGTGGGCCACTGGCATCTTTCAAAGATTGAAAATTGTGGAAAAATGATTCTCAGAGGACAGTCACATGGCCGACAAACAAAAGCTTTAGTCAAAAGAAAATTTCAACTTTCGACAAAAGCAAAGTAATGGAAAAACAGCTGGCAATCCATTTGACAGAAAATTTTCTATATAAAGAGACATCTCACATTGTAATAGGCAGAGGTTTTTGGAATATCTGATTTTCTTTCTAAAAAACTTGTGTAATTTTCCAATATATCTGGGGTAAATTCCCATTAGACAGTAGATCTATTTGGATCAAAAGACTTGTATCTAAATAAGCTTTCAAAGCCTTCTTGAATAAAAAACTTTATGTTTTGAATTCTCAGATTTCCCAGAATTTTATGTTTTACATGATATTTTGTACGAATCCATACAGTCTAAATCCAATGGAGTACCTTTCAAGACAGGTGGTCCATTGCAGGAAACAAAGGAACATGCACATTGGTGAGGCAAAAATTCATCCAGAAACATAAACACAAAGGGAAACAACCAATTATCTACAGTAAGAAGGTATTGAGTTAAGTTTATATATATACATGTCTTTCAGGAAAACAAAGGAACAGGCACATTGGTGAGGCAGAAATTCATCTAGAAACGTAAACACAAAGGAAAACAACCAATTATCTACAGTAAGAAGGTATTGAGTTAAGTTTATATATATACATGTCTTTCAGGAAAACAAAGGAACAGGCACATTGGTGAGGCATAAATTTATCTAGAAGCGTAAACACAAAGGGAAACAACCAATTATCTACAGTAAGAAGGTATTGAGTTAAGTTTATATATATACATTGGTTGTTTCCCTTTGTGTTTACGTTTATGGATGAATTTCTGCCCCACTAATGTGCCTGTTCCTTTGTTTCCCTGCAATGGACCACCTGTCCTGAAAGGTACTCCATTGAATTTAGACTGTATGGATCCGTACAAAATATCATGTAAAACATAAAATTCTGAGAAGTCTGAGAATTCAAGTGTGGCATTGTTCTAATAGACTGGACCGCCCTAAGCCAACCCATTTGCTAACTCTATACATAACTACAATTTGATGGTAACTTTGAAAGTTTTCTTCTTTGCTAAGAATCCACTTGCTAGACCCCTTTCAACTGAAATTAAGGTCAAGTTTGATTTTGTTTTTAAATTAGTTAAAAAATTATGATCAAGATTAATTATTTTGAATTATTCATGTTTTTATCATATTTTCAACCACGTATCTTATAATCTTCTATTAAAAGCTTAAAAAAAAAAACTTATTTTTAGCAAAATCAAACGTGCTATTGGGTGTGTTTGATTTTGATTAAAATCAATATTTTTTTTTTTTTTGGTAAAATTTGATGAAATGTGTAATTAAAAAATTGTAAAAAATTGAGGGTCCAAAAAATGAGTGGTTAAAATTAATTGATGATTTTGACTACATTTTTTGACAAAATTATAGGTGAAATCAATTGGGATCATAAAAGAGAAGGCAAAAACTGAATCAAAATCTAATGCATAGAACATCTCTAATGCATCCCGCTTATTACTTTTTAAATGTACCACATAAATATATATAGACGGAGTTATAAAAAATCCTCTCCAATACATACTGAAGGAGACTCCGTCTAGCTGATTTGATACACTCAGTAAATTTAAATCAATCTCAGTATTTTATTAAAAAATATATAAATTGAAGACCTATTAATTTTAAAAAAATTTAATGTCAGAAGTAATATTAATTTTAAACAGAATTTATTGGTGACGAATTTATAATTTGCCCTACATTCAATAGATATAGTGATGTATGGATTGAAAAATCTGTCTATTTTATCCTTCTTATAAACTACAATAGATTTTGCAGAAGTGGACTCCCGTCGTAAATCTCCAAAAGGCAAATGACTGAATCGAAAGATAACCGCCAACTAGGACACAAATCTTTGTCCATGGCTACGTTGATTTGGGTTGTGTCACCTCGTACACCCTCCCTGAAACAAACCTATAATTGACCAAATTCGATTAGCCTAAAATTTCTCCATTTTCTCCGGGGAAAGGTCTCGAAGAATAAAAGGTTCCTCTCCTCCTTCCCTTTATCTTACGAGGTTCACAAGCTTAAAGATTTGGAGACTTCCATTCCCCATTCTTTCCCCGTCTTCATCTCTGGTACACATTCTTCTTCTATTTTTGGCCCAGATTTTCTGTTTTTCTGTTTGAATGCCTGTCTTTTTCTATGATTGTATATTTGAACATGATGACACGAATGGGACTTGATGAATAATTGAATATGCAAGGCAATGTACTAGAATTTTCTTATTCATAATACATAAAAAATTCAAATGATCTCACGTTCTTTATGTTCTGTTTAATTTATTCGATGTGATTATTCAAAACTGTACACATCCAATGATGAAGGTACCCTACAATCAACCAGGATTAACAGCTATTCCCTTGTTTCTTTCTTGTGTTTTTTATTTTTGGTAGGGTGCTGCATGCAGTATGATATTGCACATTTGGCTATATTTGGTTTTTGAATTGATGGTGTAGTGATTTTCATGAACATTCAGAATATTTTACCTTGTTGTGCTTTGTGTTAGGGAAAATATTAAATTTTGTCCCCAGGGGTGGTGGAATATCGGAATTCTTGCGCAATCAGGGTTGTTTATGGTTAATTTTGCAAATTATTACTCTAATGCTATTTGATAGAAATGTGGAACAAAAGTCGAATACCAATTAGTTTAGAAATTCTGGTGGGGGTGTTATGGTCCAAGAGCATATTTTTTATGGTTTGCCGGAATTATAAGAAATTGCTCTTCTGTTCGACTGTTCCAATCACATTACCTTGCTACTTCTATATGATCTGTAATTTGTTTATTTTAAAAGTTACATAGTTTTTGGGGTCGAGCATTTACTGTCGACTATCTATTGTTTACATGCTACGTTAAAGTTTTGGGGTGTAGTCTTCAAATTGCTTCACAAATGATTTCTCTCTACCCCTTCGATGGGTCATTGCTAACAGATAAATGACTTGCAAGTTCAATTTAAGCTTCATTCGCTCCAAGTCTCCATTATTTTCCCGAACCGTGTTAAGTTTTTCCTTCAGATTGGTCATATAGCTCCTCCTGATCAAAGTTCAGCTTTTGGAATTTTCATTTTTGTATGTGATTATATTTTGTAATCTGTCAACTTCTTTACCACCGCAATTAAGAACTTCGAGTCATCATTACATGCATTTACCAAATGAAAAACCTCGGTTTTCTTTTAGAGTTAGACACCATAATTTACTCTGACTGTGTAAGTAGGTTGTGTGAATACACTGATTTTTTGTATGCTTACATGTTACATCAATTTCCATATTTCCTGATAGCTAATAGTTTGTGTGAATAATGGTCACCTTGATTTAGATGCAATGAAAAGCATTTAGTGCATTCACAAGAATGGCGGCTGTCAGTTTCAAATACTGGAATGATTGTGTGGATCCACAAGACTTAGATGCAATGTGGACGGATCCTGATGTGAGAGCAGAATGGCTTAATGTTGGAGAGACTATGGGATCAAAAGTCCACCTCTCACGTGATCCTGATGGTCAGCCTTACTTGACGCAAACTGAGATGAAGGTAAATTGAATAAATTTCTGCAGTTATATCACCAGCACCGGCCCCTAATTTGAGTTCCTCATTGGGCACGAGGATCAAAAAATGAAAATCCAGCAACGTCAATAATTTGAAGAGGTGGTAATACAGTGAATTGATCTATATTGGCTTCTAGAAATTGTGATACTAAAGCAACTGTCAATTTCTCATCAATGTTATTTAATTTCCTTTCTGTTGATATTTTTTAAAAAATTTCCAGAAAATGAAACTCAATATGCATAGTTGAGTTTGGTCCAGAATCATCAGCTTCTAAGCAGCCTTCAAAAGTATGCATTTTTTCTCTGCAATTAAACATAGTTTAAGATCGAGATTTTTTCTTTTTGCAGGTTGTGGCAGGAATTATTGTCCGAAGGCATTTTGTCTCACAGATTGATTCGGTATGATATTCTACTTGTAGATTAAATATCACTGCTTAGATCACAGCAAATGTCACAAATCATTTAGAGAATTTAAACGGCATGGTTTGTGGGGGTGATAGAATTTAAAAGTGACTTACGGTTTCAGATTGAATTGGTGTTATTATTAATGAGGTTTCTAAGTGACATATCATTCTCGTATTCTACAGGACATGCTTTGTGCTATTGCTGAACTTGAAAGTGGCAGACAGCCTCTGGCCACCCAGTATAACAAAAAATCTAAAGATTACATGATGGGAATCATGCAAATCTCACCAAAAACTGCGGACTGGCTGGTCAGGTACAAATTGTTTTAAGCTCTGATTTTCATAATTTCATTGAGACAATATGTATTTGAGGATTCCATTTGTTCATTTGTATCTTGAAAACGAGTTAATTGACCTTTCTGCAGAGATTTGTCTTACCAGACCTATGAAGTGAGGGGAGTATCAAAACTTCTGTACAAGCCTTTTGTAAACGTATATCTTGGTGCAGCCTATCTTAAGTGGTTATCAAACTTTGAGCAAATGTAAGTTATTAAATTTTTATCCTTTACCTTTCTAAGTGTTCTATGTGCCTGTCTACAGTATAGCAATTCTGTGCATACATTTTGACTAAATAAATGTATTTGCAGAGAAAGAAGTGAAGAATTCATGGTTAGGGCTTATAAAGGAGGTACCAAGAAAGCTACTCACAAGTCAACTTTACATTATTGGAAAAAATATCTCTCTGTCAAGGGAAGTCTTCCAGCCAGGTACTTGCTTCTATCCCATGACAATTATATCCTCAAGGTCTTTCCATTGATGGGATTTAGCAATTAAGATGCTCCGTCAAGCCTGCTACCTAACAAGGATTAGGCTTCTCTTCTCAAGGATAATTCCCCTTTCTTCAACCCTTTGATATAATTTTTTTTTTCCTTTAGCAGTCCTGTACATACACTGATCTTAATTGTACCCACAAATTTCATGTATATCTTGCAATAGAGTTCTAAAGTTTGATATAATCTGAACAAGGGATTGTGTCAAAATAATCCTATAGTGTGTCTGTGGGTGTTTGCATGTTTAAACCTATAACATGTCACTATTTCTGCAGAAAAGTCTTCGAAGTTGGTCCGGTACCTATTGCTCTCTCAGCTTCTGCTGCTGCTATTTCACCAAGGAAAGGTATTGCGCTTGTGATCAACTTTGTTTTTATTGAACATTCTGCTCTAAATAAGGTCTTGAATTTTAACATCTTAATCATATTAAAACAAATATGCCAAAGTATTTGGATAGTTTATTAGTGTTATTGAGCATTCATGATTTTAATGTAGAACTAATTCTGTAATTAACTTCAGTAAGGAAACTTTTTGAATGTTAAGCAATTTAGCCAACGTAACATATTTTCCATGAAGAATAGTAGTACCTAGTTTGTTGTGCATTACTTGGTCTTGGTATGTTAAAATATCTTAATTGTCAGCATGCAACGCTTCATTTTTGTAATATAAGCTTTGATACTAGATGTTGAAAGCTCTTGGTTGGGATGAGTTAGTGGCTTGTCTTGTAGTATTCTGTGACTGTGAACAAAATGCTTCAACCTGTCCATGTGCTAATTCTATGGCATTGAGTTTTCAGTTTGAGAAAAATCGAATTGGATGTTTTCCTTAAGTTCAAGAGATTAAATTCTACATATAGGTTATATTACTACACAGACGGGCATTTCACTTTCTTTCTATTTTTGAAGGAGCAAATCCTACGAAAACAACTTGGGACTCGAGGACCTCCCCTGAAGACATGGAAGAGATGTGGAATAATCCTAATGTAAGCAAGGAATGGACCAAATCTGGAGAGAAGCGGGGGAAAGTGCGATTGTCTCATGATACAGAAAAGAGACCTTATCTTTCCCGAACTGAACAAAGGGTGAGAATGCACAAAACTTATTTTCTTTTTATACATAGATTTGTTATGAATGTGAGTAATTACTTCAACTTTTACCCTTCTAGGTGAATTGAAACAAAGAACCATATCAGCTCTCGAGAATTTGATGACATATAAATGATTCTTGCAGGCTGTTGCTGAAATCATTCTAGCAAAACACTTCAGCACAATTGGATTAAAACCTGTCAGTACTCGATTTTGTTGACCGAGAGACATTCTAAATGAGATTCCACTCTTTGAAAATTGAAAAGTTTCTTCTTTCCCCCACACACAAAAAAGAAAATATTAATTTAGATTACTCTCAACCTTTCTTATTATGCAGACTGTTTTGTGTGCTATTGCTGAGATTGTTAGCATGCGTTTCGTGAATGGAGTCGGACAACGTACAGGACTAATGGGTATTGACTATCCCACAGCACGTTGGCTTTACAAGTATGTTACTTGAACTGAATTTTTCCACACCGATAATGAAACGAGGCATTTTGTTTGTTTGGTTCTTTGGTTTTAGCTGATCGTTCACCATCAATATAGTTATTTTGGCCATGTATATAAATAGGCACAGCCACATTCTATGCAGAAACACCATAGTTTGCATTGGAAATTGTGTAAACCTGAAATTCAAAATGCCATACTGCTTCTTCTTCATCTTGACCCACATCCCATTTTTGAAGTAGCGAAAGATTCTTTTTCCTTAAGTTCAGAACGTCAATGCTCTATTGGAGTTGCACTCTTTGCTGAAATCCTTATTTATATGTTGAATTTATGCTTAATAAAGTTCCTGAATTTTATGGATATGATGTCTAGGGACTTGGGCTACCAGGGTTACATAGTAAAGTCAGTTGAAGATCTTACCTATCCTTTCATTTCCATGTACTTCGGAACAGCCTATATGGCTTGGTTATCGAAATATGAAGGAAGGTACACCTCTCACATTGGAGTACCCAAGACTTCAACTTTTGTTTCTCTCTTCGTTTTCTAGATTCCGGGATGTTTCATTTCTTTTTGGAACATCATCTCATTAACAAATCTGATTCGTTGACAGGGAAAGATCTCCCCAGTTTGTTGTTCAGGCCTATATTTCTGGGCCACAGAATGTGAACCTACAAGAAACCGGTCCTATCTGGCTTAAATTCGAGGAAGCACTAAACCGCTATGAAGAAGTAAAAAAGTAAGTATCGTCTATATTGTGAGTTAAAAACACTAGCGGTCGCTGAAACAAAATGAAGTTTAGCGAGACCACAGAGTGCATTTAACCCTCTGCATTGTTCATTATTTCAGCTGGATCAATATGCATGTTATAATGAATGACCTTATCTTTATAGGGATCAATGTAGCTGCCCCATTTTGTGAGCTGGGGGAGTCTCATCCCATATCTTGTGGATCCTGCAAGGTTATGTGGAATTTCCCAAGCTTTTAATATTGAGAGAGAGACAACCTGTGAAAGAAAACTTAATTTTAGTACATATTTTTCCATTGTGCTTTGTTTGGAGATGTAACTTTTGTGTACATTGCTTGTTATCTTTTTTATCTCGTATAATATTGCAATAAAAAGTATCTTGATTGTTGAAATTCTATTATGACATACGCCAATATTTATTTTTACCGTCATTAGTTGGTTGACAAGGTTTTTTTGCCATACGATAATACTCGAAATCTTTGAAAATTTCTTAAAATACACTAACGAAAATAGTTTTTTTTGGACGATGATGGGAGAAAATATGATTCTTCAGTGGTCACTTTAATTGAATTTAATATACGATCGTCGCACTTGATTATTTTAAAATAAGAAGTATGATTAATGGCTAAGTTTTGAAAACTTTTTTTGTTATCTCGGGACAAAGTTAGATTTGACTTAACAATTTTGTGGGTTGTATTTAATTAGCTAGAATATACTACAATTAAATTAACTAGTAAACGAATAAAAATCTAAAAATAATCAAAAAAGTCAACTATTTGACATCTTATCAAGTTATTGACCGTCCATACCCAAATTATATGCTACTGTATACATTTTTTAGGTTTTCTAGTGTCAACTGATTTTCAAGCTGTCACCATTGGGATCAAGCATAAAATAAATTATACATTAATTTTCGATTTTGATAGAAATAAATAAATACCGACCAAGTGTTCAACTGGATAAACCTCAACTTTCGGCCGGATTAAGTAACTTGAGAGTTGAGAGTTCACTAATCAGCACTTTGCACGGACCAAATTCCATTAATCTTTTTACTTGCCTTAAAAGAAATATAATTATAGTGTTCTAAAGGTTGAATCTCAACTTTAAACATCTCTACCATCTTTGTCTTGGGGCTTTGGTGAAAGATATAATTATAGTGTTCTAATTATAGGTCTTTACAGATGAAGTAGAACCAATAACTTCTGAAGACGTTTTGACCGATTTTAAATGATAACGTTTATGAAAGGTTGAGAAAATCAATACTTGTTAGTTGTTAGTTTTTAGGAGTACCGGTTTTGAACGGTTTTTAAACCGCCCAAAACCAGAGTAGTGTAATTTGAAGCGTATTTCTCAACCCTCCAAATTGGTGGTTTTTGGTCATTTTTCAAAATTTCTTCTAATTTTATCCTCTTTCAAACAATTATTTTCAAAACTATCATAAATTTAATATTTATAAAAATAAAAGAACATATACAAAAAAAAAAAAACATAAATTTAATTTTATATTTTCATCTATAGGTGGATATATAATTTTTCTAAAATTTAATTTAATTTTTTTTATATATGGGCATATATATAATTTGATTATCTTGAAAAAATTTAGAACTACTAGATAATAAACTCCTAAGTATGAGTTGGATTGTTTAAAAAATTATTATTAAAAACCATCCAAACTCACTCCACAAAATCGATATTTTAAAAAATCCTTATAATTGGTACTTAAAAACTTCCAAACAGATCCTTAATAATCACGTGGGTACAAAATTGACCCATATAGTTTTAAAAAAAAAAAATTATAGTATGTGTATTATAATTGGTATATTTCAAAATTTTTGATTGATTAATTATTAAAGAATTAAACCGTTGGTAATGATATTCATTCCTTAATAACAATTTTAAACGAAATTGGCATCTGAAGATCTAATCTAAATACTATAAAAAGTAAAAGTCAAATATTTAATTCTTTAAATGAGAATTCAAATGTAATGCGAGTCGTCACTATCCCGTGTCGGTATAGTGTGGAATATCTTCAGAAAAAGACGAAACACCGAAACACTTTATATAATCCATAACTCACTTATATATTACTAGTCCATATTTGGCAGTGATTAATTTATAATTTTAATTAATTAAATTAGTTAAATATATTATTTATTTATATATTTTATAAGACCTATAATTTATAATCTATTTTGTATCCACACATTCATCCGCAACTTACAATATAAGTACTTAAAAAATAATTTCAGCACTATCAAATATACACTAAATATTCTTTGGAAAATTGGCGCAAATGGTTCTTCATCTTTGTCCTAGTGTAGAAATCACCCTTAACGTCTTTTTAGCATATAAAACCCCTCATCTATGTGTTTTGTTGCACAATTAATCTTTATTTGATGAAAAAGACAAATATGTCATTTGTTTTAATTAGAAAAAATTGTAATTGAATTTCTAATTTTTGCAAAAAGTGCAAATAGGTCAAATAATTTTATTTTTTATAAAAAATTAAAGAAAACTAACGAGTTTTTTTAATTAACACTTTATTGACCAAATTGATAATGTACTAAATTGTTTTGTATATTGTACGAACTATTATAAAATAACTAAAATTTAAGCTCATAATCATTAATAAATATATTAAATAAAATTATTTTATTATTATTAAGTAATTGTATTATTTAAATTTAAAATTTTTATTTTGTTATTACAACATAAGTTTTTTTTTTTTTTTTGGGTCATAAACTTGGTGCTTAAATATTTTTATTTAATTAAACTATTCGTTTATTAACTAAAAATATTAGAGCTCCAATTATATTTTTATATTTTAATTAAATATAATGTGTAAATTAATTTTTATTAATATTTTTATGTTAAAAAGGCATAATAAAATTAGTTTAATGTAATAAAATTATATACGTCATTTTGTTATTTATTTAACTATTAATTTGAAAATTAAAAAAAAAAATTCACATTCAAGTAATCATAAAACCAGAAGAAAGAAAGGAAAAATGGTCTACTTATACCTCACACTTGTCTTTGAACAAAAAAGAATCTAATGTAAGTAAACTCTACGAAGGCAAGACAAAAAATAGTCCACAATCACAAATATTTATGCACTAAAACTTGATTTATAATAAGTTTTCATATAATACCCCTATAATTTTATGACATTAAATCAAACTTAACATAAAAATAATAATAATAATTAAATTAAATACTATGTTTTCTTTATTTTTGAACTATAAATTAAAATATAAATAATACAATTGGAGCTATAATATTTGTAGTTAATAAAAAAATAGTTTAATTAAATAAAAGTATTTAAGTATAAAGTATGTGACAAAATTATTTTTCTTTTTATGTTGTAACCATAAAATAAAAATTTAAAATTTAAATAATATAATTACTTAATAATAATAAAATAATTTTATTTAACATATTTATTAATAATTATGAGCTTAAATTTATTATTTTATAATAGTTCGTAAAATATACAAAACAATTTAATACATTATCAATTTAGTCAATAAAGTGTTAATAAAAAAAAATCGTTAGTTTTTTTAATTTTTTATAAAAAAATAAAATTATTGGACCTATTTGCACATTTTGCAAAAATTAAAAATTCAAGTACAAATTTCTCTAATTAAAACTAAGAATATTTTTATTTTTTTATTAAATATAATGACTAATTGCGCACTAAAATACATAAGTAAAAAATATTTTGTGCAAAAAACAAACGTTAGAGATGATTTATGCACCGACGATAAAGGTTAACGACCATTTGTGCCAATTCCCTTATTCTCTACATTATTAACTTGGTTAAAGTCATATCAGGCATGGTAGTTGTTAAAATTTCATGTTCATTAACAACAGTTAAAGCGATCAATTTTTTCTCATTAACTTCCTATTTTAATTCTTCTACGATTTTTTTATTGTTTATTGATGATAAAAAATAGAGACTAATTATGCAATATTATTTAATTTTAGTGACTCAATGGATCGCAAAAATACTTTAGTGACTAATTTGAAATATTACTTAATCTTCAGTGACCATTCGTGAAATCAACTCTTTTACATAATAGTACCAAGTAGTTTAGCACCGATGACAGATTTGCGTTAATGGCGGATTCAGTCAACAGCTAGACTTCACGCAAGCATTGCTCTTTTTGAGGTAAAATTCACTAATTTTCAGTTCTTCTGATTTTGATCTACTGATTATATATGTGTATATTTAAGTCAATGGTGAGTAAATCTTTTAGTACCGCTTTGTTAGATATTCTGTGTGGCAAATTAGGGTTATTGAAGTGTGCAAACTATTCTTTGCTCATTCTTCCTCCTGTTAAGATTATGGAATTTTTAATTTTTAGTACTTTGTTGAACTAAGAATTTGACGATTATTTATGTTTAGGATTAGGGTCGAGGACTCAGTTTTGGTTGGTGAAGCATGGGGGAGTCAGACGTATTGGATTGTAATTAGCTCTTTTTATTTGAGGGATTTACAACTTCAATTTAAAATGTCAACCAAGTGTCTGGTTAATTAAAGCTTCTTTCTTTTGCCGGATTTCTGGAACTATAGGCATATGCATGGCAGAGTTTTTAATGGAGGATATATGTGTATTGAATGACTTCAAAAGAGAAATGACAGAATGATAAATTTATTTGAACTGTTATTTTCATTAAGGAAGCTGATTTGATTGTCGATTCAATGGGGAATTTTCAAATTTTGGAAAGTTGAGGTGTCTTCTGAATTTGAGAATTGTCGATGTTAGTTTTAACTTTGGGGATACTTTGATCTTGCAGTGCATTATATGAATATACACTTGATTATTCAGGTTTTTGCAATCTTTTACAAGAGGTAAAATTTCATTGCTGGACTTCAATAATATGGATAGAGGTTTATTTTTGAAATTAAGGGGTTAGGTTTCTTGAAAAGAACTGGAGCATTTTAGGAGAACCAGTATCTTTATCTATTTTTAAGGTGCAATCACCTTGGCCCCGGGGTTTAGAAAACGGGTATAGTCTCCTCTATATTTTTCCCTCGTCCTTGCAGAAGTACTTCATGATTTATAGTTATCTAATGGTAATTACTAAACTGTAATATTTGATAATTCATTGTCAATGCATTCGTATCTGTAGACGGACATCCCCCTCCCTCCACTACTCCCTGAAAAAATAAACTTTCATGTTTGTTATCTTTTGAAATCTCTGTCTAAAATATTTCCTTTTTTTTCATTTTTGCAGTGCATTTTGCCCCTGGTCTTTATTTCTCTTATTGGCGTTTCCGGTGTCATGAGCTGCAACTAAGTTTTTTGGATTTTACCAGCAATGTTTCTCAAATTTTACATATATGTATTGTGTAAATGTCAATAAACTTGTTTTCAAGCAAAGTTTTCGTTCTGCTGCACTAAGGATTGTGCTGCTCCTTTATGGCTTTCTCAAGATACTAATAGCATTGTGGCGTCACCAGTTGTTTCCATTGAAGTTGAATTGGAGGGAAAATAAATTCAATATTATCAAAATGGAACAATCAAAAAGTCATAATTTTGTGCCATATAATCCGCTGGATCGTGGAAATGAAGAACATGCTCCTGAATCTCAAGTGTTCCAGGTGGATCCTTTAGGTCATGCAAATGCCAGCTTCAGACCTCCTGAGGTTAATTTTTCCGAAGCTAAACCTGTACTTAACTACTCTATTCAGACAGGTGAGGAATTTGCTCTTGAATTCATGCGTGACCGGGTTAATCCCAGGAAACCTTATGTTCCAAATATTTCTGGTGATCCGAGTCATGCACATCGTTACTACGAACTGAAAGGTATTTTGGGTATCAGTCATGCTGGCTCTGAGAGCGGTTCAGATATCTCTAAGATTTCTATAGCAGAAAAAGGTACCAAGGAGTTTGATAGGAAGAACTCGTCTTTGCATGAAGACAGAAGTAACTATGGTTCTGTACGTTCTATGCAGTCTGTACCACGCACTTCATCTGATTGGACTCTTATGTATGCCTCATCTGGAGCTTCAGATGGTTCATCAACAAAGCTTAAGGTCCTCTGCAGCTTTGGTGGTAAAATACTACCTCGGCCAAGTGATGGAAAGCTCAGGTATGTTGGAGGCGAAACACGCATTATCCGCATAAGCAAGGACATTACGTGGCAAGAACTGTGGCAGAAAACAACAACACTTTATGACGAGACACATACCATAAAATATCAGCTTCCTGGGGAGGAGCTCGATGCTTTAGTTTCGGTGTCAAGTGACGAGGATTTACTGAATATGATGGAGGAGTGCAGTGTACTAGAAGACGGAGAAGGTTCAAAAAAACTTCGGATGTTCCTGTTTTCTGTTAGTGACTTGGATGATGCTCATTTCTCCCTAGCTAACTCTGATGGTGATTCTGAGATTAAATATGTAGTTGCAGTCAATGGCATGGACATGGGGTCGAGAAAAGGCTCTGCACTACGTGGTCTAGCAAACTCTTATGGAAACAATTTGAATGAGTTAGATTCACAGAATGTTGAGAGTGCCCCAAATAAAGCTTTAAATGAATTCGTTGGGGTTAGTACCCCAAATTCGGCTGGCCTTGATGCCTCATCATTGGCGAACATATCCTCTCAATCTATTCTACCAGGTTCCTCAAGAATTTATGAAACTGATTTGCTCTTTGATCATGGTCAGATAGCACACCAGGATGATCACAAGCAACAACCTCTGCAATATGGATACAATTTGCATCCTCCATATTTCTCACCTTCTGAAAGTTCTGTTCCACAGTCTTCTTATGGGCTTGTGGCTCAAAAGAAAGATCTTGAAGGGCAGAAATTCAATGGTTTAACTGTGCAGGGTACAAAAGAACAGGAAAAGGACGCAAAACTTAAAGTTGATGGCTCAATACAGCCAGAAAGTGGGAATGAGAGTAATCAAATGGTCGGTGAGCACCTTGTTCAGTCTCAGGCATATGATGGTAACATGAACCTTGGTTTTCCTGTGGATGAATCGTCAGTTGTGGTCCCCAAACTGGACAGAGAATTTTCTGCAAAGACTTTGAAAAACGACATCCCCCAGGAACCTCTGAAGGTCTATAAGCCTCTTGATGCTGCTAGTCCCTCACTTGTGCCTATATCTAGTGGAAATGACTATGATATTTGCAGCGAGGCTTTAGTTCCTGAGTCCATCAAGTCTGAGCCTGATCCAATTGATTTGAGCTACTTCGAGCCTTCTATTCCTCAGAGGGTCTTTTATTCTGAACGAATTCCCCGAGAGCAGGCAGAGTTGCTTAGCAGAATATCGAAGTCAGATGATTCACACTCTTCTCAGCTTCTCATAAATCATTCACGTTCTGAGGTTGCCCAGCAGGATTTTGTTTATGGGTCTGATGAAAAAGAGCAAAATGGAAATCCGGAAATTCAGACTGAGCAGTCAATTTCTACCGAAAGGCCTTTTCCCGTGGATACTGCAACCCATGATAATTTACTTGTGAAACCTCAAAAGTTGGAACAGGTGGACTCCATGGATGTCAGAGATCCCAAACATGAAAATCAGGTTCTTGTGCCTGAAGCAAAAGCAGGATTGAAGCTGCCAGCTGTGAGTAATGTGGATTCAACAAAGCATTATGAAGATCCAACAAATAGTCTTCCTCAAATTCATTGGGTCGACAAGGTCAGCAGTGAGTCCTTGGCTGATGATGCCCATGAGCACCCTGAACCTTCTGATTGGACAGGGACTCAGGAGGGACCCTGCACTGGGGTTCCCCGAACCGAGCAGGGGGTCCTTATTGACATTAACGACCGATTCCCTCGTGATCTTCTTTCTGATATATTCTCGAAAGCTATACTCTCTGATAGTTCATCGAATATTGGTCAACTGCAGAAGGATGGTGCAGGTTTAAGTGTAAACATAGAGAACCATGAACCTAAACACTGGTCCTTCTTCCAGAGATTGGCAGGGGATGAGTTTGCAAGAAGGGATGTTTCTCTTATGGATCAAGACCATATTGGATTTTCATCTGGACTTCCAAAAGTTGAAGAAGAGGGTCCTTTAACTTATGAATTTGCACGACTGACGAAAGATGGACCAAGTCACAGCGAACTGCAGGAAACTTATGGTGAAGATGATCACAGAATCATCCCTGGTGGAGAAGGAGCTGCCTCTGTAGTAACGGATTCCAATTATAATACTTCCCAATTGAAAGCTAGTGAAGGCATGCAGTACGATGATTTGGATAACACGAGAGTTCGCGACTCAGAGTATGAGGTATTTTTGTTCTTTAATAATTAAGAGTAAGAGACTCAGTGGTATTTTTTATCTTTAGACTAGGTGTAATTTATTGACATGGACTCTTTTCCAATGGAATGTCTTCTAATTTTGACTATGATTTTAGGATGGGATTGGAAGTATTGGCTTACCTCCTCTAGATCCTTCATTGGTAGATTTTGATATAAACGCATTGCAGGTATGGTTGCACCTGAACATGCTTAATTTTTTATTTTATTTTTTATGCGAGATTGTCTGTTCAATGAAATTGTTTTTTGTAAGGCACGGCATTGCCGCATTGTTTTTGCTTTGTTGCAGTTGCTCATTTAAGGTCCAGATTCAGTAGTAATCTGCATTTTCCTTGTTCATCCTTCCAATTCAAAACTTACTTCAGGGTGAAGGTGGAAGATAACCTTATGATCAATTGGTTTTGGTTAGAGTCATAAGCAGAAATAATGGAATGTTTTTGTTGACATTTGAGTCCTGGACCCAAGCCTATGTCACCATGCCTTCCAACTATAATTTTTCAATTGATTTAAGCAAAAAAATAGAGTTTTAAAAGGTTGCCAGAATCGGCTAGTGATATGTGAAAGGAATCTGACTTGCTTTCGCATGCTCCAATACCACAGGTGAACCCGACCCACCACATGGTTTTATCAAACTAAATACTTGGCATTATTTTTCACTGGGTCAAATCAGTAGCCCAAGCTAATTGGTAAATATAGCATATGTAAAATCGTGACAACTATTTGCTGCACCAATGTCGAGCATGGGTTGTTCCATGCTCTTTGCTATTCAGATGTTTTGTTATAATTGAAAATTCACTCAATCTACCATTTACTAGTGTTCTTTTGATTTTTAAAAGATTTTAGAATCATGGACTTGGTTGAAAGTGGCAACTTAATGACTGAGGAAATAGATTCACCACTCATAATTTATATTTATATGACCATTCATGATTGATTTACAGATCATAAAGAATGAAGATTTAGAGGAATTGAGGGAACTTGGTTCAGGCACATTTGGGACAGTTTATCATGGAAAATGGAGAGGCTCAGATGTTGCTATCAAGCGTATAAAGAAAAGTTGTTTCACTGGTCGACAGTCAGAGCAAGAGAGATTGGTAATCCGTCCTTAGTTCCTACATGCTTGGTTTTGTTTTTTCCTTAATATAGACTTTGAACTACATGTATGGTGTCATTGGATATGTTTCCTTCAATTGAACACTCAAGGTTATGCTGAAAGAGTTGTATAGCCACACTCTTAGGCCTCCATATATGAGCTAATTGATATTTCTTTTTGTGCTAATGCTGCTTCAGACTATAGAATTCTGGAGGGAAGCTGAAATTCTCTCGAAGCTTCACCACCCAAATGTAGTTGCATTTTACGGTGTAGTACAAGATGGACCAGGGGGAACATTGGCAACTGTGACTGAGTACATGGTTGATGGTTCTTTGAGGCATGTTTTACTTCGAAAGGATAGGTACTACTTTGAAGTATGGTTCTTCAAATTTGATTTTGGTTCCATTTTGTCATCGCCGTGCGACTGCCTATTAAGTTCTTTACTTTTTGTTGTAAACCGAACTTTCAATATAAATTAACCTTGGATTTGTTGACCATTTGTTTCTCCTTCACACTACCTTTTCCTCCTTTCTAATATTCCTCTTTGTTTTAATATGATTTTGCAGGCATCTTGATCGCCGTAAGCGGCTTTTAATTGCCATGGATGCAGCTTTTGGGATGGAATATTTGCATTCGAAGAATATTGTTCACTTTGATCTGAAATGTGACAATTTGCTGGTTAATTTGAAAGATCCTTCGCGACCTATATGCAAGGTTATCTTGATTCGATAATGCTCTGCCATCTTTATTAATATATGTGATAGGCTTTATTGTTATTGCAATGGGAGATTAGTAAAATGCATAGTAAGCATGATGTCTAACTTGTAATCCATTTAGTTCTGATGTTGTGTTACAATCTATTAGGTAGGTGATTTTGGTCTGTCTAAAATAAAACGAAACACCTTGGTTTCCGGTGGAGTTAGGGGGACTCTTCCATGGATGGCTCCAGAGTTGCTGAATGGTAGCAGCAATAAAGTTTCTGAGAAGGTAAGACACTAGCATAAAAAAGTATCTTCGGGAAACTACAATAATAGAGAGCTTAACGAAATGATATTTGCAGGATTTCTCTAAGATGTTTCTTATGGATGCAAAATATTCTCTTCAGGGAAATTTTCTTATAAAAATCTATGAGAAGCTTTTAAACAGTATTTGGTGAGACTGGAGAGCATGTTAACCTGTAAACCATCTATATTAACTATTTTGCAAGGTGCAAGGAATTTAAAAGGGCACTTTAGTGTTCACATTACTCTTATTACTCCTATTTGCAAAGCCAATGAATTTCTAATCCTTCTAGGTGATCTTACGACACAACTGTTTTTGGGCATTCGTCCTACAGGTTGACGTATTTTCCTTTGGTATTGTCTTGTGGGAGATACTCACTGGGGAGGAACCCTACGCCAACATGCATTATGGGGCTATAATAGGTGCGCATTTTTCAGTTTTTTTGACTTGTTACAGATTTTTCTAAGCAGTTGTAAAATTAATAGTGTCCTTATCAGCTGTTAAATTAACCGATTTACTTATATGGCTGCTGTATAATTTCTGTGTACATGTTGTACCATATAACCTACAAAATAGGACCCATTTTTACATGGAATGGACACAAATATCATTTGCTTAATATGTTATACTATCATTGGCTTACTGAAGTTCTAAATGTTACACGACTCTGTCTATGACCTGAGTTCATCAGCCATTAGCATATTCTGCTAAACAGGATCAAGAGTCATTCATTGTGTAGGTTTCCTTTTTACTTACTTTAGTCGTGGATTGCACAAATCTGCTTCTGACGTAGTCATAGAAAATGGTTCCTCCTAACTTCTGCCTAACATTTTTGATTAGAATGTTTCCCCTTTTTAGCAATATATGCAAGGGACCAAATGTTGCAATTTTGACATATCAGATGTTACACTGCATGAACTCGCTTACTGCAGCTTTCTTGGTGTTTGATTACACACTTGACAGTTAATGCTAAAGCATTTAAGTACTTATTTGGTTGCTATCACTAAAATAACAAGACCCACGTAAAATTAGTTCAAATTACAAAGTTATCGTGTCTGGACTTGTACGATTGGTGTACAGTTCCAGGGTTGAATGTATCTAGATAGATGTAGTAGAAATACATTTCATGTAACATAAGGTGTAAATTCCAGATATTATTAAACTCAATACATGAATATTAGTGTCCAACCATACAGTTCCTTATATTTTAAATGCAGCTTTGTTCATCAGAATTTAATCTCCAACCAGTTTTCCACCTTCCGTATTCACTTTTCTCAAATGCCCTCTACATATTGACTCCTTGACTTGGGCAGAAGTCATATACTAGAAGAAAGATTAGTAGTTATGCATGCATATGCATCATTTTACCTTTAGCAGATTTTAGAAATATAGAAGGAAAGCTTTAACTAAAATTCCATATTTTACTCTAATATTGAGTCAACATCTACGGTCACTTGGTGTACGATGGGATCATGTAGGTGGTGTGAAACATTTTTCTGTTCAGTTATTTGATGGGCTTGGGAAACTTATCTAGTTCTTAGAAATGGATCTAATGTATTTAACTCAGCAGAAGCTGCAGCCTCTTTAATTGTTACGAGAACATATATTAGAAGTTACTTTGAAAAGAAAGAGGAATCGGGCTGATTATATATATATGATGGAATTTGGAGTTAATATGACTGATTGATTAGATTGCAGGACATTTCTGGTCTATTTACTTTTCAGTTATTTCACTTAAAGTTGAGGAATCTTTTACGATGCAGGGGGCATTGTCAACAACACATTAAGGCCAACCATTCCAAGCCATTGTGATCCAGAATGGAGAAGGTTGATGGAGCAGTGTTGGGCCCCAAATCCTGCAGCAAGACCAACTTTTACCGAAATTACTAACCGTTTGCGCATAATGTCTGCCTCAGCCCAAACTCGAAAGACAAGTTCATAGGGCACTACTATCAGTTTGATGCTTTCTTGACTACTCAAAGCAATATATTTGTTACATTCAAGCATATACAAAAAGGACAATGCGTGATATATTGTTAACAAAAGGAACAAATGTTTGGAATGGCTCATGACATATAAGAAGCCGACTTTTTTAAATCTGGGGTATGCTTTTACATTGTTGTGGTCCTTGTGGACAGGTTGAAAATGTGTAATGGAATTCAATGTCTTTTGGAGTTTTTAACATAATCGAGTGAACTGACCCCAGCCAGTCTGTAGCAGTAGAGACCAAAGATCAATTGTTGCATTAAGTACTTAATACCAAATTAATTTGTCTCAAAAACTGATTCACTTTATTGTAACATGTTAATCAAATGCTTTTACTTTATGAATAATCAATTATGATGAGAAAAAAAAAGCATCTTATCCAAACAATCCTACGAGGAAGTAGAATTGTGCACTTGCCATGCTGATGCCAACATTATTGGCCTTCCTTTCCATCCAAGCAGAAGGCAACCCTTCTCACTGGCTATAGTGTAACCATCACATCCATAGGCAGAAATCATCGATCTAGCTTGGCTCATACACTTCATTCCTACTACTTGAAAGCCAGCACGAGCTAGCTGCCTACGCCATTGATCTGCCCTTTCATGTCTCTCAATCCTTTTAGAACCTTCAAATGCTATAACATTGCAAATTTGCTCTGCGAAATGAAATTTTTCGATCTTTAGCCTCTCTGGGCTAGTTCGCGGGACACTGGCCTCAAGGGAATCAAAAATGGCAGAATAATAATGAAGAGATTCAAGGAATCTCCCAAGAAAGAATGGCCCATTGTGGTTGGCATCTTGTTCAACCACAGTAAGCAGAACTGGATTTAGTTTCTTGATTGATTGAAGAATGGTCTTTAGGGATCCTCTGCTTTCCTTCACATGCTTGTGCAAATGCAGGATACTATTGACAAACAATGCTTCTCCTTCTCTCAACTCGAGCTTTTCATTGCTTAATACTAACGTCGTTACTGGCTCTGCTACCGCGTGGAATTCCAAATGAAAGCCCAAAGAACCAGCTTCTTCAACAAGGCCCTTCATGCTAGTCTCAAGCTCCAGTGGATCTTGATCTCCAATTATGCCTGTGATCCGAACTAGTTTTGGGGGCCCTTCGGTTCGTGATGCCAAAGTTCTTACTAAAGAAGGCCACTGAAGATTGTGTTCCATTCCAAGATCAATTATGTGTAAGGCGTCTTTGCCCATTGCTGCTTGAGATATAGCATCATTTGCAGCCATGTAACCAAAAGCAATATACGGAGTCGTTTGGTGTAACAGATCAAAGGCTTCATTCTTTTCCTCCCTTGTGATCAAGGAGACATCAATGGCACCATTAGAGAATGAACCATCAGCATTCACATTTTGAAAAAGACATAATCTATTCTTCAATCCCATTGCAAAACAATACGAAACTCTCTGCAACGAATCACCCCAAGGGCTCACACAAGACCAAATTTGGCTTAGCATTGTATCAGCAAGTTGTATGTCCCTGCAACCCACAGCCTCAGCACAAGCTAATAAGAATTGCACCAAATGAAGCCCTTGATCAACAACATCCTTAATACTTGGCTCCATGTTCGAACAAATACCAAGATCGTCGCACGAGCCACACTCTTCCAATTCACCCTCTTGAGTCATCATCATCGGAACATCTCCATCATAGTAGAAACCATCAATCTTTGAAAAATCTTGGAGTCCCTCTTCTGGATACTGATTAAATAGTTCATTTTTATCGTCTGGCGACTTGTTGGCGTTATCTTTTTCATAGCAATCCACATTAAAGAAGCTGTCGACGATTTCCTCTACCTCAGAGGTGGCCAATGGAGGAGTGTTATCGAAATGTGGCCAAAGATCCATCTCGTCTAGTAAAATTTCTCCCCATTCTCCTTGTTCCTGCACACGGGCCGCGCAAAATTGTCGAATAGCCGAGTCTTGGTTGAGATCCTCATACATGGTAAAAGAAAGCAAACTATTCATGCCTTCCATTGATGTCTTCGAAGGATTTTGATGGGAGGGGAGTATAGGAATTTAGGCCTTTGAAACTTAATTGTGTAAGCAATGTGCCTATCTATTTTTAACCATCTTTAGCAAGAATATTCTCTTTGTTTGAAGTGAGGAGCACATCTTCGTGTCATATTAAAATATTCAATTTCCACGAATAATCTTGCTTGCTTTTCAACAACACTGGCTTGGCATCTTTAGTTACAACGCCTTCCACCCTCACAAGAAAGCCAAAAAGAAAGAGAACAACCCATTAAATAATCCAAAAGCATTCCATTTTACATTGAGTAATTCTATTTATGACAATTGGTGATAATTACTCGTTTATGTGTTGTGGGATTCAATGCAATTGATTGATCTGAGAAGACAACACGTTTATGTAGTACTAATCAATTGCAATGGACTCTACTACCACCTAGATTGATAATCACAATTAATTTTTTTTTTCTCAAGTTTTTGATAAAAAGATAGTCGAGTAAGCGGTATACTTAAAGCATCTCCAATGCAACTATGGATTATTATATTTTTTTGCCGCATAAGTAAAATAAGCAACGTATAAGAAAATTCTTTTTCAATGCAAGTTGTGAAGGGCAGGAGAAAAAAATAGACAATATCTAGAGTTATGTCTAAATTCAGAAGCTCCGTTAGATATATTGATTCAACAAAATTTAGATTTTCTATGTAGATTTAAATTTTCTATACATGTTTAAATGAAAATTTTATTTTATTTTAATACAATAAAATACACTTAGATAATAATCTATAGAATGCATTGAAGATCAAATTTGAATTTGAATATCTATTCATTAGACATTAATGACACGTAAATAATTTTTTTTTAATATTCGTGTCACTTAGATAGCAATCCATAGAATGTATTGGACGTGCTATCGTGTAGTCATTTTCTTGGCCATTTAACTATTAATGGGAAATGAAAGGAATCCACCCCAATTAAATCGGCGGTGGGTGAAATGAAAGAGATGTGAATGCAGCCAACCCAAATTTGTTGGCACCATAAAGTCGATAATATAGGAGTTGCCAATTAATTAAATACGTAATTACTGGAAATGATTAGGAAGTCGGCAAATGAAATAAGCCAATTGGTCTATGAGGAATTTAACATAATCCCAATGTCTTAAAATTAATTATTTTAAATGGTTTTATGTGATTGTCACAAAGTCATATTCTCTAAGGTCGGCCAACAAGCAATGAGACAACTTTAGTTGGCCTAGGATTGAGAAAACATTGTGTTTAGTGCTCACTGGAATTTCAAAATATTTTTAAAAAATAAAAAAGGTCGAGATTTAGTCAAACTATCAATAAGCCACCCCGTGCACACACACACATATACAAATATATTTTAATTAATTTTCTTGGAACACCTTGGAAGGGTGTCTCGACAAGAAATTCTAGACGGACTTCCTCTCTCTCGGTTGATATCACAATAAACAATCGCAATGCTTTATTCTCAAATACGGCTATACGATTTCTTCATCATCATTCTATTTTGTTCGCAACTAGATCTACTAGGATATATAAAACAACAAAAATAAGAGACACCAACAAAATATACAATATGATTCATGTAATGAGATTTGATAAAATTTTACATTAATAGTCAACCTATCGTAACTATACATCTTCACTGAATTCGAGATCGACTATGAAAAATATCAAGAAAGTTGGGGCGTGACGGGCGGGCGCAAGATATAGCTGTTAATACCAATTGGTATTTATTTTTCCTCCCACTAATGTTTTGAGTCCACACGGGGAAGAACGGTTGAACTAATCAATCAATTATATGAAAGAAAAGAAAATCTGAAGCAGTTGGTAATTAGTTCAGCTAATTAAATTGAAAATTACGTGCATTCAAATAAACGTTCAAATTATTCAAATATGCTACCTATATAGGCCTTGTCAACACATAGAAGTCATATTGGTTAGAGTTGTCAAAAATTTAAAACAAAATAAAAGTCGGTATATACGATTTGTTCAGAGGCTAAAAACTAAAATTGAAAATAATTAATTAATTTTTTCTACATGTATGCTTGATGTATCTTAAATTATAATTTCAACTGGTCAAACTGGTCAAATATACTTTTTATTCACATATTTCATAGGATTCACAACTTACAACTCACTTTTTATCTACACATTCATCAACAACTTTTAATCAGAGCCGGTTCTGACATTTTTGGGGTCCGAGGCGAAGTCTAAAAATTAGGCTCCCAAGACAAAGTCTGACAAATCACGGACATAACTACTGGTGGGCTAGGCTTCAATGTTTTTTTTTTTTTTTTTTAAATAGGCCATTTCGATTTTGGGCCACTACCTAATAATAAGCATGATCCTTATTGAATACAGCTTGATTTGTTTTTTTGGACTTCAAACTTTTGCACAAATATTTTGTTTAGGCAACTTCAGTGATCAACTTTTTTTTAAATGAAAATGGACCCCCTTCGATTTTGGGCTCGAGGCGGTTGCCTCACTTGCTTATGTCCAAAACCGAGTTTGTTTATAATATAAGTGCTTAAAAAAAATTTAAGCACTACTAAATATGCGCTTATTTTTTAACCTAATTTATAATACAGTAACTTAGTTTTGGTTTATTTTTGAAAGGACGAAAAATATTTAATTTAGGGTATTTATTCTAATAGGGTACGCACATCATATATGGAACATGTTCAATCATTCTTAAAAGTACTTTTTTCAGTACAACAAAAAATGTTTATATCAATTGAGAATTAAGAGAGTTAATCTAGCATTATTCTTGATGAACCAAGCAAAAGTAGGACCGTGGAGTTAGCTAAACTTTTTTTAAAACATATTTTAGTACTTAATAATTAAGTAGAATATAGGTATTTTTATACAAATAAGCTACTTTTTAAAAATAGTTATAAAAATTCATTTATGTTATATATATGAGTAATGCTATTTGTACATCCTCACTTACACTTGCTTATGTTGTAGTAGAATTTAGGAGGGAAAAATTTGACCAAAACATTATTTTGAATTTTCTTTTCATTATTTTATTCTGCCACATAAGCAATTGTAAGTGGGTATGTACAAGTAGTATTACTCTATATATATTTTAAAAATACTGCTTTTTAATAATTATTTTATTTATTAATGTTAATATTTAATTACCTGAATTAGAGTAACTGATTTTTTAAATTCCACATCTGATTGTAATCAATATATTACACAGTCTTCAATTGTAATTTATTGACAAAAAAATGCAGTTGATTGATTCCTAATTAATTTATTGGCAAAATAAAAATAAAAATTCATTCTCTTCAAAACAAGATATTGTTAGAAACTGGCACGAGAATTAGCCATAAAATATAAATTTTTTTTTACTTCAATAAAACCAAGATCTTTGCCAGGTGTTCACGTATTTATTATAATTAAATACTAATGATTTAGTATTATACCTGAATCGATAAACGATATTAGTCTTCAATCTTATTCACGGACTTCCTACTTTTGATTCACGAACTTGGTTCTCCCAACGTTCAAGCCTTCTATGGTATTCTCTCAAGTATAGATTACAATAGTGTGTGGGCACTTTTTTGGATGAAGAACTAATTTCTAGACTGGTCAGATTTAAAAAATCAAGAAGATAAAATTCAAGTCAAACAAGACTTAACAATTTTACTTTCTTCTCTTTTCTTAATTGTTGAAATTAATTTACATCACATGCAATGTGATATAAATACGACAAGCGTCCTGATTACAAACAATGACAAGAGTCCTGTTAGCATTCAAGTCCAATTAGCTTAGAATTTATTTAATTACACATGTAACCCCTGAACTTACAATTACAATCAAGTCCAAAACTTTTATAGTAACTGTGATTAAGCCCAAAATTTTATAGAGCTACCACAGGACCTGTTCGGACATATATTTTCCAAGCTCCAATAATTAGATTATGTCTAGTCGATCCTATACCACTCGATCTAATTATTAGTCTTTTACTTTTTGTATTAAAGGCAAAAGACTGCACTTTCGAAATATATAAGATTACAGAAGCTGTAGTACTTTTCTCTGACCTACCGTGTATATATATATATATATATATATATATATATATATATATATATATATATATATATATATCTCTGTCTGAGATTTGATAATTATGTATGAGTATAAATGGCCGTTTTTCCCTTCTAATTATTCTAACTAACTTTAAGTTACATTTTTTTCAACAGTCATGTGAACTAATTCAAAGTCGAAGTTTAGCCGTCGCTAAACACTGGGCTCAGATTTATAACCGTTCAACAGAAAATACTTAAGTTGTCACTTGACCTATTTTTCAGGGTAACAGTTCCCGACACGAATTCAAGTTCTCTACTTCGCTCATTTTCAAGCTCCCAACTCACCGAGATATTTGATCAACTAAATTGATATCACCGATTGGTGAATAAAAAAACTATCAAACTAATGAAAAGATATACACAATCATATCAAAGAATTTAGATGAAATACCCAGTGATCAAGTAAAATTTAATTATTCGCACGGTCATGCTATATAATTAAATTTGACATGTGATCCGTTCAATACACACCAAGTGTACTAGTGTCACAAGTAATCTATTTTTGCGATAAGGATAAATCACAAACCAGAATGATTAAATAGTCAACACTACAACCTTCTGGTACAAGACGCCAACCTTTATACATTAGTTGTGAACAATTTTATAGATGATCAAAATATAAGTTGTGTCACACTATGCTTCTCAATGCAAGCACCTAACTTATATTATCACAAGTGATCATTAACATTTTATTTACATGCTCAATATTAAACAAATGCAATAATAATAAATGAATACAAACCAAAGTTTTATTCAATATAAAATGTCATTTTATCACAACAAAATTATACTATTTGGGCATACAACCTAACAATTCTCCCACTTGCTCTAAAGTATAATCTTAAAATCCATATACCCAATGGTGAAGAGTAAATCAACATATAATTCCTTGTTCTCTGAAGGTACTTAAGGATATGCTTTACAATCACCCATTGTTCTAGTTCGGCTAGACTGATAACGAGTTATCATACCAACAACATAACAAATGTAAGATCTAGTGCACAACATAACATACACAAGACTACCCATTGCAAATGCATAAGGTATCTACTCATGTCATTTATCTCTTCAGGAGTTGCTTTGAGAATGCTCCTTAGATAATCAGATTCTATGTCTGAATGACAAATTGTCTTTCTTAGAATCTTGCATTGCAATCTGACAAGCATCTTGTCAATATATATAGTTTGGGACAAAACTACAAGCTTGTTCCATTCGATCTCTTAAGATCTGAATCCCTAGAACAAATCTAACTTCGTCCAAAACCTTCATACGAAAACTCTTGGGCCAACCACGCTTTCGTAGATAATGACATTCTCACATCATTTCCTATGAGTAAAATATCATACACATAAAGCACCATGAAAATTATCATTTTGTCCATAGCCTCCTTATATGAAGTCGGATCATCTACTTGTTATACGAAGATCGTCTGTTTGGATTTTCCTAATAACAAGTACCTAGAAAGTTTCCTAATGATCATCTGACGTTGCCTAATGGACAATGGATCTTGAATCGTAACATTTCATCAATGTTGGTATCATTTTCAGGTGACACCAATACCTCCTCATTACCTTGAACATTTTCTTGATCTATGAGATTAGATGATGAATTATTTCTTCCACTCAGATAACGTTCCCTACGTATTTGTGTTACCATGGGTCGTTTATCACTAGGTTGTGTTTTTGGGATTAATGTCATGGAATTGCTCCCACTCATTTATTCCAAAACAACCATGCTCTTAAACTAACAATTATTAATATACTTATCCTCCAGGAAGGTCGTGTTTGTACTAACAAAAAACCTTCTTAACTAGAGGACTATGAAAATAGTATCTCCTGGTACCTCTAGGATATCCCACACACAGATATATTTCTGACATAGACTTCAACTTTTCTGTCTTTCCTTTCAACACAGGAGCCGGACATCTCCAAACCCATTCTACAATTCCAGAAGAGTCTTGGGAACAGACTTATATGAAATTAAGTTAAGAATATATACAACTGTCTCCAGTGCATATCCCAAAAATTGAGATAGGTAGAATTGAAAAACTCATCATTGACATAACCATATCTAACAATGTCTTGTTTTTTCTTTTTGAAACGCCGTTTCGTTGGGGTATATCAGTCGCACTCAATTGAGAAACTATACCATTTTCTATTAAGCAATCCCTAAATTATCCTGAGAGATATTCGCCACCTCGATGTGATTGAAATGTTTTTATACTTTTACCCAAATTTTTCTCGACCTTAGTCCGATATGCTTTGAATTTCTCAAAAGCCTTCGACTTTTGAGTCATCGGGTAAATGTATCCGAATATAGAGTAATCATCTGTAAATGTGATAAAATACTCGTAGCCCCTCTCTAGTTGTACTTATGGGTCCACATACATCAAAATAAACTAGTTCCAATACTTCTTTAGCTTTATGTTCTTTTGCTAAAAAAGAATTTCTTAGTCATATTTCCTTACAAACAAGAATCACAGAAACTGACAAAAGTTCGACCTCAATTGAGTTGAGAGTTTGATGCGTCCAAGTCTAACAGGCATAGCTATGTATTACTAGCATGTTATGCATTTTGTATATTATGGTTTGTAGAAGTATATTATTTTCATTTGTACAATAGTTTAATATATAAAGACACTTACCGAATATCTGGCATAAATAGGAGCTTTATTAATCAAAAGTAAAGCCAGTTAGCGCAAAATAAGAGAATGACATTGTCTATTTAACAAGAAAAGAAGAATTATATTCCACTTTATCTGTGGGACACAGTAACAGTCTTTGGGACATAGTAACAGTCTTTAATAATTAAACACCTACCACTATTGAAATAAAATAAACTACTCATACAGCTCTTGCCGAAACTATTGCTCATGTGCCGATTATAATGATAAATTGGTCTTCACTGAATTTTATGCTCTCCTGAATCATCAGCGCCTTATTTCTTTTTAGCTAGTGCATCAGGACAGTCTTTTTTCCAGTGTCCTTTCTGACCGCATTTGAAACACTTGCGTTTCAGCTTTCCATCTGCGTTGGTCTTATTGCCTTCCTGCTTCTTGTTAGCTCTCTTATTTTTCTTTCCATATCTGCCTTTTGGCTAAGAAACAGGGGAGCTACCAATTGCTGCATAAGCATCGCCACCTTTAGATTTAAGACCACTTTCCACATTTTGCAACTCATTTATCAGCTTAGTCAATAGCATATCTGTCTTGTGTCAGTGATAGTTCATAGTAAACTATGAAAACATATCAGGTAGAGAGTTCAATACCATATCCACCTGAGTATTTGAATCAATAGTTGCACCCAGATTCTCTACCACATTGAAGTGTCCAATCATGGTCAACATATGATCATTCACTAGCGTTCCGGGTTTCATGCGGATGTTCTGTAAGCTACGAATGACTTCGAACCGAGCTCTCATACTTTGATGTGCAAACATGTTCTTGAGGCTTTTCATTATATCATAAAAGGTTTCAAGACTATCATGCTTCTGCTATAACACATTCGACATTGATGCCAAAATGTAACAGCGAGCTAACTTGTCTGTAGCCACCCACTTATCATAAGAATCCCTCTTGTCATTGCTTGCAGTCTCAGTGTGATGCTCATGCGAATCTTTTTTAAGCACAAAATCAAATTTTCTCAATGGTAAGAACAATAATTAGGTTACGTTTCCTATCCACATAATTTTTCCAAGTAAGTTGGTTTTGTTTAGGATTACGAAAAATGGACTGAGAGACAATTTGCTGAAAAATAACAAAATTATTGCATATTAAAATTAAGTAGCGAATTTACATATGATGCATGAATATACATGTAGATCCATAAAACTACAATAATGTAACTTCTACTTAATCCTTGTGATCCAACATGCCTCTTTATATGAAATGTCACTGTATCTACTGATTAAGCTGGGCCACTCCTACCAGACAAATCATATCTTACAATAAATGTCTAGATAAATCTAGTATCGCTTTATTTGGTCACCAAAATCATAAATGAGAGCCTCTATAGGAGATTCATATATGATCTTGATTTGAGTGTATAACCTTTGTCTAGATCTCTAGATACTTGAAAAATAATTTCGTCATCTATAGGATGATCTCAAATTATGTTCTATGTAGACGATCTTACCAAAAATGAATCCAATCAAACAACTCGAATCACGCAGCCCTCCTACATGGAGTCCGTTGCGTTACCGGTACGAGGCTAACACATTTTGTTGCTTATGAATTGACAAAAGGAGACCATGTATTTTTATTTAAACAAATATCCTCTCTCACTCAATATTTTAAAATAATATATTTTAATTTAAAATAATTACCAACGGTCACATTAATCAAATTAATATACAGTTTAATTATTACAAATTTCCCTTTCAAGAAAAAATTAAATTAAATTAAATTAATCGAAAGAAAACCAATATTCCAATAAAATGCATTCTATTCTAAGTTTCATGAGCGATGCCAAAAATAATCCTATATGGCATGATTTACAAAACAATAATATTTTAAACAAATATTTAAATCATACATTAGCAATAAATTAACAATTATTTGTGGCCCAAAACAAGACTCAAGAATTAAATTAAAAGCTAATTAGGTCCAAACCAAATATTTAAATTAAATCTTCAACCCAAACTTCTCAAACAGCAGATATCCATTGAACCAAACATAAGCTATCCCAGTAACCAAACAACTATTATCCAAACAACCAAACGTGGACAATCCCAGCAACCAAACAATGGTCATCTTATACCTCAAAGATTTCTTCTTCCCAAAGCAAACAACCATGGAACCACCGGAGTCCATAATGGCTCAAACCACAAGGACCACCGCTAGAGTGCCGGCCACGCTGATCCAAGATTTGCGCCTGCACGCCGGTGCGCAGATCTGAGATATGCAGACGTCTTCAGCACGGCGCTCGAGTAGACCTGAGATCTGCGTTGGTGTCCTCCATACAAATCTTGATCTGCGTCGGGGATCTGTGCTGGTTGTGCCAATGCGTGGATCTGCGCGACCGCGCCGGTGAGCAGATCTGCTGTGCAGATCTGTGCGGTGATCGAGCACCTCCACCTGATTTGATTTTGATTTTTTTTGGTTTATTCTTTCTTCGTTGGTCCAATCATCAATCTTCAATTATTACAAAAATTAACTAGTCTCATTTTAGGACTCACAATTTAAATCTATTTTTCAATTAAAAATTAAATCAAAATGATTGAGTTGTAATCCACCGATCTTGTTACATACTTGAAATAACGAAATACAATTAACAAATAGTGCCATAAAATAATTGAATCACAGTTTAAAATAATACCAATTATTCAATCAACATATAAACAAATAATCCTAGACACAGTTTGACTAGAACATGCAATTATCAGATCTAGATAATATAACAAGCACGTGAACGATAGACCGCTCCGATACCACTTGTTGGAAACTGGCACGAGAATTAGCCAAAAATTAAAAAAAATCTTTACTTTAATAAAATCAGGATCTTTGCTAGGTGTTCACGTATTTATTATAATTAAATAATAATGATCTAGTATTATTCTTGAATCGATAAATGATATTAGTCTTCAATCTCATTCACGAACTTCCTGCTTTTGATTTACGAACTTAGTACTCTCAATGTTTAAGTCTTCTATGGTATTCTCCAAAGTATAGATTACAATAGTGTATGGACACCTTTTAATTGAATCAAGAACTAATTTTTGAACTGGTCAGATTTAGAAAACCAAGAAGATAAAATTTAAGTCAAACAAGACTTAAGAATTTTACTTTTTTCTCTTTTTTTAATTGTTGGAATTAATTTACATCACATGCAATGTGATATAAATACGACAAGCGTCCTGATTACAAACAATAACAAGAGTCATGTTAGCATCCAAGTCCAATTAGCTTAGGATTTATTTAATTACACATGTAATCCCTGAACTTATATCACAATTACAATCAAGTCCAAAACTTTTATAATACCTGTGATTAAACCCAAAATTTTATAGAACTACCACATGGACTTGTTTAGACATATATTTTCTATGTTCCAATAATTAGATTTGTCTAGTCGACCATAGACCACTCGATCTAATTATTAGTCTTTTGCTTTTTGTACTAAAGGCGAAAGACTGTACTTTCAAAATATATAAGATTACAGAAGCTGTAATACTTTCCTCTGACCTGCCATATATATATTTAATCCCTATCTGAGATTTGATAATTAGGTATGAGCATAAATAATCGTTTTGCCCTTCTAATCATTCTCACTAACTTTAAGTTACATTTTTTAACAGTCCTACGAACTAATTCACAGATGTCGAAGTTTAGCCGTCGCTAAACACTGAGCTCACATTTATAACTGTTTAACAGAAAATACTTAAGTTGTCATTCGACCCATTTTTCAGGGCGATAGTTCCCAACACGAATTCGAGTTCTCTACTTCGCTCATTCTCAAGCTCCCAACTTACAGAGATATTTGATCAACTAAATTGATCTTACCCATTGGTGAATAAAAAAATTATCAAACTAACGAAAAGATATACACAATTATATCAAAGGATTTAGATGAAATACTCGGTGATCAAGTAAAATTTAATTATTCACACGGTCATGCTATATAATTAAATTCGACATGTGGTCTGTTTAATACACTCCAAGTATACTAGTGTCACAATTAATCCATTTATGTGATAAGGACAAATCGCAAACCAGAATAATTAAATAGTCAACATTACAACCTTCTGATACAAGGCTCAACCTTTATACATTAGTTGTGAACAATTTTATTGATGATCAAAATATAAGTTGTGTCACACTATACTTCTCAACGCAAGCACCCAACTTATATTATCACAAGTGATTATTGGCACTTTATTTACATTCTAAATATTAAACAAATACAATAATAATAAATGAATACAAACCAAAATTTTATTCAATATAAATTGTCATTTCATCACAACAAAATTATACTATTTGGACATGCAACCTAACAGATATGACTATAGATGTAACAGATAGTACTAACTTTCACACATAAAACTCATGATATAATGAAATGTGACATTAATAACAACCTGTGATACAAATGACATGAGGGTAAAATCTGAACATTATTTCAAATGGTATTACCCGTATACATTCTCATACGCTTCATTACATGTTATATGATGTTAACAAGTCAATTAATACCATGTAACTTCAATATCAAACGTCATATTAACACTTTGTATAACTAATCAAATGTAACACTTAGTTTGGTAGAATTGTCAAATACATATCATTTGTGTCAAAAACAACTGTAACAATCAGTTGACAAAACTGTCAAATATAATTTGTGTAAAAAACAATTGTAACGATCCACATGTAGAACTCGTGATAAGTTTAATTGTAATATTTGTAACAATCCATGGTATAAATTAGATTGGGGCAGTTACAAACCATTATTATAACATGTATAACTCATTTTCATGTTAAATGATAATAACAATCCAATAAAAAACATTCGTATTAATACCAATCTTACAGACAGTGTATTAACAGTTCATGTTACAAACAATTCATCAGTATTTACAAAACATTTATGAGTAAACTATATGCGGGAGAAAATATGACATATAGTCTTCATTTCTTCGAATTATATAAATGAAAAAATTAATTGTAAAAATCACATATTTTGAATGGTTCAAACTACCTGGGGTTCGTTTTGGATTGTCTATTGTTAAATTCTTCAACCAACTCCAAAAGAGTAATGATATTCATAATCGCTCACTACCGGTAGTCACCTACGTAGTATTACTCATTTGAATGAATTATTCATAACTAATGACTATAAATACATTACTCAATTGGAGTAAATAACTCATCTAATTGTGTAATACCACGTAGGATGACTACTGATAATAAGTGACTATGAATAGTTTTATTGACTCCAAAATGATGAAGATTACAGTGAAGTAAGATGATTGGTTTAAGTGATTAGCGTTTTCGGTTTTAGAGAATGGTTGTGATTGTTTGGGAAGATTTTGATTGTTTGGGAAGATTTTGAAAATAGAAGATGCTGGTAAATTTAGAAATCAAATATTTCGCCTGCAATTTATGGGTTATTTTCCTATTGTGTGCAATTGTTAAGGATAGTTATGTATAGACGGTTGTGTAAAAATATGTATTTTATTTATTAAAAAAATTTATGGACAATATTTTAAAATAAAAAGATTAAATTTGCAACAATAAAATTATTTTGAAAAGTGTAAATAGTGAGTGTAATTTCCACTAGAGTAAACCAAAGTCCAATGTAATTCATAGGGATGACAATGAGGCCTTACCCCGTTCCGCGACCAGCGAATTCGCATCGTAGGGTGAGACAGTTCTTTGACTCGCCAACTGTTCAGGATAATTTTCTATTTTTTTTGTAAACTGAAAAAAAATAATTAAAAAAAAGAAATAAAATTTGTTTAAATATTTATAGCAACCAAAAAAAAAAAAAAAAAAAAAAAAATACAAGATTGAGGTTGTGGTGTAGTGGTTAAAATTTATAGTTTATAATTCTAACTCGAGTTCGATTTTTCTTTAGTCAATTTCTAATAGAAATTATAATTTTTATTCTATTTTATGATTTTTCTAAAAAAGTAAGCGCATGTTTGGTGGTGCTGAAATTATGTGCTGAAATTATTTTTTAAGTGTTCATAAGTTATGGGTCCTATATAATATATGGAGAATAAGTGGGTAGTAAGTTGTGGATCCTACGAAATGTATAGATAAAAAATATGTTTGACCAATTTGACCACCTGAAATTATAATTTAAATAATGACAAACAAGTACTAAATAAAAAAAATTGAGGACAGGTTATGAACGATGGCGAATTTTTTTTGCCATCTTTAAGTTTAAACCCGATTTGATTCACCTGATGCCCAAACTAGGCCCAAGTTGGCCTAACTCTTTCAATTGGTGGACCAGTAGTTTATGAGATGAAATAGGCCCATCACATTGTACTTTGGGCTTTCAGAAATTGTATTGGTTTGCTTCAAGTTAATCAAATCTTATTCAGTAATAAAAAGTGTTTACAAAGTGTTAATAATTGTGAAATTAAGTGCTAATTGCGCAAATTATATTAAAAGATTTGTAAATTTAGAATGGGACAGATTAGATGGTCACGCGCACTCGAAATGTGCCCACTAGACAATTGTGACGTGCCCAAAAGAATTCCACTTAGCATGTTGGAATCCTTAAAACATTAAACTAAGTAATCATATAATTTTAGTTCTTTATTTGTAAATACAAAATTGTAGTTTAATATCGCGTAACTAGTTAATCGTGAGAATAATTTAAATATAGTTTATTTATCTTTTTATCGTGAACGTAATTATTTGATCACTTTTTAGTATGTCAAAGTTATATTTAAATTTTGTATTTAAGAATTTAAATTGATAGAATTTTGACTTAACTAAAATATTTACGTACCGCAATTCAATTAAAAGTATTCTAAAAAAACATTTTTTTGGTGTTGGTTCAATCTTATCACAATATTGTCACCAATTATAAGACCACAAATAAGGAATGACAAATCTTGAACCTTGCATCCAATTTGTAAATTTTAAAAGTCGAACTTATATATATGCAAGCCAAGTTGAGAGAAATATATATTTTTTAGACTTGATTTCAAGCTTAATTATTTTACAAAAATCAAAATTGTTAATTTTTCAATGAATAATGTTATTTATAACAACGGGTGATAATCATCAGTTTATTACCGACCGTAAGAGAAGTTTTTACTCATACTTACATAAAATCAACATATACGTCTGTATTAAAAAAAAAAAAAAAATCAACTTCTCTTCAAATATCTCATTCTCAATTCTTCAAATTTCTTTCACAATCTTCAATATTCTTCAACGAACAAGCTTCAAACGGTCAAATTCTACCGCAATGAAGCGGTATACTAGTGTAGCATTAAATGGTAAATTCAATTTTTATATCTTTATATTTTATTAGACATATCATTTAATGTCAATACAGTTGTCAAATAGAATGTATGTATAAAATTTTAATTATTCTTTTTCTATTGCATTTCAATGGCTATGAAATTTATAAATATTCCTAATAATAATTTTTTGCCTGTCATTACACATTTATTAGTAGGCCACAACGCCACCTAGCATAACGGAATCACAGGTTCGCAACCCCATATCGTGTTCTCCTTCCCTTTTTCTTGGCTTTGCATATTACAACACAATTCGAACAGCCTCCCCCGATCGGAATAATGGAAATGGAGTCTCCCTTCAAGGCAAATATATTGAAAGGCAAAGTAGCATTATTGACTGGAGGTGGGTCGGGTATTGGATTCGAGATCTCAACCCAGTTCGGAAAACATGGTGCATCAGTCGCTATTATGGGACGCCGGAAGAGCGTTCTTGACTCCGCAGTCTCCGCCCTCCAATCCCTCGGCATCACGGTAAATTCTTTAGTTTTCCCCTCTGTGGACTTATTACGTTTCTATTTAATTTCGTGAAAGAGTGGAATTGTACTGAATTTGTTTGAGAAACTGGGCCTTTTTCGTGCCTGTATTTTGTGAATTACAGGTTACTATAGTTTCTTAGTTTTCTTGTTGGAAATAGATAAAATTTGAATATATATATATATTATATTTTTTACTGAAAAGAGGACACTTAGGTGGGGTTGCTTTTGGCCGTGTTACTGTGTTTGGAAAAGTATTGTTGAAAAATAATAATAGAAAGGAACTGCGGTTATTGGATGGGTTGGAAATAAGAATTATGAATGGTCGTCTGTCATCTCGGGAATTATGATACTTGTTTTATTGGTTAGAATTAATATACTATCCCCCTACAATTATGTTTTCCGGTTATTGATTGTTTTGATTTCCAGGCGGTTGGATTTGAAGGAGATGTTCGGAAACGGGAGGATGCACAAAGAGTAGTGGAGGCAACTGTCAAGCATTTTGGGAAGCTTGACATTCTTGTCAATGCTGCTGCCGGCAATTTTCTTGTGTCAGCTGAGGATCTGTCTCCTAACGGTTTCAAAACAGGTCTGACTTTGGAAACTGCTGCCCATCTCTTCTTCGTCTTTTGATGCTATAATCCTTTGAAGGATGAATTTATTAGGCACCTTCAAATTATTAACACAATTCGTTCCTTAAATTTTATTGAAGTCAATAATGCCTCATCTGAGACAGACTGAGACCACCCTCAAATTTTCAAAATAAAGAGTACTATTACTTCCATTTAATACTACTTTGTGAAGGGAGTCAATAATTTTAAGTGACAATCAAAGAAATCTATGAACGGCATCTGTTATCTTGGAAATACTTTTAGGGAAGGGGTTTTTGATTCTTCTGAAAGGATAGACAAGAACATATCATATTTATAGTTGGAGGGAAACTATAATACATAGGAATATCCATAGTTGATATCTATCCAATTATAGCATGACCTTGAAGCATTCTTGAAAGCTCTGATCTAAATGTTTGACGATGTAATTACTTTCTGTAGTGATGGATATCGATTCTGTTGGTACATTTACAATGTGTCACGAAGCACTCAAGTATCTTAAGAAAGGTGGACCAGGAAGGAACTCATCTAGTGGAGGATTTATATTGAACATCAGTGCCACTTTGCATTACACAGCATCTTGGTATCAAATCCATGTATCTGCAGCCAAGGTTTGTGGATTTCATTCTTGCTGTAAAGAGAGATTGACTTGTTTAAGATTTTCTCATCAACGGGTCTGTCTTCCAGGCAGCTGTTGATGCCCTCACCAGAAATTTAGCTCTGGAGTGGGGTACTGACTATGAAATCAGAGTTAATGGGATTGCACCAGGTCCTATAGGAGACACTACTGGGATGAGAAAGCTTGTGCCTCAAGAGATAAATAGCAAAGCCAGAGACTATATGCCTCTATATAAAGTTGGCGAGAAGTGGGATATTGCCATGGCTGCTCTTTACCTTGCCTCAGATGCCGGTTGGTAATCTTGCCTAATACTATATACATATGTGGCAAGTTGAGATTTATCCTTAAACAAAAGTAATTTGTTGAGATAACTTGGGGTTTATTAAATTAAATTTGAATCAGTGTGATGTGGATTATGCTGTCATTTCTCTCAATTGGTTGTTTCATCTTTTATTCGTGGCCTTTTAAGTGTCATGCTGTCATTGTTCCTCACATCTCTCTGCATGAGCCTGCCTTGTTAATCACCTCAAAAGCTGAATAATGTAGGAGTATGCTTGAAACCGGGTGGGCCTGTAGTCACAATTTGGGAATGGCTCATGGCGCCTTCTTAAGGTGTCCTTCGAAGTGAGGCCCAAACATAGTGGGCTTGGGGTGGATTTCCAACCTAGTTCTGAGTGAGATAGGGTGGATTGCACCTCCCCCTTCAACTATAGCTTTTGGCCAAAGTAGTTGCATCTCCCATGTTTGAGTCGATGATGGAGAATGTTGAAATGGGGGTTGGTCAATGATCGCTATTTGGGAATGGCCCAACGGCACCTTCGTAAGGCCTCCTCCAAAGTGAGGCCCAAACGGAGTGGGTTTGGGGTGGATTCTCGGGCCTAGTTATGGGTTATATAGGTTGGATTGCATCTCCCCCCATCAAGTTATAGCTTTTGGGCAAAGTAGTTGCATCTCCCTACATCATTGAACCTTACTTGTACCACTTGAATTTTTTAGATCTCTCCTCTGTGTTACATGTGATTTATAGTGTTGCCTAATTCAATCACTTCCCATAATTGAGATAAAGAAAACATTTGTGCATTTGTCCTTTGAGGAGTGTACATGAATGGAATCATCAAGTAACTCATGATGCAAAATATTACCCCATTAACATTTTTTGGTCCACGCATAAAAGTAAACTCTTCTGATGGTTACATGTTTTATAAATAAATTGTGTTTGCTGGGATTTGTGATTGTTACTTGTTATCATCTCTATGAAGCAAAAAACGGATGTTGTCCACATTGGTGTAAGTCCATATGCCTGCCTGCCTGATCCTACATCCAAACGCCCCTACCCCAGCATTCCCCAACCGCAGAAAAAGGAATGAAAGAGGCTGAGTTTACCTTGCCATTGCACCATTCCATTTCTTACTTCAATTGGTGTTGCAAATTCATTGTCCTGTCTCATAATTGATAATTTTGGATGCTCTCTTTTATGCAAGCATTTCAGTTGCAACTATTGCGATGCTCCCATTTATTTATGCTAGTTCTGAATTAATCTTGCTCATCTTTAAATCCTGACAACTTCTATCATGTGAAGGTAAGTTCATTAACGGAACAACCCTTATAGTTGATGGAGGACTGTGGCTGAGCCGACCTCGCCATCTGGCCAAAGATGCAGTTAAAGAGCTTTCTCGGACTGTGGAGAAAAGATCCCGAGCTGCTCCTACCGGGATTCCTACCAGCAAGCTATAAGCTGGCTAGATGTTTCATTTTTATTGTGAATTTAATCTCCATACATATGTAGTGGTTGCATATGTTGTATGAACATGTCAAAAAAGACCTCGATCACTTTTTGCAGAGGTAAAATAATTCTAATATTTATATATTTACTATATTGGTCGTGTTTGAGAAATTTCTGTGACAAAATGGTGAAAATTAAATTACAGATTGCTGATTAAAAGCTTACGGATTAATGCTTCGGCGATTCTTTTCATTTCTTTTTCACGTTCTTGTAATATTTATGCATTCTGACCAAAAAATTATGTCATCGAGACACATTCTTCTTCTTGTTGTGATTGTGTCAAATTATTTATTTTTTTCCTTAAAAAATGGTCAGAGCATTGAGTTATCTATTACTAGTATACCGCTTCTTTACGGAGGGATTCGACTGTAGTTCTATTATGATGATGGATTGAGACGATGAATAGATTTTAAGATGATTGATGGGAGAAGATAATTGATTGAAGGAGGTGAATTGAGAAGGTGGGCAAATTTTGGAGATGATCGATTGATGGAGATGAACGAATTAGAGAAATAGATTGAAGCGGTCACTAAATTTTGGATGAGATGAAAACGTAGTGACACACGAATGTCGAAATACCTTTTTTTTTTTTTTCGTAATGGAGAAAATTTCCTTCAGTCGTGATTAGAATTGTCAAGCGTTAGATTTGATAGAATATAGTTGAGATCTTATTTAAAAGAGTACTCAACTAAAATATTGGGGAAAAAAATCTTTTTTAAAAGATGGCCCCAATTTTATGTTACAAATGCTTAAATTATTTAGAAAGAACGAGAAGAAAAAAGGGGAAAAATCACTTTGAAATACGATTATGACATCCCCAATTCTATGTTACCAAGTACTCACTACTTGCATAAAAACAGTGTTGTTTTGATACAGCAAGATGAAATAGGGCAAAGATTTGTAGCTCCAATGTCTATAATGAACCAATCTTAAATTTGGAATACAATAAGTTAATTAAAAGATTATTATATTCACACTACAATTTATTATAAGCGCACCACATTTTAATTGTACTTAAGATCCTCAATTTTTGTTCATTGTTGCAATTATGTTCTTAATTTTTTGTCATCAAATTCTTATCTTGAACTTTCATTAATAAGTACATTTCATCATTAATGATGGTTTCTGTCGAAATATTTTACTTACGTGATTTGAAATGAGAAAAAATATTTTATCGTACTTTTGTATCTATTGTTTTTTTAAAAATACGACAGACAAATAAGTTTTTTTTACGAATTCCTAATAAATATTTTAGATAGAAACCGTTATCAAACACAATATGTGCTAATTAATGAAAAGTGGAGGATAAAAATGTGATAACAAAAGTTGGGACATGAATGCTATAATGTTCATAGATTAAAGATATTAAATGTAATTAAAATGTGGTGCAAAAAATAAAAAGTGTTGTGTGAATATAATTATCTTTAATTAAATCATCCACTTCCAAACTATTACTTACAAAGAATACTTATCGATTCACAAAGAATCAAAAGGAGAAAGACAAGAAAAAGTAGCCGCTGGCTATGGGAAGAAAAAAAAGAGAGAAATATTTGATATATATATTTTTTTCACTCTATATATCTCATAAACCAAATGGAGTTTATATAGTAAAGAACCACGGTTAAAATCATAACCGACTTCTTGGTCCAATGGTCATTAACGAATGTAGATATATATAGAAGATGAGAATAATCATAGTTGTTGTAAACAATTATAGTAGATATAGATAATCAACTGAATGTGGTTAATTTGAATTGGGTGACTGAACAAAAACAAAAAAAATTGTTAAATCCTCTTAAGTTACCTATTAAATTATTTGGCCTAATACATTGTAGATTGAACTTTTTTCTTTCTTCAATCTCGAGCTCAAATCTTACAAATATAAATGGAAAAGTTACATTTATAGACCCATAAAAAGAAAAATATTCCAAAAATAGTGTAGCAGTTTTAGAATACCAAAACTATTGAAAATTGTACCAGAAAATATAAAAAATACTGCAATCGCATGTTGACTTTATTTTAAGTAATCAATTGAGATTAAAGAAAAATATCATCCCAATCAAAATTGTTTTGAATACTCCTATAATTTCATTAAATTCAAATGGGAATTTTGAATTTGAAACCATTGCAAACAAAGTAAGTCAAAAACACAAATTATTTGTTCTTGTAATCGCATCAAAAGTTGAAAATCTTCTACAATGTAAATTACATCACAAGGTACAGATTCTCAAACCTATGATTTTCCCATAATTTACATATTAATTTGATTGGGTACATAAAATAGAATGATTTCATGTTTTGATGTGTAAATTTACACAAATGGATGATTCCCCAAAAAAAAAAGAAAAAAAGAAAAAGTGGTGTGTGAGATACATATTTTTAACGTTCTGTTATGGTTCATGTTCGGTTGAATTATTTGTAACACTGGATAAATTGAAAAATGGTAATTTGATCTCCGGAATTTCATATAAATGTTAACTCTGCCCACATCATTGTTGGGTTGTATCTATCAATCATGTGATGCAATTTGATTGAATATGAGTTACTGAGCTACTAATGTGAACATATGTGGTTTTTGATAGATCGTTATGTATAATTTTTACGGTGTATTTAAATGGAGGCAATTGTTCTGGTTTGATCTTCATCTTCAATCTGCTTCATAGCATGAGCCCTCAGTTACAATTGAATCATTTTTGTTTTAAAACACCAGAAATAATATTATTGCTTTATTTGTAATAATGAAATGCACTTCTAGTGGGCAACAAATAATCCAATAGGTTGAAACATTCATTCAAATCTTATTTGATGTTAGTTAACGAGGGAAGTAATTTGATGTGTGATAGAGGTGTTATGACGTTACAGAATATGTTGTCAACCACCTTTGGTGTATAAATATGAAGTCTTTTAGTTCCAAAAACATGTTGCAATCTTTTCCCCAACTTAGATTTCTTTCTCGAACTCATGCACAAAATAAGGTGTAATCTTTTTACAATAGCTCCCCCCATATATATCATATAGCTTCATGTTGGGACTGGTTAGCTGAATGATGGTTATTGAAAATCAAGTAGTTGAAGATATTAATCTTTTTGGTAAATGCAAGTAAATTCCCAATGTCGCAAAGCTGCATAAGATTAAATTGACGTTCACAACTATGCTCATCTGTTCTTCAAATCGGAAGAAATTTAAAAAAATATGATATAAGGAAATAACAAAGTTTATTTTCAGAAGAAAAAAAAATCTATTTTCCAATACTATATATGAATAAGCATAAATGTTAAATTTACTATGGAAAAGTCTCGCTACATCAACTATATATTCCTTCTTAAAAGATTTTTTAGATATTTTGAACCACATTTCATTATGGTTGGGCTGCTTCACTTCCATGAATAGCATTTTATAGATCAACTGATGTTGCATCCAGGTCTCCTTTATTGAAAGAAAGTGACCAATGCACACATGCTTAAACATGATTTTTGTGCATCAAATATCTTTAAATTAAGCATTGTAATGACTTCGTATGGTACAAAGACTATAATTTTGCCATTGAACCTATTGCCAGGGTGTACGCACTAGTCTCAATCTTGAAAATGAGATAATATCAACATGAGCTATAGAGATGCATCAACGTAGCATCAAATAATAGAATGACACATTTTCAAGAAATTACACAACATATATGTTAACGTATAAACATATTTGTTACATACTGTATAACATAGATCTGGGCGTCGGATGGTTGGTTCGAGTATTTCAATACTCGAAATCATCGGTTTCGTTTCAGGTATTTCGTAAATGGAACTATTCGGTTCCATGTAATTATTAGAACCAAACTCGAACTGGAACTGTCGGTTCAGGTTCAGTTCAGTTCTACTCATAACATTTTATTTTAAAAATCGTGAGTTGACGATATGTTTTGAATTAAAAATTGCAAACCCGTTAACATTAAAGTACGTTAGATGTTAAAACAAATTCTGAAAGATATAAACATTAACTGGAAGAATATAGACCAAAATTGTAAACTCATAAATCATAGTTAGAAAAAAGAATTTTTTTTTTTAAATTGAGGATTCGTTTTGGTTATAAAGGAGTTTCGCATTCACTGTTTAACTGCATGTTGAGCGAGAGAGATGAACAAAAGTGCAAGACAGACAGAAATGTTTATATTGAGTATATAAGCAAATAACGATTCAGAATTTGAGATTTGGGTAATTGGAATTGAGTTAATTAAGTTTGAGTTTAAGAGTAATGAGTTTTGTACTTTTGGTTTGAGTCTTGGATAGTTGGACCCTTGTCTTTGGTACCGTAGTGTTGGGTTATGGGTCATTGGGTTAGGGTGAACAAATTGTTAAAAATTATAAAAAATTATAAAAAATGACAAATTCGATTCAAATCGAGTGCCCATGGTTCTAGTTCAAGAACCAAGAACCGACCCCATTCGATTCTTGGTTTTCGATTCCTAATTTTATTTTTTTGGAACTGGACCAGAACCTCCGGTTTCAGTACGGTTTCAGTTTAGGATGTTTGGTTCCGGTTAAAAGCCCACCCCTAGTATAATAAAACACACAGTTAAAACACGTCATCGTGAATAACATGTGGTTGTTCATACTTTAGCTAATACAATATGCTGTGTTACTTTAAGTCAAATGATCATGAATGACAAATGGTTAGAATACTATGACCAACACAATGAGTTTTCTAACGTGTTAGGATGTTCACGTCTAAATCAAATGTGTTGCTTAACAAATAATGTATTATCATGGTAACATTTGAAACAATCATTATACCAACATGCAATAGCATGGCTATCACAATATGTTGACAAAATTATTAGTCTCCACACAATTAAATCATGTATTAAGTATAGCTACCAAAATGTGGTACTAATTTACATCATGATCGCATTTAAATCAAGTGAGTTATCAAGTTATATGTATTATAATCTAAATTCAGTCTTTTCCGTATCATGTGCCCAAAACAAACAAAACACAAACTATATACATATATTTCAGATTATAAGATATAAGCAATATAAACACACTTAATAGAACATGTACAAATTTATATGTAACATGTTTGTTGTCTAGATATTAACTTCACATTAACACTCTAAAAATTATAACACTAATATATTACTATCATAAACAAACACGTGTACAAAGCATTTTCATTATCACAACATTGTTTGAAACGACAACCTTGATGTATTGCACGGATTCAATTTCAAGATAAAACAAAATCATGAAAACCACACAGATTGCTCATCCCAAGCTTTAATATTTAGTAAAATTGACACAAAAAAAAAAAAAAATCGCAAATGCATAAGTTGATTTATGTTGTGTATTATACAAAACATGTTCACCTCGAGTTCATAGATATAATTTTTTTTTCTTCTTTTTATTAGAGGTCAGGTGGACTGTTTCTATAACCCTCTTGCCCATTTTTTTGGCTGACGACTAGTTCAGTCGAGAAAGAGATATCAGAGTCTTTAGTTCTATTTTTCTCGAATGGCGACTAAGTAATTGATTGAGTCAATCGGCTTATGGGCATTTCAAACTTCAGAACAATGTTTGTACGCTGATGACTCCTTCTCCTAAATGGATCAAGTTGTACGACGGCTAGGGCTGTCCAATTACACAATCTTTTGCTCCAAAATTGCAATTGTCAATTCTATACTCTAGATCTTTTAGGTGCAAACATTAAAGACAACTGAAGATTTCACCTTCGGAAATTAGTGTTTTGAAGAGTAATGCTATAGATTGTTGGAATGCAGAAAATTATAATAGAAATTAGTTCTAATTTAAATGAATGTTATGAGTAGATTTTTTTGAGTAAGAGTTTAGGAGGTGATATGAGGGTTTTCAAATGTTGAGCGTGAAATAAGAGATTTGTTTTTTTACTTTTGAAATTCAGTATTTTTGAAATAAAAAAGATTGAAAAGAAAAAATGAGTTTTGAAATATAATTAGTGGATGTGGTGTAATTTCTACATTAAGGAATATACTTAAGAAGATCCGAAAACAATTTCGGAATTTCCCTTGGGCCAAGGTCCGCCCACGATGTCCCGCAAACCACGGTTCCCCGTCAATTGTCGCACCCAGATTACGCACCCCCCAGCGCTCTTTAGCAAACCACCCTGATCCTACGCCCAACATATAAAAGTCTCGATCCTTCCACTTCTACGCAAACTCATTACATTGCACTTTCCAATCTATCCACTCGCACCTCGATTTGTACACTGTAAGCTCAATCAACTATTTTTCCCAATAATCCTACGTTTGCAAATATATATGCACATTTCTGTAGATGTATATGTGTACGATACTTGGTTTGCGATTTGATTTTTTGTTTGCTTAGGTTTTTGTTGTATAAATGGCGACAAAGAAGAGCGTCGGATCACTGAAAGAAGCGGATCTGAAGGGGAAGAGAGTGTTCGTTAGAGTGGATCTGAACGTTCCATTGGATGATAACTTCAACATCACCGATGACACCAGAATCAGAGCCGCCGTCCCCACCATTAAATACTTGATCGGCGATGGCTCTAAAGTCATCCTCTCCTCTCACCTTGTACGTATAACTTCTTTTTCAATCTGAAGAATAGATAGGTTTTTATCTATAGTTCTGAATTAGATTAGGAATATTTGTTAGTTGAATCGTTATAGCTAATAATTTCTATTCTTTCGATCTACTTGACCAAATTGCAGATACGTATTTATAATTTATCACATGTTTACTGTTTGACTACTTTGATCCGTAGTATTTGATCTTTTATCTTATTTAGATTGCGATTTCCTCCCCATTGATTTTGGATCTTTGTTATGTTTCGTGGTAATTATAGGTTAATTTTGTATTCATGCTGCATAACATTTTGAATTGAGTTGATATTAAGAGTTTGTGAGGTTTTCAAAGTCTGTTTAGTGTGACATGCTTTGCTTGCGTGGATGAAAGATTGTTCTCAGATGCAAATCTAGGATGCTAATTATTCCCTCGACTTGCAATTTTTCCCATAAAAATCTATTCGTCTCACTTGAAGATCTCAATGTCATTGTTATGCCTAATTTTATGAGAAATGGTGCAGGAATGTGTATATGCGCTATGATACTTAATAGCTCGAGCAGTGTGCTGAATCTATCTGTTCTAAGATTATGCTGCAGTATGGTTATTCTGAAATTGGAATTGCTGATGTTCTTTTAGCTATTTTTGCTAGATGATTTCTATTTGTTCACAGCACCACAAACTTGTAATTCTATTTTAGTCTATTGTTATCTGTTCATATTCTGCTATTAGTTACTTTTTTTTTTCCACGTTTTCTTTCATTTTACTGTCATATTCAGTGTTTTTATTTACTAATTATGTGAAATCATTGTTTGAATTGTGGGTTTTAGGGGCGCCCAAAAGGTGTTACGCCGAAGTACAGTTTGAAGCCTCTTGTACCCAGACTCTCTGAACTACTTGGAGTTGAGGTTGGTTTTCTCTTAAATTACATATATTTTAGCGGGTTTATTGGGTTAATGCGAACAATTTGTTGTTAGAAGATGGTTCTTTGCTCATCTTGTCTCTGTGTTATCAATAGGTCAAGATGGCTAACGACTGCATTGGTGAAGAAGTTGTGAAATTGGTGAGCGAGCTCCCTGAAGGAGGCGTTCTTCTCTTGGAGAATGTTAGATTTTACAAAGAAGAGGAAAAGAATGATCCTGAGTTTGCAAAGAAGCTTGCATCACTTGCAGACTTGTATGTTAATGATGCCTTTGGAACCGCACATAGAGCCCATGCTTCAACAGAGGGAGTGGCCAAGTACTTGAAACCTTCTGTTGCTGGATTCCTTATGCAGAAGGTATGCAGATACTTTAGACTCGCTTCACATTTGTATACTCTGTAATTTGAGAGAAAAATTTAATCCCCATAGAGCATTCTTCCATTAATGTGTCCAGTACTGCAGGTATGAACTGTCACATTGAATATTTATGAGAAATCTTAGCTTGTTTAGTGGAGGTAAAAAATCTGCTAAAAAGCTGAAGTCATGATCAACAATTAATTTTAACCAAACATTTGGGACCATAACTTTTATTAACTTTTCAACTAAAATCTGCTAAAAAGCTCCACCAAACAAGTGCTAAATTGAATTTTCAATTAATGGAGCTTGAGTTATTCTATGACTGTATAACTGCAGTTGATTTGCATCTGTATGATTGAACAAGCATTGCCTGTGTGTTTACTCTGAACTTTTCCCGTGTCTCAGGAGCTTGACTATTTAGTCGGGGCTGTTACCAACCCCAAGAAGCCATTTGCTGCTATTGTCGGTGGCTCAAAGGTATCTAGTAAAATTGGTGTTATCGAGTCACTGTTAGCGAAGGTAGACCTTCTCTTGCTGGGTGGAGGCATGATCTTTACTTTCTACAAAGCCCAAGGACATGCTGTGGGATCTTCACTTGTTGAGGAGGACAAGCTTGATCTTGCAACTTCACTCATGGAGAAGGCTAAGGCTAAGGGGGTATCTTTATTGTTACCTTCTGATGTGGTTGCTGCTGACAAGTTTGCTGCTGATGCTAATAGCAAGGTAGGTTTGCTCAACTATTATTATAATCTTGAGCTGGACTAGAGTTACTCTGTCTTTGATATTACTTATTTAATTTTCAATGTTATGAATACCGGGCTGGACGGACCAGTTCGACCCTAAAAACCAGCAACCAGCCCAGAATTCGGTCTGGTCATATGTTATTAACCGGGATAGAAAAACTGGTCAAAGAACCACCGAACCGGCCGGATTAACCGTGAACTGGAAAACCGGTTACGGTTTTACCAGTTTACAAGGTTATTTTTCAAAAATAAAAAATAAAATGACTAACGATGGGCTCTTGCACTGCATTTGCAGGCCTAATAGATATCTTGCCCAAGCGCTGCTCCTTTTAATGATGCTCGTCCTCCAATTTCATTATTAATCTTCCCATGTGGGATAAAAAAAAGTATCCAATTGCCCAGAAAAAGCCACTTTTAAATGTTTACAGTTTATCCCATTCTTTCCATTTATTTGATCGGGGCCGGAAAAGTCATTTTTAATGTTCACCTCATTCTTTTCATTTATTTGATTTTTAACTTCAACTTATTGAGTACAACCAGTTGCACTTCATTATTATCATAATTATGCTAGACTTCTTTCTCTATAGGCTCAAACAATTTCAATTTCAACAAAGCAAATTATTTGGACACTTTGATTGTTAGTTTTTGAAGTGTCGAAACAAATTATAGAATGATAAATCTTATTAGCAAACATGGATTTGTATTTACTTTGAATTAGTAATCTGAAAATTAAAAAATCTATTGTTACAATATTTTATAGTTTGTGTGTATTTATTTATTTTTGAAGTCTAGTTTGACTCCGGTTGAACTTTTTGACCCTTGACCCTTTATCTTTTCTGGGTCCGTGCCTGGCCAGTTTCCAAAACATTTTTAGTTATACTTGCAACGCCTAATATACTAATTCAAATTACTAGAATACATGATGATTAAAATGTTCCTCAATTATTTTGCAGGTTGTTCCAGCATCTGGAATCCCAGATGGATGGATGGGATTAGATATTGGACCCGACTCTATCAAATCATTTAGTGAAGCTTTGGATACCACCAAAACCATCATTTGGAATGGACCAATGGGTGTATTTGAGTTCGATAAGTTTGCAGCAGGAACTGAGGTACTTGATTATAGATTGCAATGTAAAAGAGATTTCACTTATTTAGTTTAATGAACAAATTGCTCGGATATTAAAATTGAGCATTCATGTTGTTCGTTATTTCAGGCCATAGCCAAGAAATTGGCAGAACTTAGTGTCAAGGGAGTGACAACAATCATTGGAGGAGGTGATTCTGTTGCTGCTGTTGAGAAGGTTGGACTGGCGGACAAGATGAGCCACATCTCAACCGGAGGTGGTGCCAGCTTGGAACTTCTTGAGGGGAAACCGCTACCTGGAGTTCTTGCCCTGGATGATGCTTAGGCAGATGCTTCTTGCTGTTTTCCGTTTTATACATCCCTCTAGTTGTCATGTCTGGGTCTTTGCTAACTGAGTGGATGCGGATAAATGTTCGAACTGTTCTTGTAGAGTTGTATATCTAATTTGAATAATTAGAACCCTGCCTGTCACACTGTGTTTTAGGGCAAAGAACAACTTTTCCGGTTTCGGAGAATGATATGATGGTTTTTGTGAGTGATTAATTGATGGGGTTTTTTTCCTTGACAAGTTGTAGGGCATGTAGCCGGCGAAAAATGGACAGATAAATAATATTATTTATAAGGTTTTTCAATGACTAACAGTGTCTTAACAGGGTAAATGAAAAAGTAATATTATGGTTTTTCAATAATATTGTTTGCTAAGATAGATTGTAAAGTGGTACACCATATGGATCTTAACAAGATAGAAAAAGTAATGTTTTTTTGTTAAGCTGTTGAATCTGAAGATCATATTTGCCTAAATGCATGCTTTGTCTTTGTTTTGTAAGTATTTATAATCATTGTGCTAAAAAGTCTGACTAGACTTCGTCTAAGTTTGAAACTTGACTCTTATGTTTAGTTTCGTCTCATGCTTTGTTCTTGTCTTCGCCTAAGACATGCTTATGTTTGAAAATTTTGAAGTTCGACCTCCACGCCTAGTTATATTTTACGTTTTTTAGAACACTGCTTATAATTATTTATAAACAGCGTGTTTTACAGAATGTGTATATAAAAAATATGTAAAAGTTGTGAATAAAAATAATGTTTAACTATTTTATAAGTGTTAAAACAACAATTCCAATTGGTTATTCTTCAAATTGTTTAAGCTAAATTGGTTATTCTTCAAATTGAAAATCAAATAATGTACATTATGTACTTTGACAAGTTTTGAATAAAAATCAATCATAGCTTGTCTACTGGCTCCTCTTGGACCGCAACTGCAATTTATTTATTTTCTCCCTATTTTATATCAAACAATAAAAATTGACAAAAACGTCCGTAGGGCTAACAGGAGGTTTGAAAATTGAAAAGAACCTTAATAAAATAGCTGTCGGGGGGTAAAATATACTTTTCCATAGTTGAAGGGCGCTAAATAATAATTAACCAATATTAGATCCTTCTCATAATCTCATCTGCTCCGGCTGCCTGTGCTTTCCACAATTTCGTAATGGCTTCTGTGCGATTTTTTCCTAATTCATGCATGTTATTCTCCCAGAAAATTACCAACTCCCAAACCAATTTCAAATTCTCTGTCTCCGCATTACCATTTTTACTATCAAAGTTACATTCTATCCCTAGAAAAGCATCAATCTTTACACATTCACTAGCAGAAAAAGACGCTGTTACTTCTGCGCCTGAAAATCCCTCATCCAATTCAATTTCCAAATACAAAAACTCCCCGTTTTCAGGTTCGTTCTTTTTATTACCGGTTAATGGAGCAAGCTAGCAGAGTATTATTTCTCGACGAGAAGCAGATTGTTAAAATAGTGCTATTTAATTTTCTGAATCTGAGCTTACTTACTGAGTTAAATTATGCGATTATGCAGGGTTAGATGATATAATAACGGGATATATATTCGGAAAAAAGAAGGCTACTGAAGTTGCTCACTCGTAGGTACTTATCACTTACCTATAAGATAGTATTTCTTTTTTCTTATTAATTTTTTTATTCTGCAAGTGTGATCAATGTATTAATATATACCATTTTTTTTTTTTTGTGAATTGAATTATTTCTTCGCATATTAGAGTCTGGAAGAATGTTATCCGGAAAGGGGATGTAGTTGTTGATGCCACTTGTGGAAATGGATATGATACCTTAGCAATGCTAAGATTGGTTGCTGATGAAAAGCGTAGAGGTCGTGTTTATGCAATGGATCTACAAAAAGTTGCCCTAGAGAATACTTATTCTTTGCTGGGTCAATCCGTCAATTCAGACGAGGTACTTCCTTTGGACATCTGATTTTTTGAATATCTAGTCGTCCATTACGTGATGATCGTGATGTTATGTACGTGCAACTGCAAGCATTGTGTTTTAAATGTCAACCTTCTGCTTTTCTGCATAAATGACTGCGTTGTGGCAACTGGCAACCTGCTCAAAGAAGCTAGGAGCTGAAAATCAGAAACACCTAGGATGAAACAGCTATGAGCAAATGCATATTAGCTTATATAAACTAGTGTTGCCACTAAACTAGGATGAAACAGCTATGAGCAAATGCATATTAGCTTATATAAACTAGTGTTGCCACTAAACTAACTCAAAAAAAGAAGAAAAGATTACTATAAATTGGATATTTAATTTAACAAGCATGAATTTGAATTACGAGGTAAAGCAAAGCCCGAATTTGGGCAGCTATAAACTTCCTTTCCTTGTATGTTGTGCAAATCACTTGTAAACCAACATTATTCCAGGTTGTCTCTAAGTATGAGCACCATCATTTCTAACAGTTAACATATTGCTTACTCTGAACAATCATCATGTATGAAATTTCAGTTTCTCAGATCCTTTTCTGTGGTCATATCTCATTCTCTGGAAACATAATTTAATATGTAATATTCAATCAAGAAATTTCTTTTGTATTGTGGCAATGCAGAGAGAACTGGTAGAGCTTTATGCCATTTGTCATACTAAAATGGAGGAAATTGTTCCCAGTGGTTCTGCAGTGAGGTATCGTTGCAATTATGAAACTTTTGTTGGTACCCTAGTATCTAACGGCCAGGACACATTTCTGTGTTATGTTAATTATATTCTAACTTCATTTCTTTCACCATTGTTTTTAGGTTAGTTGCGTTCAACTTGGGTTACCTCCCGGGAGGTGACAAGAAAATCATAACTCGGTCGGAGACAACACTACATGCACTACAGGCTGCCAAAAGAATACTAGCACCTGGAGGACTCATCAGCATAGTGGTCTATGTGGGCCATGCTGGTGGAAGGTAATATAGACGTTCCATTTCTCTTCCTTGTTGCGTGTTTTTTATCATTATCTTCCATTGGGTGGTTCGGTAGGGGGAGGGTTTCATTCTACATCATTCATAGAGTGAACTTAGACCTTCCTCCCTCTCTTCCTTTGCATATAGAGACATAGATGCACATGGTGCTTCTATAAACACCGCATTGTTGACATTTGGTTGCCTAAGATGGATTAGATGTTGTTAACTTTGAATAAGCGTGTTTTATTGAAGAGAAATGATTGAAGGTTGGATTGGGCTTGAATGCATTGCTCTTCCACTCTGTTGATCCTTTCTTGCAAAATCTATTTAATAAAAATATCTACAGACCGAAAAAAGGTTAGATGGGTGCTTTCTTGTCATTGATTTAGGACAGACTTCTAGTTATTTGTGCTGAATTTGACTATGGATCCTGATAATTATTTGGCCTCAGTTAACACTTAGATACTTGTCTTTATCCTTGTAGGGACGAGTTTGAAACAGTCCAAGCTTTCACTTCTGAATTACCTGTTGACAATTGGGTCTGCTGCAAACTCCAAATGCTAAACCGGCCATTAGCTCCGGTACTTGTGATTCTATCTAAGAATTGAACATGTAATGCTTCATTACTATATGGAAAACTTTAAAAGTTTATTTGGTAATGTTAACCAAATTTTATGTGGTAAATTTATCTTGAAATTCTTTAGGTGCCTTGAACCTCCGTCAAATGAGGAAACTCCACACCTCAGCTACCGGATTTATGATTGTTTAATTATGCATGCAGTCTCTTCCTCTTTGTCTGTGTGGACATCGCCCCATCACTGGCCTTACGAAATAAATTTTAATACGAGATTTCATTTGTTGTTCTACTAATAGTTTTTGGAATGTCATCAATGTTTTGCCATAAAGTTCTATTTTTTTCCCCTTTTTGTCCAAATGCGAATGAAAAATAGAAAGAGTATATATATTTCCAAATCAAGATTCTGTTGTGTTTCCCAAGGATTACTTGTACAAAATAGCACCCCATTCGTGTTAGAGGAATGATTATCAACACTTCAGAAAACTTTCACCCCACAGTTGATTTAGGAGGTTACCAAAAGAATGTTTTCCTATAATTAGCAGGGCATACCTGCCACCAGTTTATGTCTGAATTCTGAACCTAGAAATAGAACAACAAAACCAGAAAAGAAAAACAATTCTTCCAGGCAATTTGCCTTCAAAACATTATTATCTAAGCCATCAACTCAAGAAGAAGCAGAAGTGTCCATGGTCTTGTATCTGTACAAGACTCGCTTCTTTTTGAAAATTCCATTCTCAACTGTGATTACAACCTTGCCAGGTTCGTTGTTTCTAAAAGAATTGCGAATGGAATCTTCTTGCCAACTTATCTTCCTTCCCTTCTTCACGATTACGGTATAAGACCCTTCATCTGTTGGAACAAACTCCTCTTTGTAATTCACATCCCAACCTGCTATAGTCAGGTCCCACATCAATGTATTTCCAACCTGTTTAGAAAAATATTAGAGATGTTTAAACTACGCACAAATAGTGTGATCAAAGATGATCTGTATAGTCAGCTCAAAGTTTATTAGGAATAAGGTTTAGTTTGTTGTTTATAAGAAGAAAACTAAAAAGAATAATAAGTAAAAAATAAAGCAGTAGATGCTATATAGCAGTTGATTTACCTCTGGTGCAGGAATCTCAATAGTTTCAGTTGCTCCAGCCTTAACAGTGATCTCAGAAGCAGCATCTTTGGTCGAAAAATGAGGATCATTCTCTTTTCTGAGCCCTCCATACTGAACAGGAATTTCCTCTGCACTAATGTACCTGCAGTCAAGCGTCATATATCAGTTTTAGAAGCCTCCCCTAAAACAACTAACAAGGAGGGAGACAAAAGAACTTTGCTTACTTGAGAAGCGTTTCAGTAACCCTGGATGGACGACTAAAGACGAATTTGCTCTTGGTCCTTTGTGTTAAGAAAGGCGATAAGAGCGCATTGAAGGCATAATACCAGAAAGGTACATTAATAAAGATCTACATACAACATATGAACACATCAATAAATGTGACTAGAACATTAGAATTTCCTTCTAGCATTAGAATAGCAAAACAAATGCTTACATTTCTTTCAACAAATTCAGGATAATTATCCTGCAGAGTCCCCACAGCCCGTTTGGTGGCAAGCCGGATATCCTTCCTTGAAGGTCCCGGGGTGTTCTTGAGATCATTAATTTGGAGCAATGAGGAGACGCCACAGGGCTTGAAATCAAGCTTCTGAATCTGCTTCTCCATTAATTGAAACCTCCATCTCAAGAACCTCTCACGGGTGGCTTCAGTCCCAATGGTCTTGTTGTATACTTCATCATTTGCAAATACCCCATAAACATTGTAGCAAACCATATGGCCTTCGCGATCCAGTCCCTTCGTGCAGGCAATCGTGTCATATTCATTACCAAAATCTTCCTCCACGATTGAATCAATCTTATTTACCTTCCTCCATTTAAGAGTGTTCTTCAACATCTCAAAGGCATCATTGACCTTAAACTCTCTGGCTGTCAAGAATTTCAAGAGCAAAATATCTGTGCCTTCATCTCCCTTGCTTGGCAATAAGGGAACACCCCACAAGGAAATATTCTCATCAATTTCAACCTCTTTTTCCACTTTTGTACCTTCATCGGATTTTTCTTCTTCGTCCTCCACTTTGGATTTCCCCTTATCAACAACATTTCCTCCATCAACATTAGATTTCTCCTCATTTTTCTCTTCTTTTTCCTTTTGTTTATCTTTCACAGAGTCTTCTTCATCTTTGCTACCCGGCATCTCCTTCTGGACTTCCTTCTCTTTCTTCTTCCCCTTAAACAACTCGTTCATCAAAATGGCCTCTTCAATCTTCGATCTGAGCTCTGTCAATGCCTTTTTCTCATACTCCCTCAGATCAGAAAATAACCCTTTTTCCTCAATCATCAAAGAAGATTCTCCACCTTTTCCATCAGACGGTGATGATGAACTCTCACCCTTATCACTTCCATTCTTGTTCTCCACCTCCACTTTCTCCAATTCTTTAATCGCTCCAGCAACCTTGCCATCTTCTATCAATGCAACTCCCTTTTCTTCCACATTCTCAGTTTGCTTCGTCTCGTCCACATTCTCCAAATCTTTAATTGCTTCAGCAACCGTACCATCTTCTACCAATGTAATCCCTTTTTCTTCCACATTCCCAGATTGCTTCGGCTCGTCCACTTTCTGCAAATCTTTAACTGCTTCAGCAACCGTACCATCTTCTACCAAAGCAACTCCCTTTTCTTCCACATTCTCAGATTGCTTCGGCTTGTCCACTTTCTCCAAATCTTTGATTACTTCAGCAACCTTACCATCTGCTACATTCTCAGCTTTCTTCTGTTCTTGAGAAGCCTCGAGCCGATCCTTTAAGACCACCTCATTTTCCTTTCCCTCCACTGCCATGTTTCTGAATTTCCTCTGTGACCAGGGGCGGAGCCACCTGGAGGCTAGTGAGCGAAGTTACACCCAATGGATTTTGGTCCTGGGTATGCTAAAGGCAAGGAGAAAATTATAAACAACCACATCAAAAATTCAAGAGAGATAATGTCGAGAAAATCGCTGTTTTGTAATGAAGATTACCATCAAGAAACACCAATTTTGAAAAACGAAAAAGAAAAAGAAAAAAAAATTCCAAAGAGCTAGAAGAAGAGAATGGCGAACTGATAATGGCGATCACCTAGGTTGTGCTGACATTTAAATCTTTCACAAATATATATGACATTGGTGATGAAGACGACTTGTCCTTGCAGAAATCACGGATACAAAAGATTAAATTGGTGCCACACATCTCCCTTTTTTCCCTCTCCTTCACAGTAAATTGCTCCCGACTTTTAGTGCAAAACCAAGGAAAATCCCATAGCCGCTTGTCCCGTTCTATTGCTCTGTTAAAACTTAAAACACGCTGATACACCAATAAGATTGGCTTTTAATTGGGTTATACATGGCTTATTGGCTAACACCACAAAATGTGCTTCTATTAGGCTTTAACACCACAAAATTCAAGTAATAAAGAAAAAACTAGGCCTAACCCTCCACCTAATTATCTATTTTGGAAAATTAGTCTACTGCGAAAAATAATTTGGGAATTATTTAATTGAAATATTGGATATTTACATTTATTTATTTGTACTCTCTCTCTTCAATATGGCCCTGAAAATACACAACAATGAAATTACCATTTGTAGATGTTGTATTACCTATTCAAATTCGGAAGTGCAGTATAGAGAGAAACATACTTTGTGTTTTAATGGATGCATTAACTTTCTTATCAAAAGCTCTCGTAGCTCAGTTGGTTAGAGCACCCGTTTAGTAAGCGGGAGGTCTTGAGTTCGACTCTCAACGAGAGCATTCCCTTCATTACTTTTTTTTCCCTCTCATTTTGGGAAAATTTTCACATGGTGTGAGTGTGTGACTATGATTCTATGAATGAACAATCTTCAGAAATAAGGTTTTATGTCTTGAATCTTTTTAAATCATTGAATCCGAGTCTTCAAATGATTAAAACGGTCAATGTCAACATTAAAATCACATGCGACTTTCACATTACTTAAATTTGAAAGAAAAAAAATCATCAAATCACTTAGGATTTTTTTTTCAATTCAATTGAAAGTTGTGTGTAATTACAATATATTGACGATTTTTATTATGTGAAGTCCTAGATTCAATTATTTAAATGGATTGGAGATTCAAAATCTTATTTTTAAAGATTGAGGAGCTATAATCACATAATGGGAAAGATCATTACCTAACCCTAATTTTCCCTTTTTTATATTTCTATTTTGCATGTAAGTCGCCATAATGGCTCATAGAGTCACCCAGTTCATCATATGATAGACGGTAAGAAATTTTGAACTTCAATTTCCCATCCTGAAATCGATACATGTATATTGAAATAATTAGTTAGATGTGCAAAAACCCAACTATTTTTAACCGCAATTTTGCTCGTTTATTCCACCATGTCGTTTCTGCTAATGAACTTCATTTAAAGTTGTTTGCCTTTCAAAATGTGCTTTATATAGTCACTTGAATTGTACTAATAAACACAAAGATAAATGTTATGTATCGTAGAGATTATCACCAATCTAGACGACGGTGAAACCTTTAATTCATTGTTCAATGCAACACAACTTCATTGAACAATAAATCAGAGACTTTACTGCCACCTAAAATAGTTTTGATTTCTACTCATGATGAATATCATTATTCAAACACAAAACATGCAACTTTAGAAAGAAAGCAAACACCAAATTTATTTATTATTCCATTTATATAACAATCAGATTATATATGCAGTTGTTGGACATTACAAAGAGAAATTGATGGGAATGATGTTAAAATGAGAATAGGCAAATATTAACAGGCAATAGAAAATACCATTAAACTTGGAGTAAAATCAGAACTCAACATTAATAAAGCACCTACTGGTTCCATAACTCAGACCTAGAGAATCAGATAATTTTTGTAGCTCTCAAACTTAAGGATTACAGAACCGGAAAAAGGGAAAGATGAAATCCAGATATACACATACTACTTTTTGATATTCCAGTTGTGGGATGTCCGAGGTGCAACTGCAATGCCATCGTAGTATCGGGGTTCAAGCTCCTTGTTGTTCCATTCGACAACAAACTCTTTGAATAGATCACGAGCAGAATCGGAAGAAAGATCTGAGAAAAACATTTTCCTCTCTTCTCTCAGCCATGTCGCAAATTCATTGTTCTTGGAGAAATAATCTTCATTGGACAATTCATGGAATTCTATTTTCTGAGAAAAGGATAGAAAAAAAGACAGAGTTAAGAAAATAAGCAGTGATTAATATTACTTGACATAACAATTATTTCTATTATTGCCAAAACTTTACATTACTGCAGTTAATATTGTTGCAAAGAAGAACTTATGCACACTCATACACATGCAGGGTGCCCCAGGCAAAGCCCAGGTTCAACAAAAAGAAAGGAAAAAGTTCTAAAATCTCGGGAGGATTTTATATGACTCAAAAAGATGAAATAGATCTCAGTGCTACAAAGTAGATTTCAATATTCTGAAATTGCTCAAGTATTAAGTCTTCTGATAATCTTTTGATCTCACAGTAAGATCTCTACAATGAAAATCACTAAAAAAGATTCATAATCCTCGATAGTTCTATCAAATATTTAATCATACTTTTAGTAGTCTTGATTTGAAAAGCCTTCAAATATGGGTACTCGTAGTTCAAATTTTAAAGAGAAAATACAAGCACAAAAATAAAAAAGGCACGCGTAGAAAGATGCAAAAGATAGATGTCTGATTATTAAGCACACAAGTTATCAAAACAATGACCATAAGAACACACACTTAATACCTTTCTAGGAATTGGAAGAACTGCAACAGATGAGCGACTAATTGAATCCATATTTCCATGGGCATTGTGAAAGCATTTGAAATGTTAACATAGCAAAGCTTTTGTATAAATGTTATTTAATTACTTCAACATCAAAATGAAACCTGATGAATGAATTAATGGGACATCCCGCGACAAACTTGTTTTAGGGAGGATTATCTTCAGGCATGGTATAGTCAAATTGGAATGACCAGGTATAATCAAGCTACTTATTTAAAGTGAAACATTTTAATAAGATATTGTCATATTGATAGTTGATAATGCTTAAAAAAGCCATTCTGAGCGTTCAAATACGCAGGAAGAACCAACTTGCAATTGTCTGGGACCATTATGGATTAATGAAAGGAACCCACAGTTTCAAATTTATCACTAATTGATTTTACCATCTGATCCATAATTTGCATCCTTATCAGAAGAGTTCTCCCTATCAAAAAGTGATTCATTTACCAAATCTTCTTTTCTTTCGAAAAAAAGATTAACTTGCACGTTTGACCCCCTCAGAAAAAAGGTAATTTAGAAGAAGATTAAGGTGGTTACACTTATTGCATTGAGTCCCCCCAATGCGGAAGATGAAATTAACAAATGTTTCTCTGTGTTTTCCTACAAATTCAGAGAGGCCAAGAGATGCAATTTACACCATATTTGATTTAACATATTCAATAGTAGTTTCCAGTAAGATAAGTAAGGTCCCGGACACGAATAACAAATGAGCTAATAAAAATAGGGAAAATGCAAGAAACAATGGGCTAGTGTCATGACTTGATTTCAGCAATAACATGGGAAAAGACCAAGATGTAACTTACTGAAAGATCGCGATGCTTGTGATCTTTATCCTTGCGCTTCTCTCCAGACTTCTTTTCTGAAGAAATATCAATCAATCCTTTTTACCAGCATTTCTTGAAACCTCATAACCATAATTACTAAGGACACTCGATTGAATGGGCAATAACAAAAGATATCAACATTATGTAGTTCTCTGAACTTATAGCAAAGTGATCTTATATAAATAAACAGTGAGGGAAAATTGAGCAAAAGCAACTATATATGTTACACTAAAGGAGATATCAACATGTAGTTTCATGGTAAAAAGAAGGAAAGCCTAATATTAATGAAAAAAAGTTCAAAAGAGATTTATCATCAACTGTGCTGTTATAATTTTACCTTTCTGCTCGTCACAACTCTTGTTTAGGGACAACCGGACAACTACATGACGATGATAGGATTCAGATCAGCTAGAGGACTCGGGATTGCAGCGAGGATATCTCAAGTTTCATCATGTTGTAATGTATATTTTTGTTATATTTGTATTTTCAGAGATGAATGGATGTATAAATGGAAGAACAAAATGATAGGATATTTATTACTAGAATTGGTAATTGTAAACAATAGTAATGTATGGATTACCGAGAGTTCGAGAGCTCTGCTCTCTCCAAACCAATTTGCTGAAATGATAACTGAATGCCTTCTCTAAAACTCCTACCCATTATATATATTGGTGTTTATTACCTAACTTCCCAAACTACCCCTCCTCCCGCTTTAACTAATTGGGGTCTATCAGACGATTCATTCAAACTGTGACAGATTTTTTCATGAGAGTCTTTGGGGTTCTTCCTGTGTCAAAATAAGTGTAAAGGGCAAGACCTCTTCCTTAGCATCATACCCCCAATAAGCTGGGAGTTCTCAACACAGCGATATGTGTAAAACAGTGAGTTATGTTTGGTCTATTGGCCCAAGCAACATGCGAAATCCTGGTAACGACAAATTTTTTTCTTCAATTCTTCATTAAGGCAACACAGTTTAAGCTGCACTGTGCATGTTTAATCTTATGCCACCAAACGGCTGCTAGCTGGGGTCTGCTACTAAACCATCTTCAAGAAGTATAATCCCTCAATGGTTATTTTTCATAAATTTTTAGAGGTCAGAGAACGGACTTATATCTACCAATCGAGGTTATTATTAATTTCCAAAATCCTAATAGTAAAATTATTCCTCTTCGGAATTAATGACCAACGAAAAGGCCAACTCAATCCAGATTTTTAGAACAAATCAACAAGTAATCCGTGAGCATTATCACCAATTTTTTCCATCTACAACCATCATAAAAATGATATCTACCTGATGTCTGAGAAGCACATATTTTTTTAAGAGTTGGAATTGAAAAAAAAAAAAAAAATCCCGATCATAAGATGTTAAATAACAAATACCTTTATCAGAACGGCGTTTCGAAGATTTATGTGATTTGTGCTTCTTATTGGATTTCTCTTTCTTTTCAGCGTCTACACGTTTTACCCTTTTGCTCTTCGCCTCATCTGCCAAAAATTACACAGAATTATATACCTGCATGTTTACAATAATCAGCATATATATAAGTAGAATTGATAAAATAGAACGAACCTCGCGGAGAAGAGGGAGAAGTTCTCTTGAGCTTCTTCTTCTCGGTCTCCCTTGATTTCCTATCGCTGCCCATTAACTTCTGAAAACGAAGTAGAAAGATCGTTTTTCTTTGCTCTTAATTAAATGAGTATATTTTTGCAGCACTGTGAAAAAATGGGAAAATTGTAAACGAGGTTCTCAATGGTCTACGTAGCCAGACAAGTCCTTAACTTTTCATTTAGAGACATTGATATAAAGTGTAGAGACCTCGATAGAAAATATAGAGTTTTTTTTTTTTTGTTTTTAGGAGCGAATATATTGCATTCAACTCAAACAATCAAGGGTTACAGAATTAGAAATAAAAATAGGGTTAATTACACTAATGGTCATCGTTCTTTTAAGTTTGTAATGATTTTATCATTATTCTTTTTTTTAGTAAATATTATCTATATTCTTTCATTTATACTCAAAGATAGTCCGCAAATAACTATTTTTCACTATTTTGACAATTTTTGGACAATTTTGCCCCTTTACTTAAATAAATTAAAATGATAAGAAAACAAAATACAATGAAAGCATTGCAATTGAGCCCTTAACCTTTTCAAAAATACAAATAGATCCTAAACTATTTTATTTTATTCAGATAAATGTTTTTTCCCAACTAAAAAGGAAACTCCACACCCACCCCATAAGCCATTCCATAAGAGAAATAAATGTTCTGCAAATGGCACTCACTCAAACTTCAATCTCTTTCGAATTTCACTTTATCCACATTAATTTTTTCTCAGCCATCTTTATTTATCTAATATTCGAAACCCCAATTTTTTTTTCTAGATCTACTTCAGTTTTGCTCAATATTCCCACAATAGAGCTATATTCAAGCAGAAAAAATCTGAACTCAGTAACCAATTTGAACAAATCTTGTGTTGAGAAATGGTAATTCCTTTTTATTGAGAAAATTGGGACAGCTGGGATGCATTTTGTGGGTTCTATGGGATGAAAGGAATGAGGTTGTATATGGTTTGGGGCAACGGGATAATCAGGAGTTGGTGGATTCCGCTGGAAATATTTATAAATGGGACCAAGTTCGGGGAGAGAAAGTTGGGTTGGTTACCAGACGTGCCCTTTCCCAACGATGACAACCAACACATCATATTCGCTTAAAAATCAACACTGATGCTTCAGTAAGGCCTGGTGCAGGGTTTTACATAACTAGTGATGTCATTTGAGATGAGTGCGGGTTTTTTATGGCAATGCAAGAGAGAAAGGTGATTGGGTAGCTCTCAGCTGAGATTGTTGAGGCAATAGCAGTGCGGGATGACTTGATCTTGGCTAGGGATCGTGGATATCATATTGCTGTGGCTGAGTGCAATCCATTAAGGGTAAGGTGAAGATGAGGGTGGGGGTTCGGGTTTCTTTTTAGTTGGGGAAGAACACTTAACTGAATAAAATAAAATAGTTTAAGATTTATTTGTACTTTTGAAAAAGTTAAGGGCCCAATTGCAATGCTTTCATTGTATTTTTTTCCTATCATTTTAATTTATTTAAGTCAATAGGTAAAATTGTCCAAGAATAGTCAGAATAGTGAAAAATAGTTATTTGGGGACCATCTGTGAATATAACTGGAATAATGATGATGATATCTGCTAAAAAAAAAGAATAAGAGTGAAATCGTTACAAACATGAAAGAATTGAGACCATTAGTGTAATTAACCTATAAAAATATGGCAACTATCAGTCCAAATCCTATCCTCATTATAAAGATAAACAAAATATATTTGAGCGTATCTATTTCTTTCTCATTTTGTTGCAAGAGCTACATCCAACTGAAACTAGCAGTGAGTTGATGCTGCCACATTGGGAGCAACATCTGCAAATCTATTTAGTGAGTTGATTGCCATTGTAGCTTGGAAAGAATCTCATCCCACCAATGTGATTGACATTCCTAGGCTTAGGCCGATTAGTGTGGCCTTATACCAAAAGTTTACTACAATGAACTAACAAGTATCCTTAGTATCGCTTTGTTCTCCATCAATCTCCACTCTGGGCAGCTCTCAGCTGAGGTTGCTGAGGCAATAGCAGTGCGAGATGGCTTGATCTTGGCTAGGGACCGTGGATATCAAATTGTTGTGACTGAGTGCAATCCATTAAGGGTAAGGTGAAGATGATGGTGGGGGTTCGGGTTTCTTTTTAGTTGGGGAAGAACACTTAATTGAATAAAATAAAATAGTTTAAGATTTATTTGTACTTTTGAAAAAGTTAAGAGTCCAATTGCAATGCTTTCATTGTATTTTTTTCTTATCATTTTAATTTATTTAAGTCAATAGGTAAAATTGTCCAAGAATTGTCAGAATAGTGAAAAATAGTTATTTGGGGACCATCTGTGAATATAAATGGAATAATGAGGATGATATTTGCTAAAAAAAGAATAAGGATGAAATCGTTACAAACATGAAAGAATTGAGACTATTAGTGTAATTAACCTATAAAAATATGGCAACTATCAGTCCAAATCCTATCCTCATTATACAGATAAACAAATATATTTGAGCGTATCTATTTCTTTCTCATTTTGTTGCAAGAGCTACATCCAACTGAAATTAGCAATGAGTTGATGCTGCCACATTGGGAGCAACATCTACAAATCTATTTAGTGAGTTGATTGCCATTGTAGCTTGGAAAGAATCTCATCCCACCAATGTGATTGACATTCCCTAGGCTTAGGCCGATTAGTGTGGCCTTATACCAAAAGTTTGCTACAGTAAACTAACAAGTATCCTTAGTATCGCTTTGTCCTCCATCAATCTCCACTCTGTGAATATTCTAAATCAAAGTATTTCCAATGTGATAAATCAAACTAAAAGAAGAAGAACAAAGAGATAAAGAAGAACGAATTATCATTGAGCAAAAGCAAAGCTAGGGTAAAACGAGAGATACAATGAGTTAAATAATAAAACAAAGAAAAGATTCTAATATTAAATACTCTAACATTCGCCCTCAAACTCACGATGCAACAACAAGAAGCAGTAAGAGTTTGTCAAGTAAGAAACAAAAATGATGGACCTGGATGTGACTTCGTGAAAAAGTCAACAAACTGCAGCGATGAAGAAACAAAATGTAAGAAAATAGTATCATGCTGAAGATGGTTGCGAATAAGATCACAGTTAATCTCATTATGCTTCGTGCGCTCATAGAACACAGAGTTGTGAGAGATCTGAATAGCACTTTTATTATCACTATACATATAGTTGGAGAGAAAATAGGAACCCATATCTAAAAGTAGCCAACGCATCCACACAACTAGCAGAAACATGTCTAAGATGTGAATGTATGAAATAAAAACTAGAATAAGAGTAATTCAAAGAGAAATATGACAAATCAGCACCAGTACTTGCAATATGCGGTGGTCTCAGATTGTCTAAAATATATTACCCTTTTTATCTATGACCTATCCCAATCAGCTTCTGATATTGAATATCCTGCACATGACAAGTATTTATTATTAATTAATTGAGGTAATCTCTCTCCATTTCTAATTTTTTTAAAACAATTTATTTCTTATTCAATCCAACATCAACAATGAAAGTAGGGAATTTCGATATCCAGATTATAGTCTGTCTGTGAGTGAGAAGTCCTATCATTCTGTACAAGATCAACAATGAAAGTAAGGAATTCCCTAATTCTTGTTTCAATTATGACACTAAACATTAAAACTTACATAAATGTTAACAAATTTAGGATTGGTTTAGGAAGTAATTACCTGGGTCTGGACGCATTTTCTTTGAAATAATAACCACGAACTCACGAATAGAATAAGCTAAACCCTACTCTCTTCCCTCTTCAAGCTGGTTAGTTGGGTTAATGGATTAAGGATTAATTTTTGCTTATTGTAGAATTGAGCAAAAATTAGAAGCAAGTTGAAGTAGATTAGGGCATGGTAGTTGGTAGAGATGCACACTAAATTAAGAGAATAGATGCTATTATGCTAATGATACCATGGGCTTGAGACTTTGACAAGCATCTAAATTAAAACGTGGATCTTGAGTTAATTTGGGCTAAAATTAGAATTAAATAATTTGGGTTATTCTTTGAACTAATTTATATTTTTGTATTTAGGCTTGAGCGATTTGGATTTGAGTTTGGACAATTTTTTTTTTCTGATCTTTGCGTGGTCAATTGATTTTTTTTTTTTTTTTTTTGGTTCTTTGATAGCTCTGCACCTGGATCAATTACTATTATTTATGTATTACTACACGTCACTCTTGAAACTTTTCAAGAAATAGAATCAAACCTAATTTAGATAGTGCATAATACATGACATTGCAATTTTTGTTATTTCTCTATAGTGCAATTAATAAAGTCTTGAACTGAGTTAAACAAAAATTATAATCACGCGGTCTATGTTTGGAGGCGCTGAAATTATAATTTAAGTGCTTATATTGTAAGTTATTGGTGAATGTGTGGATAAAAAATGATTGTAAGTTGTGGGTCCTATAAAATGTGTGGATGAAAATTATATTTCACCAGTTTGACCAGTTGAAATTATAATTTAAGTGTTGTCATGCCAGCATTGAGTTTGAGTATTTATTTATAGTTTAATTTGCCGAATCTTATTTACATTTTATCAATATCCATTAATATGACGGGATATTAAATATATATGGAAAAATTTATTTCGAGGTCACCTAATTGTATTTGTTTCGTGTTAGTCACCCAAGTTTACTTTATTTCAATATGATCCTCCAGCTCATATTTTGTGTTTCAATTTTTCTTAATCACGACTATAGGAAGTTTTTTCCGCTACGAGAAGAAAAAAACACGTCCGTGTGTCACTATATTTTCAACTTCATCTCTTCCACAAAATTTGTTATTCAATTATCTTTTTCAACGAACTATCTCCAAAATTTGTTTATTTTTTCAATTCATCTACTTCAATTGATCATCTCACTCTACCGATTATCTCCAAAATCTATTTACCGTCTCAATCTATTATCATATAGAGCCTACGATCGAATTTCATTACAAAAGAAGCGATATACTAGTATGTACTCAGAAGCACAAATATATTACGATTGTAAGAAGTTTTCTTTATTATGGAAAGAAAAAGGTATGTTCGTGTGTCAAAATATCACCACATTTTCAATTTCATCTCTTCTAAAATAACTATCTTCAAAATTTGATCATCTTATCAATTCATTATTCTTAATCGATCATTTTCAAAATGTGTTCATTGTTCCAAATTCAATCAATTACCACAAAAGTACCTGCAGTTGGATTCTATTGAAACGGTGTACAAGTATATCTTCGCTCTCATTCGTCAATTTTCGGGAATCAGTCGTACGTCAAAGTACTATCTGAGTTCCCCTTTCAAACTCCCCAAACCAAACACAGCATTAGCAGAAAATTGGAAAACCTATCTCATTTTATTTTGGTTTACGAAAATTGGTGTGCAGTGACATAAATCATGACACTGGCAGTGCATATGAGGTGTCCGCGTGTAGGTGTAAGTGTAGGCATGGCGCTTCGCCATTGCGCCGGCAACTTTCTCTCTCCTCGCCGTTCGGCTTACATGACGCCGCACTCTTCCATGTCTATCTTCGCTCGTCAGGTAATCTCATCTGGTTCATTTGCATCTACATTCATACTACCGACTCTCTGTAAGTATTCCTTGGTTTGCTTGATAATTTTGTTTTTTCCTTTTTGACTGTAATGGTTATTGGTTAATGATCTTGTTGGAACTCGACCTGCTTTGTTGCTTGAAAAGTAAGTGCGAGGCCAGACAATTTAGTTTGATTTGCGTACAAGATAATTTGGGGAAAATTAATATGTTAGCGGCGCATTTGGTCACTTGTAATATGATTCTTCAGTGAGTGATTAGTTCTAAATTTAACGAAATTTATCCATGATTATAAGCATTTTATGCATCCATTAGACTCGCAAAAAAGATGTAATAATTTCACATTTGCCCAATATTTTTCCATGTGCAATGAGTGCTTTGAGTTTAAAATAATTAAATTGTGATCTAAAAGCTAGGAGACTGGATGTATTGCAGATGAACATGGAAGCGCAAAGTGTTGCTGCTCATCTGAACAGTTCAGGAGTCATTCGAAGTCAGGGCCTTATCGGTGGGAAATGGACTGATGCTTATGATGGGAAAACCATAAAGGTCCAGCATTTGTGAAAAAGAAGTGTATTGGCACCTGTTGTTTGGTTGTGGAATAATTATGTTTTTTTCTCATGGCAGGTTTGCAACCCTGCTACTGGCGAGGTTATAACAAATGTACCATGCATGGGTGGGAAGGAGACAAATGATGCAATTGCTTCGGCATATGATGCATTTGTTTGTGAGTTTATTAATTATTATGACTTATTTCCCTCATACTCTGTTTTCCCCTTTTACAATTTGGTTTTTTAGTCCTATTGCTACACTTTCCTTTTTTTGTTTAAAAATTTATTTGGCATATCATCATACTCATAGCAGTTACAGAACTAAGTAGCATTGCACATTAGGAACAAATTGATATAGGATATCCATAGTTTCTATTTCTCTCCCCTCAGAGAATTTCTCTTCAATCAGCAGTTTTATTTGTATTTTATGAGTAATCTCACAAAAATTTATGGATGCTTGCTCGTTGACATTGTCTGTAGCTAGCTATATGATACTTATTTACTGTCATAAGTTGTAAACTATTGCTGATAAGAGATTTTTATTGTTGTGTTTAATAAAATTTTCTGTTTCCATCACAACAATGAAAAAGAATCATTATTTACAAATAGGAAAAAGAAAAAAAAAGAAGTTTTTACAAGACGAAAAGGTATCATATTTTGCAGTGTGTATTCAATGTGGTTGTCTATTCTTAGATTTCTGCATATAAGACCTGGGAACAGACATGAGATATTGAGATCCCGGTGTTAATCCTTGTAAGCTGAATCAAAATTGAGTTTCATGTAGTCTTGAAAATTTACATTATTTCCCTTACATATCAATTTTAATTGGTGAAGCTTGGAGCAAACTCACTGCTGCTGATAGGAGCAAATGTTTAAGGAAATGGTATGATTTGATATTGGCCCACAAAGAAGAGCTTGGACAACTTATGACCCTAGAGCAAGGGAAACCTCTGAAAGAGGCCATTGGCGAGGTACCTGGCTCTCAAATTTGTCACTAGAAATGAAAGCATTGTGCACACGCATTTTAATATTGGAGAATTCAAGAACTCATGCAACACAGGTTAGCTATGGGGCGAGCTTCATTGAGTACTATGCTGAAGAGGCAAAACGTGTATATGGCGACATCATTCCAGCCACATTACCAGATCGCAGGTTGTTTGTTTTAAAGCAGGTGAGTATGCCCCATTTGATTTTCAATTCCCGTTATGCTGTCAATTCTGGCCATTGGGCATTCTTTAAAATATATTTGGTGCATACCTATCTGAGAAGACAGAAGGCAAAGGGAAATGCTTTAGCAACCGTTAACTAACAAGCATAAGACCAAAAAAGGAACATGGGAAGATCTAAGCATTCATTGTAGTTCAGTATGGTAGCTCAAGTGACTTGACAATGTGACTCAAAATATCATACTTCATCAAATAATATTCTCTCTATAGCAATTGTGGGCCTTGTAGAAAGTAATACATATTTCACATTCTATAACTGCGAATAAAAATGGTAAACTGTAACAGTTAAAAAATTTGTTGGTTAACATGTTCTCACCTTGTCTTCTTTTTTCTGAAACTTTTTCTGACTTCTTGCATGTGCTCTGCACCATCGTTCTTAGTAAATAGATTCACGTGGGCATATTTTGTTAGTTTATGTTGTCAATAGAGTAACTAAGGGAAAAATAGGTTTTAAACGTAACAGGAAAATAAGTTCTCTCATGCAATGGTTTAACTGATGAATTTGTGGTTATAGAAGATCACTAAGCGTCCATTAAATGAAACGGAATACCTACTCAAACTCTCTTATTTACTTTTTTATCAATCATGTCCTTTTCTTCTTTGAATATAAACTTTTGATTATGATTGACGGTTTTGATGGCCAATTTTTTATGAATTTGATAAGTTAAGACATCCTAGCTATTATTGGTATAATGTGTTATAATTTATTCCAATGGATGTATGTTCTCTTGCAGCCAGTGGGGGTTGTTGGTGCTATTACACCCTGGAATTTTCCTTTGGCTATGATTACTCGGAAGGTGGGTTTCGACTTCTGTCCTATGGTTGAATATTACATAACTTTGTTACTGGAAACCACATTGGGAAAAGGAAAAACTGGATATTTTGTTTCACTTATTTACCAGGTTGCCCCTGCTCTTGCTTGTGGATGCACAGTTGTCATAAAACCCTCTGAACTGACACCATTGACTGCATTAGCAGCAGCCAACCTCTCCATTCAAGCTGGAATACCACCGGTGAGTGATTTAAAACCATTTACATACAAAAACCTGTATATGTTGGCATTGATATCAGGGACATAATCACTCTTTATTAAGCTACAAATTATTAGAATGTGAGGTTAAGTTCTATATTTTTGTCATGGTCTTATGCACCATCGGATGAGATTGAATTTTCTTTGATACTTTTGCCTCCTGCTTAGAGAGAATGGGAACGACTCCCCTTCTCCCTATAATACCGTCCAAACTTGCTGGCCTTTCTAAATTGTTCACACATCACAAGTGGAATGGTGGATTTCTAAGTTGTTCACTTAGGTTAAATACGATTTAACCTGCCTGCTAATGGTTAACTGAATTTCTCTTTCATAGTAAATTGTTCCCCTCTAGTTGTAGAAGCTAATGAAACATTTAGATTTTATCATCTTATAAAGCAGTCAATGCCAACTACTTTTTGCCTATGCAACTAAGAGAGTGATTTTGTGCTTGATGTGCACCATCGCCTGTACTTTAAAAACCATGATAAACCAGAAAGTTATGCCAATTGATTCAAGCAGTATGGCGATGATGAGGGATGTGAAGAGAAAGGATGAAGAAAATGGAAGAACTATCTATATATCAAATCTAATGGCCTGGACATTTCTCTAAACGTGTCATGAGTTGGAATGACTTAATGTGATCTGAAATACTTATCCAAAATGCACCCATTTGTTATTTATCTTTTTTCTCTCAAGCAATTCGACAAAAATGCTGATCCTTTTTCACTAAATCTTATGCCATCTCAATTTGGTTTCTTATTTCTTATGTTCTGATTGAGATGATTTCTACAAGTTAGGGTGTGGTAAATGTTGTAATGGGAAATGCTGTTGATATTGGAGACGCTTTACTTGCAAGTCAACAGGTTTGCGCTTAACTTATCTGTTTAAACAATTGGATGCACACAAACACAAAAGAAAGTTTACTGAATGTTTCTTGAACTTATATAGGTAAGAAAGATAACATTCACTGGGTCAACAGCTGTTGGAAAAAAATTAATGGCAGGTGCTGCTGCGACTGTAAAAAAGGTAGGCAAGTGGGGTGCCTTCTCTCTCAAATGCATAACTTTTCATACTATCTCATGTCAAATTCTCATGGCTGTAGGTCTCCCTAGAACTTGGTGGCAATGCACCTTGCATAATCTTTGATGATGCAGATCTTGAAGTAGCTCTAAAAGGAACTGTAAGACAGCAATTTATCCCATTCTTCTGATTATTATGTGTACTATTATTGGTATACCCAAATGATGATTTGTAGTGTTTTGCCCATTTACTGCGCACATCTTCCTGCTTTCAGCAATTTTTAGAGAGAGATGTTATGTTCTAGAGCATTATGAACTGGCTGACATTCAAGAGTATTTAGCTCATTGGTATGCCAAAAGCCAAATTGGAATTGCATGTTTTGCTGGAATCTTGTTGGGTGGAAATATTATTCAATGTTCTCAATATGGTGTTTTTCCTTTGCCTTATCCATAGAAGCTTGACCCCGTTTATTTTTTATCAGCAAAAGTTTGTTCGTTCTGAAACGACTAATCTAAATCCTACCTTCTTCAATCCCGAAAGCAACTTGTACCGGAATGTTTTCAGTCGACTAAAACCTCTAAAATAGTTTTGCTGGAATCTTGTTGGGTGGAAATATTATTCAATGTTCTCAATATGGTGTTTTTCCTTTGCCTTATCCATAGAAGCTTGACCCCGTTTATTTTTTATCAGCAAAAGTTTGTTCGTTGTGAAATGACTGATCTAAATCCTACCTTCTTCAATCCCGAAAGCAACTTGTACTGGAATGTTTTCAGTCGACTAAAACCTCTAAAATAGTTAACAATTGACAGTGGTAACATACATAGAGTAGAAAGATTTACAACTATAGATAATGACAGGAAATCGAAGCATAGATCGGTAATGACACTGTATAACAACATACCTTAATTTAAAGCACCACAAGTCCAAATTGACCTGCTTTGGGTAGTTGGAAAATTATTTGAGTTTTGCAGGCGAGGGACAATACTATTTTTTTGAGTTTATCATAGACTGGTCAGTGACCCATTGAATTCACTGTCAAAGTTACCTTATTGATGGGTATATCTTTATTTATGGAGTTTTTTTGGTGGTACTTCATAGTTGATACTTGATAGGCAAATGAAACTTGTGCATTGGAAGATGTATATATGGGTCTTACATGAAGCATACTTCATAAATGACGCTTGTATCACCAAGTAAAAGCGTAGACATTTAGTTGAGTTCTTTTGATAGTTTTTGTCCTGTCAATCATTTGAGTGAATCATGATTTTTCTTGAAGATGCTTGAAGTCACTGCTAATTGGTGTATAAAGCGTTTGCAATTTAATCGGATTCTGTGGTCTGTATTTGTGGAGGAATTATACTTCCTATTCATAGTTCTAGTGTTGTTTTTATGTCACGCCTTTGGAGTATGCTCAGATTTTGTCATCCATCAACTTCTTTATGGAGGAGTACTTTTAAGCATCTGTTTATCGACTCATAACAAAACTCAGAGGGCCTATGGTTACATCCTCTGTTAACATCAGTATATCACGTCCTCTTTTGTGTACGAGCAACTTACACCACTGATTAAACCAACGCTATGGTTTCTTAGATGGCCTACATGAACTGATTTGGCTGTTGTTTAGTATACTTAAATTGCTGTCTTTGCTTAGGGGAATCACTTACAATTGTCTATGCAATTTGTTGTTGCAGTTGGCAACAAAATTCCGTAACAGTGGACAAACATGTGTTTGCGCAAATAGAGTACTTGTACAAGAAGGTAATTGGTGAAAACTGAACTTTCTATACTTGATTCCTCGCCCCAAATTTTTTATCCTGCTTTCATATGAATATGGTGCATGTCTCCCACAAGTGTTATAGAATGAATTGCCTGCTTGATTTAGTTACATTTGTTTGTACTCATATTTTTCAGACTATATTAATATCATTCATCGTGCAAATATTTAGACATGTTCGTAGTCTCTGTATCTTCTCTTGCTGGATCAGTGGTGAATTGCCCGCATAATTTACTTTAATTTGTTTTATGTATTCATTATTTTCAGAAAGTACTTCATTTCATCATGAAATTTTTAGAATGTTGTCTTCATCTTCTCTTGCAGGGATCTATGAGAAATTTGCAAATGCCCTTTCTAGTGCTGTGCAGAGTATGAAAGTTGGGGATGGTTTTGGTGAAGGTGTGGTCCAGGTAGTCAACTGTTCACACTTGATTAAATTTCTACAGTGTATTGTATTTTTCTCCTTTTTAAGTTATTTATTTGCATTTATGTTCACACTTGATGCAGAATGTGTAAAAATGTTCAGCTTTCATGTTATGACTTGCTATGATCTTCCATCCACTTTGTTTTCCAATTCATGGTTTTCCCTATATTTATAATCGGAAGCGACACGTGGATCTAGTTTGAAGTTTACTGTTTATTTCTTATGCAGGGCCCGCTAATTAATGACGCTGCAGTGCAGAAGGTCAGTTTTCTGCTTTAAAATTCCCATTTGTGTTATGCAATGTGCCATGATACTTGTAATTTTTCCAAATCTACCTGATTTGACCCCTCTCAGGATTTCCTCACAGGTTGAATCATTGGTGCAAGATGCCATCTCAAAGGTTTGTCGACCCCCTGGTAGAAAATAATGTTGTATTACAAATTCTCCGTAAGCAATATATAGCAGGTCTATAGCTATAAAAATGGCATTTAGATGGAATGGAAAAATTTATGGTGAAGTTATTTAGTTCTTACACTCGTTAAACTATGATATGCTTGTTGGTTTTAGGGAGCTAAGGTCCTTGTTGGCGGCAAGAGACACAGTCTTGGACGGACATTTTATGAGCCTACAGTGATGGCTGATGTGAAGGGTGAGATGCTTATATCCAGGTAACATTGGAAGCCTCAGAATATTAATTTGCAGGTGTTAGATTTATATTATATTATTACGAGTCCAGTGTTGTATTACAAATTGGATGTCTTAAGTGATTCCAAGAATATTCACTTTAATTATTGGTGACAGCATTGCCTATTTGCATATGATGGTTAAATGCATTGCTCTACACGGCCTTTTCTGTTGTGGTTATATATGGTCAAAAGAATTGAGTTCATAAACCCTAGATATCTATCTACTGCCCATTCATGGTTATATTTTACTGATTAGGGCACAGGATCTGTTATGCTTTGTAATATGTCCAAATGACATTCTTTTAATCATTTTTGGTGCGAATCTCCTGAAAATATTGTATAATATTTGTGTCAATAGCCCTTAGTAGTGAACATAAAAAGAAATATCAGCAACAGCGATGCTAAAAGAAAACAATCAGTAGTATTAGATTTCTTACATTTTGGGAATTAGCTATAGTCCAAAGAACTGGAGTCCTCCATAGTACTTCTGCATATGTATGCCACCTTGTTTTTCCGATTGACATCTGTTTCTGTAGTTAAATGTCTAAATTTGGCTTTCCACTCCAGGGAGGAAGTATTTGGTCCTGTTGCACCTCTTCTAAAATTTAAAACAGAGGAAGAAGCTATTCGCTTGGCTAATGATACCAATGCAGGTCTTTCTTTTTCTCTTGGATGACTGACTGCATATACTAAATCACAATTCAAATTTATGCTCGTTGCCAGTAGATAAACAATATGTTACAACACTCCGTGTGTGCCTAAATCAAAGAACTTCCTAATGTCAGAAATTATGATGAATTCATAGTGGGTAGAAGATTGTGCCTTGTACCTATGCTAAATTTGCATATCTAATGTGCAGGACTGGCCGCCTACATCTTCACTACAAATGTTCAACGCTCTTGGCGTGTCACTGAAGCTCTTGAATATGGAATAGTTGGAGTTAATGAAGGACTGGTTTCAACTGAGGTGGGTTTTAAATTGCATCTAGATGCAGAGAAGATACAAATGATTATGTTTTTCTTAATTAATGTCATCCTTTCATATAGGTGGCTCCATTTGGAGGTATGAAACAATCAGGTCTTGGACGTGAAGGATCAAAATACGGGTTGGATGAGTTTCTGGAAGTATGTATATTTATAATATTAATTCTTTTATAACAATTTCTAATATTCCAGGTTTCCCAAATTTGTGAATGTGGTCTGCATCTTGAATTATTGTCTCTGTTATTTCTCTTGCGATCTTATATAATTGAGAACCATTAAAATTTACGCAACATTGGATTTCTATTTTAACTCCTATTTTCAGCTGTAACAATCACCTTAACTCATTGGTGTATGTGATCTTTCTAGAATCAGCTGTGTTGATCCCTCTTGATCTTCTTTTGATTTTTTTATATGCAAAGGGCCTGGTTCAGCTGCCAAGTCCCTTTGCCATGACGTCCTCCAAAACTTCGTTCTCCTGTGGAGGTCGTGGTGCATCGATCTTCTGCGTTTCACTACTGCTTTTGTTGTCATAGGCTTTTGCATCTGTCAATTCTAATAATATGTATTGTAGGACACCACTGTACATCAAAAACTTCAGAATGTTCCAAATTTTGCTCCACCTTATATTTACTCAGATGTCAGTGGCTGATGCGCTCTTTCATTTTTCTCTTGCAGATTAAATATGTATGTTTGGGGAATATGAACTGACCTTAGAAAGTTGGCACACTATGTATCATACTTTGCTGCAAAAAAACCTGTGTTTGCGTTTACGAAGGTGCGACTATATATTATCGGAGTTCAGAACCTAGTTCAGATTTTCTTTTTCGAGATCCTTGTACAATAGATGATGAGCTGCTGAAAGATCCTTGTTCCATTTATAATCTAAATAAGTGCCATTCGGCACATGGCCTGGTTGCAAGTGGATTTATTTATTTATTTTCAAATTTTGGATGTGAAAATGTTACTTTTTATTTGTGAAAGACTGGAATTTGTTAGTTCTTCTAAGGTCAGATTTGCAAATTCATAGTTCTATTTTCGTTATTTTCTCTTTTTTGAAGGATATGGGAATATTATGGAACTTATTATAAAAAAGTTTGCAACTGGGATCGACTTAGCAATTGACGCTTTCAAGAACTGCTCGAAGTTATTGGCTTTTGAGATAAAAAGGAGAATGGCTTCAAAAATCAGGTGGTCCTGCACGAATCTGATTCTTTCGCTACCAGTGAGTCAATGTTGATGAAACCCGAGTTGACTCGGTACAAATTATGGGCTGTCAAATATAACCACTAGATAGGAAATATTTGATGTAACCCTTCTCGCATTGAATTTTCGCCTCGAACTTATAATCATTTAAAACCCAATTATATTCATTATTGATATAAAAAAAAAAAATTAATATTTTACTTCGGCAAAAAATAAAATTTTCTTAAGAATTTATACTAATCAATCCCAGAATTTTTTGTTGAAAAAAATTATCAAGATAAAACAAATAAAAATATAGAGAATAACAACAACAAATAATGATTTATTAAAAAAAAAAAAACTCTAAAATCAGAGAAAAACTATGAGTTGTGAAAGATGTATTTATCAACTATGTAATTTTTTTTTATAAATATAGAATATGTCTCTCATATCCTAAAATCTCACAATTACAAAGGATTGCCAAATTTAACCTTCAAAATAGTACATGTTTATCTCACAAATTGGGATGAAATAAATCCAAAAATAGAACTCAAATGTAACTTGAACTAATGAAAGATAGTTTTCTAAATTATAAGAATCCTATACCCAACAACTTAATTGTTATACTTGTATCAATTTCAATTACATAACAAAGATGTAGATATTAAGTAATTTGATGATTAAAAAAAAAAAAAAATTAAGGAAGAAGACTAGTAAAGGTAGAGTGTTAGAGGAATATGGTCCCACAAATTCACCTCAAAGGAATATATTCATTATTAGGAATAAATTCCCAAAAGCATATTAAGATGCTTAAAATTTAAGCAAACATGTCCCAATATCCATTCCACCCTGCTTTTGTACTAAAATTAATTTATGGTTTAGAAACAAATTAGAACTACTAAAAGTTAAACCATACCTTTATCTTGAACAACTTTTGAAATGGGACAGCTACTTGAATTTGTATATCATAATCTAATTAACACACAATTAATTAACTAATTTCTTACTAATGGACTGGGATGTGCCAAGATGTAAAGAGTTCAATTTTATTGAGGTAGATCTCTCTCTCTCTCTGTGTGTGTGTGTGTACTTGTAGGTGTCTAACTTTGATTAATTTAATTTTTAATGGGTTCTCACAGTTTTTGATGCACAAAAGCGCCTTAGAATTTGTGAACAGAGGACCATTATTGCCAAATCTTTGAAAAGATAAAACTCAAGTTAGATTTCTAATAAAATATGATTAGGAAAGATAATTATAAGAAATTTCACAGTTTGAGCCAAGAATCTTTCCTTTGGTTGTCAATGAAGGAAGAATTTATTCCTTTTGAGTAAAGGTGTATTATTTGTGGGTGGTTCTTCAAATATCTAAACTCTCGACGTGTTTCTTCTATATCCATTAGACGTGCATATTTCAGTGTATAAATATTTTACTGTAAAAACATATCGGTAAATTAAACTGAAAATACTAATAAAAATTGCCTAATATTAACATACAATATTTAAACTTTTTTTTATTGTTTAATATTATCCAATAGCTAACAAAGCTACATGGCTGTCTTTCTTAATTATGTACGATCATAGAAATGGGTTTAATATATTGTTAATAATTAGTTAATCATGTTGATTAACTTGGAGTTAGAGACAAGTTCATGGGGTTTAACTATCGTTTGTCTGTATATATTGATGTAAATAAGGTTGATGTGATGGCACATGCATGGCAGGACAATCTTCTATTCCACAAAAGCACTAGAGATTGAGCCCTAGAGTCTTTACATGAAAAAAGAAGTATATTTATTTTTTACTTTATGCATTCATATATCTCTTCTTCACGTTCTCAAACTTTTATTGACCACCCTTCCCACATTAATTCTGCATCTCATTTCAAATTTTTTAGAGGAATTAAATTCGAAAATTAATTCTTGTGTAGTTTATAAAAAAGTTACGTGTTTTTAAAATTTGTTAACTAGCTACTGTTTTATAACAAATTTTATTCTGGACCAAACAAGCACTAAATATTTTTATATATATAAGAAAAACTTCTATGACAATTTGTGGGTGTTTTATTCGGTTGAGTGATCACAATAATTTTCTTCTTTTGTGATTTTTTATCTTGTATATAATTATTTACTCGTCTAATATAATAAACCAAAACCAAAAAACGAATTTTTGTAATCTGATAAACTTTGAGATCAAACACGTCGAAGACAAGATATAAATCAACAAATATGATTTCTCGAATAATTTATAATTTTAAATAAAATAGTTAACATGGCATTAAGTGCTCGTTTGGAAGAGATTATAAAATAGTTTATTTGATCAAGAATGACAAAAAATGATGGTTTATTTGACCAAGAATGACAAAAAATGACGGTTACCAATACAAACTTTTTTGTCAAATAAATCATTTTTGGTCAAATAAATTATTTTTGTCAAATAAATTGATTTATAAACTCTACAAAACGGGCTCTAAAGTAGAATTATGCAAGAATTATTTATATTTACCAATATTTCACCTCGTGTGGAGATATCTGGAATATATCATGAGAATTTGTGTCTTAGTCTCCTGAGACAACTCTACTAGTCAGAGTCAGTAACCCTACTTCTCAAGTTGAGTACAGAAAACAGGGTTAAGGATAATAATGACCTAAAAAGGAGTCGTACCACGACAGACAACAAAAGAACAATGCTTTAATGTAAGAATGGTCCATATATTATATACTCTGGTCTACACGAATACAACTGCAGAAGCTTAAAGTTCAACCTCCAGTAGCCATATCATCATTGCATGCACAAGGCTCAGCCCCACTTATTAACATTTATACTAAACCCAAACAAGCTTCACATATTACAGGATTACAGGAATAAATAGCTCTGCAATCATGTACTCTACTTTTGCTGATAACAAAAGGTGTACAATCCTACTCAGATACACATTATATACTATTATAATTTTTATATATACATACAATAGTTTATGGCCCCAAACTCATGATTTCTATTAATTATGTTTAGACAAATCATTGGTAGGCATTATATCTCTAACTTATCATGGGTAAGAGATCAGGCTCATATATATATATATATATATATATATGTGTGTGTCTCTCGTTCTTGAATGGAACATTCACATTCATATTACAAGATGAATGTATTTGAATTGGTTAAATTGGTTAAATATATTTTTTATTCACACATTTCGTAAGATTCATAATTTATTACTCACTTATTAATTATATATTTTATAAGATCCATAATTTATAAGTATTTAAAAAATAATTTTAAGACTGCGAAATATGCATTAAAATAACTGTCTATGAGAGAGAGTGAGAGAGAGAGAGAGAGAGAGAGAGAGAGATTGGTAAAGTAGGGGCTGTACATCAGAGGGAGGTGCGCCTTTAATTTCTTCCTTACAAGAATATAAAATATTACAAATTACTTTCTTGTTTTCTAGGTTTAACTTGTGAAGATTTGTATTACAATATTACTCGATAATATTATCATAATACTCAATGATATTAGAAAAGAATAAAGTAAAGTATTGTTCATTCAACTATGAGTATTGCGTATCAAACACTCTCGCAATCCGATCTTGCCCAAATGACATACCGTTTAACATAATTTTGATAAAAATTGATGTAATACGTAGTTGAAAAGTTATGAGTCTCATAAAATATATGGTTAAAATTAAAATTTGACCATTTAATAATATATATCAACTTTTGCTAAAAAATTGATTATTAGCTTAATCAAACAGGGACTAAATAAATACTCTTTAATTGTTATAACAAAATACTTCGTTATCCATATAGTATATGGTCATCTCTCTCTCTCTTTTTTGGTTATTCCTTTATTTAGGGCTAACTTGTGCCTGGTGCATTCGGTTTGGTAAAGACCTTTCTCCTCTTCAGAACCGTACCTTTTTCTCCTTATATTCATCGCATTTGTTCTTGAATCTCTCTGTATTCCCATAGGAGTTGTTAGAGAGAGAGAGAAAGGGAGAAAGTAGAGAGAGAGAGAGAAAGAGAATGTTCCATCCAAAGAAGCCTTCAACTATGAATTCTCATGAAAGGCCCATGTGCGTTCAAGGAGACTCGGGTCTCGTCCTCACTACTGATCCAAAGCCCCGCCTCCGGTGGACAGTCGAACTCCATGAACGATTTGTCGATGCTGTTACACAGCTTGGAGGCCCAGATAGTATAATTTTCTTCTTTTCAAATCATCACTATTTTTTTTTTTTTTTTTCCATTTCCAGTTCTTTCTCTAATTAATTCTTTTGTGTAGAGGCCACACCAAAAACCATCATGAGAGTTATGGGTGTTAAGGGCCTTACTCTTTACCATCTCAAGAGCCATCTTCAGGTAATTAGTATTTATTAATTTCATGTTCTTTCTCTTTCAAGTTTAATTTCATCTTCTTAGGGTTGTGATTTTTCTTTAATTTCTTTTGTATTTTTTATTAGAAATTTAGGCTGGGAAAGCAGCCTCACAAGGAGTTCAATGATCATTCATTAAAAGATGGTGAGAGAGGTGACTGTTTTCTCCATATTATCCTTTTACTATCCATCTCAATCTTACATGAATCCTCGTAGTAATTAATATTCCAATTTTCCAGCTTCATCTCTAGAACTTCAAAGAAATAATGCATCGTCTTCTGGAATGATGGGCCGTAGCATGAACGAGTAAGTCTTCATTTTTTTTTTCTATGACCTCTCCTCAGATCAATTTTATTTGGGTTTATTGGTTTTAGTTAAATTTTTTTGGGTGTGTTTAAACTCAAACATGCACAGGTGAATTTCAATTGGGTATAAAATGTATTTTTTTTGAAATTGAAAAAGTATTTTTCAGTCTTGGTTTTTCTGTGGAATGTATGATTTTATTAGTGGCAGTAATGTTCACATCACTGATGCAATTAGGATGCAAATGGAGGTGAACAGAAGACTGCATGAACAATTAGAGGTAAGAATACACACACAATTGTGTGTGTGTGTGTGTGTGTATAAATATAGTTTGATAGCTTATGAATATATATATAACAGGTGCAAAGACACCTTCAGTTGAGAATTGAGGCACAAGGGAAGTATATGCAGACTATTTTGGAGAAAGCTTGCCAAACATTAGCCGGCGAAAATATGGCTTCAGGGAACTACAAGGGTATGGGGAATCATCATCAAAGCGTGCCTGAAATTTCAGGCATGAAAGAATTTGGACCGCTGATGAATTTTCCATCTCTTCAAGATCTCAACATATATGGAGGTGATCATCTTGAACTTCAACAAAGCATTGACAGATCATCCATTGATGCATTCTTGCCGAATAACGATACCTTCCTTATGGGCAAAAAAAGGCCTAATCCATACAATAACAGTAATGGGAAGGGTCCTTTAATCTGGTCTGATGATTTGAGGCTTCAAGAATTGGGTACAGCAGCATCATCTCTTGGTTCACAGGATGATCCTTTTAAAGCTGATCATCAAATTCAGATTGCACCACTGTCAGCAGATCATAGAGGTAATGATATTGATTCAGTTTCAGATATTTATGAAACAAAACCAATTCTTTCCGGGGAGGCGATGGCGGATAAGAAATTTGATGCGGCGGCGAAGCTGGAGCGGCCCTCACCTCGTAGGGCCGCTTTTTCGAACGAGAGGATGAACACTGTCATCAGTGCTGGTGGCATGCCACAAGGGAGAAGCTCGCCATTCGGGTGAATTATCCCATATCATGCATACTGATATTAATTACAAGTTCTTGATGCTTCTAAAGAATTAGGGTTTTCGAGCTTAGCTTACTAACTATGGCTACCATAATTTGTATAATTAAGAGCTTATACTATCAGATTTTGAGTGGTTCCTGCATTTTAGCAATTATCATGATATCATGATCATGTTACTCTTGTTAATTAATATCTCTCTACATTTTCTTTTTTTTATTTACACTGAATTATTGATTTAATTTTGTTAATTGGATTAATTGTTTCATCATCTAGTGGACTCTGCATGTAATTGGATTGATGTTACTATATTAATTGCTAATTAATATCGATAATATAAAAGAGAAAACAAGAATTCCAGGTCGTATTAGTCTTTTTGATGAGATGATTAACATATTATCATATCAAGAAAACATTGTCACGCCAAGTCACGTCGCCACTATTCATGAAAATTGTATACGTGTGTGGTCTTTGACGAGAAATAAATTTGGTTCGTAGATAAGGGAGTGTGTTGAATACTAAATTTAAACGAAGTAATTCAAAGTTAAAAAATAAAAAATAAATAAATCTTAATTTGATGTATGCCGTGCATCTTGGGTCGTTTTCAATCTTTTGCAGCATTTGATGTTGTTGTTTTGTCATTTATACAAGTGATTAATTCAAAAAACTTTTTTGACCACTGCTTTTTTAGTTAACTAACCCTCCATCATTAGTGAATAATAACAATTTGGAAGGCTAAATAACACTAAATATATTTGTTTGTAGGCCTCTCTCAATAAAATTATACACAAATATATATATTTATATAAAAAATATCTAAATCGCGTAACTTTTCTTTCATTTCTTGTCTTTGTTCTCGTTTTATTTTCAAAACGCACTTAAATTAATACTTTATTAAATTGATTCGATCAATTGAATTTTTCAATTAATTTAGCATAATCTTAAAATGAAAATGTTAGTATTAATGAAGATTGTTAGAAGAATTTATGTTATGGAAAGCCGACAAGGAGTATCTAACTTTCATGCTCCTTTTTCTTCTTTACCATTTCATATTCCATGGTATCAATACTTGTAACTTTATTCTTACCCACTGAGTCGACTCACTCTAGAACTCATTTGGCTTCTTTCTTAATCCATTTGCATTTTCGTGTAATTTTTGACCACTTTTTATGCTCTTTCCGTGTGGTTTCGGCAAAGGGTGTATTCCAATCCCACTTATTTATTCACATTTTCTTCTTTTTATTATATATTCACAATAAAATATAAATTCATTTCATTTGTTAAAAAAAAAAAAAACTTCGTATTTGATTTAATTTTCGTCCCAAAAATTTCTGAAATTTGTCCTTGCTTAGAAGGTGATAAAAATCTTGATTTTTGTGTGTGTTTTAATAGGAGCAAATTAAGAGCCTGTTTGATAGAGTTTATAAACCAATTTATTTGACCAAAAATAGTTTATTTGACAAAAAAGTTTGTTCAATTTTTACCATTCTTGGTCAAATAAACTAGTTTATAATCTCTACCAAACGGACACTAAGTTATAATTCGAAGAATTCTCGCTAATAAAATTCATCTCAACTTTTTATTGTGGACGGACATATTTTTATAATCGACTGGGGTTTTTGACATGGAATATTTATCGGATGGAGCCAATGATAAAACAAATCTAAATAAAATAATAGAAAAAGTATACCATTTTTGGATGTAATCATATTGGATTTCGGATGGTTCGTGCTGAAATTATTTTTTAAATATAAATAAATTGTGAATCATATGAAATGTGTGGAGAAATATAATTCAATTAACTCATATAGTACTTCAAATTCATCGAGAATAAGGAAAAAAAAAAACTCCCTTGGATTTGGGGTTTTGATATGTGAGTTGTCATGGTAGGAAAAAGGCGGGAAGAAGGGCTTATAATAAGGAGGTGGCGAAACATGCATGGAAGGACAACCTTTATTGGTTGCAGGGAGAATGTAATAAAATCGTCCCAAATTAAACAAAAACCTAAAGAGAGAGAAAGGTAGAGAGAGAGAGAGAGAGAGAGAATTATGAAGGAAAAAAAGTAAAAGGAGGAGTAAGTTAAAAAAAACGCACTCTCATGTGTTCAAATATCGATGAAGCTTCTAACTTTACATGGCCAAAGTTCCATCAATCTGTTATGGAATCACTTCTTTGATGCAAAAATGTAAATTAGGGTTCTACTTTGTTCATATTATTATTATATTAAAATGATTGGAACCATATTTTATTTAATGTTTTGGTTTCACACGCACTCCCATGCATAAAGATTTATAGAGTATTCCTAAATAAGGTACATTGGATTCTCTTTCTCTCTTTCCTTTTACTCTATCTATCTCTATTTTCATTTTCTATTCAGGAATTTTCGAAGCTTCTTTTGTCCCCTCAATTAGGGTTGAACAACAAAATCGTCAAACCGTAAAATCGAACCGAAATCGCTTTTTCGAAACTGTTGATTGGGGTTCACGTGGATCCGTCAACGTTTTGGTTTTGAACCGAACCAAACCGCTTCGAAGTGGTTTGATTTAGGTTTCAATTTTTCCAAACCGTTTCAAACCATCAAACCGTTTAAAATAAAAAAATAAAAAAATTTAAAAAAATCAAAAAAATTAATTTCAATTTTATTCAACTTAATTAAAACTAAATCCATCCACTATCCATATTAGACTCAACCTAATTAAACCAAATACCCAACTCAATTAAAATTCATCCATTATTCATATTATTGTTTTTCTCTCTCTAGTTTTTTTCTCGATTCCAACTGCCGCTCCCGAAACTCTTGATTTACCTTCGCCTAAACAACTACTATACTCTAATTTTCTTTCATCAAACTTCATATGGGTTTTAAGGAGTGGTTCGATTTGTAATTCAGGCAAATTCTCTATTTTCTTTGTAGCAATTTAGTTTATTTTCTGCCAGATTATTAGATATTATAAGGAAATTGTGACTTCATCATTAGCTCCATCAAAAGATGCTACTCAATCTGGTAGCCCAAGTCCTTTACAAACTTTTTTGGGTATTTTCAAACTCATTCCATCAATTTTAAAGCTAGTCTTGTTTGAGAAGCTCAAGCTGAAAATAATGATTTGATGGATTATTTAAAGAATAATATTATTTACAGTCACTTACTATCGGTAGTCATCATATGTGACATATTCAATTGAATGAATTATTTACTTTAATTAAGTAATGTATTTATAGCCATTAATTATAAATAATTCATCCAATTGAGTAATGACACATATGACGACTACCGGTAGTGAGCGACTGCAAATAACATTACTCTTATTTAAATTATCGTTGTGAAGATTTGATTAACGAGTCTTTCGACATATTACTTTAGTGGAAATTGAATGCAATTAAGTACAAGATTGTCTCTCAAATTGTCAAAGATGTGTTAGCCATTCAAATACCAACAATTTCTTCTTTTCTATTAGTGGTCAGATTTTTGATTCCTTTAGGAGTTTGTTGAATACAAATATGGTTGAGGCGGTGATTTGCACTAAGAAGCTATATCATGTATTATCTTATTTGATATTTCTATTCATTTTCTTTTATTACTAGCATTATATCATTTAATTATAATTAATGAATGTATTTGCTATATTCTTGTCTTTATGCTAATACTTTTTTGTCTTTTATTAATACTAATATTTATATTTTATTATGATATTGTAGACTAATGTTTATGATTTAACTTATTCAATATTTTTTTATACTTGTTTGCTAAAACGTGGTTTTAAACTGAACCAAACTGCAAAAAGTGGGTTGGTTTGGTTTGGTTTCGAAAGTGAAGTGGTTTGATTTGGTTTGGAAAAATTTCAAACCGCTTTAAGTGGTTTGATTTGAAATTTTACCACAAACTGCCCAAACCGAACCGTGTTCACCCCTACCCTCAATCTCTCACACACACAAACACAATTAGTACATATGGTAGTTGTTTGATAATTTTTTTTAAATTATAAACAATGAATCGTATAGAACGTAAATACAAATGAACTTATATATATCTTTACAATACTATAAGAGCTTTAATTTTTTTACTGTAGCTTTTTTTGTTCAACACGACACCGTTTTGACAATGAAATAGCCGCAATTTTTAACCTTTTTATTTTTATTTTTTAAAATTGGTGTTTTGGCTTTGGTTTGTCGAGTTACTCGACAAACTAAAGACCAGTATTGGCCATTTCTAGAGCTGCATTCAATTGATTGGGGCCAAAAGCACAAAACACCATCACTAATAAATCAACATTCAACTGTTGTACAACTTCACAAATCTTCTCCTGGATCCCCCACGAGTACGTACTTGTGTTTTAGTATTAATCTGATTAGAGAAACATCAAAATCCCCCATCAATAATAGGACAAGACTATGACAAAAGCACACAATATCATAGTTTTGGGAAATTTGGCAACCATCCTTTGAGTTAATAGTTTTACTTACATTGCTTAATAATTCACGGCAATGTCTTAGGTTGTGCCACATGATTTAGAGAATGGTTAATGAAGATTATTACAAGAAAATTGCAAATTAGAGTAGCATCAATCTGTAATACAAAGTTTTTCCAGTGAGATTTATTTACCAACACCAGCATACAAAATGAGCGCACATTCACGTAGGGAATACTTCATTTGACTACAATTTATCTACATCAATTATAGTTTATATTATTGTTGTTTTTAACAAGAGAAAAAATGAAAAAAAAGAAAAAAAAAAAAAACTAATTCTCGGCAACCAGTTTTGGTTGCCGAGCAACCTCGGCAACCAGCTTTGGTTGCCGAGTTGCTCTACGTAATATGTATATATACATTTTCTTTGCTTTTGTTTGCAAACAGCTATCCAGCTGACAATTAGGATGAGGATTGTGAACATAACAAGTTAAAAATTGAAGCTAAAACATGCAAACGATTTTTACCTTACAATGATATGGAAAACGTTAGCAACAAGAACAACTCTCAAAATGATGAAAAAAGTTTTATTCATGCATACCTGAGATAATTAGAATTGAAACTGGAAGTAAGCTGCCTCTTGTCATTTGTGAATTTGATCCATATTTATATTTGACATTTCTTTTGTTGCTGTATAAAACTCCCTTCATTTTCCTTCTCTTTACTGGAAAAAAAATTTATGGTTTGCTTATTGGGATATGGATTTCTCATATGGAATATATATAGTAATTGGTAGATAAGGGCATAAGATTTTGGAACTTCTGATAGTAGCAGTTTTGCTCTTTTGCTCGTTTCTGCAGTGTCTTTGAAAAGCTGTATGCAACTCAACTATCACAACTTCAAGAAATGGGTTTCTTCGACACCCAAGAGAACATCAGTGCTACTTCTGGAAACATTCAAATATTAGTTTTTAATATAGTTAAAATGCCAACCTAGCTAACATTTTTTTCTAAAGTTTCGACAAGAAAAAAAATCTTGTTAAGTGAAAAAAATTAGAAAAAGATAAAGGAAATGAAAAAACCCATATCTAAAAAAAAAAAAATTGTGTAAATATCTTGAACGTAGTACCATTTGGATTCGTATCCCATGTGTAATGGAGTAGTAATTTTCCTCGGGAATCTCTATTTGTGGACTAACTCCCCTAAGGAAAAATGCCCAACCCATCTTCATTCTTTTGGATGGCCTCACGTCGAGGGGGATACAATTGACTGTCTCGAACTGTAATTTCAAATTCAGAGGTTAATCGTACTCTGGCAACTTTACGTAAGGCAGAGTTTGGTTGTGTTCATTCTCGGCAATGAACAGTATTTTACTGTTTATTTAATTTTTTTTAGTTTATTTTTTATTTTACACCTATTCATACAATGAACCAAATAAATTTTTTTTTTTATTTTTTGTTTTTTGTATTACATATGTGTGGGTTTTAAAAAATATATAAATCCAATTTTATTTATTTTTTTGGTAATACATATGTGTTCATTGCCGAGTTGCCAGTAACCAAAATAAATTTTTTTTTTGTAATACATGTGGGTTTTAAAAAAAAAATATTTCGTCACAGTAACCAATTTTTTTTTTTTTGTAATACATGTGTTAGTTAAAAAAAAATAACAGTAATTTGTCATTTCCAAGCAACTCGGCAATGAATCAAAGAAAATTTTTTTTATTACATATGTGTGGGTTTTAAAAAAAAAATTTCGTGAACAGTACTTTTTGTACTGTTCACAGTAACCAAATTTTTTTTTTTTGGTAATATATATGTGTGAGTCTTAAAAAATTTTTAAAAAAAAATTTAACAGTAATTTGTCATTGCCGAGCAACTCGGCAATGAACCAAAGAATTTTTTTTTTTTTTTTTTTTTTTGGTAATACATATGTGTGGGTTTTAAAAAAAAAAACAAAAAAATATTTTATGTTTACAGTAACCATTTTTTTTTTTTTTTTTTTTTTTTTTTTTGTAATACATATGTGAGTTTAAAAAAAAAAAACATTTAACAATAATTTGTCATTGCCGAGCAACTCGGCAATGAAGAAAAAAAAAATTCGTGAAAAGTACTTTGTACTGTTCACAGTAATCAATATTTTATTTTATTATTATTATTTTTTTTTGTAATACATATGTTTGAGTTTAAAAAAAAAAAAAATTAACTGTAATTTGATTGCCGAGCAATGACAAATAATAAAAAATTCATTTGAATTTTTTTTTTTTGTCTTTTTCTAATCTTTTTGACAATTTTTTTTTTTTAGTTTATTTTTCCTTATTTGTTCTTATTTTACACCTTTTCATTTCATTAATCTTTTTTATTTTATCTTATAAGCAAATTTGAATTTTTATTTTTTATTTTTCATAATGTTGTCGAGTTACTTGACATTTAATTTGAATTTTTTTTTTGTATTGTCGAGTAACTCGACAACATTATAGGTTAATTTTTTTTTTTTTTTTTGTTTACACATGGACATTGACCCATTTTTATTTTTTATTTTATTTTAGGAATAATTGTATAAAAGGTTCCTATCGTTTCAACCTAAAACTTTTCACTACATTTTTCACATACGTGCAACGCACGTGGCCAAAACTAGTATATATATATATATTACATGCAGATATAGTATTTGTTTAGTAATTTTTTTAGTAGATTATAAGTATTGAATCGTATAAAATACATTAATAAAAATAATGTTTGATAAATTTATAAAACCAAACGTACTAATGAATTCATTGGTACACTATTGAAGTTTGTGTTTATGTGCACCTTGCATGTCATACTTGAATTTTTTTTTTTATGAAGAAATGGAAAAAAATGACACGTATATCTTTGCTCCTATAATGGGAAATTAAATTGCAAATAATACCCAACTTAGAATATCATCAATTATTGTCACTTAGTATTAATCGACTTCCGATATTTAAAGTAAAAATTATTCTTTCAAATGAAAAACATTTATAATCGAGTGTTAGTATAATATGATTGTTCGTGTCAATCAATCTCATTAATTATCTAAATCAATTAGAATTTATTGTAAATAAATGAAGAAAATAGCAAAAAGAAAATATAGATTTTTATACATGTAATTTAGATACAACAACGGATTACCCAAGATTAGAACCCAAAATACATAAGTTCAAAGAATATGATACACTCAAATTAGTGAATGCATACATACACATAATGTATGTACACACTTTAAAGTCAGGTAGTAAGCTACCCAGGCCCAAGGCATTAGTGGCTGGGGTAGCAAGCTACCAAGCCTCAAGACCTATATGGTCGGGTAGAAAGCTGCTAACCGACCTCCAAAGGCCCTAAGGTTGGGTAGAAATCCTACCCAGCCACGGCCCTGAGGTCGGGTAGTACACTACTCGGTCTCCAATGACCTTGTGACTGGGTAGGGATCCTACTCCAGTTACAATCCCAAGGTTGAGTAGTGTATAAAAAGGCTTAGTGGTTAGATTTTCATCCGACTACTCACACTTGGAGATATTCTATGTGCTTTTTGGATCTTTTTTGTAGATCTTTACAAACTTTATATCGATGTAGGCCAACTCTAAATCTAACGTTCGAAGATTGGACACATGTCACAAGATCGTGAGGCCATGCTACTAATGAAGTCCAACCTTAAATCCAACATTTGAGAACTCAACGCGTGTCCCAAGATCCTTGCGCCACATCTCCACACCACTTTCTATATAAGGGTGATGATCCCAATGTATTGAACTTAAGTGATTACTACTTATATACTTGTAATATTTCTCTATTTAGAAATGAGTTGATTATTGCACCGGAGGACAACGACTAAGAGTTATCCGACTCTTTTTCAAGTTATTGGAACAACGGAGACATACTCTCGATCTTAAGAGTAATACTTCTAGCGATCCTATTTTCAAAAGGAATTATCACCATAATTCTATTAGCGTGCTTTAAAATAATGAACAAATATTCTATCGCAATTTTGTATTTATTTATTCTTTTACTTAGGATAAATAAGTCATTTTACTTTTTCTTGACAATATTTTTGGACGAAAACAGTCTATCAGCAATAAGATGAGTTAATTAATAGAAGTTAGATATTATATAAGAATGTAATGAAAAAAGTTGAAAATATAAATATAATAATGAGTAAATGTTATGGACATTTTATACAATTAAAGTATGGTGCATTTTTTAAAAAAATTGTGTGAATCTAACCAAACAATTAAAATAACAAAACTACCCTTATAGCAATATAAAACAAAAAAAAGTATAAATATAATAAAAACTCTAACATTCTAAATTTTCCTGCAATTTGACAATGCGATGTCAAGAAGTAGCAAGAGTTTGTCAATCTAAAAATAAAAATGTTGAACGGGGTACGACTTCATGAAAGGTCAGCAAATTACATCGAGGAAGAAACACAAGGTGAAGTTAATACTGTCATGATGAAGGAGATGATGAATGGAATGACAATTAATTTCAATGTGCTCTGTCCTATCATTAAATACGGAGTTATGAGATATCTAATTAGTACTTTTATTATCACAATACATAGGAGTCAGAGTGAGAAGAGTAACACTAATATATACAAGTAACCAACACAATCATACTGTTTTAATTGTAGTAGACGCCATAACACAGTACTCACAGGGCCAACCCTGAGATTTAGGGGGCCTTAGGCAAAAATTAAAATGGGGCCCTTTAATATATTGAGATGTTTTTAAATTATAAATTTTTGAAAGACAATTAAAAAATGATTGAAATTTGTGTTAAGATGTGGATCCTAATATGTTGCGTTACGCAGAGTTGAATGCAGGTGGCCGCCCTTTCGGGGGCAGCGCCTCCGAAAGGTATACGGTATTTGTATTTTCTTAAGTAAGGGTATTTTTCTAAATTTTGCCTTAGAGTTTTATTATAATTATAAAACTTTCATTGTGTTATTATATATATGACTAATCTATTGTAAACAAAAATCATTATTTTTTATAGGACTATATAAATTCTTGTGTTCTTTATTCTTTACTTTTTTATTTATTTTTCAAATCCTATCAATTTGGAAAATCATTTTTATTTAAGATAAAAATGTCTAAAATGAGGTTTAAAGAGAAAATTGCACGGTCTACAATTTAATAAATAGATTAAGATGGATAATGTATGTTATATTTGAATTTATTTTCTATTTAAACTTATTTCACATTTAAATAAGTTTATCTTTATGTAAAAAAACAAAAAAACAAAAACAAGTAGTAGATTTACGGGGGTCACTAGCTCAATCAACATCATATTATGCACGCATCTCTAAAGTCGAGGTTAATAAAAATAAAAGACTTTGAAAGCAAGTGCTATGAAGATAACACAAAACATGCACAACAACAACCCAATGAATTGTAATAGGAAATCCAACGATATAACTAAGAATATGAACAACATATGTGATATCTCGACGAGAAATAGTGAGTTATACAAAGCGATCAACAATAGTACGATATAAAGTAAGATATGTCGAAGGTGTACTATTAGAAGGCAAATATCGAACATTGGTCTCAAAAGGAGTATCAACAATACAAGTATCAGTAAGACGAGTATGCTCAATCATATCTGTAGCATACTTAGACTAAGATAGCAAATAACCCTCAGGTGAATAAGCAACCTCTAGCTATGCCTTCATTTCAAATTGACGAGCTAATTTTGACTTTAGTACAACAATCTCATCACCATCATCACCAGTAATAATCATGTCATCAACATACAAAGAAAGAATAATGCAACATGTCGAGGTGCATCGAACAATAGAGTAGAATTATGACCACTAGACAAAAAACTAAGAGTGGCAATAACAATAGCAAACTTCTCAAATCAGGCAAGAAGCGTTCTTAAATTTGCAAATGTTTATATGGTTATGGGAAACACCAATAGGGGATATCATATAAATACCATCTTGAATATTTCTATTTAAGAAGGCATTCTTAATATCCATTTGTGAGATACTCCACTGATAAATAGAGGTGATAAGTGCATTTTGTGCACTTATTCGGACCTTTAAACTAAGCTTTTATTCCGTCATTTTATTGAATTATTACTTAATTTTGTGTTTTAATCTTCATATTTCAGTTTTGGACCTCTTTAATAGCAATTGGAGAAGAATGGATGAAAAGAGCAATAAATTGGAAGATATTTCGAAAGAATGAGGATCCAATTACACTCAATCTAAAGTTGAAGGACCGGATTGGACATTGTTGAAAGTTGAAGGACCACATTGCACATTATTGAAAGTTGAAGGACCAAATTGGAGACTATCAAAAGTTGAAGGACCAAATTGGATGAAAAGGAACGTTGGAGGACCAAAACCAGCACAATTGGAAATATTAAGCTGGGCGATCGCCCACATTATAGCTGGGCGAGCGCCCAGCATTGAACATCAAAAACAGAGAGCAGATCAGGCAACTTGGGCGATCGCCCGAGAAAGTACTGGGCGATCGCCCAGTGTTAATTTTGGCCGCGAGATTTGTTTCCTTTTTCAGTTCGACTCCGATTAGGTAACTTTTGAGCCCACGTTTTTTAGGTCTTTTTGGCATCTCTTGGGGCACAATTAGGTAAGTATATACATGAGTTATTAACTCATATCAAAAGTGCGGTTTTTGTTGAGTTTTGGGGAAAGAGAACATTACAAGACACACAACACGGAAGATCAAGATTCATCTATCCAAGAACGAAGATCAAGATCAAGATCAAGATTTCTTCTCGCTCAAGATTTCTTCGTTCCGGGTTATGAATTCCATAGTTTCTTCTTCTCCTTCTTTTCTTATTATTAGTATGTTAGGCTAGTTTATTTTGTGCTAGGATTACGATGAAGTTTGTAATCTAAATTCTTCCATCTTGAGACTTGATTTTTGGCAATTTATTTCATGATAGTTTTGAATAATTAATTTTGATTTATATGAATCTACAATTACTTGATCAATAATTGTATGATTGTTGTGGTGTGTTTTACTGTCGAAAGATCGAAAGCATGCTAGACGCTATTTTAATTATCTTAAAGTCCGATAGGGGATAGAAATATACCGCTATGCTTTAGGTGATCTTTAATTATCCATAGAAATTTAATGCTTTCATTTGTATTCGCATTCGTCATAGAAATATAGTCGAGTCATGCATATGAATAGGTTTAGCATTATTCGAAAGAAACTGTTGAACAATCTAGGGATATTGATCTTCATAACTGATGTAATTTGTCAAGACCAAGAATCAAGATAGAGGAATTAACGATTATAAATGGATTCGGGATCCTAGTACTCTTCTTTCTCATTTTTAAAGTAATCTTTATTGATCTAATTTTTAGTTATTTGATTTATAATTAGTTCATTGTTTTTAGTTCAAATTCTTATTAGTTCTTAAACACTCAATTTCAAAAGTTCAATAGATTCGGTTAAGGTTATTGTAATTGAACTGAATTATCTAAATCCTCGTGGGATCGATACTTGGACTCAAAATCCATTTTACTACTTGAGCGATCCGTGCACTTGCGGAATTATTTAAGATACAAAATCGCTATCAAGTTTTTGGCGCCGTTGCCGGGGATTTAGTTTTAGTTCTTTTCAATTATTTTGACACTAATTCGAACTTATTTAATTGCTTTAATTGTTTTTATTATTATTATTATTATTTTAGTTATTTCAGTGTTTGCTTTGTTTCTTTTCAGGCCATTGCATGCGAAGTGTGAGACACGAGTCTCTAATTCCAATTGATCCAGAGATTGAGCGCACTTTCCATCGTAGGCAGAGAGAGACAAGATCAACACACCAAAAAGACAAAAAAAAAAAAAAACAGCAAGGCAAAATGAACAACAATGAAATTGCTCAGGCGAGGCAGGAGATTGATGAAGACAATATGCTGGTTGGAGACTTTTTGACTCCACAGATTATCCAGAACCAATCTAGCATTGTCTACCCACCTTTTGGGCAGCCGAACTTTCAGTTGAAGACTAATGTCATTCATCTATTCCAGAATGGTCATCAATTCTATGGCAGAGCTGAAGAGAATCCACATACACATGTTTCCAGATTCTTGGAAATGTGTCAACACTTCAAATATCAAGGAATCTCAGACGACGCCATCCAGCTACGTTTGTTCCCACATACTCTTAGGGACAAAGCTCTTGAGTGGCTGGACTCACTACCAATTAATAGCATAACCACCTGGAATGATTTAGCCCAAAAATTCTGCACTAAATTCTTCCCGCCAGCAAAGGTTTCGAAGCTGAAGCATGACATTTCAATATTTCAACAGTCAGAAACAGAACCCTTTGATGAAGCGTGGAACAGATTCAAAAACATGCTAAGGAAGTGTCCTCATCATGGCATTGGCAAGGGCCAACAAATTCAGTACTTCTATGCAGGACTATTCCCTTCATGTAAAAGTATGATCGACTCTTCCTCTAACGGCTCCTTATCTACCAAAACAGTTGTTGAAGCTCTAGAGTTGTTTGAAAGAGTAGCCACCACCACTGCTATGTGGGCATCAGATAGAGTCATACACAAGAAACCTGCAGGGGTACATGAAATAGACATTGTCTCGGCGTTATCTGCAAAAATAGACTCTTTGGCACACAAAGTGGAGAGCATGTCACAATCAGCATATGCGATGCAAACAAAGAAATCAACATGTGAAGAGTGTGGGGCAAATCACAGCACATCAGAATGTCCTATTCTCTCACAGCAACCAGAGCAAGTCGAGTATGTTCAAGGTGGTCTATACCCACAAAATAATCAATTCTCCAATTCATTAAATCCAGGATGGCGTAATCATCCAAATTTTTCCTGGAGGGATAATCAGAATAACAACAGACCACAATATTCTCAGTATCAACAGCCAGAAAAGAGAGTTTCATTAGAAGATGCACTCGGTAAATTCATCGAGAGGACTGATAAATTCATAGAAAAAATTGATCAGTTCATGAGACAGACAGAAATCAACTTGCAAAATCAAGGCGCTTCAATTAAAAATTTAGAAACACAGATGGGTCAGATGGCAGTTGTTATATCAAGTAGACCACAGGGTACCTTGCCAAGTAACACCGAGGTCAATCCTAGAGAGCAAGTACATGCAATAACTACCAGAAGTGGGGTTCAGTTACCAGAAATTCATATAAAAAGACCAGTTGCAGATAAAGAACAGGTACCTTCCACTGATGAGGAGCACGTGGAACAGACTGAGCAAGCAGTAGATATTGGAAAAAGTTCAGTTACACCACAGACTAAGGCAGCCGTTCCTATCAAATCATATGAACCTCCCATTCCCTATCCACAAAGGTTAAATCCAAAGAAGAAGAAGCAGGATCAGCAATGTGCAGAATTTCTCGATCATCTAAGGAAGCTTCATATCAACATACCATTTGTGGAGGCCCTGACTCAAATGCCCAACTATGCCAAGTATATGAGACAGCTGCTTTCAAATAAGAAAAAATTAGCAGAAGGGGATATAGTACAACTTACAGGGGAAGTTAATGCTATAATGGAGAGGCAACTACCAGACAAAAGACATGATCCAGGCAGCTTCACAATTCCAATTACCATCGGTAACCTCATGATTGACAAGGCATTATGTGATCTTGGTGCAAGTATCAATTTAATGCCCCTCTCTATTTTCAGGCGATTAGGAATTGGTGAAATTAAACCTGCAAAATTTAATCTTCAGTTGGCAGACCGGTATGTTAAAAAACCATTTGGAATAGTGGAAGATGTGGTAATGAGAGTGGGAAAGTTATTATTTCACATTGACTTTGTTGTTCTAGATATGCCTGAGGATGCTGAAATCCCTATCATCTTGGGACGTCCCTTCTTAGCTACTTCAGATGCCCTTATTGATGTCTCACGGGGGATATTGACATTGAGAGTTCAGCATGAATGTGAAGTATTTTATATGTTGGGTAGAGATTCAACACCTCGACCACCTCTTTCTTATTGGACAGGTTATCAAGTGGAGACTTTAAAGAAATTCAAGAACAACTTCTTTAAAAAGTTTTGGGATACAAAGCCACCAGAAAAGATGAAAGACAAAGGTAAACAAGCTGTTCAGATGCAAGAAGCTGCCGTTGGTGAACATAAAGTTGAAGCTGAAGTAGTCATTCCTGAAGTACAGGTTGGAGCTGTTAAATGGAAGATGAAGAACAATCAGACATTAAGTCAAGCTAATGACTATAAATAAGCGCTTAATGGGAGGCAACCCATTTTCTAACCCTTTTATTTACTCGCTTTCTATATAGTAGTTTTAATCAGTTTAATTAATTTATTAGTTTTATTTATTTATTTATTATTTAATGCCCTTATCAAGCCTTCCTATGTCAATTGCAGGATGTCCCCTTTGCAAGGTACATGAGTCCTATCCCACTTCAGTCCACTTCAATCGGACCTTCAACCAGCTAGATCCATCTTCTCCACATCTATCTCCGGGGAGTACCTGACTTTTTCCCTCCTCTATTTGTTTTATTTTGCTATTACATTGGGGACAATGTAATGTTTTAGTTTGGGGGTGGGTTAAGTATCAGGATACTAAGGGTGCGTTCTCTTTGGTGTTTTGGGACCATTTTCTATTTTTAGTTTTTGAAAATAATGAAAACACGTTCTCTTCTTCATTTTTGAAAATGCATTTTTTAAAACACCAAACAAAATTGCAAAGAAAACGGAAAACGGTATTTCATTGTTTTGGACGTTTTATGTACAAATTTCGGATTTGGCCAAAATGGCCCAAAACGCGCGTTTTGGGCATTTTGGCCATGGAGGTCAAGGGATCGATTCTTGGGCACGGCATTTTTTTTTTTATTTTACGCGGGTGAGTTATGATTTAATAATTGTCCGCGTTTTTTTAACAATTGTGGTTCCCAGTCCAAGTGGCCAGGTACACCTTTTTCAAAGCAAAGGTTAGGGGTTCAATTCCCCTTTCCCTTTCCAATCTTTTTAAATGTTTGTAATTAATAAATGTTTTTAATTCTATAAATGTTTTTAATTTTTATTAAATGTTTGTAATTAATAAATATTTTTAATTCTAAATAATTAAATGTTTTTAATTCTTTTTAATGGTTTTTAAATATTTTTAATTCCATAATTAAATGGTTTAATTGTTTTTAAATGTTTTTAATTTTGTTTAAATGTTTTTAATTCCAAGTTTAAATTGTATTAAATTGTTTTTACATGTTTTTAATTTTTTAAAAATATTTTGAATTCCATAATTAAATGTTTTTAATTGTTTGTAAATGTTTTTAATTCCATAATTAAATGTTTTTAATTGTTTGTAAATGTTTTTAATTATTTTTAAATATTTTGAATTCCATAATTAAATGTTTTTAATTGTTTGTAAATGTTTTTAATTCCATAGTTAATTGTTTTTAATTATGTTTAAATTGTTTTTAATTCCAAATCCAAATTTCTAAAAAAATTCAAGTAAACGCGTTTTCGAGTTTTCTGTTTTCAGAAATAATTTTCAAAAATTTCAAACAGAACGCATTTTCAAAATCTCAAAACAAACACTCAAAACGCAAAACACAAAACGAATTCAAAACTCAAAACACAAAACTCAAACGCAAAGAGAACGCACCCTAAGTATTTTGAGTTTGCTTATTTTTTTCGGGTTCAAAAAAAAAAAAAAAAAAAAATAAAATTCTTTCATAGTTATTGTTGAATATCTTGCTGCCAATGATGAAATTTGTTTGAAGTTAAGTACATTTTTAGTTAGAATATTAGACAACACTTTAATTCGTACTTTTACCTGAACACTTATCCATGTTAGACTAGATTTGAAGCACGTGGCCACTGTTGACTTATCACTTATTGGAAACATGACTTAAGTGTATGTGTTGATATTATTGACTTAGATCATTGTGAAAAATTCCATTCCTAAATTTTTAGACTAGTAACCAAACTGTTTGAGAACAGTTTGGGGGTGTTAAAGTTAGTACATGTTTTTGTGGAATTTTGATGGTTTGGGTTTTCTGGATCTCATATTTGGTTGAATAGGTTGTAGTCAAGGAATTTAAATCGAGCACTACTCACTGCTGAAAAAAAAAAAATTTTATAAAAATATCTGACTCGAGCAATTAAGCCTGTTAGGGTATTTTAAAACCTGGTGCCCTAAAGTCATCTGACTTGGGAGTCATCGGCCCAAAGCTCGTTACATGAGTCCAAAAAAAAAAAAAAAAAAAAAAAAAAAAAATTTGTACATCTTTACTTCTCTTATAGCCTGTGGGACTCGAGCAATTAAGCCTGTTAGGGTATTTTAAAACCTGGTGCCCTATGGTCATCTGACTTGGGAGTCATCGGCCCAAAGCTCGCTACAAGGGTCACATAGAAAGCTAGTATGAGAAAAGTATTGCACAAGATGTAAGATCATTTATATGAGTAAAATAAATAAAAAGTGCTAAAGGTGCTCGGTAAGGATTGCTAGATTAAAACGTAAGAGACTGAAGATGAGAATTTAGAAATCACTCACCATCCTAGTTCTACGAATTCAAGTTCTAACTTTTACCACTTTATTTGAAAAAAGCATTGTGTTGATCAATATGAACCAAATTTGCTAGAACACCTCGGGATTTGAGAGAAAAGCATAAGAAGTGTGAGATTTTACGAGAGATGTAAGGAATAAATGACTACAAAGGGTTCGAGATTGTAAAAGTATCAACAACACAATATTGGTCGTGGTATAACACATGTGTAAGTTCAATTTTTGGCTAATCACACACTCACTAAAAGTCAAGCATTGGATAAGTGAAAAATTCTTTGTGTTGTTTGATCTTTTTCTAAACGTGTTACTTTATTTTTCAAACTTGAGGCATTTGGTAAGAAATTTAACATTAACTACATTCCTGTTAACTCTTTTAGCTTAGTTTAAAGTTCTAGTTTATTTTTATTTTTGTTCGAGGACGAACAAAGGTTTAGTTTGGGGGTGTTTGAAATTCGGACCTTTAAACTAAGCTTTTATTCCGTCATTTTATTGAATTATTACTTAATTTTGTGTTTTAATCTTCATATTTCAGTTTTGGACCTCTTTAATAGCAATTGGAGAAGAATGGATGAAAAGAGCAATAAATTGGAAGATATTTCGAAAGAATGAGGATCCAATTACACTCAATCTAAAGTTGAAGGACCGGATTGGACATTGTTGAAAGTTGAAGGACCACATTGCACATTATTGAAAGTTGAAGGACCAAATTGGAGACTATCAAAAGTTGAAGGACCAAATTGGATGAAAAGGAACGTTGGAGGACCAAAACCAGCACAATTGGAAATATTAAGCTGGGCGATCGCCCACATTATAGCTGGGCGAGCGCCCAGCATTGAACATCAAAAACAGAGAGCAGATCAGGCAACTTGGGCGATCGCCCGAGAAAGTACTGGGCGATCGCCCAGTGTTAATTTTGGCCGCGAGATTTGTTTCCTTTTTCAGTTCGACTCCGATTAGGTAACTTTTGAGCCCACGTTTTTTAGGTCTTTTTGGCATCTCTTGGGGCACAATTAGGTAAGTATATACATGAGTTATTAACTCATATCAAAAGTGCGGTTTTTGTTGAGTTTTGGGGGAAGAGAACATTACAAGACACACAACACGGAAGATCAAGATTCATCTATCCAAGAACGAAGATCAAGATCAAGATCAAGATTTCTTCTCGCTCAAGATTTCTTCGTTCCGGGTTATGAATTCCATAGTTTCTTCTTCTCCTTCTTTTCTTATTATTAGTATGTTAGGCTAGTTTATTTTGTGCTAGGATTACGATGAAGTTTGTAATCTAAATTCTTCCATCTTGAGACTTGATTTTTGGCAATTTATTTCATGATAGTTTTGAATAATTAATTTTGATTTATATGAATCTACAATTACTTGATCAATAATTGTATGATTGTTGTGGTGTGTTTTACTGTCGAAAGATCGAAAGCATGCTAGACGCTATTTTAATTATCTTAAAGTCCGATAGGGGATAGAAATATACCGCTATGCTTTAGGTGATCTTTAATTATCCATAGAAATTTAATGCTTTCATTTGTATTCGCATTCGTCATAGAAATATAGTCGAGTCATGCATATGAATAGGTTTAGCATTATTCGAAAGAAACTGTTGAACAATCTAGGGATATTGATCTTCATAACTGATGTAATTTGTCAAGACCAAGAATCAAGATAGAGGAATTAACGATTATAAATGGATTCGGGATCCTAGTACTCTTCTTTCTCATTTTTAAAGTAATCTTTATTGATCTAATTTTTAGTTATTTGATTTATAATTAGTTCATTGTTTTTAGTTCAAATTCTTATTAGTTCTTAAACACTCAATTTCAAAAGTTCAATAGATTCGGTTAAGGTTATTGTAATTGAACTGAATTATCTAAATCCTCGTGGGATCGATACTTGGACTCAAAATCTATTTTACTACTTGAGCGATCCGTGCACTTGCGGAATTATTTAAGATACAAAATCGCTATCAAGTTTTTGGCGCCGTTGCCGGGGATTTAGTTTTAGTTCTTTTCAATTATTTTGACACTAATTCGAACTTATTTAATTGCTTTAATTGTTTTTATTATTATTATTATTATTTTAGTTATTTCAGTGTTTGCTTTGTTTCTTTTCAGGCCATTGCATGCGAAGTGTGAGACACGAGTCTCTAATTCCAATTGATCCAGAGATTGAGCGCACTTTCCATCGTAGGCAGAGAGAGACAAGATCAACACACCAAAAAGACAAAAAAAAAAAAAAACAGCAAGGCAAAATGAACAACAATGAAATTGCTCAGGCGAGGCAGGAGATTGATGAAGACAATATGCTGGTTGGAGACTTTTTGACTCCACAGATTATCCAGAACCAATCTAGCATTGTCTACCCACCTTTTGGGCAGCCGAACTTTCAGTTGAAGACTAATGTCATTCATCTATTCCAGAATGGTCATCAATTCTATGGCAGAGCTGAAGAGAATCCACATACACATGTTTCCAGATTCTTGGAAATGTGTCAACACTTCAAATATCAAGGAATCTCAGACGACGCCATCCAGCTACGTTTGTTCCCACATACTCTTAGGGACAAAGCTCTTGAGTGGCTGGACTCACTACCAATTAATAGCATAACCACCTGGAATGATTTAGCCCAAAAATTCTGCACTAAATTCTTCCCGCCAGCAAAGGTTTCGAAGCTGAAGCATGACATTTCAATATTTCAACAGTCAGAAACAGAACCCTTTGATGAAGCGTGGAACAGATTCAAAAACATGCTAAGGAAGTGTCCTCATCATGGCATTGGCAAGGGCCAACAAATTCAGTACTTCTATGCAGGACTATTCCCTTCATGTAAAAGTATGATCGACTCTTCCTCTAACGGCTCCTTATCTACCAAAACAGTTGTTGAAGCTCTAGAGTTGTTTGAAAGAGTAGCCACCACCACTGCTATGTGGGCATCAGATAGAGTCATACACAAGAAACCTGCAGGGGTACATGAAATAGACATTGTCTCGGCGTTATCTGCAAAAATAGACTCTTTGGCACACAAAGTGGAGAGCATGTCACAATCAGCATATGCGATGCAAACAAAGAAATCAACATGTGAAGAGTGTGGGGCAAATCACAGCACATCAGAATGTCCTATTCTCTCACAGCAACCAGAGCAAGTCGAGTATGTTCAAGGTGGTCTATACCCACAAAATAATCAATTCTCCAATTCATTAAATCCAGGATGGCGTAATCATCCAAATTTTTCCTGGAGGGATAATCAGAATAACAACAGACCACAATATTCTCAGTATCAACAGCCAGAAAAGAGAGTTTCATTAGAAGATGCACTCGGTAAATTCATCGAGAGGACTGATAAATTCATAGAAAAAACTGATCAGTTCATGAGACAGACAGAAATCAACTTGCAAAATCAAGGCGCTTCAATTAAAAATTTAGAAACACAGATGGGTCAGATGGCAGTTGTTATATCAAGTAGACCACAGGGTACCTTGCCAAGTAACACCGAGGTCAATCCTAGAGAGCAAGTACATGCAATAACTACCAGAAGTGGGGTTCAGTTACCAGAAATTCATATAAAAAGACCAGTTGCAGATAAAGAACAGGTACCTTCCACTGATGAGGAGCACGTGGAACAGACTGAGCAAGCAGTAGATATTGGAAAAAGTTCAGTTACACCACAGACTAAGGCAGCCGTTCCTATCAAATCATATGAACCTCCCATTCCCTATCCACAAAGGTTAAATCCAAAGAAGAAGAAGCAGGATCAGCAATGTGCAGAATTTCTCGATCATCTAAGGAAGCTTCATATCAACATACCATTTGTGGAGGCCCTGACTCAAATGCCCAACTATGCCAAGTATATGAGACAGCTGCTTTCAAATAAGAAAAAATTAGCAGAAGGGGATATAGTACAACTTACAGGGGAAGTTAATGCTATAATGGAGAGGCAACTACCAGACAAAAGACATGATCCAGGCAGCTTCACAATTCCAATTACCATCGGTAACCTCATGATTGACAAGGCATTATGTGATCTTGGTGCAAGTATCAATTTAATGCCCCTCTCTATTTTCAGGCGATTAGGAATTGGTGAAATTAAACCTGCAAAATTTAATCTTCAGTTGGCAGACCGGTATGTTAAAAAACCATTTGGAATAGTGGAAGATGTGGTAATGAGAGTGGGAAAGTTATTATTTCACATTGACTTTGTTGTTCTAGATATGCCTGAGGATGCTGAAATCCCTATCATCTTGGGACGTCCCTTCTTAGCTACTTCAGATGCCCTTATTGATGTCTCACGGGGGATATTGACATTGAGAGTTCAGCATGAATGTGAAGTATTTTATATGTTGGGTAGAGATTCAACACCTCGACCACCTCTTTCTTATTGGACAGGTTATCAAGTGGAGACTTTAAAGAAATTCAAGAACAACTTCTTTAAAAAGTTTTGGGATACAAAGCCACCAGAAAAGATGAAAGACAAAGGTAAACAAGCTGTTCAGATGCAAGAAGCTGCCGTTGGTGAACATAAAGTTGAAGCTGAAGTAGTCATTCCTGAAGTACAGGTTGGAGCTGTTAAATGGAAGATGAAGAACAATCAGACATTAAGTCAAGCTAATGACTATAAATAAGCGCTTAATGGGAGGCAACCCATTTTCTAACCCTTTTATTTACTCGCTTTCTATATAGTAGTTTTAATCAGTTTAATTAATTTATTAGTTTTATTTATTTATTTATTATTTAATGCCCTTATCAAGCCTTCCTATGTCAATTGCAGGATGTCCCCTTTGCAAGGTACATGAGTCCTATCCCACTTCAGTCCACTTCAATCGGACCTTCAACCAGCTAGATCCATCTTCTCCACATCTATCTCCGGGGAGTACCTGACTTTTTCCCTCCTCTATTTGTTTTATTTTGCTATTACATTGGGGACAATGTAATGTTTTAGTTTGGGGGTGGGTTAAGTATCAGGATACTAAGGGTGCGTTCTCTTTGGTGTTTTGGGACCATTTTCTATTTTTAGTTTTTGAAAATAATGAAAACACGTTCTCTTCTTCATTTTTGAAAATGCATTTTTTAAAACACCAAACAAAATTGCAAAGAAAACGGAAAACGGTATTTCATTGTTTTGGACGTTTTATGTACAAATTTCGGATTTGGCCAAAATGGCCCAAAACGCGCGTTTTGGGCATTTTGGCCATGGAGGTCAAGGGATCGATTCTTGGGCACGGCATTTTTTTTTTTATTTTACGCGGGTGAGTTATGATTTAATAATTGTCCGCGTTTTTTTAACAATTGTGGTTCCCAGTCCAAGTGGCCAGGTACACCTTTTTCAAAGCAAAGGTTAGGGGTTCAATTCCCCTTTCCCTTTCCAATCTTTTTAAATGTTTGTAATTAATAAATGTTTTTAATTCTATAAATGTTTTTAATTTTTATTAAATGTTTGTAATTAATAAATATTTTTAATTCTAAATAATTAAATGTTTTTAATTCTTTTTAATGGTTTTTAAATATTTTTAATTCCATAATTAAATGGTTTAATTGTTTTTAAATGTTTTTAATTTTGTTTAAATGTTTTTAATTCCAAGTTTAAATTGTATTAAATTGTTTTTACATGTTTTTAATTTTTTAAAAATATTTTGAATTCCATAATTAAATGTTTTTAATTGTTTGTAAATGTTTTTAATTCCATAATTAAATGTTTTTAATTGTTTGTAAATGTTTTTAATTATTTTTAAATATTTTGAATTCCATAATTAAATGTTTTTAATTGTTTGTAAATGTTTTTAATTCCATAGTTAATTGTTTTTAATTATGTTTAAATTGTTTTTAATTCCAAATCCAAATTTCTAAAAAAATTCAAGTAAACGCGTTTTCGAGTTTTCTGTTTTCAGAAATAATTTTCAAAAATTTCAAACAGAACGCATTTTCAAAATCTCAAAACAAACACTCAAAACGCAAAACACAAAACGAATTCAAAACTCAAAACACAAAACTCAAACGCAAAGAGAACGCACCCTAAGTATTTTGAGTTTGCTTATTTTTTTCGGGTTCAAAAAAAAAAAAAAAAAAAAATAAAATTCTTTCATAGTTATTGTTGAATATCTTGCTGCCAATGATGAAATTTGTTTGAAGTTAAGTACATTTTTAGTTAGAATATTAGACAACACTTTAATTCGTACTTTTACCTGAACACTTATCCATGTTAGACTAGATTTGAAGCACGTGGCCACTGTTGACTTATCACTTATTGGAAACATGACTTAAGTGTATGTGTTGATATTATTGACTTAGATCATTGTGAAAAATTCCATTCCTAAATTTTTAGACTAGTAACCAAACTGTTTGAGAACAGTTTGGGGGTGTTAAAGTTAGTACATGTTTTTGTGGAATTTTGATGGTTTGGGTTTTCTGGATCTCATATTTGGTTGAATAGGTTGTAGTCAAGGAATTTAAATCGAGCACTACTCACTGCTGAAAAAAAAAAAATTTTATAAAAATATCTGACTCGAGCAATTAAGCCTGTTAGGGTATTTTAAAACCTGGTGCCCTAAAGTCATCTGACTTGGGAGTCATCGGCCCAAAGCTCGTTACATGAGTCCAAAAAAAAAAAAAAAAAAAAAAAAAATTTGTACATCTTTACTTCTCTTATAGCCTGTGGGACTCGAGCAATTAAGCCTGTTAGGGTATTTCAAAATCTGGTGCCCTATGGTCATCTGACTTGGGAGTCATCGGCCCAAAGCTCGCTACAAGGGTCACATAGAAAGCTAGTATGAGAAAAGTATTGCACAAGATGTAAGATCATTTATATGAGTAAAATAAATAAAAAGTGCTAAAGGTGCTCGGTAAGGATTGCTAGATTAAAACGTAAGAGACTGAAGATGAGAATTTAGAAATCACTCACCATCCTAGTTCTACGAATTCAAGTTCTAACTTTTACCACTTTATTTGAAAAAAGCATTGTGTTGATCAATATGAACCAAATTTGCTAGAACACCTCGGGATTTGAGAGAAAAGCATAAGAAGTGTGAGATTTTACGAGAGATGTAAGGAATAAATGACTACAAAGGGTTCGAGATTGTAAAAGTATCAACAACACAATATTGGTCGTGGTATAACACATGTGTAAGTTCAATTTTTGGCTAATCACACACTCACTAAAAGTCAAGCATTGGATAAGTGAAAAATTCTTTGTGTTGTTTGATCTTTTTCTAAACGTGTTACTTTATTTTTCAAACTTGAGGCATTTGGTAAGAAATTTAACATTAACTACATTCCTGTTAACTCTTTTAGCTTAGTTTAAAGTTCTAGTTTATTTTTATTTTTGTTCGAGGACGAACAAAGGTTTAGTTTGGGGGTGTTTGATAAGTGCATTTTGTGCACTTATTCGGACCTTTAAACTAAGCTTTTATTCCGTCATTTTATTGAATTATTACTTAATTTTGTGTTTTAATCTTCATATTTCAGTTTTGGACCTCTTTAATAGCAATTGGAGAAGAATGGATGAAAAGAACAATAAATTGGAAGATATTTCGAAAGAATGAGGATCCAATTACACTCAATCTAAAGTTGAAGGACCGGATTGGACATTGTTGAAAGTTGAAGGACCACATTGCACATTATTGAAAGTTGAAGGACCAAATTGGAGACTATCAAAAGTTGAAGGACCAAATTGGATGAAAAGGAACGTTGGAGGACCAAAACCAGCACAATTGGAAATATTAAGCTGGGCGATCGCCCACATTATAGCTGGGCGAGCGCCCAGCATTGAACATCAAAAACAGAGAGCAGATCAGGCAACTTGGGCGATCGCCCGAGAAAGTACTGGGCGATCGCCCAGTGTTAATTTTGGCCGCGAGATTTGTTTCCTTTTTCAGTTCGACTCCGATTAGGTAACTTTTGAGCCCACGTTTTTTAGGTCTTTTTGGCATCTCTTGGGGCACAATTAGGTAAGTATATACATGAGTTATTAACTCATATCAAAAGTGCGGTTTTTGTTGAGTTTTGGGGGAAGAGAACATTACAAGACACACAACACGGAAGATCAAGATTCATCTATCCAAGAACGAAGATCAAGATCAAGATCAAGATTTCTTCTCGCTCAAGATTTCTTCGTTCCGGGTTATGAATTCCATAGTTTCTTCTTCTCCTTCTTTTCTTATTATTAGTATGTTAGGCTAGTTTATTTTGTGCTAGGATTACGATGAAGTTTGTAATCTAAATTCTTCCATCTTGAGACTTGATTTTTGGCAATTTATTTCATGATAGTTTTGAATAATTAATTTTGATTTATATGAATCTACAATTACTTGATCAATAATTGTATGATTGTTGTGGTGTGTTTTACTGTCGAAAGATCGAAAGCATGCTAGACGCTATTTTAATTATCTTAAAGTCCGATAGGGGATAGAAATATACCGCTATGCTTTAGGTGATCTTTAATTATCCATAGAAATTTAATGCTTTCATTTGTATTCGCATTCGTCATAGAAATATAGTCGAGTCATGCATATGAATAGGTTTAGCATTATTCGAAAGAAACTGTTGAACAATCTAGGGATATTGATCTTCATAACTGATGTAATTTGTCAAGACCAAGAATCAAGATAGAGGAATTAACGATTATAAATGGATTCGGGATCCTAGTACTCTTCTTTCTCATTTTTAAAGTAATCTTTATTGATCTAATTTTTAGTTATTTGATTTATAATTAGTTCATTGTTTTTAGTTCAAATTCTTATTAGTTCTTAAACACTCAATTTCAAAAGTTCAATAGATTCGGTTAAGGTTATTGTAATTGAACTGAATTATCTAAATCCTCGTGGGATCGATACTTGGACTCAAAATCCATTTTACTACTTGAGCGATCCGTGCACTTGCGGAATTATTTAAGATACAAAATCGCTATCAAGAGGTAACTGCAATAAATGTACGAACAGTAGTCATATTTATAATATAAGCAAATATATCCTCATAATTCATATTATACTACTAGGTGAATCGCTTAGCAATTAATCTGACTTTGTATTGCTCAACTGAGCCATTAGATTTGGTTTTGTTCTTATAGACCCAACAAGAACCAAATCCCAAATTTATTTTTTATGCAAAGTAGAGATTTCCTTGGCCATAACGTGTTGCCAAGGAGGATCAATAACTGCATCTTTATATGTAGAAGGCTTAGAAAATTTGTGAATAGATGTTACAAAACCAACTAAATGAATTTGAATAATAAGAACTAAAATTTGATAAGTTAGTGGACTTGTGAAAATGCTGAGTATATCGAGGAGAACTAGGATCTAATATCATAGAATGTGCTTGGGAGGCTTTAGAAAGAAATAGAACTCCAGAGATATCAAAAGTTGGTGCATTTGTATTTGTAGTGCAAGAAGTAACGATGACACATAGGGTCTATGTGATGGTGGACTATTGTATCACTAGACAATAGGTCAATGCAAATGAGTTTAGACTTAGTCATATTATGAGAATTATTAGTAATAGAAAAGGTCAAAATATGCTCAAGAAAATCAAGAAGACGAGAGACACTATTTTTGACTGACAAGATCAAAACAACAATAACCTTTTTCCTCTCACACCATAACCTAAATAGTATACAAATGGCAGAGCGCAAAGTCAACTTTCTATACTTTACTTTAGGATGACTAAAACTCTCAAGAAAGAATAATTAGGAGGAAGCCAATAAATTTTTTCAAAGGGTGACCAATAGAGTGTTGAATAGAGTTATGTATAGAAGTCATGATTTTGACATAGTTCATGTCCTAAATACGAAGCATTTCTACAAATTTTTCATCTTCATCATGCATAGTCTCAACACAAACCACATTATCCCACATTAGTTTACCCGTCAAAAAATTCTTCATCACTGAACTCTAATATGAAAGACTTTTTTCCATCTAATCTCACATTAATAGACTAGAGCAATTCGTGTTTTGCACATGCCATCATAAAAACTCAATATACAACAAACAACTAACAACCAACACATTAATATTTGAAACAAAAACTAGTAGTCCACACATAAATCAAATCCAAAAATGAAACAAGTATTTCTCAAGCATATATAAAAACCCAAACAAAGTGTCAAATCTGAGAATAAGGCAAGAAATGAGAAGAATTATGAACATCAATAAGTGATATTCCAAATTCCATCTACATTATGTATTTGAATATTTCTCGAGGGCAATCTGCCCCTTGTAATCCCCAACCAACTCACCGTAGAGTTGATTCTGTGAGAGTTGTGAATAATATTAATACTACTTCCATCACACCATAAAACAAAATATTTATAATGATTGAAGCTCTAATACCATGTAAATCTTGTGTATCTAAGCAAAAGGGAAAACAAGAGAGCAAATGTGCTAGGGTTTCGAAGAATCAAAAAGTTTAATCTTACGAAAGCAGAATACAAAGGGTTTAAATAGTCTAACAAGCAAAATGTATACACTACCATAACCAAACAAGTAAAATAACAAATCTCTTCTAAAAATATAAAACATAAATACAAAATCTAAATACTTTAACATTATAATATCAATAAAAGAACAATGTTTGTGTTAATAATAAGTCAAATTTTCAATTTCAATAGAGTAAATTAATCATCAACCCCCCACACACACTTTCCCCTAGGAGTAGGGGTGGGTGTAGGTCGGGCCGGGTTTCGACCCAAACAAACAAAAAATTAGTTTGGCAAAAGTCAATTCGAAACCGAGCAAATTTGAAAAAATCGAGCTCGAAACTGACCCAAACCAATTTGGGTCGGTTCGGGTTTTCAATTTCGTGCCCGATTATATAAAGCTTTTTATTTTAAAAAAAAATGTTTTTTTCTAAAACACCAAGTCAATTTTGGTTTGGATTTTGTTCATCCCGAAACCGACCCAAATCAACCCGAGTTGATTTTGATAGGGTTGATTTGACAGTTTTACAATTAATTTGTCCAGCTTTACCCAAGAGCATTATTTGTATAGGTAATAATAAGTCAAATTCTGAAATTAGTCACGCACTTGGTGGTATAGTTTGTGGGCTAGCCTAGCTTGCCAACAAGGTCCAAACATTGTTTCCTCAATTTATGGTTTGGGCTAGGCTTGAAAAGCACCAATGAGATAATTAATATAGATCCAAATCTGCTGACTGGAGAAGGGAAGACGCGTCAATCTTGCATTAACTGGAACATGAAGTGGCCCATTATGGTACGATGAGGTCTGAAAGTTTGACAGTTTTGTTCATTACTTCATTATATATTCAAATTTTTTTGTAGCTTCTCTAATTTTTGTTTACTCTACCCGATTGGATAGTTTACTACAATATCCACGTCAAGAAACCAGTACTAAATTAAATATCAGGAATACAACCTTTTTTTTTTTTTTTTTTTTTGATTAATTCTAGAATTCAACTTCTAATTATCAAATAATCAATTTTTTTTAAAAGTTTCATAAATTTTAAAAAAATAATTATAGAAGTAGCATTTCAATAAATACATCATTTCATCTTTCTTTCTCTTCTTCACTATTGACGTATCAAAAATATTCGAGGTGGAATTTAGCACATATTTGGTAGTGCTTAAATTATTTTTTAAGTGTTTATATTATAAGTTGTTGATGAATGTGTGGATAAAAATTATGTTTGATCAGAAATTATAATTTAAGCATATCCAAACATGTGTTTAATTAGTATATGTTTCGCGCAGAAAGTGTATCCTTCGCTAACAATTAAAGGATTCAGACGATGTGTAAGGGACGCCAAACCTTTTGAGACAAAGTCCCAACAAGGGATGTTTGATTTATGAAGATTATAATAGTGACAAAGGATGAAAAAACAAAACAAAATGCCTCCAAGGGGCACAAGCACACTGGAATTCACTGTAAAGAAATATTTAAGACTAAATGGAATGAAATTACATTTCTCTGTTTTTCGAGAGTTGTCTTCTTCTATCCATTTTCATTCAATCTCCTTTCTTTTATACCTAGCCAAACGGTTTTACCACACGTCTTCCTTCGACCTTGCATACAACTTCTCATCGCCCAGTTTCTTCCTCATCGCCCAGCAACCGCCTCGTCGCCCAATAACTGCCCATTTCTTCCATAATGATTCTAACTGCTTGTAACTTCCCCATGATGATCCAACTTCCTGTAACTCCTCCACGATAATTCAAGTTGGTAACTCCTCCATGATAACTCAAGTTTACAACTCCTGACAACGTGGGAACAATGATGAGACAAGTTTGTAACTCCTCCACGATAACTCAAGTTTATAACTCCTGGCAACGTGGGAACAATGATGAGAAAAATGAGAAAAACTACTTATGGACAATTACTCTTATGCGGTGATTGATCGTTCTAATCGCCCAACGCCCTGGGCGTTTCTGATCTGGGCGATGTCCATTTTGGGCCCTACCTGGCTTGGACAATTTCCATTGGGCTTATATACAAATTTATTTGGGCATATATTGGGCCTGGCCGACATATTCTCTAGGCCCATATGCTTGGGTACTACTTTATGGGCCTATATATATAATTTCTCTTAAGTCTCTTTTTAGGTCCTTGTCATTTCATATGTCAACAATTACCCCCAAATATGGCTTAATTAATATAATTGCTTATTAATTAGCCATATTCACTTGGTGGCGTTTCATCTTCTGAAAAAGTGTTTGGCGCCTTAATTTCGAAATCCCAAGAGCACGATTTCTATAAACCCCAAAAAAGGCGCCATTACCAATGACCACGTCCAGCCCCATCGCATCGCTGTCCCTTTTCTCCCTCTATAAAAGGGCACTATTCATACATCTTTCCTTTAACTCTCGCTTACCTCCTCACACTGATCATCTCTCTTGCAACCTTCTTGTCCATTCGCTGAGATCATGTCGACGTCCAAAGCTTCTTTGAGTGATAGCATTACCTTCGAGGATTTCCAGGACCTCCTAACTAAACCTTATATAAACCCATCGAATCTTCTCCCCTCTAGGCCTGATAAGAACGAGTTTTATTTGGGCCCGTCGTTCAAGGATGCAGACTCCATTGGGCGATTGGCCACGGCCCAATTATTCCCTTGCACCCAAGAACCTCCTTTCTTGGACCCATTCTCTTTGAAGCCAATCCGCGAGAAAAGTATTCGCACCTGGCCTAAATCGGATACCACTTTCCGCCTTTGGCATGCGCGTATGATGAAGCACGCTCCCACGAAGGCTCTTTTTGATCGTGCTAGGATTTCTGATCTTTTAGAACTTGCCACACGCCCCCCCTCTATGACTCAGTTCTTTTCCCAATCGCTCTAAGCTTCTGGTCTTCCGGGTATAATACCTTCATTTTTCTCCTTGGCCCAATGTCACTTACTCTAAGGGACGTTGGTGTTTTGGTTAATCTTCCTCCTCTGGGCGATACCATTTCTCCTGCCATACTGATATCCTCCCTAGCCCCAAAGTTTGAAAAGAGGTATACGGACTCCTATTCAGGCATGCAAGAACTTTATGACAACACGGGCAAAGATCCCACTCATGCAGAGCGAGTAGCCTTCCTTCAAGTTTGGCTGTGTAGGTACATTCTTTGTGTTCCCAGTCTTAAACCTTCCATGGCCTATCTGCCCATCGCTCATGAGTTGGCTCTTGGTAGGTCTTTAAACCTCTGTTCTTTGTTTCTAGCCGCCTTCTATAGAGGCATGGCCTACCTTCAATATCAGCTTAGGACCAATGCTTCTCCTACTGGAAGTGGGCCTCTTTGGCTCGCTCAATTGTGGTTGAGAGCATATTTTCCACAACTTGGTGTTCCTTCACTTTCTCCTAGGTCTATGAGTTGCTACGGGCTAGTTATTAACCAATTAGCTTCCGTTGATATGTCTAACCGGGACGTCTTTACATTTTTTTACAATTTAAACTCAATTCTCTCCTTCTTTCCTTTTTCCATACATCAAGTCCCAGTCTACGTCCAACCTCCTCTTACTTTGAACGAGGTGAGTACTGTCTTGCCCGTTTGGGTCTAATACTTGACTGGGCGAGAATTGTTTCATGACATTCTCACGGGCACCAATGCCAAGGCTGGGGTTGAGGTTTATGCTCCCCAATTCTTTGCCCGACAGCTTGGTTTTGGCCAAACTTGGCCTCTTCCTCCTTGTTACTCAAAGAATTTTCAAGAACGCTTCCATACCATCACAAAAGTAGAAGCCCAGGCTATAGATGAGCGTAATGCTTCCCTGATGAATGGGTTCTCTTTGGCTCCTTTCAATCCTACTTTAGCAGTTCATCCTCTTTTTGAACAGTTTTGGCCCTCGGTGAAACGTAGATTCTTCACTACTAATGTCAATCATGCATTCCACATACTTGAGGGGTCAGGGTCTTCTAGAACTTCCATCTCTTCTACTCCAATTCCTATTCCTGCTGTGCCCATATCTGTTAAACAACCTGCTCCTTCATCTTCTCCTACAAAGCCTTCAACAGTGCGTACTAGACGTTCAACTGCCCTTTCTATCCAATCTAGTTCTCCTCCCGCCCAAACTGGAGTTGCGAGAAGTGCATCCAGCCGTAAACGGCCTGCGTTGGACCCGTCAGATCAGCCCGTTGATGAAAGTGATGATGATGATGATGCTCCTCCTATGACTAGGAGAAAGGTAATATGATTTCCCCTCATTTGAAGAACACTTTGGTATAAATATTAATTTCTCTTTGTATTCTGAATCAGAAGGGGGTCCCTTCTCCTTTGAAAGATTCTACGCCACCCGACCCTTCAATTCTTCGATCCTCCGAGCCATCCATAGAAGTGGACTTGCCTGAACATGGATTTGGAGACCCCGCTGTTTCAATCGCCCAGTCAGTTGAAGAATCTCCATCATTCCAGGGCGTTTCCCCTCCAGGTGTAGAACCGGATGGTAATATGTGCTTATAATTATAACACTTTCCCAGTTCTACCGTTTGACATGGCTAAACACTTATCATTCGTCCTTTTGCAGAAAAACCAATTGACTTGCCGGTTGTACAAGAGCCAGCACGTTTGGATAAGGGTGAATCCTCACAGGCAGTCAAATCGCCCAGTGGCACACTTCTCCCTTCTTCCTCCAAGACCACTGATGAGGTAATCTTTCTTTCGATTTCCTTTACTTTGTTTATTTCCAAAAAGACACTAAGTAATCGTTTTTTACCTTTACAGGATGCTGATACCATCTTGCGCTCTATTCAGGACCTGTTTTCTTCATGGGAACAAGTGAAGGCTAGTCAGGCCGCTCGTTCGTCTTCGGCCAGTCGCCCTTCTTCTGCCTCCAGTGCTTTTTCTATGGAAAACATGAACATCCTAAAGCAGGCAGTACTTGAATACACTTCCTTCATGGACATGGATATCTCCCATGCCAGTGCTGCCAATCATCGGGATAAATTTGAGCATTTAAGCCACCAAATGGCTCAAGCACTTGAGCTTCCTTCGCTCAAACTTTCCACAGATCTCAAATTATCTTTGAAAGTAATTCATCAGGAGATAAGTGCGTTGCTGGCCAAGAATGTGGAGCTCAAAGCCAAGAAGACTCAGTATGTCGCAGCTATAACCGAAAAGGACTCCCTTCACCAGGAAATCGATCAAGCCAAGAACAATTTGAACGAGATTTCTTCCGAGGTCATGGTTGAAGACTCCTTGATGATGAGTTTGGCTGCTCAAATGAGAGAAATCCAAGAAAGGATGGACGACTGTAAGGCCAGGCTGGCAGCCAAAAAGCGCGCTGCTTCACAGGAAGTTGAACGGGCTAAATCCTTACTTGAGCGTTATTCAGGTTTAGAAGTGGACGATGGGATTATGGATGAACTATCCGCCGCTTCTGTTCAACAGCGCGATGAGTGGGAGAAACTTAGAGAGCAAATGCGCTCTATTTGGGGTAGGATGTAGTTAGGATTTTAAGGTTTTAAGGAACACTTTTGTTTTATCCAATTTCCTTTTTGTAATGGTAGCCACTTATGGCAACCAAATTATCTGATGAAATGAATGGCTTTATTCGTTTATAAAATTGCGTCCCTTAATATTTAAACCTCTAATCGTTCAAAGTCCCAAACTGACGGAACGTATTTCTTTAAATATTTGCCATTAATAGATCTTATGTGTCTCGTACCATCCAAATTTTCTAAATGATATGCTCCGTTTGGCAACACCTCTTTAACTCTGTATGGCCCTTCCCAATTTGGCGACCATTTCCCAAACTTTGGATTACTACTATCCAATGGGAGTATTATTTTCCATACCAAATCCTTCGTGCTAAAACATTTGGCTATAACCCTTTTATTATAATATGAAGCCACTTGTCTTTTTTGAATTTGCAACCTATCCAAAACGCTCAACTTTAGTTCATCCAATTCTAATAAATTCTGAATGAGTAGTTCAGTATGCTCGTTTTCATCTATGCTATTTTGCAAACGTACTCTAATCGATTGCACATTAATTTCCATGGGCAGCACAGCTTCTTGCCCATAAGTTAACTGAAAAGGAGTTACTTTAGTGCTAGATCGCGGAGAAGTTCTATAGGCCCATAACGCTCTATTCAAGCATTCATGCCAATTTTTAGCATTTTCGCCTATCATTTTCCTTATGATACTCTTTAAAACCTTATTCGACGATTCAGCTTGGCCGTTGGATTGGGCATAATAAGGTGTAGAGTTTGCCAACTTGATTCCAAACTCGCTCAGAAATTCTTTCACTTGACTCCCATTCAAAGAAGTTCCATGATCCATCACTACAGTTTGAGGTATCCCAAATCTATATACAATGTGATCACGAATGAACTCTATGACACTTCCTTGGGAAATTTCTTTTAAAGGTATCGCTTCTACCCATTTAGTGAAAAAATCCGTAGCGACTATTACAAAAGTGTGTTGTTTGGACGATGGTGGGTAAATCTTTCCTATCAGGTCTATCGCCCAATATTTGAAAGGCCATGGTTTAATAATAGGTACCATTTCCCTTGCTGGCACTCTTTGGACTGGGCCATGTTTTTGACACTCCAAGCAACTTTTAGCATACTGCACACATAATTCGCCCATTTTAGGCCAGTAATACCCATTCCTGATGATCAACCATCTCATCTTTTGGCCGGCTTGATGTGCTCCACACACTCCTTCATGCACTTCGGCCATAACCACTTTAGCTTCTTGCAAATTTATGCACTTCAAAAGTATACCATCTGAGCGTTTCTTATATAATTCTCCTTCGACCAGCAAATAATTCAGTGAACGTAATTTTAACTTTCTATCGCTCTTCTTATTGGGTTTTTCCAGGAATTTTTGTATTTCTTCTCTCCAATCCAATGCGTCTCCATTTTGTATACAATGCACATTAAATTCCTTCGCCCTTCGTTGAATTACAGGCAATATCGTTCCATACTCGCATGCAGAATCGTCTTCTAACATTTTTGAATAGCCCGATGCCATTTGGGCCAGCTCATTTGCCAAATCATTATACATCCTATTAACGTGTTGAAGCTCTACTTGGTTGAACTCGTCCAAGAGCTCTTGAGCGATGTCATATTGACTTATGACAGAATCACTTTGGCATTTGAAATCGCCACTCAATTGATAAATTATTAGTTGAGAATCACCTCTGATAATCACATTTTTTATCCCCAAATCTAATAATAATTCTAAACCGACAATCAAAGCTTCGTATTCGGCTTGATTATTAGTGCACATTTCAGTCAGGGCGAAAGCAAACTTGTAACGAACCCCTAGTGGGTTTATTAGCACTACCCCTACTCCTGCACCTCTAGCAGTTTTTGAACCGTCAAAGTATAAAATCCAGGGTTTTAGCTTGAGCGAATTGACTTCTAGTTCAACTTCTTTAGGAACGTCCAAGCATGGATGATCGGCCAAAAAGTTAGCCAATGCTTGATTTTTGACCGCCTTTTGTGGTGTGAACTGAATTTCGAATTCTGATAGTGCCAAAGTCCAATGACCAATCCGTTGATGTAAAACAGGACGAGAGAACATGTGCTTAACTAAATTTACTTTAGAAATTAAGTAAATAGTTACAGGCCGCAAGTAAGCCCTTAATTTAGTACATGTAAAATACAAAGCAAGACATAATTTTTCAATAGCAGGATAATTACATTCACATGCAGTTAGTCGTCTACTAAGATAATATATCGCCCTTTCCTCTCCATATTGGTCGTCCTGGGCGACTAGTCCAGCTATTGATTCCTGCTCGGCCGATATATAAACTTTCATTGGCCGCCCTTGGATAGGTGAGACTAACACTGGTGGATTTGATAGATATGTCTTCAGGCTATGAAAAGCCTCTTGATGCTCTTCCTTCCAGACGAAGTCGTCCTGATTTTTCAACTTCAAAAGAGGCGAGAAAGTTTTCGTTCGCCCTGCACAATTAGAGATAAAACGTCGTAAGAAGTTCACTTGCCCAAGGAATCTTTGCAATTCCTTTTTGTTCTTAGGTGGTTTAGCCTCTAAAATGGCTTTTGCTTTATTTTTGTCGAGTTCAATTCCTCATTCATGCACTAGGAATTCTAGGAAATTTCTTGCATTAACGCCAAACGCACACTTCAATGGATTCAGTTTTAATTTATACTGTCTCATCCGTTCAAATGAACGTTTCAATTGTTGGAAATGGTTTTCTTCTTTCAGTGATTTAACCACTATATCATCAACATAAACTTCGACGAATTCTCCTATCATGTCGTGAAAAATTAGATTCATTGCCCTTTGATAGGTGGCTCCTGCATTTTTCAAACCAAAAGGCATGACCACCCACTCAAAACATCCTAGAGCGCCTGGGCATCTGAATGCGGTTTTGTGTACATCTTCTTCAGCTATATAAATTTGGTTGTATCCTGAATATCCATCCATAAAGGAGTACATTACATGTCCGGCAGTAGAATCTACTAAGGAATCTACCGTTGGCATTGGATATTCATCTTTGGGCGTTGCCAAGTTCAAATTTCTGAAATCTATGCAAACCCTAATACTACCATTTTTCTTTGATACAGGCACAATATTAGACAACTATTCAACATATCTGGCTGTCCTGATAAAACCTGCCTTTAACAATCGTTCTATTTCTTTCTTTACTTCGGGCAATACATTAGGAGCAAAACGTCTAGGGGGCTGCTTATGTGGTTTAAAGTGTGACTTTATTCGCAACCTATGTTCTACCAAATTTTTATCTAAACCAGGCATGTGTTCATATTCCCAAGCAAAACAATCTCTGTATTCTTTTAACAAAGCAATTAATTGGTCACTTACCTCTTTGCTAAGCATCTGACTTATAAACGTTGGGCGATCTTCTCGTTCATCTCCAATATTTACTTTCACCAAAGAGTCTTGTGCTTGAGCGTGCTCGGCCTTCATAACTCCTATCATATCATCGTCCAAGTTCCTTGCAGTGATGTCTTCTGCATCTAAACAATCCACCTTATTCACTTCTCGGCCAATATTCTGTTCTAACTCGAACACTACTAATTTGTCTCTTAAAATCTTCAAAGCCGTTTCCTTTTTTACTTCTCCTTCGCACCTTTTCTTGAAAGCCATCGACTTGGCTTCGACATCCTGAAGGCTAGACACCTTCTTCATCATTTATTGAATGTCTTTTTTGCCAATCACTGGCTCTTCAAGAGCCACTATGTTTGGCCTCATTTGATCGAACATTTCGGTAAATGCATCTACTGATAATGGCTCCTCACTCTGCGCGATGATTCGAGTTTCTTCACCATCTTGGACAACTCTCACAGGCCCATAATTTCCCTCATACATAAACTTCTCGATCGAGTTCGCTTCTGCAACAAAAGGTCTATGATCTGCTTGCACCACTTCGGCCTCACCTTTATCATTCCAAAAAACTAGACATTGATGGAGTGACGAAGGTATACAACGATTCCCATGAATCCAATCTCTTCCTAACAACACATTGTAGCTAGTCGGCCCGTCTATTACAAAGAATACTGTGGTTTTGGTAATAGTTCCTACTGTGACGTCCAAAGGCATTACTCCTTTGGCCGAAGTCGCCCCACCATTGAAACTCGTAAGAATAACTTCAGTAGGGATCAAATCACTCTCCGTCTTTGCAAATTTCTTTATCATTCTGGATGGAATAGTGTTAATAGCGGCCCCATTATCAATGAGAACTTTGGCTACAGGGATGCCATTGACTAGAGCCTTTACATATAATGGTCTCAAATGTTTGGTTAAATTGGCCGTTGGCTTCTTAAAGATGACCTTTTCGGTTGCCTCTATCTCCACTTCTTGTCTCCCATCATCCTCTGGATCAAATTGCTGTGTCAGGTTTACATGCAACATTTCGCACTGATCTTCCGTGCCGAGTTTTTGAGTTTCTATGTCGCTCACTTCCTCCCAACCTGTAGGGGGTGGCAATATCATTGGAGGTGGTCCATACTTTTCAGAGCGTGGTACCTTCATTTTCCTCTTGGGCGTCCCGTATAATACGTAATAATCAAAAGATCGCCCAGATGGCTCGCCGAGCAAATCTACTTCTCGGACACCTTCTTGATACAGCTGTTTTAGCAAATTGTTATACGAAACTCCTCTCTTTCTTCTTTCTGATTCTAAGTCAATCTCTTCTTCCACATCGGTCAAGCCATCATCTTCTTCTTCTTCCTCTCCTCCACAGACATCTCCAGAGGTTTGCCCGATTTCTCCCTTACATTCCAACGTGCATACTTCCTCTCCCTCATTGTCTTGTGGCCCCTTATCACCTTTGCTTTTAAACTCATTGGCAAGCAAATAATTATTGGCCAATATTGGGGGTAAAGAACCAAACTGAATGGTGATGGATTGTCCAGGATCATCTTCATCTTCGTCTTTGTTGCGTCTCTCAAATTTCGACCTACCAGAAGAATCTTCTGGCAATTCTTCTGTTGAATCGTTCACATTATGTTCTTTCTCATCTTCGAGGTTTTCTTTAGCAACAGTGTTGGAGAAATTGGGCAATTTGGGACGTGTCACTTCTTGTTGCTGCCTCATCATTCGTCCATAATTTCTCTGATGACGTCTTTGCTGTGTCCTAGTCATTTGATCAAAGGGTATCACCCTTTCCGCATTGTATTGGAATGAGTGCCATACATTCGATCGATGTGGCTGCGGCCTGAACGTTCTATTGTTGAGCATCGGCCTGCCGTTGTACATCGGCCTGCCATTATACATCGGTCTGACCTGTCTTTCAAAAGGAGGTCGTGATACCTTTCGTTCTTGAATAGGTTGGAAATTTTGGGTCGCATTTGGATAATTGTGATGCCCCCATACTTCCATTTTTTCCTCATCTTCATCCATTTCTCTACTACATCTAGCACACAACACTTTTTTGTTCCTTCCAACTTCTTTACCTTTGAGACGTTCAAACACGCTGGGATGCTGTCCAAGATCTTTGTCTCCATTATCGACTACCAATTTGAATTTAGGTAAACCACTTTTGAAACCTGCTGACAGCATATTGACTCCTAGTGGCCGCGGAAAAGGATTCTCATCCACTGCCATCTTCTTTTTAGCTTCAAAAGTGATTCGCCCTGATTCGATGGCATCCTGTAATACATGACGAAAAACCAAACAATTATTAGTTGTATGAGACCATGCATTATGCCACTTACAATATTTTTTATCCTTAACTTGCTCAGGATTTGGCAATTTGTGCTTATCGCTCAGTTTTATTTGCTTGTCTTTATACAATCTATCAAATATAATATCTGCTTTGGTTATATCGAACGAAAACGTTCTAGCCTTCTTGCTTGTATCTCTTAGAGGCTCGTTTTTCGCCGTCACCCCTGAACTAATTACTAACGGACATTCATAAGCATCTCCTTTAATCAATTCGGCCAGACATATTTCGGTTTGATCATAATACTCATCTACAATATGAACGTCGAAGTTTGGATCTCTATAGTAAGTCCCTTTACTAGAATTTTTCATTTGTTCTTCTTCCCTTATCAAACGCTCATACCTAATTACGTTGGCCGTTAATTGGAAGAGGTCAGGAAATTCTCTATCCTGAAATTTCTTTTTCAAGTCGAAACTTAAACAACTCTGAGCGATCTTAACAAACTCTTTTTCAGGTAAGGGCACGAAGCACTTACTCCTAGCAGTCTTAAATCTTTGAAGGAAAACTTCCGCCCATTCATTCGGCATTTGACGTAAATTCGCCAAATCGACCAAGGTGACTTCAGATTCAGTTTTATAGAATTGGGCGTGGAACAACTGCTCTAATTGTTGCCATGTATGAACAGAGTTTGCTGGTAAATTAATGAACCATGAAAATGCTACCCCTGTTAGCGAACTAGGAAACAACCTTATTTTATGATAATCACTTACTTCACCACATTGTAGTGTAAATCGTCCTACATGTTCTAATGTCGAGACCTCTCCTAACCCTGTGAATAGTGAAAATTCCGGCACTTTATATCCCCTAGGCCACGGATAGGCTTGGTCTATCCAATCGGGATATGGCTTCCTATAGGTCGGCCTAATGAAAGGACGCATTCCAAAAGCCATATGATCTTGCATTATCTCGGTGATTTGGTTTCTTAAGGCCATATTTGGATCGTACGGGACTCCTATAGGTTGATTCACAGGTGGAATCATCTGAGGTCTGTTGTTTAGCCCTGGATTGGTGGCCAAATTACCATTATTCATGGTATTATTGCCATTTATTTGGACATTTGCCCCTTCGCTAACACGTGTTGTGTTTTGTCCTATATTTGGCAAATTTTCTCTTGTATTCGGGCTACTCCCCAAGTTGGACGATCCCACATTATGACCACCCAAATTGGCCATGCCACCTCCACCTACGTTTGACGTCGATGGTATAAAAGGCATTTCTATTCCTTGGCTAGGATTCATAGGGTTCATTGTCGGTGAATTGTGCTCCACAACCGTCCTAGCTTGGAAATGATTCCCTATATTTGGCAAATTTGATTGACATGTCTGGCCTACTAACCTAGTTATAAGTTCATTTAAAGTGCTTAATTGTTTGGCCATGTTGTCATAATGCACATTTTCAGTTTGAACAAATTTTTCCATATCATGAACATTTTGCAAGCTTACCTGTCCCACGACATCTTGCGTGAGTTCACCAAGTAATGCGCGCATGGTTCGTGGACTCAATTCCGTCATTGGCTCATAACGGCTTTGATTTTGTCCCTCTGTGGCTGGTGTATTTTGCTGCTCCTCATATCGCTCGATCACGGATTGAATTCGCTGGCTTGCTGGTTCCTTATCTGAGTTCTTATGAGGCATATTGTTCCACCCTCTTGTATCTTCTAACACCAAAAGGGTCCCACTGGGCGTGCCAAATTGTTTCGCGCAGAAAGTGTATCCTTTGCTAACAATTAAAGGATTCAGACGATGTGTAAGGGACGCCAAACCTTTTGAGACAAAGTCCCAACAAGGGGTGTTTGATTTATGAAGATTACAATAGTGACAAAGGATGAAAAAACAAAACAAAATGCCTCCAAGGGGCACAAGCACACTGGAATTCACTGTAAAGAAATATTTAAGACTAAATGGAATGAAATTACATTTCTCTGTTTTTCGAGAGTTGTCTTCTTCTATCCATTTTCATTCAATCTCCTTTCTTTTATACCTAGCCAAACGGTTTTACCACACGTCTTCCTTCGACCTTGCATACAACTTCTCATCGCCCAGTTTCTTCCTCATCGCCCAGCAACCGCCTCGTCGCCCAATAACTGCCCATTTCTTCCATAATGATTCTAACTGCTTGTAACTTCCCCATGATGATCCAACTTCCTGTAACTCCTCCACGATAATTCAAGTTGGTAACTCCTCCATGATAACTCAAGTCTACAACTCCTGACAACGTGGGAACAATGATGAGACAAGTTTGTAACTCCTCCACGATAACTCAAGTTTATAACTCCTGGCAACGTGGGAACAATGATGAGAAAAATGAGAAAAACTACTTATGGACAATTACTCTTATGCGGTGATTGATCGTTCTAATCGCCCAACGCCCTGGGCGTTTCTGATCTGGGCGATGTCCATTTTGGGCCCTACCTGGCTTGGACAATTTCCATTGGGCTTATATACAAATTTATTTGGGCATATATTGGGCCTGGCCGACATATTCTCTAGGCCCATATGCTTGGGTACTACTTTATGGGCATATATATATAATTTCTCTTAAGTCTCTTTTTAGGCCCTTGTCATTTCATATGTCAACAGTATACTACTTGCATGGATTTTTCAAATTACATGGTCTTCTTATTCTTCTGTTATTTTATTCAAGCTGTTCTTTTACTTATTAATATAAAAATAAAAATAAATATTACAATAATATTAATACAAAAAAACGTTATTACAATTAATATCAATTTTAGTAATTGCATATATTGACAACAATAAATCACTTTATTTATCGACGTTCAAATACTACAATTTTGAAACAAAAATTTATCAAAAATTTATTTTATTCTTCCTACAACTCATTCATTCTTCAGCACAGCTATAGTTGATTCTCTTAAAAGCACGATAACACCGAATCAAGTCTTATTCTTTGAGGAGAAAGCAATGTTACACTTTGTAAGAATTGAATGAGACCAACAATTTCGATCACAAAACTAGGAACTAGACTAGTTAAATGTTCCAAACCGGCTAGTTCACCATAAAATCAAGTGAAATTTGACCGTTCTACTAGTTAAATTTTTTTTTTTAAAATAACTTTTTATACACTTATTTAATTTGTTTTACCACCAATTTGAACTCTGTTCAACCAATGGCTCTTTATTTTTGTGGGTCAATGTCCAGATTGATTTTTAAAACACAGGTGACCTATATTATAAAAAGGAGAATTTTTATTTGTACCTAGATCTGTTTGATAGATTTGAAATAGCCTAATTTTTTAAAGTAATTAAAAGAATGATCATTTTGATAGTAAAATATCAAAATATCTTTTTGTACACAATACCTTTAACTTTGTGCGGTTCTGATTGTGATTGCGAACATGTTTTGTATGATATAGATTTGGCGACTTCCAAAACAAGCTACATTGATGAATAATTCAATTAGCCAATGATTAATGAAAATACAATATTAACCACATGAACATAAAGTGAGCTTCATCCACATTTTAATTTTCACTCTCCATGCAGAAATGGAAACACAATCATTAACAAAAGATTTTTCCGCCAAGGTAAATTGTGCTGTTAATCATTTTGCAAATTTGTGAATGTACACAACAATACTTGGTTTTCAACTATTGATATCTCTATCTTACAAAAACAACTTACATTAAACAATAATGGAATGGTAACCGAACAAATTCAATTGAAGTCAACAACAACATAACTTATACACAAATTATTATGAATGTACTATACGGAGAATTATTTTATAAACTAATTTTTTTGCTGAATTGTAGTTGTCTGTTTTGCAATTATTCAAAATATGCAAAACGTGTATCTCGGAATGCAGCTTTGTACTCATCATCAAAATTCTACATAATAACCTCGACATATCTCGTGTTGCTGAGTTGCGTGATTTGTCCTTCAAAGCTTAGATTCTCCGATGAAATATATCTCGTGTCCATCTACAAAATACAAATTACATCAAATAATGAGTTGTTATGTAAAAAAATGATTTTATACTACAAGAGAAACAATTATCCATTAAAACCGTGACAAAAAAGAGATAATTAGGAATCTTACCTTCTTCTTTTAATGATTTTCAAATATGCTATATTGTTTTTAATTTTTAAATAATACTAATTATCATATATATATTTACTATATTGAATTAATAAATCAATAATTTGAAATTTTGAAATTCAAATGCAATTAGTAATCGACGTACTATTTTTCAGGCACTAAATCGTATCTTTCTCGATTATTGAGATTAATATGCCAAATAACCAAAAATACCCCTTTAAGTAATGAAGTCATTCATTTTTCAACGTCAGTAAAATAAATTTGTCCACATCTTTGGTTCATCAATAACATCTATGTTAATGTACATAGAAATGTTACAATTACATTAATTAAGTAACATTGCATGTACTTCGGTAACAGGGGCGCAATCATTTCAGCAATTGAATTCAATCATGCAATAACAATTATTTCTTTAACAATTACTTTAATTCAATAACAACTATGTTAATATATTAAAGTCACTATGTAACTATGTCAATTCAATAACAATGTCACTGTATTTTTGTTTTCGTTTTCGACAAATGATACTAATTTAGTAACAGCTATGTTAATTCAGTAACAACTACGTTATTTCATAAATAAATATGTCAACATATTGATGTCACTATATCTTTATTCTCGTTTTCGGCAAACGTTACTAATTGCAAATAATGTTACTATACACAAAAAAAACAGATTGTTACGATGGACCATTTTCTTTGCATTACAATGGAGTGTCAAACACATTTTTAGTTCTATAATAATTCACCAACAATTTTGGATAATGGTAAGTGTTGCACTGATTCATTCAAGTCAATGGTTTAATATTTTCAATTTTCTAGAATTCATAAAAAATCAGCTTACCAAAAATCCAAATGCAACTTAAATCAGATACATACTTGATGAAACTCTTTTTGATGTTAAATTCCCAGTTTCCACAATCAAGAAATTAACGTCGATGATAGTTGTTACGAATCAGAGACCTCACTGAAAAAAAGGGTTGTTATCTAGAAACAATGTTAGATAATAGTCACAACGTTCCTTTTATTTACAATCTTTCAACCATGCTTCAATATATAAATCACTTTAAATACCTGAAAAATATACCGATGTAAGGATTTGTGATGTTCTAAATATATTTCCGGCTACAATTTTTAAAAATTGAGATGGATTACAAAAATATTATTGTGAAACTATCTTGTGTTGAAGACGGATGTGGATGTGATGTTTGAAATTCAAATTGGGAAACAATTATAGGATGATACTTATCCATATCAAAATGAAGTAATGACCTAACTAAAAATGGAAGGAATAAGGATTTCTAGCTTCTATTAAATATTAAGTAAATATGATATTTTCTTTTTCTATGTAGTATTGTTTTAATTCGTTTTTTCAATCCGGTAGATTTGCAATTAGCATAATAAACTCAGGCATTTATGTTAAATGTTTAATCTGCTCGATGCGGAAGTCTAAGTCTTCTATTATTTCTTTTATTTTTGTATAAAAATCTATAAATTGACTATCTGGTTCTATAGATTCGTAAATTACAATTTTTTGCAATTCTTCTAATTTTTGTTCTAACAAATTAAGGTCTTTATCTTGTCTAATAATATCTTCTTCTAATGAAGATGAGTCTAATTCTGAATATTCTCTAATTATTTTATCAAAAATTCTATACTTTTGGCCTAAGCTTTTTCTTACTCTTTCTAATTCTCTACTTGTATTTTCTAAAAGAAAATTGAAACTTTCTAAAAGGTCTGATGATAATTTAATTTCTTTACTACCTGAACTAGATGCTTTGTTTGTATCTATGCTTGATCGGTTCATAAAAATTTTTTGTTTTTCAATGTTGTACTATATCCTACTCGGTACTTCCCTTTTCGTAAATTCTTTAACTGTCTTAACAAATCTCCTTTTTTTTTTTTTTTTTTTTTTTTTTTTTTTTTAACTGGAAATTAAAACACAAATATCACCACCTAAGACATGTTAACTTGAACCTGATTCCTTTTATTAAGGTTACCAATGGCACTCCCTTAATAAATTCCTAAATTAATTGATTCCCTTTCCCCAACATCTAAAGGACATCTAAGGCTCACTCCGGCCTACAATCCTTACTCATTTGGGTCACTCAGGATTAATTTAGAAACAGTATGGCTTCTAAAAATCAAGTTATGCTTTTATAACATGCATAGGATGAAATGATGATATAACAAATATTAACAACACATTTCAACTGAATTTTAAAACTTCATAAAAATATACTGAAAATAACATATTTTTTGGAGATCTGTTTAATACATTAAAGAAAATACTACTAAGGATTTCCCTTTCGGAAAATCCCGAAAATGAAAAACTAAAATTACAAACTTTTAAAAGAAACTATACCTTATTACAAGCTTTGTACAGGCTTTGGATTGAGAATTTCTTCTATACAAGGTAGAGGTTTTTTCGTAAGGAGAATTTTTTATCTGTGTTTTTTCACTTCGTTCACCATATCTCTTACGAATACCACTCACCCTTATATAGCAAAATTCTTGGGAGCTCAAAACAAAAAGTCTAAAAGCAATCTAAAAAGAAAGATTCCTACTTTCTACGTGTTGCAAGCTTTCTGTCTTGTTCTTCTTTTTCATTTGGCACGCGTTTCACCGAGAAACATCTGGCCAAAATTTTCTTCTGCAATCTGATCCACTTGTCCTTCACATCTTTGAAAAATCTTCTTTTGAATTTGTCTGATTCTAATTTTTTCAAAAAGCGAACAGTAACGTGTCTGGGATCAAATCTTCTTTTCTGAATTCTGAAGGAAATTCAAAAGGTGCACAGTTCTTCCATTCCGTCTTTTCTGCAAAATTTCAAAAGGTGCACAGGAACTCTTTTGTCTTTTCTATTTGTCTTGGAATCTTGAAAAGAGGCGTCTGAAAAGAGGTGTCTGATGTCTTCTGAATTTTCAAAATTCTAACAGCTGGATGGAATTCTTTTTCAAAAGAGAACAGCTTCCTGTCTAAAATCTGGCAAAGTTTTTTTGTCTGTATTAACAAAGATCTGTCACGAAAATTTCTTCATGTGTCAAGATTGTGTTCAGCAGTGGGTGAAAATGACATTCCTGAATCTGAGTTATTGCAACCTAATCTTTCATCTTCTCCTCTAAAATCATCTTCATCTGAAGGTTCTGATTTTTCTGGTTCTGGGTTATTGCGTTCTTGGCATTGAATGTCTTTTTCTTTACTAACTTCTCTTTTAAGTAAAACATTTTCTAAAGCCTTTTCAATAATGGAACCGAGATTCTTTTCTGGATTTTGTTTTTTCTTTCTTCTAAATGTCTTTCTTTTTTGGGCTTTTTCATTTTTCTCGGACTTTTGGATTTGGGAAAGAAGTCTGTCTAAAGGAATGATATCATCTTCTGGATCTTGGCTATCTTGCATGATTTCTTTTCCTTTACTACTGGACTCTTGAGATGGGTTTTTCTGGGTATCTTTTGGGCTTTCTTGAGATTCTGGAATTTTTTCTGGGTTTTGAATTGGGCTTGGTGAATAGTTAACAAGTAAATCAAATTCTTTGCCACTGGGCTGGCCAAGCAAATCCCAGATTTGAGTCTGTTTTGGAGACGTAGGGAAATCAACAGTTCCCTGAGTCTGTTGAACTTTGGGCAAGTCCACAGCCATCAACGGATTTGTTGTGTCTTTACCAGCTACCGTTTGGGCTGGACTAGCTATTGACTTTTTGGGTTCAATAGTACCCTTTGGATAAATCATTTTCAAATTCATCACTTCTTTTTCTAATGAAGCAATTTTCTTCTGTAAAGAGATTCTTTCTAAAATTAGTGCTTCATTTGACTCATTCAAAATTTTGAAATTCTTTTGCATACACTCGCAATGAGTGCAAAAAATCTTTTTGTATTTACTAGGGGAAAAGTCTAATGGTGCATCTTGAAAATTTCTTAATGAAGGAGAAACAAAGAAATTTAAACCTATGAGATGTCTAGCACAATCTAAGGCTTCTTGAAAATTTGTAAAACCTTTGTAAAGTGGGTCTCTAAAATTACTAATATTTTCAACTACTTCAATCCAGGTATGAAAGATTCCTGGTATCTTTCCTTTGATAACAACATAAAATTTAAACTTATTCTTGTTCTGATTAAAATGTTCTGACAATGCATTCATGCATGCAAGAAAATATTTCTGGTCTTTTGGATTCTTATTATAAGAAATCCACAAATTGTCTAAAATACATTTTTCTTCTTTTGACAATGAAATATGAGGAAAAACTTTAAAAGAAATATTACTTGAAGGAAAGCAAATAAGTTCTTGATTACCAAATCTAATCTTGTCTTGGTAATAAATTCTGTTCTGACTATTTGGAGTCTGAAGTAAAGCGGAAGAAGCAAGGGAATTCCCTGGCGGGATCCCTGGTCTAAGAGGCGGTCTGGACATCTGTAAAATAAACACCAAACAGTTAACATTAACATTTAAATTTCTTTAACTGTTATCATTCTACTTAAGATGTCTGCTGCTTTATTGTCTACTCCTTTAATATGTTCAAATTCTATATTTATTCCAGTATTTGTAATTCTATCTACAAAGTTTAACCATCTTCTTCTACTACTCTTTTTTGAATCTAATTTTAATTTGTTATGAAAAGAAACAATTGCTGCACAATCTGTTCTTATCAAAATTTCTTTTTTAGAAACTATAAATAATTCAAAACTATCTAAGGCATAATTTACTGCTAAAAGTTCTGCGTCAATGCTACTTAGATTACCTTTTTCTTTGTAATTTCCGCTATTATATCTACAAATTCTTTCTGTAGACTTGTCTGAATATTTGTTGGGTTTACATAACAAAACTGCTCCCCAACCTAAAATACTACCGTCTGTTTCTATTATCAAGAAATCTGTGTCTAAAGGCATTGCTAATTCTAGTAACTTCCTAATTTTTTCTTTGATTTCTTGGACTAATTTAACATCTTCAATATTAAAATGTCTTTGTCCTGTAGGAGATGTCTTAGAATAAAGTGGTCCTGCTATTTTTCCTAAATCTTTAATGAAAAGTCTAGCATAATTGACTAATCCTAAAAATTTCTGGATTTGTTTCAAATCTTCAAGTCTATCTGGAAATTCTAGTGCTTTCTGTGCTATGTGAGGCTGAAGGGATATTTTCCCTTGTCCTATTTTAACTCCTAAAAAATCTATAAATTCTTTAAAAAGTACCATTTTCTTCTTACTAATAATTAATCCATGTGCTATAAATTCTGAAAAGATAATTTGTAAGTGTCCTCTATGGTCTCTTCTATTTTTACTAAAGACTAAAATATCATCTATGTATGTGACTACAAATTTACTATGTTTATTAAATATGCTATCCATTTTTCTTTGAAAAACACTTGGTGCATTCTTAAGGCCAAATGGCATGACTAGCCATTCAAAATGTCCTTCTGGACAAGTAAAGGCTGTCCATTCTATACTATTTGGATGCATTCTAACTTGCCAAAATCCTGACTTTAAATCAAACTTACTAAAAATCTTACAGTTCTGAATTCTATTAATTAAAACTGTTTTGTCTGGTAATTTGTATGCGTCTTCTACTGTATTATCATTAAGTCTTTTATAATTAAATACCATTCTACTTTTACCTCTCACTATTTCTGAATGTTTTCTTACTATGAAAGCGGCTGATCTATGGGGACTATCAGATTTTCTTATTACTCCTAATTTTAAAAGGTCTTCCACATGCATTTTAAAATCTTCTAAATCTAAGTTTGTTGCTTCTATGTTCTTACATCTAATTATGTATTCTGGGTTCTTAATCTTAAGTTCACATGTAATTTTGTCTTTTTCCCAATATTTTAATACATTTTCTCCTAAAATTTCCATCTTTTCTAGTTTGGAAATTAAACTTTCTATATCTTGTTCTGTTACTAAGGTATAATAAATTTTTTCATTATCTAAAAATTCTATAGGACTAAAATCAAAGTCTTCTATACTATATACTTCATCTTCTAATTCCTCTTCTTCTAAATTCTGGTTTTCAATTAATTGACACTCTCTTTCTATTTTACAGGGACATTCTTTACTACTACTACTACTCCCACCACGCTTCTCAGCGCACTCTGATGGAAAGTATATTGTCTGTGTTGGACTGAATAAAGTATGTTTCTGGAAATGTACAAAATCCTTTGTAATTGTAAGACTACCATTGTCTTTTAATAAAAAGCTTAATCCTAAAATGAAATCTGAATCTTTAAGTCTTAAAGGTCTAACCCATGTCGAGTCTCTTGGTAATGTATATTCCATACTAAGGCCACAATTTGTTTCAAAACTAATTTTACTATTAGGTCTTAAAAGGTCTGTATATTTATAATGTTCTCCATCCATTTGTTGGGCTTCTATTGGCCTATTTGCCTTTACTATGAATTTTTCTGGAATTAACTTTTTATTAATTATACAATTACTACATCCTGAGTCTATTAATCCTAAACACTTTATAACATAATTGTCTATTCTAATTTGACATTTAACTTTAATGCTCTTAAGCTTTTCTGAATTACATATTATCTGAACTAATTCTGGATTTTCTGAAAATTGTTCTTCTTCTATCATGATTGCCTTACCTTTATTATTAGATTCTAAAATTTCTAATCTTTGAACTAATAATTTCTGCATATCTTCTATATTTTCAATTCTTCTTCTAAGAATTCTAATTTCAGAAATCTTAATTTGTTCTGATGTAATTTCTGATTTAATTTCTTCTTTCTCAATTAAATCACTTGTTTCTAAACATTTAATACATGCTTCTTTATAGCATTCTTTACACTTAGCTCTAAGTTTTCTTGCTGGATACCAGTTACAAATGAAACACGCTATGCTATCTGTACCAGTCTTTTTCTGCCAATTATGATTACAGCTATCTATTGTCTGAACTAGATCTAAACCTTCTTCCGATTCTGATTCTTCACTAATTTTGAAATTTGAAAATTCTTCTAAAATTTCATAATCTGAATTTTCTTCTTTTTGTTCAAAATTTTCTTCTATAGTTACTATACTATAAATTGACTCGTTGTCTGAAATGTATTCATCTAGACAAATTAAATCTTCATTAGTACATTCTATCAAAGTACTTTTCTTATCATAACTATTTTGTCTTTTAGGACATGTTCTTGCTAAATGTTCATTACTATTGCAAACAAAACAACTAAGCTTATTTTTATAAGTTCTATCTGGCTTAAATTTTCTAACATGTTTATTTTCATTTAAGTAGGGTTTTCTCTTATTAGATCTTCTAAGAAAATATCTTTTCTTTAGAGGTCTTCTTTTACCTTTTTTATCTTTCCTATATTTTTTCTTTGGAGTCTTTGAAGTCCCATAAGTCTGAGGTGTAAAAATATCTTTACAAAATTTATAATCTGTCTTTTTAAGTTGTTTCTGTATTTGTAATGTTACACATTTTTCTTCTAGGCATCTTATTACATGTTGTATTCTATGTCCTATACTCCAATTTTTCTCTGGAAATTCTTTCACTGATTCTAAATTATTCCATTTTTCTGTAATTTCTAATCCTAATGGGCCTGGTAACTTATGAAATAACTTCTGTCCTAATTCTTGATTAAAAGTATTACCTGAGATTGAGACTAAATAATGATATTCATTTAAAAATTGTTTAACATATTTACCTTTAGTCCACTTATATAAACTAAGTTGTTCTAAATCTCTCATAGCTTTTCTTTGTACACTCATCTGGCCTGAATTAGGGTCTGATCCTGTAATAAGTACTTGTATCTTATTAACAAAATTATATGGGTTACTTCCTAAAGCAATTAATTGTTCAAATTCTTCTCTCTTTTCTTGTTTATAGGCTTCCCACATTGCCTTAGTGCTTTCTCCTAAAAATGTTTCTAGATATCTATACATGTCTAAAGCTTCCATTTCTTGAAAATTTCTAATATAATGTCCTATAATGGTATTCTTCCATACTTCTATAACATTAGTCCACATTTGAGGGTCATGTGCGGTTAAATTTAAAATCTGAGCTTTTCCTGCAGTTTGAAATTCTATTTTATTTTCTAATGGTCTTTCACTACCCTTAGCTACGTATTTTGAATTTTCTGGAGTCTCACCATATGTAGTATAAGGTCTTCTAGGAGGAAATCCTGGTCCATATGTAAAAGGTTCGTGTTTTATAGTCTTATCGAAAGGGGTATCATCTATGGTTTTGTATGCTTGTGTATCCATAAGGTCTTTTTCATAACTTACTTCTGAGAAGTTATCACTAAATTCTTCTTGAACTATTCCTACCCTTATGTTCTGTTCTGAGTCATAATATAAATATTCATTTTCATTAATCTGTTTACTAAGGTACATTTCATCTTCTAATTTAAGTAATTCTTCTTTGCTTAAATTCATTTCTAACTCTTTTGGAAAGACTATTTTATCTAAGTCTTCTCCTAAAAGTTCTATATGAACATTATCTATAAATGGTTCATTAACAGATTCTATTTCTTCATTATCTTCTGATTGTCTTTCTACTTGATCATAATTTATAAATCTAAGACTAGTTTTACCGTGTATGTCTTTATAAGTTAAAGCTTCTGTTGGAGAAATAATTGTCTGTTCTTTTTGTTCTAAGAATTTATCTAAATCCCATTCTAATCCTGCAAGTTGTTCTGGTGGAAATTCTTTTGGCTTAACCATGTTAATACCTTTGCTACCCATTAAATTTACTACTTTATCTATGTAAATTTTATACTTAGTCTGGGCACTTACGGAACATCTTCCTAAAAATCCTATATGAATTAAAAGATTTTCTCCGCTATCAATGTCTTCATATCCTTTAGTCTGGATTCCTATTTTAATCTTATCTGAAAAATCTTTTATAGTCATTAAAAAATCTGGATTACAATAAATAATTCCATGATTGCTATTCATGTCTACTTCCATACTGGCTATTTGACTTTTGTCTATATTATTGAATCTTTCATCGTATATTGTGATTAAAGTTTTACATCCTAAATTTTTTCTTGTTAATCCTTTAATTCCTATGACAATTAATCCTAAATGCATAAATCTATAGTTTCTCTTTTTTAATTCTTTCTTAGAATCATCTGAAATTAAATTTAATTTTCTTACTTGGCTACCTATGCATTGGATTGAAACTTGTCTACTATGTCTAAAAAATTGAGTTTTTGATTCAAAAATTCCTCTATTATAAAGGACTTCTGGGTTTAAAAGTCTTAAGCCATGAGTCTGGAATCTAACAAAATCTTGGTCTGGATCTAAAATCTCTTCAATATTTTGATCATTCTGTTCAGTTCTTCTTAATAGTCTATCTAAAATGGATCTATCAAGATTTGAAGTACTGGGTCTTGAGGTTTCTTCTGTGACTGTTCTAGATCTACCTGAGAAAGGAGTTTGTAAACTCATCCTGGAAATTTAAATTCTTTTGGTAATCTTCTAGTTATTTTTTCTTTACCTGAAGGTTTTAACGTAAAATTTTCTAATTGACTTGTTAAGCTTTTTAAATCGTTTTCTATATTAGATGAAGAAGTTGCTATTTTAGTTTTATCTAAACTATCAATCTTCTTATGTAAAGTAATTAATAGAGCAATTATAAAATTATTTTGTCTTATCTGAATTGATTCTGATAACTTTTGAGAATCTAACTTTGTTATACCTTTAGGTTCTTTGTGGAAATTACTACAGAATTCAAGGGCTTCTATGTAATTTTTATCTAAAATGTCAGTTTCGTTCATTAACTAAGGATCAAACTTTTTAGTTCCTTAATGGATTCTTCTGTTTTGATAAAAATCTTTTTTATGTCTAAATCTGTTTCTCTAGATTTATTAAAATCTAAAATCTTTGTTATTTGTGAAAAGTCTACTTTAGAAATCTTTTCTAAAATAACAGAATTTTGATTTTTAATAAAATCTAAACTTTCTTTAATATTTTTAAGTTCTGAGTTTCTTGTTTTGAGAAGGTCTAAAACCGTTTCTATTGATTTAAATTTTTTTTTTTTATTTTCTAGATCTAAATTTCTAGATAAATTAATTATTAAATCTATAACAAGGTTTTGACTAGGGTATTCTGAAAACAAACTATGTAATTTATGGGAAGAGTCAAAGGGAAATCCTTAGTAGTATTTTCTTTAATGTATTAAACAGATCTCCAAAAAATATGTTATTTTCAGTATATTTTTATGAAGTTTTAAAATTCAGTTGAAATGTGTTGTTAATATTTGTTATATCATCATTTCATCCTATGCATGTTATAAAAGCATAACTTGATTTTTAGAAGCCATACTGTTTCTAAATTAATCCTGAGTGACACATGATAAATGGAGAATTCATCACCCGAAATATTTAATTGCAATAAGATCTTTGAAGATTAATTTGGCCCCATTGAATGTCTTCAATGGATTGTCCAAGAATTTCAACTTTATCTTGCTTGTAATCCCAAATATCTTGTCCGAATGTAGAAATTCTTGTAAATATCTTGTGTTTTGCCTCGTTCTCTCCAAAGTTTGACTCTCATTCGTTATAAGAGTTCTCATATTTATATGGAATCAATTATGGTTGAATTTCATGTCCAAAGTCACCAAAAATCTTCCAAAAATAGATTTTAACCTAATTGATAATATGTTAACGAATTTGTCCGCTCGAGCGGGTGCCATGGCCGCTCGAGCGGACAGAATGGGAGGATTTTCGGCTGACGGCCCGCTCGAACGAGCAGAGGATGCTTTGCCGATAACTGATTTTCAAACGGTCATAACTTATTATAGGAAACTCCAAATTGAGATCCATAAAAAAATTTGTAACCGTAATTCAATTATCTTTACAATGGTATATCATTTGCCTTATGTAGACCTTTTTACAAAAGGTTGTGCTCTAATTTCCCCATATATTTCGGTTGTAATTTCTCAATTTGCTTCTTCGACTTTCGGGCGTTTGATCCTTTACTTCAACTCTTCATTGTCACTCAAACACACCTTAAATCTATTGATTTTATCTTATTTCTCATCCTCCAATATTTGGCTCTTGATATTTACTTCAAAAACTTAATTTTTTCTCATTAACTCGCTGATTTCACCAATATGACTTGAGTTCGAAGATTTTGTCCTTCAATTACAAAAATGAACGAAGACTTAATAGATATCAACTCTAAGATACTTAGAATTATAGAAAAACTCTTCATTAAAGAGTCAATATAAGTGTATAAATTACACTTATCAAACCCTCAAACTTGAACTTTTGCTAGTCCCGAGTAAAAATAAGATAAAACAAAGATTCAAATACATACAAAAAAATTGTGCACACCGCTGAACTTCTTACCACTTTCGCTTCTAGTATAGATCTAAGTATTTAATTCAAGAAAAATGTCCAAATATTGCTACATAAAATATTTAACACTTATCCACTGTTCAAGTCATTACTTTATTCTGGATAAAGTTATGCAAATAAATAGATTCTTAAGTGTTTTCAACCCCAATCCTCAATAGTCATATTTTCCTTTATCCTCTCGTAAAATTCACACCATATTCAAGTATCTATCACTTCTCTCCAATGGCTTTCAATCAAGGCTAGACTCATATTTTAGTCTTCATTCTCAAGCTAGAAGGATCTAACTAATTAAGGCGAAATTTAGATAGGCAATGATTCTCCACGATGTCAAGTGTTCTAGTCTCTAGGTCTTCACTAAGCAAATCAAACTAACTAGGTATCTAAATCTTATTTCTTGTCCAAGACTTAGTCAGACAATTGCAGTACTTTTATTTCGTTTCTTGCTACTGCTTTTCTTTATATTTTTTTTATTTACCACATTAGGTAGTTTTCGCTCTAATACTAAGACAACCCTCTTCCATGGTAGATCGTCTCCTATATATTGTTGATATATATGACCAGATTACTCAAGATTAGCTTTCACACATCAATATATGCAACTATTTTCTACATGGGGTGCTATGACTAGTGAAGCGTCTTTCATTGGGACCGAAAGTTGGGATTAGAATTCTAGAAAATAGTCAATGCCTAGTTTTAACCTGTCAACTTGAACTAATTATAAATTTTCTGAATAAAGGCTGAATCATCACTTCTCTAAACTATCACCGTTACTAGCTCAATCACCCCCAAACTTATTCTCAAATATTGGTTAAGTGAATTTTTCATCTGGTACTTGGAAATAAAAAACACTATCTAAAGTCTTAAACTCAAATCTCTATTTACATCACATAGCTTGTCTCCAAACTTAAGCAACAAAAAAAATAGCTATGTGCTCAAAGTAGTCTTAAGTCTCGCATGGATAAGAAATTTTAACAAAAATAAGCACATTGTAGCAATACTCAATCATTTTTCAACAATTAATCTTAGACCAAGTTATTCAACTATGTTATACAAAGAATATATTTTTGGCTTTTTGTTTTTTGTTTTTTTCAATTTTTTTTTTACACTACATACTCCAGATAAATAAAAAATAATAATAAAAACTTGACTCAACAAGTCGACTCCACTCCAAACTTAAATCATCATTGTCCCAATGTAAGTACGAAGACAAATTATGAAAATAAAGAGAAGGATCGCGATACTTCCCTAGTATTCTTCTTCATGGATAGAGTATTTAAGTACTTTGAATCGACCGTGATATTTCTCCCAAACTTATAGTGAATATTCCAAGTGCTTTGGAGCATTTTTCTGGTTAAAGTATTTCATCGAACACTTTGTGAGTGACCTACAAAATCAAGAAATATATTATGTGATACATGAGAAATTTCATACAAAAGGATGACGACAACCTAGATGCAAAATTCTACCTAAAATTATTACTTAAGAACAAGTAAATAAAAGGGTTAGAAATTGGGTTGCACAATAGACGCTTGTTTATAGTTGTTAGCTTGACTTTGTAACAATCATTTGACGGCACTTTAAATAGTACTTTAGAGGACTTGTTTTGCTTGCATCTGTTGACTTTACCCCATTTTTCATTTATCCTCCAAAACTTGAATTTGTACTTCTCATAAAAATTTGATTTTAGTTTAGCATCCTACTCGAATTCAACAATGAAAACTTCAACTTTCTCATCGGCCTTGATCACGAAATCAATTTTAGAAGAAAGACAGGTAGGATAATTGCTTGATAAGTGCAACATCATTAAATATCACTTTTTCATTTTGCCCATTTAACTTCTTACCACATAATCTTCTTCTTTAATTAGTGCTTCCTCTGGTTGGATGACATGTCTATTATCCAAAATTTTGGATAGTTGCTATCACTCCTTATTGTAATGCTTGGCATGTGTTCCATTGGGTGCCTTGTGGACTCTATATCAGTACATTTATCATCTGCCCAAGTTGATTCTCTATATTTTTCAAAGTTGAATTTTGTCTCTGTCCTAATTCATTTATGGATCCATTTATTCGTTCTTGAAGCTGATTTTTTTATCAATTGAGCGAGATCTTCTTCCCATCCTCTTTTCCCCTCTTCTGGTATTCTTGTTAGACCTTAGTTGTTGTACCAAGAATAGTTCGAGTGATTTTTCTAATCTTGATTGTAGGTATAGGAATAGGGACAAAGACTTTGTGTGACTGGTACCACCCATACATCTCCAACAAGCATGTCGTCCTTATCAATCTCAGAAGTTATATCATATCTCTCTATATTAGCCTGGTGCATTGCGAAGACACCTCTAACAAGCATGTCGTCCTTATCAATATCAGAAGTTGCATCATATCTCGCTATATTAGCGTGGTGCATTGCGATGACATCTCCAACAAGCATGTCATCCTCATCAAACTCAGAATTTGTATTATATCTCGCTATATTAGCTTGGTGCATTGCGATGACATCTCCAACAAGCATGTCGTCCTCATCAATCTCAGAAGTTGTATCATATCTCACTATATTAGCCTGGTGCATTGCGATAACATCTCCAACAAGTATGTCGTCCTCATCAAACTCAGAAGTTGCATTATATCTCGCTATAATAGTCTGGTGCATTGCGATGACATTTCCAACAAGTATGTCGCTCTCATCAATCTCAGAAGTTGCATCATATCTCGCTATATTAGCTTGGTGCATTACGATGACATCTCCAACAAGCATGTCGTCGGTGTCGTCCTCAAGGTCTGTCATCTTGTATTGTTGTTTTTGGTGTATTTCTCTGTCCTCTTCTTCGATAACAAAATGTTATTTTGATCTCGAGATCAAATGGCAAAAGGTCGGAATCTTCCACATGTTGCATAAAACGACTACAACTGCCTGAAAAGAGTAAAAAGAAGTACATGAGTAAACAAAGAAAAAAAATATAAAGAAAAATTCGAATTCAAGCTAAAATTAACAAAACTTAAGGTAAAAATCTTAATCCCTGGCAATAGCGCCAAAAACTTGTTCGGTGAAATCCTGCAAGCGTACGGGTTCGTTGACAAGTAATAGTAACAGTGAGTAAAAGAGTATCGTTCCCACGAAGATTTAGACTTTAACTTAATTTCGACCAATTCAAACTTAAATCGAATACACACAATAAATGTTTGGATTAAGAAAGTATGAAATTCTCTAAACTATAGCTACGATTTAACTAAGTGTCCGTTTGGTAGAGATTATAAACTAGTTTATTTGATCAAAACAGTTTATTTGACTAAGAATGGTAAAAAATTACTGCTACAAAAGCAAATTTTTTTTGTCAAATAAACTATTTTTGGTCAAATAAACTATTTTGGTCAAATAAACTTGTTTAAAAACTCTAACAAACGGGCTCTAAGTGCAAATATGGTTTTTTTTAAAAAAAATCAAGTAAATGAGTTACGCTAGGAATTTAACTCCACTATTAGTGTCTATTTTAATTCTCGAAATCCTACATTCTAATCCAATTTATGTTCAAATTGACAATCAATAATCCTAAGTTATCTAGTAATCTCTTTCGAGTAGAATTAAACATATTTTCTTATAAGTTCCAAAATATTCCTATTTTGAATACGAATATACAAAAATGCTTTCAATATCAAGATTATCAAATTTGATTGCACCAAGTATAGAAAATTATTCTTAATCTCTATAGGACTTAGTGTTTAAAACCATAATGAGCTAATCTATTTTGAACCTTTCTGAAACAAAAATAAATCACAAACACGTTCAAACGGATATTAAAAATATGGCATAAATCAAACAAACACAAATTAAGATTAGAAACGGGAATCTTTAAATTAAAACTTCGCCATATAGTTTACATCATCATCCTTAGCATAAAGAGTTTAGCTCATCATATTTGATTTACAAAAACACATGATAAATGGAGAATTCATCACCCGGAATATTTCATTGCAAGAAGAACTTTGAAGATTAATTTGGCCCCCTTGAATGTCTTCAATGGATTGTCCAAGAATTCCAACTTTCTCTTGCTTGTAATCTCAAATATCTTGTTCGAATATAGAAATTCTTGTAAAGATCTTGTGTTTTGCCTCCTTGTTCTCTCCAAACTCCCATGTGTTATAAGAGTTCTCCTATTTATATGGGATCAATTATGGTTGAATTTCGTGCCCAAAGTCACCAAAAATGCAAGATGGGTTGGCTCATAACGTAATTTATACTGTTTTCCATTAATTCAAGTAGAGATTACAGAGTCAGAAATTAGTAGAGGGGATGGAGTGTATTATCAGAATTACTAAAAGTCTAAAACTTAAATTTATAACCGTTCTTACAATACAGAAAAAAGGAAAATAAAGAGACGGTATATTCTCAGGATGCTTTGGTTATTCATGGGGATATTGTATTTGCATTCTCGGCATCAAAGATATCAGCAGGAGGAATGAAGGAGTCCATGGACAATCCGGGCACATTAAAAACAACGTCATGAATCCTCCACTCTTCCTCCATTCTTGTCCTGCTGTGTTGAATTGACGTCTCCCCAAATCGGAAAACAGTGGCAATAGTCCTCCCCTGATGAGCAATTAGTACTCCATCGACGTCCACATAATCACCAATGGTGCTCCCTATGGTGGTCTCCCAGTAAACGGTGTCATTGTCAGGAGACTGGACTCTAGTCAGGTGAGAATCCTCCATGTAAATGAGAAGCCCACTTTTCTGGCTAAAGTAACCATACAATACGTGCCGGATCACTTCAGCTGGCCCCTCATTTCTTTCCACCACCGCTGCTCGATCTGCCGCCACTTTTAGGACGAAGCAATCATCCTCTCCGATGCGTTTCTCCCCTAAGCATTGTGCTTTAGCAAATAGTCGTGCAGTGCTCCTTGGATCAAGTCCCTGCATTCATGTTTGATTCGAATAATTGATTTAGTGCAAACTAGTTCCTCAATGATCAGGTGCTCGCCATAACAAAACAAAGATGACATGTTTGATATACTGAAAGATTAGACTGGACAATTCACAATCTGTATCACCTATTTTGTTTTTTTAACGTTCTGCAATCACGTGCAGTCCAATGTACCAAACATGCTTAGAATATCCACTACCGGTCATATTAGTTAAGGTCTATGCTCCAAAATAAAGTGCAGTTTGAAGACTCCAAATCCAAGCATGGTAAGATATCTTTCAATAACATGCATTCACGTTTTGTGGAACACGTGCAAATAAAGTTCCACATCGATTAGACATGTTGACACCTCATGGTTTTGATTTTATAAGATATAAGTGAAATTGTGTTCAGGTGCAGCCACGATTCTTTAACAATTATTATGCAAAATTCGAGAAAGGCATCTGCTGCGCCCACATGTTTTCTGAAACCTATGTGGCTAAAGTGTAAATGCTCAAATTTTAAACACTAGTGGATCCAAGAAGTGCCAAGCAATTTGATCTCTTTAGCGAAGGTTTCATATGCAGGGAAAAATATAAGGAAAAAGCAAGGGTTTCAAGAAAGAGAAAGACGTAAAGCAAATAAAAACAGCAGATTAGAAGCACTTTAATACCAATAGACAGCAATCCCAAGAAGATGAAATATCTGAATCACGATTCACGTGCCGTGTCTTCCCAAATTGTGAGTGCGTTCAAAGATAAGTGTTGGGTAAAGCAGGGGACACTGTCGGTTTCAACATCTTTCTCACCCAATCCATACAATCTTACTCGTTTCAAAATAGTGCCTCTAATCTTGTTCGGTAGTCTATCTTTTTCGGTTTTATAACATTCTTTAAACCGGTTTATACCTTAATTAAAGCACTTTAATATAGCAAGGAGAATAAAATATTAAAGTTAGTATATATTTAGATGTAACCGGTCCAAGTCCGGGTGAAGAAGGAAAAAATTCAATCTTATAACATGAACTCTAATACGTATCTACTTGAGCACCCTCATCTAACAAGTTTCGTATTAATGGTGGGTTCTAGTTAAGGTGATTATGACAATTGACATCAAAATAGGCACTCTTTTAAAGATGACCCTCGTGGCGAAGGGACGATAAGACCCGCATGGGTTTAATTATATACTTCATGATTGCTAAATTAAGGCTCGACCTGTAGGCAAAAGGTAAATTACCTGAATGATACGGCGTAAAGGGCGTTGAGGGCCTTTAGCAGCATGAGTGCCAAGCCAAGGGGTGTGTCTCCATACAATTTTCCCATCACTTCCGGCGAGGACCTTGTTACCGCCGACGGCCAATTCCAGTGACCACATTCCAGGCGACATTTGCCATAAAACAAAGCATCCATTTTCCCCACTTCTAGAGCCCAAAGTCCTTACGCTCTTTCCCGTTGAAATTTCTGTTTCACAACGTATCATCTTCACCACCCCCGAAGTGTACATGTTTTTAGCACCATTATGTTGCTTCGAACACCCCGTTGCAGCCAAGTATTGTTGAATTATGTAATTTGCTGCAGATGTCTCCTAAATTAAACACCAATAAAAAGGGGCATTAAGCTTAAGCTAATCCAAGAATTAATTGCATAATTAAGTAGAAATGAAGTAGGAAACTTACAATGGGAATGTTCTTAATTTGAAGATAGGAAATTGGGTTGTTTGAAATAGGAATAGGGGCAAGTGGGCAACCCAAAACACCAAGCAAAAGCCTCAAATCTTGCCTCTTGGCTAGATTAATATTGTTCCCATAAACAGACATTGAGAAATTATTGCTTCCGGTTCCGGGCACACTTTTTTGTACACGAAACCATTCTCGAATGACTTCCCAAGAACTCTCTTTTTTGCTTCCTTCTTGATTCTGCATGCTGAAATCTGGCCCTTCCATTAGAGGAGTCAGAGGTTGCACACACCATATCTGTTTTCTACGAGCCCTCGACCCCATTTTTTTCTAAATTAAAACTCCCAATTTCGAGACTTATGAATTGTATAGAGTGGGAGGGATACTGTAAGAAAGAAACAAAAATTAAAAAAAAAGAAATGATAGATTTATGAGTAAGAAGGGACAAAAGGGACAGCCCATCTGCCCAAATGGCAAAGGGAGTGAAATTATTATAGTTTTAAAGATTGGGATCTAGCTTTATTCTTTATGTCTTTTGGACTGCATTTGTCGTCTCGTTTCTAAAAATTTAATATTCTCTTGAGCCAAACCCCAAAAATGAGAGGTTTTTGAGGAATTAACAAGTCCCTTTCCACATTTGGCTTATATTTTAGTCTTTGTTTTTACTTGAAGTTAAGCTACAATTGTCATATATAAGCCACTTCTTTAGCAGATTTCGACATTTGTTGTCTCCCTTAGGGCCCCATTGTACTAAAAAGGAAAAAAAAAATTATTGAATCATTATTTAAATTGCTTTTTCTTCTCGAAAATTGGCATTGCATCATCTCCATTCTACTATGAAATGAAGACGCAACATAAAAGTCTCATACTATGCATAATGATAAAAAGTATGATTAGAGCAAGTAAATTTTAATAAAAGAATTCTTTTATTTTCTCAAGTATCAATAAAAAACTGTCAAAAAAATTAAAAAAAAAAAAAAAATTCTCCTTTAAAAAATAAGGTCCTACACGTTTAGATATTGTCTCATTCATATAAAAGTTGCATTTGTATTTCTATTGTTGTTAAGAAAAAAGAGAGATTTGGGTAGAGAAAAAAAGGGCCGGTTGGAGAGTCTGCATCAATGGTTGGATAGGCGGACAAGTGGGAAGGATGAATGGATTGACGGCAATTTGTGGCTGATCTTCCACGCTAAGCACTAAAGATAAGTAAATAAATTGTTCAAATGTGTCTTTCAACATTGCCAAATGTGTTTTTGTAAATTGGGCTAGTTAATGTACCTATAGCCAAAGTCCATATTGTTATATAGCCAATGAAACTACTAAGATGACATTACGAAGGAAGGAAAAGAAAAGTCTATCGTCAACATAGATTAATTCTATTCGATCGAGCAATCAACACAACCCCGTCCACAAACAAACAAACATGTAAAACAAGATGATGCCAAGGTTTTGTGTTTTCCATGAACCTAGTTCTGAGACATTTTGGTTCACCATCCAAATCTCGAGGAACAATATATTCTACTACTCTATGAGCTCATATTTATCCCATTAGTTGACGCTTATGCTATAAGAAATTTTTCAAATTAACTTTTTAAACAGAGAGTGTGTTTCGCTCTGTAAATTTAGAGAGTTAAACACACTCTCTATAATTAAATACAATTAAAGAATTCTAATTTTCAATACTCATATATTACTAAATTACATAGTATATAAAAATAAAATAGAAGAAAATCATATAATAATTTGGAGGAAAGCATATCAAAATAAGATACATGAAAAAAAATAATAAATACTTGTTGAGAGAAGTAAAATGAAATGTTAAAAATAAAGAGATTGTTAAAGTATTTTAAAAAAATTACTCTCTAAAATATAAAAAAAATGTTCTTTATATATAGAAAGTCTCTTTGAGATATTCTAAAGTCACAACTCAAAGTACAATAATACTATGTTTAAAGTTGAAATTTCGCTCATTTGGTTTCTTAAATCAAATAACAAAACCAACTTAATCATCGGAATGTGTTACCCCATTCATCCTCCTCCTCGTTGATGATTTTATTACGCCCCAGTCCCACATGGCGTTCCATGTGGCAGGGTCAAAATCAAACTTGTCTAATATGCTCTCAACCTCTATTTCGAGGAGGTTGAGAAGATGAAGAGGTTAAAAATCGACCCCGATTATGTGTCCCTGACACACTGCGAGTCAGACTTGAAAAGACTGATGAGACAGCTTACTAATACGGCTTGTTTCAATCATAACCTCCTAGCGTGCGGTTGAAAGGGACATTTTCATTAAACCTTTGACACGATGCCCATGATGTGATAATAAAGACCCTTAAGATTGAGCCACGTGTTGTACATCGAGGGGTGGTCAACCATGCGAAATTCACCTATAAATAACAAACTCATTTCCACAAGAAAGGGATGTTGAAATTGAAACTCACACACAAAAGAAAACAAAGTCATCTATACTAATTATTCTTAAGTGTTCACAACCATCTGTGAAATTATTATTTAGGGGCCCTCAAGCCACTACTTCTATCATAGCGTGTTTCTCCCTCACATAAGTATCATATTCACCCGGTTCCAGACATATCTACATGGTTGATATAACCGCATGGTGGTCTAAGTGTGCATGAAAATTACACATAAGAATAAGAGGCGTGGAGATACAGTGGGCAGCCGTTTTTGAATGTTAACTTATTATAATGTTGTTTAAAGACATATGTGGTATGGTTAAATTACATAAAATTAGAATGACACTAGGAACCATAATTCTACCGAACACTTAGAACATATTTTGTGTTTATTATTGAATCGAAATCAACGGTCTAATTAATGAAAAATAATTTTTAAATTCTTTTTTTCTTTTCTTTTAGCACTATCTAGTCATATTTCTTTTATTAACATGCTGCTTCTTTCTCGACGTTGTATCATTTATTTATTTAGCACATGTTTATTATTGCTTAAATTATAATTTCAATTAGTTAAATTGATCAAATATATTTTTTATCCACACTTTTCATAGGATCCACAACTTACAACTTACAATTTACTTTTTATCTACACATTCACCCAAAATTTATAATAAAAGTATTTAAAAAATAATTTCAACACTACTAAACATACGCTTTGACGTTGAGAAGAGACGAGGCAAAGAAAACTTATAGATTTTATATCTAATCTGTTTCACAAGTTCATTGATTAATTAATTGTCTGCTCCTTTTAGCTCTGAATACTCAGGAAAATATTTAGCGTATTTTAATTAGGGATTAATGCAGTCTCCTGCACTTATTAATGAATTATAGGTTTTTTTGCACAAATGGTCACTGACTTTTGTATTTACTGCAGGTTGATAATCTATCATTTCATTTTTAGCAGTTTAACCCCTATTTCAAATGCTTTTGACGACAATGGTCATTTCCATTAATTTCCGTCCAAATCCTCCGTTAAATTTGACCATGGAAAACTTTTGATTTAAAAAGTAAAAGAAAATTTGCAGCAAATGTTCTTAATCTTGCAAAAAGTGTAAAAAAAATCTCCAAACCTTCAAATCCTAATACATATGACCCAAACCTTTTTGACAATTTGACTCCTAACTTAAATAAATTAAAAATAACTCATAAACATTTTTCAAAAATACAAATAAGTCCTAAATCTTTTTAATTTTTACAAATTTATATTTAAAATAATAAAAAATGTGTCATCAAGTCTCAAAACTTTTAATTTTGTTCACTAAAATGACATTTAAAATGTGTTTGACTAAAATCATATTTTTTGGTAAAAGTTGATAAAAAAATATACTCAGAATCAAAATTTGACCAATTTAAAATTTTAATTTATTTTTCCTACCAATTACTAAATAATAATAAAAAAAGGTGCTTCACCATCTCCAACCCACTCCAACACCCTCATGAGCTCTGGTTTTCGCGAAACCAATGAGATTTTTCTCCCTGGTTTCAACCAAATCAGGGGGTAATCCCGGCTGTTACCACCCGATTTTGGTAAGGCCTTCACGTCAGCAAAAGCCCAATAAAAATCTTATCTAGGACTAATTCAAGCCTCGCTAAGGCCTTATAGGCTCAACGAGAGCCTTCCAAATTCATAAAGGTTCCAGAGACCCGGCGAAGGCCTCGAGGGCCCAGCAAGGGCCTCGTAAATTCTCAAGAGGCCTCGGATGCCCATTGAATATCTTAGCATTCCTGAATCAGAGTATTGCGAGGCCCATGAAGAGCCTCGACACTCATGGCCGATCAGAGAGCCTCGTCGAGCTTCATATTTATTATAGTCCATAGATAATTTGATATATCTTGGGATAGTAATCTTAGATATTGAGAGAGATTATGGTGCAATCTCGGTGGATCATGGTGAGATTAGAACTTACCTTGTCTGATAAGGAAAGAGAATCTCAATAGAATTCTAATTGATTGCTTCCATAAATCAATTAGGATTCTTCCCTTATAAATATCAGATTCAGGTTTATTCCAAGGTACGCATTTTTATGAGGCACTCTTTTACGCTTAAGAATCCCACCCTAAACTCTGTTCAAATCTCTGCCTGTTTATCTCTCCCACACTCCATTATTTTCGTCCCCCGCGTATCATCCATATACCGACTGTTGACTTGATCGCCGGAGTGCCAACGATCGTCAGACCCTTTTTCTCCAGAGATCTTGGTGCCTAACAATTGTCCTAGTGTGCTGGTAACATACGAGTTGGTAGAGGAGTGACTGAAGATCTGTTGACACGTGGACGTTGCAGGTTCCGACATCAACACCGGCGATCAGGGGGAGAAATTTGGTCGATTTTTATTAACTTTATCAAAAAATCTGATTTTAATCAAACACATTTTAAATATCATTTTGGTGAACAAAATTAAAAGTTTTAGGACTTGCTGACACATTTTTTATTATTTTAAGTGTAAAACTGTAAAAAAAAATAAAAATATTTAGGAGTTATTTGTATTTTTGAAAAGGTTTAGGAGTTATTTTTAATTTATTTAAGTTAGGGGTAAAATTGTCAAAAATATTTGGCGACTTTTCGACACTTTTTGAAAGATTAGGGACTTTTGCTGCAAAATTTTTTTTTTTACTTTTTAAATCAAAATTTTTGATCGAGGAATTGGACGGAAATTAATGAAAATGACCATTGTCGTTAAAAATATTTGAAATAGGGGCTAAATTGTCAAAAATGAAATGATAAGTTCTCAACCAGCAGTAAGTACAAAAGTCAGGGACTATTTGTACAAAAAAGTCATGAATTATAAATGTACGAACGTGGGTTTTTTTCCACGAAAAATGCTAGTTGTACACCCAAAATGTACACCATCACTTACACCATGGGGATGTGTCAAATAATGATTGGATCACTTTATTTATTTGGCCAAATAAATAATGATTTCACCCAACTAGTATTTGACACATCAGTTGGTGTAAGTAATGGTGTAATTGAGAGTGTACATATAGTATGGTCCTCTTTTTTCACTCATAAATTTGTTGGATTAAAATTGATTCAGTACTCTGACATTTCATAACCGGGGCACATTTCAAATGACCAGCCGCCCAATGGGTCAAAGAACTTCTTTAGAATTACTGTGTTTGAGAAAGGTTTTTTTATAGATTATAACTTATAAATAATTGGTTCTACGAAATGTGTGGATAAAATTAATATTTGACTAACTTATAAGTACTTAATTATAAGCACTGATAAACATATACTACGGGCATGTTCGGTGTAGTTTTTTTTTGGAGAAAAATGGATTTTTTTGAGTACTTTATTGATTTTTCAAATTTTCTTGTAGTGTAAAAATGTTGAAAAGTCAAAAATTGTATACAAAAAAATGGGTTATTTTGGAAAAAAATAGCTAACGAACATGGCCTAAGTCCAACGAACTGTTCATGTAAATGGTCCATGTAAACGACACCGTTTTGACTTTTTCTTCTCTCTTTCTCCCAAATAAAACGAGGTCGCTACCTTTATTGTATTGCAATCTTCTTCTCAGGAATACTTCTTCCATGCATTATCGATTAATTTCTTAAACTTGGGCTACAAAAAATGAATACAATCTACGTAAAATCCTTTCTTCGGGTTAGTATTTTGAGGGTAAGAAATCATTACCCATTTATTTTTCCTTTTTATTAAGTACATTTTTTTTTTTTTTTTTCCTGTACTAAGTTGGCAAAATAAGCCCAACACAATGGGCCAACCCGCATGGCCCGGATCCTAGGTCAGGCTGGCCTAGTAAAAAGTGACCCAAAAAAAAGGGAAAATTGCCAATAAGTCATCTATAGGTGACTTGTTTCTAATTAGGTCCAAACACTTTCCAAAATTGTGAATAAGTCATATGAATTTATCTAATACCGTAATTACCCCCGTAATTACCCCGTAATCTGTTATACCAATTTAAACCAGATTTCATCAACTCACGATTCTTATTCAAGCTGCCATTAACAACTTTCTTCTCCAGATCTCCCCGTCGACAATCACATCACCGGCGCACGTAGTCGACGTTCTGTGAGTCGCCGCACTCAAGAACATTTGGTTTGTTTTGTTTCTGTGAGTCGCCGCACTCAAGAATACTCCTTCCTGCAAATACCAGTTCTGTTTTTCTTCTCAATCATGGAAGGTGGCCTAATTTTACTTTGTAAGTATATTTCAGACACACTTCCCGTAAAAGTTTCTTCTGGTGGAGATTTTAATGGTGTTTTGCGAAAATTATGTGATAATTGGAATTCATTAGAAGTCGACACTATTTTATTACGTTATTGTATCCCTGGACATGATAGGTGTTTTCTAAGGAATGAGGAAGAATTTAGGAACATGATTTCCTTGATTTCTGCTTTTGAATTGAAATTTGTTGATATTAGTGTTTCAGACTCTAAAATAGTATCACTTGATGATAAAACAGTATCACATGATTGTGATACTGTTTTCGGGAAAGAAGGATCTGCCATAACTACATATTGTTCTTCAACAAATAGTAGGGCATTACTTTCATCAAGTTGGTCAAGCATAATCACTCATGTTGGACAGAGGTTTGAGAGAGGTGTAGCTGAATTTAGAGATGCTTTATGCAAATTTTCGATTGAGAGAGGATTTAAGTTTGATTACATGAGAAATAACAATGGTAGGGTAGAGGCGCAATGTTCAAACAGATATTCTGATGATTGTAGGTGGTATGTTTGTGCGACAGTATCAAAGGTTAGTGGTTTTTGTTACATACGAAAGCTTGTGAATGAGCATAGTTGCCCTATAGTGTTGAGGAAAGAAAAAAGTGAGAGATTAAGTTGTAAGGTAATTTCTGGTTTGATTGTTGATATATTGAGGGAGAAACCAACATTGTGTTCTAATGATGTTGTTTCACACCTTTTAACAAACTACGGTTACACGATAAGCTATGAGAAGGCTTGGAATGCGTTGGAGAGAGCGAAGGGATTGATTTTTGGCGACGCGTCTGAATCTTTCAAGCAGTTACATTGGTATATTGAGGCTGCAAGGTCATTTAATCATGGAAGTCATATTGATTTAGAGGTGGACCAAGTTTCTAAAAGATTCCAAAGATTGTTTGTTTCTTACCATGCGTGCATTTATGGGTTTAATCATTGTCGTCCCATGTTGTTTATCGATGGAACATTTTTGAAAGGAAGGTTCAAAGGTATCTTGTTGTCTGCAACTGCTAAGAATGGCAACCAAGGTTAGATACTGATTTTCTGCTCTTTTGTGATGCTGTTTTCTGTTATTTTTGTGATACTGTTTTATTTTTGTGATACTGTTTTCTGTTATTTTGTGTAGGCTTATATCCATTGGCTTATGCTGTTGTAGATTCTGAGAACTACGATAATTGGTTGTGGTTCTTGGAACAGTTGCGTAGTATTGTTCAAAGTACTCGAGAGCTTACATTTGTGTCTGATCGGAATGTTGGGTTAATGGAAGCGTTGCCTAAGGCATTCCCTACATCGAATCATTTTTTTTGTTTACAACATCTTAAAGGAAATTTGAGGGATAAATTCAGTGGTGGTGGCTTCTCAAACAGTTATAGAGAGCGTATGGTCTGGTTGTTCCGGGAATGCGCACATGCTCCAACAATTGCATTATTTAACCAGAAGTTGGAGGTATTGAAACGTGAGGGGGGAGCTATTGTTCAAAGGTTTCTAGATGGGTTACCAGTTGAAAATTGGTCGAATGCTCATAGTGTTGGATGTCGATATGGAGAGATGTCATCAAATGCAGCTGAGTCTTTTAATGCATGGATAGTTGACTGTAGGAGTTTGCCCATAACCCGAATGGTTGACATGTTGAGGATAAAGCTGATGAACATGTTTGTTACAAGAAGAACCGATTCTGGTAATGTTATGATACTGTTTTATTTTCTGCATGATACTGTTTTATTTTCACTGTGATACTGTTTTTTTTCTACATGATAATGTTTTTTTTCTGTGATACTGTTTTATTTTCTACATGATACTGTTTTATTTTCTATATGATACCGATGTAGGTGAGTGGACGGGGGTTGTCTGTCCCAAGATGATAGAGAAGTTGCAGGGATATGCAGATGAAAGTCGATCATGGAATATCAAGCGGTCTTCCGATACAATTTTTGAAGTTTTTTCAGATCCATCGGTTTGTGTGGATATCTGCAAAAGCACATGTTCTTGTTTCCAGTGGCAGCTGAATGGGTTCCCATGTGTGCATGCAGTTGCTGCAATTAATAGATCTGGAAGGCGCATTGATGAATTTGTTGATTATTATTTTCATGTTGCAGCATTCCGCAAGTCCTATGAAGAAGCTATATATCCCATTCCTATGTCAATGAGGTTGGAATATGAAAATTCTGCCAATTTTGAAATTTTGCCTCCACCTACAAAGAGACAACCTGGAAGACCTAAAAAGAGGCGAATTAGATCAAGGGGCGAACAAGTGCGGATGATACGTTGTGGTAGGTGTGGAAAGTTGGGTAATCACAATAAGAAGACTTGTAAGGAGTCATTGGTCTAAAAGATTGTCCCCATGAAGGATATTATTCATTCTTTTTTAAATATGTAGGAACACAGTTGTGTTGTAATGATTTTTTGGGTGAATTAATGAAAGCAACATTTATTTTCACAAAACAGTATCACAAAATGTTTATTTTCACAAAACAGTATCACAAAACAGTATCTCATTAAGAACATTACGTTGTAATACAGTATCACAATTTACTATAATCCCTGGTGTTTTGAGAGTTATATGTTCGTGTTTGATACTGTAAATAGTTTAACAGAACAGTATGACAAATAGTTTAACAACACAGTATCAGAAACAGTATTTCATTCATTGACAGCAGTATGTTTACAATACAGTATCACAAATTGTATTCAGTATCAAACAAAATCTGCAACTAGGAAATCTATTCATCTAGAATGAAGAAAATATATTCATCCATTCATTCATCTACAACAAAATCCTTGATGAATTGAGAGACCATGTTTGCTTTATATTGTCTAACTTCCTTCATTGTCATGGTTTCTTCTATCTCTTCATTCTTTGCCAGTCTTTCCATCACATGGCAAACGTGCATTCCACAATCGACACTGCAAAACAAAATTCAAAAACATGTAGTAAATGTCGGTGTGCTGCATAGACATTTAAACACGAGATAATACAAATAGGGAGTTTGAATGATTAGTTGCTTCTTACGTCCCAATGTGTTGTTGCGGACATTTCTCGTAGGAGATCAATGGATGATTGAATTCTTCTTCTTTGTAGTCAACAGTATTTGTAACGGGAGATTTCATAAATAGTTCCTTTTGTTTGCTCTCAACATATTCTTTCTACACGTATTTGAGAAAAAACAACAATGTAAAATGTTAGACTTGTATTTTTAAACTCACTGTAAAAACAGTATATGGTACTGTAACAACTTATTATCTTACCAATATGATAGCATCGTCCATATATCTGTTTGAAGTCCCATCTCTTGGCAAATTACTGTTGTAATGTGTCCATTGACCTACCTCAAAGTCGAATGTGAGTAGTGTCCAATGGTTTGCAACTACATCAGATCCTCTTCCTCCGTTTGAGTTCATCGGGAACAGCAAAAGTCGAGGCTGCCCGGTGTTGTGGAGGTGCTCCAACACTATGTCGATTTTTTGTGATCTTGGAATTTCCATTTGAGGATTTGTGACATATAGCTGCAGTATTCAAGTATAATATCAAGATAAGAAATTATTTTGTTGTTAGACATAAGTTTGTAATTGAAATGTTTATATTGAAATTCAATAATTCACCCAGCACAAAGAATCAAAAACGACAAATCTTTTGATGTAAGTGCTGTCTACAATTGGGTCATTGGTCTTTAGCAATTCCCCATATGCATCAATCACCTACATATAAAATATCATAGTTATGTTTTGTATAAGTTTATCATTTGGGAATACATTTTTTGGTTTTTACAATCTTACTGTATTTGATATTGCCTGGTCCCCAAGAATATCAAATAAATCCCCCAATGTGACAAAACAGAATTCTGCTCCTGTTGGCATATAAATCGTCGCCCTGCAATATAACACAGCATTAAAGCAATGAAACAGTATCACAATAACACAAAACAGTATCACAAAAACATTCAATAGTTGAAACAGTATCACAATATTTTTAAACAGTATCACAATATTATAAGTAAAACATTCAGTAATTGAAACAGTATCACAATACTTTTAAACAGTATCATGAATCAAAACATCAACAATTACTGTAGGGAAGATACTTACGATGGGTCGTGAATTTTTCCAATCTTTACCATCTTCTTCCTGTCATCTGCAGTTAACTGCTTTGCTGTTAACCATTTTGCATTGATTTTCGTTGGTGCTTTTTTTTGTTTCCTCAATGGAAGATCGGGAAGATCCTCAACATTGATGATTGTATTGTCATCCTCTTCTTCTTGCACCTGAGATTTGGCCTTTTTACCCCTTGTGACTCTTTTTTTCGTAGCAGAATAGGTAAAATCATCATCCCTCTTTCTTTTTCTTTCCTTTTTTTCTTTTATTCTTTTGACCATTGAAGTTTGCTTTGTTTCATCCTTTTTCTTTTGGACCTCTCTGTCATTCAAAGCTTGAGTTACTTCATGCACTACCTTTTCAGTCAACTCATTTACAAGCGAGTTATTCTCTTTTTCCAATGATTTATTTTCACTTGTAAGAGATTCCAAAGTTTGTTGCAGCGTTTTGAGTTGTTCAGCAGTGTTATTCTTTTCCTCCAAAACTGCCGCATGTAGAGCCATCGACTTTTGTAGCTGGTCTTCTATAATTTTGATTCTTGTGCTTATCTCGTTGAGCTCCTGTACATTCCTTTCATTTTGCAAAGTATCAAAAGAATTAATTATCAGCATCAAAGTCTCACAACAAAACAGTATCAGAGACAATGGTATCTCAATAAATCAGTATCACAAGAAAACAATGGCATAGATAAAAACAGTATCACAATATTTTTAAACAGTATCACAATATTCTAGTAATATAGATTTTTGTATCATATAAATATATATTAGTACCTTTCATTCTGTGAGACGCTTTCATCCAACGCAGCTTGCAAGATGCGCTCCCTTTCAGAGGTTTGTAATTCATCACGGAGTTTAGATGAACTAGTTATGGCTTTCTTCTCTGATGAATCTTTGATTGCAATTTCTGCCAGACGACTCAGGGGCAAGTGTAGCCAACTATCATCTTCTTCACTTTCTTCCTTTTTGTTGTCTTCTGTTGAAATGTTATCCTCTGTTCGATTGTCGTCACTTTCTTCCTTTTCAGTACTATCTTTTGTTTCCGTATCAACTTTATCGGATTCTCCATCTCCATCCGATTCTTCATCTTCAGTAGATTCTTTATTTTCCATGGATTCTTCATCTTCATCGACTTCTTCAACAACCTGCAATGGTGTAGTTGAATAATAAATATTCTGGATGTTTGTATGTTGAATAAATCTTCATGTAAGATACTGTATGCTGTGAATTGGTGATACTGCTATTACCTTTCTTTTTGAAAGTTCGTGTACAGTCGTAGATTTTAGAATACATGTCAAATCTCTTAAGTCCCATTTAATGCATTTTGGATCTGCATTCTTCTTCAATGCTTTGCAGACTTTAAGATTTTCCAACAACCAATACTGAATTTTCATAAATAAAAACTTATTAGTGCGAATATCACATTTAATGCAAAACAGTATCAACAAATAAAACAGTATATAGAAATCAAATAGCTTACTGGTAAAACCATGACGCAGCCTGTGACATCGATTGGGTCTTCATTTTTACATAGGGAAGAAATTAGATATTCAAAGATGTGCTTCGACCAATTGTAGGTTTTGACATTGTCGAGATCTTCAACATACTTGATATATCCCCAGCTCAAAGTCAGTGATTTATTTGGCACAAAGAACGATGCCATCAGGAAGAGCATCATTAACCTACAAACATCGTCGATGTCTTCTTTTTTTTTCCCATTTGCTGCAGCTCTTAGCTGTGTAGATATTATTGTTTTGGTCAATCTACGACAGTCTCTGAACCTTCGTTGGGAGAAAACTGAAATCGATGCTGGCTTTTGTTTTTCAACCTCCATCAGATTTTTACCTTCGACGATTCCAAAAATACACTTCACATCGTCTATCTTGAACTTTAGACGGGAGTTGTTTATCAAAAAATCTTTGTTTGACTTGTCAAAGCACTCAATGATCTTGTACAGATCCATATCGCTTCGACGACAGCATTGTCTGTCAATCTTGTCATCCAGTATCAAATTGATAAGATTGAAAAACGGCAATTTCTTCAACCCATCTGTTTGTGGTTTTGTTAGTGACAAACCTTTCACCTCCCTGATCACTGCTTGGAGGTTAGAACGGTATTGTGGGTAACGCTTTTTATCCAGAGTTACTTTTTTTCGTATAGGAATAGACTTCCTTTTTCCCATTGATTTATAACCAATTGTTTTGTATCCAGAAGTATTTTTGTTTTGCTGCATCATAAACAAAAACAGTATCAACTAAGAGATTAAAACTGTATCATTAATACACTAATGCACATCAACTAAGCAAAACAGTATCACATGATCAAAACAGTATCACGGATGAAAACCAAGACATTTAAACAGTATCACAGGTTCAAACTTAGAGATTAAAACAGTATCATTATACACTAATGCACATCAACTAAGAGATTAAAACAGTATCATTATAAACTGTCAAAGAGAAACAGTATCATGGATTGAAACTGTATCATTAATACACTAATACACATCAACTAAGCAAAACAGTATCACATGATCAAAACAGTATCACTGATGAAAACTAAAACATTTAAACAGTATCACAGGTTCAAAACCTTGCCATAATTAAACAGTATCACAGGTTCAAACTTAGAGATTAAAACAGTATCATTATACACTAATGCACATCAACTAAGAGATTAAAACAGTATCATTATAACCTGTCAAAGAGAAACAGTATCATGGATTGAAACTGTATCATTAATACACTAATGCACATCAACTAAGCAAAACAGTATCACATGATCAAAACAGTACATCAACTAAGCAAAACAGTATCACATGATCAAAACAGTATCACTGATGAAAACTAAAACATTTAAACAGTATCACAGGTTCAAACTTAGAGATTAAAACAGTATCATTATACACTAATGCACATCAACTAAGAGATTAAAACAGTATCATTATAACCTGTCAAAGAGAAACAGTATCATGGATTGAAACTGTATCATTAATACACTAATGCACATCAACTAAGCAAAACAGTATCACATGATCAAAACAGTATCACTGATGAAAACTAAAACATTTAAACAGTATCACAGGTTCAAAACCTTGCCATAATTAAACAGTATCACAGGTTCAAACTTAGAGATTAAAACAGTATCATTATACACTAATGCACATCAACTAAGAGATTAAAACAGTATCATTATAAACTGTTTTAATAGATACAGTATCAAAGATCTAAAGAGATTAAAACATTTTGCATGGTTAAATAGTACGTTCTAACAAAAAACAGTATCCTAGAAACAAGGAAAAAATTCAGCAAAAATAGATACAGTATCAAAGATCTAAAGAGATTAAAACATTTTGCATGGTTAAATAGCACGTGCTAACAAAAAACAGTATCCTAGAAACAAAGAAAAAATTCAGCAAAAATAGATACACTGTCATAGATCGAAGGAGTATCAAGCATTTTAATGGTTAAATAGCACGTTCTAAGAAAAAATCAAAAAAAATCACCAAAACATCAACATATATTAAACAGTATCACGTATTTCAAAGCCCTACATCACTTGTTCTGACAGAAAAAACTAACCGACGGAAAATACATTATCAAAAAATTTATCGAAGAAATTACCTTCGCCATCGACGTTTGCGGTTAGGATTTGTGGTTACGATTTGCGGTGAGAAGAATCAATCACGAAGAAGATGAAGTGTGCAGAAATAAACGGGAGATTTTCAAAGTGCTGTACGTGTTTAAATGACGGTTTTGATCAATAAATGACGGTTTGTGCAATCGGAGGGCATATTGGACTTTTGGCACTAATGTATGACTTCAGTTGAATTAATATTGGGCCATATGACTTTTTAGCCCAATTTGGCTGTAACAGTGACCGGCCCAAAATTTTCCCAAAAAAAAATGGCCAGTTAGCCCTACGGACTTGCTCTGGGCTGGCCCAATTTTATTTGGGTCGGCCCGTTTTAAATTTTTTTTTTCCCATTTCAATCCAATGAAATACTCGCCCAAAATGAAAATGTGATAACCCAACAAATAAATTGATAAGTTCAGTCAATTAACCTAAATCGTTTATAATACTTTCATCCATTTTCATTTTTTCCAATCCATTTTCTCAAATTCAAGTTCCAATCATTCAAAATCAACCATCAATCCGTTAACCCAGTTGGCCAACTCTGTTTATTTTCTTTTTCGACCAGTGAGTGCAAAGTTTGGCAAGCAAATAAATTACAGAGTTGATGGAATTTTGGATGAATAAATTAACACTGAGAGCATTTTCTGAAAAGATTTTTAACCTAATATTGTTGAATTTTTACATACCAATGAAGTTTATGGTGGAAACTTTAACAAAAAGTAATGTTAGAACATAAAAAAAATTTGGAAATAATTTTATAAGAGAATTAACTTATAAAGAGGCGATAAGAGCGATGAAGAGAGAGGCAATGAGGGCAAAGTCATTCACAGCAGTCCAAACAAAAGACAAAAAGCATCCAAAAGAATTATGCAGGTTATGAAGTACTTGTTTGCCTCCAAAAGCATCCAAGTGCAACAAAATTCATCAAAGCTTAAAATCATCAATTTACTGCTGAAAATTAAACGACATGGAGTTTTAGAGAGACAAGTGAGAGAGAAAAAGAGACCCCATTGTGTTTATATTTTGTTGGTTTGAATTTCCAATAGGATCTATATAAAAAAATTAAAGTTGTGGTCGAACTGACCCGCTGGTCCAAAATTGTGTTGGGGCACTTTATTGGCTCGTGTAAAATCGTATTGAGTCAAAATTAAGTGCAAAAGAGGTATATTGAATTTAAAAATTGAACAATAAAATAATATTTGTTTTTCTTCATGGCACTCATGCAATGAGCCTATAGGTAATTTTTACATAAGAAAACAATTTTATATAAGAGAACCTATGATTGGTGGATAAGTACAATAAAATAGGAAATTAGGAGAGAAGTGGTGTACACATATGTGTATCTATACATTGAGTGTGAATTTATATAAGGCCACATTGGAACACACACACACACACACACACACCAATTCTCACGTGTCCATCTATCTCTCTCTCTCTCTCTAATATTCTTCCTTTAATATACATATAGATATACACACATAACTATAGAGGTTGGAAGTCTTATAAAGAGAAGAAGAAGAAGAGAAAGTAAAAAAAAAAACGAAAGATCCAAGAAGAAAATATAAGAAAATAGTAAAAAAAAAATCCCCAAAAAAAAAAGGTTATAAATTTGAGAGTTTCTCAATAATAAAAGTCTCTCATTTTCATAACTTTAATACTCCAAAAACATAGGAACCAAAATCTATCTTTTTGTTATTAAAGAATCTACAAATATTGTAAATGAATTTGGAGAAAAAATTAGTTACAGCACGTGCTATACTCCCAAACTATCTGCATCCGGAAGGTATTATATCCCTCGTAGTAGGTATAATACTTGAGTAGGAAGAATGCTACTAAGGTTGTGTTTTAAAAAATTTAATATGAGAATCACTTCTTTTCAGACTTAGAAAGCAAGCAAATGAGAAATAGTTAGTGAAATATGTCTAATTGACCTTCATACAATATGATACTTTATGCATATGTGAAGTATAGTTATATGTTGACTTGATCTATTATGTAATGTTAAGTTTCGAGTAAATGCAAGAATATAGGTGAGTAAAATATGTCTATATGCCTTACATGCAATTCGATTTATGTTGGCCTATGAAAAGTTTATGTTAAATGGTTGTTCTTCTTACCTTCAATTACATCTCAAAATGACATGTAAACTTTATTATGAATGTCCCTCATTGGTTGTGCACGAATTCCATTATCAAGAAGTGTATACACGGCTTCTTGTACAAATTTTTCCTGAAACATTACTAATTCTCATGGTGTGGATCTATTTATTGTTAATAGATCAGTAAGAGTATTGTTTCGATTATTTTCTATGGTTTATTGAAGTATATTAGTACGTTGAACTTTATTTAGTATTACATATTGAATTGTAAATGAAATATGCATATGTATCATTCATACAAGATGGTTTAGCTATGTCTATTGGAAGCTTTTTTATTTTAGTGAAATGTGCTTATTTGTCCCTCTTCCAATATGTCAGAAAAAGTATAATTGTGTTCAAGTTGTTTGAGATATAACATAAAAACATATATGGGACATTTTACGCAAGCAAACATGGAGACTTGTACTTATATGACACTACCTTGACACTCATGAGGATTTGAAGAGAATGACTTATTCCAATATGGACTTGAAATTAAGAACTCTCGTATGAATATTTGGGACTTGATGACACCTTAAGGGATGAAATTCTTATGTGAGCTTTGTCGCTCTCTATGACATGTCAAAGATCTTTGTATCACACATTGAGATTGTTGTTATTTATGCATGTTAAAACAAGCTTAATATATGTAATAATCTAAAATTTTCTTAAGTCTTTTGTACACCCGAGTTGAATGGGGACCTGCTATTTGTAAATTAGAGATAAGAGGATTAAGAATTGGCCAAGGCCACAAGGGCCAAAAGGGTTAGCATCCTCAATGGACTGTAAGTTGTTCAAAAGAAAAGTGAATGGTCGATCAAGACTAAAGAATGCCAAGAGAAATTTTAGGACCATAAGTTGTCCTTGTACCACAAGGGTACTAGATTGATCCTCCATTTGGTCATGTGCTTGTAGAACAATATCTTCAATTTATGTACTAAAATACTTAAGGAAATGACCCTAAGACAGACAAAATACATTCTTATGTTTCACTACACACTAGCTCCACTCCATATTTTACTCACTTGATATCATTATTCATCGACATTTTATGTCAAAGTGTAGATCGATCGAGAATATTTTGATGTTGTTGTCCAAAAGTGAATGCTATTAGAGGACGGAGAAGAGTATCTATAGGTCACAAAGATCAATCTTTGGTCATTCTACCTAAGGAGGCCCGGTCTATATAAACATGAGTTCACGATTGTTCATTGGGATTTGGGAATGGTATTGTACATAGACTTTGGAATTCTTTGCGGCTGAGTTTAAGATCATTTAGAAGATGTCATTTAGTTATCTTTAATATGTTATGTTTAAGTTCCTTTTGATGATGTAATGAACAAGTAACAAACCCCATATTTTATTTCGTAGTAGATGGTACATAAGGTATAGATATTGTGGTGCTATGTTATACGATTTTTTTTTTTATCTTTAGGATCATCTTAATTACTTGTGTTAAATGAAATTATCCTATAGTGTCTTATTTAATTTTGGGACGTAATAATTTGTCACGTTCACCATTAAAGAAAAGTTTAATTGTAATCTCTTCAACTCATCTAGTTAACTCACCCAATGAATCTAACCTTAACTCAAATTACGGGGTAATTTATGGGGTTAAACACTATGACATCTTCTTCTAATTTATATTTCGTACTTAATAGTTTCATGAGACGTACCCACCGAAGATCTCATTATAATCTAATTCATTTAAGGGCCAAATAATAGGACTGCTAGAGAAATGTGATTAAAAAGATAAACTTCTACTTAAACTGAAATTGGGTATTATACTAAAATAGTCAATGAACAAATTCACACAGCATGAGTAACATACCCCAACCATAATGTATCATACTAGAATGGTCATGGAGCCCATACACCCAACACGGTATCATACCCATAGCGTCGAGTGTAATACCCATATACATCAGGAAAAAAAGATCAGGCAGATTTTTTAGAGCGCCACAACGCTTATATAGTCTTACGTACGCCCAACCACGTAAATAATAACATGTGACTTTTGTGTCATACTTAATTTTTACTATATTTTTCTATTTACACTCAAATAAAGACACGTGCACGTGTCATTTGTGTAACATTTAATTTACTTTATTTCTCTCTTTTATATTTTTCCTAATTGAATTTTTAATTATTATGTTAGTCTTATTTTTTATTCGATAGTTATTTGAGCATTAACTTCCTGCTAATGATTCTCAGTTCAACACCTAAATTACGTTTGAAAGATCTAAACTTAATATTCAGTTGCTGAAAAAGTATAATTTGAGTGGAAAAATAAATGGATAAAGTTTTGGCTAAGGTTCCATTTTCAACCTTTTTCTTTGATCAAGTGAGAAGTATTTATAGAAAAATAAGGTCAAGGCCGTGTCATTCGATCACTAGTTTTGTTGATTATGTTTCTTTTCTAGTGGTATTTGCATAAGTGGCAGCGATTCCCTCGTTACGTGGTTGTAAGAATCTTTGGATGTTCTCTTGTCCCCCAAATAAGTCAAGTTCTACGGAAAATACGGGGTCACAAGATTCTTACATTATTTGGAAAGATAATGCGCAACATCACTTAACTGCCATAGTTGGTGCCGAGGAAGAATGGAAAATGAACTTTTTCAATGCAAACATGTTTTCTCTCTGCTACATCCTTTGCAGTGGATGAGGTTCGGACTCACCCTCTTTCACTTAGCTAGGAGGTTCGCTACTAGGAGAACCACCTCAACAAGTCTTTCCTCGTAAATTGTACTTGAGCAAAGATGCAGATTCTAATGAAGCTATTTTAGTTAGGGGTGGGCGTGGGTGAGGTCGGGTCGCGTTGGGTCAGTTTTTGACCCAAACTAACCAAAATTTAGTTTGATTCGAAACCCATATATAGAAAATTTGGGTCCAAAACCGACTCGAATTGGGTCGGTTTGGGTATTCGGTTTTGGACCCAACTAAGGTTTATTTAAAAAAAAAAATTAAAACCGAGTCGGTTTCGGGTTGGATAAAACCGACCTAGGTCGAATTGGGTCGGGTTGCGGGTTGACGGGTAGAGTTTAAAAATAGTTATGGGTCCCTTAAAATATTTTGTGTATGTTTGGTAGAACCAACTTACTTATTTTGTGTATGTTTGGTAGAGTTTAAAAATAATATTTTAGGATATTTTAAAAAAAATTGGTGAAATGTGTATTTGAAAAATTAATAAAAGTTATGAGTCCCTTAAAATATATAATTGAAAATGAATTTAAGAAAAAATTTGTTTATTTTACACCCAACCAAACATCCACTTTATGTGATTTACACATGGCGTATCAAATTGGTAACACAATTCAAAATGAATGATTTTGTACTTTTTTATAATCACCTGATAGAAGTGTTCCAATTGATATGAACATGAACAGACCGCATGGCCATCCATTTATTCTTCCTTACTAAAAACATCTAATATATTTCTCACTTATTTGGTACAAAAACCAGATATGCACTAACCACCAACAAAAATGGTAAACAGTTCATTCACCAAACGTGCGAACAAGAATAATGCTACTTGTACATTTTGGTCTATAAATTGGTGTACATCATGTGACGTGGCAAAGTGTTTTAAATTTAAAATATAGCAAATTTTTGAATTGTAATATATTACGATATTTTTCTTTAAATGTGAAATGAATTAAAATAGTTTGTCCTAATCCTAACTACATTCAGACGGGAATGTTGTGGGAAAAAATTTACAGAGGACCAAGTACTTTGTTCTCCAACAAAAAGCACACTACTTTTTTCTTCTCTTCTTCAATGACATTCCATCATCTCCAACTACATTTGTTGCTGACGATGATTCACACAGGTATACTATTTTTTCCCGCTATTTGTTAGGCCATTTAGGAAAAATTATTTTTCTTTCTTTTTTGATTTTTGTTCTTCGATTGGGTCTTGAGTGATAAATTGGTTTTCAATTTTTCAAATGTCATATTTTTATCTAGAAGGCTATTTAGAGAAAATCATTATCTTTTAATTTTTTGCTTCTCTGATTTTTGTTCTTCGATTGGACATTTAGTATATCTGCTCAATTGTTTATCATTTTTCTAACATATTGAATGAGACGTAAGAGAAAATGTAAGCATATTGAATGATGAAATCTTAGGAGAAGGTAATTCGATTGTGCCTGAGTTTGGGATGAAATTTAAAGACAAGAATGAAGTATTTGAATTTTATAAAAGGTATGCTTATAATATAGTTTTTTCAGTTAGAAAAAGAAATTTGAAAAATGGTGATGATGGGATTGTAAAGTATGTGACATTTACATATAGCCAAGAAGGCCGAAGAACTAGTACCACAAGCACGTCTTTAAAGCCTCAACCCACCATTCAAATAAGGTGTAAAGCTAGGCTGACAACAAGTTCAGAGAGTTGTGAAACATGATGAATTAACACATTCATCTTGAACATAATCATAAAACTAGTCCTTCCAAATCCAGGTTGTACCTATGCAATCAAGAACTTAGTACACGTGGGAAACGGAAGCTTGAAGTAGATGATATAGCTGGAATTCTATTGCACAAAAGTTATAACTCGATTGTTGTTGAAGCAGGTGGATATGAGAAGATGACATGTGTTAAAAAGGATTATAGAAATTACATTGAAAAAGTTAGGTGATTAAGGCCTAGGGAAGGAGATGTTACTGCAATACAAGCTTACTTTTCCAAAATGCAATCACATTGTCTTGGTTTTTATTTTAGTATAGATTTGAATGAAGAGTCTCAATTGAAGAACGTATTTTGAGCATATAATAGGTGTATACAAGCATATAAGGAATTCGATGATGTAGTCACTTTTGATAACACCTACTTGACTAATAAGTATGACATGCCGTTCATCCCTTTTGTTGGAGTGAATCATCACGGACAATCAACATTGCTTGGATGTAGAATAGTTTCTAATGAGGATACAGAGACTTTTGTTTGGCTATTTACGATATGGCTTCAATGCATGGATGACCAGACTTTGAATGGAATAATTACTGATTAAGATAAGGCTATGCAAAATGCAATTCAAACTGTTTTTCCAAATACGAAGTATAGATAGTGTTTGTGGCATATACTAAAGAAGTTACCTGATAAATTAGGTGACTAACCGTAGTCATAAGAGTTCTATACTTTCTGATGTCCATGTTGTAGTTTATGATTTACAATGTCCTGAAGAATTTGAATAGTGTTAGAATGTGATGATTCAATTGTATACATTGCAGGAAAATGATTGGTTGTCTGGACTTTATAAAGATATAAGTCGTTGGGTTCCATGTTTCTTGAAAACTAGGTTTTGGACGGGGATGTTCACTACTCAACGTAGTGAGAGTATAAATGCATTTTTTGATGGGTATGTGCATACGAAAACAACGCTTAAGCTATTTGTTAAACAATATGAGCGTGCATTGTGGAGTAAAGTGGAGGAGGAGTTTCAAGTGGATTTTATGTTATTTTCACAAATGGTCCCATGTGCAACTAAGTATGACATGGAGAAGCAATTTCAATCAGTTTACACAATCTCAAAGTTCAAGGAATTTCAAAAAGAATTTACTACAAAAGTGTATTGCGAGGTAATCTCTTCTTAAGAGGATTGTCTGGAAATGAAATATGAGGTTCGATATGATATCATTTTCTATGAGAGAGTGAAAAAAAAATTCTCAGTTTCACACGAGGGTAAAAATAAATTATGATGGTTGGATTACTACTCCTGGGCAGTTAAGGTATGATCGAATGTGTATTGCATTTGCCAAAGTGGAAGATTTGATGGCAGATGATGAAGAACGAACTCGGGAGATTATGGAGTAGATCGAATTTCAATTGAATGAGTCGTCTATATCGAAATCAAAACAACCTTGTGGAAGTAATATCCATTCCCAACGAAGTGTTCAACTAGATTCTGATAGCATTGCAACCGGAAACTTTATCAATCCAAAGCACTTGAAAACAAAGAGGGCACTGAAGAAATTACGTAGAAAAAGCTATTTGGAAACAATCTCGACGAAAGCTAAGGTATGCCTTCAATTTTATCATTTATCTAACATTTTCTTTAACATTTTTTCATGTCAACTTATATATTCCATTGCACAAGAACTCAAGACAAAAGAATAGAGAAGAGACCAGTGCTTTCAGTCAACCATCCCAGCAATCACAATATCTTGTGCTGCCTCCTCTTCCTTATTCAACTCAATCCCCGGTAAGTAATGCCCATTTCGGACTCTATGCTAGATTTTGTAGCAAAATTTATTCAACGCAATTTCATTTAGTCATATATATTTTGTTTCGTTTACAGATGCATGGATCTTACTATCAACATTGAGCTCTTCTTTTAGGGTTAACTTGATGCCTACGTATGGGCTAGATAGTGGTTCGATGCCATTTTATCGATTGAATCGGCTCCCCATCGAAGATGCAACTCTTGAATCAATGGAAGATTGTAATAGTGAAACAATGAATAGGTTTAGCATGTAATGTGTATTCCTTAATAACATTTCCCATGGATTGAATGATACCATTTTTAAGTATATTTCATTTTACCGTATTCATATACATGTGAGACACTGTGTGCTATGATTTCAGTATTATACTTCTGCATGTTTAAGCCAAACAAAGTGATTTTCTGGTGTTCAAAACAGCAAGTGGACTACACAATTTCTGGTCAATTCGTTATTTTTGAAAGAACAAGTGAGGGACGAGAGAGGGATGCTTTTGAAACCATGCTCAAACACGGATCTAATTAACTGGATAATGTTAAAGTACATGTTCCAATGACTAAAAATCAAGGAAATGGTGCTTTCTGTCAAAGTTACAAGAAAGCAAAAGTTCACCAGCATAAGGTTAGGTGCTTTCTGTATTTCTTCTCAGCAATCAGTGTAGCCTTAAATACCAAACAACACTTTTTATTCTTAACTAGTATAATTATCTTACAAACATCAAATTAGCCAAATTATTTGGGTTACGATGCATTATTCTAGCAAGTGCTAAGAATCAAATTAAAGAACATAGCTACTAGGTTTACATCTTCAACATATATAAGTTTCACACTATTGGAATATAGCAAATCAACAATTACTTCCGTTGTTGCACGTACACTTATACTTCATTCTACAATTCCAACTAGAAGCAATTCATACGTAGAACTATATTTGTCAAAACATTAACTTAATTCATAATTATTCACAGAAAAATTATTTAGTAAACAAATATTGAAGAACCTAAATGAACCCAAAGGAGTTTCCCTCTACCTGGGGTGTCAGGGCGCACACTACAATAATGTTGCCCGCTTTATATCTTAGGACTTACCCCTTCATATCCTTGCTACCAACAATAGCCGCCGTCTTGTAGCCTGTAGGAGAGTCTGAATCTTGTATACAAAAAAATACCTATTTCAAAAATAAAAATAATCAAAATTTAAAAATATTTGAACCCAAATCTTTGAAAACCAACTAATTCAAAAACAACCCTAACTGAACTCAATTTTACAAAGGTAATTAACCTAATTAGGTGAAACCCAGATAATCAACAAATCTAATAATGTCAAAAATATGGCATACACGTTTGAAGCGCGAAACCCGTAAAATTTAACTTACTTGCGTAAATGGTTGAATGAGTTCGTCGAAGACCACAGTTGAACGAGCAAATGGCGGGTGCGTTGACGGATTATTACTTCCTGGCGACAGTTAGTTTATTTGGATACCACAATTACATTTTCTCTCTCCACGAGATTATTGAATGAAGATAACTGATGCATTGCCCCCACAAGCATGGCGCAGTGGTAAAGCAGGAGGGTTCTCTACAGAGGATCGAGGGTTCGAATCCCCGCGGCACCTGGAAGGCAACATTTCTTGTTGGAAGGAAACATTTAATGTTGAAAGGCAATAACTATGTTGGAAGGCAATGGTCCACAGGGAGGAGAATCATCGAATGTCTGGCCCAAGTGTGTATAAGCTGTGACCGCATCTGGATTTACCTGGGTGGCGAACAAGGGGGAAGACCGCTACTCATCAGGATTAGTCAGGCGAAGCTTGGAACCTGAGTTATAAAAAAAAAAAAAAAAAATAACTGATGCATTTGAAAAGAATTTGTTAAGGACAAATGGATCATTTGACAGTTTTGCCATGTCACATACTGTATACCACTCTAATTTGTAGACCAAAATATACAAATAGTATTACTCTGCGAATAAATATATCGACGCATATATTTGACTAAGTTTGAATGTTTAATATATACTTAATATATCGTACTAGACAAAACTAAATACTATAATAAATAAAATTTTAATTTATTTTCTTTTATAATGCTATCTAATATTATTGAATATGTTATTGTAATTTTATGAAGTCATCCGATTTTCTTCAATCATTGAATATAAACAATTGGATATATATTTGAGATATGATTGCCAACACACCTGCTGAAAACAACCAACCATTTCAAGAAAGTGACGCTAATACAAGGCTTGAGAGAAACATTTGGCTGCGTACCATGGTTTTGAATTTGATCATTAATTGTGATAATACCGGAATGAGCTCTATGGATAATCTTGATCAAACTCTATTGCCATGTTTGGAAATTGTTTCTAAATTTGTTCAATTTTATTTTTTAATAAGTTAATTATACTTATTTTACACATGTACATTATGATTAAATATCGAATTGAATGCCATAAGAGACTTATAAGACAAATCCTCATTTATAAAGATCAAGATTCGTAAGATCGGTCACAAGTAATTTGACCCTAAAAGACTAACATCACTAAATGCCACCTCTTATGAGCTCACAAAGCCGATCCTACAAAGCACTCAATGGAAGATCTTGTTCGGAATATTGCCTTGAAAAAATGACAAATGTTGCTACCAATTTCAATAAGAAGTAAATTGTTTTTGAAAATATGATGGCTCCTTTTTAAGTATTAAAAAAATGTCAAAATGACTAGCTCTTTGGAAAAGAAATTGGCAAACACAATTTTTAGCAGAATCCCTTATTCTTTCCGCCATATGCACATCGAAAGGTTTGGGCAAATAATTCATTGGTATCTATTGCAAATATTGATTGATTTGAGGAGACTACACATTTATGTAGCACTAATCAATTGTAGTGGACCTCATTGACATATAGAATAGTGATCATCACCGATAGGAATAAATAGCATTATTCAATTTTGTGTGTCATATAGTTTAAGTAATATTTTTTCTATGATACTTGAGGAATTTGTGTGAACAAAAGATTTTATAAGATCGTATTTCATATATTAAAAGATTTGTGTCTTTGAAATGCTTGTAATAGCTGATTGAATGTCAGATCTCCAAAATGAGTCATTTCTTCTCAAAAATAAACTTGTGAACTCGAACATTTACCAATCCTTTTAATTTATGTATAAGAGAGTCTTCAACCCATCGACCACCATTTATTCAACTGTCAATTACATTCATCATTGAAAATTGAGTTCGAAATTTTTTGACGTGGGTCAAAAAGGTACCGCGCTGCTTTTTAGCATCAACAATTATGGATCTAATTACTTCTTAAAAAAAGAAAAAAAAGAGAACAATAAAAGCATTAAATGCTTGGATCTTTGTCGTCTGGGACCCCAAAATAGGAATCTACGTCAGTATCGAGCCGAAGAATTGACGGGAAAGATGACTGATTCGGTGGGAGCAGGTCAGATTGGATAATTGTCATTAAAAAATATATCCAATGGGTAGCAGCAGGGACTACACCATTTTTTAACTATAAAGTGAGCTGGACATAAAATAAATTTTAATATATTATAAGAATCTTGTTTGGTGCCACTTCAGAAAGTTGAAACGAAACCCAGCTATAAAGGGCTTGACACTGAGGAAGTGATGATTTATCAATTATCATCACTGTAAACTAGCTACACACACACAAGTTAACCAAAAATGGCAGATCGGAATCCACTACTTCAACAAAGAGAGTCTGAGTCCCCAATACTCGTGAAAAAACAGCCGTCCTTAGATGACACGATCGAACAGTGCATCGGAAACTTCGGATGGACACAGTTCTTCCAAGCCACCCTTGTATCCTTCGCCTGGTTTTTCGACGCACAACAAACATTCATCAGTGTTTTTACTGATGCTCAGCCAAAATGGCACTCTACTTCACCGAGAAATTCCACATGTAACAATATCTGCGAAATCCCTAGATATTCTTGGGACTGGGACTTGCCCGTTCACACGTCCATCATCTCCGAGTGGTCTCTTGAGTGTGCCGGCTCGATCGTCACCGGCCTCCCAGCATCGTCATTCTTTTTGGGCTGCCTAACCGGTGGGTTTGTCCTTGCAACCCTGGCGGATTCCTCTTTGGGCAGGAAGAACATGCTTGTTTTATCTTGCATGTTCATGTCCCTAACTGGAATATTTACAGCACTCTCCACCAACGTATGGATGTATACCACAATGAGATTTATCAGTGGATTTGGCAGGGCAACAATTGGCACCTGTGCTCTTGTTCTGTCAACGGAGCTTGTAGGGAAAAAATGGAGAGGAAATGTTGGGATCATAGGATTCATCTGTTTTACTATAGGGTTTCTTTCCTTACCCGGGGTGGCTTATCTCATCAAAGGTTCGTCGTGGAGACTTCTCTACCTGTGGACTTGCGTTCCATCTGCTTTTTACTCAGTGGTCGTGTATTTTCTAGTTCGTGAATCTCCCCGATGGCTGTACGTAAAGGGCAGGAAGGAAGAATTTGCTGAAACGCTGAGAAGCATTTCTGCACCGGCAAATCGGAGCAGCTTAACCCAAAGCTTCTTCGGCAGGTGCGTTGAGTGGGAGGAGGAATCTCAAGAAACTGACGTGTACTCGGCAATGAAGATCTTGTTGCAAAACTCTTGGGCTTTGCGGCGACTGGTGGCAGTTATGGTGGTTGGTTTCGGAGTTGGCATGATTTATTATGGCATGCCATTAGGCCTTGGTAACTTGTCATTTGATCTATACTGGAGTGTGGCATTAAACGCATTGTCTGAATTTCCAGCATCCTTTCTAACATTCTTTCTTATAGAGAAACTAGACCGGAAGGTTTCAGTAATGGGATTGGCTCTATTGAGTGGAATTTGCAGTGTATCATGTGTGATGGTTAGATGGAAGAGAATGCAAATCGGACTGGAGCTGGTGTCGTTCTTCAGCGCATGCGCCGCATTCGATGTGGTGTTGATTTATACTTTGGAGTTGTTCCCGACGTGCGTGAGGAACTCCGGTGTGTCGATGGTGAGGCAGGCGCTGGTGTTCGGAGGTGTTTTCAGCCCGGTGCTGGTGGCTGCCGGCAGAAAGAATGGGTTTCTTTCATATGGAGTGTTCGGAGTAACAATAGCTGTATGTGGGTTGTTCGTTGCATGCCTGCCGGAAACAAGAGGAAGGACATTCTGCGACACCATGGACGAAGAAGAGCGCAAGAATGAAGCAATTAATAATGGAGTCGATAAAGTATAAAGATTAAACAAATGCTTAATTTCATTATAAACAAAAAACAAGTGTTAAGAACAAGAATTCAGTGTCAACTTAATTGTTGACCTGTTTGTTTCATTGATGGAAATAAGTTAAAATAGCCAATGAAAACACGTCTTCCATTTCTTTATCAAAATTAGAGACGCTTTACCATTTTAACTTTCAAAATAAAAAATTAGAGGAGCTCACCCAACTTCAAGGGTGATCTCCTCCCCACTGTCCAAGTGGGGAGCATAAGCTCCCCATTAGTGGGGAGGAGATCAAGGGTGCACCCAACTTATAAGAATATTTCATATTTGTCATCTTATTTCTCTGTGATTTATTAACATCAACTAACTTAGGTTTTAATTCAATTACATCACTCCATCAGTCACCCTCATTAAAACTAACGGATTTTAGTATTGGCATTAATGTCTGACGTTTTAGACCATTGCTTTGGGCACGCGATACGATCATACGAACGTGACATTGATATGGAAGTATGTGATTTTTGAAAAAGTAGAACACAAAGAAAACATCAATTTAAAATCTTTAAGAGCATTTATTTTTTTTATTAAACATGAGTCAATGAGTAGAAACACTTCATATGGGACCAGCCACATCAAATTTAGAGGGTGTTAGAACATCTAACACGGGGGTAGCCCTAATATAAGAGAAAATATTCAATATATAGAACAAAATACTACACGTGTTAACGATAGGAAGAACCCACATATCAATGAAAATAATGGGCCAAATAATGGCGCGTTCATGTCCAATATAGAGCCAAACTTTGTTAGGTCTCAGGCAATGTCATACGTACATCAACTCATAAGAGTTCTTTTTGATCACAATGTCATATTAAGAGATCAAGTTGTCGGAATCATGCAAGATCAGTTGGCTTTTGGAATACGTCCAATGATTCGGCCAACGTACAAAAAGCCTTACCGAAATTGGGTAAATCAAGCGTATCATTGGTCTAGATATTATAAGGTGTCCAAATTTTCTTTGTTCACTGGCCTAGGAGAAGTATCCACTTTGGAACATGTAGGGCGTTTCACACTACAATGTATGGAGGTTACTGACTTCCAAAGATGAGACTATTATCAAATTCACTAACTGGGGTAGCCTTTTCATGGTTCATTAACTTGCCAGTAAATTTTGTCCAAACTTGGCAACAGTTGGAACAATTATTTTATGCTCGGTTTTACAAAAATTAATCAGAAACACTTTGGTAGATTTAAAAAATTTGCGACCAATGCCAAATGAATGGGCTAAATCTTTACCTCAAAGGTTTAAAACAGCCAGGATCAAGTGTTTTGTTCCTTTGTTTGAAAAAAAGTTTGTCATAATTGTTTAAAGTTGTTTGAATTTTGATTTGAAAAAGAAGTTCCAAGGTAGGGAATTCTCTAATCTCTTTCAACTTAGCGCGAATGTGATAAGTATGAGTGATTGTTAAGATATGATGAACAAATGAAGAATTTTAGTAAAATGACCTATTATAGAGACCCAAATTTTGACATCCATGCTATTAACACTAGTCAAGATCAAACTGAAGTATATCTGGTCGAATTGGTCAAGGGAGACACTTATGCGTACCCTATGTTGACCAAGTTAGAAGTGCCTATTAAGAATGAGCCAAAAAAAAAGAAGAAAATAAAAAAGCTAGAACATTCTTATTTGATGTAACAAAGGCCGATGTAATATTTGATCGATTATATAAAGATAAACAAATAAAACTAAGCGACAAGCATAAATTGCCAAATCCTGAGCAAATTAAGGATAAAAAATATTGTAAATGGCTTAATGCATGGTCTCACACAACTAATAGTTGCTTGGTTCTTTGTCATGCGTTGCAAGATGCTATCGAGTTAGGGCAAATCACCTTTGAGTCAAAGAAAAGATGGCAGTGGACGAAAATCCATTTCCACAGCTAGTAGATGTCAGTATGGTCATCCCAAATTTGGCAAGCTTGGTCTCCCGAGATTCAAGTTAGTAGTTGATGATGGCTAGGACGAACCACGTCCCACTGCCTTTGAACGTCTGAAAGGAAAAGGTGTAGTGGAAGAAGAAAAGAGTCTATGTGTCAGGTGCCAGAAAGAAGTTGGCAATACCTCAGAAAAAGTGGGTGCATATAGGCAACAAACTTGCCTAGCTAACACCTCTAATTTTCATCTATTTAGAAGGCAAGTAAAACCATTCTATGAGAGGCAGTATAGCTCATTTCAGGGTATCAAGACGTTTAGGCCACAACCTCAACGTCCAAACGTGTGGTATTCATACAATCCTAGAGTAGGAAGTGTGATTCTATTCAATGAAATGACAAGAACCCAACAGAGACATTTTCAAAGAAATTATGGGCAAATGATGAAACAACAACAAGGTGTAGAACGTTCTAAAGCCACAAGTGAGATTAAAGTGGTGAATCAAAATGTCCTTGAGGACAAAGATGAAGAGAATATATAAGAGTTAGTGAAAGAGTCACTAAAAAATGAATGCGTTGGGAAATCAATGTTTGAGCATAGAAAGAAAGATGAAGATGAGGATGATTCTGGGCAATTAATCACCATTCAGTTTGGCACTTTGCCCCCCCAGTCATGGCAAGTAATTATCTATTGGACAACGGATTTAAGAACAATGAAAGTGACGAGGTGATAATAGAAGAAACTACCACTACAAAAAAAAAGAATCCATTTTGCGACAAAAAAATGTTGTCGCTTAAATAGATATTTTGTCGCAAAATTAATTTAGCGACAACAAGCTGTTTGTTGTGGGCATTGTCGCGCTATAACCGCCATAGAATATATTATGCAACAACTATCAGTCACTTGTCGCATAAGCAAACTTGCAACATTTTTTATTTGTCACAAAAAGTATGAAATAGCAACAACATATTTGTTGCTATAATATCGTTGCAATATATAGATGTTGCGAAAAATTAAAAGAGCAACAAGTCAATTTGTCGCAACATTTATTCCAAAAAAAATAGCTAGGAGAAATATTTGTTGCGAAAACTGTTTTAATAGTATAACGTTTGTTACATATTCTATTTTGCAGCAAAACATACTTGTAGTAATATACATTTTATAATAGGTCATGTTTGTTGTGTAATATATTTTACAATGAGATTGCTTTGTTGCATAATATATTATAAGATATTCAATGTTTGTAGTATAATTTATTATGTAACAAGTTTTGTGTGTAGTTAAATTTATTCAGCAACATAGAGTTTGTCGTATCATCATTTTGCAACGATGTATAGTTGTTGTCTAATTTATTTTGTGACTATTTATATATGTCGCGTATTATATTTTACAACATATAAAATTTTTACAAATATTATTTGGTGGCAATGGATATTCGTTTATATGACATATTGTGTTTGAAGTTGAATATATTATGCAACACAAAGAATTTGTCGCGTATTGATGTATAGTTGTTGTACAATTTATTTTATCTTTACTTATATATATCGTGCATTCTATTTTACAACAAATAAAATTATTGTAAATATTATTTTGTGACACTGAATATTCGCTTATGTGACAAGTTGAATTTGTAGTTGAATTTATTTTACAACACAGAGAATTTGTCGCATCAACATTTGTGCAACGATATATAATTATTGCAAAATTTATTTTGTAATTACTTATATATATCGCCTATTCTATTTTACAACATGTAAATATCATTTTATGACAATATGAATATTCGTTGCATAATACTATCAACAATAATAAATTTGTAATTTCTTGCATCGCAGTAGAATTGTTACTATGGTACACATTTCTTTGAAAATGTAAAGAATGTGGAGAATGCACATCTAATGGGGGTCAAGTCGCTCATGACAATAGTGGGGAAGAAGATGGTGAAATGACAGACATATAGGAGGAAATTGATTTAGAAGTAGATCGAAGAATAAAGGGAGTTTCATACAACAATCTACTCACGTAGCTATACCAAGAAGGCAATTCAGTAGTAGATTTGTTGGGCGAACCATCTGGACGATCATTTGACTACTATGTCCTATATGGAATGCCCAAAGGAAGAAAATAGTACCTCACACTGAGAAATATGGGTCACCTCCAGAAATAGTGCCTTCACCCACAGGTTGGGAAGAGCCATCAAAAGATTTCATGTAACTGGAAGAAGCAAAGGAGATTCAAGGCGAGGAAATATTGCAGGTGAACGTATCAAGCAAAGATGAATTGGAGAAAGATAAGCAAAAAGTAGAAATAAAAGCAAAGGAAAAGGTAATATTCAAGAAACTATTATTGAAATTGACCAAACATCTCAGGCCCATGTATGTAAAAGCATTGGTTAATGGCATTACAATAGCCAAAGTACTAATCGATAATGGGGTAGCCATAAACACAATTCCCTACAGAATGATAAAAAAGTTTGTGAAGTTTGAGAACGACATGATCCCAACGAAAGTGATTTTGACCAACTTCAATGGAGGAGCTACTTCGACCAATGAGGTAATGCATTTGGATATAACAGTGGGGAGTACACAAAGACCACAGTTTTTTTTATATAATAGATGGACCTACTAGTTACAACATACTGCTAAGGAGAGATTCGACACATGAGAATTGGTGTGTACCATCATCGCTCCATCAATGCTTGATTTTTTGGAATAATAAAGGTGAGGCAAAGGTCATGCAAGCTGATCACCGACATCTTGTTGTACATGCTAACTCAGTAAAATGATTCATGTACGAAGGAGATTATGGGCCAATTAGAGTAGTTCAAGAAAGAGAAGAACACAAATAATAGTGCAGAGTAAGGAGCCATTCTCAGTGTAAGCCCTCACTGAAATATTCGCTCAAATGAGGCTAAATATAGTGGTCTTTGAGGAGCCAATAATTGGCAAAAAGTTAATCAAAGAGAATTGATGAATGGTCGATCACAAAAAGATTTGGCTGAAATTACGGTCTTTAAAGCCAAATTAATGGCTTATAATGAAGAATTTGAAGAAAAAGCAAATGGAGAAAAAGCATTGGTATTATTAAAGGACAAACTGGCTGTATTTGGCCTGGAACAAAGTCTACAAAACAAAATCAATAAAGTGGATTGCTTAGAGGAATGAATTTCTACAAAGAACTTGGAGGTTGATTTGGTGGGATTACAAAGTCAAGGTACGCTCAAGCACAAGACCCCTTGACAAAGACAAGCATTGGTGATGAAGGAGAAGATCTTCTAACCTTTATTATCCAATTGCTCAACAAAGAGGTAAGTAATAAATTGATCTCTTTGTTGAAAGAATATAAAGATTGTTTTGCTTGTAAATATAAACAAATGTCTGGTTTAGATAGAAACTTGGTAGAGCATAGATTATCCACCAAATCAAATTTTAAGCCTCATAAACAACCACCTAGACGCTTTGCACCTAATGTGTTGTCCGAAGTGAAGAAAGAAATTGAGCGATTGCTAAAAGTAAGTTTTATTAGAATGACCAGATATTTCGAATGGTTGTCTAATATTGTACATGTGTTAAAAAAGAATGGTAAAACAATGGGGTGCATAGATTTTAGAAATCTAAATGTATCAACACCTAAAGATGTATGCCCAATGCCAACGGTAGATTCTTTAATTGATTCTACTGCTGGATACATAATGTACTCCTTCATGGATGGGTACTCTGGTATAATCAAATATACATAGATGAAGAAGATGTACATAAAACTGCTTTTAGATGTCCATGTGCGTTAGGGTGTTACGAGTGGTTGGTTATGCCTTTCGACCTAAAAAATGTTTGGGCCACTTATCAAAGGGTAATGAATTTAATCTTTCATGACATGATTGACGAATTTATTGAAGTATATGTAGATAACATAGTAATTAAATTGCTCAAAGAAGAAGACCATCTTTGCCAATTAAAATGTTCATTTGAGCGAATGAGACAGTACAAATCAAAATTGAACCCTTTAAAATGTACATTTGGTGTCAATGCAGAAAACTTCATTGGTTTCTTGGTGCACAAAAGGAGAATTGAACATGATAAAAATAAAGCAAAGACCATACTAGAAGCTAAACCGTCTAACAATAAAAAAGTGTTGCAAAATTTTTTAGAACAAGTCAATTTTTTAAAGCGTTTCATTTCTAATTATGCAGGACGAATAAAAGTGTTTTTGCCTATCTTAAAGTTCAAAGGTCGGGATGAATTCGTCTGCAATGAAGAACACTAAAAAAATTTTGATAGCCTAAAAACTTACCTGTCATGGTGTCGCATATTCAAGGACAGCCAATGAAAATATATATATGAGCTGAGCTAGAGTCTATAGCTAATATGGTCTCTCAGGAAAACCAATTGGGCGAAGAAAGAGCAGTCTATTATCTTAGTAGACTGTTGACTAAATGTGAATTATGCAGCTATAGAAAATTTATGTTTAGCTCTTTATTTTAAAGTAAATCTAATTAAGTACTTGTTTTCCTCGCCCTATTTTGCATCAAATGATCGGTCTTTGGACTCTAGCTTTGTCTGAATTTGAAATTTAATATGTTCCGCAAAAGGCCATTAAGAATCAAGCACTAGCTGATTTTTTGGCTGATCACCCATGTGTTAATGTTCCAAGTAAAGTGGAGCTAGACATTGACTTGTGTGAAATAAAACATTGGACATTATACTTTGATGGTTCAAAAACTGCCAATGGTTCGGAGTTGGTATAGCATTAATCGATACATTCAGTGTAAATTATCAATTCTTTTTTACATTAGATGATTTATGCACCAATAATCAGGCTGAGTATGAGGCAGTTATCGTGGGCCTAGAGTTATTACTAGAAATAGGAGTAAAAAACATGATCGTTAGAGGTGATTATTAGTTATTAATTAACCAACTGGTTGGCACGTTCAAATGTTAAAGTAGCTATGTTATAAGCTTGTACGAAATCACTCAGGAATTACTAGAAGAATTTGATCAAGTGGAGCTTTAATATGTGAATAGAATATTTAATGATATAGCAAACGAATTGGCCCAAATGGCATCAGGTTACTCTAAAGTGTTGGACCTTGACTCTGTGTATGAATATGGAGTGATAATGTCTGTAGTACAATGAAAGGCAAAGAGATTCAACATTCATTGCATAGAAGATGGAAATATGGTGAATTAGAGGGAAGAAATAAAAAAGTTCCTAGAAAAACTTGATGGAAAGAGTGAGAGGAGAATGAAGTTGCGCGCCCTAAATTATGTGTTGATAGATAGATAATTGTACAAAAAATGCTTAGATGGAGTTGTGTTAAAATGTATAAATTTGTTAGATGCCAAAACAATAATGGCAGAAGTGCATGAAGGAATATGCGGGGCGCACCAAGCTGGCCAAAAAATGAGATGGTCGAGTGTGAGAAGTGGATATATCTTGCCAAAGATGGGATAATTGTGCGCCCAATACACTAAGAGTTGTTTAGCATGCCAAAAGTATGGCCCAATTTAAAGGATACCAGCGAGTGAAATAATACCTATCATAAAGCTTTGACCGTTTAGGGGTTGGGCGATAGACTTGATTAGAAATATTTACTCTCATTCGTCCAAACAATACACATTCATCATAGTAGCCACAAACATTTTCATCAAATGGATAGAAGTTATTCCCCTAAAAGAGATCTCTCAAGGGAATATAATAAGGTTCATCCAAGATCATGTAATCTATAGGTTTGGGATACCACAAACCTTAATGATGGATCATTGAACTTCTTTGAATGGGGATCAAGTAAAGCAATTTTTGGACGAATTTGGTATTAAGTTGTGTTACCACACGATTACGATATGGCTGCCACGTCAGCACAGGCCCCATCTAAGCCCAACAAGGGCCCAGTTCGTAATCTATCAAGAATCCTATCTAGGCCCTGCTGAGGTCTTGGAAAGGCCCATCACACGCTTGGGCCTTCGGCAGCCAGAAATCCGCAAGTCATGTGGAGGGCCTCGACACCCGCATGCGAACCATAGGGCCTCGTCAGGCCTCGCACCACTCATAACCAGTGAGCAACTCGATACGTCGGGACAACCAGAGAAGTAATTAAATAAAGACTGCGTTGGATTGGGCGCACGAATCTCCACAAGGAAACACAATCATGATCTCCTAAAATCATGCAACGTGATAAACTCAAGGAAGAAAGACAATCTCGGGTATCTTTATCACATAAGGAAGGAGAATCCGATTGGAAACCTAATTGATTTGTCTTCCAAATCAATTAGGATTCTTGCGCTATAAATACAAGGTCTCCAGTTGTTCCAAGGTACGCACTTTTTACGCTTAAGAATCCCACCCTAAACTCTGCTCAAATCTCTGCCTGCTTGTCTCTCCCACATCCCTCTTTTGTTCTCGCCCCCATGTATTTCTCATATACCGGCAGTTGACTTGATCGTCGGAGTGCCAACGATCGCCGGACCCCTTTTCTCCGGAGATCTTGGTGCCTAACGGTCGTCCTAGTGTGCAGGTAACATACGAGCTGGCAGAGGAGTGACTGAAGATCTGTTGACACGTGGACTAGTACAGGTTCAGACGTCAACAGATTGGCGCCGTCTGTGGGAAACAAAAAACCTTACACGACCAAGTACTTTTGGTAAAACGTGTCTTCTACCTAAAGGAGTATGACATCCAAACAGTCCACAGAAGAAGAGGTGGAATCCCACCACACCAACCTGCGACAGGAGAGCATTCAAGACCTGCAGAACATCACCCGTCAAGGAAGAGAAGACATAAGAAGAAACGGACGATGGAACAGGAGAATCAGGACCTCAAGATGGACAACGCCCGGATGAAGGCCACGCTTGAACTGTTGGAGAATCAATCTCTCCAACATGGACCCAAGCGCAGCCATGCCCGAAGGAGTCCCTCACCCACTGGCTCGCTGGACAGCCATGGCTCCCGAGAGGAACCCCCCGTTTCTAACGACCAGAACCCTCGGAACCCAGCTCCAAAGCCCCCGCAGGACGGTCACAAAGGGAGGCCCTTCCCTGTACGTGAAAGCCACCCGGTTCCTGCAGCTAGCGTGTTTGACAGGTTGGGAGTGGGGTCTTCGATTGCACCCCCCCAGCCCACACACAGTAGGCGCAGTGAACATAGCGAGGCCCGTACGAAAAAGAAGAAGGACCCGAAGGATCAAGGAAAGGCCGAAGACGAAAAGGAAAGGCTGGAGTGTTACGAGGACGATGATAACGAGAACCTACCGTTCACCAATTACATGAAGGCAATGGAGGTGCCAGCCAACTTCCGAATGCCAATCATGGACAAGTATAATAGAAGAGGTGATCCCACGGACCACATAAACACCTACAAGACAAAACTCCAGGGCCAATCTCTCGCAGTGAAGTGTCAGAATTTCCATACCACACTCACGGGTGACGGGAAAAGGTGGTACAACAAGCTGAGGCCAGGAAGTATCCGAAGCTGGCCACAACTTAAGAGGAAGTTCGTCAACGCCTTCATTGGCAACCGGACAATGATTGCTGACATCGCCCAGCTCAATGATATCCGGCAAAAGGAAGGAGAAACCGTCAAAAGCTACTTTAAACGATTCACCAACATCATCAACAAGATCGAGACGGTGACCGACGAAAAGGCCCTGGATGCACTGATAACGGGGCTACACATGCGAACTCCCTTTTGGAGGAACGTTCAAAATAGTTAACCGAAAGTCTACAGCCAGCTGGTGGACATGATCCAGCGCGAAATCCGATCAGAAGAAACGATCAAGAACAGAGAAAGGGCTGAAAGGGAAAGAGGAGATCGATACAGGAGAGAGGGGCGACGCTCTCCGGAGCCTCGGTTCTCCCGTTTTCAGAGGAGGCGTTCTCCAGAACCAACCAACAACCATTACCGGAGGTTCAATCAAACGGAAATAGCCCCAGCCCCATGGGCACCAGTAGCGGCCCTCCTACCCGCCGTGATCCCACCCAAGTTCTGTCGTATACATAGGACCAGAGTACATAACACAGAAGATTGCCCGGATGTGAGAGAGCTAATCAATCGTGGGAACCACGGTCCAGGCGAGAGGGATCAAGCGGCGCGAGGACGTCGAGGATCGCCCACACAGGGGCGTAGACCTCTTCTTCAGCACCAGAACGATGGACCTCGCCGTGACGAAGGAAGGAACGAGGGGGACAGGGACCAACCGAGAGCTGAGAGGCCCCAAGGAGCCCCACCTATCCGCGAGATAAATACCATCTTCGGAGGACCGTATGTCAGAGGAAACACGATGAACTCGCGATGTAACTATGCGAAGGCAGACAGGGGAGAACTCCTGGAGAGTTGGCAAGTACACGGGCATCGGCCTAGAGTGCCGCCAATCTCGTTCACTGAAGAGGACGAATCCGGGATACATTACCCACATTGAGATGCCCTAGTGGTACGCGCCATTATCGCCAGAAACGGCCTAGGCCGGATGTTGGTCGACGACGGGAGCGTCGTGAATATCCTATTCGGCAACGCGTTCGACCAAATGGATGTGGATCACTAACTGACGGCCATCACTGAGCCTCTATTTGGTTTCACAGGGGACAGTCTCGTCCCGCGAGGAAAGATTACCTTGGCGGTAGATTTCAGAGAACTACCTTGCCACTTCTGGAAATTCATGGAATTCCTAATAGTGGACACCCGCTCCACCTACCACGGGGTCCAAGGTAGGCCCGCGCTGAAGGATTCACAGGCGGTTACGTCCGTACACTACTTGGCGATGAAATTCCCGACTCCCGGAGGGATAGCTAAAACCCGGGGTAATCAGACGGAGGCACTAGCATGCTACATGAACGCGTTACGAAAAACCGCCAAACGCGAGGATATCACCCCAGCCGCAGCAACTTGAGACCTTACCACCGGCATCTCTATTTTGTCTTTTTCCTGCATTGCTTTGATCTCTTTAGAGATTTTTCCATTTTTGCCGGACGCCAAGAAACTAAGCGCCGTTCAATAATATTCGACTTTTATGAATTCAAAGTGTTTCACATACGAAGAGTACCAACACGGCAGCGAGGGAGTGTGGTTCGCGGCCAACTCTATTAACTCGCTGGGTAAATATTTTACGCGTAAGTAAGCAAGTATAATCGACTCGGCAGCGAGGGAGTGTAGTTCGCGGCCAACTCTATTAACTCGCTGGGTAAACATTTTACACGTAAGAAAGCAAATTCGAAGAACACGGCAGCGATGGAGTGTGGTTCGCGGCCGACTCTACTTAACTCGCTGGGTAAACATTTTACACGTAAGAAAGCAAGTACAAAGAACACGGTAGCGAGGGAGTGTGGTTCACGGCCAACTCTACTTAACTCGCTGGGTAAACATTTTACGCGTAAAGCGTGCGAGTACACCTAACCCGGCAGCGAGGGAGTGTGGTTCACGGCCAACTCTACTTAACTCGCTAGGTAAACATTTTACGCGTAAGAAAGCAAGTACAAAGAACACGGCAGCGAGGGAGTGTGATTTGCGGCCAACTCTACTTAACTCCCTGGGTAAACATTTTACGCGTAAAGCGTGTGAGTACACCTAACCCGGCAACAAGGGAGTGTGGTTCGCGGCCAACTCTACTTAACTCGCTGGGTAAATATTTTACGCGTAAGAAAACAAGTACAAAGAACACGGCAGCGAAGGAGTGTGGTCCGCGGCCAACTCTACTTAACTCGCTGGGTAAACATTTTACGCGTAAAGCGTGCGAGTACACCTAACCCGACTGCGGAGGAGTATGGTTCGCGGCCAACCCTGTCAGACCACTGGATAAAACGGTCAACGCAAAAGTACGGAACTAGAATTCATTCGATGGCAAATAAAATTCGATCATGGCTTGCGAACCACTCCAGGCTACCAGGGACGTTATTTGCGACCTCGGACTTGTACCAATAATTTCGTAAGCAACACTAAACGCCGACGAAGCCTGAAACAAGCATATAATTCAGGGGCATCACAAACACGATAAAGGCACGTACACACAGATATGAAGGTAACTCGGCACCTCTTTATTAAATACGAAATACAATACAGGAGAAGGTATAACTGCAATATATTTTAAAACCCCCGCTGCCTCTTCGGGCCAGCACATAAATGGGGTAACTAGATCTACTGACCCTATCCCCTAGTCTACGTTGGCTCCGCCCAGGTTGGGGAACCTGACTTCACCATGATTGGGAGTCTCCCAAGCCAACTTGAGTTAATTTGATGGCTTATTAGACCATACTGCTCAAAAAATGCCGTTGAGGCCTTTTTTGGCTGTGGGAGACCCCCATAGCCCCATCAACCGTTCAGGAGAGGGTCGGGCTAAGGCCGCTAAGCCTAAATCCCCACCCCGTACGTTTGGTTTCCTGAACGTTGATTGACCAAATTTTTGGTCCTCTGAATGTTGATTCTCAGATTGACAGGCATCTTGATGGATGCCAGCTCTCTAGCCGCACCACCATCACACGTTTTCTATCTCTATCTCGATCGCATGATAATGGCAGGTTATGTGCAACAGCCTCACGATGGAAGAAGAGTCTTGTTAGGCTTACATCCTATTTATAAAGGGTTACGTTGGAAAGGGGTGTAATGCAATAATTATGGTCATAACAGGGAATCTGGAATGGCGCACGGACGTCCTACCACCCCAAGACATTGAAGACGCCAGCCTTCTGGGTTCTACCAGGTGTCTGCGTCATCAATGCTAGGGGAATGATTCTCAACTTTAAAGCGTCTTCCCCCCCCCCCTCCCCCCCCTCTCCTCTCCCTCACGCGTACACAGAATCGAAACGTCGGATAAGCAAAAGGTCAATTCTAATTTTGTTTTTCAATTAATTCGGGCAAAACACATAAAGATTACAAAATATAAGTACCCCGCCGCCTCTTCAAGGGTCGGCACACTGCGGGCCTCCCTCCGTTGGAGGGGGTGTCTGATCACCTGCGGTCTAGGTCCAGCGTCAGGAGCCTGAGCCTCGGCAGGGCCCTGCCGAAGGAACGAAAGGTCCCATTTCGGGTGGATCTCCATGATGCTCTCCACCAACTGCTCGCCTCCAGCTGTCATCAAACGTTGGGCGAGGTCCCGATACTCAGGCGTCTCCACAAAAGCATCCTGGTAAGCCTCCACCGCCTTGGCCCCAGCAACCGCACACTCAGCCCGGACCCTCTCCAGTTCCTACCTCGTGTCCGCCAGTAACTTGCCCTCCTCCGCGACGATGGTCTCCAACCTACTAGTCGCGTTGGCAAGGGCTTCCTCGGTGGCAAGTGCCCGGTCCTCGGCCAACTTTTGGGCCTCTTCAACGTGCTTTTGTGCCTCTTTGGCACTCTTCTGAAGCTCCTCAGCTCTGTTTCGAGTGGCCTCGGCAGCCCGCTTATTTTCCCGGGCATCTTTCAAGCACTCTTTCGAGGCCTTCAATTCAATCTCATATTTCTCCTTAATATTCGCCTCCCTTGCAACAGAGGCGTTGAGTTTGAATCGAAGTCCCCCTCTTTCGGACTCCAGCTGTGCCTTCTCGAGCTGAACAGCTTTCAGCTCCTCGGACAGCTTGGCGACCTTGGCTCCCTCCTCATGGCACTGGCTGTCATAACTTTCTACAATACTGAACAGCTCTTTGCTCAGCACCATGCCCCGTATCAGGTTCATTTCCGTCATCTTCAGTCGCTCTCGTACAGTGGTCCCCTCGACAGTCTTCTCCCATTTCTGGGTCCAGTACTTGTGTACGCTTGCCGCCATAATCGCAGGATGGGCTGGAGTATCTCTAGGATGAAAGTTTCCAGTTCTCCCTGGCGTTGGGTTATCCAGACAAGTCCTCCTTGGTCAGACGAGGGGCCAGGTTTCTTCACACCCTCGGTCCGCCCTGATTTACGGGCATCCTCCATAAACCTCCCTCCAGACACGGAAGCCTTCCTTTTTCGCGCACCCATGTCGCCCACGTCCTCGGCAATGTCCTTCCCCTTGTCCTTGGCTGGGATGGGGTCGGGTGATAGATCAGTCGCCAAAGGAGGAGAAGGAAAAAGAACGACCTGACTTGGGACGGGCTCTGGTTGCGCAGCCGCCGGAAGACCTTGCGACGACCCGGGTGCCTCTCGAACGGGCACCTGAGCGGAAGACCCCTCTCCACTAACAGGGCGGGCAAGGTGGAGTGTGGGCACGCTTTTGAACCTGAAAGCTGTTAAGCACATATGTTAGTGATCGGCGCACCCAGATAATTCCACGCCATAGCACCAGAACATCGAAGCAAGTGAAACTTACACATTAGTCCGCAGCTGGCCAAAATTTTATCGTCTTTCAAGAGATTCCCAAGGCTCCAGAAGTCGCTGCTGAGAGACCAAACCTTATCCCACTTCGACCTCAGCTCTCCTTGGCTTCTCTTCGGGATCGATGGCTTCCCGCAATCTGCAAAAGGGAATAAATACATCAAGTCAGGAATCGTAATCAAAATTTCATTCGATTGTGGCGAGTTATACCAAGACCTCCGAAATGTCGAGGGATAGACACGTGCGGAAGGGGGTCCTCGGGCGTAAATTCCCAATACTCGCCAACGAAGATGAACCTCTCTTTCCAGTTGTGTACCTTGTTGGGACTGTCGGTGGCCATCTCCCATTTCTGACCCAGCCGGGGAGATATATTATACCAGCTGGCGGACCGACAAGGACGGTATATAGACTCAAACTCCCTGGGAGACAAGTCTCCTCCAGCCTTGGCAACGCTCCACAAAATGTAGGAGGCTACCATCTGCCCCCAGCCATTTGGCGTTATTTGACAGGGAGCCAGATTCCAGTCCCTCAACACTTGGTGAAAGAAAGGGTGCATGGGTAGGCGAAGGCCTTGTTGCATCGCAGGCTCGTAGACCGCCACATACCCTTCGGGCGGATGGTCGGCACGCTCTTCTGGGCTCGGGGCTCTGAGCGTCACGGACAAAAGAATATCGTAGGACAATCGTACGTCCTCCAACTCTACCTCTGTAATCCTCAATTGGGCCATAGACGCTTCGGTTGCCGACCGTTTCAGCTCCTCGTCCAGAGCCCTCGTAGCCGGAGCATCTCTCTTGTCCAAAGATCCCCTCATTTCAAGCACCCCCGCGTCCGACCTCCCCTTCGCTACCGTCTCTCCCACCGGCACGGAGGGCCTAACCTCTCTCCCACTCGTCGACGGAGCCGACGGGTTCATAATCGGAGGCTCTGGATTCACCCCTCCCACGACTCCAGAAGAGGAAGATAATGTAGGGCGTCGGACGGGTTCTGTGAGTCATCGTTTCCAGATGACATTTGGCCGTATCCAAGTAATGGTATCGTACTATGACTATGAAAATAAATAATGCAAGCAAATTTCAACCGCTTTCTGAGTGCTTACCTCGAATGTCCGACTCAAATGGCACGCCAGCTATAAGCGTCGCGCTTATCGGTAGAATAACTACAGTAAAGCATGAAGGTAAGAAGAAGGTACAACTTTTGGATGGATGCCTGGTTTATATAGGCACACTCACACATCCACCGTCTAGATCCCAAGCGTTCCATCTGGGCATACGGATGGTCGACGCGTGTCTTCAATGGTATAGCAGGCGGGAAAGCGAAACATACGCATTTAATGAATCAGGGGCGCATTTGCCCCACGCGCGTCCCCACTCTTCCTCTCACTCCACCGCATTTAATGCGTACACCTCCTTACTCATGATTGCCTGACCAGAGATGGACAGTCTTGATAGACAGAATCACACCATCAGGGGACACATCAGCATTGGCCTGGTCTCTTGAAGCCCTCACCCGTCATGAATGTTCGACTTCGGACTTGGGGGACTATACTGGGTATGTTGAATGGTTGGGTAGGTTGAATAGTTGAATTACTCCCTGCCGAACCACCTTGAGGGGATATATTTCCCGCGAAGCGCATTCCTGTGAAGCACATCAACATTCTGTTTATCCTCAAAAGTCCCACGCCCATTATAAATAATAGACTTGGACTTGGGGGACTACTGTTAACACACAATTACGATATGGCTGCCACGTCAGCACAGGCCCCATCTAAGCCCAACAAGGGCCCAGTTCGTAATCTATCAAGAATCCTATCTAGGCCCTGCTGAGGCCTCGGAGAGGCCCGTCACACGCTTGGGCCTTTGACAGCCAGAAATCCACGAGTCATGTGGAGGGCCTCGACACCCGCATGCGAACCATAGGGCCTCGTCAGGCCTTGCATCACTCATAACCAGCGAGCAACTCGATACGCCGGGGCAACCAGAGAAGTAATTAAAGAAAGACTGCGTTGGATTGGGCGCACGAATCTCTACAAGAAAACACAATCATGATCTCCTAAAATCATGCAACGTGATAAACTCAAGGAAGGAAGGCAATCTCGGGTATCTTTATCACATAAGGAAGGAGAATCCGATTGGAGACCTAATTGATTTGTCTTCCAAATCAATTAGGATTCTTGCGCTATAAATACAAGGTCTCCGGTTGTTCCAAGGTACGCACTTTTTACGCTTAAGAATCCCACCCTAAACTCTGCTCAAATCTCTGCATGCTTGTCTCTTCCACACCCCTCTTTTGTTCCCGCTCCCGTGTATTTCTCATATACCGGCAGTTGACTTGATCGTCGGAGTGCCAACGATCGCCGAACCCCTTTTCTCCAGAGATCTTGGTGTCTAACGGTCGTCCTAGTGTGCAGGTAACATACGAGCTGGCAGAGGAGTGACTGGAGATCTGTTGGCACGTGGACTGATGCAGGTTCAGACGTCAACAAGTTGTTAAATTTCACACCTTACTACGCCCAGTCAAATGGCCAGGCAGAATTGTCAAATAAAGTTCTTAAAAACATTATAAAGAAGATGATAGATGAAAAAGCCAGAAATTGGCACGAATGTTTAAACAAGGCTTTGTGGGCTTATAGAACGTCTCTACATTCGAGTACGAGAATTACCCCATTTCAACTTACTTATGGGCAAGAGGCAATATTGCCTATGAAAATTAACGTGCAATCAATTAGGGTGGTTTTGCAAAATAATTTGAACAGTGATCAATATACTGAATCTTTGGTTCAAATTTTGTTAGAATTGGACGAAATAAAGCTAGACATCCTAGATAAATTGCAAGTTCAAAAGCAAAAAATGGCCAAGTATTATAACAAGAAAGTTGTGGCAAAGTTTTTTTTAGGTTGAACGAGTTATTTTGGAAAACAATACTTCCTTTAGATAGTAAAGATAATATGGGAAATGGTCGCCCAATTGGAAAAGTCCATACATGGTAGAAAATGTATTACCCAATAGAGCCTATCACTTAGAAGATTTAAATGGAACAAAGTATGTAAGATCTATCAATGAAAAATACTTAAAGAAATAAGGTCCTTCAATATGGGAAAGTGAACAATTTATATGTTTGAGGCAAGTAAATTCATTCAAGTCAAATAACAATTGTTGCATTAAAACATCCAGAGTCAAAATCGTTACAAACTTCAGGACGTCATCGTCCTATCCTATAACCGCTGCCCTTATATAGATTTAGGACACTATTTTGCCACATCCAACCTCTCCAGAATAGACCTCATTTGGTAACGAAGCTTTGACCACTCAGAGCACTGGCAAGTATCAACAATGGACAATTCCTCCATAACCATGTCAGGATCATCCACTGTTACTTTTGAATAATGTGCCATCAGAGCTCTGGTTCGCTTAATCTCTTGAGAGACATTACTCTTCTTGGATGCCAGCCTTATTTTGCGATCATCAATCTTGACCTGAATGTCCCTCATCTCAGTTTCTAGACTCATAAACAGAGAGTCTTCAATCACGACCTCAGAGGAAAGCTCGTTCAAGGAAGACTTGGCTTTATCAATATCGATATTCAAAAACTCATATTCAGCCACAGCCTGCACGAAACTTGTTTTCTTGCTCTTCAACTCTATATTATCAGATAGTAAAAGGCTCACCTCCTGATAAATCCCTCTCAAAATCAATCTAATGTCAACTGGGAGTTCAAGGGTAGGACGTTTGAGAGCATCACTAAAACGTTCAAGTAATTCTTTTTTACTAGCACTACTCACCCGGGATATGTCCTTGTCTATAAAGGAGGTATAAGCCAGAACAGCCTTCTTGAGAGCCTTCATGTCTTCAGTAGAAGAAATAGAAGAAGCTGAATGGCGAGTTGCAGAAAAAGAGCGTGGAGCAGAACTCGCCTTAACTTGCTCCCAAGATGTAAGGTCTGGATTGAACGCAAGACAAAATCAGCGTCCTTTAAGAAAAACAATAGATGTCATTAAAGTGTCGCCATTACTACGATACGAAAGCAATGAAAAAAACAAAATGTACCTCATTAGCAAATTTGGGCGAAGAAGGTGTTTCTTTGGACAAGGAAAAAGGAACAACAGTTTCAAATTGTTCTTCAGGCTTGGAGTTTTTTTGGTGAGTATGCTCTTCCAAAATGGGCATCTCAACAAAGACTACTACGAAAACAAAGGTTAAACATGAAAAATCCATATACACAAAAAGGATGGTGTGTATTGTATTGGGCACTATCTTCCAGCTCCATAACTATTGGACGGGCATATTGGGGTTGGAGAGTGTAAGCCACCATAGCAAAACCTTCATTGGGAGGAGATTGAGCCCTTTCAGCCGCTTGGACGAGTGACTTTGAACTTTGAGCTTCTCAATGATAGGAACAACGAGAAAACCAATGATGATTGGTGATTGAGAAGCGACATGAGAAGAGATAGATGCTCTTTAAAAGAACTAAATAACAGGTTAGTATGTCAAACACATGCAATAAAGAATAATTACAAATGATCAAAAATTTAGTACATTTTTTTTAGAAGAGCGGGAGCGTCTTCTTCATCTGAGTCATCGGCCTGATGTGGGCTTGACCGTTTATTGCTAGAAGTTCTCTTTGGACTAGTTTGAGCAGATAAAGCTGAATGGGATTCAGTTGAGAGAGATATAGCATTCTATTTGGAGCTGGGCGCAAAGGAAGAATGAGCTCTTCTGGGAGACTTTGAAGTGGGATTGCACTCAAGAGTATGAAACATGAAATGAACATTAGAAATAAAAGGCATGTGTCTTACGTTCGACCAAAACTGGTTGAAAAGAGAATGAGTAATAGATGCAGGATTAAAAAGGGACTAGAGAAAGCTAGTCATTAGGGAATTGTTTTGGCTCTCAATGGCCTTCGCATCGTCCCGGGTGATGGTATGAAAACACTCATTGAAGTTTTTAGAGTAGCAAGGAGGAATCGACCAAGTTTGTCCCAACCTAAATTGACGAACAAAAAATTGAGGAACATAAACTTTAACCCCCAGTATTTGCATTTATTCCAATGATTAAATCATGGAACAGCTCTCATCCAACCAAAAATTGGACCCAAATGGGCAAACTAGCCTCTATTTCATTAAAAGTTGAGGGAGGTTAGACGTACGGATGGATTTGATGTGCAGAAAAAGAAAAATAAGAAAGTAAGTAGTTCAAAGTATAAAAATAAGTAAAAATATCCCTACTAGATTGAGTTATTGAACTGAGTTGATTAATTGCCAGCCCGTAACAACTAACTGAGCAAGTGGCCGCTGAATGAGCGTCAAAATAAGGAAAATACGTCCTAAGCCATAATTGGGCGAGCCAAAGGTGTCTACTACCAGTGGGAGAAGCAGAAGATCTTAATTAATCTTGGAGGGTGGCCATACCTCTATAAATAGTAGCCAAAACAAAAGAACAAAGGTTTAAAGGCTTGCCATGTGTGAGTTCATTGGAAATAGGTAAGTAACCTATGGAAGGCTTAATACTGGGGACACAGACAGCGAACTTACATGGCCAGTAGTGGATAAAGGCTACGCATTCAAAATGATTAGGCTCAATCACAGTATTGTTGTGAAGTGTTTGAAGTTGCTTGTATGAGCCAAAAAATTGATTCTCTATTGCGGGGGTGCACAAATAATAATCATTGCAGGCGAGATGGTGGTACCAATATAGGGTAAATTGGTTAAGGCACTAATGTCCCTGAGAGTGACGAACATGGGAACCAGAGAGACAAAAGTGTTGTAGTCAGAAGTCCAAAAGCACAAGGCAATGGAAAATAAGATGGGGTCAAAAGTAGGGATATCAAGGGTAAACTCTAACAAATCCAGAATGCTAGCTCGCTTAAAAAGCTCTCTAGTAGGTTTATGACCAACCATACGTTTATGCCAAACATGGAAACTAGTTTCTGATTTGGGCTAGGTGCGTATGCCGGCACTGTGAAGTGAGGGTAACTGAAATGGCTCAAGGAAAGGGAAAGTTGAGCTGTAGGAAAAAGCTGGACGACAGGTGAACTACCCAACAACGTCAACAATATTAAACACAGGACCAAGGTGAAATTCGTAATTTTGAGTGTTCGCTGGTAGTAAACAATTAGGACTAACCAATGGTTGAGAAAGTAAAGTTTGAAATTCCTCAAAAGAAAAAGAATATTTTGCTGCCATTGTAAGCAAGAGCGAGAGTAACAATGGTGTTCTTAGTTTTTTGAAAAGGTAAAAGTGTAAGTATGAAAAAGAAAGGTGAAAAGTGGGGTTTATATGGAAATGGCGATGTGGCAAAAGTTTCATCAAAAAAGAAGCACACATCAGCCGCACCAACCTACTCTGGCTCAGCCGCACCACCCAGGGTGAAGCCACCCAAGAAGCAAGTGAAGCTAAAGTGCTTTCTAGTTTGAAGATGGAAATGCCTAATCAAGTAACCAAGAATCATTGATTTCGGAGGGCGCTGCCACATAGAAGGAACACCAAGGAGTTTTGTGCTTTTTGGGATTTCAAAAGTCGTGGAAAAAAGTGCAAAGTTTTGAATATGTAAAAATTAATGATTAACATTAATTCAGCCATATTAGGAGATAATTGTTGATGCATAAAATATTCTCAATATAAAGCCCTAAAGCAAAGGCCCAAAATAGGAAGCCCAAGCATGAAACTTGAGCGAATTATCAAGACGAGACCAAAAATTTCCCAAGCATGTAAAATGCTGAACAATATGGCAAAATGGGGCAAGGCATGGGCAAATAAAGCTATAACTGCATCGTGTAGCTAATGGAATAGTTTTACACATAACTCATAATCCAAGGTAACCATGAGTTAATGGAAAAGACATTATTGCAATTTTTTTTTTTTTTTTTTTTTTTTTTTTTTTTAGTCAACACACCATCACAGCCCCAATGTGGTTTTTAGGCCTCCATCAGGGAAGGACGGGGGGGTTAAGGAAGCCCCAACCATATATAAAAAGCTCATAATAGTACAAGGGAGGGGGGCATAAAACCTGACCTCCAAGCACAATCGAATGAAAGAGTAAGTGCAAAACAGAAATCAATAAATAAGGAGGTACTACCTCCCATACAAATGTCTAAAGAGAAACTATAAGCCTCTAACAGTAGGAAGTCCAAATTTGTCAATCTGGACTAGACTACGATGTCGTCGTGGAAGATCCTGAGAGCTGTACTCATAATAGTAGCGTCGATCCCAGCCATCTGATGCAAGAAGATCAGCAACCTGGTTGCCCTCTCGGAAGATGTGAGTGATAGTATCCCTGTCCAGTGCTAGTAGATGCCTGATGTGCCGTAGAGTAGCCTGAATATGCCAAGGTCCTCCTCCCTTGGTGATGCAGTGGATTGCTAATGTAGAGTCTGACTCCACCCATAGAATTGATAACCCAAGCCTCTGAGCCAGAATGATCCCGTCTAGTATAGCTCGTAGCTCCGCCTCGAGAATGGTGCAGTCGCCATAGAAAGAGAAGAATGCCCGAATGCACTGTCCTGACGAATCTCTGATAATCCCTCCGCCACTAGCAACCCCGTCCTTGACGCATCCATCAGTGTTGATCTTGTAGGATCCCACTGGTGGAGTACGCCAGAAAACTAAAGTGGGAGGAATTTTAAAAAAAGTGCTACGAAGTAGTGGTCAGTTATGGGCAAAAATTGCGTAAATAGTGATCAACATATAAATGAGGCAAAGACAGAACAACTCTATCACAAAGAAATATGTGAATTTATATTTGAAGTTTTTCGCTTTCTATTTACGAACCTTGTAATTTCGTGTGCTTACGCTCCTTTAAAGCAAATTGCATAATATAGTCTTTCAATTCAATCACTCATTGTTTGGATATTGTCTTAAAATGTCTCGTTCCTTACACATCGTCTGAGTAATCTTTTAATTGTTAGCACAAATCAAAAACACTCGAAACACAGCCATTCAAAAATTCAGATAAATTCAAAAATCTATCGATTTTTTTGCTGTTTTTGTTATTGAAAAACTGAGTCCTTAAATTTCAGAGTGGTGGGAGTTTTTTTTTTTTCTTCAAAATTCTTGAGCCATTACTGGGTAGAGGTCTCATCTCCAATGAAGTCTGATGACGGTCCATATTAGAAAAAGCTCATGTCGCAGCAGGTTGTCATCCAAGTCAATCCAGCCACAAAAATTGAACACGAATCGGACCCACTCGTCGGTCCATTCGAGTCGAGCCCATATGGACTGCAGTTCGGCCCAGTTCGGCCAGTATAAATAAAAAATTAATTTTTTTTAAATTACTTAAAAAATTTATAACTTATTTTACTTCAAAAAAAAATGTTTATATTTATAAAAAAAAATGTGTTAAATTACTAAATAAAAAATAAATAACAATGATAAATTCACATTTATTATTTATAACAAAAATGTTTACATGGAATTTATAGCTCATTTTACATTGAATTATTTCTAACATAGTGAATTTTACATGCTGCTTTTTTATTCGAATTAAGCAACGACTGTCACTCATGTCAGTCACGGCTCTACCATTTATTTTTATTTTTTTATTTTTTTAATATTAAACAAGCCAGCGGTTCAGCTTCATCTAGTCCGTGAACAGCCCGTTCGGTTCATGAACCGACCTGCGGTTACGAGTCTCCACAGGTGGGTCGATGCAAGTTTTGTCGGCCGCCTGTCTTGCACCTCTATTGCTGGATAATGTGAAGAGACGCAAATTAAAAAAAGAAAGATAAAAAAATGTGTGTTGACCAATTTAACTTTATAGGTAAAGAAAAATTAAAAGAAATTTGAGACCACGCACCCAATTAACAGCAAATTTGGACAGAATCCGTCCATAAGGACCAATTTTGTACCTAATGACATAAGTTAGAGACCTCCTAGCAAAAAATGAAAGGTTATGGACTAAGAACACAATAAGGACATACGTTAGGGACCATTTATGCCAAAATCCTATATAATTTTTATCCTATAAATTTTTGATATTATCCTTTTTCATTATAATATTTTGAAATTCTATTACAAAATTTTTCAAAATTTTTAAATTATGCCGGTCTCTAAAAATTTCTAACTCCGCCTCTAGGTATCAAAGGTTTAAAGTTTAAATTTTTTTTGTGGACAAAAATAAAAGGTTTAAAGTTTAAAGTTTAGATTTCGTTTGTGGGGAAAAAAAAGGTTTAAAGTTTAGATTTCTTTTTAGTTTCTCTTTGTTGGTAAAATCCTTTAAATAAGATGAGTAGTTATTTGTTATATGAAAAGAACATTGAGTTAAATTGTATATTATTAATGTCATACAACGGAAAATGTATATTTAAAAAAAAAAAAAAAATTGACATGAAGTTTGTAGAACTTTTCTCGCAATATTATTTGAGAAATTGGCGCAAATAGGTCCTAACGTATGATATTAGAATACAAATGATCCCCAACCTTTCATTTTTGGTAGAATGGTCACTAACCTATCTATTTAGGTGCACAATTGGTCTTTTCAAACGGATTCCATTAAAAACTATCCATTTAAGTGCGCAAATGGTCTCTCTCATTTTTTTTTTGTCGTTATTAGTAAAGGTAAAATGGTCAAATTACATTTTTCTTTCTTTCTTTCAATTGGTGCAAATTGTCCCTAATCTTTACTTTTGTTTTTTTTAGCGCAAATAGTCCCTAACCTATATGTTTTGGGTAGTAATTGGTCCTTTTTTGATAAAAAATACAAAAATATCCTTAGTTATAATTAAACAAATTTGCAATTAAATACCTAACCTTTGCAAAAAGTGAAAATGGGTCTGATACTTTAGGGCTTGTTCGGTAGAGTTTTTTTTGGGAAAAAATGGATTTTTTTGGTTACTTTTTAACTTTTCAAAGTTTTTGGTAGTGTAAAAATGATTGAAAAGTAAAAAATTGTAGGCAAAAAATGGGTTTTTTTTGGATAAAATGACAACCGAACAAGCTCTTAATTTTTTTATTATATTTTAAAAGAAATTAACAAATTGATAATATACTAAATTATTTTGTATATTTTATGAAATATTATAAAATAACTAAAATTTAAGTTCATAATTATTTACAAATGTGCTAATTAAAATAAGAGTAAATAATACTGGGGGTCTAAAACTTTTGAACCCTGTGACAATGGGATTCAGAACTTTTAATTTCTAGCACCTGGGTTCTTAACTTTTAAATAACGCCCGAGTGTAGTTCTTCTGTTAAAAAAATAGTTAGTTTGACAGTTAAATGGTTAAAATTTTCTTAAAATGACAAATTTACCTTTTCTCGAATTAAAAGAAAAAGAATAGAAAAAATAAAAACAAGGAAAGCTAATAACAGTAGTGGTGTCAATCCGAGTCACGCGGGCCGGGTCGACCCGCCTCCGATGAGGCCCGGTAACGGCCCGCGTTCGAAAAAGCCCGCGCCACTGCAGGTTGCGGGCCGGGTCGGCCCAGCCCACGAAATTTTTTCAAAAGCCCGGCCCACCCATTGGCCCATACGGGTCGAGCCCATATGGGTCGCGGTTCGATCCGGTTCGGCCCGTATGAATAAAAAATTAATTTTTTTTGAAATTACTAAAAAAATTTAGTTACTTATTGTAATTAAAAAATATATATATTTACATATATAACAAAAAATGTGTTAAATTACTAAATAAAAAATAAATAACAATGATAAATTCACATTTGTTAATTTTTTAATTCAATTTCTATTTTTTATTTATATATTTAAAGACTAAAACGTGAATGCATCTATCACATCTTTCACTTTAAATAGCTCTTTGCCATTTGTTTTTTTATTTTTATTTTTAAATATCATTTCAAATATGAAAGTTTGAATTTTCTGCCCATTTTTTTTTTTTTAAAATCAAAGCGATTCACGGGCCGGCCCGCGGGTTGGCCTCTTCGGCCCGTGAACGGCCCGCGGGTTGGCCTTCTCGGCCCGTGAACAGCCCGCTCGATTCACGGGCCGGCCCGCGGTTCCGGGTCGAGGCGGGTGGGCCGATGCCGGTTCGGTCGGCCCGCCCGTCTTGACACCTCTAAATAACAGCAGCAACTGCCACGCTGCTCGAGGAAAGACAAGAACAAAAGAAAAAGAAATAACAAAAACAGCCACCACCGCCGCCATCGGAGAAATCCACCAGATATGCAAGAAAATAAACCAAAAGAACAGCAGCCACCGCTGCCGGAAGAAAGCCGCAAGAAAAGGAAGCCAAAGCAAGAGCCACCACCGGCGGAGGAAAGCAACCAGAAATGCAAGGAAATGAAGCAGGCGAAGAACGAACAAATCCCAGAAGAAATGAACAAAAAATGCAAAAAAATGAAGTGTTCAGGCTCACTTTGCAACAACATAAAAGTAATGCAAAGACCTGAACTTTCATCATCCCAAAAACCCAGAAAAAAATATCATTAATGGCTTCTGCTTCTGAGATTGATGGTTCAAATAGATCCATTAGAACTACTTTAAGTGTACTGAATGGGAATGTTTTTTCTTTTTCATCTTCTTCACTTTTCTATTTCTTGTGCTTCCTCTTCAATTTCTGGATCCTTCAAAGGAATGCCTTTTAGGAAACTATCTAGTTGATATGAATGTAGATTGGTGGTGGATCATGTTCTTGGAATGACAAGAGATCCCTCTTTAAGAGCCACAATTCTTCCGGCAGCGGTGGCGGTGGCGGTGGCTGCTGATCTTGTTGCATTTTTTGCTTTTTATTTTTTTATTTTTTCTATTCTTTTTGTTTTAATTCAAAAAAGGGTAAATTTTTCATTTTAAGAAAATTTTGATCATTTAACGGTCAAACTAATTGTTTTTTTTTTTTAACAAAATGACTTTACTCAAGCGTTATTTAAAAGGTTAAGAACTCGGGTGCTAGAAATTAAAAGTTTGGGATCCCATCGTCACAAAGTTCAAAAGTTCGAGACTTCCAGTGCTATTTACTCTTATTTTAATTAGCACATTTGTAAATAATTATGAGCTTAAATTTTAGTTATTTTATAATAGTTCATAAAATATGTAAAATAATTTAGTATATTACCAATTTGTTAATTTCTTTTAATTTTTAATAAAAAAATTAAAGTATTGGACCTATTTTTACTTTTTGCAAAGGTTAAGAATCCAATTGCAAATTTGTTTAATTAAAACTAAGGATATTTTTATCTTTTTCATCAAATAAAGACCAATTGCTAACCAAAACATATAGGTTAGGGACTATTTGCACAAAAAAACAAAGGTAAAGATTATGGACCATTTGCATCAATTGAAAGAAATAAAAAGAAAAATGTAATTCGACAATTTTATCCTTACTAATAAAGAAAAAACAAAAAAAACAAAAAAAACAAAACAAAACAAAAAGAGCGACTATTTGCACATCTAAATAGATAGGTTTTAACGTATTTTTAACAGAATCCGTCAAAAAATGTCAATTACGCACCTAAATGGATAGGTTAAGGATCATTCTGTAAAAAATGAAAGGTTATATACTATTTGCGCATTAATATCATACATTAGGAATTATTTGCACCAATTTCTCATATTATTTTCAATATTTTGGACATGTTCTAATTCTTCCAAATTTCTTCAATTTTATATTTTCAACTTACAAAAAGAGAATATTTGTGTCATTATATGTGTTATATTATATAGGACATGCTACATGACATGTTGGGTATGTGCTAGATGAACGTCTCTAGCTAGAGTATCTTTCAAAAATCCAAAATTTAAAGTATATAAAAATTAGAGTACGTCATGTGGCGTGTTGGACACATATTTTGAAGTGTTCAATTAGGGTCGTTGTTTGAAACGTGTTGAAAACGTATAAGTCACTCTAGTAGGAATCCCCAAGCATCATAGCTTAGAATTAAACAAATTGAAGCATCCCTTTCTGTATGCACCACGTCAGAGTTCGGTCTTGAAAATGAAATTTAGATGGAGACAAGATCTGTGTCCCAAATATATATTTTTTAAGTTATCCATCATTTAAAAATATACATATAATTTAATAAATATAAGTCAATATTAATATTAAATATGAACATATTAAATAATTGTATTTATTAAATAATGTATTAATTTTTAATTAGTGTGACAGGGTGACAGCTTAGAAAACATATAGACAACAAATCTTGACCGGCTATAAAGGGGTTGACACTGATGAAGTGATGATTTATTACTTATCATCACTGTAAACTAGCTATACACAGAGAAGTTAACAAAAAATGGCAGATCAGAATCCACTACTTCTGCAAAGATCCTCTGAGTCCCCAATACTCGTGAAACAACAGCCGTCCTTAGATGACACGATCGAACAGTGCATCGGAAACTTCGGATGGACACAGTTCTTCCAAGCCACCCTTGTATCCTTCGCCTGGTTTTTCGATGCACAACAAACATTCATCAGTGTTTTTACTGATGCTCAGCCAAAATGGCACTCTACTTCACCGAGCAATTCCACATGTAACAATATCTGCGAAATCCCAAGAGATTCTTGGGACTGGGATTTGCCCGCTCACACGTCCATCATCTCCGAGTGGTCTCTTGATCAGTGTGCCGGCTCGATAGTCACCGGTCTTCCGGCATCGTCATTATTTTTGGGCTGCCTTGCCGGTGGGTTTGCCCTTGCAACCCTGGCGGATTCCTCTTTGGGCCGGAAGAACATGCTTGTTTTATCTTGCCTGTTCATGTCCCTAACCGGAATATTTACAGCACTCTCCACCAACGTATGGATGTATATCACCTTGAGATTTATCAGTGGATTTGGCAAGGCAACAATTGGTACCTGTGCTCTTGTTCTGTCAACGGAGCTTGTAGGGAAAAAATGGAGAGGAAATGTTGGGATCATAGGATTCATCTGTTTTACTCTAGGGTTTCTTTCCTTACCCGGGGTGGCTTATCTCACCAAAGGTTCGTCGTGGAGACTTCTCTACCTGTGGACTTGCGTTCCATCAGCTTTTTACTCAGTGTTCGTGCATTTCTTAGTTCGAGAATCTCCCCGATGGCTTTACGTAAAGGGCAGGAAGGAAGAATTTGCTGAAACACTGAGAAGCATTGCTGCACCGGAAAATCGGAGCAGCTTAACCCAAAGCTTCTTCGGCGGGTGCGTTGAGTGGGAGGAGGAATCTCAAGAAACTGACGTGTACTCGGCAATGAAGATCTTGTTGCAAAACTCTTGGGCTTTCCGGCGACTAGTGGCGGTTATGGTGGTTGGCTTCGGAGTTGGCATGATTTATTATGGCATGCCATTAGGCCTGGGCAACTTGTCATTTGATCTATACTGGAGTGTGGCACTAAACGCATTGTCTGAATTTCCAGCCTCCTTTCTAACATTCTTTCTTATAGAGAAACTCGACCGGAAGGTTTCAGTACTGGGATTGGCTCTATTGAGTGGAATTTGCAGTGTAGGATGCGTTCTAGTTAGGTGGAAGAGAATGCAAATCGGACTGGAGCTGGTGTCGTTCTTCAGCGCATGTGCCGCATTCGATGTGTTGTTGATTTATACTTTGGAGTTGTTTCCGACATGCGTGAGGAACTCCGGTGTGTCGATGGTGAGGCAGGCGCTGGTGTTTGGAGGTGTTTTCAGCCCCGTGCTGGTGGCTGCCGGCAGAAAGAATGGGTTTCTTTCATATGGGGTGTTCGGAGTAACAATAGCTGTATGTGGGTTATTCGTTGCATGCCTGCCGGAAACAAGGGGAAGGACATTATGTGACACCATGGATGAAGAAGAGCGCAAGAATGAAGCAATCAATAATGGAGTCGATAAAGTATAAAGATTAAAAAAATCATATTTTGATTAAAATATAAGATCAAGAATTTTTAGGGTGCGTATAATTTTGATTAAAATCATATTTTTTAAAAAAATTGATGAGAATCGAAAAGTGTGATTGAAAAGTTGTAAAAAATGTGGATTTTATGAAATGTGTGGTTAAAATTAATTGTTGATTTTAACTTCAATTTTTTAGCAAAAATTTAGGAGTTTGTTCTGTACAACTTTTTTTCAAAAAAAATCTACTTTTTTGCCTATTTTTATTGACTATTCAAATTTTATTATTGGTTAAATGACAAAATTATCTTTAGTCAACAAAATGTCATTTCATAGTAGAAATGACAATTTTGACATTTAAACAATTACAAAGTTTGAATAATAAAAAAAAACCCGTTTTTTGAAAAAAAAAAAAAAAAAAATGCACCAAACATGCTCTAAGTGAAATCAAACAAACCCTTAATTGTTGACAAGTTTGTTTCATTGACGGAAATAAGCCCCCATTTGGTATAGATTATAAACTGGTTTATTTGACCAAAAGAGTTTATTTGACCAAAAACAGTTTATTTGACCAAAATTTTTGTGTGTACAGCATGACATTTTTGACCAAAAAATAGTTAAATAAATCATAAACCAGTTTATAATCTATACCAAACGGAGACTAAGTTATAATAGCCAATGAAAACACCTCTTCCGTTTCTTTAATTATCAAAATTAGAGAGTCCATGTTGTCTCAAATGTGTCTCTTTAGATGTTTCTATAATAAAAAACTAGTATATCACCCCGTGCGATGCACGGTACTTTTTTTTTTCATGATAATAATTTTAAAATATTTTAAGAGCATATTGTTTACTTATTACATTCAAATAAAAAAAGTATCATCTAAATAACAATTGATTACATATTGATATTGAAAAAAAAAAAACATAGCTAATCTAGATTTTCAAACACCTCTTTCAAAACCATGTTTGTGGTGGAATTAGTTCACACGAATTAGTTGACACTCTATCCCTATCACAAATCAACATTTTCAATTCTGTACGATTTGTAACTCTAGACAATGCTATATAAAGTTGTCCATGACTAAAAACTGATTTTTTCATATATAATCCCATGTGGATTAAAGATTGGCCTTGACTCTTATTGATAGTCATAGCGTATTAGACAATTAATTAATTTTTGGTGCAGTTCATTAAATAACCCACTAATTTGTATAGTATAATTTGAAATTTGATTTTCTAAATTGTAAATATGCAGATTACGTTAATGATATTCTGCAAATTTATTGTTTTTCTATTTGTAGACAATTAGTAATATTTACATACTTTAAATCTTACATTGATTAATTAATATAGCATTCAATGTGATTATTAATACACGTGTTGGAATAAAGATGATTATTTAACAAATGAATAGTTGGAAATATAATTTGGGAGGTACATTAAATGTGATTATTAATTACTTTGAATGAAATGTTTATTTATTTTTTTATTTATATACATGGGAGATGTTTTGGACGGGAAAATAAGTTGACTTTTATTGATGACTATCTTACTTTTATATATATTAAGATAAGATTTACATATCATCAAATAAATGCAATTATTTAATGTGTTCACACTTGTTGTTAAGATTGATTTGTATTTATTTGATAGGTAAACTTTTTATTTGTGGAACGAATAAAAAAAACATGTATTTGAGATCTTGACTCAAAATGAAAATAATATTATTATTATGATAACACTATAAATGCAATAAAGTTGGTATCAAAGGTTTAAAGATAAAGTTTAGATTTCTTTTGTTGACCCAAAAAAAAAAAAAAGGTTTAAGTTTAAAGTTTAGATTTCTTTTGTTGACAAAAAATAAAAAGGTTTAAAGTTTAGATTTCTTTTTAGTTCCTCTTTGTTGGAAAAATCCTTTAAATAAATGAGTAGTTAATTGTTATATGAAAATAACGTTTGAGTTAAATTGTATATTATTAATGTCATACAAAGAAAAATGTATATAATAGATGAAAAAAATTGACGTGAAGTTTGTAGAACTTTTCTCGCAATATTATTTTGAATATTTTGGACATGTTCTAATTCTTCAAAATTTCTTTAATTTTATATTTTCAAATTACAAAAATGAGACTATTTGTGTCATTATGTGTGCTATATAGGATATGCTACATGACATGTTAGGTATATGTTGATGAGGCAAAATCGGTCGGCCCTATAACCCGACCTTTTGGGTTGGGTTGGGTTGGCCGACCCAAATAAAAAAGGACTAATATGGCCCGAGGGCTAGTGGGCCGACCCGATTTTGAAAAAAAAAAAATTGCCAATAAGTCATCTCCACATGACTTGTTTTAAATTAGGTCAAAACTTTTTTTTAAATTGTGATTAAGTCATCAACTTTTTTAACCATATTTTTCATTGACACAATCTTTCAACTCCACAAACCTCCTCCACCTCTGGTGACCTCCGACGAGTGCTTCTACGGCGCAATGTCACTTTTAAATTCTCTATAGTAAAATCTGGGTTATCTGCTATTGAAATTGTAAAGATATCTAAGCATTCATGGAAAGAATGAAGGATTTGTGAAAGATTTTGGTGTAGCTAAACTAGTTTTGGGATTGGTTTTAGACAGTTCTTTGGTGAAGATTTTGGATCAATTTCCAGTTGGGGTTTTAGGGGTTCTTTTGTTGTTTGCTGGGATTAAGTTGACTATGTGTTCAAGGGACATGAATTCTAAGAAAGAGTTATGCTTATTTGCACGTTGTTTCACTTGTTGGCTGAAGTACAGCACTTGTTGTGGGATTGTTGTACATTTACTTCTTATGACAAGAAGATTGGGTGATGGCACATATTGTTCCACAGTTAAGTGCAATAATCTGTAGATCAAATGTTGAACTGGAGTTGTCTCTGTGCTAGAGTATTTATAAGGATTATTTGTTTGATGAATTTCTATAGGGATAATACTGCATTATAGAAAACAGTATCATAGAATATAGTATCATTATATTAGTTGTGACCATGATTTGCAGCTTGATATTGTATTATAGAAAATAGCTCGATACTGTATTATAGAATATCAACTTGATATTGTATTAAGTTGGCCATTAAATTATTTCTTTCTGTTGTTAATTAATCATGAAAGTTGTTTGGTACTGTATTATACAAAATAGTATCACAACAGAAATGGGCATAGAATGCTGTAAATATGAGCTTGAATACTCCACCATCTTATATAAATAGGAGCTTGAATGATCCACCATCTAATTGATGTAAATAGGAGCTTGAATGTTCCACCATATAATGTTTAGTCACGTTGTGTTGTTTGATACTGTATTATAGAAAACAGTATCACAATAGAAATGAATATAGAATTCGCACACGTGCTCAGAATTTTTATTATAATATGTTTTCGGAATGGTCTCGACGAGACGGTCAAGACCAGTTGCTTTGCCACTGCGTATGATGGATTTTACCCGTTTGAAATCGTCTCTTTAACTTAAAATGGCAATCTTTAATTTTTTTTGTCAAAACAGTATCATAAATCCTCTAAAACAGTATCACGGATAAATGTATCTTTATTGAAACCACCTTTCATCTTTCTCTTGTTGAACATCCTTTGAACTTGATCCTTTTTCATTAACACTCTCAGTTCTTGATTCATTAGATCCTAAGGTTCACTACAAGAATTATAAACTTGTACTTGACTATTCATAACACCAAAACCTTCTGAATAGACACCACAAAACTGGTGTTTGAATGTATTTTATGCAAACAATATGGTCATATTGTGAATGTATTTTAAGCTGATTCATGAATCTCAAGGTAAGTCATGAATTAGATATTGTTGAAATTTCAACTTGTTAAAGAGATCTGTCGAGACTATGAACATGTTTGATATTCAGTTAAGACATAGATTCCTATTGGATAGATAAGTATAAATATATAAGGTGTTTAATAGTAGACGAATTAATCAGTACAGAATAAATAAGAGAATTTAATATTATTCTTAAAATGTTCCATTAATAGTATAAAATCATAAATTTAACAGTATCACAACAAAACATTATCACAACAAACAGTATCACATCAAAACATTATCACAACAAACAGTATCACAATTAATGTTTTTTACAATTAAGGGTATGTTGGTCTTTTAGCTCTAAAATGTGACTTTAATTGAATTAAGTTTTGAGCATATGACTTTAGAGCCCATAAGTGCCAAAACAGTGACCGGCCTTGAATTTACCCAAAAAAAAAAATTTCCCTCATTGACACTAGTCACTTATTTTGTGAATAGTCCCAATACATAATCCAAATAATATCAATCTAAAATTATCTAAGCCTAAGTCACCAATAAACATTAGTCCAAAAATTCCAAGATCCAACATAAAATTGTTTAGATTTAATTAAAATTTAGTTTAATTTGAGTTTCAATCCAAAATATATTTGGTGTGACAAGTAAATTATTTATTTTAAATTTACTTATAAGTAAATTTTTTAATTTAAACGAAACATGCTTATATCTCAAAGCAATAAGACTAGCATATTTTTAATATTTGTATTTTTTTTAAAATGTCTACAAATAGTATACAATTAACAAAATAAAATTATTATTTTGAGAGAAAATTGACGTTTATCTATCGACTAATACATGAGAACCCTAATTTTATAAATTATACTCTTTAAAAATCTCAAAATATATAGTCTAAATTTATATAAGATTGTATTTGATGTAATGTATTAGATTGTATAAAAAAATTATTTAAAAAAAAAAAATTAAGACCAAGTTGCCAATGGGCTGGACTGGACTAGCATATTTATGGTCCATACAAAATTGGGCTGTGCCAGTCTAGTCCAATTTCATGTGTAGCCCTGCTTTGACGGGTTGGACTGGTCCAATCAGCCCATTTGCCAGCTCTATATGCCAAATGAACGTCTCTGTAATATCTCTCAAAAATTCAAAATTTAAAGTACATAAAAATTAGAGTACGTCACGTGGGTATGTTGGACACACATCTTGAGGTGTTCGATTAGAGTTGTTGTTCGAAACGTGTTGAAAACGAATATTAGGAGTCCCCATGCTTCATAACTTAAAATTAAACAAATGAAGCAATCCTTTCGATATGTGTATGTGAGAAACAAAATGAAAGACAGAAATACAAAATTAGGGTTCTTTAATAACTTCAATCAATGGAAAATTCGATCATGGAAAAGCAGTAGTTGAGTGATAAGTGTGTTTTTACACTTATCTAGACCATCAAAAGTAAATCATTGTTAATGCTTTTGAGTTTAATTGTATTTAATTATGTGTTGATTTTATTATTGAAGGTAAAAATTGGATTTTGGTGGTGTTTTGAGCAAAATTGGCAAAAATGACTAGATTGAAATAAAAGTATAAATATGGAGACCAACTTGCAAACATCCAAAAGTTGAAGGACTTGAGATGAAAATAAAAGATGATGAAATTGAAATGAAAGAAGAAATCTAGGGACTAAACTAAAGATATTAGAAAGATGAAAAACTTATCGTACAAATAATCATAGACTTAAGCTACAAAATTGAAGGAGTTTTGGCCTTGCAATAGCAAGGTTCAAGGGGAGAAAAATAGCATTCAATCAGACATAACGTTGCGATCGCATAGATTTTGCCTTTGCAATTAGTTATCAGAATTTTAGCTTCCTTATTTTGAGGGTAACGATCCTTAATTGAGCTAAGTAGTTACTAAGTTCATGAGTTGAGGAGTTTAGACTTCTAACTATAGCTAGAGAGTTTAGACTTTTTTTTATATCTCTGAAAACCTTTTAAAGAGCTCTAAATCCCCTATAGCTTACATGAGTAAACTATTGTTAGAGAGCTAAATAGAGCCCTTTCAGGGCCTTAGATTAGAGCTCTCTAACGTTTCTTGAGTTACATACAAATAGAGGTTATGATTTAAACAAAAGAATATACCATATATAATAATTAAAGGAGTTTGGAGAGAAAAATTACATGAATCAAGGTAAGGTTTCAAACTTTGCAAAGAAGAGTGAGATTCTTAGTGCAAGGTCTTCATCTATTTCTTATTTTCGCTTCAAACCCGATTATGTATTCTATTCTTTTCTTTTGTTTTCATTCTTTTATGATGTGTAACTAAACCATAGTTGGGATGAACGGTGTAACCTATTTTAGATTCTTCAATTTCAATTCTCAACTTTTGAATATATGTTGATTATGTATTAGTTTTACTACTTCTCATAATGCTTAAAATAATTTGCCATTATTTTATTGAATTGTGGATTGTAACAAACTGAGTGGTAAATTATTAATCTAGATCACGAAATAAAATCCGGCAATTAGATAAAAAGTAGAGATACGCTTTTGTTATTGCTGCGGTATTAAATTGAATTCTTATGAGACTTAACGCATCTAGTTAAGGATTATTCTGACTTCACATAGAGATATAGTGAATTGATTTAATTAGATATGACTAATTTGAACTCGAGATAGTTAAATTGTGTTAAATTCGTGAATTCAACTAAGTACAACGTTAGGAAGAAAACTTGAGATGAGAGATTGAATATGATAACTATGGTGAATTCGTGAATCTTAACGCTTTAATCATCATATTTGATAAATTATTGATATTTGTGTTCACGTACGTTATTACATTGTTTTCTAAAATTAATAGTTATATGTTAATTGTTCAAATAAATGATTTCAAATTATATTCAATAGATTATGATTGAGATTAATTGAGTTAATATGTAAATAAAATAGTTTTCGTGGAACGATAATCCGAACTCATTAGGTCTACTTTATTACTTGTTTGTAATATTGTGCACTTGTAATTATTTTCACATTGAACATGTTTATTAGTACTTATAAGTTAGTCAAACATTATTTTCATTCACACGTTTCGTAAAATTCACAATTTTTACTTATTTATTATATCTACATTCTATAAGACTCATTACTTATAATTTAAAAACAAAATTACTAATCATATTCTTAATTATGATTAGAGGTGGCAAAATTGGCTCGACCACGGGCCGACCCATGTAGCCCTCCTTTTTAGGTTGGGTTGGCCCTAGCCCAAATAAAACCGGGCCATGATGGCCCAACCCATTTAGCCCGGACCGGCCTGATTTGGATTTTTTTTTTATTTTTTTTCTCCTTAACACTAATAACTTATTTTGTGAGTTCAAATAATATCAATCTAAAATGATCTAAACTAAATTCACCAATAAACATTAGTCCAAAAATTTGAGGATCCAACATAAAATTATTTAAATTTAATTAAAATTTAGTTTAATTTAAGTTTCAATTCAAAATATATTTGGTGTGACAAGTAAATTATTTATTTTAAATTTACTTATAAGTAAACCTTTTAATTTAAGTCAAACATGCTTATATTTCAAAACAATAAGACTATCATGCTTTTGATATTTGTATTTTTTTTTAAAAAGTGTCTACAAATAGTTTACAATTAACAAAAAAAATTATTATTTTGAAAAAAAATTGACGTTTATCTATTAATTAATACATAAGAGCCCCAATTTTATAGATTAATCTCTTTAAAAATCTCAAAATATATAGTCTAAATATATTTAAGATTATATTTGATGTAATGTATTAGATTGTATAAAAAAATTATTTAAAAAAAAAAGAAAATTAAGACAAGTTGAGTCAATAGATTGAACTGGACTAGCATATTTCTGGCTCATATAAAACTTGGCTGGACTAGTCCTGTCTAGTTTTCATGTGTGGCCCTGCTCTGACGGGTTGGACTGGCCCAACCCAGCCTATTTTATCAACTCTAGTGCAAATCACGAATTGATTAACACATCGAACTATTAAATTTAGATGCGAGCGCGACCAACGTGTACGAATGTCGAAGCTTGAATCTGTGATCTCTTAAATTATTGTTACAATTCTATGCTGATGTTATAATTTCTTGTTTTGATTTTTAATTTAATTAATAAATATATATTATATTATTTCTGTGTTTTGTCTTTAACACATATGACCAAACCTCGAGCATGTGAGACAAAGATAACATGACCTATTCAGCTGTTTTGGCACCAGCGGTTCCCATGTCACTCTCCCTCGCGCTGTCTCCCACTTAAATTTTGATCCTCTGTTATAATTTTAATTCCTCATATCTTTGCTACCAAAACTACATTTATTCCTCCTATTTTTGCTACCAAAATCACATGTGCACCAACTGTGTGAATAAATAAAATATATGGGTCGTATCCGATAAAAAAAAAAAAAATATATGGGTCGTACATTTATTTGGACTAGCATGTATTGAAAAGTGCTCAATATCCAAGCATGCACTGAACCGAATCCCAACCTTGGCGTCTATATTAAATATAACCTTTTGATACTCATGAATATAATGATGCTTTAAATGAATATATATTAGCAAATTGAAAACCTTCCGAAATGAGTATGTAATAATCCTATAAATATATACTTCAAATTAAATCCTATTCCGTGGAACAAATTTTCATGGTTTTGTAAGTGATTGATAAAAGTTTTTTTTTTCTCTTTTGTGTGCGACGGTGATAATGGTGGAGACCTGCTAAAAGTGGCGGAGCTTCTGTTCCTAGTACCCTACTCCGATGTGATAATCAGTAAATAATGAAAGAGGTATCTGAAAAAGAAACTATGGAAGATAGTAGTGCTTAAAAAATGTCTATCTTACCTTAAGGATTTACCTCTATTTATAGTGATTAACATAATAGACACGTGTCACGGTCTTTGATAACGGGTGCCTTTCAACCTCCTTCATTATTAGGAGTTAATAAGGGAACGTTATAACTTCCCAACCGACAAGGGTAACTGTCACTTCGTGGATGGTAGGTCTGAGTGAGTCAAAGATGGTTGGATCACTGATATTCGAATCCAAGAGACGAGCTATAAGACCATCGAGGCGGACTAGCCGATGAGACGAGTGTACCAGGACGCGCTACCATTGACCGACAAAATTTAGCAACTGTTGTCTTTTCTATTATCAGTAAAAACACAAGTACCTATCTAATAGAATGAATTTGTACCTATATATATAATTCCAATAGTCTAGATTTTATCTTATATAAAATTCGTTTGTTCACAAAAAATATTGTTGGATTCATACATTTTATTTTAAAATCACTTTGCTTTTTGAGTCCGTTTTAAACAACTAATTAAAATGTCAAATTTCTCTCTCTCCCACACACACACTTCATGTTAATCTAATTGTACTTTTTTTTTCAAGAAATATGATTTATTACTTTGTGTTGTTAATTACTTGTATTGTGGATAACTTGGACATGCGAAAAGTGATTCAAATTAATATTACATTATAAAAGAATTTAACTTAACATTTTTTTTAAAAACAAAAGTTTATAGAAGTCTTTGATAAAAGTCTATGAAAATTTATGAAAAACTTTTATTAATTTTTAACAAATTTATAAAAGTCATTCATTAGTTCACAAATTTCATAAAAATCACCCATAGATGTCAATATGAGTTGAATGCCTGGTCATTCATTGATTATTTCTGGCCTATGACATTTAAAAAGATGAAAAGCAAATTTGTTTGTCACCATCTCTTCCCATATCGTTGTTCCTAGTCCTACGTTCTTGTATCTTTGCTACCAAAACCACATGCGCACCAACTTATTAATAAATACATGGGATGTACACTTATGGTCAACTAGCATGCACTTATATCCTTCCAAGCCACCCTTATATCCTTCGCCAGGATTTTTGATGCACTACAAACTTTCAACAATGCTTTTACTGATGCTAAGCTAACATTGCACTGTACTTCGTCATGCAAGAATATCTTCCAAATTCCAAGAGATTCATGGAACTGGGATTTATACTTAAGGGACCGATCCAACCCGACCCGAATCGAAAAAAATCGGTTTAGCTTTCAAACAAAAAAAATCTGCAAAAATGGGCCCGAAACCGACCCGAACTGATTCGGGTCGGTTTGGGTTTTCGATTTCAAGCCTGATTAAAGAATAAAAAAAAAAATTTAAAACCAACCCGCAGGTTTTTTACCCAGCCCTATTTACACTCATACTTCTATCATATCTAAGTGGTCCTTTGAGTGTTCTAGCTCCATCAATGACCTCCCAGCATCGTCCTTATTTTTAGGTTGTCTCGTCTGTGCTTTAGTCCTTGCAACCCTACTGGACTCCTCTTTCGATCGAAGCACACGCTAGTTTTATCTTGTATGCTAATGTCTCTAACTCACTATACGAAAATAGTTCTTTCCCAATGCATCAAAATCATTGATAAAAGTAATGAACTCGTCGAAAAAGACTTTTTCTAATGAATCGAGTTTGTCGCCATAAATATTTTGCTAAATACTTTTTTCGATGCTTTCACTAGTCGTCGGTCAATATACTTTCTTCTGACAACAATATTCGTAGGTAAAACACAACAAGTCGTTGGTAACAACATGAAAAAACGCAATTGTAGTTGGGGGAACATTTCTAGCGATGAAGTCAATTCACTAGAAGATATGCCCTTTATCAACGATTTATTATTTGTCGTTAGAACAATATTCTTTCAACCAAACATTTTATCGGTAAAAATCAAGAAGTCGTCAGTACATATGCGACAAAATTGACGACGGTAGTCAATAGTCAATAAAGGGTGTTTGGAGAAAAACAGTGTTCGTCGAAAAACGCAGATTTTACTTACACGTATTATTTGTCGGGAAAGAGAATATCGACGAAATATTTTATCTGGAGAAAGGATATATGGCGACGAGGCTAAAACGCCGCCGACAATAATAACCTTTGTTGATAAATATTTTATTTTTCGAAAAATGCTTATTTATTTAATATTTAATCTATTTTCAATTTCCATTGTTGACTTTTATTTTACATAATTAGAGAGCATAACTAATATAAAAATACCGTTGAAGTGATCAATATTAATTTAAACAAATAATTAAATACAAAATAGTGTCAAATCATAGCAAGTTTTGCAAGAATAAATTAAGCTCCCTAATATAAAAAATAGTCTTGATCTCATATCCACTTATAATACTCACGTTAAAGTAGCAACACATGATTAGTAAAAATAATAAATGTGGGACTATAGACTACAAATCATGTGTTACCACATCAGCGTGAATATTATAAGTGAGTAGAAGATCAAGACTTTATAGAAAATATATGTCTCAAGCTTAAGTAAATATGCAAATAAAATGTAAGTGTAGCACAAAATATGAAATACCAATATGATACATGACACGAAATCATCAGAGTGCTGGTTGAGTTTCAACAAGTTGTTGTGTTCCCTCCAATTTACTCATCAAATCATTTATCTCTGCACGTAAGATGTGCAGTTCAGGGATGACGAACGTGGCATACATCCAAGATCTTTGATGCGTATCCAACTCTTTTTCTCAAAACCTGCTCATATAAGTCAATTTAGATAATAGTTCAAAATTCTTTGCCTCTGAAATGTCTTACAATTTCATTTCATCCTGCAAATATTAAAAATTAAAATTGGTTAAATATTAAATTAATTATTATAAGAGGTAATGTAAATAATAATTATTAAATGTATAAGTATAAAAAATTTAAATATCTTACTTAATCTGCACATGCCACTTCATCACCCATCGCTTCTCTTAATTCCAATTTATGTGACATAATAATTCAACTTGCTCCACATTTTCGTCAGTCAGTAGAAATTAAAAAAATAAAATTTTATATAAATTATCAACTCTTGTTGCGCACGAATAAATGATTTTGAGCCACAACGATGTCCATACTTAGCCTTACTCTTATTCTCTTTATTTTTAGCACTTTCTTCCTGTATGATCTTGCTAAATATAAAAGATTTTTAAAAAATGCACTAAAAAGACTTAAAACTAAATTAAAAATAAATGAAAATTATACCTTAAACTTATCTCTAGAAAATAGATTACATATGTAATAACAAGTGCTCAACTAAACATTTTGCTTTGCCTCCTCAGTAGTAGTATTCTCTAAAATGCTTCACCAACTTACTTATGAAATCATGATACCGTGAACTGAAAATATTATTGAGATATCGGATGACATGGTCCTTCTCAAGATCTATCTCAAACTTTTCCTTCGTTTCGGAAAAAAAGTAAACAAAAGAATCATAAACACAACTATTTCAATGTGAAATTATAAGTATTATAAATCATATTAAGTATCGTCACTTTGTGATAAAGTTCTTCTTCAGTGCTTTATTCAAAGTTGACCAAGTTTGAAGAGGTGTGAAATTTTGAATGGTCAATCCCGCTTCGTGTGCCACAAATGACCTAGTTTCATCAACTAGCTGACCAATTTTATCATCTACTTCAACCTTGATTCTACATTTATTCAAGGTGAAAGCTTTTTCTATTTAAACCCCCCTTGGATCTATGATGAATCATTTTAAGTGTTGTCCCTACACAATACTACTTTAAATAAAGTTAAAAGTCCAAGATTACAATTAGAAAAATACAAAATGTGCATAAAACGTATCTATATACTTGATGCTAGTGCATTACACTGAGATAATTCTTGAGCTGCACGGAATATTTGAGATATTTTTGAACTACCATGTAAAACAAAAGAGGTAGTTTCTTTTCGCTTAATAGGACGCACCATAATAAGTACCAATCCAAGACTAAGCATATGAAATCAATGAATTAAGACATGTATACATTACATATAAAACAAGAAATAAAAGAAGAAGACAAATTACTCATCATCATCTATCATTTTCTTTAACCTCGTCATCACTTAATAATGTACCACATCATTTCTATATAGTTGTGCTGTATGTTGCACTAATCACAGTACTTGTGAGGAGTCCATATATTAGTAGACCACTAATAATATCATCATTATTCACAACAACGAGGATAAATTAGTGGATTGCGATTTGATTAGGGTCGAAAAGCACATCCCATACGGCTCCATACTAAATGATTGTTATCTTCTTTTTTTTTTTTGATCGTAATAAATGATTATTATCTTGATCCTAACTGATCGTGGATTACATCTTGATTTGCTATTAACGCTATTTATATTTATATTTATTCCTAACTTCAATAAAAATAAAAAAATAAAAAAACTGATTTCACAATTTTTAAGGCAACAACATTGATTGACAATTCACACCAACAATTTGGCGTATTTTGCTTGAGATTTTTTGAGTCGAACAATAGAATTTTTTTAAGATAAATTCTATGTTCTTTACTTGATTCGAAATCTAATCGTTATGACTGGTTTATGAGCCATATTATCTTTCACTATAATAATCCCTTTTCTAACAAGTGCTCGTAATAACTTAAAATCTAAAATCACTCACACACACACAAAACTCTATTGTTTTTAAGTGTATATGAGAAGTAATAAAAATACACTTGCAGACATCCAAACAAACTCAATTGTAGACACCCAAAATTAATTAAAGAATCTTCAAATTCATTGCAGATCTTATCTACGCCGAAGACAAAGTCTTCAACCGGAATTAGGGGAGTTGGAGGTGGAGATTAGGATTTTAATTGGTAACTTGGAATTTGATTTTGGACAAAAATAAAAGGATAGGATATGGTTGGGTACTTGACTACTTGGGTTGGAGGGTGGGTATGGATTTTGGGCTGGGGACTTGGGCTTGGTTACTTTCATTTCATTTTGAGTGTATGATTTAGGCTTGGGCCATTTGGGCTGGTTTTGGGAAGTGACAATTTTTAAAGGGATATTTACACCCACTACTTACAAATATTAAAATAATTATAAATCTAACAACTTAACTTATTTATTACAAAAATACTACATAATTAATATTATATTAAATAATAAAATAATAAATTAAAATTATATAACTATTTCCACGTGAATTCACTCAAATTTATTTTTGAGTCCTTGATTATTTGCACAATAAGTCCTTCATCTTTATAAAATTTTCACTTTAGTCCCTATACTTCATCTTTCATTTCAATTTTGTCCTTTTTTATTTGCAATCCAAGTCCTTCAACTTTTAAATTTGTACAAGTTAATCCCCATATTTATACTTTTATATCAATTTAGTCCTTTGTATCACTATTTGATACAGATGTTACAAATGATATTTTGTATCATTGAATATGTTACATATTATATTATGTTATTTTACACATCACATGTTACATGAATTGGTATTTTGTATCACTGATGTTACGTATGTTACAAATTATGAAATCAATAGTTTTATTTGTTAAATTTAACATTGTGTTTCATATCTATATCATACTATAACTAATTTATTGAAGTTTAAAGTTGATTTTACAGTTATAACATATGTAACAATTTCTGTTTAGTATTGCAATCTGTTACAAATGTTACAAATCATATTGTGTATCACTGTTTGATACAAATGTTACAAATAATATTTTGTATCACTGAATATGTTACAGATTATATTATGTTATTTTACACAATACATGTTACATGAATTAATATTTTGTATCACTGATATTTTATATTTCAATTTGTAACACAAATTGTTACAAAATATCATTTGTAACATTTGTATCAAATATTGATACACAATATTATTTGTAACATATGTATCAAATAGTGATACTATAAAGGACTAAATTGATATAAAAGTATAAATATAGGGACCAACTTGTACAAATTTAAAAGTTGAAGGACTTGAGTTGTAAATAAAAAAGAATGAAATTGAAATGAAAGACGAAGTATAGGGACTAAAGTGAAAATTTTATAAAGATGAAGGACTTATTGTGCAAATAATTAAGGACTCAAATACAAATTTAAGTAAATTCACGTGGAAATATATATTTTGTAGTATAGATTTAATTTTAATTTATTATTTTATTAATTAATATAATTTTAAGAATGTAGTATTTTTAGAATAAATTTGTTAAGTTGATAAAATTGTAATTATTTTTAAAAAGTAGTTTATTTATGAAAACATCTCATTTTTAAATGGGGAATTTTTACAAATAACCATAAAAAACAAAGTATTTTTTAAAATACTGTCATTGTTTCTAAATTTTCAAAATACTGTATGTATATGTATATATTGTTTTAACAAACAAAATCAAAACAAAATCAGAAGCTGGGAAACTTTCCATTTATCAAAATCACTAAAAACTCAATTCCTTCCATATAGATCACACGGCCGACGAGAAGCAAGATTGAGATTCCAAATAAATTCAGATTTGATCCTCAAAAAACAAATTTGACGCGAAATTACAGAACAAAGTTGGACGAAAAATCTCAATTCTAGCCATCGTCTGTGAAATTTCATCCAAATAAACATGAAATTGCAGCCATTATTCAACGCGAATGAATCTTAGATTCCAACGAATTTGCAACGAATGAAATTGCAGATCAAATTGCAAATCAAATTTCGTTTATCAACGCGAATTTGCAGCCATTATTCATGAAATTGCAGATCAAATTGGACGGAAATCTCACTCCCAGCCATCAACTGTGAAAACTGCAGAACAACTTGGACGGAAAACTTACTTTTATCCACCATCTATACTAAATTGATATTGAACGGAAAACTTACTCCATATTGACCATCAGATGTTTGACAGAATTCCCCAACTTGGTTATCATTGTAACAAATGTAACAAGTTATGTTATTATTTGTTTTTTAATTTCTATTTTGCAATTGTGTTTCTCTATTTTCAGAAAGCTAATTGTTGACCAATGTGTTTATCCAGTTCAATGATTTGCCTCTAGTTGTTTGTTGGATTACTTATGCTGTTTGATAATCTTCCAAATATCTAATTTCTAAATTACAAATGTAACACGTTCTGTTATTTCTAAATTACAAATGTAACAAATATAACACGTTTTGTTATTTCAAAATTACAAATGTAACAAGTTCTGTTATTTTAAAAATATCTAATCTTTATCCACAAATTAACAAGTCTTGTTATTTCAATATAGCAAATGTAACAAGTTATATTATTTCAAAATAACAAATGTAACAAGTTATGTTATTTCAGAATAACAAATGTAACAAGTTATGTTACTATCTGTTTATCAACATGTTAGAGGCATCTGTTTTATTTAATTTCTGTTTTAGAATTGTGTTTGCACGGTTATTGATAGTGGAAAGTGGTTGCGTGTTGTATGTATTTGGGTTAGTGGGCTGGCGCAGTTATTGATAGTGGAATGTGGAAAGTGGAAATTGCACGTGGAAATTGGGCTTAATGTATTTGGGCTTTTTTTAAAACAGTATTTTTGAAATAAAAAAACTTTAATAGTAAAATTAGAATTTGAAAACTAAAGGGAGTAAGGAGTGCAATTTCCACTTTTTAAATTGGATCGAAATAAATATATATAAGTGGATATTACATCCACTACTTACCAATATTAAAATAATTATAAATCTAACAACTTAACTTATATATTCCAAAAATACTACATAATTAATATTATATTAAATAATAAAATAATGAATTAAAATCAAAAGACTATTCAACGTGAATTCACTCAAATTTACTTTTGAGTCCTTGATTATTTGCACAATAAGTCCTTCATCTTTATAAAATTTTTACTTTAGTCCCTATACTTCATCTTTCATTTCAATTTCGTCCTTTTTTATTTGCAACCCAAATCTTACAACTTTTAAATTTATACAAGTTGGTCCCTCATATTTATACTTTTATATCAATTTAGTCATTTGTATCACTATTTGATACAGATGTTACAAATGATATTTTGTATCACTGAATATGTTACATATTATATTATGTTATTTTACACATCACATGTTACATGAATTGGTATTCTGTATCACTAATGTTACGTATTTTACAAATGATGAAATCAATAGTTTTATTTGTTAAATTTAACATTGTGTTACATATCTATATCATACTATAACGAACTTATTGAAGTTTAGAGTTGATTTTGCAGTTGTAACAATTTCTGTTTAGTATCGCAATCTGTTACAAATGTTACAAATCATATTGTGTATCACTGTTTGATACAAATGTTACAAATAATATTTTGTATGACTGAATATATTACAGATTATATTATGTTATTTTACACAATACATGTTACATGAATTAATATTTTGTATCACTGATATTTTATATTTCAATTTGTAACACAGATTGTTACAAAATATCATTTGTAAATTTGTATCAAACATTGATACACAATATCATTTGTAACATATGTATCAAATAATGATACTATAAAGGACTAAATTGATATAAAAGTATAAATATGGGGATTAAGTTGCAAAAATTTAAAAGTTGAAGGACTTAAAGTTGCAAATAAAATAGGACGAAATTGAAATGAAAGAGAAAGTATAGGAACTAAAATGAAAATTTTATAAAGATGAAGGACTTATTGTGCAAATAATCAAGGAATCAAATGCAAATTTAAGTGAATTCACGTGGAAATATATATTTTGTGGTATATATTTGATTTTAATTTATTATTTTATTAATTAATATAATTTTAAGAATGTAGTATTTTAGAATAAATTTGTTAAGTTGATAAAATTAGAATTATTTTTAAAAAGTGGTTTATTAATGAAAAAATCCCTATATATAAAGAGTATATTTGATAAAGATTTTTTAAAAGATTTTTTAAAATTATAAACAGTAGATTTTACAAAATGTGTGGATAAAAAGTGAATAAAAGTTGTGGATCATATAAAATGTGTGAATGATAATGATGTTTGACCTACTTATAATTAGATATGGCAAATGGGTTGGCCAACCCGGTCCAGTCTTATTTAGAACGGGCAGCACATTAAATTGGATTGGACTAGTCCTGGCCCAATTTTATATGGGCTAATAAATTCTGGGCCAGCCCAACTTAATTTTATTTTTTTTAAAAAAATTAATTTAAATAAAAATAAAAATTATTTTTCTACATATTCTTGGATATTTGGAATCCCCCAATTCTTTCTGTATATGCACTTATAACCACCATTCCCCCCCACCACCAATTTCTAGTACAACCCATGTATATGCAGCCATAATCTCAAAAAATCTCACAATCCCATAACTCCCTGTATATGCAGCCATAACCACCACCAAAAAATCTGGTGTTGCCTCCACATGCCTCCTCTAATCTCAATATCCCACAATCCCAAAAACTAACAACCTTCTTACTCAAATTTAAACTCAATAAAATCTCTTAAACCCAAAAGTTTCTTGCCCCCATTTTTTGTTTAACAAAATCAAGAAAATGGCCGAAAAATAATGGTTTTGAATCTCAAGTTCTTGTAGAGTTTGAGCACTTGAAATCCTCATAACTCTCTTAACTTTCAGCACCAGCTTTTTCTTGAATTCCACCTTCCATGTTTGGGAAAACCCTAGATTGTCTTCAATTTTTTGTTCTTTTTTTTTTTTCCAAGGAGTTGTACAAAAGTTCTCTCTCTTCTCTATCTCTGCACTAACTGCACATACATTTGTTTAGAAATTTTAAAATAGAATTTACACATGTAATATTCTTCGAAGTAACGTCAATGAATAGAATTTAAAATACATTTTGAAATCCAAACCAACCTATGTAAAATGAAATCTTAAAAGAACTTCATATGCATTGTTACACCGGGTACAAGTTGTAGGACTTGATCAAGAAGTGTTTTATCTTCAAATGCAAATTCCAAGATAATTGTGACTTGTTTTGCATAGACCGAAAGAAAATATCTTGTGAGTAATGCAATAAGGTAGAAGAGAGATTAGTAAACCAATATTACTATAGTAATATAATCAAAATATTTGATTTTATTGACTTTTTCCATAGAGTGAAACATCGGTGTTTTTAAACCTATATCTATGTATCTGTTTGTTTTTTATTTGAATTTAAATTTATTCTGATTGTATAGGCTTACACCAGTTAATTGCTACATCGTGTTGCAACTGCTGGCCTCAAACAAGCAAAAGGTATATTTAGGATAATTTTGGCTACTTTTATATCAGTTTTGAATAAACTAAGTTATGATTATTCAAGTTTTTAAGGCATTGTCTAACCAAATAGTTCTGATGAATGATGCCTGAGATTAGAATTAGAAATTGTGTCATTAATTTGGATTCATTTTTCGTAAAATCCAGTTTTAAGGAAAACAAAATGTAAGAGGTTTTTTTGGATCTTATAGTGAAACGACAATAAGATGAAAGAAGATAATTGGCAAATTCAAAGTTGTTGTGAAATGCTTTGAACAACTTTTTAGTTAAATTTGATAATATATGAATTCTGATTTTGGTTTTTAGTTGTTTTAGAGTTTAAATTTCAAAAAAAATGTAGTTTTACTATTTATTAGATTATTAAATTTGCAATTTTTTTAATTATTTCAGAACGTTTAACTTTTTATTGTTCTTTAATTTTATAGTCTTGTTTGTTTTAGATTTTTGTCGTATTTTTTACTCACAATTACCTTTTCTTACTCAAATTGAAAGACATAAGAGTTGTTACTTTATTTTTTTAGGAGTTTGAGTTTTGGAAGCATTGTAATTTTATGGTCTTTGGATTGTTAAACTTGCAATTTGATTTTTTAGAAAAATATTTCAATTTTTGTTTTATTAGTTTATTTTTCTGTAAATTTTGAGATTTATATTCATTGAAAACACTTTATAGTTTTATTCAATAATTTTAAATTTAGAAATTTTAGTTTAGTTTTGTTGTCATTTCATAATACTTATATGCAGGTTAATTTATTAGAGACGTCTGTACCCTATTGGTAAAGCTTACCATTTGTTTGGACAAATCTAGGTTCAACCCCAGCAATGCTATTTTTTTAATTTTCTTTTAAAAAGTTGTGCAATTAATTTTCAACTTTAAAAAATGTCTTTTAAATTTTCAATCTTTAATTCTATTTGTATATTTCATCTTTTTATATAATTCTATAGATTTCAACACTAATTTTTTCACGTTTTAAAAAGATAAAATTGACAAAATATTATGCTTAACACCAAACTTAATCTTTTAGACCATAATGTTTCTTGGATTTTCAATTCCAAAATATGAAATAAAAAAATAAAAAAATAAAAAAACAAATTTGAAATTTGAAATTACCCTTTCTTTTTTTACGTACAAATCTCGTGAAAATATGGTTGAGTTTTTTAATTTTTACATGACTTGAACATAAATTTTTTTTTCTTAGCTTTTTCTTTTATATTTTGTTTACTTTATTTTCATATATATATATATATACACACACACACACATGAGTAAGTTAGTAACTATGTTGTTTATTTTTTTTAACATTTTTATTTTTATTTTTCAAGTTTGGTTTAATTAAAACTTGATATTTTTTTTATAAACAAAATATTAATTCTATTTTTTATTTTTTATTATTTTATTCTATTTTTATGTATAGTTAACACAAAATCGATTACTTTTATAAAATGAATTTTTTGAATAAAATAAGTAATTTTATTGTTTTATTCACACACCGATATCTCTATTGACTGCCGCTGTGTCGCTTAATGCTATAGGTGACACAGGTCACCGCAGTGTCGTCGATCAGCACTGTAGTCCTGCTAACCGCCATAGCGCTCCCCATAGGCTAAATTTTCTGGCTCCGCCCTTGCTTTGAGGCATTGTTTAACTTAGAATTTTCTTCTGATTGCTTGTCGTTGAAATTGTACTATCATTTGAGACATTATTTAATTTGAAATTTGGTTTGTTTGGTTGTAATTGAATAATATTATCATTTTTTGAACTGCAAGAGCTTGGAATGAAAATTGCTTGTTTATATATAAGATTTTGAAATGCAACATTTTAGTAATGTCTCAATTTATTGTCATTTTTCTTTTGATTATTAATACAACTCTAGGGTATTATTTCAGAAAATGACTTGTTTGCACATTAGCAATGCAAACTCTACTTAGTACTTTATAAATTTGTATTTAAGATGCTACTTTTTACACGGGTGGTTGTGAAACAATTTTAATTGTAATTAATATGTTTATTGACTTGTTTACTCTTTTACACTTTTGTAGCCCATTTTTGCCATAATCTCTTACTTGCATCAAATATATACAACTTCAATAACGTGCTTAATTAATAACTGTAAAGTGATTTATTTACTTTAATTATGCTGTTTTGAGAGTTTTAATTCGACCGTGAAACGATTTGATCAATTAACATATTGATTATGTCCACAGCTTCATCTAAAGTGATAAAGAATATTGAACTTTTTATTGTGCCACTAAACATTGTGATGTTCGAATTGGTACATTTACTGAATAAGTTTAATTTGTCGTTCTTGAAAACCTAAATCTTTGATGATGTAAGATCAATTCAATCCTCTCTTTATCTTTTATTTAAGTTAATTCAAAAAAATGGAAATTAATGTGCAGATGTTGTTGTAGATACTTATGCCCAGAGTCTTATTCCAGAGCAAATGTGAAATTTCTTAATGCAAAGGCATTCAGCTTTCTTTACGTGATTAAAATATTATAAAGGAATAAACTCAGGCTTCGAAGATGAATGCAAATTTGGGGGAAATGGTACTTAAGAATAGTAGTTTGTATGAAGTCAATTGAATTCAATTTTCATATGTTTGAGTCATCTACTGTAATGAATTTTAATAAACTAGGTTTTAAGTTATAAACATGCTATTTAGATTTCAATCACCTGATTTGTTAATATATTTTTTTTCCCCACTTAGATTACCAATATTAAGCCAATTGGTAAAAAGAAGATATAATAAATACTATTATATTCTTAATAATTGATACATTATGCACGTGCTCACACTAATAAATAATATAAGTATGGACTCTTCATGTAGAGGTTGTCAACATTAAAAAAATGAAAAGGATAACATACATGTTATAAAAAAGATAAAAATATAAGTTATGTCATGCCCTTACAAGTTAAACATGTTTTCAACAAGCATACTAGACACCAACTATTAAATGTGTGAATAAAAAATATGTTTAACCAATTTAACTAATTGAAATTACAATTTAAACAATAACAAACAATCACTTAGTATCTTCCAAAGTATCCTACTTATGTTACAAGGTAGAAAGTAATTTCTTAGATTATTGATTGTATGTTTGCTATACTATTTGGCGGGATTGATACCAGATTTGAATCGTTAATAAGCAATGAGTTGAATAAGTTAATTATATGTCTACTTATTTGGCATGACCATGTGAAAGACTGATTGATTTAAATTACCAAGATGTGATACAAATGCTAATATGTGGTTTAAAATATTTCTTGTCGTTGAAATTGCACCTATGGCTACTTGATTATGATGTTTATGTAGTAAAAATATTTGTTAATGACACAGTGAAATCTTCGTGAACATGATCAAAAGTACGTTTTAAAGCAAGAAAACAATAATTGAATAACTATACACCATTTATGTGTTTTGTGTTAATAAAAGTGAAGTACGAACAAAAAGCATTGCATACTACAATCTATGTGTTGTTCACCATGTAACAAAAAGGTCGCTAGTATATATTAACGGCGGTAATGTCATTAAGTAAAAAAATGTAATGCAGCGGTAAAGTCGCTAGGTAGTGTAGACAACCACCAATGCACGGTATGGCAGCGGCAAAGTTGCTAGGTGGTGTGGATAATTACCCACAGGTCGTGTGGACAATCATATGTGTATGTGCTACAGATTGAAAGATATATTTATTGAGCTCGAGTGACACCATATGATTGTGGGTAGGGGCCCACATGCATTAGTAACTCCAATTGATTTTACGATGTTCATAATTCATGTGTATAATTGCACATGAGCACCTTATTTCATTCACTGGACATGTGTGTACTCATTCAACGAGCTCTAACATTTTTTAGATCATAATATCTTGGAGTATTGTGAGGAGGACACTTAGCCCAGCTTGTGATGTTGTAGAAACTCATTGGATAGTGGTGGTGGACTTTGGTCATGTTATCTTGGGGATCCTCCTTTATATGTAGAAGAATGTAGTTTTACGGCTATGGTTCGTTATGATGCCAAAACCGATTGAGTGATGAGGATGAAGATCCTTGTAGAATAGGGTGTAGATAGTGAAAAGCATTTTTTGTCCCTCTTGTCTTTTGTTTCACAAACCCTTTTGGAGTTGTGCACAAGTATTTAGGTTTGTTCAACTTAGGATTGTACATCACTCTCGCACACATCCTGCTATTGGTATAAAGGCTTTCTTGTTTACGAAAATGTAAGAATCTTCTATATCTAAACTATATTATAAGAGTGAATAAAGTTACTATTCATAAGCCGTCTAAGCCATCGTGCTCAAGCCGTCTAAGCCGCCTGATCAGATTCTCAAGCCGCCTAATCCGTATTTGGTCCCTTCTTCCACAATTCTCGCCCTTCTGTTTCTTTTGGTTTCTCTCTCTTCGTTTCCTCTTCACTTTTTCCTTTTCCATTTATTCTTGTTCTCCTCCCTTCCTCTTCACCTTGGATCTCCTAGCCCACGCCGTTTTCCTCCTCTTCTTTTCTCCAACCGGCGTGTTCCCCGGGCTGATATTTTTCCGTTCGATCGATCCCGTTCGATTGTCCATTTGCACTCTTTTGGCGCCAGTTGTAGGTGTAGGTATTGGGGTAGGGGTAAGGGTTGGGTGTATTGCACTGCAGCGGAACTCGCTTAATCTTCTTTCTCTGGTAAAAGTTCATCCGAGGGTAGCGATTGGTCAGGAAAAGATTACAGCTTACAGCTTCATCAACTAACTGTAGCTCGACTTTCCGCTTTGTCCCGTTTTACTCTTTCTTCCGGCCAGCGGGCTTCTGATTTCAGCCGCAGGGGTTCCCCCATTTTGCTCTTCCTTCCACTCAGCGTAGTTGTAGTTCCAGCCGCCCATGTTTTCCGCCTGGAAATCTGATAATGGTCGCGGTTGGTGTCTTCGTTGTCTGCAGATTCTGGTGATTTTTTTTGGGGGTAAACTACTCTTTCCCCTGTCCGATTGTTATTTGCATTTGCAGTACGCACGGTATGTTTATGCATTTAATATATTTCATATAATTGAAATTGATTATTTTGGGGAATCTGATTTTCTTCTTTTTCTGACTATGTCATTGTGATGATTCGATGTAGGTTTGGATTGTTGATGTTACGTTGTTTAGAATGTCGAATCCGTTCATTTGATTATTTTCTATTTAAGTGTTACTGTAATTTTCTGGTATATGGTTTTGTATTCAACTTTTATTTCATTTTTCTGCTATATTGTTTTATGTTGAAGTTTTATTGTAATTTTCTGGTATATCGTTTTTTCCCTGCACCATAATTGTTTATGCAATTACTAGATTATTAACAGGTGAATGTAGTGACTTGTAAATCTAAGATGTAGGAAAATTTTTAAATTGATTTTGTAGCAACCATAGTGATCTGGATGTGTATGTCAATATTGGGGTTTTTAATGTGCTACTAAAAGTTGGAGTATAAAAGAGGTTAGATGTGGTTGAGTGATAATCTTTTGTACTATTTCTTGGTTTTCCTGCTTGGGATGGCGATTTAATTTCTGTGTACATGTATTCCTGGTATCAAACATGTCCTCTAATGACTTGAGAGCTCTACTTTGTCATTTGGCTCGATGTTTTCCCCGGTATCAAACATTGACTCCAAACATTGAACTTCTTCGTTCTTTTATTCTTCATCTTCTTCTTAATCAATCATGTCGTATTCATGTTTACAGAACATTTGTATACCCCTCCATCTAACATCTTGTGGGATTATCTGAAAATTCTTTGAACATTCAACCAATCTAAATTAATTCATAATGATTTTGAATTGCGGGATTTGTCTTACTGATGGTTATAAATGAATGTTGGCGTTCTGGACTATTTAGATAGCTGTTATTTTTATAATCTAAGATTATATATAAAATGAATGTTGACGATCTCATTTTGTAGATGTTGTTTTTTAATGTTTGTAAGAATTGTGGTTATAAATTTCTGAAAGGAAACTTTACAACAAAAAATAAACACTGGCTCTATAAGAATTTCATAGAAGTGTAATGAACGTACTTGATAATCTATTTTCCGTTCACAATTTATGTTGATAAATATTGACCGATGTGCAATTGCCAGTGGTGAAACATTAGATGCTTGTTAGAGTTATTGTTTCTTACGGTATGTGTTATGTATTTATAGGGAAAGAATTCATGTCGATGAATGATGATGATCGTTATGAAGATACGTTCAGAAAGAAAGAACTGAAAAATAAAAGGCGTCATGAGTTGTATGCTCAATCTCAACGGGAAAAAAATATACAACAACTACAAAGTGATTGTAATAGTACTTTGTGGGTTGATGAGAACATGGTGTCTCGAAATACGCAACGTAGAGAAGTAAGAGCAACAAAGACGCAACAGCGTGCATAGGACATTCAAGGAGATAATATACAAATACGAAAGAGGAAGTCTATGCGCTTAGTAGGAGTTTCAAGTATGTATTTTAACCCAATTATGTATATTCACTAATTAGTGCTTTAGTACTGTCGAAAAATGTTCATTGTTCTTTATGTCTTCTATGTTGTACATTATTTTGTACTACAAATTTATTATTATTATTATATTATATTATCTGCAGTGTTCGTAACGAATGGAAAGAATTTTTTATATTTCTCTTTTTAAAAATATATGCAGTAGGTGGTCCCTCTGCTTCCGATCATGATGTCACTGTAGGAGATGGAGAATTACCTACATGTGGAGTTGTGTCCAAGTCTCTAGAATGTACATGTAGTTTTAACAACTTTATACATAGACATAGTGTTATGAAGAACTCAAAAGAAAATGACTTATCGAGCAATCTTTCGATCCTTCACAATGTTCCTACTACATCGTTTGTATTAAGATTGCCAACAATCTGCATTTATTGTGGGGCTAAACATTTCCAAAATGAAAGTAAAGGATTTTGTTGTTTGTATGGAAAAATTAGACTTCATAATGTTGATGTTCCTGACGAGTTACATGCATTGTTTACGTTCGCATCAGCTGAATCTAAGGAATTCAAAACGTACGTTAGAATGTACAATAGTAATTTTGCGTTCACATCTTTTGACGTTAAGTATGATCATAATTTATGCAAAAGAAATAAGGGTATTTATACTTTTAGAGTGCAGGGGCAAATATCTCATTATATCAATGAAATCTTACCATTGGATTCTCATCCTTCTTAATTGCAGTTGTATTTTTATGATACAGAAATTGAGTTGAACAATCGTCTTCATATTTCAAATAGACTATCTAAGGATATATTGCAAAAATTGATGGATATTTTAGACGTCAATCCTTACTCCAGGTTTTTTAGGGGCCTCAATAGTGTTCCTGACTTAGAAACACATACGTTGAGAATCAGATCAATCCCTGGGCATGATCAACGAGTGTATAATGCTCTATCGGCTTCACAAGTAGCTGCACTTTGGGTTGAAGAAAATCCATCTTCAAATATAAGGATGCGGGATATATTAGTCCATTGTCATTCAGGTGGCACGCATAAAGTACACTATTATTTTGGGTGTTATGATTCTCTTCAATACCCGTTGTTATTTCCTCGTGGTGAAACATGTTGGCACGAAGGTATTGAATGGTCAAATGGTCAAAAGAGTGATGATAACATTGGTGGTGATTGTTCATTTAATATTAACCATATCCGTTCTGTTGAGGAACTAATTGAAAACGAAACAATGGGTGAGTGATGTCTTTAATTTGTGTATATTCTATTTTTAATATTTTTCCTTACTAATTACTTTATTACTTTGTTATTTTTAGTTATGAAGAAGAAGAAGAAGATGACAAGATTACAGGTTTCTTGTCAGGAGTATTATTGTTATAAATTACAGGTTAGAAATTATGGTAAATCTATTTTGTTACATGCAGGTCGTCTTTTACAACAGCATATAATTGACATGTTTGTTAAAGTCGAAACTTCTAGACTATATTATTTTAGAAATAATCAGACTGAAATACGTGCAGAGCTTTATCAAAGAATTATTGATAGTATACAGGTGGGCGTAAGTAGATGTGATCAAATTGGTCGACGAATTGTTTTCCCTTCTTCTTTTACTGGTGGCCCAAGGGATATGCATAAAAGATATATAGATGCAATAGCATTGGTCCAAAAATTTGGTAAACCGAATATATTTTTGACAATTACTTGCAATCCAAATTGGCTTGAAATTAAGAGTTGAGATATAATGATGAAATTCAAAATCGACCTGATTTGCTTGCACGTATATTTAGAGCAAAGTTGGAAGAACTAAAAATTGATCTATTGAAAAAACAAATCTTTGGGCCTATTGTTGCATACATATATGTGATAGAATTTCAAAAGAGAGGACTTCCACATGCTCACTTTTTATTAATATTACGCAGGGATAGAAAATTAGTTTCTATTGATTTAATTGATAAAATTGTTTGTGCTGAGATTCCTGATAAAGACAAATATCCTCATTTACATTCAATTGTTTTAAAACATATGATGCATGGTCCATGTGGTACCCTAAATACTAATAATGTTTGCATGCAACCAAATGGTGTTTGTAGAAATAAGTACCCAAAAGAATATACATCTGAGACTTCTTGAGGCGATGATACATATCCGAGATATAGACGTCGAAATAATAACACAAGAGTAAAGATTAGGGGCCAACTGTTAGATAATAGATGGGTTGTACCATATAGTTCGTATTTAGTTGCAAAATTTGATTGTCACATTAATGTAGAAATTTGTTCAACTGTCAAGGCTGTCAAATATTTATATAAATATGTTCATAAAGGACATGACCGGATAGATTTTTCTATAGATGCCGATAAAGATGTTGAAGTAATTGATGAAATTAAGAAATTTCAATCATCTAGATGGATTTCTCCACCAGAAGCTATTTGGAGAATTTTTGGATTTACTTTGTTTGAAATGCGTCCATCGGTTATTTCACTACAATTGCATTTACCAAATAGTCAATTAGTCACGTATCGAAAATTTGATGACCTTCAAAAAATTGTTGATGGAGATTGTGCACAAAAAACGATGTTAACTGAATACTTTAGGATGAATATTATGGATGAAACTGCGAAAACACTTTTGTATAGAGAATTTCCTCAATATTTTGTTTGGGATAGTAAGCAAAAATGTTGGGCTTCTTGAAAAAAAGGAGATGTTATTGGAAGGGTTGTGGCTGCCAATCCATCAGAGAGTGAGAGGTATTACTTGAGGGTCTTGTTAAATCATATAAAAGGATCAACTTCTTTTGAAAGTCTAAAGGTTGTCAATGGAGTTTCGGTTACTTCATTTCGTGAGGCTGCAGTTTTACACGGTCTGTTAAGCGAAAATAATAGTTGTGAACTTTGTTTGCAAGAAACTTCGTCATATCAAATGCCTTGTTCGTTGAGACGTTTATTTGCTACTATTTTGGTATATTGTACTCCGAGTGATCCAGCTTATTTATGGAATAAATTTAAGTGTTTCCTTTATGAAGATTATATACAGCATAGTACATCTTGTAAAAAAACAGAGATGAAGGCACTGCGGTGTATTAGTTTATTGTTAAAACCAATTGGGAAAGATATCAATGACTTTAAGTTAGTGCCTTATGATGTAAATTTAAGAGAATATGAGATGTTGGCTCATATCATAGGTGAACAATTACACATTCCAATTTCTCAAACTGATTTGGCCTCTACATCTATACTTAATCAAGAACAGCAATTTACTGATAAATCAATAATGGAGAAAATTTTTATTGGTTTGAATGGCTTGTTTTTTTATCGATGGTCCAGGTGGGACAGGAAAAACCTATCTATATCGAACATTGTTGGTGGCTTTAAGATCGAAAAATCTTATTGGTTTGGCGACAGCATCTTCTGGAGTTGCTGCTGCGTTATTACCAGGTGGTAGAACCGTTCATTCGATGTTTAAAATACCTCTAAATGTAGGTTGTGATGTTGCGTGCTCAGTAAGTAAACAATCTGCTCTTGCTGATTTGTTTAGAATTTTAAAATTAATTATATGGGATGAAGCTCCGATGGTTAATCGTTGTGCAGTTGAATCATTAGATAAAATGTTACAAGATATTAATAATTGTTGTTTTCCATTTGGTGGTTTGGTTGTCGTTTTAGGAGGAGATTTTCGTCAAGTCTTACCTGTTGTTCAAAAGAGAAAACAAGAAGATATAATGAATGCAAGTTTGCCTTATTCTCATCTTTGGCCACATTTCACCAAAATACAATTAACTCAAAATATGAGAGCAAGATTAGATCCTTTGTTTTTAGAATTGTTTCTACGGATAGGTAATGGGATTGAGGAAAAATGTACTTGTGATATGATCAAGCTATTGCCAGAGCTAACAATATCTTTTAAAAATGAAATAATGACTTTAACAAAATTGATCAATATTGTATTTCCTGACTTAGATCATTATGTGAACAATTTAGAATTTATGATTAATCGTGTTATTATAACTCTTAAAAATGAATGTGTTGATTATATAAATAACATCTTGTTGGAAAAATTCCCAGGCAATGCTTTTACTTACTATAGTTTTGATGAGACGATTGATGACACTTAGCATACTCTGCAAAAAGATTTCTTGAATACTTTGACTTCGAATGGAATTCCACCACATGAACTTAAATTGAAAAGAGATTGTCCCGTTATTTTGCTTCGAAACATTAACCCTTCTGAAGGTTTGTGTAATAGAACTAGATTAATATGTCGATCATTTGAAAGAAATGTAATTAATGCTGAAATCGTTGTTGGAGAGTATTCTGGAAAAATAGTTTTTCTACCTAGAATTCCTTTCATTCCACTTTCTGGTCAAAATCCATTGCCTTTCAAAAGGACTCAATTTCCTATTCGTCCATGTTTTGCTATGACAATAAATAAGTCTCAAGGACAGACACTAAATTCGTTGGATTATATCTTCCAGAGCCAGTGTTTTCTTATGGTCAGTTATATGTTGCCTTGTCAAGAGCACAAATGAGCAAATCTATCAAAGTTTTGATTAAACCTATGTAACAGGTAAATCTCATGAGAGGTGCACAAAAAATGTGGTTTATTGTGAACTCCTTGCATTTATTGACTCATTTTGAATTTACAGATTGCCACATTTTATTCTTGCACTCTTCTGGTTGTATTTTAACATATGACTTTAGTTGAACTCTTTACAGATTATTGGAAAAAAAATGCTTTTCAATTGATTATAGACTGTCTATCCTTGACACTCCAGTTGAACTCATTACATGTAATTTCCACTGCTTCAAATGGTGTTATGTTATGTATTGAATGCGAATTTCATGACAACTTTGTATAAAATTAATTTTGTACTTACATATATAAAAATGCTTTGTGCCCATAGTAAGAATTACAGAAATTGGGATGTCACGTTTCTTCATTTCTCTGTTTTAGGAATTACAAAAATTGGGCTGCCCACTTGTACAGTTAACCTTCCATCTATTGTGCTGATTTTAGTTGTAAGAAAGTACTGGGTACAGATTTAGTTTTCCTTATTTTATGGCCTAAGGACATACTACCATATATAATCACCTAACTCACTCTTGGTTACTGCTTTTCCTCAGTGCTATGTCATGGATAAAGTCTATCAAAAGCTTACATCTCAGTCTATGTATAGTTATTAAATAGAGCACCCATCACTCAGTCTATATATATATATATATAGTGCACATGAACTTCTATGGCCTCTATATATATTTCATATAAGTATTGGCTCTTGGAAAAGATAACACTTATTGCATTCATCATCCACACATTAGTGTTATAGCTTCCCACTACTTTCAGTTCGATTTCAGCTCCAAGAGATCCACCTCACAATATTTTCAGAGTATGTTATTATTATTATTTAGTTAATATTAGAAACAAAATGACTATCGATGTATTTCATCCATGTTAGTTTGCATTCAAACTCTTTGTCCTCTTAACTTTCTCAATCTCAATATATATATATATATATATATATATATATATATATATATATATATATATATATATATATATATATATATATATATATATATATATATATATATATATATATATATATATTAGTTCATATATTTTCCTATCAATATTTTTTCCCTTCTATTCAACTATTAAATTCAGGCATCTTCTGTATTTTATATATACAGTTCCCAGTGGTTAATTGTATAGATTTCTATCAATCAATGACATGCAGGAAGACAATGTGTGCTCAACCCAAGCTTATTCCTGACATTAGTCCTGGTCAGAGCTCTTGGACAGCAAAAGTAGTAGTGGCTGAGAAAAATATTGCAAGAACAGTACAACGGAGTCCAGTCAAATATCAAACCATGGTTCTTGTTGATCCACAGGTATGATACATGTTTTAAAGTTAACAATGGCAAACAAATAGTTTACATTGTCTATTCCTTGTTACCTGTAACAATAAGATCAGTTCTAATAAAACATTTGTAAACAAAATTTGTATCCTTATGTATTTCTTCACACCTGTAATTGTGAAACATGAAACTGACAAATTAAACATAAAAATGGAGTATAAACACATTGCAAGATAAGCAGCAGAGATGATATCTGAATGCTAAAAACAAATGATGTAAATGTTAGTTACTAAATTCTTTGTTGAATTTATAGCTCTAATATACTATGTTGTTATTCTATATAGGGAAACACAGTCCATGCTACATTATACAACAGTGACATTATGGCGTTCCAAAACACGCTCATTTTGTCCAAGGCTTATCTCATAACTAATGCAACGGTGAGACACACAGACCCAAAATATAGAGCAACTGCAGGACCAGTTCAGTGGACAATAAATGGTAGAACTAGAATAGAAGAAATAGATGAGAACCATGACGCTATGGTCTTTTCAACTTATAACTTGGTGACCTTCGATGGTCTTCAGGAGCATATGGACAGCAAAAATGATATTGGTATTCTCTTGTAAATTTAAAGATAAAGAAATCTACATTGGTTTTAGTCTACTGTTTATGTCATCTGTTATATGTTGCTTGTTAATCTTTTTTCACCATACTGCAATTTTTTTAATTTCATCTCTTAGCTCTTCTGGGACTTGCGCTGGGAGTTCTGCCCAGAAAGGTTGTGCAGACCAAAAATAGAACAGAATCTCGCATCCAAGAAAGTCGTGCTGATCAACGAAAGGTTTGCTCATGTTATTTCTTCCTCTAGTCATTATTCAACTCTTTCTATATTCCAGAACTTGTTCATCTTACATGTATTTACTTGTTGGTAGATTTGAAACTTTGATGCTGAAAATGTGGGACAAATTTGTGGAGGAAGAGTGTAAGAAAATATCCGAACTAATCAATGAAATGCCAGTCATCCTTGGAAAAAATTTAAGAGTTTCGTCTTTCAATGGTAACCTCTTTGGTCCTAATTGAACACCACAGACCGTGCACTATCAATGCATTGTAATAACACATCAAGAGCATTTTTAATGGCACTTGTTACAGGGATGGCAGTATTAACAAAGAGTAATAGCTCCATCCTCATCAATCCTTCGTTCGAAGGAGTTCATCACTTGAGAATATGGTTGGCATTACTCATTTTACTTTTCATCAATGTGTGTTTATGTTCTTATCAATCCATTCATTAAACATGTAATATAATCTTCAATAATAATTAACTCATTTTCTATTTCCTGATATTTTTTTTTTTGTTGGATTACATTGTACCAGGGATGCTGCTAATATAGAACGATTAGATGAGATCGTGTCTCAAAAAAGTTATCTTGAATCATCAATGTTTGTAAAGGTGTGTCCTCCCGCGAAACACAAGATTTGCAAGATCAAAGACATTCCAGTGTTGTTATCTGAGGTATTATATTAGAATAGAGACTTTCTAAATCTCCTCCTCAATGTCTATATTTATATACTAACTATAGTGACTGCACAATCATTGCAGAAGGATCAACATTTTTTCTGGCTCATGGGTAGTTTGAAAATTGAAATCCTACAGCAATCATTTTGGTACATGTGCTGCAGCATTTGTAACAAATCGTCCCATGTTGACTATGACGAAGTGTATCAATGCTTGTATTGCAAATACGATGGTGCGAGAGGAATACCGCGGTACAGCTAACCAGTCATTAATGCTTCATTACTTCTAACAGCAGCTAACTTTGAGATTATGTGCATTTCATCATTGTTATTATCTGTGAAACTATAATAATATTATATAACCACATGTTTTTTTCAAAATACTGCAGTGCAAAGGCTTACGTACAGATTAAAGATTGCACAGGATGTATTGATGCAACTATAATGGGAGAAATGGCAGAAACTTTCTTGAGATCTACAGCAATGACACTCATAAATCTTACGACCCCGGTAAACAAAATAGCCTTTGTTGTATGATCTGTGTCTTCCATTGTATTAAAGTCTTGCTAACTATATTTACAATCTTGTACCATAGGACAAGCAATCTTTTATACAAGCCATCCGCACTTCAATTGACAAAGAACAAATTTTATATGTTAGAGCGACCGAAAGAGATGCAGAAGGAACCATAGTGAAGTATGATATTGTCTACATGTTTGACCCAGTGACAGAGCTTGATGAACCCCTGGATCCAAGGAATGCAGCAAACAACCTCGTCAAATCCCAGCCTGAACACATATCACGTATCAATAAAGGGAAGCAGATCGTTAAACCAGTTCAACGAGCCTTATTCTCCCTGAGGGATTCTGACAGTAGCCAGGGTGAAGAAGACAAGATGCCTTCAGCCACAGCCATGTTCAATCACTCAAGTAAAGATAGAGTTTCTACTATTGTCACGTCTTCTAGCGAAGAAGACAACGTGCCTCCTTCAAATAAGTAAGTATCTGTGAGAGGGCATATCCTTAGTACTAATATTTTATGCTCTTTTGTTTTTATTACTACCTGCGCACCGAAGATGTTCCTTTTGTGGTTTTCATAAGTCTGGTAGCACAACCATATTTATGAGAACTAAGTTATGTCGTGACAAATATATTAGAAGGCGTTTATTTTATTGACGAAATTTGCATTATCGTTTTTGGCTTCTAGAACAGCAGGTTACGTGAAGTTTGTATCTTCAAACAAGTTGTTTTGTAGAATGGTTATGGTATGAATGAATATTTTAATTTAGACAATGTGCATTTTTTTTTTCTATCAATTATTAACAGTTTCTTAGGTTTGTCAATCTTTAATGGTAGTTGTCAATTATTTTACTTATCACAACAACCTATGTTAGTCATCCCTAAAAATATTTTCTTGAGAACAACAGGGAGTATATCTTATTGTGATATACTTTACTAATGACATGGGAGATTTACAGTAACCGGACAAGGCCACATTGTTACTTGCCTTTCAAACCCTGAGATCTACCAAGTGCTGTTAAAATTTGAAATTAGATTCTGATTAAGTTTAAGAATTTCTAAATGCGTTCTATCATAGTTTCTTGTTACCAGGTTATTATGAATGCCCTTAGCTCCCATCTAATTTATAGGTGAAGGTTTTGTTCAGTTTATAGCATAGAGATCGATTATACAACTACAATGAAAAGTTTAAAATCAAATAATCCAATTGTCCAGACCTTCAGTTTTCAAAATCGGAATATATTTTATTTTTCTGACCATTCACTTCTCATATATATTTGGAATGGCAATGCAATGTGATATTCTGATTATAATTCAAAGATGCTCTAATATTTTTTCCTTTTGGTCAGCCAACAATATAAGCTGTTTTGTTATAGAATGTGTTCACAGATAAGCATAACTTCCGGCTTAACAAGAGGGAAAATATCTTTTTATTTTTTTTTTCAATTTAAAAAATTATATTGCAAATAATCAAGTTATAGCCATTATTCAAAATCGAGCATTATCCAATGGTTGTCTTAAGTTCATGTTCAACAAGAAGAAATTAGGGTGGTATTTTATTGATTATTTTATTTTGTACAAATCTTACATAGAAGTCCAACTCAAAGGATGCTCTTGGAAATTTTTATTTTTCTTTTAAAAATGTCTTATAGATTTAATCTGAGACGACCATGAGGGTGTGCATGTGGTGTGACCTCACATGGCCTCAACATTATAGGGACACCAAAATTTTTTGTATTATATGTTCTTATATATGTTTAAATTTTTTATTAATTTTAAAATTTTAGCATTTTTTTGTATTATAGGCTTTCCCAAATATTTAAAATGATGCTTCAAAATTTATTTTCAATATTTTATTAGAATATTTATAAGCTCTCTCAAATATAATGTAATCCTTATGAACAAATATGTTTATTTATGGCAACAAAATATCTTGAGAGCCTCGAGATTTATTAAAAGAACCTAATTATTAATAAGTGATTACGTTCTCATAAAAGAAGATGGAGCCGAATAATTTATCAGTAAGTTATTAAGAAGAATTCTATGGTCTGTTTGTAACAAAAAATAACAAGATAAACCATTATAAGTATCTTTTTAAAGATTAGAGAGCGAGAGGGTTTTTTTTCGCTCTCTTTGAAAGAATTAATCTTTATTTTACTCATTCATTCTATAGCTGATGAATAGTTGGAAGACAAGCAAGATAGTTGGTCATTAAACCTACATTCATTCTAATTTGTTCGTCTATGCTTATAAAAGATAAAACATTATAAGTATGTTTTTAAATATGAGGGAGCCAAAGGGTTTTTTTTTTTTTTTTTGGAAACAAGATAGCTTTAATTAAGCTTATAAAGCTTTTGTCAGTGTAATCTTTAATCATGTGCTATACTTGAAGGAGTTAGTGTCATTAGTGAGATATAGGCGTTTGATTGTTCCCAATTTCCAAACAGTATGTCATCATTATACTTCTATTTTATTTTGAAGCAACTGGTTTCGATTTTGACTACAGCGTGATCGTTGTCATTCTATTGTTCAATTGAACATTACATTTATACATAGCTATTCATTAAAATTAGGGTTATCATTGTCATTATTATTAACTATTAACATTATTAATAATTCAATTATCTATATATAATTGGTACAGTTAAATAAGAACCAAATGGTTGTAAATTTCAAACAACATAGATTAATGATGTATTTGGTTTATTGAAATGTATCACAGGTCAAATAAATGCTCTCAAAGAGAATTATGCAGTACAATACAAAAGGTTCAAATTTGCATTTAAAGGGAACTACCACCCAAGGCCGGACTTTATATAAGGCTCAAGAGGCGATTGCCTCAAGTCCAAAAATTTTAGGGGCCCATAAATAAAAAATTATGCTATAGTTTTTTTTTTTTTTAAAAAAACATAGACTTAAACAGTCCAAGCATACATCCAATTTTAAAAACTACCCAATTAAAAAATTCACTCAATCACCGAATTAACAAACTCTATTAAAATCCAACCCCAAAACCTCTTGCAACCAGCAAACTTTGAGGAGACAATCGACGGCAAGAAGGAAACCCATAAAATGATTAAAAAAAATATATGATAAAAAATTCCATCTTAAAGCAGGGGCAATCCACGGAACCACGATAAATTGGTAATGCATTTCTTAGCCCTTTGTATTGATTCATTCACTTTGTTATAATCCTTTATTGCTTTCTTTATTTTCAAAATTTTCAGACTTAATTGATATAAGCAGTTGTTCTTGGCATTTTTAACTTTTGATTTCTCCAAGTTGAAGTTGATCAAGAATTATCTCCGATCAACCATGTCACAAGAAAAATTGAACGGATTGACTATGTTATAAATTGAGAAAAAAAATAGTTGAACAACTTTATTATGCAAACTTACTTGATACTTTTGCCTCCACAACTGTAAAACGGGTAGCAAAATATTTTGTGTATTAAATCTTTTTTGTCGTATTATAATTATGTTTTGAGTATATGATTTAATTTTAGAAAACTCTTATAAAGAAATTTTTTTTAATATATACTATAGATTTGAGGGCCCAATTTTTAAAATTCGACTCAGGTCTAACAAACTTAAAGTCCGACCCTGCTACCACCATCAAAACACCTCAACAATACATACAAAATAACACTTGCACACAAAAATTCCCAAAAAATTATCTTTTGCAGTATATTTTCTAACTTTAAAATTCATCTACATCACTTGAAATTATATACACTACTTACTATTTATATCTACACTAAACCCTTCTCCTTCATATTGGGCTTAAGATATTTGAAAATGCTGACTCATCTTCTTCATTTCCATGTTACTAGAAGCATTCAATGCAAATATTGTACATCAATACAAACACCAATATTGTTTGTAATCTCCAAAATCATATCAGCCGCACCAAATCGCCAAATTCGAGGGCCATTTATTAAAGAATACGGGCACCAAATACGCAGCTAATCTGAAGATGTACATACTCCCCCAGAAGAGGCAGATTTTCTTCCTCTAATCCGCCTCTTCAGTACTCAATTAACTTTCAATTCAGCAAGCATCCATACTTTATCAGACACCCATATTTTTCTCCTATCGTTTGTACGGCTAATTCGTATTTCCAGTTTGGTTGTCCCTAAATTTTTTTTAATGTCAAGTCATTACGGATCCTACGCTTCCCCAATATCATACGGCAAAAGTCTGGTATTTTTTTTAGTACAAATGAATTGTGTATATATATCTATATAAATATAGATATATTTTTGGTGCCCGGTATCAATGTAGGTGCATTTGTCTGCTACTCAATCCCACAAAAATATATTGTTATCATCTATTTTCATTCCTAAGTATGTGCTTCTTCTATTTATTTATTTTTTAGTTAGTTGTTTGCTTAATTTGTGTTACATGTATATATGATTTTCAGTGTAAACATCTTCTCTTATTTGTTGGCTTTTCTTTTTGTTTAATACAGAATACTCTTGTTGTTGTTTCAGTTCATCAGCATTCAAGCCATGTATTCTATGGTGCAATACCATGGCAAAGCAATTACTTTGTCTTCATTATTATTGAAATTTCCATGATTGTGATTATCTGAACTTTGTACACTGCATCTGTGAAACTTGTATTCAATATTTCCTGCATTAGAATTTTTGTTACCTATATATTGATTAGGGGTAAACACATCGGTAAATGAAGAAATACATGAAAGAACATTGTAATGAACCTTGAGATTCCTGCTAATGAAGTTCCAGTCTCGTACTGGTTAATCCGCCTCTTATTTTTTCTTTATTAATTTAATTCTAAGACCCACAATTTAAATAGTGATGAAATGAATCAAAGCGATTTCAACCAGCATATCATCAGCTTTTTTGGGCATGTGTCCTCATATGTTTATGTTAACGTGCGTGTTTGTGGACAAGTCATTCAATGCTATCTGAGTTTGACCAAGTTGATTGTCTGTGAGCCTTAGCTTTGTTGTATGGTTTTTTAGAGAACAAAATTTTTCTATAAACTTGATGCCTTTTTCATTCCAATTTTTAATACTTGTATGCCAAACTATTGTAATCTAATGCGAAAGAACATAGCTCGCATTCATTTGAATCTTCTATCTCTAAACTGCAACATAATTACGGCATTGATCCAGTTTTGGATACAAAGCTGGTTTTCTATGAATAAATAGATTAGCTTTACTTAGGTGCACAACCTGATTCAGAGAATGTAAATTAATATGCTATTTTTTTCAAGTAGCTTACTTTTAATTAGAAACTTCGTATTAAATGGTAATTTCATGTCTGAGAAACACCTCTGTATATGCTTCATCTATGTTTACATATGTTGATCTCTTCTTATAAACATAGATAATAATAATCGAGGTGCTAAACAAAAATATTTTAAATTTTAATGTTGAAGAATGCCTGACTTTAATCAACACAGTAACCTCATACCATTACTAAACCACCTCTTTCAAATAATGTCATGCAGCTGTTGTGATGGCTGATAGATATAAGTTTATATCAGATATTGGTATTCGACAAAGACAGTGGACATCCAAAGTGGTGGTTGCAGGAAAATGTGTTCCAAAAACATCGCAGGACAAAAGACTAAGATACCAGAATTTAACCTTCGTTGATCTACAAGTTGATGTAACTTTTAATCTTTAACTTGCTTTTGCATTCATGTTTTATATATTGTTTATTATATTGTACCTTCTGTTTTAGTAAGGCATAACTTAAAAAATGTATATAGTTATATCATTCAAGTATATTCATCAAACGTGTTTGTTTCATATCCAAGCTATCTTTGTAAAATCAGGGGACTCAAGTACAATGCACAATCTATAATAGTGACATTGCTGCATTCCAAAATACGTTGATATGGTCGAAGACGTATCTTATATCAAATGCAACCGTGAAATTCATGGAACAAAAATACAGAGATTCTATGGGACCCATCCAATGGCCATACATGGAAAGACAAAGGTGCAGCCTATTGATAAGGATCATTGCGATTTACTATTTTCAACTTATCGCCTTGTGTCTTTCAACAATCTACAATACCACATGGATACCAAGAGTGAAATTGGTACTCTTTTACTCATATTATATTTATATATAACACCGTCAACATTAAATAGTTTGCTCCTAACTATACTACACAACTTGACTCAGAATTTGTTTACATCTAATTGTATACTCATGGTTCAGATATCCTAGGTGTCATGATAAATGTTCTGCCAAAAAAATTAGTCCAGACAAAGTATCAGAGGGAATCCTGCATACAAGAAATTGTGCTCATCAGTGAAAAGTCAGTACAATGTCTATTATATTGATCACAGGCTTTGAAATCATGATATAGTTATACCTCTAAGAATTAATTTTTCATGTCCAAGAGATTTGAGACAACGTTCTTGACGGCGTGGGATGAATTTGTGGTCAACGAATGCAAGACTGTCACAACTATGGTCGGTGCAGCTCCTATTATTCTTGCAAGAAATCTTAGGGTGTCATCTTTCAATGGTAAAATTCCTCTTTGTCAACTGTGTGCTATTCTTCTCTATCCAGAGTATGCTCAAAATTTTCATAATTCTTTTCATTGTCTCACAATTTTCTAGGGCTTGAAGTATGTACTAAAGGAAACAGTTCAATACATGTTAATCCTTCTTTCAGACAAGTTCAACATTTACAGTCCTGGTAAGTTTTTGTCAACAAACAAATCAAATATTGCACTTCTTATATCCATTTGATTGAGTTATATTTCATTTGCATTTCTCCAGTTTTATCTTTACAAAGAGTCAAACTCTACTAATGTCTTATATCTAGCTTCTTGACATGTCATCAACTAGGGTGGACGACAATCTAGAAATTTTAGAAACCGTGATATCAAGAAAAAATTATCTCAGCTCAAGGACAGCGCCAATATCTCCTCCACCTTCTAATAAGGTTGTCCACTTAAAAGATATTCCATATCTGTTCACTAAGGTATATCGTTAATTTTCAAGATTTCGTTCAATAAATAAGTGATCTTATTCTTACAATGCCTTTAATAAGTTTGTTGAATTGGTGCTTGTAGAAAGACCAGTAGTTCTTTTGGCTTAAGGGAAGAGTTCGTGTGAGCAACAACAATCAGCCATTTTGGTGTATGTGTTGCAGTAACTGTAAGAAGAGGTCGAGTGCTGGCTTTGATAAAATATACCAATGCATTTATTGCAAGTATGATTGTGTGAAAGGAACACCAAGGTACTACTGCTAGAAGTTATTCTCATACTATTGGATGAATAAACTAGAGCCTTATGACTACATACAAGATACAAGATTACTTCTCTAACATTCTTCTTTCATTAATTACATGACATTTAAAATACAAACAACACAGGGCAAAGGTTCATGTACAAGTAGAAGATCACACAGGCTGAGTGAGTGCAAATATGATTGGACAAACAGCGGAAACTTTTCTACAGTGCTCAGGACATAAGCTTATGCAGATCGCAGCATTAGTATAGAAAAAAATTATTTTCAAGATTAAAACTTATTCCAATAATTGAGAGTATTAATAATTATGGTATATATTTCAAATTGCAGGAGAATCATATTAAATGACATTCGTGCTTTAACCATAGAAGAGCACATGTTATATCTAAAGGTTATCAACAACAAGAAGAAAACAGCGGCCCTGAAGTACGATGTTGTATTTATGATTGAGCCAATACTTGACATCAACACAGCTCTAAATATTGGAGAGAATTCAATTCGTGGTTTCATGGTGGAAGAGAAAAGTGCATATCGTACATGCATCAACAAACAACCCATTAAAGCATATGCTCTGCCTGTGTTATCACCAACAGATCCCGTATCTGGCAGACATAATGCAAAACATACATGCTTTAAAACCAACACAGTCATTGCCTCTCGAAATATTACAGATCTCCGCCTCGTTACAAACATCGCCAATCAAAGTGATGTGCTTTCTGCAGATTATTAATGGCAGAGCTCAGTGGAGTCAAACCAAAAATAGTGTCCCTTGGTCCTAAGTTTTTTGTATCTTGCATCCATGTGTATCATCTTATTATCTGAATTAGTGTGTAAAAGTAGCTCTCTCGCTTGAAAAGCACTAGCCTGTATTGTGCTTCAGGTCTTTTGTAAATAACTTTTGTATGGACAAGATATATATATCAGTTCAAGTTAAAAAAAAATTGGGTTACCTTCAAGCAATTGTGTTTTTCTTTTTGGATATTAAATAAAATATACAAGTTCCAAAACCGTTGTAACTTCAAGTGAAAAGTGTACACGTGAAAGGCTGAAAACACATGATCAACCAAAGCTATTTCATTATGTCTTTCACTAGCATAAGCACATGTAGTCAGATATGCATTAAAAATGTTTAAAATAGATTTATGCTTTAATTTCAATCAATTTGGAAGTTTTTGCACTTTCTTCTTTGGCATAGAGAAATTTTCTCACGGTTGAATTGTTTTGAAAAACAAACTTAGTACAAAAGTATCAAGTTTAAATTTTCATTTCTTGTTTCTACTTCTGCAGTTTGCTAAATGCAAGAATATTTAGAGAGATTGGTTGAAGATTTCCCTTGCTGGACTTCCTTAAATATGTTCCCCAACCACCCATAATAAAGACACTAGGTATAGCTTCTAGGGTAATTAATGCTAAAACTCCAATTAAAACAGATTTCTAGACCCGTTTTTAGGTTGAGTTTTAAAGGTCGAAACATGCTCATTTTTTGACGTTTCTTATACCATCTCGAAGATCTCACGGGGATCTTCACAACAAACTTTGAATCGTAGAAAACGGATCATCCCAGCGATCACAGCTTCGTCCCAAAAATAGCTGCTCGAAAATAAATTCCTGGGAATTCCAAATTTTCAACTTTCTAGAACGTTTTTGACATAAATATTCGGGGCTGATTCCTCAGTCGAACATAGGTGTATTTGGTACTATTTCGAAGGTCTCATTGCGTACTTCGCAACACCATAAGTTTCGTAAAATTCCAACCAATACATAAACCATACGATGGCTCCAAAGTTGGCTGCTTGACTCAATCCCAAAAGCTTAAGCTTCGCTTTCTTAACTCCTGAGTTTTCACCAATCCTTTCTCTTTCAATCAATCAAACTCTTAATAAAGTTATTCACTCTTAAATTAATTCATCTTAGTCCCTTCACAACTCATTAAATCCGATTTTCTCCCTTATTTACTATTCGGATCTAATTTAAATTCTAAGTGTTATCACTTTTAAAGTACTTTTTGGGATATCTCAACTAAATTCTCGTTTCATTTTCTTTTTTCATATTTAAAATAGAAAGCCGAATTTTCAGGTCGTTACATATGGCATTTTTAGTTCTCTGCAGCATAAAGAAATTGTTCTTCATGGAAACAGTTAGAAAATAAATTACTAGCAAGAGAATATTGAATCATCGATACTACCTAATTATTAAATACTAATTGTATAGTGCAATGGATGTTAATGGCATAATGTTCTAAAAATGCTAACAACATTATTTTATTGAATAATTGAAGTATGGTTTTGATGAATTTAATCATCTTAAAATTGTGGGTATGGAAATGAGGTTTCAATAATGCACATAGATGCTTTGTTTATCTACGGATCGCAAACACTAGCAGAGGCATAGAGGCACATGGGAGCCCAGGACCCCCAAAATTTTTGACACCTCTCTCTTTTTTCTTTTTTTTTTTTAATATGAAATTTAAGTTTGATCTAATATCAATTTAATGGATGACAAATGAACTTATTGATCAAATATCAATTTAATATTAGGCAATTGGACTCATCGGCCTAACAAAATTTATAATACAAAATTACAAATGATTAACTCTTCCTCAATTTTAATGCACGTTCACCCATCTGAAATCTGAATATCACATTTCGTGCTCTTCAATCCATGGGTACATTCTTTAAGATAAAAAAAATATTAAAAATAAGTCATTTTTTTATAAATAAAATTGAATAAAAGCACTTTGCTTCTGAATGCATAACGTGTTCAATTATTTTTTTTTTCTTTTTTTCTTTTGAGGTTGAGTCATATTTAATTTCATTTGTGTACAAAGTCTTCTTATTTTAGAGGATAATTTTGTAGAAGGCAACGTGAACAAGAAGAGTTCGATATTTGTTTCTTTTGTGGTCTTATTTTAGAGTATGCACATTAGTAGTCTAGGTTATATGTCTAGAAGGAAAACTAACATATTCATGCGAAATTAGATCAAATAATAATGCGATTGACTTTGTTTATCTATTTGTGTATAATATAGCGTATAAATAAAATAAAGTATGAAAACTCGTAAAAACCGTTCGTAAAAAGAATCATCACTATTATGAGAATGTCGACTTATAATCTTATTTCAAAAACCGACTCAATCCGACCCGATTCAATTCATGTTGAGTTGAGTTGCCCTTCCGCTTTTAATTTACCCATACTTATGTGTCAACATCCATTTCAGCAAAAATCAAACAATTATTCAAGTTTTAACTTATGCACATGCTTTTCTTTTTATTCAAAATATATAACTACAATTAAAATCATATTGTCTTTTATCATTTATATATGTCACAAACAATCAAAATCTAATTATACAAACAAAATTCAATTTTCTACCACATTGATGCCCAAGGAAAAAAAATAAAGATAAATTAACTAAAATTCTTTCCCTATATCAAACAATATATTACATGACAAAAACTGCAGAATCAATTAATAAACCTATTCACATTCACAAAACGAAAAATAATTAATATGCCATCCACATGCCATAAAATAGTTAAAATTATTTCCCTGCAACAAACAACAAACTACGTGTCAAAAACTACAATTTCAATTCATATACCCATCCATAGTACCTACAATGACTACACATACCAAAAAAACAACTAATATTCTTTTACCAAATCAAACAATAAGCTACATGACACAAACTAAAAGTTAAGTTCATAAATCCATTCACATTCAACAAACGTAAAATCAATAGCTAAATTCAATTCACATTGCCACAAATTATTCCCTCCTCTCATATTGATTCTAACCCAAAATACTAAGTTCCAAACAGCTTCACTATATAAATGCCACATACGTAAACATTCACTATAACTAAAAATCACCAACTTATTTGCATTTGAGCTTTTGCAGGTATCATTACTTTCCTTCTAATTTTTACCAAACACTTTGATAATTCACTTACACATATATTCAATCTTTCTAACACATTAGTATATACAATATTTATTTACAACATCCTTTGTATCAAAAAATTATGATCAACAATTGAAATTTATTTCTTTGTCTAATTGTAAAGTCTATATTCTAATATTCATATTAATAACACTTCATTATCGTATTAGCTTATTTTCGTTTTACAGTTCATGATGGCCGATACCAATGATGGCGCCAGAATCGTAAAGCCATGGACAGTAATAGTGGCAAATCTACCAGTACGCACTGAGAATAACATCCGTGTTGACAATTGCAATATCAATCTCAAACAGCGTTGGAAGAGACAAGGATATCTAATTAGCAATTTTCAACCACTGTATGATTATAGAGGACACTCTGGCTTTGCCCTCGTTGAATTTTCAAGAGATATTGAAGGATTAAAATCTGTCTTCCTATTTGACCTTTTGTATGTAGAAAAGAGACAAGGAAAAGCAGAATGTTCGAGCTTCTGGACATGGTAGATGACGGTCTTGCAATACAGTCTAAATTACATGAATTGAAGATCTCCATCGACAAACTATATAATACAGTTAATGATTAAAAAAACTGTATATTATCATTATATAAATAAAATAAATGTATTCTCGATGAACTTTAATTTTCGTTCGATATGTTTGTTAGTAAGTTTTATGTTTATGAATAATAATTATTATTCTTTGTATACAGTTTACCATTTATTACACAAATCATACAAGTTGTTTAATAAATAAATGGGTAACCATTTTCCATAAATACATTAATAATTATTTCATATCTTGTACACTATACTTTATTTCAATATAGATAATCAATTTATATTAATATTGTCAAATTTAATACGCTACCACGTGCAACGCACGTGCATTTACTAGTGATATAAATAAAGTGTGTTTGTTACTTTTGATAAGGATGTTCAGGATACACCTACCTTTCGTGCAGATCTCCTAAACGTGTTTTTAGTCCAGTTTATTTCTAAAAAATAGGTTATTTGAGCCCATAATTCGATTTTTCAAACCTTTTTAAGGTAAAATAACAAAATTGTCCTTAATCAACAAAATGTCACTCCATAGTAAAAAGAGTAATTTTGTCATTTTACCTTTAAAAAGTTTGCAAAGTCAAGAATTGTCACATAACCAATGACATGAGGACAAGAAAAGCCAACACGAGATTAATTAACTATTTCACCTGTCAACACAATTCAAAATCGAGCTTTAGTCAACCAGATCATGTAACCAAGTAACCAACTCAAGTGAATTCAGTGGAAACCACATACACAACCAATAGTGGATATTACACACACGACTTATCAATATTAAAATAATTCTAAATCTAACAACTTAGCTTATTTATTCCAAAAATACTACATAATTAATATTATATTAATTAATAAAATAATGAATTAAAATCAAAAGAACTAAGACCACATGAATTCCCAAATTTGTTGATTGAGTCATTGATTATTTGTATAATAAGTCCTTCATCTTTATAATATATCCACTTTAGTCTTCGTACTTTCTCTTTCATTTAAATTTCTTCCTTTTTTATTTGCAACACAAGTCCTTCAACTTTTAAATTTGTACAAGTTGGTCCCTATATTTATACTTTTATATCAATTTAGTCATTTGTATCACTATTTGATACAAATGTTACAAATAATATTGTGTATCAATATTTGATATAGATGTTACAAATGATATTTTGTATCACTGAATATGTTACATATTATATTATGTTATTTTACACATCATATGTTACATTGATATTCTGTATCACTGATGTTACATATGTTACAAATGATAAAATTAATAATTTTATTTGTTAAATTTAGCATTGTGTTACATATCTATATCATACTATAACGAACTTATTGAAGTTTAGAGTTGATTTTGCAGTTGTAACAATTTATGTTTAGTATCGCAATCTGATACAGATGTTACAAATAATATTGTGTATCACTGTTTGATACAAATGTTACAAATAATATTTTATATCACTAAATATGTTACAGATTATATTATGTTATTTTACATAACACATGTTACATGAATTAATATTTTGAATCACTGATATTTTACATTTCAATTTGTAACACAGATTGTTACAAAATATTATTTATAACATTTGTATCAAACATTGATACACAATATTATTTGTAACATATGTATCAAATAATGATACTATAAAGGACTAAATTGATATAAAAGTATAAATATAGGGATCAAGTTGCAAAAATTTAAAAGTTGAAGGACTTATGTTGTAAATAAAAGAAGACGAAATTGAAATGAGAGAAAGTATAGGGACTAAAGTGAAAATATTATAAAGATGAAGGACTTATTGTGCAAATAATCAAGGACTCAAAAGTAAATTTGGATGAATTAACGTGGAAATATATTTTGTGGTATAGATTTGATTTTAATTTATTATTTTATTAATTAATATAATTTTAAGAATGTGGTATTTTTAGAATAAATTTGTTATGTTGATAAAATTAGAATTATTTTTAAAAAGTGGTTTATTTATGAAAAAATTCCCAACCAATAGGATGCTAAGGGATTCTATTTGGCACAAGCAGACATGTAGAATAGATAAGTAAACATGTTTTTAAATATTTAATGGTTGACTTAGGTCTGATTGTGGTATGAGTTGCATCCATATATATATATATATATATACTAGTTTTAAAGTCGTGCGTTGTACGTAAGTGACAAATATAGGAAAAAATTTTAGGTTTTAAATGTAATTGAAATGACCAAAAAAAAATATGAAATTAAAATTTTTAAACAAATTTGAAAAATGTAACAAATTTAGAGCGAATTGTGTACAATTTGCTCATACACACCAAAAAAATAAATAATTAACAAATAATAAAGAAAGGTCAAAATTTCTTCAAATGTTTTGTCTAATTTTCGGCCATTTATTTAAAATATATTGATATTTTTTTCTTGAGTACACTTGATATAAAAATTGTAGAATAATGGCATATTTCTTGATTTTTTGATTCCTTTTCATATATGAAATAGAGGATTATTACATATTATATTAGGTTATAGAATATGAAATATTATTGATATAAAAGAACTCATTATTCATTGTAGAGCATAACTCGACAAAGTTAAAATCGAGTTTCCCGAGTTACTCAAGAAACTAATGAAATGCATAATTTTTATTTTTTGAAGCTTATTTTATTTAAATTATTTAATACATTGACTATTTTGTTTAATTTGAATGTTGTAATGTTATTATTCGAGGAACGTGTAAACATGAAATTTGGATTTGTTAACTTATTTGATAAATGAAGCACATACATAATTGTATTTAAATGATTATTTATTAGAATATAGCAAAATAAAATATATATTATATAAATTTAATATATATAATAATCAATCAATACAATATATTATATATTGTTTTATTATGATTAATTTATCTAGTAACTCGACAAATCTAAATTTGAGTTCCACGAGTTGGTTAAAAAATAACACGAAAAAACTAAAAATAAAAAAATTTAAGTGTACTACATAATTTAAATACAAAAAGTAAACTATAAAATGAGAAATATGCATTGTTGAAGTTACTCGAGTAACTCGACAAACCCAAAATCACGTTTGTCGAGTTACTCGATTAAAATTGTGATACGAAATTAATCTATTCAATAGCTCAAGTAGCTTGACAAACTGACAATCGAGTTGCCCGAGTTACTCGACGAACGAATGAAATTTAAATTTTCCATTATTTTGTTTCCCTTTTTTATTTAAAGTATGTCATACATTTAAATAATTCTTTATTCTTATTTAGTGGTGTTATTTTTCAAGAAACTCGTGAGTCTCAAAGTTGGATTTGTCGAGTAAGTTGATAAATAAAGCATATACAAAATTTTATTTAATGTATCATTTATTAGAACATAGTAAAATAGAATATATATCATATAAATTTAATATATATCATAATCAATTAATACAATATATTTTATTTTATTTTATTTTAGCAATTAGTATAACATATTATAACTAAAAATTGTAATAATAAATTTATAGCATAATAAAAGCAATTCTGTAGTAATATATTATTAATCAATTATTACATTATTATAATAATCTAGTGATTATAATAAATTTGTTATGACAAATTCATACTAAATAGATTTCATCATAAATTTAAGTTAAGTTAAAATGGGTTAAAAAAACACATTTTAATTAGTTGGGGTGTGGATTTGTTAAATATACATCCAAATATATATTAAAAAAATATATTTAAAATGTCTAAATGGGCTTTTAGCCCATTTTGTTTGATTGTTGGGTTTGTTTTATTGTTTGAGGGGTGGGGTTTGAGTTTGTCGAGTTTGGGGGGGTGGGGTAGGGGGGGGTTTGAGTTTTGTTTGATTGCTGGAGGGTTTGAGTTTGTCTCGTTTCACGACAAACTCAAACTCAAATATTTAAAAAAAAAAATTAAAACGGTAAAATCATTGTTGGGTGGTCACCAAAATGTAAAAAAAATAAAAAAAGTAAAATTGGACAATTTTGCACCCAAATATATATATATAAAAAATAATTAAGAAAGATCAAAATGGTCCCATTTTGATTGTTGGCTCGACAAACACACATCGAAATAAAAAAAAATTAAATGCTTGACATTTAAAAAAAAATACATAAATATAATTTCTCATTTGTTCATGTTCTATTTTTTATATTTTTTTGGTCGAACTCCAGTTAACAAAAAGTCGAGTTATCTGACAAATTTTTGTATTTTTTTCTTTATTGTATTTTTTTTTAGAGTTACTCAACAAAACCAATGTAAAATCTTTAAAAAAAAAAAATAGCAAAGTCAACAAAAGCTGATTTTAAAAAAATTTAATGCAAATTTGTAGGACAAAATGGTGATAGTTGGATGGCTAATGCAAAAAAAAAAAGTTGGGGTAGATTAGTTACAAATTTAAAAGGTTTGGACAAAAAGCGCAAATTAAAAAAATCAAAAAATGTCAAAATCAAATTAGGCTAGTTTTTAAAAGTTGTAGGACTTCATTTACATTTTTATTTTAATTTGTTGTTATTAGTTTTTTTTTATTTAAAAAGGTGGACAAAATAAAATTTTTAACAAAATTTAAAGGTCGGGGATGACCAAAGCTAAAAAAAAGGTTATGGGTAAATTTGTTATAAAATGAAAAGGTTGTGGACCAAAAGTGCAAATTACAAAAAAAAAAAAAAAAAATTGATTCAAACACTTTGCCGAGTAACTCGGCAAAGTGGAAAAAAGGGGGAAAAAAAATGCAAACACCACTTTGCCGAGTAACTCGGCAAAGTGGAAAAAAGAAAAAAAAAAAAAATTTGCAAACAACACTTTGTCTCCCATCTTTGTTGCTTCTAATTTGCTGTTTTTGTAATATTTGCAGTCGGCTTGTGCTTGTAATTTGCTATGATTGTTAGTTGTTCATCGTCTCGTGAAATTACGAATTCAGTTAATCTGTAATTTTCCGTGCACGGAGTTCTTCCCATGTTCTTGGGTCAGAGAGCAATGTCATTTACAATTGATGTGGGGGTGTGGGGGGAAATTGAAATGGGCTAAAGCCCATGTAAATTTGGTTCTTCTTCTTCTTCTTGTCGAGTAGAAGGAAGGAAAAAAAAAATTTGGTTCTTTTTCCTTCTTCTTGTCGAGTAACTCGACAAGAAGGAAGAAAAAAAATTCCAGGTTGAGGAAATTCTACGCCAGTAATCCGAACCCTTGGGGGACCACCTTCCCTTCCAGCAATGCGGTGAAGAAATGTAGGCCACTGGAAACCATAGAGGATACCAAAATCTATGATGTGAACTCTTGTTGCATTTTTTTGTCTTTAGCTGAATTGTCTTATTTGATGCAAAACTCGAAATCTTCCTAAATGGAGATGAAGCAAGATATAAGTGGTAAGCTTTCAAGTAATCAGCCGCAGTTGTTCTTTTACTGACAAGAGCCTTGTGTATCTAGCTACCAGTGCCAGACAAACGTGCTTCAAGGCCGTTAGCAAAATAAAAAGCCATCTCTGATTTGTATCACCAAATGGAGAAGAATGCTGCCTGAACTGTTTCAACAGTTCATTAGCACTCCGACAATCATCAGCAGCCACAGCTTGTGCACAGTTAATTAAAAGGGTTCTCAAATCTATTACTTCCTTTTTGTTTTTTTGCTTCTTTCCACGTTCCTTCCCCCTATATCTTTTTGGTTGCCTGTTCTGTTGCACACTCCTGCTCATAGCATTCCGGAGGTCTGCTCTGTAGGCCGCTAACTTCTCTTCACCTTCCTCCTTGCTATGGAGGAAAACAATACTGAATTCCTCTACGGGCATGTCAGTTTCGATATAGATTGATGGTTGCTTGCCTCTTTTCTCTTCTAAATCTGTGTCCCATTAGCTTGAGGGAGCCTGAATATTCAGAACCCAACTCTTCCAAAATTGATAGGTATAATGTTCAGTTCTTTTGATTGCATTTTGTCCCTTTGAAATCTATTTATCAGAATTTGGTATGTGTTTATCTATGATTATGAATATAAAGTAAAATTTATAGAGGTGTTTAGACTGCCATCTTCTTTGATTATTAGCTTTTTTGCTTGCTAAGATCCCACATTTGTAGCTGTTTTTGGCCCCCCAAAAAAAAGAGTAATTGGAGTGTTGCTGTTTGATAGAAACAATGTTTTCAACGACATGAAATGATCGAGTCGGCTATGTGATTCTTTTAGCCACTGTGTTCTGTTCATTGCCAAATCAACTGGAAAATCCAAAATAAAGCTACAAAGTGTGCATGGGAATTGACAGAATCCTGAATCTTTTAAAGTTATTTTGATTTCATGTGCAAAATCCCCGTTGAATCATTAATCTTTTGTTTTTGCAGGTGCAATTCAACATCTAGCAATAAACAATGTCTACAAACACTCAAAAGGTGCTAATTATACAAGATGCATCCAAAGAATTATGTAATGTTTCCATCATAAAAGCCCTGCGCAGCTTGTCCCTAAGGCCGACAGCCATTGTTGTTGAGGTTGCTCGAGTTACTCGATGAACGAATGAAATTTAAATTTTCCATTATTTTGTTTCCCTTTTTTATTTAAAGTATGTCATACAATTAAATAATTCTTTATTCTTATTTAGTGGTGTTATTTTTCAAGAAACTCGTGAGTCTCAAAGTTGGATTTGTCGAGTAAGTTGATAAATAAAGCATATACAAAATTTTATTTAAAGTATCATTTATTAGAACATAGTAAAATAGAATATATATCATATAAATTTAATATATATCATAATCAATTAATACAATATATTTTATTTTATTTTATTTTAGCAATTAGTATAACATATTATAACTAAAAATTGTTATAATAAATTTATAGCATAATAAAAGCAATTTTGTAGTAATATATTATTAATCAATTATTACATTATTATAATAATCTAGTGATTATAATAAATTTGTTATGACAAATGCATACAAAATAGATTTCATCATAAATTATGAAAATAAATTGTAGTAAAAATTTGTTATAATAATGAATTTTTTTGTTAGAATAATTATGTCAAATTATATTACGAAAATAAATGTGTTTTTTTTAATTAATAATTGTAATAAGTATTTTAACATAATTTATAATAATATTTATTACAGAAATTATAAGTATATTACATAATTTAAATAGAAAAAGAAAACAAAAAAAAATGAAAAATATGCATTGTTGAAGTTACTCGAGTAACTCGCCAAACTAAAAATCATGTTTGTCGAGTTACTCGATGAAAAATGTGATACAAAAGCAAAAATCATAAAACAGGAATATTTTCGTGAAATAAATTGAATAAGTAATTATAGATTTCACTTAGTATAATTGATTTACAGATATTATAAATAAATGTGTGAATTTATGTAAAATAGTTTTTCTATATATTTGATATTTTGTGGACTTGTGTATATTATATTTTATGTTTCTCTTTATTGTAAACAGAAAATTTCTATAATATAAAATATATGTATTTAGCATGTAGGTTATAGAGTAACTCGACAAAATTTATTTTTAATTTGTCGAGTTGCTTAAGTAATAAATTGTAAAAGATTGTTTTGTTTTATGATTTAGATTTTATTTTATTTTATGATAGTTATTTTATTATAACATATTATATTAAGTTATAGAATATGAAATATTATTGATATAAAAGAACTGATTATTCATTGTAGAGCATAACTCGACAAAGTTAAAATCGAGTTTCCCGAGTTACTCAAGCCAATAATAAAATGCATAATTTTCATTTTTGTAATCTTTTTTTATTGAAATTATTTAATACATTGACTATTTTGTTTAATTTGAATGTTGTAATATTATTATTCGAGGAACGTGTTGACATGAAATTTGGATTTGTTAACTTATTTGATAAATGAAGGACATACATATTTGTATTTAATTGATTATTTATTAGGAGATATCAAAATAAAATATATATCATATAAATTTAATATATATCATAATCAATTAATACAATATATTATATATTCTTTTATTATGACTAATTTATCTAGTAACTTGACAAATCCAAATTTGAGATTCATGAGTTGGTTTAAAAATAACATGAAAAAACTAAAAAATAAAAAAATTTAAGTGTAGTACATAATTTAAATAAAAAAATTAAACTAAAAAATGAACAATATGCATTGTTGAAGTTACTCGAGTAACTCGATAAACCCAAAATAAAGTTTGTCGAGTTACTCGATTAAAAATGTGATACGAAATCAATCTATTCAATAGCTCAAGTAGCTCGACAAACTGAAAATCAAGTTGCCGGAGTTACTCGATGAACGAACGAAATTTAAAATTTTCATTATTTTGTTTCCCTTTTTTATTTAAATGATGTCATACATTTAAATAATTTTTTATTCTTATTTAGTGCTGTTATTTTTCAAGAAACTCGTGAGTCTTAAATTTGGATTTGTCAAGTAACTTGATAAATAAAGCATATACAAAATTTTATTTAATGTTTCATTTATTAGAATATAGTAAAATAGAATATATATCATAATCAATTAATACAATATATTTTATTTTAGCAATTAGTATAAAAAAATATTTGTAACATTATTGGTAAAAATGTTATAATTAATAGTTACAAAAAATAAAATATGTTGTTGATTTTTTTCATTGAAAAAAAAAATTACAAATGTAAAAGCTCACCATAAATAAATAAAAATAAAAAATAAAAAAAAAATAATTTCATGAACAGTAACTTTTTCGAGTTACTATTCACCTCGTAAAAGTTTGTCGAGTTGAATAGTAACTCGACAAACTTTTTCGAATTTAAAAAAAAAAAAAATATTTTATTTCATGAACAGTAACTTTTTCGAGTTACTATTCCCCTCGAAAAAGTTTGTCGAGTTGAATAGTAACTCGACAAAATTTTTCGAATTTTAAAAAAAAAATAAATAAAAAATTTTTTTTTCCATGAACAGTAACTTTTTCGAGTTATTATTCCCCTCGAAAAAGTTTGTCGAGTTGAATAGTAACTCGACAAACTTTTTCGAATTTAAAAAAAAAAAAAAAAAAAATTTTTTCCATGAACAATAACTTTTTCGAGTTACTATTCACCCCGAAAAACTTTGTCGAGTTGAATAATAACTCGACAAACTTTTTCGAATTTTTTTAAAAAAAAAAAAAAAAAAATTTTCCATGAACAGTAACTTTTTCGAGTTACTATTCACCCCGAAAAACTTTGTCGAGTTGAATAGTAACTCGACAAACTTTTTCGAATTTCTTAAAAAAAAAAAAAAAAAAAAAAATTTCCCATGAACAGTAACTTTTTCGAGTTACTATTCACCCCCGAAAAAGTTTGTCGAGTTGAATAGTAACTCGACAAACTTTTTCGAATTTTTTTTAAAATAAAAAAAAATAAAAAAAATTTCATGAACAGTAACTTTTTCGAGTTACTATTCATCTCGAAAAAGTTTGTCGAGTTGAATAGTAACTGGACAAACTTTTTCGAATTTTTAAAAAAAAAAAAAAAATTTAAAATTTTTGTCGAGTTACTCGACAAAAATTTTAAATTTTTTTTTTTTTTTTTAAAAGTCGAGTAACTCGACAAAAGTAAAAATATATATATATATATTTTTTTTTTTTTTTTTTTAAAATCGAGTAACTCGACAAAAGTAAAAAAAAAAAAAAAAAAATTTTTTTTTTTTTTTTAAAATCGAGTTTATCGACAAAAGTAAAAAAAAAAATTTTTTTTTTTTTTTTTTTTAAAATCGAGTTACTCGACAAAAGTAAAAAAAAAATATTTTTTTTTTTTTTTAAAAGTCGAGTAACTCGACAAAAGTAACAAAAAAAAAAAAAAAAATTTTTTTTTTTTTTTTTTAAAATCGTGTTACTCGACAAAAGTGAAAAAAAAAATATTTTTTTTTTCTTTAAAATTCGAGTTACTCGACAAAAGTAAAATTTTTTTATTTTTTTTAAATTTGAGTAATTCGACAAAAGTTAAAATTTTCTTTTTTTTTTGTTTTTTTTTTTTTAAATTCGAGGTACTCCACAAAAGTAAAAAAAAAAAATTTTTTTTTTTTTTAAATTCGAGTTACTCGATAAAAGTTAAATATTTTTTTTTTTTTTAAATTCGATTAACTCGACACAAGTTAAGAAAATATTTTTTTTTTTTTTTAAAAAATTCGAGTAACTCGACAAAAGTTAAAAATTTTTTTTTTTTTTTTTTAAAATTCGAGTAACTCGACCAAAGTTAAAAAATATATATATTTTTTTATTTTTTTAAAAATTCGAGTAACTCGACAAAAGTTAAAAAAAAAATATATTTTTTTAAATTCGAGTAACTCGACAACATTTTTAAAAAAATTTTTTTTTTTTTTTTAAATTCGAGTAACTCGATAAAAATTTTTATTTTAAATTCGAGTAACTCGACATAATTTAAAAAAAAAAAACTTTTTTGTTTTTTTAAATTCGAGTAACTTGACAAGATTTAAAAATATATATATATATATATATATATATATATATATATATATATATATATATATATATATATATATATATATATATATATATTTTTTTTTTTTTTTTTTTTTTTATTTTTTTTTAAAAATTCGAGTAACTCTACAAAATTTAAAAAAAAAAATGTTTTTATTTTTTTTTGGCTAGTAACTCGACAAATTTAAAAAAAAAAAAATTTTTATTTTTATTTTTTTGTCGAGTAACTCAACAAATTTAAATATATATATATATATATATATATATATATATATATATATATATATATATATATATATATATATATATATATATATATTTTAAATTCGAGGAACTCGACAAAATGTTAAAAAAAAAAAATGTCGAATAACTCGAGAAATTTAAAAAAATATTTTTTTTTTTTAAAATGTCAAAATAAAATTGGGCTACTTTTTAAAAGTTGTAGGACTTCATATACATTTTTATTTTATTTTGTTGTTATTTGTTTTTTTTTATTATTTAAAGAGGTGGACAAAATAAAATTTGTAACGAAATTTAAAAGTCGGGGATGGCCAAAGCCAACAAAAAAAGTTATGGGTAAATTTGTTATAAAATGAAAAGAATGTGAACTAAAAGTGCAAATTACAAAAAAAAAAAAAAAAAAACAAAAAAATTAATGTTTCCCACTTTGCCGAGTTACATTTTAATTTTCCCACTTTGCCGAGTAACTCGGCAAAGTGGGATAAATTTGGGAAATTTTTTTTTTTTTTTTTTTTTGTTTTTATATTTGTCATGAAAAAGTCCACCTAAAAAAAAAAAAAAAATTCTTAAATAGTCACTTTTCCATTGCACGTACGTGGGAAAAAAAAACTTCAAAACTTCATTTAGTCATGGATTAACAAAAATTCATTTCACATAGAAAACGATCACCGAAAAATATGAAATTTTCAGGGAACATAGAATACTCATGTTGCTACCACATATCAAAATTTGACAGTCCGACGGCATATTTCGACTTACTAAAATGCTAATCAAAACATCCTAGTTAGTTTTTCAGATTTATGCTGTCACAGTTTACAAAATTGTCTATAAATTGAGTTATATAACATGAAATTATGTAAAACCAATGCCAATGGTTAGGTAACCCATAGGGCCATCGTCTCCAACTGGAATTATGTAAAAATATTTAATATATAAAATTCAGTAAATGTTTGAGTTGGACAACAGAAACTGTATCTTAGAAAAACATGAAGTTTAGCAAAACCTTTCAAGTTCACATCATTAACGTGTAACCAAAACATAGGAATCCACTAAAACTACCACAAAACCAAGGTCCAAAAATTTTTAAGAAGATATTTACACTACTTAAAGTTTTTTGACTGGTTTATAATAGCGAATCCGGCACGCCGACGGCATAAATCCGAAAAACAGCCTAGGAGGTTTCGCGGTAAGTATTTTAGTATGCCTAAACATGCCGTCGGACTACTAATTTTTGGTATGTGGTAGCTACCTGAGTATTCTATGTCCCTTGAAAATTTCGTATTGTTCGGTGATCGTTTTCTATGTTAAAAAATTTTTTGTTACTCCATGACCAGGTGAATAAAAATTTCAAAATAAGGGCACTATTACAAAATTTTCTTCACCCGGTCATGGAATAAAAAAAATTTGTTTGACATAGAAAACGATAACCGAAAAATATAAAATTTTCAGGGAATATAGAATACTCATTTAGCTACCACATATCAAAATTTGATAGTCCGACGGCATGTTTCGGCTTAATAAAATACTCACCAAAACACCCTAGGCAGTTTCTCGGATTTATACGGTCGTAGTTTACAAAATTGTCCATAACTTGAGTTATATACAATGAAATTATGTGAAATCAAAGCCAATGGTTAGGTAACCCATAGAGCTATCGTCTCCCACTGGAATTATGTAAAAATACTTAATATATAAGGTGCAGCATATTTTTGAGTTGGTCAACAGAAAGTGCAGTTTCGAAAAACAATTCACCCAGTCATGGAGCAAAAAATATTTATTTGACATAGAAAACGATTACCGAACAATATAAAATTTTCACGGAACGTAGAATACCCATGTAGCTAACACATATAAAAATTTGATAATCCGACGGCATGTTTTGACACACTAAAATGCTCACCGAAACATCACAGACAGTTTGTCGGATTTATGCTATCGCAATTTAAAAAATTGTCCATAACTTGAGTTATATAACATGAAATCATGTGAAACCAAAGCCAATGGTTAGGTAACCCATAGAGCTATCGTCTCCAACTGGAATTATGTAAAAATACCTAATATATAAGGTACAACATATTTTTGAGTTGGTGAACAGAAAGACAATTTAGAGAAACAATTCACCCGGTCATGGAGTAAAAAAAATTTATTTGACATAGAAAACGATCACCGAACAATATGAAATTTTCAAGGAACGTAGAATACCCATGTAGCTACCACATATAAAAATTTTATAATCCGACGGTATATTTCGGCATACTAAAATGATCACCAAAACATCTAAGTCAGTTTCTCGGATTCATACTGTCGCAGTTTACAAAAATATCCATACCTTGAGTTATACAACATGAAATTATGTGAAACCAAATCCAATGGTTAGGTAACCCATAGGGATATCGTCTCCAACTGGAATTATGTAAAAATACTTAATGTATAAAGTGCAGCAAATATTTATGTTGGACAAAAAAAACTGCAGTTTAGAGAAAATGAAATTTAGCAAAACCTTTAAGAATCGATTGTATTTCGTCATTTGTTCTCCATAGCAACTGGGGATAAAAAAAAGCACCAAATTTGATAACTTATTAAGGAAAAAATGAATATATATTGACTATAATATATAAGAAGTCAATAATTGCGGCTAAAAGACACTAATATATGTATATTAAAACAAATAAAAGAAAAGAAAAGATGAAGAAGTCAAAAAATGCGGCCAAATATATTAATTTAATATACAAAAAGTGTCAAAAGATTAGGACAAAATGGTGAGATTTGGACAAAATTAAGACTAATACTACATGAAACGACGTCGCGTTGGTTGAAGGGTGAATAGTAAACATGTCATAGACACTTATATTATAGTATAGATATGGGGCAAGACATATGATAAAATTTCCAACCAATAGCCAATTAAAAAAAAGATATATAGACCAATCAAACGATCTTTGTAAACTCTATTTCATGTATATAGTATATATTAGCGAATCGAAACCCTCTACCTATGAGCTAGGAGTTAACGGAAGAGTTATTATGGACAACAATATTATGCTTCTATAAGACCAGTCGAGCAAGATAACTCTGTAATAATCAGTTTATAAATTTATCCAATATTATTTTTATTTATACATTTCGTAAGACTTATAATTTTTATTTATTTTATATCCACACAGCTTATAATATATATAAAAAACTTTACCAACATGCAATAAATAGGTTAATTTCATCGACTATCACTAGAGTTTGTTACAAAATTCCAAAATAGTTATTAAAGTAATTTTATTACGATATTGGTCACTCAAATTTCTAACAGTTACACTAATGATTACTCGACTTGAAACGTTAACTTAAATCATACTTGTCATTTTTAATTTTCTTACTTGAACACAAACGGTGTTAATTGCTACGTCGCGTAAGACAAATTCATGTTAATTGCAACTAAATACGGAATTGTCAAACGCGTTTTCTCCATATTTATTCGATTTTAATAAGGTATCATCAGTGTAACTTCGTATTTTTTTGGCCAATTTTTTAAAGTGGGACATTTTTATCTTGCGTGGCGTACTAGTTAACGCCTTTTGTGTCCACGTTAGAATTTAATAGTTACATATAAGATTTTAGATTAACGTTTCCATTCGAGTGACCATTAGTGTAACTGTTAGAATTTTGAGTGACTATTATTATAAAAAAATTATTTCAATGACTATTTTGAAATTTTTAACAAACTTTATTATCCCCGCCATAAATAAACACTGGAAAATCATAAAATTTCATGTTTTTTTGCAAGCCAAAGTGCCAACTACTGTATTGACATAAAATTGCGTGAGAAATTCAAAAAGAAAGAATTTGTACTTTAAGACCTATTTGACATGGTTTATAAATCAATTTTAGTTTATTTCTGTCGTCATTTTTTATTTTTTAACCTATTTTTAATATAAAAAATCAATAATTTTAACTCAAATAAATCAATATTAGTTTATAAACTAGTTTATGATCCTTAATTATTTCCTATCAACTACATTAATTGATATGAATAGGACCTGACACCATAAACATGCATTAATTATTTTCTATCAACTACATTTAATTACTAATTTATTTGATACAAAAACAAAATGTAAACTGAAGTCCAAGCTATATATAAAGACTTTTGAGTCGTTGACACTGATTTCTCACTAGCAAAAATGGCAGATCCAAATCCCTTGCTCCTGCTAAGAGACACGGCAGAGTCTGAGTCCCCAAGAATCGTGGAACAACGGCCGTCCTTAGATGACACGATTGAACGGTGCATCGGGGACTGCCGGTGGACACAGTTCTTCCAAGCCACACTTATATCCAACGCCTGGTTTTTCGATGCACAACAAACCTTCATCAGTGTTTTTACTGATGCTGAGCCAACATGGCACTGCACTTCACCCAGTAATTCGTCGTGCAAGAATATCTGCCAAATTTCAAGAGATTCTTGGAAATGGGATTTGCCAGCACACACTTCAATCATTTCCGAGTGGTCCCTTGAGTGTTCTGGCTCCATCATCACTGGCCTCCCGGCATCGTTCTTCTTTTTGGGCTGCCTCACCGGTGGATTTGTCCTTGCAACACTGGCGGACTCCTCTTTGGCCGGAAGAACATGCTTGTTCTATCTTCCCTGCTCATGTCTCTAACTGGAGTCTTAACCGCACTCTCCACCAACCTATGGATGTATACTGCTTTGAGATTTATCAGTGGATTTTCTAGGGCAACAATTGGCACCTGTGCTCTTGTCTTGTCAACAGAACTAGTTGGGAAAAAATGGAGAGGAAATGTTGGGATCATAGGATTCATCTGTTTTACTCTAGGGTTTCTATCTTTACCTGGTATTGCTTATCTTACTAGAGGTTACTCATGGAGACGCCTCTACCTGTGGACTTGCGTTCCATCAGTGTTTTACTCTGTTTTATTGTATTTTCTAGTTCGTGAATCTCCCCGATGGCTTTATATCAAGGGCCGGAAAGAAGAATTCACCAAAACACTGAGAAGCATTGCTGCACCCGAGAATCGGGGCAGCTTAACTGAAAGCTTCTTCGGCAGGTGCCTTGAGTGGGAAGAGGAATTGCAAGAAACAGACTTGTACTCCGCATTAAAGACCCTTCTGCAAAAATCATGGGCTTTCTGGCGACTGGCGTCGCTTATGGTGGTTGGTTTCGGAGTTGGCATGATTTATTACGGCATGCCATTAGGCCTTGGCAACTTGCCATTTAATCTATACTGGAGTGTGGCACTAAATGCAATTTTAGAACTTCCAGCCTGTTTGCTTATTTTCTTTCTTATTGGGAAACTGAACAGGAAGTTTTCGATATTGGGATTGGCTCTATTGAGTGGAATTTGTAGTGTAACGTGTGTGCTGGTCAGGTGGGAGTGGATGCAGATTGGACTAGAACTGATATCATTTTTCAGCGCCGTCACTGCATTTGATTTGGTGTTGATTTATACTTTGGAGTTGTTTCCAACATGCGTGAGGAACTCGGCTGTGTCAATGGTTAGGCAGGCAGTGGTGTTTGGTGGGGTTTTTGCCCCTGTTCTGGTGGCAGCCAGCAGAAAGAATGGGTTTCTTTCGTACGGAGTGTTCGGGGTAACAGTAGCTGTATGTGGATTGTTCGTTGCATTCCTGCCGGAAACAAGGGGAACTACTTTCTGCGATACCATAGATGAAGAGGAGCGAAAGAATGTAACAATCAGTAATGGAGTCGATACTGTATAAGTCCATGTTTTGTAGGTCAATATGCATCGTGTTGTTAAATGTTAATTCTGTTGTTTATTGCTATCTAATACTATTTTCCAAACATACACGTTGTATCCAGTTATTAAAAACAAATACAGAAATACAGCGTCACCAAACAGAGCTTTAATAGGCCGAGGCAACGGCCCAATAGAGTGGCAAATTTGGGCGCGAGAATTTATTGCAATCCCAGGGAAAGCAGTTGATAAGACTAAAAGGTAAATTTTTAGCCCATTTCATCGTATCGTTCCACACTCAAAAAAGTTAAGCTTATGGTATATAAAGTTTATCCATCCTTTCCATATACTACAATATGGTAACTTACACTGTAATAATGGACTGAAAAATTCAATGGGCATGGGCAAAAATTGCTCGAGGCCCCATTGCCTTTAAAGTGTTTCATCACATAAGAACCAGATAAGGATGAAACAAGGAACCAGCAGCTTCTACGGCACCTAACTTTAATCACGCAACATGACACAACCAATCTACCAAACAAGTCTTTCTAAAATTAGTTGCTATAGTAAGGCTGTATCATAAAAATGGGTACCTCGGCATGTGGCATGCAGGTAGCATAAACAGGGAGAAAATCTCTCACCAGCTTCTTATTTGTACAAATAAAACATGAATAAATAGTGCCAAGTTGGTCATTTATGACAAACATTTTGAACAGAAGTTATTACAAGCTTCATGTTGCTATAGATTTCATCAACTGTTGTAATATTTCTCAAGAGAGGGATCTACTCATCTTTTTGGAAGAAAAGTTATTACAAGCTTTAAATTGCTCGAGATTTCATTTGCTGTTGTCAATAAAATTTTGAAATATTTCTCATGAGAAAGGGATCCAACTCATCTTTTCCTGATTAACTACGAGCAAACCCTCCTGGTGAGATCTTGCATAATGAGGACCATTAACCATCTTCAGTCTAGAATCTTGTTTGGCAAGCCGGGAATGCCATGCTTATTTAGGCTGCTGGGAAACCTCCAATACAAGCTTATCCATAAATTGGCATTTCTTGTCGAATCCCCAACCTGGGTTGCTCTGCATTGTTTAATTTTAGCAGAAATCAGGATAATGAAGAGAACTAAAAAGGCAAATTCTTGAGGAGAATGTCAAAACTTATATGAACTTTTATAGCATACAACCAACCAAACGGAAATTGAAAAACAAATGAAATGCCTAGGAGAGAAACAAATACGCCGGGATCTTGATTGAGAGAAGATATATTAATGCCAGAGACAATCTTGATGCAATGTTGACAGAGTTTCAATTTCACAATTAGCACGAGAGGAAAAAAACATGAAATTGTTTTGCAAAGTTTTAACGAACACAAGTGGTGAAAAAACACAAACTTAGCGACTCAATTTCACAACATATTCAGAAGCAAATACATTCAAATGATATCTCAACATATTTTCTTATTTGTTTGGTAGTTGAAAAAACACTAATTTAAATTCCAGAGTTCTGAAATTATGTTTGCCTACCTTTTACTTGCATTTCTCGGTAACATTTTGGATATTTGCTACCAGTCTAGTCCAGTAGCGCCAATCTAGTCCAGCAGCGCTAACCTTTTCTTTGCAGTGTTTACAACTTTTTCCTATATGCTCAAGTAAACATAATACTACTGAAGTCTTATTTTATTGTCATTCAAAATAAAGATAAGTATTTTTCTCTTCTCCAGAAAACAATAGACTGATTGTGGCCATACAACACTCATATTTCCTATTTGGGGTGCCAACAGGCCCACCTTAGGAATTGCAATCACATGCATCAGATTGCAGCTCATGTTCGATGAGCCAATAAATTAGTGTGACTAGTTAAGATTCCACTAATAAGAATAAGAATAAGAAGAAGAATATAGAAAATTAAATCAGAGAAGATATCTAAATGGTAAGAAATAATAACGAACCTGCAGAGAAAGGACAGCACGATCGACAAAATTCTTTACAGAGGCAGATGTATTTTCTGGTATAGTCTTGGCTACCCTTTCTAGCTCTTGTTGCTGTTGCTTAGCAGTTACTCTATCAGGTCCACTATAGTAGTCTACAATTTTTTCCATAAGAGGAACATTTTTCATGGTTTCTTCAATGGCTTCCTATAAAGTGCAAAATCAAGTCAGCTACAACTAGTTAACCAGAGCAAATTAGAAAGAGACGTGTAACTAGCCAAATTAGGAACTGATAATTTCCATGTTAATAGAAAGCTCAAATTAGAAACTTGAGACCCTGCAAATGTAGGCTGCCTTAGGAAGAAGTAACTGTGAAATGTTTATAATTCAAGAAGAGGACAAGAAAAAGGCAAAGAGACATCATAAATACAGGTAACAAAGAACAAGAGCTATGTTCTCCCAAAGGAAAAAACTACAAGCACTTCTTATTAAATGTTTGACAAAGAAAGTATATAACAAGCTCACATAATTCAATATACACATTATTCCACATAACTGGAAGAATATAAAATAAGATAATGCAAAGAAAACAGCAAATAGAGCATGTTTGGCTAACTTAAAAAAGTAAACACTTGCTTTTCAACTAAAATTTTTAAAAGTAAGAAAAACCGATATGTTTGGGAGAAAAAGTTGCTTAAAAAGTAACTTTTAAAGCTTCAAACATGTTTGGCTAAACTTAGAAGTTACTTTAGCGCATGTTTGGTAGTGCTAAAATTATATTTTAAATACTTATAAGTTTTAAGTCTTTAAGAATGTGTGGGTAGTAAGTTATAGGTTCTACGAAATGTGTGGATAAAAAATATGTTTGACCATTTATAATCTATCCTTCAGACAAATTTTTGACATAAATTTTTGACTACTACATTTCAATTGGATTATATCACATACATTTTCAACAAAAAAGATAAATTAAATGAGCAGCTCTAAAGGCATACAAATAAAGAGTTGTGTAGGAGCAGATTTCAAATTGTGAATGCAAAAACATGAAGTGAATGTAAAATGTTATAAATGAAAAGGAGAACATCACAGTTGGGACAAAAACTGCATAAGATAATCCATTTTCTTTATACCATGTACATCATTTATAAATATTATTCTCATTTATCTTGCTTTGGGTCTTAAATTTTGAAAACAGACACTTATTATTTCCTACTATTCTTTGGGGGTTTGGGGACCACAAAGAAAATGCCAGGAAAAATTAAGCCTTTGTTTGGTAAAGCTTAAAAAGTTACTAAAAAGCTGAGTTCAAAGTCAACAATTAATTTTAAACACACATTTCATAAGACCCACAATTTTTATCAACTTTTGAACCACACAACACATTTTATCAATTTTTACGAAAATCTACTAAAAAGTTGATTTTTAGCAAAGGCAAACGGGCACTAAAGAAAATAAACAGAATACAAAAGATCCTTTGACTCACAAGAAGATGTTGGAGAAAACCTCCACTGCAGCATGGAAAAGTGACATTTGTAACCACCCAAATTTTACAAGTAGCTCCATAAGCCGATCACATATGGTTTCTTTCTTTTCATTATAAAAGAATTTCGAGAACAATGCAAGGAACACAATCCGTATACAACTGCCTTCCAGAATCATATACGCCAAAGAGAAAATGTGATCTACTGTAACTACATGTCACGCCATGAAAAAAATAAGACAGAAGAAATCCAAATGTAACACCTCAATTATGAAGAGAAGTAATCAGATTGCATGTACTAATTACATGTACTGGCATCTCAATGAAGCTTTATGGTTTCTAATACCTCTATATCACTAATTAACTACTAAAATAACATGGATAAAGCCTTAACCAATTTATGCAGCATCCAAAATTCCAAACCAGAATTGTTTCATGAAAATCCAAAAGAATTTGTAGTCTGGGTGCATCAGTTTGAAGAATATCTAGATGACAATTTAATCTCAAAGATTGATTAGTTGCCATCATTGCTTTACAACTATCGAAATTATAACTGACTTATAAGGCAAAGATTATGACAATCATTACATATTTAATAGCATCAATTTCCGTATCTTCAACAAAAATGGTGTGAGCAAGTTCAAATATCATGTGCCTAAAACTGAATTGAGTTACGAAATAGGAAAAGTAAAACAATATGAAGGGAATTTAAATTGTTTACTCCAAAATAACTTCCAGGTCCAGCATTAAATGGAGGCACAGTGTAAGTAACAAAAATGGAAGCAGATTGCAGCTAGCTAGGATATGTAATGGAAGAAGCATTCAGCATTCTAGTTAAGTGAGATGGAAAGACCTGACACTGATGGTTGGTAAAAGAGCAATAAAGCATATATCAAACAGCAAACTAAAGAAGAGCACCGTGCATTTCACATATCCAAACCTACAAGTCAAAACTTCGGAAGTAGATTTGTAGATAATATTACGGAATTTCCTTAATCTAATAAGAAAATGTTTCAGGTATCAAAGTACCTTCCAGTAAAGAAACCAGAGCAAGTCAGGAGACAAATTTAGAAATACCACGTTGCAAGAGGACAAGCAAAATATAGGTGTCTATACCTCCCACTCTTCTTGACTCTGAATCCCTTCGTATGCCATGAAGAATGGCTTCACTTTGTCAAGTGCATCCCGGAGAGAAATTGGAGGCTTCTCATCAATATCCGGATTTGAGCCAAACACTTCCATCAGGTATTCTGGTTCACATTCAATCTGTATACAAAATCCCAATGAAACAAACCAAGCGAGCGCATCTTATGGTGCCAAGTCAACAATATAAAACCTTAAAATGCATTACCATTAAGTTAGTGTGTAGTGCATCCAAATAAGCATCATCCACAGGGGAAGGCAACACCCTGCTAGACATTTCCTCAAATCCTTCAACCAATTTATTCATGGTTTCAGGACCAAGCTTCTGAGCTAACTTCTCTCCTTCAGCAGGGTCACCGAGGTAAAGCCCCCCAAGCTCGTCATCAGAATCCTGATATCTATCTTGTCCCCTTCCACCTCTTCCACCAAACCTTCCTCTTCCTCGGCCCCCACGCCAGCCTCTACCGCCCCTAAACCCACCTCTCCCTCTTGCACCACCGCCCTCCTCTCCCCTCGACAATATCCCCACTGCCTTCTTCACTTTCTCCTCAGTGCTCAATTTCTCCCGTGGAGAGCTCTTATCTCCTGCCCCATCCTCAGCATTAACCACACGTGGTTTCGGGTGCTGCCGTGGACGGAGATGGCGATTTTCTGCCATGGACCTCTCAGTGGGAAGCACGGGCTGTGTCTTGGGTTTCCCACGGCCCGCCCCAGATAAAATATCAATAATATCGGAAGGAAGACTTCTCTCACGTGGGTTTCCGGGTCTAGTGGGCACAGCTGATGTTTCATCATCATGGGTGTCACCTTTGATGAACGAGAAGGATTTTCTATCGTTGGGTTTTAGTGCAGGTGGTTGTTGAGCGTGTTCAGATTCTTTAGGTAAAGACGAAGGGTGTGGGGAAGCATTAATGGGCCCATAGCCGCGGCCGCGGCCTCGAGCAACGGCGTCATTGTTCACAAGGGAAGAGAATGAAGGGAGAATAGGGGAGGAAGGGATAGGTTTAGCTCTGCCATGGCCTTGCCCCGGTAGAGATGGGTTTGTTGGGGATTCATCTATGGAGTTCTCAGGTTCGGGATTGCCAATGCGATTAAACTGGAAATTGTTGGAGCCGCCGCGGCCTCTGCCGCCGCCCGATGAGGTGGAGAAAGCGGAGGAAATGAAGGAAGGTGTGCTGGTGGTGGTGGCGGCAATCACGGGGTAAGGGAATTTCCCTAAGCTTCTTCTCATTTTTGGGTTTTGAATTTACGGTGAAATGATCCCAATCCAAAAATTCACTCTAGCGGTAGCACTGAAAACTAGTATATACCGCTTACCCGCAGTGGGATCCGACCGTAGAGTTATGTTTCAACGTCAATGGCAAATCAATATCACGAAGCTGAACTGCAAAAGAATAACAAAATAGTGATTAGTAATTGTATATTTATATTAATAGAATTACTAACTAACTTATTTTGAAGTTTAACCACTGAAGCAAAATTTTTTTCACAACGTAATTATTTTATCTAACAAGTAAAGTTTCAAACATTAGCAACTACAGATCAAGAAATCCACAATAGCAGCATGGACATAGGAATGTAGAAAGTCCCACCAAGATTCATTTCAGACAAAGATGACTAAAAAGTGATAAGGCTCAGGATACTAGGATAATGCAACATAGGTGATTATAGTATTTGTTCTTGAATTTGAGTTGCTGGGAGTAGAATTATACAAGAATCATTTCTCATAAATAAGTCAGGCAACACCTTATCCATCGTAATAAAGTAGAAGCAAAACAAATATATTTCTTTTTGCCATTAAGTTACCACCCAAAAAACAACTAATCTTTAACAATACAACATTATGATGTTGCTCAATTTCAGTTAAGTACCACAGATGATGCAATCACAAGGAACAATGGTCCCAAAACTTCCCGGACTCTCATGCTGAAAACGTGGAGGTTTAAGACACTTCATGCTCAAAATAAGGAGAACGGGTCATTTTCAAAACCACCAGCAAAAAAATCATCATCATGCCAAAGCTCCACACATATCTTCAAGAAATTTCTTTTTTCAACCTTAAATTTGACTTTACATTGCATATTGTACAAATTTGCACGTTCTAAACATTAAAATAACCAGATTTCTTTTAATAAATAAAAATTCAAATTCATAAAAATAAACTCTATTATTCAATTTTTTTCCTTTTCATTAGGTGTTCAGCATTCCACAAATATATCGAACTGGAACCATGTATTTAGATGACAAACATGGAACATAGGAATTATCTCCAAACGTAAGGTTCTCCATAAGTTTATTATTTCTATGATTCATTCCTTTTGTGATAGAAAGTGGAGGTTTAAGAAACTTCATGCTCAAAATAAGGAGAATAGGGTATGTATATACACTTAACAAATTTATCAGTGGAAACAACAAGAATGTTTGAGTGCATTCACATTATCCAGCTATCACTTTCCAGTTTCCTTTCCTTCTAACTGATCAAACCATTCAAATTAGGTCCCTAGAATCTTACTTCATAGATTAACAACAAAGAGACTTCACCAATTAAGGGCTGCAAAATTAAGTACTTAAATAATTAATTCTATTAATATTTTTCAGCCCTTAATTCTACCTAAATGATCCAATTCAGTCATACTAAACGAAGTACTTAAATGATCCAATTCATTCTATCTAAATATATTTGAGAAGGAGCTTAAACTTATACCTCCCATTCATTAATACTAACTTAAGTACTTAAATGATCCAATTCATTCTACATATATATATTGAAGAAAAAAATTCAAAATTTATATACAACAAATAAAAAAATAAAATAAACGAGCCTATTGTAGTGGAGAGCTTAAACTGAAAAATTCAACATTTATGTACAACAAATAAAAAAAATAAAATGGAAGAGCCCATTCCAACAAGATCTTAAACTTATTAACTTAAGTAATTAAATTATTCAATTTATTTTACTTAAATATGTTTAAGTGAAAAATTCAACAGAAGAGGGGGGAAAAAAGTATCCCATTCCAGCGAGGTAGAAAATCTGAATACCCACGGAAATATAAATACGGTAATGACTTTATATTTTACAACTGAGAAATCAGAGTGAACAAATAAATGGGAAAAATAATCAAATCCAAATCTGATGAAAATTGAGCCTCCACTACGAAAAATGTAACAATTCTGAGAGCAGAAAATTGATGTTTATTGTGTAAAGAAAAACTGAGAAACCGAAAGGGACAACAAAAATTTCGCAGCCCAGATTTCGTTGCGAATAGATGATGATTTTGGATTGGTATTATAGATTTCATGAGTGTGGATATTGGAATGTGGTTGTAGAATTTAGATTTTCAGTATGTGAATTGTTGATTGCCAGGAGATGGATAAGTTCATTGTTGGGAAGATTGAGATTTGTTCGGAGGATTGGGTTGTATTTTTGTATTCTCAAGACGTATATGAGAAAATTGTGTCCATAGGGTGAAAAACTTCTCTACAGTCGGTCGACTAGAGTTTTAGCGTTTAATTTCCCCTTCCCTAATTTTCTTAGTTTTTTACGAGTTAAATCACTTTGCTCGTATTTGTATCCATAATTGATTTCTTCAAGTAATACTTATCTATATCTATATCTATATCTATATCTATACTAGTTCTAAAAATCTAGAAATGGAGAAACATTTTTGAACGAATACATCCTTATTAATATTTTGTATTTCCTAAATTTTCCTTCATTTAATATTATAACTAAATTCCTAATTTAATATTTGTAACTAGAGCTAACAAATGGACTGTCCGACCCAGCCCGAAATGGATGAGCCATACATAAAACCGGGCTAGCCCTAGCCCAATTTTAGACAGGCCAATAAATTGTTGGGCCAATCTAGTCCAATTTTGGACCACCGGGCCAACCCGACCACATTTTTTTTATATTTTTTTTTTCAAAAAAAAAATTGGAGTTTAAAGTAGGCTTGATTTTACTGACATAATAATAATAATAAGCAAAATCTTGTTAAAATAGAGTAAAAGTAACAGGAGCTTATAGCCAAATTATCGACCTAGGAGTTCAACGTAACAACTAGACAATCCAAGTAACTTAATGACAAGTGAACCTTGCCATATAGAAGGATGGAGTAGAACAAGAGAAAATTCAAATAAAGTTTATTTTGCTAGGATGACAGCCATAGAACTAATTAACATCTTCAAGCCAACCTCCAAAATAGAGATTTCATGCTGCCAAAGATGAGTGACAACAACAAAAATTTTATATTAGTACATGCACATTTGCATCATTTACCAGGTGAGCTAAGGCAGAGAAGCTCTCAGGAAGGCTCTTCAGCAATTTCTACTTGGCAGGTTTATATACGCTAATAAATATTGTCGATGCCCTGCAAACAATTACAGTTCAACTAGAATAGATTGAAAGTTCTTTCCATCCCCAGTTTCTGGAGAAGTAATTAAGAAATATCTAAAACGTAACCACAAACCATAAAAATTAAATTCTAGTTAGTCTTTATGATTGTCCAAGTGCAATAATATAATTCTAATACAATTCTACAATGTATAGAGTATGTGGTGGCTAAAATTCTAAGTACTTTCTACGGATAACTTGAGTGCACCATAAATTTTATATCCTGTGGAAAACATATTTCCAAAACATTCCACCTGCACACTTTTTTGCTTTACTACATAATGGCATTCCATTTCAAGACTCCAAATCATATTTTCAAAGAATTCTAAAACATCACCACCACCGCTACCCACGATAAAAAAACTAAGCCTGCTCAATAAATCTAGAGTTGGCTATATGAATCATTTTTTGCCACTATGTTCGGTTCAAAACACTAAAAAACGCAAATTAAAACAAGGGAAAATGCTCTCAAAGAGGATTGTTTTAATCGATTCTCCAACCCATGGATCATACGTTCAGTGCTGGATCTGTAGATCCTAATTATCCTGTACACTTTTCCCCCTCGACCGCAAAGTTTAAGTCTCATAGAGGTATTTTGGGAAGTTGGCACACGTTTTAGTCACCCTGATATTCCCATTTATATAAAAATATTAGGACAAGCCTCTTTCTAACATTTAGAACAGAAAATGTGTTTATTCCCAGAATATGAAAATGTGAATAGTGCTGAAAACAACAAAAGAAGTTACTTCCATTTTCCATATGAACCTACAAGTCATAAAATATAAAGGCACTTATTCACAAACATCCACATCAACATGTTTATGGGTCCTTTTTTCTGAAAAAAGGCTCCCAAACTCCCAAACAAGCTCTTTTTGTTGTAATCCCCTTTTTCTTGCAAATTAAACAAGAACATTTAATCTCACTTTAAATAAATCAATATACATGTTTTATTGCTTATTGTTTTAGCGCTGCACCAATGATGTTCTTCAGTAAAAAAACTCCTTCTAAATGGCTGTTCGTGGTCCAACTACTCCATTGCCCGTGCTTTCACTCCATGTTCTACATCACAACCTAGACTTCTTGAAGACAAAGATACCATTGAACAATGCAATATCCTGTACAATGCTGGTAACACTGCTTTTTTACAGGATTTTATAATTTCACCTTCATTCTTATATTTGTGTTTAGATATCCATCTTCTCTATCCTTAATGACTACCATCATAAAGAGAAAACAAAAGACAAAGCAATAATTCAGCAATCTATTGAGTTGTTAATTTGTGGAACCATTATGAAGCACAAAGTCAATGCCAGACGCCTTGTTGAATTGCATTATATCTATTTCGTACTTACGGTGAAGTAAGCTATGGAATTTAAGCTCAATAATAGCCTACTAAATCTCACAGTAAGCAGCAGTCTAGTTCATCTAACAAACAAACTATATAGAATTAACAAATCGATAAGTGCCAAAGTTCAGGAAGCAATATTTGCATTTAAGCAAACTTACGGTAAAACACCCACAAGATTTCCAGCCAATCCAGAGTAAAGACCCTTCAAAATAATTTCTCACCCACCACGAACTGCTTAACAAGGGACCATGAAACAGTTCTTTATGAACACTCTAAATTCATAAATAATAATTGCTAGTATATACACGAAAGCAGGTTTACATAATGCTAGAGTAGTCATTATTGCTGGATCTAAATAACATTGTTTTGTTGAGTGCAGCATCAAAGTAAAAGTTCAATCCTTCATCAAACATTCCAAAACTGATATGACAGGGGAAAGATGTATATAATGTGCTAATACGACGAACTGTAGACACAGTTTCAAAAATAGTAATACCAAATAAGCTGCTTGAAGCCGAGCTTTAATTGTATCAATTGAGTATAAGACAGTTTCCACCACAACACCAGCAGCAGTTCCAGCTCCAGCTCCAACTACAGCGCCCTCTGTAGTTTCAAAGTAGGCCTGATTTTACTGACAACCAAAATAACGCAAACAATACACCAACAACCGGAGCTCTAAAAACAGCAGCCACCCCTGCTGCACATCCACATGTGACCTTTTCAAAATATTAAACAGTGAAAAATGGAGCTGTCAAGATGGGTTTATGGATTTTGGGGCTGATTTCGGCGGATTGCAGCATGAATTGAGGAAATGGATTGAAATTGATGAAAGAAATGTAATGGGAAGGTTGCACATAGGGTTACCTTCGGGAGCTTGGTCTATGGAGTGAAGGGAAGTGAAGGGAAAAAACGTTGCGGGCTAGTAAAACTAGTATACCGCTTTCTTGCGGTGGGATCCGACTGTAGTCAATATGTCGAAAAGCAAGGTTTGGTGCAGTTTCAAGAAATGGAAAACACCCACACAATGCCATATTTCAGTTCTTGTTCTGATTTCATTGTCTTACAGCTTGCCCAAAAAAAAAAAATCCAACAAAACAAAATAGGAACTTAAGGCGATAGAAATTGAAAGGAAAAGGCACTAAATATATGGAGCTAGAAGAAGAACAGCGATAAGGCTGTACAAAATTTTAGAACGATGTTGTGTTGAAATTAAATCATTCAGTACAATGAAATCGAGTGCAAAATGAAGATATCAGGAATCAAGTTCAATTTACTTTTGCAAATAGTTCATTAACACAAAATCTATAGAATTAAAAAAAGAAGAAAGAGTATCTACCCACATTGCAACTATGGAATTCATGCAGTGAGAAAATAAATTGTGTTATGAATTCACGCAATAGAACCCTGAAGCTAGCATGTAATGTCCATTAAGGTATATGTAGCAGGTATATATAGCATAGAATTTTTTAGAATGTAAAGGTTTTCAACAATGACAACAACCTAAAATGCCGTTAATTAATTCATTGCCATGTCATTAATAAAGAGATAATTATTTTAGAAGTGCATGCCATCATTCCCAACCATTAAGCTAGCATGTAATGTCCAATGGAGACTACAGTCACGGATAAGAGGTAGTTCAACATGTTAAATGGAAGTAAAGGAACAAGCCGAAGCAGCAACACTATCTGGATGAGAAATTTGATTATATATATGTCCACTATATGAATGTCAAATTTAAACGATCCATTCAAATCAGACTAGCAATCAAAGATCACGCATCTAGAACAAGACACTGAATTTCATAGGATCAGTTGGAAGAAGACATACAGACCTTGAATCCAGATATCCAAATTGCAATTGCAACTGCACAGAAATGCGGATGGTCTTCAACTTGGAAATGATAAATGACCTCCCAATCTATTCATTGTTGGATAGGGAAATAATAAAAAACAAAATCTAATAGAAAAATATTTTTCTAGATGTTTGAATGCCAGCTACAAATTTCCTCTTCCACTTCTATGCACTAAATGCCAAATTCTATGAAGCCACTGAAGTGTGAAAGCATTTGAAAGGATTTCAGTGGAAATGCAAATAAAGTTCAAGTAACTATACATGTTATCATCTACCCAGGAAACATTCAACCTCAAGGGACTTGTTACGGACTACCTACCTTCTAATGCCAAAATGACAGGAGTAGCCGTAGGGGGCAACTGCACTGGATTTTGGTCCTGGGTATTTCACCAGTTCTAAAAGCAAGGGGAAAACCATAAACAATCACATTCAAACATTCAAGAGAGAGATTGAAGAGAAAATTGGTGTTACGAAAGCAAGATTACCATCAAGAAACAACAATTTTGGAAAAAATAAAAAATAAATTCTAAGGAGCTAGAAGATGAGAATGGCGATAAGCCGATGTTGTAGTGAAATAAAATCATTCACAACAATCAAATCGAGTGCGAAATCAACATATAAAGCCTATTTTCACAGAAATAAATCTGACACTACCTTCCAAGTTTGATGATGAAGAAGTTGAGAAGAAATCACTGCAACTGAAGATAAATTGGTGCCGAGAAACCCTTAGCCGCTGTCCCTGTTCTATGAGTAACCGCAGCCTTCCCTGTTGTAGGTATGACTTAAAACAGGCCTGGTATCAATTAGTGGATATTACACCCACCGATTGAGGGTTGAGAAGAAGGGAGAAAATCTGGAGAGGGCGGTTAACTGGAGACGATTGAGCGAGAGGGGGAGAAAATATGGAGACGACTGAGCGGGGGGGGTGGTCGGTCGGATTTTGCAGACGTAGTGACGGACCCGAGGAAATATTTTTTTGTGCTTTTTGTTGTGGAGTAAACCCGGTTGATAATAAACCGGGGTAACTCAGACCTAGACCAATTGGCCCAACGGTTTATAGATCCGGGCCAAACAGCCCTAATTTTTCTGTACTAAATTTTTTCAGGACCGATTCAGCCCAAAATTTGGGCTATATGAGCTAGTCCATAAGATTGGTCTATTTTGCGACGTCTATTTGTAACCATGTTTAGTCCTTATAATTTGAAATGACTAAATCACTATTTATTACATTTAATTACTCGATTTTAAAAATATTTCTATCGAATTGTGATAACGATTTTGGTCAATTACAAGATGAAAAGTCATTTACCTGCCACTAACAATGTATTCAACTTATTTTAGGCTTAAATTGAAGTTTAAAATTGCTTCATTTAAAAGTAATTATGTAGTTTGTGAAGTCTATAAAGACTTTATTTGAAGATTTATGTTTGTAATTATAGTTTTTATTACTTCATAAAAGTTGCGGTGTATTTTTTAATTATTGTACATGCTTGTGCATGTTTGTATATTGTTTATATATATAATTGATTTACAACTTCAAATTTTCTAGACAAAGAATTTCGTGAGTTAACTTCAATAATGGTTTCAATTCACTATAGATATGAATCTTATTTCTATTGTTCTTTTTTATGTTTTTGGATTGAATTATTAACTATTGTTTAAATTAATTTTTATTAACTATTTATCTATCATGTAAGACACTTAAATCGTTAGAATATTTAATTTTTGTAATATTACTTTATTTCTCCATTACCATTTGGAGTAGTTTACGTGAAGACATATGGGGCACTGAATTGTGCAAATGAGAATGTTTAATTTTGTTAATTGCTGATATAATTGTTTCTTTTTATATATTGATGGATAAATCTATCTACAATAGTTAACTTGAGGTGCTACAAGGCCGAATTACATGTGATATTATTTTGGGTTAAAACATCTTTATAGTTGGAGAGCTATATTAAATTACAAAGATTTGTTATAGGTTATTTGTCATCTTATAAAGCAATAAAATTCAATGGGTTTGAGTACTCGATATATTTAAGAACTTGCGTACACTATCTTTGATTCTTTTTTCTTTTTTTTCTTTTTTTTTTTTAGCATTCTTTAAATTTACGTTTGATTATATTACAAACCTTAAACAATATAGCTTCAACACTCTTGCTTGCCACATAATTGTAGAAAGTACTTTGTTTGTTGTGTTATGCATATAAATTAAAATGAATGTATTGATTAGTAATTAAAATAAATATTAATCATTATTACATATGAACATAGATATTGTGACAATTGAATATGACAACAAACAATATATTGTACCATATTTTTTAATGTCAGATTTTTGTATTTTAATTCAGTATTAAATTGAAATATAATTATTTGAATGTTTGAATATAAATATATTTCACAACACCGTTATTAAATCATGTGCAATGCACATGTTACATCGATCTCATGCTTTTCATTTTTCAGTTTTAAGTTTTCAATTCATTTTCAGTTTTCAATTATGGTTGCCTATTTTTAAAATTGTTGAAAATGCGTTTGAGTTGTCGTTCTAAAAAACTATTTCTGAAAATATAAAACTAGAAAACACGTTATGTTTGGAATTTTAAAAAATTGTTTTATATCATTTTATTCAATGAATTTGATTATTCAGGAAAATAGAACAATTTTATGCTAATATATGATAAAATTTATACTTTTTTACAATTTTATTTTTTTTATAATTTTATATTTTAGAATTTTTGTTTATATAAATTTTTATTTAAATAAAATTTTGTTTTAATTTTTAGAATTTTTACTTTTTTAGAATTTTATTTTTTATAAAATTTTTATTTTTTAAGAATTTAGAATTTTATTTTTATAATTTTTGTTTTTTTATAATTTTATATTTTTATAATTTTTGTTTATATAAATTTTTATTTAAATAAATTTTGTTTTCCTTGTTTTGAGTTTTTCCAATGTTTACACTCATAATATGCAAAACGTTAAAAACATTGTTCTGAGTTTTGTGTTATAAATTTAACCTTGTTTTTGAAAATGAATTTTTAAAAACAAGTTTTTGGTATTTTGTAAAACTGAAAACTGAAAACAACTTGAAAACAGTAAGGAGAACATGTTCTTAACTTTTATTTACTCACTGAATTTTAAAATAATGTTGAATGCACACTAAACTTTATAATGTTACTCGCAATTATTCACTCTTGATGACCCATTAATGTCTAGTGGATAGAACTACACACGTGACATACATTCCTGTCAACCAATGTTGAGCTTCTCACAATGTCAGCGAACTGTATTTTGAATAATTACTGAACTTTTAATTATGTACTTGTTCATTGAACTTTAAAATTTTACTGGATGCTCACTCAACTTTTCAAAAGTACACTTTGTTACTCACTCATGACGATTCAATAACAACCCATTAATGAAATGCTCACGTGGCTGATGGAATGACCACGTGTCTTCCATTTCTCACTATTAAATCTGTTAACTAGAATAGTCGTATGCCATGTCATCAAACGCATTTTCAAAATTCATTTTCTAAGATGCCAAAATTTGTAAAATGTGTCCCCAATTAAACAAACTATTTCATTCCAATTAATCTCAAATTGATTTCTCTCAAACGTTCCACCAATTGATTACCGACTTGTATTTAGCATGGGGTGTAGGATGTACCCATTCAAAAAAATCACACGCATCTACATTCTCCATAGAATCTACAATCCTAAAATCAACAACTATGGTTACCTTCCATCCAAGATGTCTTCAACACTGGAACATTATCATCATAATAAAACTTTCCATTCATATTCGATAAAGGATTAGAGTTTTCCATCCTAGATTGATTCGCTAGAGCATATTGGTTAGGGCTAGGGTTTTTGGTTGAACGTTTGGGAGAAATCAATTTGAAATCAATTAGAATGAAACCATTTGTTTATTTAGGGCAAGTTTCACTGTTTTTGACATTTTAAAAAACGTATTTTGGCGCGCGACTATTCTGGTTGGAAAATTTAATGGCAGAAAATGGTGGACACTTGGTCATTTTATCAATGAACTGTTATTAAATCGTTATGAGTGGGTAATAAAGTACAACTTTGAAAAGTTGAATGAGCATCTAACAATATTTTAAAGTTCAGTGAATGAATGAAGACAATACTAAAAATTAAGTGATTATTCAAAATGTGATATGCTGACATTGCGGCAGCTCAACATTGGTTGACAGAAATGTGTGCCACGTGGCATTCCGTCTGCCACATGTGTAGTTTTGTTCATTGATTGTTAATGAATCATTCGGAGTGAGTAACGTTGTAAATTGTGGTAAGCATTCAACACCATTTTAAATTTCAATGAATAAATGAAGACAGGACTAAAAGTTCAGTGATTATTTAAACATTTAACTCATTTTTTTATTAGTTCATTTTTACTTTTTTCTCCTTCTCTCATTGTTCTATTTAGTTGTCTTGTAAAGATTTTTTGTTTAGTGTCAACAAAATAGTATTTTCTTAGAAATTTTAAGTACATATATTTGTACTTTATTATTACATCATCCCTCGTATTTGTCAAGTGCAGATCATGTTGAACACATAGGTCACGTGTCACCTATTAATCGCGTCATTGCAAATGACTCAAACGATTCTACGAACCTCTATATTCCTTGTCGGTGTACTTCAATTAGGTGATGTAAACAATTCAGTTTCACGAGCAAGGAAGATAGTTCAACCAATGGCTCACGCCTTGGCAAGGCTCCTGACTTGACAAAACATGTCGAACTTTAACTTTACCATTTCCCAAGGACGAGATGAGTAGCAAACCTATCTACCTTGTGGAAATTATCTAAGTCTAAAATAAAGCTATAACAGGGATACCAAAGTACAGAACACGTAACTCCATATCTTGTGTCTCAAATAAAAAAACAACGTAATATCATTTTTTCTATGCGACAGAAGGTTGGCTGCCATATAAGCCAAAATCATTAAAAATTGCAAATAGAGTAACACAAAATTCAGTTCATTGATAACAATTTTCCCAACAAAGAAGTGATGCGTGTTTAGAAGATACCAGAATTCAATTGCCCGACCTATCAATGCATGACAAGTGTTAGCAACAAATAAAAGTTTTGAAATACCATTGGATTGAACTATCCTATACATACACGAAGAAAAATCTATAAAAATCAAACCCCTGGTCAAATTTATGTCCATTTTGGTTACTAACTTAGCCGTTAGAGTGCAAATAGTGGTCAAACCACCATTTTGACAGCTGCATGTTAAGCTATTAGTGCTACATTTTCAAGTTTTATAACAGGATGGCATCTTAATTTTACCAAATTTTGAACTCAAAAGATTAGCTTTGTTTGTGGGAACCATAAAGGTCCGTTTGGCATATGAACAATGGTTAACGGTAATAGATAAAATTTGTCTTATCTTAGTTGGAAATATTTGATGTCCAGATAAACTTTTATCTAAATAACAATTTAAGCAAAAAATGAAGATAGGTTTTGTCCTCAGAAAGAATATGACAATTTTTTTTATTTGAATAACAATTTCCCTGTTTTTGTTAAAGATGAACTTACCCTTTATAATATAGAACAAATCTATTTTTGAACATCCATACTGTATGATAATCGCTACTGCCCACCTGCCATCTGCTGCCACCCGTCGTCGCCACCGCCGTTATTTTTTTCTCTTTTAATTTTTTTACTTATCGTTTAATTAAAAATAAATGCAGAATTATCTTTTTTATCAAAACCTGACTTTTTAACCGTGAATTTTTTCATTCTTATACATAACTGAAAAAAACAGGACAATAATAAATATGTTATCTGGATAAATTTTATTCAGATAAATAGTTTTATCTACAAACCAAACGGCCCTAAACAGAATACCATGAGTGAAAACATGAAAAAATCCCAAAAATCATATATCATTTGCTTATGGCACTTTAAATCCTTCAAATATTTTCATGTATATATCACTGTCAAGTAAACTATAAAGATATGCAGTTACTACGTCCATAAAGCACATATCGAGCCTTTGTGACACAATCAAACTTATTAAAAATCTAAATGGGATGGTGTCCATTACGGAAGAATATGTTTCCTCATAATTGATTCCAGGTCTTTGTGAGAAGCACTGGACTACAAGTCGGGCTTTATATCTAATAATTGAATTCCTATCACTCATCTTTCTTACAAATACCTATTTGTATCCTACATAGATTACATTTTCAGAGGTTTGAAATATAGGTCCAAACACTTTGCGTTTTTCTAAAGAATTCAATTCCGATAGTATGACTTCTTTACATTTTGCTCCGTCATTTTTATTTGACAATCTTTAATAGATTATTGTTCATGATCCTCATTTTTCATGATATCAAATGTCACATTGAAGGCAAAGATATTGTCTATGATAATATTATTTCGTTCCCATAATTTATGAAATAACAAATAATTTATTGAAATGTCATTATTTTTGGACACTTGTAGTTCTGCAAGAATCACATTATCAGTATTTGATTTATCAATATTTTCTACCATTGTTTCATTAAAAAAAATTAGTTAGTTTTTCTCTTGTACATTTTTTTTTAGATACAAATCTTTGGCACCAACTAGTCAACCACGCTTCTAACATATTTAAAATTCGTTTGCTATATTAGTTTGTCCTACAAGGACATCAATTTTTGCAGGATTGTTTTCTACTAGTATATATGACTTTGTCATTCCCTTGTATCAACGAATATACCAGGTAATTGGCTTGTAACTCTTTGCAAGTGTATGATTTTTTCAACTTCTTGCTTACATTCATTACTACATAAATCAAAATGAAATATAGTTGTTTTATTCCAATAAATTTTACATTGTTTTTTAGAAGGTAGTTTTGCCCTTCCTAAAGTTGAAAAAGTCATTTCATCAAAATGACAATCTGCAAAGTGCAGTAAATAAATCATCCGTTAAAGTTTTAAGGTACCTAATAATAGATGGTGAATCAAAACCAACATAAATGACTTTCAGTTGTGCTGTCCAAGTCTTCATTGGGGACCTATTTTGGTACATTGTGTGGGTGAAATTAGGACTTAGACAACACAACTGAAAATTCGTAGATGGGAAATATTATGTTTGTAGCCAAAAACAAGTTGTAAATGTGAGTATTCATGATAAGTAGTTGGTCTTATACAGACCAATAATACAACATGTAATATAGCATGACCCTAAACAGAAGTTGAGAGTTTTGTTTTCATAAGGAATGGCCTAGCAATAAATTGAAGACATTTGATAAACGACTCTGCTAAACTATTTTTTGTATGGACATGGGCAATCGAATGTTCAATGACAATCTCGATTGACATACAATAATCATCAAATGCTTGTGATCTAAATTCATCGACATTATCAATACGGATTGTCTCGATTGAGTAATCGGAGAATTGAGCTCGTAGTTTTATGATTTGAGCAAGTAGTCTAGTAAAAGTTGTATTTCTAGTAGAAATTAAGCAGCCATGTGACTATTTAGTAGAATAATCAATTAATACCATAAAACAAAAAAATAATCCGCATTGGTGGGTGTATTGGCCCACATATATCTTCGTGATTTTTTTCTTAAGAAAGTTGGAGATTCAACATGAACCTTCATAGTAGAAGGTCTAATGACTAACTTGTATTGTGAACAAGCAGCACATGGGTAATCATTTGATAAAAGAATCTTCTAGTTGTTTAGAAGATGTCCATGTGAGTTGTTAATTATTCGTCGAATTTTTATTGCTCCTGGGTGTCTAAGTCGATCATGCCAAATTATAAAAAAATTTGGTTCAAAAAACTTCGAGTTTGTTACATTATTTGATTCAATTGTTTTTATAAATGTATAATACATGCCAGATGGGAGTGCCGTGAGTTTTTTTTATCTGCTCCTAGCTAGATACAAAAAAAAATTTATGCAAAGATATTAATAATTATTTTATTGCATCATCTCAATGTGGTATCCATTGCAGCGGATATCCATAAAACTAAGCAAATTTCTTCTGGATTTGCTAAAATAAAGTGTATCATTTATATGTAATTTTGTATTATTTGATAAGATAATACTAGTTCTTCCGGAGCTTTTAACGATATTCGATGTACCGAATATCGTATCAACATTATTTTATGCTAATGTTAAGTTAAAAATTACTTTCTTAGAATTTGTTTATGGCATTTAATATATTATAGATTATAGATTATAGATATAAATTATAGATATATTTATAATTATTTAAGGTAAATTACACTCACAGTCCAAATTCTTTTAACTTTGTAATAATATCATCCTCATTCAATTATACTAGCAAATGTCGTCCACATCCTTTCATTAATTCACACCGATAGTCCCAAAATAGTTATTTTTGACGATTGCCCTTAACTTAAATAAAATAAAATATAAAAAAAAATTACAATGGGACCCTAACATTTTCAAAAGTACAATTAAATTCTAAATCTTTTACTTTTTTTTTTTTTTTATAGATTTTCACTTATATTAATGAAAAATGTGTAATCAAATCTCAAATCTTCTAGCCATGTTCACCGAAATGACTTTTAAAGTCTAGACAGATTTCGTATAGAGGTCCGTTAATTTACAAAAAATAAAATTCGTAACTTAATTGACCAATTTAACAAAAACAAAGTAGTATATTCACATTCTATTATTTAAAAACAATTTAAAAAAAGAAAAAAAAATGGCCATCTTCCCCACCTCCAACAGTATGAATGGCAATGGGGCGGGTCCGAGACAGGTTGGTTGTGCCTTGCCCCTCTCCGCGAAATTTTGTGCTGCCCCATCCCGCCCTGCGGCCCGCAAATTCGTGGGCAAGACTGCAGCCCCTTTGACTTGCCAACCGCCTCCGATAAATTTTTTTTTGTAAACTGAACAAAATAATAAAAAAATGAAATAATTTTTTTTAAAATATTTGTAGCAAACAAAACAAAAAAAATACAAGACTAGGATTGTAGTGTAGTGATTAAGATTTATAATTTAATAACTTCAACCCGGATTCGATTCTTAGTTTCTTATTCAACCAATTTCTAGTGAAAATTGTGATTTGTATTCTATTTTATAAATTTTTAAAAATAAATAAAATTTTGAGGGGTGGGGCTGCCTCAGACCCACCCCTATTACTCGAATAAGCGGTTTTTTGCCATCCTTACCCAACAGGGTACAACCAGAGAAGATTTGGGACTTGATTACACATAAATCATAAATACCCCTCGGTTTTATGTGGTGGGGTGGCATTTTTTTCTTCTGTTTTTTCCTTTTCTTTTCTTTTTCTTTTCCTTTTTAAAAATAAAAGATTTATGATTGATTTATACTTTTAAAAGGTTAAGAACTTCAATTGTAATTTTCTATTTTTTTTCTTTAATTTATTTAAGTCATGGGTAAAATTGTCAATGGGTACCATATGTGCGAATTAATGAAAGGATGAGGATGATATCAACGAATAAAATTGAATGAGAATGATATTATTACAAAGCTAAAAGAATGAGGATTGTAAGTATAATTCACTCAATTATTTATAAAGGGTGTTATTTAAGCTCATAATTGGTAGTGCTTAACTTATAATTTCAGCTAGTCAAATTGGTCAAATAATTTTTTTATCCATATATTTCATAGGACCCATATATTCACCTATAACTTATAATATAAGCAATTAAAAAATAATTTCAGCACTACCAAATCTCTTGGGCAAAAAATTATGTCTAAAGTCTTCGAAATCTCTTGGGCCAGTATGTGGAACAATTTCCTTTAACAAATAACCCTTAAGGGCATGCTTGTGAGTTCATTTTTTTCACCGGTTTTGACCGATTTTGGGTGGTACCGTTTATGAATGATTGAGAAAACCAATGTTTGTTAGTTTTTTGGAGCATCAGTTTTTGGTAGTTTTTAAACTGCCCAAAAGCGGTGTAGTACTAAATTGGAGTGTTCAAATCAGTAGTTTTTTGCTGTTCTTCAAAAATTATTCCAATTTTACTCTCTTTCAAACAATTATATATTCAAAACTACTTTAAACTTAATTTTTGTAAAAATAAAAAAATATATGCAAAAGAAAAAAAACATATACAAGAACATAAATTTAATTTTATGTTTTTAATGATAGTTGGATATATAAATTTTTAAAATTTAATTTAATTTTTATATATATGGGCCAATATGTGATTTGATTCTTATAATTTTTTTTTTTTTAGAACCGCTAGATAATAAACTCCTAGGCATGGATTGAACCGTTTCAAAAACAGTTACTGAAAACCTTCCAAAACTGCTTCTTCCATAAACGCTCAGATTTGATACTTTAAAAAACCCTGATGACCGATACTCCAAAATTTTCAATCATATATATATTAATATTAATTATACTAAAAGTATGTATGAGTCTTTTATTATTCACAGAATCATCCAAAACGTACCGTTTTGTCCTTCAATTTTTTTTTTATTTATTATTCAAAGTATGGATAGGACACACCTCCGTTTTGGATTTTTTTTTTCTCTAGTTGGGTCGAGATTCCCGACACAATTGAAAACCACAATTTGGTTCCTATTTCTCATGTATTGGCCTATTTGTCATTTTGCAAGTTTTATTTTTCATCCCATATTATATTGTATCTCATTCATTCAAATTTTTCACTAATCTTTTTTTTCTATCTGAGGAATTTTTGTAAATGATTTTTTTCGTTTTCTTTTCACTGTATAATTGTTCAATTTTGTCCCATTTTAAAATGTCGACACAATTGGGAACCAATTTTTGGTTTTCAATTTTGTCGAGAAGTCCATTTGCCCATTTTTCAACTTTTTTTTTCTACAAGCAAATTATTCATTTATTCAAAATTTTCACTGTATTTGACCTTGTAACAAGCAAATTTTGTACACAATTCATTAATACTTATTTTTTACTGTATAATTGTTCTATTTTAAAATGTCGAAAAAATGTAATTGTCGACAAATAAGATGATAAATGGGAACCAAGTACAACAAATGGGCATTGGCCCATTTGTTATAAATTTTCATTTGTTATTTTTTTTTCTTCTTCTTTTTAAAGAATTTAAGTAATGTCGATTTAATGTTGTTGTTTTCGACAATAACTCATACATGCAATTTTTCCCCATATTATCTGCTTTTGTAGAAAATCAATCCAGTCCCACCCGCTAAATGTCCACAAATATGTTTTCATATGTTAAAATTCACTAATCTATTCCCAAAGTTGAACATCAAATTTTCAAACATTAGATTCGGTTACTACTCTTTCACCATCATTATTAAATATTATTCCTTTCACAATTTAAATTAGCTAAAATAGGCTAATTTTTGTAAATAATTTTTTCCTTTTTTACTTAATAATTGTTCCATTTTAAAATATCTACACGACATTGTCCACAAATAATGGGAACCAAATTTGGTTGTAATTTTTCTTTTGTTACCTTTTCATTTGGTTATAATTTGACGATAAATGGGAACCAAATTTGGTTATAATTTTTCATTTGTTACTTTTTTTTCTTCTTCTTTATTTAAGTGATGTCGACCAAATATTGTTATTTTTAACAAACTATATATGATAAATTAATTATCATTTATGCATCCGAGAACAAATGAATTATTTGTCTGCCGAAAGCCGTCTAAGGTATGTTTACTGAAATGGGATTTATCTAAGAATTTTAGTTGATATCATATATATAAGTTTTTTATTAGAATTTCTTTTTTTAAGATGGTTTTTTAGATTTAGAGGACAAAAAGAAAGACTGGCTAAATTTATTTCGCTTACGTTTCTTTAATTTACTGTATACATATTAAATTTTAACAAATTACATGTGCAATGCACATACCTGACTAGTTTAGGTACGTGCATCAGCTATAGTTAGGTATATAGTAACACTACAAAGTTAAAGAACTAAAGTGACCATTGCAATCTGTTAAATATACATTAAGAGCATATATAGCTTATCTTGGTTCTCAATACACTATCTTGATCATGTTGTTCAATACATCGATTAGTGACTAATTATATCATAACATTAATATTGCATGGTATAACTTACATAGAACAAGACAAATTTATATAGCCCAAAGAGTATTTTCAATGCTACCACCACAACTAACTCAGCGCCATGCACCTCCACAAAGTATCCACAAAGTATTAACATGGGTAATCTTATATTTGTCTACAAAGACATCCTCTATAGATGTGTTGCTCACATATTTATTGCATTAGCAATACATTATGTTATCTTTTACCTTGCACAGCTATATAGCATTGAGCCCTTTTTTAGTTCCTTCTATAAATCACTTCAATAATAAGAAGTTGTATCACAAGATTTAATCTATTTACCCAAAATGTTTCCATGAAAAGAAAATTGGAGTTATATTAAATTTTTTGAAGTGAAATGACTTTGAAAAGTTGGAAGGACATTAATTTGGTAAAAGGTAAAAATAAAGTGTTAATCCATTACTCAATGCTACAAAACAATATATTGGCTACATGTCTCTTGTCAGTTTAAAACAAGAACATAAAAACAAACATTACTTAATTCACACTATCATTTCATGCATCATTATTTCATTACAAAACTAACAGAATGAGAGGAATAACCATTACAAGAAATCTAAATGTATGAAAAAATAAATGTCCTTCAACCTGCATTGTAGTAGTAATAAATCTAAAAAACTCGTTCGAGGCCCAAAAATCTCAACCTGCTAGTATAGACAGCAAAAATAGACAAAAAATAAAAACTACTCAAAATTTACAACTCATGATTTGTCACAAATTCATTCAAACATGCCACCAAAATTAATTAGAAAAGAGACTTATTAAAAAATTAATTGAGAATATTATACGAACCTTCATCTCAGAATCAATCCGATCAGTATAAATTAACATCTCAAGATCAGAAGGCTTTGCATAATTCTTACTACATCTTTCTCTTATCTCATCCATGCATTCTGCAATGGCGCAATCATAGCAACAACGTCGCATCTTAAGTTCCTAACTGTGTCATTTCAAGCTTCAGATCAAGTTGTACGGAAGCTAATTGTTGCTGCTTCAATTAATATCAGCCATATGGTTCATGATATCATTGTCCGCATGGCGACAACTCTAAAAACAAAAAATGTAGTTAGTGGGTAAAAAATATAAAATGATATAAATAACAAATACAAGTTATTAGTACAAAAACGAGCATGCTTATTTTTGCCCTTAGCAGGCCTTGGGTGACTTATTATGACGAGTGAATGATGGCTTCAATTCTCAGGGTGCATCAGATTGCTTCAATTGACGTACTGGAGGATCCCAGAAATCATAATCATTCGGGACTCAAGGATCCATATTAATCAAGCCAACCATATAAGCATCATCTATCTGACTCCCTCCTCGTTAGTGAGCTCAACACCCTTAACTTTCAAATACAAGAACGAAAACAGTAAAAAATAGAATACGACAAAATACAGAATGTAACAAGAGTGTGATAAAAATATATAAATGCATGAGTACTATAATATAAATAACTACACTAATTATGCAATACTTACTCTCAGGATGTCGAAAACATTCTTCTCCATCTTTGAAGAGGTAACGTATAATCAGACCTCCAATTCAATATCCAAGGCTGCATTCCACCAACTTTTGTACATATCTTTCTATCTAAAGTATGAACTGTCTCATAGATCCAAACTTGAAGCGCAAGAGGAAATCCATTTAGCCTATATGCCTTGGAACCTTTCATCTATTCATGTATGAGTGATTTATTCCTCAATGCGGCCTTGAGCGATGAGATTGTAATTTTATAAAGCTTTCCCCAAGCAAACGATTCCATGTTATCTTAATCAATAAGAACCATAAGAGAATCATCGACGAATTTCTTGTAGGATGTGGTGAACAAGGAGGACGTAATCAAGTAAAGGATGCCAACATTTACAACATCTTGGTCGTTGACATCTCTAATATTCAAGAATATTTTATGCATATCGAAACTTACTTGGGAGATGACTGAAATACGTATTTTTGTTTTTACAATATCTTGATTTGTATTTTACACGGTAATCGTCACCCGTTCATCGGAGACGAGTTATAAACCTAAAAAAAAAAAAAAATCATTTGTTGAAAACTTAAGCACTTGTCGCCAATTTTACACCTCCATCAGCAATAATTGATGAATCAATTGGGGCTGGAGGCAAATTTCTTTTGTATCAAAGTAAGGACCAAACATGAATCCCCAAAAATTGTCCTCTGCCCATCCAATAGCTTTCCATACAATTTTGTGATCACCATTTGGGTTGAGGACACAGTGACTTTCCCTGCAAACCATATATCGGAGTGTATAAGAAAGTGCCATGCCTGAACAAGTAAAAAAAAAAGGAATAAACACATGTTGTGTATCAATAAATAAGGTCTAAATAGCATGCTACTTCCAAAGATCAAAACAAGAATGAGAACAAATTGAAAAAGTCGAAAAGAAAAATGAAACAACATAATAATCACATCAAATGACATTTGTCTCGTACATCACATTAAATCAAATAACAAAAAATTAATGCAGCAATCCCACAGAACAGATAACATGAAAGTGAGGGGAGATCTAAAAAATGTCCCATGCAAATTTTATAAGAAGTAACAGAATGGCAAGTCAAAACTTCTCACACGGATAAAAAATGCACAAAATGTAACAACTACTCACAAAAAAAGTACAAGCATTCATAAAATGAAACTAAGTTCAATAAATAAGAAACAATAAAGATTCACGTGCAAATTTTATAAAAAGTCACATAAAGAGAAGTAACAACGACAAACACTAAAGTAGAAAGCATGCAACCTTACATTTCTTTTCATAAATGATTTAAAATCAGGATGGACTTCAGCACCAGCAATACCACATAAAATTTACATCATTTGGAAATTTAATGGTGTTACTTAAGAGTGTGCTACAATATAAGAGCATGTTCTCATTGGTGTTTTCAACCCGTTTTGTGTTTTGTGTTTTCGAAAATGGAATGAACATCGATGTTCTTATGGAATGATGAGTAGCTATTAATCGTAACTCAATTTTGTGTTTTTGAAAATGGAATGAACATGGCTGTTCTCGGTTCCACAACAAACATATTAAACTGAAAATTCCTTTTTCCTTGCATGCTTGTTATTTTTCCACAACAATTAAATTCTTAAAACCCTTCAAGGGCATGATAAATATTATTTGGGGTCGTCAAATAATATTTTAGAGATTATTTTAGTGACCCTCCGGGTTGAGAAAATCTGGGGCGTTACAGTTTGGTATCAGAGAGCGGCTTTACTTTTCTGTAGACCCACGTAAATTTTAAAATTTGATTTTATTTTGTATGGTCTTTATTTTATTATGTCAAGTTAAAAATTTATGAGTTACAATTTTTAAAATTTAAGCGTCGCTACTCGCCATCGCCGCGCTACGCCAACTCTGAAGTAAAGAAAGTTTGATAATTTTCTTTCTATGTTTAAGTATAACGTTAATGAAATTTATATTTATGAAATTCTATATTTTTTTTTCTTTATGGAAATTTATTTTAGTCCTCGAAATTAACTTAAAAGATGTTAGAAACCGACATAAACAGACTTTTCATAATTGGTATTTCAGACATGGTTCCACAAAGTAAGTACTATCTAGAACGTGCCGAGGCAGAAAGAAATGATTAAATTTAGTTTGTTATGGATTCTAAGTGGTCGTTTGGCTATCATGTTGGTAGCCATAGGGCAGCACATATTCGGGCGATGAACTACGAGTTTGTGACAACAAGATGTTGGCATTAATTGTATACTTACCATTTTTGAAAGTGGAGGTTAAATGATCAAACCTCAGGCACCTCAGATGCATGCCTTGCTATTAATGTTATATGTCTGAGAAATGATAGTATACTAAAGGTTAGTATGCCATAGATATATATAAATTATCAAGTGCAATGCAGATAGATTTTGATGGTTTGATCTTAGAAACAGACTTGATTGTGGTATAATGAAATGTTTTGATATAATTTTGGGTATATTTTTGGCTAAGAAATAACCTTGCCGCAATTGTGTGTTTTGGAGAAAGATGTTGAGTTTTGGCAACCAGGAGGTGAAGAGTTTATGTATTACACTTGAGAGTTAAGGCATTCTATTAAGGATATCTTGTCTATCTCACTGGCACCTCATCGAAAGAAATGATACTAGATAATGTGCCAGTAGAAACAAGGGTGAAAGTTACACCGACCACAAGAGTCTCAAGTACTTCTTCTTTCAAAAGGAGTTACAAATAAGACAACAATGATGGTTAGAGTTGGTGAAGAACTATTGCTACATTATCATGTACCATCCCGGTAAAGCAAATGTAGTCGCAGCTACTCTGAGAAGGAAGATCATAGGTCATTGGTTAGCGTTGTGAACAAAGCAAAAGAAATTAATCAAGGATTTGAGAATTTAAGAATTGAAGTGTTGGCGCAACCAGTGCGGGCATCAACAATGATAACAAGTCTGACATTAAAACCAACACTAAAAGATAGAGTCGTGGCAGCTAAGAAAGAGGATTCCTTTTGAAAAATAACATCAGGGATAACGTGGGAATTAAAAGAAGAAAGGATTTGAAATAGACAAGGACAAAACTTTGATGATTAAAGGTTGGTTGTGCATACCCAAGGATGAGAGGTTGATGAATGAGATTTTATATGATGCTCATTTCCCTCCTCACGTTGCATATCCAGAAGGAACCAAAATGCAAAAGGATTTTCGTAACACTTTTTAGTGGAGAAACTAAAAAGGGATTATATTTTGATTTGTGTCTAATTGTTTGGTGTGTCAACAAGTAAATGCTGAAACACCAAAGGTCGTTAGGACCATTAAATCCAGTGGATATACCACAATGGAAAGAGAAGAAAATCGCAATGAATTTCATTATGGGTTTTCTTTGATCGACAAGAGGTCATGATGCCATCAGGGTTGTAGTAGACCATTTGACAAATCTGCTCAATTTTCTTCCAATTCGGATGAATTTTAGTTTGGAACAGCTAGCACAGTTGTATGTCAGAGAAGTTTTCCGACTCCATAGAGTGCTGTGTTCATTGTATCGACCGAGACCCAAAGTTTACCTCAAATTTCTAAAATGTGCCGGTGTTCATTGCACGCTATTTTAAAGAATTATTTTAAAATAACGATTTTTGAAAATAGTTAAAATGTGTTCTCTTTGCCATTTCTGAAAATGAAATTTTGAAAATACCCAAAAAATTGCAAACAAAATAGAAAACGACTTTTGTATTTCCTTTACAAAACTTGGGTGTTTTCCAAAATGGCCAAAACGAGCGTTTTGGTCGTGGAGGTCGGCTTTTCGAGTCTTTCATCCAGTGTTTCTTTTTTCTTTTTTCTTTTTTTTTAAAATTTTACGCTAGGCAAAAACATTATAATTTAATCATTTTTTGTGTTTTTTTAATAAAATGCAGCTCATTCCCAAAACGGTCAGCGCGCACAATTCCAAGCTGGAAGTCAAGGATTCGAGTCTCCACAATGCACGGCTCTATTTTAAGTATTTTGAATTAATATAATTGTTTTAAATTATTTATAATTCCAAATATAATTGTTTATAATTCCATACATAATTTTTTTTAATTATTTTTAATTAATAATTATTTGTAAATGTTTTTAATTGTTTTTAAATGTTTTTAAATTGTTTTTAATTGTTTTTAAATGTTTTAAATTGTTTTTAAATGTTTTTAATTCCAACAAAAATTGTTTTTAAATATTTTTAATTGAACTTAAATACTTTTGATTTCAACAATAATTGTTTTTAAATATTTTTAATTAATAATTATTTTTAATTCCAAATAATTCTAAATTTTTTCAATGTTTTTAATTTCAACAATAATTATTTTGAATTGTTTTGAATTATTTTTACTTAATAATTATTTTTATTTTTAAATAAGTCCAAATTTCTAAAAAAATTCAAGCAAATGCGTCTTCGAGTTTTCTGTTTTCAGAAACAATTTTCAAATTTTTCAAAAAGAACGTATTTTCAAAAATCTCAAAACAAGCACTCAAAACACAAAACATAAAATGAATTCAAAACTCAAAACACAAAACAGAAACACAAAGAAAACACAACCTAAGTGTTTTAAGAATTGCAAATCTTTAATGAAAATTAGCAAAATAAAAAGTTATATTTGGACTTTCAATTAATTCAGCTTCACAACCAGGGATGAAAATTTGAGGTAGTTTGATAAGTGCAAATGGTAATTTGCCAATTTACTATTTTATTATATATCCCAAGTTTTTCAAATTCTACAAAAGAAAGAATACTCATTCGTCATATGCTACTAACATCATCTAATTACTCAACCAATTAGTCTGTTACAACTTTCACAAATTATGATGCGTTTGTAGACTAATTGATTCAACAAACTTGAATTGTCTGCCAAGTTCTGCTAACACAAGTTCAGACTACATTAACATTATATTTGGTGCCATGGAGCTGAAGCTTTGAGATCATATTTAAGAATTTAGTAATTAAAATTAACAAATTAGCTTCAATCCAATTCTAATTCAAATGCCTAAAGTAATGGCACCAAATGAAAAATAAGAACTCCAAATGAAATAGTTTGCTTACTACTCAAAACTCTAAGAAATTGAATTCTATATCCTTAGTATAAAAAACAACCAACAATTGCATTAGTAGCAACACATACTAAAGCTACCACAAGTATGTGCTTTCAAACAAACATAAGACCTACTTTATACTCTATTTTCCCCCAAAAGATGCATTGTTTTGAATAAATAAATGTTCCAATTACTTCACTTTCACTTTGACTTTGGGAAAATGAGTTTGTGAAAAAATAGTTTAAAAAAACCATGCCAAACATGCTCTAAAATTAATACTCTTTTTAACTTTGATTTGAATTTTGGAGGTGAAATATTTTTAATACGAGGAGAGTAATTGTTGTACTTTGTATAGCTAGTAGAAAGAAAATAAATAAAATTTGTGTGTTAAAGATTGCATATAGTAGAATGAAGCTCCTATAATTTTCCACACATTATGTTGAGAACATGTACCTCGCTGCAAGATACGTGGAAAACTAGCAAGCTGGAACATACATGGGAAACCAGCAAGAGTAATCAGTGTGATAGTGCATAACTATCCTTCTCATGCTTTAAGGTAGTTAATAGTAGATGTGCATTGGTTCTAGTGTTCAACTTTCATATAGTTTTTATCTATTAATTTTATTTCACAACAACACTCTCCAGCTTGCCATTTTTATTTTATAAGGGGAAGCATGGGATCACAACTAGATTCAGATAAAGATAGAGGAAGGAACATGAAAAGTAAAAACATGGTTATGCCCTAATTACTCACCTGAAAATTTACTAGCAACTCAATGCTGGTAAATGGGCAGCCACATCCATTACTGAAATTAACCTTCAAAATCATTTTAACGGTCTTCTTTTGATCATTTCCTTGAAGCACCAAAGAAACCAGGAAGGGTTTAGAAAAATCGGAAGATTATAAGAAATGGAGGAAAATTTGAGCCTCCTAGAATTTTGAAAATTCAACATGATAATAAAGGAAAAGTCATTTCCAAATTTACTGTTCTATTCTGAATAGTCGGGGTCGATCTCTATCAAAATCAAACTTATAGAATGACAGATGCAATATCATAGCAATATAATTTCATATTAAAAGTACATTCACAAATAATTTTTATCGGTAATTTTTAAGACTCAAAAATTAAGCATCCTTAATGGCTTTGACTACAATTTCATTAAAAACTTCACCGTCTCATAACATCTTTAAATGGAGCCATTGTGTTTATTTCTCTCTTTCAAGTTTCACACGTATATCGAAATCAAACACCCACGAAAAAGAAAGTGTTTGCACAAAATACATTCCTCATCGTACTATTTGAATCGAAAAATTTAGCTTGAAAACACATATCAACTAATTGAAAAAAGTAAATCTTGACCCTGTGCATGATATACATTTATAGTAGGATGGAATTTTATGCACCTCCCTTTCCGCATTTCCACTGCTTTTCGTGCTCGTCCTATCACCTAAACTTCTATTCCACTCTCTTTCTATATCTTTTCAATTACTCAGCGTCCTCTACAACTAATAACAATCACAATCAATTAATTAATAAACAAAATCTAAAAAACCCAAACCAAGAAAAATAGAATTAAAATTGAAGGCAACACAATGGAAAAACTAATAATGTACATTTAAATGCTAGTGCCATATGCAATACAGTGGTAAAGACAAATGAAGGAAAAGTAATTGACACATGTTCTACTTTCCAAAAGATACTATAATTTCACCCAACAACACCTAAAACAAATAAATTCGGAAAAATTTTCATCATATATTATCATTACATACCTGTAACTTAACGAACCGAGGCAAAATCAAACTACATACTCCACAAACAACCTAAAATTGACAAAATAACACATTAAAATAATATGAACAAATCTATTAATGAACGAAAGCGATACAAAAATGGGAAAAAAACGAACGAAATTGGCGAAAACTGAAGCGAAAACTTCAAACACGACCTAAAATCAACAAAATAACACAAAAATTGAAACAATATAAATAGATCTGTTACAATTTTTGGATTTTTTCAAACACCTAACCCTAAGCACGAACCCAACAATACATACAATGATTGTAACTATTGTGCGCGTGAGAGAGAGATAGAGAGATAGAAAATTCTAAGGTCTGAACATTGGAAAGAAACAAAACTTTCATAAAAAATGGCGATTTGCTGGGTTTGAAGGTGAGAGAATGAATGTGGAAAAGGACCAAAACGATATCGTTTTGGACGAAAAAAAGAATTGTAAAAGCCAATAAGGCTCTTATATTATTGTATATATGTATATATACTAGAAAGACACCAAATTCTCCTTTAAGTGCTTCAACATTTTGACCGCAACTTTTTAATTTAAACCAAACAAACACTTAATTAAAAGCATTGTTAGAAATTGACAAGAGTTCAATAATTTAATGTTAAAATTGCCTCAAATTCCAAATTCCAAATTCCAGTATGCAGAAAATAGGCTTGGCCCGCTTGGGTGGACTTGGAGTAACGCTTTTGTCAGTGGATAAAAAGTAGAACAACATTAGGTGTGGGTTTGTTTTATGGGCAAACGCCACTTTTACACCCTTTTGTCTACAGAAGTAGCAACTCTCTTTTAGATATTTCAATAGCAACTAGTATGAGCACGTGCAATGCACGTGATGTCTCTTTAATTAAGAACGTAATAATATTTATTATATCTTTATTTTACAAATTGACTTGATATTGATAATCTAAGTGGGAAAAAAATTAAATAAAAAAAATCAAGCGATTGAAACCTAAATATAAGCATGCTTGTAACTTAAAACTTAGTTTATCAAAATTCATTATATTAGATGACTCAAACATATGATAAAATTGAATTCAATTTACTTCATAAAAATCACTATTCTTAATTACCATTTTTCTCGAATTTGCATTCCTCCTCAAAGTCTGAGTTGATTCTTTTATAATACTTTAATCATGTAAAGAAAGCCGAATGCGTTTTCATTACGAAATTTCACATTTGCTCTAAAATAAGACTCTGGACATAAGTATCTACAACAACATCTGCACATTAATTTTAATTTTTTTTTTTCAAATAACTTAAATAAAAGATAAAGAGATGGTTGAATTGAACTTATATCATCAAAGATTTTGGTTTTCAACAACAACAAATTAGGCTTCTTCGGTAAGTGTACCAATTCAATTATCACGGTATTTAGTGGCAGAATAAGAAGTTCATAAAAATCTTATTTGTTGCTTTAGATGAAGCTTTGGAGATAATTAATAAGTTAATTGATCAAGTCGTTTCATGTTCGAATTAAAACTCTTAAAACAACATAATTTTTAAAAGTAAATAAATCACGTTGCAGTTGTTAATTAAGCATGTTAGTGGAAGTTGTATGTATTTAATGCAAGTTAGAGATTGTGGTAAAAATAAGCTACAAAAGTGTAAAAAAGTAAATAAGTTTATAAACATATTAATTACAATTAAAATTGTTCCACAACTAACTGTGTGTAAAAAGTAGCATCTTAAATACAATATTCTAAATCACTAAATAGAATTTGCATTGCTAATGTACAAACAAGTCATTTTCAGAAATAATACTCCAGCGTTGTATTAATATTCAAAAGAAAAATGACAATAAAATTATATACATCATTTTGTTATTTATTTAGGAACCATTTGTGTCAATTTTTCTAAAAATTAAGTTAAAATATGAAGAATATAATTGGAGATCTAATATATCAATTAAATAAAAGTATTTGAACATCAAGTTTGTGACAAAATTATTTTTCTTTTTATATTGTAACAATAAAATAAAAATTGAAAATTTAAACAATATAATTACTTAATGATAATAAAATAATTTTATTTAACAAATTTATTAATAATTAGGAGCTTAAATTTTAGTCATTTTATAATAGTTCGTAAAATATACAAAATAATTTAGTACAATATCAATTTGGTCAATAAAATGTCAATTAAAAAAAAGAACTCGTTAGCTTTTTTTTAATTTTTTATAAAAAAATAAAATTATCGGACTCATTTGCTTCTTTTGCAAATATTTGAAATCCAATTACAATTTTTTTTAATTAAAACTGAGGGTATATTTGTCTTTTTCATTAAATAAGGACTAATTGTACACTAAAATACATATGTTAGATGTCTTTTGTGTAAAAAACAAATGTTAGAGATGATTTTTACACTGAAGACAAAGATGAGGGACCATTTGTGCTAATTTCTCTTTTGGTTGACTATTTTGAATAGTAAATCAATCATTCACACTTCACTTGTCCACTAAAATACATAGGTTAGAAGTCTTCTATATAAAACACAAACGTTAGACTAAAATACATAGATTAGAAGTATTTTGTGTAAAACACAAACGTTAGAGATGATTTTTGCACTGAGGACAAAAATAAGGACCATTTGTGCTAATTTCTCTTTTGGTTGATGTAAGCACTTTTATAATATATAACTAGTGGTGCTTCGTGCGTTGCACGTAAAATTGTATAAATGTCGTTTGTGATAGTGTGAATTGATTTGAGTCGTAAAAGTAAGGTATTTTTGTGAAGCGAAATAGTTATTAATTCAATCGAAATTATGTGAAAATTTACTTGAAATTGGTGATAGACTTTGATTTCGACATTAAAATCTCCCTGGAAAATGAAAAACTGCTTGGTAGTCATCCACGTGAAGTGCATAAAGATCAGCATATGAAAATCTTTTAAATGAATACATTATACTTAATGAAGAAGACTTAGGATCCCTTTTTGAATCCACAGGTTGGGTAAAAGGCCCTTAAAAGATGAGGTAGTTCAACAAAATTCAAAATTACTTATTTCTAGCTACATAACTTATGCCCATTCCCTTACTATGACGAACTGTTCCTTCATTAATGTGAAATGTAAGTATAAATTAGACAACTAAAAGTGGTCCAAACAGTCACATAGAAGTAGTTGAATAGTAACATCACATAGAAGTAGTTGAATAGTAACATACCAATCCGCAAAATCAGCCCAAAAGAAATCATATATTTCTCTTCCAACATCTCGAAAGAAAAACTTATCATAACTTGTGGTGACTGCATCACAAAACATAAATTTACAAAATATTCATTTACTGAATTTACTCTCATGTGAAATGCAATAGGATATAAACCCTGATCCAAAAGATATCACAAGAACTAAAACTTTTAAAGAGCAAGATTAAATCCAACCTGGTGAATCAAGATTAACTTCATTTACTGAACTATCCTCAGTTTCATATCCTGCGAGTAAGAAAAAAATTGAATTCGCAGTAAATACAATCCATGAATTTTGTAATGTGGAAATTCAAAAACTAATCAACCTAAATTTCAACAATTGTCAAGAAAGTACAGACTAAATGCTTATGGAATACTACCAAGAAACAAATTTGCACTACCAAATGAATAACTATGAATTAATCTTAACTGAAGAAAGGTTCTAAAAAAAGTAGAACATTCAGATTTAATAACTCAACAAACACTTGTGTTGGTTATTGATCCTCACAAGCCTTTATATATATTGTATTGATTAATTTAACAATTGATCCATTGGGAAACAGAGAAAAGTACATACCCTAAAGTCTTATGAGAACCAATATTCTTTTCCAAGAAAAAGGGACCACAAATGGCAGCCTTGCTACTTCTCTGGACTTTTGATGTTGAAGTTTGCGGAACATTAATGAAAGACCTAATCCAATCAATGCTCAACCCCACCCCCCCACTCCCCCACCCCAATCACCACTCCATCAAGAAACCACTATGTACTCACTTAAATATCATCCATTGATTGTGAAGTTAGTATCAGCAGTCAGCTTATCATTTTTGGATTAGTATGGACTTGAATCATACTGGTTGCTCTTTTGGCCACATTGCCACGATGTTTCACAGAGCGTGTTTGGGATTATTTTCATAATAAACACTCAAAAAACGTCAAGTGCTAAATTCAGGGAAAAAAAACATATTGAATGGATAACAGGAATTGGGAATACAATTTATAGATCGACCAAGACATCATCTAAAAGAACAGTACTATTAATCCAGAATACCAAAGGAACATAACCCCTTCTATACCCCAATTGCTCGGCTAGGTTTTCACAGCAATCAACAACTAACACAAAATAAGGGGGGAAAACCCCCCACAAATAACACTTATTTTTTGAATAAACCAAGGAAGGAGAAAGTGAAAAATTCTAACCCAAATTTGTAAAATGTAAGATAGTTACCTCAGATTCGAGCCTTTATATGGAGACTTCATAAAATCTACAGAGATTTGGGCAGATTTCCTTGCCTTTGTGAGACAATTTTTGAGTTTGGCTATTTTTTGTTCCTGTTGTACAACAAATTTGGGCAGATTTGGTTTTTGAATAAACAAATGAAGGAAAAAGTGAAAAATCATAACCCAAATTTGAAAAATGTAATATACTTACCTCATATCCGAGCCTTGTATAGAGATGTCTCAAAATCTACAGAGATTTCTGGATATTTCCTTGCCTTTTTGTTCGGGTTCTACAACAAATTTGGGAAGATATGGAAGGCGGATTACAGAACTCATTTACAAATGGCGTCACTTCATTATCAGGGGAAAAACAACAAAATGCTGACATTATGGTGACATATGAAAAACTACGTCGTTTTCGATGACCACATGAATAGTATCACTTTTAAGGCTGTTTTATTTGTTTAGGATATAGGTAGGATATATTCACACATTGAGGAAATAGGTTAATAAGAGGTGAATGAGAAATGTCAATACTGTGGGAAAAGAGCGAGACATGGAGGTGGATGGTGAGGAAGACCAGGGACTCGAAGCCCTTTTTCTTCGCATTCGCCACCGTGTGCGGCGTCGTTCCGGGGGTTATAGGCTACTGCGTTATGCAACTCACCAGCTCCCGTAACCCGGACCTCGAAGCCAAGCTCCGCCAATCCGCTCGCCCAGAATCCCTAGTAAGTCCTGCTCCTCCCCGAACCCTAACTTATCTAATTTACTTTTTGAAACATCTGTTTTCTGGATATTGTAAGAAACCCTTAAGCATTAGGATCCCCCACTTCTCCCCTGTCCCTATCGAACTTTTGACAATTTTAGTGTTCACCCTTGACATTACATATTTTACGGAATTCCAATTTTTTTGACATTAACCTTACCAAACATGCTATCGCCATACTAATTTTCGGTATTTTTATTTCTCGTGCTACGCAAGAGTGAAACAGAGAGCAAACATGTTTTCTTGATTGCGTTCACTCGAGTACACCTATGGACTCTGAAGGAGCAAATGCACCCGTTTAAAGTGGACCTATTATCCAAAGATAAAAATGAATTATCCGATGTAAGCTAGAAGTTTAGAGCTCAACGCAACGTCTTCTTCAGAGTTATAATTCTTAATCTATTCATGGTAATGTAATTTTGATAGCTTAGTATTACGGTGTCCATGAAAACTGATAAATGTTTTTATTAACTTCTCGCTTGCTTGTTTGTTTTTCTGCCGGTTACAGCAAGGCATATCCATAACTGAGTATTGAAGTCTGAAGAGATCAGTCTTCTGAAGTTGTATAAAAGCTTCTAAATAGGATGTATTGTTTGATTCAACAATGAATTACACACATGGATAAATTTAGAGAACCATAGAGAGACATGTGAAAGGCCTACGTAATTAAATTGTAAGCTTGACGATTATCATTTATGTTGAGAAAAATCAAGCTGTAAACTGCCAGTATTTTTGAACTGTTGAATATACCAGTCCCAGGGCACTAAATTATTTGTAAATAGTTTAAGAATAGTAATTATTTAAGGAATATACCAGTCCAAGTGCACTAATTATTTAATAAAATTTATAAATAGTAATTATCTAAAGTTTATCAATCTATGTTTAATGTTCTTGTCTCCTTAACTCCTTGCTTTAGGAGACTGGATAGTTCTTAACCTTGTGGAAATAGATAAAGTTACTAAAACTGTGTGATTTTGTCTAGTTTGATAAAGTTCGACATACTTGCAGTAGTTCGGAGTGTTGGTTCTGATTAAGGCGTTAAAAGTTGACTCTGTTACTCTAATGAAGTAGCATTGTTTTGTTCGAGAATTTTGTACAGAACTGGTAAAAATTATTATCCTGTACTTAATTTCAGTGAAACTTTGGCATTAGGAACAATGCATGTTTACGAAATATATAATTGTTTTTATTTATCTCTGAAGTCTATTTTTGAATCTTCCTCATCTTATATTTAGTCCTGAGTAGTATTCACCTTGAATCCGAGTGTCATTTCAAATAATTACTTTGGATTGTTCATTAGATGATGGGTAAAGTTAATAGAGAGCGACTGGGGGAATACCTCGGGGAACTGAAGAGAAAAGAAGACACCAATGACAGATATGTTGCTGCTCTGAGGGGGGAGACATTGACTAGAAAGCCTTATGTGAGAATTCAACCAATCCCAGAGCAAAGTGGTTCTGTAGCTCAAAAGGAACAGAAGTAGACTTTACGCCAGCTTTTGTTCCAGCAAGATCTTGATTTTAATAAGGGAAAGAGGAGTTGGCTGTGTTAGCTTTTCAGTGTGGACTTGAACGATTTGCCCAGTTGTTTCTAACGTGGGATTTCTCTAAATTGTACTGGTATTGTGACAAAAGTAAGCAATGTCAGATTGATTGTTCGGATGAGGTACTTTATTTACGTGTATTTGTTTAAGGAAAGTTCTTCATTTTTTGTTAGACTTCAGACTTAAATAGAATACCATTTGAATGAACCCCATCTGTATATGGTCTTCATTAAGATACTCTTCCTGCATATGATTTTCATTTTTGTGCTTGCACTTCTTTAAACGAAAATATCATTTTGGCGAGAATAACATAGAAACATAATCATCAGCTGGTCATACATAGCTTTGAAATCATCTGTTTTAAGATAAAAAATGTGTTGTTCAGCAGGGAGCCAAGTCTCGTGCCTGCTATCCGCCTATCATGTATGTGAGTCGTTTTTAACTGAAAAGCCACTCTCCTAAATGATGCTATACTCCCCCTCCCACCTACGAGTTCAGTGTGGATGTTGTATAGCAGCAGCAGCAGTTAACTTGAGTTTGTTCAAACTTGTATGGTTAATACTGGAAATTGAGAGGCAACCTCCTTGTTGCTTCCTTGCCTTTTGGTGTGTACTAAACACTCGTGACTGCATGATAATTACACATTTGACAATGGGTAAAAATCTGCATGCATACCTAAATAAAGCCTATTGGCATGTGTCGTGCAAAGGCTTCATGCCGCTGCAATGTGATTTCAGCAGTCGGATAAGAAGATGTTGACATGTTTTTTATGTGAAGATCTTTTCTATCCTGTACCAAAGCCCTTGGGCCTCTTGTGAGTACATCCGCTGATGGATTACTGATTTTCAAATATTACCATCTCTCGGTCACCGAGATTAGCCAGAAATGGCATCTGATTTTGTTGGCGGAATTTCTGTGGAAATGACCCAAAGCAATAAAATTCAGAAACCTAAAATGGAAGGAATAAATAAACCGAGGCAAGAGTTGAACGCTTTATCCTTAAGTCAATATTGTCCTGCAAATGTGCTTTCGGTCTTTGGCAATTGACTCTCAAGATACAACGACTTCCGCTTGTGTTGGTAGCACTTCCAAACACAAGCACAACGAACCGGAAATTGGTTTAGTACTCCAAAGATTAAATAAAAATGGAAAACCAGATTTTTTGTGCAACGTAAAAGCAATAAAATTGGTTCAAAGATGAAATGTGTGAGTGCTTTATGTTTGCAATTGTTTCTGTATCAATACTGTGAAAATATGGACGTCCACAGCCCTTTTTAACATTGGAGAGTCGGTTGGATACGAAAAGGAATGAACCAAAACGTGCAACCCTTCAAAAGGACATGTCTGTTCACGCAAACCTATGCGATCGCATGGTTTAACCAAGCTGCGATCGCATAGCACAAAAAATAGGACAAGACTTCATCCATATTAACCATGTGATCGCAAGGCAAAAGCCTTGCGATCGCATGGAAGGACCAAAATACATTCTGCTAAAAATTTAAACCAGTTGCGATCGCAGTGTAAATCAACCATGCGATCACATGGGTCAAACTTTGACCCGATTTTGTCCTTTTTTGTAATTTCTCATTCATTCGATATTGGTTTCGATATGTCAAATATACCTTTTAAATATACAGATAAATCTAAATTTTCTTTTCGGGGGCGTTGCCCCGCGACCTGACCGGACAGGTCGATCTCCGTTCCGGGGGCATTGCCCCCGAAGTGTCGAAGTGGCAAACAAATTTGCCTAAACGGATTGGGTCGGGTCTTGTATATTTGGCTAAGTTGACACGAAGTCACTTACTTAATTTCTCGACATTTTAAACCAATTTCCAACATATTTATTTTTTAGTGGTGTGATATGCTGGAATTTTGAGAAATAAATAAGATCAAAACTAAGAGCATGTTAGTATACCACAAAGAAGCTACTTTTGAGCTTAATCTTTTACATGCTCTTAGTGTTGACTGTTGAGCCTTTTGACGGCATTACTCATAATCAGGGGCGGAGGTAGGGGGCAGGATCAGAATGTAGTCTAGTCCTGTTTAGGAAAAAAATATTTTTGACATGCAAATTTTTTTTTCTTAGTAGTCTTCCCTCCAGATAATTCTAGCTCTGCTCACACTCTTAATTAAATCCCAACTTGAAGAAGACTCAGAGTATATCTCGTGTAGGGCTCACTGTTTTAAAAAGTCTGCTTAAATTTCGCTGACGTGAAGTTTGGCCTCTACGTCTCACGCATAGCCTTCGCTTTGTCCTTGTCTCCTTCTCACCTAGGTCTCGCTTAGATCTAAAAAGTTTGAAATCCGACTTCAACGTCTACTCACACTTTACTCTTTTTAGAACATTAGTAGGGCTACAATCATTCATTGTTTAGGATATAGTATTGCCATTCACCATTCAATATTTTTCAATTGCATTTATCCCTTTAACATATAAATCAATGAGTAAAATATAAATAATCAATTGCTCGTCCAAACACGTGCTTCTGAAATGTTCTTTACTACCATAGTATTGAAATTACTAATGTTATGTCCGTAAGAAAATCTAAGTGTGTGTTTGGAAGAGGTTTTTTTTTATTATTTTAAAGTATTTCTTAAATAACAAAAGTGTTTTTGGTTATATTTATAGTTGTTTGACTAAAGTCAATAAGCACTTTTTGATTGAAAAACAGTTTTAAAAAGTTATTTTTAAAGGTTTAAATTTTGAGTTTCTTTAAAAGTTGTAATTGAACTTTTGTGGGAAGCTACAAGGGGTTTTTTAAAAAATAACCACAATAAATAAACTATTTCTTAAAATACTATTATATTTTTTTTATTCTAAAAATACTGTTTTTTTATTTTTGTAACACTTGTTGTTACATTTGTTATTTTAGTTATAATAAATGTGTTACATTTGTTATTAAAAAACATAACAAATGTAACAACAGTGTTATAAAAATAAAAAATAGTATTTTTAGAATAAAAAAAGTTAAATAGTATTTTTTAAATTATTTTATATTTTGTAGTATAAGGTGAAATTATCACAAGCTACAATGAACACTTAATAAAACTTAAAAATTAACAAAATTACTATTATTATATTAAACAATATTAATTTATTTTCTCTATTAATTACTTATATGAAGTGACTCACTTCATATATTTATACGGAGTGAAAAATATATGTTAGCATGTTAAATAATATAATGCAAATTATACATATTATATTTGATTTAAATTAATTAATTTTAAGTAATATGATATACTAAAATAATTGTGTTATTATAATTTATTAAGATTGTAATTTTAATAGTGATTATAGGATATGAAAATTATTATTTATAAAAGAAAATAATATGAGATATATGATAATTAAATAATGTTTAGTTAAATAAATATAAAATTTAATTACTTTTATAGTTATGCAGTGAAATACTTAGTTTAATATTCAAAACATTTTTTTGAATTCATAGTTAAACAATCAACGATTTTTTAACAAAAGTTTTACTCACGACAATTGTTTCAAATAGACTCTAAATTTAATGTCGAGTGAGACAGTTTAGATTCGTGATTAGTGTTTGCAGCCTTCAAAAGGGATTGTGGCCGCCTATTGAACTTTGACAGCCAAGCTAGTTGGAGAGCAGCATAATATGTCGAGTAGTATGCATTTTATATGATGGGGATGTAATTTGTGGTTGTAAAAAGCTTGAGGAATCTTATTGAGTAGATAATATTTGGAGTACAGTTATAGTTCGATAATATTTAGAGTGTAGTCATTCTTAGATAGAGATTAGGGAGTTGTTTTTGAAACGAGTAATGTGATAATATCTTCCAGAGCAAATAATCTTCAACAAGTAGTTATAGACCAAAAATAAAAAATAAAAAAAAATAGACAATCACTTTTAAATCATAAATAAAAACGAGAACTACCGGTCTTGGTCTCGAGTTAAGAAAAGAAAAGACGTGAATATAATTGTCCTTGAAATTTGTTGTACGATATTCATGGTAACATGACTAAGCACCATTGTGCAATCGTAAGCACAATGTTTGCTATTTATTGAGCGTGCGTCAAGATTGAGTTGAATGTAATTGTTGATTATATTTTTTTATTGCTTATGACCTATGTGTTGAGTTGTTTTTTATTAGTTACGCTTATTTTATCGCGTAGCCTTTTCTTGCGCCTTCGTAGAGTTGAGGCCTTCAATATTTAGTGATGACACGCTTTGCTATTTTTACTTGATGAAACATTTGATACGTCATGTTATTCGATGAACTTAAAGTAATACGTGTTCGAATGCATCAAAAACTGTGCTCAAACTAGGTTCTGAAATTGATTAAAAATAAATTAGTATCATATTTGTTAATTTGAAATTATAAAAGTTACTAACATTTTTTGATAAGTTGAAAACTTCTTTTATAAACAAAAAGAACATATTTTTCACATGTTTTGAATTCTTTTTTTTTGTCTTTCATGTAAAATATGTCAATTTTGGCATGATAATGAAAACAAGGGTAGGGGCGGAGCTACTGATTTTTTATTTTTATTTTTTAACTTTAATATTGGATTGTTACTAAAAAAAAATTATACTAAAATTTAATTTTCACAGAGACATTAAAGTTATTCACCCGTTGAACTCGAAAAGAAAAAAATGATTTTCTAATATTAACAATTTCAGACAGGATCTAAATTACAAAAGTAATTTATGAAAACATAGTAAAATTTTATTCTTCAAATTCCTCTAAAGAAAAATAAACCGCTAATCATCAAGGAAGTTTATTCAGAGAAAACAACTATTGTGTGTTTTGGAGGACTTTTCTATAGCCTAAAAGTTCTATTTAAAGAGCAAATTTATTTTTCATAAAATAAAAGTTCTAAAATAGGGGTTAATTGTTTCAAAATTGTTACGAGTCACGGATACTTCACTGAACTTAAAAATTGTGTTAATTCATCACTCTACAATCTAAATGTTATCTCCATCCATCACTCTTCACAAAATCGTTTAATTACCTTAACAGATGCGACGACGTGGCAAACGGACATCCTACGTGACACGTTTAATCCAATTCAGCAATGAGTTAATTGTTTCAAAAATCATTGTACTTTGTTATGCGTCACGGATACCTTACTGAACTTAAAAATTGTGCTAATTCTTCACTCTACAATCTAAATATTATCTCTATCCACCACTCTTCACATAATCGTTTGATTACCTTATACGTGGCGCGTTTAATCCAACCCAGCAATATAATTTAAGTTTGTTGCTGTCAATCACAATAATGCTGTGAATTAATTTAAGTATATTGTAGTGAATGACAATATGATTTTACATTTTTCAAAATGACAAACTCTTATGAATTATTGGAAGTATAAAGTGAATGACAGAGTGCTATGAATATATCCTACAATCATGAGATGAAAAAAATATTCAAAGCACTTTGTCATTCACTTTATACTTCCAATAATTCACAACAGTTTGTCATTTTGAAAAATATAAAATCCTATTGTCATTCACAGTAATATATTTAAATTAATTCATAGCATTATTGTGATTGACAGCAACAAACTTAAATTATATTGCTGGGTTGGATTAAACGCATCACGCAGAACATTCGTTTGCCACGTCGTCGCCTCCGTTAAGGTAATCAAACGATTATGTAAAGAGTGATGGATGGAGATAGCATTTAGATTGTAGAGTGGAAAATTAGCACCATTTTTAAGTACAGTGAGGTATCAATGACGCGTAACAAAATACAGTGATTTTTGAAACAATTAACCCATTGCTGAGTTGGATTAAACGTGCTACGTAGGACGTCCGTTTGCCACGTCGTCGCCTCCGTTAAGGTAATCAAACGATTTTGTGAAGAATGATGGATGGAGATAACATTTAGATTGTAGAGTGATGAATTAGCACCATTTTTAAGTTCAGTAAGGTATCCGTGACGCGTAACAAAATACATTAATTTTTAAAACAATTAACCCCATAGCTTTTAATGTTATTTTAGAAAAGCTCAAAATTGAGCAAGAAGTTGAAATGCTCGTTTAATGCAATTTTGAAATTAGCAATATTAAATTTTCTATTTTAATAAAAATGTCAAATATATCTAAATTAAATCCCCAATTTTGAAATTAACAATATTAAATTTTCTATTTTAATAAAAATGTCAAATATATCTAAATTAAATCCCACACATCACTGTTAAAAAAAAAAAAAAAAACTTATTCCTATCTGAACACGTAGAATATGACATCTTTAAAATTCTATAGAAAAAGAAGAAATAAAAACTCGTTTTTTGATGTGAATTGTAGTTACAAAGTATCGACTAATTATTTAATAAAAATTATAGTGCAAATACTTTTGAAAAATTCATTTAAATGTTAGAAAATATTCTATCAATCTCAGAAAGATTAGACTTATTTTATTTATTCATTTGTCTTAAATTATAGTTCAATTTATTGGTGATAGTATATTTAATTTTTGAGTTTTCTAATATACCCTTATTCAACAAGAAAAGTGCACTATAAGTCTATTTTTATGGAACGAAAGGAGTATAAGACATGAAATAAATATTATTTATGAGAAAACAATTATTTTCAAGTCAAATAAATATATTATTCATAAAAATAAAAATACCTTTATAGTTATATTATCAAACAATAATTTATATGGTTAATTTTCCTGGTGGTCACTGAAGTTTTAGCAAAATTACAAAATGGTAATTGATGTTACAAAATTTTAGTGTCGGTCAGTAAAATATACTAACGTATTCACCGATAGTTACTTTGTTAACGGTGGTTATATTCACACTACAATTTGTTATAAGCACAACACATTTTAATTGTACTTAAGATCTTCAACTTTTGTTCATTGTTGCAGTTATGTTTTTAACTTGTTGTCATTAAATTATTATCTTCAACTTTCATTAATTTGCATATTTCATCATTAATAATGATTTATGTCGAGATATTATGTTTACGTGCTTTGAAATAAGGAAAACATATTTTTTTCGTACTTTTGTATCCATTGTTTTTTTTTAAATATAACAGACAAAATAAGCCTTTTTACTAATTCTCAACAAATATTTTAAACAGAAACCATTATCAAACACAAAATGTGCTAATTAATGAAAAGTTGAAGATAAAAATGCGATAAAAAAATTGGGGACATGAGTGCTATAATGTTCATAGATTAAGGAGGTTAGATGTAATTAAAATATAATGCAAAAAATAAAAAGTATTGTGTGAATATAGTTACTCATTTATTAATTTAATGTTTGAATTGATGATGTATCACCGTTAAGTACCCATGTGGCACACAGTAAATCGATAAAAAAAATTGACAAAAATTGACGCCACACGGACATCATGTATTAGTAACAATAAATTTGAACCATAAATAATGTACCATAAATAGGTTTAATTTCTAGATATGAATTTATGATCTCCAATTCTCAATCCCTTCAAATTCGATTATCACCCCAAAATCGTTCCCAAAACTCTATTTTTACCCCAATTGCTAAAATATTCAATTAATTTAACCTGAATATGATTCATCTATGATTTTTTTCCTCTTATGCAAGAACCACTGTTCTAAAAAGCCCGCATAAGCCTCGCCTAGATTTGAAGCTCGGTCCCCACGTCTAGCTACGCATCACGCATTGTTCTCGTCTTGTCCTTATCTTGCTCTCGCTTAGGACTCGTCATAGTCCGAAAAGCTTGAAGCTCGGCCTCCACGCCTAGCAACGCTTTACGCTTTTTAGAACATTGGCAAGAACTCTATATATTATCCAGATATTGCCGTTAATTCCTCATATTTTAAGTGCATCATTTGTTGTCCGAATTATTATTATTAGTATATGAAGTTTACATAGCGTCATTTTTTGTCAAATATCATCAATTCACGTTGAAAATTTAACAAAGTGACTATTGGTGAACACATTAGTTTATTTCAGTGACTGACACTGAAACTCTATATTTTATAATATTTTTTAGATGGATAGCTAAACATTAAAAGTTTTTTAACAAAAGTTTTTAGGGTGCGTTTAATTGCAAGCATTGAATTTGAGTGGAATTAAAATGAATTCCAGAGAATTGAATTGCTAAGAAAATAAACGCAGTCTTAAAAGACAAAATTTTCCTAGAAAATAAAACCTCATTCTCCTAAGAAAATGTTTTCCGGTTTTTCAAGGAAAATGAAATCATTTATGTAAAAATGAGAAAACGTTTTACCTGAAAAAAATGACTATCAAACACTCTTATAGTTAGAAATAGGTGAAAAAAAGGCTTTTTCCATATAAAAATATGACTATCAAACTTATTGGTTGAAAAATAGGTGAAAAAAAGATTTTTTTTTTTTAAAAAAATGTTTGCAATCAAACGCACTTTTATTGAAAAAATTCTAACTGAAGAAAGCCCCTAGAACATAACTCAGTGGTTAAAAAGAAGGAAATGTGATAGTCTCAACTTCGCTGGTAGTTGTAGTGTGAGAGTTCGAGTCCTGCTTTTAATATAAATTTGACCTATTGTAAGTGCAATTAAAAATTAGCTCTTAACTCTACTCCATTAAAACACATTTTTTAATTTACATTTTTTATCAAGGCTCGAGAACAGGGCGATGGAACCGTGAGGTTCAACCTTAGTTCCAACTGAAGAAGACTATAAATTAAAAAGTCATATTCACAATAAATGTACTGACCCTGAATTGGTTACGTCATATGCATCGCGCCTGCTCTTGAGGTAAGGCGACTAAGCATGCAATACGAAGCGTCGTGCGTGAAACTAAAAACCCACGTCCACAGGACGCGCCAAAACCCATATCCCATTTATCCTTTTGCCGCTCTCCCTTGCCCCGTTCCCCCTTAAAATAAGCAAATCACACAAAAAGGTTAAAAAAAACTTTCTCAACTCATTTGAAATCAAACTCTTCCTTTTCTCACTGCCATTACAGTCCTCCCCCAATACAACTGTTCATTTTATTATTCGGTTTCCTTGGTCGATTGTAACAATGGAGCAAAATGTGGAAAATAATAATCAAACAGGGCAGCCATTACCGCCGCCTTCGATTGCCCCTCCAATAGCGCCGCCATTACCGCCACCTGCCCAGATTGCCAGCGCAGAAGGAGTTACCGGCGGGGGATGCCAGGTGCGATGCGCGGGGTGTAAAGTGGTTCTGACTGTAGGCCCTGGGTGGAACGAGTTTTTATGCCCTACTTGCCAGTTGCCCCAGATGCTGCCGCCGGAGTTGATGAGGGGCAACCCGGCCCAGGTCCAGGCCCAACGACTGCAGTCCAACGTCCTTGCGCATGGCGTTGATCCGACGAAGATCCAGCTACCTTGCGTACACTGCAAGGCGATACTCAATGTACCCCATGGCCTGTCACGCTTCAATTGCCCGCAGTGCCACATTGACCTAGCCGTTGATCTTTCAAAGATTCGGCAAGTCCTGACTTCATCCCTTCCGCCCCTGCCTCCAGAAGAAGTCAACGAGGTTTTTCTCTAATCCCCCCCACCATTATTGGCAATAATGAAACATGTTGTAAAGTGTCATTTGGAATGTTAGTGGCCGAGTTTTTTTCTGTTTTCGTTGGATATTCTGCTAGGAATTTAAATGTTGAATATTGGAGTGGAGTAAATTTGTAACAAAGTCTAGGCAGACTCTAAGGCCCGTTTGATAGAGATTATAAACTAGTTTATAAACCAATTTTTGGTTTATTTGACCAATATTTGTTTATTTGAGTTGAAATTATTGACTTTTCATGTTAAAAATGTGTTGAAAAGTCAAAAATTACGGCTGAAAAAAACTAAAATTTTTTAATCTGTATCAAACAAGGCCTAAGTATCATTATCCTAGGCAGACGCCTCTTATACTGGAATTTGCAAATAAAGGACGCCTCTTATACTGGAATTTGCAAATAAAGTTGCAATCAGTTAATAGTTATTTTTTATTTGTGTGTGTGTGTGTGTGTGCCCGCACGTGTGCAGACAAATGAAGATTCACATGCTTGACGCTAATACTTAATTTGTATATATTTTTGGACAATTTCAATTCTGTTTCTTTGTCTCTCTTTTTTTTTTTTTTGGGAGAAATATGGTTATGGTAGTGAAAATATTGTCACCTCATTCAATCCAGCAACACATACACACACAAAAGAATGTGTTTTATCATAAGGCTGTCTTTAGTGGCGGATTACAAATCTCTTTCTGTAGAAATATAGAACCAAGTCAATGAATTTGGTTTCTATGTTCTAATAACACTTCCAGTTTCTAAGGCCACGCGATGAGGATATAGTGAAAATATTAAAATATAAAATTGTATTAGACAATCCACAACAAATTTGTCCAGATTGATGTTTCTCTCTTCGATTATGCCTTGCACGATCTTCTAAGTGAAGCAAACACTTTCGCACGCAGAATAGCCTTTTTCCATTTTTCCCTCTCTTGTCCCTTTTCTAATTAGGAATGCTGTTTTTTCGTTTGGTATGCTTTGTTTTGTTTCTTTTATAATTGTTTATTTTAACCCTTTTGGGATTCTATAGTTAGATTGGAGTTGAGACTTAAGCTTGGACAAACTATAAATGATTATACGGACACTATACTCTCTGTAAAGGATTAAAGATGCTGCCCACACTCTCTTGTTGCATGTGTGTTTTAGTATGCAGTAGGGCATTTACTAAGTACTAACAAGGACCTCTCTCGCTGTCTGATATGGCTGAATAAAATGTTCAGTGTTTGCCATGTTTCGGGGTGTGTGGATCATGCCAATAAAAGTTCAGGACTTGTTCTATTCTTGGAGAGCTAAGAGAGATTGATGCTGAGGTGGTTTGAAATGAACCCAGTGCGTCTTATTGTTGATAATCTGGGTGGAAGGAATTCTAGAATTTTTTGATCTTTAGAAGCTGCGAAATGTCCTGCATACAAGTTCTAGTAAGTGATGTTGGGTCCCTTGAAACATTGTCACATGCAGATCTGATTTGTTCGTTGAATCTCATACAATTTTTTTTCTCTATTTCATTTATTTTACTTGTGCTTCTTTAGAGATGGCCAGTCTTTGTATCTCTTCATCTTAGAAATATGCTTTTTAGAATTAGTCTCCACTAATCACATTTTCTCTCTTAAAATAAAAATCTTTCAGGTAGCTATTGAGGTGGAGCGGGAAGAAGATGAAGGTGGCTTGGCAGGAGAGACATTTATGGACTATGTGTGTTCTGTTATCCTCATTATGTTTTAGCTAAGCTACTTTGACTCTTTGAGTCAGTCTTTGAATTTTGCAACGCTAATGTAGTACACAATTAGCTCTTCTCATCCAAGCTTCTTTTTGTCTTGTGCAGCGGCCTTCGAAATTGTCCATTGGTCCTCCCCATCCAGATCCTATTGTGGAGACATCCTCCTTATCTGCAATGCAGCCTCCTGATCCTACTTATGATCTCAGGATTAAGGATGACCTGGAAAAATCTAAGGCACTATCATGCTTGCAGATTGAATCGTTGGTCTACGCTTGTCAGGTTGCTTTAGCAAACTTGGCTCAATATTTTCTGCACATGCCGAATATCTTCTGTTGTATAATCGTCTTTTAATGGCAGAGACATCTTCAACACCTCCAAAATGGTGCCAGAGCAGGGTTTTTTGTTGGAGATGGTGCTGGCGTGGGCAAAGGACGAACAATTGCGGGATTAATATGGGAGAACTGGCACCATGGGAAAAGAAAAGCATTGTAAGTGTTCTGCAAGCTGCACTGATTTTGTGCATTTACACTCACTGGAGTTTCTTATTTTAAATACGGTTGGGGCCTGGTGATTGCATTAATTGCTTGTCACTATGTGATTTAACTCATGTTTTAAATTTGTATCCTTTTCTTTTCCTCTCTGTAATGATCTTACACAGGTGGATTTCTGTTGGTTCAGACCTAAAGTTTGATGCTAGAAGAGACTTGGATGATGTTGGTGCAATGTGTATAGAAGGTATATGCTGTTTTTGCATATCGAGCTTTCTATGTACTACCATGGAACAGTTCCTTCATTGACTTCTATTTGGTCTTCTATTATCTGGGGTATTCTTTTTCGGCTGCGAGTTGGGGGAGGGCACTCAGGTGCTGGATGGTATACATTGGAATTACAATGTCTAGAAACAAAATGGGGCATGCATATAGCCTTTGTTAGATTCTCTTGTTTGTTTCTATAAATTTATTTATGCTGTATTATGTTTTTGGTTTTTGGTTTTTGGAAACAATATCTGCACTAACCAATAATAATAGAAGGTTAGTTTTATCCTTACATCTATTTTGATATTGGTGGGCTTCAATGCTTCTCTGAATCACAAGGTATTCATGTTTAAAGGTGATGCAACTGACCAACAAGTTCCACCATTTAAAAAGGCATGGTAAAGGGACTAGGGGGGAAGAGACAGGCTCTATGTTTGTCTGCCAAATTTGATAAATCGGTGCATGATATATTTGTTTAATTTTGTTGTGTGTTAGTGCATTTCACACTTTATGTATAGGAATCTGTTTTATGTTCAGCGAGTCATAGCTTGATCTATTAGAAAAATAATTTATTGCTGAGCTCCAGTAGTTGCAACTTTTGGTGTTTCTCACTTTGAGTATGGTTTTCTTATATATTTTCCCTTCTAGTGCATGCTTTGAACAAGCTTCCTTATTCCAAGCTTGATTCCAAGTCTGTTGGTGTTAGCGAGGGAGTTGTTTTTGTGACATATAGCAGCTTCATAGCATCTTCGGAGAGAGGTCGTTCTCGTTTGCGGCAGCTTGTACAGTGGTGTGGACCAGAATATGATGGCCTCATCATATTTGATGAGGTATTGGATTTGTTGGAATAAATATACCAATATGAGTTGCATAAGATATTCTTAACATCATGATGGGTAATTGGCACATGGTTGATGCAAGGAACACTTAAAGATCATACTTAATTGCTTCTTTTAGTGTCACAAAGCCAAAAATTTGGTACCAGAAGCTGGAGGGAAACCAACAAGGACTGGTGAAGCTGTTCTTGAGATTCAGGTGTGCTCTCCTTTAAACATTTATATCGTAACAGTGTTTCTGCTTTGTGAATCCCTTTACCGCTTGTGCATTCTCGTTATTTAAAATGTATACTCTTTGGTACTAGTTGTTACTACTCACGGATATGTTCAACTTTTGAACTGTAATTCACAACTGTTTCTTTTCCTTGTTATTGTGCTTAATAGAAGTCCAGCAATAATTCTAATGTGCTTTCTTACTAATGGATGTGTTCTTGTTTATTTTGAATTCCTAATCTATAGGGTCGACTTCCTCAAGCTCGTGTCGTTTATTGCTCAGCAACTGGTGCTTCTGAACCACGAAACATGGGTTATATGGTTCGACTTGGTCTTTGGGGAGCTGGAACATCTTTTAATAACTTCAATGAATTTCTAGGTGCAATGTTTATTTGCGCAACTGCAGTCTGCTTGCTGTCTTGTTTAAATTGTGAATGCAATGTGTTATTCCGAGAGAATTTATCACAATTTCCTTGAAGTTGAAATACGTGATTTATCTTATGTGGAAGATTCAATGACCGTATCATCTGGCTGAGTTTAGCTTGCTTCAGTTACACAACAAATGCATGTGTGCTGCTTACTAATTTGTTGCCCCAAACTTTTATTCTATACTTCTATTTTGTGAAGTCCAATCTCTTACCATGTTTCTTATCTGGTTTTTTTTGTTGAAAATTATATTTTGGAAGAGAGCTCTGTAATTTTACACTTAAAAAAGACAAGACTTACTTGTAAGTATTTTGAAAGGACTATGACCATTGATGTGGCTACAAAATGTACGATCTTTTCATTATCTTTATGGCCTCACAGGGAACAATTTAAAAAATGTATTTGACAAGTGTTGTACTGAAGTATGGAGTTCTTTCTACAAGAATTATGCTTGTTCATCTCAACACCAGAAAGGTTCACATTTAATGATTAGATAAATATAATCTGAGATATGCACTGGTCATCAATTCAATGTGATTGATATATTTCACCAATGTGAACGTCCATGTTATCCACACTGACCTACTTATGCATTTGTTCTGCCCACGTCCCAAATCTGTTTTTGGCATGGACACTTAGGGCCTGCTTGGGAGTTTTAGAGTACTGGTTATGAGGGTTTTTTAAAGTAACGGTTTTGGGCGTTTACGAGGGGTCCGGTTTTGGGCGTTTACGAGGGGTCCGGTTTTGGGTGGTTTTAGTAGCGATTTTTAAAACATTCCAACCTATGCTTGAGAATTTATTATCTAGCAAGTTTTTTATAAGAATAAAATTATATATACAACCATATATTAAAAAAAGTAAGTTCGTGTAAACAATATGAAATATATAAAAATTAAAATGTAAATATATATTTGACTTCAAAAATTTTCAAAAGTAATTTAATAGCACATAAAAAAATAATTGTTTGGAGAGAATAAGCAAAATGTGTGTTTGGAGATAATAAGAAGAATAAAGTATGTATTTTAGGTTTATGGTAAATTTAGAAATAAATATTTTAGAGGGTAAAATTGGAAGATAATTTGAAAAACGGCCAAAAACCATCGATTTGGGATTGAGAAATACACTCTAAATTACACATTTACACTACACTGCTTTTGGATGATTTTTAAACCATTCAAAACTGGTGCCCCAAAAAACTATCAAGCACTAGTTTTTTCAACCCCTTATAAATGGTTCCACCCAAAATCGGTGGAAAAAAAAAAACTCCCAAGTAGACCCTTAAGGCAGCTGATAGGGCACAACTTTTTAGGTCTTTTTGGCATGAGGCATATGTTTAATATATAAATTCTTACTTGTGGATGTATGTTTATGTAGATTTTCCTTCCCTTTTAGTCAACTTGAAGATTTGTTTGTTTTAGTTTTTCTAATCTCTTAATCCTGTTAGTGTTTAGAATATCAACTAAAATCTTTTATCACGTTTTGCAGGAGCCATGGAGAAAGGGGGTGTTGGAGCCCTAGAACTTGTTGCCATGGATATGAAAGCAAGGCAAGTTTCTGACTTAGTAAATTTTTGGGGGACAATTTATGTGAGTCCCCATAATGTAAATTGAAATAACACTCTGACTTTTAGGGGTATGTATGTTTGTCGTACGCTGAGCTATAAAGGGGCGGAATTTGAAGTTGTTGAAGTTCAGTTGGAGGCTACAATGACGGTATAGTGCTGTTTTTTGGTTCCACTGCTTAAAGAAAAGATTTAATTGTTGAATGTTTCTTGCAGTCATTAAAATTCTACATGTTTTCTTGTATCAAATTTAGTATCTTTCTACCCACGGCGCTACTTTGGACATCATCGATTGATTGATTGATTGCATTATCAAGCTTTGGCATTCCCGTTATGTGAATCTCAATGTTTTTCATGATATCACATGTCTGTGGATTCTGGTCCGCTGGAATTTTGATTATTCAGTAAATGCTGGCTACTGACCCTTTTGGATCAACTATGATCCTTGACATATTGTGAACTGGTGCATTTCATTGAACTGATGTAGACCGTTGAAATGCAGAACTCGCCTACAGCTTTAGCTCCTCCTGTTTGGAGAAAATTGTGCAAATAAGTGCTCGACGCATGTATACTATGTTATTCTACCCGAACTAGCTCCTGCCTCTAGTAAAGATAACGAGGCCCATATAATAGGGGAAACTGAACATTTGCAAATCTTGAAGTGTGGAGATGTCGATTGGAATATGTGAAATATACGATTGTTCATTGCCCTGCAGTTGTTTATTTTAGGATTGATCTTACGTTTTTCTTTACTCTTTCATTTTTGGTTATTTGTTGGACTGAGGATTGGTTATAGAATATTTTATCTCTTGTGAAGAAAATATATTTGCAATTCTATTGTCTGAAGACTTCTGTATTATTATCATCTTGTTGAGCATTCTTCTTACATAACACGTGCATCATTTTCGTGATAGTATTAACTAGCAACAAACGCACTGATGAAACTCAAGAAAACAACAATTTCTGTTGATAATTGTTTTTTATCAAATCTATATATTTTTTGTTATCTTCAAATTTTGTGAGTGCATACTGTGATTGTTATGATGGTTTTTCTGAAGTTTTGTGATCATCTGGTTTGGTGGTTTGAGTTTTTCATGTGGTATCATTCTTGGTAAGACATTGTGGCTATTCTCAGGATATGTATATTAAAGCAGCGGAATTTTGGGCTGAGTTGAGAGTTGAATTGCTATCAGCAAGCACATTTCTGTCAAATGAGAAGCCCAACTCAAGTCTACTGTGGAGATTATACTGGGCAAATCATCAGGTTTGTAATTTCTAAGTTTCTATGGTGGAATTTTATAGCATGATGTTTTTCATATGTACGCATTCTGATATGTGTTTTTTATTTCTATGTGCTATTATAGCGTTTCTTTAGGCACATGTGTGTGTCAGCTAAGGTGCCTGCAGTAGTAAGACTGGCTAAGCAAGCATTGCTGGAGAACAAGTGTGTGGTCATAGGCCTACAGAGTACTGGAGAGGCGCGAACTGAGGAAGCTGTGTCAAAATATGTGAGCCTGCTTTCCACCTTTTCTTTAACTCGTGCAATTTACGCGTAAATATTGTTTAAACTGTTTCTATATATGCCTGGTACATAATTCTTGTGTAAAGATGACTAATATTTCTTCTACATCAAAATTCTTGTCACATAAATTTCTTAAATTATCTTCTCTTCCAAACTTCCTCGAGGGTGTGAAACAAAACCCAATTTGCAATCTTTGTTCTTATTTTCTGGTACATTTTATTGATGAACTTTTAGGTTATCAAATACCTTCTTAACAGGTTCTTTAACTTCCCCCTTTTTTTCATGCCAATATAGGGTCTTGAACTTGACGATTTCATATCGGGACCCCGTGAGTTATTGCTAAAATTTGTTGAGGAAAATTATCCCCTGCCAGAGAAGCCTGAACCACTCCCAGGTATCTACCTATATTTCTAATACATTTGGAATTGTTGGTACCTTCCTTTTTATGCAGCTGAAGTAATCTCTTTCTATTTCTGTGCTTAGAGGAAAGCGTGAAGGAGCTTCAGAGAAAGAGACTCTCAACAACTCCTGATGTTTCGTTCACAGGGAGAGTATTCAAAGTTGCTAAATGCGAAGATGAAAGTGAAGAAGAAAGCGAGTGGCAATCAGAAAGTAATTAAAAGAATCCTCCAAGTGATAGTTCCTTTTTATAAATATTTAATATGAAAACAAATTTTGCTCACACTTTGATGGTTTCGAGAAGTAAAAGACATTTTCTTTATTGAAGTATTGTTCTATACTTCGCTAACTTAAGTGATGTATTTTACATTTTTGACATCATGTGAGGGATGGAGTCTTGTTCACATGTGTTGCTATTTGCCTCATGGATGCATCACAGGATCTAGATGGCAAACTTTTGGCTGACGCGTTGACAGTCGAGATCTCCAAAATCATTGAGTGATTCCATGATCTTTACGTTTCTCCTTCACCCCAAAAGAAAGAAAGACTTTGAGATAAACTCAAGTTATAGGCGTAGTCTTTTGCTCCTTCACTGGCCCTTTTTGGTTAAATTTGACCTATTTTCCTGGAATATAATCTAGCCTTTTATCAAGAACTGTTTCCTGCTTAGGACTTGAATGATTTTATTTGTATGTATGAAAGTTTATTGTGAACACAGCTCTACATGTTTGAACTTGTAGAATAAATGTACATTGCATTTATGTCATCTAATTATGTTACATGTTACAGAGCTTAATGTTAATTTTGGCCTTCTAAAACAAAAGTAAACTACTAAACACAAACTTCGAAAGATCCCTTGCTCCGCTGTACCTAGGCATTTACAGATTGCACTAGTGCAATCTTTACTTTCAAAAGAAAGCTAATTCTTCACTCGTAAAATTATCCCTCTGTGTATGGTGTCTTTTCTTTTTGCTTTAATATTTTGTCTTTTATATTTACTAGGTTGTCACTTCTCTAGGTTTTCATCTGATTGGTACTTGTCTTTCTGATAAATGCAGCCGACACAGAGCCTGAAACTGAATCTGAAGATGAGTTTCAGATATGCAACATTTGCAAGTCAGAAGAGGTGTTCTTTTGTTTTTGCATTTTACGTTGGTTTTTAGGGGTATCACATGGTTAGTTTTCTCTTCCTCAATCTATTATATTGTTAGCTCTCTCTATATTAATGTAGGAAAGGAAGAAATTACTCCAATGTTCCTGCTGTAGCCAGCTTGTTCATCCTGCATGTCTAGTTCCACCCATTGAAGAAGTAATATCTGGGGATTGGTCTTGTCATCCATGCAAGGAAAAAACTGAAGAATATCTCCGAGCTAGACGTGCCTATTTTGAAGAACTACTGAAAAGGTATCCATTTGTGCAATAAGTGACTCTCTTTGTTTACCTTTCTTTCCTTCTTTTTTAATGTATTTTAAATGATTTTTGATGGCATTTTTCTCATTTAGCTAATTAATAGAAACTGAAACATATTTAGGTATGAAGGAGCAGTGGAGCGTAGATCAAAAATCTTAGAAATAATTCATTCATTGGATCTTCCGAACAATCCATTGGATGATATTATTGATCAGGTAACATCACGATCCATATTAATATATACTTCAAGTTCAGGTAACTTCTATTGACCTCACCGTGTTTTCGCAGATTGGCGGCCCTGATAAAGTCGCAGAAATAACTGGAAGACGGGGCATGCTTGTTAGGGCTTCTGGAGGAAAAGGTGTCACTTATCAATCACGAAACACGTGAGTTTGGGCTTATATTTACTTGTGTTATGTTTATTTCATTTTGTGTTGCTAGTTTATTATGTTGTGTGCTTTAGGAAGGATGTGACCATGGAAATGGTCAATATGCATGAGAAGCAGCTATTCATGGATGGTAAGAAGCTTGTAGCTATTATTTCTGAAGCTGGATCTGCTGGTGTTTCTTTGCAAGCAGATAGAAGAGCCCTAAATCAGGTGATTTAGTTGTATTTTTCAATTTCATTTCATTGGTTACTTTTGGAACATGATTTATTCAGTGTCTTTTATGATTCTTAACTGCAATTTGAGTTGGATCCTTCTCTTCTCATGGCAGAAAAGAAGAGTTCATATAACTCTAGAACTACCCTGGAGCGCAGATCGGGCAATACAACAATTTGGAAGAACTCATCGATCAAATCAAGCTTCTGCACCTGAGTATAGGTATTTATCAGTTTCTGATCCTGACTTGGGAATACCGATCTTACTCTACTATCAGTAAGTATATTATGTTCGATAACAAGTTCTACATAACTATCCTAACTGCTTAAGTCATGAAAAAGCCTCTTTGAAGTTTAAAGACAAGTATGATGCAGGTGTTGTTGGAAATGCACCACTAGAAAAAGATATAGTTGATTCAAAAGTGAATATTAAGAATGTATACTTATAATCAATCCCACTCTCTTGCAGTAAATGTGGACATCATTGAGAAGTTGTGATGGAAGTACAGAAATAAAATTTGTGGAGAATCTTGGTTAAATTCCATCTTGTCTAATAATTCATTAATGAGTCTAGCATTCAAAGTACTTATAATTATTCTGTGCAGGAACAAGTATGAAACTATGCCTGTGGATAATTACAAAAAACTTGGTTTACTTTTTATTGTTGAACAAGATTTCACATCAAGTTTTCGAATTACCTGCTGAGTGTGGGTATAAGACTATATATAGATTTGCCAATAAAAACTTATAGATTTTGACTAAGCTTTTAAGTGCTGATGACCTAGTTGCAAATATCTTGGTGCTTTGCAGACTGCTTTTTACGAATCTTGGTGGTGAATGCCGGTTTGCGTCTATTGTCGCCAAGAGACTTGAATCTCTTGGAGCATTAACACAGGGAGACCGTAGGTAACTTCGAATTACCCTTGCAGTGTAATAGATAGCTTCGTGACATTAAGATTTAATATCGCATTCTATAGATATTAGGCTTATGAGCACTGTTGAATACATTGCAGGGCTGGGCCATCTCTTAGTGCTTATAATTATGATAGTTCCTATGGGAAGAGAGCCTTGATGATGTTATACAGAGGACTAATGGAACAGGTGTTCAATTCTTTTACATGATGGTCACATGCTAGACTCATTTTATTTTTACTCTTTTGTGTTCAAAAAGGTAATTTTTGTTTTTCTTTATTTTTTCTTTAATCAGGATCAGTGGCCAGTTGTTCCACCAGGGTGTTCATCTGAGAAACCTGAAACAATAGAAGATTTTATTGAGAAGGGAAAAGCTGCCCTTGTGTCTGTCGGGATAATAAGAGATTCAGTACTTGGTAACATCTTAACAGTCTTTTTCTATGTTTCTTTCTCCCTTTCTTTCTTTTGGTTAACGGCTCAATTTTGCATGGTCATTTGTCCTTCACCTGGAATTTTATGTTAGCATTTGACTTTAAAAAAATTGTTTAGTTATCTTTATTGGAAGTTTTCTTCTCATAATTCTCTTTTAAAGGTAATGGGAAGGATTCTGGAAAAATTTATGGCCGTATAGCTGATTCTGACACGAGTGATGTTGCACGATTCCTCAACCGGCTTTTAGGTCTCCCACCTGATATTCAAAATAGGTATTCAGTTTGTTGGTCAAACTTTGATATATTAGCTCCTTCTACATGCATTGGTAACATTGAATATTGATATCTGTAGGCTCTTTGAGTTATTTGTTAGAATCCTTGATCTTCTCATTCGGAATGCACGTTCTGAAGGACATTTGGACTCTGGAATTGTTGATTTGAAAGCGAACACCGTGGAACTGCAAGGATCTCCGAAGGTAAAGATATCCCTTTCGCTCTTATAGGTTTTTCATTATTTACATATATTAACATCCACATTTGACAGACTGTTCATGTTGACAATATGTCTGGAGCATCCACTGTGTTGTTTACTTACACGTTGGATCGAGGAATGTCGTGGGAGGTATTTTTATCGTATATAAGTATTATGCGTTTGAATGGATAGCAACAACAGCTTTGTGAATTATGTCTTAATGTGCAGTCTGCATCTGCATTGCTCGAGGAGAAGCAAAAAGATGCTTCCGGTTCAACTAATAATGGATTCTATGAGTCAAGGAGAGAATGGATGGGAAGAAGGCATTTTGTATTAGCATTTGAAGGGTATGAATTTTGTATCTTACTTTGAGTGGTAGGATTAAGAATTTTGATTATACTTGTTTTATGTAACGATGGCGATGGCTATTATCAAGTGTGGTAAAATTAGCTGATAACAGTATGTTCGCGGCTTAAAATTCAAATCAATCATTGTGAAGTTGTAATTCTTGATGTTAGGCCATTATCCTCTCCATCCTTTGTTGTTGACATTATCTATTAAATGCCATTTCATTCTACTGTGGCGTCTTGCATCCTGTGGATGCATCATTTTCTCCTGGTAAATTTTAGATTATAGGGTTAATATTTCTGAGGAATACAGTGAGATCATGCAGATTTGCTAGCCACAAACGGTTGAAATACTGTATTGTACCTGAGGGCTGGTTTACTTGTTAGATGAAAATCTGCTTTGTTTTTGTTTCTGCGCATGTTTGTATCAACTTCTGCTTAACACAATTTTGTTTCCAGATATCTTGATTATGTTGCACCTTTCCTGGTCTTGTTTCAGTTCTGCTTCTGGAATGTACAAAATATACCGTCCAACCAATGGGGAGTCCCTCAGGTACCAATATAAACATCATCTGGATTTAATAACCACCTGTTAGTTTCTGTATCATCTTCATAATATTCTGTGTCACTTCTTCTCAATATTAAGGGAGATGCCTCTAGCAGAATTGAAGGACAAATATAGAAAAGTTTCATCTTCAGAGAAGGCTCATAGTGGTTGGGAGGAAGAGTATGATATCTCGTCCAAGCAGGTAAATATTTTTTTATCACTCAAATAAATTATTTTCTTGCAAAATATGTGACAGTCTTTTTCTTTCTATATTCTGCCATGTTAGTACATTATAATCACCAGTATCATCATGTCCATAAAATTGTCAAGGAACTCGAAGTGAAAAGAATTTGTAGGATGTTGTAGTTCCCTGACAATAAACACATCCAGTTCCATTTATGTTATAAAATATTTAAGTTAACATGTTGTATACTTATTCCTTATAACTCCATGTTCATGAGTCGGTGACACGTGTCAAGGTTAAACAAGCTAACCATTTTGTCGACATACTCCACTCGTTTCCCCATCACTGTGGCTGAAGCATAGAGTGCCATAGGGAAATGCCAAACTCTTCTGTTGATTGTCAAACATACTTGTATGGTATCAAAGAAGAGGTGACACGAGAACCTGGAACTAGAGAATATGTATGCCCTGAAGCGGCACATTGTTAGCTCAGCAAAAACGAAAAAGATAAGAATTTGCTTCCTAAAGTATATATACACACAGATTTCTGTACTTTTGAATATACATCGTTCGCTTATCCAATTAAATTAAATTGTTCGTTTACATTGAATTGTAGTTTTAGTGACCTCTGATCTCTCTGATGCCATAACCTTGGATCCTCGTACTCTGGCGCTTAATTATAGCTCCTGTGGATTAATGAACCTGTTTCCCTACAATTTGGTTTTTGGCATTTATAATTGAAACAATAATGATAAACGAAACTGGTATGCGGAGTTAGTGTTTTCACTTAACTGTCAGAGCATAATTTTCCGATTAACAATATTGACTTATTGAGCCTAATGGATAATACTTGTTAACTCTACCATACATCTAGATTGAAGGCTCATTTCTCAAATTTAAAATCCCATTTAGTGATTTGATAGCTGTTGTGAGGGGGAATTTTTTGGTTCCTATAGATTTCCATTCACTGTGATAGTTAGTGAAGGCAACGGAGCGGGTTCGGTTTGGTTCAGATCGGATCGGATCCTCTTTGCAATAATTTTAGAAGATCCAAATCCGCGGATTGATTCGCCATTTATCGGAGCGGATCCGGGTCAGTGATCCATAGACTGATCCATGGATTTTTTTTTTTTTTATCAATTGTCAATCAAAAAATTAAACAAATATTGAAATAAACTTTATTACTTTACTACTTTTGTCCTTTTTTTTTTTTTTTTTTTTCTTTCTTTATTTTTCAAATGGGGTGGATTGGATCGGGGCACACATGATCCGATCTGCCCTGGATCACCATAACCTGTCTCGATCCGCTCCGCTGACCCGCGGATTGGGAATTTTTCGCTCCACTCGGAGCAGGTATCCATCGGGTTTGGGGCAAATCGGATATTTTTTCCATTCTTCGTGATAGTTTTGTTTAATTGCTGCATTATTTGGTCAAGTTAGTAGAACTTATTTAGAATTTTGCTTGCAGTGCATGCACGGCCCCAACTGTAAGTGGGGCAGCTTCTGTTCTGTTGGTAGGAGACTGCAGGAAGTGAATGTGTTGGGTGGCCTCATTCTTCCCGTTTGGGGAGCTATTGAAAAGGCTCTTTCTAAGCAGGTAACTTGATCCTTTTTATGATTTATTCAATCATTTGAGTAAGATATGAAGCAATATCATATAAACCAAATTTGACCACATTATAGTTGATGCAAGTCTTCTACTATGAAAAAAGTTGCATATATAACCATAGTTACAAATTTCACTCACTTGTAGTTTTAGGTGAATTGTTAAGACCTATCTTTCAGAAAAAAATAGTTGATTCTCAACGAGTTCTATTCCTACATATAGTTTCTAGTTATTCCGTGGGCTGCCCATTTCGGCGTGGATTTAAATTTTTGACTGCACTTGATATTTGTGTGCATGTGTAGGCTTTCCTGGCTAAGAGTTTACCTTAGTGTGGACTAAATGCCGAAACATCTTACTACCTAAGCATAAATAGAAGATTCAGAGTTCTGAAAGTTTAGTTGCTGGTCAAAAGCCTAACCTACTAAGAAACATGCTACCCCAAATACGCTACTTAAGACATAAATTAGTTTGTCCTTCCATGCATGGTTTTTCATCGTGTGGTGCATCAGAATAAGCGTTTCTAGTAATTAGTTGAAATATTAATGACATTTTATAGGCTCGCCAAAGCCATCGGCGGATCCGGGTTGTGTGTATCGAGACCACAACAGACAATCAACGAATTGTTGGACTGCTTATCCCAAATGCAGCAGTTGAATCTGTTCTTCGAGGTTTAAAACATACACTCTCTCTCCACCCCCCCTTTTAGCTTCTACTATAATTGCACATAAGGTGAAAACTTATTCCGTGAATAATTATTGCTAAACACGAGATACCCATGCTACTACATATTTATAATATTTGCATACTCTATAAATAATTACCCTACTTCAAACTTACAGGTACTTCACTACTTCGTACACGTATTTCTTTCAGTGTCAGCTTACCATGAACATGATGCTTTTTTTTTTCTTAACAAAATCTGCCCAAGTGTAAGTGCTTGGTGTACAGTGGACACTAGATAAAAAAACATGTATATTTTGACTTCATTTTAGAAACAAGTCTCACTATCATTCATTTGTCTGGTTCATAGTTCAAGACTTCTAGTTGCATTACTGCATAGAAATTCATCAAAAAGCTTATGTGGTTACTGCAAATTCCTAACATTATGCATGATAGATTATATTAGCGATGGGTTTCAACGTAGAAGATAATTATTCAGAACTGGTGGTATATAACTTTCTATTTGGCAGATTTGGCTTGGGTGCAGGACGTTGATGATTGAGAGGAACTCACGTCCAGGTTTTTTTGCCATTTTTTGTTCAAAGGGGGGGTTATCTGCAACTTTCTACTCTATGGTAATCCAAATGCAGGGAAGTTGCTGTACACTTGGTAGTGCTGCGCAAGGACAATCATCCATGTTCCTTGAAATTGAGGGGAAGTATAGCAGCATTCTTAAATATTAAAATTTTTGTGCCCCACTCTGACGTACAATCTTTCTGAATCATGTCCATAGTTGTACATGGCCACGTTTTAGTTTTGCAGCAAAGAACCTGTACCCATGTTACTGTCGACATATATAATAGCCAACGTGAATTATTCAATTTTGTTCAAATCTTTATTGTACATCAAGCTTACTGCAGAGAAATCACAAAAACAACAAAAGCATTCTACTACACAAATGCCTCAAATATTGAGTCTGTTCGGATTTTCAAGAAAATTGTTTTAGCATACGGAGAATCAACATGATTGTCGCAGCAGTAGAGTCCTGGATGCTGAGTGAAGCCTTGTTCCGTCAACATCTTCCCGGCCTTGAGAACAAGGTCTGTTACTCACTTTGCCATCCGATCCTGCAATTTTGGTTTGAATTTCATTTCTCAGAGTTGTCCTAAGCTTGCCTATCTTCACTGGAATTGCCCGAAGGACTGGCATCACCTGATGTTTGGTCCGTTCGGCAGCCACTGATCAGCATGCCATTTATCTGCTAGCGCCCTTTTACTGGCTCACGCTTAGTCTTCCTGCTTGCTCCCAACACGGGTTTTCATGGCAGGTTTTGTATAGCTCCCGTTGTTTTCTTTAAGCGTTTGTTGCAAAAACTGCCTAGCCGAACTCCCGACCATTCCCAAAAGCCCACCGCTTCTGTTGTCTCCTTGGCTCTGATGTTCAACTTTTGCTCGACCTTAATGAACTTCTCAACCTTTGGACTGGCATCATCCCCAAAAATGTCAAAAAGAGTTGAAAGAGGATAACATCTGTTCTTCGTGTAGCCTAGCCCTTGGTCTCCATGTGTCACTTCTTCCCCTTTATTCCCGACGCAGGCGATGGTGGCCGAATCTCAATAACCTATATTATTGCTGCTAGCCTGCTACTTATAAAATATTCCATTGATTGATTTAATGAAGATTGTGAAGAGTAACCCACTTAGCTACTTCTAAATGATCTCGATTAATTTATGCTTTTTTTTTTATTTAACAAAAATACACTGATCATAAAATATTACAAGCAGTCGTTTTTGGAATTATATACCCTTTACTCTTAGAACAAACAAATAAATACTTTTTATATTAGTTGTCTTGGAATTATGAACCCTTGACTCATAGAACAACAAATAAATTAGTTGTCTTCAATGCTATCGGAGCAGATCACCATCTAGACTTTATGAAGTTAGTAATCGGGCCGTACTTACCCTTTCTCCCTGTATCTAAATAAAAAAAGGTGAAGAAGAAGAAGAATTTTTGTTTGAAATTTGTTAGTGGTATAAACAAAGTCATTAGAGATGGAACACATTTATTTATTTAAATTTAGTTTTCAACATGTCGCCTTACTTGTTGAGTGTATTCTTTTTTTATAAATTTGACACGTGCATAATTTTCATAAATAAAGCTTTGTTTGTTTTGATAATATGCTGAAAAATTTCATCTAAAAACCTAAACTCTATATAAAAGATATGTCTTTCTTGTGTGTATGGACAAAGTGTATGCATGTGCATAAATAAAACACTCTTGGTTGCTATATACATCTTTGGTGATTGTTGTTTTTCTTCATAAAGTTTAAGGTTGAAAAGTGCCTCTTGTTTCTTTGTTCACAAGAGATGGTACTTCAAAAGGTAACAATGACTCTGGGCAGAAAAATGCAGTGGAGGAAAAAATTGACTAAAGAGACATTACATAAAAGTATCTCAAAATGGTGGAGCCTTTTGAATGTTCGTGGCATTATGGTGAGAAGTTGAGCTTCCCCGGCTGCAATACAGCACAAACACCGACTTGTACGGTGGCAGAGAAAGGAGTAGAGGGGGCAGTGAAGGTGTCGGAAGGGGTGGCGATGAGCAATGTGAAAAGTTTGAAACAATTAAAACTTCAATTTAGCAGATTGTTAATAGACATTTAGAGTTTGTTTGAGGAAGTTTTTTAGTAAATTATGATAAAAAGTTAACAAAATGTGTGATTAAAAAGTTAATAAATTTCTATAAAATGTTGATCACCGACCGTAGGGAGGTTTACTCTACTACAAATAAAAAAAAAAATACTTCTTTGTCCGTCACTACGTCTTCATCTTCTCAAATAAAAACCCATATCTCTTTCTCAATTTCTCCATTTTTTTATATTCACCAAAATCAAATTCTCTTCAAATAAAACTCTCTCTCACTCTCTCTCTCTCTCTCTCTCTCTCTCTTATTCTTCTCAATCACTCAATCCATTAAAATCTTATACGTTTGGATTCCACCGCAAAGAAAAGTGGTATACTAGTTAAAATTAATTATTGACTTTTGATCAATTTTTAATCTAAAGTCTAGACCAAACAAACACTTAATTCCATATTTATAGTTTTCTAGTTGACGAAGTAGAGGATAGCAGATTTGGACACTCATACGCTCGTGTTCAGTGCCTTTTGTTTGGGCATGAGAGAATGTTTCGGGTAACATTCACTAGCAGAGTAGCAGTCACTAAACTTCTATACAAATTTATTTTTGAGCCATGGATCAATAAATTATAATTTGTTTCAATATTAGTCCCTCCATTCATACTCATTAGCAAAATTAATCGAAAAGTCTAACATAACCTTTAATCTTTAATGGTATATTAGTGATAGAAGTAGCGGTACAGAGAGCATCTCCAGTGCAATCGTGGGTTGCACTAAAATGTGTGCTAGTCACTCAAAATTACTTACATGGTAAAAAAAAAAAAAAAAAAAAAAGTGGAGAATTAGCACACCGTGTACATTTGGACGGTGTGCTAGACCTTCTCTATTTATTTAATGTTTATTGAAATGTGTGCTAAACTCTTTTTATTTAATTATTTATTATTTATAATTTATCTCTATCGAAATATGTGTTAATAATTTTTTATTTTTTATTTTTTAAATTTATTTACCAATATCTCTTGTATATATGGACTACAATTTTTCAAATTCATGACTCAATTTGAGATGTTATTCTCTCTGTCTCTATTTTATTTACCACATATACAACAATCCACATTATTGCAATGGAGATGCTCTAATAATCAAGAAGACCGAGAGCAAGCGAACTTGAGAGGCTTCAGCTTTAACTTCAATTTTTTTAGAAAATCACTCGAGTAAATCCAACTCAAAGATTGATGTGTTTTCTTTCAATTTTGTGATTTTAAAACTTAATTTCTTTTCTCTGGTGGTGCACTCTGGACATGAATCAAAAACGTTAATTATATAACAATGACACGAAAAATATTATTAGAGATGGTAATGGGGCGGGTTTGGAGTAGGTCTGCCCCCCTCCCCGCTAATTCACAAGGTGGGGCACCCCATTGATCCACCAACTCCTCCTATTAAATTTTTTTTTTTTTGTAAACTGAAAATAAATAATTAAATAAATTTGCGTGAAAATTTGTTATTATATTTTTAACAAACAAAACAAAAAAAAAAAGATTGAAATTGTAGTGTTGTAGTTAAACTTTATAATTTAACACTTCTAACTTGAGTTCGAATTTCATTTAGCTAATTTTTAGCAAAAATTGTGATTTATAGTTGTATTTTATAATTTAAAAAAAAATTGAGAGGGCGAGATTGATATTTCTGCCTCGGATCCGTCTGTCTCTATTACCCGAATGATTGGAGTTGGGTAGTTCAGGCGCGGGACGAGTCCAGAAATTGTCATCCGTAAATATCAATATGTGATTAAAAATAAAAATAGTTGTTGTAGGTAACAAGAAGTTGGAAGGGCCGATGGCGGAATAAGTGGCTTAATTCAAGCAAAACTTAAACTACCCCCACTGATGCTTTTGATTATTTTTAGTTATCTCACTCTTCTCATCTCTTCGACATGTAAAAATTATTGTTCACAAAGAATATAAAAGCATGAGAAAAAATAATTTATTTTAAATTCTATCAAATATGTGCCAAATTTAAAAATATAAAATTTATTCTATTAAACATATTATTTAATAACACAATAACTAATAATTATCACCAGTAATAATAAATAGTATTACTCAATTCTAAAAGTTCAGTATGACCTAAAACTATGAATTTCAATCCCTATATATTAAAAGATGGAATTCAGTGTGGACAATGTTATTAGGAATGCGTGTCCAACAACTATTTATTTTTTTAACATTTCTCTGTTTCTCTATTATTTCTTTCCCTTTCATCTTTTTTTTTTTTTTTTTTAATTGTAGATCTTTTTCATCCACAATTTTTTTCTTAATGTTTTGCCATTTTTTTCTTCTTTCGTTGGTCGTCTTGTTCGTCTTCCTTCCGATTTTAATCATGTTTTTCGAAAAATCGTCCAAAATTTTTGAAGATATGTTGATTATTTTGGATACCCAATCAAATATTGTTTTTGTTTTTATTCAAATAGAAGATATCTAAATGTCTAATAACTTAAACCATTGAAACAAGATTGAGCTCCACACATATATACTAGGCTCTAGGTTTGACCTCTTAGGCCGAGTCATAGTAACATATACCAAGCAACCCACTTTAAACTTAAAAATAATTTGTAATCGAAACAACTTTCCTTCAATTAATTACTTATATTAAGTTATCAACACAATGGTTAAGATTATAAGAAATACATAGTTTTAAGTCATTTAATTTGGCGATTACTGAATCAAATTACAATTAAGTCCAAAAATATTTACCCACAAGCTCAAAATCTTGCACTATGCAAGAAAAAAAAGAAAGAGAACACCACTTTCAAAGTAAAAAATTACATTAATAGAGAAGGAAAATATATCTATGAGTATGACCTTGTCCAATATACGTACCAAGAAAAAATAAATTCACTGATTAACAACTTATGCTAATTTATAATCAGCATGTTTACTACTTACTACTGCAAGTTCACAAGAAATTTTATGCATATCTCACGACACTCGTGTGATTTAAACTTTTCTGAATGTTTGATACATTAGAATGAACAAAATTAAATTGAAAAATTGAAATAATTTACAAAGTCGGATTATAATGAGGAGAAATATAGAATAAGCTTAAATTTTAAACTAGCAGAATAATCTTGTGAGATCATAATTTATTTAATCAATTATGTTCGTGAATTACACGCTATTCATCACATCATCTAAAATTGAAGAACGTTCTTGTTAAAGATCAATTAAAATTATATCACTCACTTTTAAATAATACGAACTTTTATCAATAAGTTTTAATACATATTTACTTAGTCTTTTATAAGTAAAAAATAATTAAGAAACTCACTAATAATAATTACATTATTAAATATTCAATAAAAATGTAACACGTGCATTTTACTAGTAATATGAAAAGTTAAAGAACTTTCTTGAGGTTGGTAATCAGTACGTAATATGACATCATCAACTGCGAAGCTATTGTTTGTTATTTTAATTATAATAATTCTATAATCATCAAAACTTTATTCATGGAGAGGTTGGTGATTGGCATGATTGATGGATTTGTTGGGACCCACATTATTTAATTATATCATGAAATTATTTTCTTCTATTTTAATAAAATTTTGTAATTACGTATATACACTAATTATCATCACGTAGTAATTGATATATAACAAAAAAATAATTCAAATATAACAATAAATCTTGATATTAATAGAAATATACATGCATTTAAAAATCTCAATTTTTATGAAATCTTTCCTTTCAGTAGCCATTTCAATCGAGTAATTCAATTCCAAAAAATTCTCTTAATTTGAAATTCAAATTTCAAATCATATCCTCTACACCCAACTTCGACAACCAACAATTGCACTTAGCATTCGACCAACAGAGATTACTGCAAAATTAATCAAGTTGTGAACACAAAATTTAAAATTTCTTTTTTTTCCCGTTTTGCAGCACAATTCACTAGGGGTAACACAATATGCCGTAACATTTTCATTAATGAAACACTTGAACGAAACATATGTCGTATGTTAATATAACATAACAATGTACATTAACATACAAACAAATGGAATTTATTAGATATAACACAATATGCAGTAATATTCTCATTGAAACACTTGAGCGAATCGTAAGTCATATGTTAACAAATACGGGTAACAGAATGCCCTGGCAATGGCAACTTACTGATATAACATCTTTTTGGGTGAAGTCAATAATAAAAAGTGATACTTTGATATAAACCCCAAACAAATTTGACGACAAAAGAAAAAATCTTGAGAATATCTTTAGAATTAGGGTTTACGTTTGTCCAACTCTAGAAGATATTATCGGTTTGCTCGAGATAGTTTTTCTTCCTCCATTATTAGAGAAGTTTGATTATCATATATATCCCTTGATTACAAAAAATATTATATTAGTTTAAGGGGTATCAATAAGGAAAATGAATAATAGAATAAATATTATTAAAATATTATAATCGAAATTTTAAATAGAGAGTCAGTATTTGTCAATATCAATAACATCTAGCATTATATGTCAATTTATTAAAAACAACCACGTACGATCTTTAATTTTTCTCTAGAACAAATTAGAGAAGGGCTGCAAAAAGAAAATGTATTTAAATGAATAAAAGCAAGACAATAATTATCAACTAAACTTAATATTTTTTGGGTAAATTGCAGTTAGTATTCATAATCTTTGACTTCATTTGCACTTGTATCCTCAATATTAAATTCTTGGCATCCATCACTTTAACTTTTTATATAATTAGCAGTCAATGCCCTTATATAAGGGCATAAGAACATTAGCTGCTAATTATATAAAAGTTTGAGGTGATGGATGCCAAGAATTAAATACTAAAGATACAAGTGCAAATAAAGTTAAAAGTTAGAGACAGTAACTGCAATTTACCCTTTTTTTTAGAGGAGTGACATTTTGTAAAAATAAAATAAAAAAATATTGACTTTATTTAATAAGTTGTGCGGAATAATAATAAATATTTAATAAAAAAAAAGAAATTAAAATTTTAATGAATATATATTCGATCTTAGCAAGTGTATTTGATGTCAAATCATGACAAATATTGTTGTGATAAAAAAAAAACAAGATAGAAACAATTACTGTTAAAAGATAACCAAATAAACTGCCAAAAATTCTGATTTGTCTCATCGTTCCAATAATAGATTTTGTGTAGATATGTTTATTCAATAATGATTGGCCTCAATACAACATTATTTGTCGGTAACAATTCATTTGGGGATAATCATTCTTCTACGTGGCATTAAATAATAAGTTTAATAAAATAAATTTCATATCTCCTATATATCATGAGTCATACTATTTGTACATTACAGTGTATAGATTAATGTACAGAAGATGATGTAGCAACATAGTGTAATGACCCATTTGCCCATGACCTATTATCACAAATTTAAAAATTCACTTGCCACTTCAGTATCTATAATGCAATCTGTAACTATTTTCTGTACACTTCAGCATTTGTAATGCAATATGTAACTATTTTCTGTACAAACAGCATTACTCATATTTTATTGAACCTATCATTTAATATTAACACAGTTGTGATATAAACTAATGATAATCACTGGTGGTGATAAATATTACTATATTTTGGGGTTATAGGTGAAATTTTGAGAATTTAAGATTTCGTCGCAAATGGCTCAATTTCCTTATAAATCTATTATTTGCTCTATATTTAATTGATGTGGAATATTGTTCGAACTTGCTTAATAATTTTCTCTTTAAACAAAGTATAACATATGCTCTTTCTCAAACCAGGAACGATCGCACGCTCCACCAAAACTTAACTCGACTATTGCACCAAATGCTTGGGCACAACCGCCTACAAGAGCCAACCATGGGATTCACGTTCATGGTTTTCGTATGAAAATTTAGTATATTTTATCATTTTTATAATTCTGTCAAGATGTTAAGCTTTCAATGAGTAAAATGACAAAATAATATCCTTAACACTTAATATAATCATTAAAAACTAAACATTTCTTTCATTTTCAATTTCTAAATCCAAACGAAAAACTTTTTTTATGCAAAATTCTCTATCAAAAATTAGTTGAATGCACAACCACTTGCGAATAAATTTGTGCAAAATGTTCTAAGAAAACGACTATGCATGGTAATGATAGCGAGTTTTTCAAATTTTTATAGTTAACTCAAACATAATTTTATTTTTTTATTCACTTATCAAGAATGAAAATTTTGTATTTGTTTACTTTATTTTTGTATTTTTGTGTATTGATTCTTTTGTATTTTCTCAACAGAAATTTTAAATAAAATAAGTAGCTTTATTTTTTTCAAATTATATCTTTTCTGTTAGGTACTACTACACCGCATACCGCTGTAGCACCTTCAACCACCGTAGCCCCCCCAAACCAAAAACCACTCCGCCATTGCTTGTACGTGTCCACATGATTAAGTTTGAACATTAGGTCCAATTTCATCTTAAAAGATTAACCTATCAGTCTCTTATAGATTCATTATTTTCATGTGTAGACGTGCTTTCCCACCACAAGAATGAAGAATGAATGCAGTCTTTCATAAATTCAATTGTAATCTTCATTATTATTATTTTTTAAGTTAGAGCAGAATTGCAAACAATATGTTTTCTTGTTAATGTATGCATTGAATGACAAGGGAATGTAAATTACAATGCCATGCGATTCTTTCTTGGAATACAAATTTGGGTAAATAAATCTAGGTGCAGGAGGAGCTACCAAAACTCAATCTATTATTTGCAAGGTCGAATTCCCAGATGTGATTTTGTTGCATAATATTGCCAATTACAGATGCACCAGGCCAAGTTGCAGGCACAAAACCCAGGCATTTTGCCCCAGCAGCCACATCAATTACGTAACTCTTTACCGGTGGTACAAATCTTGCTCCGTCTGCAAAATGAAACACCAATCTTGGCACCAAAGATTCATCAAACCCGGTCGAATTAAAGCAGAATTCGAGCTGTGGAATATCAAGTTTTAGTTTTGTAAAACTCATTAGGGACAGTTTCAGGGCAGCCATTACTGGCTGATAAGCAGGTTGTGTCAAGAAAGTTAGGCTTGAACCAGAATCAAGAATCACCCCTCCTACACCATTCACATTCCACACTTCAGCTGGGATTTTGAGCATTATACTTCCAATAGAAATGCCCTTTATATTTACAGCATAGAAAGGATTAATGATTCCTAGGACTAGTTCTGTGTGTTGCATTCTGTTGAGTGTCGTAACATAATCTTCGCTTTCATGGGATCCAAAAACGAGATAACTGGACACATTTTGGGGGCTTAAATGATCGACTAAACAGTACGAGAACTTGCCACCGAATTTCTCAGCAGCTTTAAGTGCAAAGGAGTAGTTGCTGTAGCCTAGCCCCATAACACCATCAGCCCCCTGGAAACTTTGGCCCGTGGAAGACTCACTGCATCCGACAAGCACGTTGTGGATTCTTACCTTCGTGCCATTTGTCAGGCCAAATGTTACCGTTTCATTAGCAAAGATTCCGAGTGCAGATGATCCATCCGAGTACCTAATTTTAGTAACCATAGTAAAAGAAAGATAAAGAATTAGATTCTGAGTTAAAAAATTTCGTAAAATCATTTGTTGAATGAGGGTGATTCTTAACCACTCTTACTTCAGAACGTGTAAAACGAATGAGACGGGAGAATTATCTCGTGACAAGATTTTCGCGAATTAAGTATACCCAATTTTTCCAGCATTGTTGTCTACTAGTTGTGAGCCATATAGTTGTCATGTTTGACCAGACATAAATATGTGTACTGATCAGGGACAAGGATGTTCTTTAACCATCCGATATATGGGGATCCACTTGTCCTTCGTTTCAAAATCGACTTCACAAATCACGCCTATGCTATGGCGTAATTAAGGAAGTCGAACTAACCCCGACCAAACAAGCCCTTGCACTGATGCAGAGGTACAGAGTCATGTGAACCCAATCTACTTTGCAATAACTGTCATTTAACTGCCCATTTTTTAGTAGGTAAGAGCTATAATGGCTTGACTAGATAGATGGATAGCTGGATTGCTGATACAAAATATGACTACTGGCCTCTAACTTATAATCATGTTTGGCTAAGCTTAAAAGCTTAAAAGTAACTTTTACTTTTTAAGCTCTGCCAAATATGCTTGGGGCATATGATTACTCTTTATCAAATTGAGATAATATCCCAAAGGTCGGTTGGGAGCTCGGCTCCCGCCCAAAAAGTTGACCTATTAAGTAGAGTTATCCGATGTCTACTCGACTTGGGACGACTTTTGTTTGCATAAAAAAATGGAAAAGAAAAGCAGCAAATGCCTCTACCTGTAATCATAGGCGCAAGGAGTATGGGGAGAAGGGCATCGAGCAAGAGAGAAGAGATTTGCAAGCTCAATCTTGCACATTCTTGAAGAACAGGGCACAGTCACGAAAGACGACGAGTGATCGGCCCGAAAAACTCTCCGTTTTCTAGATTTCTTCCTACACTTAGCCCCATGGCACCTATACTTACAGTTCATCCAAGTCAAGTCACTCCCTGTATCTGCAATCAGCATAAATCTTCGTGCAGGGGATCCAACCTTAAAGGACACAAAGTATTGCCCTGTCCCAAAATCAGCCCCCGAGTACATTGCCATTTCCCCAGAAACATTGTCATGTTTAGCCCTTCTGCTGCTATTGGTGCAGGCTGGATGATAATATGTGGCGTCAGGACTCTCCAGGACTCGTCTTCTGCTTTTCTGCAACCTTAACCTCTCCGAAATTGAACGTTGACGAATTGTATCACTATGAAGTAACTGTCTGAGGCGCTCAATTTGAGTCATAGGCTGCATCCCATTGGCCTGATTTCGTCTAAAATGGTGCCTGTGAATCAACTCCAGTTTTGTTCCAACTGATTCTCCATGACCCTGTGAACACTTCTCCAAGAAAATGACCACATAAAACAAGAAGAGAAAGAGAAAGAAACCTCTCTGCTGTCTATACATTTTCATATCTCATAATACTGCTCAGTTTACAAGTGAAAATAAGTATAAATAACAAGAAATAAAAAAAGAGCAGAGGAAACTGAAAGCAGAAAGCAAAAGGAAGGATTGTTAATATGGGGATGTTAAGTAAAGAGTAGAAGCAAAACTTTCAGCTATCTTTTGGAAAGTGGGGTGGGGAAGGGGTCCATTACCCGGGAAACGACAGATATATATATACACACAGGTCTGGTATTAACAGGGAAAAGGGAGGCAAGAAAGTTAAGATTGAGAAGAATCCAAAATACTGTACATTGTTAAATGATGAAATTAAATATAAATAGAATATCTAATATTGATATCTTTGTTGGTTTTCACTCTCTGTCATGCATATATATTTAGCAGTTTTATTTAATGCATTATTTATTGTGGGCTGTCATAGATGGTTGATTTGTCACTAATTATGTCCTTGTCTTCCCTACCTGCCTTTTATCTCTCTGCAGTTTTTTTCTACCAATTATTCTCTCTATCTCTATCTCTATCTCTAAATATATATATATATATCAGTATATCACATGATGTTGGATCTGAAATTCAACCCTTTTATGGTTTAAATTATCAATACATGAATGAATTGCTGTATGATTTACTACAGAAGCAAAAGAGTCTCATAAAAGGAAACTTTTTCCACACCACGATGAGACGAGATATCTTTAATGATTAATAATGAATTTCAAATTGATGGGAGCTAAATAGGCACTCCTGATCTCCTGCCCCTCTGTGGGCAGGATATCATGCCCACATGCTGACTTGTCAGCATGTGGGCAGTTGATTGAAAAAACAGTTTTTTAATCAACTGTCCACATGCTGACAAGTCAGCATGTGGGCATGATATCCTGCCCACAGAGGGGCAGGAGATCATCCTACGCTAAATAGGATCATCATACATGTTTATACAAACTGGGTTCATATAATTCCGGGTCAAACCAAGGATATCCAGTGCAAATTAACAAAGGAATTTTGACTTCATATAATTACGTTTAGCTGTCTGTTCTTTACCAACTTGGCACGAAATTCCACCGGAGATCTAACGCGTAGAAATTGATATTCTTCTTACAAAGAACCTTTGATAAAAGTTCCAACAAATTTCGACTGTCTATTTAATTAGTTTTTTTAATTTTTTTAAAATGAAAACTCTTTACTCATTTGACATTTTTAAAAAAAAAAGTTAGTTCTTTCTGCATAATATGAGTTCACCGCTCCTCAAATGGGATTGTTACTAGTTCAATCGGTGTATTCAAAATCACAACATTTTGTTCGTTTGGATTTGATTGTGTTATAGTTTTATAATTCGGATTAAGTTTATAATTGGATGAACTGCATTGTTGATATTGAAAAAAAAAAAAAAAAAAAAAAAAAAAAAATCGATATGTACAGCTAGGCAGTGAACAACCAACCATCTAACTGTAAAAATTGGATAAAAGTCAATAATGTTTTTTTTCCCCCCGAGTCAAGAAAGAAAATAAAAAAGAAACAATAATATCCCATTATGGAGTTGAATAGACTTTCTGTAAATTACAGGTGGGAGTGTCTGGGAAAGTTGAAATTTTTATTGATGTGACACAAAACTTGGTCATTCAGGGATAATTGCATGATTGAAGATATTTTTTTATTACTTTTTTGCTGCAGAATCCAAGAACCACAAGTAAACACAAGATTTTTTTTTTTTTTTTCCTCTCATAAAAATAGATAAATTAATTGTGAATTCTACAAGTATTACAAATATAAGTAAAGTGGTTAAACAGGGTCAAAGAAATTATAGTTAATTAAACAAGCTGGCAAAGAATATAAAGGGTCAAAAATCATATGGCAAATCTCATTGATGAGCTGTGTTACAAATGTTATACCATCTCATTTTGACTAGTAACGGGCTAACTGTACACAGTACACAACCATTTTTTTACATTAAAATTGATGAGCAGTAATGCATTGTCACCTTTATTTGCTCTCGAATGTTTAAATTGATAGAGAAATTTGAACAAATCTTTATACACGCAAATCAGATTTTTTTCATCAATAATTCCTTAATGCGGGATTTTCTATAACTAAATGGTGGTCTAAATTGAATCCGACAATTCTGTTTGACCAGACTAAGTTTTTGGACGAGGTGATTAAAGTGAATGAATATAAAATGGGTTCACATTTCATGTGATTTAGGCTTGCTATACAATATTAAGAAAGAAATTAATACAGCTAGCATTTGAATGTGATAAATTTGACCCCATCCCTACCCCCTTCTTCCGCCATGTTACCTGTGATGCTCTATTTTCAGAACCCATTATTCTACCTTTCTGTGAAGTTTGGTGAGGCATTTTCTTATAGCAAAGGTTGACTCTTCATATCAAATTATGAATATGTGACGACACACAAATAATACTAAATAGAAAACAATGAAGTTTCTGCAAGAAGGACATCAGTGGTACAAGGGAATTCTTGAGAACTAACATCATCATCGTGTTTCTCTTGCCAGTTGTCACCAACCTTTTTTTTCCGGGTTGCCCAATATTCTTTCGTTGTTGATGACACACGAACTCTTTAATTTAACGAATTCCATGCTGACAAACATTGCTCCTTTTCGTTCAAGGAATTCAAGAAGAGAACTTCTGCAAGTGGCATAGATGTTTCAGATATCTAATTCAATGTTGAGCACGTAATCATAAATCAATGAACTGACTCGACACAGAGAACCACAGATTGATAAATTTTTATTGGTTAATAGACAACTAATTGTGATTTTCTGATCTCATGGAATGAAGAACATCCAAAAATGTCTATGCTGCTGGCACAGATAATAATATAAAAATAATAGCACAATCTTGTGATGTAGCATGGAAATGAAAGTTCTTGCCATTTACAAGAGAGAGCATCAGTAAGTATAGATATGAGCAGAACTTACGAGCTTATTTTGCAGAAGCTAGAGATGGTTGCATTGAAGCTTCTTGACGGGGGCTTTCAAATGTTGCTGAAGATTTGTGAGTTTGGCAGCCATTTCAAGACGTGAAACAATTCCCCATTAACCGTGTTGAAAACTCAAGTTCTATCACCTGTCCGCAAGAAACAGAAAAGTATTGCATCAACTTTAAAATGCTCTAATAACAAGTATATTTTCACAATTAGCATACTTGACAGTGAGTAATATTTAGACTCTCTTGGGGATCTTCCTTAAAGTCACATTTTTCGACTGTTCATTTATCTTGCGGAGGCAACTTTAGAGAACATTCTGCCTACCTCAACACTTGATTTCAAACCATTAATGTCGTAAATATTTTTTCAAAAAATCAACTTATGTTAAAAGTTACAAAATGTAGCAATTATGGAAAATCTAGTTCACTAATGTACAATTTTATACAAACCTTTTGCTTGCATGGTTAGTGAACATCTGCAATTTAATAAATTTTCACCAACACAAAACCGAAAAATATGCCGATATAAATTGAAAATATTTAAAATTTGGTAATAATATCGAAAATTGTAATTTAGAATTAAAATATAATTCCAAATAGTATAATAAAGATGGAATATCAACATGGTGGTTCCCGTTAGAATAGAAGATATTTTTAGCGAATATATATATATATATATATAATATGACAAGAGTGAAATCTGGTATGCACAAATCAGTATGAGCATAACCAAGTTATCGAGGTGAGAACATCTGAAAGGACCATTACTTAAATGCAGGAAACCTAGGCAATATAGACCAATTTAGGGTGACTGGAGGCTCAATCATCAAATTAGATGATGATTTATGAACACCAACAGAGAAAGGACTAAATCAGGAATAACACGTGGATCAACAATTATGTTCAGCATCCAATGTCATGACAGAAAAGTATTGCATCAACTTTAAAATGCTCTAATAACAAGTATATTTTCACAATTAGCATACTTAACAGTGAGTAATATTTTGACTCTCTTGGGGATCTTCCTTAAGCCACATTTTTCGACTGTTTATTTGCCTTGCGGAGGCAACTTTAGAGAACATTCTGCCTACCTCAACACTTGATTTCAAACCATTAGCATCATAAATATTTTTTCAAAAAATCAACTTATGTTAAAAGTTACAAAATGTAGCAATTATGGAAAATCTAAGTTTACCGATGTACAATTTTCTACAAACCTTTTGCTTGCATGGTTATTGAACATCTGCAATTTAATAAATTTTCACCATCACAAAACCGAAAAATATGCCAATATAAACTGAAAATATTTAAAACTTGGTAATAATATCGAAAATTGTAATTTAGAATTAAAATATAATTCCAAATAGTATAATAAAGATGGAATATCAACATGGTGGTTCCCGTTAGAATAGAAGATATTTTATATATATATATAAGACGACAAGAGTGAAATCTGGTATGCACAAATCAGAATGAGCACATGTTTGGCTATGCTTAAGTTATAATTTCAGCTGGGTCAAACATACTTTTTATCCACACATTTCATAGGACCCACAACTTACAACCCACTTTTTATCCACATATTCACTAACAACTTATATTATAAGCAGTTAAAAAATAATTTCAGTACTACCAAACATACACTGAGCATAACCAAGTTATTGAGGTGAGAACATCTGCATAACCAAGTTATCGAGGTGAGAACATCTGAAAGGACCATTACTTAAATGCAGGAAACCTAGGCAATATAAACCAATTTAGGGTGACTGGAGGCTCAATCATCAAAATAGATGATGATTTAAGAACACGAACAGAGAAAGGACTAAATCAGGAATAACACGTGGATCAACAATCATGTTCAGCATCCTATGTCATGACATGGTATTGCCAGTCGTCGGCAACCCAGACAAAAGTATCATTGTGGCCAGAAACAAAAGTTTAGCAAAAGGGAAATGGGAGAATATTGAGTTCAACAACCTCCAAGTTTAGAAATTTATTCTGAGGTAGCTAGAACATAAGAATGTGAATGACACAAGGTTAATTCACAAATGCTGCATAAATGAAACCCTGATGTGTTGCGAGGACAAACTAAAACAGAAACTTTCATAGTTATCCAAATGATGAGGAGACGATTAAGCTTCTCCATAGCCTACCATTCTTTCTTTCCTACTAAGCTTATAAATTTCCAATGATTAATCAGATACTACGTAGCGTGTGCTACTGGCATGCATTTGCCTAAAACTGGAGCCTTGCAGTTCAATGAAAGGGTTACCCACCAAAATAATAATAAGTATTAAAAAGAACTAAATACTAAATAGACAACTTCTAGAATATATCAGCATGCTTGATTTTTTCCCATTTTTTTTCCCATTATTGAGCCTTGCAGTTCAATAATCTTGTGGCAAGATTATATCAATTAGCGGAAACATGTGGCATATATCTCTTTTACTCTTCAAGAACCACAATGACTGTGAAGAATTTCGATACTTTCCTCCTAGAAGCTTTATCTTTTTATTTATTTACCTTGAAAGCATTCCCAACAAGTGCACTCTCTCGCTTCACAAACTCTCTTCTGAAAAATAGAGATATGCCTTGTGTAGTTTCTTTCCGATATGCAAGTTGTCCGTGCAGAGCTTACTACCTATTTACACTATTAATGCACAAACAGAAACATAAGCTTTCGTGCTAAATAGATGAAAGGGTACAAACAAATGCCATTAGTTTATAACATCACTTGTTTACAAGCCTAATCATTTCCAAATTGCCATCTGCTAATGGGAGAAATGGAGAGGGATTTACTACAATTGCCATGCTACATTGTTTATAAACAGGTCAGTAGGTCACACGTTCACATCCCAATTGTGGGTGAATAGACCTCCCCCACTGAATTCTTGACCCCCAAGTTAGTGTCAAACAAACAGACAAGAACCGTAGGAGGCATTTGCAATTCTAGAGATTGCCATTTGTCGTGCTCCAGGCCTGCAGGCCCATGACAGGATACATGCTTAAAGTCCCACTGGAGCACCACAGAATTGGGCTAGCAAAAAGGAGGCAAGTATGATGGTGATCTATGGTCATGCAGTTGACTTAACTGAAGGGAAGTCATTTCTCCATATGCCACTGCATAGATCCAACAATGAGTCGAGTTTTCAAGTCAATAAGCATTGAAATCATGAATACTATCAATCACGTGTTTGAACTTTGAATTAACAAACTACTTATCTGTGGTCTAATTCACAGCCTCCAGTGGTCTGGTAAAATGCAAAAGAGATAACATAAACAAGAACAGAAAATATAAATGAGATAGGTGGAAGTTGGAGATTGAGCCTTTCCCATTAGTTTAGCACATTGGTGATCTCCATGTAAAGAGCCTCGAAAGTCATTATTTCCTTATTCCTCAAGCAAGTTTCCATTTGATATCGTAATTAAACAAGACATAAACTAGGAGATTCTCTGTGATAGATACATTAACCAAGAAATTACAAACATTAACTAAGAAATTACAAATGGATCCCAAGCAGCTCGTGCATTTGCTAATTTAATAAGAAAACTTACGGGATTGTTTTTAGAGCTCAACTTTTGTGTTTAGTAAACTTTAAAAAACAATTGATATGAGAAAATGTGTATATCTCGCAGCAGATTTTGAGAAGCAGTGGAATGATAAATTCTTAGATTTTGTTTTTAGTTAGTCTAATTATCCATTATTAAAATGTCAATCCAATAAATAAAATTAATTTCTTTCATGTCCCAAGTTTGTAGGTATTCTACATTTACTAACATTCTACAATAATTCATCCATCAATCCCGTTAAAAATATTCTTCTATTTTCTTTTTTTTTTTCCTTGGCTACACATCAAATTTATTTTCTAATTTTATAAATTTTGAGATTTAATAGATGTTGACTTTTTCCTTTTAAATAACTTTGGTGAATATATTGTCTTAAATAAATATTTAATAATATTAAATATTTTTATAAAATAAAAATAAATTTTACAATAAGAAGATGTTATAATCAATTTCCATTTTTGTAATTGTACACATGCACAACAATTAAGCACTTTTTTTACTTAGCGAGCGTGAGATAATTCTGAAACACACTTAACTATTGTTCCCACTAGTGATTATTCTTTCAGCACACCTAGAGGCTAGAGCTGATTCTCACAAAATCTACAGCAATAACAAACAAGCCTTAACTTGAATCAAAATCAAACGTGACAACTGACAATTATCTTGTGATGCATCGAGATGAGTAACTAAAACTACTGTTTTTACAACCTGTACATAAGACATTGTAAATTTTCAGGCCCTGAAAACACCGAGAAAGTTGGGGTACCTGGAGTTCGACGAGACTGGTTCCCTGAGCAATAACAACTTCAACGATACCATCTGCTTTTGTCGCCAGTATCCACTCTCTGCGTACATGGGTACTCCGGTGTTCAATTTTAATCGTCTATAAATTCTAGGGGAGATGAAGAAATAGAAGGTACCTTGTTGAGGAGCGGGAGAATTGAAGCTCTTCCGAGTAACTGAAGAGGAGGACGGGGACGAAACTGCCATCGCCTTGGCATCTCCATGCTCCCAGAAGGTAGGGCAGAGGTTGGATCGCCGACCACCAGGTGCACGACTGCTGGTGGCAGTGCGGGCGGCGTGAAATTTGCCGCGCATATCTCTTCTTGTCGCCGCTCTTCGATCTGGCTGTACGTTGTACCGTTTATTGCTAAGTTGCTAGTTTCAAATAACACGATATTTGATTTATTTACATTTTTGGAGTTTGTTTATTTTCACTTTTGATTTTGCTAAAAAATTAAATCGAAATTAATAATTAATTTTAATCATATATTTTATAAACCTACAACTTTTTACAATCTTTTAACTACATATTTCAACAATTTTTTTCAACTTTTACAAAATATCTGATTTTAATCAAAATCAAACATACCCTAAACATTTGCCTCCCCATTAGACAAGAAAAATATGGTTTTATTTTTAGATAAATAAATAAATTTCATATGAACAATCAACCATGTATAGATTTTTAAAGAATAAATGGCATGGGGTCATGATCTTTTAAACTTTGTGACGATAGAATATTAAACCTTCAATTTCTAGCACTACAAGTCCTTAACCTTTAAAAAGCGTGCGAATATAGTTCTTCTATTACAAATATCGTTAGTTTGACATTTTTTAAAATGATGAATCTAACATTATCAACTCCCACTACTTTTTATTCTCCTCACCACCTACCACCTACTCAAATCCCTACATTATCTCTACAACCAGCCCCTTGTCGGTGTCTCTACACATCTGCGCGACCATTCGCACTTGAATCTCTATAAAACTGGATCAAATCCCCATTGTCGCACGACCAATCACACCTAGATCTTTGCGTATACGTGTTATTTGTTGACCTATGGTTAACTTTAAATCTTAATATTTTGATTATAACAAACAAATTAGTTATGTTTTCTAACAATCTATTTTCAAGCAAAATTCAAAGCACTACAAATCGAACTCTCATACAATGTCAAGATCAAAGTCAAATTCAATACAAGAGTTCAAGCATCTCAAAATCCGCCGAAATTCTAGATTCGAAGATCAAAATTGAAGAATAGATTTTTAGATAAAATTGTAAAGGTATTAACTCTTTAATCCTTAGCAATTAAATAAACGAAAGCTCAAAAATATTTTTTATCACTTGCATAAAAATAGTTTGATCAAAGCCAAAAATTAAATTTTCAAAACTGTGGAAACGGACAATCCGTTTGGTAAATCGGTTGATCCGGTCTACCGTTTGACTTGAACCGGTCAACCGTTTGAACGTATTTTTTCAAAAAGTGTCCGTTCTGATTTTATGCAGTTCAACGCTAGTTCTGACCAATCTGATCGGTTGACCGTTTGGTCATCCGTTTCAACATAAAGATACGAAAATTCATCTTTATAAATACCACTTCATTTATTATCATTCAACAACACTTACAAGATCATTTATAGAGATAATCATATTGAAAAACTTCATTCAAAGCTTCATTGCATTTATATTTTCAATATCTCTTATTGAAAAACTTTGTTTGATTAAATCAAACTTTTGATTCATCATTCTCAACAAAGTTTTCTTCTAACACTTGAGATTTCATCATCTATTGCTATTCATTAAAGTGTTAATCTCTCTCTTAGAACTAAACTTGTATTTATCATTCATCTAGAGAGATATACTCAAATCTATTTCCTTATATCTTTGGGTCGTATTGAGGTCCCTAGAAAGCTCAATATTGTATAAGGATCGGTGCTCCTTGTTTGTAAGTCACCGGATACATTGTAAAGGTTTGGATTGCACCATAAGTCAATCAAAATAGTGGAAAGGCTGTGCTTGTGTTGGAGAGCTTGGTAACGGAGGACGTAGATCATTGGTTGGATCGAACCTCCATAAAAATCGTTTGTACTCTCTCTTCTCTTTTATTTACTTATATTGTGCTTATATTTTTGTGAATTAATTTTTATTTCTTAAATATCATTTTTGAGAATATTTTTCGAAAAAGTTTGAGAAAACCAATTCACCCCCCTCTTGGTTAGTTATTCTTGGGCTATCAATTGGTATCAGAGCAAGGTGCACATTTATTTTTTTTGATTATACAATCTTGAGTAATGGCTAACCAAAATTTTCAAAATATTGAGGGTCACTCTACAAATCGTCATCTCTTTTTTAATGGCACCCATTACAATTATTGGAAAACTAGAATGATAATTTACATTCAATCAATTTATTATAACATTTGGAAAGTCATCGAATTTGGTCCATATGTGCCTACAAAAATTATCAAAGTTGATGATAAATCGGACCAAACTATTTCTAAGCCTAGAAAAGAATATGATGAAGAGGATAAAAAAATATTATCTTTGAATGCTAGAGCTAAAAATTTACTCTATTGTGCTTTAGACAAAAATAAGTTTAATCGTATTAGCATATGTGATTCCGCATATGATATTTGGCATGCATTAGAGATAACTCATTTAGGTACCAACAAGGTTAAAGAAACCAAAATAAATCTTTTGACAAAAGATTTCGAAAATTTCTTTATGAAACAAGATGAACCTATTGTTGATATGATTACTCGTTTTATCGATATTATTAATGGCCTTAAGGGCTTTGATCGAAAATTTACTAACGGTGAACTTGTGAGCAAAATGCTTAGGTCTTTATCGGAAGATTGGAACTCCTTGAGGATGTTGATAGAGAATACAAAAGATATTAACACTTATCCATTGTAGGAGCTATATGGAACATTGATGACGTATGAGCTCAACAATGTCGAAACAATGGAGAAAACAAGGAGAAGCAAAGAAGAGATGAAGGAGCTTCCTAAGAAGCAAATTGCTTTGAAATCAACAAATGATGAAGGATCCTCCAACACAAATATGAGTGATGAAGAACTTGATGACTTAGTTCTTCTTGTCAAGAAATGGAGAGGATTTCGAAACAATAGGCGATTTCAAAAGAAAGAAGACAAAAGTGAAGAAAAGAACAAAAAGATCATATGCTATGATTGTGACAAATCCGGTCACAAGAGGACTGAATGCCCAAACAAGAAGAAGTTCATCAAAAAGAAAGCACTTCAAGCTACATGGGATGATAGTGATGAAGATAATCAAGAAGAAGATGAAATTTAAGAGGAAATCGCTAATATGTGCTTCATGGCTATTGAGGATGAGGTAAGTACAAACAACAATGACTCTTACATTGACTTATCTACCTCTTATGATGAAATTCTTGAAGAAATTGAGAAACTTGTGTCAAAATACTCTATTCTTAACAATAAACACTATTTGTTGAAAAAGGTAGTCAATAAGCTTTTCATTGCACAAAAGGACTTTGAAAAAGAGAAAGATGATCATAAGTCCTTAATTAAAGAAAATATTTTATTGAAAGAAAAAGTGGTTGATTTAACAAACATTGTTCACAAATTTATCCAAGGAAAGAAAATTTTTGAATTAATGCTTGGTGAGCAAAAATGTGTGTTTAACAAAGGGGGAATTGGATATAAACCTCTCTTGAAACAAAAATCCCTTGAAACTATTTTTGTAAAATCATCCAATTTTTTTCAACAAAACATCACATGTAGTTTTTGCAAGAAAGATAGTCATGTTGCTTATAATTGTTTAACTTAAAAGAAACTATACTTTGAAAGGAAACACAAGTGAATAAAAGAATCCACAAGCACTAACTATCAAGGACCCAAACTTATGTGGGTACCAAAAATCAAAAATTAAAATTATTTTTGTAGGTACCACAAAAGGTCAAGAGCAATTGGTTCTTGGATAGTGGTTGTTCGAAACATATGACGGGAGCTCGATCATTACTATCAAATTTCAAAAGAAAAAATGGAGGTCATGTGACTTTTGGAGACAATGCCAAAGGAAAAATCATAGGCATTGGAAATATTGGTAATCGTTATTCTCCCTCTATTGAAAATGTTTTATTAGTTGATAACCTCAAACATAACTTACTTAGTATAAGTCAATTGTGTGATAAAGGTTATCTCATTAAATTTGATTCTTCCAATTGTCTCATTGAGGATGTTATATCTAAAGAGGTATTGTTCATGGGGAGCCGAAGTAAAGATGTTTACATCATATCTATTGAATTTGAACTTAAAAAAGAAATAAAATGTCTTTCAAGTATAAAGGATGATTCTTAGTTATGGCATAGGAGATTAGGTCATGTTAGCAGGGACTTACTTTCAAAAATCTCCAAAAATAACTTTGTAAAAGGGTTGCCAAATATAAAGTTTGAAAATGATAAAATTTGTGATGCTTGTCAATTTGAAAAACAAGTAAAGAGTTCTTTCAAACTTAAACAACACTTTTCTACTTCAAGACCTTTACAACTTCTCCACATGGACTTATTTGGACCTTTTAGAACCGCTAGTTTAAGTGGAAAACATTATGCATTTGTTATTGTTGATGATTTTTCAAGATTTACTTAGGTCATTTTCTTGAATTTAAAAGATGAAGCCTTAAATGCATTTAAACATTTTTGCAAAAGAGTCCAAAATGAAAAAGGATACACCATTACCACAATTAGGAGTGATCATGGTGGAGAATTTGAAAATATAGCCTTTGATGAGTTTTGCAAATCCAATGGATATGAACATAATTTCTCAGCTCCTAGAACTCCTCAACAAAATGATGTAGTAGAAAGGAAGAATCGAACATTGCAAGAAATGGCTTGGACCATGTTGAATGAAAACAATTTACCAAAATACTTTTGGGCCAAAGCCGTAAACACTTCATGTTATATCTTAAATAGAGTTTTGGTGAGTCGAAAGAAAATCAAAACTCCATATGAGCTTTGGAAAAATAGAATTCACAATATCGGATATTTTAAAGTTTTTGGTTGCAAGTGCTTTATTTTAAACACAAAAGAAAATTTGGGAAAATTTGATCCAAAATCCGATATTGGAATTTTTCTTGGATATTCATCTACTAGCAAAGCTTTTAGAGTTTTTAACAAAAGAACTTTAGTAGTTGAAGAATCTATGCATGTTGTTTTTGATGAAACTAACTCCATTGAGCAAGAAAAAGACATTGATGATGAAGATTTGGAAATCCCATTTGAGCAACTAAGCGTTCAAAATCAAGACAAATGGAATCCAAATAACATTGAAATACAACATGAGGAGGAAACGATTATGCATCAAAATGAAGAAGAACCTCATGAAGATCTCAACACTTCATCATTACCAAAAGAATAGAGTTTTGTCCCCTCTCACACAAAAGATCTCATCATTGGTGATCCATTAAAAGGGGTAAGTACAAGAAATTCTTCTAAAAATTTTAATAACAATTGTGTATATCTTTCACAAATCGAGCCAAAGAATTTTAAAGAAGTCGAGTTTGATGAATTTTGGATTCTAGCTATACAAGATGAACTAAATCAATTTGAAAGAAATCATGTTTGGGATTTAGTTGCTAGACCAAATTCACAAACCGTAATTGGCACAAAATGGATTTTTCGAAACAAACGAGATGAAAATGGTATAATTGTATGTAACAAAGCTAGATTAGTGGCTCAATGTTACAATCAAGAAGAAGGTATTGATTTCGAAGAAACTTTTGCTCCGGTTGCTAGATTAGAGTCAATTCGCATGCTTCTTGTTTTTGCTTGTCATAATAATTTTACTCTCTTTCAAATAGATGTCAAAAGTGCATTTTTGAATGGAGTCATTCAAGAAGAAGTTTTTGTTGAGCAACCACCCGGTTTTAAAAATCATAAGTATTCGGACAAAGTTTTCAAACTTAGAAAAGTCCTTTACGGTTTAAAACAAGCTCCTAGAGCATGGTATGAGAGATTAAGTAAATTTCTCTTATCAAATAATTTTTTAATGGGTAAAGCGGATACAACATTATTTATAAAAACCAAAAAGAATGATATGATAGTTGTTCAAATTTATGTTGACGATATCATTTTTGGTGCTACTAACATTTTCCTATGTGAAGAATTTTCTAAGTGCATGAGTAGGGAATTTGAGATGAGCATGATCGGTGAACTCAAGTTCTTTCTTGGTCTTCAAATCAAACAAACTAATGATGGAATATTCATTAGTCAAACCAAGTATATCTTGGATATACTCAAAAAGTTTGAAATGGAAAAATTGAAGCCTATGAACACTCCAATGAGCTCATCAATCAAACTAGATAAAGATGAGCATGGTACTTTCGTTGATACAACAAAATATCGAGGTATGATCGGATCCCTTCTTTATTTAACCGCTAGTAGACCCGATATTATGTTTAGTGTATGCTTATGTGCTAGATATCAATCTAATCCTAATAATTTCCATCTTAGTGCCGTAAAACGCATTTTTCGTTATCTTAGTGGAACTAGATCTTTAGGTCTTTGGTATCCCAAAGAAACTCATTTTGATTTACTTAGCCATTCGGATGCCGATTGGGCCGGTTGCACAATTGATCGTAAAAGTACTAGTAGAACATGCCATTTTCTAGGCTTTGCTTTAGTCTCATGGTTTAGTAAGAAGCAAAATTCCGTTGCCTTGTCAACCACCGAAGTCGAGTATATCTCCGCTGCTAGTTGTTGTGCTCAAATCCTATGGATGAAGCAAACTCTAAATGATTATTACATTTCATTTGACAAAGTTCCTATTATGTGTGATAACACTAGTGCGATCAACTTATCTAAAAATTCCGTTTTGCATTCTCGTACCAAGCACATCGAGACTAGACATCACTTTTTACGAGACCATGCACAAAAGAGAGATATAAATTTGGAGTTTGTAAACACCGAAAAACAATTGGCCGATATTCTCACAAAACCATTAGCTCTTGAAAGATTTTCATACATTCGACGAAATTTAGGTATAGTTGATGAATGTGAAATATGTGGCTAAGTCTTTATTTTTTCTATGATTGATTACTTTGTATGTGACAAACATGTTTTAAAATTATTTGTCAAAAGACAAAATCATTGCTTTTAGTGAAATTTTGCAAAAATTTTCAACCGGACGATCGTTTCCTCAACCGGACGTCTGTTTCATCTCAAACGGATGAACTCTTGTTTAATCCGTTTGATCATCTGTCTAAGCAGAGAGTTTTGCCGAAATTAAAAATTTTAATCGGTTGACCGTTTAAATTAAACGGACGTCCGTATGTTTTAACACGGACGACCGCACATCATCCGTCTGAACAGAGAGTTGAACATCAAAATTTCAGTCCAAACGGTCGACCGTCTTAGTATTCCGGTTGTCCGTCTTAGCGGAAATCAGGGTTTTAAGTTGAAATTTTTTTAAATTTCTTCATTCCAACTTCGCGCAAACTCACGCTTTTCACTCCCAATCTCTTCCCATTCATCAAATCTCTCTGAAATTCTTCAAATTTGTGATTAAAATCAAAAACCCATATCAATTCCTCTCTTCAAACCGCAAAATCCCCAATTTTTATCCACGGAATCATCCAATTCCATCCCAAACGGACGAACCTAACCCTAGTCTCCAAATCCGGTTCCCAACACCATGCCTCGGATGAAAATGGCTGCCAAACGTCCTAGGAGGGAAAGGCAACCTTCTCAATCCTCCTCCACATCCAAAGAGGATCTTTAATCCAAACGAATAGAACGATGTCCCGTCCTCATGGGTAAGAACGTCGATCTTGCTTCTTTCACACACGATGCACCATCATTCAACGTTGAAAATCTTTTTATGGGTATGGGGTGGGTTCCTCTTCTTACTCTAAATGATAATGTCTACCCTCCTATTGTCAAAGAATTTTACAAAAACATGGTTTATTCTCCGGGGTCGGGTATTTCATCATTTGTTTGGAACAAACGAATTAAGATCACTCAAGATCTTATTCGTTCCATTCTTCATCTTGAGGATGGTGGTATGCGTCTCTATACCACCAAAACAATTCCTCACACTGCCGAGTATGATCTGGTGGAAGGATGTTGTAACGTCACCGGCAAGCATTTTGAGGCTGCCGTACATCTTGGCACAAATCAACTCACTCTTCCATGTCGTGTCCTCCATAACATCATCGCCCACATAATTGTCCCTCGAAAGGGTTATTTGGATGAAGTTAACCATTTTGATGTTTTCGTGCTCGACTCTATCCTCTAAGGGCGTAAGCTCGATTTTTCATACATTATGATCCAACATATGCACTGCGTTCTTAGCGGCACTAGATCTAAGGCGCTTCCCTACGGAATGATTCTCACTAAAAATTTTCAACATTTCGACATTTCATTCCGTGATACCGTTACCCTCCTTCCTAAAGCCACCGACACCATCAATATCCTTACGCTCCGACGGATGAGAATTTTCAAAAAAAAAAACGGTCAATGGGTGGCAAAGTCAAAGGGGTTTGATGACGAGTCGGGACCCTCCACTCTACCCTTCGAGGGGGAAGATATACATGATGACGAAGATGCCCCTCCTCCGTCTCCACAACGACAAAGATCACAAAGGCTGTCGTCCTCCACCTCCGGCCACAACGAGGACCAATTTACTTTACTACATCGACGGATCGACTCACTTTCTTCTTTGGTCAAGAGTCAACACCATACCGTGGGGACTCTCCAACATTCGGTTGACGGTATGACTTCATTGCTCCAAGATCTTCATTCCCGTCTTGATGCCGTGCTTCCCCCGCATCCGCCACCGGAGACCTAGTTTATTTCCTTTGTTTTTGTGGTTTTTGTATCTATGTTTTTTAAAACAATCCTATGTTCTAGCTTTCATTGATGTATCTTGGAACTATGCTTGTTTTTAGATTTTAATTTTATCAATGAATGGCATATTTTGTTTCATTTAGGGGGAATATATTTTAAACTTTCAAGTTTTGCCTTTGCCTTTTTGTTTATGCCAAAAGGGGGAAAAGAAAATAAGTGATGTGAGATGAATTTGGAAAATATGTGATGTGTATGTAGAATTTGGAAAATATGTGATGTGTATGTAGAATTTGAAAATATATGTGATGTGATGAAATTAGCAAATCAAATGAAATTGATATCATGTAATACAAATTCATCAAATCATGTTTACTTGAAAAAGAAATGGGGAATATATATGATTAATTCTATTTTATTATTCTATATTCTCACATTGTTTGTCATAATCAAAAAGGGGAAAATTGTTGACCTATGGTTAACTTTAAACCTTAATGTTTTGATTATAACAAACAAATTGGTTATATTTTCTAACAATCTATTTTCAAGCAAAATTCAAAGCGCTACAAATCGAACTCTCATGCAATGTCAAGATCAAAGTCAAATTCAATACAAGAGTTCAAGTATCTCAAGATCCGCCGAAATTCTAGATTCGAAGATCAAGATTGAAGAATAGATTTTTAGATAAAATTGTAAAGGTATTAACTCTTTAATCCTTAGCAATTAAATGAACGAAAGCTCAAAAATATTTTTTATCACTTGCATAAAAATAGTTTGATCAAAGCCAAAAATCAAATTTTTAAAACTGTGGAAACGGACAATCCGTTTGGTAAACCGGTTGATCCGGTCGACCGTTTGACCTAAACCGGTCGACCGTTTGAATGTCTTTTTTCAAAAAGTGTCCGTTCTGATTTTATGCAATTCAACGGCTAGTTCTGACCAATCTGACCGGTTGACCATTTGGTCATCCGTTTCAACAGAAAAATACGAAAATTCATCTCTATAAATATCATTTCATTTATTATCATTCAACAACACTTACAAGAGCATTTATAGAGAGAATCATATTGAAAAACTTCATTCAAAGCTTCATTGCATTTATATCTTCAATATCTCTTATTGAAAAACTTTATTTGATTAAATCAAATTTTTGATTCATCATTCTCAACAAAGTTTTCTTCTAACACTTGAGATTTCCTCATCTATTGCTATTCATTAAAGTGTTAGTCTCTCTCTTAGAACCAAACTTGTATTTATCATTCATCTAGAGAGATGTACTCGAAGCTATTTCCTTATATCTTTGGGTCGTATTAAAGTCCCTAGAAAGCTCAATATTGTATAAGGATCGATGCTCCTTGTTTGTAAGTCACCGGATACATTGTAAAGGTTTGGATTGCACCATAAGTCAATCAAAATAGTGGAAAGGCCGTGCTCGTGTTGGAGAGCTTGGTAACGGGGGACGTAGATCATTGGTTGGATCAAACCTCCATAAAAATCGTTTGCACTCTCTCTTCTCTTTTATTTACTTATATTGTGCTTATATTTTTGTGAATTAATTTTTATTTCTTAAATATCATTTTTGAGAATATTTTTCGAAAAAGTTTGAGAAAACCAATTCACCCCTATCTTGGTTAGTTATTCTTGGGCTATCATTACTATCATCGTATAGAAGGCAACACCAAGTCTTCGTTCTATCGTCATCGTATAGAATAAAAATGGTTGCCGGAAATTTGAAAATATAGGAAACCTGAAATCTACAACCAATTTTCCATTTTTTATTTTACCAAATTCAACCAAATTTCGACCAAACTCACCATTCCTTTCCATGATTGCCCCATTTTTCTCTACACAATTTGCAATTTCCTTATAGAGTTTTTCTTGATTTTCTTGGTTCATAGCGGAGGATTGATGGGTGGATCTTTATGGTTTGAGCGGGAGCTGAGTTGATTTTTATTGTTGATGATTTCAAGAATACGGACTAAGTTAGAAGTGGTGACAAGACAATAGGGCGAGATAGTGCCATAACTTGTACTTGCCACAAACTAAAATTGATTCATCAAATTTCTCTACATATCTTCTCTGTGCGCCAACACTCTGAACAACTTGATACTCTGATACCATATAAAAGTTCTAAAAATAATATAAAGTAAACTAGAAAGAGAAAAACAAAAAATAAGAAAGAAGAACCAATATTATTAAGCAAACGACATAATAAAAATACTGATACAACTAGTTTATATAATAAGACAAATCCTATCTATATTAAGTAAACCAATTATCTAATATATTCTAATATATTGAGACAATCTTATAATATATATAAGAATCCTTTAATATAATAATATATATTCTAACACAAGGAACAAGTATGAAACTTCAATATTCCAAAGCATACTTGTTTAACTTATTGGAACGAATCCAAATGAAGTGCATGTTCTCACAGTTTAAGTTAACAAGACCTTGGTTGTTTTCCACACATAAATTCATCAAAAACATATGGAATATATCAGTTATCAACAAATATACATGTTTGGAGTGGCGGGGGTGCTCATTTCGGCGAATATATCACCACTTCATTCAATCCAATGCTACATTGGTTGTGCGAAAAAAAGTCAATAAAACCAAATATTTTGCAACATATATTACCATATTAATCTTGGTCTACGAATCCTCCTTATAATGTGTTTTACCTTATTGTATTATTTACAAGATACTTTCTTTCATTTTATGCAAAATAAGCCCCAATTATCTTAGAATTTGCATTCGAAGTTGAAACATTTTTCGACCCAGCGTAACGATGCATAGGAAGTGCCTCTAGGATTTCATTTTACATAGGTTGGTCTGTATTTCAAAATGCATGTTAAATTCTATGCATTGACGTCAATTACTCGATTAAAATAGTATTTGACTTTGGAGAATATTGTACGTGCAAATTTTCAAAACATTCCTTAGCTGTATACATAGTGTAAATTACACTACACATGCTATATTTTCAAGAATTGTATCTGTATTTCATGTTGTATCAAGTCTCCATAAAAATAATAGAAAACATAAAAATACTGAATTTATAGAATGTAATTGTATATCATAAACCTAAATTTCAAAATTACAATATACATACTATTTTTCAGAAACGTGAATAAATATCATATTTAATTAGGATAAATTCATCTTTGAATTCTTATAATTATTTTGCAAAGTTAGGCCAAATTTATCTTTGGAATTCTGATTGATGTTTATGTACTCACGATTTTCTTTAATCTGTGTTTGTTATTTCATGTTGTAGTGTGACAGTCAATGAGATCATATGTCCTTAAAGTATAATATTGTAGTTTGAGAGTACAAGTCTTATGGTTCCATTTTATTAACATTCTTTTATATTTTATGTTTTGGAATATTGCAGCTTGATTTAGCACAAAATGCTCATGATCTGTAATTGGTTAAAGTCAAAGGCCACCTTTACCTAATAATTGTATTGTAATTACAAATTTGTATATTGCAGATCACTAATAATAGCATTCTTACAAATTATGTAATTCGAGTGCATTTTCAATCATAGAAAGTATTTGCTACAACACATACAAAACGAGGTCTTCTCGAATCAAGTTTTTAATGAGACATCCTTTCGTCAAATTTACAGAATAAGATATTCTATTTGAGAATAGACATCATATTCGTAACGTAAAAAATGTACTTCAGACATTCGTTCAAGATCTTAATTTCTCAAACTATGGTAGATAAAGTGTCACTACATGTTGTATACAAGTGCTTTTGTAATTTCTCTATATTCTCCGTAACTCAGCAAAATACTTTTTTGCTAACTCTAATAAAATAAAACTATTTTTTATTTTAAATGGAAGAAACAAAAAAAAAAAAAAAATGCACTATTCAAAATGGTTAAAATGACATCGTTTTGGTTGATCATTTTGAATAGTAATCTAAACATTCATATTTTTAATATATGTAGAAGAGATTTTGTCATATTAATCATTCATTATATGTTGCATGATCATTTGACGGCTACACAGTATTAAGACGTTGAGAATATAGATGCAAAAATAAAAAGTTAGAACCATATCTGTCATATTTATGAAAGATTGATGACACTCATAAGAATCTACTCGAACTATTTTGCAAACATAAATTGTTGTGAAAAGATTTGATTGAACTTAACCTTTAGGTTGCAAAACAGAATTCATGTGCAAATTTCTTTAGGTTGTGTTTGATTGCAAGTGGAAAATTTGGGTGGAAAGAAAATATTTTCCATGGAAATGAATTACCAAGAAAATTTGGATTGGAAAATGTTAACAAATTTTCTATGGAAAATAAATGGGTTGGAAAAGGTTAACAAATTTTTCATGGAAAATAAATTCTCCTATCCCACCAAGAAAATATTTTCCTTGAAAACAAGGAAAATATGGCCAAAAGTGGAAAACATGGAAAAAATTTTCCATGGAAAATCAAAAGTTCCAATCAAACGAAAGATGAAAAATAGGTGAGAAAATACATTTTTCATGAAAAATTTTGCCAATCAAACAGATCAAAGCTGAAAAATGGGTGGAAAATTTTCATTTTCCATGGAAAATCTAAGGAATCAAACACACCCTTATGTTTTAATCGAACTCCATGAATTTTGTAGCTCAGTGACTAATCAAAAACTTATTCATTGTTGATGATTACTCTGAATTAGAGTATGTTTGTTTGTGTTTATAAGTACTTATAAGTTAATTAAATATTATTTTTATTTATATATTTTGTAAGATTTACAATTTTTATTCATACATTTCGTAGAACCAACTACTTATAATCTAAATTTTTTTTTACTAAACATACTCTTAAATTAAATGGTTTTTAACTGTTCTAAAAAACTCGTCTAGGCGAAATTTAGACTCCTCTTAAATTTGAGATGCGACTTTCACGCTTAATCACACTTCTTACCTCATTCTCGTCTAGATCCAAAAAACTTAAAACTCGTCGTCCACGTCCAACTACATACACTTTTACTTATACACTTTTACTTACGATCATTCATACGTGGAGGGGAAAATATTGTAATCAGAACTCAAGTAATAATTCAAATTGAATACGTGTCAATAATAAAGAGGAGAGGCGGGGGGCAGAAAAGAGAATCCAGATAAATCATTCCGACCACGTTTACACAGTATCAAACGCCGATCCTTCCGTCTCCACTCGGTGACCGCTTCTCCTTTCCTCTTTCCACGTCTCTCTCTCTCCATACATTTTTCTTCTTTCTTATTTTATTCACACACACACACTCATGTATATATTATATATGAATTTTCCATTTCCATTTCTATTTCCTCCTTCCCACATTTTTCTCTGCACACCCAACTTCCAAACCAATGGCTGTGATTATCATAAAACTAATGGTGCTAAAAACAAGGATTCATTGTTCATACAGCCAATGAATTCTTTCAATTTCCCAAAATCATTTCCTTCTCTTCTTTCTCCTTGTTTTCCCAACATTTTTTTTTTTTATTTCGCGCAAACTAGCTGACGTTATCATATTTGATGAGTTATTGAATGCCCATTGAAGGATGGTCGCATGAATGAACGAAAGAATAATTAATCCAAGGAAAAGCCTCTGGCCTTTAACACATTTGGTGGGTCCTTTATATAATGCATATATATTTATTTATATATGGATCATACGTTTGTATATTTGACATGTAGGCATAATATTTGATATTTAGATGGAAAAAATTTGTTGCGGTATTCAACACGTACGATGACGTTTTTGCATTTTCTGCATGGTGTTTCTTGCAGATTTTTCTTAAGAATCTTGTTCTGGAACCCAAGCAATGTCATTGAAGCCCACAGGCGGGGACTTGGTGGAGGTCAGTATTACCTTTGCTTTCTCTTCCAATTCCAGTGCAAGTGGAATACAATATCTTAATCTATAGCGGGATTGTTTTACAGTTCCATATGGATTAATAACAGGGAATATGTTTTATTTGAATTTCTGGGTCTGTTTTCTTTAGAATAATTATTCTGCAAATAAGAGTCAGCATTGCAATTGGCTTAGTGCTTACAGGGGATATTTTCTTTTGATGCTTCTTGTATCAGTCAGTCTTATGTTTATGTTACAATAATATCCGAGCAACAGTGGATAAATACGAGCTTAGCATTAACTATGCATTAAAAGAAAGCCTGCATAAGTGCAGGATGAAAATTCAAAGGACTTCGTTATCTTTACTGGAGTATTGTGAGAATCAGAAGGTTAAGACCGAAAGTCGTAAACCCATTTGTGCATTGTTACATGGTGAATAAAGCCTTTATCGCTACATTGAGAAGAAATTTTTTAACTGCTGTTCTGTTTTGTTCTTTTGGAAAAATCACACAATCAATGGTCTTCTGATTTTCAATATGCAACCAGTGAACTAGTATGGTCACTCGTGTAGCTACTATCTCAAATTTCTGTAATGGTTCTAAACTAGATTTTGGTTTCCATTCTCCAATTCTTGCATTTAGTTCTTGTATTCCCCAGTATTTGAACAGTTGGGAAAGATAAAAAGAAGATTGTTGTATCTCCTTAAATACAGATGAGTAGCATGCCGTTGGACCAGGCATGTGAGCCTGACAAGATGGGTCTGGCTGCCAAAAGTTCTAGCGTTTCAACTTCCAATCCATCTCATGACTTCAAGAAGTCGAGCCAAGTGGCAAAAAGGAGTGCCAATCCAGGTCGTGTTTCACCATGTGAACCTTTAAATGTATATCCAAATTCCCAAATTAATTTGACTTCCACTGATAAAGCACCTGCTGATTCCCAAAACACTGATGGAATGACAACGACTGGTGGAATTCCATGCCCTTTGCCCAGCCCAAAGAGAGCTACAAATTCGGATAACCTGACTTCCACAACACTGAGTGGATCATTGGCAATATCACCAAACACAAGGACTGGTGATTCTGTGAGTAGCCCATCAATCATCAACCCCAGCCGGGGGAGTGTCAACAGCAACCGTAGCAACAGTTTGGACAGTTCATGTACACCCCTCAGGCCCCACACTGGTGGTGATGTGCGGTGGGATGCCATTAACTCTTCTTCTTCAAGAGATTCGCCGCTTGGTCTTAGCAATTTTCGGCTCTTGAAGCGGCTTGGTTATGGAGACATTGGAAGTGTCTATCTTGTTGAACTCCGAGGAACTAATGCTTTCTTTGCCATGAAAGTCATGGATAAAGGTTCTCTTGCAAGTAGAAATAAGCTACTTCGAGCTCAAACAGAAAGAGAAATTCTTGGTCTTCTTGACCACCCATTCTTACCTACCTTATATTCTTACTTTGAGACTGAAAAATTTTATTGCTTGGTGATGGAGTTCTGTAGTGGAGGTAATCTTCATACTCTTCGGCAAAAGCAGCCCAACAAGCATTTTACAGAGGAAGCTGCTAGGTCAGTATTGATCTTTATGTCCCTTTCTCTCCTAATGTGGTTTTACTTCAAATTTTCTCTGTTGCAGTACTAATAAATATAAAAGCTGATTAATTTTAGGATGCAACTTTTTTGCAAGATCCTGAATAGTATAACACAATTATCGCCTCAGTTGTATTCTAAACTAGGAGAGGTTGAAATACATTGACGTTGTTTTTGCTCCCTTCTAAAGATTCATGTATCAGAGGATCACTGCTGCTTTGTGCAGCAAGAAATTCCTCACTTCTGTCCCCAGCTACTATAAATGTATGTCCTTGATGTTTCAATAATGTAACCTACCTACCACCAAATGCATTCTTCCAAGATATTTAGTTTATTTAAACTAGTCCATCTATTTGTTTTTGGTTTCTTTGTTAACCACTCCTTAGTTGCTTGATCTTGCTATTAACTCATCTCTTGCACGTATAACATTGCCTCCCTGGGTGGTGCAAAACTAATCATGCCTTCCCAAAAGAGTGATTGGCTATATGCACCATTGCTTCTGAAGTTGTCCAGAGTATCCGTTACAACAAAATTATAAGAAAAATAAGATATGACAAACCTGAAAAACATGACAACTGGTGACCTGAGAACAATTGAAATGTAGCAACAGCTTATTTGTACTCCTTGGTGCAGCAAGATCTTTTTCTTCATACCTTAGTTGTCACTTTTAAAGACAATATTTTCCCATGCATTAAAAGTGCCTCATCCTCAGTTTCTAACAAGTTAGTTATGAAGAAATATGTCCATGAAGAAAAATAGGGACATAGAAAGCAATGCATCTGCTGTCAATAAAAGATATTTGATTTTTCTACCGCAATTCATCAAATTAACCTAGGTTACTCATAATTTGGACACAAAAATAGTAATTTGTTTTGTTAATCGACTTAGTATACACACGAATTCTTTGAGTATCATCTTGCCTGTTGTAGTGGTTTGAGCTATTAATCTCCATAGTCAACAGCAGGCTCTGCTTATCCCACTTGAGTGACTTTGATCCGAGCTAGCTTATGAATTATCATAATCTCTTCCCATGGTTGGTTGAAGAGGAAGCTTCAGGGATAATCATCAGATTATCAATTAGTCATGCATGTTCCATATTAATCTTTTTGTACTTAATCCTTCCAGATTTAGTTTCCTATGCAGATGGGGACATAGCAATAGCAAAGTAAATGATTTTTTGTTTGTTAACATATGTTTTGCAGGTTTTATGCATCAGAGGTCTTGTTGGCACTTGAATATCTTCATATGCTAGGAATTGTGTACAGGGATCTAAAGCCAGAAAATGTTCTAGTGAGAGAAGAGGGTCATATCATGCTATCTGACTTTGACCTTTCACTTCGTTGCTCTGTCAGTCCGACACTTGTTAAGTCTTCATCGGTACATGCTGGAAATCCGAGTGATAGTGCTGCTGGTATCTTGGACGATGAAAATGCAGTGCGTGGTTGTATTCAGCCATCCACTTTTTTCCCGCGACTTCTTCCTATAAAAAAGAATCGCAAATCTAAATCCGATTTCGGGCTCAATAATAATACGAACTCCCTTCCTGAACTAATGGCAGAGCCAACTAACGTGCGTTCCATGTCTTTCGTTGGGACCCATGAATATCTAGCCCCAGAGATCATTCGGGGAGAGGGTCATGGTAGTGCTGTGGATTGGTGGACATTTGGCATTTTCTTATACGAGCTCTTGCATGGAACAACACCGTTCAAGGGTTCTGGAAATCGTGCTACACTGTTTAATGTAGTTGGCCAACCATTAAGATTCCCGGAAATTCCTCAGGTGAGTTCTATGGCGCGAGATCTTATTAGAGGGCTCCTTGTGAAGGAACCACACAAGAGAATTGCATATAAGAGGGGAGCTACAGAAATAAAACAGCACCCGTTCTTTGAGGGTGTGAACTGGGCATTAGTGAGAAGTGCCATGCCCCCGTGCATACCAGAACCTGTAGACTTTTTGCAGTTTGCTAGTAAAGACACTGCCAATTCAGACAAGAAGATGGCGGAGATTGGAAATGATAGGAACAAGAATAGCTCGACTGATAGTTCTTACGTTGATTTTGAGTACTTTTAGGATTCTGTCTCTCAATTGAATTATGATATAATGCATTTTTACTAAGAGTAATTTGTACAGAGGAAAATTTGGCCTTTAAAATTACGTTATCATCCGAATGTACTGAACACAACACTATGGCAAAAGGACATGAATTTCGAAGAGTATTATTGCATTCTGAGAGTTCAATCTTACACTATACTCTGTTTGTTTATCAACATTTGTATTGTTGTTTGGGGGAGTGAAGTTTAGAGCATCTCCCGTGCAGCTATGGATTGCAAAAAAATTTCTGTCCCACAAGCAAAATAGATAATATATAAATTTCCCTCTCTAGTGCAAATTGCTAGGCACACTGTTAAATTGACGTGGTAGAAAAAAAAATGTAGACAATATCTAACACTCCGTCTAATTTGAGACGTTCCGTTACAAATGCTGACTAAACAATATTTAAATTTCCTATGTAAATTTAAATTTTCTACTCATATTTAAATATAATCTAGTATTTATTTTTATAAAATAAAATCTATCTAGATAATAATTCATATAATGCAACTTCAATATTTATTCATTAGATATCAATATTACGTAAATCGAAAATCTTTTAATATTTTTATTAATTAAATAACAATCCATAAAATATATTGAATATGCTATTACAAGAGCCATTTTTTGATTATTTGAGTTTATTTTGATTATCTTTATAATTTATTATGAAAATTGATAAAATGAAACTAACCTTGTGAATGGTCAAATCAATTTTAATTCCAATAATCAAGCATTTAACTTGATTGCAGAAGTAAATAAATTATTCTCACGATTAAAACTTAAAAGGGACTAAAATAATCTAAAGGGACTAAAATAATCTAAAACAAACCCCACTTCATTTGAGATTATTGATTTTGATGGGAATAAATTGAATAATACTATTTATCATCACGAGAGATTATCATTTGTCTGCGTAATAGTAGGTCTCTTGATTTATTGTCTAATAAAATTGTGATGTATTTTAAAATAATGTTATTTATCACAATTAGTGATTATTGCCAATATATGTGACATTAAATGATAGATTTAATAAAATGTGGGTATATAAAACTTATTTTATTAGATTTATCATTTAATATCACATAGAATATTAATTATTACTAGTTGTGATAAATAGTATTACTTTGTATTTTAATCACGATCGTATGGAGTTTTCTTCATTACGGAAAGAAAAAAGTACTTAAACATCTGTGTGTCATTACGTTTTCAATTTATCTCCTTACAAAATCATCTCTTTCAAAATTTACTGAACACTTCAATTCATCTCCATGTTTCGATCATTTCCTTCAACCAATCATCTCCAAATTCTGTTCACTTTTTCAATCTATTTTCCTCAATTGATCATCTCCAAAATTTGTTCATCGTCTCAATCCATCATCTAATAAAACATACAATCGGATCTCAATACAACAAAGCGGGATACTAATATGTTAAACAATAAATAAGAGACTTCACTTTCACAAAGAGTGACCATGATTTCTAAGGATTGATAGTATTATTCGAATAAATTTGTAAATTAAAAAAAAAAAAAAAGGAAGAAGAAAAAGCTGCACCTTACCATTTAGTAATAAGGACAGTTCACACTCCCTACAAATCGTTCAATGAATAATGTATTGTACACGAATCAGGTTCACGGACAGCTAGATTGGTGCGTTGATGAATAGGAATATTGAAAGAAATATTAAGATAAGAAATAAAATTTTCTCGTTTTTAATGCCATTAATCTTTTGCACCTTTGGGTTTGGCCATTGTTTATCACAAAACTAGCGGTATATGCCTAAAAAGTTGCCAGTCTGAATTGAGTGGAGAGATTTTTTTTCATTGAGAGGACCGATCGTGTAGGGGCTGATGGACTTGGAGAAGATAAAGGTCGACAATCCCATCGTTGAGATGGACGGTCAGTCAAAAATCTTACATGTATTTTAGCTTTTTTTCTTGTATGCTATTTTCTTGCTAGTCTAAATATTTTTGCCTTAATTTATTGCTTCCTCCATGTCTTTCACGCAAATTTAGGGTTTTGCTACAGATGTCTGATTATTGTTGGTTTTTTTTAGATAAATTTAGGGTAAAAAGGTGTTGTGATCAGGCTGCGGGTTGATGTTTTGTTGACTGCTTCGCTTTTTAGTCCTGCCTTTCGGTGATGTTGGAGGGTAATAGTTTGGGAAGTTCGGTTGTGAGGATGGTGGTGTAGCAACAGGCAAAAATACCTGGTTTTGATGACTGCTATGGAGGGTAATGGTGATCAGAAATACTGGTGAAAATGGTCATTTGTGTTGTGACAGTGGCGTTTTCCTGTTCAATGCAGTGTGATGAGATACCATAACAGAGTGGCAAAAAGGATTAATATGGCCAATCTCAAATATATGTGGAATAAAAATCCATTTATTTGTGCTTCATTTGAAGTTATCTGTTTTTAGTTGTTTTCTTTGAGGAAGAATTATATTCCTGTCTCAAACTTGTACACAAATACAAAAATCCACAATTACAGAAGAAATCAAATACTAAGTATTAGCACCCATGAAGTTGATTCTATCAGTCTATACAGAGCTAGATTGTCTTTATTCTAATGGAGAACATTATGCAGGTGACGAAATGACTCGCGTTATCTGGAAATCGATTAAAGAGAAGGTAGTGTTCTACTCCTAAAAGTTGAGCTGTATTTCGTAAGGGCATCACATTTGTTGTCTTTTTGAGGGAAAAAGAATCTCTGATCTATACTTGATGATGTTTAAACAATTTACAGCTTATATTTCCGTTCCTGGAGCTAGATATAAAGTATTTCGACCTTGGTCTTCCTCATCGGGAGGCCACCAATGATAAAGTTACAATTGAAAGTGCAGAAGCCACTCTTAAGTACGTGTTACAAATTTATCGTTGATATTTCTGTTTTTACTTTGTAAGGTTTTGTATTGTGTAGGCACTTGCAGATGTACAAATCCGCAATATCAGTCATTGCTATTAGACTTGAGCATGAGATGTTGTCAATGTTTAATCATGATCATGGTTGAGATAGCTAACAATTTGGATTATGGACTGGGAAAGAAAATATTTTGAATGGATATGCTCTAGTAGATAGAAACAAACGAATGTTACAATGGAAGGTGTGAGTGCAAATTGAGAACTATTTTCTATTATTTGTTAAGCGGATACTTATTAGAAGCTGGGCAAAGGAGACACATAAGAAGCAGCCCATTCATACACCAGAAGAAACGATAAATTGAGAACTATTTTCTCTTTTTTTCTCTTACATTGTAGATCTAATCAATCAAAATAGTTGCTCAATATTGCTCAAATGCAATGAAATAATGAAATTAGCATTTCATGAAGCTGTATCAGTTGATTTCCTATTTTGTAAATCCTGCCGAGATCTAAAGTTAATGTGTGATGCAACTGATGGTCAACAAGATTGTCACTGCTGTTGTACTGTGAGATTAAGTGGATAAGGTTTCTGAAACACGACCATGTAATATAAAGGTATTCCCCCCTGCAAGATTTGGGCTAAACTCAGAAATCATATGGCACCAAGTTTTGTAGTCCAAATATAACTGCACAAATTAACTGTGAATTTACATGAAAGTATTGCCAAGATTCGCAGTCTAACTATTAATGTCTTCCTCACTTGCATACTGTGTGCTCAAGTGGAACTCAATAATCTTCTCTTTAACCTTTTTGTTTTCTCTGGTGATGAACTCTAGGTACAATGTGGCGATTAAATGTGCAACCATTACTCCAGGTATGCATTATTGTGTTTCTTTGTGCAATTAAGTTCTCATTTATGTATGTTTGTTGCTTTGGAGAAATTTGCTGCTAACCAAAATGTTGGTAGTAGTTATCAGCTCAACTCAATTATAATTTCGACGCAAATACTTGAAGATGGTTATATTATCCTTTTGTCCTACCCTGTCATCACTTTGGCCGAGAATGTCTTTGAATTGTCACTTCCGAATCACAGCTTCACCTATTTCTGAAAATTTTAGTCTGTTTGTCCTACCACATTTTGCATTCTTCTCTGACATTCTTAAATCTTATTTTGTCTGATTGAATAGATGAGGCACGTGTGAAAGAGTTCAATTTGAAACATATGTGGAAGAGTCCAAATGGAACAATACGAAACATTTTAAATGGTTAGAAAAGTCCTCCATATGAATTCCCTCAATCTTACTCATGGATTTGGTTGCAAAGTGTAACTGGAAATATGATTTTCACTTGTTGCAGGAACAGTATTTAGAGAACCAATTATATGCAAGAATGTCCCCCGGCTTGTCCCAGGTGTCTGCTATAAGTTCCTTGCGATTGAAACCAGTCGTAACTGCATTTTCTCTTTCCCAGATATAGTTAATGTGGTATATTTTTCAAATTTTCCAGGTTGGACAAAACCAATATGCATTGGAAGGCATGCTTTTGGTGATCAGTATCGAGCTACAGATTTAGTTATTCAAGGAGCCGGAAAGCTTAAAATGGTGTTCGGTATACTTATGATTACTATTTGGCTTCAAATTTTTTTAGTGAATTTGGAGTAGCTTTGGAGAGACATGGGTTTTAGTGTCCTGTTATCACTTTATTGCAATATGGAAGATCTTCGTGTCATCCCTCTCTAGAAAATAACATTCGGGTCATTAAAGAATGATTTTTGACTTGTTTTGCAGTACCAAATAGAGCAGATGAGAGCATAGAGCTGGAGGTTTTCAACTTTACAGGTTCTGGTGGTGTAGCTCTGTCAATGTACAACACTGACGAGGTTTGAGTCTACTATTGTCATCCTGATATTTTTTTGATAGTTGATGATCACACCAGTTTGAATGATTTGACCAAGTTTGATATTGAGGCGTAGACAGGTTAACATACATATCTCCATAGGAGTAACAAAGATGTCAGTGAAAATCATCCTTAGAGTGCTGCCAAACCTAAATTAGATACGGAATTATACGAGTTCTTGCCTCCAAGTTCATACACCATAACTATGTATTTTCTCTGTAAACACCTTAGACTAAATACAGTCTTGATGATGAACTCTGTTTAGACCAGAAAAAAAAAAACCTGAGAACGGAACATTAGTATTGATGATGAACTCTGTTTAGACCAAAAAAAGAAAATTGAGAAAGGAATGTAGACTGATGACACTCGCTTGAAAGACTAACATACTTTGCCAATCTGTACTTCCAGAACCCCATCTAGTTTAGACATTAACTGAATGAAGAGAGTAACTAATACTATATTTGAGAGCTTTAACTTGACAAAAGGAAATACTGATGTACTTTCTATCAAACAGTCTATTCGTGCTTTTGCGGAGGCTTCAATGAACACTGCTCTCCAGAAACGATGGCCACTTTATCTTAGCACAAAAAATACGATTTTAAAGAAATACGATGGAAGGTATGCATTTTATATTTTCACTTTTTTTTAATTTTTGCAATTCTCAAACATCCCCCCCACCCCCACCCCCACCCCAAAAAAAAAAAAAAAAAAAAAAAAAAAAAAAAAATGAGAGAGAGAGAGAGAGTAAAAAAGTACACACTCAACATGCACCCTCTGTCCACCCATTCCACTTGGGTGGAAATGTCAGTCTTCTCTATTTTTTTGGTCAGCAGCTTCTCACGTTTTCCTTTAACTCAAGATTTATGGATATCTTCCAAGAAGTTTATGAAAGAGAATGGAAGTCCAAGTTTGAGGCAGCTGGGATCTGGTGAGTAGTATTCTGCATGCTGGCTTGCTTCTCTTGGTTGAAGAAGTTCTCATTAATACGCTTTTCTTCACACAATAGGTATGAACATCGTCTTATCGATGATATGGTTGCTTATGCCCTCAAAAGTGAAGGAGGCTATGTTTGGGCATGCAAAAATTATGATGGGGATGTTCAAAGTGATTTTCTAGCCCAAGGTTTGTTCAAAACTTCAAATTAACTGTAACTTGTAATTTGACAGATTTTTTTTTTCTTTCTTTTTGGTATGATTACTTTTTACTTCTCCCCAAAGTGACAAAGTTGGTTGCATTTTATCTGAGGCCACGAGCTCCTTATTTTTAAATATTTCATCAATGCAGGATTTGGATCTCTTGGTTTGATGACATCAGTACTAGTGCGTGCGCTCTATCACCGTATCTTCCATTTTTTTGTTCCCTTTCATGACATACCTTGTTAAACTTTGATAAAATTGTGTTAGGTATGCCCTGATGGGAAGACAATAGAGGCAGAAGCAGCCCACGGCACAGTTACACGCCATTACCGGGTGCATCAAAAAGGAGGTGAAACTAGCACTAACAGCATAGCTTCAATCTTCGCCTGGTCACGGGGGCTTGCACACAGGTAGCAGTGTTTTTTATGTCTGTCTTCTTCTGGTGTTATTACTTTTTCACAATTGTAAATAGTCTTCTGCTCTTATATTGAAGTTCGTTAGATATAATCATATTGATGTTTGTAGGGCAAAATTGGACAACAATGCCATCCTCTTGGATTTCACCGATAAACTAGAAGCTGCCTGCATTGCAAGTGTGGAGTCTGGAAAGATGACCAAGGATCTTGCTATTCTTATCCATGGGCCCAAGTGAGTAGCATTTGCTGCTTATTTTTCTGTTGTACCTGTTAGCAATTAATTATACGTCTCTTTCATGCCGTGTTTCTTGCAGGGTCACAAGGGCTCGGTATTTAAATACCGAAGAGTTCATTGACGCTGTTGCTGAGGAATTGAGAGCAAGACTGCCTAAAAAAGCAAAGCTGTAAGCAAAGTCGAGCTTGTGCATGGAAAAAATGTCTGACCCGTAGCCCATAGGTTAACCTACCTAGACAATGTGAAGCAATAAGTCCATAATAAGTTCGGCTGCTTTATCCTCTGAAAGCTACATAAGTTGACGCCTTGGCATTTCTTTTCTTTTTCTATTTATTGCCTTTTGGGTATGGGGGTGGGGACCTGCAAGTCAGTCTGGTTTTGGTTTGTTGTTAAATGGATCTATAATGGCAATAATTGCTATTGTAATAGGACATGCTGTAAGCCATGATACAAATGCAGTCTTGGCTTGTTAAAGCAAGCCTCAAATTTGTAAAATTTTGTTTGTGGGCATTTTGCTTTTACTTCCCATATCGTTTGTTTATAGCTGCAATGCTTTCTATATCATCTTTCTGGGGGCAGTGGGGGGTCTCTCCGTGATATTTTAGTCTGTCAAAGACTCTCAAGAGAGCTATACGATGTCCGGTTTCTGGGCTTCTGTTAAAACTATCCGTGAATATTGCAGTTATAAAGGGGGCCACGATTTAGATACTGTCTCATTGTAGTTTACCCTGTGTATTTTATTTTATATCATCGTACACAATTTTCTATTATTCTAGATTATATCAAAGTGTAATTAGTTACAATGTTTGTGTCTGTTCTAGTAATCCAAATACAAAAGCAATTCTATTGAAAATTGCTAGTAATTCAAATGAAGATGGAGGGATAATTAACTAATTAAGAAAACAAAAACAAAAACACAAACAATTTCGTTTATTAATAAATTAGTAAAGATTCGCTATCATTTTTTTTTACTGGCTGGTAAAAATGAAAAACGCTAGAAGGAGGGGTTGAACCTCCGACCTTGTGGTTAACAGCCACACGCTCTAACCAACTGAGCTATTCCAGCTTGTTATCTATTCACTGTATATTACATTTTTATTTTAATTACTTCACCAGGTGGAAATATAAAATAAAATTTAGGGAAATGGGCACAAATGGTCCATAACCTTTCATTTTTGTTGGAGTGGTCCTGAACCTAAATGCGGGGAAATTGGCGCAAATGGTTTTTAACTTTTGACCTTAGTGTAGAAATGATCCCTAACCTTTGTTTTTTTAGCACAACAATCCCTAACATATATGCTTTGTTGCGCAATTGGTCCTTATTTGATGAAAAATACAAAATACCTTTAGTTATAATTAAAGAAAATTGCAATTGGATTTGTAACCTTTGTAAAATGAGCAAATATATCCGATACATTTATTAAATATATAATTTAGCATATTAAATATATCACTATAGTTGTGTCAATTAAATTTTTTATAAAATAAAAATGTAAAATTATTGTACTTTAAATATATGTAATTGCTATGTGATGTGAAAAACTTGAATACAAATTAAGTTAAATAAATAATAAAATAGCGTATATAATTTTATGACATTGAATCAATTTTATTATGTTTTTTAACATAAAAATACTAAAAAAATTATTTTAAACATTATGTATTCTTTATTTTTGAACGATAAATTAAAATATGAACAACATAATTTGAACTCTAATATTTGTAGTTAATAAACGAACAGCTCAATTAAATAAAAATATTTGAGCATCAAATTTGTGACAAAGTTATTTTTTTAGGGATAATTACATCAAAGGTCTCCAACATTTCAAAAACGTTAGAGATATACCTATAACTTTAAAATATAGCACCAAACATCCAAAACGTCTGAAAAACTTGGCATGGTAGGTCCTTTATGACGAAATTGCCCTTCTTTAAATAAACAAAAAAGAAAAAACACGAAAAAAAAAAATGATTGAAAACTAGCCAAATGTACTTCAAAAAATAAAAAATAAGAAATGTACCCTGAAAAAATAAAAAACAACAAAGAGGCAATCTTCTTTATTAAACCTTAAAATCCAAATCCACCTAAAATCATTAACAATTGAATTTGTTATCCCACCCAAAATTACATTGCAAATCGTGTTCTTTTGCAGAAATCCTGTGTTTTCTCTGCACTTCCATGTGAGGAACAAAAGTAGAAAACCAAGTTTACAGTACAGTGTACGATGAATCTAGTGCAAAATTCATAGTTCTCCACCTTTATATTCACAAGCCAAGCGGAGAGGGCAGTGGATCTGCAGTTCCACTGCTGTCTCACCGTACTTGGCTTCTGGTTTTTGTATTTTTCTTTACTGTTACTCTCTTTCACTCGGGTAACCACCCGGGATGCCCCAGAACCTCCATTGGTGCCATCCCCATCCTCTATATGGCTCCATTACTAGTCGTGTACTATGAGAGAGGCATTGAGATTAAGGTATATATTTAAAATTAAGGAAAAAATAAATTGTTGATCTAAAAGATATAAACAAATTATTTTTAAAATCGAATATTTTGATTAGTTTTCTTTATCGAACCGTAACAATAACAATGGCAAAACGGTGCTTCTCATTATTATCATTTTAACTTGGGATAACAAATTCAACTATTAATAATTTTTTGTAGATTTTGGATTTTTGGGGATGGTAGTTGATTTTGGATTTTGAGGTTTGATAAAGAAGATGGCTTCTTTGTTATTTTTTATTTTTTTTGGGTATATTTTTTACCTTTTATTTTTTGGGGGTGTATTTGGTTAGTTTTCAATCACTTTTTTATTTTTTATTGTTTTTTGCTTTTTAGTTTATTTAAAGCGAATGACAATTTCGTCATAAAGGACCTACTATATCAAGTTTTTCAAACGTTGGAGATGTCTGGTGCTATTTTTTAAGATTAGGGGCATATCCCTAACGTTTTTGAAAGGTTGGGGACCTTTGATGCAATTATCCATTTTTTAATGTGGTAATGATAAAATTAAAGGATAATTGCATCAAAGGTTCCCAACGTTAAAATCTTTGGGGATATGCCCCTAACCTAAAAAAATAACACCACACATTCCCAACTTATGAAAAACTTGGTGTGGTAGGTCCTTTATGACCAAATTGTTATTCTCTTTAAATAAACAAAAAAAAAAAAAAAAACAAAAACAAAAACAAAAAACAAGAAAAAAGAAAAACATAATTGAAAACTAATCATATGTACACAAAAAAAATAAAAAGTAAAAAATGTACCCAAAAAAATTAAAAAGTAACAAATATGTCATCTTCTCCAAAAAGTCCTAAAAATTTATTTGTACCAAATTTACAAAAAAATAACACAAACTCACCAAAAAAAAATCACTAATTTCTTCAGGTAGTGTCTCTTATCTCGGCGGCCCATTTACCCCACAATGGCTGCTGGACGCCCCTGAACTTCTGATCACCACCACTAGTTGCCTTCTGCTCCGCCCCATTCACTTTCATTGGCTTCTACTTGACTTAAAGCTCACTGCTAATGTCATTGACACGAGTTTTTCCAGCTTTTTCGATTATGATTACTTGAATGTATTTCTAAATCTCGTCGTCCTCTTCATCGCCGGAAGAGCCTGTTGCATTTGGGTCAGTTACTGTTATCCGAAGAGTTATGTGAATATTAGATTTCTGCTATTTTTGGGGTTTAGATTTGAGGTTTTAGTGATTTTTTTGGTAATATTTTGATGCTCGGTGAATTTTACCGACCATAATATACTGTTATCTATTAACACCTTCAAGATTCAAACTCCCAAGTACTGTTTTCCGACGAATTTGGTACAAATAAAATTTTAAGACTTTTTACAGAAGATGACCTATTTGTTACTTTTTATTTTTTTGGAGTACATATGGTTAGTTTTCAATTATATTTTTCTTTTTGCTTATTTTTTTTTTTTTTTTGTTTATTTAAAGGGAATGTTAATTTGGTCATAAAGGACCTACTACGCCAAGTTTTTCATACGTTGGAGATGTGTAATACTATTTTTTTAGGTTAGGGGTATATTCCCAATAATTTTGAAACGTTGGAGACCTTTGATGCAATTATCCCTAAAATTGAAGTTTGAATTTTAAATAATATGATTAATTAATAATAATAAGGGAAATTGATGCAAATAGTCCATAACCTTTGCCATTAGTGTGGAAATGGTCCATAATCTTTATTTTTTTGCGTAGTAGTCCCTAATATTTGTGTTTTTGTGCGCAATTGGTCCTTATTTAATGAAAAAGACAAATATGCTTAATTAAAGAAATTTTCAATTGGATTTTTAACCTTTGCAAAAAGTACAAATGTGTTTGATACTTTTATTTTTTTTATAAAAAAAAAGAAACTAACAAATTGGTAATGTACTAAATTATTTTGTAGATTTTACGAACTATTATAAAATAATTAAAATTTAAGCTCATAATTATTAACAAACGTGTTAATTAAAATTATTTTATTATTATTAAGTAATCATATTATTTAAAATTCAAACTTTAATTTTATCGTTATAACATAAAAAGAAAAATAATCACAAACTTGATGCTCAAATATTTTTATTTAATTGAGTTATTCGTTTATTAACTATAAATATTAGAGCTCAAATTGTGTTGTTCATATTTTAATTTATCGTTCAAAAATAAAGAATACATAACGTGTAAACTAATTTTTGTTACTATTTTTATGTTAACAAACATAATAAAGAGTAATTTATATTACTTACGATTTTTTCGTAAGTGATATTAATCAGTTTTAAAGACCAAAAATTGTTTTCACATGTCACCTACAGAAAATCAGTAGGTGACGAGTAATTCATATGGATAAAAAATATTTCGACCTTTCAGCGAAGGATTATCAGTAGGTAACGAGTCATTTTTATTACATACGGACAATCTGTAGGTGATATTAATCAATTTGGAAGACCAATTTTTTTTTTTTTTTTGGACCTTTCACCAATGGAATATTCGTTGGTATAGAGTGATTCGTAAGTTTAAAAAATATTTTGACCTTTCAGCTACGGATTATTCGTAGGTAACAGGTCATTTTTATTACACACGGACATTCAATGGGTGATATTAATCAGTTTTGAAGACCAATTTTTTTTTTCAACTTTTCACCAATGGAATATTCATCGGCAAAGAGTGATTCATAAGTCGAAAAAATATTTCGACCTTTTAGCTACAGATTATCCATAGGTAATGAGTCATTTTTATTACACACAGACATTCCGTAGGTGATATTAATCAATTTTGAATACCAAATATTTTTTTGACCTTTTACTAATAGAATATTCGTTGGTGAAGAGTGATTCATAAGGTGAAAAATTATTTCGACTTATCAGCTATGGATTATCTGTAGGTAGTGAGTCATTTTTATTACATACTGATATTTAGTAAGTGATATTAATCAATTTTGAAGACCAATTTTTTTTTTTTTTCGACATTTCACCAATGGAAAATTAGTTGGTGAAGAGTGATTCATAAGTAGAAAAAATATTTCGACCTATCAGCTACGGATTATCCATAAGTAACGAGTCATTTTTATTACATATGGTTGATATTAATCAATTTTGAAAACAATTTTTTTTCGACCTTTCACCAATAGAATATTCGTTGGTGAAGAGTAATTCATAAGTCGTAAAAATATTTTGACCTATCACCTACATATAATACGTATGTGATATTAATATTTTAATCATTGAGTTACGGAAAGTATGTTGGTGAAGATTAAATCTTGTTACCCACACATTTTCCATGAGTAATGTATATCAAATTTTGAAAATGAAAAAAAATTCAACTATATGGAGTTGAAGGTTAATTAATTAAAGAATAGTCATACATTAAGTTTCATTCATTTAACATTCGAATTTTTTACAACAAAGTTATACAATTACAAAAATAAAAAAGATTCACACTATAATCCCGTGCGAAAAAAATATAGGTGGAGTTGTTTACCTATTGTACGACATCCATTTAGTTGGACATTTCGTGTTTAAATGTGAAAGTAAATAACCTGTATCATTATTTTATACATCATTTCATACAGTTTGTACAGCTTTAATGTGATATTTTAAATTTAAGTATTAACACAATAAAATAAATACTAAAATATGATTTTATTCTCAATTCTTGCTAAAGAGAATTTAGTGTTAAATTATGTAGCTTTGTTATTGTCTTTAATAGAATTTGTACGCAGATCAATTAAATTTTTAATAATTATTTAAAGCTAAAATAAAAATAAACATAAAAATTGATGATAAAATTAATAATTCATTAGCAACAGCAAAACCCGTTTTTAAAACTTTCAATTTCCATCAACAACTGAAAATCTGTAGCAAAATCCTTGTTTAATTTTCAATTTCCACCAGCAACTGAACATCTGTAGTCAAAGTCCATTTTAAAATTTTGTATTTAAATAAACCAATTTTTGTAAAATTCTAACCGACACTTCAGCCCATTTAAGAGTAACCTGTGAATTGTGATGAACGATCCAATTAGCCCTTCAATTCAAGATCTAATTAACCCTCTTCAATTCAAGACCTAAACCAAAACTCTAATTAACCGTCTGAAGAAGGGCCCTCCTCAATCGCTGTGCCGTCGGTCGCTGTGATCTCGCCGCCAGTCGCTGTGAACTCTCACCGCCAGTCGCGACCGGCCGTGCATATTGCAGGTGAGCATTTGAAAATAAAAGAAATTATTTCATGTTTGAGAAGTTGAAAAAGGGAAGACGACTTGTGGAGTTGTGGTTCACCGTTGACTGCCAATTTGGGATGATGGTATTTTGAAATTTGATTCAATTGGTTTCAGTTTGTAAATGCGAAAAAGTTAATTAGTTCAATTTGATTGAACCATTTGCCTAACATATTTTGCTTTATTAGTCCTATATTTAGCCAAAAAAATATAGGACTTCGTAGCAAAGTAAATGAACAATATTTGCGTTTTAAATGTTGATTCAAACAGAAAATGTAGGAAAATCATTTTTATTTTTTTTTAGTTTCCGTACACTCGCTTTATGATATTCTGTGTTGATTTGTTAAATGGATATGGCAATAATACATGTATAAAGAATATATGTCAACAAGAAAAAGTGACACCAATTGACGACAAATTAACGATTTAGATGACTGGGGCATGTTCTGAATAGACCTAAAGAAGCTCTGATTCACAAGAGTAATGCAAGGAAACCCTTTATTCTATATGACACTAAGCATTCTGTCATGTCTTGGGCCTTTACCAACGGAAATTCCATTGGTGGTAACTTCAGCCATTACCTACAAAAATTCCGTAGGTAATGGCACACACTTTTACCAACGGAAATTCCGTTTGTGAAAATCACCAATGGAATTTTCGTTGGTAACTTTCAGCGATCCTCAAAATAGAGATTGCACAAATTCCATTGGTGACGATCATTAGGCACGGATATAGTGGTTTCAGCAACCGAAAATCAATGTCTATTGCCACGATTTTTTGTAGTGTGTCGGCAAAGGTGATTGAATCACCACACGACGACTGCATAGCTTGTGAGAGACTGAATGCTTCCAGATCATCAATTGATGCTGATGGAGAAGATGACCTCGTGGATGAGGAAGCACCCGAGGAACTGGAGGATAGTTCAAATGAGCTAGTCGGCGATGAACTTCAGTTGGTAGAAAGGGGTAAAAGGTTTCAAAACTTCAAGGTTTGTGAAGCCGAGGTTAGAAATGATGAAGATTATAGAATTTGTGGCCATTTTTTCTGTTCTCAAAAGTTTTACCATGTGAGATGCTTGACTAGTAAGCAGTTGAAATCTTATGGGCCCTGTTGGTATTGCCCTTCTTGTCTGTGTAGAGCTTGTGTCACGGATCCAGACGATGATAAGATTGTTCTATGAGATGGCTGTGATCATGCATATCACATATATTGCATGCAGCCTCCTCGCACTTGCATCCCCAAAGAGAAATGGTTTTGCAAAAAATGTGATGCTGGCCTCCAACGTGTGCGCAGAGCAAAAGGGATTTACGAGAACACACAAAACAAATCTAAAAAGAGAGCCTCAGATGGAACACTGAAGGGAGAAGAGGATTTGAATAAATCTGGCGGTGTTGACATGCTTTTAAATGCAGCCAAAACTCTGAACTATGAGGAGAATCAGGCAGCCACGGGGTTGAATAGTTAAATGAAGTAGCTACATTTTTTGAAGACGAAGAGCCTAACCTTGGGTTTTGTTTGACAGAGGAGTTCATGTACCTGTAGTTTTAGTATAGACCAATGTATGTTGCTTCATCATATAGTGGACTGATATTTTTTACAGATTGATAGACAGACCGACTTTGGTGAAAATTTGGTGGGACAAATCCGCTTTTGCTCAACCGAAGAATTCTAGCACTCTGTGTCTGGTATATTTGTATGATAGCAGTTGCTGAATTGTTTTAGGTTTGTACTTTACAGTAGATACTTTTCATTTTTTCGTGGGAGGAAGGTGTAATCAGAAGATATGCCTCGTATGTTGTAAAATTGGATTACAATATTGAAGTTTGGAGCATTTCCCTCCTTGAAAATCAGGCCAAGAGAAACATTTGTTTAACTCACGTTGGGCTATTTTGAAACTTTTCAAGATATTCAATTAGAAATCTTGTTTTTCAAAAGTGTTGTAACTGTCGTTTCTTCAATTTTTCCTCTCTATTCCATTTTGGGCACACCTTTATGGAATGTTTGGCATATAATATTGGATTAGACTGAATTTAATAAGGGCTTGTTCGGTAGAGTTTTTTTTTGAGAAAAAATGGGTTTTTTTTTGTTACTTTTTGACTTTTCAAAGGTTTTGGTAGTGTAAAAATGGTTGAAAAGTCAAAAATTGTAGACAAAAAAATGGGTTTTTTTGGATAAAATGGCAACCGAACAAGTTCTAATACAATATATTAGATTTTAGTTTCTCTTTAATATTCGGTTTTAGTACTTTACCAAACACGCCCATTAGTTATGTGCCAGAGATTTGCCGAACTTGTTCATATAAAAGCTGAATTTTCTTGCAATTTTTTTGAAACCTTTTTGTAGACATTGGAAAATTTCAAGAAACTTATATTTTATTCTAAGAAGTAAATTCACTTATATGTTTGTCAGTGTTTATAAATACTTATAAGCTGGTCAAATATTATCTTTATTCACACATTTTGTAAGATTCGCTACTTATAATTTACAAAAATCTTTATTAAATATACAACTATTATGTCAAGCAATATGTAAAAAAAAAAGATTGAGTAAACCATTCATTAGGCGAGAGTAAAGCCTTCCCAAGTCAATCGGACTGAGTTCAAGCCTCTTTTTTGAGAGGGTGAATATTTTGATCACTTTTAAAACGAGACAAGTAATCGACAAAATTACTTCCACTCCATATTTGTAAAAGAGGGTGAATTCTTTTAATTTTTTTTTTTTTTTTTTTAAAAAGAGAGAAGTAATCTGTAATCAACAAAATTACTTCCACTCCAATACTTGTATACATGAAACGCAGTTCATAAAAACTGGAATACATACCTCAAATCCTCAATATTGAAGAAACATAAAAACAAACAAGTACAAACCTCAAAGACCCAAGGTAGCAATCTGCTACATAAAGTAAACACAGTATTATAACTTTCTACAAATGTTACATTACATAAACACGCACTGTTATTCCTATGTTACATTCAACCTATATAAATTATTACATTACATAATAACATAAACAAGTATAATAAAAAGAAACAGTTGTCGAATTTGGCTCTTTTAATTTCACATGAAGAATTCTAGTTACCAGGACTTATCTTTCCCTTCTTCTTGTGATTCTTGACAGCATCGACCGCAGATTCTACAACTTTCTTCCCAGTCTCAGCAATTTTCTTTCCCACCATTGTTGAAACGTGCTCCTTTCCTTTGGGATAAACGCTTCCGTTCTTTCCCCATTTTGTTGAGTTGCTGCTGCTGGAATCCATTTCTTCTGCTCTTGAAAATGTTTTATATTTTGTATCTTTCTTTTGTTTGTTGGTGTGTCGATGAATTAGCTAGGTAGGTATTTATACAGCAAGAAATCTAGGGTTTTCTTCTAAACTCTTTTTTTCCCCGTGTTTTCCTGTAAATGTTTCTGTAAATTCTATGGGATTTCAAGGAATTACAAGACATACTTTACCAAAAATATCTTGGTAACATTTGAGCTGAAATAAAAATGTAGTAACCAACATTGCGTGTGTATGTTTTGTGGGTGTCTCGCGTGTGTATATATATATATAATATAATATATATATGCACTCTATTTTTTTCCTTTCATTTTCTGTATATATGTAAATTCAAGGAAGAAAACAGGCCTTTGCTTAAGATTTTCTGGAAATGTGGTTGTGTGTTCTTCTGCTAAATTAGATTTTTAATTTTTAATTTTAGTCCTTAAAGGTTTGCACAGTGCATGCATGACTTCCCATTGAAGTTTCGTTGCCGGCCCTCATCCTTCTTGTTATTGTAGTAAACCAACATTAATTTCTGTATATATGTGTGTATATAAGAGTGAAAACCAGAATCTTTTTATGACATGCCATTCCTTGAAATTTCTTAATTATATAAAGTTCCTAGTAATTTACATATTTAGCGTAATTAAGGTAAACTTTTATTCTATGTAATTAATGTAACCATTCTCCCACATTAAACTTGTATATAGGACAGGTACTAACACCCATAAAAAGTCTACGAGTCCACATTTGAAGAAATTGTTTAGGAAAGGCCTGTTTTTCTTCCTTGAAATATTACCATTTATATTGACTCCTCATTGCAGTTTTGTTGGGAAAATTCAAAATAATTAAAAACTTAAAAAAATTCATGATATGTAATGAGGTTAATAATCTATTAATATAAATGTTAATTGATTGTTCCGCCTTGATAAATGGTGAGTACGAAGACCTCTTTATACGTATTTAAGTTCAAAGATAATATTTATACTAAATAGTCGACTCAAAACTAACACGGACAAACAAAATCAATTCGAGTGTTTAATTCCAAATAGAAGTAATTAACAACGATTAATTAGAACTAAAACATGAAGGAAAATAAAATAGGATTTGGGCTTAAATGGTTCTTGACTTTTGTTCTTTATGCGATTTTGGTTCTTAATTTTTAATTTTTGTCAGAGATTGCATTGAATCTATGCCTTTAAGTACTCAAATGGTCCTTTTAGACGATTGGTGGTCAAGCTAAGTCCCACATGCAACTAGTTGTATTTTGTGCTGCGGTAGTCGGATTGGCAATGGACAGCAAAAATTATCTTTATTTTTTCTTCTTGTTTCCAAATTTGTCCGTGCTATAAAACGAAATAACATGAAGGTGAAGACGTGAAGTCACGCACAGCTAGGTTCAAATGGTTTGAAAATCTAATTTAGATATTGTCAAAAAAATTGCAGCTAGGTTCTCATATTTTATGTGTATCTTTTATAGTTCGAATTTATTGTTATTAGTACATTAAGTCCACGTAGCAATGTAGCATCAATGTTGGCCAAATGTCAATCGATTATGTGCCATATAGATAATTAACGGTAACACTATCAATTTATGCTAAGAATTAACAGATTGACCGTTGGTGAACTTATTAGTATATTTCAGCAATTGGTGTTGAAATTTTGTAACTTCAATGACCATTTTATAATTTCGTTGAAACTTTAGTGACCGCCAGTGAAATTAACCAAATTTTAAACTCAGAACACTAATTGTGCATTGATGTGACACGCACGTTACAATCTTTTTTCACTGACCAATGAACGCCGTGGATTTTTATTTAACCTGTATGATTGAGATTGAAAGATGTACATATAATAAGACTCTTGAGAAGTCAAACAATCGAATCCCTTAAATCGTACTGCTAAACAATGAACGGTTTGAAATTTAGGGTTTTCACTGTTCATGCATGGAATTGTCAAACAAACTCACGTCGCGATACAGTCATACAGAGATGTGTTTTTGTGTATCCTCACACACACAGACACAGACACAGACCACACACACATATAGATACAACTCTGAGAGTTATATACACACACGTATAGAGAGAGAGAAAGAGAGAGAGTTGAAAATCAGTGTTTTCTTCCTTGAAATTACGTAAAATTAATGAACAACGGATTGATTAACTGCAAGCAAAGATGAAGAGAGAGAGAGAGAGAGAAAAATAGAGAACTTGGCACGAAAGTGCATATACTTTCAACTGTTATTGAAAAAATAGAGGGAGACGGTATTGAGCGCATGTTGGGTAGTGTTGAAATTATTTTTTAAGTATTTCTAAATTGTGGGTTCTATTTGAATGTGCAGATAATAAATAGAGTGTGACAACCGTGGCTCGTTTTGAAAACAATAATTTCGGAATCTAACATGTCTTTGGATCAGGCATTAAGTTTTCAGAGTTCCATTTTAAGAGGTAAACCTTTTTTGAGACAATGGTTTCACCTCATAAACATCAAACACACAGAGTGTTGGCCATTACATATATTTTATAAGAATTCCAATACACACCCACATCTCCATACATCAACATTTAGAGAAAATCATAAGAAAATGGCTGTTTGCTTCCTTGAAATAACATAGAATTTACAGCAACATTACACAAAACATGAAGAAATTAAAAAAAAAAGGAGGGGGGGGGGGGTTTAGAATAAAACCGTAGCTCTCGTTCTATAAATACTCCTTTCATGATCTTCCTTCGGAAACACACCACAAGCATAAAAAGAGATAGATAGATATAAAGATCAAAACAATATTACAAGGAGAGGAGAGATGAATTCCGACAGCAGTGCCAGAAGATCAGGCGAAAATGGAAGTGTTTTTCCAAAAGAAAAGGAACATGTTTCAACAATGGTGGGCAAGAAAATAGCTGAAGCTGGGAAGAAAGCTGTCGAATCTGCAGTTGATGCTGTCAAGAAGCACAAGAATAAGGGAAAGATAGATCCTGATTATTACAATAATGTGTTGGAGAACTAAATCACATTTGAGAAGTCTGTTTATCATTTATGCGTCTTTAATTAGATTATTATGTATGCATGCATTTGGTTATTTTAAGACATGTACGTGGTTGAATTTGATATTTTCAGACCTAAGTTAAACTTTAAAAATTAGTCCTTTAAATCGTAGTGTGCATTCAATTTTTTTGTTCTTCATAAACGTTTTATAGAAATTAGAAAGATAAAATGAAAATCATAGTTTGATGTGCACATAAATATGAAAATAACACAAACAAATAGTCATGAAGTGCTTATTCGTCTTATTCGAACATTTTGCACAACTTTCTTTGTAAAATGGTCATGATTCAACTCAATTTTGACAAGATTTGTGCGTAAAAAAGAAAAAAAAAAATTCTTTCATATTTTGAAATTGAAAATGAAAAAAAAAAAGAAGTTTGAAAGATTGAGTAGGTGTTAAGCATAGTACTTTGCCACCTTTAGAAAAATTAGCTTGTGTATCTCGCGTGCAAAAATTAACATCCACGGAATTATGTTAAAATGACGAAATATATGAAACCAAAAGGACGTTGGGGATTGAAAAGTCTAATTATAAAGATTGGAGAAGAATTTGCTAGAGGCACTAAAGGTTGTGGATTAATTGTGCAAATTTCCCAAAATATAAAGAAAATAACAAATTGTATAGTTGGAGAAACCCATCATAAAACTTTTACCACTATATCATAACTATTTGTTGTCACACAACTAAATTTTTAATTTTTTATGATCTGTTTTTTTTTTAAAAAAAAAAAATTCAAAAAAATTAAAAGAAAACGGAAAAGTTTGGGCCCCAAAAAATTTGGGATTAGGCGTTCGTCTCTTGGGATTCGTCTCAAGTTTTGGCCTGCATAGTGTCCAGAAAGTCCTTTGTATTATATACATTTAGAATTTGTATGATTTTGTTTAAAAATTTACTAAAAAGTGGAAGTCAAAATCAATGATTAATTCTAATCATATATTTTCTAGGACCTACAGCTTTTATCAATTTTTCGACTACAAATTTCATAATTTTTTTTTTTATCAAAATCTACTAAAAGTATATATTTTAGCAAAATCAAACAAGTACTAATTTTATTTAGAGCAAATTCTATGAAGTCGTGTAAAGTTGTGTATATTAAAGATTAATGCAGAACAAAGGGGTTATTTTGGTATATAGCCTACAAAATGTATATTAAAGATTAATGCAGAACAAAGGGGTTATTTTGGTATATTTTTCCCTATTTTCCTAGTCTCTACAAATTGGTATCGATGTTGAAAAAGAAAAAACAATGATAAGCTTGTTACCTTCGTGGCATAGAAGAGTTAATTTGACTATTAAGAGCGATTTAATGAATTGTGTTTTGAATCTCATGATTTATAGAGCATTGTTGAAGAGCAACGACTAAAATAAAACACTACAAGAAAAGAGGAGTAAAAGTCGTCCCTATAGGTACAAATGTCGTCCCTATAGGTGTACAGGGACGACATAGTCGTCCCTAACGATCGTCCCAATAAACCCGTCCTAGTAAGTCAACAGAGACGACAATAGTCGTCCCAATAGCTTCAAGATTTATAGGGACGACTTTTGTCGTCCCTATAGCCCTTATTTTCGTCTTCTACAATCGTCGAATTATTCGTTTCAACAGATCAATTGGGACGACAATAGTCGTCCCAATAGTTCGACATATTGGGACGACAATAGTCGTCCCAATAGGTCGAACATATAGAGACGACTTATTGTCGTCCCAATAGGTCGAACCTATTGGGACGACTTATTGTCGTCCCAATTGGTGTCCACTATTGGGATGACTATAAGTCGTCCCAATAGGTTGAACTATTGGGACGACAATAGTCGTCCCAATAGACAAAATATCCATCTTAAATGTTTTTTTTTTTTAAATTTATTTATTCTAATAAATAATAACACTTTCTTTACTAATTTAATGAATTTAATAACAATGGAAACATGAAATAAAAAGTTTTAAAATAACATAAATAATATTAATTATATTATGGACAAAAACAAATTGTATCAAAACATCTTAAAAAACCATGCACAATAACTTCCATCACAAAATAACCATAATGTACAAAACAAAAGTATTTACAAATAAAAATTGATAGAGAGAGGAAGACTAAAGATCAGATAAATAATCTTCGTCCCTAGAAGAATCTAACTCTTCTTCATGCGTCGGCGACAGGGGAGGTGGTGGTGGCGGTGTCGGCAGCTGAATTCCCGGCATGACAGATTGCAGATTACTCGTTAACAGTGTGATAAATTCATTCATTTGCTGCATGTATGTCTCCATTTTGGACTTCAATGCATTGGTTGCCTGAATAGATTCACTGGTACTGTGTTGGTCCCGCAATCTCGTAGTGGATGAGTGAGAGCAGGAAGTGCCCCTCAGAACCCGTCCAACTGCGCGCCGGTGTCCCCTCCTCTCTCCCAGGACCTTAAGAACAACGTCATTCTCGTTGACTGCCACGCTGCTGGAGCTAGCTTGCTGCGTTTGCTCTTCCCGTTCCTCCACCATTTTTTCCTTACATAATCAAATTTAAAATATTTGTCAAGAAAATGTGAAACTGAAATAATGCTCAGTACTACATCACTTTGTATTAACTTGTACGTACATAATCTGACGCAGCCCTTTCGTTCACCCACTCGCCATTTCGCTGATGGTTGACTTTAAATGTTTCAATGACACTCGGCCACTCCTGGGTCTGGCGGTCCCGCTGTATACGTATGCATATGAAATGAATAACTGAAACGTCATGAAGACATTGAAAATGAAATTATGGATGACAAATAATATCTGTTACCATATCGAAACGCGTGGCAACTATAGTTTTTGACCCCTGCAGGCTAGTATACTTTATTTTTTCCCTGTTAATTTTGTTCGTCATTGAAACATCCTATAAAAAATAAAATGAAATAATTACAATGTTAATATTAATATTTAATGGAAATTCAATTAATTAAATAAAACGAATTGTGCTTACCTTAAATTTTTGACTCGACGAGTGCTCTATGCACTTTTCCCATACCTCCGTCGTCAGGCCACGGTAAGGTACGGAAGTACCTTTATCTCTTATGTATGCATTCACATCGGACTTGTACTGACGATATCTTCGGGCCGCTATATCTTCGATACCGTCAACAATGAGCTTGTAATCATCGTTGGAGTAACGGCTTGGATTGACATCAAAATATTCCTATAGCAAATCACTTATGTATGAAGTTAGACTTTATTAAAAGTACTTACGGTATAAAATGACAGCTAATTTACTTACGTATACGCAGCCCGTGGCACGGGCTTTTTGTTCCTCTGGAACATTCGCCCATCTATCGAAGTAGGGGTGCACAAATTGTCTCACACGTGTTCCTACAACCCTCGATACGTATTTTTGGTTGTCTCCTGTAGGTAAATATGTCCCTTCTTTTGTATCAAACTCTATGGTGAGGGGTCTTTTTCCGTTAGACTCGAACAGTTTCACAAGATGTAACGATCTCGAAGGGCCCCGTTTTTTAGCCGCAGTCGCTACGAATTAAAAAAAAATACAAATTGGTTTACTATGTAAATGACTATGAATACACTCCATGTTTTGCCAAAATAATGATCTTACCTGTCTGGCAATCCACTTGTAGACTATTTGCATGCTGATGTGGAGGCTCATCTCCACCATCACCTCCATGGTGTAATACATTGGCCATTATATCTTCGTCAATATCTAGATGACCAACAAATTTTATAAGCTTTCACTAATTGAATAAAATAATCACAAGGTGAAAATGATCTTATTCTATTATAAAACAAACTACAATTTAAACGTATAATTGTGTAAAGAGTGAGATATACAAATGAATAGATAGATAAACGTATATAGTATTTGAGATGATCAATTTTTAGAAGGATCCCAAATGTCAAACTATCCTAGCAAGTAGCAAATAGTTCGGCAAAAAAAAAACTCAGATATGTGCTCGGTCGACAAATCGGTCGACCGGATGAGTCGACCGTTTGAGCAGGGACCAGCAGAGAGCTGAAACGGTCGACCGTATGGTCGACCGGCTACATCATCCGTTTCAACAGAATCATGAGAATTAGGCCTAGGTGTCATACGGTCGACCGGATTACAAAAACGGTCGACCGTAATAAACTAATTTTGCCTGACTTTGAAGAATAGATTTCACTAATTTCTCCACAATAAGAAAAAACCGACATCTCAACTTCACCAAGTGACAGAAAAAATGAACATTTATCAATTATCTCCTCTCAATACTGCAAATGCAGAGTTCATAACTTCTGACACTGTATGTAGACAAGTAAATTCTGTACAAATTTGTGGGAGGTTCCATGGAAGTGGTGAAGTACCTGATAAAGAAGAGGAGCGTACTTCAAGTTCTTGATATCCTCACCAGGAAAGAAAATGGGTTTGTAGAACACTTTCTGGAAGGTTGCTCATATATGGCCACCAGAAGGAACCAGTTGTCTCTCTTTCTTGTAGAAGCTTCAGACCCAGTTTCATAGCCCACAGCTTCTCTGTTGCTCGCTCCAAATGTCCTTCTTTACTCCGGAAGCAAAGTTCAATAGCCTAATTTGATAAGGAACATATCTTCTCTTGTATACCAAAATCTCATTACTCAACCCTATTTCATCAAATCAAAAAACCCACGAAATTGAAAGAGGGTAGAAGGGTTGGAGATGATTCTTGATGGAGGTTTGGTTGTGGAGTGTAGAATTCCTTTTGATGAACACGAGGGGAAGTCTGATTTTGGGGGGGAGAAATGGCATTTGGTGGGAAATGAAAATCATAAGTCTGAATGTGTTCCGGTTGATTTTGTAAAATTTCAGGCTCTACAGGGACGATTAAAGTCGTCCCAAAAAATAAATAAGCTGAGCACAGTGCCCGTGCGCCAATACGGTCGACCGTTTGTGTCGTCCGTTTGAGCAGAGAGGCCAAACGGTCGACCGTATCGTCGACCGGCTACCTTATCCGTTTGAACAGAGTTCCACCATTTAGGCCTAGCACACAAACGGTCGACCGTATTACACAAACGGTCGACCGTTTTAACCTCATTTTCAACCGTTTGAGCAGAAACGTCATTATCAAATTTATGTTCAAATTTAGTACTTGTCAAATTATGTTAACGTCATTATTTAAATAATGCAAATAAAAAAGTACAAAACATATTATCAAAGTGTTATTCAATTGCGAATTTCATACTAAGTAACAGAGTACAATATGACAAAGTGTTGTTTTGATCACTCATAGTCACTATCATTACTTCTATCAGCATCATCGTCATCTTCGACACTGGGGCAGTCTGTCTCCGTGTCTGACGCCTCATACTCACCTCCATTTTCGCCCTCATCGTCCTCGTCCTCATTATCCTCATCCGTATCGTTAATAAAATTATATTCGTCTCCACTAACATTCGACGATGACGCTCTCTTAGCAGGACGATCCAACTGAATGGCGTCAATGTCGTCCCGTTGCATAGTAATGTGGTCTATATTGCCAAGATCAACAAACAGCGAGAAGTTTGATGAGCTATCATCGTGCAGCAAATCTATCTCAGTCAAAACCCTCGATGGCGTATCCCACGTAGTACGATGATTGACTTCTTGAACCACTCGCCAGTTATGACTACGTGCCGGGTCATCAATGTAGAACACTTGCCTCGCTTGCAAAGCAAGTATGAACTGGTCATCTTTGTAAGCCTCTCTGCTAATGTCAATGATTGTGATGTTGTTCTCTGTGACCTTACTTTTTCCGTCACACTTAAACCATCTGCACCGAAACACCACCACTGAGAAACCGTTTATGTATGAAAGCTCCAATATATCCTGAAGCTGCCCGTAAAATATTTCACCACCGCTCCCTGCAATACTCACACCACTATTTTGTGTTTTACGTCGGATATCACGATCATAAGTTAGAAATCGAACTCCGTTCACGATACATGCTGGGTAGGAATGCACGACAGCATTTGGCCGAGACGCCAAAGATAGCAATTCTGCTGACACAGCATCAGCGTGTATCCGATGTAGACCATAAATCTGTGTTAATAATATGTGAAGTCATTAACCGATCAAACATTATACTAACTGTCAATGCAAACATTATTATTGTTCTACCTTCGTATGAAACCAAGCAGGAAATTCGATTCTATGCAACTGGTTAACATTGGTAACTCCACGAGTCTCCAACTGATCCTTGTGCTCACTGTTGATAGTAAAAATTACATTGAGCAATTGTTATTATAATTAAACATTTTAATGTTAAATATAATGAAAATAATTAGTAACTACTCACTTTAAGAACGTTTCAATCTCCGGACAGTTGTTCAGTACATAAAACTCAGCTTGAGCTCGAACATCACTTTCGAGGACAACTAAACTTCTCTTTCCTATAGGACGACATTGGGAATCAAAAATAGATAGCTGCTTTTTGGGAACGCATAGATCTTCATTTCGCTCTGGTCGGTTGAATCGTGTCTCGACGTCTTCGAAATACCGTGAACAAAATGTCAATGCTTCCTCAACAACATATCCTTTGGCTATAGAACCCTCAGGCTTCGATTGATTTCGCACATAGTCCTTTAGTTTCTTCAGATATCTCTCAAAAGGATACATCCACCTCATGTAAACGGGCCCACCAAGAATTGCCTCTTCAGGCAAATGCATCACAAGGTGAATCATAATGTAAAAAAAGCCGGTGGAAAGATTCGTTCAAGCTTGCACAATATGAGGATGAGCTGTTGTTGAGCATCCACCATGTCGCTAACCTTTATAGACCTGGCACACAATTTTTTGAAAAATGTACAAAGTTCAGTGATAGTGGATGAAATTGCCTTGTTTAGAAAAGCTCGACACACGACGGGCAACAATCTTTGCATGAGGATATGACAATCATGTGACTTCAAACCAATTATTCGGCTTTCATTAGGTGCAACGTTCTTTCTCAGATTCGATGCAAAACCATCGGGAAATTTGACATTCCGTATAAAATTGCAAAACTTTCGAGGATCTGCATTAATAAACGTGTACTGTGCTGCAGGCTTCATCAATCTCTCTTTGTCTTCGTACAAGTGCAGCTCGTGTCTGATATTTAATTTCATCAAATCACGTCTCGCGTTGTCTGTATCCTTAGACTTATGAGGATCGCCCAACAATGTACCCAACAAACTATCGCAGACATTCTTTTCTACATGCATGACATCGAGATTGTGTTTCAACTCATTTGTCGACCAATAGGGCAACTCATAGAAAATGCTCTTCTTTCTCCAGTTTAGCTCATCCTTGTCCCTTTTTCTTTTAACACCCCCATAGCTTGGGTGTTTTCCAGGTGTTCTAATTTTCACACGACTAAGTTGCTGTAGGATATCTGAACTAGTCAATTGAGGCGGTGGCCCACGTCTCTCTGTTTGTCCATTGAAAGTACGGTCATTTCGCCAATGATGAGTACTTGGTAAGAAACGTCGATGACCCACATAAGCCGTCTTACCAATGACACGCGTCGAAGGTGTCTCTTCATTACAAGTCGGACATGCGTCGTAACCCTGACCGCTCCACCCTGACAAACTGCTACGAGCAGGGAAATCACTAACTGTCCATAATAGCGCTGCTCGCATTCTGAATATACAGTTATTATTTGATACGTCACGCGTATCGATACCAGATGTCCACAATTCCTTCAACTCATCCACTAATGGCCGTAAAAATACATCCATATCTTTGCCTGGTGATTGGGGACCTGGGATCAAAAGGGTTAGCATTAAATTTTCTTCTTTCATACATAGCCAAGGCGGTAGATTATAAGTTGCCAAAACCACCGGCCACATGCTGTAAGACTGACTCATATTACTGAAAGGATTGAAACCATCTGACGATAATCCCAGTCGAACATTTCTTATCTCACATGCAAAATCAGGGTGATTTTTGTCGAAGGCCCGCCAAGCTTTTCCATCCACGGGATGACCCATTTCATCATTGTCTGTCGAGCGACCTGTATTATGCCACCTCATTAGTCGAGCAGTATGTGTTGTTGCAAACAAACGCTTCAGTCTAGGGGTCAATGGAAAATAACGCAACACTTTATGCGAGACATTTTTCCCAGAGGATTTGCCAGCTATTTGCAACCAACGACTTTCGCAGCAGACTGGACAAATTTCTTTATCAGCGTTTTCCTTCCAAAATAACGCACAATCATTCCTACAAACATGAATATTTTCGTACCCCAATCCCAACTTCGACATTAATTTTTTAGCCTCGTAGTGAGAGTCAACAAGATTGATTTTGGGGAAGGCCAATTTTAACAACTTCAATAGCCCATCTACAGATTTATTTGTCCACTTATTGACCACCTTCAAATGCATCAGCTTAGTTAAAAAGTTTAGAGACGAGAAAGAAGATACTCCTGGATACAACTCTGAATGCATAGCATCGAACAAAGCGTCATAACTTAAATCAGAAGTTGCAGCAGATGATTCATCCCTGACCACATCGTTAAGAATATCCGCCATCTCATCTTCTGCAACAAGCCCTTCGTTCTGTCCTTGCATATTCACAGGCCCTTCCTCACTCTCCCCGTGATAAATCCACCTCTCGTCGTTCTCATAAAAACCGTGACGAAATATGTGAGACTCAACATCATCTACCAATTGCATCATCATGTTTATACATCTTTTGCACGGACATTGAATCATCCCCCTATCATTTGCTAATGGCCTCGCCATATTTATGAATGCTTTAAGACCATGCCAAAACTCTACAGACTTTGCCCGTTTTCTATTCAACTTTATCCAACTCTTATCAATTTCCATTTCCGCTTTAGATTTGCTGCAAAAAAAAATAACAATAATTAAGTGCAGTATACAAGTGGTGTGAGAATGTTCTAACTCCTTGTCCCTCCAATACTAATTTCAGGTATGGGCCCTAGCCATTCGACATTGATTTGTAAAATTATGAGTTGTGTTCATTATTTCTATTATTGCCTATGTTTCACGTGTAAATTTCGGCAGCATCTCCCTTCTATTCTCCTAAGTGCGCGCACTATATTAAACATAGTCCACACCCGGAGAATAAAATGGAGACAATATCAAAAATCATACGTGATAGTCGAGGCAATCATAGAAAAAATGTATGATACAACAACTCGTAACTTACAAATCAATGTCAAACTGTCCGAAACAGGACAATTCAAGGATTAGTTTGTAAACATCAAACAACCTAAAATGAGGTTGTGTGTGCTGATAAGTGTAATTTATACACTTATATTGATTCCTTAAATGAAGAGTTTTTGTATAATTCTAAGTATTTTAGAGTCGATATCTATTGAGTTTTTGTTCATTTTTGTGATTGTAGGACAAAATCCCCGAACTCAAGTCACATTGGTGAAATCGGCGAGTAAATGAGAATAAATTGAGTTTTTGAAGTGAATATCAAGAGCCAAATATTAGAGGATGAGAAAAAAGATACATCAATAGATTTAAGGTGTGTTAGAGTGACAATGAAGAGTTGAAGTGAAGGATCAAACACCCGAAAGCCGAAGAAGCAAATTGAGAAACTACAACCGAAGCATGTGGAGGAATTAGAGCACAACCTTTGGTACAAAGATTTTCATAAGGCAAATGATATACCATTGGAAATATAATTGAATTACGGTTCTAACGCTTTTTACGGATTGCAATTTGGAGTTTCCTACAAGAAGTTATGGCCGTTTGAAAATCAGTCGCCGGCGGGACAGAACTCTGTCCGCTCGAGCGGACCGGAGGCTCGCTCGAGCGGACCTTCGGCCGAAAACCTGCTCGTTCTGTCCGCTTGAGCGGCCGTGGCACCTGCTTGGGCGGACAGATCTACGGCCAAAGACTTATTTAGGTTAAAAATCTATTTTTGGAAGATTTTTGGAGACTTTGGGTACAAAATTCAACCCTAATTGAACCCATATAAATAGGAAAACTCTTATAACATTGAGGAGCCGAAAATTGGAAGGAAAGAAAGGACGAAAACACAAATCTTTGGAGGACGAATCTCTCTTCCGGCAATTGGGAAGCAAGAACGAAGGCAAGGAAGCACCGGATTTATGTGACACCTCGTTTGAAGACTTTCAACCGGGTTAAATCCAAACTTTTTCTTCTCTTCTTGTAACCAAATTATCCGGGTGATGAATTCTCCATTTATCTATTATTTTTGTATTCGAATTATGGTAGGCTAAACTTTTTATGCTATGGATGATGATGTAAACCTTATTATGTTCTTTTAATTCATGAATTCCTTTTCTTAATCCTAATTTATGATTTATTGATTTATGCCATGGATTGGATGTCCGTTTAAATGATTGATCACCATTTGAATGCGTTTGTGATTTATTTTCGTTTCTGAAAGGTTCAAAATAAATTAGCTCATTATGGTTATAAACACCAAGTCAATAGAAATTAGGAATAATTTCCTATGCTTGGTGCAATCAATTTAGACAATCTTGCCGTTAAATGCGTTTTCATGTATTCGTATTCAAAATAGGAATATTTTGGAACTTATATGAAAATAGGTCAAATTCTACTCGACAGAGATTTTTAGACAATTAAGGATTGTCGATTGTCAAATTAAGATTTATTTGGATTAGGAAGTATGGATTCATGGATTAAAGTAAATATAAAGGGTGGAGTCGGATTCCTAGCATAATTTATTTATCTGTGTTTTTCTCGAAATCAGTAGGCAACTCTCATTTATTAAGCTAAATTAGTCCTGTTCAACATTAAAATCACAACAACCAAATCTTATTGTGTTTATTCAATTTAAGTTAGAATTAATTTACTTTTGGCTAATACAAATCATAGTCCTCGTGGGAACGATACTCTTTTACTCATTTTTACTATTACTTGTCAACGAACCCGTACGCTTGCGGGATTTCACCGTACAAGTTTTTGGCGCCGTTGCCGGGGATTAAGATTTTTAGCTTAAGTTTTGTTAATTTTAGCTTGAATTTGAATTTTTTTTCTTTTTATTATTATTATTTTTTTTCTTTGTTTACTCTAGTATTTCTTTTTGCTTTTTTTCTGGCAGTTGCAGTCGTTTTATGCTTGATTTAGAAGATCTCGACCTTTTGTCATTTGATCCCGAGATCAAAATAACCTTTTGTCATCAAAGAAGAGGACAGAGAAATACACCAATAACAACAAACCAAGATGACAGGATCTGAGATTGATGAGGACGATATGCTTGTTGGAGATGTCTTCGCAATGTACCAGGCTAATACATCGAGAAATGTTGCAACTTCTGAGATTGATGATGACGACATGCTTGTTGGAGATGTCTTTGCAATGCACCAGACTTCAACTTGTCTACTAACGAATTCATTCACATCGAACTTTGAAGAAGTCAACTATACTCAGAATTTTCCGCGTCAACAGAACAACCCTTACTCCAACACTTATAATCTGGGATGGAGAAATCATCCAAATTTCTCTTGGGGTAACCATCAGAATCAGGGAAATCAAAGTCAAGGAACACCATCTGGATTTCAACAACTTGGATTCCAACAGCAGCAGGAGAACAAGCCATCGTTGGAAGACTTAATGTATCAGTACATTAACAAAACTGATAATACTCTACAACACCAACAGGCTTCACTTAAAAATCTGGAAACTCAGATTGGACAGATAGTAGCAACTTTATTTGGGAGTTCACAAGGCACCTTCCCAAGTGACACTGAAGCCAAGCCAATGGAACACATGCCAAGCATTACAACAAGGAATGATGAACAACTGCCCGAGATTTTGGACAATATACATGTCATCCAACCAGAGGAGGCACCAATTAAAGAAGAAGATTATGTGGAGAAATTGATGTTAAATGGGCAAAATGAAAAAGTGATAATTAATGATGTTGCACTTATCAAGCAATTACCCGACTCTCCTCTTTATTCTAAAATTGATTTTGTGATCAAGATCGATGAGCAAGTTGAAGTTTTCGTAGTTGTATTCGAGCAAGGTGCTAATATGAAATCATATTTTTATGAGGGGCGCAAATTTAAATTTTTGAAGATAAACGAAAAATGGTGCAAAATCAATAGATGCAAGCAAAGCAAGTCCTCCAAAGCACTATTTAAAGTGCCGTGAAACGATTGCTACAAAGTCAAGCTAACGACTCTAAACAAGCGCTTATTGGGAGGCAACCCAATTTCTAACCCTTTTATTTACTTGCTTTTAAGTAGTAGTTTTAAGTAAAATTTTTGCACCTAGGTTGTCGTCATCCTTTTGTATGAAATTTCTCAATTATCACATAATATATTTCTTGATTTTATAGGCCACTCACAAAGTGTTCGATGAAATACTTTAACCAGAAAATTTCTCCAAAGGACTTGGAAGATTCACTATAAGTTTGGGAAAAATAGCGTGGTCGATTCAAAGTGCTCAAATACTCTAACCATAAAGAAGAATACTAGGGGAGTATCGCGATCCTTCTCTTTATTTTCATAATTTGTCTTCGTACTTACATTGGGACAATGTTGATTTAAGTTTGGGGGTGTAGTCGATTTGTTGAGTCAAGTTTTTATTATTATTTTTTATTTATCTGGAGTATGTAGTGGTAAAAAAAAAAATTTAAAAAAAAAAAAGTCAAATTTTTTTTTTTTATAACATAGTTGGACAACTTGCTAGCTTATTATGATTTCTATTTGGTCTAAGATTAATTGTTGAAAAATGATTGAGTATTGCTACAATGTGCTTAGTTTTGTTAAAATTTCTTATCCGTGTGAGACTTAAGACTACTTTGAGCACATAGCTATTTTTGTTGTTGCTTATGTTTGGAGACAAGTTATGTGATGTAAATGGAGACTTGAGTTTAAGACTTTAGATAGTTTTTTTTGATTTTCATGTACCAGTTGAAAAATTCACTAAACCAACATTTGAGAAAATAAGTTTGGGGTGATTGAGCTGGTAAAGGTGATAGTTTAGAGAAGTGATGATTCAGCTTTTATTGAGAAAATTTATAATTAGTTCAAGTTGACGGGTTGAAGCTAGGCATTGACTATTTTCTAGAATTCTAATCCCAACTTTCAGTCCCAATGAAAGACATTGCACTAGTCAAGGCACATCGAGAAGGAAAAAGTTGTCTATACTGATGTGTGAAAGCTAACCTTGAGTAATCTGGCCCTATGTATCAACAATATATAGGAGACGATCTACCATGGAAGAGGGCTGCCTCAGTATTAGAGCGAAAACTACCTACTGTGGTGAATAAAAAGAAAAAAAGAAAAAAAAAACAAAATTATAAAGAAAAGCAGTAGCAAAAAACAAAATAAAAGTACTGCATTTGCCTGACTAAGTCTTGGACAAGAAAGGAGATTTAGATGCCTAGTTAGTTTGACTTGCTTAGTGATGACCTAGAGACTAGAACACTTGACATCGTGGAGAATCATTGCCTATCTAAACTTCTCCTTAATCAGTTAGATCCTTCTAGCTTAAGATGAAGATTAAAATGTGAATCAAGCCTTGGTTGAAAGTCATTAAGAAGAAGTGATGGATACTTGAATATGGTGTGAAATTTACGAAAGGAGAAAGGAAAATATAACCATTGGGGGTTGGGATTGAAAGACTTAAGAATCTATTTGTTTGCATAACTCTATCCAAATTAAAATAATGACTGAAATAGCTATTAACACACACACACACAAGTTGAACATTGGATAAGTGTTAAAATCTTTTATGTAGCAATATTTAAACATTTTTCTTGAATTAAATGATTAGATCTATACTAGAGGTGAAAGTGGTAAGAAGTCCAACGGTGTGCACATTTTTTTTCCTTGTATGCATTTGAGTCTTTTCTTTATCTTATTTTTGCTCGGGACTAGCAAAAGTTCAAGTTTGGGAGTTTGATAAGTGTAATTTATACACTTATATTGATTCCTTAAATGAAGAGTTTTTGTATAATTCTAAGTATTTTAGAGTCGATATCTATTGAGTTTTTGTTCATTTTTGTGATTGTAGGACAAAATCCCCGAACTCAAGTCACATTGGTGAAATCGGCGAGTAAATGAGAATAAATTGAGTTTTTGAAGTGAATATCAAGAGCCAAATATTAGAGGATGAGAAAAAAGATACATCAATAGATTTAAGGTGTGTTAGAGTGACAATGAAGAGTTGAAGTGAAGGATCAAACACCCGAAAGCCGAAGAAGCAAATTGAGAAACTACAACCGAAGCATGTGGAGGAATTAGAGCACAACCTTTGGTACAAAGATTTTCATAAGGCAAATGATATACCATTGGAAAGATAATTGAATTACGGTTCTAACGCTTTTTACGGATTGCAATTTGGAGTTTCCTACAAGAAGTTATGGCCGTTTGAAAATCAGTCGCCGGCGGGACAGAACTCTGTCCGCTCGAGCGGACCGGAGGCTCGCTCGAGCGGACCTTCGGCCGAAAACCTGCTCGTTCTGTCCGCTTGAGCGGCCGTGGCACCTGCTTGGGCGGACAGATCTACGGCCAAAGACTTATTTAGGTTAAAAATCTATTTTTGGAAGATTTTTGGAGACTTTGGGTACAAAATTCAACCCTAATTGAACCCATATAAATAGGAAAACTCTTATAACATTGAGGAGCCGAAAATTGGAAGGAAAGAAAGGACGAAAACACAAATCTTTGGAGGACGAATCTCTCTTCCGGCAATTGGGAAGCAAGAACGAAGGCAAGGAAGCACCGGATTTATGTGACACCTCGTTTGAAGACTTTCAACCGGGTTAAATCCAAACTTTTTCTTCTCTTCTTGTAACCAAATTATCCGGGTGATGAATTCTCCATTTATCTATTATTTTTGTATTCGAATTATGGTAGGCTAAACTTTTTATGCTATGGATGATGATGTAAACCTTATTATGTTCTTTTAATTCATGAATTCCTTTTCTTAATCCTAATTTATGATTTATTGATTTATGCCATGGATTGGATGTCCGTTTAAATGATTGATCACCATTTGAATGCGTTTGTGATTTATTTTCGTTTCTGAAAGGTTCAAAATAAATTAGCTCATTATGGTTATAAACACCAAGTCAATAGAAATTAGGAATAATTTCCTATGCTTGGTGCAATCAATTTAGACAATCTTGCCGTTAAATGCGTTTTCATGTATTCGTATTCAAAATAGGAATATTTTGGAACTTATATGAAAATAGGTCAAATTCTACTCGACAGAGATTTTTAGACAATTAAGGATTGTCGATTGTCAAATTAAGATTTATTTGGATTAGGAAGTATGGATTCATGGATTAAAGTAAATATAAAGGGTGGAGTCGGATTCCTAGCATAATTTATTTATCTGTGTTTTTCTCGAAATCAGTAGGCAACTCTCATTTATTAAGCTAAATTAGTCCTGTTCAACATTAAAATCACAACAACCAAATCTTATTGTGTTTATTCAATTTAAGTTAGAATTAATTTACTTTTGGCTAATACAAATCATAGTCCTCGTGGGAACGATACTCTTTTACTCATTTTTACTATTACTTGTCAACGAACCCGTACGCTTGCGGGATTTCACCGTACATGTGCTTAACAAACTAATCTTCAAACGGCATTCTAAAGTTTATTAAAGTGCAATGTATTGTGAAAATGAAAAGAAAAATAGAAAATAAAAGAGCAAAATAGAAAACTAATACTTAAATATGTAAGTGGAATAAGTAAGTTTGACTTACCAAGGATATCTTGAAGATGACAAGTAAGACCATTAAATTGGGGGACTGCAACAGAGAAAGCGAGATTTACAAATGGTAGAATTTGTGGCCTAAGACTTGAAAGAGAAAATGAAGAAATGGTGCTTCTGCTGGAAATTTGTATACAGGATCAATTGGGACGACATTTTGTCGTCCCAATTGATGGAATTAGGCGCGAAAATTCCCGCCAATTTGCTGTGGGTATTAGGACTTATAGGGACGAATATTTAAGCTATAGGGACGACAAAATAAGTCGTCTCTATAGATGCTGAACCTTTAGAGACGAAATGTAACCCTATAGGGACGACAAATAATTCGTCCCAGTAGCTTACAAAGTGGGAAAAAATGCGCCAATTTTTAGACAAATTTTTTAAGCTATAGGGATGCCAAAATAAGTCGTCTCTATAGATTGTAGACCTATATGGACGACAAAATAAGTCGTCTCTATAGATAGACCTATAGGGACGACAAAATAAGTCGTCTCTATAGATGCTCAACCTTTAGAAACGAAATGTAACCCTATAGGGACGACAAAGAAGTCGTCCCAGTAGCTTACAAAGCGGGAAAAAAATACGCCAATTTTTAGACAAATTTTTTTAGCTATAGGGACGACAAAATAAGTCGTCTCTATAGATAGACCTATAGGGACGACAAAATAAGTCGTCTCTATAGATGCTCAACCTTTAGAAACGAAATGTAACCCTATAGGGACGACAAAGAAGTCGTCCCAGTATCTTACAAAGCGGGAAAAAAATGCGCCAATTTTTAGACAAATTTTTTTAGCTATAGGGATGACAAAATAAGTCGTCTCTATAGATGGACCTATAGGGACGACAAAATAAGTCGTCTCTATAGATGCTCAACCTTTAGAAACGAAATGTAACCCTATAGGGACGACAAAGAAGTCGTCCCAGTATCTTACAAAGCGGGAAAAAAATGCGCCAATTTTTAGACAAATTTTTTTTAGCTATAGGGATGACAAAATAAGTCGTCTCTATAGATGGACCTATAGGGACGACAAAATAAGTCATCTCTATAGATGCTGAACCTATAGGGACGACTATTATGTATTGGGACGACTTTAGTCGTCTCTATAGCTTTTACAATCTGTAGGGACGCCATTTTATTGTCGTCCCTAAAAATGCTATATATAGAGACGAATTTGGTGTCGTCCCTATAGGTGTCGTCACTATAGACCTCTTTTCTTGTAGTGAAATCCAATTATATTGAAGAGAAAGAAGCCTCATGAAAAACAATAAACAAAATGATAGTACAGTAAAAAATCTTTTATAAGAATTATTTATTGTGCATCAAATGGAGAAATTTTAAAAACCCTAAAAGTTGTCGAAAAAAATTCTAGGAAGCATATCAATTAAAATCTAGTGAACGGGGGTCGTGGGGTTTATGTGGGTGGGGATGTTGGGGACTCATTTGTACTTTTAATAAGATTAAGAACATCAATTATAATTTTTTCATTTATTTTATTTTTTTCTTGTATAGTTTATTTAAGTTAGATGGCAGAACTATCATTTTACGTGATATTAAAAGAAAATTTGGACAGAAATCGTCAAGAAGGACCATCTGCATAAATCGGGATAAAATTACAACAGTGAAAAGGATGGAGACCCATATGCGGGAACACTGAGCTTGGAAATTTTGAGTCACTTCAGGACTCCACTGGAAAATTAGACTCGATACAATTATTAGAGATTGATTTGGAGTTTATTAGTGATGGATTTTTATTTTTTATTTTTACAAACGTTCTTTACGAGTTCTCGTACTTTATTTTATTTATACACTATATTATATACAAACAGATAAACAAACTTACTCGTACCATTATTTGACCTAATATCGTATCAATATGTTAAATTTTCTTCCAAACATATAACTTAGACTACTAATGTCCAATGTCTAAAATAAGACTACAAAGAAACAAATATCAAAAAAAATTTATTCGCACTGCCTTCTACAAAATTATCCTCCAAATAAGATCACGCACAAATGAAATTAAATATCACTCAAGCTCAAAAAAAAAAAAAAAAAAAAAAAAAATCAATTGAACACGATATGCATTATTCAATTAGAAATCTTGTTTTTCAAAAGTAAGTGTTGTAACTGTCGTTTCTTCAATCTTTCCTCTCTAATCCATTTTGGGCACACCTTTATGGAATGTTTGGCATGTAATATTGGATTAGACTGAATTTAATAATACAATATATTAGATTTTAGTTTCTCTTTAATATTCGACTTTAGTACTTTACCAAACACGCCCATTAGTTATGTGCCAGAGATTTGCCGAACTTGTTCATGTAAAAGCTGATTTTTCTTGCATTTTTTTTGAAACCTTTTTGGAGACATTGGAAAATTTCAAGAAACTTATATTTTATTCTAAGAAGTAAATTCACTTATATGTTTATCAGTGTTTATAAATACTTATAAGCTGGTCAAATATTATTGTTATTCACACATTTTGTAAGATTCGCTATTTATAATTTACAAAAATCTTTACTAAATATACAACTATTATGTCAAGCAATATGTTAAAAAACAAGATTGAGTAAACCATTCATTAGGCGAGAGCAAAGCCTTCCCAAGTCAATAGGACTGAGTTCAAGCCTCTTTTTTGAGAGGGTGAATATTTTGATCACTTTTAAAAAGAGACAAGTAATCGACAAAATTACTTCCACTCCATATTAGTAAAAGAGGGTGAATTCTTTTAAATTTTTTTTTTTTTTAAAAGAGAGAAGTAATCTGTAATCAACAAAATTACTACCACTCCAATACTTGTATACATGAAACGCACTTCATAAATCTGGAATACATACCTTCAATATTGAAGAAACATAAAAACAAACAAGTACAAACCTCAAAGACCCAAGGTAGCAATCTGCTACATAAAGTAAACACAGTATTATAACTTTCCACAAATGTTACATTACATAAACACACACTGTTATTCCTATGTTACATTCAACCTATATAAATTATTACATTACATAATAACATAAACAAGTATAATAAAAAGAAACAGTTGTCGAATTTGGCTCTTTTAATTTCACACGAAGAATTCTAGTTACCAGGACTTATCTTTCCCTTCTTCTTGTGATTCTTGACAGCATCGACCGCAGATTCTACAACTTTCTTCCCAGTCTCAGCAATTTTCTTTCCCACCATTGTTGAAACGTGCTCCTTTCCTTTGGGATAAACGCTTCCGTTCTTTCCCCATTTTGTTGAGTTGCTGCTGCTGGAATCCATTTCTTCTGCTCTTGAAAGTGTTTTATATTTTTTATCTTTCTTTTGTTTGTTGGTGTGTCGATGAATTAGCTAGGTAGGTATTTATACAGCAAGAAATCTAGGGTTTTCTTCTAAACTCTTTTTTTCCCCGTGTTTTCCTGTAAATGTTTCTGTAAATTCTATGGGATTTCAAGGAATTACAAGACATACTTTACCAAAAATATCTTGGTAACATTTGAGCTGAAATGAAAATGTAGTAACCAACATTGCGTGTGTATGTTTTGTGGGTGTCTCACGTACATATATATATAAATATGCACTCTATTTTTTTCCTTTCATTTTCTGTATATATGTAAATTCAAGGAAGAAAACAGGCCTTTGCTTAAGATTTTCTGGAAATGTGGTTGTGTTCTTTTGCTAAATTAGATTTTTAATTTTTAATTTTAGTCCTTAAAGGTTTGCACAGTGCATGCATGACTTCCATTGAAGTTTCGTTGCCGGCCCTCATCCTTCTTGTTCTTGTAGTAAACCAACATTAATTTCTGTATATATGTGTGTATATAAGAGTGAAAATCAGAAACTTTTTATGACATGCCATTCCTTGAAATTTCTTAATTATATAAAGTTCCTAGTAATTTACATATTTAGCGTAATTAAGGTATACTTTTATTCTATGTAATTAATGTAACCGTTCTCCCACATTAAACTTGTATATAGGACAGGTACTAACACCCATAAAAAGTCTACGAGTCCACATTTGAAGAAATTGTTTAGGAAAGGCCTGTTTTTCTTCCTTGAAATATTACCATTTATATTGACTCCTCATTGCAGTTTTGTTGGGAAAATTAAAAATAAAAAATAAAAAAATTCAATATATGTAATGAGGTTAATAGTCTATTAATATAAATGTTAATTGATTGTTCCGCCTTGATAAATGGTGAGTACGAAGACTCCTTATACGTAATTAAGATCAAAGATATATTTATACTAAATAGTCGACTCAAAACTAACACAAACAAACAAAATCAATTCGAGTGTTCAATTCGATTAATTAGAACTAAAACATGAAGGAAAATAAAATGGGATTTGGGCTTAAATGGTTCTTGAGTTTTGTTCTTCATGCGATTTTGGTTCTTAATTTTTAATTTTTGCCAAAGATGTCTTGAATCTATGCCTTTAAGTACTCAATGGTACTTTTAGACGATCGGTGGTCAAGCTAAGTCCCACATGCAACTAGTTGTATTTTGTGCTGCCGTAGTTGGACTGGCAATGGACAGCAAAAATTGTCACCGGTTGGTGTAGTAGGGTGAGGGTTTGTCACCGGTTGGTGTAGTAGGGTGAGAGTGAGGGTGAGGGTGAGGGTGAGGGTGGGGATGGGACAGTTGAGGAGGTATATTGGGAAATATGAAAGTAATTTATCTTTATTTTTTCTTTTTGTTTCTAAATTTGTCCGTGCAATAAAACGAAATAACATGAAGGTGAAGTCACGCACACCTAGGTGCAAATGGTTTGATGGTTTGAGAATCTAATTTTGATACTGTCCAAAAATTGTAGATAGGTTCTCATATTTTATGTGTATCCTCTGTGGTTCGAATTTATTGTTATTAGTACATTAAGTCCACGTGGTATCAATTTTGACCAAATGTCAATTGATTATGTGCCACGTAGATAATTAACGGTAACACATTATCAATTTACGTTAAGAATTTAACAGATTGACTGTTGGTGAACTTATTAGTATATTTCAACTATCGGCATTGAAATTTTATAACTTCAGTGACCATTTTATAATTTTGTTCAAACTTTAATGACCGCTAGTGAAATTAACCAAATTTTAAACTCAAGAACACTAATTGTGCATTGATGTGACACACGCACGTTACAATCTTTTTTCACTGACCAATGAACGCCGTTGATTTTTATTTAACCTGTATGATTGAGATTGAAAGATGTACAAATAATAAGACTCTTGAGAAGTCAAACAATCGAATCCCTTAAATCGTACTACTAAACAATCGAACGGTTTGAAATTTAGGGTTTTCACTGTTCATGCTTGGAATTGTCAAACAAACTCACATCGCGATACAGTCATACAGAGATGTGTTTTTGTGTATCCTCACACACACAGACACAGACCACACACACATATAGATACAACTCTGAGAGTTATATACACACACGTATAGAGAGAGAGAGAGAGAGAGAGAGAGAGAGAGTGTTGGTTTCAATCTTGCAGAACCTGTAAAACTCAAACTACATAATTCACATCCATTTTTGAAGAAAATCAGTGTTTTCTTCCTTGAAATTACGTAAAATTAATTAACAACGGATTGATTAACTGCAAGCAAAGATGAAGAGAGAAAGAAAAAAAAATAGAGAACATGGCACGAAAGTGCATATGCTTTTAACTGTTATTGAAAAATAGAGGGAGACGGTATTGAGCGCATGTTTGGTAGTGTTGAAATTATTTTTTATGTATTTCTAAATTGTGGGTTCTATTTGAATGTGCAGATAATAAGTAGACTAGACTGTGACAACCTTGGCTCGTTTTGAAAACAATAATTTCGGAATCTAACATGTTTTTGGATCACGCATTAAGTTTTCGGAGTTCCATTTTAAGAGGTAAACCTTTTTGAGACAGTGGTTTAACCTCATAAACATCAAACACATACTCAAACACACACAGTGTTGGCCATTACATATATTTTATAAGAATTCCAATTCACACCCACATCTCCATACATCAACATTTAGAGAAAATCATAAGAAAATGGTTGTTTGCTTCCTTGAAATAACATAGAATTTACAGCAACATTACACAAAAACATGAAGAAATTCAAAAAAAAGGAGGGGGGGGGGGGGTATGGGGGGTTTAGAATAAAACCGTAGCTCTCGTTCTATAAATACTCCTTTCATGATCTCGGAAACACACCACAAGCATAAAAAGAGATAGATAGATATATATAAAGATCAAAAGAGTATTACAAGGAGAGGAGAGATGAATTCCGACAGCAGTGCCAGAAGATCAGGCCAAAATGGAAGTGTTTTTCCAAAAGAAAAGGAACATGTTTCAACATGTGTCTGTTCTTATTCGTATTTTAGAGAGAGAAATTTTGATACTCGTTCCTTATTTGAAAAATGTTTTTCCCGCCCCTCTAAATGAGAGGGGCTCGTCTATTTATAGACAATGATCATAATCGGTCGATCGAGTTTTACATATATGCCAATAAACACGACCGACCGATTAAATAAAATGATATACAAGACAAAACTAAACGACAGAGAAGAAAATAGCGCGCGATAAAGTACACAGCCAGGATGTGCCTAACATCATTAGCCCCCCACTCTCAAGTACACTGACTATTTATCTTGAGAGTAACCTCTTCACTTAACCATGGATCCGCCAGATTTCATCGTCCGACTTATCAAATCAGAGAATGACGTCATGGGCACTACCATAATTAATGCGTCGCGTATTCCCCAGATGCACAATGACCGAAGAGGCGGCGCCATCCTGGGAAATAGTGCTGTCGTCTTCACCCCCAATTTTCATTTTACCGCCTTTTTCGCCTTTCGTTAGTTTTTGAAATTTCTTAATATCCCTACCCTCTTCAACTTAACATTATCCACCATTAATACTCAGGAGCATCATCCCCATTTATTTAAGCAACTCCTCTTGCTCTAACATAGCCTTCCCATTTTCATGAACGTTATAAACTTAGAAAGCTCATCTGACGAACAAGAAGCCGTCTCCCTTTCTGAGATAGAATTTTCCTTTGATTCTTTAGAATCCATTGAATTTCTTGGTCAACCAGACGATTCGGCACCGGAAGTAACTAGTTTTTACTCGAACACCGATCCAACTCTCGGCCTAAACACCCCCGGTAGGTCATTTCTTTCTCTTGTTCTATTCATAAATTAGTATTTTTCATCTCTTTTCTACTACTCCCTTCGCATATATATTTCCATTTATTTATACAAAGAAGTTACTGGCCTATATCCTCGGCCTCAAAAATCTGCCTGTGTAAAAAGATGGTACGGCAAAACCGTAGACGTGGTAGGGAGAACCGGCCGATCGACACTTCCCCATCTACTCACGACCCATCAAACCCCAATCTTCGCAACATTCCTAAGCAACCGAGCACATACACTGAAACAACACTTAGACGCACAATCGACCACTTTTTTCTTAGTAAGAAACACATTTACCGGGCTCCTAGGCCGACCGAGTACCTTCCACTCGGTCGCGACGGAGAAGTAGCAATATACCAAGATAGTCTCAAAGCCGGGCTTAGGTTTCTCTTGCACCCATTTTTAGTAGAATTTTTCTGTACCTTCAACCTTTCTCCCGGTCAATTAGTCCCCAACGCTTTAAGAATGTTAACCTATTACCTGCTTGTATGCTTACGCCTGGGTGTCGAACCATCGGTCGATGTATTTCGTCTACTTTTTGAGATGAAACTACTCGACCGTTATGACTGCTTTGTCGTCTTCTCTCATCGAGATAGGGGTCTCCCCGCACATGAACACTTCAAAATTCCTAACTGTCCGACCTCCAACAGCAGTTGGAAGAGTAGATACTTTTTTGTAAAATCGGCCGAGGGAATGTTCCCCTTTCCTTTAAATTGGGGTATCCCACCTCTTGAAGATTTTAATGCTACCCCCATCCTATCTGAACCGGAAATAGATTCATTAATCATTTTACGAGCGGCCGAACCTCTGGGTCGGTCGATGAATGACGTATTAACCGATGATGCTCTGGTATTTGCTGGCATCGGCCGTCCTTACGATAGGAAAAAAAATTCTCCCCCACAACCTTTCTCCTTTTATATATATATATTATTATTTTTTTTGTACATTCTTTTTACTAACTACCTGTACGCTTTTTTTCAGACATGTCTTCTGATAAATTCACGGAGGATTTCTTGGAAGAGTTGGCTAGAAGAAACTCTCGAACCCAAAAGAAGAGGCACAGGGAGAATCCTCCGGTCGATCAGCCTTCTTCTGATGCTGCTCAGTCCTCTGGTCCAGCAGACAATGTGCCAGTCAATTCTTCTCCGATGACTCAGACTATGTCCATACCAGCAGCCACTTCGGAAATTTCCATCTCCAATCCTGTATCTTCTTCTGAACCTCGACCGACCTGCAACATGCGCCGACCGCTAGAGAAGATTTCTGAAGACTGTCGAGTCATTTCAACTTGCTTAGACTGGGAGGTGATCGATGCGAGCAAGGACAAATCTCCTTAGAGTTTAGAACGGTCAATAATGGTGGAAGAACGACGAGTACGTTTCCTGCACCCTTATGATAAGCATCAATTCCTTGTATTTCTTGTTTTTAACATTATTATCTTCCCTACAGGTACTCTCCCTCCGCCACTCAGCCTTCCGCAAAATGCTCGATTAGGCAGAAAAAATAGAGCAGACTGGCCGTGTCTTGGCAGAGAAGAGTCAAGAGTTGCACAACATTCGCAGAGAACTGGCCGAGAAGACGGCCGCCTTCAATGATCGCGAATTACAACTTCTTGACAAGGAGAAGTCTCTCCAAGAGTGCGAAGAGCAGCTGCAACGTGCTATGGCCAAGAATCAAGCTCTGGAAGATTCAGTCACTCGTCTATCCCAAGAGTTGACGGTAAAGGGAGAAACCGCGATCGAGAAGTACAAGGAGAGCGAAGAGTATATGACTACAGTAGGTATGGTAGGTGTTCGCGGCCGAGAGATGGCTTTTAGGAAAAGCAGAGAATGGCTTGCAGAACACTTTCCAGCTGCTGACTTCTCGGGCGCCCCCTTCATGCCATCGGTCGACGAAGACGATGATGATTCAGAAGAGTGACCTTCCAAACTTTTTGTATTGCTAACTTTTGAAAACATACTCGTGATTGGGATGTACTTATTATTTTAACATATGATTCTAGCAAAACATGTGCTAATTGTGTGTTTTATTGTGCTTTATTTGGAATGTACTTTTGTTTGACAGTAGCAAAACATGTGTTTTATGCTTGCTCCCTATGATATTTATTTATTAAGATTTTTAGCACGACGACCACAATCATAATCGAAGATACATATCTGATCTTTCGGGTACGCGACCCGCGACCGTAGTCGTTGGTGTACACAACCGTAGCCTCAAGTGTATTTTCGACCGTAGTCTGAGTATACAAGACCGTAGTCTTTAGTGTACATGACTGTAGTCTTGAATGTACATGACCGTAGTCTTTAGCGTACACGACCGTAGTCTTTAGTGTACATGACCATAGTCTTATGTGTGCATGACCGTAGTCTTATGTGTACATGACCGTAGTCTTATGTGTACATGACCTTAGTCTTTAATATAACAGATGAATTTGGTGTTTGGGAGGAATCAGGGGCCGCACCGGGTTTGGTCATGCTTATCGGCCATAACCTTAGCGTCCTCATCATCTGTCCCCCCACCCCTTTATTTAAAAAATGTTGCAACTACAAAGGGAAAAATAAACGACTAAAAACAACTAAAATTTCCTCAAGTGTCAAACATGCTTACTGGTAATACTTCTTCAGGTGTTCGACGTTCCATGGTCTGCTAAGTGCTTTCCCATACTGATTTTTTAGACTATACGTTCCTCTCTTCACTTCCCGAATGACTTCGAAGGGCCCCTCCCATTTAGGATCTAACTTGCTCGGCTGATGGCCTGCGGCCGATGCATTTATGAGAACCAGATCTCCTTCTTCAAATTTCTGTTGTTTCACCCTTCTATCAAAATACGCGGCAGTTCTCCGTTTATAATTCACCATCCTTGTGAATGCTTTTTGTCTAACTCCTTCAAGCCAGTCGAGTTCAAACTTGTACAGCTCAACATCAGTTTGCTGGACCATAATACGCGGTGAAGGTTCCAAAATCTCAATCGGCGTCACGGCTTCCAAACCAAAACATAATCGGTAAGGTGTTTCCCCGGTCGACTCTCGTGGAGTGGTGTGATACGCCCATAATACATTCGGGATTTTCTCCGCCCAGGACCCCTTATAACTCTCCAATCTGGTCCTAATATCCCATAAGATTGTACGATTAATGACTTCTACCTGACCATTAGCTTGAGGATGTGCAACAGACGTTCTCCTCAGGTCAATCTTGTAACTATTGCAAAATTGCTCAAACTCCCGATTATCAAATTGCCTTCCATTATCTGATACAATTACTCGCGGTATACCAAATCTGCATATAATGTTCTTCCAAATGAAACTCTGTATCTTCTTGGTCGTTATTGTAGCGAGTGCTTCTGCTTCTACCCATTTCGTGAAATAGTCGATCGCCACTAGTAAAAATTTCTTCTGCTGATCGGCCATCGGGAAAGGTCCAAGAAGGTCGATTCTCCACTGAAAAAATGGGCATATGCCAAACACGGCAGTGTGGTACTCGGCCGGTATATGAATAAGATTTGCGTGTCTCTGGCATGAGTCACACTTCTGAACTAGTTCTTTTGCATCCGATTTCATAGTTGGCCAGCAATATCCTTGTCGAAGGGCTCTAAAGGCCAACATGCCAGCACCCTGATGGTTTCCGCACATCCCTGAATGTATTTCCATAAGTATCACATATCCTCTATTGGCATCAATGCATTTCAGATACGGAGTCGAAAGACCCATCTTGAACAAGTGACCGTCTTGATAGCCCAAGAATAACTAACCAAGAGGGGGGTGAATTGGTTTTCTCAAACTTTTTCGAAAAATATTCTTAAAAATGAAATTTAAGAAATAAAAATTGATTCACTCAAGTATAAGCACAATATAAGTAAATAAAAGAGAAGAGAGAGTGCAAACGATTTTTATGGAGGTTCGATCCAACCAATGATCTACGTCCCCCGTTACCAAGCTCTCCAACACGAGCACGGCCTTTCCACTATTTTGATTGACTTATGGTGCAATCCAAACCCTTACAATGTATCCGGTGATTTACAAACAAGGAGCACCGATCCTTATACAATATTGAGCTTTTCACGGGACCTCAATATGACCCAAATATATGAAGAAATTGATTTGAGTATTTCTCTCTAGATGAATGATAGATACAAGTTTAGTTCTAAGAGAGACTAACACTTTAATGAATAGCAATGAATAAGGAAAGCTCAAGTGTTAGAAGAAAACTTTGTTGAGAAAGATGAATCAAATGTTTGATTTAATCAAACAAAGTTTTTCAATATGAGATATTGAAGATATAAATACAATGAAGCTTTGGATGAAGTTTTTCAATATGATTCTCTCTATAAATGCTCTTATAAGTGTTGTTTAATGATAATAAATGAAGTGGTATTTATAGAGATGAATTTTTGTCACTTTCTGTTGAAACGGATGACCAAACGGTCGACCGGTCAGATTGGTCAGAACTAGCCGTTGAACTGCAAAAAGTCAGAACGGACACTTTTTGAACAGATACGCTCAGACGGTCGACCGGTTTATCCGGTTTTCCAAACGGATGATCCGTTTCCACAGTTTTGAAAATCTGATTTTTGGTTTTGATAAAACTAATTTTCATGCAAGTGATAAAAATTATATTTGAGCTTTCGTTCATTTAATTGCTAAGGATTAAAGAGTTAATACCTTTACAATTTTATCTAAAAATCTATTCTTCAATCTTGATCTTCGAATCTTGAAATTCGGCGGATCTTGAGATGCTTGAACTCTTGTATTGATTTTGATTTTGAACTTGACATTGCATGAGAGTTCGATTTGTAGCGCTTTGAATTTTGCTTGAAAATAAAATGTTGGAAAACATAACCAATTTGTTTGTAATAATCAAAACATTAAGGTTTAAAGTTAACCATAGGTCAACAATTTCCCCCTTTTTGATTATGACAAACAATGTGAGAATATATGATAAAAATATACAATAAAGCATATATATTCCCCCTTTCTTTTTCAAGTAAACATGATTTGATGAATTTGATGAATTTGTATCACATTATATCATTTTCATTTGATTTTCCAATTTTATCTCATTACATGATATCGATTCTATTTGATCACATAGTTCATGCCAAATCCATCACATTACATATTTCATGCCAAGTTCATCACATCATATATATTTCATCACATCACATATTTATTTTCCCCCTTTTTGACATAAACAAAAAGGCAAAAACATTGATTGATAAAATATTAAGGTTTAAACCTAAACGAAACAACATGTCATTCATTGAGAAACGTAAAATTTAAAGACAAGCATAGTTTTATAAATGAAATCTAGAACATATACTTCGTTTCCAAAACATAGCTTACAAAGACAAAAGAACTAAATAGACTAAGGCGCCGGGGGCGGCTGTGGAGGAAGCACGACATCGAGACGGGAGTGAAGATCGCGAAGCAGTGTCGTCATGTCGGCCACTGAGTGCTGGAGAGTCCCCATGGTATGGTGCAGGCCCTCGACAGAAGAAGTAAGAGAGTCGATCCGTCCATGCAGTAAAGTGAATTGATCCTCGTTATGGCCGGAAGTGGAGGACGACGGCCTTTGTGATCTCTGCCGCGGAGGGGACGGAGGAGCATCCTCGTCAATATCTTCCCCCTCGAAAGGTAAAGTGGAGGGTCCCGACTCCTCATCGAAGCCCTTCGACTTTGCCACCCATTGACCGTTCTCTTTTACAATTTTCATTCTTTTGAGTGTTAGAATATTGATGGTGTCGGTGGCTTTTGGAACGAGGATCATTGTATCACGGAAGGAGATATCGAAATGTTGAAAGATTTTGGTAAGAATCATGCCGTAGGGAAGGGCCTTAGAACTCTTGCCGCTAAGGGCGTAGTTCATGTGTTGGATCATGATATAGGAGAAATCGAGCTTACGCCCTCGGAGGATTGAGTCGAGTACAAAAGCATCGAAATGATTGACCTCATCCAAATGACCCTTTCGAGGGACAATTATGTGGGCAATGATGTTATGGAGGACACGACAAGGAAGAGTAAGTTGATTGGAACTAAGACGAACGGCAGCCTCAAAATGCTTGCCGGTGACATTACAACAAGCTTCGACGGGATTATACTCGTCGGTGTGAGGAATTGTCTTGGTGGTATAAAGACGCATACCACCATTTTCAAGATGGAGAATGGTTCGAATAAGATCTTGAGTGATCTTAATTCGTTTGTCCCTAACGAAGGATGAAATACCCGACCTCGGGGAATAAGTCATATTTTTGTAAAATTCTTTGATAATGGGGGGGTAAACATTTTCATTGAGAGTGAGAAGAGGAACCCACCCTATACCCGTGAAAAGATTTTCAATGTTAAAAGATGGTGCTTCGTATGTAAAAGAGGCAAGATCGACGTTCTTACCAATGAGAACCGGACTTCCTTCGATGCGCTTGGATAGAGGATTGTCGTCGGAGGAGGAGGAGGATGGAGATGGTAGCCTTTCTCTCCTAGGTCGTTTGGCTGCCATTTTCTTTCGAGGCATGGTTGAGGAACCGGATTTGGAGCCTAGAGTTGAAGATCGTCCGTTTGGGGGATTTATAGCGATTTGGTGGACAAAAATTGGGGATTTTGAAGATTTAGGCGTAAAATGATATGGGTTTTGAGATTTTGAAAGTAATTTGGAAAGATTTTGGGAAGATTGGAAGATTTGAGGAAGATTTGGAGAGAGGACCGTGGTTCGCGGGAAGTTGGAATGAAGAAATTTGAAAAATTTCTAACCTAAAAACCCTGATTTCCGCTTATACGGACGACCGGAAACCTCATACGGTCGACCGGTTTGACTGAAAAATTGAAGTTTAAACTTTCTGTTCAACCGGATGAGTAAGCGGATGATGTACGGTCGTCCGGTTAATTTCATACGGACGTCCGGTTTATGTATACGGTCAACCGGTTAATCCTTTTAGATTTGGCAAATGATTCTGCTCATACGGATGATCAAACGGATCATCCGTTTTATATGAAACGGTCGTCCGGTTTATTAAACGGTCGACCGGTTTAAAGAAAAACACCATAATCAATAATTTTGCCTTTTGACAGATAATTTTAGAACATGTTTGACACATATAAAGCAATCAATCATAGGAAACATAAAAATTTAGCCACATATTTCACATTCATCAATTATACCTAAATTTCGTCGAATGTATGAAAATCGTTCAAGAGCTAATGGTTTTGTGAGAATATCGGCCAATTGTTTTTCGGTGTTTACAAACTCCAAAGATATATCTCCCTTTTGTGCATGGTCTCGTAAAAAGTGATGTCTAATCTCGATGTGTTTGGTACGAGAATGCAAAACGGGATTTTTAGATAAGTTGATCGCACTTGTATTATCACACATAATAGGAACTTTTTCAAAAGAAATGTGATAATCATTTAGAGTTTGCTTCATCCATAGGATTTGAGCACAACAACTAGCGGCGGAGATATATTCGGCTTCGGCGGTTGACAAGGCAACGGAATTTTGTTTCTTACTAAACCATGAAACTAAAGCAAACCCTAGAAAATGGCACGTTCCACTAGTACTTTTACGATCAATTGTGCAACCGGCCCAATCGGCATCCGAAAAGCTAAGTAAATCAAAATGAGTTTCTTTGGGATACCAAAGACCTAAAGATCTAGTTCCACTAAGATAACGGAAAATGCGTTTTACGGCACTAAGATGGGAATTCTTAGGATTAGATTGATATCTAGCACATAAGCATACACTAAACATAATATCGGGTCTACTAGCGGTTAAATAAAGAAGGGATCCGATCATACCTCGATATTTTGTTACATCAACGGAAGTACCTTGCTCGTCTTTGTCTAGTTTGATTGATGAGCTCATTGGAGTGTTCATTGGCTTCAACTCTTCCATTTCAAACTTTTTGAGCATATCCAAGATATACTTAGTTTGACTAATGAATATTCCATCATTGGTTTGTTTGATTTGGAGACCAAGAAAGAACTTGAGTTCACCCATCATACTCATCTCAAATTCCCTACTCATGCACTTAGAAAATTCTTCACATAGGGAGATGTTAGTAGCACCAAAAATAATATCATCAACATAAATTTGAACAACTATCATATCATTCTTTTTGGTTTTTATAAATAAAGTTGTATCCGCTTTACCCATTAAAAAATCATTTGATAAGAGAAATTTACTCAATCTCTCATACCATGCTCTAGGAGCTTGTTTTAAACCATAAAGGGCTTTTCTAAGTTTGAAAACTTTGTCCGGATACTTATGATTTTTAAAATCGGGTGGTTGCTCAACAAAAACTTCTTCTTGAATGACTCCATTCAAAAATGCACTTTTGACATCCATTTGAAAGAGAGTAAAATTCTTATGACATGCAAAAGCAAGAAGCATACGAATTGACTCTAATCTAGCAACCGGGGCAAAAGTTTCTTCGAAATCGATACCTTCTTCTTGATTGTAACCTTGAGCCACTAATTTAGCTTTGTTACGCACAATTATACCATTTTCATCTCGTTTGTTTCGAAAAACCCATTTTGTGCCAATTACGGTTTGTGAATTTGGTCTAGCAACTAAATCCCAAACATGATTTCTTTCAACTTGATTTAGTTCTTCTTGCATAGCTAGAATCCAAAATTCATCAAACTCGGCTTCTTTAAAATTCTTTGGCTCGATTTGTGAAAGAAATGCAAAATTGTTATGAAAATTTCTAAAGGTATTTCTTGTACTTACCCCTTTTGATGGATCACCAATGATGAGATCTTTTGGATGAGAAGGGACAAACCTCCATTCTTTTGGTAATGATGAAGTGTTGGGATCTTCATGAGGTTCTTCTTCATTTTGTTGCATAATTGTTTCCTCCTCTTGTTGAATTTCAATGTTATTTGGATTCCCTTTGTCTTGATTTTGAACGCTTAGTTGCTCAAATGGGATTTCCAAATATTCATCATCAATGACTTTTTCTTGCCCAATTGAGTTAGTTTCATCAAAAACAACATGCATAGATTCTTCAACTACTAAAGTTCTTTTGTTGAAAACTCTAAAAGTTTTGCTAGTAGATGAATATCCAAGAAAGATTCCAATATCGGATTTTGGATCAAATTTTCCCAAGTTTTCTTTTGTGTTTAAAATAAAGCATTTGCAACCAAAAACTTTAAAATATCCAATATTGGGAATTCTATTTTTCCAAAGCTCATATGGAGTTTTGGTTTTCTTTCGACTTACCAAAACTCGATTTAGGATATAACATGAAGTGTTTACGGCTTCGGCCCAAAAGTATTTTGGTAAATTGTTTTCATTCAACATGGTCCGAGACATTTCTTGCAATGTTCTATTCTTCCTTTCTACTACACCATTTTGTTGAGGAGTTCTAGGAGCCGAGAAATTATGTTCATATCCATTGGATTTGCAAAAATCATCAAAGGCTATATTTTCAAATTCTCCACCATGATCACTCCTAATTGTGGTAATGGTGTATCCTTTTTCATTTTGGACTCTTTTGCAAAAATGTTTGAATGCATTTAAGGCTTCATCTTTTAAATTCAAGAAAATGACCCAAGTATATCTTGAAAAATCATCAACAATGACAAATGCATAATGTTTTCCACTTAAACTAGCGGTTCTAGAAGGTCCAAACAAGTCCATGTGGAGAAGTTGTAAAGGTCTTGAAGTAGAAGAGTGTTGTTTAAGTTTGAAAGAACTCTTTACTTGTTTTCTAAATTGACAAGCATCACAAATTTTATCTTTTTCAAACTTTATATGTGGCAACCCTTTTACAAAGTTGTTTTTGGAGATTTTTGAAAGTAAGTCCATGCTAACATGACCTAATCTCCTATGCCATAACCAAGAATCATCCTTTATACTTGAAAGACATTTTATTTCCTTTTCAAGTTCAAATTCAATAGATATGATGTAAACATCTTTACTTCGGCTCCCCATGAACAATACCTCTTTAGATATAGTATCCTCAATGAGGCAATTGGAAGAATCAAATTTAATGAGATAACCTTTATCACATAATTGACTTATGCTAAGCAAGTTATGTTTGAGGTTATCAACTAATAAAACATTTTCAATAGATGGAGAAGAACGATTACCAATATTTCCAATGCCTATGATTTTTCCTTTGGCATTGTCTCCAAACGTCACATGACCTCCATCTTTTCTTTTGAAATTTGATAGCAAAGATCGATTTCCCGTCATATGCTTCGAACAACCACTATCCAAGAACCAATTGCTCTTGACTTTTTGTGGTACCTACAAAAATAATTTTAATTTTTGATTTTTGGTACCCACATAAGTTTGGGTCCTTGATAGTTAGAGCTTGTGGATTCTTTTATCCACTTGTGTTTCCTTTCAAAGTATAATTTCTTCTTAATTAAACAATTATAAGCAACATGACCATTTTTCTTGCAAAAACTACATGTGATGTTTTGTTGAGAAAAATTGGATGACTTTACAAAAATGGTTTCAAGGGATTTTTGTTTCAAGAGAGGTTTATATCCAATTCCCCCTTTGTTGAACACACATTTTTGCTCACCAAGCATTAATTCAAAATTTTTCTTTTCTTGGGTAAATTTGTGAACAATGCTTGTTAAATCATCCACTTTTTCTTTCAATAAAACATTTTCTTTAATTAAGGACTTATGATCATCTTTCTCTTTTTCAAAGTCCTTTTGAGCAATAAAAAGCTTCTTGACTACATTTTTTAACAAAGAATGTTTATTGTTAAAAATAGAGTATTTTGACATAAGTTTCTCAAATTCTTTAAGAATTTCATCATAAGAAGAAGATAAGTCAATGAAAGAATCATTGTTATTTGTACTTACCTCATCCTCAATAGCCATGAAGCACATATTAGCGATTTCTTCTTGAATTTCATCTTCTTCTTGATCATCTTCATCACTATCATCCCATGTAGCTTGAAGTGCTTTCTTTTTGATGAACTTCTTCTTGTTTGGGCATTCGGTCCTCTTGTGACCAGGTTTGTCACAATCATAGCATATGATCTTTTTGTTCTTTTCTTCACTTTTGTCTTCTTTCTTTTGAAATCGCCTATTGTTTCGAAATCCTCTCCATTTCTTGACAAGAAGAACTAAGTCATCAAGTTCTTCATCACTCATGTTTGTATTGGAGGATCCTTCATCATTTGTTGATTTCAAGGCAATTTGCTTCTTGGGAGGCTCCTTTATTTCTTCTTTGCTTCTCCTCGTTTTCTCCTTTGTTTCGGCATTGTTGAGCTCATATGTCATCAATGTTCCATATAGCTCCTCTAATGGATAAGTGTTGATATCTTTTGTATTTTCTATCAACATCATCAAGGAGCTCCAATCTTCCGATAAAGACCTAAGCATTTTGCTCACAAGTTCACCTTTAGTAAATTTTCGATCAAAGCCCTTAAGGCCATTAATAATATCGGTGAAACGAGTAATCATGTCAACAATAGGTTCATCTTGTTTCATAAAGAAATTTTCGAAATCTTTTGTCAAAAGATTTATTTTGGTTTCTTTAACCTTGTTGGTACCTAAGTGAGTTATCTCTAATGCATGCCAAATATCATATGCGGAATCACATGTGCTAATACGATTAAACTCATTTTTGTCTAAAGCACAATAGAGTAAATTTTTGGCTCTAGCATTCAAAGACAACTTTCTTTTATCCTCTTCATCATATTCCTCTCTAGGCTTAGAAGTAGTTTGGTCCGGTTTATCATCAATTTTGATAATTTTTGTAGGCACATATGGACCAAACTCAATGACTTCCCAAATGTTATAATCAATTGATTGAATATAGATCATCATTCTAGTTTTCCAATAATTGTAGTGGGAGCCATTAAAGAAGGGAGGACGATTTGTAGAATGACCCTCAAGGTTTTGAAAATTTTGGTTAGCCATTACTCAAGATTGTGACATCAAAAAAAATGAGCACCTTGCTCTGATACCAATTGATAGCCCAAGAATAACTAACCAAGAGGGGGGTGAATTGGTTTTCTCAAACTTTTTCGAAAAATATTCTTAAAAATGAAATTTAAGAAATAAAAATTGATTCACTCAAGTATAAGCACAATATAAGTAAATAAAAGAGAAGAGAGAGTACAAACGATTTTTATGGAGGTTCGATCCAACCAATGATCTACGTCCCCCGTTACCAAGCTCTCCAACACGAGCACGGCCTTTCCACTATTTTGATTGACTTATGGTGCAATCCAAACCCTTACAATGTATCCGGTGACTTACAAACAAGGAGCACCGATCCTTATACAATATTGAGCTTTTCACGGGACCTCAATATGACCCAAATATATGAAGAAATTGATTTGAGTATTTCTTTCTAGATGAATGATAGATACAAGTTTAGTTCTAAGAAAGACTAACACTTTAATGAATAGCAATGAATAAGGAAAGCTCAAGTGTTAGAAGAAAACTTTGTTGAGAAAGATGAATCAAATGTTTGATTTAATCAAACAAAGTTTTTCAATATGAGATATTGAAGATATAAATACAATGAAGCTTTGGATGAAGTTTTTCAATATGATTCTCTCTATAAATGTTCTTATAAGTGTTGTTTAATGATAATAAATGAAGTGGTATTTATAGAGATGAATTTTCGTCACTTTCTGTTGAAACGGATGACCAAACGGTCGACCGGTCAGATTGGTCAGAACTAGCCGTTGAACTGCAAAAAGTCAGAACGGACACTTTTTGAACAGATACGCTCAGACGGTCGACCGGTTAAAAGTAAACGGTCGACCGGTTCATCCGGTTTTCCAAACGGATGATCCGTTTCCACAGTTTTGAAAATCTGATTTTTGGTTTTGATAAAACTAATTTTCATGCAAGTGATAAAAATTATATTTGAGCTTTCGTTCATTTAATTGCTAAGGATTAAAGAGTTAATACCTTTACAATTTTATCTAAAAATCTATTCTTCAATCTTGATCTTCGAATCTTGAAATTCGACGGATCTTGAGATGCTTGAACTCTTGTATTGATTTTGATTTTGAACTTGACATTGCATGAGAGTTCGATTTGTAGCGCTTTGAATTTTGCTTGAAAATAAAATGTTAGAAAACATAACCAATTTGTTTGTAATAATCAAAACATTAAGGTTTAAAGTTAACCATAGGTCAACACGTCTATCATTACAAATCCGGCTACCTGTATTCGTAACCTTCTTGCTTCGATCGGGTCCTTGGGCTGGATATCTTCGGACAAGTAGGCCCTCAACAGATCCATCCATGTAGGCTGTTCTCCGATTTCACCAACTTCTATCACGGTTATAAAACTCGGTCGTGTGGTCGTCTGGAGTAGTGAAGAATGCGAACAGTTGGTACTATAAGTTGACCCCAAGCGAGACAACGCATCCACCCGTGAATTGTCCGCTCGAGCTATTTTCACGATTTCGAATTCCTTGAAACGTTGTTGTAAATCTCTGATTTTCAACAGGTACGCGGCCATGCGATCATCCTTAGCATCGAATTCTCCTTGGATTTGTCCTACCACCAACTGGGAGTCACTATGCACTTTAATTGACTGTGCTCCTATTTTTAATGCGTACTGAAGCCCGATGATGACTGCCTCGTATTCTGCATCATTATTAGTGGCTTTAAACTCAAACCTTAATGCATATCTGATCTCCTCCCCGTCTGGTTTCATCAGTATAATTCCCGCTCCTGACCCCTCTCTGGTGGATGATCCATCTACAAATAATGTCCAAAGGGAGTTTTCTCCAGATACTGGCCTGGGTGATAATTCGACGATAAAGTCTGCTAGCACTTGTCCCTTTATGGAAGACTTCGCCTTAAATTCTATATCATATTCTCCCAATTCGACTGCCCATTTCATTAATCGGTCGGATGTCTCTGGCCGGTGAAGGATCTGCTTCAATGGCTGATTCGTTAGCACCTCGATCGGATGTGCCTGGAAATAAGGACTCAATTTCCTTGCGCTAATGATCAGGCATAAGACCAACTGCTCTGCTAAATTGTACCGTGACTCCGTATCTTTCATAATGTGGCTTACATAGTACACTGGCCGCTCGATTCTTTCTTCAACTCTTATAAGCACAGAGCTTACAGCATGTTGAGACACAGCTAGATACAATCTGAGCGTTTACCCTGTGGCGGGTCTGCTTAAGATGGGAGGATGTTGAAGTACGGATTTCAAGTCTGCTAACGATTCTTCGCACTCAGCCGTCCATTCGAAATCATTACTTTTTTTGATGGCTCTGAAAAATGGGAGGCATTTGTCAGCGGCCCTGGACATAAATCGATTGAGTGCTGCTATTCTGTCGGTCAGTCTTTGTACTTCATTCTTGCTTCTAGGGCCAGCCATATTGATGATCGCCTGAATTTTGTCGGGATTGGCCTCAATCCCCCTCTGAGTCACCATGAAGCCTAGGAATTTGCCACCCGTCGTACCAAACGTACATTTCTCAGGATTAAATTTCAGACGACTCTGCTTTGCCACTTGAAAAATTTTCCTCAAATCCTCTACATGGTCTTTTTCCTGGTCGCTGTGTACTACCATATCGTCCACATAGGCCTCTATTGTTCGACCGATCATGCTGCCAAATAGCTTGTTGACCATGCGTTGATACGTAGCTCCATCGTTCTTTAATCCGAAGGGCATGGCTGTATAACAATAAGTCCCAAAATCGGTTATAAAAGAGGTTTTCTCGGCATCTTCTGACGCTAGTGAGATCTGGTGATATCCCGAAAAGGCATCGAGAAAACTGAATCTCTTCTTCCCGGCCGTGGCATCTATCAACGCATCTATTCGTGGTAAAGGGAAGCAATCCTTCGAGCAGGCTTTGTTCAGGTCGGTAAAATCTATGCACAACCTCTATTTACCAATCGATTTTTTCACTAGAACCACGTTGGCCAACCACTCTGGATACTCGACTTCTCTAATAAAACCTGCGTTGAGTAATTTTTTTAACTCCTCCTTTATGGCTTGCTGTCTTTCTAGTGCAAAATGCCTTTTCCGCTGCTTTATGGGTTTGTAGCCAGGCATATTGTTCAACTTGTGCTGAGCGATCGAGGGATCAATGCCCGGCATGTCGTCCGTACTCCATGCGAAAACTTCAATATTCTCTTGAAGCATGCTTAGAAGTTTTTCCTTATCTCCTTTACTCATGGATCTTCCAATTTTAACTTTCTTGCCTTCTTTCAACTCCACCTCCTCTACCTCGTCCACTGGTTCAAAACGTTGGGCTTGTTGACATTCGTTTTTTTCGATTGTTAACACCGAGTGGTCACTTTCCGACCGAACGCTGTCTACATAGCATCTTCTCGACGCCAACTGATCTCTCTTGACCACCCCAATTCCTCGGCTAGTAGGAAATTTCATACATTGGTGTTGTGTAGATATAATCGCACCGACCGAGTTAATAATCGGTCGCTCATAAATAGAATTGTAGGCCATAGGCGTGCGAACAATCAAGAAAGGTGTTATCAACGTCACACAGTTAGGATGCTTCCCCAAGACCACCGGAAGATCCACGATTCCCTCGGGTATCACAGTCCCTCCTCCGAAACCTTGCAAGGGAGTGTTTATAGCTCTCAGCCGGTCGGTTGGGATTTTCAACCCTTTAAACGCTTCCCAGCTTAACACATTTGCAGCGCTGCCAGTGTCTACAAGTACTCTTTTAACATCAAAATCAGCTACGTCTCCGGTAATTACCAACGCGTCATCGTGTGGTAGGGATACTCCTTCTAAATCTCCGTCATCAAAAGTGACGGATTGGGCAAATCTGCTGGAGGCTACAATTGAATTTACATGTAACGACCGTGCATAACCTTTTCTGGAGTTTCTTGAATCCCCTCCACTTGCGGCTCCACCTACAATGACATGTATCACTCTTGCTCTTCTCTTTCTCCTGTCGTCCTCTGCCCTATGTTCGGGACGACGGTCGGTCGTCTTAACAAAGTGTTTTATCAGACCGTCCGAGATAAGTCGTTCCACTTCACTCCGTAACGTCCTGCATTGATCTGTGGTGTGGCCGTGGTCTCTGTGAAATTCACACCTGCGACTACTGTTTCGAATGGATGGATCAGATCTCAACTTCTCTGGCCATTGTAGCTCTTTTAACGCGGATATTTCACGGAGGATGACGGATAATGGTGCGTTCAACTGTATCTGTGAGATTGCATTAACCACTTCCAGCCTCGGTCGATATTTATACTCAGTCATATTCTTTGTGTTACGCTGGTTTGTCGAATGCTCTTCATGTCGCCTCTTTCTGTTTCCACTATCGTACTGCTCTCGGTCGCCGCGCGTCGCCCTCAACATCTCCTCTTGATCAATGTACTCCTCTCCTCGTCTCAGTAACTCTGTCATAGACTCTGCTGGTTTTTTCGAGAGACTGGCCCGGAGACCATGGTTCCTTAATCCACTTAGTAACGCCGTAACTACCGACGACATCTGCAAGTTTTTTATGCCCAACGTTGTACAGTTGAATCGTGACATATATTCTCACAGCGACTCTCCTTTATCTTGAGTTACTTGCATAAGCCCCATCGCCGTCTTCCTTTTTCGCGCGCTACTAGAGAAACATATGGCGAATTTATTAGCCAGACCGCGGAGGTAAGGTATCAAACCACTCTCTTGCATCTTTTCTCAACGTCATGGGGAACGCTCTGCAAGCTATGGCGTCTGGCCAGCCATGCAATCTTACTCGGTCTTGGAATGTTCGTATGTGATCAATAGGATCACCAGTTCCGTCAAACTCTCCAGTCGGTTCTTTGAATTTAGCGGGTAAAGGTACACCCATCACGTCCTTGGTAAACGGATCCTCCTTTATAGAAATTGGCCTTCCCCTACTCTTTCTTCGTGTGATTGCTTCTTCCACTTTATCATTCAAAATAGTCTCCCAATTCACCGGTATAGAAGGTCGGCTTGTGGACGTCATCTCATGCGTTTGTATAGTCTCGGATGGTGGTATTTCTACAGCCGGAGGAATTTCTACAGCTGGCGGCATTTTCGTCGTCGGCGGCGCCTCTAATGTACGAGGTTGTGGTACTATTCTCTGCAACATCTCCATGATTGTAGACATCTGGTCTTGTAGAACAGTAACTTGCTGGACGGTGGCAAATTGCGGAGGGTGCTCTTCCTCCTCTGCAACCTCCGGTTGAGGAGTCTCCGTATGCTCTATTCTAGGCCTTCCTCTAGTCCTTCCTGACATGGCTCTTGAATTTCAGAGTTTCCCACAGACGGCGCCAATTGATAAATGTGTCTGTTCTTATTCGTATTTTAGAGAGAGAAATTTTGATACTCGTTCCTTATTTGAAAAATGTTTTTCCCGCCCCTCTAAATGAGAGGGGCTCGTCTATTTATAGACAATGATCATAATCGGTCGATCGAGTTTTACATATATGCCAATAAACACGACCGATCGATTAAATAAAATGATATACAAGACAAAACTAAACGACCGAGAAGAAAATAGCGCGCGATGAAGTACACAGCCAGGATGTGCCTAGCATCAGCATCAAATGGAGAAATTTAATAAACCCAAAAAGTTGTCGAAAAAATTCTAGGAAGCATACCAATTAAAAGAAAATTTGGATGGAAATCGTCAAGAAGGACCATCTGCATAAATCAGGATAAAATTACAACAGTGAAAAGGATGGAGACCCAGAAGATAATTTACCCTTTATTATTTAAATAAGGAGCGAGATATAATTTTAGAAAAACTCCCCTTTTGACGAATCTTTCTATGCCCGGCACACTGAGCTTGGAAATTTTGAGTCACTTCAGGACTCCCCTGGAAAATTAGACTCGATACAATTATTACAGACTTGATTTGGAGTTTATTAACAAATGTTTTTTACGAGTTCTCATACTTTATTTTATTTATACACTATATTATATACAAACAAATAAACAAACTCACTCGTACCATTGTTTGACCTAATATCGTATCAATGTGTTAATTTTTCTTCCAAACATATAACTTAAACTACTAATATCCAATGTCTAAAATAAGACCACAAAAGAAACAAATATCAAACTATTTTTATTCAAACTGCATTCTACAAATTTATCCTCCAAATAAGAATACCACGTACACAAATGAAATTAAATATCACTCAAGCTAAAAAAAGAAAAAGAAATAAATCAATTGAACACGATATACATTAACAAGCAAAGTGTCTTTATTAATTTTGTATTATCATTTGAAAAATGAGTCATTCATTTGTAACTTTATATTATTAATTTTATTAGACCAATATGTTCAATTGTCTTACATTAAATTGATGTTGAGTCAATGAATCTAATTGCTATCCATTAAATTGATATTAGGTCAAAATTAAATTGCATACTAATTTTTTTTTTCAAAATATCCATAAAAGTTGGGGTTCCAAGTCTCCCCAAGGACCACCCCCTCCCCTAGCCCCAACCCCGTGATTGTTTTTATCTATTTTTTATTTACACTTTTCGTAGAACGTATTGCTTATAATTTATAAAAATCTTTATCAAACATACTCTATATGAAAAGATAGTACACTTGCATGCATAAAGAGAGATTAGCACAAAATGTCAAAACTCACAAAGACACACACGTAAGTGTAGAACAATAGATTATTATACAGAGAGACAGAGAGTTTTACACAAGCAAAAAACTCACAATGACGCACACAAAGTGTAGGTGGATACATATTTTTTTATTAATTTTAGCTCATAATTACCAGATACATCAGGGGAAAAAAAATACCCACACAAGCCCACATAAACACACTCAGACACAGAAAGTGTACCCTATTACATTTTAATTTCAGCTCGATATTATAATTCACACCAACATCTACACATCCACATTCCTCTTCCTTGAATTCACACAGAATTTACAGCTATAGAAGAAAAAAAAAACCATAGCTTTCATTCTCTATAAATACACGAATCATATATTCCTCCTTCAAAAAGACACCACAAGCAAAAAAGAAAAAGAAAGTGTGTGTGTATGAAATATAGATAGAATAGCATTAAGAGAAATGAATTCCAACAGAGGAGAGGGCGGCAGCAGCAGTGCAACAAGATCAGGTAAGAATGGAAGTGTTTTTCCGAAAGAAAAGGAACACGTTTCTACTATGGTGGGCAAGAAGATAGCTGAGGCTGCAAAGAAAGCCGTTGAATCTGCTGTTGATGCTGTCAACAAGCACAACAAGAAGGGAAAGATAAGTCCCGATAATTAGAATCCTGGTTATATACCTATCTAGCCAATTGTTTGTATAATGCGTAGCAAAACTGCAAAAGAATTACAATGCGGGTGATGTGATTTGTATGTTCATGTTCATTTATGGAGACCTATACTATTGTTGATCTAGATTCTAGTACATTGCTACTTCAATGGAGACCAAATACTAGTACACTGCTGAAACTAGCCTGATATATTCAAAAGAAAGAACAAGAAAATTCAGGAATTTTTGGAATTGTAAAATCTTGGTCTATCAAAACAACTAAAACATATCTAAGCTTGAGATTCGAATATGTAAAATAATGAAAAAAAGGACTCAAAAACAATGGAAGGCAGGGCGAGCCTCCATGTTGAACTTGCTGGCAATTCTATGCAATTTTAGAGTGGCTAACATATATCTTAAAAGGCGCACATGTCAGTTGTCAGTCTAGTCACTTATTTCATCATCACTAATATCACTAAAAACTTGAGGTTGTTCATCGTCTTGATCGCTTTCAGTTTCCATGGAATCTCTATGGATCCCTCATCGTCACTCATATCGTTGTCTTCATATATTATCGGTGTTACCTTACTATTATCTCCCTCTCCATCATCAACAGTCTGCGAAAAGAGGATGTCTTTGTTAAACTTTGATTTGTTTCAGACAAAAGTAAATATTTAGCAGCACACCCACCTCTGCATAAAACAAGTCCACGCAACTTGATAATTGATGTGCGTGGTTGAAAGTTGAGACTCTAGATTCTATAAGCTGCATGGGTGCTAACAAATGTGTTATATATAGGTGAATAGATTTCAAAGTGATCAATTAATAACAAACAACACTTGTTAATGGAAGATCATCAATTATTCAGTTTCATGTGCATTTTGAGAGGTACTAATTTGATGTTTCCAGCAAATATTTAGTTTAATGCCAAACATAATTTGATGTTGTTATGATTCAGGTTCGGTGAGCTTTTCTTCCAATTGGTCACCTTCTGTCGTATTAGAAATTTTCCAGCACTTCTGAACAAACATGTATGGTTTCATAAGCGCTTACTCTTATTCAATATAATCTGAGAAGTAATCCCATCAGTCGTGGCTACATCGCCATCTCTAGCTTTCCTTTTTGAAGATTTATTCTTCTTTGCCATGTCCCCTGCAACAATAGTAATTTACAACGTTAAAAACACAAAATATGTTGGTTCCAAGAGAAATAATTGTTATCTCATTTTTTATTTTACTGGTACAAATTTATCCCTTTTATAATTTATATACTACTAAATTATGAGCGCATACACGGAGCAATAGCAGATTAATGTGATGAACTATTTCAATTTACACTAACCTGTTTCCATTTTAATTCTCTGATAAGGCTATCAATTTTAATCTGTATTAAGAATCAAAATCGATTGTGTGCCAATAATCGATGTGTTGATTGTTCATTCACATCACTTCCACAATCCCTAATTAATACACTTTGCCTCAGACATTGCAAAGCCTTTGCCTCCATGGGCGGAGCCACCTGGGGTCTAGTGGGAGAATGGCGATAAGGCGAGGTTATGTTGAAATAAAATCATTCACAACAATTAAATCGAGTGCGAAATCAATATACAAATCCCATTTTCACAAAATTAAATCTGATACTACCTTCCAAGTTAGGTGATGAAGAAATTGAGTTGAAATCACTGCAACACAAGATAAATTGGTGCCAAGAGAAACCCTTAGCCGCTTGTCCCCTTCTGTTGCTCTATGATCTATCAGTAGCCGTCTATTGAGTAAGCCTTAAAACAGACCCGGGTAACATTGTAGACTTTATTTAAAAATTTACTATAAAAAGTAGAAATCAAAAATAATTATTAATTTTAACTACACATTTATTTTATAGAACTCAAAACTTTTATCAAATTTTTAACTACAGATTTCATCAATTTTTATCAAAATCTACTAAAAGTATATTTTTTTAGCAAAATCAAACCAGCACTAATTCTCAAATTCTATAAACCCGCGTAAAGTTATGTATATTAAAGTTTAATGCAGAATAATGGGTTCTTTTGGTATATAGCCTATAAAATCTTTTATATTTCCCCCCCTATTTTTCTAGTCTCTACAAATTGGTATCGACGATAAAAAAGGAAAATACAATGCTAATCAACAACCTTACTACCTTCCTGGCGGAGACGAGTTTGACTATTAGAGCAATTTAATGAATTGTATTTTGAATCTCAAGATTTATAGTGTGGTCGAAGAGGAAGTACAACAACTAAAAATAAAAATCAACTATATAGAAGAGAAAGAAGCCTCGTGAAAAACAATAAACAAAAAGATAAAATAGCACAAGATCTTTCATAAGAATTATTTAATGTTAATCAAATGATATAAAATGGAGAAATTTTAAAACCCCAAAAAGTAGTTGAAAAAAATATAGGAAGCATACCAATTAAATTCTATTGGGTAGGGATGTTGAGGACTCATTTGTAGTTTTAAAAAGTTAAGAACTTCAATTATAAATTTTTTCATTTATTTTCCTTTTTTTTTAATTTATTTAAGTTAAATGACAGAATTGTCATTTTAAGTGACACTAATAGAAAATTTGGACAAAAATCATCAAGAATGACCATATGTGTAAATCTAGATAAAATTGCAACAGTGAAAATGATGAAGACCGAGAAGATAATTTATCCTTTATTATTTAAATAAAGAGCGAGATAACATTTTAAAAAAAAACTCCCATTTTGGCAAACATTTCTATGCCCAACGCTCTAAGAGCATGGCGCTTTAAACATAAGATTTTCTTTATTTTAAAGAGTCAAACTTTAAAATTATGCTTCAACAGACTCTCTAAATTAAAATTTTAAAATAGAGTGTGTTTGGCTCTCCAAATTTGGAGAACCAAACTCACTCTCTATAATTAAATACATTCAAAGAATTTCAATTTTCAATACTCCATATAATGGTTGAATTAAATAGTGTATACAAAATAAAATAGAATAAAATCATATATTAATGAGGAGAGAGGCATGTTAAAAGAAAATAAATAAAAATAATAATAAATACTTATTGAAAGAAATAAAATAAATTGTTAAAGATAAAGAGATTGTTGTAACACTTAAAAATTTTACTCTAAATTTATAGGTGCTCTCTAAAATGTCAAATATACTCTTTATAAATAGATAATCTATTGGAGATGCTCTAAGCTTGGAAATTTGGAGCCGCTCCATGTTCCACCGGTAAATTAGACTCGATACAATTATTAGGGACTTGATTTGGAGTTTATTAGATTTGAGCAAAGATTTGGAGAGATTTTGGTATGCACGGGCCAAGATTTATAATTTTGGCATGAAAGGCAAAACCGTCATTTCAACTGAAGTCGTAAACATTTTTTTGGCATATATACCGCCAATAATCACATTAATTAAAGCATTAGCTGAACATTCAAATTGTTGGAATACAATTACATAGAAAGATAGTACACTTGCATGTATAAAGAGAGAAAAGCACAAAATGTCAAAACTCACAAAGACAAAACGTCAAAACTCCCAAAGATACACACGAAGTGTAGAACAATAGATTATTATACACAGAGATAGAGAGAGTTTTGCACAAACAAAAAACCCACAATGATGCACAAAAAGTGTAGGTTAATACATTTTTTTATTAATTTCAGCTCATAATATCAGGGAGAAAAAAATACCCACACAAGCCCACACAATTACAAACACAGAAAGTGTAGCTTATTACATTTTAATTTCAACTTGATATTATAATTCACTCCAACATCTACACATCCACACATCTACATTCCTCTTCCTTGAATTCACACATAGTTTACAGCTATAGAAGAAAAAAAACCATAGCTTTCATTCTCAATAAATACACGCATCATATCTTCCTTCCAAAAGACATCACATGCCAAAGAGAAAGAAAGTGTGTATGAAATATAGATAGAATAGCATTAAGAGAAATGAATTCCAACAGAGGAGAGGGCGGCAGCAGCAGTGCAACAAGATCAGGTAAGAAAGGAAGCGTTTTTCGAAAGAAAAGGAACATGTTTCTACTATGGTGGGCAAGAAGATAGCTGAGGCTGCAAAGAAAACCGTTGAATCTGCTGTTGATGCTGTCAACAAGCACAGCAAGAAGGGAAAGATAAGTCCCAATAATTAGAATCCCGGTTATATACCTATCTAGCCAGTTGTTTGTACAATGCACTTAGCATGTAGCAAAACTGCAAAAGAATTACAATGCGGGTGAGGTGATTTGTATGTTTATGTTCATTTATGGAGGCCTATACTATGTTTAGTAGATCTAGATTCTAGGTACATTGGTACTTCTTTAATGGAGACCAATACTTGTAAATTGCTGAAACTAGCCTGATATATCCAACAGAACAAGAAAATTCAGGAATTTTTGGAATTGTAAAATTTGTGTCTATCAAAACAACTAAAACATATCTAAGCTTGAGATTCGGTAATGTAAAATAATGAAGAAAAAGGACTCAAAAACAATGGAGGGCAGGGTGATCCTCCATGTCGAACTTGCTGGCAATTCTATGCAATTTTTAGAGTGGCTTACATATAAAAAGCGCGTCATTTATCAGTCTAGTCACTTATTTCACCGTCACTAATATCACTAAAAACTTGAGGCTGTTCACCGTCTTGATTGCTTTCAGTTTCCATGGAATCTATGGATCCCTCGTCGTCACTCTCATCGTTGTCTTCATATATTATCGGTGTTACCTTACCATTATCTTCCTCTCCATCATCAACAGTCTGCAAAAAGAGGAAGTCTTCGTAAAACTTTGATTTTTTCAGACAAAAGTAAATATTTAGCTGCACACCCACCTCTGCGTAAAGCAAGTCCATGCAACTTGATAATTGAAGAGCATGGTTGAAAGTTGAGACTCTAGATTCTATAAGCTGCATAGGGGTTAACAAATGTGTTATATATAGGTCAATAGATTTCAAAGTGATCGATCAATAACAAACAACACTTGCTAATGGAAGATCATCAATTATTCAGTTTCACGTGCATTTTGAGTGGTACTAATCTAATGTTTCTAGCAAATATTTAGGTTAATGCCAAACATAATTTGATGTTGCTGTGATCCAGATTCGGTGAGATTTTCTTCCTATTGGTCACCTTTATTTAGACACGCAATTGCTAGAAATTATATGCAATTAATCGAGATATCATGTTGACAGATTCTCCACATACATACATAAAATTTTCTGATCCTAACCTGATATAAAGAGTTAAGGCCCACCAAAGAAGACTCTTGAGACATTATTCCACCAGCATGTTGAAGAAGTAGACTTCTGAGCCACGGAAGAGCACAAACCAGTACAGCACCTCTGTCAAACAAATGCACAATAGCCAATAGTTTTCACAAACTAATGAGATTATATATTAGTTTAAAATGGCAAGGAATAGAAAACTCTCTCTCGATTAGAGACAATCATTAACAATTTTTTCCCCAAAAAGCGAGAACATTGTATGCACTCCAGCAGTTCTATCAATACTTCAGCTTTTCAATTCTATCAGTACTGTTCGTTCTGAGGCAGATATATGTATTAATGTTTCCATTTTTTTCCCTTACCTCAATTGGATTATTGATATGAGAGACTGTAGGAACTTGACAACATCAGATAGATTCAACAGTGACACTGAATTCGATATTACCTGCAGTGCAATGGTGCTCCATCTTATCAAGAGGGAAAAAATAAAAAATAAATCTTTTTCCTTAAACAGGACATACACATAAAAGAAAAAACAAAGAACGACTAGAGCAGGACACTAGGATTTATGGTACCTTCTCATCTTGTCTGAACAAGCAATCTATTAGAAGTGCTCGATCATCGGCGCGTAAAGCTTGCTTAAGCAAAATATGAACTGAGTCCGCGCTAGGTGGTTTTGTTTGGGGAGAAGACTCTACATTTTCATGGCTTTTGATTTCACTGTTTTCTGTCAAGTTAAGGCTTGCAAGCTTCTCACCCATGGTCGGCTCATTCAAATCATTTTCAACATGAACTCCATCTATAGGATCTCCAAGACCTACATACCACAAGACAACCAAATTCTTCTTATGAAGTTAAAGATGTGCTCCTCTTCTTATACTTTACTCTTTGTGAATTGAAATCACAAATTGTGTAAAGTCAAAGATGGATATACAGCTGAGCATCTCTTTTGCTAGGACGGGAAACCTCGAGCAATTCAACAAGTTTCAAGTGAAAATAGCTAAAACTTAGTGTCAATATCCAACTTCGAAGTCTTTATAAGAACTTGCAAGTTTAGAACAGAAGTATCAAATTTGGGATAAAGATCGCTATGATCTGCATATGATGATCAAATCTTTAATAAATATCCTTAAGGCAACAACTGGCTCAATTTACATTGTCAAAAAAATACCTGAAGTTTTTGCATGCTTTTATTACGCCATGCATAACAAAAGGATTATCCTTCAATGGATTAACAAGGAAATATTAAATGGCAGCTGCTCTGATGTCAGTATAAGCATAAAGGGGTGCTTGGCCATTTTATGAACAGTTTCACACATCAAGAAGACCAAATTTTAAACAAAAACAAAACAAAACAAAAGGCAAGGAAAAAGCAGCCCCTCAAAATCCTGTTGAGTTCAACTACATGCCAATAGGTTTGAGGGATACTAACAAGATTCGAAGTGACTTTTTGAAATCCTAGAAGGAACCAAAGACTCTTCTTCCATGCAGTATTTAGGTCATCACAATCGGAATAAAATAAATTTAACTATGGATTAACAACTGGAAATTGGGCCAGAGTATTACAATCTATAAATAAGAAAAAAAGATGGGTTGCCACTTTTGAATAGCTATCTTGATATTTAGATAAAAGCACTATTTTAGCATCCGTTCCACTGATATTTAGCATTATACAATTAAAGACCTCTGGTGACTTTTCTCAAAATTTGAATCCTCCCAAGACATTTGACCTTCCTCTTATTGTTTCAATTACAAAACATACCAATAAAAATCACATATTTTCCCCATTTTTTGTATTTGAAATTCTCCAGCAGTTTTGAATAAACATATAAGATTTCATGAGAGCTTACTCTTATTCGATATAATCTCAGAAGTAATCCCATCAGCCGTGGTTACATTGCTATCTCTAGCTTTCCTTTTTGAAGATTTATTCTTCTTTGCCATGTCCCTGCAACAATAGTTATTTACAATGTTAAAAACACAAAATATGTTAGTTCCAAGAGAAATACTTGTTATCTCATTTTTTATTTTACTGGTACAAATTTATCCCTTTTATAATTTATATACCACTAAACTATGAGCGCATACACGGAGCAGTAGCAGATTAATGTGATGAACTATTTCAATTTACACTAAACTAAGGCTATCGTTTTTAATCTGTATTAAGAATCAAAATCGATTGTGTGCCAATAATCAATGTGTAGATTGTTCATTCACATCACTTCCACAATCACTAATTAATCTACTTTGCCTCAGACATAGCAAAGCCTTTGACTCCAGGGGCGGAGCCACCTGGGGTCTAGTTGCGGCAACTGCACTGGATTTTGGTCTTGGGTATTTCACCGGTTCTAAAAGCAACGGGAAAACCATAAACAATCACATTCAACAATTCAAGAGAGATATTGTAGAGAAAATCGCTGTTACGCGAAGTAAGATTACCATCAAGAAACAACAATTTTGGAAAAAATAAAAAATAAATTCCAAGGAGCTAGAAGATGAGAATCCCGATAAGGCGAGGTTGTACTGAAATAAAATCATTCACAACAATCAAATTGAGTGCGAAATCAACATATAAAGCCCATTTTCACAGAAATAAATCTGATACTACCTTCCAAGTTTGGTGATGAAGAAGTTGAGAAGAAATCACGAAGATAAATTGGCGCCGAGAAACCCTTAGCTGCGGTTCCCTCCTGTTGTTCTATGAGTATAACTTAAAACAGGCCTGGGTTATTCACTTATCAATTACGCCAAGAAGTGTGAGCTTAAAAGCAAACACCACATAATGGGCTTCTATAGAGTTTTATTCAATTCTGTTAGTCACATTTTTGATTTAATAGACCAAAACACTACAAGAGAAGTTAGTAATAAATATAAAATATGTGTCTATCTATTATGGTTTGATCTTTAATATAGTATACAAACAATGTTATAATAATATAATTGTTTAAAATATGTTTTAATATAAACTTTATAAGTAAATCGACTATGATTATACTTGTTCACACAAAATATAGCAATTGTGGTCCCCAATTTTTGGAGTTTTGGCACTTTTATTTTTAATCTTTTTTTTTGACACGAGTATTTCTAACGTTTCGTTTATTAGCGTTCAACATATTTTTAGACAACTTCCATTTGTAAAAAATGAAAACTGCAAATAAAAAAAAACGTTGAGAATAAATATGCCAAGAAAAAAAAAAGATTAGAGATCAAAGGTTGAGGACAGCGGCAGTAATTTTTCATATTTAATGTAAAGGGTAAATATGTTATTTTATACAAATTTAACGTCCATTTTGGAAGGAATCTATTAGTAAGGACGTTGGCCATCAATAAACGAAACATTGAGATACTCATACAAAAAAAAAGATTGAAAATAAAAGTGTCATGGCTCCAAAAGTTGGGGACCATAGTTGCAATATTCCCATATTCTAACACATTGTTTGGGGATGTATAATGAAATAATATAGAAGATTGGATAATAACAAAACAAGCTCTGGTACAAAAGCAGGAACTCGACTTTGTTGTAAGGACTAGAGAGAAAATATATGAATGCAGAAAAGTAAAAACTAGGTGATTCTCTAGTTTTGCTCACAAATATTACACATATATTCAATTTCATCCTTAATCTCTCGTTCTAATTTATATGTAAATTTCATAAATAAATATTTAGTTATTTAAATTTGATGTGTAATTGTTGAAGATTTATGAAAATGAACTATTGTAATTTTTAATAAATATTGAATGTAAATAACTAATTAACATCAAATTAACTATGTCAGTGGTGTAAATTAAGAATTTATGTAAAGTACATTTTAAGATATACTTATTCTTTTTTCTTATGTGATTAAAATGAATTTTGAAATAAATCAACTTGGTTTGATAATTTATGATTGAGCCTGAGGTGGAGCCGGGATATGGTAAAGAGGTGGGCCGGGAGAGGGGAAACCCTACCCCGAAATTTTTTTTAGCCCATTTTAATGAGAATATAATATTTTCAAATAAATCATAATCTTTAAAAAGCTTACAAGAAGTAATTGCATTATCTAATTTTTTTAGCCCATTTCACTTTGGGTCTAATTTTATTGTATTATCTAAAGCTTTCTGGTAAATACTTCTGAATCCATCCATGCCTCCCTATCGCATTCTTTTATCTTACTAATTGGTCTTTCCTTTTTGTTGGAATTACTAGACAAGATCTAAGAGATTTTTGGAAATACAAAGATTGAGAGAAACCAAAAAAGAGTACAACTTAAAAACAGATCACTGCTCAAGCAATCGGTAAGCAGGAAATTGGTTGAAACAGCAGAAGCCCATTTTAGCCTCAATATTGATCCAAAATATAATGACCAACAGCTGAGAGCATCTGTAAGTGTTCTGGATGTTATTTGGCCGTAACTCATAAGATTTAATGTCTCCTAATGGTGTCTATTCAATATAGGGATGAAAATTCCAGCACCAAAATTTCAGAAAAATGAAACCATCTTCAGTAAAATTTCAGCACCAATCCATCAACAACAAAATTAAACCATCACCAGCATAATTTTAGCAGCAAATGAAAATTTCAATAACAAATAATCAATGAACAACAAAATGAAACCATCACCAGCAAAATTTCAGCAGTAAAATTAAAATTTCAACAGCAATATTAATCGATGAACAGCACAATGGAACCATTTTTCAGCAGCAAAATAAAAATTTCAGCAGCAAAATTCAATTCAGCAGCAGTTAAACTCATCGGAATGCCTGGTTAGGGCAGGAGACGAATCGTCTTGCTGATGAATCTTGCTGATTTCAGCAGCTGTTAGGACAGGAGACGAAATTCAATTCAGCAAAGTAGTTAGGGCAGGAGGAGACGAATCTGTGATAATTCAAAATGGGTTTATGGATGAAATGATTAGGGGTTACAAGTTTAAAAGGCTGATGGTTTGGCCTTTGGGACTTTGGGCTGCTGGGGTTAATATTGGTGAAATTATTGGGCTGGGCACTTTTATTCAGCACTGGGTCTGAATTTTTTCTTTTCATATTATACATGTGGTTTAGAACAGAGCTGGGAAATCCGCCCCTACGTTGAGTGTATTTGTTTATAACAATGACTAGTATACCGTTTTTTTTTTGTGGTGGAATCCGACCGTCACTACAAGACGGAAGACCTTTACCGACTAAAAGAGTAGTCGGCAATACTGTAAACTAAGTCGGCGAACTGGGACTGTGAATTTTTGGACGGCAAGCTAGTCGGCGAAACCCTGTCGGCGAATCAAATGCCGACTAAAATTTAATTTAGTCGGCAAATATGTCCTTTACCGACTATAATTTTTTTAGTCGGTAAAGGACAATGCCGACTAACATATATCTAGTCGGTGTTATATTTAGCCGACTAAAAAAGGTTTTCATTGGTAAAAGACAACGCCGACCAATATATATCTAGTCGGTGTTATATTTAGCCGACTAAAATTTGTTTTGGTTGGTAAAAGACAACACCGACCAAATAATAATATAGTCGGTGTTATATTTGCCGACTAAATTAAATTGCAGTCGGTTAAATATAACGCCGACCAAATGTAATTTAGTCGGCGTTGTATTCATCGACTAAATAAGCATTAGGTTGGTAAAAATCATCGCCGACCAAGATTCTATTGGTCGGTGTTATTTTCGCCGACTAAAATTTAATGTAGTAGGCACAATTCGTCTTAGACCAAAATTTATTTAGTCGGGGTTAAGTTCGCCGACAAACGTTGTTTTTTAGTCGGGGAAAGGTATCTCAAACCAAAACTTTGTGGTCGGAAATTATGTACCAATTTTTTTTTTAATAAATAATTTTATTATAATTATGCAAAGCTATTACAAATTGTTCATCTAAATACAATAAATGTTCTTTCAAATTATAAGTGAACAATTTTTGTATTGCCAAATGTATGTGTAATCACATAAAAAAGAACATGCCCTATACACAAAAGTGTTTTAACAAAACAACTAAAAGAAAAAGAAAATAAACAACGGTGCATGTTTCCCTTCCAAAATAGCTACAAACATGTGCATGTATTTACATGAGAAAAACAAAACAAAAGTTTATCAAAATAAGATATTCATTTAATCTATTAAATACTGCACTTGTGATGATAATTATGGATCAGCTATGTTAGGGGTGGGGCTAGCTGGGTGAGTGAGTGTGGTAAGCTTTTCAGCAGTACCAGGCATGAGCTGGTCGAGAAGAGCAATAATGGCATTGTTTTGCTTTTCTAAAATTCCAATCTTCTCTTCAGCAAAGGTGAGCTGACTTTGTTGTGTTTGGACCATCTGACGAAGTTCAACATTCTCGTGTTGGGCGGAGGAAGCTCGACATGTCTTTTTTGGAGGCATTGGGCCCCTACCTAATCCAATATAATAGCTAGATCGGGTGCCAAGAATCTCATTAGCTATATCATCAGCAGTAAGAACTTGTGGTCGATCACACCCGTCGTCACTCTGACCTTCATTGTCGGTATGTTGTTGTGAAGATAAAAGCGTGACCATATCATCCTACAAGAAAAAGTATAAATGAGTTAATGACATATAATTTCAAACAATTCATTATGTTTAAGTTGAAAGTAAGTTACATATTTCTTTTCAGCAATTGGAGCTATCCACCCTTTGCCCTGTTTGTAGTGAGTGATCTTCCATAAATCTATCCTGTCTGGTCTACCATTGCCTGTGTCCTGAACAAATGGATAATAAGATCCACTCAATAGGCAAGTCCAAAAAATAAATAAGTAATTGGTAATATATGAAACAACACATAAATGGGTATACATTTCATTCCCAAATGTAAACTAGATAGTTGAAATTATAGTGGATTTTTTTTTTCGACTTCGAAACATAAATACCTCTAAATTTTGCAAAGTCCGTTGGTTAACAGTTGTTGCTAACATTTTGTAAATTATATAAAAAATACATTAAGATCATATGATACAGACAATAGTTAGATAAACCTAATCTCAAGGTCTTCATTGACACTTGTTTTACGCCCAGATAAGCATGCCCCAAAATCAAGAATCTCTTATCATAAGCGAGTATGGTAATTGTATTGCCATTCTTGCCATGTTATAAACATAGTTGATGATAAAAGGATGTATCTTCCATTCTTTTCATGTTATAATCATCTACATCATTCTCTCCACGGACTTGATGGTTTAGGATTTTAACTATCAAAGAAGATGATATACATGACTTCACTCATTACAGGAAAAGGAAAAAAGTGCAAAGAGGTTCTATCTTTGAGCTATATTTGGAACAAGATGGAATAAATTGAACAAAAACCATGAATTTGACACAAGATAAACAGCCATACTGCACTCTCAATTTGTTGCCTGAGAGACTTTCATCCAACATATAATAAGTCTTCTGGAAATTAAAGATCAAGTCCAGCTCACACAAGCTTCCAAAGTAGCGGTCTAGTATCTCAACAAACTGGTGGATAATTTCCATTTTTCTCTAACTCATTGTCTTCCTGGTCAATACACATGCATAAATAAAGGTTGGCATATCTTTTATAGACAACTTCATATACTATCCACTCCACGAAATTACACAGTTTATGTCACCCAAGTCACATTCCAACTGTGAATAATTTTTTAGAGTTGACAAATTGATAAAAAAAAATAATAAGATCCTCAAGCCGAAAATGAAGTTAGGTAGAATGGTTTGGAGCAAAAAATTAAAACAAAATTCCAAGTTAAAATTTGAAAAAGAGAAGAATAACCTTGCAAAAATGGCAATTGCAAGCAATGCAAGGCTTCCAATAAGATCTTCAAGCCTCCATGAGTGATCGCTATGAAAAGTCGAGTCATGCTTTGGAAGCCTTGCATTGCTTGCAATTGCCATCTATGGCCCAACTAATTATATGAAATGCTAAATAAAAGTACATCAACTAGCTTGTAGATATGCATAACATGTATAACGTACCCCCATAGCCTGTGTGTTAAGGAAGGATCTCGAACCAGAACAATGGCCATGTGTTAGCTTGGACCTATTTGTTGCATTCCTCTTTGACTTGTTGTAAAATAGCCAGTATATAAAATTGTCATTAAACATAATCAGGAAAAATTAGCCATTTGTCTTCCACTTTTAATCATCAAAATATCCAAAATGAACATACAGAAAAGCAATTGGTTACAGCTTAAAACCAACAAATATGAATACCAGCAATCAGCAAACAAAACAATAGAACCAGCAAATGGCAATACTAGTTAAATTCAAACTGATCAGTTTTGTAATACGAGAAAGCATTATTTACCTATAAGCTTTTTGAACTACCAGCAAGCACGCCTAAATAAGCAAGCACGCCTAAATAAGCAGAGTTGAAAAGAAATGGCTAACAAGAAATGATCCATATATACATATACAAGCCTAGAAACTAATTAGTGTGTAAAATATACCATCCTCACATGATCTTTGACATCAGCCATGAGTTCATTAGTACATACACTTGTTAATTCCAACAGGATTATTAGTTTGCTTTGAAAATACCTAGATTGCATAGGTATCTTTACAATAGCCTTGAAGTTTAATACATGCCTTCCTTCTTGAGTCTCATCATGAACTTCTCATCCTTCAAGTTATAATACATACTGTTGGAATATTGTACAGTGGTGTTAGAATGAGTAAATAATCAAGCAGATATTCTTTGTCATCTTTCTTTGTAGAATATGGGGGTCATAGCTGTTACTTTAGAGTACAATATAAAAAAGACTAATATGTTGTAGATGCATTATTAACAGATATATAGAATATATAGTCTTTTGGATTCATGTATCAGTGTTCATATAAATATATGACAAGCTACGAAAAACACATAAACCATGTAACCATGAACCACACACCTTGAATGCTTCTGACTCCCAATAATCGCATAAGAAATCCCAGTACTCTTGGTTGAGCACCTGGTCATGCTTCTTTGCCTTCCTTTCTGCCATAGGAAGGTCAAGTAAAGTCTCATAGAACTCATGAAGCTCATATCTAAACTCCTTGAAGCGAATAGGCATGTCATTCTCTATCACTTCTTTGATCCAGTGCCGCTTGTCATAATCAAGAACAAACACGTTCTGCATTTATCAAAAAGGAATAAGGTGAAGATAAGAAAGTAATTCAACTTTCTAACTTAATAATTGTTACCTCTAGCCTAGAATACATAGGTGACTTCTCTGCATCTGTAACATCCTTCCACCGTATTTTGTTCAATGGTGCATATTGGCGTACAGCAGCTCCAATCTCATTAGCAAATCGAGGGGCATTTGGCCCTGTAGCCCGCATGTCCTCTTTTTCAATGATGACTTCCAATTTCTTTTGTGTAACTTTAACTATACGTGCTGTCTGAAACCCTTGTGTGGGTCCACGTCGCTTACGTGGACGCTCAAGAATTGGTTGTGGACCTGCAACACATGAATCATCAAACAACACTTGTTAGTTCAAAGAAGCGGGGGAACTAATGAGATAAACAAACTATTATTTGCAAATCAATAACTTAGTAAACATATGATTATTGACCTGTTTCAGTAGTGGCATCATTTCTTGAACTATCATTGGATGAGCTTGATGTTGGGCGAGGATGTACGGTCACAGGTGGCATATTGTTGTGCTGCAGGTATGGGAACATTGTTTAGTAATAATATCATAGGAATGACATATTAGCATACCAAAATAATAAGATCTTCTTATAAACAATGAAGCACATTTCCATTCAGCAAAAATTGGATAAGATATACACATCAACCATTTTGAACAACCATTTTTTTAATGAGTAACAGGCATCAAGTTTATTTCGAGGCTTACATGAACTAAACAAAATAGAAAACAGAGTTGATTTGGTCTTGTTAGTTAAGAGAAACAACTCAAAATCCTTGGTAAAAGATGATCTTTGAATGCATTTTTAATGTTTATTGACGAAAAATTCATAAAACATTACCATTTCGAATTTGATCTACCATGTATTATGCGAAGAAATACACTTCAAATGTTTGAGTCAATCACTGTCGTCAGTCAAGATTAATTCTTCCTCAGATTCATCACCCATCAATTCAATTTCCTCTTCGTCATCGTCAACAACAAATGCTATATCTTCTACTTCTTCCTCATCGACATAATCATTTTGTTTATCAACTTCAACAACTTCTGCAGGGACATCCGTGCGAACAAAATGATTGTTTTCCAAATCACCTAAATCAATAACAAGTTGTATGTCCGCGGATGACGCATCTTGATGAACATCGAGATGAAAAGTATTAGAATCATAGTCTTGCATGTCTGTTTCCACATCATCTTCAACTAATTCCCAAATGTGCCGATGCAGAGCTTTTTGTACCACCTTCCAGTCAAGTCCATTTTTTGGGTCATTCAAATAGAATACATGAATAGCTTGTGTGGCAAGAATAAATGGGTCATCTTCAAATCTAGTTCTTGCAACATATATAGATGTAAAATTTGTCTCCTCTATTATTCTTTTCTTTTTCTTGTCACAGTCAAACCAATCACATTTGAACAAATATAATTTTCTGTTACAAAAATATTGCAACTCCACCACATCCGTCAAAATACCATAATAGTCATTATCACCACCAGAGACAAACACCCCACTATTTTGAGTTGTCCTTTCTGCATCCCGACTCTTTGTGTGGTATCGAACACCATTTATAATACATGGACTATAAATCGTAACACGGGGATCAGGGCCACAAGCTAGAGCGTATAGGTCATCGGTGACGGTTTCGTCTCCCAATACACGCAAGCTACAGATCTACACGTCGAAGACAAAGTGGAAAGGTGATCTGTTCATTTGATTAAATACATATATAACAAATTTGTTACAAAATTTGAAATTAACATTATACCTTCCGTTCAAACCACAACGGGAACTCGTGCTATTGCAATTGGCTTGGATTTGTTCTATGTGATATGGTTGTCATGTGTTCACTGTACATTATGTGAAACAGTTATTGAAGGTAAACGACCATACTCAATTTATTTAAATGTTTGAAAGTAATTTACCTAAGGTAAGGTAGAAGCTCTTCGCAATTGTTTATCACATACCAACGTGCAACCTGAAACAGATCTTTTGACAACATCTCTAAATGACCACCTCCAATTGGTCGTACTCGCTGTGAAAACACAGAGAATCCATTGGATTGAGGCATTTTTCGACTGTCATCATTTCGCTCTGGTCTGGTAAATTTAGTTTCCAACCCACGTAAATACATTGATGAAAATGTCAAGGCCTCATTGACTATATATCCTTCAGCAATTGAGCCTTCTGGTCGTGCTTTATTTTTCACATACTTCTTCAAAGTTCCCAAATACCGTTCAATTGGATACATCCATCTTGATGCCACGGGTCCAGCAAGGCGTGCCTCATGAGGCAAATGCACAATTAAGTGAACCATTGAGTCAAAGAATGCTGGTGGGTATATTCGTTCTAACTTGCATAATATAAGTACTACATCTGACTCAAGTTGTTCCATACTACATCTGACTCAAGTTGTTCCAAATTTTTTACGTTCAATGTCTTTGCAGTTATTTGTTCAAAGAATTTACACAATTCAACCAATGTAGTGTAAATGTCCTTTTCCAAAATTCTCCTGATACCTACTGGCAATAAACGCTGTAGTAGAACGTGACAATCATGACTCTTAAGTCCATATATTCTCCCATCACGAACATTAACAGATCTTGATATATTTGTAGCATAACCATCAGGAAGCTTAACTGACTTAAGAAAAGCACAAAACTCTCTTCGTACCTCAACATGTAGAGTGTATGTTGCCGGTGGCTTATAGTGCCTATTACCACCCTTTGGTTGTAAGTGCAGCTCAGGACGAATGCCTATATCTTGTAATCCCAATCGAGCATTAGTTGTATCTTTTGACTTTCCTTCAATATTCAACAGAGTGCCAACCACAGCCTCACATACATTCTTTTCAATATGCATAACATCCAAGTTGTGCCTTAACTTTAGTTTGGACCAGTACTCCAACTCAAAAAAAATTGATCGTTTCACCCAATTCTGACTTTCAACTAGTCGTTTTCTTTTGCCGAGTACGTCAATATTTTTTCCCAATACAACATCACCAATTTGATCAAGTTGAGACAATATGTCTTCTCCAGTAAAGGCCCGAGGAGGTAGCCCATATTCACGTTTTCCATCAAATTTTTTACTTCGACTCCATGAATGATTAGCTGGTAAAAACCGTCTATGTCCCATGTAGCATATTTTTCTCCGCAAATAGATGGACATAGTGTCCACATTACAAACTGGACATGCTTTGTACCCTCTAGTACTCCATCCAGACACATTTGCATAAGTTGGAAAGTCATGGATTGTCCACATAATTGCTGCCCGTAGATTGAAATACCCTTTCGTAGAGATATCATAGGTTTGCACCCCATCGGTCCACAATTGTTGCAATTCATCAATTAAGGGTTGCATATACACATCAATTTCCTTTCCAGGTGCATCGGGACCAGGAATAAGCAGCGTCATCATCATATATGGGGGTTTTGTCATCTTCCAAGGAGGCAAATTGTAAGGTATTAGTACAATATGCCACATACTATACCGAGTAGACATATTCCCAAATGGATTAAAACTATCTGTAGCTAGTCCCATACGTATATTCCTTGGATCTAATGCAAAATCTAGATACATGGCATCAAATGCCTTCCAAGCCTCTCCATCAGCGGGATGCCTCAAAACTCCATCTTGCTCAACCCTTTTAGTTTTATGCCATGACATTTCTGTCGCCGTATATCGACACATAAATAGTCTCTGGAGTCTAGGAATGAGGGGAAAGTACCTAAGTACCTTTCGTGGGACCTTTTTCTTTCCATTCGCAACAAATTCATATCGAGACTCTCCACATGTAGGACAATTATTCAAATCCTTATTATCTTTCCAGAAAAGAACACAATCATACTTGCACGCATGAATCTTTTCATACCCCATTCCCAATTCCTTCAACATCTTTTTAGACTCGTAATATGAAGTTGGTATTTTGTTTGGATCAGGAAATGCATCATTCAACAACTGCAACAACATATCAAAAGATTTATTACTCCATCTATTTAACACTTTTATGTGCAAGAGTTTGATGACGAAGTTTAACGATGTGAATTTGCTACAATTTGGATACAATTCACTGAAAGCTTGGTTAAACATGTTGTCGTAACATGATTGAGGCTCAACAGTTGGTGTGTTGTTATTTTGATTCTCAACACCATGCTCCCCAACAAAACTTGTTGTACCAACTCCATTTTCCATTTCTCCTAAATCATGCAACATTTCAAGAACTTCATCATCATCATCAGACTCACTACTAATTCTTTCTACTTTAGTTGTGTTTTCATTTATAACTTATTTGGGAGGAAACGATTCACCATGGAATATCCATACTGTGTAGGTCACATCAAACCCATGAGCCCACAAATGACGTTTGACAACATTAAGATCGTAAACGGTCATGTTACGACATTTTTGACATGGACACCTGATTGTAGATGCATCCGTAGGAGTATTAGCACTTGCGAAGGCCATGAATTCTTTAATACCATCTTGATATCTTTTATCCAGCCTGTTGGGTAATATTACCCAACTACGATCCATGACTAACTCCCTAGTTATCACAAAACTGGCTACAATTAATATGATACACATAACAGAAAAAAATTTATCAAATGGCAAAATTGAAATTCGTAATTGTAGCGAAAAGGATCAATTTAAAATTGTTTGTTTTGCATCAATGTAGAAAATGAGAAACTTGAACTTAGGCTGTAAACTAACGCATAAAGAAAACCAAATCAATTAGATTAACTGTAAATGTTATGCATTGAAATGTATATTTCTAAATAGTGACTGAATATATGTCGTTTCTTGATTCTGTCAACTTAAGCAGAAAATATTTTCATGGGAGTCTGCCTCGACAATTAATTCAACTTCGACAGCAGAAAATAGTTTAGTTTAAGGTCTTTTCTTTTGGTGGGGAAATTCAGTATTAGTTTAGTTTCTTACCTAAGTTACAAGTTTTAAATCTTAGAAATAACAGTTTTACTTGCTTCATCCTAAATTTTCTGTCTAATATATCCACTCTCTACGATTTAGATCTCTCTTTCAATCCTATACAAGGTAAAATCCCAGAAGAGGCTATATCTCTTCATAACTTGAAATTTCTAAAATTATAATATAATAGGCTCACTAGTATGATATTGATAAATATGATTTTACACTAATCAGGACCATCAAAAGTGGACGATTGAAAGTACTTTTAAGTGATTTCCTACTTAAGTGTGTGTTGATTTAATTGTTTTAGGTCATCACAACCCAAGGTCTAATGGAATTGGAGAAAACAAAGCAAAATGAGCAAATAAAGACTGAAAATGCACAAAGACTTGGAAATGAGGACCAACTTGCAAACATTCAGAAGTTGAAGAACTTGAGTTGCAAATAAAAAGGACTAACTTGAAATGAAAGACGAAATTAGATGACTAAAGAGGACGAAATCTATAGTTGGAGGACCAAAGTAAAAAAATTGAAAGATTTAATCCGGGCGATCGCCCAGATTATAGCTGGGCGATAGCCCAGTGTAATATCTGGGCGATCGCCCAGATATGTAGATTTAAAGCAGAGAGCAACCAGCTTGCCTGGGCGATCGCCCGGTAATGCACTGGGCGATCGTCCAGTGTAATTATCTGGGCGATCGCCCAGATCTGTGGATGTAAAGCAGAGAGCAACCAGCTTGCCTGGGCGATCGCCCGGTAATGCACTGGGCGATCGTCCAGTGTAATTTCGGCCAGCGATGTTTATTTCCATTTTTGGTTTGACTTCAACGAGGAAACGTTTGAGACGCGATTTTCATGATCTTTTGGTATCTTTTGGGACACAATAAGGACAATATATATATGAGTTATTAATTCATAACAAGTTGGGTTAATTATTTGGAGAAGACAAAAGAAGACGGATAAAAGAACGACGAAAAAAACGAAAAACAACCAAGCTCAATAAAATACCATTAGGGATTTTCAATATATCAACAAGTAAGTATGCATCACAACGAATAGGATACAAGGGTCTCTCCTGAGTTAGTCATGAAGTTCGTTCACATTTGTAACCCAGTTCTACTCCAAATCGTATTTGTGTTTCAGATAGTGACATGTTTTAGCATGCTCATATGTCCAGCTAAAGGGAACAAAATATCATAGGAATGGGGACATATGGACATCTTCAATCAAGTATATTAAAGCAGATCTCAAAAGCAAGCATACAGGGAATTATCCTGTCCACAAGCAGTACTTCTAAAGAGGTAATATGTGTTAAAAAATATTAGAATGAATATTTGACATAAGAAACTAGAAGGCAAGTCCAAGTCCTTTGACCAGATTAGCTCCCTATTCAAGAATAAGATGAGAATAAATTTTTTTTTTCACGTATCCTGAAACTTAGCCTTCTATTTACTTCTACCCTCAGTTACGTCTTTGGGAATACCTCAAAAAACAAAACGGACATAGACGATAGATTATCTAAAGAGAAGACAGAGAAAGATTCATAACAGAGAAACTTTCATGCACCAACTTATTATCACCTAATACAATGTATGAGAAAAGTAGGGATAAAGTACAAATTCATAGCATGCAATATCATAGAGACAAAGAAGACAAATACTGATGCAAACCTTGCAAATGTAGCGTATGCACTTTCTTCAAATGGAAGAAAAACCAGCCTCACGACTAAGCTCCCTGAATCATCAGCATCATACACTTTAGAATAAGTAAATAATAAGTTGAAGTTTCAGATCAGCTCAAATTTGTACGCTGAAATTTAAGTAGCTCCCACATCAGATTATTGCACCCATCTTAATGACATGCCATCTTATGGGAAAAAGTATTGAATATGAGACAGAGTATTTTTTGATTAACTAACTAGTTTGTCAACAATTACATACATTGCTTGGTTATGTGGTGTATCGAACCATACAAGGATCATCTTTTCTCCATCCTGAATAATCGACTTCAATAAGGATTGAAGATTGATAATCAAACATATATTTGCTAGAGGCTTATTGTAATCCATCATATTTCCTACACTGCAAGAACAGGAGCTGAAGTTTCTTTAGAAGTTGTGGATAACTGACCATATCACTGAAGAATGGAAGATTATAATATAGTTTTCCACACTATGATACACACCTGACGGCTTAATTCGATTTTTAAACAACCATATTTTTATTCAATTGAAATTCATGAAAATTAATTCAAATTTGAGAGCAATCATTTCTAAATTACTCCAATTATAAAGGCTTCATATTCCTAGCTAACAAATGAAATTATTTCAAATAACACTTGAACAAATTTATATTGGGAAAGGTACAACTATCAGTTACCAAGGCATCATCAAGAAGCCATGAATACTACATGTTGGACATATATAACCAAGAACATAAAACCAAAGTTAAAGATATTAACCTGTGGATGACTTGTGGACATAGGAATCCTTGCAACTTGACCATCTATAACAGCATCCATCAGTTTTAGTTGATTCTTCAGTTATTTTTCAGTTTTTGCAATGTCACCTGGATATCAATATCAAATTGCCACCCCAACAAGAGTACAAAAGAAAGTATCAGATCCATTACAAAAACCACGCAATCAAATATAAGAAAAATCCAAATGGTTAAGAAAAAGTGATCTTTCATGACTCCATCAGTTATTTTCCATTACAATGTAAAAATCCAAATGGTTAAGAAAAAGTGATCTTTCATGACTCGAATAGATGAACGCATGACATTACCATATTCTTATGCCTATAATAAAATGTGATTCACATCTAACTTTTTTAAAATATAATTCATGCCCCCATTACATGGAGGACAAAAGGCCTATCAAAATGATGCACATCAAAACGTGAGATTCAACTAACAAACATTTTCCCTTCCGATGCTATTTTAACGAAATGAGATCATACTTGAAAGTTGCACTATTTTCACGAAATCAGTTTAAGATGGTCTTAGTGTCTCAATCATTTGGTTTAGCATGTGGCTATAACCTAGTCACTCATGGGAGTGATTATGACCCCCACGAAGAGTTCGTGAGGAAATGTGTAGTTAATTTTTTCCCAATTCGATGTGGACTTGTAATAATCACAATTAGACCATAAATAAATAACTTGATCTTCACCCTATATAAATGCATTCTTATCCCGACTATATTCTGTGTGCTCTTATATCGACTAATTTCTTTTTGTTTTCTGCTCCATCAATTTGTCTTGTACATAAAATTAGATGACGTATTATCTTAACAAACCCAACTGCCAATACTTAGTCAACGCCTTAAACTATCATTATTAATGGTTGCTTTTTTCAAGTCTAAACTGGTAAGAAAATATTATTTCTCCAAATCACAATCAAAGTGGGGCTGGCCATATTTACAATTTTACACAATGATATAAAAGTGCTTCATTTATATTTAAATTATTAAATTATTACAGACGATATTCTATTTCGTTCTATTCACCTCACGTTTACTAAAACTGCAAGAATCACACCGAAATAGAACAAATGCTTGAAAATATAATAATATTTAGAGCACAATGAAAATAAGAATGTAAATATTGGACAACTCGAAGAGAATTGCGTTCCAAAATTTATAATGTAAATTCAATAAACTATACAAGAGTAAAATTCACATTTGAAACAGCCCCCATCAAAAGCGCCAAATTTCTAAACCATTTTTAATTATTAGCTAAAAGGTGGTTGTATCATACACTGATCCCACAATAATGACGAATTTCATAACTACTACTTGAAATTAGTGAAGACAAAAAGAAAGAAAGAGAGAGGGTTAATTGAGATTTGTGCAGAGGTCACAACAATAAGCAAGCAAATTCCGTTTGCTTGACGAAGAAGCTCAAAGCCTTTTTTTTTTTTAAAAAAAGCTCAAGAAAATCTTGAATTTCACATTCAACAACTACTTTACCCACAGATTCCATTCATCTTTTTTTCTTTATTTCAGTACCAACTACCTACAAAAAGAGGCCACATTACAAAATTGTCATAAACAGATTAAGAGATGCTACCTTTACGAGAAAATCACCAACATTGATGCAAATTTTGCATACTCCACTATCCTACAGGAAAAATAACATATATTATTAGAAATTTAATGATTAGATTGAACAAATAAATGGGAAAAAAAATATCAAACTCAAACCTGATGAAAATTGAGCCTCCACTATCAAAAATATAACATATCTAAGACCAGAAAATGGATTATTACTGCATAGAGAGAGACGAACAGAGAAAAAACTGAAGGGATAGAAAAATTTTCGTGGCCTAGAGAGCCTAGGTGCCTAGCCATGGCATGCTATAACTGCCTACTGTGGGATGAAGTGGTGTGGACAAAGTGTAATGTAAATCTATTGAATGTACGTACAATGATCAATCATAACGGAGTATGAAGAATAGTCAATTAAAGATTAGCCCTAATTCCACAAGAAATGGCACTTAGTCAATTTATCAAACACCTAGTGTGCAACTTCGTTGTAGGCTGCTGTTATATGAATAGGGAAGTGAAGCTAGCCCAAAAATTTCAACTTCAATAATCCATCATCTAACTAATCCCATCCTTCTCAATATATCAGAACAAATTTGATAAAAATTGGACGCCAAAAGCATAAACAGGCAAAGCGGATGAAGAAGCTTACCTTGGACGGATGTTGAATTTGGATGGGGATTTTGGATTTCCAGAGCGTGGATATAGGATTTCAAATGTGGAATTTGGATTTTCGGCTTGTGATTTTTGGATTGTGATTGCCCAGGTTGAGGATTGGAATAGAATTTGTTGTGAGGATGGTTCTTTATTTTGGTTCAAAGACAGATGTATATGGCATAATGGGTTGTTGACTGAGAGTGGAAAACCTCCATCCGGTTAGTTGATTTGTTGCAGAGAGAAGACGATATAGAAGATGGGAGGAAGTTGATTTGTTGCAGAGAGAAGACGATATAGAAGATGGAAGGAGGTGGAGAACACAATGTAAACGTGAGAGAGATTGAAGAGCCAAATGGGCCAACGCTGCCAAAATCTTTTTATTCACAGCCCGCCAAAAATTCCCACCAAAACATATGTAGACTGACTTTATTATTTAGTCGGCCCATTAATTACCCACCAGAATTATTTAGTCGGCAAAAATAACACCGACCCAGTTAGTTAGTAGGAGATTACGCCCCGCCAATTTGTTGAATGCGGGAAAACCTCCCGCGTAAGTTTTGGCCGACTATAATTTTTTTAGTCGGTATTAACACCTTCACCGACCAAATTTTTGGTCGATGAATCCTTCCATGGGTTGGTCCACCCAGCCAATAATTTTTGTACGACCATGTAAAATTTTAGTCGGTAAAAAATAATTTTTACTGACCATATTTTTTAGTCAGTAAAATTTGGTCGGTAAAATCCTCATTTCATGCGCGACTACAACAAATTCTAGTCGGTAAAAAAACCTTCTCTGACTATATATTTTAGTCGGTAATGTTTAGGTGACCATAAAATAAATTTGGTCGGTAAAAAAACCTTCGCCGACTACATATTGTGGTCGGTAATGTTTAGGCGACCAAAAATTAATTGTAGTCGGTAAAAACAATATTTACCGACCAGATATTTTTAGTAGGTAAAATTTAGTCGGTGAAAGCCTCATTCCTTGTAGTGCGTAGAGAATTTTAATAGATTGAAGAGTTGAGAAGAATGAATGAGAGAGAGAGAGAGGAGTTTGATTTTGATGAATATGGTGAAGAATATGGAGAAATTGAGGAATTGAGAGAGATATGGGTTTTGCTTTGAGATGATGAAGACGTAGTGACGGATAAAAAAGTATTTTTTTTGTACTTGTAACGGAGTAAACATTTCTACAGTCGGTGATTATTTGGCCACCATTTAAATTGAACAAATCATTTTCAAAACCAAAAAAAAAAAAATATCTATATTGACACCTCGTATATTAATTTTCATGGCTAGTAATTGCACATTCAAATACAATTGACATCGCAGTATTGTATTCTACTAACTTTTTCTCACGACATTCTTAAATTAAGAATAAAAGATGAAAGAAGAATTAAATTGAATCTACATTTTTAACGTTGAATCCCCAATCTTTTCTCCTCCTTATCTTGAATCTCTAAGAAAGAGAATGTGTACGCTTGTGTTGTGTTTTGATGTATTTATTATTTACCAACTATCCATAATGTCTAATACATGTCGTATATATAGCAGAAGGATTTTGATCTTGAAAAACTCCCAAAATGCCATTGGAGTCGTGCACTTCAAGTAAAAGTCGAAATTTAGTGTTGAGGGTTCGCTATCACAAGAATTTTGCTTTGTGGGTTTTGCATGCACGAAACCATACTGTAATTTCTTCTTCCATTTTTCGTGCACGCAAAATTTTTGAACTATAATTTTTGCACGCGCAAACTCTTCCAATCTGTCAAGTGGCTCGACTTCAAAAGGGTATAACTTTTGATATAAAACTGTGAATCACGATCCATAAAGTACGTTGAACTCAAAATTGGATAAGCTTTCAAATGATATATTGTATGCTTGAAGAAATCACTGCATCTTCTCGTGGTGCTCTCAAAAATTCACTCCTTCCAATGTTCGACACCCCTTTTTCGCTTCTTTTCTTCGTTAATGTGTTATCTAAGCTCGGCTCATAAGACATGAAAATATGACGAAAATCAATAAATACTTGAGCAAATTAATAGATAATGCATTATAAATAGACACTAAATGAGTGTAAGTGTAACAATTTGTAACCCAAAATAACTTGCAATAAATCTAAACATACAGATATAAAAGATTAAACACAAGATATGGTGACCCAGTTCAGCCAAAAGGCCTAATCTGGGAGGCTCAGTTGAGGCAGCCCACGCACGAAAGATTTCACTATAACCGAATCGGAACAGTTCAGAATACAACAAAGATGACAAATCTTATCAGATCTGGCATAAACCAAGCGAAACATCAGCTCTTTTAACCCACCAACACAAAGTACTGTTCATCACTAACCCAGCGAAAATACCCGAATCTATTAATTAGATTCTGTATTTTCTCGTCAAGAGAATAAGCATATTTCAGCCCCAAAGACTTTAGAGGTGAAAAATAGAAAAAGAGAATGAGGATTTCCTTGAACCCTAACTCAGAAAAGGGAAGAAGATGAAGAGCAGAGACGAGAGAGAATTTCGACAGAAGAAGTAAACCACTCATCTGTGAATGAAACTGTTCACGTCCATTTATATCAGTAGTCAGTGGAGTCCAGGTGTCACGCTTTCATTTGTAAGGTGATCAGCTGAACAATTCACAAAGCGCTTCTAAAACAAAAACGCGCTTTCATCAATGACAACATTTTATCCTTCAATCTTCACCTTGGTTCATAGACTGAAAGCTCCTCAACTCGGTTATGTAAATCTTCTTTCATGCAATACCACTCCTCAATATCATCATAGCCTAGTACCTGCAAAAAGTTCAACCATTATCAATATGTAAAAACTTTAAACAACTTGCAAATTTACTTACACTTAATGTTTTTGTTCCCATATATGCTGGATTGTGATCAGTAGATATCTTTTCCAAACTTATTTCCTTATTTATAAGTTTTTCTCTAATAAAATGGAACTTAACATCTATATGTTTGGTTCTTTCATGATATATGGGATTTCTGCTCAGATATAAGGCACTTTGACTATCAGAAAAGATGCAAAGTTTTTCATTTAACAAGTTCAATTCAAACAGCAAATTTTGTAACCAAATGCCTTCCTTAACAGCTTCAGATAATGCAATGTATTCAGCTTCAGTACTAGATAAAGCAACAATGGACTGAAGCTGAGATTTCCAGCTTATACAGTTTCCCCCTAAGGTAAAGTAATATGCAGTTATTGATTTTCGATTATCCTTATTAGCTGCAAAATCAGAATCTACAAAACCAATCAAATTTAAAACTTTACTTCTATGTTCATAAGTTAGACCTGTATTACTGGAACATTTTATATATCTTAGCAACCATTTGAGAGCTGTCCAATGCGACTTACCAGGATCTGTCATGAACCTGCTGAGGAAACTTATAGCATAAGAAAGATCAGGCCTTGTACTAACCATAGAATACATAAACAATGGCATTAGCATAAGGTAATTTATTCATTTCAATTTTTTCTTCTTCAGTCTTAGGAGACTGATTGCTGGACAACATAAAATGAGGAGCAAGAGGCACATTTACAGATTTAGAATCTTTCATACCAAATTTGCTAACTAATTTTTCTAAGTAATGAGACTGAGAAAGAATTTGTTTAGTTTCAGATATTTTTCTGGTGATAATCATGCCTAACATTCTTTTTGTAGGACCTAAGTCCTTCATATCAAATTCAGACTTTAGAGTTTCTTTAATGCTATTGATATCAGACAATTTTGGACCAATTAGAAGCATATCATCCACATAAAGAATCAAGAAAACTTTAGAACCTTTAGTTGTAACCTTATTATAAAGACAACTATCATAACTACTTCTTTTGAAGCCAATTTTTAGAACAAAAGTATCAAACCTGATATACCACTGCCTGGGAGCTTGCTTAAGACCATAGAGGGACTTTTTCAAAAGACAGACCAATTCTTGTTTACCTTTAACTTCAAAATCAGGGGGTTGAGACATATGGATTATTTCATCTAAATCACCATGTAAGAATGCAGTTCTTACATCCATTTGCTCTAGTTCCCAATCAAATTGAGCAACTAAGGCAAGCATAAGTCTCATAGTTTTATACTTCACTACAGGTGAAAAAACTTCATTATAATCCACTCCCTCTCTTTGAGTAAAGCCCTTTGCAACTAATCTAGCTTTGAACCTGATTGGTTCACTGGAATTAGACTCTTCTTTTATTTTAAACACCCATTTACAGCTAACAATCTTCTGAGACTTTTCTCTATTAACAAGAGTCCAAGTGTTATTTTTATGAAGAGAGGACATTTCCTCATAGCTTTTAACCAAGAAGCAGAATCTTTACTACTTATTGCTTCTTCATAGGTAATAGGCTCAGAATTTTCAGTTTCTTTTCCAGTAAGCAAAAGAAAATTCATTAATCCTTCAACTGTATACCTAGGATTTGGTTTTATAACCCTCCTATTCCTATCTCTTATTAATTGGTAATCATCTAAGGTTGTTTCTTCTTGCTCTATGCCATCAGACTCAGAATCTGAAATTACTTCACCTATATCATTTATATCAGGTAAGTTTTCAGGTGTAGTATCTCCTTGATTAGGATCAGGAATGTAGACATCAGATTCAATTTCTTCTAAAGGCTTCACCTTAATCTGATTATCATCCTTTATAACAGTAGTTATTCAAGACATGGCATTTCTAATTCATTAAAAATAACATCCCTACTGATTATTATCTTAACCCCTTTATCCCCTTTTACCCACAATCTAAATCGTTTTACCCCATCATGGTAACTTAGGAAAACACACTTTTTTGCTCTAGGATCTAGTTTTCCTTCTTTTTGGTGAGCATATGCTGTACAACCAAAAATTTTTAGGTAAGATAGATCAGGGGGTTTTCCTTTCCACAATTCTTCAGGAGTTTTAGACTATATAGCACTGGAAGGACATCTGTTTATTAGAAGCACAGCAGTAGCCACTGCCTCACCCCAAAAACCTTTAGGAATACCAGAACTGATTAGTAAACATCTAACTTTGTTCATTATGGTCCTGTTCATTCTTTCCGCAACTCCATTTTGCTGAGGAGTGAACCTAACAGATTTATGTCTTAAGATCCCTTTATCTTTACAGAAATTATCAAACTCTTGATTACAAAATTCTAACCCATTGTCACTCCTAAGAATTTTAACCTTCCTTTCAGTTTGATTTTCTGTCAGTTTTACCCGTTCTTTAAATTTCTGAAAAGCTTCACTCTTTTCCTTTAGGAAATAGATCCAGGTTTTTCTAGTATAATCATCTACAATTGAGAGGAAATATTTATTTCCTCCACATGTGGGATTCTTTTCAGGACCCCAAAGGTCAGAATGAATATACTCAAGAGGAGCTTTGGAGGAATGAGTACCAATCTTAAAACTTAACCTTGTTTGTTTACCTAGGACACAAGTTTCACAAAAATCAATTTTTGACACTTTATCCTTCCCAAGCAAACTTTGTTTGCTTAACAGAGATAGCCCATTCTCACTGATGTGGCCCAATCTTTTATGCCATAAATCTGTATGATCAGATTCAGCATTACACAAGAGATCAGAGTCTCTTATTGTTGTTTGCCCAAGGAGAGTGTATAGTCTACCCTTTTTGACACCTTTAAAGATTACTAAAGACCCAAGAATTAATTTCATGGTCCCATCTTTAATTTTACACTCATAACCCTGATCATCAAGAACTCCTAAGGAAATTAAATTTCTTCTAAGACCAACAACATGTCTTACATCCTTAAGAGTTCTAGTAGTACCATCATGTAACTCTAACTGCATGGTTCCTATTCCAACTATAGGACAAGTTTGGTTGTTTCTCATATAAACATCCCCACCTTCACATTTTTCATAACAACTAAAGGCATTTTTATCATGACACATATGATATGAACAACCAGAATCAAGAATCCAATCAGTATCACATTGATAATCAGAAACAACATACACTTGCACATCATCAGTAATATTTGCTTGATTTTCAGAGTGTGTACTATCTGTATCTTTATTTTTCTTTTTAAAATCATAGCAATCTCTTTTAAAATGTCCAAGTTTTCCACAGTGATAACATTTTTTACCACTTTTCGACTTGGACCTATATTTTCCTTTTCTTTTCCCTTTTTGATTCTGATTATTGAAATCTCTTTTTTCAGTTCTTCCTCTTACAAACAAATTTTCTTCCTTATTTGAGTGCCTGTTATCTTGTTTAACTTCTAATTCTTTAGATCTTAAGGCATCAACTATAATGGAAATGGACAGATCATCTCTACCATATTTTATCACATTTTTCACTTCTTTAAAGTGACCAGGCAGAGAATTTAACAAAATAATAGACAAATCTCCATCATCAAACTTTTTATCAACAATAGACAAATTTTGCACAAGTTTATTGAAATCATCAAGATTTATATCCAGATCCTTTGAGGGATCCATTTTGAAACTAAAGAGCTTTTCAAGAAGATAAACCTTATTAGGCAATGTTTTAATCATAAACAGATCATCTAATCTTTTCCAAAGTTCCACAGCTGTTTTTTGTTCAGTGACTTGTCTCAACACATTATCAGTTAAATGCAGAAAGATTGAACTATAAGCAATTTCATTCATTTCAAGTATAGCATCTGGTTTTGCTTTGAGGGTTTCTGGGTACCCTTCAGGGTCCTCTAAAACTTTAGAGACCCTTTGTTGTACCAGAACGGCCTTCATCTTTTGTTTCCATAGAGAGAAATCCCCCTTTCCATCGAACTTTTCAAGTTCGACCTTCGAACCCATAACAGATTCTGTAAAAGGGTGGATTCTTGGAAACCCTAGAATTTCTAGTCAAATTTTATATATAAAAAAAAGAACCAACAATCTAGATATGAAAGCCTTTCAAAAAGACAGAGTAATCACAGCATGCGGATAAAGAGTTTCAAGGTAAGAAGTCCAAAGAACATAGAAAGGATTTCAACTATAGCATATACTCAACAAAAGATGCAGATATAGTCAAGATAACTTTCAATAAGCAAAAGATCTAAAAGATTTTTAGTCGGAAATGGACAGTTTTTACCATAAACTCCAAGAAGCTGCTTTAACTCCTACAAGTAACAGAAAAAACCCGATTAGTATTTTAACACAAAAAACACCAGATTTAGTTACCCAAGATCTATGTTCTTTAGGGTCTTTACAGAGCCAAGAACCCTAGATCTTGTATCGTTTGTTAAAGTGAGCCCTAGAACAAGGCTTTGATACCACTGTAATGATTTGTAACCCAAAATAACTTGCAATAAATCTAAACATGCAGATATAAAAGATTAAACTCAAGATATGGTGACCCAGTTCAGCCAAAAGGCCTAATTTGGGAGGCTCAGTTGAGGCAGCCCACGCACAAAAGATTTCACTATAACCGAATCGGAACAGTTCAGAATACAACAAAGATGACAAATCTTATCAGATCTGGCATAAACCAAGCGAAACATCAGCTCTTTTAACCCACCAACACAAAGTATTGTTCATCACTAACCCAGCGAAAATACCTGAATCTATTAATTAGATTTTGTATTTTCTCGTCAAGAAAATCGGCGTATTTCAGCCCCAAAGACTTTAGAGGTGAAAAATAGAAAAAGAGAATGAGGATTTCCTTGAACCCTAACTCAGAAAAGGGAAGAAGATGAAGAGTAGAGACGAGAGAGAATTTCGGCAGAAGAAGTAAACCACTCATCTGTGAATGAAACTGTTCACGTCCATTTATATCAGTAGTCAGTGGAGTCCAGGTGTCACGCTTTCATTTGTAAGGTGATCAGCTAAACAATTCACAAAGCGCTTCCAAAACAAAAACGCGCTTTCATCAATGACCACATTTTATCCTTCAGTAAGATCATGTCTTGTTTTGAAAAAATTAATTTTCAAGATCTAAATTATTAGGTCGGATTTAATTATTTATAAGCAAAATTAATTAATTGAACTCGTTAGGTTTTGACTAGCATGTTTCTAGTGAGATTAGAATTAAGATTAGCTTGACCTATAAATTTTATGCCACAACTTATGAAATTTTATCTTTTTTATAACTTACTAGCATAAGCAAAAAACATAATCCATATCAATTACTACCAAAAGTTTCACTTTCATCTGTTCTTGACTGTAGAAATCCATACTTATTTGTGCTCTATATGTTGAACAATTAGACAGATGTATTTTTTTAGTATACTTTTGTCCATTGAAACAATTGAAAATTTTGGTACTTTTGTCCAATGAATCGAATTCATTATATGATATTTATTTAGTTTTTTAAGGACTTAAACCTATCGATATGCAGTAACAATATAGCACTGCTTCTTAAGAATTCCATCTCGATTTTTCATGTGTTAATTGCAAGGAGGAGTAACATGGAAAGAGGTATGGTATGGGGTTCCTACATTTTGAATAGTGAAGAAAATGACTGCCACATGAAACTTGCCATACTCTTGTTCAATTGCTTGCCTAAATTTTTGTTGAACCCGAAATCAGTAATATCTACGTAATTATAAATCTTCAATTAATTTTATATCAACATGTATTTTACCTGTACACTTGACCAACCGTTAGGCGCATAAGATCACAAGAGAAAAATGGATTGACGATCGTTGGCATTTCGACTATCAAGTCGACTGTCGATATCAAAATATATAAGAGAATATGGATGTGGAAGAAGAGAAACAAGAGAAACAAGTAGGCAGATATTTGACTAGAATTTAAGGTTATAAATAATGTGTCCTTTGGAATGAATAATAGTTGGGTATTTATAGGAGAAAGAGTTCCAATTAATTTAGAGAATCTACCAGTTTATTATTTGATTGAATTATTCTTTTTTACGGGAATAAGATTGACCCCAAAATTTCAATTTTAATTCTAATCAATCTCAAAAATTGTACTGCTGATTTTTAGGAGATTCATATGAAGTTTTCTTGTAATAATCTATTTGAATGCCCGAAAATTTTCATGAGATGCGAGGAGTTGGCGAATCCCCTTCTTGGGTTGTCTTTTGGCAAGATATTCATTGTGCAATCTTCTATGCATCCATTCATTTTGGTCTAGAGTCTTTCGGCAAGATATTCACTGTGCAATCTTCTATGCATCCATGTTCATTTTGGTCAAGAAAACACTTGAGGTGACGTGGGGAGAAATCCTCCAGCTACGCAGGTTCGATTCCCGTGTAGGGCAGATTTTCACTGAAATATTGTGGGGGTCTGTCTTGGGGGTTGGCATGTTGGCTCTCTCCCTCAAGTCCATGCCACTTGTGCACATCCTTCGATTTACAACCCATTTGGTCAAGGGGCTTCTGACATAGATAGAAAACTTCGCCTTCGAGACTTTGCCCCTTATCAGAAGAAAACACTTGCAAGTGCATCAATGATGACTTACTTGATTAAGGGACCAATCTAATCCTATCCCATCAACTAGCCTAAATTCTAAAAAGCAATTTCCTTTTTTTTTTTTTTTATGATTCACAGAAATATTTTTATCAAAGAGCTATTACTTAGTGATATAGGTACTATTAAAATGTGTTCCTAAGATCACTCATTTAAATTTTAGAGAAATTGACGCAAATTATCTCTAAAGTATGCCTTTAGTAAGCAAATGGTCTCTAACATTTCATTTTTGGCAGAGTAATCCTGAACCTATTCATTTAAGTGCGCAAAGTCTACAAGTTCGGGTATGCACGGAGGCATGGCACTTCTAACTAATGCCCAGTTCACACCCTCAAAGAACGGGTGTTGTTTTATTTATGTAGCTCCCCTCTTATATGCAATTCTCTTGTGCTGTTCCTTCACAAGGAGCCCTCTAATTAGATCTCGCGCCATAGAACTCACCCGAGGAATTTCTGGGAATCTTAATGGTTGGCCAACTACATTAAATAGTGTAGCACGATTTCCAGAACCCTTGAACGGTGTTGTTCCATGCAAGAGCTTGTATAAGAAAATGCCAAATGTCCATGTCAGCTCCTCTTTTACCCTTTTAATAAAGTGGCGATTTTACCATTCTAATAAAGATAAATAAAAGGAGATTTTAACTTACTCACGAAACTAACGAAGATTCTTAATAGAATTTGTCCAAAAGGATCAATTGTGCACCTAAATAGAAATATTCAAGACCACTTCATCAAAAATAAAAAGTTAGAGACTATTTGCGCACTATAGGCATATGTTATGGATCATTTGCGAAAATTTCCCTAAAAATTAAATGAGTGGTCTTAGGAACAAATTTTAATAATAAGTATATCACTACTAAATAGCTCTTTAATAAAAATATTTATGTGAATCAAAAAGAAAAAAAAAATTGCTTTTTAGAATTTAGGCTAGTTGATGGGATAGGATTAGATTGGTCCCTTAATCAAGTAAGTCAACATTGATGCACTTGCAAGTGTTTCCTTGACCAAAATGAACATGGATGCATAGAAGATTGCACAGTGAATATCTTGCCGAAAGACAACCCAAGAAGGGGATTCGCCAACTCTTCACATCTCATGAAATTTTTCGAGCATTCAAATAGATTATTAAGGAAGAGATTATCCTTGATTAATAAATAAATTATTACAAGAAAATTTTATATCAATCTCCTAAATCTCCTAAAAATCAACATTGCAATCTTAGAGATTGATTATATTAGAACTAAAATTTTGTAGTCAATCTTATCCCCGTAAAAATAAATAAAAATAAAATAAAATAAATCAAATAACTAACTAATTGCTTCCCTAAATTAACTGGAACTTTTCCCCTATAAATACCCAACTATTATTCATAACCTTAAATTCTAGTCAAATTTTTGTCTGCTTGTTACATCCATATTCTTTTATATATTTTGATACCGACAGTTGACTTGACCGTCGAAGTGCCAACGGTCGTCAACCCATTTTTCTCATGTGATATTAAACGTCTAACCATTGTTCAAGTGTATAGGTGACATACATGCTAACAAATGATTAATTGAAAATCTATTATTATGTCGATAGTGCAGATTTTGAGTTCAACAAAAATTTAGGCAAGCAACCGAACAAGAATATGGCAAGTTTCATGTGATTGTTCAGCCTATAGAGCAAAAACAGATATTGACTTCCACAGTCAAAAACAGATAAAGTAAAACTTTTGGTAGTAATTGAGCACATGTTTGGTAATGTTGAAATTATTTTTTAAGTGTTTATATTATAAGTTATAAGTGAATATGTGGATAAAAAGTAAGTTGTAACTTGTGGGTTCTATGAAATGTGTGGATAAAAAATATGTTTGACCAGTTTTACCAGCTGAAATTATAATTTAAGCAATCTCAAATATTATGGATTCTGATTCTTGCTTATAGTAGTAAGTTATGAAGTAAGATTAAAATTTCATAAGCTGTGGCATAAAATTTATAGGTCAAACTAATCCTAATTCTAATATCACTAGAACTATACGAGTCAAAAACTAACGAGCTCAATTAATTAATTTCGCCTATAAATAATTAAATCTGACCTAATAATTTAGATCTTGAAAATTAATTCTAATTTCCATAAAAAGAATAGGTGTGCTGTAATTTGTAAAGTCATTAGAGCATCTCCAACAAGCTCTTTAAACATATAATGCTCTTTAATTTAAAGAGTTGACTTTTAAATTTCTGCTCTAATGGACTCTCCAATTTAACATTTTAATTTAGAGATTGGGCTTGGTTCTCCAAATTTGGAGAGCCAAACCCACTATTTATTATTAAATACATTGAAACAATTTCAATTTTCAATACTTGATATATTGACTTTAATTAAATAATATATGCAAATTAGGATATGAAAAAAATAGAATAGGTAAAAAGATATTAAATGTTTCTTGAAATAAATAAAATAAAAAGCATGTATAAAGAGGTTGTTGGAATGTTTAAAAAAAAATTGTTCTTTAAAATTATAGATACTCTTTCAAATACTAAATACGTTCTTTAAATACAGTTAAGCTGTTGTAGATGCTCTTAGATCAATGGATATAAATTCCCCCTAATCACGTTGGAGTTTAGGGGTAGTTGGGAAATTAAAATCCATCAAAATTGTATTGCGATGTTTAGTCTCTACGAATTACCAAAACGTTACGGTATCTTCTCGAACTTTATTATAAAGTACAAGCGCCGTAAAGCAAATATAAGCAATTCAACGATCGGACCCAAACTTTTATGCACTTTTGACTCTACGGAACGGAGAAAGAATTGGAGTTGCAGACGATTCTATTCTCTAATAATGTTAATGCAATCTTGCAACTTTTTCAGCAGCCCGTTTAATATTGTTTATCCCCCTAAAGCTAATTTTTTGAGACGAAAAAATTCCAGAATTCCTTCTTATTTTCCCTTTCGTTGTGTATCTAAACTCGCATGTCCTACAATTGCACTCAGTGATGTTGCTGGCATTTTCCACAACAAGGTTAGGATATTCTTTTTAACGGGTGATGAATTTTTTGAATTGGGTGTTAATTTTCTTATGATTGAAGAAAATAATCTGATTTCTCTTTTCAATTTCTTGTTATATTGATTGTGTACAGGTTTTGATAGCTGCAGCTTTATCTGCAGCTATTGGGCAATTGACAAAGCCAATTACTTCGACTTTATTCTATGGAAAGGATTTTGATTTTAAGGCTGTCATTCAGGCTGGAGGGTTCCCTTCTACCCATTCCTCTGTAATGTTTTCTACTCTTCTGCTTATGCGTATGATTGTATATTCCTGTAATTAGTTTTTTGGGTTAGGGTTATGAACTTGATCGATGTGATTTCGTGGTTATAAGTTCATTCCACATCGAACTAGACTGAAATATATTTTATCTCACTGGATATATTTATTCTGAATTACAGGCTGTTGTGGCCACTGCAACTTCCCTAGGTTTGGAGAGGTAACTTATCAGATTCTATCCTTATTTCTTTTATTGCTTAATTTTATTTTGTTTTCCCCTTCTGTGCAGCGTTGAATTTTTATTCTACTTACACTGTTATTGCAGGGGTTTCTCTGATGCAATTTTCGGTTTAGCTGTAGTTTATGCTAGCCTTGTAATGTATGATGCACAGGTTTGTATTCCAAGTTATTGTCTTTTCTTCCTTTAGAATTTGATTACCTAACAATTAATTGTTAGCTCATACCTTAATTGCCAAAAAACGCGTGCATCAACGTGCATTTTGAGTTTTGGGCTTTCGATATCGAGGGGTAGCAGACTTGGCCTTGCTTTATCAGATGGAGGGGACAACTTTAGAGGCGCGATTCTGTTCTAGTTAGTGATGGAATGAAGATGGTATACAGCTTGGATCAAGAATTTGGGATAAAATGACATTTCTTTTATTTTTTTTATATTTTTTAGGTAAATGAGAGAAAGAACTGAAGTTTGATATATACCAGATCAAGTTCAAACGATAACAATTCTCTGTTTATGTCTGTTGCACGTGCAATTGCACAGAGTGTTCCTATTTTTGAGTTACCATCCTCATCTTAAAATTTAAAGCAAGACGAGTTGGTTAAAATAGATTTTCGGTTTAGATGTTGAATTGGCCTAGAGACTTGCTTAAACATCTAAGGCCCCTCAAGGCTGGTTTAGGAATCATCTTATTTCGAAAGCTTATCTGATATGTACACCTCAGTGTGCATATATACATGCAGCCCTTTATATTGTTTGGCAAGGTAATTCATTCTCACCCTGGAAATTTTCGTTTTTGTAGGGAGTTAGAAGGGAAGTTGGCATTCACGCGAAAGAATTAAATAAGGTTTTGCTGAGTACCAGAACAAGTTCAACTTCCTCTAGTAATGATACTGGCATTTTGACCAACTCTTTCTCAGGAGAATCATCTTCCGATTTAGAGAGCATTGACCCTCTTTTCTTGGAGGAGCAGAGTTCTATTCAGACAAAACAGGCAAATGCTTCTCTGTTACTTAAATCCAAGAACAGGATACAAAGCGCTACTGTAAGATCCTCTGGTGTTGAAGAAGAATCAGTAAGTGTATCATATGGTTGCTCCACGTTAAAAGAATCGGTCGGACACACAGAAATTGAAGTTATAGCAGGTGCCGTGTTGGGTTTCTTTGTTAGTTTAGCCATATGTTGATACGGATAATGTGATTGAGCTGTCAATTGTTCTCTAGCATTTTGTTTTAGCATATAAACACTTCATCAACTTGTGGTTTATACTAATAAGAAATTCCCCTCCCAATGTAACCTGTATTCTACCACAAGTTGGAAATTGGCTTCTTTCATAAACAAACATGATTACATGATGTCGTCTTATGTACGTTACCATAGAATTGGATGCAAAAGTGAGAGAGGGTGCAGTTCGATTTTTAACGTTCTAAGGGGGTTGTTTTAGTTGTGTATTGACATCCAAGTGTTTGTTTATCTAGCATAGAGAAATCGAGTATTTGAAAACTAATAATTTCAAATCAGTAACGAGTAACATCAAGTAACATTGCAAGGTATTCAGATGGCGTCAAATGCTGTTTTATTAGCATTTCATGACTTATCAGTCCCCTGCAATTTATTGGTGTCATGACATGGTCGTGAAAGCATGTTCTGTACATAGTGTTTGATATCATTGGATATTAGATAATACAATAAATTGTCTAGAATTGTCTAATCTACGTTGTGACCATATCAAAATTACCAATGGATAGGAGCAACTTAAATAGTGTGACTTGTTAGATGAAGTAACACAAATACTGCACCTCCTAATCATTTTAAAATTCCTAGTGAAATATCAGTATACAAGATTTTGGTATGCATAACTATAGGATGGGCAGAGTTAAAAAATATTTATGCAATTAATTTTAAGTTTTATTAAATTAAACTGTAATTTATTGAAGGAATAATAGCATATTTGATCTTAAATATTTAAAAATAGCATCAGACATTTTCAACGTTTGAAAAAATAAGCATGATAGATCCTGATAACATAATCTGTCAATTTTCTTCGTTATTCGACTCAAGTGGACTAAATGTGTTATTTGACTCAAAAAATAAGCGATTCAAATCGGAGGGGTAAAAGCGTCAAATTACAAAAAACGTTTAAAATTTAAGGAAAAAAAAAGTAAATCTTTGTCTTCTCCAACACATCCCCTCACCCCCCACCCCGAAAACCGCCAATACGAACACTAGAGGAGGCTCCGCCGCCCAGTACCATTAAATACACCTCCGTCGCCACTGATCCCACCACCAAGAGACCAGGGCCAAACTAAGATCAACTCTGACAAACAACCCATTGAGCTCGACTCTTGCAAACCGCCATCATCATCTATGATCACAAACACCACCACCAAGCTTTGAAACGAGCCACACAGTTACCAATCTAAGAAATGTTGGTGGATTTTGTGTAAAGTGACTGGAAATGAGAAAATCGAAAATAGCTGAAATGTAAGTCGAGGCAAGTGTTGAACACTTTGTCCTTAAGTCGATTTTGCCCCGTAACGGTGCCTACGGTTTATGGCAATCAACTTCCAAGATACAACGACTTCTACTTGTGTTTGTAGCACTTCAAAACACAAGCACAACAAACCAAAAATTGGTTTTGTACTCCAAACGATGAAATGAAATGAAACCCATAATTTTTATGCAACAAATGCAATAAATTTGGTTCAAGGAATTAATATATGAGTTGGTTGTATTTGCATATCAATTCTGTGTCAAAAGGACGTCTAAAAGGTCCTAAATATAGAGGATGAAAGGTTGAAAACGAAATGGTGTGGAGCCAAATCGTGCAACACTTCAAAAGGACATGTCTGTTCGCGCCTAAACCTATGCGATCGCATAGTTTTAACATGCTACGATCGCAAAATACACTTTTGAAAACGGAAATTAACCAAGGCTAACTATGCGATCACATGGATTTGTCCCCAGCGATCGCATGGTAGGACCAAAAACCATTCTATTCAATAAGTTGCGATCGCATGATAAAATACCCATGCGATCGCATAGTCAAAACTTTACCCAAATTTGTCCTTTTCCGTAATTTTTCATTCATTCGATATTGGTTTCGAAATGTCAAATATACCCTTCAACACATGCAGAGAAATTTGAATTCTCTTTCGAGGGCATTGCCCCCGAACCCCGCGACCTGATCAGGTAAGTCGATCCCCGTTTCGACGTCCCGAAATAGCGAAGTGACAAACTAATTTGCCTAAACGGATTGGGTCGGGTGTGAATATTTTGGCCGAAGTTAACACGAAGTCAATTTAGTTGTTTAAATACTTAGTTAAATTCTCGAATTCTTAAACCAATTTTCAACAAGAACATCATTTGAAAAACCGTCGCTGGAAACACCATATCCACGACCAAAAACTTGCTACCAAATAACTTATACCCACAACCAATAACCACCACCTTTAAACAAAATATGGCGCTGCCACCACTTCTCAAATCCCAACTCAACCACCACCACCACCACCTCAAATCTTGCAAAAATCGGGGAGAAATTCCCATGGTTTTGTGAAAATCAAGTCGCGAAATCAATGAGATTTTTTTCCTGGTTTTTTTTTTTTTGCGTTAATCAGAAGTAGAAATCGCCCATGGTTTCACGAATATGGGGGTGGTTGGAAAAGATGAAGATTAATATTTTTTGTTAATGAATTTTATTTTCTTTTTCTTTTGTTTTTCTAAATTTTAAGCGTTTTTAGTAATATGACGCTTTTACCTTTCTGATTTCAAACGCTTATTTTTGGATCAAATAACGTGTGAAGTCCACTTGGGCAAGATAACGGAAAAAATAGATAGATTCTGTCACCAAGCACCTACCATGCTTATTTTTTCAAACGTTGAGGATGTCCAGTGCTATTTTTAACGGTTAGGGGGTATTATCCTTTACGTTTTTTAAAGATTGAGGACCAAATATATTATTATCTCTTTTAAGGGTGGATAAAAGTACTCTACCGAATTGGAATTAAACCGAACGGAACGGTTCAGTCCAGTTCTTAAGTTTAAATCTGGTAATGGGTATTAGAACCTAAAATCCTTCTTTTATGGTTTGGTTATTGATTTTAGATTCAAAATAGAACCGATTTTATTGTTTTCAAGTTTTTCTAAAAAAATTAGCCCAAAAAAATTAAAATATTTTATTTCTTTGTTTGTTATTTTGTGTTGAAGTTGTACCTTGTGTTAAAAACTTGACGTCATTCTTTCGTGAATATATTCGATTCCAATTAATTTAGCAATGTTCAGAAAATTGGACTGATCATTGACTCGAAAAAGGCAACGAGTCAAGAGTTAAAAAGTTGAATCGGATTGAACCAATGTCGAACCGATTTCAATTAAAAAATAACAAATTAATCCAAAAATTTCTAAATATTTATAAAAATAAGTTATTTATAAATAAACCAACATTTTATAGAAAAAAAATTACTCACAAAACTTAGTTTCAAATAAAATTTTCTTAAGTTTCAATTAAAAAATTACAAATTAATCCAAAAATATCACAAAAAATGAGGAACAACAGGAAGAAGAAGAAATGATGAGAAAAATGATGAAGAAATTAGAAATAAGTGAATTTGCCTTAAAATAATTTCGAATTGGAAAACTATTAAAATCGGACTAGTTCTACCGATTTTTTCAATTTAACTACTAAAAACTCATGTTTCTGGTCCGATTTTTTGAAATCCGATTAAATTAATAGATCGAATTGATTTTGCGACCGACTTCCAATTAGACCGACTTGTCCGAATGTTCTCGATTTAATTTAATTCTCTTATAAATCGAACAAAACTGGTCCGTCCTTACCCTTATCCGTTCATTGAATAACAAATTGGATTTCATTTTGACCCATGTCCAAGACTACTAGTTGTAACCTACTTATACTAGTTTCGCATGCATAACACCTGTATTAGATTAAAATGGTGGCATTCAGCTTTGCCGCCACGTGCACTAAATAAGATAAGCTTCTCCGATTAAATTTTCAAACCCAATGACAAGGCAACTATTATTATATAGAAGCTATAGCATCAGTGCCTCATAGTTCCAACTGGAAAGAGAGAAATTAGTGTTTTGGAATTAAAGCTGAAATCGTAGAAGATGTCGGGGGCGCAAGGAGCACTGCCGCCGGAGTGTTACACAGCGACGATGTACGAATCGATAGAAGGCGGAGAGAACAAGGCAAAGCTGGACATCCATTCCAAGGAGGATGAGGGCGGCATTCAGATAGACAAACTCCAGGACAAGGTGGAGGATGCCGCCGGTGAAGGCGGCCCGGTTTTTGGTGCCGGCAAGGAGGAGAAAAAGGATGACTTAGGCGTTACAGGAACTGCCTAGCTAGTTTGTATTGTATTGTATGGGTTTGGTTTTGTTTGTTTTTTATCTTTTTCATTTTCTATGTTGTTTAAAAGTTTGTATGAACAGTTTACCTTTTTATATATGGTAGAATTTTGGGATTCCATGGTTTCAATTCAACTTTTTTCGTGGTCGAACTACATCTAAGTTATCGGGTGAAGCCATGTATTTAGAAATTGAATTTAATTAACACTTTTATTGTGTTTTCAAAATATGCAATGCAAGAAGCTGACATTTCCCAAGAAATGTATGACTTATAGTATGATATTACCAACTTTGAAATAAAGCTTAGACAACAAATAATGTGCTTTAGTTTGTTGATTGATGTAGCCCAGGGCGGGGGTGGTGGGGTTCTTCGAAGATGGGTTTAACCTTTAGTTTGTTGATTGATGTAAATGTCCATATAATTAATTGGTAAAATAGCTTTGGAATTCTGAATTTTTGAATTTTATAACTATGGAGTTTTGAACTTTTAATGATTAGCACCTCGGCTCTTTAAGTTTTAAAAAATTCGTTATCAAGGTTCTTCTATTAAAAAAATCGTTAGTTTGACTGTTAAATAGTCAAAATTTTCTTAAAATAACTAAATTATTTTTTTTAAAATTAAAACAAAAAAAGTAGAAAAACTAAAAATAAAAAAAAAAACTAATTTTCTATCTCTATCTAACTCACACACATACACAAACAAAGGTTGTAGCCGTTGTTGATTCTGGACGAGCCCATATCGGGGTTGGACTCTACTGTGGTGGTTTGGTTGGTTGAGACGCCACTAGAGGAGAAGGGTGAGACGGTGGTGACTTCTGTGCATCAGCCATCGAGCCGGGTTTATCATATGTTTGATCTGGTGTTGGTTTCATTGGAAGGAAGGTGTATTTATTAGATATTTGATCTGGTGCTGGTTTTTTCGGTGGGTAGTAGCATCTCTATATAGGTACGAGAAACCAAAAATTTGAAATTAACGTCTGCATATAAGCACCGTGTTCCAAACAAATTGCACCTGTAATTTGAAAGTTTGTACATAAGACAATTCAGCACGGTAGGAGTGGCCTAAGAATCAATCCGGTACTGACCATGTCTCTGTTAGAGAGCATGAGAACAAAAACTAAATTAGAAGTCAACAACAGCGTTCAATCAGGAAAGCATTTTTCCAAGTTCACCATAGAAAAGCACTTTTAATTCATTAATATTAGATACAAAGTCAACAGCCAAAGCATTTGTTATGAGTAAATTGTAATACCCAGATAAAAAACAACCAATATTAGGAAAAGGAGAAGCTGTAAAATTTAGAAAAACCCACCCATCAGACGTCAAGCCGAGTTTATGAATAAATTTATGGAAAATTGGTCGAAAACGTCCCTAACGTATAGACCTAGTGCCCAAATCATCCATACCTTTCAAATTTCGGCAATTACATCTCTCACCTATCCATGTAGTGCTATAATCATCCTTTTGGATGAAATCAATCCAAAATTCCGTTAAACCTTTGGAATTTTGGTACAAATGGTCCCTAACTTTTGTTCTTAGTGTGGAATTGGTTTCTAACGTTTATGTTTTGGCAAACAAGTCCCTAACCTATGTGTTTTAGTGCAAAATTGGTCCTTATGGAATGAAAAAGACAAATATACCCTTAGTTTTAATTAAAAGAAATTGTATATGGATTACTAATTATTAAAAAATGTACAAATAAGTCCAAAAATTTTATTTTTTATAAAAAAAATTAATGAGTATTTTTTTTTTGAATTAACACTTTAGTAATAAACATGTCAAATAAAATTATTATTTTTATTATTAAGTAATAAAGAGAAGGGTAAATTGCAGCTAGTGTCCTCAACCTTTGACTTCATTTGCACTTGTATCCTCAGTATTTAATTCTTGGCATCCATCACCTCAACTTTTTATATGATTAGCAGTCAATGTCCTCATATCCTTATATAATTAGCAGCCAATGCCCTCATGTGATAGCATTGTCTACTAATTATATAAAAGGTTAGGGTGATGGATGCCAAGATTTAATACTGAAGATACAAGTGCAAATGAATTCAAAGGTTTGGGACACTAACTACAATTTACCCTAAAGAGAAATTATTGTGAGAAATCATTTTTCTCCCTTTTTACTTATAATTTTTTTTCTCCCTCTTTACTTTAAAAATTAAGGGCTTGTTCGGTAGAGTTTTTTTTGGAGAAAAATTGGGTTTTTTTTGTTACTTTTTGACTTTCAAATGTTTTTGTAGTGTAAAAATTGTTGAAAAGTCAAAAATTGTAAACAAAAAAATGAATTTTTTTTGGAAAAAATCTCTACCGAACATGACCTAAGTTAAATAAATAACAAAATGACGTATATAATTTTATGACATTGAACTAATCTTATTACTTTTTTATTTAACATAAAAATACTAATAAAAATTAATTTACACATTATGTGTTTTATTTTTGAATGACAATAAAACGATAAATTAAAATATAAAGAATATAGTTGGATTTCTAATTTTTGTAGTTAATAAACATATAACTCAATTAAATAAAAGTATTTGAACATCAAATTTGTGACAAAGTTATTTTTTTTATATAACAATAAAATAAAAGTTTTAATTTTAAATAATATATTTATTACTTAATAATAAAAATAATAAATTTATTTGACATGTTTATTACTAAAGTGTTAATTCAAAAAAAAATTCTCATTAATTTTTTAAATTTTTTTTTATAAAAAATAAAAGTATTGGACTTATTTGCACATTTTTTAATGATTAGTAATCCACATACAATTTCTTTTAATTAAAACTAAGGGTATATTTGTCTTTTTCATTCATAAGGACCAATTTCGCACTAAAACACATAGGTTAGGAACTTGTTTGCCAAAACATAAACGTTAGGAACCAATTCTACACTAAGAACAAAGGTTATGGATCATTTGCGCCAAAATCCCAAAGGTCTAACGAAATTTTGGATGAATTTCATCCAAAAGGATGATTTGGGCACTATATGGATAGGTAAAGGATATAATTGTCAAAATTTAAAAGGTATGGATGATTTGGACACTGGGTTTATACGTTAGGGACGTTTTCAGCCAATTTCCCTAAATTTATCCTCTCCAGATCTGGTATTGGCTAGTTTTTTCCAAGTGGGTGGTGGACGGTGGGCGACAGCGGTTTTAGAGCATAAGAAATTTTAAGATGGGTGGTTGATTGTAATTTTTTTAGTTAGTTGGAGTTTGGTTGGAGAATAGAAGTCAAGGATAAGGTTTGTTGTAATTTTTGTTTTTTTTTTTTGTTTTAATTTCAAATAAGGTTTGGTCATTTTAAGAAAATTTTGACAATTTAACGATCAAATTAATGGTTTTTTTAACAGAATGATCTTGGTCGCGTGTTTTTTAAAGGTTCAGGACCCCATCGTTACAAAGTTAAAAGGTTCGGGACCCTCAATACTATTTACCTTAATTAATCAGTATATGCAGTGACTAATGATGAATCAGCAGAGATTGCCGAGTTTGCAAGGATCAAGAACGATTGTAATAAGGCGATCTTTAATGCAATTCTAAATTACTTATAAAATTGTCTCATGTAAGTATAAAATATGCGTTGTTTAGAAAAATTAATCTTCAATGCAAGCTGACATGGATTCTGCCAAACTCATGCGACATAGAAAAGGATACATATTGTTTAAAGTTTTGTCTTATTTTAAAAAAATAAAGACATTTATCTAACAATCAATAGAAGATATTAGTGAGAAACCAATTTTAAACTTGCGTGTTTATTCATTAGATATCAATGTCACATAGATCTTAAATTTTTGAATAGAGCATCTTCAATATAACAATGTAGAATAGCAAGTAAAATGGAGACGAGAGAATAGTACCTCCAATAGAGTACAAGACATATCTTTTGGACGTGTTTTTTTATGAAATTGTATCTTTTGATACACATTTTTTCAGATATTATAAACAGATCATTGCAAAAATAAAAAAATAAAAAAAATCACTTCACTTTAAACAAAATGTATATGCACTTTTTGCACAAATCATTTTAGTTTAGAAATAATTTTTGCATAAAGTCCAAGTCCAATTTTCGTTTAAAAGATAGAACAAAATGTTGTTCGGTTTGTTGTTCTCGTAATTTGGAGTGCTACCATTACAAGAAGTGATCTTTGTATCTTGAGAGACGTGTGCCGAGAAATCATAAGTACATATGCTAGGCAATTTAGTCTTAAAAGGAAAGAGTCAAACTCTTAACTCAACCAAATCTAATTCTTCATTTGTAAATCGTCATTTTGTTCGTTTTGCATAGACGTGATTAATTGTTAGAATATAAATTATGCACTAATTTTACTAACAGATTATTCGTATGGGGTTCATGTTCAATGAGAAATAGGATTGTTGGAATTATAAATATATGATGACTTTCTCTACCCCCAAAGGTCCGGGTTTTCATATGGCGAAACAGGACAAATCCTCCATTCACGAAAGGTTATTAGTAATGGGCGATGTGTGAGTTGTGTGGAGGAGGAAACTAGTATCCACGGTTGTTTATATGAGAGGTGAGAAATTGTTAGATATTTTTCATTATTTATTTATTTATTATTGTTATTCAAATGGTTTGTCACTTCGAAATGGGGATCAAACTGCTCGGTCAGGTCGCGGGATTGACCTGTCCTAAAAAGAACACATCTATTCATATATACGGAAATCAAATATGATGAATGATAAGTATGATTTTACACTTATCTGTACTATCAAAAGTGGACGATTGTAAGTACTCTTAAGTGAATTTAAACTTAATTGTGTGTTGATTTCATTGTTTTAGGTCAAAATCCAAGTTCGGATAAAATTGGAGAAAAACAAAACAAAATAGGTGAAAAAGGACTGAAGTGTACGAAGACTTGAGAATGTGGACAAACTTGCAAACATCTAAAAGATGAAGGACGTATTGTACAAATAAATAGTGACTTAAGCGCAATTCATGACCATAATTTTAGTCAAACTCAAGTTTGGTAATTTTTGGAGGACAGGGTTACTACACTATATTAAGATTTTTGGGACATATAAATAAGGAAGATGATTTAATTATGATATTCCATATTCCATATATATGAGTTATTAACTCATAATTTGGTTGTTGATTTTTTGAAGAAAAGAACGGCGAAAGAACACGAAGCACAACCAAGATCTTGAAGATTGGAACGTGAAGACGAAGACAAAGAATTCTTGGTACAAGATATTCAAGTTCTTCTTATCTTTTATTCAAGATCCGATTATGTATTCAAACATCTTCATCTTTTCTTTATATAGAATTATGAACAACTAAACTTAAAGTTTAGATGAATGATGTAACCTAGTTTAATTCTTTGTTTTCGACTCTCAAGTTTTGAATTATAAATTAATTAAGTATTTAATTTTATTTCTTTACTTAATACTTGAAATAATTGGTCATTATTTGTCATTGAATTGTGGATTGTAATGAACTGAGAGATAAATTATTAATCTAGACTACATAGTAAAATTTGACAATTGGATAAAAGGTAGATATACGCTTTTGTTATTGTCGTGGTCTTAAATTGAATTATTAAGAGATTTATTGCATCTAATTAAGAATCATTCTGAGTTCATATGTTGACTTAATTAGATAGGACAAATTTGAACTCGAGAGAGGTAAATTATGTTAAATTCGTGAATTCGACCGAATACAACTTTAGAAATAAATTTGAGAGGAGAAATTAGAGATAACAACTATGGTAAAGTCGTGAATCAAAACGCTTTAATAACCATATTTTCTAAATTTATAATTTTTGTTTTCACATAAGTTATTACATTGTTTTCTAAAATTCATAGTTATAATTTAAACTCTCAAATGAATTTAATTTAAAGTATTTTAAACAGATTAGTATTAAGATTAATTTAACTATTATATAAATAAGATAATTTTTGTGGGAACGATAATCTAGATTCAATATGTCCACTTTATTACTTGTGTGCGATATTGTTCACTTGGAATCGTATAATTTTACTACAATGAAGAACATGTGGTGGCTAGAAAGCTAGAGCTTGATTGTACACCAATGCAGCAATGTCGGGTGGGGTAGGGAGCTTTTGGACAGGCGCGGTGATTAGTGGGGCAGCACAATCTAGAAGTACATCGATGCAGAGGCTTTAGCTATTAGGGACAAACTTCTCTTTGCCAAAGATCTCATGGTTCAACTTGCAGTTGTGGACCAAAGACCTTATGAATTGCTGCTTAACTGCCGGGTTTTCTGATGTTCGTTCTTCTGGTTGTTTTTACACTTGGAATAACCATTCAGTTTGGACCAAACTCGATAGGGTTATGACAAATGGTTGCTGGCATAATGCGGGGTATTTTGCAGAAGCTTGTTTCCTTCCTCCCAGTTGCTATTCAGACCACTCTCCTAGTATTGTAAATCTCTTCCATCATCAGGTTTCTCGCGCACGACATTTCAAATTTTTTAACATGTGGGCCTCTCATCCTACTTTCAGAGATATTGTTGTAGATAATTGGAGGGATCTCTTTTTCGGCAGCAAACAATTCGTTTTTTGCAGTAAACTTAAATGTCTTAAAGGTCGTCTTAAACTTCTCAATAAGCTACATTTTGGGCATATTTCCTCCAGGGCTCAAATTGCGAGAGATGAACTAAAGCAGGCGCAGTTACAGCTCCATGATCAGCCACGTGATCAATCGCTTCAGTTGGCAGTGCCTCTTCTAAGGAAAAAAGCAATATTTCTTTCGGAGGCAGAGAGATCTCTTTTATTTTCAGAAAGCCAAGACTAAGTATGTTATCAATGGAGATCGATGTACTAAATTCTTTCATGCCTTGGTCAAAAGAAATGCGAAAAGGAACATGATTACCGCTGTGGCTAAGGAAGATGGTTCTCTTACAACCTCCCTTGAGTAAGTTACAAATGAGTTCTTAAAGTTCTACTCTGAATTATTAGGAACATACACTGCCTGTGAACCTATTGATCCTCAGGTACTTCAGGCGGGACCTTCTATCATAGCTCTTCAAAGCAGTGAGCTGTTGCTTCCGGTCACAGAACAGGAGATTAAATCTGCTCTTTTTGATATCGGTGACGACAAAGCGCCAGGGCCTGATGGGTTCTCGTCTGGCTTCTTCAAAAAATCATGGGACACGGTGGGATCTGATTTGTGTGCTGCAGTCCTTGAATTTTTCCAATCTTGCAAGCTCCTGAAACAACTCAATCATTCTGCTATTGCCCTGATTCCTAAGGTTAATTATGCTCAGTTTGTGGGTGACTTTAGACCTATTTCTTGCTGTAAAGTGGTGTATAAAGTCATATCTAAGATCCTCGCGTCCAGGCTGGCGTCGGTTTTATGCAGTATTACGGACCAGGCGCAATCTGCTTTCATTCGGGGAAGAAATATGACTGATAATATTCATTTGGCTCAAGAATTGTTAAGACAATATAATAGGAAGCGTGTGTCTCCGAGATGCGTCCTAAAAATTGATTTAAAGAAGGCTTATAACACGATCTCTTGGGTTTTCCTTCGAGATGTCATGCGAGGGCTGAATTTCCCAACTATCTTCATTGATTGGATTATGGAATGCGTCTCTACTACATCATTTTCAATCTCGATTAATGGTGGATTGTTTGGTTTTTTCAAAGGGAAGCGTGGACTAAGGCAAGGGGATCCATTATCACCATTCCTCTTTGTATTATGCATGGAATACTTGTCGAGAGCCCTCAACATTAAAACTGCTGTCGGTGATTTTAACTTCCATCCTTAGTGTGGTTTGCTTAAAATTTTGCACCTTGCTTTTGCGGATGACCTCATGCTTTTCTCTAGAGGGGACCCAATATCGGTACAAATTCTTATGGACTGCTTAGCCTCCTTTGGATCTAAATCTGGCCTTCACGCTAATGCTCTTAATTCTGCTCTATTTGTCGCGGGAGTTCACGGCCAGGACCTGGAATTGATTCAGTCATCCACGAACTTCCCTATTGGCACTATGCCATTTCGCTACTTGGGGATACCTCTTGCGGCTGGAAAATTAAAGGTAATGCACTTTGCGCCCTTTATAGACAAAATAGCTGTATACATTAGCTCATGGACAAGCGCTTCTCTCTCTTATGCGGGGCGGGCTGAATTAATTAGAGCCGTTCTTCAGGGTGTCGAATGCTTTTGGCTATCTATTTTCCCGATTCCTTCTTCGATCAGTGATAGTATTCGCAGATTGTGTTGAAACTTCCTTTGGGGAAATAAAAATCCTTTAATTGCGTGGAAGGATGTGTGCTTAGCGAAAGCTGAGGGTGGTTTGGGCTTCCGTGACATCAAGTGCTGGAACACGGTGCTACTTGCCAAGTCATTGTGGAATTTCCTTGATAAAAAGGATACTTTTTGGGTTCGATGGGTCAATGATGTTTATTTGCGAGGAAGGACAATTTGGGACTGGGAACCATCTAAATTGGATTCACCTCTTCTCAAATCTCTTCATTCCATACGAAACCGATTAATCTTGTCCGAGGGAAACCATCAGGCTACTACCCGTAAGCTATTTTTGTTCAATTCAGGGGCTGATTCATGTTTATTGACTGCATATGATCACCTTCGGCAGAAGGAAAATGTTATCCCTTGGGCCAAAGATGTTTGGAAAGCTTACATCTCTCCGAAGCACTCCTTTATCCTTTGGTTAGCAGTCTCTTCAAAGCTTCTCACTAAGGATAAATTATTCTATTTACATATTGAAAAGGAGTGCAGTTTTTGTTCTCGTGAGATTGAATCATTAGACATCTTTTTTTTTCCAATGTCATTTCTCCCATATTGTTTGGAATCGGATCAAATCTTGGTTGGGAATTTCTAGATCAGCTTCAACCATTGCCAGCTCACTCAAGTGGATTAAAAAAGAAGCGAGAGGAACCGGGTGGCTAAGCAAAGGCAAGAGGATCGGATTCGCTGCAACGGTCTACCATCTTTGGACGGCAAGAAACAAATGGATTTTTGAAGGTGTTAAGCCAAATCAAGATAGTATTGTCACAAAAATTAAAACACATGTATACAAATTAATGTTTAGTTTATATCCTAATGTTTTTATTTCTACTGATGTATCTATCTAGTGTAGCTTTCTTGTCCCTTGTGCCTCGGTTAAGGCATTTGTAATGTCTTTATTTGCTTGATTGCCCGGGAATGACCGGTTGTATTTGTACATTTTTTGATCTATATATTTACATTTTCGATCAAAAAAACTTGCAGTTGTGGAATGTAACTCTCCAAGGATGATTCAGAGACTACGCTCTGATTTTACTTTTTACGATGGCTCCAAATGTCGTTGTGCTATCGTATATTATTGATTTTCTTTGAGACATTGGTTGCGGCTCCCATCGCTTTATTTCGAGAAATGGAAATAAGGCTTCCCACAAACTTGCGTCGTATTCTACATTCGATAATAGCATTATTAGGTGGTATTAGGTGGATTGATTGTAATCATTTATTTCTTTTGTCAGAGAGTTGGGATGTGTTGTAAAATTATTCGCATGTATAAGACGTCGACAAGTAGTAAAGCGGATTTTAAGAATGAAATGTCGATCTTAGGAGGACTTGGTACCACTATTAATTTCAATTAATTGATTTCTACATGAATTTAAAGCCAAACATCACCAAATAAATATGTAGTTTAAGTATATTTAAAAGCTAAATTACTTATAATCTAATTCCTAATTATGATTGTTCATGAGAGAATAAAATAGATCGATTAAACAAACGTAGATCGATTAAACAAACGTCGGAACTAACAAACAAACAAAAGTTATCATGTTCAATTCCAACTACCAAGTCATGACTCATGATCATCTAGTTATCTTATTTTGGCAATCAAATTTCACAAAGCCGTTTGATATTCTTCCTCAAGCAACACATAACAAACCCAATTAAGTGAACACACTATATCTCTATGTGAATTTTAACCTAACGGAACGTGTTAAGACCAACTCAATTTTAAACAATTGCACAAACTATAAGAATATATATACTTCTTATGTCTATCGAGTGCTTAATTTGTGAATTACTTCATCATAAATTCACAAGCATTATCATAAATTGGGCCATATTCATAAAAAGACAATAAAAACACGATAGAAAATTAAAACAAGATAAGTTTTTGAGTCAAGCCTTAATAACTAGAATCAAACAATTAGCAATGTCTATATCGTTCATCCCAACACGGAGAATTTTAGCTACGAATAATATTGTTCGAATAAAAATAAATATATATTAATAGGATACATCACCGGGTTCAATAGATAAAGAAGAAAGAGTTGAAATCTAATATTGCATCAAGCCTTGATAATCAACTCTTGAAATGTTCTACGAAATCTTGATCTTCCTTGCGTTTTCCCCCAAGTTCTCTCTTCAATCTTGTGTCTTCTATATCACTTCTTCAACACCTCTTTTGACCTAGATTAGGTCTTTATATAGTTCTTCATCTCTATTGCAATTCGTGCCTCCAGAAACGACAAAAATACCCCTACTTATAATCAATATTTTTCATCAATTTCTTTTCGAATGAGTTGTTGCTTGCTTTCCGCGGCTTGAAAGCGGCAAATAGCCACTTTAGGGATTGTCGCGGTCTGACCATGGCAAGCAGCCCCTTCAGGGGTTGCCACGGCCAGACCGCGACCCTCAGTCCCAGTTTTTGCCTTTGCCGTTAATTTTGTATTTCGATCCCTAGTCTTTCAAAGTAATTTAATCTGGTCATTGTCTTGAACTTTTCTCGTTTTTGAAATTTTTTAGCATCTTAGATTTATTTTTCTTTTGTCCAATTTTTTTTCTGTTCATTTGATCATCTATAATTCTATATGGTTGTTGACTTGTTGTTGAGTAATGAATAATGATGTTTAGTTGATTTAAGAAATTATTTAATTTCAAATTCCAATAAGTAGAAAAAGTTAAAAAAAAAAAAAAAAAAGTTTCTTATTATTGGAAATTAATATTGATTTTTGCCTGAATATCTAGAAGGCATTAAAAATTTAAAATTAACTGGTGAAAGAAGGTGAACCAAATGAATTTACATTATTATTTTTTATTATAGTATCCCCAAACCGGACGTTAGGATTTAATATGGGTAATTTTTTGCTTATTCTTGTTGTTATCTAGACTTTTCATCTATTATATTTAGAGAGGAAGAAAAATGAGTGGTTGTGTCAGACTAAAATAATGGAAAAGCAATGAAATGATGTCGTTTTAAACTCAGCAAAAAAAAAAAGTCATCATGACATCAGCAAAACGTCGTCGTTTTCAAGGACCACTTGAACAGTGTCTATTTTTAAGGCTCTTCTAATTTAGTTAGGATATTTTTTGGATATTATTGAATTGTTTATTGTCAGTTGAATAATTAGGTTGAATTGTTTATTGTTGGATTATTGAATTATTTCAATTCGTATTTGTATAGTTAGAAATGAAACATCAACATTGCGCCAAAAAGGGAAAAACACTGTTTTCCATCGTTAAAAAAATAAATGAATCTACTACAAGTACAAATTCTATTGAAGTTGACGAGGATACTTCAATCCCTAACATTCAACTTCCTCCAAATTTATCTCTTGATCGAAACCGAGCATCTTTCATCTTCGCAACCTGACTTGCAACCACCTACTATAATTGAGTTTTACACTCTTAAAGCTCGATTGACACAATTTTAGTACGTAATGTCATAATTAGATTTCTTTTTTGGTTGCATATAAAAAAAATTGACTTAACTTATATAAAATTTCCGTTCGACCCAATATAATTTTCTGGATCCTCCCCTGCTTCATCTATAAATTTGCAGCCATAGAATAGCGATAAATGTCAAAAGCCCGGCTAATCAAATTAATGTCAACTGAGCAACACATATTTTTTAAACTTAAAATCTGTTGATTGTAAAAGTTGGTAAGACTTGGCTGTCAAATTATATTTGCCACCTCCTTGCAAACTTGTATATTACTTGTATATTTTGACACTGTTAGCTTGCAAATGTATCCATTCCAAAAGCTAGTCTGGTGGACGTTTGCACTCCGACGATCAAGTCAGTTGATTGAAAGAAGATATATAAAGTAATTGAGTATGGAGAAACAAATGGACATAAATTTGACTAGCTAGGGGTTTGATTTTTCATAGTTTTTTTTTTCACAATGCATGGAGTATTTATACGAAAAACTAAGGTCAAGGTATTTTGGTCTTTTTGGACCTTTTGGACACGCGTCTCCTACTTATTAGTAAGGTTGTTATTAATAACTTATTCTTGTTTGATTTTGTTTTGTCTTTTTAATAGTTTCTGCACACGTGGTGGTGGCCCTGCACTATTTGGCAGAAAGAATATTATGTTCTCCCCTCCTTTGCGGCCGAGAGTGTGGGGTTACGCGTTATTTGCTTTGTCAAACTTTAGTTCGATAAGGAATTTTAGAGGATTTCTCCAAGGAATATAGGTTCGTCATCTACCTTGCCTCTAAGGATGACGAGGTTAAGATTCGCCTTCTTTCACCTAATCGAGTGGTTCGGTGAATATTGGTGATGTGGGTCCGTAGCTTTGTTTCCATCAAAACGACTCCAACGAGGCATGTTGTGATCTTTGGGTTGTCTGCGAGGACGTAGCTAGTATGTGACACATGGCCACTGTTCTAAAAAGCTCGCCTAGGCGTAAGGCGCGGTCAGGCATAACCACGCATCTTGTATTGCCCTCGTCTCGTCCTTACAGGATCGTCGCCTAGGTTCAAAAAGTTGAAACTTGGCGTCTACGTCTAGCCAGGCTTTATACTTTTTGAAACACTGCACATGGCTTATTAATATTATGTGGCTCGCGTGGCACTCACGTAGGACGAGGTAATAACATGTAGTATAGTTGAAATTACAGCATGGCTGCAATAGTATCTAGCGGTTCTAAGAGCCTATTTGATCTAGTTTATAAACTAGTTTATTTGAACAAAAAATTTGTCTTTGTAGCGTGAATTTTTACTATTCTTGATCAAATAAACTAGTTTATAAATTAGATCAAACAAGCTCTAATACTGATAGCGCGTGGGACATAATCGAATAAGATGAGCGGTAGTGGCCACCAAATATTACCGGCCACTTGATTGTTCAGTACTCATGCAGTGGTATCGAGTGGGACGGAGAGCTTATGGACAGGTGTGGTGATTTTGGACCATTTAGTAAGGATGGCAACAGAGCGGAGCGGGGCGGCCATTACCATCCCTATTCTGTCGAGAATTTTTGGGAGGTGGGACGGGGAAAATTTTTCATTTATCGCTCCGTTTAATTAATTAATTAATTAATTATATTATTTTTATTTTTTTACAAACAATTAAAAGTTTAAAACATAAAAATAAAATAAAATAAAAACATTCGGGACGAGTTCGGGGGAATTCGGGGCGGGGACCATGATCCCCGTCCCGACCACGTTTAGTAATCGGGGCAGGGAATAGTCAAGGGCGGATTTTTTTACCATCTCTACCATTTAGGGTTGGTTCTAGTAGCACAATCTAGACGTACATCGGGCAATCCTTCCGTGAAGATGCAGAAGCTTTAGCTATCAGGGACTGACTTGTCCTTCCCAAATTAAGATCTCGGGATTCAGCTTGCCGTTGTGGAATGTAACTCTCTTAAGTGTGATTCAGAGCCTATGCTTTGATTTTACTTTTTAGTATGTCTCCAATGCCACTGTGTTGTTATCAGACATTATTGATTTACTCTAAGATGTTGACCTGACTCTTGTCGCTTTATTTTCAAAAATGGGAATAAGACAGTTCAGAAGCTTGCAACCTATTCTACGTCAGATATCGTAGTATTATTGGTTGGTGGAATTGATCTAACTCCCACAATAGAGAGTTATTACAATTCCCACTGGACACGTGTCCAATGAGGGTTGAATGATTGTAATATTTTGTTTCTTTTGTCGGTGAGTCAGGACAATATGTTTGAACGATGTTGTTGTTGCTTTTTTTTCTTTTTTTCTTTTCCTTTTTAAAAAAAAGGCTTAAAATAACTTTTACCCCTTACTGAACATGATTTTAGAAGACAAATTCGGAAAGGAAAATCCAGGACAGTTTTAACAAAAGTTGCTGCTTAGTTTGACTGTTAATGAAATCTCTTTATAAATACATTTCCATGTTCTACTGAATGAAGATTATAATAAGAAATAACATTTAAGCCAAATACTTAAAATATAATTTGCAGCTACAGAATAGCGATAAATGTCAAGAGCCCAGCTAACCAAATTAATGTCAAGTGAGCAGCACAATTTTTTTCAACCCAGAAAAAACTACTTATTAGAAAATTTAGAAAAATCATGTTCAAACCCAAGATAGGGGAATGGAGATCTCTGAGCAGAAGGACCCAAATCAGAAACTTGTGAAAATTGATGGCATTTGCTTGGATCCATTCCATGATGTGTAGCCAGAAGCTTGTCCAGAAATGACCAGTCGCCGTTGAACTTCTCAGGTTGCACGAGCCCGTTGGGATTTAACCTCAACAGATTCTGTGAACAGTGCATGTCTGTGGTGGTGCTCAGTGGAAGAGATGACAGGAAACGGAAGGAAGAAGGAACAGTTGATGATTCTGCACTCAGTAACTGTGGAAGGTGCATGGAATTACTGTGATCGAATGTATAATCGTATTGTTCTTGATAATGGTGTTTTGGGTCCAAAATAGAGCCACTCGCCTGCTGATATGTCACGGGATCTTCCTGGTCGAGTTCAGCTTGAAATCCTCTGGTGTGGTTCTTCTTCTTGAAAACCCTGCAGACTACCCACCCATCTTCCTGTTTTTACATTATCCAAGGATTAATTTTAGTATATGTAGCACAAAAATAGACTGTATGTATTAGTGTGTGTGTGTAAATCTAGTAAGAACCTTTTCTCCATTATACTAAAAACTTGCAGAGACGACTGAACGTAACTCTCACATTGAGGGTTAACTAATAGATTAATGTGGTTAGTTTACCTGGATTTCAGCGGTGTCATCGTCCAAACGATATTCGTGCATGATCCAGTCAGTTTTATGGCCGTGAGGGGCACGTCCAGTGTAGAAAACAAGAGTTTTCCTCATCCCAATTCTCTTTGAGTTACTGAGGTGGATACCTTTGTCCCTCCCCGTAGCCTTCCAGAACCCAGCAGCCGTCGCACGATTTGTTCGAGTTCCCGTTGGATATTTCTTGTCCTTGTGGCTGAAAAAATACCATTCATTTTGGGGACCTGATCCAATTCTACATTTGTCTGCCAGTCATGATCATACAGGAAATTTAATTAGGATTAATCACAAAATTACGGTCCATTATTGTTCACTTTGATGTACTAAACACTTACTATAGTTAGATCATCCACTACATATTATGCAATAACGATATTTAGAAAAAGAAAAGTTAATTTGACTCATCAAATATATGAACATTAGAATTTGTTTCTATGCATCAAATATGGCAATTCTCTTCTTGTCCAAAACAAAAAGTCTCTTTAATTGTGACATTCTTTATAATTGGTACATAGTAAATCAGTTCTTTAATTTATTGTGGGATCTAGTGACACTTATTTTAATTTTATACCCATGCAAACCCCATTTTTTCCATTTGATTGCCATGAAAGTCAAAAATACACAGTTGAAATTTGTTATCTTCCAAGGAAGCTGAAGAAACCCAGATGAAGATAAAGTCCGGTATAGAAAGATTCATTCTTCGAAGAAAAAAGAAAAGATGGGTATTTACCTTTGAGATCCCAAGGCTCGAGTTTGTTGAGATCGACTTCCTTGATAACATCCAAGTCTATGGGTTCATAGGAGACCTTTTTTCTGAGATAATAATAAAGCAGCTCTTCTTCTGTGGGATGAAAACGAAACCCTGGTGGGACAGATGCCTGTCCATTCCCTGTCATCATCCTCTTTATATTCTGATATTAATTCTATATATATCCTGCAAATCAATTAGCATATTAGGGTTTGGAAGGTGATGATACAAAAAAAAAAAAAAAAGGGATGAGGGAGCTGGTGATCAGTAATTGGTGCAACAATATTAATCTAAGAAACCAAGACATATCTGTTAATTACATGAACCCTAAAAACCTCATCCATGATTTACTTGAACATGATCCTTCATTATCTGTCTGAAAAGAAGAGAAAAGACAGTTTACCAGTAACTGAGTTCAAACAAGAAGAAGAGGGAGAGACAAACTTGTGTTCTTTTCTTCAGTGCCAAAGAGAATAGACAAAACTCAGATCAAGCCTTGTTTAAAAGAGGAGGAGAGAGAGAGAGAGAGAGTAAGAGTAATTGAAGCTGCAGATGGGAACAGAAATAAAGAAAATTTTATTAGTATTATTAAGGAAGCTGTGTTTCGTCCCTTTGTTCATGCAGAGTGGAAAATGTCGTTGAATGAGAGACCCTAATCCCGATATTCGCCCGCATATAAGTGATTATTATCTGTAACACTGTCATTTCTATGTCAAAATTAGGTTAATTATTCATGTTAAATTTTATTTAATTTTGCATCTGTCCAAATATTAGGTCAGAGTCAAATCAAAAAGAGGAATTTCTTTCATTCCATTCTATTATTCAATTTCATCTTTACTAGCATATACACATACGTGCAAATTAATATATTATTTATATATTCATCGTTGAATAACCGGCCCCAAAATCTTTATTTCTTAAACAAAATTTTACACTTGATAGGCTCAATGACAATATTAAACAGATAGAATCCTGGAAATGAACCCTAAATGACACGACGAAATTGTAAAATTATTCCTAGGATTTTCAGGTGAACCTTATACTTGTAAAATATGCTTCACGTTGTGTTGGTTCTAACATGTGTCTTGTCTAGTCGAGTTGAGTATATATCATCATGTTGGGTGTTAGGATGGACTTTGGTACATGGTTTGTAAGAGTTGTTGTCTTCGACTTCATATAATTGCTTAACGCGAAATAATAACGTTCATCATCTGATTGCAAGGACACGACTTCAACCACTGCTTAGGACATCTTGTGTCGAGTTCGAGATCTCTAGTACTTGGACTTGAACCTGGAAGCGTCTCCATGCACTTTCACATCGTTGTGCTTAAAATTATATTTTTTTGTTTTGTGCTTGTATGTATAGATTTCCTTTCTTTTTGTGTACAAAATAAGACTTCCAAATTAAGTGCCAGTTTGGTGTGGATTATTTGATCCAAATGGTTTATTTCACCAATAATGGTCAAAAATGTCATGCTACAAGGCAAAAATTTTGGTCAAATAAACCCTTTTTTATCAAGGGCTTGTTCGGTAGATTTTTTTGGCAAAAAATAGATTTTTTTGGTTATTTTTTGACTTTTCAAATTTTTTGGTAGTGTAAAAAGGATTGAAAAGTCAAAAATTGTAGGCAAAAAAATAGGTTTTTTTGGGATAAAATGGTAGCCGAACAAGCACCAAATAAACTATTTTAGTCAAATAAACTAGTTTATAATCTACACCAAACAGGATCTAAATAAAAATTACTAAATAAATCTTGAGCAAGATCTAAATAAAAATTACTAAATAAATCTTGAGCAACATTACATCATTGTCTTGATATTAATTAAAAAATTCTTTTCATGTCTAAAAGAATGAATTACGCCATGCATGTCTAATTTCAGAGGTTTATTAGCAAAATCCAACCCAATTCCAGCTTATATAGGACAGGAAGGGAACATTTTCCTTGACTTCTCCAAGTTGTTCAAGGCTTGTTAGAATTCGAACATGCTCCTACAATAATCCACTTGCTCGTTCGACGCTCGACTGTATACATTATAATATACTTTTTTACTCCGAAATCGGCTTTTTCTTTTTTTTTTTCTTTTCTTTTTTAATTCTTTTCTCCTTTGACGTTTTAGGGTACAAAGTTATGTGTTATATGGACAGAAACAAATAGGCTAAAGAAGAGGGGGATTGGGCACATGAGAGGTGCATGAAAAATAAAGCAAAGTCCTGAAAGCCCGTGACATGTACACGTTCCGATCCAAGGAAAATGGACGCAAATCAATGCCTCGATTGCCTAAATAAATTTATAATGAAGCAGCTGGCCACCCTTTTATTTCAGAGCCAAACGGATTCCTACGTTATCTCTTTCACACACACACACACTGCCATGCAAATGCAATATATATACCTGGTCAAACACGCAGACTAATCACATTTACTGCATAATTACTGAATTATCCTCTAGAGTATATTTTATAGTACCACTTTTAGTGGTGCCGTCGCCTTCACGGATACTTTGAAACATTAATTAATTATGTAGCTTAATTAGTGTTGAAGAAATAACTCTATAATGATTGAATCCAGTGCTTGCATAGCAATCAGTGAGGTTGAATTTGAGAGATCCCACAAATCAATCTTCCTTGCAATTTTCGAGAGATAAAGAAGGTGAATTAATACATGTATTCAGGAACAGACTCTTCTATTCTTTGACTCCCAAACCTAGGAATTTATATTGATTTCATCAACAGATTACGTTGTCCATATTTTAAGATTACTAATTTGAGGGTAAAGGAAAGGGATTTTATAACTTGTATTTACTCATTCATTCCTATTTCCCTTCCATTCACTTCGTTTCTCGTCAACCGACGATTTACAATAGCTTTTCGTATGTTGAGTAAGATAGATTGGATAACACTAGACAATATAGTACAAGAATATAAGTAACAATCTTAATAATTGTATCCAGGCAATGCACTAGTTGGCTTTCATTCTATCTATCTATAAATTACAGAATACTTGAAAGAAACAACTGCTTAATTGTCGTCATTAACACGTTCCGGCCATGAACATTAAACGGGTAAAATCCGGATTTTTTCTTTGAGTTTATCATTCGTAGCAACAGAGGAAAAGGCACATACATGGGTCCCTTTGAGAGCTTGTAACTACTGCTTTGATAGATTGTAAGTGAAGTCCTTATTGATGGGCTCAATGTTCCAATTGCCCTGCGAAGTGGTTGGGTCCATCGTGGATATATGTAAGACTTTCTTATGGTATTCATAGAGGGTACTTCGATGGCCAATACTTATGTACGTGATCCCCGCAAATTCAATTAGCTTATATAAATGTGCCTGGAAACACCAAGTTATGTGTTAGAAATATATAAAGCAACAGATAGTAAATTACAAAAATAGAGATATTTCCAGCTAATGGATAGCTACGATCTAGACAGAAGAATAACTGCACCAGTAAGAAAGAGGAACATGGGGAGTACCCAAAATATTACAGGGAATTGATTTAGCTTAAAAGACCAATAATTTGTATAAACAATGAAACAATGTGGTTCACCTTAATATAATTTTAGAAACAAATTATGTAATGTGTTTTACTTTGTAAGTGCTGTAGAAATAACTCTTGCACTTCATAGATTCATGATCACCTTTTGAGACTCTCAATTTTAGTTCAAAAAATTTGAAAAATATCAATGCTGGGAAATCAAAACCAAAACATAAATTAATTTAATGAGCACAGAAGTTAATGAAATCCTATGGTAGTCTCAAGAACAGATTTTCATAGATATAATACAATAATTATAGATAATTCAACCAAGCAACTAATTACTCATAATTTTACAACCATGCGGGATCACGGTATCATGTACATATCAATGTTTGGACCTCATGAAGTCCAAACAAAGAAACCAATTGCACTGGGTTACAGTAGGTTACAAGGAGTGTGCAAGAAGCATATGACTAGCCCTTGCATATGTTTCAAGGGCCTATTGTTAAAATATTTCAGCAATAATTGTTGGTTTGATTAGTATAATAAAGTCTGAATATAAAAGGGTATGTAAAGGAACACATGCACCATGGCATTCATTCAAAGAGTAAGATAAAAGAGATCCATATTAGTTACCTCATTAGCTTCATCTAAAGCACTGGTAGATTCATCCAACAGAACCAAGTTTGGTTTAGAAAGCAATAAACGTGCATATGCTAGGCGTTGCTGCTCACCAAGGGAAAGAACACTAGACCATTCACATGTAGAATCCAGATCAAAACGTGATAATATATAGCCCAGTCGAACATCTTCCAAAACTTGAGTTAAATCATTAGTTGTTGGCTTTGATGGCCTTGTATCCGTGTATGCTTCATTTGGTTCAGGCATCAGAAAAGGCAGTGACCCTGTACAAACCAATGTCTCGGAAATTTCAGCACTAAAGCTAGAGCAAATGCATCAGTAGTACAGATTCATATGGCCACAAAATCATTCACAATATAAGAAACATTTTGAATACGAAGTCTCTAAATTGCAGAAGTTAGCAATCCAATATTCAGCAAGTCGAGATGCAGCGGCACACAACTCCTAGACTACTAGTAATAGAACTTCACCATAATTTATATGATCCTATTCAATTTCACAGATTATTGTCATAGGGAGCTGCAGTTGAACAATAACCTGTCATGTGCAAAGGGTAAATCATGTCACTAGTTATTTTTCTTTTTCCGGATAAACACTATTCAAGAAACAATTTCTAGTGCTAGTTCTCACAATCTTGCATTGTGTCAAAGTAACATTAATTCAAACTCGATAGACAAAGTACATGAAAGTCTATAATTGTTCTTCAGCTATTTTTGTTTCTTCTGCTTGTGGGATTATGGAAATTAGAGAGCTCTACACCATTTTTTGGAGCTCTACACCATTTTTTGGCTTAGGAGGATGATTACCTAATTTCACATACCTTCAGTTGCTAAGCTTTTAGAACATTCATCCTTTGTATATACCTTCTAATAGTATACTTTTGTACATCGGATTTATCCTCGTCACAATCACTTATAGTAAACAAATATACAAATTATGATGTCAATAAATCCTCCATCACTATTTGTCATTATCAAATCTTCTTGTCAGCAGAGGGTAACAACAAATTACTTCAATTTCAAACCTCTGTTTTGAGCAAACTGTCAATAAACCCTCCATCACCAACATCCTTTCCCCTCAACTTATCCACAAAACGGGGTATGCGAGGCACTTCAAAGACAACACTAGCACTGAAGATAGCATAAACATCATGGATATATGAAAAATAAATAAGATATTAATAGCCACAACCACATATACCGGAACTGCCACCCCAGGTTATGAACTTAAGACGTGGATCCAACTCAAATTAAAAGGGTTCAAATCTACAATTCCCAATGCTCTATTTCTCAGAAAAATGACAACAGGCTACATAGTTCACGTCAATGTGAGCAATGAATCACCAAGACTCGTTCATCATTCAAGACGCCAAATATGCACTGGACAGAGTCTGCCAAGACTTCAAATTATGTGCTGAAGGTTCGGGCGAGTGATGATGCATGTATTTCAATTGAATAGAGAGGATAGCTCTATTTTTCTAATATATTAAATAGTAGGAATAGCCAAAATATATAGAAAAAACATGACAACATATTTGTCATTGAATCTCCATAATTCTAGCCAATCCCTCAAATTAAGAAATACACGGACAGAAATAAAACTAAATAAAAAAGAGGAGAGATTGGATAGAATCATCATTATCTCTTCATTTAAGGTATGAAAAAAAATAAAGCATAAAATCATAACTAATCCCTAAACATTAGGAGCTAAATTTGGAATTCAACACTCCCCCTCAAGCTGGAAAATAGATGTCAATCATTCCCAGCTTGAAAGTAAATTCTTCAAACTTTATTCTTAAAAGGGCTTTCGTTAGGATATCAGCCACTTGAATATGTGTAAAAGTATAACTCAAGTTCAGTATCCCTTCTTCAGCCTTTTCTTTGATGAAATGATGATCTAGCTCCACATGCTTGGTCCAGTCATGACGAACAAGATTTTAGCAGTACTAATTGCAGCCAAATTGTCACAAAACACCTTCATCGGCTCTTTTGTTAGAACTCTTAATTCGTCAAGCAATCTTTTCAGCCATAGTCCTTCACATATACTTTGAACTAAAGCCCTATACTCTGCCTCAGCACTACTTCTTGCAACAACAGACTGTTTCTTGCTATGCCAAGTTACCAAGTTTTCCCATACAAAGGTGCAATAGCCAGTAATTGATCTTATGTCTGTCATGGATCCTGCCCAATCTGCATTCGAGTAGACTTCAATTCCCTTATTTGTTCCCTTTCCAAAGAATATTCCTTTACCAAGAGTCATTTGCAAGTATAGAAGGATTCGATAGACTGCTTCGAGATGTTCTTCATTAGGCTTGTTCATGAATTGACTTACAACATTAACTCGAAAGCCTATGTCTGGCCTTGTGTGGGAGAGATAAATGCACTTTCCTACAAGCAGTTGATATCTCCCTGTGTCAACAGGAAGACTATTTTCTTTCAAACCCATTTTATATTTTGATTCCATCGGAGTGTCTGCAAGCTTGCATCCCAACATTCCAATTTCTTTTAGTAAGTCCAAGATGTACCTTTCTTCGAACAGGCAACATCCATGCCTAGGAAGTATTTCATATTTCCTAGGTCTTTGATTTCAAATTCTTTAGCAAGTACTTCCTTTAAGTAGTTTATTTCTTGAGTAAAATCCCCCGTCACAATGATATTATCAACATAAACAATGAAAATGACAATTTTCCCATTAGGATAGAATTTGGTGAACAAGGTATGATCGGTTTGCCCCTGAGTGTACCCGTGCTTCTTGATTACTTTTGTAAACCTATCAAATCATGCTCTAGGAGATTACTTAAGTCCATACAGGTATTTTCGGAGCTTGCAAACTTTGTTAACATTGTTTCTTGTTTCAAAACCAGGTGGGATTTTCATGTACACCTCTTCTTCCAAGTCACTATTGAGAAAGGCATTTTTGACGTCTAATTTATGAAGGGGCCAATCTTGATTACCTGCTAAGGATAGCAAAACCCGAACAGTATTAAGCTTAACAACGGGAGCAAAAGTCTCTTGGTAATCTATGCCGTATGTTTGAGTAAATCGTTTAGCAATAAGTCTTGCTTTCTAGCGATTCACACTTCCATCTGGTTTATACTTGACACTGAAAATCCACTTGCACCTTACTGATTGTTTTCTTTCTGGTAAGTCTGAGAGTTCCCAAGTAACATTCTTTTTAAGAGCACTAATCTCTTCTCCAATAGCAACCCTCCATTCTGATTTTTCTATAGCATCATAAATACTTTGTGGAATTTCTATATTGGATAGATTAGTAGCAAATGCTCGGAATTCTGATTATAGACCATCATAGGAAACAAAATTGTAGATTGGAAGTTGAGTACATTATCTAACACCTTTCCTTAATGCAATTGGAACATTAAGATCATCATTAGCAACAATATCAGTTTGAATTTCATGAATAGTGTTAGCTGGACTATTTAGACGCGGATTGGATTCATGGTTTTGCTCAGGAAGTGTGCAATCTCCTATCTCCTATTGGGGTCTTTTACCCATTGAATAAACACGTAGCTCATTATTAATTGATGGTTTAGTCTAGACTGGAGTGACAGGGTCTTGGGTGTTAGGCATAGTTGTTTGAGTTGTTGTAATGGTGTTAGGCATAGTTGTTTGAGTTGTTCTAATGGTGTTCAGCTTGGTTTCTAGTGGAATGGAGATGTTAGGCACGATTTCTGGAGTAATGGAAGTGTCAAGCCAAAGATTACATTCTTGTATAGCTGAGTTCTCCCCCTGAATGTGATTTTTTAGGTAATATGATTGATTCTCAAAAAAGTTTACATCCATAGTTGTGTAGAATTTTCTAGTGATAAGTAAATAACATTTGTAACCTTTTTAGTGAGAGAGTAGCCAAGAAAGAGACATTTGACGGCCTTTGGATCAAGTTTGCTTCGATGCTGTTGATGAATGTGCACAAATTCCGTACATCCAAATGCTTTTAATGGTAGGGATGAGATGATTCGGGTGTTTGGATAGGAGAGAAGAAGAGTTTGACAGGGTGTTTTGAATTTTAGAACTCTTGATAGCATTCTATTAATGAGATATGTGGCCGTGAGGACTGCTTCCCACCATAAATGTTTTGGGACATTTGTAGTGAACATAATAGATCTGGCCACTTCAAGAAGACGTCTACTTTTTCTTTCTACCACCCCATTTGTTGGAGTGTGTCAATACATGAGCTTTGATGCACTATTCCATGACTCACTAAATACTCACCAGGAGTGGAATTGAAATAATCATTGGCATTATCAGATCTGAACATCTTTATTTTTTATTGAAATTGTGTTTGGATCATGTTGTTTAAGTTTTTGAATATAGGACCAACTATCCTAGTATATCCAAATGATACAAACCAACGAGCTCCTGAGATATTGTTGACCCTAGATGGTCCCCCTTATGTCACTGTAAATAATTGCAAAAGGGTGAGATGTTTTGTACGATAAGAGCTTCTCACGTGTTTTGATAATTGACACACTTCACTGAAAAAATTTGGCAGTAGTATTATTGAATAATGTGGGGAACAACTTTTTCAAATACTGAAATTTGGGATGACCTAATCTATAGTGCCACAACATGATTGCACTATTGTTATTGGACAAATTTGAAAGAACAGGAAATGACGTACTACTTGCAGCTTGAGCTTGTTCTTTAGGATTATTAGGGCCTTTAAGGAGACAGAGACCCGCACACTACTTAGCATTGCCAATCATCCTCCCTTGTTCAAGTCCTAAAATTCACAACAGTTGAGAAAAAATTTAGTAACACAATTCAAATTTTTGGTAAGTTTGCTAATATACAGCAAATTGCAAGTCAAATTGGGAACCAAAGAGAGCAGAATTTAGAATTAGGTTATCTGTGATAGCAACAAATCCTATTCCAGCCACTTTAGATAACGATCCATCAACAATTTGAATCATAAAATTTCTAGAACTTGGGCAATGGGTGCGAAATAGATTTGCATTACCAGTCATATGATCTGATGCACCGGAGTCCACAATCTAGGGGTTGTTTTTCTCCATTTGAGTGCTCAAAGCCACTAAAAAATGACTTGTTTGAGCGACTGATCCAGTACTTGTGGAACTGGGTAGGGAAGAGGACGACAATTGTTGGCTAATCAATTTTTGAAATAGTTCTATTTGCTCTTTGCTAAACATTGTGGTCTCGAATGCAGATTCTTCTTCTCCGATGGACATGAGCCACGTCTTTTTGCAAAAGCTCTTAGTTTCTAGTCAGCTGGCTTTCTGTTCAACTTCCAGCAGTTGTCCTTCTTGTGTCCAGGTCTTTTGCAGGAGTCACACCATGGTCTTCCTTCCTTCTTTGGCCGATTATTGTCAAAAGGGATCATTGCATGAAAGGTCCCCAAACTTTCAAAATCGTTGGGGATATGCCCCTAATCTAAAAAAATAGCACCACACATCTCCAACGTATAAAAAATTTGGCATAGTATGTCCTTTATGACAAAATTGCCCTTCCCTTTAAAAAAACAAAAAATAAGAAAAAAGAAAAATATGATTGAAAACTAACCAAATTTATCCCAAAAAATAAAAAATAAGAAATATACCCTAAAAAAATAGAAGTAAGAAAGAAGTCATTTATCCAAAAACCCAAAATCCAACCCAATGCATTTCTAGTTTTTGCTGGCCCACCATGCGTACGAGTCACCGGCAACATAGACCTCCGGCAAGAGCCCTCTCCGCTCTCCCTTCTTCCATGTAAGGTAGGACCATTTTTTCCGATCACGAGTCCAGATCTAGCCCGACCAGAAGAGGGATCAGATCTTCTCCCTAGAGTTTTCTACACTTTTTTTCCTCCTTCACCTCGCCGGAGAATGACCGGTTTTTTAATCTCGCCGGTGCACTTTGCCTAACCTCGTTCACATTTTCGTTGTTCTTTCTCTTTTCTGTAACAGAAGTTGTAAGAGATCTAGTTGCTGCCAATATCTGTTTAGGATATTGAAATATTGAGTGACAGTGAGTTCTCCTTGTCGAAGATCGTTTAGGATGCCTTTTACCTCAAATAATTCTGAAGTATTTTCGTTGTCAGAATAGGTTTCTTTTGCAACATTCCAAATTTCTTTGGGTGTCTTGTAGTACATGAAGTCTTCTCCAATTTCTCTGGTTATGGAATTGATTAACCACGACATCACCATGCTATTTTTAGATTTCCAAGCCTTGTATTTCGGATTAGTTGGTAGTGGAGCGGTGGCTGCCCCGGTAAGGTGGTCATCCTTCCCTTTTCCGCAAATGAACAACATGACTAAATGGGACCATTGCAAGTAATTCTTTTTACTCAACTTATGCCCAATGATAGGTATAACTAGACTTTCTTGTCCGCCATTGATGTTGGAAGAGGAGAACTCTTGGTTAGAGGTCACATCCAAGGCAGAGATTGCCTCCAAAGTGGCCATTCCGTATTTCACCATTCGGATTGATGTAGGTACATATTAGGCTCTGATACCATAAAGATTTATAGAGAGGAAAACTCTATTTTTCTAATATATTAAACAGTAGAAATAGCCAAAAACATGACAACATATCTATCATTGAATCTCCATAGTTCTAGTCAATCCCTCAAATTAAGAGATACACGAACAGAAATAAAACCAAATAAAAAAGGAGAGATATTGGATAGAATCATCCTTATCTCTTTATTTAAGGTATGAAATAAAATAAAGCAGAAAATCAGAACTATTCCCTAAACATTAGGAGCTAAATTTGGAATTCCACATAAACATTTACTTAGTTATTCGTAATTACTTCAATGCAATTCAATTTTTTTCATTTTATTAACATATTTTGTATTTTTCACAAGTTAAAATCTAGTGTTAATTTGTCATTTAAATAAACGCTTCCAATGTCTCTCAAAAATGGTTCTTCTAAAAGTTGATGTTTCTGAATTTTTCTTCTGGGCCCAGTTGAATTTTTCTTCTCGGCCCACTTGATTTCTTGCATCATAAAACTGGTCAATCACGAGCCACAACAAAACTTGTCAAGGATAACATGACAACAATAAAAATAAGATAATTTCAAATTTTGATGTTCGATCAACCAACAAAAGAGGAAACAAGATTATTGACATGTACATGTATAATAATGAAACAAAAGTTGCAAAAAAAGAAAGAATAAATAGTAAAACATAAATCCATATTAGTTTATTTCGAATATAAACCCCTAAAATTCAGTTGTAGAAAGACAAATTGATTTATTTTTTTATTACTTGTCCATTGATTAAAAGCACATCATATGCATTACTCAAATCATCACAAACCAAAGTGATCAACACAAATTAAGATACAACAAGTATTTGAATAAATATGCTAAAAAAGTGGCATTCTCATCATGCCATGTGCCATTGAATTTATGGTCTAAATTTTTACATCAATGTGATTTTAATAAATTCTTCATGCTACGTAATTGTATGGATGAGTGCTCTACAATCACAACTGGCATTAACTGATAATAAATCATGTTTCAGACATGTTGTGAGAGAAAATACTAGATACATGGTAACAAGATCAAAATACGTCATACCAGTTGGTTTATTAACATCTGACACGAAAGTTGGATCTTCACTCCAAGTAGGATAAAGCAATTGTTGACGAAGTGTCCCTAAAACCATGTATGGTTTTTGAGGAAGGAAAAGTACACTTCTTGAATTTCTCTCTCTATGTCTATTGTGATCCGGACTGGTCTCACTCACAGAAGTTACTTCACTAGAAGCTACGTCTACAGAAACACGTGGCTCGAAATCTCTTGCATTTTTGTCGTAGAATGTGATTGTTCCCTGTCCAAAGCTCCAGAGGCCAGCTATGGTTCTCAATAATGAAGTTTTACCACTTCCACTTGGTCCTGTAACCTGTTAATGCAGCTATACAACAGCAGTCAATCGATTCTTTCATTTGTTTAACATCTCAAGCTGATGTATCAAAGATAAAATATAAATAGAATCTAACCAGCAGATGCTCCTTCTCAAAGATCTCCAATGACAAGTCCCTGATAAGAGTTGCTTTACTTGGAGTTAATACAGTCAAATGTTCAATATTTAGTAATTTCACACTTCTACCAAGGGGCACAGATCCATTAGACTCCAATGCACTAAAACTGTTTATACTGCAAAATTCACGCTTAATTTCTTCCATGGATTCACCATCACTTCTGGTGTCACGACTTAACACATCATCAAATTCACCTGCAAATTTGAAAGGTGTCAAATTTTTTGCTCGCCCGTGGTTGCAGTTAGAAACTCATAGGCGTCCCGTAAGAAAAATTATGATGTCCAAACTTTGCATGATCAAAACAACAAGTTTAGCGAAGAAATTAGAACTTTAATTGCAAGCTACAAATATTAAATAACCCATGAAAGATAAAATTCAAGTTAATCATCACTTACAAGTTAAGTTACTACTGATCATGGCTTTCAAACCGTACTTTGTATGCCACACTTTGAAACGCGTTAAAGAACTAATAAAGAGAGAAAATTTGGGGATTATAACCTGGCATGAAATTTGAAAACAAAGCACACTCATTCGGACCAATGGGCACCAGGAAAAACCACTGAGACGGCAACATGTACAACAAACACGATCAATTTTAGTTATTTGCTATAAAGTTTAGTAATTTCTCGTTAGAATCCGATTTGAAAGACTGAAGATTCCATCAACTCCAGTCTAGCAACGGATAGCCTGAAAGCAGGTGGCAGTCAACCATATCAAATCATCAATTTGAACCCTGTTGAGCTTTTATCGTAAAGATGCGATATGATTCTAACACCAGTATTTAATATCTAAATCACACATAACGCAACTATAAAAATAATCGATAATGTTCAACCCTTGTGCATACACACACACACTAACTTCAATTCGTTACAATTGGTTCTTACAACTCACAATATCCTACAAAATTGACTAGGTGAAAAATTCCATAATTACTTTCTTCACTAAACCCACTTCATCATCAAAGTGAAATCCAAGAACATCCATTGAGTAACTTCAGAAGTTCTAATTAAGTTTGATAACCATGAATGAACCAAGTGCTTTCCCTCTTGATTCTTGGTTTATTGGCGGTACCCAGTAGCTGCTAATAACAGCACTGATGATAAAAATGCAGCTGATGTCAGCGTCACATTTAAAGATATGCACACAGGATAATGCTCTTCCTTCTCTCATCATAAATGGGGTCTTAAAGCCACTTTGGTATCACGTTTGAAATGAGACTGATCTCTCAACTCTTAGATAAAGACTTCAAGACATTACCAGAATGGAAAAATGATGTACTCAAGAGTAGTTCTTAAGTTGCATAGGCTACTCATTTTGTAGAAAATTTCTCAGGTAAAGACCAAGCTAGACTGGAAATCTTAAAAGAACTCCTCCGCATAATGCTAATTTGGCAGAGTTGGATGCTGTCATTATATTAGTTTTTTTTTTTTTTTTTTTTTTTTTTTTTTTTTTTTTAATCAAACTTCTACTCAATTGGATTAGTGCCAACAAATACATCTCTCACTCTGCCATTTTTTTTTTCAGATCCACGTGTGAGCCATCTCACTTGTAGAGTGGATGTAAAGAGATTTCAGTCACAACATTTCGTTAAGGACTTGTGAAGTAAATCATAAGTTCTCTGGGGTACCCAACAATATCAATCATTTTGGACCTGTACCAAAGTGGAAACTAATACATAGATGGTTGAGGTGATTTGCAAAGTTAAGGGTGTTGATCTGATAGATCCGAACAGCGCTGAAGGTGAAAGTGGAATTCTCCAGTTGTTAGCTTGGAGGAAGAAAAAATCATGGTGTAATGTCGGTCACCCCAAAAAATGAATCACTGATCAATAATTGCAAATAAAAGAATGAAACCACAATCTGCCAAATTATTCTCTCACAAAGTTCCCTCCACACAACGGAAAATTTCTCAAGATAGTGACAGTGGCATGATGTTTCTGAGTGAATACAATATATTTGCAATTTATCCTAACATCTTCTTTTACTTCCATATATTCAAGAGATGCAAACTGAGCATGTTTCCCACAGAGAAGACAGTAGCATACCTAGTCGGTCAATGACAGCAGAAAACGCACTGATAGCCTGAAATTGGTACACAATGAGAGAAAAATCACCGAGGATGTGATTAAAAGCAGATACAGACTGATTGATGACTCCAAATTCAATTTTCCCGGAGAAATACATGGGTGCAACAACTGCAGCAGGAAGAATCTGGATCAAGTATCGGTAGCCACTGGTGAAGAACTCCAGATTTCTGGAAGATATCAACAATTTCTGTAAAGTTAAAGATGGAGGAAAAAATGAATCATAATAAGATGAGCTCGGAGATGAGAATGAATATGTAATATATGATTTTAGAAACTTAATACTGCCAAAATAGAGTTATATGAATGGGAAAAATAGTATTCAATGTATCATGACTAGGTATAGGTAGTATTTTTTTTCCTATCTCACTTCGCATTTCATGCTTTTCCTTTATTTGCAATACTCATTTTCTCCTTTGCAGTCTTAAGAAGATAGATAGCCCCCAATTTTCTCTTCTTTGCATCCAAGTAAAAAAATAAAAAAATCAATAGAATTAGCAACTGAATCTAGTCACAGCTTGAAGAGAAGGAATTCGCAAGCAGCATTCGTGTACCCAAAACAAGATTTGTGAACCTATACTACTTATTTCAAATTTTGCACAGCAATTTTATCACATTATATTAAATTATGTTAAATTGCAAGATAGTATTATGATTTGATCAGAATAGCTTGAATTTGCAAGTCCTGGATCTGAAATTAAATGTGACATTCCGTCTTCATAAAGATAGAAGTTCAAGTGTCACATGGGTAATTGTGATATCAACTGGTAGATTTGGATGCATACTCAGTGCCCACTTGTAATCTATAGGAATGTTGATCAAAAGTTGTCTCACTTGCATACATTTAGTATATATATTGTCATTCTAGTTTCTTTGGTAAAGTAATGCAGATTGCCTAAAACCCTTGCAGTGGTATTTGATACGAAATGAAACAAAATATCCCAGTTTTAAACATATGAAGTCGGAACAGAACATAATTAAACCTCAAGTATTAGGCCAAGAGGTGCTGGTTCAAAAGAAAATGAAATTTCGTAGCTAAACAATGAAGTCCAAAAATTTCCATACAGTGAGATTTTCAAAAGCACTTCTGAACCGCTGCAGCAGAAGTTGCATCTCATTTTCCTCACCACCATAAAATGCAATTGATTCAGCATTTTCTCTAACACGCACTAATCCATAACGGAAATCGGCTTCTTTTTTCTCTTGCAAGAAGTTCAGAGTCACCAATCCCTGAGGATAAACAACTTCCATGATCAAAAGGAAACATCTCTCCTACAGTACTACTATTAAAATCCATTGCTAGCACATTCAGAAAGTACTTTAATGAACACATTACTTTCAAAGATGAAAAATTACCCTCCCAAGGAAGACGCTGATTGCTGTTCCACCAAGTGAGTATGCTAGAAGGACGATAAAAAGAGGTGGATAAATACCATATAATATATTACTGAAAGATATCAAGTCCACGGTAGCATTGAAGAGTGTCAATGAAAATGCAAGAGCCGTTCCTGTGAAGGAACTTAAATCATCAACAATCCGCTGATCGGGGTTATCAATAATTGATTGAGATTGTATTTTGTAAAAAGTCCGATTCTTTAGATAGCGATCCATGTAATAGCTTGTCGTCCAAGATCTCCATCTCAAAGAAAGAGTATCTTTTGCATAATCTCTCAGAACAAATACCTGAAAGACAATAGTAAGAATAGGATTCGGTCATAAAATCAACAGAAGTGAATACCACAATCATAGTAAAAACAGATATAAGAAGTATTGGTTGACCTCAATTACCATGTAGAGTCCTTTTGCATATTGTATTCAGTGAAGAAAATGAACCAAAATACCACGAAAATCTTCTCCTTTGTCCAGTTGCAACAAAAAACAAAAGAAAATTGAAAAACAGCATACCTAACTGACTTCCACTAATATGTTTAAATTTCGGGTTGGGTTCAGTATAGTTCATTGTTCACAGAGGGACTAATTGAATCTTCCATGGGCTTTACAAGTTATTTCTTGTGTTACTGGGATTCTATGTATAACCTTCCAGCAAAGAGCAACTCCAAAGACCGGATTATGATATATTTCCTGGGTATTAACTAAAGAATAAGCTACAAGCAAACTGAATTCCCATGGGGCATTTGCCACATCCACTCAAGAATGCTGAAAAGACTAACGGGAGGAATACCTAAGAAAGCGGAGCAATGTGCTCACCGGAATTCCACCAGCAAAACCAGCTAGGTAGTACAACAGTTGCTTAGTGAATTGTTCTTGGTCCTTGTCTTCCATGAATCGGCACAAACAAAAAGGTTACCATCATGTCATCGTCCCCAATATAAAAATAATATAAAAGGAAAATTAATTAAGAAGCATACTGGCAAGGGCATTATAAAAGTCACGTCCAAGAAAATTGAAGGTAACACTAATTCCAGTGGTTCCTAAAGTGAGAGCAAAAACAGTAGCTAGCTGCCATCTCGCCGGGATTTTATCATCCGAGAACCAATATGGAGCGGCCACTTTCCAGAATCTCTTCACCAGCGTTTGAACATCTGGAACCTTTCTTGGTGGATCCTCCTAAGACCATAAAAACACACATTTTCAAGAATTGCGCAAAACATATCAGCAAAAAATCTATTAGGAGCAGTAGAATCAAGATTAAAGAATAAACCTGATTTGGTTGCGGGGAGTCGAGAGAAGAATTACTAACAAAAGCCGTAAATGAAGTGGGATTAGGATTTTTCCTCCGAACCGCAGTAAAAAATGATGCTTTAGGCGTTAATGTGAAACGGCAAAACTTGTGATTCTGATTCTTGTTGCGATTGGAGCAACTAATGGATCTTCTGATAATAAAGCTACTTGCAGATGATAAAGCTTGAGCTTCATGGAAGGTTGCTGCTTGGGATTCTACACCTATCATTTTGCTCAACATTAGCCTTTTCCGCCTTGACAAAATTGCTCCTTGTTTTACGTTGATTTTTGCATCTGCATTTTAGGAAATTGGCAAAGCGAATTATCTTATAAATACAACTATGAAATTCGTAGCTCCTGTGATGCCACGTCACAACGGCTCTGTAGCATAAACTCCACGATCACTTCAATTCTCAAATTACTGTTTTTTTTTTTTTTTTTTCGGTTTCTCCCAAATTATAATCATCTTTTAGTTTCTTATTACTCCTATTTAATGTGTTACATGAATTATCATTATTCAATATAGAAATATATTATATATAAGTAGAATTTGACCTTAAAAAAATAAATAAAAATTGGTGAAAAAGAACAAAGAAAGATTTGGAGAACAATAATGAAAACAAAAATATATATATTTGGAGAAAAAAAGAATGAGAATTGAGGAGAGATTTTTTTGAGCGCATGAATACAAACATACATGTTGATAAGTGTATTTTGCGCACTTATTCAGACCTTTAAACTAACTTTTTAACTTGTTGTTTTATTGAATTTATACCTAATTTAGTATATTATTACTTCTATTTCAGTTTTAGACCTGTTTATAAGCAATTAGAGAGGAATGGACGGAAAGAGCAATAATTTGGTGAAATCGACGAGTAAATTGAGTTTTTGAAGTGAATATCAAGAGCCAAACATTGGAGAATGAGAAAGAAGATAAAATCATTAAGTTTAAGGTGTTTTAGAATGATAATGAATAGTTGAATCAATTGATTAAACACCAGAAAGCCAAAGAACCGAATTGAGAAACTATCTACCAAAGCATGTGGAGAAATTTGAGCACAAATTTTGATATTAAAATCTCCAAAAGGCAAATGATATACCATTAGAAAGATAATTGAAAGTTCGACACTTTTTACGGATCTCAATTTTGAGTTTTCTACAAGAAGTTATGGCCATTTAAAAAATAGCAATCGTAGAGAAAAAATGTTGAACTGCGCAATCACCCAACTTATCGCCCAAGATAAAGCTAGGTAATCGCCCGAAGCCTATTTTTGGTAGCAGAATGGTTTTTCCTTGGCATGGGCGACCGCCCGGGTTTGCACTGGGCAATGGCCCAGTATATTTTCGGCAAAAACGAAATTTTGTTTCATTTTTGAATTCTAATTCAACTAGGAAACCTTTTGGATACGATTTTACTGATTTTTTGAGATCTTTTGGAACACAATTATGAAACTATAAATATGGGTTATTAACTCATAACAAAGGAGTCGGATTAGAGCCGACTTGGAGCCGGATTAGAACAGATTTGGGAGTCATTTTTTGCAGAGTTTTAGAGGCCGGTTTTTGGGAAAAAAAAGCAAGAAGAAAAACAATAATGAAAATCAAGATTTATCTTTGCAACAATTCAAGAAGATCAAGTTCAAAATTTCTTCTCTTTCAAATTTTCTTTCGATTCGGGTGATGGCTTCCATATTTTATTTCTCTTTTTATTTTCTTCTTTTTAGTATGTTAGGTTAAACATTTTAGTACTAGGATCATGATGAAACTTGTATCATGATCATTTAATTGTTTGAAACTAGTTTTTGATATTTAAGCATGGTTTTAATTTTGAATATTTGATATTGATTTCTCTTCATTTACAATTATGTGCGCAATAGTTGTATAATTCTTGTGGCTTGTTTTACCTTCGAGAGATGAAAAATAAGTTATACATAGTATCAATTATCGTAGAGTTCAATAAGGGATAGAGATATACTTCCATGATTTACGTGTTCTCTAAGTATTCACAAATTATAATGTATTCTTTTATGTTCGCATCCGTCATAGAAATATAGTCGGGTCACATATAGGGATAAGTTTAATTCTACTCGAGAGAGATTGTTAAACAAATTAGGAATATTGATCTTTATAATTAAATCATGTTATCAAATTCAAAGGTTCGGGTTAAAGGAAATTGGGATAAGTGAATTCGATATCCTAATACGCTTTTATTTTCTTTTATTTTATTGTCTAATTTTAAAGTCATTCTTCTTTAATTTAATCTCTTGCTTGTTTGAATTATAATTATTTAATTGTTCTTAGTTTATAGCTTAATTAGTTTTCAATCATCAAATTTCCAACGTTCATCAGGTTCGGTTAACGTTACCCATAAGCCAATTTATTACTTGTGCGATCCGTATACTTGCGGAATATATTATAAACATAAAATCGCTGACACGTCTTTTATTGTGAGTGAAGTTAAATCCTTCAGTGATTTAAGAAAACGTAAGAAATTTTTTTTTCCCAACTATATTAATTAAATTTTTTTAATCTATATAAAAATGAAAGTGTATGTTTGATAAAAATGAAAAAATAAAATAAAATTGGTAAGTGTATCATTTAGTTAAAAAATTTGTTAACCATATTATTTTAAATGAGAACAATCTAAAAACATGTTTAAGAATGGTTATAAATATGTTTGGTAAAAAAAAAAAAAACAATTGTAGAAGACATAAAATATATAGATAAAAAGTGAATAAAAATTATATTTCATCAACTTATAAATACTTATATACATTGACAAACAAAATATAAATATAAATTAGTCAATCATATTTATCTACACATTTTGTAGAATTTATAATTTTTTTATTTTTATTGTACATTTCATAAGACGTCGTGCCTAAAATCTACCCAAAAAAAAAAAAATTCACCAACACAAAATTTAAACATTAAACTTCAGTTCCTCTGTCACTAAATAAGCACTAGTGGCACCAACACCTCTAAACAAAACAACATTAATCACCATATTAGTGAGAAGATTGGATGTTCACTTCCTTGAAAATATATTTTAACATACCTACTTCGATACCGTCTGAAATACAGCGTGGTATAAAATGATGTAACTGTTTTTCATAAAATCTATAGGTGACAGGAGGGACAAATAAATTCTTCATCACCTAAGATCAGCCCCCAGAAATTCACTCGAAGCACTTTTTATTTTGGACGACCCCATCAAGAAATCTAGAAATAGGCCCAACTCGTTGAGTGATGCTCCGCATTAGCTACAATTCCTCTCAACAAGTGGTAACATTTTTCAGACGTCCGGCCACTTCACACTCTCCTCCAACAAACAAATGCAAAACAAGAAAATGCCACTAGAGTTACCGATTACACATTCTCTCACTTCAAATAGAACAGCCTATAACATATACAAAACTTCATATCGTTAAATATTTCCAAATGCAGAATCTCCAGCACAGTTCAAACAAACCTGTTGGCAATAGACCAAGTAAAACTTTTTTTCACAACTAAATTGTCAGTAATCAAAAACCATGCCAGACAGCATACTGGATTTTCCAACAATAGTTCACGAAAATACATTATCCAGGATACAGCCAAAACGATCCAGCGGGAAAAGGAACCCAGGAGAAAATATCTTTGGCAAATTTAAGAAGCACTCTTGCTGCAGTTCAATAGCTTAATCATCCTCTCCATTCTCCCTGACTTCCTCTCCTGCAGAAGCGGACGCCCCTTGTGATGTGGCCATTGCCATGACCTCTCCAGGAGGTGGGTGGTCAAACTTGCATGTTGCTCCATACTTGCATGTCCCAGTCTTCATATAATATGGGCAGTGTATGGCACCCTACAAAACACAATCAACATAATAGTTGGTTATGTCATTATATAAATAGCCCGACACACACCTCAACTACAGAAGAGGCTCGTGAAGTGGACAATAGCAAGAAAAAAAATTAGAAATGTAAGACCATCACCCCTGATATACCTAGTGGTGGCAGGCATAGGTAAGATGTGCAAATACACATTTTTTTTTTTTTTCTGTTTCACCACTTCACCTTTAGAATTATGTTTTTCTCAAAATATGTGACTATATACATGTTTGAAGTAACATGACAAGAAGCTAATACTTCATAACTATTAGCAAACTGTTCCAACATACAATGATAATTGCTTCAAGAAGAATACCAACAAGGAGAAGAAACTAAATTTCACCAACTATCCAGTTTCATCAACCCCACCCAAAAACTAGCAGCATTAGGTCCATATCATCATTGAATGCCCACTATTCCCTCCAATCAAAACATAATCACAAATACGAACTGAATCAATTGATTGTCCACCGCCACTTCAAGCAAATTTATGAAATCAAAGTTGATCTATTTTTACAGCAGACAACATTTACTACTTTGTTCCAAGATAAGACCATGGTTTTTAAAAAAAACCATAGAGATCCGCCTCAAAATGAGGTGAGGAAAATGCCTCAAGGTGCTGATTGTAAGGCCTGTTTTGGAGGCACACACCCCACAGCACTGCCCAAGAAGGCTTGTGAGGTGCGCTCTCCTCAATTCTCCAAACTTATTTACTTTGCTTTAGGTGTGGACTCACAAAACATAAAAATGTTTTGATTGACCCATTTTGGGATACTTCAGTGCCTCACCAACTAAAATAATAGTTTCTTTTTTGTTACATTATAGATTTTTTTTTTTTTTTTGTTTGCACACTTAAATTGTTCTATTGTGACTTCGGAAAATTGTTTTACTTATTATAAGCTTATTTTGTATTTTAATAATTTTTTGACATTTTTTTGGTTTACAGTGAGGCTTAATCCTTGCCTCATGAAGGAAAAACGCCTCATTACCCGATTACTCCTTTTTAAACATTGGATACGACCTCATTCGCTGGAGCAAAACGTGTTCGAGAACATAATTATTAAAAGTAGGCAATGTAGGACCTACATAACTGCATTCAAATATATTAGAAGATAAACAGTTACAAAAAAGGTTCTGTACTTAAGTTACCATAAAAGGCTCCATAAGATACCTCTCTCCTTGGTAGGCCTGCAAGAGTGAGTTTGACATTTTGCTGAACAGATTCTTTTGCTGATGCTGTAGGTGCTGAACGATCAATAGGATGGTGAAACTTGCAGTTTTCTCCAAACTTGCATACCCCAGTTTTCATGTAGTACTAAACAGAAAAAAGAAGGATCAGTATAAGAAAAATGAACCTGCGGAGACATAAAAGTGAACATGCAGTTTCAAACGGATGGGAGTTTAAATTAATGCTCATCAAAGTGCTCAACTAGCAAGATTAGATTTATTGAACATTTACAGACTCTTGACAGCATTTACTGGACCTAAACTGTGAAAGACAATTAAGTGGCTGGCACTGAAAATAGTGGAGACAGATATCAAAACACACTTTATCGCAAAAGTGCTCATTCAGTTGCACAATGCACTTCAAATGGACATATAAATCTTTAGGTTAAATAATAGAGAGGCTGACGCCTTCATTGAAAGACCAAACATAGACAATAAGGTCGTCCACACCAGAAAATCCAAAGGGAAAATCATATTACTGCCTTATAAATTACTCTTGAAGTAGACATCCTTGAACTAAATGAAAATCGAGTGGGTGCGTACATCACATTCAGGGTGTCCAGGTCGCTGCGGGTAAATAGTTGGGGCCAATCCAAGCTGCAGCAGGCAAACAAATAAACATTCATGAGTGGAACTTCAAAATATAAAAATGGGAAATTGGCGCAAATGGTCCCTAACGTATGACATTAGTGCGCAAATGGTCCTTAACCCTTCATTTTTGGCAGAATAGTCCATAACCTATCCATTTAGGTGCGCAATTGGTCTTTTTTGACAGATTCTGTTAAAAATCCGTTAAAAACCTATCCATTAGGTAAACAAATGGTCCATCTCACTTTTTGTCTTTATTAGTAGGGTAAAATTGTCAAAATACATTTTTTTCTTTCTTTCAATTGGCACAAATGGTTCCTAACCTTTATCTTAGCGTGGAAATGGTCCCTAACTTTTGTATTTTGGCGCAACAGTCCCTAACCTATATGTTTTGGTGCGCATTTGGTTCTTATTTAATGAAAAAGACAAAAATATCCTTAGTTTTAATTAAAGAAATTTGCAATTGGATTCCTAACCATTGCAAAAAGTGAAAATGGGTCTGATACTTTAATTTTTTTTATTAAAAATTAAAAGAAACTAACAAATTGATAATATACTAAATTATTTTCTATATTTTATGAACTATTATTTTGTATATACACACAGTTGGACCAATAGTTTAATTTTGTATTTTGAACTATTATTTTGTATTTTATGAACTATTATGTTATATTTTGAACTATTATTTTGTATATAGCAATTGGTTCGATATTTTAATTTTTTTAATAAATTATTTTGTATATACACACAATACGTACATATACATATATATATATATATATATATATATACACGGATACTTACATTTATTTTTTCATAACAATTACTAAATTAAATTATAAAAAAAAAAAACTAGACAAATGTTCTTCACGAAATTGACCAAATCAGGAGGGAGAAATCCCCCCCTTAATTTGGTCTAAGCCAGGGAGATTTCTCCCTGGTTTCACAAAACCATTGAGGGAAATTTCCCCCCATGTTTTCGGCACCGGTAACAAGGGAGAAAATTCTCCCCTTGTTTCCGACATAGAGTGTGGGTGTGGGGATAGAGGGTTAGGTAGACGAATGGGGTTGGTGATTTAGGTTAAAATCTTTTTTATCGGACTAGCCCAGTTTTAGTCCGATTGGCCCAGTGAGTTAGTTATACTAGGCCAAATAAGCCCAATTTTTAGTTAAATTTTTTTTATTGGGCTAGCCTGGCTCAAAGTCCGGGTTATCATTTTTGCCACCTCTAATTGTAATGATAAAATTAAAGTTTGAATTTTAAATAATATGATTACTTAATAATAATAAAATAATTTTAATTAGCACATTTGTTAATAATTATGAACTTAAATTTTAGTTATTTTATAATAGTTCATAAAATATACAAAATAATTTAGTATATTATCAATTTGTTAGTTTCTTTTAATTTTTAATAAAAAAAATTAAAGAATCGGAACCATTTCACTTTTTGCAGAAATTAGGAATCCAATTGCAAATTTTTTTAATTAAAACTAGAGATATTTTTGTCTTTTTCATTAAATGAGGACTAATTGCGCACCAAAACATATAGGTTAGGGATTGTTGCGCCAAAAAAACATAGGTTAGGGACCATTTCCACACTAAAGTAAAAGTTAGGGACCATTTGGCCAATTGAAAGAAAGAAAAAAATATAATTTAATAATTTTACCCCCACTAATAAAGACAAAAAAAGTAAGAGGAACCATTTGCGCAACTAATGGATAGGTTTTTAACGGATTTTTAATGGAATCCATCAAAAAGGACCAATTGCGCACCTAAATGGATAGATTAGGGACATTCTACCAAAAATAAAAGGTTAGGGACCATTTGCGCACTAATTTCATACGTTAGGGACCATTTGAGCCAATATCCCTATAAAAATTGCAATTTCTATCAAGCACGAAATCAAATAAACACTCAAAAGCTAGTAGAGGCAATATCAGACACAAGTAACAAGACTTTTCAAATCAAATATTATCTTTGCTTTTTATCATGCGACTGAATACTTTCAGTACCATATATATTATCACCATTCTGCAACAACTATGTCAAGGAAACTAACAGAAAACCTCATAAGATGGTTCAATTAATATCATAAACGTACCTTAACAGGGACAGCATAAATTCCAAATCAAATCATAAAAAACTTCAAATATTTATGAACTCAACAATGAAAAGATAAGAAACAACTATTGCAGAGCAATCAAAAATCTAAGACAAACTGCAGCATGCAAAATATCAGACAGTGAACAATCTCAATTTCATGCACCACAACGATATTGTGAACCAGCAGAAAGCATAAACAGTCTCCACTTTACCGATGTCTGAGTCAGCCTGGGATCAAAAGTTGGAAAGAAAGAGGCCGCTGGAGTAACAGCTCCAAAGCTAAAATGTGAAGGAGGAGAAGCTAGAACAGGTGCAATAGCATCAGCCAGAGGGTTGATTGCTGCAAAAAAAACATAAGTTTTATCTTCAAAACATTAGGTCAACTGAAAAAAGTCGAAACAAGGTGAACACCCAGTTACCATTTCTGTCAGGATGATTGTACCGGCATGTGGTGCCATACTTGCAGCTGATTAATTAAATAAGACAATTCAAAGCAATCAGTCATCCTTCACTGATAATCTCTTTTAGGATAAGTGTTCCAGTTGTTACACAGAGTACTGACCTGCCAGTTTTTACGTAAAATGGGCAATCAACTTCACCCTGCAAGAAAAGTAAGCAGATGAGTAAAGAGTACATATAACACTAAAATTTATGAACCAAAAAGAAGGCCTAAATTTTGACCTGGTTGGAAACATATATAGTTCAGGATATATATAATATCTTTATTGATTCCAATTTCTGCACTGAATTTACCAAAACGATTAAGGAGGAAAGTCCAGTCGACCGTCAAACAGCACTGAAAGGTTTCACCAGCCTCCAATATTGTTAACTTTGAACAGCCTCGTGGAGATAGAATTTTCATAACACCCACTTTGGTGTTGGATCGTATCCTTTTAATGGTCCAATTACTGGTGCAGACAAAAAAGCCAAAAAAAATTCCAACCACAACCTTATTGTCCAGCTCCAAATACCGAAAAATTTCTCCATGATAGCAAGAATGTCTCATGAAACAAATGAAAAAGTAGAGTAACAAGGGAAGTGAAGGTGAAAGGGAAAAATTTCGTCCTCTTACCTTGCCTGAGGAAGGGGGTTGGGAGAGCATTTATGAAAGGAGATGAACATTTTGATTAGTTTGAACAATTAACATTTAAGGACTCATGCTATATACTGCCAGCATAGAAGAAAGTTTATGAAGTGGCCTATTATAATGCTGTGTGCATTAAATCCCTAGTTCACGGTTATCAGCAATAAAATGGAGCAATTTGAAGCTGCAATGGTGATTTTTTTGCCCGAAGATGATGAATAGAATATCTGCTAAACTAAGATACTTCTAAAAATCATGACAAACTTGCCAATGAGGTGCCCGTCGGATCATTCAAATTTCAGAAGTTAATTTATAACATCAATGGATTATAATTTTAATAAGCAGAGTCTTAAGATAAAAATTACCGGTCTGATAGGAAGACCTTTGGTGTTATGCAACAATGCTGGGGTATAAAGTGGCTGCACTGGCTTTGAATCTCCAGCTATTTCATTCTGCAGCCCAGTGGCATATTCTTCTCCAGCTAACAGCACTTCTACACCTTTGGGGTGATGAAATTTGCAGGTTGCGCCGAATTTACACTTTCCAGTCTTCATATAGAACTGGTTCAATCAAATCAAGTTTAATAATCAGTTCTAGAAAGAAATGCACTCACGAGAAAAATCAAATACCATACCGCACATGGAAGCTCTGAGGGCCTCTCAGGTAAGGCAGATGTATCAGCATTATCTGGAGTACCCTGAAGCCAAATTACGAGCAACAAGTTGGAAAGTCATCAAATTAAAAGGAGTGGAATTAAAACCATGGCAAAGAAACCTACCAGGGGGACTATTTTATCTTTTGGGTGGTTGAATTTGCACCTAATACCAAACTTGCATCTTTGAGTCTTCAGAAAATACTGGAGCATGTTTAACACCGAAAAAGAAATGTGTTAATCCAGACCACCAAATGGTGTAAAAGAACAGAAAATTTCAATACACACTTACAGGACAATCAGGCTCTCCTGGTCTCTCAGGAAGGGATTCACTTGGTACAGGCGGAACCTGAATTAACAAGAAAAAACTCAATGACGAAAATTTGGTGACAAAGAAAAACGATATAGAGAGGGAAACATATGCATGAATCCCGGCAGAGAAAGGTCACACAGAGATTCAGCGTCCGTATGGTTTAGCTTAAAAATTTGCTAAAAATTTGAGGTCAAAGCCAACCATTAATTTTAACCAAATAGCACAAAGGACCCACAACTTTTATCAACTTTTCAACCACACATTTCATTAACTTTATCAAACAGCCCCTCGTTCAAAAAAAGAAAAGGCAAATTTAGACATCCTTCCAGTGAGAAAACATACTAATAAACCTTCAAATACAATAAAAGCAATCCTTCTACTTAGAAAACATACCAACAAACCTTAAAATGCAAAGAGCAAAGAGATTATTTAACTAATCTACATAGTTCTTGTTCTTCAATATTTTGTTTTCGATAGAATCGTCCGGCTGTATTTAATTAGAAGGGGGGAGACAAGTATTTCATACCATGTCAAAATCATCATCGTAGAGACTTATGATTCTATACCAAAGGATATAATAATTTCTTCAAATATGGAACGTCGCCAAAACAAATATGATAGGTCCCTGTTTTGATGGAATACAGAGATCAAAGGGCCAAATGGATAATTTTGAATCAAGTGTAATAAACGCAATCATTTTCATGCAATGGATCTGCAGTCAAGATAATTAAAAAAAAAAAAATCAAGTGCAATCAACTTGATTATAACAGCAATTTTGATTCTGTCAGTTCCTGCTAGCTTCAGGCTTCTACGTAGCTTTAGACTTAATAAAGTTAAACTGATTTGTGCCATGTTCAGCTATTCTTGGCATAGAGGTAATGGAGTTCTCATTGATAAACCACAAAACCTTTTGTGAGCAAGTGAACAATTAAAGCAAAAAAGGGGCATCATATTACTATTATCTCATCAGTACACTTGTCCAGTGCAGCCTACGGAAAACGTTTCAACTACTTCTCATCAAACCAAGACATCGAATTACAATATATGGGAATAAATAATACAGGAAAAGAAACGCAACAACATCAACAAGCTAAGCCATAGTCCTATTAAATTTGGGGTCAATTGTAAGAATCATTTCTTGTCCTTCTATTCGATCGAGAACTGCCTCTAATAAAAATAAAGAATATCAATCACGTAATTACCTTGAGTATGATATGAAGTGAGCAAGTAAAGAGTACTTAGAGGCAGACAGAGAGCAAACAATGATAGGTATAATGATAGAACATTGTAGTAATACATGATTCTCGCTAGAGCATAAACTATCTTAACTTATAAGAGCATAAAACTACAAAAATATAGAAATTTTGTTTAAATACAAAATAATATTGGTGTGTCGATTGATAATAGAGAATAAAATAGCAAAATGGAATCATGCATTACTACATAGGAGTAATACACGATTCCAACTGCAGCATAAACTAACTAGCCTGCTAAGTGCATAAACTACTAGAATATGGAGATATAATTTAAATACAAAATAATGTTGGTATGTCACTGAAGAATTACTACTATAGAGAATAAAGTAGCAAAAATTGTCACCTCTTTCCAGTCAGGGATTCCACCCTCTGGAACCCAAATAGGATGATCAAACTTGCAGCTCTCGCCATACTTACACATTCTTGTTTGCATATAAAAGGCACAGTCCTTCTCTCCCGGCCTCTGGGGATAAATGGGCAAATGGCTTGTATTCTCGTGTCTAGGGCGCTTGGCTAAAGGGTTTGCTGAATACCAAGCTTCAGTTTGCCCAAATGTGCTATGGGCACCCAAAATGGTATGATGATAGAGTGCTAGGTAGATAGTAGACACATATAGACAAGAAACCAAAATATATGTTATTGTATAAATAAGATATTTATTTATACGAGGAATAATAGAACATATTACTAGAAATAAATGAAGCCAATGTGCATTGGTGTATATATTAAAAATAAAAAATATAAGTTTGAAACATTAACTTGTATACTAGAGTCCATGTCATTCATACCAACCATAAATACATATTATATTCTATAAAAATACAGTTAATAATCAGTAGCATGACCATACCGCTATTGTGGATCTCTACATCTTATACTAGAGCATGTGTTGACATATAGATTGAAAGTCATAAAAGTTTGATACATCCATTTATAAGCTAGACCCGTATCCTTTCACACTAATCATAAATTAGTATATATTCTACAAACAATCAGTTCATAATGAACCGCGCGACTATACCCATGACCCTGGATTTACATAGTGAATTTCTCCTCCTTATTCTAGACACATAATAATAGAAAATGCCTTTGCAAGGCATTAAACAACCCAAGAATCAATTTTATAAATTGACAACATAAAGAAAATAATTATAGGATGTATTGTATGTATACAACCATATATGTCTCAACCTGAAGCAAACTTAACATCAATGAGTTAATAAAAATATAAAATCACAATCTATATAATACTTGTGTGAAAACGTTCGAACTCTCTTTCCTCAGCCATTTTCTTGACTGAAGCCTCCTTGAGAAGGCTGGGTTAGCAAAGCAGATGATTTACATTAAGCTAGCACAGCATACATTTTAACTCTATAGAACTAAGTATACATTCATCTTTGAGAAGGAGATGCCCACGGCATACATTTTAACTATATAGAATTAAGTATACATTCATCTCTGAGAAGGAGATGCCAATGTCCCCCACGCTGTCCATTGACTTTAACCTATTTTAATTAAAAAAAAATTTAATTGGCATATTACATAAAATAGAAGCATCTTTTTACTATGGACTCTATCGCACTTCGAAATTTCAAATTAAATTTTTATTTGCATACTCTACCTTTAACTCTTGCTTATTTGACTCTTGTAAATAATATAGCATCCCAACTAAACCCAAAATCGATCTTCAATTCAGCATCAACAAACAAACTACCAGCTGTAATCTCCAGATGAGAATTTATGTCCGCAAGAACGGCTCCTTGGTCACTCCAGATGAATTGAACTAACATAGCCAGGATTTTCATAATATCATAAATTTTAGTTTTTGGGTATTAGCTACCTAACTCAATGAGAATCTTCCTTTCTGATATCACACAGCATGCTAATTGACCTTACATGTTCTACTAATTATATATCTAGACATGATGAATGTTGCACAAGTCGTTACATGTCCACTGCCTGCAACAGTAAGATTTTGCACCAAACATTAACTGAGTATCAAGTTTACTACGAGTAAATTCAATCAACTCTCTCCTTGCATCAAACAGGACTGTCGCTCCCATTCAAAGTATCCGTAGGCTGTGAAACTAGTCAATACGTCAGTATAGTTATGCTTATGTCGTCTTAAGAATAAATGCAATACTAACATGAGTAAACTGTCACAAAAGCACTTTTAGAAGCAGGATAGATTCATATTTTTGCATCTAGAATAGCATTCAAATTAAAAGCAGTGCAATTGAATCATAGCTATGTTATGTCAGAAAAAAATCACGAAAAAATAGGTCAATACAACAAAAAAAATAAAATAAAAACAGAAACAGATAGAAATTCCTTACATTCGGAGGAAGAGCGCTTCAACCCAGAGTAAAGAGTGTCGGTAGAGGCAACTGCAGGCCCCACATCGACGCCAGGTGGTCCGTACGAATGGGTGGGAGTGGTGACAGAGATACCGGGAATTCTAGAGGAGTAACTGTCCGAGTTGTAGAACATTGTGGAGGAAATGGCGGAGGATGAGGAGAGTGAGTCGGAGCTAATGTATTTGGAGGCGGTGCCGAGTAATGAGATGGCTCCGGGGATGTATGGTTCAGTGACGGATCGAGAGCTGTAGAGACTACTGGCAGCGGCGCCTCCACCGCTGTAGCTGCTAGGGTTGTAGCCGTATAGCTGGTTTGCCATTTAACCCACCAGAACCGGTGAGGAAAAATAAATATAAAATGATAAAGTTAAGCCGTAATACAAAAATGAAATTGAGATTTTGAGTCGCCAGTGGCTATTATTTCTGGCTCAGAAAAGTAAATATAGTAAAACGAAATTACTAGACTACCAATTAATTAAGCATGCGTTTGGTAGGGATTAAAAATTTATTTTGATTTTTTTCAGTCGTAATTTTTGACTTTTCAACCTATTTTTAACATGAAAAGTCAACAATTTTAACTCAAATAAACCAATATTAGTTTATAAATTGTTTATAATCTCTATCAAACACACTCTAAATTGAAAGTATTTTTCAGTTCCAAGATTTAAATTCAAAGTGCAAGATTGCCAATCAATTTAAGTCCCGTTTAATAGAAATTATAAACTGGTTTATTTGACCAATATTAGTTTTTTTGAGTTGAAATTGTTGATTTTATGTTAAAAGTGGATTGAAAAGTCAAAAATTACGGCTAAAAAAACCAAAAATAGGTTTATAATCCCAATCAATCACACTTAAATCCAATGATAATTTAGTAGATATAGAATTAAGAGAAAGATGGATAATTTAAGACAAATTTAAACTAGATGGAAATGTGATAAAATTGAATGTGTTTTTGAGTAACATGAAAGTATTGATTGTTCAATAAGCGACTAGTTTCTATATTTTAAGAAAAATAGTTTATTTGGTATTTAATTTTGTAAAAATATAAGAAATATACCTCTAATTTTTAAAATAACATCGAACATCTTCGACGCTTGAAGAAATAGGTATGATAAGTCTTTTTATGACTAAATTGTCATTCCTTTTAAATAAAAAAAAAAGAAAAGAAAAATAACCAAATCTCCAAAATAAAAAATAACAAATAGGTCATCTTCTTCAATCAAACACTTCCACCTTTCATTTTTCTTCAGTATCCATCATTTACAAATGCATTGTCTACCCAGAAAAGAAATATACCATTAAATCTCATAAACTTTCTATAGCTGGTTTTCTCATTCTTTCATGCTATTGCTAGTACATTCGAAAGAATGTCTTGCTATCACAACGACATTTGAATTGAACATTCTCATATATCTCCTCAAGGATTTTCTCTCCAAAACTCTCGCCTACTTCCTAACATTCGCTAGTCACTTCCAAATTTTCCGTCAATAAATCCAATCATCTCTAAAAATCTATAATTTACCCCAAAAAATCAAAAAATAAATAATGACCTTGAATTTGGCATTTGATGTTGTGGCACTCTTGACGAAGTCAACGCTGCCAATGTCTCATCAATTGTCGTGGGATTTGTTTGGCTCACAATATATTCATCATTTTTTCCATTTTCGTCCTCTTTTCAGTTAGGGTCGGGGAGGGGGTTCTCTCTATTAATAAATTAAATGAGATCTCTTCGTAGTAGCGTGAGAAATATGCTATATGGTATTTGAATTCAAATTTAGATTCTGCAGTGGATTTGTTGGTTGGATTTTCTAAAAGCAATAAATCAGATGAAATTTAGAGGAAAAAGATAAAAATAAAAAAAGAATTTTAGATGGAAGAAGAGAACATCTTTCATTTGTGACCAAAATTGATCAGAGCAAAGGCTTGTAGCCACCGTATGAACGAAACTTCGATGCCTTTTTTGGGCAACGAACATTTGCATGATTTTTTTATTTTGTTTTAGCCGAGTATCCATCTTGGGGTTTGGAATGGTTATAGATTTTGAATTTTGGGGATTGGGTGGAAGATGAGACCTCTTTGTAAATTTTTATTTTGGTGGTAGATTTGATTATTTTCTGTTTTCTTGTTTTTTTGTTATTTAAAAAGGGGCTAATTTCGTTATAAATGACATATCATGTCTATTTATTCAAACGTTGAATACGTTCAATGCTATTTTTAAAAGTTAGATATATATCACTTGAGTTTTTAAAAGGTTAAAGACCAAATATGCTGTTTTTCTCTACATTTTAATACTAAATTTGTTACGTGAGTTATAATAAATATATTTTAATGTAAATAGTATATTTACACTTTAAAACGGTAAGTTGAGTTGGCAAAATTTAAATTATAATTTTAGTTGATCAAATATATTTTTTATCTACACATTTTATAACTACAATTTAGTGCTTGTTCGACTGCCATTTTCTCTAAAAAAAACCTATTTTTTGCCTACAATTTTTGACTTTTCAACCCTTTTTACACTACCAAAAAAATTGAAAAGTCAAAAAGTAACAAAAAAAACTCATTTTTTTCTCAAAAAAACTCTACCGAACAAGCCCTTATTATTCACTTATTAGCTACACATTCAATAGGACATACAAATTATAATCAATTAAAATATAATTTCAGCACTATCATACATGCACTAATTGAAATGATTGGTTGGCATATGAGGTAATTATTGAATTAATAATATTTGTTGACGTCGGATTCCGCACCAACCACGTGCCAACAAATTTTCAGTCAATCCTCTGCAACATTTATGTTACTTGTACACTAAGACGACCGTTAGGCACCAAGATCACCCAGGGAAAAGGGGTTGGCGATCGTTCGTAATCCGACGATCAAATCAACTGTCAGTATAAGGAATAATATACAGAGAGATAACAATTGGATGTGGGAAAGACAAGCATGTAAAGATTTGAGCAGAGTTTAAGGGTGAGACAAATGCATAATAAAAAGTGCGTACCTTAGAATAACCGGAGATGTTATATTTATAGCACAAGAGTTCTAATTGATTTAGAAAAACAATCACTTAGAAATCTGATTGGACTCTTTTTCCTTATGGGATATGAATGATCAGTTGTCAATACAATCTCCTAGATTTCAGCCCTTCTTTGAGTATATCATGTGACCTAATCTTTAGGAGATTGCGATTTGGTTTCATTGTGAGAGTCCATATGTCAATTAAACACAATCTTTCCTTAAGCACATATCTAGTCATTCTGAAATACTATGCTGCATGTGGATTACGAGGGATACGGAGCTTAGCGAAGCATACTAAATCGGTCATAAAATGCGAAGCTTGCAATGGACTTCGCTGTACTTTGATTCTTAAGTGCCAACATGTTACTGGGCTCGCAAGACTCTTATTAATACAAAATGCCATCACGAGGCCTAACTTGGGCCTCATATGGGCTTTTACAAGAATGCGAAAACTAGCGAAGCGCTCCATATTGACCAGGAATGTCGAGACCCTTCATGGGCTTCGCTATAATAAATTCAAGAGTTCTAAGATGTTCAATGGACCTCCGATGCTTTCTAAGAATTTAAGAAGTTCTTGTTGGGCCCCTGAGGCCTTCGATGAACTTTCGATGACGTGAATGCTTTATCAAAATCGGGTGGTAACGAAATTTTATTCATAATGTTATCTTTAACTAAGGTGATTATTGTAATTAAGTTAATACGTAAGTTTTTTTAAATAATTATATTTATTCAACTAATTATTTATAAGTGAAACCAAATATCAAATGATTTGTAAGGGTTAATTTCAGTAACGGTCACTTAAGTTTCAGCAAAATTATTAAACAGTCGTTAAAATTACAAAATTTCACTGTCAGTCACTGAAGTATACTAATGATTCAACTAACGTTCACTTAGTTAAATTCTCAGCATAAATTGATAATGTGTCACTATTAAGTGTCTACGTGTGGCACACATTCGGTCGACATTTAGCAAAAATTGATGTCATGTGCATTTAATGTACTAGTAACAATAAATTCAGATCATAATAAATGTACATAAAATATGATGACCTAACTGCAATTTCTGAACAATATCTAAATCAAATCCCAAACTATTTGCACAATCCAATTTTTTCCCAAAAACGAATACAAACCATAATCCCCACCCCACCATACTCCACTCCAATTAGTTATTTTGAGTTGTACAAATAGTTTAGAGATCTGATTTAGATATTGTCCAAAAATTGTAATTAGGTCATATATTTTATGTGCATTCTTTGTAATCCAAATTTATTGTTATTACTATATTAAGTCTACGTGGCGTCAATTTTTGCCAAATGTCAACCGATTGTGTGTCATGTGAACACTTAACAGTAACATATCATCAATTTAGGCTGAGAATTTAATAGAGTGACTGTTAATAAACGCATTGGTATTACTTTAATAACCGACACTGATACTTTGTAACTTCAGTGACTATTTTGTAATTTTGCTGAAATTTCAGTAACGGTCAATAAAATTAACCCGATTTGTAAACATTGATAATGGATTTTACTGTTTCAAAAAAGGTATTTTGGCACAAATAGTCCATAGTGTATCTTCTTAGTGTGTTTTTGGTCCTTAATTTTTTATTTTTGGCTATAATGTCAATAACTGATGCTCTAGGTGCGAAATTGGTCTATGTGGACTGATTCCATCCAAAATCTCACGACGTGTAGTGTACACTACCTTATAAATAACAAAGATAAATTTGTCAATTTTTTATACAAATAAAAATAATAATAATCATTCCACCGCAACCATAACCGCAATTGTAATGACATATTTGAGGGGGAACTTCTCCCCACCTCTAAAATATCTATTAATGGGATAGAGTAGGTTGAAGAATGTGATCTTTTTTTATTTTTATTTATATAAAAATTAACAAATTTGCTATTGTTGTTAAAAATGAGTGGGCACCACTACGCGCCTAAGTAACATAGATTTCAAATAAAATTCGTCCATATAGACCTATTTCGAAGGACATAGATTAGTGATGTCAACAATCAAAAATAAAAGTTTTGGGATTAAAATCGTACTAGGAATATATATTAGGGATCATTTACTCCAAAATTCCTTTAAAAAATTAGAGTTGGCTTTAAGGGTTAATATGAAGCGATTTTAACTGATTAGGGGTTTCATTAACATTTTCAAGAAACTGTTGGGTAAACTAGAAATGGGATGGTAAAGACGGTAAAGTTTCAAATTCGCCAACCAAAAAAAAAAAAATTAGAGAGAAAAATTTAAAAAGAAAGAAGGTATAATGAAGGCGAGAATCATCGTCCTACTTTTCTCGATTGTTCGATAGATAATTATATTTACATCACATTTTATTATAAATGTACTATATTTTAATTTTATAAAATAATTTTAATTTTTATTTATTGTTATATTTATATTTTTAATTTTTTTCATTAGATTTTTATATTTAATATTTTATTTATTAATACATCTTGTTCTTACTAGCGATTTTTTTAAAAAAAATTTTATTAGTGTACTTTAAAAATGAGGGACAAATATTTAATAAATTTTTTTTTGCTTATTTAAAAATACGAAGAGAAAATGAATCTTTTTGTTTTTTCTTAATAGAATTTTTGGATGGAGAATATTATTATTAGAGATAATATGTGCTAATTAATGAAAAATTAATAATAAAAATATAATTAAAAAATATTAGGAAAATAAATGTAATAATAATTAAATATTATGAATCTTTTTATGCCATTTAAATATAGTGCACTTTTATAAAAAAAATGTGGTGTGGATAGCCTTGTTTGATTGAAAACATATTACAGCACAGCGATAGAATTTGGAGAACGGATTGCAAATCTTGGGAAATAAATCGGAAAATTGTTCCGATATGGCTCTGAAGTTTCTGAACAAGAAGGGATGGCACACGGGCAGCCTCCGCAACATCGAAAACGTATGGAAAGCCGAGCAAAAGCACGACGCAGAACAGAAAAAGCTCGAGGAGCTTCGCAAGCAGATACACGAGGAACGGGAGCGTTCCGAATTTCGCCAACTTCAGGAACAAGCTGGCCTTGTCCCGTAAGTTTTAACTATTATTTTCCCTAATTCTTATGTGTTAGGGTTCGAATTAGGGCTTAGGGTTTCTTTTATTTCATTCCTTAATAGAAAATCTGAATTAAAGAAAATCATTTGAGTTTTTCATGTTTACTCTGGCTAATTGGAAATTATGGAATTGTAATTTTTGTAGGAAGCAAGAGCGTTTGGAGTTTTTGTATGATTCAGGATTAGCTGTTGGGAAGGGGGGTTCTAGTTTTAAAACACTTGAATCCTTTCCAAGGACTGATCCTGATACCACTGCCTCTTCCTCTTCGGCCGCCTCCACCAAGGTAATTTCTTTGAATTACAGACTTGAGTTTTTCCCTAGTTTTTGTATTTGGAACCTGCCCTTTCTCAACGCATTTCTTTAGACAAAGACTCCGTTTTTTCCTCTTTTCGGATGGTAAATATTTCTCAAAACATGGAGTGTGAATCAAACCCATGTTTGAATTGAAATTGAGATACTGGTGCAAGTTCTTCCCTTCTGAATCTAACGTTAATGTATATGGTGAAATGCTAATGTTATAGCAGCAACCTTCATCGGCACCAGGGGCATTATTTGAGGAGAAGCCACAATCTGCTAATGATACATGGAGGAAATTGCACTCGGATCCTTTGCTTTTGATTCGTCAGAGAGAGCAGGAAGCACTTGCTCGTGTGAAGAATAACCCCATCCAGATGGCCATGATTCGAAAATCTGTAAGTTCATTATTACTCATGATTCATTAGGTCATTCATGTGCTTTCGAAAGAATGGTCGGATGCGAATGTGGTGTTGTCATATCTCATGCTCTAGTCGAATTTTTTTCACTAAGTCAAGCAATTAGCATTATGTTTTGTGACATCAGACTTTAACAACTTGTTTATTATATGCTGACATGGATTAGAATGTCATAGTAGCATAGTTATCAGACCCGACCCGACCCGGACAAGGAGGTGGGTTACCGGGTTGTTGGTTCAACCGGTGATTCAGTGGTCAAATGATTCAGTGGATCAATTCATGTGGAACCGATAAGTTTATTTTTGCTAAATATAACATAAAATAATGATTATTACACTCTAATAAATAAGTATTATATTAATTTAGTTACTAAATATCATCTTACAAGTCCAAATCAAATAAAAAACTACATATATAGTAGTAAATTATTACCATCATGAATATATTTAGCAAAATAAGTACAATACTACTAGCATTATCAACTAATTCTTGTAAAAAATAACATAAATTATTATACTTCATTACATTAACATCTTATTAATAGAGATGAGAAGAAATTGGTGCATCTTTTAGGTAGAATAAGGTAATAAGAAAAATAAAAATTTTTATTATGTAATGACCCGGACGGGTCGCCGAGTTACGAGTCACCAGGTTAGTTAAAAAACCGGCGGTTTTTCCAGGTTATAAACAGTTCAATTGTTGGAGGGTCCAATTAAGAGAATCAGATTGGTTGAGGCACCGGGTCGCCGGTTTTCCAGTCGGACTGACCGGGCCGGTCCGAGTTTGATGACTATGCATGGTAGGACTTGTAAGGCACTGTATGGAACAGTTTACCACGTGGCAGTAAAGCTTATTCTGGTGAACCTGTCTTAATCCCCTTAGTATACTGCAATAGACGCATTTTTAGTTAATGGGAAATCATTCACAGCTGCTGTCTAGTTCGCAGCAGAATGAACATCAAGTTGTATCTAGCTTACACTCATATCTATATTTCCACATCATGTCTTTCTGCAGTAGTTGATTTCTTCGAAAGTATTCTTTACTGAGCTTGCTTTCCCTTTAAGTTGATACATAATCAAAATTATACACAAGTCTTGAAATATTGATGTCAAGTTTTTTTCCCCCTTGGGGGGGCTGTGGTTTGGTTTTTTAGATTCTACAAGCTGTAGTATGTGTTTGATAGAAAAGTAAACTGACCAGTGACCATCTTTTGCCCTGGCATGAAGTTGGAAAAGATCTCTGTCATATGCTATTTTGCACTCGGACTTCTATATTAGTAGTGATTTTCTTTTGTGGTCCTTCTCCACTTGTTTCTGATTGTAAATGAGTTGGACCTTCTGGCGGCCCACTAGTAAAAGTGCACCTAATTTTCATTCATAGAGGATTCTTTGAAAAATCAATCTTATTCATTCGTCATTTAGATCCAAGGACCTTTGATTTTATTTTTTATTTTTGTTGTGGAGACTGTACTTATTGAATGTAGCTTGTTATACCCTCTGTTGAGAGAATTTATAATGCGATGATGGTGTGCACTACTCAGGAGCTTTGTAGAATGCTAACTGAATCTGGCAAATTATCACTTTTCAGGTTGAAGAAAAGAAGCCCAAGGAAAAGAATAATATCAAGAAAGATGAGAAGAAAGGGAGAAAGAAGCATCACCACAAGAAGTCTAAACATCGGAGACATTCATCATCAGAAAGTGGCTCTGACTCTGAAGATTTTACTATGCCAGAGGACAAAAGAAGAGATGCCAGTCATCACAAGGGATCAAAATATGACAAGCCTTCACATAAAGCAGTCCGGAATTCAGATGAAGAATCAACTGAGGGGGAAGTTTATAGAAAGAAAAATTATCACCCGGAGGAGAAAGAACGAAGACCTGCTGGCTACCGTGATCTGAAAACTGGCAAGAATGAAGGCCAACATAGAAGCAAGAGGACTTTTGATGACTCTCAACGTAAAGAATATTCTTCAGACCGACAGGTGGAATCCCGTCATGACAGGAGAAGCAATTTTGATTCTTCTGATATGGTACCAAGGAATGAGTCAAATAATAGACGTCGAAATCCTGCTAAACTTTCTGAAGAAGAGAGAGCTGCCCGGAGAAGCAATTTTGATTCTTCTGATATGGTACCAAGGAATGAGTCAAATAATAGACGTAAAGAATATTCTTCAGACCGACAGGTGGAATCCCGTCATGACAGGAGAAGCAATTTTGATTCTTCTGATATGGTACCAAGGAATGAGTCAAATAATAGACGTCGAAATCCTGCTAAACTTTCTGAAGAAGAGAGAGCTGCCCGGCTGCGGGAGATGGAAATGGATGCTGTTCAGCATGAAGAGCAAAGATGGAAACGAATAAAGAAAGCAGAGGTCAATGATGCTCGGGAAGCCATTCATGACTCTGCTTCTCTGGGAAGGAACTTCCTAGATGCTGCTCAAAAGACCGTCTATGGTGCTGAGAAGGGAGGAAGCTCCACCATAGAGGAGAGTGTTCGTCGTCGAACACATTATTTACAGGGAAGATCAGAAAGCGAAGGCAATGCTTTTCGACGGTAAGATGAGTCGTGATTGTTAGAACAAACGCACAAACGTCTTCGGCCCAGCTTTTGTAATGAAAAATAAGACTTCTACATGCCATCTTTTTGTGATGAAAAATATTGTTGATTTTTATTTTCCCCGACAAGGATTCCCAAACATTATCTTGCAAGATTACAGCTGCATTTGTTGTATCAAATTTTTCTCTAGCCTCTCTCTTCATTATAATCCAAGGTGTGACTACCAAGATTCCATCTGGAGGTTGTTAGGATTGTAATTTTTCAAGCATCACCATTACCCATTTTTTAGGTCGTGATTTCAATCGTAACTTTATAATGACTGTGATTTGTTAATTTAGGGATGATAATATTTTGTTTATTAATTCTTGATTTTAGATTGCGTTTTTCTTGTCTTAATTTGTTCCTTGAGCAAATTGTCAAATTTTATTTCTCCAACAAATAATAAGGGCATGTTTGGTAGTACTGAAATTATTTTTTAAGTGTCTATGATACGTGGGTCTTATGAAATGTATGAATAATAATTAAATAGTAATTAGTAAATTGCAGATTTTACACAATGTGTAGACAAAAAGTATAATTGATTTGTTTAAATTATAATTTAAACCAAGACAAATAAGAATATAGTTATATGGTTACTGTAATGCCATGTGCTGCAGTGACCTATCATTAGTTTATTACAAACTAATCACCTCTGTACGCGTAAAGGCTTTACGTGTACAAGTGCAAAATTATGCATAGAAAAATTTATTGAGACGAAAATGTAGTTTTGTCTTGAGGAGAGGTGATCGGTGATCCAAATTGAAATTAGCAATCAAGATAATTGAGAAATGTGGGTCAGTTGTAATTGACACGACTGTACCTCAATTATAGACCTCAAGCAAAGATCCATTTTCTCTATTTTTATCAATGATACAATTTACCAGGATAATTACATTATGGAAGAAGTGACCTTCTTGTGACTTAAACATGTGAAACTTTTACTGAAACAATGAAATGGGTCCCTGAATTAAAGCAAAATAGATACCTCAACAACGTGGATATTCATCTCCATCAAGGCTGTAATGAGAACCTCATAAGTAGATTTAAACGTCCTCTCTGCCTAAGCCAAATTAACAGCTAACCACCTAATTGTATTAGCTATAAATTCCCACTTTTTGGAACAAATCTTGAAGCACCAGATAGCACTTGTTAAGGAGTTTGAGGAAATGAGGTTGATTTTCTCTCTGATTTTCACTCTCTTGCTTGCAAGATCGTCATCAGTTCGAGTAATTCAAGGTTTTTTTTTTTTAAAGCTTTTTCTTGTTTACAATTTACCTCCACGCTTGATCATACATATAGAAGCATGCACACACATAGCACACAGTGAAAAGGTTGCTGCAAATGAATCTTCGTTGTCAAGTCTTATTGTTTATTTCTTGTTTTGTAGAAGTTGAAAAGCTTAAACACACGGCTCTGCACCTGCCTTTGTATCATGTCAAAGGAAGGCATGACTCAGACCAGAAATCTGAGACTCCCCTGCCCTTTTCAGAGGCACTAGCTCTGGACAGGACTCGTGTTATGTTCCTAAATTCGAGACTCAAAAAGAAAAACTTGACAGCAGCTCATCCTATTGTCAAAAGTAGAGGATCAGGACACTTGATTGATCCAAAATCTGTTAATGTTCCTCTAAATCCTGGGCTGTCACTTGGTATTGCAAATTACTATACCAAAGTAGGCCTAGGAACTCCACCAACATACTATCCTGTGGTAGTCGACACAGGAAGCTCCTTCTCGTGGATCCAGTGCGAGCCCTGTAAAGTGTATTGCCACCCACAAATCGGGCCCTATTTCAATCCCTCTACTTCAAGGACATATAAGAAGCTATCATGTGACACAAGACAGTGCTCCGCCCTGGAAGTAGCCACTCTTAACAATCCCGGTTGCACTTCTTCAAATGTATGTGTATATCTGACAACGTACGGGGACATGTCTACTTCCATCGGATACCTTAGTCAAGATTCGTTAAGCCTAGGATCGGGACAGGCTTTGTCTAACTTTGTGTTCGGGTGTGGACAAGACAATGAAGGCCTGTTCGGAAAATCAGCCGGCCTATTTGGCCTAGCACGGAACAAGCTATCTATGTTTTCCCAGTTGTCTACCAAGTATGGTAACATATTTTCTTATTGTCTCCCAACAAATACGCCTGTGGGAAAACTTGGCAGTGGAGGTTTTCTTTCCATTGGAAAAACTTCTTCATCCTCTTACAAGTTCACTCCAATGTTGTCTGAACCTCAGGATCCTACCTTGTACTATCTAAAGCTCTCGGCTATATCGGTGGCTGGCCGGAAACTGGGCGTGGCAGCATCGGACTATAGTGTCCCGACAATCATAGACTCGGGAACAACCATATCACGCTTAACCACATCAGTGTATAAGGCCCTTAGACGGGAGTTGGTTCGGATCATCTCGTCCAAGTATCGAGTGACCGAAGCGTATTCCATTCTTGATGCTTGTTTCAAAGGAACTTCTGTTGAGATATCAAAAATTGTTCCTACGGTTCAATTGATCTTTCTAGGTGGTGCTGATCTTGATCTTGTACCACATAATGTTATTATAGAAGTGGAAAATGGTACGACATGTTTGGGATTCGCGGATAGTTCTGATGAATTCGCTATTATAGGCAATCAACAACAACAGACATTCGAAGTTCTTTATGACCTTTCCAATTCAAGAATCGGGTTTGCAACCGGTGGCTGTAATTAGTGAGCAGTTGAACCCGGTGTATTGATGTCCCTATGCCGGGATCTTACATTGCATAATTATGAATTGTATACGCGAGTGTCATTTGTAAATCAATATTTAAATATGAATTTACATGTGAAAAGCGTTACTTTAAAATAAATGTGATCGTATTTTAGACTTTAAGAGTCCGTTTGATAGAGTTTATAAATTAGTTTATTTGACCAAAAATGTTTTATTTGACAAAAAAGTTTGCATTGATAACTGTCATTTTTTATTATTCTTAGTCAAATAAACTAATTTATAATCTCTACTAAACGAGCACTAAGTTCTAATCTTTGTTAAAAAGTGTGTAAAAATACTTTATAAGTCAATTAATATTTTCACTTAGATGGAAAAAATATATATTATTTAATTATTTAAATTGTGTGAAGTGAGTACATGACACGTGTACATGGCAGGTGTTGGGATATTTTCTCAAAACTTGCCAAAATTAGACAACTGTTAAAAGGGAAGACTTCTAGGTCGACTAAAATTACAAGTTTCCTAATCTTGGACACTTTGGTAGTCGAAACTTGGAAGATATTCAAGTCAACTAAAATTGAACAAGTTTTCAAATCTTGGACTTCTTGGTAGTTTAAACTTGTATGAAAATTAGGTCATTCGTTAACTATAAATTAACGTGGTTTATTCTCTTTTGTGGGGGTGACCTGAGGGTTTTCTGAGAGAAAAATTGTAAGCCTAGCATCATAGTTGTTTTTCTTGTTCTCTTTGTGGGTTGTACAAAGAGTAGAAATTGGTGGGTGCGGTAAAGCTTAGGATATTATTTTTCTTGAGATACTTGGGGATTTGGGTAGGTAAAATCTATATGATTGTAACAATTTTTCATATAGTGAAAGCTTTGATAGTCCGTAAATCTTTCTCTATCTTTTTATATTTTTCTGTTTCGTTATATTTCTCTGAACAAGGATCTTGTGGGCAATAAAGGAATTGGTCTCAATTCCCAACAGTGGTATCAGAGACAGGTTCTTTAGAGTGTTGGCGCACAAAGAAGATATGTTTGTCAAATATGATGTAGAGAAATTTGACGGAAGAATCAGTTTTGGCTTGTGGCAAGTACAAGTCAATGATGTTTTGATTCAATCTGGACTGCACAAGGCTTTGAAAAGGAACCCAACCCCTGTTTCTGACAAAGATACTAAAAGGAAAGTATCTTGTTGGAATTGTAGAAAACCTGGTCACGCGAGAAAAAATTGTCTAAAAGGTGTAGCAGGCTCGGCTAACTGCTCGACATTAGATACGGACAATATGTCTCTCTTTATGAGAGACGATGATGTCGCTTGAGTAAATATTTACATCCTCGTGGCATGCGCTAGTTGCCATGATAGAGGATGTGTTACTACTAGCGGGTCCACATTTGCACATGGGCATTGGCTTGATATTAATGCAAAGTGTGTGGTGGAATTTATGTCGATGGCTGATGAACTTCCAAGTAAGTCAAGCAATGAGTTGCACCATAATATTTCAGCAATTTTTTTCGACATGAGCCGATGAAATTCTTAGAATTCGTTAATTCTAAGTGATTATACTTATATGGTGGAGTATGTTAATTCTCTGTTTTGAGAATTGGGATTGTCAAAGTGTACCGTTTTTTTAAGTATCGAGATGAAGCGCTACAGAAGAGATGATTGAATTTTGACTCGTTTTTCGTCAAGGTGGAGATTGTTGGGATATTTTCTCAAAACTTGCCAAAATTAGACAACTGTTGAAAGGGAAGACTTCTAGGTCGACTAAAATTACAAGTTTCCTAATCTTGGACACTTTGGTAGTCGAAACTTGGAAGATATCTAAGTCAACTAAAATTGAACAAGTTTCCAAATCTTGGACTCCTTGGTAGTTTAAACTTGTATGAAAATTAGGTCATTCGTTAACTATAAATTAACGTGGTTTATTCTCTTTTGTGGGGGTGACCTGAGGGTTTTCTGAGAGAAAAATTGTAAGCCTAGCATCATAGTTGTTTTTCTTGTTCTCTTTGTGGGTTGTACAAAGAGTAGAAATTGGTGGGTGCAGTAAAGCTTAGGATATTATTTTTCTTGAGATACTTGGGGATTTGGGTAGGTAAAATCTATATGATTGTAACAATTTTTCATATAGTGAAAGCTTTGACAGTCCGTAAATCTTTCTCTATCTTTTTATATTTTTTTGTTTCGTTATATTTCTCTGAACAAGGATCTTGTGGGCAATAAAGGAATTGGTCTCAATTCCCAACAACAGGTGGGATCCAAATCCTTTGTGACCCCCTGCTATAAAGTCTCTCAACTATACTAGCTGCTAGTTAAGCATCATAGGAGACGTTTGAAGAGATGGAAGATGGAATCAACACAAGGACATGATAATGATTATTGGAAATTGGTTTTAAATAATTGATCAATTTTTACTAATTTTAATCAATTATTTAAACAGAACGTGTTAATCAATTACAAGAGTTTTAAGTCATATTTTTTTATACGATGAGGTGATTGTAACATATTTAGTTGTTTGAAACTAATTTTAGAATTGAACTTAGAATATGTTGAGAAAGTTGGAATTGAAAAACGACAAAAAATTGAAAAAATTTATATTCCACATTGAAAAACAAAAAGACAATTGTTCACTTGAGTTGGGCCCAAAGAGGTAGCAATAGTTTTTGGAACATGGAGGATCTATGTGCTAGTGTGTTTAGGCGAAAGCCACCGCACGAACCACTGTCGGCCGACCTAGGTCTTGGGCTATGGGCTTGCACATATATCTTATTAGAGAAATAAAATATTTATTTATTCCTTTTAGAACATGTCTGTTTCATATTGAGATGACAAAATATCACGTCGCAGTTCTTATTTTTTATTTTATTTTATCTTTTTAAATTTCAATTATATTTTTAAAATTAAATAAATAAGTGAATGAGATAACATAGCTGAAAATAGTGATATTTAAATTCCTACTCCGTGTCTGCCCTACTCTAAAAAATTTCCAACGAGATGGAATGGAGAGGGCGGTTTCGACCCAGCTAGCATCCCTAGTTTCAAACATATATGGTTCCCAATGTTTGCATAATTCTTCACTTCATTTAACCCACTTACATTCAACTCTTGCACATTCTGCATGTGTCATCAAAGCCCATAAATTGTTTTGATCTATATATTTACATTTTTGATTAAAAAAAAAAAAAAGGCCATAAATTGTTTCTACATTTTTAAGAAGTCCAGTTGCATTCAAAGATTGTACAAAACGCTGTTCAGTTCATCATTCTCGTTATATTGGGTGCTACTACTAAGAAAGTAGTTGTTGTAAGCTTGGGACATAAGTGTCAATAACCATTAATCACACCATCTTAAAAAAAAAAAGAATATAACTATTGCCTCAATTGAAATTCACATTTTTGTATTTCTTTTGTTTACAATTCTTAACCGTTACTTGTTTAGTAGAAATAATTATCTCATGCTTTTATAAATAAACAAACAAATAAACTATCCATGTTAAATTTTAAACATAATGTATTTTAAGTTCTAATTCAAACAAGAAGGAAATTTTGCAATTGCAAAGAAAATATAAAAGACATTTGGTTTGGTATTGATGTGCTTTTAAGTGAATCAGTTTTTACTGTACTGCAAAAAGATCCCGTCGTGAAAAAAATTAGATAAGTGTTTGGTAAACTCTTGTTTCAAAATTACTTAATGTTTCAAAAGCAGTTTTGAACGTTTGGTAAACAAAAGTGATTTATTGTTTTAATAGTATTTGTTGACGTTGGAAAATGATTTGTATTAATTCCAAGCCAACTTAAAGACAAGTATTGAGGTCGGTTATAACCGTAGTAAGTGGCAGATATGTAAGTATATATAAGAAGACCTGATTGTATGATCTTTTTAAGAGTATTTTTCTTAAGCAGATGAATGTCCGCCCTGGAGGACATTTATTTCTCTTATTTATAGCAAAATATGCAATGATTATTTCTATTTAATGCTAGGACAGGTATTAAATATCCTATCTAGGCTAGGCATTAAATGCCAAGGTAGGCATTTAATGCTTACAAGACATTCCCTTTTAGAGGGCATTTAATGTGAAGGGACGTCTGACATAGGGACATGATAAGCCGTTATGATAACGTGAATATGAGTTCGGACTTGAGAGTCCGAACTGGATGTCTTGGACGACGTCCGACCTGGTTTCTTCTCCAGGGTGGCCTTCGACTGTCATTGGGAAAAGTGTCCGAACTGAGAGTCATGCGGCTGCACCACAGGTCGGCTATCTCGTACTCAAACCTTCGGATAATTAATATGCATCATGACAGAGCCAGATCGGAGATCAACAGTATTAAATTAATAAAAATGATATTGATTATAATAATATTATTTTGTATTATTATTATTATTATTATTATGTAAAATTTATTTTTTTTCTTTTTTATAGTAATATATAATATTGTCTAATATTTTTTAACAAGACAATGCATTCACTATTACTATTTTAAAATAAAAACAATAAACATCTAATAAATTTCAAAATTTATAAAAAAATTACAAAATAAAAAGCATAGTCATATATTGCAAAAATTAATTAAATTAATATTATTTTTTATGCATCAAAGTTGGATCAATTCGATTTCTTAATTTCTCCATTTTCATATAATAGGGAAAAAGTCAACTAACTTTAAATTATCATTAATGACTTGAAGAAGAAGAAAGAAGAAGAAGAAGGATGACGCATATGGAGAGATTCAATAATGTGAAATCAATGAAATGTGTAATTAACAAACATATGATATTTAAAAAAATTAATTTATTTAATTAGAGATAAAATTGGTATTTAAATAATATATAAATGAAAAAACTACAAGTAGAATCTGAAAAACCGACATTTTACTATTTCTCAAAATCTGTTGCTATGTGAATCAATGTGAATCAAATTATTTTATAATAATTTTTAAAAAATTATCAAATGATTAAATCAACTTCTGATTATTTGAGAATCAACTATTAGTACTACAATTAGAATGCTACTGTTTGTCTTTTTAATTTTTATGAGCGAGACCCGTTAAAACTTAAAAGTGGTAAAAATTGCAGGTCTACGAAAAAAGGGTGCTAATTTAAGTCAAATATCGTTAGTCACAAATTATTAACAATTACAAGATTTAGGCCCCGTTTGTGATTGATTTTGGAGCCCAACTTCTGATTCTCAGACAATCAGAAGTTGATTTAGGCGTTTGGCAAAATTTTTAAAAGTGATTATAAAATAATCTGACTCACCTGGCAGTAGATTTTGAGAAGCAGCAAAAGGGCAGCTTTTCAGATTCTGCTTTTAGCTTTTTTATTTATATATTATTAAAATACCTCTTTTACCCCTAATTAATTAAACCAATTCTTTAATAACCATTTGAGAAATCGAATTGATGCAAGTTGGATAATAAAAAATAATATAAATTTAATTAATTTTTGCACTATATGACTATAATTTTATTTTACAATTTTTATAAAATTTGAAATTTATTAGGTTATTATTATTTTTATTTTAGAAGAATAATAATAGATGCATTATCTTGTTAAAAAATATTTGACTAGGAAAAAAATGAATTTTACCACTCGTGATAATAATAATAATACAAAATAACATTATTATAATCAATGTCCTTTTTAGTAATTTAATACCGTTACAGCAATAAATCACTTTTGTTTACCAAACGCTCAAATGCTATTTTTGAAACATACAGCAATTTTGAAACAAGAGTTTACCAAACACTTATCTGATTATTCTCACAGCCGATTCTTTCTGCAGCACAGCAGAAGCTGATTCTCTTAAAAGCACAGCAATACCAAACCAAGCCTTAACAAAAACCAAAACAACTTCATGGAAGTCAAAATCAAGAAGTATTGAAAACGTCGAAGGGAACAAATGTGGGCCCTATTGGTTTCGGTGGTAAGCTTCGTCCTCACAGCACCACCCAACATTATTGACTTTTGGGAATATCATTTACGTGTTTGTTTGGCTTAATTTTTTTTTAAAATTAATATTATAAGTTTAGGATTCTATATGTAGATAAAAATAATATTTGAACAATTTATAAATATTTATAAATATTGCCAAACATGACCGTATCTAATCAACGTTATCAAATTTAGTTAAGTTTTTTTTTTTAAATGATGAATTGAGTACATTGTATTCGTATAGTATGAAAAAGTGAAATGTCATCCCATGATTAGCATAGGAGATTAGTATTTTATTCAATAATTAAATGAAATTTTAAATTAAATCAGTCTCAAAAGTTGAAACTTTTGCAGAGTCAAGCTTGATATCTCTAACTAGTCCCCACAGCCTTTATTGTGACTCTATCTGTTATTCTCCCTGGAGAATGCTAAGAACTCAACCAACATGTTTGACAAACATGGGATTGCATTAAAACTGGACATTATTAAAGAAGAAAAAGAAGCTAAAATGTTATCCATTCTATGATCACGTCCAGGACACCTGCAACAGGACACCTGCAACTGTATTGAGGTGGTGACAACCATCTCTCAAGCAAAAGATACCAAGGAACTGTCTCAACTGGTGTCTGCTGCATTCGTATCTCTGCCCTTATTAGCTGCCAATGGACACTCATTTTCTTCCATTACTAGCTTCCTTCTATTGCAAGCATTTACAATAGCCACTGAACAGGTATGCTAGCAGATAATTTCAAATCTAGGCAATTGTAGTGTTTTATCTTTCTCGTAGTCTAGTAGATCTAGCAATAAATCGGACCAAATAAGGAAAAGAAATATGTGTAGCCTACGCTAAATATATCGAGAATGTCTGTTTTTTGTTTTCATCATCCTATACTTTAATCCCTCTCATTTTTTACGTGGAAAATATATGAGAATAAAAACTATGAGTTGTTTGATTTATAATCATTAAAATAGAAGAAAGTTGTATGGATCTGCACGTGCATTGAGCGCCGTGCAAAAATAGAAGAATCATTAAAAATGGGCGCAAAAACAATTGGATGCAGTATATTGTTGCTTTCTTCTAAACTTTTAAGGAATTATAAACTAATCTTGTCTCCATATTCCTCACCATTTTTACATGTTTCAGGGGGCTTTAAAGGTTAAAGGTATTCCTGAGGCACCAAGAATTCCGAATACTGTCCAAGAAACAACACTGAGTTGTTCAACTAATACCACTAGCCGAATTGAAATCATAAGGTGCATGAATTTCCACCTTCAGTCGCAATCTTTTCTGGAAACCAGCTTTTGATTTACCCTTTTCGTTTCGTTTTTCATAGCCCTCTATGTCAATCTAAATATTTGAAACCCTTTAAGATTCAGAAAATGCGGAACTAATCTCAGGTTTCTTAATATTTGCTGATCAGGTTGAAGTTCTGCTCAATTCAAGGTTAGGCAGTCATAAAATGGGATGCTTACCTTCAAAAGCAGTTACTCGGTCATTGAGCTTTCAAGAAGAGTTGAATCGTGGCTTCCAAAGAACATCCAAATCTATTCCTGTGTGGGAAGAATTGTTAACTTCCCACAATGTCAATGACCAGTTTCTTGCCTTCGTTTATTCAGCTCAGACTACAAATGAACTTACAAACAGAGATCCCAAAACAGCTGTTGAGACTGCTGAGATTGCCGAAGGAAAAGAAGATGCAGAAAACTCATTACACCGAGATGCTGTTGGACTGAATGATTTCGGGAGATTGTCAAGGTCGAAAAGCTGTCAGTTTTTACCAGATAAAGAATTTTTCATGCAAGATCCTCAGATTGAGGAGCTCAGTGAAAATAAATTAGATTGGAGAGACAAGAATACCAGAGGCTCTAGAAGCTTTCACACGGTTGAGGAATACGACGCCTTGCTAAAGAGAATTTATATGTGCAGCACAAGAGGTGTAGAATCCTTTCGAGATAATGAGTCATCACTGGATGAGAATGTACAAACATTGAAATCTATGGATGAAGATTGCAATTATGGCAACATTCATGGAAATGCTAAAGATTTTCCGAAGAACAAATCCGACATTAATGAAGGACCCTCAGAGCATAAGAGTTCCAGTTCAAGTTCAATGGAGAACTCAGATGATGAGAATTTTGTTCAAGAAGGGGCTGCACAAGAGACAGGTTGGAAAAGGAAGGCTATTGCAAAAGGGCTCAAATCACTTGATGTGTCACCAGTCGAGTTTCCAGCTATTGCAAGGTTTAGGCAATGGCTTCATGTAGAGGGGCAAGTTTATTCTCCCGGAACTTATGTTACTCCAAAATTTGGCAGCTATAATAAGGTAAATCCTGTGAGAAAAGAAGAAGATGGGAATGATTCAATATTTAGTCCAGAAGTAGTGGCTGCTTTTGAAGAGTGTATGCAGCAGCTAGAAGCAGAAGAAGAAAGCATTTTAAGCTACATAGATGGGTATCTACAGGCTAATAATGAAATGGAGAACCAAATGGAAGATGACTGCAAGATGGAAATTTTGGATAAGTAGAGAAAAATGTACTTTTTCCTGTTTCTTCAAACAATTTGCAAGTACAGGAAGCTGACAAGTGTGATGCCCGCAGGTGACCTTTGGTAGTTTTTTTGTTTTTCGTATATAAGATCTCGTACTTTCATAGATAATTATTGATAGGAATACATTGAGCATATGATTATGCTGCATCAAAATTCCAACCCAAAGACTGGTATGATTCTTATGGCAATCAGGCTTATGAATTGATAAAATGGTCGCCTAATCATTTTAGTGCAAAAATCTACTCAAAATTCATTTCCAGCAATTAATATTCTAAAATACGTAAAGCCTAGCTAGATGTAGAAGCTGAACTTCAAACTTTTCATGTCTAAACAAGGCCTAAGCGAGAGCGAGATAAAAGTAAGGCAAGGGCAAGACGCAAAGTGTAACTATGCATGGAGGCCATATCCGCCTAAGCCAGTTTAGATAGACTTTTTAGAACAGTGCCAATAATATATATACTTATAATTTAGAATAAATTTCCAACCACCTTCTAAAATATTCAAAACAAGCCAGACTATATGGGCGTTTGGGTCCTTTGGAAGCTCACACAGAACGAGCACCAGCATATTTGGCTAATGCAGATTTCAGCAGCTCATGAGGGGAACATTTCAAATTTTAGCCAGCAAAAGTTAATAAGCAAACACATTCTGTGAACTTGACAAAAATTGTATTACTTACCTAGCAATATGGAGAAAACTCAGTTGACTACATGGTCAGGAGAGCAAGAACCACTTCATCACATTCGGGTTCTTTTGTCACAAACTAGTGGGTTCCTCCAACTTTCAAGAGAACTGCTCTAAAATGATCTTGCAAAGAGAATGGTTTGAGAGGAAAGAGTTTCACTTTCTACTGAATTAAATGCAGTCTCCTGTTTTGCCATCCACCATTTACATGTAAGAAATCTTTGAAAAGACTTGACTTATTATAGTACAGCAATTTACAGATTAACAACATTCAAGCATCTTGTATAATTTCTCCGACTTGCTAAAACCATCAAATGTATAGTTTCTTCCCGAAACAAAGACTTTTTATTTGAGTATTACATCCAAGGCAGGCAGCCAATTCCCACTCGACTCCAGAAAAGTTAATGATACAGTAGAAATATCCATATACACATCAATTGCCATCAACAAAGTGACATTTCCACAAACGAAGTTAAACTTGTGCTGAGACGAAGATTTCATTTATGGTTGCACCAAGATGCAATCCAAGCTTCATATATTCACTTTAGTGCAACACTAGTAGGCATTATTTGAGACACAACAGTCGATGATCTGACAACAAAGTTCTGTAAGCGTGCCACCCTCAGGATCCTTTCTTGAGAATGTAATACAAGATATGTCACCTGCTTCATTCTACGCGTAAGTTTTGCTCCAACAATAGAAGTAAAGGTATCCAATGATATTCACATAAGAGTGTCTATATATGAGTAGTTCCTGCATCGGTTGTACTGAAAAAGGCTACCATAAGTGCGATCCCACACTCCAATGAAGAGGGAATCTGTATCAGGACTGAAAGAAAGCCCGGAGATCTCGCCAAAAAAATCGATCTCTTGTTCTTTCTCAAAACCATTCTTCACATCATAGACATGAACAAAATCAGCTGGCTCGGCCATCGCCATAAATTGTCCATCAGATGTGAAACGGATTGATCGAATAGCACCTAGATTTCCTTTCAGTACAGAAACTGGCTTTGACAAGTTTCGAGCATCCCATATACGGCAAGTCTTGTCCTGGTTTCCAGTGGCAAAGATGTGACCATTAGGATGCCATGCAGAAGCAAAAGAGAAATCCAAGTGTCCTCGTAGATGCATGACGGTCTACAATCAAAAAAGAGTCAAGTGAAAAAATTCCTAGTCCATTAGCCACTTGGTCCGAAATTCTATATCAGATCTTTCCATGGTCAACTAGTTTCAGAAATGGAACATCAGGGATACTACCTTCCCAGTTTGAGAATCCACCAACATTCCGTCAGGGTTGTCTCCAACAATAACGACGACTTTGCCATCTGGACTCAGAGATGTATGCTGTAACAAACAGAAAGCATGTTTGTTATACCCTTCAAAATGAACATGCACTATAAACACACTGAGTGCTGTATCATTATATACTTCAAAAATGGGGAAAAATCAACCTGCAGTATGAACACATACAAAGCATGATTGTCAAAATACCTTTTAGGAAGGAAAAAAAATTAATATACACAGCTAATCAATTGTTTCAAATATAAAGCTATCACTTTAAACTTTCTGGGACATATACCACCGTGTGAATTATACAAGACATGAACAATCTCACATCAAAACAAAATAAGCCCGAGTTACGTTAATCATCTCCAAGTTATCATCTCTATAATATGCAGTGGACTCAAGCTTGCTTTGCAGCCACAAAACTGACCCTAATGCAAGAGATCTGGTGGTTGCTAGTTATGAACAATATAATAGGAACTCTAGAAAGAGAACACATTCCCAAACCTCGTCCTCGTGGAAAATGCCTGGTGATTGCTTTATATGAAAATATATAGGGACTATATAAAGAGAACATGTTGAGGTCACAGGCTCACAGCAATAGATGCATACATGAGACAGTTGATTACAAATTGACTAATAATAAGAATAAAGAGCACTGAGCACTTAGATGATTCCATGATCTCTAACCTTCGAAGTTTGAGGAAATATTGTTACAAACTAGGCAGATAACCACTTACAATTTCAATCCATGTACATCTAAAGAAACCAACCTCCCATTATACACCCACCTCTCCAGAACAAAAGAAACAAAAAGTACTTATTAGAAAGCCAGCCTATAACAAAACAATCCAAGTAAAATACTCCTTTTAAGTCACATACAAGAATAGAAATAACAGCACTGCACTACAGGATTCAATTGAAGCAGCAGCAGAAGATCAGCATGCATAACACACACACACACACTAGTAAGTTCAATAATACCATCAACAGCAGCAAATAAATTGATATTTCCTAAAGTCAGAACAGTAATATGGCTTTTTTTTAAAACCACCAGTGTAATGTTCTTTTGCTTATATATACAAAGCGCTGCAATAATTGATCTTATGTATCATTAAACACCAAATAGAGAACTTATAAAAATCTTCTTTCTACTGTATCAACTTCAAATCTCACTCGTGCTAGCTTTATGCAAGCAGTTAATACTCTCCTATTAACACATGTATAGATAATAAATTCTATTTGACTACACTATACTACCACATTTCTCCTTTGATAAAAGTCAATTTAGCAACTTTAAGACATCTCCTCGTGCTAGCTTTATGCAAGCAGTTAATACTTTCCTATTAACATGTATAGATAATAAATTCAATTTGACTACACTATAGTACCATATTTCTCCTTTGATAAAAATCAATTTTCTACAATTTTAAGACCATCTCAATTACAAATTGGCAGGTGTAGACAAAATGTCAACCCAAACAGTGGCGGAGCCACGGTGGGACAAGGGGGACAGTCCCCCCCACCAAAAAAAAAAAAAAAAAAAAAAAAATTTCTGTTTTTTATTTTTAATTTATAAAAAATTATAAAAATTTTAAAACATAAATTATTAGACCCCTCTCTCAGACCTGAGATTCAAGACTATCGTTACCAAGCCAAAGTTCCAATTCCTATTTCCAAAACAATAACTCTATTTCTCACTCTCTTTCTCCGCGAGTCGGCCGTCGATCTCCCTCTCACTGCCGTCCACCCACAGCTCACCTCCTTCTTCGGCATCTCCTCTGCTTTTAAAGGTATTTTTTACCCACTTTCGGACTGGATTATTGTGTAATTTTCCACCGAACCATAACCTCTCTCTCTCTCTCTCACCCTTTCTCTAGCTCTTCGCTTGTCTCCTTGGCTCCATTTCCATTGGGCGTCGACCACCACCCACTAGCCATTGCTTCTGCTTCCCTTGCCTTCGTTGCACCATTTTAGCTTTCTCCACTTCCTTCAATAAACATAAATAGATCTTCTTTGTATTTCTTTAATTCTTTAGCCACCGACAACTTAATCGGCTTGGAATTTATCCTTTCCTCACATGCTTCTTGAGATCATATGAGGATGGCATATTTCACCAATTCTCTAATTTTTCAGCTTCAGCTCTAACTTGTAAGTCTCTTTCTTATTACCCCCTAAAGCTATTTTCCTCTGTCCCCTTCCTTTAGGAGAGAACAAAGTGATTTCTTAATTCATTTCTTGCGGAGTTTAATATGGGAAATTGTGGTGATCTTTGAGAGAAATCGTATTTTCAATTTTGTCAAGAAATTTGTTTTTCCCCGTTAATTCTTGGTGTTTATTATTATTGATTGCTACATTTTTTTTTTTTTAATATCTTTGAGCTATGATGCACCAATATAGATACGTGTGTTTGACACGACATGTATCGAATACGTCGATATGCGATTTTCAAAAAGTATTGAGACCGACATGTCAATTATTTTTTATTTTATTTTTTGGGGGCCAGGCGTGCTGCTGAAATGAATTGTTCAAAGGAAGCTTGTTGTATAACCTAATTAATTGAGGGAAAAATTGTATTTTTACATTAACCCCAACAGTCCAACCCATTTTTGACAGCCCCTGACCCATTTTTAACAAAACCTAACAGTCCAACCCATTTTTGACCAACGGTACAACACATTTTAACCGGCCCATTACCCATTTTTAACAAAACCCAATAGTCCAAACAAAGCAAACGACATCCACATTCTGAAAGTCATTTTCCACATTTCAATTTATCTTTCCCCAACTGGTAGGGTTTCGTGTTTCAACAACACACCACGCACCATCAAAATCTCGCTGGAAAAATTTTGAATTCGTGCCGGAGATGTGCGCAACCACGAAATCTTCGAAAAACCCAATATAATCGGTCTTTAAAGGTTAGTTTTTTTTTTCTTTTTTGAAACCAACTTGAATAAAGCCACCAACACGAATTCGTAACGTGTCGGTGTCGGATATGTGTCGGACACGTCATGACACACTGGAGCCGATGGCGTGCCCGTGCTTCAGTCTTTGAGTATGATATTTCTCAAAAAATCTAGTCTTAATTCTATCTTCAATATCTTGTATTAAGTTTTTTTTTTTGGGAGTAAGAGAAATATGCCTTTAATTTCAGAATTTTCTTTAAAAAGAAAAAGACTAAAAAAGAAAAGGAAAAGCTATGATATAATGGATCTCTTGTTCTATATTAGATGTGTAAATATCTCAATCAGTCGTAATATTTTCATTATTGTTATGTCATTTCAAAATATATTTGCTAATTAAGTTACACACCAACAAGCCAAAAATCCTAGCTTCGCCATTGAAGCCAATATTTTGAATTCGTAAAATTATCAGTTGGTAACTTAAAAGTTTAAGAATAGTTGAGGACAAGAAAGTGGTATTTATGTCCAAGAGTATCCCAAAGCACCTATTGCCACCAATAAACAAGTGCCAACTCTTCTAGTGGTGAACGGGTCTGCCCATATTTGTGAGTGAGTTGAGATTATGAGGGCGTAAAGGGGGAGAGACTGTGCAGATATACAGTTTTAAGTGACTAAAGATAACGCAGCACAAAACCTATATATCAAAAATACACATTTGTATGCAGTTTTCTGGATTTCTTGATCCATTGTACTTTCCAAGAAAACAATAGTTTATTCCTATTTAGTACATCAAATGTAGGCATATTCATAAGTGAAGAGAAAATGAACTTACATTTACAGGCCAAGGATAAGAGAAGTGCTTGATAAGCTGAAATCTCTCCATATCAAAGTCTCGTACTCCACAATCATTATTTGAAGCCATGAAATGAACAGCACCACTGACAGTGATTTAAACCCAATTAGTCCCAGAATATGCATGAATGTTAACAAAAAGGGCACTAGTGAAGCATCTCCAAATCACTTTCCAAGATAGATGGAAAGGGGGTGGGTCGAAATTAAAGGAGGATGAGATTAACCTTGAACTGTCATAGATTTCAATCGCATTTGTGATTGCATTGTCATCATAAGTTGTCCTGGTACAAAAGGTAATCCCAGGTCGGTCTAGATACTGCATCAAACAGGAATACGTCAGTCAGTAAACAGTTAATTCCTTGAATATCATTTCCACCTATCACAGAAAGAACAGAGTTATTTTATCTTTTTCTTTATGTAGATTGCAAATGGACAAAGAGAAGACACCCCGAAAATCAAACTAAATGCATTCACTGTAAAAGAAACTTATCTTAAGAAAAAGGGGAAACTTCAAATAGAGAAAGAGGTACATGCTAAAAGTCGTGTTACACACATCTCTTTTCCTAGGATACACCATATTTGAGAACAGATACTGCAGGCCAAGCATTCATCAAGAGATAGTTTTACCTTGCAAATAAGCTCCCCTTGAAATCCACCAGCAATCAATAAATTGTCGCGGACTGCCAGAGTACTAACTTGCGTCTGAGTAAATCCCTCCAGTAAACTTCCCGGGTGTTTCTGTCAGAAAAAGAAAGTAAGTCCAGATTCCAGACTCCATATATTACCATTGCCAGAGAAGAACCATCAAAGTCAAGCACTTAAATGACTGAAAGCCAATCCTCATAAGATATCCGCACCTCGCATGGGGCCACATGGCCAGAAACATTAAGAACTTCTGTCTTCTTGGAACTTAATGAAGACCAATGAATGATTGAGTAATGTGACATGAGATAAACATCATGCTTTGACGTAGACCAAACCAAGTTCCTCAACTGCAATGTCATACATAACGATGAATAAGTGGAAGTTTAATCCAACACATATATGCCTCAATACTCAATAGTTGTCAAAAGAATAAACACAATTACATTGCTCATGATACATATTCTAAGAAAAAATCCCCACATACTAATCTCAATTGATATCAAAAGAAGCCCAATATTCAAGGCTATTTCAACAAATAATATGCAAATAAATCACCACACGAATCTAGTCTGGTACTATTCATCATTAGCATAACTGATATCATATTCCAGCATATTAAAAAACTAGACCTCCAGGTTCCACGAGGTATGACATCATGTGAAAAGGTGACAGAGTGCATATTCTCTCTCTATACTAAAATATATAGGAGTCCAATCGCCTTCCAAGATATCAATCAAACATCCAATTCTTCTATCATCATAAATCTTAACTCAGTTGTTCACAACACAGATCAATGCAATCCTTTCACTCACCCCCCTTCATCCTGCTCTATAGGATCAAATTCTTACATATCTATTTGAGCACGGCATGTTACTGCAGTTAAAGCTAAAAATAATTTATGAATAAATTTATAGAAATTGCATGCAGACAAGCTGAAATCCCACTTGTACTCCATATTAGAAGTGAATTCAAAACCGACAAGTCATTTGAAGCATTTCAAAGGACCTCATCTTACCTGAAAATGCAAGATGGTTGATCTCACAGATCTAGTGTTCTGCCAGAACTCGTAATACACCCCACCTTTCCTAGTAGGCTTGCATTCCTGAAAGAAAATCAAGAAGTAGTTGTTATGATACATCAATTAAGAGAAAAAAACTTAAGGTGGCGGCTACTACCATGTAAAACTGAAAGTTACCTTCTCTGAACCCTCTCCGGATTGGGGTATATTTTCATAATTCTTATACTGCTCTAGTCTAGTCTGCCTATACTTCTCCCGGGAAATGCTTAGTCTTTCCCATGGAATTCCCTGAATATCCTTTCCTCTCCTGGCCTCAGCAGCAGATGTATCGGTGATCTTATTGTCCTAATCCCAAAAATCAGTTAAATCGTATCACCAGTGGCAAAACCAAAAGACAAATAGTAACAAATAATTCTTGAATTAATAATAATCAAGGGCTGAGTGCATATATGCAAACTTGTACACATAAATTGAACAGACCAAATGGTCATAGTCATCCTCATCTTCCTCATCAGACTCTGTGTCTCCCATTATTCGACCAGCGAAATACATATTCTCATCTACTTCGCCCATCTCATAGTCGCCAGCAGCGTAGTCCATGTCTTCCTCTTGGTAGGACATCTCTTTATTTCGATTTCACTTACTCGTTGGCTGCAGCAAAAGCAATGCCCTGCCATATGAAAAAAATACCCAAGTATTTCAGTCCACAAGAGGCACACCTAAAAACCGGAAAAGAATAGGATTTGAATTTTGCACCACAAGCAATGCGCGCGAGGTTTTTTCAGTCAGGAATAAACAATAACAGAAGCAATTAAGATATTAATTCCGAAACTCGCTAGCATACAAAACTCCAAAGTTTAGTATAACCATAAATATAGTCCACATTCCATCACATGAAGTGAATAAAGGAAAAAGAACAGAGAGAATAAATGCGCGATGACGAAACCCTAGACGCAAAGATTAAAAAAAAAAAAAAAAAAAACCACGAAAAATACAGCGCGAAATAGTAAATGAATAATCATAAATTCATGGTGAAAGTAAAGATGGAAACTTTGATTCTAACCTCGAATTCCAACCTCTCTTTATATTTATTATTTTACTAATATATCCAATCGTTAAATAAGAAGTCGTGAGACTCCGATCGAGGAAAACTGAACCGCGATCTCTGTGCGTCCGATAAATTTAACGAAGGCGATCCGTCGAGAAGTGGATACTGATGAAAGTGCATAAAATTGTGACAATAATTTTCTATATTGCAAATGGTATAAGAGAGGGGTTCTGATTTGTGTATCTATCCCTCCAAAATTTTTACTGCATTCAATGGCGATATAAATTTACTTAGCCAGCGGTAATTTGGTGGGGGCAGGGGATAAACGGTGGTTGAAGAAATGAAACATGATTTGTCCGCTCTTGTTCTGGTCCGTTTGCTCTATTATTATCAGAGTTAAATGTTTCAGTATTACTTCTTTCTTCGTTTACTCACAGAATATCTATTTTATGAGCATTTGGTGAATTTTCAAAAATATCTTACCCTAATCACTGAAAACGATTCTATTACGACCAAATGATTAAAAATCTATATGACAGATAGAAATATATGGGACAAATGGAATTATCCACCAAACATCTAAAATCGTCTATATCATCCAAAATCACGCGCCATATCATCATTTAAAAAATGTTTTCACTCAATTTATTTGGTAAAAATGTTTTTTAAATGATGATATGACGCGCAATTTTGTATGATATAGACAATTTCATATGCTTGGTGGATGATTCCGTCTGCTACATGTATGTTCCATATGTTACGTGGATTTTTCGTCACTTGGTCGTAACAAAATCGTCTTTAGTGAGTAACTGTGAGGTATTTTTAAAAGTTCAGTGAATGTTCATAAACATTTTGAAGTTGAGTGAGTGAATAAAGACGGAAGTAATAGTTCACTAACCAATCAAACATTTAACTCATTATTATCATCAATTGATGTGATCAAAAGTGAAAGACGACGAGGGAGATTAATCGAAGATATGAGCAGATTTTTGATTGATAGAAATCATTGAATTAGAGAGATGGATTAAAACGGCTATCAGAAATGATTTTGTGTGGTGAGAAATTGAAGTATACAGATATTTAAGTATTTTTATTCGTAACGAATAAAACTATTTACAATAGTCGTAATAAAAGATGAAAATGGTGAAAGACTAATGAAATTTGTTGCCACTGGTCTGGTCTGGTCTGATATGGTCTAGTCAACATTAATAGTGGATAAAATATAAATAAAAACTAGTATACTTTTTTATTTTGCAGTGAGATTTGACCGTAAGCTCGATTATGATGAATGATTGAGATGTTGAACAGATTTTGGAGATGATTGATACAAAAAGATGATCGATTGGAAAGATGGATTGAGGAAGTGAGCAAATTTTAGAAATGATCGAATCAGAGAAAATTATGGAGGAAATAATTTTGTGAGGGAAAAAATTGAAGATATAGTGACACATAAACGTTTAAGTATTTTTTTCTTCCCGTAGCGGAAAAAAACTACATACGGTCATGATTATATATTTTGTATATAGATTTTACAAAATATGTTAATAAAATTGACATTTGATTATTTTACTACTATATATCAATTGCTCGTGGTGGGATGTCGATTGATGAATTTTACAAAAGAGAATACATAATAAAGGAGATGATGGATTATTCATTTTTACATTCTCTTTTTTTAGTAGAGTGGAAACCTCATTTGTGGTCGGTGATAAATTTGGAAAATTATATATACGTGTTGTTAGATGATGGGGAAAAAGTTGTTATTCAGGGGTAGTTACTTTTAGGAGACTAGTTAGACACGCGTGCGTTGCACGTACTTTTATAATTATATTGTTAATTTTAATATTTTAATATTTTTTATTTTTTAATTGTTAATAATTAAAATGTTAAAGAAGCAATTGTAATAAAAATAAAAAAATATGGTTGTTGATAACATGTTGTTTTATATTGTTTGATGTTGATATTTTATTTATATTTATAGAAGTACAATTACAATCAAATGTGAGTTTTATATAGTAGTAATACGAATAGAAGAGCTTTTGGAGATTTGAGCTTTGATAATTGACGAACTATTAATTTCAAATCGTATGAAATTAATAATGTATTAATATGGATCTTTATGGTTGTATTTTAATTTTTTTTTGAAGAGAATGTAATGATTAACTATATAATATTGTATATTCGTTGAAGTAGTGACTCATTGTAAACAATATTCTTTGTGTATGTTCTCTTTTTATTAAGCGCGTCTGATGTATTATTAATTAAATTAAAAATAAAAAAAGTTTCATATATTATTTGTCAACTATAATTACTGTAATCCAATGTATTCAAAACAATCATTTCATCTCCATGATTTGAATTTTAATTCGGTAATAAAAAAAGTTACAATTTTCCCATTCAATTTTTTTAAAATATATTTAACATTTCTTTCATCGTAAGGCAAAAAAAATTGAGAACGTCTTTTCACCTTCATATTTAATTTAATATATTAAATATTTACAAATTTAAAATGTACAATTAATAAATTGTTAAAATGAGAAGAACTTTCTATATATATTAATTAAATTAAATTAAATTAAAAATAAAAAAAAGTTTTACACGTTAGTTCTAAATTATAGTATACATTTGGTGAAGTTTAAATATTTTGAAAAAAATTGGTAAAATGTGTGGTGGAAAAGTTGATAAAAGTTATAGGTCCTACAAAATATGTAGTTAAAAATGAATTTAAGAAAAAAAGAATTTAAAAAAAGAACTGAACCAAACGTGCTCGTAATCACTGTAATCTAATGTATTAAAAATAATATTTTTATCTTCATTTCAGTTTTGACAGCTATGATTAGAATTTTAATGTGGTAATAAACAAAGTTACAATTTTTCTTATTCATTTTTTTTTTTTGTTGAAATTCATTTCTTATTCCTTTATCTACTTTTATACAAAACTAAAAATAAAAATTGAGATAATATTTTCACCTTCATATTTAATTTAATAGATTAAATATTTAAAATATTTAATTGTATATTTAGTAAATTGTTGAAAATTTAATATACAATAAGGATGAAAATAAATAAAATATTAAAAAATAATTATACATTAGTGAATAATAAAAGTGAATATGGAATTTTAAAAAATTTGTAAGAGTAAAATGGTCCAAAAATATTTTTCCATTTAAGCCCCTTATGTAATATAGATAAATAAAAATTTAATATTTTAAAATTCAGTCAAGATGTTGATTTTAGAAACATCAAGAATGAATACCACAATTCAAAGAACCGTTGATAAAAAAAATTAAAATAAATTTTAGATATATGGGCCAGTTTGACTGAGATTATAAACTAATTTATAAACCAATATTGGTTTATTTGACCAATATTAGTTTATTTGAGTTGAAATTGTTGACTTTTTATTTTAAAAATGAGTTGAAAAGTAAAAAATGATGGTTAAAAAAAATCAAAATGAGTTTTTAATCCCAATCAAACAAGCTCATAAATTGTTCGATTTTTGTAGCCGCTTGAGTTCTCTGTTAAAAAAATTTATTGGTTCTTTTAGAAAAATTATAATTTATAAAAAAAAACTAATATATAAATTACGTAAATAATTAGGTTAAAGAACATGTATGTGATACAAAGTTTAATTGGAAACGACGTAGAATTTAAGTATTCATGCAGCAAATGGTGAAATTGGTCAAATTGACAAATTACATTTTTGTCAAAAAATTCTTCTTTACACATTGAAACGAAGTATAATTTTTTTATTTTAAATTAAAATTATATTTAAAAAAAAAAAAATGAATAAGTAAATAAAACGGTAAATAAAAATATTTTAAGTGAAAACTAAGAGCCATACCTATTTCTTGTTCTCCCATTTGAAAAATTTTTGACAACGGTTGTCCATCTAAATTAGTATACCGTTTTTTTTTTTTTTTTTTTTCGATGGAATTTGACCTTAGAGGATATTAATGGATTGAAAAGTTGAGAAGAATGAAAGAGAGATATAGTTTTGTTTGAGGGAAGTTTAATTTTGATGAATATGGAGAAATGGAGGAATTGATAGAGATATGAATTTTGGTTTGAGAGAACGAAGACGTAGTGACGGACAAAGAATTTTTTTTTTTTTTTTTACTTGTAGCGGAGTAAACCTTCCTACGGTCGGTGATAAATTAATTATTTTTATATTATACTAGTATTTAATTCATTCTTCTTATTATTTTTAATTTTCTTATTTGGCTCCTTAATTAAGGGTGAAATATCTAAACACACGTAAATAGGCTAGAACACAAATTAAAACACAATCAACCAGAGATTTGGTTCATGCAGTAGACGATTTGAAGACATTATTCAGAGTAATTCGGAAAAATTATATGATGCACTCTTCATATTGGATGATTTGTTGAAACCTCAAAGCATATCCAATGCAACTCTTCATATTAGGTGATTATGGTATGTGTAAATACCATGATCGATGATTTTTACTCAATCAAGTTTTTTTTTTTTTTTTTTTTTTTTTTTTTCAGCGACTTCTGTAGTAGAATTTAAAATTACAACCATTGTATTGAAATGTATTTATTTCAATTTCAACATGTTGCTGAAAACGTGGAGAACGACTAGTATAAAATTATATGTCTTCAGTTGGAAAAACGTAGAGAAATCGTTGATTGTTGACCTTAAATCTGTAACTGTGAATTGTAGAAGTGGTTTGTTGATTTTAAATGCTTCGAATATGAATTTGAAATTGCGAGAAATTTTTAGGAAAGACAATGAAACGATTCCATTGTTTATAAGGAACGAAACCTTTCATAAAAATTGATAATTTTGAATTTACTTATATTTTAGATGATTAGTAATATTTTTATCACCAATCATGAGAGAGGTTTTTATCCCAATTCACACAAATAAAGCATATACATCCGTTTTTCCAAAAAAATTACCACTCTCCTCAAATCTCTTATTTTAATTTCTCTTCACCCTTTTTCAAATTTCTAATCTCAATCTTATTCTTCCTCATTATTTTTCAATGTGAACAAGCTTATACGGCCACGATTCCATCGATAAGCGATATACTAATAATAATTTATTTAAGGTCGTATATTTCATTCAGTTTTCTAGCACATATATGTAATTTTTTAATATTTTAATTTCCACTCCATCTCTACCTCACTTGTTGGAGATCTCTGATCGATTTTCTATCCTGCTTCGTTGCCTCGCAAAGAAAAAAGAAACTTGGACTATTCTAACTCTAAAAATGTAAGTCCAATCGGGCTCCTGAGAGTTTTTTTTCCCCACCAGTTTGACCGATTTTGAATGGTATCGTTTATAAAAAGTTGAAAAATTGGTGCTTTTTGGAGCACCTATTTTGGACGGTTAATCGGTGTAGTGTAATTTGAAGCGTATCTCTTAACTCTTCAAATCGGTGGTTTTTGACCTTTCTTCAATTTTTTTTTCTTCTAATTTTACCTTATTTCAAACAATTATTTTCAAAACTACCTTAATTTAATATTTATTAAAACAAATGAACATATACAAAAGAAAAAATTATAACATAAATTTAATTTTATATTTTAGATATATAAAATTTTTAAACTTCAATTTAATTTTTTTTATATATGGACGTATATATATGTAATTTGATTATCTTCAATTTTTTTAGAATAGTTAGATAATAAACTTTTAAATATGGGTTGGATCGTTTAAAAACTATTAAAAATCATCATGGAAAATCATCTAAAACCGTTATATTTATAACACTCAAAATTGGTACTTAAAAAAATCTGATAGCCGGTATTCCAAAACTCGTAGACAACCACATGAGCCAGGAACCGCACGTGCTTATATGACTTCAGTCGTAGAAGTAGTCGTGGTGTGATATTCCAGTTGGGATATGCAATATCGCAATATCGACCTCCGATTAAACAAAACAATATTGCGAAACGATACACTGAAAATCAGATCGACCAGAGTGCTAATACTGAGTACGATGAACTGTTCTGGAGTGCTATTGCCGCTCGCCAACACTACCGCCGAGGCATTCCGCCGCGTTCCTCTTTCATCAACAACCGGAATCAAAAGAAAATCCTTCTACTCGACCAGAAATTCTCTTGTAGTTGAAGCCGTGGAAGGCCAGGCCTCGCCGGATAATCCGGCTGAATCAATTGCTCGCCGCCTCATATTGCTCCGCCACGCCCATAGTTCGTGGGAAAATCGTTCCCTCCGAGGTACCAGTTTCTCTTACTTTGCAACTCAATTTGCTCCAGTTGATGTATTATTATGTTTGTGTAGTACGTTGTGAGAACTATTGTGGATAACGTATAGACTAGAGAGAGAGAGAGAGAGAGTCTCTCTGGATAATGTACTGCAGCAGTAGTTGATACTCATTTTTGTTTTAAAGACACTTTCTCTTTAAATATAAAAACACTCTGTTATATAGTAGACGCTCTTTAAAAATAAAGAGTCTTTTGGAGATGTTTTTAGCACAAGATAATTTTGCTCTAAGCTACCATTGCCCATCTTTATTCGAATTTCACTGCTTCAAATTTTTAGTTATGTGCTGACTAACTTAATTTTCATATTGTAACGGCCTCCGTACTTTCATTGAGAAATAGCTCTTTTTTATGCTGTATCAGAGTTTTTTAGTTACCAAATGAAAGGAATACATTGTGATATTCTTCCTAGCAAGGCATTCTTTTTCTATTTTATGATTATGATTCCAATTTTTCTTGAATAGATCATGATCGCCCTTTGAGTAAATCTGGACAAGCCGATGCAGTCAAAGTCTCACACAAACTTCAACAATTGGGTTGGATTCCTGAACTAATACTATCAAGGTCGGGATTTTCTCAGTACAGCTGAATAAAGAAATGAATCTATTGTTATGTGGATCTTATGCTCACTATTGTTGAATTGCATAGCGATGCACTGCGGACACGGGAAACACTGAAAATTATGCAGGAGCAAGTTCGAGGCTTTCTGGAAGCCAAGGTACATTTCATTTCGAGCTTTTACTCTATTGCAGCCATGGATGGACAGACTGCCGAGCATCTTCAGCAGGCTATCTGTAAATACTCAAAGGATGATATACTTACTGTCATGTGAGTTCTGTTGACTGTACAACTTCTTTGGCGTTTGTAGCCTTGTAGGTGAAGTACTGTGTGCGCATCATGCCTCTTGAGATCCAATGATATGAGAAATAAGGCCATTATTATCTGCATAGAATGAAGACAGTATAGTTCTCTTTGATAGATATCCTTCTTAGTGCTGATTATAAAATTTGGTTTTCAACTATCATTGACTGCCGTTGCATGTAATGGTGAGTGTCTGCTATAATTTAACTGAAACTGCGAGCGGCTATTTTCTTTGAAATCCACTTTGACGGGATATTCAGATTTATGTCAAATGGCACCCTTTTGTACGTTCTCTGGTTTGTTCTTTTCAAAGTTTGATTTCTTTCTAGATGGAACAACTTCATAAAAGAAGAAAAGATTATTTCTCTCTGAGGGCCTCTCTGTTTGGTGTGTAGAGTTACCTAACCTTGAAGGTCCTATAATAGTTCAACCTAGAAATTCATGCATCTTCCGAACGTGTTGATCTTCGAGTAATTGTTCAGGTGTATGGGGCATAATAGGGGATGGGAGGAGGCAGCGTCTGCGTTATCAGGTGCTTCCATAGAACTGAAGACTTGCAATGCTGCTCTGCTTGAAGCCACTGGAAAATCATGGGAAGAGGTAAAGGTTCTTTATCCTTGAATTATACTTTGCTCCATCATATCTTTACATAATTCAGCTATTTTTACCTATCGAAAGGTGAAATATGTATGCTGTAAATTTCACTTACCCATTCTACAAGTCATTCAAAAAGGAAATACAAAATTGACAGGATGGACTAATAAGCGGATTTTCTCTTAGGCTGCAAAACAAGTGCTACCTTCTGGTGACTAGATATATCCTCTTGTTAAATAGTAACTATTCCCTGTTGAAAGTCTTTGCAGATAAAGAACACATTGAAACTCTTGCACTGCTGCACTGCACAAGTAACTCGCATCTTGTTCACAAAATTTTCTCAATATTACTCTAGTTAGACTCTAGACACGTTATACCCTGTCCTTGTATAAACCACCTACCTTTTAAGAAGGAGAGTTATATTGGCAGCAACCATGGATGTCAGTTAAGGGGCAAAATGCTGAAAATCCCCATGCAATCAGGAACGCGATATGAACTCCCTCATACTTCTAAAAGACTTGCTACTAAATACACTATCTGTGAATGTGAAAATGTCTTAGATGTGACTATCCGTGAAAGAACTACTGTTCCCCAGTTATCACATTTATTTAATATTCAAAATTGGTAAAGTAAACATTACATGCTTGTCGAGAGCTTCAATGTACTTTTTTTTCCCCTTTTATATATTTTTTATTTTTTATTCATATTTTAATCATTTTCTAATGAATTTCTTGTGTCATTTTATAACATATTGCCACTAGATTTAATATTGGCTAATAAATCTGAATGAACATGTTAAACAAATTGATTTGTTTTTAGTTAAGTTTGAATACAATTTGTTAACCGATATTTTATATCTAAATATCAAGATTAAAAAGTAAATAAATATTTACTCACGTGCTCTACCCGCACTGACGGTTGAGCCAGTTCAATGTAGCAAGACAGGCATTGGACCCTGCCCCTAACCCCAAAGCAAACCTAAACAGAAGAACTGGTCAAGTGTTCCAGTCAATGAAGAGTCAATGAAGACACTGCTTGTAGTTTAGTATATTTTCTTCGTTTGAGCTAGTTATTGGTACTGCTTTCAATGTCTGGAGGCGTGCCTTCAACTTGGATATGGGGTGGAACAAGACTTCCTCTACTAGCAGCCACCTCCATCATTGCACATACAACCACCTCCCCAACCAACCACTAAGTGCTTGTTTGGTAGGGATTAAAAACCCATTTTGGTTTTTTTCAGCCGTAATATTTTACTTTTCAACCTATTTTTAACATGAAAAGTCAACAATTTCAACTTAAATAAACCAATATTGGTTTATAAACTGTTTATAATCTCTATCAAACGGGCTCTAAACATGGTTGCCAACAACTAACGACTCTGTTTTAGATTAGACATGTCAACCAATGGATTTATCTTAACGGAGCATTCGGAATCTTAATCTTTCAATCTGATGGTTGTGGAACATAACAAGGTGGTTATGGTATATTTGTGCCCTGATTTGATCATCTAATCTGGTTGTGATGGTGGCTTCCGTGATTATGCATTGGATTTTGTTTTGATCTTTAACGGTTGTCAGCATTTACATGCTCTTTAGTAGCATCAATGCAAAATCGAAGTTTCTTTTTTATTCTCTTGTATCTCCACCTAATGTCATTTATTTCATCTTCAGGCATTTTCTTTGGCGGGATTTGGTGGTTGGAAGCTCCAGGCTGTTGTGAAACCTGACTGATTTTTAGGACTCATTTAAGTTGAGACCAAAATATCATCATAGCTTTGGACCACTTCGACTCTTTCTTCACTTCTTCTATGCATAAAGACCAGAGCACACATTTAAAATGCAGGTTCCCCTTTCCTGGCTTTCCATCATAATTGACGTAAACCAACGTTAATATTTTCCCTACCAAGAAAACATTACTTGTGATCAAATCAATCATTTGGATAAGAGATGGAATGGGAAGATGTTGAAACGATATTACCACCATCATTAACCGTTGATTCAGCTTCAGGCTGAATCGATGTAGTTCTGTGCAGAGTGTCATTCTATTACACATGCTTCTCAACATAAGTTGTGGCAAATAATTGAAGAGCTCGGAAAGGTATGAAATTGACTCAAACATCCAAAATTTGACAAAATTGTAATTTGTAAAGGCATGCTTAACTTCTTATATTGTAACCCATTTCAACGCTTTATCATGTAAGAAATCGAGTTGGTACACAATCACTTCCAACTTCAAATCATGTGTGGTCACAGTTGCTCATTTTTGCCCTTCATTGAAAACAGAGTCACGGAAATTTTAATGGGATGGCGAGTGGCTTGTCTTTTATGTTGGATTGAAAACAATTCATCAAGAAATTGACTTCCCAATCTTCACATTGCTTTACGTGAGGGGAAGTGCACCCACCTATAAAAGATTCGTACCTTTCAATTGTGTGTCTGCGTGTAGCGGTAAACAATAAAATGTGAAATATTTTTTTGGTGTAACTGATGAATAGTTTGCACATCTCTTAGTTAAATCTCTTGATGCGCTTCGAGGTTACAATTTCATTATATTTTTCATTTACCATTCATACTTATGAGGGAACATGTAGTTAAGTGCTTCTTTGGTTTTGTGGAAGATTAGATTTTTGGTCAATTTTTTTAAAAGTTGATGAAATGTATATTTAAAAAGGTGTGAATCTTGTGAAATGTGTGGTTAAAATTAACTATTGACTTTGACTTAAATTTTTATTAATTTTTAAATTATAACCAAACAAGGGTTAAATAATTTTTCGGCTCGAAAAATTATATAGCAAAATTTCAGGGAAAAAAAAATTAGATTTGATCGTCAAACTTGTCTAGTTTGTAGGAACATAATATATAATCAAAAGGAAGAGTTATTTGAGAATCTCAAGCATATGTTTGTTACTGTTTAAATTATAATTTTATCTGGTCAAACTGGTTAAATATATTTTTTATTTACATATTTCATAGGACTCACAATTTATAATTTACTTTTATTCATACATTTATCTACAATTTATAATATAAGCATTTAAAATATAATTTCACCATTACCAAAGATATACTTGTGTAATCTTGGCTGCTAGGGTGGGCGTGGAGTGGAGAAACACCCAAGACCAATCACATGTGCTGTTATATTTCCACACTTTTTTTTTTCCCCTCTATCAGGTTAGATTAAATTCAAATTTGATGGGTAGAGACTAGAGAACAATAAATTTGAAGTCTGGATACGAAATTGTAATTTACAAAAGTAAATTGCATCCTTCACCCAATGGCATGTTCATTTTACCTTGAAATTTAAGTTGAATGATAATTGCACCCCTCAACTTTGTTTTCCTTTGCTAAAGAACTCTTTAACTTTTAGAACCAACATGTTTGTCTCTATATTGTGAAAGTAGGCTGAGAGCATGATTGGTAGAATTTATAAATTAGTTTATTTGACAAAAAAATTTGCCTTAGTAGTCTGACATTTTTTACTATTATTGATCAAATAAACTAGTTTATAAACCATACTAAATGGTCTCTGAATCATCTCTATTCTTGAATGGAAGGACTTGAAAAGACTGCATTTTTTGTGTTCTTCACAAGCATTTCCAACTACAATCTTGTTGGAATTTTTGTAGACAATGAAAGTATGACAAATTGACACTCTTGATTTTGGAAAAGAAGAGAATTATACCAGCATATTCTAGACTTGTGTACAAGGATGAACTTGAGCACACAAGTGTCAAATTTGAGGTCAATATTAACCCTTGACTAGTTTAAACAAACAAAAAAAAAAGCCCTTTACAATAAAGACATTTAATTCATTTTACATGAAAATAAAAAATTTCAAACTAAGAGACTGCTTTCAAATTCTTTCTCGTATTGAAACCTTAATCTTGAAACAAAGCCAAGGGGAAAAAATCCAATTAACCAACATATGAGAGGCAAAAGTGAAATATACCGAAGATTGAAAAACAGCTAAATTGAGGACGAGGGTCTTACTTTTTGGAAATTGTGGTCCTTGTTTGCAACATTTTTATAATAATACTTCTGGAACCAAACGTAAGCAATGGTAGCAGGACCACCAGCTACAGCTTACAACTCAGCAACTACGCCTTCCTTTGCTAGGTAAATTCCCGTTCCCCCTTTTCCTCACACTGTAAACTTCCCTAAAACCAGTCATTTTTGTTTAATTCTTTCAAATTGCACTTCTTCAAACCTGGAAATGCAATTTTGTTAATTATTATAGAAGTAAGCCATTTGGCTTTTCAATTAATTTTGAAAAGGGTTTTTTGGGGTTTCTTTTTGAGTTAGGTATATTTGAGGAGGAGCTAATATGTTGTTGGGTAAATTTCTGTTTAAATTTGTTATGGCTTTAGGCTCTTCTTCTTTAGATCGAACCGTTCCTTTGTTTTTTGTTTTCTTTCGAATTTGTTAGAATTCAAATGTTAACATTCTTCTTTTGATGTTAACTTCTGAGATCTATCAACATATATTTCTCTAACGGGTATTATGTTTATATTAGTAGCAACCCTTAATAATTTATTATTGCGTTTTTCATTTGTGATCCAGATAAGGAGGAGCTCAAGTTTTAGAAGATACATGCTGTAAAGGAAAAGGAATAGAAAACTTGAAGCGAAGTATTTTAAGCTATCAGTGATCAGTATTCACAATAGGAAATTCAACCCAAGAGTTTTCCTTTGAATTGAAAATTAATCTTGGGGCTGGTGTTGTTGCTGTTATCCTTGCGAGTTCTTCAACATTGATGATTGAGATTTTGGACTCTAGGATATGGTGATAATAATGGGATAAGTTCCTTTGACGGATTAAAGCTTAATATCATAAATCCCATTTGGAATTTCTTCCCTGCTGTGACTGCAAAATAAAGATTCTGCACCAGAACTTTCCATCTCCACAATGGCTGGGAATTGAATCCCATTTCTCGGGGCTGCTTCAATTTCCAGCTAAAATGATTGATCAGTTTATTAATTTTGTCATCCGCCCACCCAGGTACATTTATCTACGACACTTGTTCTCAATATTTGATTTTTACTTGTTCTCTCTATATATTTCAATTGTTTTCAATAGTACTGTTTGAGTTTTTATTCTGTACTATTAATGGATAATTTGAGTTGTCCTGACTTTAAGTCATTGCAGAACTACACAAAGTTACATCTTGAACTAGTATCATACTAACACCAAATCACTCCACAAGTCACACCGGGTTTATTCCTTTCCTTCTCAGTTTATAAATAACCATGTTGTGGAACTTCCATTAAAATGGGAAGATACATTCGTATAATTGAAATGGTTAAAGAATTTGTTACATCTAGTAGCAACCATGTTGACTATGTAGAGAGGAACGTTGAAGACGAGAGTAGAAATATAAGTGTAGGAAAAGTTTATTGAGTTCCTGGTAGAATAGTTTCTCTATTTGACATGGAAAGGTTCTTACTTGTGTGTTAAATTTAACTTTACGAGTCTGAAGAAGTTTTCTTAATTTGAATCATACTATTTAGCAAACTCCTGAGTCACATTTTAGATGCTACATGCCTAATCAGCTTTAATAAATTTTGTGGCCTAGGTTTCAAGTTTGTTGAAGAATTCATCTTTTTCCCCTTGTTAATTTGTTCTATTTGAAGTTCTGAACCCATTACCTTGACTGATGAATTTGTCGACTTCAAATCTATTGGATATGTATATTCTCAAATATATAGAAGTTTCTTTATGTTTTTGTCACTCTATGGCAGTCTTTCCTATGTCTATTAGTTTTAGAGAGGATAATATAAAATCAAATATTGATTTTTTGTGCAACTATGTATAACTATCCATTTATGTAGCTGTGCTTGCTTCTGTCCTGTCTTTGGCAACTATAGCTTCAAATTTCAGCAAATATAGTGTACACTTACATAATTATATTTTATGATTGGTGCCTGTGATCTTAGTGTGCAATCTTTTTAGACTTGGGATATAGTGGAACCCATATTCCTCTATTACATTCCAAATTGTTTGATATATCTTGACCCATTAATTTTAGGTCACCTAGGTTTCAGCTACATGTTGGTGCCTGTACTACCATATCAAATTTCTTTATATTTTCCATAGTGACTGTTATTTTCTTTCACAACCTCAGTAACTTTCTTACTCTCTCCTGCACAATGACACATATCTCTTTGGATGACCCTTTTACTCGTATTTGTGTATCATATCGAACTCTTTAAGTTTGTCCTTTTTGTATAATACCTTTATCCTGTCACATTTTTCATCAACTCATAATATTAATTTATGAATTATCTTTCTGCTCCACTGAGCATTTTGCTACCATTACTATTCCCTTGTTTAAGTTTTCCATCTCTGGTTTGGTAACAGGGCAGAATATAACCCTGATCTGTACCTGTGGGAAAAGGATTTTACTCTTGCAGGAAGAAAGTACAAAAGAGAAGATCTGGAGGCAAGTATGGTCATCCTCTACTAAAACTTTTTATTTGAATTAACATACTGCATATCCTCTTTGCGTTTCCGATTATATTTTAAGTATTTGAAAGTATATAATTCAAAATTTGCAGCTTAGAAATGAAAGGGGCCATACCTTGAGGTGTAGTCATTATGTTCCTTCTCAATTCCCAGACGACACTCCTCTTCCTTGTGTTGTATACTGCCATGGGAACAGGTATGTCATTGTTGGTGAAGAAATTTAGTGTCACGTGTAATTGATGCTCATATTACAGTCATACAGATGTATTTCTTCAGTCTCACATTGAATGGCATCTTTTGTGGATGCAACGGGTAGAATTTTCAATAATTTACAACTATTTGTATTTAATTTCTACTTAAAAGGAGAGGATTTTAAATTAGGTTTTTTTGGCAATGAGTGCTTGTATTGTCAGAAACGGAGGGGAAGGGGAGGGAGTTCAATGAACTTTGCAGTTTCTGGGTTGAATATCTGTAGTTTTCTATTGTTCACTTATTGTTTTGCTCTTGCTGTTTCTGCAGTGGATGTCGGGCAGATGCAAATGAGGCTGCTGTAGTTCTTCTCCCTTCAAATATTACAGTATTCACTCTTGATTTTTCAGGTTCAGGCTTATCTGATGGGGATTATGTCAGTCTTGGTTGGCACGAGGTATATTCTCCTCACTATTCTTTCTGTACGTTTTACCCTAGTTGTGGTGTCCAGGAAGAATGCAAAAAATTTCTTGTTTGAATTTCAGAAAAATGATCTCAAGGTTGTGGTGTCATATTTGAGAAGCAATGCAAAAATTTCCCGTATAGGTCTTTGGGGGAGGTCAATGGGTGCTGTAACCAGGTATGCAAATCTTTTGGTTAGCACTGTTGAATTGTCAAAATTGCACACCAACACCACAGTTTTTCTACCATATGCATTTATTTTACTGCTGTTATTTATTTATTTATTTTTATTTGTAGCATCTGATAATGGAACATCCAAAATAGAATCTAATTTCACAGTTCTTGGAGATTTTTCTTTTTTGTTCCTTTTTTGTTAGTAAGTTATTTTGTTCATAATGTGTCAAAAGGGACACAACTCATGTACGTGTTCTTGGTGCAAATATATTCCCAACATTTTCTGGCAGGCACTTTGTCCCAAAAATACTGAATAAAATTCATATATCATTCATCTAATGCAGCCTTCTTTATGGAGCCGAAGACCCTTCCATAGCTGGAATGGTGTTGGACAGCGCCTTCTCTAATTTGTTTGATCTCATGATGGAGCTTGCAGATGTATACAAGATCCGGCTTCCAAAGTTTACGGTATGAATCATCTTATATATTTTTCTGTACAATTAGTGGGCGGTGTGCGCATAGGGATGTGTTCCTTCTGCTCGGCGATGTTCTTTGCTTTGGGTTTTCTATTATCTTATGAATTAATACCTGCCATTACACCTGTCATCAATATCTGTACCTCTGCTCCATCTGAGATGCATCCTACTGAAGCCCCTCCAGTGTTCAGGTTTCCTTTCTCTAATTTTCATTTTATCACAAAACTATATCATGATACCAAAACAGGTAGTATCATAAATTAGGTAAAACCCAATGGCTGTTGTTCAGGTGTAAGTTAGATTATCATATTTTACCCTTTACTGGATACATTGGAAGGAAGAGAATGGTAGAACGTGAAAATGTCAACATGTCTTTGGATATCCAAGGTGGAGAAAAAATTAAGGGGAATTTTGAAAAGTGCCCAAAAGTAAATGGTGAATTGAAAATAGGACAACTTTTGATAACATTTGTGTGTGTGACCATTTTTAGATGCAAAATGTCAAATATATTTTTTTGCAAAAATGACCATTTTTTGTGAGGTTAAGAGTTTTTGGTAGTTGAGACTTGTAGAATAACTTCTAAGAGAAGCAATCAAAGTAGATCTTGCAATTTCACACGATATTATGCTATTACACACAAGATAATACAAAATAAATCGACAATTACTTTTGAGTAACTTTTTTATTTTTTGGGAAATTGAAAATTCACCAAGGTGACTTTCAAAAAATGGAAAGTTGAAAAATATATGAAAATTGACAGTTGAATTTTTTTCATTTTTTTTTGAAAATTGGCAGCTGTAATTTTTCTTATTTTTGAAAAATCGATAGTTCAGTTGCAAAATCGTCAATTTTTTATTTTTTTTTTTAAAATCGACTGTTCATGAAGTAGCTGGTTCAAAAACAAATCACCAAGGTAACAGTTCAAGAAAAGAATTCTTTTGGGAAATTGGCAGTTTCATAAAAGTAAAGATCGAGTTTTGTTTACTAGCAATGGGTCACCAATTTATTTTGCATTGTACGAATTATAATTATGAAATAATATTTCATCCACAACAGTCAATTATTGGAAAATGAGAAAATAAATCGACATGTATCAACAATGTCAAATATTAAACCAAATGGGTTGTAAGAAATCGATGAAATCTAACATTTAATTGAGTGAACATATGGAATAAACAACAAATGCATCCAGATATATTTAGAGTAAAATAAAAAATTTACTTGGTCCAAAATTCAACAAAATAGTGGTGAAAAAAGCTGGTTGAGTGCTTGAGTGCGGCAATATGGTGACGGTGTCACGGTGGCAGTAAAACAGGTGGCGGATGATAGATCTTGCAATGTGTTTGATTCATGCGACAACAATGATAGAATCCGACAAAGAGAAAGAGAAGAGGGGCGGGTAGTGTGGGTGAGTAGTGGGAAATGGTAAAGTTGGAGAGACTAGATGGTAAAAATTGAAATTTTGATTGTTTGTTAAGGGTGTTTTTGTCCATTTTTTTCAAAATTGGCTAATTGGTCAAATTTTTTCGAAGTATGGCATTTTTCAAATTGACAGATCAAACTTGATATTTTGTCCAATTTCCTCATAAATTAATGCTTCACATTCAACCCTTATATTCTTTATTTCCTTTGGCAAGTTCCTTTGTAACTTCAACCAGGAGGGGCAATCATTTTTATTTTTTTGAAGTCTTTGTAGTTGCTGGCTAATAATCATGGATATATGTCTCGTAATCAAGTGATAAAACTTCTTTATTCTCTCTCGCACGTTCAGGTTAAGGTGGCTGTTCAGTACATGCGACGTGCAATCCGGAAGAAGGCAAAATTTGATATCAATCGCCTTGACTGCATGCAGGTCTGTGTTCATCCATTAGATTATCGAGAATATTGAATATCCCTCGATGCACAATTTCCGACTTCATGGAAAATTGTTGTGCTGAGAACCAAATAAAGCCATATTCACGCAATCGTAGATTTAGCCTGGAATTTGTTACCACTTTTATCATTTTTCTCTTGCTCAATTTATGGAGCTTTAAATTAGCATGTTGGTACTGATGTCACTTTATTTTTTTATGGAACTAATAGGTTGCGCCTAAGACATTTATTCCGGCTTTATTTGGACATGCTAAAGACGACAAGTTTATTCATCTTCGCCACTCCGAAGCGATCTTTAAGTCATATGCTGTATGGAAACATTCTACAGATCTTGGGTCATAACTTCATGATTTGTGAAGTAATAATTTCTTGATGCTGTGCAGGGTGATAAGAATATTATCAAGTTTGATGGCGATCACAATTCTTCTCGACCTCAATTTTATTATGATTCTGTATCAATTTTCTTCTATAATGTCCTTCACCCTCCTCGACCTCCATCTGCATACCAGACTAAGGGTGAGAAATATTATGATCTGGGAGACCTGAAGGTCAGTGCTGGCAGGAATGAGGTAATTTCTGCTGCATTTCATTATCTTTGCACAGTGTTCTCTTTCACAAACTATACAACAATCTTTATTAACATTTTTTACAAGTATGATCAGCTAATGGAGCGTTGATATTTTTCCTTTTTCTTTTTAATCTCTTACCACAAAGTTTGTATTGATTAGACATTACTTTGGTAAAATACAAAGTGTTCAGAAGCTTGAAGTTTAAGCTGCTAGGGATTTCACCATCTTCCATGTTTGCACAATATTGATGCCCATTCTGTAATTACTGTATTACAATGCCACCGGATTATTTAATCATTCTACATGTTTTGGTGTTACATTTCAATTCATAGTAAAATCGGCAGTATGGCTATGAAGTGTCTTATATTCTTCCAATGATTACGGCAATTGAAAAGCATAGAAATGTGTAAATATATGTTTTGTGCACTTCTTGCATGATTGAACTTTTGGATTTCCTGTTATCTTTTTATGATCTCCAAAGCAATGGATTGAGGATGCACGTTTGCACTATAGATTTGGTTTGTACCTATTTGCAGATATTAATTGAGGTTTCTTGCCCTGTACTTTCTATCCTGGCTAATAAGCAGCATCTCTCATGGACATACAGAAGTGATTACTATATAAATCAACGCTGTAGATTATCGATAATGCTGACGATCAAAGTACTTGCTATAACTGGTTTGGGGAACAAAGTTTTCAGACATGATTCAATATTTGGCTCGGCCTGGAAGTGTCTTTAATGACGACATATTTTCTTCCAATAGCATAATCATTCTCGCTAACTCACTTTACAATTAATTTGTTATCTATGTGACTTGACACTTAACCTGCCTTTTCACTTGATTCATTGACCTTTTGAACTTGTTTCTGTTGTATAAGCTGATGTGTAACTGGTTTTGATTCCCAGAATCTTTTATACGAGATTATAGCGGGTCTTCAGAATGTCAGTACCAATGCAGCAAGCTCATCTTCTGTACCACCGAGCATTGCAACGATGAAGTCTGTGGGGGAACTCCTTTCTGACATTGCACCAGTTGCTACTGTAAATATTCAAAACTGTCCTCCATTTTATTCAGCTCCTATCTTTCTTAGTCGAAAAGTTCCGCATTTTCTTTTAAATGCATTCCTTAGAGCATGTTTGGATAAGCCTTGAAGTTACTTTTAACTACTTCCACTTTTTTTTAGGCTTAGACAAACATGCTCTTAATGGTTGTCCAAAAGATAATGACTTTATTTAGTTGCAAGTGAGACAAATATGGCTTTTCCCGGATGAAACGAAAACCGGATTCATGTAACAGGAGAAAGATTTCTCATACTTTTTGTTTTCTATGTTAATTGATTACTCCAGGATTCCTTGGCTACAGAAGACGATACACACACTGGCAATAGCCGGTCACTTGTACAGGTATTTAAATTTGCTGCATGATCCAATTTGGGATATGTGGTGCTTGAACTTTTCTAAAGTTTTGAAATTGAAGCTTGCCAATTTTGATTTCTCAGGACAAGCAAAGTACCCAAAATGAAGAGTGTTGCTCGTATACAAGTTCAAATAGAGAGAGTTGGGGAAGATGCTCATCTCTTGGCAGCGATGATGAACCTTCCATGGATTTCACTAGAGCTACTGACTATGATCAGGTTTGTCTATCTCTACCTCTCTGTCTGTCTCTTGCGCGCACGTGCACGTGCACATACAGTTGGAAAATATGCATCTGTATATCTGTTGATCAGCAATGTTTTGCAGACGTGTTTTTTTTACTTTATTCCTTTTTGGCTAAGTTCTATTTGCTCTTTCTTGAAGAAGTTCATATGCTTGGTATCCCTTCTTCACAGTAATTAATGGATATGCAAGACTGGAGAAATATGTTATCCACCGGTATAGGAAATTGGATTGAATAGTGACAATTGAGTTAGTACCATTGAGCACTAGGATAACATGAGAAAGTAGAAATTTTAGTTTAACTAATTCCTTTGATTCTCTCTCTTGTTGTTCTTTTCGAATTATGTTAATTATTGTTTCTTGATGAGCGACTTCATATAATTCCAGACAACTATAAAGGTGCTCGCGACACCTCTTCGAAATACTCAACAAAGCACATTAAGCTCGCCAAAGGATGAAAAGAAGAAGAAGAAGGCATCCACAGACACAAAGAAGTCCAAGCGCGAGAAGTTTGAAAAGCTGGAGGCTCTAAGCCAGCGTTTGCGGCTTTGCATTCTGAAAAGAGTTAATCATAGGAGACATTGCTCCTCATGACCACCATTGTATTGTAGACTAGGAAATTGCTTTTCTGAAATTGTGTTAATGCTCATTTCCTTCATCTATTCTGTTAGTCTTTTCATATTTCCAATGTATCAATGCGTTTATTTTGCTTTTGTTTTATGCTGTGAAGTAGGCAGGCCCGATTTGATGTAATGTCATTGCTGTAATAGTCGCATTTGTTTTCTGCACATTTGCTCTCTTCTTACCCCCATTTTCTTCTCAGTGTACAAAAAATGTATGGTGAAATTAGAATGTTTCTTTGTAGCTCCCAACAAAACAAGAAAAATAAATAAAAGAAAATTGGAAATTTTTGAGCAAAGTTTCCAACATCAAACTGCATGGAATTTGGAAGTGGACATTGAGTACAAAGTGACACCTTTTCTCTCAAGAAGTTCTGCTACCAGATTGCTAAGTTGCAGCTTCAAGGCAAGCCAAATAGAATAGTAAGGGGGATGATCTTCTCCTCTTAGTGGAGAGGAGTTATAATCCCCACTGGACACTTGTCCAGTGGGGATTTGTCAAAGGAAAAGTGTTTGACACTTTTGTCAAACACTTATCCAATTCCCACTGGACAAGTGTCTAGTGGGGGGTTATAATTTTTCCCCATAGTGGGGAGGAGATAATCTCCCAGAAGAATAGTAATGCTAAAAACTAGTAGAATTGGAAACTACCGATTGTGTATCAGGTTAAGAAACGAATACCCAGCTGCTTGTACAAAAGCAAATGACGGCTACTCACGTGCTAATTTAGCCATTGCCATCACTTCTCAACACGCTGGCATTCCTGGCCTTGTTCCAACAAATTTTCAAATATTCACTGAAACTTCTAATTAAGTGTTGCAAATCCAGAAATCAAGGCTTCTAACCTAATATTCTCATAACACCTAAAGATGGATACAGCTTTGACCTATTAAAGATATGTTATGTTTAGAAGCAACGTGTACAAGGTGATCAACAAAAAACCTTCAAATGAAAGTAACCTGCACCACAGCGAATTATACATGGTCCCTGAAGCTTTTTCCAACGTGTCTTGATTGACAATAGATATATCTAAAGAATTTGTCAAGAAAACCGAATATGGTTGCTGGTAGGTGGGCCGCCCAAGCTTGCTCAAGTGTCGAATGTGTAAGCACTATCTTCGGTTCTGAAAATGCTCCCATGTTTACTCTTTGCTTCTTTCCATGTCTTTCGCTTGGGCTCTAACTGGTGAAGTCACATGACAGCCAGAATCTGGTGTTCGTGGCTCGTGATGGGCGGAGAAGGTTTGCCCCGAGGAGACTCACATGTTGGAGCAGGATTGCTGGGTCACTTTTATTATCAGAGTCTAGGCAATTGTCCCCTGTTACAGGAGCTGTAACCCCTGAGCTAGGCACTTCTGAAAGAACTCGCCACTAAGGCGTTGCTGTTCTTCAATTATTTTCTTCAAATACTTTCCTTGAGCTTCTATCCGCAACTGCAACTGTCTTTGGACCTGTTCATTTACCAACGCATAACTTCTCGTGTACAATATAAACCAAATATGGATGAAAGCCTCAACAGTGATGAAAAAGAAAAGCAAGTTCCCTCCCTCCTCTCCCCTCCGTTCCCAGTGGGAGCAAGTCTGACAATCAGATTTGTTATAGTATCTAGATCAGTGCATGCAAAACGAAAATAAAATAAAATGACGTTGATTGGTTATATTGTGGATGAGCTTACAGTACATATTCAATATGAGGTTTCTCAGTCTATGTCCTGATGACATAGTTTTAGTAGACGACAGTTGGGGTGGAGGGGGTTAACTTGCGAATTAAATTTTTTTGGAAGTGAATATTGTTGGCGGATTTCTGTGTAAATGACTCTAAAGCAATCAAATCGAATGAAATGGATGAAAAGTAAGTCGAGGCAAGTGTTGAACACTTTGTCCTTAAGTCGAATTTGCCCCGCAACAGTGCTTACGGTTATGACAATCAATTCCCAAGATACAACGACTTCTTACTTGTGTTTGAAGCACTTCAAAACACAAGCACAACGAATCAAAATTGGCTTTTGTACTCCAAAGGATTAAGTGAAATGGAAACCGGAATTTTATGCAACAAAAATGCAATAATTTTGGTTCAAGAATGATGAAATATGAGTGGATTGTTATGCATATATGTTTTTGTATCACTTCTATGTCAAAATGGACGTCCAGAGGCCTTTTTTAACGTTGAAGATCGGTTGAAAACGAAAAGAAATGGAACCAAATCGTGCAATCCTTCAAAAGGACATGTCTGTTCGCGTAAACCTATGTGATCGCATGATTTTACCATGCTGCGATCGCAAGGTACAAATTTGAAAACAGAACTTGATCTAATTTAACCTGCGATTGCATAGAAGGACCCAAAAACGTTCTGCTTAAAATTTATCGCATGGTCAAAACTTGACCCAAAATTGTCCTTTTCCGTAATTTCTCATTCATTCGATATTGGTTTCGAGATGCCAAATATACCCTTCAACACATGCAGAGAATTTGAATTCTCTTTCGAGGGCGCTGCCCCCGAGCCCCTATGACCTAACCGGGCATGTCGATCCCCGTTTCGACGCATCGAAGCGGTGAAATGGCAAACTAATTTGCCTAAACGGTTTGGGTCGGGTCTTGTTTATTTTGGCCAAGTTGACACGAAGTCACTTTAGTTGTTTTTAATACTTAGTTAATTTCTCGACATATTTAAACCAATTTCCAACAAATATTTCTAATCAAATTAAGCCTTGAATATATGGCGAAGTATCAGAGAACTACTCCAGCTTGTAGTTGCTAATAATCAACATGGCCAATCCAGATAGTGGTTAATACCCCGTTCCTTCATAAAAAATTGTCAATCTTTAGAGAAGGTGCATGATGCATGTAGACAAACACCTGTGTTACATCATTGCATTAAACTGAATGATTAGTGATAACCTTCCTAAACATTAAGCAGCATTTGTGTAGAAATTCTGGACATAATGTCCAAACTCCAACTTCTGGTCATGTGTTGATCTCATATTGCCAATGGTGTGACAGAGAGCAGACACTAGCTTGTAAGAAACCTAGAAACCACAATATATAGGTTGAAAATGAATATTCACTAAGGCTAAATATAAAATGAAAATAGAGATCCATTTCAGCAACTTTAAAATCATTTAAAGAATTTCAAAAACTATTTGCCATTTAGATTTTTGGCTAGGCTCTCGAAAAATACACGATTCCGAAAAATCAAAGATGCTATCATCTTTATAGTCCAATTAGGAACTAACCCAATCAGTAGGTGGTCAGTCTTCTACTAGCCTAATAGCATCAAGAATTCTACATTATTGAAACTAAACCAGAGAGCAAAATAAAACACAAACTAAAACATAGAAATTGTATACTGTATGGTCAAGAAAGTAAAAGAAAGAGAACACTTCTCCAGAAGTTCAGACAAATATTAAACTACACAACGAGAGTAAATAGCTAAATGTCTCCATCCAGTCAAGTTGAACGCAAAAACATTGAGATATGAATACAATTCTTGAATCCATGCAAATAAAACATCGCAACACCTATTACACAAAATTTCCATTTAAATTTTACTAAGATTCATACCTTCAACTTTGTAGAATGAACCCATAGAAATGATCACAAAAGTTAACCATTTAAACAACAACATACAACAAAATATTCAGTTTAATTCCTAGATGCTCAGAATCACAAAATTCTTGCATAGCATAAGGTTTCGTTGCTTAAAAGAATGGCATCTGAAGAGATAAGTCATTCATTTAAACTAGTATACCGCTTTTCTTTGCGGTGGAATCTGACCGTAGATTTTAATGGATCGAGGAGTTGAGAAGAATGAGAGAGAGAGTTTTGTTTGAGGGGAGTTTGATTTTGATGAATATGGAGAAGAATATGGAGAAATGGAGGAATTGAGAGGGAGATATAGGTTTTGGTTTGAGAAGATGAAGACGTAGTGACGGACAAAGTATTTTTTTTGTGCTTGTAGGTCGGTGATAAACTAGTATACCGCTTTTCTTTGCGGTGGAATCCGACCATATAGGATTTTAATAGATTGAAGAGTTGAAAAGAATGAAAGAGAGAGTTTTGCTTGAGGAGAGTTTGATTTTGATGAATATAGAGAAGAATATGGAGAAATTGAGGAATTGAGAGAAATATATATGAGTTTTGGTTTGAGAGGATGAAGATGTAATGACGGACAAAGAAGTACTTTTTTTATATTTGTACCTCCTACGGTCGGTGATAAGAGAAAAAGTTTACTTATTTCTTAAACCAATCTTGAGTAGTAATATAACCCTCCTTTTGTCCCTCAAACCCATGCCTCATCAACTTCTTCTCACGCTTGGCAATCTTCCTCGTCTTCTTCTCCTTAATCCTCCCCGTGATATTATCTTCCACTTTTGCTGTTTCTCCTTCTTCATCTTCTCTTGGGTCTCCACCATTTCCTTCCACTTCTCTGCATTCTTTTCATTCTTCATGCTCTCCTTGATCATTCGTGCATCATCATGCGCCTTCACCCTCATTGCTCGGCTAGTTGCCGCCTTCCACGACTCCCTCTCTGCCACACTCATGTTCTCCCTCTTCACCTCCTCCAACATCTTTACCCTTTCCAACATCTTTACCTTCGACATTTTCTTCTTCTTTTTCTTCCCCTCCTCTTCATCCCCTAATTTAACTTCCCATATTCAATAATCTCCTCCCCATCTTCCCCCTCATTCACATCCACATTTCCCGCCTTGCCACTCTCCTCCCTATCATTCTCATCTCACCCATCTTCCCCTTCTTTCCATCATTCTTCACCTTTTTATCATCAACCTTTTTTCCTACACCCTCTCCATGATTACCATGCAACAACTCAATCTTCTTCCGAAACTTCTGCGGAAACTCTTCATAAGTAATCGACTCATTTCTATTAACATTCTGAATTTCCTCCTCCAAATTAATAGACTTAACCCGAGTCTCCTCCTCATCAATCATCACCATCCTCTCCCAAATCACCAAAACTACCATTTCGATTCAGTTCAACTGGGTCAGACTTGGATATTTTGTTAATTTGTTGTTGGAGCAGGTAGATGGTGGAGAAAGATGACTTGTTCTCCGGGTCAAGGCGGTTGCGGCAGATGAGTATAAGGTTTACCCTGGACTGTTGTTTCAAAGAGGCTTTGGCAGCCCTGTAAAGGCCCTGGTACCATGGCTTGGACTCTGCATCATCGTTTGTGAGGTAAAATTTCGCCGGAATCAATTCAATTAATGTTGGAAATTGGTTTAATTTGTCGAGAAATTAACTAAGTGTTTAAAAACAACTAAAGTGACTTCGTGTCAACTTGGCCAAAATATACAGACCCGACTCAATCCGTTTAGAAAAATTAGTTTGCCACTTCGCCGCTTTGGAGCGTCGAAATGGGAATCGACTTGTCTGGTCAGGTCACAGAGGTCGAGGAAGCAGCGCCCCTCGTGGGAGCTAGGGGGCAACACCCCAGAAAGAGAATTTAAATTTCTTTGCATGTGTTGAAGGGTATATTTAGCATCTCGAAATCAATATCGAATGAATGAGAAATTACGAAAAATGACATATTTGGGTCAAGTTTTGACCATGCGATCGCATGGGTATTTTACATGTGATCACAACATGCTTAATGTTTAAGCAAAACGTTTTTTGGTCCTACCATGCGATCGCAGGAGATAAAGCCATGCGATCGCATGGTTAGCCTGGATTAAATTTTGTCTTCAAAAGTGTACTTTGCGATCACAACATGTTAAAACCATGCAATCGCATAGGTTTACGCACGAACAGACATGTCCTTTTGAAGTGTTGCATGATTTGGCTCAACACCATTTCATTTTCAATTGTTCATCAACGTTAAATAGGCCACTTTGGACGTCCTTTTTAACAGAGATTGATATTCAAATACAACCAACTCATATTATCATCACTTGAACCAAGTTTATTGCATTTGTTGCATAAAATTCTAATTTTTCATTACATTTCATCATTTGGAGTGCAAAACCAATTTTGGTTCGTTGTGCTTGTGTTTTGAAGTGTTTCAAATACAAGTAGAAGTCGTTGTTTCTTAGGAGTTGATTGCCATAAACCGTAGGCACTGTTGCAGGACAAATTTGACTTAAGAACAAAGTATTCAACACTTGCCTCGACTTTATTTTTTTTTCTTGTTTTGGAGTCACTTTAAACACAAAATCCGCCAACAATCTTAAGTCAAATTTCTGTATTTTTGTGGTAAGTGACATCCGTTTTCTACTTGATTGGTTGATCTTCGATTTTACGTAAACAAAAATTAATACAGTTGGTAATACTGATATCAATTCGAATGATACTTCGAATGCAGGAACTTCTAAAAGAAGTATTCCTACCAGTGTGATTCATCCGGTTGTGGCTTCGGTTGTGACTCCGTTCCACATGGAGAAAAACCAGAGAAGTTCATTAGAGTTGAGTTCAAAAGATGGCATCAGAAAATGCAATTCTATCTCACGACCTCAATTTGGCGAAATTTTTGAATGAAGATCCTCCTGCCATACAAGAAGGAGAAAATAATTGGGCATCATTGATTGCTTTGGATGCCTGGAAACATTCAAATTTTTTATGTAAGAAATACATTTTGAATGGTTTGGACAACACTTTATACAACGTGTATTGTTCCAAGCAATCTGCAAAGAACTTATGGGATTCTTTGGAAATGAAATACAAGATTGAAGATGCGGAAACAAAAAAGTTCATCGTGGGAAAGTTCTTAGACTACAAGATGGTAGATTCAAAAACGGTCATCAGTTAAGTGCAAGAGTTGCAAATCATACTTCATGACATTCACGCGGAGAATATGTCTCTAAGTGAATCATTTCAAGTGGCTGCAATCATTGAGAAACTTCTACTCATGTGGAAGGACTTCAAGAACTATCTCAAGCATAAACGCAATGAGATGAATATTGAAGAACTTATGGTCCAACTAAGGATTGAAGAAGACAACAGAAGTTCGAACATGCGTGTTGGAAATAGCATACTACAATCGAAGGCAAATGTGGTGGAATCCAACAACAACAAAGGAAAGAAGAGAAATCGTTTCATTGAACCTACAAAGAAGAATGCAAAGAAGTTCAAGGGCAATTGCTATAACTATGGAAAGGCTGGATATCGCTCCGTTGATTGTCGCAAACCAAAGAAGCAAGCCCAAGCGAACATAGCCGAATCTAATATCATATCAAATGTCATATCTGATATGAACTTATCGGCACTTGTTTCAGAATGCAACAATGTTGGAAATCCCATGGAATGGTGGGTTGATACGGGTGCAACCCGTCACATATGTGCTGATAAAGATATGTTCACATCCTACATTCCAATCGAGGAAGAAAAACTGTTTATGGAGAACTCTTCAACATCCAAAGTGGAAGGACAAGGCAAAGTGATATTGAAAATGACATTGGAAAATGAACTTAGCCTCAACAATGTTCTTCACGTACCGGATATTAGCAAGAACTTTGTGTCAGGTTCTTTGTTAAGCAAGAATGACTTTAAGTTAGTTTTTGTTTCGGATAAGTTTGTACTTACCAAGAATAACATGTATGTTGGCAAATGCTATGTAAAAGATGGACTATTCAAAATGAATGTTCTAACTATTGTATCGAAAATTATGAATAAAACGGCATCTTCTGTTTATATTCTTGAGTCATCTAATCTATGGCACCATAGATTAGGACATGCAAACTTTAATTCAATACGCAAGTTAATGAATTTAAGTTTAATCCTGAATATGCATTTTAATAATGGAAAATGCGAAACATGTGTAGAGGCAAAAGTGACCAAAACACATTTTCATTCGGTTGAACGAACCACAACACCTTTAGAACTAATTCACACGAATGTGTGTGATTTAAAGTTCATACAAACAAGAGGTGATAAAAAGTATTTCATCACGTTCATAGATGATTGTACAAGATACTGTTACGTATACTTGTTGAAAAGAAAAGATGAAGCTTTTGAAGTGTTCAAACACTACAAAATCGAAGTTGAAAATCAACTTGAAAAATGAATAAAAATGATTCGTAGTGATAGATGTGGAGAATACGTTGCACCATTTGAAGAATTCTATGCGGAATTTGGAATCATTCATCAAACTACTGCACCATATTGACCTCAATCTAATGGGATTGCTGAACGCAAGAATCGAACACTAAAAGAAATGATGAATGCAATGCTAATAAGTTCGGGCTTACCTTAAAACTTGTGGGGGGAAGCCATACTTTCGAAAAATCATATCCTAAATAAGATACCACACAAGAATAAGGTTTTATCACTTTACGAATTATGGAAAAGGTCGAAAACATTCATACAAATATCTCAAAGTGTGGGGGTGCTTAGCAAAAGTACAAATACCCAAACCTAAACAAGTTAGGATTTGGCCAAATACAATTGATTGTGTCTTTATTGGATATGCAATCAATAGTAGTGCATATCGATTCTTGGTTCATAAATCCGAAGTACTTGATGTACATGAAGGTACGATTATTGAATCAAGAAATGCGGTCTTCTTTGAAGACAAATTTCCTTATAAAGAAAAAGAAATAAGTTCAGTTAAACAAACTTATGATCATTTACATGGAAATGATGACAATCTTCAAACAAATGAAGAAGCAAGACGTAGTAAAAGGCAACGAATTCATAAGACATTCGGTCTAGAATTCGTAACCAATTTGCTTGAAAATGATCCAAGGACATTTGATGAAGCAATGTCCACTCCCGAAGTTCCTTTTTGGAAAGAAGCTGTACGTAACGAAATTGAATCCATCATGAGTAACCATACTAGGGAATTGGTTGAACTCCCTATGGGAAACAAAGTTTTAGGCTGCAAATGGATATTCAAAAAGAAATTGAAATCGGATGGATCAATAGATAAATACAAGGCTAGATTAGTAGCCAAATGGTATAGACAAAATGAAGGATTCGATTTCTTTGATACTTATTCACCTGTGACAAGAATCACGTCTATACGTGTCTTGATTGCAATCGCGGCATTGCATAATCTTGAAATACATCAAATGGACGTTAAAATTGTGTTTCTAAATGGTGAATTAGAAGAAAAAATCTACATGGAACAACCCGAAGGGTTTGTTGCACCGGAAAATGAAAAGAAGGTGTGTAAACTTGTAAAATCTTTGTATGGATTAAAACAAGCACCGAAGCAATGGCATGAAAAGTTTGATAAACTATGTTATCAAATGGCTTCAAAATCAATGAATGTAACAAGTGTGTCTACATTAAACACACACCTAACAAATATGTAATCGTATGTCTATACGTTGACGATATGCTAATTATGGGAAATAACTCAAAAGTCATTTCATTGACTAAGAAAATGTAAACAAAACATTTTGACATGAAGGACATGGGAGTGGCGGATGTGATATTAAGGATTAAAATCTATAAGACATCCGATGGTTTGTCATTATCTCAATCACATTATGTTGAAACTATACTTAAGAAGTTTAAGGCGTATGACGACAAACCAGTTAAGTTATCAGTTGACTTAGGTATACACTTAGCCAAGAATAATGGTGAGCCCGTATCTCAATTGGAATATTCACGTGTTATAGGCAGTTTGATGTACATTACTAACTGCACAAGATCGGATATAGCATACATAGTCAACAAGTTGAGTAGATTCACTAGTAATCCATGTGTTGAACATTGAAGGCATAAAACCGAGTTCTTGGATACTTAAGACACACGGTTGAATATGGATTACACTACTTAAGATATTCCACGATGTTAGAAGGATATACCGATGCAAATTGGATATCTGACACCAATGATTCAAAATCCACAAGTGGTTATGTATTTACCATTGGAGGTGGAGCCGTGTCCTAGAAGTCTTCTAAGCAAACATGTATAGCTCGATCTACAATGAAATTTGAGTTTATTGTTTTAGACAAAGCCGGAGAAGAAGCAGAATGACTTCGTAATTTTCTTGAGGAAATTCCATGTTGGAAAAAGCCGGTTTCTGCAATTAACATACATTGTGATAATCAGTCGGCAATAGCAAAGACACAAAACAGTATGTATAAGAGCATCTATAATGGTGGCTTCTATTTTAAATGTTTAGCTGATGTAGCGATGAGGTGGAGGGGACAAAACTAATGTGGCATCATTTATTGTAGAAGATTGTTCAAAAAGATGTTCACTTCTAGACGGCTTGCTAGACACCTTCTACAATAAATGCTACCACATTGTGTCTATCTCTCTCATCTATTTTTCTTTATCTTTCCCCATTCTACACCCCCTCTCCTCATTTTTTCTCTCTCTTTTGCCACGTAAACTTTTTAGAAGATGTTTAGCATTGGAGATGTTCTAATGGTAAGTCTCGACACATCCGTCAGAGACTTAATACCATTAAACAGTTAATATCGAATGGTATAATCTCTATTAACTATGTGAAGTCAAAAGAGAACTTGGCTGATCCTTTGACGAAAGGACTTGCAAGAGATGAAGTATACCATCTCTCGAGGGGAATGAGCCTAAAGTCTATTGAATAGAATTACTATAACGGAAACCCAACCTTGTAGATTGGAGATCCCAAAATCTTGGTTCAATGGAACAACTAAGTTATAAAATATTTGGAATAAAGCACTTATTTCCATTCTTAACTTTTGAAGTGCTATGTCAAATATGTATAAGGATAAGTATACATATATATATTTTTAATGATTCTAAACCTTGAAGTAGAAAGGTAAGAGATCACCTATATAAGTGTGAAGTGGGGCCGCTTCCACGAGAATTTGAGGCTTAATTCTCTTAGAGCACTTATGAAACAAAGAGTTGTCCAGGGCCAAAATGGACACAACCATGAGAACCGAATTGGTTAGATAAGTTATGGTGTTGGTACAATTGTTTGGGTTTACACGAACGGCTGAATGGTTCAAAACACTGCGTTCACCAATTAGCCTAGTAAATTTGATTGTACTCAACTAAAGAAGGTTCAAAGCCATAAGCCACCTATCTTGATATTATGACTTGTCGCATGTACTCCATTGTTAGAGTCTGCATTTCATTTGCATCGTGTTTAGCGTATCAAGGAATTTCTATTTATGTGGAGGATTGTTGGAAATTGGTTTAATTTGTCGAGAAATTGACTAAGTGTTTAAAAACAACTAAAGTGACTTCGTGTCAATTTGGCCAAAATATACAGACCCGACTCAATCCGTTTAGGTAAATTAGTTTGCCACTTCGCCGCTTCGAGGCGTCGAAACGGAGATCAACTTGCCCGGTCAGGTCGCGAAGGTCGAGGAGGCAACGCCCTTAAAAGAGAATTCAAATTTCTCTGCATGTGTTGAAAGGTATATTTGACATCTCGAAACCAATATCGAATGAATGAGAAATTACAGAAAAGAACAAATTTGGGTCAAGTTTTGACCATGCGATCGCAACTTGCTTAATTTTTAGGCAGAACGTGTTTTGGTCCTACTATGCAATCGTAAGGTTAGCTTGAATTAAATTCTGTCTTCAAAAGTGTACATTGCGATTGCAGCATGTTAAAACCATGCGATCGCATAGGTTTACGCGCAAATAGACATGTCATTTTGAAGTGTTGCACGATTTGGCTCCACACCATTTCGTTTTCAACTGTTCATCAACGTTAAATAGGCCACTTTGGACGTCCTTTTTAACAGAGAATTGATATGCAAATACAACAAACTCATATTATCATCACTTGAACCAAGTTTATTGCATTTGTTGCATAAAATTTTGGTTTTCCATTTCATTTCATCCTTTGGAGTACAAAACCAAATTTTGTTCGTTGTGCTTGTGTTTTGAAATGCTTCAAACACAAGTAGAAGTCGTTGTATCTTGGGAGTTGATTGCCATAAACCGTAGGCACCGTTGCGGGGTAAATTCGACTTAAGAACAAAGTGTTCAACACTTGCCTTGACTCTCATTTCATCCATTTTCGATTTTCTTGCTTTGGAGTCACTTTACACACAAAATCCGCCAACAATTAAGTGGTCAAAGAATAAGCTGTAGGATCGGATTATTGATTTCAGGTGAATGGATGGTGTGGGCGTGGAAGTAGAGACTGTAATCTTCTGCTGCTTCTTCATCGTTGGGTGTCGGCAAGCGGGAGAACTAGGAATAGAGTTTGGCACATGGTTTTGAGCTCTAGGTTTTATTAGTACGGCTGCTATCGTGATTACAACTAATAATATTAATTAGTATTTTATTAACACGGGCTCATCTCGGAGATCTAATTTTAAATTTTTAGCAATGTTTAGAAAGTCGGACTGGTCATCGACCCGGAAAAGGCAACGGGTCAAGGGTGAAAGGGTCGAACCGATTTCAATTAAAAAATTAAAAATTAATCCAAAATTCTCACAAAATTTCTAAAAATAAGTTATTTGTAAATAAATCAACATTTGTAGACAAAATTACTCACAAAACTTGGCTTTAAATAGAGTTTTTATAATTTTTAATTAAAAAATATAAAAATATCCAAAAAAAAAAATTAGTTTTTGCTGAAAACCAGACCGGTTCAACTGGTAAAAAACTCGGTTTTCGGTCCAGTTTTTTGATACACGGTTAAAGTAGAAAATCAGATCGGTTTTGCGACCGGCTCCCGATTTTTCCAGTTGAACCGGCCGGTCCGATTTTCTAAACAATGATTTTTAGAATATTGGTAGAATTTAGGTGAGGGCGAGACGCGAAGAGTTGCTAGACGTACATGCAGCGACACATGTTTAGACATAGCTTAGGTGCCACTTAGATAGATGTGTCTATTCGAGTGAGCCGAGACTGATTGATTGAACTTGGTAATGACCTACATAAGAAAAGGTCCACCCGTGACGGGTTGTAGGCCAAGTCGACCCATTCTACAAAATTTAAACCCGAACTCGACCCACCTGTTCGTCTATCTGGGTCAAGCCTATGTGGGCCACCGTTAGGCCAGGTTAGGCCCGTATAAATAAAAAATTAACTTTTTTTAATCTATTAAGTAGTGAAAATGAAATAGTTGAAAATTTGTAGTTGATAAAAACTATATGTAGTCGCAGCAATGATGAAAGACAAATTATAGAGAGAGAATGAGAGATGATATTGAAGTGTTAAAAATTTGCAGATAAGTTCAATTTATAGAGACAAAAAAATACATCACAAACAAACTTACACTCTTGGTCAATCAAATTCAAATTGTGTGCAAGTATGTTAGGACAACACACTTACACAATTTTTTATTTTTATTTTTATTTTTTTTTAACTTAATTGGCAGTAGCCTTGCAAGTTGATGATGTACTGCTGCAAGTTGCTGAACTGCCAAACTCGACGGTTCCGCATTTGTGGCTCATGAACCGCCTCCGTAGTCCTTGGCTTTCACAGGTGGGCCGATACGAGCCTGGTTGGGCCGTCCATATTGGCACCTCTACACCTAAGCGAGCTTTTTAGAACAGTGATATTAAGTGACTGCTTGTGAGTTTTGGATTACCAGTTATGACGATTTTTTAAAGTATCAGTTTGAGATGTTTATGAGAGATCCAGTTTTGAAGGGAAATTGGCGCAAATGGTCATTAACTTTTGTTCTTAGTGTGGAAATAGTCCATAACCTTTATTTTTTGGTACAACAGTCCCTAACATATGTGTTTTGGTGTACAATTGGTCCTTATTTGATGAAAAATAAATAAATACTATTAATTATAATTAAAGAAAATTGTAATTGAATTTGTAACCTTTGTAAAATATGCAAATAGGTCCAATACATTTATTAAATAATATTTAATTTAGCATATTAAATATGTCACTATAGTCGTATTAATTAAATTTTTCATAAAAGAAAAATATAAAATTATTGCGCTTTAGATATATGTAATTGCTATGTGATGTAAAAAATTTGAATAAAAATTAAGTTAGATAAATAACAAAATGACATTTATAATTTTATGACTTTGAACCAATCTTATTATGTTTTTTAACATAAAATTACTAACAAAAATTAGTGTTACACATTATGTGGAGAACACGTTATGTGAACGATAAATTAAAATATGAATAACACAATTTGAGCTCTAATATTTGTAGTTAATAAACGAATAAATCAATTAAATAAAAATATTTGAGTATCAATTGGTGACAAAATTATTTTTCTTTTGATGTTGTAACAATGAAATTAAAGTATGAATTTTAAATAAAATGATTACTTAATAATAAAAAAATAATTTTAATTAACACGTTTGTTAATAATTATGCGCTTAAATTTTAGTTATTTTATAATAGTTCGTAAAATATACAAAATAATTTAGTATATTATCAATTTGTTAGTTTCTTTTAATTTTTTATAAAAAAAATAAAAGTATCGCACCCATTTGCACTTTTTGCAAAGATTAAGAATTCGATTGAAAATTTCTTTAATTAAAAATAAGGCATATTTGTCTTCTTCATCAAATAAGGACCGATTGTGCACCAAAACACAGGTTAATGACTGATGCACCAAAAAATAAAAAAATTAAGGACCATTTCCATACTAATGGCAAATGTTAGAGATCATTTGCGCTAATTTTTCAATTTTGAATGATTTTAGTAAGGAGATTTTTAATGAACGGTGCTTAAAGTTTTTTAAAAGAATAAAATTATATATATATACATACTAGTTATATGTACGTGCTATGCACGTAAGTTGTCCGTGATAATCTACTAATTAAAAGCGATTGTGTTAATATAATTTTGATAGAATTTAAATATTTTTTTGTACTTGTCAAATAATGAACTCATTAATTTTTGTAAAGTTATGTTGTTCCAATGGTGGGATTTTATTTTTAATTGTCCCATGCCTTTGCTAAGTTAAAAAATTCTAACTCTTTGTTTAATAATCTAATAAGCTTAATAATCAGTTCTCCAGAAGCAGCGACAAAAAATAATACAATTCTTAGCATTTTCAGTTAATCATCTTAGATATGCACGCATGAACTCTCAAAGCTGCACAAAATCCTCCCTTTTTCCTTGTGAATAATTTTAAATATTAAAATCTAACATGCTTCCAAATATTACAAGATATTCAATTTTCTGATCTAGTGTCATCTAAGGTGCAAATCACCATTGTAATCAAAATTAGATTGTTCTAATCCAATGTGCTCACAGAGAGAAAACTATATCCTTCCACATAAATATCCAAACCTGTGCTTCACTGAACTTTATGTCTGGGCAATATAATAGCTCTGAGATATTATGTTCTCAAAACACCAGATATATGCTTCATGATAATCGGGAAGTAATTAATCCCTCCAACTTTATTAATATTTGGATGGTCAAGCCGGTAAAGAATCATTATTTCTTGAGCCATGAAACAAATATTCTCTAGCTCAAAATTGTCAAATCGTACCTTCTTCAAAGCAACTATTTTCCCACTTTCTAAGTCACGCGCTTGGAACACAGTGTTGTATGTACCCTAACTAATATGCTCAAAAGACGAAACCAAATAACATTAACGTGTTTAACAGTTGACAAGAAAATCGTAACAATGAGAAATTTGAGGAGGTTCTGTAACAAAAATGGTGCATACGGAAATGTTTACATAAGAGAATTGTTCATGGAAACTTTTCTGCATACCATATCACATAAAAGTAGTTGATTATATAGAACAAGCAAAATCCAAGCAGAAAATATAAAAGCTAATACTTGAAATCCGAGGATACTAATGGATACATTACATAAATAGAAAATAAAGAAAGTGAGTTAACATGCTTCAAAGATCAAATTAGCACAAAATATTAGTATGTACGACAAATATTTCTCTTGCTTCCAGCTTCGATTCTGTATTACCTTTGCATTAATGACAACCATATCAAAATATTAGAAAGTTCAATCTGTAAGTACTTATCAGAGAGTATCTAGTAATTATTAAGCTGATTAGATTATTAAACAAAGAATCACATCTTAAAATACCTTTTCAAAGAACGAACACAAAAAGTGAAATATCAAGTATGATAATCAATTAGGAAAGAACTGCATATTAGGTACACAAAGAAGACATTATCATGGACCTACTTGATGTGCCCTCTTTCTGACCACTGTCATATACCCAGTTCACTTTGATAGGCTGCCCAAACCTGGAAATCACATAATAAGATATTTATCTACATAACATTAGAAAATGAATCTAAGAGAGATGCTATATAGAGCTTCCTGTTATCCATGAGAAAAGGGAGAAGGCTTCTCACTTACAAATGCCTTTCATTATCTATGTTCATAGTTTCAACCAAAATGATGTTGCACGTGTGGTTGTCACAATCATGGGAGTCGATCAAAATTTCTAGCCAGAAAAATTCAATCACGGCCGACTTGAAAAGAGATTAGAATGCAAAACCTCTTGATGGATCTGGTTTCAAATTTCACAAGGTAAGATAACTATCATTAAAGGCTCTAGGATATGCATATCTAACATAAAAAACAAATGATAAAAACAATAAATCTCACATAAATGGCAACTGAACAAGAACTAAAACCCACATAAATCTTCTTACGCCTCGTCTTGCAAAGATAAAACACCCTAGCATTTTTAAAATATGATCATATACATGAATTTAAAGTTGCATAAAATTCTAATTTTTGTTTACACCTACTCTAATCAAATTTTAATTTATAACATTATTAGTAAGAATGTTATAATTAAAAGTTATAAAAAATAAAATATGTTGCTGATTTTTTTCATTGAAAAAAAAAAAAATAGAAATGTAAAAGCTCACCATTAAAAAAAAAAAAAAAATTGCATGAACAGTAACTTTTTCGAGTTACTATTCATCTCGAAAAAGTTTGTCGAGTAGAATAGTAACTCGACAAACTTTTTCGAGTTAAATAGTAACTCGAAAAATTTACTGTTCACATTTTTTTTTTTTTGTATGTGGACTTTTTCATTTTGATTAATTAGTGACCATTTATATATTTTAATAATTAGACACATAAAATTAAAATTTCGTGTACTTGCAACATACATGAATTATTTAAAGAGATAAATGTTATATTTGATAGATACTAAGACACATGTATCGAGATAAATGTGTTCATTGAAAATTCTATAATAAGCCATGTAACGTTCACATAAAATTAAATGATTTAATGAACTTGCTACATGAATTATTTAAGTAGATGAATGTAGTAATTGATAGATGCATATGTTGAAATAAACATATTCATTGAATATCCTATAAAAAGGCACACAATCTGACAATGGTACACATTTTGTAAGAGGAGTCAATCCAAGAATAAAGTTTGCCTTGAATTATTTTTGCCATTTTAAAGTAAATCTCAAATTTTCTATAAATTGACATTCTTCCGAAATTATCTAATATTAAATAAAAAGTGAAAAAATATACAGGGAAAGAGGGTCATAATATAATTAATTTTTGTTTACATCTACTCTAATCAAATTTTAATTTATAACATTATTAGTAAGAATGTTATAATTAAATGTTATAAAAAATAAAATATGTTGTTGATTTTTTTTATTGAAAAAAAAAAATTAGAAATGTAAAAGCTCATTATAAAAAAAAAAAATTTTTTTGGCATGAACAGTAACTTTTTCGAGTTAAATAGTAACTCGAAAAAGTTACTGTTCACATTTTTTTTTTTTTTTTTTTTGTATGTGGACTTTTTCATTTTGAATAATTAGTGACCATTTATATATTTTAATAATTAGACACATGAAATTAAAATTTCGTATACTCGCTACATACATGAATTATTTAAAGAGATAAATGTTATAATTGATAGATACTAAGATACATGTATCGAGATAAATGTGTTCATTGAAAATTCTATAATAAGCCATGTAACGTTCACATAAAATTAAATGATTTAATGAACTCGCTACATGAATTATTTAAGTAGATGAATGTAGTAATTGATAGATGCATATATTGGAATAAACATATTCATTGAACATCGTATAAAAATGCACACAATCTGACAATGCTACACATTTTGTAAGAGGAGTCAATCCAAGAATAAAGTTTGCCTTGAATTGTTTTTGCCATTTTAAAGTAAATCTCAAATTTTCTATAAATTGACATTCTTCCGAAATTATCGAATATTAAATAAAAAGTGAAAAAATATACAGGGAAAGAGGGTCATAATATAATTAATTTTTGTTTACACCTACTCTAATCAAATTTTAATTTATAACATTATTAGTAAGAATGTTATAATTAAAAGTTATAAAAAATAAAATATGTTGTTGATTTTTTTCATTGAAAAAAAAAATTAGAAATGTAAAAGCTCACCATAAAAAAAAAAAAAAATTGCATGAACAGTAACTTTTTCGAGTTACTATTCACCTCGAAAAAGTTTGTCGAGTTGAATAGTAACTCGACAAACTTTTTCGAGCTAAATAGTAATCGAAAAAGTTACTGTTCACATTTTTTTTTTTTTTTTGGACTTTTTCATTTTGAATAATTAGTGACCATTTATATATTTTAAGAATTAGACACATGAAATTAAAATTTCGTGTACTCGCTACATACATGAATTATTTAAAGAGATAAATGTTGTAATTGATAGATACTAAGATACATGTATCGAGATAAATGTGTTCATTGAAAATTCTATAATAAGCCATGTAACGTTCACATAAAATTAAGTGATTTAATGAATTCGCTACATGAATTATTTAAGTAGATGAATGTAGTAATTGATAGATGCATATATTGGAATAAACATATTCATTGAACATCGTACAAAAATGCACACAATCTGACAATGCTACACATTTTGTAAGAGGAGTCAATCCAAGAATAAAGTTTATCTTGAATTGTTTTTGCCATTTTAAAGTAAATCTCCAATTTTCTATAAATTGACATTCTTCCGAAATTATCGAATATTAAATAAAAAGTGAAAAAATATACTGGAAAATAGGTTCATAATATAATTAATTTTTGTTTACACCTACTCTAATCAAATTTTAATTTATAACATTATTAGTAAGAATGTTATAATTAAAAGTTAGAAAAAATAAAATATGTTGTTGATTTTTTTCATTGAAAAAAAAAATTCAAAATGTAAAAGCTCACCTTCAAAAAAAAAAAAAAATAAAACAAAAAAATTTTTCTTTTTTTTTTTGCATGAACAGTAATTTTTTCGAGTTACAATTCACCTCGAAAAAGTCTGTCGAGTTGAATAGTAACTCGACAAACTTTTTCGAGTTAAATAGTAATTCGAAAAAGTTACTGTTCAATAATTTTTATTTTTTATTTTATTTTATTTTTTTTATGTATGTGGACTTTTTCATTTTGAATAATTAGTGACCATTTATATATTTTAATAATTAGACACATGAAATTAAAATTTTTTGTACTTGCTACATACATGAATTATTTAAAGAGATAAATGTTGTAATTGATAGATACTAAGATACATGTATCGAGATAAATGTGTTCATTGAATATTCTATAATAAGCTATGTAACGTTCACATAAAATTAAGTGAATTAATGAACTCGCTACATGAATTATTTAAGGAGATGAATGTAGTAATTGATAGATGTATATATTGGAATAAACATATTCATTGAACATCCTATAAAAAAGCACACAATGTGACAATGCTACACATTTTGGAAGAGGAGTCAATCCAAGAATAAAGGTAAATGCCTATTTTAATTGTAACTTATAAAAAGAATATATATATATATATATATATATATATATATATATATATATATATATATTGATTCTTAAACATATACTGCATTTATTTAGAATAATATGTAAAAAAAATTTGAAAAATATAAAAAATTTACCTTACAATTCAAAAGGTAAACTGAATTAAAATTGAAATTAAAAAAAAAAAAAAGTCGAGTTATCTGACAAATTTTTGTATTTTTTTTCTTTATTATATTTTGTTTAGAGTTACTCAACAAAATCAAAGCCAAATCTTAAAAAAAAAAAAAAATTAGCAAAGTCAACAAAAGCTGATTTTATAAAAATTTAATGCAAATATGTAGGACAAAAGGGTGATAGTTAGTCGAGTTATCTGACAAATTTTTGTATTTTTTTCTTTATTGTATTTTTTTTAGAGTTACTCGACAAAACCAACACCAAATCTTAAAAAAAAAAATAGCAAAGTCAACAAAAGCTGATTTTATAAAAATTTAATGCAAATATGTAGGACAAAAGGGTGATAGTTGGATGGTCAATACCCAAAAAAAAAAAGTTGGGGTACATTAGTTACAAATTTAAAAGGTTTGGACCAAAAGTGCAAATTAAAAAAAATGAAAAAATATCAAAATCAAAATGGACTACTTTTTAGAAGTCGTAGGACTTCATTTACATTTTTATTTTATTTTGTTGTTATTAGTTTTTTTTATTATTTAAAAAGGAGGACAAAATAAAATTTGCAACAAAATTCAAAGGTCGGGGATGACTAATGTTAAAAAAAAGTTAGGGGTAAATTTGTTATAAATAAAAAGGTTGTGGGCTAAAAGTACAAATTACTAAAAAAAAAAAACAACATATTCAAACAGGCAAAGTGGAAAAAAGAAAAAAAAAATCAAACATTTTACCACTTTGTCGAGGAGTGGCAAAAAAAAAAATTAAAAATAAAAAAATTTCAAAAACTTTGTAGAGTAACTCGACAAAGTTAAAAAAAAAAAAAAAATTAATGCTTTGTCGAGTTACTCGACAAAGTGGAAAAAAGAAAATTAATTTCAAAAACTTTGTCCAGTAACTCGACAAAGTTAAAAAAAAAAAAGAAAAAAAAATTCAAAAACTATGTCGAGTAACTCGACGAAGTAAAAAAAAAATAATGAAATTTTTTTTTTCTTTTTTTCTCAAGTAACTCGAGAAAGTTTGCAAAATTTTTTTCCCGAGTAACTCGAGAAAGTTTTTTTTTTTTTTTTTCACTTTCTCGAGTTAGTCGAGAAAGTCAAATTTTTTTTTTTTAATACTAACTTTGCCGAGTTATGAGACAAAGTGGGAAAAAAAGAAAAAAAAAAAAAAAATTTCAAAACTTCACTTAGTCATGGATTAACAAAAATTCATTTGATATAGAAAACGATTACCGAAAAATATGAAATTTTCAGGGAACATAGAATACTCATGTAACTACCACATATCAAAATATGATAGTCCGACGGCATGTTTCGGCTTACTAAAATGCTAATCGAAACATCCTAGTTAGTTTTTCGGATTCATGCTGTCACAGTTTACAAAATTGTTCATAAATTGAGTTATATAACATGAAATTATGTAAAACCAAATTGTCCATAAATTGAGTTATATAACATAACTTTTATATAATTTTTTTAATTTTAAGTCTTAAATCCAATTTGACAATTTTTTAACTTTTTTTTTTGTATCGAGTTATTCGATAAAGGGAAAAAAATTTAATTTTTTTGGTCGAATAACTCAACTAAGGAAAAAAAAATTGATTTTTTTATTTTTTGGTTGAGTAATTCGACAAAGGTTAAAAATAAATAAAAATTCCCGACGAGGCCTAATTATTTTATTTAATTTTTTTTTGTCGACTTTTTCCAATTTTTTTCCTCCCTATTCCATTAGGATGTTTCGGTAAACATTTTAGTAAGCCGAAACATGCCGTCGGAGTATCAAATTTTGATATGTGGTAGTTACATGAGTATTTTATGTTCCCTGAAAATTTCGTATTTTTCGGTGATCGTTTTCTATGTCAAATGAATTTTTTTTAATTCATGACTAAGTGAAATTTTGAAATTTTTTTTTTTTTTTTTTTTCTCCCCAATTTGCTTTATAACTCGGCAAAGTTAGTATTTTTTTTTTAAAAAAAAATTTCTTAAATGACTTTCTCGAGTTACTCGAGAAACAAAAAAAAAAAAAAAAAGAAAAAATTGGTTTGTGTGGCTTTCTCGAGTAACTCGAGAAAGCCATAATTATTATTATTTTTTTTATTTTGTGGACTCGAGAAAGCTTTAATTTTTTTTTTTATTTGGACTTTCTCAAGAAAGTCACAAAAATATTTTTTTTTTTTCGCTATCTCGAGTAACTCGAGAGAGTGTAAGGATTAATCTAATTTAAAAAAACAGTGTCAAAAATTGATGTCGAGTACCTCGACCAATTTATTTTTTAATAAATTATTGTTGAATAACTTGACAAACCAAAGACATTAATTTTATTATAAAAAAAAAATATTTGTCGAGTAACTTGAAAAAAATTCAAAAAAATGGTCAAATTGGACTTTCAACAAAATTTAAATATTGGGGATGGTCAATGACATAAAAATAAAAATTATGAGTAAATTAGTTAAAAATTTAGAAAGTTGGGACCAAAAGAACAATTTAAAAATTTTTTTTTTTTGAACTTTGTCGAGTTACTGGACAAAGTTCTTGAATTTTTTTTTTCCCACTTTGTCGAGTTACTCGACAAAGTGGTAAATGGTGAATTTTTTTTTTTTATTATTATTTTTTGGCCACTTTGGTAAAGTTGGAAATTATTTTTTTATTTTTTTATTTTGGCTTACTCGACAAAGTGAGAAGGAGTTTGAATTTTTTTTTTTTTTTTTTTGGCTTACTCGACAAAGTGGGAAAGAGTTTGAAATTTTCTTTTTTTTTTTACTAAAGTGGGAAAGAGTTTGAAATTTTTTTTTTTTTACTTCCTCGACAAAGTCTTTGAAATAAATTTTTTTTAATTATTTTGTATGGGCTTTTAGCTCAATTTTTTTTTTTTGATAAAAAATTATTTGATATAGAAAACGATCACCGAACAATACGAAATTTTCAGGAGACATATAATACTCAGGTAGCTACCACATATTAAAAATTGGTAGTCCGACGGCATGTTTAGGCATACCAAAATGCTCACCGAAACCTCCTAGGCAGTTTTTTGAATTCATGCCGTCGACAGTTTACAAAATTGTCCATAAATTGAGTTATATAAAATGAAATTATGTAAAACCAAAGCCAATGGTTAGGCAACCCATAGGGCTATCGTCTCCAACTGGAATTATGTAAAAATACTTAAGATATAAGGTGCAGTAAATTTTTGAGTTGGACAACATAAACTGCATCTTGGAAAAACATGAAGTTTTGCAAAACCTTTCAAGTTCACATCATTAACGTGTAACCAAAACATGGGAATTCACTAAAACTACCACAAAACCAAGGTCCACAAAAGTTTAAGAAGATATTTACTCTACTTAAAGTTTTTTGATTGGTTTAAAATATCGATTCCGGCACGCCGACGGCATAAATCCGAAAAACAGCCTAGGAGGTTTCGCGATGAGTATTTTAGTATGCCTAAACATGCCGTCGGACTACCAATTTTTGATATGTGGTAGCTACCTGAGTATTCTATGTCTCCTGAAAATTTTGTATTGTTCGGTGATCGTTTTCTATGTCAAAGAATTTTTTGTTACTCCATGACCAGGTGAATAAAATTTTCAAAATAAGGGCAGTGTTACTAAAATTTCTTCATCTGGTCATGGAGTAACAAAAATTTGTTTGACATAGAAAACGATAATCGAAAAATATGAAATTTTCAGAGAACATAGAATACTCATTTAGCTAATACATATCAAAAATTGATAGTCCGACGGCATGTTTCGGCTGACTAAAATGCTCACCGTAACACCCTAGGCAGTTTCTCGGATTCATACGGTCGCAGTTTATAAAATTGTCCATAACTTGAGTTATCTACCATGAATTTATGTGAAACCAAAGCCAATGGTTAAGTAACCCATAGAGCTATCGTTTCCAATTAGAATTATGTAAAAATACTAAATATATAAGGTGCAGCATATTTTTGAGTTGGTCAACAGAAAGTGCAGTTTGGAGAAACAATTCACCCAATCATGGAGCAAAAATAATTTCTTTGACATAGAAAACGATCGCCGAACAATATGAAAATTTCAAGGAACGTAGAATACCCATATAGCTACCACATATAAAAATTTGATAATCCGACGGCATGTTTTGACACACTAAAATGCTCACCGAAACATCCAAGGCAGTTTCTCGGATTCATGCTGTCGCAATTTACAAAATTGTCCATAACTTGAGTTATATAACATGAAATTATGTGAAACCAAAGCCAATGGTTAGGTAACCCATAGAGATATCGTCTCCAACTGGAATTATGTAAAAATACGTAATGTATAAGTTGCAGCAAATATTTAAGTTGGACAATAAAAACTGCATTTTAGAGAAAATGAAATTTACCAAAACCTTTAGAAATCGATTGTATTTCGTCCTTTGTTCCTCATAGCAACTGGGGATAAAAAAGCACCAAATTTGATGACTTATTAAGGGAAAAATGAATATATATCGACTATAATATATAAGAAGTCAATAATTGCGGCTAAAAGACACTAATATATGTATATTAAAACAAATAAAAGAAAAGAAAAGATGAAGAAGTCAAAAATTGCGGCCAAAGATATTAATTTAATATACAAAAAGTGACAAAAGATTAGGACAAAATTATGAGATTTGGACAAAATTAAGACTAATACAACATCAAAACGACGTCGCGTTGGTTGAAGGATGAATAGTAAACATGTGATAAACACTTATATTATAGTATATATATATATATATATATATATATATATATATATATATATATATATATATATATATATATATTAAAAAATGTAAGAATTTGTAACAATATGAAATATATAAAAATTTAAATGTAAATATATATTCGACGGTAAAAATTTTTCAATATAATGTTTGGAATGAAAATTCATAGTGTGCGTTTGAAGAGAAGATGAAGATGAAGTAATTATTTTAGAAAAAGTAAAATTAGAGAAAAGGAGAAGATAAAGTATGTATTATAAGTTTAGGGTAAATTTAGAAATAATTATTTTTGAGAGTGAAATTGGAAGATAATTTGAAAAACGGTAAAAACTACCTATTTAGAGTTCAAAAATACGCTCAAAATTACACTACACCATATTTTTTTTTTAGTTTTTAAACCACCCAAAACCATTACTCCAAAAAATTATCAAACATCTATTTTTCCAACCTTTCATAGATAGTACCACCTAAAACCGATCAAAACTGGTTTAAAAAAAAATAAAAAAGGACCGGCTTATTTGCACAAATGGTCCCTGACTGTTACACTTACTGCGGGTTGAGGACATATCTTTTCATTTTTGATAGTTTAGCCCCTATTTCAAATGTTTTTGGCAGTAATGGTCCTTTTCAACAATTTCCATCCAAATGACCGTGAAATTTGACGGTGGAAGTTTTTTTTATTTAAAAAAGGCTTATTTGCACAAATGGTCCCTGACTTTTGTAAAAAAAATTTGCAGCAAAAGTCCCTAATATTGTAGAAAGTGTTGAAAAGTCACATAACCTTACTAATCCTAACACATATGAACCTAAACTTTTTTGACAATTTTACCCCTAACTTAAATAAATTAAAAATAACTCACAAACCTTTTCAAAAATACAATTAAGTTCTAAATCTTTTTATTTTTTTACATATTTACACTTAAAATAATAAAAAGTGTGTCATCAAGTTTCAAAATTTTTAATTTTGTTCACCAAAGTGATATTTAAAATGTGTTTGATTAAAATCAGATTTTTTAGTAAAAGTGATTGAAAAATTGTGGGACCATAAAATGTGTGGTTAAAATTAATTGTTGACTTTGACTTTAACTTTTTAACAAAATCAAAATTGAAAACAAATGGGCTCTTAGAGTCTCTACAGATTTTGTCCAGTGGTATATTAATTAATAAAAAAATTATACCTATGATCAAAATTTGACCAATTTAAAATTTTAATTTATTTTTCATATCAATTACTAGAAGTGGTAAAATGGGCCAGCCCAGATAGTCCAGTCTTTGGGCTGGGCTGGTCCAATAAAAAATTGATTAAATAAAAATTAGGTCAATTTAGTCCGATACAACTAGTCAACCGGGCTGGCCCAATAATTTTTTTTTTTTGCCCAAGTCCCTACCCCACACTTCAAACACCCCACCCATCCCCTCTCCGTGAAATGTGGCTGCCATAGATGGGGTGTTTGAAGTGTGGGGTAGGGACTTGGACAAAAAAAAAATTATCAGGCCAGCCTAGTTGGCTAGTTGTATCGGACTAAATTGACTTAATTTTTATTTGATCAACTTTTTATTGGACTAGCCCAGCCTGGAGACCAGGCTATCTGGGCTGACCCATTTTGCCACCATGAAAAATAAATTAAAATTTTAAATTGGTCAAATTTTGATCAATGGTATAATTTTTTTGTTAATTAATAGACCACTGGACAAAATCTGTAGAGACTCTAAGAGCCTGTTTGTTTTCAATTTTGATTTTGTTAAAAAGCTAAAGTCAAAGTCAACAATTAATTTTAACCACACATTTTATGGTCACACAATTTTTCAATCACTTTTACTAAAAAATCTGATTTTAATCAAACACATTTTAAATATCATTTTGGTGAACAAAATTAAAAGTTTTGGGACTTGATGACACACTTTTTATTATTTTAAGTGTAAATTTGTAAAAAAAAATAAAAAGATTTAGGACTTAATTGTATTTTTGAAAAGGTTTGTGAGTTATTTTTAATTTATTTAAGTTAGAGGTAAAATTGTCAAAAAAGTTTAGGGTCATATGTGTTAGGATTAGAAGGTTATGTGACTTTTCAACACTTTCTAAAATATTAGAGACTTTTGCTGCAAATTTTTCTTTACAAAAGTTAGGAACCATTTGTGCAAATAAGCCTTTTTTAAATAAAAAAACTTCAACCGTCAAATTTCACGGTCATTTGAATAGAAATTGTTGAAAAGGACCATTGCTGCCAAAAACATTTGAAATAGGGGCTAAACTGCAAAAAATGAAAAGATAGGTACTCAACCCACAGTAAGTGCAAAAGTCAGGGACCATTTGTGCAAATAAGCCAAAAAAAACCCTAAGTGTTCGTTTCATTTTGCTAAAATCAACTTTTTTTAAAAATCTGATAAAAGTCAATAAAACTATACTTAAAAAATTGATAAAAAGTAATAACTCTTATATGGTGAAAATTAATTTTCAACTTACAAGCTTTTTAGCAAGTAAAATCAAATAAGAATATTTGTGTTCTAGGCTATAATTATGTTTGTACAAGTCCAGTGGTAAGAGAGTGTTTCAATGAATTAAAATACATCTCAACTTCATTAAATAATAAAATATAAATCTTCATTGTCATCTAAATGGGTGCTAAACAGGTGCTAAATAGCATTACTCATACACTTTTCAAACGAAGTTCTGATATCAGATAGATGAGTTGAGCTTCAAGACAAGCCAGATAGAAGAGTAATGCTAAAAATAGCAGGCATTGGACACTCCCATTATGTGTACCAGGGTTCAGACAAACACACTGTTACTCGTACAGAGGCAGGGTTTCGCAACTCAACTTGCTAATTTTGCCATCACTTCTTAACATGCCCACATTCCTGGCTTTGTTCCAACAAATTTTCAAATATTCATTGAAACTTCAAGTGTAGTAAATGAAGAGTTCAAGCAAATCCAGAAATTAAGGCTTCTAACCCTACTATTCTCATAAAATCTAAACATGGGTACAGCTTTTACCTAATAAAATATATGTATGTTTAGACGCTACACATGCAGGGTGATCAACAAATAACCCAGAAATGAAAGTAACCTGCACCACAATGAATTATACATGGCCACCTGAAGCTTTTTCCAACAGGTCTTGATTGACAACAGACATTCCTGAAGAATGATCAAACTGCTCTCTTGTCAAGAAAACTGAATGCGGTTGCTGGTAAGGTGGGCCCAAGCTTGACTTAAGTATCGAATGGGTAAGCACCATCTCCGGTTCTGTGAATGCTTCCATGTTGACTCTCTGCTTCTTTTCTTGTCTTTCGCTTGGGCTCTCAACTGGTGATGTCACATGACAGCTAGAATCTGGTGTTAGTGGCTCATGATGGGAGGAGAAGGATTCATCTACGGAAGGGCTCTTGGCTGGGACACATTCTTTGGCAGGATTTCCCCGAGTAGGAGACTCAGATGTTGGAGCAGGAGTTGTTGGGTCAATTTTATTATCAGAGTCTAGGCAATTGTCCCCTGTTACAGGAGCTGTAACCCCTGAGCCAGGCACTTCCGAAAGAACTCCACTAAGGCGTTGCTGTTCTTCAATTATCTTTTTCAGATACTTTCCTTGAGCTTCTATTCGCAACTGCAACTGTCTTTGGACCTGTTCATTTACCAAAGCATAACTTCTCATGTACAGTATAAACCATAAAGCCTCAACAGCGTCAAAATAAAAAAGCAAGCTTCAACAGTTTCATACACCCCACCCCACCCCCTTCGCAGTGGGAGCAAGTCTGACAATCAGTTAAAGTATCTAAATATTAATGTTGCTCAGTACATGCAAAATGGAAAAAAAAGAAATGACGTTGATTGGTTATATTGTGGATGAGCTTATGGTACATATTCCATACGAGGTTCCTCAGTCTATGTCCTGATGACATAGTTTTAATAGACAAGACTTTTGGGTGTGTGTTTGTGGGGTGGGGGTTAACTCATGAACTAAAATTTTGGAATACTTTGAATCCAAAAGTTTTAGGTTATATAAAACTAGGAAGGAATAAATGGAATGTGTCCTTTTAGTAATAATAGGAATAAGGAATAAATGGAATGCCCATACTAGGAATAAAGATAATAATACATTCACCACAATAGAGGACCATGTAGTCTTAAAGAAAATTACATAAGTACTTAGGTTCAATTATAAATTATAACGATGGAGGAGGACTAGAGGAGGTTTTAATGCATCTCAGTGGTTGGTTGACACACAGAAGTGCTACAATCTTATGTGATACTAAAATCTCTATAAGGTCAAAAAGGTAAGTTTTACAAAACCTTATTAGACGTGTTATGATTTAGTGTACTAAATGTACTAGATGTTGAGTTGTTGAAGGATAAAATATTCATAAGATGAACATAGGACACAAATGATGTGTGACAATACTAGAATGGACTAGATAAGAAATGAAAACACATGCCAACAAGTGGAGGTAGCACCAACGGAAGTTAAGAAGCTTAAATGTAATGGCGTCTCTTGCCTTAGACCTAAAGGAGCTTCTATTCACAAGACATTAGAAGAGAGAGGGGTAAACAATTCAAATGGTCACTAAACATATAGTCGTGTTTCAATTTTGTCACTCATCTTTAATTTGTTTCAAAAAAAATTCACCGAACATTCTGTTTTTCTCTTCCCTTTTTGCAGGTTGGTCACTCCGTTTGTCTCCATTACAAATCTCAATGGAAATTAGTGACTGAGATCAACGGGATGACCGACCTCAAACAAAACATGAAGTTTGATGACCATTTTGAAAAAATGATATGTTGGGTGACCAAATTGAAACAAGGCCCAAAGTTCAGTGACCCATTTGGGTTTTTGACACTGGTTCTTTTTTTACAACTAATTTTTTAATTTGCAAAAGATATATCAAGAAATATTTCGTTATGAAAGCTGCAGGAAAAAGATTGCCTGGAGACAAAATTAACACAACAAATAGTATACCTCCAACTGCTCGTGCAGTCGCTTTTGGACCTCCATCTGCAGCTTGAGTGCTTCTGTGATTTGCATTCCACTGCAAGCAAAAAAGAAATGAGCACTTGATCAAAGAAAACAGACCATTATAAACAATATCTTAAACACAAATACTCAAAATCGGAAAGGGATATATGTCTTAATTCTTAAATAGTTGTAAGGTTCAAGAAACAAATTACACGTTGTATGAGTCCACAAGACAGCAAAAATGTGTGACAAGAAAAAGGAAATCGTACTTACGACGAATCATCCAAACTGGAAAGCACATCTCCAGATTCCCTCTTTTCAGCCTTTTTTCCTTGTATGTAGAAATCAAGACAAAATGAACCAGTAAGCCAAGTTTCAAATACTATTTACTCCAAGATATGCTACAGAGTTCAGCACATTCTGGGAAACATAGATGATAATAACAGCAACATCTACATAAATTACAAAGCAACAGATTAACCTACCATCAGATGAAGATTCTGGAAGATACTTGGCAAGTCGATATTTCTGTTCCAAATTAAAAAAGTAGTGTAAGCAACCAAGCAGAGAAAACAGACGTAGAAAAAGACAATTTGAAAGGAATATACACCTGTAAATGGCTTTTTACATGGTAAATAGTTAGCCCTTGAACACCCATAACTCTGAGAACACCTTTTGGAGTAGCTCCTGAAATAGGGAAATAACAACTCAGATATATTCTATGTTTCAGATATATTCAATGTTAATGAGCACGTTAATGAAGAGTGGTATAGGAATTTCCCACTTAAGTCACAGAAATCTGCCAACATGGTATTCCAGAATGTCTGTTATAAGTTAAGTTGGTTCTAAAATGTTTTTTATAAAATTCAATATTTTCTGATCACAAAATGCAGATAATATTAAGACTATTTCTTTTCTATTTTAATGAGAGTTTCAATGAAGAGTAGTCTAGGAGTTTCTAAGGTAAGTCGGCTCCAAAATTTTTTATATAAAATTTAATATTTTCTGATCACTAAATGCAGATAGTATGAAGACTATGTTTTTTCCAACATGCAAGAGGACTATCAAGCAAAAGCCATTCCCTTCAGAAATAACAGTTTGGTCCTAGGGATTCTTTTACAAAATGTCGAATAATCTATTGCCAAAAAACCTTGCAAGGCATGTGTGGGAATTTTGACTAGCAAATAAATGGAAAAAAAAAAAAAACAGAAATAAAACCTTCAATTTGTGCATACTCAGAGTACAGACAATAGGCATCCTTCTATCTTTCCCTTTTCTGGAATAGTTATCAAACAAAACCTCTTTCGACACCATGACCACAACTTTGAATAAAGTAACACTTCTTCAAACTGAATCTCCAAAAATAACACCGTTACCGTCTGCTTATCTTTCTGTTTGTCTTTCTCTGTGTCATTCTTCAGTCCTCTAGGGTTCTTTTAGTTTTATTATCATTTGCTATTTTGTGTTTTTTTTTTTTTTTGTTTGGGGGTGGAGGAGGTGGTTTGTTTACAAGGCAGAGGGAAATTGAATGTGAAAACAACTTACGATCCGGCCCACCAAGCTGCGCTACAGCATCAACAAATCGTTCATGAAGCTCGTGTGTCCAACGAAGCCGCTGCTTAGAAGCCAGACTAGGATTGTTGTTGACATTGTTACCTCCACTGCTAGGATCCATGGTGCTGGCACCGCAGTCTAATGGCTGACTGCAAACTGCTGGATTGCTATGAACTAAGCTTGAGCCAGGAATGCTTTTTGCTTTGAACATAATTCATTACTCTATGGCAAGAAATAAAAATAACAACATCAAAAATATACTACCACAGGAATGCAAATAACACTGAACAAACTATATGTACTGAAAACAAATACTTCCAAGTTAAAGGCGTATGTGCTTTCCCTATAAATACACTGATGCAAGGCTATGATTGACAAAGCACGCATTTTGGAGGACACCCACCATAACTATTTTTTACATTGGTTCGATAGAAACAATTCACAAAATAATATACACAGGTACTAACGTCTGCGGGAGGGTGTTTTGTAATTTTCCCCCAGTAGAAGTGTCCTGAAAGGCCTAATCAAGCTTCTTTATATAGAGCTGACCTACAGTCATTTGAATAGTGCAAGTAACAATATTGTATTAATAAGTTGAACAAACACAAAATACAGTCAGATATTTTCAGTACATAAGCACCATGGAGTACATATATATATAAAGTCTAAATATTGCTCATAAATAACATGTAATGGGTCATCAAAAGTAGACGGAAATTATCATAAATTGCACTCATCCGATACCGCTAAACGAAAAAAATAACACTGATATCGCTAAATAGTACACTTTTGCATCATCACAACCACAAGCTATCACAAAACACCTATTGACTTGAAGACAAAATTCTTGTACGGGTCCAAAGTTTCTGGAAAGCTTTGGGAGACACACAGTTGCATCAGAATCAAGTGTACTTTTTAAGACTCGAAATTACAAAATATTAGACGCGGACAAGAGTAATATAAGAGGGGAAAAGCAATTGTATGCTAGGTCAAGTAAAATCAGTCAGTATATGACAGAAAAACTCCTAAAAAACAAAATTAAGCATCATTAAATTCATCAAATTAGGGTTACAGAGCTACAAAGTGAGCATTTCTGTTTTTCCCGAGAAGAAAATTCTGCAGAACCCCTCAAAATTCATGTTCTTCGACAGTAGACCAAATTCCAAAAGCACAAACAAAATATATAATTTCAAAAAAGTGGTTCAAATTGAAACAATACAAAGAGAAGAAAAAAGAAAACGATACCCAGATCTATGAAATTGCGGTCGTGTTTCTTCAAATCTGTCAGATACTTTGAATTAGACTCAAATCATACTGTCAATTTCGATTTCAGTACACAAATTTTTTCGTGGGAATATCAATATTAATTAATCAAATAGCTGTATATACATCCATCCGTGTTGATGTTATGTTGGGTACTTGGGTGGATAATAAATGAAACACGCACGTGTTTTCTATTGCTTAATATATATAATATTAGTAGATCAAATTTATCATCTTGGAATTGATAGTGGGGAAGTTATTACAACTCCCACTGGACACGTGTTCACTGGAAATTATAATAACTCCTTACGGTGGGAGTTAGATCACCCCTGTTTATTATATATATATATATATATATATATATATATATATTTTTTTTTTTTTTTTTTTTTTTATATTCATAATTTACAATTTATTTTTTATTCATATATTAGTTCACGATTTATAATATAAATATTTAAAAAAATAATTTCAATTATTTTGTTCAAAAAAGTAGCATTGGCCAGGGGCATTATGGTGAATGTATTTGTTTATTTCGTTCATTTCTGTACGTTATTTTTTGGAAAGTATTTATTTATCTGTTTATGTAGATGCCTATGCAACTATGAGCACGTGTGATATGCAGGAAATCAGAAATGTGTGGCCGAATCTTTTACTTTAAAACCTAATCATCATTTCTGTACGGAATCCTCTATTTTTTTTTAAAAAAAAATTTACCATGTCCTAATTTCAAGTTAATTTATAACTTGCTAAAAGTCTGTCTGATAGAGATTATAAATCAGTTTATTTGATCAAAATAGTTTATTTGGTCAAAAATAGTTAATTTGACAAATTTTTTTGTCTTAGTAGCCGTCATTTTTTACTATTCTTGTATCCACTTTTTATTTACACATTTCGTAGGACTCACTACTTATAATCTATAAATTTTGTTTTCCAAACACACTCTTAATTAGTTGATTTGGTAAATGATTTTAATAAACTTAACTAGAAAAAGGTGTTCAATATCAATTTTGAGCTAGTCATAACTAAGAGCATCTCCAATACAACCGTGGATTGCTCTAAAAAATGTTCCAGGTCATTCTAAATTGCTTACATGGCAAAGAAAAAAGTGGAGAATGTCTAGCACACCGTCCATATTTTGATGATGTACTAGACGTCTTCCATTTATTTAATGTCTATCGAAATGTATGTTAAGTCTCTTTTATTTTAATTTATCTCCATCGAAATGTGTGTTAATAATTCTTTAATTAATTTTTTTTTTAATTTATCTACCAATATCTCATGTACACGTGAACTACAATTTTTCTAATCCACATCTTCATTGAAGATGTTATTCTTCACATTTCTATTTTATTTGCCACATATACAACAATTTACATTGTTGCATTAGAGATGATCTAATCGAATGATCCTATAGTCTTCTCCAAAGTTCGGTTGCAGCATGATTTACCATCCACGTCACCATTTCAGTCTAATTTGTCGTGTAAATTTGATTTTCTAAGTACTAAAAATTTGTAAATGAAACAAGGTTTATGAATTGTGCTATTAATTTACTACAATTCAGCGGAATTACGTATCATAAAAGATATGATCATATGCACGGCTAAAGTGAAGGAATCGGCCACAAATTTTCTCATATCACACGTAAACAAAGTTGCAAACAAATAAGCAATTTCAAGAAAGTAACGTACAAAAATGAATCTAATAAACAAAGACATTTTAATTTATTCACTATAAAACGCCTTGAACCCACCTCATATTGATAATTGAAAGGGTAATTATATTTATACGAAAGTTTTTATTATCTATACCACGTTTTAATTATAATGTAAGTCTCTTAACCTTTGACATTTTTAGCATTTATATCTTTAACTTTTTTCGTAGCATTTTTATCATTAATTTTCAATTTAATTTTCACATCTTGTTTCTGATGACGATTTTTGTCCAAATATTCTGCTAATGTGTATTGGAATGATGGACAAATATTTTTTCAAACTTTTGTATTTGTTACTTATTTTGCATATTTAAAAATACGAGATGTAAAAATATGCCATCCTAATTGATTTTTTGGACAGAACCATCGTCAAAGACAAAGATAGATGTGCAAATTAATAGATTGATGATAAGAATGTGATAAAAAAAATAATTAAGGACATAAATGCAAAAAAATAAAAATAGTTGGAATAATTAAAATATGGTGTAGTTAAACAAAAAAAAAATGTAATTACCCTTTTAGAAATTGACAAATAACTTTCCAAATATAAGACTTCAGAGCCCTTTCCCCCATTCCAAATTTTAGAGAAATGGGTAGGGATTGGACCCTCAAGAAGATTGCATTTTTGAGGGGTTCTGCAGTATCTTTTTACCCTAAATGTATGACTTTAATGGCACTCAATTCTATTTCTTCTCGAGTGTTTTGTTATATATAGACTGATTTGGCTTTTCTTAGTTTTGATAATCATACGATTGCTTTTACTCTTCTCCGGGTCTAATGTTTTGTAATTTCGAGTTTTAAAAAACACACATTCGTTTTGATACAGCTTTAGCTTAAAAGTTAAAGAAGAAACCAAAAATTGGCTTCTTTCAGCATTAAGAATGCGCATGACGGCAAAAAAGCTACTTAAAATCTTAGTAAAACATGGGCTTCCCAGAATCTTCGGACCCATAACAAGCATTTTGTGTTTTGTCCGAAGAATATTTGAGTAATCAGTAAGAGTAAGAATCCATAAGGATGTTCTCAATTCAGACACCTTTCATATAAAACTATACATTGCACCCCTCCTTATCCTAGTCTAAACTAGACCTTATTGGGTCGTGAACAAGAAACAGCTTCTGCTGCAAGAACTATAAAGGTGATTTCGTCGACTTCAAATAATTGATCCACTGGGAATTAAAGCATCCTTTATCACAGTAACAATACCACTCTTGATGAAGTACCCATCTGTCTCTCTTGCTGCCTCTTGCACATCGTTGCTGTTAATGATCTGTAACAATAATAATTGCAAGCATTGAGCAGCCTGCGGTTTCTTAAGCTACGTAACAACTATTAAAAGAAGCACAGAAAGAGAGATTCAGGCGAAAATTCTTTTAGGTACTTGTGGGTGAAAACAAGCCAGCAAGTCTTCATGCCTCTCCGAAAGTGGTGTTTAGTAAACGTCCTCTCTGGTCTAGGATAAGATATGTTTAATATAATCATAATTAAAAAGAAATAAGAAATCTAATACCTTCACATTGTCTCCAATGCGAGCATTCTTGTCAATTATTGCTCTCTTGATGTGAGAATTCTTCCCAATACCAATTGGGACGCTACCTTTTGCAGCCAAGAGTCTTCTGTCTGAATCAGTCTGGTGCAGAAAGCATTAACAGTCTTAGTTCTAGAACGTTAAAACAATCCTGTAAACTATTGAATTCACACGTGCAAGCAAATATAACATGTCCTAACCCATTGGAGATGCCAAGAAAAAGAACCGATTGTCAATAAATCGGGAGACAATTACCTCATAATAGTCAGCTCCCATCAATAGAGTGTCTTCTATTATTGCACCCTCTGAGATGCAGGATCGCAGACCGATTACAGAATGGTGAATCTTACAGTTCTGCAAATTTAAGAATGAGCCAATTAAATCAGCTAGAATCTCTCTATTATGATCAAATAATTTGTTTAGTGAACTTTGTCTACATATGTCCATTTGGAACAAATGGATCTTACCTTAATGACACACCCCTCACCGATAACACTGTCAGTAACATCAGCATCAAGCATTTTTGAAGGCGGAAGGTACCGGGGTTGTGTATAGATTGGAGAGGAACGGTCATAGAAACTACAGCACATGGGACACAATGACATGTCAAATGTTAAAAAAAAAAAAAAAAAAAGAAACGTGGTAAATTGGAGCAAATTGGAGGGGGGAGGGGGGAGGGGTTAAGGAAATTTTGCCCCTTCTCACAAGACATAAAGAAAGCTGACCTGAAGTCTGGTATCGGCTTCTTAGTGATCCCTAAATTGGCATTGTAGAAAGCCTCGATAGTACCAATGTCTTCCCAGTAACCATCATACAAATAGGCTTGAACCTGATAAACACCAAATACAAAACAAAAATAGGATAAAGAAAAAGCAACTACGATTCATAAACAGGGTTACCAATATCTTCCAGTAACCATAATAGAAATAGGCCTGAACCTGATACAATTAGGGTTAATATGCGTCGAACAAAATAGTGATTTATTTAATATGACTTACCCTCATTCCAATTGAAGTAGCACCTGGAATAACTTCACTTCCGAAATCATTGGCTCCAGGGAATGTGTCTCTTAGCAAGCTCAACATCGCATCCTTGCTGATAACATAAATGCCCATACTTGCAATATAAGGCATTTCCTTTGCTCTCTCATCATCAAGACCTAAAATGGTGGTATCAACCTACAATGAAAATGGACAAATGAAAAAGAAAAAGAAATTACAAGATTGGATTTCTCAACAATCAAAAAGCAACTGTAATAATACAAAGGTAAGTTTCCACTTAAATTACTCAATCCCTGATACTAAAACAAATAAAGCACAGAAATAATTTGTGTTTACAGTTTTACCTTCATTGCCTTCAATTGTTCTCCTTTTGGCTTCTCAGCGAATTCTACAATCCTTCCTTCCTCATCAATCTTCATTAGACCAAATGCAGTGGCACGTTTTTCATCCATTGGTAGTGCAGCAACTGTTATATCAGCATCTGTTTCTCTGTGAGCTTGGACGAATTTTTCATAATCCATGCGGTACAAATGATCCCCAGCAAGAATGAGATATTCAAGAACATCATGTTCTTCAAAAAGCCATAGATACTGCCTTACAGCATCAGCCGTGCCCTAATATGTCCCAGAGTAAAAGTGTCAAATAGACGAGTTCTTACATTTCGGAAGCTCATGTTTTTGCAGGCTAGGGAGAGAGAGAAGTTGAATAATATACCAGCTTATGACAAGGTGGTGTCAGGAGAAACTAGAGACAAGAATGCAGTTGACAGGAACATCAATGATTTCAAGAATAAAATACCATAGAATTGTTATCAACTTGCATTTTTAACCCGATTATAGTTAAGTTTTGAACAAAGTTGTATCAGTTGATAGATGCCACAGCACCACCAACTTGGGTTGTTATATTATTCTTCCCCTAGAGGGAAAGTCATACTCAATCGGCTAATATCTTCAAATACCATAGGAAAATTTCATTTAGGAGAACATATCTTCTGAACTTCTCTTTAGCTCATCCTGAAGTGCTAAATAAGCACATAATTATGGGTCACTTGAGAATAAGACTGAATATCTGTTGGGAATGAGGCTTAACCAAGCCCAAGTTTATTGGCGATGAGGCTTAGCCTGTTTTTGGGATGGTAAGCAATGAAAAGAATACTTCAAGAGACATCTATATGTATTACATGATTGTGTACGCATCACTAGAGGATCTTCTGCTGAAGAAGTCTTACAATTGATGAATTACATTTTAGTGTTTCCCTCTATGTTTCTTATATAAGAACATATAAGCACAGCAACTTTACAGCTATTATATGAGGAAATATAAATGAATTGTGATATCTTGAAAATTTCACTTTCATGTAAACGTGTTAAGATGGGTAAACATGCATGTAACACTAAGAGCATGTCTGGTGAATAGTGCTGAACAATCAGTATCATAAGATTTTAACTTGTTTTCTAACTTAGTTATGTCTAGTAGTATCCAATCCTCCCTAACACGCATGCCAAAAGTGAAAATATTCTAGATTTACAGCCCAATACACCATAAACAACAGATACAAATATTTCCGACAATATAAGTTCCACTGAAGAACAACACAAATAAATTTCACTATAATCTTGACAATCCAGAAAAATGGGCCTATCATGAATACCTCGACACTATAACCTGGAAATGTCTCATCCTCTCACCTGGAACCAGTTAGGGTTTTCTGGGCTTTGCTGGGCAGCAAGAACTTCAACAAACCCTTCATTCTTATACCCACCCATGTTACTTGCATAGGCACGTGATAGGTGACGATTCAGAGATGCAGAATTAAACTGAGTGAGGACATAGATCTTTGATATGTTGCTATTCAAGCAATTGCTAACCGGAATGTCAATCAACCTATAATTTGCACCCAAAGGGACAGCTGGTTTTGCTCTTTTCTTGGTAAGAGGATAAAGCCGAGTTCCAGCTCCACCTCCAAGAATGATGCCCAGAACACTCTGAATGAACAACATCAACATAATCAGTTCCAATGAAGGTAAAAGAAATGCAAGACCTGTTCTTAGAAAATAGTACAAGCACATGCCAGTATTTATAAATTTGATAATGCGCTCGTTTAAATTATTATAGCAAGGAAGGGAACAATGTGATCATATTTACATATCTTCCACACTAGGAAGTGTGTGTACAACCACCTTAGAAATTGTCAGGAGAAATAAAAGCATCTCAGTTGCAGAGTTCAGGTTGTCTAACATCACCAGAAACAGAGCTGCAGAATCTGGAGGTTCTAGGAAACTGCTTAGATTTGGATGAACACAATTTATGAAGAATGCATAGCCTTAATTATGGAATACCACATGTATTGACAACATAGGGAACCATTCTTGTTAGGTAGGAGATGTCTTGATTGTTTGGAGTGATTTAAGTACGGATCTCTTAAACTTAATATAGTTATCACTCACATTTCTCATACTAATAGGTATTACCATAAAAATTCTACTTAAGGGATTTCGTTGTAGTGATGCCATCATGCATATATTGAACTGAATTTTCAAAACCATAATCCACAATCTGATGAGGATTCCAATGAGAACAGTATACTGGTACAAAACTGGAAATAGAACTCGAGGCTACTTCTGGCCATTCCTACATTTCTACTTTATTAAACACATATATAAGTATAAATGAGATTCACTAGAATCATAGGCGGATCATTAGGGAGCAGATGCCTCCCGAGTTTTTAAAATTTGTATGTTTTCTCCTTATAAAAAGTCTAAAATTTGACGCTATTTTTAAAATGATTTGCCCCTCAACTTTGTTGCAAAGAGAAAAATAATTATAATATAGCAATCCTAAATATATGTCAACCTCTGTGGCCCCCTAGTTATATATCCTAGATCTGCTGCAAACTACAGCAATTAATATCTTGAGCTGCTCGTGTCATTCTTTACTAATTTAATAACATATTAATTAAGCGAATCAGAAGTACAGCACGTGCATTTCAAGAACATCAACTCAAACTATATACTCCCAAATCCCAATCAGAAAAATTATGCATAGAAGTAAATGCTCAAAAACATAAAAGGAATTCAAGAAAATAACACTTAACAATAAATCACAAGAGAGAGAGAGAGAGAGAGAGAGAGAGAGAGAGAGAGAGAGAGAGAGTACAGCGTTGGCATCAGGATCAAGGCAAGTCTGAGAAGAACTAGAATCCGAAACAGCTTTGGGAGAGACCACCCGAGTAACAGGCAATCTGCGGCTACCATTACCTCTACGGCTGCTTTCTTTGAGATTGAAATCAATAGCACCACCAAACAGCTCCGATTTGGAGGAAGCAATGGTGGTCTTGAACCCACCACAATGCACTTTATTTTGCCCACAAAAATACTTGAATCCAACAAGAGATGATGATGAGACTGCCGCCATAACCATTGGCAATTCTTTGCCACCTCCCAACAGCAAGCTAACTACTATACTAATGTATGTAATTCAATATTCCAGTCTTTGCACTAGATTTAGTATTGAGATTGATGATTGGGTACAATATACTGAAATGATTAAATTAATACTATTGTGTTATTGGGAGTGTGTGTTGAGGAATGAATTGAAGGAAGATCTTTTAATAACGACTCTGAGCTATCGGGTGATACACGCCACTTGTTTATTTTGTTTTCTTTAGGTCTCTCAAGTATATTCTTTATTTTCTTGCAATTTTGATGTGTCATGACTCATATGTTGAAGTAGAATTTTTTACTTTATGCAATTGAGATTTGGTATATATTGTGGGCCAAGAAATTTATTAACTCAACCTCAATGCATTAATCATTCTAATGAGTGGATATAGTTTAAATATCGAGCCAATATATCTAGGAGTGGGTATGGATTGTGTTGAGTTGGTTCGGTTTCGGGTTCAAACCGAAATTGAACCGACCATTTTGGTTTGACTTTTCTCCCAAACCGAACCAAACCACCTTATTGGGCAAACCGATCCAAAAGTTCGATTTAGTTTAGGCGATTTGGGCTTGAATGGTTTGGGCTTGCATTTGTATTCTAAAAAAATAACAATTACTCCCATTTCAAAATTTCTTTTGGACATGCAACAAATTATTTACAAAACATTTAAATATAACTCCCATTTACAAATTAACCAACATTTACAACTTTTTTTTGGACATGCAAGTTATTAATTTTTGGACATTTACAACCGGGTTTAATTTAATTTTTGTTCTTATAAATTATAATTCGGTTTGGTTCGGTTCAGTTCGGTTCGGGTTGGTTTGGTTTATTTATCACGAACCGAAACCAAACCAAACTAAACCGCCAAGGTGTGAAAAATCGAACCAAACCGACCCGAATCGGTTCGGTCGATTTGAGTGGTTTGAGCGGTTTGAATACCCACCCCTAAACATATCCATATAAAATTTGATTAATTGTACTTAACATCTTAATTCCAGCGTTGATTCAATTTCTTGATTACGAGCGAAATCTCGAATATCGAGAAGTAAACTCTTACTAATTCTCTAACCCGAGTTAGATTATTATTGATTTAGTGAGACTTGACAATAGTCAAGAAACTCGAAAATCGTTGAGATAGAGTTAAAAAGTTATTAATCGTAATCAACCTTTCAACTTTTATCGTATATCTCAATATACCATTTGTTGAAAGGAGTTGAGGAAAAAAAGGCTGGGAATTCATGGTTCCATTTGAGAATCATTTAAAAATGATGGATTGGGAAAAGGCTCGCATTGCCATATAAATATAGTTAAGTGTCAAAACCATAAAAAATATTCGCCTTTTTATTTTTATTTTTTCTTATATTCTTTTTCATCGTATTCCCCTTTTTCTATAAAAAAAAATCAATTTGTAATTAAAATTCTTATAAAATTTTATAAATAAAAAAATAGATTAATAAGTAACTAAATTCTTATATATTAATTAGTTGTTAGTTTAATAACTTTCAAAAGGTTTAGATGACGATAAAGATTAATCTTTTATAAATATAATTTTCATTTTTAATTCCTCTCTCTCTTTTTTCCCCTGTTGCATGGATGAATTGTGGCACAATGTGCAACTGTGCAAGGACACCTATTTTCTTTTCTTTTCTTTTTTTATTTTATTTTATTTTTTTTTGATAAAACTTCGTTTACTTTATTTACTCTGTAGAGTGATATTTTGATGAATATACACAATAAATATTTTTTTCAAAGTTCGTAAAAGTCAATAGAAATTTTCAAACTCTACAAAAGTCATATACTTATAAAAGTATTCTAAAGTCTTAAGAGGTGTGGTGTATTTAATCTAAACTTTTAAAAATTTTGATTGACTTTTTTTAAGTTATTAACTTTTATGAAAGGGTGGTTATATTCACACTACAATTTGTTATTAGCGCACCACATTTTAACTGTACTTAAGATCTTTAACTTTTGTTCATTGTTGCAATTAAGTTCTTAACTTTTTATCATCGAATTCTTATATTTAACTTTCATTAATTAGCACATTTCATCATTAATGATGGTTTCTGTCGAGATATTTTACTTACGTGCTTTGAAATGAGGAAAAATATTTTATCGTACTTTTGTATCTATTGTTTTTTTAAAATATGACAGATAAATAAGTATTTTTACGAATTCCCAACAAATGTTTTAGATGAAAACCGCTGTCAAACACAAGGTGTGCTAATTAATAAAAAGTTGAGAATAAAAATGTGATAAAAAAAGTTAGGGAAATGAGTGCTATAATGTTCATAGAATAAGGATGTTAAATATAATCAAAATGTGGTACAAAATAAAAATTGTCGTGTGAATATGATTACCCTTTATGAAATTTATTAACTTTTATTGAATTTTATAAATTTTAATAGACTTCTACAACTTTTATATATTTTCATTTTGAAACACTTTTAGGAAATTTTGTAGACTTTTAATTTCTCAATTAAAAATCTTGAATACTAAAATATAATGTCTCACCGTTGAATGTTCAAAACTTATTGTCCATTCGATTTCTAAACTTAGGGCCTGTTTGTGATTGACTTTGGAGTCCAACTTCTGATTGTCAAACAATCATAAGTTGTTTTAGGCTTTTGATAAATTTTAACAAAGTGATTCTAAAAAAATCTGTATCATCTAGCAGCAGATTTTGAGAGGCAGTAAAAGAGTAGCTTTTCAGATTATGATTTTAACTTTTATATCTATCTATTATTAAAATACCAATTTTGACCTTAATTAATTAAAATAATTCTTTTTATGTCACATATTTATTAGTAATCTAATTATATTGTATCTCTACAAATAATTTAAATTTAAATTTAAATTATTTTTGTACAATATCAGTATGCTTTTACTTTTTAAAATTTTAAAATTTTAAGATTTAATAATATATTATTTTTATTTTGAAATAATTATGGTAAATGCACTGCCTTAAAATAATATTTTATAATATTACATATTGTTATAAAAGTAAAAAAAAATTTACAATACTACTCATGATAATAAAAATACAAAATAATATTATTATAATCAATGTCTATTTTAGTAATTTTATACAATCACATCAATAAATCACTTTTGTTACCAAACGTTTAAATACTGATTTTGAAACACACAACAATTATGAAATAAGATGTTACCAAACACTTATATGATTCTTTCTACAACTAATTTTTTCTGCAGCACAACAAAAACTGATTCTCTTAAAATCACATCAATACCAAAACAAACATTATTCTACTTGATAATACAAATACAAAGACAGGTGTACTAGTATGGAATTACAAAAATACATTTGGACTAATTATATAGGTTGTTTAATGTCAAACAATTTTGATCCAAATTTTACAAAACTTACGAGTATGACCCACCGTTAGATGTTCTAAACCTATTTTTAATTTGATTTCATTATGTATTAATCATCCAAATATTTTTTTGGAATGAAAAAGAAGAAAGAAAAAAATTTGTTAGAAGAATATTAAAAAGAGACAAAAAAACACATTGAAGATAGGGAGTGTTAAGAATTGAGCTAAGATCAGCTAGCACTCAGCCTCACCATTGCAGCACAGGTGGAACATTGCTGTACAGCTGGAAATAAGATTCTGGTGTATTCAGCATTTACAACAAATTCAGTTAGCAGCATACATGATTCCTTGTATTTAGGATGTAGCTGGATTCTTGTTATATATGTGTCATTTAATTATTGGTAGTTGATATAGAGATTATTCTTGTAATCTGTATATATGCATATGCTGAATGAATGAGAATTAAGCTTGCTGGAACAAATTATTTTCTCTTCAAAGTTTCACTTGGTATCAGAGCCACAATGGCCAATGCCGATTCCACCAGCAATACACCAAACCCTCAATCAGATTCAAGCTCCTTGATACCTCCATTGTTGGGAGGTAATCAACTTTCACCATTTTGGATGAATCTAACTCAAACACCCTCAGTAAAACTAGATAAGAACAATTTCCTTTTATGGCAGAACATGATTCTGCCGATCATTAGAGGGCACAATCTTGAAGGTTTCATACTTGGGACAAAGGAGTGTCCATTAGAATTTCTTGGTACACAAACCACCACCAAAGAATGAGCAAATGTTGAAATGACTCCAAATCCTGAATACAACAAATTGATGTCAATTGATCAACTACTAATGGGCTGGATTTATTCTTCAATGACTCCAAAAATAGCTATGAGAGTCATGGGATGCTCAAACTCTCATAAACTTTGGAGTGCTGTGAAGGAAAGCTATGGGATCCTCACTAAATCCAGAATCACTTTTCTTACTGGAGAACTTCTGAGGACCAGGAAAGGATCAATGACCATTGATCAATATATAAATACAGTCAAACAGCTGGCTGACAATTTGGAGATAGCAGGTAAAACTATAACTCAATCTGATCTTGTGAATCAAGTCTTGGCTGGACTAGATGAGGAATACACGCCTATAGTTGTTTAGATTAACATCAGAGATTCAACACCATGGTATGAGTTACAATCTGTGCTAATGACTTATGAAAGTAGACTTGAACATTTAAGTGTTGTTAGGAACAACTTGAGTAGTATAAATCTTACACATGCCTCTGCAAACTATGTTCAAAGACCAAGTTTGGGTAATAATAGAGCTGGAAGAACTGCAAATTATGGCAGATCTTCAAATTACATAGACCGTGGTAAAATCAGAGGCAGAAGAGGCAGATTCAATGAAGAAAATGGACCTTGTCAAATCTGTGGACTAAGTAACCATTCTGCCAGTTGGTGCTTCAATAGATATGATAAAAGATATATGGGAAGCAGACCCAATCAGCAGAACAACAACACTTCAACTCCAACTGCTTTTATTGCTTCACCTAACTCTTGCTAATCCAGCTTGGTTTGCTGATACTGGAGCTAGCAATCATGTTACTACTGATAGAGAGAACCTTAATGGTGCAAATGAGTATGGAGGTAAAGAAAAATTAATTGTTGGAAATGGATTTCCTTTGCATATTGCTCATATTGGTAATGCTTATCTGCCTGCCTTAAATGATAAATCTCTTGTGCTAAATGATTTACTGCATGTGCTTGAAATCAAAAAGAATTTGATTAGTGTATCTCAACTAACATCAAACAATAATGTGTTCATGGAATTTCATCCGAATTGCTGTCTTGTTAAGGACAAACAAACGAGGGAAGTCTTGCTCGAAGGAAAGCTTAAGGAAGGACTCTATCAGCTGAAATTCCCAACTCAAGTCTTCAAATCCTCAGATGAAAAATTAGCCTATCCAAATAACAGTAGCACATGTGCTCTTAATGTCAGTTCAAATTGTGATGAGTCTTCAAATCATGTAAAATCCTTAGAGTCTAATTTATATGTTTGGCACAGAAGACTTGGACATCCTTCAAATCTTGTAATATCTCAAGTCTTGAAGTTGTGTAATGAAAATCTCATTTTAAATGAAAATTAGATTTTTTGTGAAGCATGTCAATATGGAAAATCTCATTCACTTCCTTTTAAATCATCAACTTTACATGCCTCTGCCCCTCTTGATTTGATTCACACAGATGTTTGGAGACCAGCACCTATTCTTTCCAACTCTGGTTTCAAGTACTACATTCTGTTTGTTGATGACTACAGTAGGTTCACATGGATATATCCAATGAAAAACAAATCTGAAGCCATAAGTGTTTTTACTCAATTCAAAAATCTGGGTAGAAAATAAGTTTGAAAGAAAAATAAAGGTTCTGCAATCAGATCGGGGAGGTGAGTTTAGAACCTTTGTCAGCTTGGCTAGGCAATCTGGGATAGAACTCAGACATTCATGTCCCTATACCTCAGCACAAAATGGGAGAGCTGAAAGAAACATAAGCATGTAACTGAAGTAGGATTAACTCTGTTGGCTCAAGCTAAAATGCCCTTAAATTTCTGGTGGGAATCCTTTCAGACTGCAACCTATCTTATTAATATCATGCCCACTCCTACACTGAAACTAAAATCTTCTTTTCAAACTCTGTACAAAAGAAATGTTGACTACAAATCCATCAAAACCTTTCTGTGTGCATGCTATCTTTGTATCAGACCATATCAAAAGCATAAGTTCAGTTTTCATTCCTTGAAATGTGTTTTTTTAGGCACTGGGAACTCACATAAAGGATTCAAATGTCTTAGTCCTTCTGGAAAAATATACATCTCGTCTTCAATGAACTAGAATTTCCTTTTCAGTCTGAGTTCTTAAACAAACAATCAAACACTCAAAATTCAGAAACTATTATATGTCAATTGCCATACTTCATACAACCAAGTCCAACTAATACAGTCTATCCTAATGCAACTCAATCAGTAGAAGACTTACCTCAGAACTCAGATCACTTGAGCTTGAATAATCTTGGAGATGATGATTTAGTATCTTGTGATCAACATATGGACATGAGAGAAATACCACTGAATACTAAAGCATGACAAAGTACAGAGAATGAAATTGTTTTACCACCTTGTGATAAAATTGAGCAGCAAAGGGCATATTCTATTGTTGAACATCATATGATAACCAGAAGTATAGATGGTGTGTTTAAACCAAAAACTTATACAGGTCAAGCTGTGCAATATAATCCCAGTAAGATTCAGACTGAAGCTGAACCAGAAAGTGTCTCAGAAGCTTTGACAAATAAGAATTGGAAAGAAGCAATGGAAGATGAATTTGAAGCTTTAATTAGAAATAAGACTTGGAAATTGATTCCTTCATCTCCAGCCTAGAAAGTAATTGGTAACAAATGGGTTTACAGAGTCAAGTATAACTCAGAAGGAAAGGTACAAAGGTTTAAGGCAAGATTGGTGGCAAAGGGATTTCTTCAAATCCCTGGAGTTGATTTTTATGAAACATTCAGTCTTGTTATCAAGGCCTCAACACTGAGAGTGATACTTACTTTTGCAGTATCAAAAAATTAGTAGATCAGACAGATTGACATCAACAATGCTTTCTTGAATGGCAAACTTGAAGAAGATGTGCATATGAGTCAGTCTGAATGTTTTGTTGATCAATCAAAACCAAATCATTTATGTAAACTAGAAAAGGCTTTGTATGGTTTAAAACAAGCCCCAAGAGCTTGGTATGAAAAGTTGAGAACTACATTACTAGATTGGAAGTTCAGGCAGTCAAAGACAGATAGCTCTCTATTTTTACTTCAAGAGTGATCACCATATCATCTTCATTTTGATATATGTAGATGATATAGTAATCACAGGAAATGATAATACAATTTTGCAGTGCCTTATTAATCAGTTAAACACAAACTTTTCTTTGAAGGATATAGGATTGCTGCATAAATTTCTAGGCATTGAAGTTCACAGACATAACACTGGTCTTCATCTCACACAAACCAAGTATACTGCAGATCTGTTAAGAAGGTTTAAATATCAACATTTAAAACCTTCTACTACTCCTATGGCAATTGGGAAGATGTTATCAAAGAATGAAGGTGAAACAATGAAAGATGCATCACTGTATAGAAGTGCTGTAGGAGGACTTCAATATCTTTCACACACAAGACCAAACATTACATTTGTTGTCAACAAAATGAGCCAATTTTTGCAAGCACCTACAGATGATCATTGGAAAGCCTTGAAAAGAATCTTCAGATACTTAAAGGGGACAATTGATCAAGGATTATGGATTCAAAGAAGTGACAGATTAAATATAAATGGTTATGCTGATGCAGATTGGGCATCATGCCCAGATGACAGGAGGTCCACCGCTGGATATTGCATTTATGTAGGAGATATCTTAGTAGCTTGGTCTTCTAAGAAACATCACGTGGTTGCCAGTCAAGCACAGTGTGACGACCTCTGAATTTTCCTTAAAATTTTTTTTTTTTCTCGGCTGAGGGCTACTAGTAGCCTTCAGTAAAGCTTAAAACTCAGCTGCAGGTGGATACTAGTATCCTCCTGCTGTGACATTAAATTTTTCAACTTAATTCTTTTTAAACTTTTTCAAGTTTTATACCTTATTCCAGTATTACTCAAAACACTTAGAAAAGATATTAAGGGCATTACAAACCATTTGTAATTAAAAGTTTTAACATACTCCACATGCTTAATTACTTAAAGTACTTTAAAATTTCATCTTACAAAACTATTACACAAGGATTTCTCTTACAATTTTCACTATCTTCAACAAGTGTAGTATCCCTTTCTTTCAAAATATGGTTCGTCATTTCGATAACAAAAAGGTCGAAATGACACTCATTATAAACCTATAGCTCAAAACGTTTCAATACAACACTTTAAAAGGTTTATAATTAACTAAGGGATACTAAATCCTTGATACTACAAAAAACCACCATCATGACTCTCGGTTATCTAGTACATAAAAAAAAGAGTCCCCTTCGGCTCCAAAGTGATGGCATCATAGACATAAATTGTTTTATAAGATCTTTCTTTTATATATAATCCCGGCCATTGCGGAAAACGAACCCATACGTCTTTCTTCATGATGATATAGAAGTCCACTCCGTTGGCCGATGTCCTCTCATAGGTATGTGCTACTTCCACGTAAATACGATCCATTTCCTATAATAGTCATTAAACGACTGTAAGCAATGACGCTTAGTGAGCAAAGTAACACATAAACATGAAAGCACATAATTCATACCTTCCATTGAATGAGATTCTTATTGCCCAATTCTCACATAAATGAATAAAACACATATTATCTTCCAAACAATTGACAACATATATGCTTCATGAAATGTCGTTAACGATCACTCATAAACAACCAATACAATATGCATAGAATGGATGCTAAACCTTTAAATGCTATGCATGTATTAACCATGAATGGTTTCATTATTCTTTTCTTACTTTTCTTTTCTTTCTTTCTTTTCTTTTCTGTTCATTTCTTTCTTTTCATTTCTTTTTCTTTTCTTTTCTTTGGGCCCTTCCCATATTAGGGTCGTACACCGAGCGCTCATAGTGTTTTGCTAAACACAAGGTCACAACATCATTAGAGCTTCTATGCTCAAAGTACTTTCATTTTCTTAGAGCACTTTGCTCAAGTACTTTCATTTCATTCTTGGGCATCTCATCCCGTGGGCATCTCGTAGCCCGTGACCTTCAAATTGGGACTTGCTCCCATGGTGTACAACCTAAATAGGGAATTCTTTAATTGTTCATGATCATTATGTAAACATAACTTTTTGCTTTAATGTTTAAGATCATGAATTCATTCTTGAATGATGCCATGATGCAACACATGGAAACACAAGATTTAATTGCTAACATCATTCGAAATCTTGCACATAAACATTCTTTCAAGTTCTTCCTCAAAAAGACATATTACTGTAAATCCCAAATCAACATGCAAGGGATTATTCTAAAAGTCATTCATCTTTCTATTCATCATGTTATTACAGTAACACTTTAAGTCATTCTTGACTCAAACAAGCATAACTTGAATATATAACATTCAACATTAAGCATTGCCTAACAAGCCACAATAATAATACATAAGACAAGGCTTCATTTAGGTATAAACCATGATTTTAACCATAACTTCAAAGTCATCATATACTGCAGATTCTAAACTCATCAAAAATCGACTTAAACATAAGTTTATGAGACATGCAAAGTCATAAACATGAAGTTAACTTTCTGCAGATTTTATTACTTATAATTTCTCATGTATAAGCACTTAATTTCAATATCTATTATCACTTGAATAGGAAAATTGATGGGTAACAGTAAGTCATAAGAGGAGATTCATTTATCATAACACTCATGCTGTATATTCTGATCCGAATAATCATAATCAACATAAAACAATAAAACACATAAACTTTACTCACTGTACAAAGGAAATCTTTTTCTTGGATTAGTGACCTGAAATTTTACAAGTTTATGGAGTGTTAATACATCAAAAATAAGGGGAAATGAAAATTTACGTTTTAGGCTTGGCTAAGGAGGAATTTCTGTCCAAAAACCCATTATTAAACTGGAAATGAAACTACCAGACAACAGTGCAGATTCGGGGCTACCAGAATCTAAACTGTGTTGATTCTGAAGCTACCAGTAGCCTCGGATCACTGCTGTAAACTGGGTTTTTACTTTATGGACGGAAATTTCTACCTTTATGGCTTATCTTGGAGTAAATGTGATGAACTTTTGTTAGGTTAGTGTTTCATCACACTAACTCAAGAGAAATACAAAGAAGAAGGAAAAGTTCTTGGTTTCCTTTCAATTTTTCTTTTCATTCTTACCTCTTTTCTTTCTGAATTTCAGCAGAGTTTCTTTACTAATTTTCTGGTTTAAAAAGGCAAGAAGAGAATGTGTATATATAGAGTTTTGGGAAGGCCATGTTTGGTTTAGCTTATCCATGAAAATTCTTACTTATTCTTATTTTATCGGATTATTTTATTAGTTCATCAGTTATTTATACGAATATTAATCGACATTGATCCTCAATTATAATAAGCATTGCCAAACATGTCCTAAGGTGATAATCATGAAAATGACATGTGTCCCACTCAACCAATATTTTATTACAAAAATTTCCAGATTTCTTATTTCAAGTAGCCATGTTTGGGACAACATTTGGGGGTCGAGACGAGCTCTGTTTTGGTCAAACTTTATACCGTTGTAAAGTTCATGCTTCAAGCTTCACAACGAGTACACATGCAAAAGAAATGGGTCAGTCGATAGCTCGTACGATTAGCTCAAAAATGACTGCCCGACTAGTTTTCCATACTTAGCCAAATTTTGGTGAAATTTCTGCATTACATAAATTCTTACTATACTACTTTGGCTCGACTTTCAAGGCAAGTCCCGACTTGAAAAATATCCAAACTTGATATCAATTTAAACATCTCGATAAGAACTACACGATGGTATAACATGCATAAGCTACGGATCAACGCACGATACACACCATTGTTGCAAAGTTAGTTCGAAACAATGGTAAAACTGTAATTAACATGCATTTTTCCAGAATTTCCAGCTTGGTCTCTATCTATGGAATTAAATTCGATTAAGCCCAAACATTTTCACAACTTAATATTTTTCTAAAAAAAATCCTCAATACTTTAATCCAAAGCAATTCACATACTTTTTCCCTAAACTTATTGAAATTGACATACCAAACTTATCAATTTTTTGGAGATCATTGGGTTTTTCCTAAGAAAATACGAATTTAAATTCTCTAAATTATAAAATTATAAAACGAAATTTTCGGGGTGTTACAATCTCCCCCCCTTAAAGAATTTCGTCCTCGAAATTTACCTAGAAAAGTTCAGGGAATTTCTTCTTCATTTCATCTTCTCGTTCCCATGTCTCTTCTTCAATCGTGTTGCTTCTCCACAGGACTTTTACCAAAGGTACTACTTTGTTACGAAGGCGTTTTGTCTCTCGCATAAGGATCTTTACGGGTTGTTCTTCCCATGTTAAATCCGCTTGCATCTCCGTAGGAATGTCCTTAAGTACATGTGATGGATCGGGAATATATTTTCGGAGAGTGGACACATGAAATACATTGTGTACTTTTGCTAACTGGACGGGTAATTCCAGTTTGTAGGCCAAAGTTCCTATTCTCTCCTTGATCTCAAATGGCCCAATGTATCTCGGAGTTAGTTTTCCTTTCTTTCCGAACCTAAACATTCTCTTGATTGGCGAAATTTTAATAAATACTTTGTCTCCAACTTCGAATTCTAAGGGTCTACGTCGTTTATTTGCATAGCTTCGCTGTCGATCCTGGGCCGTAAAAATATTTCTTCGAATCTTCTCGATGATTGTTGTCATGTCTTGAACCAAATCTGGTCCCAACATCCTTCGTTCACCAACTTCATCCCAGTATAGGGGTGATCGACACTTCCTACCGTATAATGCTTCATACGGTGGCATTTTTATGGATGCTTGATAACTGTTGTTATATGCAAATTCGACTAAAGGCAAATACTTGTCCCAACTTCCATTAAACTGCAAAACATTTGCCCTAAGCATGTCTTCAAGAGTTTGAATTGTTCTCTCAGTTTGTCCATCTGTTTGGGGATGGAAGGCAGTACTAAAGTGCAGCTTAGTACCCAAAGACTCGTGTAGACTTTTCCAAAAACGGGATAAAAATCTAGGGTCTCGATCTGATACGATGGTTTTAGGTACTCCATGTAATCTCACAATTTCTTGGAGGTAGAGATTTGGGTACTGATCCATCTTATATGTTGTTTTGATAGGTAGAAAATGTGCTGACTTTGTTAGTCGGTCTACTATAACCCAAATGGCGTCACATCCTTTACCCGTCCTTGGTAAACCTACTACAAAATCCATCGAGATATTTTCCCATTTCCACTCCGGCACTGGTAAGGGTTCTAAGGTACCTGCTGGTCTTTGATGCTCAGCTTTAACTTGTTGACAAATCAGACATTTAGCTACAAAGTTTGCAATTTCTTTCTTCATGTCTGGCCACCAATATAATGTCTTGACTTCATGGTACATCTTTGTTGATCCAAGGTGTACCGAGTATGGTGTATTGTGAGCTTCTTGAAAAATTTCCTCTCTAATTCCTTCATCCTCAGGCACATAAATTCTATCCTTATACTGGAGAAGTCCATGGGTGGATATTTGATAGTCAGTGGGCTTTCCAGTTGCTATTCTTTTCCTCATCTTCTCAGCAAAAGAATCTGTTTTCTGCGCCTCTCTAATCCGATCCTGTAGGGTTGATTGAATGGTCAAAGTGGATAACCTTAGATTTTCTGATGTGAAAATTTCTAAACCCAAATTTTCTATTTCTTTACCCGATTCCCTTGATTTCTTTGGTGTCTTTCGGCTTAACGCGTCTGCTACCACATTTGCTTTGCCTGGATGATAGCTTATGATACAATCATAATCTTTGATCAACTCTAACCATCGGCGTTGCCGCATGTTTAACTCTTTTTGAGTAAAGAAATATTTCAAACTCTTATGATCCGTGAATATTTCACATTTTTCACCGTACAAATAATGTCTCCAAATCTTTAAAGCAAACACTATTGCCGCGAGTTCAAGGTCATGAGTAGGGTAATTCTTCTCATACGGCTTTAATTGTCTAGAGGCATATGCAATTACCTTACCGTGTTGCATGAGCACACCACCTAATCCTTGTTTAGAGGCATCACTATAAATAGTGTATCCGTCCTCAGCGGAAGGAATTTCTAGAACGGGGGCTGAAGTGAGTCTTTTCTTTAGTTCCTGAAAGCTTTGTTCACAGTCCTCGTTCCATCTAAACTGTATGTTCTTCCGGGTTAATTGAGTTAATGGGGTTGCGATCTTAGAAAAATCCTGAACAAATCGTCGATAATACCCGGCTAAACCCAAGAAACTCCTAACCTCTGTTGGTGATGATGGTCGTGGCCAGTCTAGAACAGCTTCTATTTTTCTAGGATCGACTCCTATGCCATCTTTTGATACTACATGTCCCAAAAATGCCACTTCTTCTAACCAAAATTCACATTTCTTAAACTTGGCATATAATTGTTTCTCCCTTAAGATTTGTAAGACAATCCTCAAGTGCTTGGCATGTTCTTCCTTTGTCCTCGAGTAAACCAAAATGTCATCAATAAATACTATTACAAATTTGTCCAGATATTCCTTGAATACTCTATTCATCAAATCCATGAATGCCGCTGGAGCATTTGTTAACCCAAAAGGCATTACCAAAAACTCGTAATGACCATAACGAGTACTGAAAGCTGATTTTGGTATATCTTCATGTTTTATCCTTAATTGGTGATATCCTGATCTGAGGTCTATTTTTGAGAATACTGTAGAGCCCTGGAGTTGGTCAAATAGATCATCTACCCTGGGCAATGGGTATTTGTTCTTAATGGTCACCTTATTTAACTCTCGATAATCAATACACAATCTCATCGAGCCATCCTTTTTCTTCACAAATAGTACAGGAGCTCCCCAAGGAGACGAACTAGGCCTAATGAAACCTTTAAGAATCAACTCGTCCAACTGATTTTTCAACTCCTTAAGTTCTGTGGGTGCCATTCTGTACGGTGTCCTAGAAATAGGTGAAGATCCTGGAACAATTTCTATCCCAAATTCTATTTCTCGCTCAGGTGGTAATCCTGGTAAATCCTCAGGAAAAACATCGGGATATTCTTGCACTACTGGTATGGTGGTTAATGAGGGTTCATATTTTTCTTGGGCTTGAATTTGGTGTAAACTAACCAAAAATCCTTCATTACCCTTCTCTAGCAGTTTCAATGCCTTTAGTGCAGATATGACTAATTTTGGTGTTTTCTCAGGCTTAGAGAAAGCTATTGTCCCTATTCCAGGCATACTCAAAGTTTTCGCCCTACAATCAATGGTTGCTTGATATCGAGATAGCCAATCCATGCCTAAGATTATATCAAAATCCTTCAAATCTAAAGAAATTAGGTCTGCAGGATGAGTTTTTCCCTTAATTTCAATCAACACATCAGGGACATAGTGATTAACAAAACAGTTAGGTCCAGAGGGTATGATAACTTCCGTTTCTAAAGGGAGTGGTTCAGTGGCTAGTTCGAGTATTCTTAGCATGTTTGTGGCTATAAATGAATGTGTTGCTCCAGAGTCAAATAATACATAAACAGGTTTAGACTTAATGTAAATCGTACCTGCCACCACGTCATTACTCGTCCCTGCATCTGGCCTGACTAATGCAAAGGCTCTAGCAGTTCCTTGTTTCACTCTTGTGGGACAATTAACGGATATGTGACCTGGCTTGTGACAAGTATAACACACATTCTTACCAACTAAACACTCTCCTGAATGGTTTTTGCCACATTTGGTACAATTGGTCGCTACTTGGTCACCCGGCCTTTTCTCTATTTTATCCCTCTTCTGGTTGGGTCCTTTTTGGTACGATCCTATTCCTTGTGGCTTTCCTGACCATTTTCTCTTATTCTTATTATCCTTATTATTTCTCCAAATTTGGTTTCCTCGAAACCCTTTCTTTCCCAAATTTTGGTCCTTATTTTGATCTCTCGTCTCACGGGCTTTGGAAATTTTTAGCTCGGCTTGTTCCGCTAGCAAAGCTTTATCAGCAACCTCAGAAAATGTCATGTTCTGAATTCCGGACATTAATACATCCCTGTTCAATTCAGGCCTAAGTCCTTCAAGAAATCTATCAACCTTGTGTCCGTTGGTACCGACCATATGAGTAGCAAAACGTGATAACTCTTCAAATTTCCTAATGTATTCTGATACTGTCATGAACCCCTGACGTAGTTGTATAAATTCATTCATCTTTTGATTCCGAACAGACGTAGAAAAATACTTGGTCCTAAAAATTTCACAGAATCTTTCCCAAGTCAAATTTGTCGTTTCTCCTATGCTGGCCAAAGTATCCCACCAATGGCCTGCACTACCTCGAAGCATGAATGATGCACATGTCACTTTTTCAACATCGTCCACGTGTGCATACGCAAACATTCTTTCCAAATACGCCCATAATCAATTATCATATAAATATTCAATAAATCTTAAAATGGCCCAACATATATTCACAAGACTTCTAGCTTTTGGGTCTTTAATTCATACAGCCCAAAATAATAGTCCATGATGAGTATTTCACTTAAAATCATACAAAAGGCCCACTAATTACCCAAAGTTATATGACTCAATCCACTATCCATTTAAGTCATGATCCAATCCACTATCCATTTAAGTCATGATTCTAGCCCAAAACTTTCATTCTTCTTCCTCATTTTGTCAGCCTAATCATCTCCCTCTTTCTTAACATTTTTCCCAAATTCAAAATTCTCAAATCCCTAACTTTCAATCTAACAATTTCTCATCAAATCAACCATGGCTCCTTCCAAAAATCAAAAGGGGAAAGGCAAGGCTCCTATTTCTCAATCTAAAACCAAGAAAAATGAAGCCAAGAATGCTAAAGGAGTCGCGGCCACTCGCGGTTCCACTTCGCGAGCCAGGGGTGTTCAGCCCCTTACAGAGGATTTTCCTACACTGTGGTTCAAGGATGCATCGTCATTTGCTCGTTATGACGTTTTCAAGGATTGTAAGCTTACTCCTGGAAGATACATTAATATAGAATTTTTGGAATCCTTGCAATTTCCTTTCCTAGCTACATTCAAAGAATTTAAATGGATGCAATTTCTCAAGATAGAGGGATGTTATTGTGATAAAATCGTTAGGTGCTTCTATAGCAATGCTGAGATGTTGGATGATGGCAATGGGGTCTTTGATCGGGTATCAACATATGTGAAGGGAAAATCTTTAATAATTGATGCGGGTTTACTATCTGAAACATATGGAGTGCCACTGCCTGGTGTAGCTTTTGGAGCAAAATTTAACTTGTTGGAGGCTTGTCGGGTAGTGTATGAGGATTCGGAGTTGACCTCTCCTCGGTTCGATGTTGCGGGTCTAAGTAGAGACATGAGGCTGCTTCACCTCATTATGGTCCACTTTTTCAAGCCTAGGTCAGGTAGATTGTCTCGGTTGACTCATGAGGATGTTTGGATGATGTGGAAGATAGTTGAAGGTCATAGGTTCAACATTTGTGATTTGATCATCTATAGCATTTCCGAGTTCATTTTTCATCCCGATTCTCGGACAATGGCCTTTGGTTGCCTCATTACAGATTTGATGCGTAGATTGGGGGTGGATTTCTCGAATGAGGTGTTAGTTTCTTTACACCGAAATAGTGAGATTGGAGAAGAGTCACTTATAAAAGCAAAATTTTCTTTAGTGAATGGTGCTTGGGTCAAAACAAGGAAATCCTCTTCGTTTGGTGCTATCATGCCTCCTACAGCAGAGAGTTGGGAGGACTTCATGGTAGACATGTGGTGTTTTCAAACTGAAGTGCGGGAAGAATTGCAAGACTTAAGGAAATCTATTGATGCCTTGAAAGATTCCAATGAAGAGAGCTCGGAGGAGGATTGAGAGATGAAGATTAACTTTAACTTTTGAGGAAGAAATTTTAATGATTGTAGAAATTTTTACTGCTAACTTTTGCTACAATCTAACTAAGGTCTCTGTTTTTGTCTCTTTTCTGCTATTGTATGGGCCTCTCTTCCCTTAGAGAACTTATGAATGAAACATTTCATCAATTGGCTTATAGCTTTAGTCTAGGAAATCTATTTCTCCCAGCTTTAGAACATTAGTTGATTAGTTTCTCTAATGTACTTCAATAACTAAGGAACATCTCTTAACAATTCTAAATTCATTCCACATATAAATTTCAATTCAAATGATATCATAATTCTAAGAAAATGAATAAAACATACCCGGGAAAGGACATCATTGAACGAGGGTTCTATATCATCACAGTCTACAGAATCATTGGACCGGGGCTCTGATACCAAAGCTTGTGACGACCTCTGAATTTTCCTTAAAATTTTTTTTTTCTCGGCTGAGGGCTACTAGTAGCCTTCAGTAAAGCTTAAAACTCAGCTGCAGGTGGATACTAGTATCCTCCTGCTGTGACATTAAATTTTTCAACTTAATTCTTTTTAAACTTTTTCAAGTTTTATACCTTATTCCAGTATTACTCAAAACACTTAGAAAAGATATTAAGGGCATTACAAACCATTTGTAATTAAAAGTTTTAACATACTCCACATGCTTAATTACTTAAAGTACTTTAAAATTTCATCTTACAAAACTATTACACAAGGATTTCTCTTACAATTTTCACTATCTTCAACAAGTGTAGTATCTCTTTCTTTCAAAATATGGTTCGTCATTTCGATAACAAAAAGGTCGAAATGACACTCATTATAAACCTATAGCTCAAAACGTTTCAATACAACACTTTAAAAGGTTTATAATTAACTAAGGGATACTAAATCCTTGATACTACAAAAAACCACCATCATGACTCTCGGTTATCTAGTACATAAAAAAAAGAGTCCCCTTCGGCTCCAAAGTGATGGCATCATAGACATAAATTGTTTTATAAGATCTTTCTTTTATATATAATCCCGGCCATTGCGGAAAACGAACCCATACGTCTTTCTTCATGATGATATAGAAGTCCACTCCGTTGGCCGATGTCCTCTCATAGGTATGTGCTACTTCCACGTAAATACGATCCATTTCCTATAATAGTCATTAAACGACTGTAAGCAATGACGCTTAGTGAGCAAAGTAACACATAAACATGAAAGCACATAATTCATACCTTCCATTGAATGAGATTCTTATTGCCCAATTCTCACATAAATGAATAAAACACATATTATCTTCCAAACAATTGACAACATATATGCTTCATGAAATGTCGTTAACGATCACTCATAAACAACCAATACAATATGCATAGAATGGATGCTAAACCTTTAAATGCTATGCATGTATTAACCATGAATGGTTTCATTATTCTTTTCTTACTTTTCTTTTCTTTCTTTCTTTTCTTTTCTGTTCATTTCTTTCTTTTCATTTCTTTTTCTTTTCTTTTCTTTGGGCCCTTCCCATATTAGGGTCGTACACCGAGCGCTCATAGTGTTTTGCTAAACACAAGGTCACAACATCATTAGAGCTTCTATGCTCAAAGTACTTTCATTTTCTTAGAGCACTTTGCTCAAGTACTTTCATTTCATTCTTGGGCATCTCATCCCGTGGGCATCTCGTAGCCCGTGACCTTCAAATTGGGACTTGCTCCCATGGTGTACAACCTAAATAGGGAATTCTTTAATTGTTCATGATCATTATGTAAACATAACTTTTTGCTTTAATGTTTAAGATCATGAATTCATTCTTGAATGATGCCATGATGCAACACATGGAAACACAAGATTTAATTGCTAACATCATTCGAAATCTTGCACATAAACATTCTTTCAAGTTCTTCCTCAAAAAGACATATTACTGTAAATCCCAAATCAACATGCAAGGGATTATTCTAAAAGTCATTCATCTTTCTATTCATCATGTTATTACAGTAACACTTTAAGTCATTCTTGACTCAAACAAGCATAACTTGAATATATAACATTCAACATTAAGCATTGCCTAACAAGCCACAATAATAATACATAAGACAAGGCTTCATTTAGGTATAAACCATGATTTTAACCATAACTTCAAAGTCATCATATACTGCAGATTCTAAACTCATCAAAAATCGACTTAAACATAAGTTTATGAGACATGCAAAGTCATAAACATGAAGTTAACTTTCTGCAGATTTTATTACTTATAATTTCTCATGTATAAGCACTTAATTTCAATATCTATTATCACTTGAATAGGAAAATTGATGGGTAACAGTAAGTCATAAGAGGAGATTCATTTATCATAACACTCATGCTGTATATTCTGATCCGAATAATCATAATCAACATAAAACAATAAAACACATAAACTTTACTCACTGTACAAAGGAAATCTTTTTCTTGGATTAGTGACCTGAAATTTTACAAGTTTATGGAGTGTTAATACATCAAAAATAAGGGGAAATGAAAATTTACGTTTTAGGCTTGGCTAAGGAGGAATTTCTGTCCAAAAACCCATTATTAAACTGGAAATGAAACTACCAGACAGCAGTGCAGATTCGGGGCTACCAGAATCTAAACTGTGTTGATTCTGAAGCTACCAGTAGCCTCGGATCACTGCTGTAAACTGGGTTTTTACTTTATGGACGGAAATTTCTACCTTTATGGCTTATCTTGGAGTAAATGTGATGAACTTTTGTTAGGTTAGTGTTTCATCACACTAACTCAAGAGAAATACAAAGAAGAAGGAAAAGTTCTTGGTTTCCTTTCAATTTTTCTTTTCATTCTTACCTCTTTTCTTTCTGAATTTCAGCAGAGTTTCTTTACTAATTTTCTGGTTTAAAAAGGCAAGAAGAGAATGTGTATATATAGAGTTTTGGGAAGGCCATGTTTGGTTTAGCTTATCCATGAAAATTCTTACTTATTCTTATTTTATCGGATTATTTTATTAGTTCATCAGTTATTTATACGAATATTAATCGACATTGATCCTCAATTATAATAAGCATTGCCAAACATGTCCTAAGGTGATAATCATGAAAATGACATGTGTCCCACTCAACCAATATTTTATTACAAAAATTTCCAGATTTCTTATTTCAAGTAGCCATGTTTGGGACAACATTTGGGGGTCGAGACGAGCTCTGTTTTGGTCAAACTTTATACCGTTGTAAAGTTCATGCTTCAAGCTTCACAACGAGTACACATGCAAAAGAAATGGGTCAGTCGATAGCTCGTACGATTAGCTCAAAAATGACTGCCCGACTAGTTTTCCATACTTAGCCAAATTTTGGTGAAATTTCTGCATTACATAAATTCTTACTATACTACTTTGGCTCGACTTTCAAGGCAAGTCCCGACTTGAAAAATATCCAAACTTGATATCAATTTAAACATCTCGATAAGAACTACACGATGGTATAACATGCATAAGCTACGGATCAACGCACGATACACACCATTGTTGCAAAGTTAGTTCGAAACAATGGTAAAACTGTAATTAACATGCATTTTTCCAGAATTTCCAGCTTGGTCTCTATCTATGGAATTAAATTCGATTAAGCCCAAACATTTTCACAACTTAATATTTTTCTAAAAAAAATCCTCAATACTTTAATCCAAAGCAATTCACATACTTTTTCCCTAAACTTATTGAAATTGACATACCAAACTTATCAATTTTTTGGAGATCATTGGGTTTTTCCTAAGAAAATACGAATTTAAATTCTCTAAATTATAAAATTATAAAACGAAATTTTCGGGGTGTTACAATCTCCCCCCCTTAAAGAATTTCGTCCTCGAAATTTACCTAGAAAAGTTCAGGGAATTTCTTCTTCATTTCATCTTCTCGTTCCCATGTCTCTTCTTCAATCGTGTTGCTTCTCCACAGGACTTTTACCAAAGGTACTACTTTGTTACGAAGGCGTTTTGTCTCTCGCATAAGGATCTTTACGGGTTGTTCTTCCCATGTTAAATCCGCTTGCATCTCCGTAGGAATGTCCTTAAGTACATGTGATGGATCGGGAATATATTTTCGGAGAGTGGACACATGAAATACATTGTGTACTTTTGCTAACTGGACGGGTAATTCCAGTTTGTAGGCCAAAGTTCCTATTCTCTCCTTGATCTCAAATGGCCCAATGTATCTCGGAGTTAGTTTTCCTTTCTTTCCGAACCTAAACATTCTCTTGATTGGCGAAATTTTAATAAATACTTTGTCTCCAACTTCGAATTCTAAGGGTCTACGTCGTTTATTTGCATAGCTTCGCTGTCGATCCTGGGCCGTAAAAATATTTCTTCGAATCTTCTCGATGATTGTTGTCATGTCTTGAACCAAATCTGGTCCCAACATCCTTCGTTCACCAACTTCATCCCAGTATAGGGGTGATCGACACTTCCTACCGTATAATGCTTCATACGGTGGCATTTTTATGGATGCTTGATAACTGTTGTTATATGCAAATTCGACTAAAGGCAAATACTTGTCCCAACTTCCATTAAACTGCAAAACATTTGCCCTAAGCATGTCTTCAAGAGTTTGAATTGTTCTCTCAGTTTGTCCATCTGTTTGGGGATGGAAGGCAGTACTAAAGTGCAGCTTAGTACCCAAAGACTCGTGTAGACTTTTCCAAAAACGGGATAAAAATCTAGGGTCTCGATCTGATACGATGGTTTTAGGTACTCCATGTAATCTCACAATTTCTTGGAGGTAGAGATTTGGGTACTGATCCATCTTATATGTTGTTTTGATAGGTAGAAAATGTGCTGACTTTGTTAGTCGGTCTACTATAACCCAAATGGCGTCACATCCTTTACCCGTCCTTGGTAAACCTACTACAAAATCCATCGAGATATTTTCCCATTTCCACTCCGGCACTGGTAAGGGTTCTAAGGTACCTGCTGGTCTTTGATGCTCAGCTTTAACTTGTTGACAAATCAGACATTTAGCTACAAAGTTTGCAATTTCTTTCTTCATGTCTGGCCACCAATATAATGTCTTGACTTCATGGTACATCTTTGTTGATCCAAGGTGTACCGAGTATGGTGTATTGTGAGCTTCTTGAAAAATTTCCTCTCTAATTCCTTCATCCTCAGGCACATAAATTCTATCCTTATACTGGAGAAGTCCATGGGTGGATATTTGATAGTCAGTGGGCTTTCCAGTTGCTATTCTTTTCCTCATCTTCTCAGCAAAAGAATCTGTTTTCTGCGCCTCTCTAATCCGATCCTGTAGGGTTGATTGAATGGTCAAAGTGGATAACCTTAGATTTTCTGATGTGAAAATTTCTAAACCCAAATTTTCTATTTCTTTACCCGATTCCCTTGATTTCTTTGGTGTCTTTCGGCTTAACGCGTCTGCTACCACATTTGCTTTGCCTGGATGATAGCTTATGATACAATCATAATCTTTGATCAACTCTAACCATCGGCGTTGCCGCATGTTTAACTCTTTTTGAGTAAAGAAATATTTCAAACTCTTATGATCCGTGAATATTTCACATTTTTCACCGTACAAATAATGTCTCCAAATCTTTAAAGCAAACACTATTGCCGCGAGTTCAAGGTCATGAGTAGGGTAATTCTTCTCATACGGCTTTAATTGTCTAGAGGCATATGCAATTACCTTACCGTGTTGCATGAGCACACCACCTAATCCTTGTTTAGAGGCATCACTATAAATAGTGTATCCGTCCTCAGCGGAAGGAATTTCTAGAACGGGGGCTGAAGTGAGTCTTTTCTTTAGTTCCTGAAAGCTTTGTTCACAGTCCTCGTTCCATCTAAACTGTATGTTCTTCCGGGTTAATTGAGTTAATGGGGTTGCGATCTTAGAAAAATCTTGAACAAATCGTCGATAATACCCGGCTAAACCCAAGAAACTCCTAACCTCTGTTGGTGATGATGGTCGTGGCCAGTCTAGAACAGCTTCTATTTTTCTAGGATCGACTCCTATGCCATCTTTTGATACTACATGTCCCAAAAATGCCACTTCTTCTAACCAAAATTCACATTTCTTAAACTTGGCATATAATTGTTTCTCCCTTAAGATTTGTAAGACAATCCTCAAGTGCTTGGCATGTTCTTCCTTTGTCCTCGAGTAAACCAAAATGTCATCAATAAATACTATTACAAATTTGTCCAGATATTCCTTGAATACTCTATTCATCAAATCCATGAATGCCGCTGGAGCATTTGTTAACCCAAAAGGCATTACCAAAAACTCGTAATGACCATAACGAGTACTGAAAGCTGATTTTGGTATATCTTCATGTTTTATCCTTAATTGGTGATATCCTGATCTGAGGTCTATTTTTGAGAATACTGTAGAGCCCTGGAGTTGGTCAAATAGATCATCTACCCTGGGCAATGGGTATTTGTTCTTAATGGTCACCTTATTTAACTCTCGATAATCAATACACAATCTCATCGAGCCATCCTTTTTCTTCACAAATAGTACAGGAGCTCCCCAAGGAGACGAACTAGGCCTAATGAAACCTTTAAGAATCAACTCGTCCAACTGATTTTTCAACTCCTTAAGTTCTGTGGGTGCCATTCTGTACGGTGTCCTAGAAATAGGTGAAGATCCTGGAACAATTTCTATCCCAAATTCTATTTCTCGCTCAGGTGGTAATCCTGGTAAATCCTCAGGAAAAACATCGGGATATTCTTGCACTACTGGTATGGTGGTTAATGAGGGTTCATATTTTTCTTGGGCTTGAATTTGGTGTAAACTAACCAAAAATCCTTCATTACCCTTCTCTAGCAGTTTCAATGCCTTTAGTGCAGATATGACTAATTTTGGTGTTTTCTCAGGCTTAGAGAAAGCTATTGTCCCTATTCCAGGCATACTCAAAGTTTTCGCCCTACAATCAATGGTTGCTTGATATCGAGATAGCCAATCCATGCCTAAGATTATATCAAAATCCTTCAAATCTAAAGAAATTAGGTCTGCAGGATGAGTTTTTCCCTTAATTTCAATCAACACATCAGGGACATAGTGATTAACAAAACAGTTAGGTCCAGAGGGTATGATAACTTCCGTTTCTAAAGGGAGTGGTTCAGTGGCTAGTTCGAGTATTCTTAGCATGTTTGTGGCTATAAATGAATGTGTTGCTCCAGAGTCAAATAATACATAAACAGGTTTAGACTTAATGTAAATCGTACCTGCCACCACGTCATTACTCGTCCCTGCATCTGGCCTGACTAATGCAAAGGCTCTAGCAGTTCCTTGTTTCACTCTTGTGGGACAATTAACGGATATGTGACCTGGCTTGTGACAAGTATAACACACATTCTTACCAACTAAACACTCTCCTGAATGGTTTTTGCCACATTTGGTACAATTGGTCGCTACTTGGTCACCCGGCCTTTTCTCTATTTTATCCCTCTTCTGGTTGGGTCCTTTTTGGTACGATCCTATTCCTTGTGGCTTTCCTGACCATTTTCTCTTATTCTTATTATCCTTATTATTTCTCCAAATTTGGTTTCCTCGAAACCCTTTCTTTCCCAAATTTTGGTCCTTATTTTGATCTCTCGTCTCACGGGCTTTGGAAATTTTTAGCTCGGCTTGTTCCGCTAGCAAAGCTTTATCAGCAACCTCAGAAAATGTCATGTTCTGAATTCCGGACATTAATACATCCCTGTTCAATTCAGGCCTAAGTCCTTCAAGAAATCTATCAACCTTGTGTCCGTTGGTACCGACCATATGAGTAGCAAAACGTGATAACTCTTCAAATTTCCTAATGTATTCTGATACTGTCATGAACCCCTGACGTAGTTGTATAAATTCATTCATCTTTTGATTCCGAACAGACGTAGAAAAATACTTGGTCCTAAAAATTTCACAGAATCTTTCCCAAGTCAAATTTGTCGTTTCTCCTATGCTGGCCAAAGTATCCCACCAATGGCCTGCACTACCTCGAAGCATGAATGATGCACATGTCACTTTTTCAACATCGTCCACGTGTGCATACGCAAACATTCTTTCCAAATACGCCCATAATCAATTATCATATAAATATTCAATAAATCTTAAAATGGCCCAACATATATTCACAAGACTTCTAGCTTTTGGGTCTTTAATTCATACAGCCCAAAATAATAGTCCATGATGAGTATTTCACTTAAAATCATACAAAAGGCCCACTAATTACCCAAAGTTATATGACTCAATCCACTATCCATTTAAGTCATGATCCAATCCACTATCCATTTAAGTCATGATTCTAGCCCAAAACTTTCATTCTTCTTCCTCATTTTGTCAGCCTAATCATCTCCCTCTTTCTTAACATTTTTCCCAAATTCAAAATTCTCAAATCCCTAACTTTCAATCTAACAATTTCTCATCAAATCAACCATGGCTCCTTCCAAAAATCAAAAGGGGAAAGGCAAGGCTCCTATTTCTCAATCTAAAACCAAGAAAAATGAAGCCAAGAATGCTAAAGGAGTCGCGGCCACTCGCGGTTCCACTTCGCGAGCCAGGGGTGTTCAGCCCCTTACAGAGGATTTTCCTACACTGTGGTTCAAGGATGCATCGTCATTTGCTCGTTATGACGTTTTCAAGGATTGTAAGCTTACTCCTGGAAGATACATTAATATAGAATTTTTGGAATCCTTGCAATTTCCTTTCCTAGCTACATTCAAAGAATTTAAATGGATGCAATTTCTCAAGATAGAGGGATGTTATTGTGATAAAATCGTTAGGTGCTTCTATAGCAATGCTGAGATGTTGGATGATGGCAATGGGGTCTTTGATCGGGTATCAACATATGTGAAGGGAAAATCTTTAATAATTGATGCGGGTTTACTATCTGAAACATATGGAGTGCCACTGCCTGGTGTAGCTTTTGGAGCAAAATTTAACTTGTTGGAGGCTTGTCGGGTAGTGTATGAGGATTCGGAGTTGACCTCTCCTCGGTTCGATGTTGCGGGTCTAAGTAGAGACATGAGGCTGCTTCACCTCATTATGGTCCACTTTTTCAAGCCTAGGTCAGGTAGATTGTCTCGGTTGACTCATGAGGATGTTTGGATGATGTGGAAGATAGTTGAAGGTCATAGGTTCAACATTTGTGATTTGATCATCTATAGCATTTCCGAGTTCATTTTTCATCCCGATTCTCGGACAATGGCCTTTGGTTGCCTCATTACAGATTTGATGCGTAGATTGGGGGTGGATTTCTCGAATGAGGTGTTAGTTTCTTTACACCGAAATAGTGAGATTGGAGAAGAGTCACTTATAAAAGCAAAATTTTCTTTAGTGAATGGTGCTTGGGTCAAAACAAGGAAATCCTCTTCGTTTGGTGCTATCATGCCTCCTACAGCAGAGAGTTGGGAGGACTTCATGGTAGACATGTGGTGTTTTCAAACTGAAGTGCGGGAAGAATTGCAAGACTTAAGGAAATCTATTGATGCCTTGAAAGATTCCAATGAAGAGAGCTCGGAGGAGGATTGAGAGATGAAGATTAACTTTAACTTTTGAGGAAGAAATTTTAATGATTGTAGAAATTTTTACTGCTAACTTTTGCTACAATCTAACTAAGGTCTCTGTTTTTGTCTCTTTTCTGCTATTGTATGGGCCTCTCTTCCCTTAGAGAACTTATGAATGAAACATTTCATCAATTGGCTTATAGCTTTAGTCTAGGAAATCTATTTCTCCCAGCTTTAGAACATTAGTTGATTAGTTTCTCTAATGTACTTCAATAACTAAGGAACATCTCTTAACAATTCTAAATTCATTCCACATATAAATTTCAATTCAAATGATATCATAATTCTAAGAAAATGAATAAAACATACCCGGGAAAGGACATCATTGAACGAGGGTTCTATATCATCACAGTCTACAGAATCATTGGACCGGGGCTCTGATACCAAAGCTTGTGACGACCTCTGAATTTTCCTTAAAATTTTTTTTTTCTCGGCTGAGGGCTACTAGTAGCCTTCAGTAAAGCTTAAAACTCAGCTGCAGGTGGATACTAGTATCCTCCTGCTGTGACATTAAATTTTTCAACTTAATTCTTTTTAAACTTTTTCAAGTTTTATACCTTATTCCAGTATTACTCAAAACACTTAGAAAAGATATTAAGGGCATTACAAACCATTTGTAATTAAAAGTTTTAACATACTCCACATGCTTAATTACTTAAAGTACTTTAAAATTTCATCTTACAAAACTATTACACAAGGATTTCTCTTACAATTTTCACTATCTTCAACAAGTGTAGTATCTCTTTCTTTCAAAATATGGTTCGTCATTTCGATAACAAAAAGGTCGAAATGACACTCATTATAAACCTATAGCTCAAAACGTTTCAATACAACACTTTAAAAGGTTTATAATTAACTAAGGGATACTAAATCCTTGATACTACAAAAAACCACCATCATGACTCTCGGTTATCTAGTACATAAAAAAAAGAGTCCCCTTCGGCTCCAAAGTGATGGCATCATAGACATAAATTGTTTTATAAGATCTTTCTTTTATATATAATCCCGGCCATTGCGGAAAACGAACCCATACGTCTTTCTTCATGATGATATAGAAGTCCACTCCGTTGGCCGATGTCCTCTCATAGGTATGTGCTACTTCCACGTAAATACGATCCATTTCCTATAATAGTCATTAAACGACTGTAAGCAATGACGCTTAGTGAGCAAAGTAACACATAAACATGAAAGCACATAATTCATACCTTCCATTGAATGAGATTCTTATTGCCCAATTCTCACATAAATGAATAAAACACATATTATCTTCCAAACAATTGACAACATATATGCTTCATGAAATGTCGTTAACGATCACTCATAAACAACCAATACAATATGCATAGAATGGATGCTAAACCTTTAAATGCTATGCATGTATTAACCATGAATGGTTTCATTATTCTTTTCTTACTTTTCTTTTCTTTCTTTCTTTTCTTTTCTGTTCATTTCTTTCTTTTCATTTCTTTTTCTTTTCTTTTCTTTGGGCCCTTCCCATATTAGGGTCGTACACCGAGCGCTCATAGTGTTTTGCTAAACACAAGGTCACAACATCATTAGAGCTTCTATGCTCAAAGTACTTTCATTTTCTTAGAGCACTTTGCTCAAGTACTTTCATTTCATTCTTGGGCATCTCATCCCGTGGGCATCTCGTAGCCCGTGACCTTCAAATTGGGACTTGCCCCCATGGTGTACAACCTAAATAGGGAATTCTTTAATTGTTCATGATCATTATGTAAACATAACTTTTTGCTTTAATGTTTAAGATCATGAATTCATTCTTGAATGATGCCATGATGCAACACATGGAAACACAAGATTTAATTGCTAACATCATTCGAAATCTTGCACATAAACATTCTTTCAAGTTCTTCCTCAAAAAGACATATTACTGTAAATCCCAAATCAACATGCAAGGGATTATTCTAAAAGTCATTCATCTTTCTATTCATCATGTTATTACAGTAACACTTTAAGTCATTCTTGACTCAAACAAGCATAACTTGAATATATAACATTCAACATTAAGCATTGCCTAACAAGCCACAATAATAATACATAAGACAAGGCTTCATTTAGGTATAAACCATGATTTTAACCATAACTTCAAAGTCATCATATACTGCAGATTCTAAACTCATCAAAAATCGACTTAAACATAAGTTTATGAGACATGCAAAGTCATAAACATGAAGTTAACTTTCTGCAGATTTTATTACTTATAATTTCTCATGTATAAGCACTTAATTTCAATATCTATTATCACTTGAATAGGAAAATTGATGGGTAACAGTAAGTCATAAGAGGAGATTCATTTATCATAACACTCATGCTGTATATTCTGATCCGAATAATCATAATCAACATAAAACAATAAAACACATAAACTTTACTCACTGTACAAAGGAAATCTTTTTCTTGGATTAGTGACCTGAAATTTTACAAGTTTATGGAGTGTTAATACATCAAAAATAAGGGGAAATGAAAATTTACGTTTTAGGCTTGGCTAAGGAGGAATTTCTGTCCAAAAACCCATTATTAAACTGGAAATGAAACTACCAGACAGCAGTGCAGATTCGGGGCTACCAGAATCTAAACTGTGTTGATTCTGAAGCTACCAGTAGCCTCGGATCACTGCTGTAAACTGGGTTTTTACTTTATGGACGGAAATTTCTACCTTTATGGCTTATCTTGGAGTAAATGTGATGAACTTTTGTTAGGTTAGTGTTTCATCACACTAACTCAAGAGAAATACAAAGAAGAAGGAAAAGTTCTTGGTTTCCTTTCAATTTTTCTTTTCATTCTTACCTCTTTTCTTTCTGAATTTCAGCAGAGTTTCTTTACTAATTTTCTGGTTTAAAAAGGCAAGAAGAGAATGTGTATATATAGAGTTTTGGGAAGGCCATGTTTGGTTTAGCTTATCCATGAAAATTCTTACTTATTCTTATTTTATCGGATTATTTTATTAGTTCATCAGTTATTTATACGAATATTAATCGACATTGATCCTCAATTATAATAAGCATTGCCAAACATGTCCTAAGGTGATAATCATGAAAATGACATGTGTCCCACTCAACCAATATTTTATTACAAAAATTTCCAGATTTCTTATTTCAAGTAGCCATGTTTGGGACAACATTTGGGGGTCGAGACGAGCTCTGTTTTGGTCAAACTTTATACCGTTGTAAAGTTCATGCTTCAAGCTTCACAACGAGTACACATGCAAAAGAAATGGGTCAGTCGATAGCTCGTACGATTAGCTCAAAAATGACTGCCCGACTAGTTTTCCATACTTAGCCAAATTTTGGTGAAATTTCTGCATTACATAAATTCTTACTATACTACTTTGGCTCGACTTTCAAGGCAAGTCCCGACTTGAAAAATATCCAAACTTGATATCAATTTAAACATCTCGATAAGAACTACACGATGGTATAACATGCATAAGCTACGGATCAACGCACGATACACACCATTGTTGCAAAGTTAGTTCGAAACAATGGTAAAACTGTAATTAACATGCATTTTTCCAGAATTTCCAGCTTGGTCTCTATCTATGGAATTAAATTCGATTAAGCCCAAACATTTTCACAACTTAATATTTTTCTAAAAAAAATCCTCAATACTTTAATCCAAAGCAATTCACATACTTTTTCCCTAAACTTATTGAAATTGACATACCAAACTTATCAATTTTTTGGAGATCATTGGGTTTTTCCTAAGAAAATACGAATTTAAATTCTCTAAATTATAAAATTATAAAACGAAATTTTCGGGGTGTTACAATCTCCCCCCCTTAAAGAATTTCGTCCTCGAAATTTACCTAGAAAAGTTCAGGGAATTTCTTCTTCATTTCATCTTCTCGTTCCCATGTCTCTTCTTCAATCGTGTTGCTTCTCCACAGGACTTTTACCAAAGGTACTACTTTGTTACGAAGGCGTTTTGTCTCTCGCATAAGGATCTTTACGGGTTGTTCTTCCCATGTTAAATCCGCTTGCATCTCCGTAGGAATGTCCTTAAGTACATGTGATGGATCGGGAATATATTTTCGGAGAGTGGACACATGAAATACATTGTGTACTTTTGCTAACTGGACGGGTAATTCCAGTTTGTAGGCCAAAGTTCCTATTCTCTCCTTGATCTCAAATGGCCCAATGTATCTCGGAGTTAGTTTTCCTTTCTTTCCGAACCTAAACATTCTCTTGATTGGCGAAATTTTAATAAATACTTTGTCTCCAACTTCGAATTCTAAGGGTCTACGTCGTTTATTTGCATAGCTTCGCTGTCGATCCTGGGCCGTAAAAATATTTCTTCGAATCTTCTCGATGATTGTTGTCATGTCTTGAACCAAATCTGGTCCCAACATCCTTCGTTCACCAACTTCATCCCAGTATAGGGGTGATCGACACTTCCTACCGTATAATGCTTCATACGGTGGCATTTTTATGGATGCTTGATAACTGTTGTTATATGCAAATTCGACTAAAGGCAAATACTTGTCCCAACTTCCATTAAACTGCAAAACATTTGCCCTAAGCATGTCTTCAAGAGTTTGAATTGTTCTCTCAGTTTGTCCATCTGTTTGGGGATGGAAGGCAGTACTAAAGTGCAGCTTAGTACCCAAAGACTCGTGTAGACTTTTCCAAAAACGGGATAAAAATCTAGGGTCTCGATCTGATACGATGGTTTTAGGTACTCCATGTAATCTCACAATTTCTTGGAGGTAGAGATTTGGGTACTGATCCATCTTATATGTTGTTTTGATAGGTAGAAAATGTGCTGACTTTGTTAGTCGGTCTACTATAACCCAAATGGCGTCACATCCTTTACCCGTCCTTGGTAAACCTACTACAAAATCCATCGAGATATTTTCCCATTTCCACTCCGGCACTGGTAAGGGTTCTAAGGTACCTGCTGGTCTTTGATGCTCAGCTTTAACTTGTTGACAAATCAGACATTTAGCTACAAAGTTTGCAATTTCTTTCTTCATGTCTGGCCACCAATATAATGTCTTGACTTCATGGTACATCTTTGTTGATCCAAGGTGTACCGAGTATGGTGTATTGTGAGCTTCTTGAAAAATTTCCTCTCTAATTCCTTCATCCTCAGGCACATAAATTCTATCCTTATACTGGAGAAGTCCATGGGTGGATATTTGATAGTCAGTGGGCTTTCCAGTTGCTATTCTTTTCCTCATCTTCTCAGCAAAAGAATCTGTTTTCTGCGCCTCTCTAATCCGATCCTGTAGGGTTGATTGAATGGTCAAAGTGGATAACCTTAGATTTTCTGATGTGAAAATTTCTAAACCCAAATTTTCTATTTCTTTACCCGATTCCCTTGATTTCTTTGGTGTCTTTCGGCTTAACGCGTCTGCTACCACATTTGCTTTGCCTGGATGATAGCTTATGATACAATCATAATCTTTGATCAACTCTAACCATCGGCGTTGCCGCATGTTTAACTCTTTTTGAGTAAAGAAATATTTCAAACTCTTATGATCCGTGAATATTTCACATTTTTCACCGTACAAATAATGTCTCCAAATCTTTAAAGCAAACACTATTGCCGCGAGTTCAAGGTCATGAGTAGGGTAATTCTTCTCATACGGCTTTAATTGTCTAGAGGCATATGCAATTACCTTACCGTGTTGCATGAGCACACCACCTAATCCTTGTTTAGAGGCATCACTATAAATAGTGTATCCGTCCTCAGCGGAAGGAATTTCTAGAACGGGGGCTGAAGTGAGTCTTTTCTTTAGTTCCTGAAAGCTTTGTTCACAGTCCTCGTTCCATCTAAACTGTATGTTCTTCCGGGTTAATTGAGTTAATGGGGTTGCGATCTTAGAAAAATCTTGAACAAATCGTCGATAATACCCGGCTAAACCCAAGAAACTCCTAACCTCTGTTGGTGATGATGGTCGTGGCCAGTCTAGAACAGCTTCTATTTTTCTAGGATCGACTCCTATGCCATCTTTTGATACTACATGTCCCAAAAATGCCACTTCTTCTAACCAAAATTCACATTTCTTAAACTTGGCATATAATTGTTTCTCCCTTAAGATTTGTAAGACAATCCTCAAGTGCTTGGCATGTTCTTCCTTTGTCCTCGAGTAAACCAAAATGTCATCAATAAATACTATTACAAATTTGTCCAGATATTCCTTGAATACTCTATTCATCAAATCCATGAATGCCGCTGGAGCATTTGTTAACCCAAAAGGCATTACCAAAAACTCGTAATGACCATAACGAGTACTGAAAGCTGATTTTGGTATATCTTCATGTTTTATCCTTAATTGGTGATATCCTGATCTGAGGTCTATTTTTGAGAATACTGTAGAGCCCTGGAGTTGGTCAAATAGATCATCTACCCTGGGCAATGGGTATTTGTTCTTAATGGTCACCTTATTTAACTCTCGATAATCAATACACAATCTCATCGAGCCATCCTTTTTCTTCACAAATAGTACAGGAGCTCCCCAAGGAGACGAACTAGGCCTAATGAAACCTTTAAGAATCAACTCGTCCAACTGATTTTTCAACTCCTTAAGTTCTGTGGGTGCCATTCTGTACGGTGTCCTAGAAATAGGTGAAGATCCTGGAACAATTTCTATCCCAAATTCTATTTCTCGCTCAGGTGGTAATCCTGGTAAATCCTCAGGAAAAACATCGGGATATTCTTGCACTACTGGTATGGTGGTTAATGAGGGTTCATATTTTTCTTGGGCTTGAATTTGGTGTAAACTAACCAAAAATCCTTCATTACCCTTCTCTAGCAGTTTCAATGCCTTTAGTGCAGATATGACTAATTTTGGTGTTTTCTCAGGCTTAGAGAAAGCTATTGTCCCTATTCCAGGCATACTCAAAGTTTTCGCCCTACAATCAATGGTTGCTTGATATCGAGATAGCCAATCCATGCCTAAGATTATATCAAAATCCTTCAAATCTAAAGAAATTAGGTCTGCAGGATGAGTTTTTCCCTTAATTTCAATCAACACATCAGGGACATAGTGATTAACAAAACAGTTAGGTCCAGAGGGTATGATAACTTCCGTTTCTAAAGGGAGTGGTTCAGTGGCTAGTTCGAGTATTCTTAGCATGTTTGTGGCTATAAATGAATGTGTTGCTCCAGAGTCAAATAATACATAAACAGGTTTAGACTTAATGTAAATCGTACCTGCCACCACGTCATTACTCGTCCCTGCATCTGGCCTGACTAATGCAAAGGCTCTAGCAGTTCCTTGTTTCACTCTTGTGGGACAATTAACGGATATGTGACCTGGCTTGTGACAAGTATAACACACATTCTTACCAACTAAACACTCTCCTGAATGGTTTTTGCCACATTTGGTACAATTGGTCGCTACTTGGTCACCCGGCCTTTTCTCTATTTTATCCCTCTTCTGGTTGGGTCCTTTTTGGTACGATCCTATTCCTTGTGGCTTTCCTGACCATTTTCTCTTATTCTTATTATCCTTATTATTTCTCCAAATTTGGTTTCCTCGAAACCCTTTCTTTCCCAAATTTTGGTCCTTATTTTGATCTCTCGTCTCACGGGCTTTGGAAATTTTTAGCTCGGCTTGTTCCGCTAGCAAAGCTTTATCAGCAACCTCAGAAAATGTCATGTTCTGAATTCCGGACATTAATACATCCCTGTTCAATTCAGGCCTAAGTCCTTCAAGAAATCTATCAACCTTGTGTCCGTTGGTACCGACCATATGAGTAGCAAAACGTGATAACTCTTCAAATTTCCTAATGTATTCTGATACTGTCATGAACTCCTGACGTAGTTGTATAAATTCATTCATCTTTTGATTCCGAACAGACGTAGAAAAATACTTGGTCCTAAAAATTTCACAGAATCTTTCCCAAGTCAAATTTGTCGTTTCTCCTATGCTGGCCAAAGTATCCCACCAATGGCCTGCACTACCTCGAAGCATGAATGATGCACATGTCACTTTTTCAACATCGTCCACGTGTGCATACGCAAACATTCTTTCCAAATACGCCCATAATCAATTATCATATAAATATTCAATAAATCTTAAAATGGCCCAACATATATTCACAAGACTTCTAGCTTTTGGGTCTTTAATTCATACAGCCCAAAATAATAGTCCATGATGAGTATTTCACTTAAAATCATACAAAAGGCCCACTAATTACCCAAAGTTATATGACTCAATCCACTATCCATTTAAGTCATGATCCAATCCACTATCCATTTAAGTCATGATTCTAGCCCAAAACTTTCATTCTTCTTCCTCATTTTGTCAGCCTAATCATCTCCCTCTTTCTTAACATTTTTCCCAAATTCAAAATTCTCAAATCCCTAACTTTCAATCTAACAATTTCTCATCAAATCAACCATGGCTCCTTCCAAAAATCAAAAGGGGAAAGGCAAGGCTCCTATTTCTCAATCTAAAACCAAGAAAAATGAAGCCAAGAATGCTAAAGGAGTCGCGGCCACTCGCGGTTCCACTTCGCGAGCCAGGGGTGTTCAGCCCCTTACAGAGGATTTTCCTACACTGTGGTTCAAGGATGCATCGTCATTTGCTCGTTATGACGTTTTCAAGGATTGTAAGCTTACTCCTGGAAGATACATTAATATAGAATTTTTGGAATCCTTGCAATTTCCTTTCCTAGCTACATTCAAAGAATTTAAATGGATGCAATTTCTCAAGATAGAGGGATGTTATTGTGATAAAATCGTTAGGTGCTTCTATAGCAATGCTGAGATGTTGGATGATGGCAATGGGGTCTTTGATCGGGTATCAACATATGTGAAGGGAAAATCTTTAATAATTGATGCGGGTTTACTATCTGAAACATATGGAGTGCCACTGCCTGGTGTAGCTTTTGGAGCAAAATTTAACTTGTTGGAGGCTTGTCGGGTAGTGTATGAGGATTCGGAGTTGACCTCTCCTCGGTTCGATGTTGCGGGTCTAAGTAGAGACATGAGGCTGCTTCACCTCATTATGGTCCACTTTTTCAAGCCTAGGTCAGGTAGATTGTCTCGGTTGACTCATGAGGATGTTTGGATGATGTGGAAGATAGTTGAAGGTCATAGGTTCAACATTTGTGATTTGATCATCTATAGCATTTCCGAGTTCATTTTTCATCCCGATTCTCGGACAATGGCCTTTGGTTGCCTCATTACAGATTTGATGCGTAGATTGGGGGTGGATTTCTCGAATGAGGTGTTAGTTTCTTTACACCGAAATAGTGAGATTGGAGAAGAGTCACTTATAAAAGCAAAATTTTCTTTAGTGAATGGTGCTTGGGTCAAAACAAGGAAATCCTCTTCGTTTGGTGCTATCATGCCTCCTACAGCAGAGAGTTGGGAGGACTTCATGGTAGACATGTGGTGTTTTCAAACTGAAGTGCGGGAAGAATTGCAAGACTTAAGGAAATCTATTGATGCCTTGAAAGATTCCAATGAAGAGAGCTCGGAGGAGGATTGAGAGATGAAGATTAACTTTAACTTTTGAGGAAGAAATTTTAATGATTGTAGAAATTTTTACTGCTAACTTTTGCTACAATCTAACTAAGGTCTCTGTTTTTGTCTCTTTTCTGCTATTGTATGGGCCTCTCTTCCCTTAGAGAACTTATGAATGAAACATTTCATCAATTGGCTTATAGCTTTAGTCTAGGAAATCTATTTCTCCCAGCTTTAGAACATTAGTTGATTAGTTTCTCTAATGTACTTCAATAACTAAGGAACATCTCTTAACAATTCTAAATTCATTCCACATATAAATTTCAATTCAAATGATATCATAATTCTAAGAAAATGAATAAAACATACCCGGGAAAGGACATCATTGAACGAGGGTTCTATATCATCACAGTCTACAGAATCATTGGACCGGGGCTCTGATACCAAAGCTTGTGACGACCTCTGAATTTTCCTTAAAATTTTTTTTTTCTCGGCTGAGGGCTACTAGTAGCCTTCAGTAAAGCTTAAAACTCAGCTGCAGGTGGATACTAGTATCCTCCTGCTGTGACATTAAATTTTTCAACTTAATTCTTTTTAAACTTTTTCAAGTTTTATACCTTATTCCAGTATTACTCAAAACACTTAGAAAAGATATTAAGGGCATTACAAACCATTTGTAATTAAAAGTTTTAACATACTCCACATGCTTAATTACTTAAAGTACTTTAAAATTTCATCTTACAAAACTATTACACAAGGATTTCTCTTACAATTTTCACTATCTTCAACAAGTGTAGTATCTCTTTCTTTCAAAATATGGTTCGTCATTTCGATAACAAAAAGGTCGAAATGACACTCATTATAAACCTATAGCTCAAAACGTTTCAATACAACACTTTAAAAGGTTTATAATTAACTAAGGGATACTAAATCCTTGATACTACAAAAAACCACCATCATGACTCTCGGTTATCTAGTACATAAAAAAAAGAGTCCCCTTCGGCTCCAAAGTGATGGCATCATAGACATAAATTGTTTTATAAGATCTTTCTTTTATATATAATCCCGGCCATTGCGGAAAACGAACCCATACGTCTTTCTTCATGATGATATAGAAGTCCACTCCGTTGGCCGATGTCCTCTCATAGGTATGTGCTACTTCCACGTAAATACGATCCATTTCCTATAATAGTCATTAAACGACTGTAAGCAATGACGCTTAGTGAGCAAAGTAACACATAAACATGAAAGCACATAATTCATACCTTCCATTGAATGAGATTCTTATTGCCCAATTCTCACATAAATGAATAAAACACATATTATCTTCCAAACAATTGACAACATATATGCTTCATGAAATGTCGTTAACGATCACTCATAAACAACCAATACAATATGCATAGAATGGATGCTAAACCTTTAAATGCTATGCATGTATTAACCATGAATGGTTTCATTATTCTTTTCTTACTTTTCTTTTCTTTCTTTCTTTTCTTTTCTGTTCATTTCTTTCTTTTCATTTCTTTTTCTTTTCTTTTCTTTGGGCCCTTCCCATATTAGGGTCGTACACCGAGCGCTCATAGTGTTTTGCTAAACACAAGGTCACAACATCATTAGAGCTTCTATGCTCAAAGTACTTTCATTTTCTTAGAGCACTTTGCTCAAGTACTTTCATTTCATTCTTGGGCATCTCATCCCGTGGGCATCTCGTAGCCCGTGACCTTCAAATTGGGACTTGCCCCCATGGTGTACAACCTAAATAGGGAATTCTTTAATTGTTCATGATCATTATGTAAACATAACTTTTTGCTTTAATGTTTAAGATCATGAATTCATTCTTGAATGATGCCATGATGCAACACATGGAAACACAAGATTTAATTGCTAACATCATTCGAAATCTTGCACATAAACATTCTTTCAAGTTCTTCCTCAAAAAGACATATTACTGTAAATCCCAAATCAACATGCAAGGGATTATTCTAAAAGTCATTCATCTTTCTATTCATCATGTTATTACAGTAACACTTTAAGTCATTCTTGACTCAAACAAGCATAACTTGAATATATAACATTCAACATTAAGCATTGCCTAACAAGCCACAATAATAATACATAAGACAAGGCTTCATTTAGGTATAAACCATGATTTTAACCATAACTTCAAAGTCATCATATACTGCAGATTCTAAACTCATCAAAAATCGACTTAAACATAAGTTTATGAGACATGCAAAGTCATAAACATGAAGTTAACTTTCTGCAGATTTTATTACTTATAATTTCTCATGTATAAGCACTTAATTTCAATATCTATTATCACTTGAATAGGAAAATTGATGGGTAACAGTAAGTCATAAGAGGAGATTCATTTATCATAACACTCATGCTGTATATTCTGATCCGAATAATCATAATCAACATAAAACAATAAAACACATAAACTTTACTCACTGTACAAAGGAAATCTTTTTCTTGGATTAGTGACCTGAAATTTTACAAGTTTATGGAGTGTTAATACATCAAAAATAAGGGGAAATGAAAATTTACGTTTTAGGCTTGGCTAAGGAGGAATTTCTGTCCAAAAACCCATTATTAAACTGGAAATGAAACTACCAGACAGCAGTGCAGATTCGGGGCTACCAGAATCTAAACTGTGTTGATTCTGAAGCTACCAGTAGCCTCGGATCACTGCTGTAAACTGGGTTTTTACTTTATGGACGGAAATTTCTACCTTTATGGCTTATCTTGGAGTAAATGTGATGAACTTTTGTTAGGTTAGTGTTTCATCACACTAACTCAAGAGAAATACAAAGAAGAAGGAAAAGTTCTTGGTTTCCTTTCAATTTTTCTTTTCATTCTTACCTCTTTTCTTTCTGAATTTCAGCAGAGTTTCTTTACTAATTTTCTGGTTTAAAAAGGCAAGAAGAGAATGTGTATATATAGAGTTTTGGGAAGGCCATGTTTGGTTTAGCTTATCCATGAAAATTCTTACTTATTCTTATTTTATCGGATTATTTTATTAGTTCATCAGTTATTTATACGAATATTAATCGACATTGATCCTCAATTATAATAAGCATTGCCAAACATGTCCTAAGGTGATAATCATGAAAATGACATGTGTCCCACTCAACCAATATTTTATTACAAAAATTTCCAGATTTCTTATTTCAAGTAGCCATGTTTGGGACAACATTTGGGGGTCGAGACGAGCTCTGTTTTGGTCAAACTTTATACCGTTGTAAAGTTCATGCTTCAAGCTTCACAACGAGTACACATGCAAAAGAAATGGGTCAGTCGATAGCTCGTACGATTAGCTCAAAAATGACTGCCCGACTAGTTTTCCATACTTAGCCAAATTTTGGTGAAATTTCTGCATTACATAAATTCTTACTATACTACTTTGGCTCGACTTTCAAGGCAAGTCCCGACTTGAAAAATATCCAAACTTGATATCAATTTAAACATCTCGATAAGAACTACACGATGGTATAACATGCATAAGCTACGGATCAACGCACGATACACACCATTGTTGCAAAGTTAGTTCGAAACAATGGTAAAACTGTAATTAACATGCATTTTTCCAGAATTTCCAGCTTGGTCTCTATCTATGGAATTAAATTCGATTAAGCCCAAACATTTTCACAACTTAATATTTTTCTAAAAAAAATCCTCAATACTTTAATCCAAAGCAATTCACATACTTTTTCCCTAAACTTATTGAAATTGACATACCAAACTTATCAATTTTTTGGAGATCATTGGGTTTTTCCTAAGAAAATACGAATTTAAATTCTCTAAATTATAAAATTATAAAACGAAATTTTCGGGGTGTTACAATCTCCCCCCCTTAAAGAATTTCGTCCTCGAAATTTACCTAGAAAAGTTCAGGGAATTTCTTCTTCATTTCATCTTCTCGTTCCCATGTCTCTTCTTCAATCGTGTTGCTTCTCCACAGGACTTTTACCAAAGGTACTACTTTGTTACGAAGGCGTTTTGTCTCTCGCATAAGGATCTTTACGGGTTGTTCTTCCCATGTTAAATCCGCTTGCATCTCCGTAGGAATGTCCTTAAGTACATGTGATGGATCGGGAATATATTTTCGGAGAGTGGACACATGAAATACATTGTGTACTTTTGCTAACTGGACGGGTAATTCCAGTTTGTAGGCCAAAGTTCCTATTCTCTCCTTGATCTCAAATGGCCCAATGTATCTCGGAGTTAGTTTTCCTTTCTTTCCGAACCTAAACATTCTCTTGATTGGCGAAATTTTAATAAATACTTTGTCTCCAACTTCGAATTCTAAGGGTCTACGTCGTTTATTTGCATAGCTTCGCTGTCGATCCTGGGCCGTAAAAATATTTCTTCGAATCTTCTCGATGATTGTTGTCATGTCTTGAACCAAATCTGGTCCCAACATCCTTCGTTCACCAACTTCATCCCAGTATAGGGGTGATCGACACTTCCTACCGTATAATGCTTCATACGGTGGCATTTTTATGGATGCTTGATAACTGTTGTTATATGCAAATTCGACTAAAGGCAAATACTTGTCCCAACTTCCATTAAACTGCAAAACATTTGCCCTAAGCATGTCTTCAAGAGTTTGAATTGTTCTCTCAGTTTGTCCATCTGTTTGGGGATGGAAGGCAGTACTAAAGTGCAGCTTAGTACCCAAAGACTCGTGTAGACTTTTCCAAAAACGGGATAAAAATCTAGGGTCTCGATCTGATACGATGGTTTTAGGTACTCCATGTAATCTCACAATTTCTTGGAGGTAGAGATTTGGGTACTGATCCATCTTATATGTTGTTTTGATAGGTAGAAAATGTGCTGACTTTGTTAGTCGGTCTACTATAACCCAAATGGCGTCACATCCTTTACCCGTCCTTGGTAAACCTACTACAAAATCCATCGAGATATTTTCCCATTTCCACTCCGGCACTGGTAAGGGTTCTAAGGTACCTGCTGGTCTTTGATGCTCAGCTTTAACTTGTTGACAAATCAGACATTTAGCTACAAAGTTTGCAATTTCTTTCTTCATGTCTGGCCACCAATATAATGTCTTGACTTCATGGTACATCTTTGTTGATCCAAGGTGTACCGAGTATGGTGTATTGTGAGCTTCTTGAAAAATTTCCTCTCTAATTCCTTCATCCTCAGGCACATAAATTCTATCCTTATACTGGAGAAGTCCATGGGTGGATATTTGATAGTCAGTGGGCTTTCCAGTTGCTATTCTTTTCCTCATCTTCTCAGCAAAAGAATCTGTTTTCTGCGCCTCTCTAATCCGATCCTGTAGGGTTGATTGAATGGTCAAAGTGGATAACCTTAGATTTTCTGATGTGAAAATTTCTAAACCCAAATTTTCTATTTCTTTACCCGATTCCCTTGATTTCTTTGGTGTCTTTCGGCTTAACGCGTCTGCTACCACATTTGCTTTGCCTGGATGATAGCTTATGATACAATCATAATCTTTGATCAACTCTAACCATCGGCGTTGCCGCATGTTTAACTCTTTTTGAGTAAAGAAATATTTCAAACTCTTATGATCCGTGAATATTTCACATTTTTCACCGTACAAATAATGTCTCCAAATCTTTAAAGCAAACACTATTGCCGCGAGTTCAAGGTCATGAGTAGGGTAATTCTTCTCATACGGCTTTAATTGTCTAGAGGCATATGCAATTACCTTACCGTGTTGCATGAGCACACCACCTAATCCTTGTTTAGAGGCATCACTATAAATAGTGTATCCGTCCTCAGCGGAAGGAATTTCTAGAACGGGGGCTGAAGTGAGTCTTTTCTTTAGTTCCTGAAAGCTTTGTTCACAGTCCTCGTTCCATCTAAACTGTATGTTCTTCCGGGTTAATTGAGTTAATGGGGTTGCGATCTTAGAAAAATCCTGAACAAATCGTCGATAATACCCGGCTAAACCCAAGAAACTCCTAACCTCTGTTGGTGATGATGGTCGTGGCCAGTCTAGAACAGCTTCTATTTTTCTAGGATCGACTCCTATGCCATCTTTTGATACTACATGTCCCAAAAATGCCACTTCTTCTAACCAAAATTCACATTTCTTAAACTTGGCATATAATTGTTTCTCCCTTAAGATTTGTAAGACAATCCTCAAGTGCTTGGCATGTTCTTCCTTTGTCCTCGAGTAAACCAAAATGTCATCAATAAATACTATTACAAATTTGTCCAGATATTCCTTGAATACTCTATTCATCAAATCCATGAATGCCGCTGGAGCATTTGTTAACCCAAAAGGCATTACCAAAAACTCGTAATGACCATAACGAGTACTGAAAGCTGATTTTGGTATATCTTCATGTTTTATCCTTAATTGGTGATATCCTGATCTGAGGTCTATTTTTGAGAATACTGTAGAGCCCTGGAGTTGGTCAAATAGATCATCTACCCTGGGCAATGGGTATTTGTTCTTAATGGTCACCTTATTTAACTCTCGATAATCAATACACAATCTCATCGAGCCATCCTTTTTCTTCACAAATAGTACAGGAGCTCCCCAAGGAGACGAACTAGGCCTAATGAAACCTTTAAGAATCAACTCGTCCAACTGATTTTTCAACTCCTTAAGTTCTGTGGGTGCCATTCTGTACGGTGTCCTAGAAATAGGTGAAGATCCTGGAACAATTTCTATCCCAAATTCTATTTCTCGCTCAGGTGGTAATCCTGGTAAATCCTCAGGAAAAACATCGGGATATTCTTGCACTACTGGTATGGTGGTTAATGAGGGTTCATATTTTTCTTGGGCTTGAATTTGGTGTAAACTAACCAAAAATCCTTCATTACCCTTCTCTAGCAGTTTCAATGCCTTTAGTGCAGATATGACTAATTTTGGTGTTTTCTCAGGCTTAGAGAAAGCTATTGTCCCTATTCCAGGCATACTCAAAGTTTTCGCCCTACAATCAATGGTTGCTTGATATCGAGATAGCCAATCCATGCCTAAGATTATATCAAAATCCTTCAAATCTAAAGAAATTAGGTCTGCAGGATGAGTTTTTCCCTTAATTTCAATCAACACATCAGGGACATAGTGATTAACAAAACAGTTAGGTCCAGAGGGTATGATAACTTCCGTTTCTAAAGGGAGTGGTTCAGTGGCTAGTTCGAGTATTCTTAGCATGTTTGTGGCTATAAATGAATGTGTTGCTCCAGAGTCAAATAATACATAAACAGGTTTAGACTTAATGTAAATCGTACCTGCCACCACGTCATTACTCGTCCCTGCATCTGGCCTGACTAATGCAAAGGCTCTAGCAGTTCCTTGTTTCACTCTTGTGGGACAATTAACGGATATGTGACCTGGCTTGTGACAAGTATAACACACATTCTTACCAACTAAACACTCTCCTGAATGGTTTTTGCCACATTTGGTACAATTGGTCGCTACTTGGTCACCCGGCCTTTTCTCTATTTTATCCCTCTTCTGGTTGGGTCCTTTTTGGTACGATCCTATTCCTTGTGGCTTTCCTGACCATTTTCTCTTATTCTTATTATCCTTATTATTTCTCCAAATTTGGTTTCCTCGAAACCCTTTCTTTCCCAAATTTTGGTCCTTATTTTGATCTCTCGTCTCACGGGCTTTGGAAATTTTTAGCTCGGCTTGTTCCGCTAGCAAAGCTTTATCAGCAACCTCAGAAAATGTCATGTTCTGAATTCCGGACATTAATACATCCCTGTTCAATTCAGGCCTAAGTCCTTCAAGAAATCTATCAACCTTGTGTCCGTTGGTACCGACCATATGAGTAGCAAAACGTGATAACTCTTCAAATTTCCTAATGTATTCTGATACTGTCATGAACCCCTGACGTAGTTGTATAAATTCATTCATCTTTTGATTCCGAACAGACGTAGAAAAATACTTGGTCCTAAAAATTTCACAGAATCTTTCCCAAGTCAAATTTGTCGTTTCTCCTATGCTGGCCAAAGTATCCCACCAATGGCCTGCACTACCTCGAAGCATGAATGATGCACATGTCACTTTTTCAACATCGTCCACGTGTGCATACGCAAACATTCTTTCCAAATACGCCCATAATCAATTATCATATAAATATTCAATAAATCTTAAAATGGCCCAACATATATTCACAAGACTTCTAGCTTTTGGGTCTTTAATTCATACAGCCCAAAATAATAGTCCATGATGAGTATTTCACTTAAAATCATACAAAAGGCCCACTAATTACCCAAAGTTATATGACTCAATCCACTATCCATTTAAGTCATGATCCAATCCACTATCCATTTAAGTCATGATTCTAGCCCAAAACTTTCATTCTTCTTCCTCATTTTGTCAGCCTAATCATCTCCCTCTTTCTTAACATTTTTCCCAAATTCAAAATTCTCAAATCCCTAACTTTCAATCTAACAATTTCTCATCAAATCAACCATGGCTCCTTCCAAAAATCAAAAGGGGAAAGGCAAGGCTCCTATTTCTCAATCTAAAACCAAGAAAAATGAAGCCAAGAATGCTAAAGGAGTCGCGGCCACTCGCGGTTCCACTTCGCGAGCCAGGGGTGTTCAGCCCCTTACAGAGGATTTTCCTACACTGTGGTTCAAGGATGCATCGTCATTTGCTCGTTATGACGTTTTCAAGGATTGTAAGCTTACTCCTGGAAGATACATTAATATAGAATTTTTGGAATCCTTGCAATTTCCTTTCCTAGCTACATTCAAAGAATTTAAATGGATGCAATTTCTCAAGATAGAGGGATGTTATTGTGATAAAATCGTTAGGTGCTTCTATAGCAATGCTGAGATGTTGGATGATGGCAATGGGGTCTTTGATCGGGTATCAACATATGTGAAGGGAAAATCTTTAATAATTGATGCGGGTTTACTATCTGAAACATATGGAGTGCCACTGCCTGGTGTAGCTTTTGGAGCAAAATTTAACTTGTTGGAGGCTTGTCGGGTAGTGTATGAGGATTCGGAGTTGACCTCTCCTCGGTTCGATGTTGCGGGTCTAAGTAGAGACATGAGGCTGCTTCACCTCATTATGGTCCACTTTTTCAAGCCTAGGTCAGGTAGATTGTCTCGGTTGACTCATGAGGATGTTTGGATGATGTGGAAGATAGTTGAAGGTCATAGGTTCAACATTTGTGATTTGATCATCTATAGCATTTCCGAGTTCATTTTTCATCCCGATTCTCGGACAATGGCCTTTGGTTGCCTCATTACAGATTTGATGCGTAGATTGGGGGTGGATTTCTCGAATGAGGTGTTAGTTTCTTTACACCGAAATAGTGAGATTGGAGAAGAGTCACTTATAAAAGCAAAATTTTCTTTAGTGAATGGTGCTTGGGTCAAAACAAGGAAATCCTCTTCGTTTGGTGCTATCATGCCTCCTACAGCAGAGAGTTGGGAGGACTTCATGGTAGACATGTGGTGTTTTCAAACTGAAGTGCGGGAAGAATTGCAAGACTTAAGGAAATCTATTGATGCCTTGAAAGATTCCAATGAAGAGAGCTCGGAGGAGGATTGAGAGATGAAGATTAACTTTAACTTTTGAGGAAGAAATTTTAATGATTGTAGAAATTTTTACTGCTAACTTTTGCTACAATCTAACTAAGGTCTCTGTTTTTGTCTCTTTTCTGCTATTGTATGGGCCTCTCTTCCCTTAGAGAACTTATGAATGAAACATTTCATCAATTGGCTTATAGCTTTAGTCTAGGAAATCTATTTCTCCCAGCTTTAGAACATTAGTTGATTAGTTTCTCTAATGTACTTCAATAACTAAGGAACATCTCTTAACAATTCTAAATTCATTCCACATATAAATTTCAATTCAAATGATATCATAATTCTAAGAAAATGAATAAAACATACCCGGGAAAGGACATCATTGAACGAGGGTTCTATATCATCACAGTCTACAGAATCATTGGACCGGGGCTCTGATACCAAAGCTTGTGACGACCTCTGAATTTTCCTTAAAATTTTTTTTTTTCTCGGCTGAGGGCTACTAGTAGCCTTCAGTAAAGCTTAAAACTCAGCTGCAGGTGGATACTAGTATCCTCCTGCTGTGACATTAAATTTTTCAACTTAATTCTTTTTAAACTTTTTCAAGTTTTATACCTTATTCCAGTATTACTCAAAACACTTAGAAAAGATATTAAGGGCATTACAAACCATTTGTAATTAAAAGTTTTAACATACTCCACATGCTTAATTACTTAAAGTACTTTAAAATTTCATCTTACAAAACTATTACACAAGGATTTCTCTTACAATTTTCACTATCTTCAACAAGTGTAGTATCCCTTTCTTTCAAAATATGGTTCGTCATTTCGATAACAAAAAGGTCGAAATGACACTCATTATAAACCTATAGCTCAAAACGTTTCAATACAACACTTTAAAAGGTTTATAATTAACTAAGGGATACTAAATCCTTGATACTACAAAAAACCACCATCATGACTCTCGGTTATCTAGTACATAAAAAAAAGAGTCCCCTTCGGCTCCAAAGTGATGGCATCATAGACATAAATTGTTTTATAAGATCTTTCTTTTATATATAATCCCGGCCATTGCGGAAAACGAACCCATACGTCTTTCTTCATGATGATATAGAAGTCCACTCCGTTGGCCGATGTCCTCTCATAGGTATGTGCTACTTCCACGTAAATACGATCCATTTCCTATAATAGTCATTAAACGACTGTAAGCAATGACGCTTAGTGAGCAAAGTAACACATAAACATGAAAGCACATAATTCATACCTTCCATTGAATGAGATTCTTATTGCCCAATTCTCACATAAATGAATAAAACACATATTATCTTCCAAACAATTGACAACATATATGCTTCATGAAATGTCGTTAACGATCACTCATAAACAACCAATACAATATGCATAGAATGGATGCTAAACCTTTAAATGCTATGCATGTATTAACCATGAATGGTTTCATTATTCTTTTCTTACTTTTCTTTTCTTTCTTTCTTTTCTTTTCTGTTCATTTCTTTCTTTTCATTTCTTTTTCTTTTCTTTTCTTTGGGCCCTTCCCATATTAGGGTCGTACACCGAGCGCTCATAGTGTTTTGCTAAACACAAGGTCACAACATCATTAGAGCTTCTATGCTCAAAGTACTTTCATTTTCTTAGAGCACTTTGCTCAAGTACTTTCATTTCATTCTTGGGCATCTCATCCCGTGGGCATCTCGTAGCCCGTGACCTTCAAATTGGGACTTGCCCCCATGGTGTACAACCTAAATAGGGAATTCTTTAATTGTTCATGATCATTATGTAAACATAACTTTTTGCTTTAATGTTTAAGATCATGAATTCATTCTTGAATGATGCCATGATGCAACACATGGAAACACAAGATTTAATTGCTAACATCATTCGAAATCTTGCACATAAACATTCTTTCAAGTTCTTCCTCAAAAAGACATATTACTGTAAATCCCAAATCAACATGCAAGGGATTATTCTAAAAGTCATTCATCTTTCTATTCATCATGTTATTACAGTAACACTTTAAGTCATTCTTGACTCAAACAAGCATAACTTGAATATATAACATTCAACATTAAGCATTGCCTAACAAGCCACAATAATAATACATAAGACAAGGCTTCATTTAGGTATAAACCATGATTTTAACCATAACTTCAAAGTCATCATATACTGCAGATTCTAAACTCATCAAAAATCGACTTAAACATAAGTTTATGAGACATGCAAAGTCATAAACATGAAGTTAACTTTCTGCAGATTTTATTACTTATAATTTCTCATGTATAAGCACTTAATTTCAATATCTATTATCACTTGAATAGGAAAATTGATGGGTAACAGTAAGTCATAAGAGGAGATTCATTTATCATAACACTCATGCTGTATATTCTGATCCGAATAATCATAATCAACATAAAACAATAAAACACATAAACTTTACTCACTGTACAAAGGAAATCTTTTTCTTGGATTAGTGACCTGAAATTTTACAAGTTTATGGAGTGTTAATACATCAAAAATAAGGGGAAATGAAAATTTACGTTTTAGGCTTGGCTAAGGAGGAATTTCTGTCCAAAAACCCATTATTAAACTGGAAATGAAACTACCAGACAGCAGTGCAGATTCGGGGCTACCAGAATCTAAACTGTGTTGATTCTGAAGCTACCAGTAGCCTCGGATCACTGCTGTAAACTGGGTTTTTACTTTATGGACGGAAATTTCTACCTTTATGGCTTATCTTGGAGTAAATGTGATGAACTTTTGTTAGGTTAGTGTTTCATCACACTAACTCAAGAGAAATACAAAGAAGAAGGAAAAGTTCTTGGTTTCCTTTCAATTTTTCTTTTCATTCTTACCTCTTTTCTTTCTGAATTTCAGCAGAGTTTCTTTACTAATTTTCTGGTTTAAAAAGGCAAGAAGAGAATGTGTATATATAGAGTTTTGGGAAGGCCATGTTTGGTTTAGCTTATCCATGAAAATTCTTACTTATTCTTATTTTATCGGATTATTTTATTAGTTCATCAGTTATTTATACGAATATTAATCGACATTGATCCTCAATTATAATAAGCATTGCCAAACATGTCCTAAGGTGATAATCATGAAAATGACATGTGTCCCACTCAACCAATATTTTATTACAAAAATTTCCAGATTTCTTATTTCAAGTAGCCATGTTTGGGACAACATTTGGGGGTCGAGACGAGCTCTGTTTTGGTCAAACTTTATACCGTTGTAAAGTTCATGCTTCAAGCTTCACAACGAGTACACATGCAAAAGAAATGGGTCAGTCGATAGCTCGTACGATTAGCTCAAAAATGACTGTCCGACTAGTTTTCCATACTTAGCCAAATTTTGGTGAAATTTCTGCATTACATAAATTCTTACTATACTACTTTGGCTCGACTTTCAAGGCAAGTCCCGACTTGAAAAATATCCAAACTTGATATCAATTTAAACATCTCGATAAGAACTACACGATGGTATAACATGCATAAGCTACGGATCAACGCACGATACACACCATTGTTGCAAAGTTAGTTCGAAACAATGGCAAAACTGTAATTAACATGCATTTTTCCAGAATTTCCAGCTTGGTCTCTATCTATGGAATTAAATTCGATTAAGCCCAAACATTTTCACAACTTAATATTTTTCTAAAAAAAATCCTCAATACTTTAATCCAAAGCAATTCACATACTTTCTCCCTAAACTTATTGAAATTGACATACCAAACTTATCAATTTTTTGGAGATCATTGGGTTTTTCCTAAGAAAATACGAATTTAAATTCTCTAAATTATAAAATTATAAAACGAAATTTTCGGGGTGTTACACACAGAATCTGAATAAAGAGCTTTAGCTCAAGCTACTGCAGAAATCTCTTGGCTTCAATCACCATTTGGAGAACTGAACATTCAGCAAGAATCTACACCAGTTTTGTGGTATGAGACTTTAAGTGCAAGTGCACTTGCTGCAAATCCAATCTATCATGCTTGTACGAAACACATTGAGCTAGATATCCACTTTGTGAGAGATAAAGTTCTGGTGAAAAGGCTGGAAATATGCTATGTACCATCTTCATATCAAACAGCTGATTTGTTAACTAAACATTTGTCACACTCTAGATTTATATTTCTAAAGGACAAGCTTGGAGTAACCAAAGTACCTTCCAGCTTGAGGGATAGTGTTAAGAATTGAGCTAAGATCTAGCACTCAGCCTCACCATTGCAGCACAGGTGGAACATTGCTGTACAGTTGGAAATAAGATTATGGTGTATTCAGCATTTACAACAAATTCAGTTAGCACAGACATGATTCCTTGTATTTAGGGTGTAGCTGGATTCTTGTTATATATGTGTTATTTAATCATTGGTAGTTGATATAGAAATTATTCTTGTAATCTCTATATATATATGCTAAATGAATGAGAATTAAGCTTGCTGGAACAAATCATTTTCTCTTCAAAGTTTCACTGGGAGAAATATTAATTTTCTTTTTAATAAAAAAATATGTAATTAATCATGGCTCTAGAGTGAGTTAAATATTTCAATAATTACTGAACTTTTAGTCATATTTTCGATCACTCATTGAACTTTCAAAAATTGCTGCGTGCTTACTGAACTTTGAAAAGTTAAGTTCTATTAATCACTCTTCATGATTTCGTAACGTCCAATGGACGGAAGCGCACAAGTGGTTGAAGAAAATGCCCTAGGTGGCACGCATTTGAGGTTAAATTTCAAAGTTAAATGTTACAATAATTACTGAATTTTTAGTCGCGTCTTTGATCACTTACTTAGCTTTCAAATATTGTTGCGTGCTTACTGAACTTTAGAAAGTTATGTTTCGTTAATCACTCATCACAGTTCAGTAATTGCCAATGTATGGAAGCGTCCAAGTAGTTGACGGAATGTCCACGTGCACACATTTGAGGTTAATTCCACCAACCAATTGAAGCTGGCCATTCATGTCATCAAAGTACTTTTTTAAAATGCAATTTATACATGAGAAACATATATTCTTTCTCCAAATTGAAATTCATTAAAGTCTATACTCTACATTTGATTCCTAACTCCTTACCACTCGCAATAAAATGATAGTGTTATCCAACAAAATAGCCTAATCGATGACCATCACTCTGTTTAGAAATCAATAATGTCACACATGGAGGTAAGACCAAAGTCTATTGGTATTTTTTGGGGGGTCACATTATGTACCCAAAAATCTACATGTATGAAGTTTTTCTCTAAGAAACCTAAATCTAAAGATGAAAAGTATTGTTTTTTTTATCTATTTATGATGAATTTCATGTTAGATGTCGTCTATTAGAACATACGTTTCAAGTCGAAAAATTAGTATTTTGGCTATATTAGATCTCTTTTAGCAACTCACTGCCTTTATGTGCTGCTAGATTTGGAAAAAAAGGGTCCATATTTTATTGATTCTGAGAATGAATATGAGGATGATGAATATATAATGTATTAGCAAGATGTCACAAAAGGAATTGAAACGGCAGTTGAAGAGAGAGTACTTGAATGGGATGAAGAGGTTAACAATGAAGTAGATAATTTATAGTATCCATCTTCTGAAGAATTACTAAGTGATTATGCATATGATGATGAAGTTGATTTCTAAACGGAGTGGTGATCCTCGATTAGGCTGGTTTGTAGGATAACACTGTCATTTGTCACAAGAGAAAATAGATTACTGATAGGGAACTGAATTTGGGAAAATTGACTTTAAGGGATTTCAATTTAGGGAAATAATATATGTTTCTCATGCATATCACATTTTAAAAAAGCGCTTTGATTACATAGAGGGACAACTACAATTGATTGGCGAAATTGACCTAAAATGTGTGTCTTGTGGGCGTTCCGCCAATGAAGTGTGTGTTTATGTATATTGATAGTTACTCAATCGTAGGAGTGATTAACGAAGCGTAATTTTCTAAAGTTCAATGATCATTCATTAATATTAAAAAGTTCAATGAGCACTCAGCAAAATTAGGAAGTCCAGTGAGTGGTTGAAGACACGACTAAAAATTCAGCGATTATTGAAAAATTTAACTCCAGAATTCAACATTAAATGTGTGCTACGTGAGCATTCCGTTAACCACGTGTGTACTTTTGTCAATTGGCAGTTATAGAATCGTGATAAATAGGGATAACAATGAGATGGGTATGCCACTGCCCCAGTTAACAATTTTTTTTTGAAACTGAAAACAAATAATAATTAAAAAAAATAGGAATTTGTTATATATTTGTAGCAAACAAAACAAAAAATAAATTAAAGTTTGGGATTGTGGTGTAGGAGTGCTGATCTTCTACCCCTGGTGGGTAGAAGATCAGCTGCCCACCGCTTACATGGCTGGGTGCCACATCAGTTGCACAGCCATGTAAGCGGTGCAAGTTATAACAATTAAAAAAAATGCTTTACTGTGCCTTTTTGCCCAAATCGCGAAGTCTGTCTGTCTCTTTCCAAAACCGTGCCCTAGCTGGCAATTGCAATTATCCGGTCCCATTCCGATCTTCGTTCCGGTGAAATCATCGTAGTCCCCCCCCCCCTCTCTCTCTCCTCACTCTCAAGCACGTCTATTTTTCATACCTTTGTGAAAATCCCAACTCTCGCAGTCCGTAGGCATCTCGGTAGCACAAACGCCTGGAACTACCACCGTGGCGAAAGAGGGAAAAACTTGTAAGCATATAAGTGAGCCCTTGTTCGTAGTTGGTATGTGCCCTAAATTTCATGAGCCCTAGTTCGCAGTCAGTATGTACCCTCAATTTCATAATGAGATGTATGAATTTTCTGTTAATAAGAGGATTGGAAGACTGGGAATTCTTCAAGAGTTGTTACCCATTCCTCTTCCCTAATGATTTTGGCTACACTAACAACCCTTGGTTGTAATTGATGAGGTTAATTATACTATTGTTGAACTGTGCTGTAATTACTTGCAATTGCCGTGGACTGTGAAAATGAGAGTGAATGTTGATGTTAATTGTGGACGTTGATAGGGCTATTACAAATGTTCTTGTTTGTTACAATGAATGAAGCAGTATGATTGTTTGATGTGTGAAAATATGAACAACTGATTTTGGGGTAAGAGATAATCAGATCCGTATCTTGACTTGGCAACTCGGAAGGCATGTGATAATGGATTATTGCAACATGTAGATCAAAATGCAACCGGTTAAATGCAGCTATGGCGGTGACGTATGTCTCTTGCCCGAGGAAAGATAACGATTTGAGCCTCTTAGAATAAGTAGATCTAAACTCTATGTAGAACATAACTTGTTAGATGATTGTTGTTTTTGGTTTGAACTCTGTTGAAGATATAAGAACAAAAGATGTCTTCCTCTAGTGTGAATGATGCGCAATCCCATCTTAGGTGTAATTGTGGTGCGTATGTGAAGATACACACATCGCATACTGAACGGAATCTTCTTCGTAGGTATTGGAGATGCCATAAAGTTACGGTACGTTACAATTTTCCAATAGTTATATATTGTCATGTACTTAAGTATTTGACCATTAGTTTATTTTTGATATGTAGGATGGTGTCATGTGTAGAGGTTTTACCTGGGTAGATGAGGTTGAACCACAAATGAGAAGCCAATTATTCGTATATGAAATACACATGCGAGCTTTAAATGAATTGAAAGTTGATGTTATTAAGTTATTGGAGAAGCTAGACAAAGTGGTGTATGGATTTTTGTAAATTAGTATGTATTTTTTGTATTTCCATTGTTGTTGTAAAGTTTATATTGTAAGACTTGATCGTGAAAATAGATGATTACATTGGTGTTTTCGTACTCTTCATTTAAACTATGTGATGTTTCATTTTCCAGTTTTGGCATTTTTTCGTGACATTAGATTAAAAATGGGAACTTGTTCAATTCCATCTAAAATCCACCAAATCACAATGTCAATTACAAACGCGAACAGTTTGACAAACTCAATCATAAATAGCAGTCGTAGGTATTACATTTTCGCAAAAACCAATCGACAACATCATATGACTACTTGCATTAGACGTGAATGTTCCATCACCTCTTACATCGTCCTGGGTGCACACGTAATCATTTTCGGACCGTTGATATGTATCCATATTAGACCTATTAAAATGAGAAAATTGTAAATTAAAATAATAACCAATGAACAATAAAAAAATATGTAATAAATACATCAAAAAAATTACTAACCTTTCAGTGAATTTAGGACACGTTCTCTTGTCGTGTACAACTTGTCCACATATACGACATTGTCTATTGCCTTTCATAATTGTTTTATCTTTAGAATACTTGAATCTTTTCCCACATCCTTTAGCTCGTACTAAACTAGGATCTTGAATTGTGTTACTTTCATCACGATTTAACCTGTTGTTTCACTTCTAGCTAAATGTACCTTTATTGTCTATATTCTTTACACATAAATGCAATGCCTCAAACTCGCCCATTAAGAATGTGCTTCGCGCATTTGTCAAAGCCGCGTCATTAACAAGCAAAGAAGTCTTGTGAGTCAATAAACCATGTCGTGACATCAAAGAGGTACTCAAACAGTCATCGGTACAAAAGGCCGGCCCAGAATCTCCAAAATAACTCACTTTGGCATTCTTAGTCCATCTTCGTAATATGTACTTGTCAGGTAAAAGCAGTACTTGTTTTTTCCTCAAGTAGCTAATCATGTGATAGCCATTGAACTCAAATGTGCGACAACTACAACAAATGAGATCGGTGACCAGATAATAAGTAAGTTGTCGATGCCGATCAAAGTTTTTCCCATGCTCAACTCGCTCTCCCCCATATACTTTCGAATCCTCTGTAGTATATTTCTTAGTGCAAATGTATAAATGATTTTGATCAATTTCTTTTTGGAATATCAAAAAAATCTTCTTCGTGTATATATGCACCATTTGATTATCCATTTGAAATTTTGACATTAGACAAGATTGTTCGCTGATATCAATATGAATAGTCACTAACTCCTCATGTCGCTGATGGCGTAATGTCATATTGAAACGAGTAATGAAATCCATAAGTGAGTTTTTCCTGTTAACATACCTTTTGAAGAAAGAGTGTCTACTCTCTGATCTTTGATTACTGGACATTCTTGCACTAAAAATGTGATTCACATACGCTGGAACTTATCTACAACGGAGAGCATACATGTAGACAACCATTCATTGCTGGCCAAATCCACATTTTCCATTACTCCAGCCCAACATTCCTCGAACTCCTTAGATGACTCGGACTGTTTAATGATATTCACCAACAAGTGATATTGCTCATTATATACCGTGACATTCATATTCTCAGAAAACTTGTTCAAAATATGCCAAATACAATATCGGTGGAATGTATCTGGCAACACCATTGAAATTACTTTTGTAATTTCCGCATCCCAATCGGTAATAATAAGTTGTGGCGCTTGTGTGGGCTTGGCCTCCAAGAACTTTGAAAACAACCACATAAATGACTCTGTAGACTCATCGATCAATAACCCACATTCGAACAGAATCGTTTGGCCATGATGATTCACCCCTCCAAATGGTGCAAAAATCATCGAGTACTTGTTGGTGTCGTATATGGTGTCAAACACAACAGCATCACCAAAAAATGCATATGATCTGCGTGACTCAGAATCAGCCCAAAAACAACAAACCAACTTACCCTCCGAGTCAGTCTCGTAATCAAAAAAGAAATTCGGGCTTTTCTTTTTCTCAAATATGAAATACTCAATCAATGTCTTAACATCGTGACCCTATTGCTCTTCCCAAATATTTTGTTCATAATTCCTTAAGTCTCTCTTTACACACCCAATCGATGATGGACACTTGAGTCTATCTCCATAAGTTAAATTTGTTGACATGTTGGTATGTTAGCTTTAGGAAACTATTGGGTTAGTGCATTCTGATGCGAACGTAACAATGTACCCTACTTGGCGTTGTAAGAGCATGTTTGTGTTTCTCTACAAATTTATTCGCAATACATAAATGTCCTGTTTGCTGTTTTACAATAAATAATCTCGAATTGCATCCGATTCGTGTCTGTCCTCGATTTCTTTCCCCAACCCGTACAACTGCATCTTTATGTTTTTTCTGATATGTCTCGTATGTTTTACCTTCTTTTGAGCAAACAAATAGTTTCCAGTATGTTTCATTTGTCTTTTTTTTTACTATTGGATGTACATGCACTAAAACCAGCTTCACGCGCATATTCATTGTAAAATTTATAGACATCCTCATGCAATTCAAATTCTTGTCCAATCTTCGGAATTCGACTTACAGAAACTTAGAGAACAAAAATATCATCTACACTTTCAGCCTCCATTCCTAGTAAACAAGAAAAGTAAATCAAATAAATTAATTTGTAATCAAAACTACAAGAACAACAAATTATAATTAAGCTACTAACGATTTTTTTATATAGAAACAACAACAACAACAACCTAAATTTTTTTTTATAATCTACACTCAAATTTCAAGTCCATTTTGTGGGTGTAAATCAATGAACTTATCTAATCTACCTTAGAAAGAGTTGGTGGTTTAGGGCGCTTGTGCTGCCGCAATGCCTACTGACTGTGAGAGCTGGGATTTCCACAAAGGTATGAAAAATAGACGCGCCTGATAATGATGGAAGAGAGAGAAAGAGACTAAGATGATTTCACCAAAATGAGGATCGAAATAGAATCGAATAATTGCAATCGTCGGCTAGGGCACGAGTTTGGGGAGAGACAGACAGACAGACTTCGCAATTTGGGAGGAAAGGCACACTAACATGAGGCAGCCCAGCAATTTTTTTTTAATCGTTATAACTTGCATTGCTTACATGGCTGCGCAGCTGATGTGGGGCGGTAAGCGGTGGTTAGCTGATCTCCTACCCCTCCTACCCACTAGGAGTAGGAGATCAGCACTCTATAGTGTAGTGATTAAGATTTATATTTTAATAACTTCAAGTTGAGTTCAAATCTTATCAAACTCAATAAATTGCAAAATTGTGTTTTGTAATTTTATTTTATGATTTTTGAAAAAAAAAATTTAAAGTTGGTGGATTTTTTTGCCACCTCTATTGATAAATAATTAACGGAGTATAATTTTTCAAAATTGAGTGAGCACATAGTAATATTTGAAAGTTCAGTGAGTGATCTAAAACACAATTAAAAGTTCAATAATTATTGAAACATCTCATCTAGATTTTGTGGAAGGAAATAGAAGAAAGAAAGCAAAAGTAGCTATAGTAATACTGAAAAGAGGAAAAAAATTCAAATTGAAGAGAAAGAAAAATATTAATCTTCTTTTTCATAAAAATAAATAAATTGGTAACCAAAGTTCGTATAGAGATATCAAGACGGGCGGGCCGATCGAACCCACATCGGCCCACCCGACTCAACCGGGAACCGTGGGCCGGCTTGTAAATCGGGTGGGTTGTTTACGGGTCGATGAGACTGAACCGCGGGCCGTTCACTGGTCGAGGAGGTCGAACCAGGGATTGGCCCGTGAACTGGAATGGCTATTTACCGTCTAGGCGGTTCGGCCTTTAACCACTGGCATGTTTTGATTTTTTTTTTTAAAAATGACAGAAAATTCAAACTTTCATATTTGAAATGATATTTAAAAATAAAAAATAAAAAAAAACAAATGGCAAAGAGCCGTTTAAAGTGAAAGATGTGACAAATGCGTGTTATTTTAGTCTTTAAATATATAAAAAAAAAATAGAAATTGAATTAAAAAAATTAGCAAATGTGAATTTATCATTGTTATTTATTTTTTATTTACTAATTTAATACATTTTTTGTTATATATGTAAATTCTTTTTTTAATTACAATAAGTAACTAAATTTTTTTAGTAATTTCTAAAAAAATTAACTTTTTATTCATTCGGGCCGAACCGGGTCGAACCGCAGCCCACATGGGCTTGACTCGGATGGGCCGACAGGTGGGCCGGACTAGTGTTCAATTTTTGTGGGCTGGGTTGACCAGACGCGCAACCCATTGTGCGGGTTTTTTTTAATACGGGCTGTCACCGAGTTTCATTGGAGGTGGGCTGACACGACATGTCTGACACGGATTGACACTTCTAGGTTCGTAGGCGAAAATGAAAGAAAATTATTGAAAAATAAGAAGAAAATTATAAACTAAAAGATGTTTTTATTTTTTGAAATTCGTGAAAAGTTTTGGGGGTGAATAAGAGACAAATTGTAATTTTTTTTTTATACCTCGTGCTTAAGTTACACAATTTTATAAAAAGTTATTAAAAGTCAACATTTTAAACATAGTTGATTTTCGAATGATTTTACAAAGTCTTGATTGAATATCGCATGACTTTTAAAAAAGTCTAAATTAGATACACTTAAATTTTTTTAACTCCATACAAATTTTTAAAAATTTAGATTAAATACGTGGGTTAAGCTTAAATGGTATTTAAATTCTTTACAATAATTTAGTTAATCAGATGTTACGCGTCAAGTATATATAGCAATGCCACCCTTTTCCCACTCCATAATTTCCACTCTAAATGATTCTCAAACGGATTTGCCGGCTTTTATTAATTTTAAAAGTTTTCAACATATAGATTATGTTCTCATTTTCATTATTGGAAAAAGACTGTTTATATGTAGAACAATTTGATTTCTTTGCTGATTGGCTCACCCCTCTCGCAAATTGAGAAAGATTAAATTGATCATTCAAATAAAGATAGAAATTTCAAAGCATGTCCAATGTTAGATATTTTTAAAAAAATCTATATGACGGACGAGAGAGAGAGAGAAGAGAGAGAGAGAGAGAGAAGACAAATAGATGAAAGAGAGAGACACAATTTAATAAAAAAAATTAAGTGGAAGGCCGTCTAACACGATGTATAAAAATGGACGGTATGTTGGACGACTTTCTACAATAAATGATGCCACGTGAGTTTTGTCCCTTCCATCTCATCGTCACATCAACTAGACATTTAAAATAGAAGTCAGTATTGGAGATGCTCTCATAAGTTCATGGAATGAAATTAATACAAATATTTCTTCTAAGTTTGAGTTTATATCCATTATTTGTATCCAAACGTACAATATTATTGATTACTCACTTTGAAGACACAAGTTAGTATTCATCTCAAAAGATAATTCATTAACATTTTTAACACTTAAACACAACATCATTAGAGAAAAAAAAATACATGATTATAATAAAAAAGTATATTTAATCATGTAATTTAAAAAAATATATAGAGCAGTAAATTAACATATTTGTTAGTATTTATAAATACTTATAAATTGATCAAATATTATTTTTATTTCTATATTTTGTAGGACTTATAATTTTTATCCGCACATCCTTTAGTAAAAAAAAACTTTACAAAACAAGTACTAACGTGCCTCTTGCATTGCAGCCCAAAAAGTGGCAGATTCTGGACATATAATTTGATTACATTAATTGATTACCATACTGGTTTTGGCCTGTCAATTTGGTTTTAAATGTTGGCCATATTACAACTCAGCAGTGGGGGTTATACCATAACGAGCATTATAATAAACAAGATTTTAACTCTCTTGATTTATGTCATTCAATCTTTTTCTTCAAACATGCCATATATATATATATATATATATATATATATATATATATATATATTGTATCTGTCTTTCTGGAAAGATAATCGATCGAATGTATACACCATGCCTTTTGTCCTCTATATAATGCAAACAAAACCAAGACTCAGGACTCACGTTTCTAATCAATCATTTCTTGAAGCCTTTTCTTTTTCAACCCATCGTTTGATGTGAAAAATAAAAATAAAAATGGCTATTTCTTGTTCTTCTCCCCTATCCATTTTCTTCTTTTGCTGTTTAACTTCCATGTTTTTGTCTGGCATTTATGCCACTCCTGATGTAAATTCTACCCAACTGGCTACCCAAGTATGCAAAAATACTACAAATTTCAGTTTCTGCCAGGCTGCAGTTTACTCCGATCCACGGGCCCCGGTAGCCGATCGATATGTTCTTTCATATATAGCATTCGGGCTGGCATATAAAAATGCTACAAATACTAGTGATAACATTGACTTTACACTCAAGTCCATGAAAGGGGGAGCCAAGCCTGAGATTATAGAAGCTTTGCAGAAATGCCAGGGAGATTATAAGGAAGCCATTCGGGCTCTTTCTGAAGCATTGAATAATTTGGATTCTGAGACTTTCTATGGATTGGACAAACTATCTCTTGATGTTGAGAATTCGGCCCGGAGTTGTGAAGCTGGTTTCCATGGACACTCTCCAATCTCGGAGAAGAATCAAAACCTGATACAGCTTTCAAACATCTGTTATGTAGTCTCCAAACTTTTCACATATGCTTGATACACGGTATTGATTATGACTAATCAGTACAATCGTGTGGAAATCAATAACTAGTTCAATTTTCTTTCAAGGGTGTTGATAATCATAATAATATTAGAGCAATAAACATGTTTGATTGTGCCCCCTCCCCGCCCCCTTTACAATGTTTTTCTGCATCATCCCTCTTGATTATCTATTTGATAACCTTTAATTTACACTCTTACTTACCTAATATTATAAAGTGTAACAATGCAAGCGCGGACATATTATTTTTTAGGCTAAAAGACAACTTCATTAATTTGAAAATGTGGTAAAAAGTGATGAATGTATGACCCAACATAATACAGCGAATATCCAGAAATAACAAGTTTCAGCCTGCACAGCATACTGTTATCATCATATAATAATTAAAGAATATTTAACGATTTCTACTTGTTTGGTAAAGCAGCGAGTCTTACGGAATGTGTGGATAAAAATGATATCTGATCAGTTTATAAATTTGAAAAAATGCACCCAAACATGCTAAATTTGATGGCACTGAAGCAATAAAAAAGGACTACTACTTGATCTAACCAGCAGGCAAGTCCCATTAGTCACTTGCAATAGTACTATGGCTACATACTTGAGCATCTTCTGGCAAGCCAAAGCACGATTCCATCTTCTACCCAAAAACCTGGCATTAAGGATCCAAGAGGATGCAGATTGTTAAATCATATTAAAGTTCCTATCCATTCCCTATCCTGACTTTAATGAAAGGCCAACAAATCTTTATTTCAAGAAAATGTTGCATATTCCAGAAGATAAGCATCCATTGATCTGGGAACAATGTCCATTTTCATTCTCCCTCGTCTATTTTATCTTTCATATCATTTTCAGCCATCTTTGCCTCTCTTCCTGGTGCAAATTCTTTTCAATTAGCCAGCCAAGTATGGAAGGAAAAAAAAAAAAAAAACCTGTTTGAGTTTTTTGTGCCAAATAATCTCCGAGGCAATGAGGATAAAATACGTGCTTGTGCCTCAAGTTACTACTCATCAAATTAAGATTCAAGGGCAAAGTTTCACAATATTTAACACAGACAATAACATAACATGTTAAATTTTGAAATTCTGAAATAACACAACTTGTTATATTTGTAACAATAACATGACTTATGGTGAAATTCATAGGGAGTTAAGACTTGAACTATACAATGACACATAAAATGCAGTGTTCACCAGATCAACAACTAGCAATCAAAGATTCAAATTACTGCCACATAAATTCAAATCTATACCGGAGAAAGCAATAGCTAACGCTAAGTTAGTTGGCATCAAAATGCTTTACCTACAAAGAAAGGTAAATAACTAGATCAAGACAATCACATTAGAGTATTGTACTATACAATATCTCCACGGTCAGCATAAGTATAAATTAGAGTATTGTATGACACAGTGTCCGATTGGATAATTCTGTCGAACAGATGATGAGCAATGTTTGGTTGTGATTAATACACAATAACTGGAAATGTTACCTGTATATATGATGGCTGGAATTGAGATTTTCGTTCAATTTCTTTATTCAATTTCTTCTGCAATTTAGGTCACGCTATCAGTAATTTGAAATTGGTGGTTGGAGAAATAGTTTTGGGTTCTTCTCAGATATTCATGATCGTTTGTGAGTGCTTTGAAAATTGGTGGTGGGATGAGATTGAATTCCACTTATGCAATTTCTTGTGGCTTATATGTAATGGAATATGAGTTTCCCGGTTGTGATTTGTAATCAGTGGAAATTTATCCTTTTTTATTTTTTATTTTTCAGAGTTTGCAATATTTTCTAATATATAGTATTTAAAAATTAAAAATTATTTTATTTAGGGATTTTGGCGCAAATGGTCCCTAACCTTTGCCTTTAGTGTGGAATTGGTCTTTAACGTTTATTTTTTGACAAACAAATCTCCGACCTATGTGTTTTAGTGCGAAACTAGTCCTTATGGGATGAAAAATACAAATATATCCTTAGTTTTAATTAGAAGAAATTGCATGTGGATTCTTAATCATTACAAAATGTGCAAATATGTCCAATATTTTTATATTTTTATAAAAAATTAAAGAAAATTAATGAGTTTATTTTTGGAATTAACACTTTAGTAACAAATATATCAAATAAAATTATTATTTTTATTATTAAATAATTATATTATTTAAAATTTAAAATTTAATTTTATTGTTGTATAAAAAAATTATTTTGTCACAAACTTGATATTCAAATACTTTTATTTAATTGAGTTATATGTTTATTAACTACAAATATTAGAAATTCAACTATATTCTTCATATTTTAATTTATTGTTTTATTTTCGTTCAAAAATAAAATACATAATGTGTAAATTAATTTTTATTAGTATTTTTATGTTAAATAAAAAAGTAACAAGATTAGTTCAATGTCATAAAATTATATACGTCATTTTGTTATTTATTTAACTTAATTTTTAAGGTAAAGGGGGAGGAAAATAATTTCTCAGAATGATTTCTCTCTCTTTAATTAATATAATTACTTAATAATAAAAATAATAATTTTATTTGACATGTTTATGACTTGAGTGTTAAAAAAATTCATTAGTTTTCTTTAATTTTTTTATAAAAAATAAAAGTATTGGACATATTTGTACATTTTGTAATGATTAGGAATCCACATACAATTTTTTCTAATTAAAACTGTTATGCTCCAATCCCACATGGGCAGGACAATCCCACTTGGAGCTTCACGTGGCCACGGTCAAAGTCAACATGCTTTGGCTTAACCCTTCTCCGAAGCTGTTTGTGCCGAAGAGGTTATATAACCGAGGCTATTTATGCTGAGGAGCTTCTATAACCGATGCTATTAAAGTCCGACCCTAGTTGCGTGCTAAGGAAGCATTCCCTACCAATTCTGTGGTACAATTTTGAAAAGATTGATGGGACTGCCTACCAATGTGGCTTGTCACAGTCATAGTCCCTTAGTTTGCGGCTGAAAGTGACTATCTCATTAATGCTAATAACGTGACACCAAAGATGTGACTCAAGAACCATTCAGATGGAACCACGTGTCGCACATCGAAAGGGATCATTCTTGTATAATTTGTCTATAAATACTAAGCTTATTTCTATAAGAAAGGGATGTTGAAATATTACTCTCATAAGAAATATCAAGTCCTCTACACTAATTCTTCAAGTGTAATAACCGCTTGGGAAATCGTTAGTTAGGGGCCCTCAAGCTACTACCTCTACCAAAGTGTGTCTCTCTTAATCTCTTGCTACATATCCACCCGGTCCTAGGCTTATCTACGTGGTCGAATAAACCACGTGGCAGTCCAAGCTAGAAGAAAAACGCACGTAGGAAGAGGAGGCCTGGAATTTCTGCTGGTAGCCATTTTTGGAAGTCAACAAAAACTAAGGGCATATGTATCACAAGAATTAATTTTGCACCAAAATACATAAATTAGAGATTTATTTGTCAAAAAATAAACGTTAAAGACCAATTCTATACTAAAGGCAAAAGTTAGAAATTATTTGCGCTAAAACCTCTTTTATATATTATGGTTATTCGTAAAATTGTCCATAAGAGTTCTCTTAATTTTTACAACTTTATCATATTGAATTATTAATCATCGTGTACATGTAAAATATAAGCAAATCAAATTTGTTAATTTGCAATCGAATCACTCACATTGCCTATTTTCTTTCAAAAAATTTGGCCATTCTAGGCTTGATACTAATCTTGCTTGGGCTGGCCCACTCCTGACTTGTATGTCCTATTTAAACTTCTTCTCTTATTGAGAAATTGAAGTTGACCAACTTTTGATGTATTACGTTGTTTTAAATTTAGAAAAATATTTTAGTAAGGCGATCTTATATGTACTTGAAAAAATATTTCAGTAGGACAATTATACATACACACGTGATAAAATCGTCCTCAACATTTCAAATTCCAAAACAATCAAATTACAATACTTGAAAAATCGAGTAAGAGAAATAAACATTTTATCCATTGCACATGTCTATGACTTTGAGATTGATGTGCTTCCCTCACCATTGACTTCTACATCCACTTTTGTTGATTGCTACTAATATAACCTATAATATATTAAATATCATATGTAGTCAGAATTATTTTTTTAACGATTCTATCCGTATCATGTTTATATCTTTACTTTTCATTTTCCAATACATATTTAATTAATTCATTTTCATGTTTTATGTTGATTTTTCATCCAATGTATCAATTTCTTTAAACACAAATTCAAACTTTAATCACCAACTATAAAATACAGTTATCATCTCTTAATTTCTCTCTCACAATCAAAATCATTCTCTTTTTACTTTTTCATACTTCATTCATGCTACGGACTAAAAAAACCTGTACGAAGACATGTTCAATGATACGTCATAAATATGATATCATGAGACAGTATTTAGAGTATTGGTGGGATCCATCGCACGATATGGGTCAACACATTCGATAGATGTTAATGCGGTGGAATAAAGTGAGGCAGCTAGGCCACGATCACTGGTCGCCAAGCCAACAGCTTGCTCATTGATACCTTGCAAAAAGAGTGGCTAGAGTGACCAAATCGATTTATAATTACTTATGGGAAGTTGTTGTACCTACCTTGCCATGAGAGATCGACTACGAAATCTTTTGTGCATAGCTGACGGGGTAGTGGGAACAAGCTCGGGATGATGCACTTGAGTTCTCTTAGAGCATCTCCAATGCATTGTATGGGTAGTCTATGTGGAATACAAATAGAAAGACTTCTAGTAAATATGGCATTAATAGATGGTCAAATTCAAAATTAATCTCCAATGGGTTCAATCTACAACCCAATAATACTGCTTAGGTGGCATTTTTTGTAAAAATAAAAATTGATTAAAATAAACAAACAACTAATTGTCTTCCAAAAAAAAAAAGAAGAATAATTGGTATTTCAAACCCAAGTATCCCGTCTCCATTTTTTACCTTTGAATTCATTGATTAATTCTTCATGATCCAAAACCAATCTTCTCAAAAAAAATCTTTGAATTATCTGATTTTTCAAAGACTGAAATGCTAATCTCCAAAATACAAAGGTAATCAAATTCATTCTCCTTCCATTGACAAATCTAACCCATTTCAAAAATACAAGGTAATCCAATTCTTTCTCATTCTATTACTATGTGGTTAAAGTTAATTCTAGGAAGAATATTTGTTGGACATGATTGTACCGCATCAAAGATTTCTTTTGGCCTGTAGAAACTTTGTTGGATTTTCATATGTATGCCTATGTTAATTTTTATTTTAAATTCTCACATAAATCGGAGTTGGAGTTGATGAATATGATATGTTGCAATATTTATTAAGGAAATAATATTATGGGTAATAGGGATTTTAATCCTTATTAGTAGAAAATTAAGTAGTAATAGTAATAAGATTAGAGAGTTAAGAAAAATGGATTTGGGTTCTTGTAAATGAAACATGGCTTGCAGTAAAACCATGATGCTTTACTGTTGAAAGTTTGTCATTAATCTTTTGCTTAATATGAAATTTTTTTTAAAATGTTTAACAACTGCGATTACAAAAAAATGTCTTCACTAAGTTATGAATCAGACTCGAACAATTCATCATCAAGCAATGATTCACTTTCATTGACCAAACAACTGTTAGATGAGCCATTGGGAGGTGATAGCTTATGTACTGAAATGACTCATAATGTGGCTCAAACCTCCGCAATTCATGTTCCTATGATAATTTCTACAATGTTGATCAATAAAAAACGTCCTCACGGTGGATCGACGCCTGGTCGATGCTATATTCGTCGAGATAGGAAGGAGCGTCATGATTTAATTATTAAAGACTACTTCAATTATGAGAACTCAAAGTATACATTGGAGCATTTTCGATGCCGATTTCGAATGGACATGGAATTATTCAAAAGAATTTTACAAGAAATTGAAAATTATGATGATTATTTTACACAAAAGATTGATGCAGTTGGGAAGAATGGATTGAGTCCTCTACAAAAAATGATAGCAGCAATATGCATGCTTGCAAATGGTTGTCTAGCTAATCTCCTAGACGAATATGTTCAAATTGGTGAGAGCACTGCAATTGAAAGCCTAAAGCGTTTCTGTGATGCTATAATAGGAATTTTTGAAGAACAATATTTAAGAAAACCAAACAAAGATGATATTGCAAGGTTGCTAAAAGAAGGCGAGGCTCGAGGATTTCTTGGTATGCTTGTTAGTCTAGATTGTATGCATTGGCATTGAAAAAATTGTCCTACAACTTGGCATGTCACACATACTAATGGTTTTAAAAGAGTTCCTACTCTTATTTTAGAGATTGTACCTTCACAGAATTTATGGATTTGGCATGCATTCTTTGGTATGGTTGGTACTAATAATGATGTTACTATTTTAGATAGATCTCCATTATTTGATTATCTTATTAATGATGTTGCGCTACCATGCAACTTTGTAGTACAAGATCATCACTACAATATGGGGTATTACCTCTCAGGTGGAATTTACCCATAATATGCCACTCTAATTCAAACAATCTCTCAACCGTCTTCTGTCAATGAGAAATTATTTGCCAAGCACCAAGAATCTGTGAGAAATGATGTAGAACGAGCATTTGGAGTGTTACAAAGTAGGTGGCATATTGTCAAAGGTCCAGCACGTATGTGGAATGCAAAAGATCTAGGAAAGATTATGAAGACTTGCATCATCTTGCACAACATGATCATTGAGAGTGAGTATAGTTAAGGCATCGATCCTGAAAATTGGCGGCCTCAAGGAGATGAAACAGTTGAAGATGTTAATCTAGAGCTAAATTCACATTTCTTGTGTCGATGATGATGAATCGAACGAAACAAATACAAGACAAAAGAGTGCACAAAGATTTAAAGATTGATCTCATCAAACACTTGTGGAATCTATATGGTGGTCATCAACCTATTTGATGTTTATGTTATGAACTTGTAATTCATACTAAAGCTCTCAAACTTTTTTGTTATATTGAAAGTTCTATTATCCGGTTGTGCTGGAATTGTTGACTCTTAACCATGGAATTGGGCATTTTTATTTTAAACTAAAACTTATTGGGTTGTTTTTCTACCATATCATGTCTCATTCTTTTTGAGCTATTTTGAATTATTTCTTAATTTGTAGAAGATTGCAAGTGCTAAAGGGAAATGCATAGTTCTTCATGTTCCCTGCTATTGAGAATGTCAGTAGGGTGGCTGGTGGAATCTCCAAAGCGTTCTTACCAAGTGAACTAAGTAGCACATTGTAACTTGTTGTGTTATCTAGTGTTGTTTAGATAACACATTGCATACCCAAAATGTCTAGTAGGCATTGCATCTGTTTTATGAAGTGTGGAACCATGATTCATATCAAATATGGAATGCGGAATTGTAAGTTTATTACATGTAGTGACTGACTCCACAAGTACACACACATCTGTGGTGAAAAATGTGAAAACTAATTTAAATTGCAAAATGAAAATTATAAACCAATATTTATTTGCAACCAGTGGCTTCTGCAAAATGATGAAATTCACACTTCGGGCTGCATCTTTTCACATTCCTCTTTGATCGACTGGAAAAGAACTGTCGATAAATATCTTTTCCCAAAGCTAGGAAACACAACCACATTAAGCTTTCCTGAATTTTCAGGTCTCTTTCCAACCTTAATGGCAGCAGCAGCTGCTGCTCCAGAAGAAATACCCACCAGCAGGCCCTCTTGAATAGCTAATTGCTTAGCAGTTTCAACAGCTTCATCGCTTGATATCTCTATGACTTCATCCATCACATCCTAGTCTAAATTCTTTGGGATAAAACTTGCTACAATCCCTTCAATTTTGTGAGTGCCAGGTTTTCCATCAGACATTACATTGCTTAGTGTTCTCTTTCTTTTTTCCTTTTCCTTGGTTAGAAGTTGAAGAGAAGCTTTTCTACATTGCTTCCTCAACCATACCTTCATGAATTGAACGAGTACATTTGAGATATGACAATATATGCAAGTCACTTTTGTCACAATTTCAATCAATAGCAACTTCTTCATTTCATAATATCCATAATTGACCATTTGTAAGAAATGAAACTTCTAATATCCACCTGTGAAAATTTGAATAATCTGAGTCTATACTAATAGCTAATGCTACCATCACATAGACATCTAAATATGAAGAAACAACACTTTACTTCTTATTCATCCAACGTTCTAAACAAAACATATACATGCATTAGCAGGATAAAGTAAGAGTACATAAATGTCTACAAATGCGAAATCAATCTTGCTCTCTGTGCCATAGTTAAGCGCAAAACAGAACATTGTTAAAGTGAGAAGCTTGATTGAAATGAAAAGACAACAAATAGTAAATACGAGCTCTATAAAAATAATGAACAATCAGCAACAAGCTTGATTTGAAGGAAAAGACAGCATTGCTCTATGCGCCTGAACTTGCTACAAATTCTGAAAAATAATAAACAGAATATTAATACCAAAGACATGCTAAGACCAAAATTAAGACAAAGTATAAAGTTATGAATAATTACTTACAATATTAATTCCAAAAAGGCCATCATTCTCCCATTCCTTCAATATTTGAGCCTGATAAATTTCATAGGACGCTCACAATGTTGGTGGAAGTTTGCTCAGATCTTGGTTCATAATGCGTTCTTGTTCTCGCCTCTTTTGAGCTCTCTCCCTCAATTCTTGATCCTTCATCTTCATTTTTTGAGCTCTCTCTTTTAATTCAATCTCTATTTTCAGTACTTGTTCTCGTAGTTCAAATTCTTTCTTATATTTGTCTCTTTTCATCTCCAACTCTTCTCGATTAACAATAATCTGCTGATTTAGAGTGCATTGTAACTTGTTTAACGCATCTACAACACCTTTTTCATCATTCAACCTCATATTTCTCTTTACAACCTTTTCTTCCTTGTGGACGCACAACCCCATCAGAATTAATACCTTCAAATGCCATAGAATAATCACCTAGATTAGAAAAAGGCTCATCTATTGTTGGTAAAATGTTATTGTCTAACTTTTGTTTACTCGATCCATTTGTCTTGGTAAGTCCTTTTGAACACCATTTTGGATTCTTTATCATGATTTCCCAACAATGATCGTATTTGAATGATTTACCATTGTAATAATCCTCATACATTCGCATCGCTTCTCTTTTCTACAAAAATAAAAAATTAATACAATTTGAAAGTTCCATAGAAGCTTATATCTAATTTCATAAAAATTGAAAGTGTCTTATGTAGAACCACATGTAAGAGATAAAGTACTAAAATTTAATAATGAAAAAAAAAAGATTTACCATATCTTCCAGGCTTGTTCCACTTTGTGGATGTTTTTCCAATCGCTCATAAAATCCATGGAATTTGTTTAGTGCACCTTGTATTTTTTCCCAACGACATCCTAAGCTATTGGTGTTTCGAACAGATTGCATTCCACTCCCATATTGTCCTTCCATGTTCGTAAAATACGATTCCACATTGCTTTACTTTTCTGATTGTTACCAATATCAGAATCAACAAAGATATATAGCCATGCCTTTGTTAGCGCAACATCTTCAGCTTTAGTCCAATTTTTTATGGCAAGTGAAGTTTGAGAGTCATGGGAATTTTGGGTATTTTTGGTTTTATTCTTTTGTCCTTTGGGTACACTATAAGTATGAGTACTATCAATTGGAGTATTGGGAGTATTCAATAGACATTGGTAAAAGAATCTAGATCCATGTTGATGGTTAACATGAGAAGCATATGAGCCATTCGTTGGATCGAAGTGGTAGATGGGTTGAAACGGTAGGTTTAATGGAGCAAATTGGTTTGAAAATTGAGTTGGCATGGTATTATTGGAAGGTTGTTTCAAACTTGAGAAGTGATTAGAGTCTTGTGAATCTATTTAAAATTGTCTGCACAAAATAGACACCGTATAAATTGAAAGAATAAAAAAAACATGAATTGTATTAAAAAACAACAATGAAATAACTTCCAAACCCGGATAAATAGCTATGTATTTGTACACTAAAAACAGGAAATTGAAACTCCAACACATCTAAAAATTATGATATAATCTTATTAGATAACAAGTTGACATTTCAGGATTTCAGGATTTCACAGCTATGCAAATCCATAGAGCAATCTGTTAAAGTGCTAATAACTTGAGAACTATAAAGTATTGCTATAGATGTCTCTAGTATTGCATCTAATCTTAAATAAATCCAAGTCATAGAACTAATCATCATTAACCCAATGATTATATAGAAATCATGAAAATGAAATTTGAACTAAAAATGATTTGAATCCCACATGTAGTTAGATTCGTTAACCTTCAACTTTGAATTGGAAAGATAAAGAGACTATATACAATGCCAGTATATATAAACACAAAGCATCTGAATTCATCTGCTTAGAATAACATTACTTAAACAAAAAAAATCCAGCACAATCAAAGTACTTGGTATAATGTTTCTATTCACAACACAAGATTATCTATTGAGCTATAAGTACAAAATAATTCAGCACAATATTAGTTTAGATGTAAAACCCACCTCTCTTTATTACATGAACAAACCTACATCTCTCAGTTTCCATAGCTCAACAGTTACAGAAAATGATTATACCAGAAATTAAAGCAACAATTACACAGGCAAACTCCTATGTGTGTTTTTCTCGCACCTTTAATACAATCTCAATTTAAATGTAAAATCTCCTGATGTTGATCCCACCTCAAATTAACATCAAATTATTAAGAGTACACTTGAATTATTACACAAATATTGTAACCTATATAAAAAAACTGCGAAATTTCTCCCCAAAAAAAGAAGAAACAAGAAAAGAAAACAAAGGGTTTAAGAACATTGAAGTATAAAAGTGTAAAGATGCATTTTGAGAAAATTACCTCTGAAAAGTTAATTGATTTTTGCTTTCTCCTCACTGAAGATGATAATCTTGCCTCCAAATCCTTGAATGTACTCTTATTTTTATTTTTCTTCTCAATACAAATTCTGATTTTTCCCCCAAATAATTTTGTTTGGCGTGAAAAACTCTTCAGTTTACTCTTTTCGGGTTAAAAATGTTATTCAGAAATTCTGACGCCTCTTTTTTCTCCACAAATAAATTTATAGAAAATATCAATTTTGCTTACTCACACTGTCTAACAGAGAGTCTAGATGTGGACAGAGTTCAGTGTATTTATTATTTTGACATGTCAACTTGACAGAGATTGCATTGGAGAACAATTTTATTAAATAATGTCTATTTGGCTGATGTGTCACTTGTTTTTTTCACAATCCATATTTGCATTGGAGATGCTCTTAGGACCATAGCATACCTACTGAGATGTGCATTCGTGAAGATGTATCTTCACGTATTTCAGATGATGAGCCCCCCACAGTGACATATTCCTAGAGTGCATATGGCTGGATCAGTGATGATGGCATATAGAGACGGAGTATTAGTACTAGTTCTTTTCAAGTTTGGATAGGGTTTTCTTTTTCCATGTTGTTTGAACGCCAGATGCTCTTTAATCATTTGATATTCCTCTTGAAGGATTATGAAAAATAAATATTTTATCAAAATAGACATCTATGATGTAGGCAACATGATTTGATTCTCAATGTGAATGTGAAATACCAATGCATTTTTTATTCTATGATTCAAAGACAAAAGAAATATTTAGGTCCTGAATTAAATGCTTATCACACTTTTTTGTCATGTTGAATGTTACTACATGCATGACAGTTTGTTATTTATTATTTGATATATTTATATGTTATGCATAATATTGATCAAATATTAAAAAATAACACTTTTACACAACTTTAAAAAAAATTAAAAACTAATGTGTGACACACATGTGGCTAATATTTATTGGAACGGAAATTTAATTTAATTATACATTCATCTATTTTAGAATTTTAATAGTCATTTAAGTGTTTTATTAATTAGACAAATGAAATTACGTGGATTCATATACTAGTTACATACATAAATTATGTAAGAAGATGAATGTAGTAATTTGTGGATACATAATTAATGATAGTGTATTAGTGTAAATAAATTGAATATTAAGGGATAAGATGATAATAATATGGAATTTTAATGAACAAATTAATATTAATGAAAATATAGATTAATAATTATGAAATATTCCTGAGGATATTATCATCCAAAGATATTTCTCTCCATTTCTCATATTAGAGGTTATGTAATATTTACATATTTTATAAGAATATTACATATTGTATAGGAAATCATATACAATTTATATATATACCATAAACCTATTAATTAATATTGACTTAAAATTTAAAAATAACATTTATACAAGACTTTAAAAAATCTCTAAATAACATGCACCGCCGTTTGCAGTAACTAGTATAAAGGAAACGTAGCATATCTGGTCTCCAACTTTTTAAAAACATAAAATATATGTTCTTACTTTTCAAAAATAGCATCGAACAACTCCAACGTTTGAGAAAAATAACATGATAAGTCCTTTATAACGAAATTGTCATTTCCTTTAAATAAACAAAAAACAAAAAGAAAAAAAGAAAATTGTAAAAAAATAACCAAATGTACTCCCCACAATGAAAAATAACAAAGAGACAATCTTCTTCTTTCACCACCACCACTACCACCACCACTACCACCACCTATCGCACCAGTCATCTTCTTCTACTTTGTTGACATTGGAAAATGGTAAGTATTGATTCCAAGCCAACTTAGTGTTAATTATTTAGGTCGGTTATAACTGTAGTAAGCAATAGATACATGAATATATAGTGGAAGAACTGTTTGTATAATCTTTTTGTGGATGCTTTTATTTCAGCAATTCATGTCTGACCTCTGGGACATTTATGTCTCCTATTTATAGGAGAATATGTGATGATTACATGCATTTAATGCCAATCTAGGTATTAAATGCTTACAAGACATTCCCTTTTTGGACATTTAATGTGAAGTGATGTCCGCATTAATTACGGCGGCTTGGTCTGACGTCTAACATTTAGAAAAACGTGCCATGGATGACAATAACATAGTATTAGTTGACTACTGCAGGACGTCCGACTTAAAATAGGCCGGGTAAGAACTGGTGAAGTCCGACCTAATATGGTAGGACCTCCATAAGTGGAAAAAACCCCTCATAGTAGTGGATAGGTAGGACCTCCTTCAATAATTCGAGAGGACCTCCACAATGTGCAAAAAGAATCATTGGTTGCCGTAATAGGCCAGATCGGCTATCAACATACCTCAACCCCTACATTAAAACCTCGACCCCTACATTAAAATGAAATCCCTAGTCCACTAATCCTAGCGTATTCAAATTGTTATTAAATGCTTCTATATATTGTCTGACATTAGTCATAAATTTTCTCTAATAATTTTCAAGGGAAAATGTGAAAAGCAATAAACTGTACAAATAAGAGTGAACTTCAGGGAGAGTTCAATACCAAAAGTAGTAGGTGCAGACAAGGGCAATCCAATTGTTGGTGTGCATGGTGGTAGTAGTAGAAAAAAGAACCGCACGCAATTGATGGGATCCCATTACAGAAAAGCAGTAGAAAAATCGAGATTAACAATGCTATAGATTTGATCGAGCTAACAATTTTCGGTTTACAAAAAACAAATTCTTTCGGCAATTGCTGAATTTTCAACAATTGTTACTCCCCTTTCTTCAATTTCTTTCAACAACTGCTAGATTTTCAATAAAACGTTTTCCAGTTCAGCAACACTATTGCAAAAGGAGGGGTATTGTAGCAATTGGTAGTGAAATCTCTCCTTTTTCTTGTTAAAATCTCCAAGTCTTGTCTCTTTGTCGAATTATACCATAAATAAGATTAAATGTGATCTTGTAAATTATCTAAACCACTTCTTGGTATTTGATCTATCTAAAATTTTCACACAATATTTTTCACACTAATATCTTAACTCATGTCAAATTTATTTATTTTTTTACGAAAAGTTAGATGGTAATAAAATTAGGGGGCCATTCATCCTACTAATGAATTTGAAAAATAATCACGATCCTTGATTTATGTCAATCTAACGTTCTAAATCTATTAAAATATTTTAAAACTCATATACCTAAATTCAAACACATCTCAATAAAAGTTTAATACATCTAGACCGTTAAATTATCATAAATCAAGAGCCATGATTATTTGTCAAAAACATTGGTGCGTTGAATAGTATCCATAAAATTATTGATTATGCTTACACACAATTACTCTCTACGCTACAATTAAAAATTATAAAGATCACGTAAACAACCTAACTATTTTTCTTATATACTTTCTAAAAGAATTGTTATTCTAAATATTATTTCTTTTGGAAAATCCATTGAGAGAGAAAAAGACGTCTATACCTTTTAGAGTTATTGTGTAAATTATCTCAACCTATGAAATTTTAGCATTTTAACACTCAAATCCACATTTACTTGCGTAAAACACCCCTATCGTCCATTGCCATTCAAAATCTCCGTTAAATGGATGCGTGAACACCTCTCTTGGCACTTGGTAAGTGTATTTTCGACAACACAACTATTTTTCCATTTTTTCCAATTCGATCACATTGTTTGTGCATACATAAAAAAACCCAAATAAACAATTGAAAAATTTTGAATGAGACAACTGTATGTGAGTTTGAAAAGTATTTTTTTTGCTTCTTTTCATTTGCAATTTTTTATTTTCGTCTTTGAGAGGTGGAAGATTTTTGAGGGTTCTCCATTTCGTATGTCCTTAAGGAAATGTAGTTGTGCTCTTCTTGGATTTCTTTTATCCTGCATGGTTCATCGAAAGTAATTTATTGAAATTTTTACGCACAGTTGGTACAAAAATACAACCGAAGTTTTATTATAGAAAGCAGAAAATTAGTTTGGAGAAGGGGATGACTAAATTGGAGACTGAAGATGATGTTATTCGCCAAAAAGTTACAAAGGTAGTGACGTTATTCACCAAAGAGTCACAAATGTATGGACATTAAGCGCATTGTTGAAACATTTTATACAACAATTACATGCAAAAATGAGAAAGAATAATTGAAGTTCATCAAACACAGCAAAATGCCTTCTTCACTATTGAAACTTGATTTTTGATTTCGGCAACAATCTTAAATGAGTATAGGGATGGCAATGGGGCGGGTCGGCCCTGCCCCGTCCCACGAATTCATGGGGCGGGATGGCCCGACCCTTTGACCCGTCAACCGTCCTGATTAATTTTTTTTAAACTGAAAAAATAATTAAAAAAAAAAGAAATACAAATTTTTTAAATATTTGTACCAAACAAAACAAAAAATTATTAGATTTGAGTTGTGGTATATTGGTTGAGTTGGGTTCGATTCTTTTTTAGTTTATTTTTAGTGAAAATTATAATTTCTACTATATTTTATGATTTTTCAAAAAAAAAAATTTGAGGAGATGGGTTGCGGGGCGAGGCAGTGAATTTTTTTGCCATCTTTACATGATTAGCCACATTTAGGGGTATGTATTTTAATTGGAATCGAACATTCCGAATAGGAACCGAACCAGAATCGGTTCAGTTCCAAAAAAATAAAATTAGGAACTAAAACCGAGAACCGATCAAGTTCGGGTCGATTCTTGATTCTTGAACTGGAACTGTGTATACCCGACTTGGAATCGAATTTATCATTTTTTATTTTTTACAATTTATTCACAATGACACGACCAACCTAACACTATAGTACCAAAGACAACAGTCCAATACCCAATTCAAAATTTCAAAATTCACCACTCCTAAACTCAAACTCAATTGACACAATTCCAAATTCTCAATCATTATTTGCTCAGATACACAATACAATCATTGTCATTTGTCTCGCACTCTCGCTCAACACATAGTGAGATGTCGAATGCAAAACTCCTTTGTAACTAAAACGAATCCTAACTTAGAGAGATAATTCTTTTTTTCTAATCCTAATTTATAGGTTTGCAATTCTGGTGTCTATTTTTCTGGTTAATATTTATATGTTTCAGAAATTGTTTTAATATCAAACGTTTTTTAAAGTTAATGAGTTTGCAATTTTTAGTTTTTTTTAAGTATGTTGTCAACTTACGATTAAAAAAATGTTATGGATAGAACCAAAACCAGAACCGAACGGTTCGGGTTTGGGTTTAGTTTCAATAATTACGTAGAACCGAATGGTTCTATTTACAAAATACTCGAAATGTAACGGGTGGTTCTGAGTATTGAAATACTTGGACCGATCCACTCGATGCCTAGGCCCAGCCACATTACAACGTGGGTCTTTTGCATAAACAAATGTAAATTTGATGGTGAAATGTCAAAATTTTATAGGTTAAAATAATTTGCACAATAACTCTAAAAAGTTGTGACGTTTTGTTCCAATTAACTAAAAAAAAAATATTACTAATGTTGGTGGGGTAACTTTGTCTAGTTAGAAATCTTGCATTGCTATTAAAGCTTCCATTAGCTGTCGGCCCAATTGATCCATTTCATTTAATAAAATACTAATGTTGGTGTGATTCACATACTCATCGTCTTATGTCATTTTCTTTTGAAGATATAGTATCATACAATGGTGATCTCCTGCTCCCTATGGAGGCAGGATAAATCACTCACCTGCTGAGGTGGTTGGAGATAAAAAATTAATTTATTTTTAACCACCCACTTGCTGACACCTCAACAAGTGGGTGGTATATCCTGCCCCCATGGGAGCAGGAGATCATTTTCATAGTATCATATGTTCTTTTGAAAAAAATTAAGAATGATAAAAGAAAAAAAAAAATTCTCATTTCATAGTTATTCATATCATATACTCTGTCAAAAAATCAATTAACATTGAAACGATACAGAGAAGATTAACATAATTTGCGTGCAAAAACTAAACTAAACGTACAAATCAAGAAAAAGTCCCATGTCCAAATCACATTGTACGCACTACAATACAAGGAGATTATGTGTATTGAAGTCATCAACTTATTTTAGTGGCACATTGGTTCCCACATAAACATGGTTTGAACCGGTCAAATTTCACAATCTTTTATGTGCATTGAAACACATTTCTTGTTTGTATGCTAGCAAAAAACCTGGGTTTGGACCGTTTCTTTGTTGAGAAACCCAGAAAATCTTTTATCTTTTTCTTCTTTTGAGGGACAAAGAAGGACCCGATCAAAGGCAGGGAGGCAGGAACCCCTTTTATCAGTCATAAAAAAAGATAGATTCCCCCAAACCCTTAATAATGTCCCATTATGCTTTAACACTCATACAGTCCATTCTCCTACTTTTTTTTTTTTTCAAAAAAAGCACTTATTCTCAAGTTTTGAAATCTTCTTCTTTTCTAGTACTCTTTGAGAAAGTAATGGCTAGAGGGCTTGCCTACTTCAAAAAGCACATAAGCAACTTTGAGGATTGTTATTTGAACATCTGTTAAGCACGTTTTTGAACGCAATTAATTTAGATAATAATATCTTATTTTATTACTAGTGGGCTCACGAGACATGTGACACAACAGAGGAGTAAATTAAGGATTTTTTGGTACATTTGGTAGACACGATTTATTAACAAAATTTGTAAGTCAAATAGTTTATAACTCAGTCGAGTTCAATGTGTCAAAATATAAGATTATTTTGATTGGATAAGATGTTTGTGCAGTATTGCTAATCATCATTAAGAAATTAGTACTGGCCAAGGGGTCTCTGACACAGGTGGAGAGATTTCGCCTTCGAGAGGATTTCGCCTTCGAAACTTTCCCCTTGACGGAAGAAATTAGTAGGAGAGCAAACATAGTCATAGGCCTAAAATAATACAAGTTTTAGTCCGTGAACAATTGGATATACCTAATTGGCCGGCTGCATAATTTTTTATATTAACTTTTATAATTGCAAATTTCAAGCTTGTTGGTCCCATTTAATTTTCATACTAACTTACAAATTAAGAATCCATAATTATGGATCACAATATTTTGGGTGTCTTTAATCAAGGATTAATCAATCATAATATATATTTAATTGCATGTAATATGATTAGCTTTCTTCAATTAAATATGCAAAGGACCCATATGCAGTTGAGTTTCTCTCATTGTAGAATGAAATGGGTGGAAGCAAAGCATTTTGTCTCTACCCCACCCCCATCTCTCCCCCTCGCGGCCTCGACCCCGTCACCCTTAAGTGTCTCTTGTCTCGTTTAAAATAATTTCGAGTACTCAAGAATTGAGTCACAACTACATTACACCCTCTTACCCTACTCTTCTTATGACCTCAACTGCACCACCCCTCGACCCGGACCACCGCAAACCACCTTTAGTGTTCAATAAGCTTTGTTTGACTTTAAAAGTGGTAGCCAGCATAGATGACCACAACCCATCATTATTCTTGATACCAAAACCAAAAGTTAAAATTCAAATCCTAACGGTCCCTTTTTTCTTTTTCTTTTTTTTCTTTTCTCTCCTTAATCTATTGTTTATGGTCCTACTTATTTTTTTCTCTAGATTGTTCCTTTTTGTCTTTGTTCTTTCAAATGTATTGCACCCTAAATTGATGCTAAGTTTCATGTTTGAATTAAATTATTGATAAAAGAATCGAATTTTCAATTAAAATTAAAATATGTGTATTTCATATGAATAATTGTCTTTGTGCATTATATGATAGAATGATATTTTTGTTAAAAAATAAAAAATAAAAAATAAAAGTCTGTTTTACATAGCTTAGGGGTTGTAATATTACATCTTATATTTAGTGAATGAATAAATAGATGAAAATCTACTATGAGAAAAGTTTAATAAAATTCCACCAACATGAACTCTTGTATTCGATTATTAATTAGTATTTTAAAAAGTACGTTTAGGCGGTGCCCAGAAGTGAGGTATGGTCTCTCCATACCTCGCTTAGGTCATAGGAGTGCAATTAAGTAGTCGACTGTATTTTCTAACTAAAAAGCACTCGTCTAATCGCGTCTAAGGCGCACTTTTTATTTTAAATATTTAAAATAATATTAAAAATAAGAAAACATTTATCCATGTCTCGTCTTCTCTTAAACTCGAAAAGCTTAAAACTCATCTTCCACACTTAATTAAACTTTACACTTTTCAAAATACAGCCATTAATACACTCTAACATATTATCAACGACAGTCACTTCATCGAAGTCCTTGTACGTAAGTTAAAGTATTTCTTCGAATTTCTTCACAACATCTTGCAAAATAAAATTTTATTTTACCTTTGTTTTCTTTTTTAATTTTTTTAGAAGAAAGTAAAGGGATACCTTATCTCAATAGTTAAAAAGTAGAAACACATCTTACAATTGTTGGTGACCACTTGCCAGAGGATTAGGTTATCAGAAAAGGGCCACATTTGTAAACATGGGATTTGGTAGTGCTTATAAGTACTTATATTAGTACTTATAAATTACTTAAATATTATTTTTATTTAATTTTTATTCACACATTTTATAAGACTCACATTTTATAATTTACAAAATTTTTTACCAAATTTATGTTTAAATTATAATTTGAGTTTGTCAAACTGGTCAAACATATTTTTATCAACATATTTCGTATGATTCACAACTTACTATCAATTTATTATTCACACATTTCATATAACCTATAACTTATAAGTACTTAAAAAATAATTTCAACACAATCAAACAAGCACTAAACTACATGCTACACCAAATAGTGCAAAAATACAAAGTTAATTTTACAAAAAATAGAATAAATAATGGAATAGAAGGTGAAGTAAGTTTATTAATACCAATAATTCTTGTACATATGCTAAGCTAATTTAAATAGTAACAATATAGTGTGACTTATTATTAAAAGATAAGACGCGATGATTATGTAAACGCTCTAAATAAATTTTTTGTGTGATTGATTATATGACATTTTTAAATTTTTCGAAGATCAAAAGTAAACTGATAAAATTTCACGATTTTTTTTTTTTTTTTGAGAATTTGAGAAGACGAAGTAAAAAAAAGTTAAAATGATAAAGAGGAAAAAAGAAAAAGAAAAGAATTGGGAGTGGTGGAATTAAAGTAAAAGTAAAGAGTCTAATAAAGTATTCCTAATGGTAAAATGGTAAAAAAAAAATACTTGGAACATTTAATGGGGGAAATTCTCATATTATATATTAGAGAAGGAGCAATTCACAACAGTGGGATACAGAAATAAATGGTGGAATAGCCCCTCAATCTCAATCATAAGAGAGAAGCCTAAAGGGACACATTCACACGGGTAGAGAGAGAAACACACAGTACACACACTAAGAAAAGAAATGGCATAGAGAGAGAGAGAGAGAGAGAGAGAGAGACAACTTGTAAGCTTTTTGTCTCCTCTGCACCTCCATTACATTGCCATTTTGAGGGAGAATTTTGGTTCACAAAAATTCAAGGGTGTAGTGTGAATAAATAGTGGAGAAGAGTAGGTGTTGTGGGTGAGGTGGTGGAGATGGGCGGTGGAGGAGGAGGTGGTGGTGGTGGTGCATCATGGCAGTTAAAGAAAGCGGCCAAGAGAATCTTTGTACAGACATGCGGTTCTTTCTGCCACAGACAACAAGCCCATGGTCTTGACACCTCCACCAGCACAGCTGCTACTGTAACTCTCTATCTCTCTCTCTCTCACACTCTCTCACACACACACAGAATGTGATGTAAAATCCAAGAATTCTGTACCAGTTTTGCACCATTTTTGTTTGATTAAGATACCCAAAATCTCCTGGTCTTTAATCCCCATTTTCTTGAACTGATTAACAAAATTAAAACTTTGAGATAATTCTGAATTTTTTTCTTCCATTTTTTTGGCAGGGGTCTTGTGATTCGCCTAGTAATTCTTCTTCTGCAAAGCCCAAGAAGAATTTTTCTTGCAGTAAAGTCTCTTCTGAATTTGATTCAAGCACTGGCCCTTCTTCTAATAAGGTATATTTTTTTCCTATTAGTATTTTTCCTTATCATGATGCCTTGAATTTATTTTTATGAATTTTCTATTTACTGGATACATTCAAGTATATTTTGAATTGCTGAATCTATTTACTTCTCTTATTTAATGTCTGATTATTTACTATAAATGTCCTCGACCGAGTTTGAAATTTTCAAAGTAATTTAAAATTTTGAATTAAATTCTGGAATTTGTCAATTCTCATCTTGAAATCTTAATTTCTTGCACAAACTGATTGATTTATATAGTACATTACTCTTAGACCTTCTACTGCGCGAACTATTTGAAGATCCATTCTATTCAGCTCCCGGGATCTATAAAGCAGCGCGACCAACTCGGTTTTACACCCTATCTTATAATTCTGATCTCCTAGTATCACATGATTGGTAAAAATAATAAGTGTGGAACCATGAACTACCAATCATGTGATGCTACTTGGTATTATAAGTGGATAGCCCCCCCCCCCCACCCCCACCCCCACCCCCACCCCCACCCCCCCAAATCTTATCCTGTGTTTGTTCAACTAAATCAAGAGGTTGAAATTTTGGAAGCAGTATAATTAAATTTTCTTTTCCGGGGTAAGCTGCACGAGTTCAGTTCTTTGGCAATTATACAGAAAATAAATTGGTAGGTTCTTCATGGAGAGATGATTATATTGTCAAACAATTCACCTGCCTCTGTAAGCTAAAAAAAAGGTAAAATTAACTCTCGGTAGTGGCACTTGACATAGGTAGGTGACCTTTTATCTATTTCCTTTTCCATTACTTCAGTGGAAGATCTGTTTCTTGCAATATGAATCCATGGAATTGCTTATAGAAGGGAATGTGACATTGGATAAGTAGAGGGATGAAGAAGTTGCTTGAAAACATAGTGTTACTTAGCTGAGAATAGTCTGTGAATCAATGTGATAAGTTAGTCCCAAAAATTTTCTAATCTGTACACGATGCCTCGTATAAGATTTTTATGCTTTTGTTTTCCATTTTCCTTGCTATTGTTTCACTGCAAAAGATCTCTCTATGTATTATGCATTTAATTTTTAGAGACCTTATGCTTTTTCCTACACTTCTCTGCCAGAACTTGTGCGCAATATGTCTCGATCCTCTAAATTACAGCTCCGGCAGCAGTCCAGGCCAGGCAATATTCACAGCACAGTGTTCTCATGCATTCCATTTTGCATGCATCTCATCAAATGTTAACCATGGCAGTGTTACTTGCCCAATTTGCCGTGCACATTGGACTCAGCTACCTCGCAACCTAAATACCCGATGTTCCCTCCATTACAACAAGACAGATCCTATTCTAAGGATCCTTGATGATTCAATTGCTAATTTTCGGGTTCACAGGCGATCCTTCCTAAGATCTGCTCGATATGATGATGACGATCCTATCGAGCCTGACCACACGACTGATCAACCCCGTCTCCATCTCTCTCTAGTTCCGTCACAACATCATTTGTCCAGTTCGTCTCTAATGGCAGAATCACCACATGCCGTACAACATTTTCCCACAACCGGGGGAAATCCCTTTCTCTGCTCCTCAAATAACAGAGCTTACCTTTGTGTAAAGTTAGCACATCAGCCAGCAACTGATTTGGTCTTAATTGCAAGCCCGAATGGGCCACACCTGAGGCTCATGAAGCAATCCATGGCACTCGTGGTATCTTCGCTTCGTCCCATGGATAGGTTGGCCATCGTCACCTACTCATCTGCCGCAGCGCGCATTTTCCCCCTCAGGCGCATGACTTCTTATGGGAAGCGAACAGCATTACAAGTCATTGATCGGTTATTTTATATGGGACAGGCGGATCCAATGGAAGGGCTAAAGAAAGGAGTAAAGATACTAGGAGATCGTGTCCACAAGAACCCTGAGTCATGTATTCTGCATTTATCCGACAATCCGTCAAGATCCTATCATCGGTTTGACATGGAAGTTCCGGTTAAAATTCATCGATTCCATGTAGGGTTGGGATACGGCACTTCTAATGGGTTTGTCATGCACGAATTCGAGGAATTCCTTGCAAGAACTCTTGGAGGTGCAATCAGAGACATCCAGTTGAGGATTGGGGAAGGTGCTAGGGTCGTCAGGATCGGAGAACTCAGAGGTGGCGAGGAGAGGAGGATTCCATTATATTTGGGGGAGTCAGGACATATTCGATTGGAGTTTAGCTATATAGACAGTGAAGATGAAGAACGCGCAAGGACAGGTGAAACTGTTATTGGCATAACAGACAAAGGAGATAGAAATGATGGGGCAGATGCCGTTCCCATATGTGGAAGGACTAGCAGTGTTGAGAGTTGGGATTACCATGATCCTTTCATGGCTAGAAGATGGGCTAAACATTTGCATGGCTATAGGCTATAACTTGTTGTGCCATTTCTGTTTGTAATCTTATAGATTTCCCATAACCGGATAGGATTGTTATTAGGTACCTCATCAATTACATTACATTACATTCATATGCCCCCTCAACCGGCAGTAAATGAATTCATGGTTGTTAACTTGTTATAGGCTGCTTCTTTCTTTTCTTATTTGGTACGCAGTATATGACATTAGCATGCTTAGAATTTTTATTCATTTTTTTTATCTACACATTCTTTAGATTCACAGTTTATTATTTACAAAAATCTTTACCAAATATATGTAATTGTGAATGAATGTATAGATAAAAAATGAACTATAAATTGTAGATTTTATGAAATGTGTGGATAAAAAATACGTTTGTAACTAATTTGACCAAATGAAAATATATTTTAAACATCTCCAGGCGTGTACGACCAACAAGATTTAATTTTTTTTTTTCTTTTTCTTTAATGCTACTTAATCCTCCATATCAAATCATTGAAGTAGTCATTGTTAAGAGTGTTCGCGAGCAAGGAAAAACTGTTTTAGATGATGAATATATCCACCTTGAACCCATGTCTAGCATGAGACTAAATCCGACCAGTTGATTGAGACGGTATAAACTATCAGGATATCCAATTACCATTTACACTAAACACCAGATCTAATAAATATTATCTTATACGGTCTAATCCGGTGTGCCAAATGTGCTAAATAGTTTTCCAAAACCCGAATCATCCCTTACAAGATTAGGAGAAGTACTGCAGCAATTATCACAGCTACATTGCAGGCAATCTTTTCCATAGAACAATAATTGTTAAAACAATTATTCATGATGATAATCATAAACAGAGAAATCACTATACAGCAGAGAACCATTTTCGTAGTGAAGCATGTAATAACAAATATCACAAAAGTAGCAGGGATTCTCCGGAGCCCACTTGTCGTCCACCGTCACCTTTTCTGCCCTGTAAATCTTGCAAGCAGAGCATTTCCGGTAACGCAACTTGGATTGAAATGTCACCAATGGATAGGCTGCTCGGTTTTGTACATCCTCCTGGTGAATCAACCTCATGTCTCTTATTACAATTAAATGCTTGCAATCCCCCTTGACAACATAAACCAGTCAGAATCATTAAATGCAAAGGCCTTTGATCAAGATGAAAATCCAGAAAATACATTAAGTGCAAGTTTCAGTACTCGTATCAAAAACTAGACTGCAAGTACAAATATAACCTGTCACTTCTAGAATTTCACATTAACTAAATAATATGACAAAACCGGGGCATTTATTTGCACACCATGACATGTGGAAAAAAAGGGAACACAAAATAATATAACCTAAGCAAATAGTGCTGCATAAAGCAGTTACCAACAATCACTTAAGCCTTGACAAATTACAAATGATCGGGCCGTCCCAAAAGTACCTAGTGATGTGGAATGCTACATTTTGTGGTCCTAAGTGTCATTTTCAAAGGCCTCCGTCCTTTAAAAGTTACAAGACAAAATGTTGAAAGGAATAATTGATCATTATAAAAAAGTTAAACAAAGGCAGGTGGCACTTAAACCTGTAAATAATCTAGATAACAAAAATCTTCGACAAGAAAATCCAATAGCAACATATGGCAATTCTTCAAATTTTTTTATCAATGGTACTTTTAGTGGAATTCAACCGTGCATACAACATTTTTATCTTGACAACTTTGTATTCCAACTTTCTGAGATTCGGTTCCCTTAGCAACCCATATGATTGGTAACAATGATATAATCATCCATGGGTGGTGTGTTGAATTTGGGAAGTCCAGTATGTGTTGATTAAATACGGGTCTTCACACAGCCCGCCAAGTTAGGAATCACAGGCGGGTACCTAACTGGATATTGATTTTGTGCACGACAGGTTTCGATCCAACATAAACCCCATTAAGAAACAGAAATCAGAAAAAAGAAAGAGAATCTACCTGGTGACAGTAAAGATATCCAGCACCAAGTCGAAACCTTAGGTCACAGAACCTTGTTTTGTGCATGTGAACAGCTTTAAACACAGGCAACTGTGCTTTTTCACTGCCCAAAAGTGCCTTTTGCTTCTGTTGTAATTCACCAGCTATAATGCATTCCCATTTTTCAAGTGCATCATCCTTAGAGTTCTCAAGCCAATCAAGTATGGGCTTGCTGTAGTCTATAGCAGAAAGTTCCCTCATATCATTGCAAAATACATCCTGCAAACACATTACACATTGGTGTAAACAACAAGTTGGGGATAAAAGACAGACTTCATTTTCAGTGATACAAAGACAATGCAGAAATTTACTTCTATTAAGAAGTATCCAGAAGGATCATGCTGTCCCGCCTTTTTCATAATCTCATCAGTCAAGCAATATATTTTGTCTCTCACTTCCGTCAAAAATTGCCGTCCAAGATCCAAAAATTCTTGAGTCTACAAACATATTAACACAATCATTAGTTGCTTACAGAAGTGAAGGAAATGGAGGAGAACAAGAATAAGTCACCAGAAACAAAAACATTTATCATATAGAACAAGATCTATTAGTTGATCAATAATTGACTTGCTTTACAGTCGACTTCTTTGTGGCTCAAGGCAGGAACGAATAAAGATTACAGAACAGAAAACGAAAACATGTGGCACAGATAGAAAACGATAGAAATTACAATCTATTCCACGCAGTTTTCCCAGATATAGATACTTTCTGCTAGTACTAGATCAGAAATTCAAGGCCAGTCGTTCTCTCTGATCTTTACACGTAAGAACCAACACTCTTGCTTCTTTATCTATCAGCTGATTTACCAAAAAATTCTCTCAAACTACAAGCACTTAAAATTTAAGACGTGTCATATTCCAACAGCCCCATGGATCAGGTCCTCAACTGCTGTTACCCATCTTCTTGTTTTCCCCAGTTATCCATGCATCAATCTATGCATTCCATACATCCACAAAGAGATGAGCACAGAGCATTATAAAAATAAGAAATCAAGAACCTTGTATTCAGCCGTGAAAATTCAGATACCGGGAAATGCTTTATCATAACAAAGTGTATTTTGGCAGAGTCCTCCAAATTATGGCAAGCTTTGTTCCAAAGAAAATTTCGAACAAGATCAGTAATCATGAGTACAGTGAACAAGCTCATGTGAATGGTGATGAATACAACCCACGGGACGAAAATAAGAGTAAGGGAAAACCATTGTTTCAATAGCACGGGTCAAGCATGTACACAATGGAGATAGGTTTGATTCTTCGTAGATTGCAAAGAACAAACTGGACTAAAAATTTCACATCTGAGGACACCGTCCAGTGCTTCATATTTCTACATTATGTATCAAAACTTAAGCTGGTATCATTTTAGCTGAAATGCTTTCAATATGAGCGACACAAAGTTCAAGGATCCAGTAATAAAAACCAAAGATACGAGATAGACAGAAATTGCAAATCCAACAATAAACATCAGTTTTCTGTTGTGGGTATTGAGATGCAAGAAAGTGGGGGGTGCTTTACCTTTGACCATGTGCGCCTGTTATGGTATACCTCGAAGCAGAGGACAACCTCAGGAAAATGCAGCGGTATACTTTCACGAGTATTAGAGGATTTCACCTGCCACGTGTTCGAAAGTGACATCAAATACCATAAAGGTTTGAATCAGCAAACAATGGAAAAAGAGATCAACTAACTGGACACCATCATTGTCATTCCATCAGCTTTAGGTTCCAAAAAAGATGATCAAGCACTTTCTGGCCCCAATAATGACGACCAAACACCCCTTTAATACCGACAAAATTAGTGAAATTTAGGGTATAGAATGTATTTATCAAGATGAAGATCAATCTAGATCTCCAAGTTTCCAGCATTTTTTCTTCATTTTTCAGATAATAGAAACCCTAGTTAATATGGTGCCACGAAAGAATAACCTGAAGAATGAAATTCTATGCGCATAAAGTGGAAATACTGTGAGAAAATGCACTGTCATTTTAGAGCATACAAAGAGTTGACCAAGAAGAAAAATGTGATCAATCAATATATTCTCTTTCAACAAAAGTGATGATAGTAATATGTCCTAGGTGTCACAAACAAAAATGCAAATGCAAAAATAACGAGACAGTCACAATCTACTTCGTGAAAAGGAGGTCTAGACAGTTCGAGAGCCTCGTTAGCCTCCCTGTGAAATGTTATAGCAGCATACTTAAAAAAGACTGCTACCCACAGTTGTCTTTTATATTTCTGGGTGGTTAAGCATGTGGTTGGTTATAAATCACTTAATTAGACATTAGGCTTCATCTTTTTTAAGTACCATAGATAACAATGTAAAAACATCATTAAAATTATTCCATGACTAAAAGAAAATCAAATCAACAGGGATGCCAACAGATACAAAACATGGCATCTACATTCCTTATTTTCTTTTGTTAGTTACAGAAGGAAAGGGAGAGGAGATATGTATTATATTTAAGTAGCCAGTAGCAATTAAAGAACTATACCAACATTCTTATCTTCATTAATACATACAGTCCATGTATAAATGCATGCAAAATTAAATTCAATATGGAACACAGAAAAGTTATGAGCAATGCATAAATCTGGTAACCAATGCACTGATTATTAAAGTTGAGCTATTAAAGTCATATCCACATGCATCACATACATATGACACACAATGAAAGCAAACAGGCATTTAGGCAGTCAACCTTTGTTGAAGTACTTGTAGATTTGAGAGATCTTATTCTGTCATCTTTCTTTGAGAATGCTTTTCCAGATTCAGAGGTCCCACAACTACCACTGGCCAATCAAAAGATAAAAGGCTAAGGTGAACATATAACAGGAGAAGATAGATGTAACTGTCTATGGAAGTGAATAATAACTTTGAAAGTTGCCTACTTGAATGAATGCAACCTGGCAGCTGCTTTGTCTTCTTCTTGTTTTTGTTTAATCCTTGCAAATTGCTCAACCTTTGCAGTATAGTTTTCCTGAAAAAATATTTGGAGAGAATGTCAAGCTACAATCACAGAACAAAACAACATTATTTGAACCAACAAAGAAAGATAAACCAGGTATAGACACGACGAACATGCAACTGCTGATGCAAACTTCTTTGTCCTTCTCTTTCTTTATTTAAGACAGCAAATACTCACTTATAGTTATATTGGGTCATAAGAAAGCTGGCTGCACACACCAATGACAACTAGTACGTTTTTAATGAATGGATAGATAGCAGTGTCATGGTTGCACAATCAGCATTGTGTACTTTACAGAGTTCAGGGTGTAAATGGTGGACTGTGCAGATACGAACAGAGATATCTGAGTAGATCATGTCAGTGAGGTGAGCCCAGTACATCAGTCGCATAGAAAGTGGCCATTTTGTGGTGGCAAACACCAATGCTACCTATTTAGTAGTAACACTGAGGAGCAAAATATGTACTGCACCCTGACTGGGAATATGCCATTAAGTTAATGTAAAGACTGACAAGGCTCACAGTTACTTTCCTCAGAATATTTATCTTACTTCAAGCCTCATGAAAGAATTACTATCAAAACAAACAAATCTCGAAAGGGAATAAAGATTTTTGTTGTATATTCAGACCTATACCAAAAGAAACATAATATCCAAATCAACCAACACACAGCTATAACCTTGTAATCCTACCATAGATCTTATATAGTAGTAGCACATCAGAAAACATCCCCTACCCATTCAAAGATGGAAATACACAAGAAAATATGTATGCTGAATTAAACCAAATTGAAATACCCAAACAATATGGCCAAATTAGAACAACTACAAATATCATACTTCAATAGAATGGTTCTTCCTATTGGTTTGCCTCTTCCTTTTCCCTGAAACGTTCTTGTTCGATTTCCTATTGTTACAAGTTGTGAGAGGCAAACAATTCAAGGACTCACTGGAAGATGACACGTGCACTCCCATTTCTGACATTTCCAAACAAGTTTGCTCAGTGCTGGACACATTGTCATCTGTTCTCCTGAAAATTTCATATCAAAACCAGATGCATATGAGATGCTCAATTTACCCAAGTAAATAGCTGCACAGGGTATGATCTGATAAATAAAAATATTGAGAAGAAAAACAATTGGTGGCACAAAGGACATCCGCTCTATCTGGTCCATAATCACAAGCAACCACCTGGAATCCTTTCTGTGCACACACAGTAACATCTTTGGTTCTTGGTTTGACACAGGGAAGAGCCTAAGGAGAGTTCAATATTTACAACTTAATCAAAACAAAAAACATAAACTACAACTCCTTGACAATAAATACTTCCTTGTGACGGGTTAAATGGTATCCTTGACATTTTTGTGGTCACATTCATTACATTTAAAATGAAAATTTTATATTAACATCTTTACTTTGAAGATAAATACTGACAATGCAAACAAGAAACTACGGTTGATATAGTTTATTGATGTAAATTATTGAATTAATAATACAAAAAGCTTCATGTGGTCTACGAACAGACACATCAATCAATTGCTCTTTCTGTATTTAACCTAATAAAGCAAGTTTTAAGTAGTTTCACCCTTTCCGTGTAACAAAGTTAGATATTTTACGAAGTACATCCGCTTTTGATGTAAAAAATGGTCAATTTGACCAAGAAAGTAAAAGATGTTATTCAAGCGGTGACGGAGGGAGTATCTGTTTCGCCATGTATTTTGTGAATAATGTCACAAAATTACTAATATCACAAAGTAAAGTGGAGCTGCTACAAACTGTAGGAAAGAAATTGCAGTGGGTAGAACTGGACGAAACCAGTTGAGCTTCTCAAGAAATAAAACCACAAAAATAGACATTTTCATAAATGATGCAAAAGCCTAGAAATTATTCAAAGTGGATTTTATGCAACATTGATGTCAAAATGGTCTCAGGTCCTGCTATTTACTACTGCTCCACATTGCAGTAGCACCAAAGTAAAACATTTATATCACTCCCCTGAGATTGTTGACCATATACATTATCAAACCCCATTCTCATCACACCACAAAGAATAAAAAGATAATCTAGTAAAGTAATGTAACCACATTCAATTCTGATGCTCATCCACCGAATTGCACAACTTATCTTTAGTATATAGCAAAAATAACAAATCAATTGTGCAAAAAAGACACTAGAAAATTACCAATCACTTGATGCCTAATTGGGATAATGGATCTAAAGCACAGATTAAACCTGGAAATAGCTTACAGAACTGCAGAATTTTGGCATATTAGATGAATGGGATACTACATGCCCAACCAGATACAACAAATAGATGAATGAAAATAGCAATCAAAAAAAAAAAAAAAAGGATGAAAGTGTAATTTTTTTACACTAACATTGGATTTGAGTGCACTTCTGAAACTTGTGAAGAATCTATAGCGAACTCATCATCCTCCTGTTTTCATTCCACAAAAATACTTGTCAGGTAAAGGATGACCAATTAAACATTTAAACTAGGAAAGCAAATTCACCTTGAAAGCTTCTTCAAATGCCTTATTTACCAACTCCTCCTCCTTGAATATTTTAAGCTCGTCAACCCTGTTAGAGCATGAATGTCAGAGGTCAGATCCATCTTGTAGCATGTGGGAAGGATATAGTCCAGAAGCAACAAGAAAACACGTGCATGTTTCTATTAATAGTAATCAATTACTTAACTAAAGTTTGTGAGCCTAGTAAGTTCATAAACTAAGAAAGGTGAGAGTAGCTACAAAAATAACAGAAGGAGACAAAGAAAGATGAAATTTCCTTCCATACAGAAATTATGTAAGAGAAATACTGAAACTATAGAAAAAAACTGTAACGACAGAGATCCTAGTCAGGATCTAACCCCTAGCCGTACTCATCAATTCTGTCCGCCTTGGGAAGGCCTGAGCCCTCTTAACCCCTCACGGATTTCTTTCACTCACCCAATTGGTACCAGTATTCAACTTAAGTGCCTCATAAGGAGATGTTTTGGGTTTGAATCACGAGGGACACGAAAGAAATCCGTGAGGAGTTAAGAGGCTCAGGTCTTACCAAAACGGACAGTATGAATGAGTACAGCTGAGGATAATATTTCGAATAGAGAGATCACCAACAACTCACCAAAAAAGAAGAAAAGAAAAAGTCGGCAAAAGGACCATTTAAAATCTGTTTCCAAGTCTTGTGAAAGACCTTATAATTTATGTTTCATGATAGATGCTAAAGATAACATGCTTGGAGAGTTCAACACTGAGAATATTAACCGTTTAATAAAACAAACAGTGATGGCAGCTGCACCTTGCACTGGTTTTTAGGCAAATTTTTTTTCAATAAACCTCAATACACTTACGAGATTTCATTGCCGATTGTTTCATCAAAGTCACTGGCTAGTTCTTCCACCAGACTCTACACAAAACCAATAATCAACGTCAAGAAAAAATCCTAAAATGTGGGCCATAATTAAATTATTAGACCCTGCAATATGGCAGTACCATATATCCAACAAGGTATTAAAAAAAAAAAAAAGAACAGTATCTCTGCACTGCATATAAAAGCATTTTATCTGAACATAAGAGTGAAATTTAATTAAAAGAGTACCTGAAGTTCTTGAAATGCAAGAGTTTCAAAGTCGGGAACTCTAGTGATTGGACCGACCATGTCCGGGACATATATTGGACCGCCACGGGGAATCGAAACATAGTGTTCTTCCCCACCATCATCATAACCGAGCGGCATTATATTATAGGGTTAGTTATGCTCTATAAATTAGCAACTGCCCAAAACTTCAAGTAAGAAAATAAAAGTTACATTTATCTCTTCATCAAATTTACAAGAAATTGCATGTGTGCTTCGCTTTTGAGAGAATAAATGAAATACTGAGTAAATTTACCTTGCTGAAGACGGTGCAGAGTTAGCCGTTGCTGGAAGATGAAAGCCGGCGGCCGTGAGTGACGGTAGGGTTTTGACTTTTATTTTCGTAATTTATTATGCGGTAACTCCTGTGAAAATTTGATTCTGCAGCACTTTGTGATTTCACTGTTGTGCTTGCTGTAAATTTGCCTCTTCCACGCGATTAGAGATTACAGAAATTTTTAGTGAAAATCGTGTTGAATAGCAGTTAAAAAAAAAAAAAATCCCTAAACACGACTTTTCAATTTTTTTTAATTTATTGAGTAACAGAGAATTTAGGAGGATAAAGCGTTAAACGAAACGATTTTAACAGTAATTTGTTCAGCCGCCATAACACAATTTTAACATTCCGTCTTCCACTTCTAAAAGAAGGACCAGATTAAAATTAAAAGTAAATTAATCATTAACTTAGAATAAAATATAAAGTTTAGGGAGTAACATGAAACTTTACATATAAATTCATCAAAAATGTTATTCTTTGGGTATTAATTATTAATTTCAATTGGATCGAGTCTTGTGGAGTTCTAAAAATTGAGTTCGAATATTATGTTTGAACAAAAACTTTCGATCGATCAAATAAAATAAAAGGTGAGAGTGCTGATCACCTGCCCCTGGGGGGCAGGTGAATTTCAGCCCACTGCTGACATGGCGCGCCATGTCAGCAGTGGACTGAATACATGTGACCAAATAAAAAAAAAATTTATATTTCCTGGCTGCAATTTTCAGATGTGAACTCCCATTTTCAGACGTGAAACTCCCGTCCTCGCCCAATCTGTGCCCTAAATCGCCTACCCACCGCCGGCGTAACCTCACCCACCACCGTTGACTTACGCCGCCGGCCTCCACCTCGCCCCCAAAGCCCCCCATTTCCTCCTCCACCTCGCTGCGATTTACAGCGATTTTGCAGCTCCATTTCCTCCTCCACCGTGAGTCGCGGCTGCCCCTTCGCCGGCCTCCATCTCGCCCCCCAAAGCCCCCCATTTCCTCCTCTAGCTCGCAGCGATTTTCAGCCCCCATTTCCTCACTTTCCGTGCGTCGCGGTTGTCCCTTCCATTTCGTCCGCCGGAAATTAATTCAGGTGTTTCATCTGCGCTCTTTATATATGTTAATGAAGATGATATGTTCATAGTTGAAATATGGCCATTTGAATGGCAGAGGCATACAATATATAAATTATTTAATCAATTCTGATTATTGTAAATATTCTGATTAGTGAATCTAATTTTTTTAAATATTGAATTTATTGATAGGAATGGAGGTTGAAAGCCCTGACAATGTATTTGTTCCACAAGTTACCATTTGTCGAATTCCAAAGGTTGGAGAAGAATTTAAATCAACTGAGGATGCATATAATTTTTACAACCAATATGCAAGGGAGGCTGGATTTAGTGCACGAATTGCGAATAGTAAAAAAAAAAGGAAACGAATGAAATTTATTGGAAACTGTTTGTGTGCTCTAAGGAGGGAAAAACAGACGAGACGTATCAAAAGAGAAACAAGGACGGGCCATGCTATAGGGAGAGAAATCGAGTAAACACACGATGCGGTTGCAATGCAAAATTATCTATTCTGAAACAAGAGAATGGAAATTTATGGGTTGTCAACAAATTTGTAGAAGAACATAACCATGCTCTCACAACGCCTAGCAAAGTACATTTGCTAATATCGCATCGAAATGTATCGGCCACAAAGAAGGCACTTGCACAACAGTTTTCGGATGCTAACATTCCTACATGTCAGCAGTTGAGAATTATGGAGATAGATGCAGGCGGTCCAGATTCAATTGGGTATGTGGAGAGAGATCTGAGGAACCATGAAAGGAATATTAGAGAAGATCTTAAGGGGCACGATACGGAGACACTAATTGAGTATTTTTCATTTGAAAAAGAGAAGAGTCATAATTTCTACTTTGATTATGATACAGAGTCGGACAATAAATTGGTTCGTTGTTTTTGGGCAGATTCAGAGTCACGTAGATCGTATGCATTTTTTGGCGATGCTGTTGTTTTCGACACAACTTACAATACCAACAAGTACTCGATGATTTTTGCACCTTTTGTCGGAGTGAACCATCATGGACAAACGGTTTTATTTGGCTGTGGATTATTGAGTGACGAGACGACTGAGTCATTCGTTTGGTTGTTGTCAAAATTCATGGAGGCCATGACGGTACAAGCGCCCCAAATAATTATTACGGATCAGGATGCGGCTATTGCGAAAGCTATATCAATGGTGTTGCCTTTGACATTCCACAGGTTTTGTATATGGCACATTTTGAACAAGTTTTCGGAGAAGATAAATGTTATGGTGCATAACGAAGAATATCATATGTTGGTGAACGTAATTAAACATTCGGAGTCACCGGATGAGTTTGAGGGTCGATGGTCTGCAATAATGGAAGCATCAAACTTAGGCTGTAATGAATGGTTGTGTAGCATGTTTGATCTGCGCAGTCGATGGGTACCGGCGTATGTCAAACATATCTTCAGTGCTGGAATGTCAAGTAGTCAAAGGTCAGAAAGTGGTTACTCTTTCTTTAAACGGTATGTTAATCGCAAGAACTCACTTATGGATTTTGTTACTCGGTTCAATATGGCATTACGCCATCAACGACATGAAGAGTTAGTTGCGAACCACATTGATATAAATGAACAACCACGACTGACTTCCAAATTTCAAATGGAGCATCAGATGGTTCAAGTGTACTCGAAGAAGATTTTTTTGTTATTCCAAACTGAGATTGATCAAAGTCATTATTATGTATGCTCTAAGAAGTCAGCCTCTGACGATGCGAAGGAATATACGGTGCAAAGAGTTGAGCACGGGAAAACTTTTGATCGACATCGGTTACTTACTCATTATTCAGGTAATGACTTTATTTCTTGTAGTTGTCGAACATTTGAATTTGAGGGGTATCCTTGTCGTCATATGATTAGTTACTTCAAGAAAAAACAAGTTATACTCCTACCGGACAAATACATATTACGAAGATGGACTAAGAATGCCAAAGTTATTGCGGCAGAATATCCCAGTGCTATCATCTCAGATGGAGGGAGTTCTAGTTCTTCTTTGTTGTCACGACATGGGATGTTGGCCCATAGGTCGTCGTTGTTGGTTGATGATGCGTCTTTGACAGATGCACGCACTAGTTACGTGATGGAGGAGTTTGCTAGAGTGCATATAAATGTCAAAGCTATGGATGGAGGAAGTATTGGCTTGGCCAGGAGTAGGAACAAAAATACTGAAGAACGGATAACAATACATGATCCAAGTTTTGTTCGCGCTAAAGGATGCGGGAAAAGGTTGAAGTCATCGAAAGAGAAAGCAATGTCGAAGACTAGCCGACAGTGTTCTGCATGTGGGCAAATTGGCCACGACAAAAGAACATGTCCTACGTAAGTGGTTTATTTTTAAATATTTGTTATGATCATTTAGATTTTGTTGTTCAAATATTTGTAAAAATATCGTGTTGAATTTTTTTTTTATGTTAGGTCAACTATGGAGACGTATCAGCCTGATATGAATGACCAAGTGCAGACGCAGGATGAAGGAAGATCCGATGCTACATTTATGTCTTATGGTAGTAGTCAGTGTGATATGGGAAATTGGTTTTTGTGAATTTTGGATATGTTCTTTGTGACAATGGGTAATTGGTGTTGTATTATGTATTTTTAGTATGTAGTTTATGTTGTTGTGGTCTACGTTTGAATACAATTACGTGTCAACGTAAGAGAAAGATTTGTGTTTGTGACATTTGTATTGCTTGACACTAGAAATGTATGTTGTGAAATATTGTAGACTACTATTGTTTACATTTTTACATAAGTAGAGGAGATGTATATTGCAATAAAGTACCAAAATGTACAAACAAACATCTTATGGACACCATTATAGGATGTTATAATATCCATAATATCATTACAACATACGATAAATTAAAACAACAATTTCACAACTAAACTACATATTACAATGATGCAAACGAGTACGAAATTATCAAAGCAACTTGTCCTTATTATTCTATCGTGATGTCGGGACTTCATTTCCTCTTCCACTTTGTCGAGCCTCTCGGATAATTTCATGACATGGATATTCAAATCATTCAACGTTGTCAAGTGATTCTCAGGTACAATTAATTGGCTAAAACGTTGTGATTCAACTTCGTCGTCCCAAGTAAATCCTCCACACAATACTCCATCCTATGACAAAAAGATATTAAAAAACTAAAAGAACCAATAAATTCGAAACATCAACAATTAAAAAGATAGAACGTACCTTTACATTATGACATTTCCAATACCTACGAAGAGGATTACGTGTAGTGTGCGATGTGTGTATCTTCATATACGCACCACATCTACATCTAAGACGGTTTGGCGCATCATTAACGCTGGACGAAGACATTGATTGATACCTATTTTTTAGCGGATTTCACAGCAAAAAAACTAGTCATGTATGATCAAGTAAAAAAAATCCGATTCTACTTGATAACATTATCTAAGATATTCGTAAAAGGCTCAGATGTTATTTCAACTAGTAAATACCCAATAGTCTCCGCCATGGCTGCAATTCACCATATGTAGTTTAGAATAGAGATTGGCATAACCTCTATTCCACCTCCATTTGGGTTTACCATGCCAAGATACGGATCAAATTGTACCATTACTCTCAAAATCATGAAACTCATTCATTGAACACGTTAAACATCATCATAGCCCATTCATGTATACTTCATCAAATAAAGAAAAAATTCAATTTCACCACACACTAAATACGTCAACATTAAAGAGTCATGTTCTCACTGTTCAGTAGTCAACAACATCATTGGGTGAGAAGCAGTCCCTATCTTCCTCCACTCTCATGTATTATCCATTCAAAATATCCGATTCTAGTTCATAATATTAACTAAGATATTAATACAAGGCTCAGATGGTATTACAACCAGTAAAGATACAATCGTCTCCGCCATGGCTGCAATTCACCAGTTGCATTTTAGAATAGAGATTATGATAACCTCTATTCCAACACCATCTGGGTTTACCAAGCCAAGATACGGATCCAATTGTATCTTACTCTCATTCATAACCTCATTCATTCAACAAATCAACCATCATCACAGCCCATTCCTATCAACTTCATCCAACACACCATATTCAGTTTCACCAATCACTAAATACATCAACATACAACACAACAAATATCATCACAGTCCACTAGTTTCCAACTGGCAGGGGAACAACAACATCATTGGGTGAGAAGAAGTCCCCATCTTCCTCTATCCTCATTATCAACTTGTATTCCAACAAGAAATATCTACATATCGATTCTTGGGTTCGAGGTATATGGAATTTAACCAACCGAAAATGGGTGCACAGTGAGGTGGTTCCGGCAGTTTGCGCAAATGGGTGGACAATTTCAGCCGTGCACAATCTCCGTCGCCGAGCACGATTTCCGCGCGCAGTGCGATTGGCGTGCCGTCAGTTATTGATGTCAAATTTTAATTAACTCACAAGTGTACGAATCTATTGGAATATAGATAAGTAAAAACGAGGTCGATCCCACAGAGACTGCTATGAGGAAGGTGTAATTTAATCCGAATTAAATGTTGTTCTAGGCTAGTTGAGTTCAAAAGTTTTGTTGAAAGAAATAGTTAACCGAAAGATTAAGCTAATAAATGAATTGAGAATTCAAGTTGTGTAAAAACACCAAGGTTTCAGAATCCACCATTGTCTAATTTAGCAATTATCCAATCATTCATTAATTCCCAAGAAAAACACACGCGACAACCCGAAATCAATCTATTGTCGTCCCTAAAGATTTATCAATCAAGTCCAGAAGAAGAATATCAAATATAGGCTCCCCTTATGCTTCAAACATAAACCACTTAAGCGTTTTTCGTATCAAGCTCAATTGAAAGAAAACAAAGAATCAAAGAAGTTCTAAGCATTCTATGTATCCCAATTCGAATAGAAGATGACGAAAAATCAAAAGCAATTAATATATCATATTATATCACCAAGCATTGATTAATTAAATCAACATCTAACTATCAAAAATACATGATATTTAAGATGAAAGAAATCATATTTAATTAATCTAATTAAGAACAAGCCATGAACGTTAAAGCTCTAAAAGGAATTAAACGAATAACGGATTAATCACTTAATCAAAACAAGGTTTCATCGTCTACCTTGGTTAAAGAAAACTAGAAGAACATGATTAAACTAGAAAAACAATAACTGATAAAACCCGGCATGGATTGAAGGAGAAGAAATCTTGATAGTCGAGGATGTCTTGATCTCTTGTTCTCTTCAAGTCTTCTCTTGATTTACTCCCCAAAAATCCAACACGTGTTATGAGAATGTATCTCATCTTTATACTACTCTTATTGTCCCACAAAATATCCCAAGAAAACCTAAAAATTCGTTCAAAATATTTCCTAGTTGAATTGGGACTCAAAAAAGGAAAGAAAATAAAACGAAAAATCCGCGGGCAAAAATGGCCTGGGAGATCGCCCAGGCTATTCCCGGGCGATCGCCCAGGCAAGCTATTTTGGTTCTGCTTTTGAGTTCGGCCGCTGGGCGCTCGCCCAAATATAAGCCTGGGCGATCGCCCAGCTTATTTTTCCTGGCGGCTGATTTTCAAACGGCCATAACTTCTTGTAGGAAACTCCAAATTGAGATCCGTAAAAAGTGTTGGACTCGTAATTCCATTATCTTTCCAATGGTATATCATTTTCCTTGTGGAGATTTTAATATCAAAAGTTGTACTCTAATCTCTCCACATGCTTCGGTAGGTAGTTTCCCAATTCGGTTCTTTGACTTTCCGGTGTTTGATCCATTGATTAAACTCTTCGTTGTCACTCTAAAACACCTTAAACTTATTGATTTTCTCTTCTTCCTCATCCTCAAATGTTTGGCTTTTGATATTCACTTCAAAAACTCAACTTACTCGTCGATTTTGCCAAATTATTGCTCTTTTCGTCCATTCTTCTCCAATTGTTTACAAACGCGTCCAAAATTGAAATAGAACAATAATATACTAGATAAGTAGAAAATCAACTATATGACGACATAAAAGATTAATTCAAATACCAAAATAAGTGCATAAAACGCACTTATCAGTTATGTGCCCTTTATCACACCGGGCAGATGTGTGCAAACCCAAAGCCCTCTCTAACACCAGACGGGCGAGCTGGAGGAGGAAATGGGGGGCTTTGGGGGGCGAGATGGAGGCCGGCGAAGGGGCAGCCGCGACGCACGGTGGAGGAGGAAATGGAGCTGCAAAATCGCTGTAAATCGCAGCGAGGTGGAGGAGGAAATGGGGGGCTTTGGGGGCGAGGTGGAGGCCGGCAGCGTAAGTCAGCGGCGGTAGGTGAGGTTACGCCGGTGGTGGGTAGGCGATTTAGGGCACAGATTGGGCGAGGACGGGAGTTTCACGTCTGAAAATGGGAGTTCACGTCTGAAAATTGCAACCAGGAAATGTAAATTTTTTTTTTTATTTGGTCACATGTATTCAGTCCACTGCTGACATGGCGCGCCATGTCAGCAGTGGGCTGAAATTCACCTGCCCCCCAGGGGCAGGTGATCAGCACTCCAAAAGGTGATGTTGAAAGAATATTTTGCCATGTTGCTATAAACAATTAATGTGATTAAAGAAAGTAGAGATAAATTTCTCTTGAAATGACATTATCAAGAAATCGGGAGAGAGCTACTTTCCATATAAAGACATTTTCCATGTTGAATCAGTGTAGGTATATATGTTGCATCGGCTACAAAAACTTTTTTAGAAATCAAAAAATAGTTAAGAATAAACTTCTTTAATAATACATTCATGCATATCTTCGCCCATTTCCCTAGTTTCATTACAAGTGATTATTTCATTGCTCCAAATTAGGGATGGCAACAGGATAAGACAAGACGGAGCGGCCATTACCATCCCCGCCCTGTCAGGGATTTTTGGGAGACGAGGCGGGTATAGAAAAATACTCATTTATCGCCATGTTTAATTAATTAATTAATTTTTAATATATATTTTTATTTTTTACATACAATTTAAATTTTAAAATATAAAAATAAAATAAAATAAAATAACAACATTCGGGACGGGTTCGGAGAATTCGGGACTGGTACTATGATTTCTGTCCCCTCCCCATTTAGTAATCGAGATGGGGCAGGACAAGGCAGAACGGAAACATATTTTTTTGCCGTTTCTACTCCAAATCAACCCCAACTCTTATTTTTTATTTAAAAATTTAAATTATATTTAGAAAATATATAAAATAAAAATAAACAAGTAAATAGAAAAATAGGACGAAAACTGACATATTTTAATTTTGACCTAGTCCGGCCTAGCGAAAAATCCAAGCAGAATGGAGGACGAGAGGGCCAACGCGATACACCATGTTGCCATCCCTAACATTAAGAAATATACACAAGACTTTATGAAAAGTAGTCAAAATTTGTTGTTCAATCTAATCTCATTGATTCTTATAATGTATCATTTATTTGATATAACTCTTATATTAAAAGTCCATCTGCATTTCTTTTCTTAATTTATACCTTAGTATTCAATATTAATAAACTCCCACCACTGTGATTTTAAAAAATATAAATATAAATATAATATAAATATATATCCACATTAAGAGATTACCAAACTCATCCTTAACTTTTTTACTTATAATTTAAAAAATAACTTGTTCAAACATTAAATGCCCAATTCCTCCGAATTTCAATACAATAACAAACTAAATATCATATTCAAGATCGATTACATAACTTGAGAGAATAGGACCCCCCAATCGTACAAGCCCCAACTAAGAAATATCAACCTCGCCCCACCACCACCTACCATGTATAACTCATCATTCTAATCAAACAATACAACTCGACTACTATCATATTCAAGAGTGATCAAATGGGAGAATCGAACCCCCTATCGTACAAGCCCCGACTACGACTCTACCAAGAAAATATCAGCCTCACCCCACCACCACCCACCATGTAGAACCCAACATCCTAATCAAACAGCACAACTGGGCTGGGCTATCATATTAAAGATCGATCGAATGAGAAAATCGAACCCCCTATCATACAAGCCCCAACTACTAAGAAAATATCGACCTAGCCCCACCACCACCCACCATGTATAACTCAACATTCTGATCAAACAGCACAACTGGGCTACAATAAATAAATTTATGATGGTAGGAGTCACACGTGAGCACGGCTGCATCTTTCTGGTGTCTCACATTATGATAAAGTGATCAAGAAACAAAATAAATACAAAAGCACCAACGTAAATAACAGTCCCCACCACTGCAGCTGTCATAACAGCCTGTCCAGGTCCCAACTGCCCATCATCTTCTTTCCGTCCAACTATAATAAACATTAAACCCCACCAAGGATGTGATCTCTTATGCACCAAAAAAAAAAATCATATCCCTGCAAAATCTTGCCTCAAGACACATTCACCTAGGTAAAAGATTATACTAGAAAACAAGTTCATCGATGAATGATGTGTCCATCTTGAGCCCAGTATATCAAACATGTTCAAAGGGCTAAACAATAAACAAACTCCGACGGGTCTACATGATCAGATAAAGATTGATAGGAACCCACATATCAGGCATGTATTGGTGGAATCCTACAAACAGTTTGCACCTACACCACTGTCGGCAGGCTGTAATAAACTAGTGAAGTGACTCACAAGTTAGTTAATGCAACAAACAAGTGTAGATTTACTTTTATTCAATACTTCTGGTAAGAACTTAAGCAAAATGTTAACAAGTACCAAAGCTAAGATATAAAATCTAAAGAATAGTACAAGTAATACTGCGTAATTCATTATAGATAATTAAAATCAGAAGGTAGCAGCTGCATACAGTCTTGAGTTAGTCCAGACGGTAATGGAAGACGAAGTGGCGAGGAAGTGAACTCAAGAAAGTGATATCATATACATGGCCTTCAGATGACATACAACTTAAACGAATCAAGGTAAAAAAAAAAAAAAAAAAAAAAAACACCTACTATGATTTGGATCATTTACACATACGTTTGCATTTTGGAAGCACTGCAACCACGAAGATCAATAATAAATGTTAAAAAATGACAAAATACCCTGCTAATTGTTCACCTAATAGCTACTATGTTGGAAAAGGTAAGTGCAGGACCTTTGATGTAAATAGCCACCTCCATCAGAAGGGATGCAAGAAATCATAACTGTCATTTAAGGACTGATGTTGCATTCTCGCATATATATGTGATCATAGTTGACAAATTTTGCCCAATAGTTGCGAAACTTCGGTATGCCTATCTCAAGCCACGGCTTCAAGTTGCCATTATAATGTACGACTGCTGCTCGCTCTATCTCCTTCTGAGGTATATTTGGATTATAACCAAGGCCCAAGACGTGCCAAGATTTATCAAGCGCATAGGTGTTGTTCCAAAAGGTTATTAAACCAGGTGGCAGAGTCCCAAGTTTCCATAACAGTCTGTCAACATTCTGAGCACAATACAGAGAATTTTGCTTCAGGTAAAAAGACAACTCCAGAAAAAGAAATTGCAGAAATCAGAATGTTCACATGCATTAGATGTACTGAAGGTACTAAATGCCACTATTTGAATACTTGAAGCCAATACACTTTGAACTCAATTAAACTATCAATTTATGAGGCCGAAATTTTAATTGAATAATTAACTTATGAGGCCATTTCCCAATCAGCATTATGCGATGGCTATTCTCAGCTCCCAAGATAACACTTTCATCACATAATTGGGATCTTCACCAGGCCTAAAATCTTTCTAACAGTAATTTTATCGTGTAAATGAGATCATCTACATATAACTAGAGATCATCTACATATAACTAACTGAACTACGAAGAACTGTGTCACACAAAAAAATCACAAAATTTAACGATACAACTCTCAGGATGGATATGCAAATTCAGACATTATTTTCATATCCAAATGTTAGAAATGACAGGATATTAATTCCTATAGGTTAGTCCAAGTGGTCAATGAAAAAAATAAAAAATAAAAGCATTAGTCTAAGCACAGTAGTTGTCTAACAAAATTATACTTGTCTTACCAGATTCTGCCATTTGTGGTACACTTCTGTGATACTTTGCTTCCTCCATTCCTTGAGATCAAAGATATTCATTCCAAATGCCCAACCACAAGCACGGGGATTGAAATTTTTTGAAATAAGAGGATTCGAAAAGTTGAGGTAACGATCAAAGCGGTGAAAGCTTTCTCCACATGTCTCAACCACGCCAATCACCTTTCCCTTTAGATCAAGAGACCAAAGAGGGGTAAGATCCTTTTGGACCACTATATCATCATCTAAGAACAAAACCTTGTCCAGTCTTGGGAAAATTTCAGGCAGGTAAAACCGAAGATGATTCATGATAGAGAGGTACTTGGGATTTCTAAATTTCAAGTTTGAATCAGATTCAACACGACGGCTCTTGAAGTAATAATCGATCATGGACGGAGAACCCAACTGCTTAAGAACTGGACTGTAACTTGAATTCAACCACGTGAACTCCTCAACGTTCTGAACCTGGATTGTAGCTTTTCCTGGTGGGTTCGCCAAAAACCACATCTTCATTGCAGCGTAGTTGAGCCTATCAGTGACAATATGGAACACATGGCTCGAAGGATTCTGCTTGGGATGACAAAAGAAGTTAACATTATAACTGGAGTACATGAAAGATGAATAAGATATCAAAATTCTTTGCATAATCATAACGTTAAGTTTCACCTTGGCATGAGTTATAGTTGAGTTTACAACAGCCGCTGTTGCCAATATGTTATCAGAAAATAGGGCATAGTGGTACAGCTTGGGATCTTCTAATGTTTCTTCATTTGGAAAATGCTGTTGAGAAGAATTCAACATGAAATACTCTGTTGAAAGGCGCAAAGGAAGACAATGGAGTCCTTTAGGAAGTGTTTTGGCAGTCAAATGCGTCAAAAACAAGGTCTGTTTCTTGTGGACTCGAAGCTGCTCTTCAGTTGAATGGAGCATTGCCCGAAGCTTCTTTGCCACAGCAGCACAATCATCTTGTATTTGTTTTCCTTTTGACAAAGTAAGCTCCATAGCCTTCAACTTCTCATAGGCACTACAATTAGATGACAATTCATATTAATGGGCAATAACAGAAGAACATAAAAAATTAACAAAACTAGACAGACAACACATAGTTGAACAAAAGAGAACACCTATTTGACATTTCCATAAGCGGCTTGCAACCTCATAAACAATTATAAAGTTTTCATATCCAACAAAAAGACTTACTTTCTTGGTAACTCAGAATCCTTGGTGGCAACCCCAAGTGCTCGTTGAACTTCCTTCATACGCAATCGGAGCTCCCTAATAAAATGGGGATTGTTTCGAGTTGCTGATAGGGAAAGATAAACCTTTCCTCTAATGAGCTGATCTTTAAGATGACGAACACGTGCATCTGGCAAAATTGATTGTTCATTCTGTTTCTCAGTTGTAGATTTTGCTTGCTCCATTGCACCGTCTTTCCCAGAGATTTGGGAATAGGGGCGCCCATGTTTTGTTTCCTAGGAAGCCCAAGGGAGAGAAAATTGGAACTATGAAGCAAACCTACAGACTGCAAGGCTATATAACCCATACATCTAAAATACATTCTAGAATAGCATCAATAGCAGAACAAAATTTACATTCCAACCAGTGTTCCAATAGTCAAGTGTACTGTGTAAAGAATATGCTTACATTAAGGTAAATCTAAGAACCCCATTTTAAAAGAAATTCAGTCTTGACACTTTTCAATACTGGAGGTTATGACAAACAGCATAACTTAATCTTGAATTTGACTGAACACCCCCCCCCCACCCCCCCCCCACCCCCAAACCCTCTCTTCCTTCCCTCCTCTCTCCATACAGAACATAAAGATAGATAATCTATTTATACCCTACAAGCAGATTTTGTGCTTGACAATCCAATAACTTTCAGATCACTATGCATCATCCAGAACCACAAGACCTAAACATGAAGCTCTAGCAAGGGACTCGTGAATTATGGCATATTAGGCATGAAAATGACAGAAGGAATTTGTGATATATGTACATGAACACAAAGAACTAACCTTGTCTGTGGAACCATTCCCCAACGTGCGCTTAGAATCCTGTGACTTTATTTCTTTCTCTGCTTCAGTTTGTACTTCCCAACTTCCATTTTCTCCAATTGATTTGGTCTCCTGTGAACTCCTTCCACCCGTCTGAGTCTCATGGACCATATCAGTCACCTGTCTGATGGGATTCTCATCCACCACGGACTGTTTGTCACTGCTATTGGTGCTTGTGGTGGATGATATTGTGGTTTGGCCATCCATAGATTCTATTAACACGAATAACATTATTAAAACATTTCAAAAAGTTGAGAGAACCATAACCCAAAATTCAATATTATTCAAGTCATGGGGAAATATAGATAACAAAAAAATGATGTGAATAAGTACCTTCAGTAAGCTGTCTGGTGACATGGGCATTCTCCCCATCTGAAGCATCGGAATAATTTGAAAGAGATTGAGTCGAATTCTCCGAATAAACAATGCCCATCGGTTCTTCCAGTATTGAAGATGACTCCTGACAAATAAACCAGAAAAGTAAAGATCTGAAATTCCATACAATCATTATTCCGCAGAGATGAAAAAAGAAAAGGAAATTTGAGAAATATATACCTGAGGTAGTACATTTAAAGGTCTGATGTCGCCACCAAATGTCTGCAAATAGAAAATGGAAGAATTGGAAAGTTATACTTAACCCATCAAAACAAGGCATAAATCTATAGCTACCGGGTCATAAAGAGTGACTTACAAAGGTTGAAACATCTTCAATAAATTCAGTTTTCGCTGTAAAGGCAATAAGAGAAACACAAATCAAACCAACATTAGAATACTTTTACGAACTAAAAGGGGAAAAAGAAGAGGAAATGAAGACCAACAAAGAAGAGGGAAAAGAGAGAATTACAAGAAGAGGAAGTAAAATAGGTTGCAAGAGTGTCGGTGTAGAGAACAATAGGAGCAACAACAGTGACCAGCAGCAAGAAAAGCACTGATTTTCTCATCTTCATCTTCATCTTCCTATCCTTTCACCCTCTAACTAACAAGCCTCAAGGTCTCAAGACCAAATCTTTAGGCCCTAATATCATTAATACAAACATCCCAGCGAAGGGAAAGTGCGGGTACAGCAAGAATTTCTTGAAAAACCAAGCTTTTCTCCTGAATTTTGACAGAATTTGCAGATTAAAGAAAGCCCCAAGAAAAGGAGAATGTGGATTCGAGGTCTTTAAATGGAGTATATCTATAGGAAGAATCTTTCTTTCATTTGTAGCAAAACAGGCCAGAAATGCCGCGTGTCAAAACCCACAGCAACAGAAACACCAGTAAAATTAGTAAAAAGGAAAGAATCTTTATATTATATAACTTGACTCTGAGACAATCTGGTGAAAACAAGGAAGAGCAAGAGTAAGATGAAGATGTTCTTGGAAGAGGAGAGAAGATAAAGGGGTGGTTTTCTTTTCTTTTTGTGATGTGGATGACATTCACCGAATTGGGACTTGGGCGGTGAATGTATGTGAGTGTTTTGCCCAATTTTTATTTACTCTTTTTCTTTTGTTTCCGTTGTAATAAGACATTGGAAAAATTTAAATAATCTTAAATCCACAACGAAATTGTTATTACTGCAATAATTCTTGCCAAACTCTATACCTACCGGTAATAATAATAGCAAGACACGCCACCGGAAGGTACCCAACAAAACCTGCCTGCCGCCAGGATAAGAAGGCTCCAAAAAATGTACAATAGCAAGCTCTATAATACTGAAATAATGGAGACACTGTACATAAATTGCAGGTTTACAGTTAAACTCGTTAATGAGGACAAAGAGACCGTATTTCTTACTTTTACTTGGCCTTTTGAACTTATCTCGTTCATTTAACTTTTACCCATTTAATTTTAACATGTATCATAAAAAATTGGGTTAATTACATTAATAGTTCTCATTCTTTCACTTTGTAACGATTTCATCCTCATTATTTTTTTTTTAACAAATATCATTCTCATTTTTTCATTTATTCTCATATATAGTCCACAAATCACTATTTTTCACTATTCTCACAATTCTTTGACAATTTTATTCTTTGACTTAAATAAATTAAAATGATAGAAAAAAAAAATACAATGAAAATATTGCAATTGAGCTCTTAATTTTTTCAAAAATACAAATAAATCATAAACTATATTATTTTATACATATATGTGTTCTTCCCCAACAAAAAAAAGAATAATATTTTCCCACCCACCCACATCTATCAATTACTCTTCAATCACTTCCTCAACAATTCCATTTGAATTCTTGAATGCAAAAATAGCCCTGTCGATGGAAACTGGATCACCAATCTATATAGTAGAAACAAATGTTGTGCCTGCCTTCACAGGCTTAAATTCATTCCAGCCTGATTTAAAGTGCAAGTAAAGTGGATTAGCATTCGCTGCTTGAGCACAATCGAGCCTAGGAATCCTATCAACAAGCCCCAACTCTTTACACATATGAAACCCTTTGTAGAATGCATATATGTTACCCAAATTGCCACCATGAACTATAACCCAATCAGGAATTTCCCAATCAAATTGTTGCAAGATCTCAATAGCTGCAGTTTTCTGCCCTTCAAACCTCAAACTATTCAAAGAATTGGCCAAATAAATTGGTAATTTAGCCGTTACTTCATGAATTAGCTGCATACAACCATCAAAATCAGTATCTATACTCAAGACAAAAGCCCCATTGGCAATAAGCTGAACCAACTGGGCAATTGGAATCTGATTTGCCGGTAAGAAAACAATGGAAGGAATCCCAGCAGCATTGCAATAAGCAGAAAGAGCCGATGAAGTGTCGCCAATCGACGCACAGCCCACTCCCACCATCGTTAACGAGGGTGAACTCTATAGAGGGTATGTAATTCTTGGCGGGTTAGAGGGTATCTTGGGAATTCGACCCACCAACGTTCACGAGATTTTTCAGGGGACGAGTCCTGGATGTCTTGGCGGCAAGAGTAGGGTCTTTGTGGAAGCGCCAGGTTTTATTAGGGCAATGGTTGTGGTGGTCGTAAGGTGGATCGCCACCGATCTTGTCCAAACAGACACTGGGCCTGCTTTGGGTTGGAGTGATCAATCGGAGATGGGTCAGGGGATTGTGCGGTGGAGGTTGGTGGACCCATTGAGATTGAGTCTTCCGACGGGTTGGGTGGGTTTTAGTTTTGTGTATTTTTTGATATGGTGTGGATGAGATTTACAGTATAAAGCATGTGGAGGGTGGGGGTGGGTGAGAAAAGATGATTCCTGTTTTGTTGGGAAGAACACTTATTTGAATAAAATAAAATTGTTTAGGATTTATTTGTATTTTTAAAAAAGTTAAGGGCTCAATTGCAATGCTTTCATTGTATTTTTTTCCTATCATTTTAATTTATTTAAGCCAATGGGTAAAATTGTTATGGAATTGTCAGAATAGTGAAAAATAATGATTTAGTGACCATCTGTGAGAATAAATGAAAGAATGAAGATGATATCTGCTAAAAAAAAGAATGGGAATAAAATCGTTACAAACCTGAAAGAATGTGGACCATTAGTGTAATTAACCCTAAAAAATTAAAAGAATTTCAAAAATATTATTTTATTATAAACTGAAGAAAAAAGTATATAAGAATAAAGAAAAAATGTGTATTTCATTATAATGATAGACTTATATACATGGTTTTAAACACTTGTACATTAGATAAGAAATATATAATTATGATCATCAATATTATTTTCTATTTTTACAAACTCCTCATTTGATGACTATTAGTACAACAACTATCTCGTTAAAAATTTTATTTGATAAAAATCTAATGGGACAAAATATCAAACGAAAATAAAAAAAGCACAGTTAATTGTTAAAATTTGGAGTATTAAGAAAATGTTACCTCATTAAAATCCAGTGGGACAAAACTTGGACTAAGAAAAAAGAGTACAACTATGCTAATCAAATCTTTGAGTTAACGTATCCCAATCTCATGCACCAATTTCTTTAATATAGATGTCGGCAATGCTTTTATAAATAAGTCAGTCAAATTGTCACTTGAGCGAATTTGTTGAACATCAATGTCACTATTCTTCTGAAGCTCATGTGTATAGAAGAATTTTAGAGAAATATGTTTTGTCATGTCCCTTTTGATGTAGCCTCTTTTGAGTTGTGCAATACAAGCTGCATTGTCTTCACACAATATTGTTGAACTATTCTTGTTGAAGTTAATCCGTATGATACTTGGATATGATGAATCTTGTTCCTCAACCATGCATATTCCCAGCTTGCTTAATTGATTGCAATAATTTCAGTGATATAAAGATGTTGATGTCAAGGTTTGCTTCACAGATCTACATGATATAGCTGTTCTTCCACAAATAAACACATATCATGTTTGTGATTTAGTTTTATGTGGATCGAAGAGAGAACTTGCATATGCATATCCTACCAAAGAAGATCTTAATTTTTGTGAATGAAATAATTTCATGTCAATAGTACATTTTAGGAAACAAAAATGTGTTTAACATCATTCCAGTGTTTTTGAATGGGTGCAGAGCTATATCTTGTAAGGAGATTTATAGAAAAGCTATATCCGGTCGAGTGCAATTTACAAGATATGTTAATGCACCATTTGCACTTAAGTATGATATTTTAGGTCAAAGAGTTATTTCTCAATCTTCAAGTTGACGAAATTGATCTTTTTTCAAATCAAGCGGTCAAATGACCATAGACGATATCAATGAAGGTGCTTTATTTATATAAAAATGCTTTATAACTTTTCTGTATAAGAAGATTGATGAAATAATCCTTCAGTAAAATATTCAATTTGCAATCCAAGCCAGAATTTAGTTCTTTCCAAATCTTTCATCTCAAATAATCTGCAGTTTTGTTGAGCTCCTCATTAGTTCATATAAGATTTAAATCATCAACATAAATTGCCACAAATGCAAATCAAATATTTTGTTTTATTTATGAAAACACAAGGGCATAACATTGTCGTTTTTATAACATTCTTTAAACAAATATTCGCTAAAACGATTACACCACATTCGTTCGGATTGTTTTATCTATATAATGATCTTTATAAATTAATTGAGAACATAGTTATGGGGAATGAATAATGCTTCTGGTACTTTAAATCACTTAAAGATTTTCATGTATATGTCACTACCAAGTGAACCATATAGATAAACAGTTATCACATTCATAAGGCGCATATCAAATATTTATAACATAGTCAAACTTATTAAAAATCTAAATGTAATAATGTCTATTACAGGAGAATATGTTTCCTCATATTCAATCTCATGTCTTTGTCAGAAGCTTTGGGCTACGAATCGGACTTTGTTTCTTGTAATTTCATTGTTTTCATTTATTTTTCTTACAAAAACTCATTGTATCTTACATGGATTACATTTTCAGGGGTTCAAACTACAGGTCCAAACACTTTATATTTTTTTTAAGAAATTCAACTCCTCATGTACGACTTCTTTCTATTTTTACCAATCATTTTTCTTTTGGCAATCTTTAATAGATTATAGTTCATGATCCTCATTTTGCTTGATATCAAATGCCAAATTAAAGATAAATATATTTTCCACAACAATATATTTCGTTCTCATAATTTATGAGATAATAAAATAATTTGTTGAAATCTCATTATTTTCAGACACTTGTAGTTATTCAGGAATCATATTATTAATATTTGATTGATCAATCGTTTCTACAATTGTTTCATTAAAAAATTTAATTGGGTTTTCTTTTGTATCTTTTTTTTCGAGATACAGAGTATTTAGAACCAACTGGTCGACCACGCTTTTAGCGTATTTGAAATTCATTTGATATGCCAGATTGTCTTGCATGGACATCAATTTTTGCAAGAGTATTTTCTGATGGTACATATGACTTTGTCATTTTTTTGTATCAATAAACACATCAAATAATTGATTTGTAACTCTTTACAAAATGAATGATTTTTTCAACATCTTGTTTCTGGGATCAAAGTGAGATAAATGTGTTTCATTTCAAGAAATTGTACACTTTTTTCATGATGTAGTTTTTCTCCTCCCAAAGTTGAAAAAATCAATTCATCAAAATGACAATATGTAAAGCATACATTAAATAAATCATTCGTGAAAGGTTTAAGGTACCTAATAATGGATGGTGAATCAAAACCAACATAAATTCTAAGTCTTCGTTGAGGACTCATTTTGGTACGTTGTGGGGATAAAATTAGGACTTGAACAACACAACCGAAAACTCGTATGTGAAAAGAATTAGGTTCGCGACCAAATTTTAGTAACAATTTTATTATACTCTAGTCAATACACGAAACAATCGAACCCTATGGAATTTTAATGATTTCCCAACACCATGGCCGGCGGCGGCAAGGGCACCGTCTTTTGCTGACACTGAAGTTTGGTTAATTGGAACGATGACTATGAAAGTCAAGACAATCTTCACGAGCTTAGGTGTATAGCTTCTCTTCACTTTAATTCTCGAACCAAATAATTATCTCACAAAAGATTAACAAATATATACACACACAGATCAGTCTAAATCTGTTAATTAAATGTTCATTATTTTGTAAAATCTCTATTTAAATTTCATAATCACTTGCAAGCGCATCGTATATTCCTTTTGTGATTGTACATTAATGATATGTTCATTTGTTTTGAATGAAAATTGATATTTGTGCTTTATATATACAAGTATATATAACATGAAACTTGGAAAGTAAAAAATAGTGAAGAAGAAAACAAATAAGAATGGTGAAAATGTTGAAACTTGCAATCTTGTCAATGGTCATTTCGCTTTTTGTTAAGTTCAATCCTTGCACAAGGTGGTGGAATCAGTGTTGGTGATGGATATGCCCAGCAGCCCAGGATTGTGATGACGGCAACAGCGGTGGCAGTTGGTTACCAATAGACGGTGGAGGTGGCGGTGGCGGTGGCGGTGTGAACAGCTCATCTACAATTTCTTATTCATGGTCTTGTTTGTTCATATGCCAGCTTCTTTATGCTGCACTTCGGTTTATCTGGGGCCTTGCAAAGTGACAGAAATATAAAGAGAACACATTAAGATGTGTATATATATATATATATTTTTTTAATCCTCGAGTCTTTTAGCTGGTTCAGTTTATGTTCTCTTAAATTTGTGTTTTTGTTTTTTACTTTTACTTATCAATAAATATTTCATCTTTATGATGTTTTCACTTGAAGAAAGTTTATCTTATTAAATTGTATTATTTTTAAATGAAAAAAGGACCAAACATGTATAAGAATGATCAGCACCTTGGTGAGAAGCAGAAACCAATTCTACTAAACTTCAAATTTCCAGAGATTTCATTTTATTGTTCCTTTGAGAATTTTGTTGTCGATTTTTTATTGTCCAAGTGGATGGATAATTAACAAATAATATAACGATAAGTAAAATGTCGAACAGACAAAGACTGAATTTTTACGTATTTTACTCTAATTACTACTAATTCTAACTCAAGAAAAAATACAATCAATTATTTAAATTTTATTTTAACTAAATTTAATAATCTACTAAAGTAAGTAATTAGAATTATACAAATATTAGAATTAATCAATTCATAAAAGGCACTAGAATCTCAAATCCACCATTGTTGACCTACGTTAACCCCATCAATTGACCGTTTACAATTGATCCTTGATTTATGGTGACAATCGATATTTTTTATATGTTAATTTGCTCTCTCAATACATATTAAACCATTTCTCATCTATGATACAACTACATCTCTATAATGGATGCGAATAGATAAAAGAACGCAACACAAAGTTGGAATACCGCCAAAGATTGTACTAAGCACATAAATACATCTCTATCGTTTGCTATTTGAGATATATTCATGTACCACCTCCCAACATCAACACAAATCTCAAGAACTATCCTAAAATTTGCCATTTTATAAGATGACAATTAATTCAATAATAAGCAATAAACAAAAATAAGAACTTAGATACCTGGGTTAAAATTTAGTGATACAATTTTAATCAATAGCCTATTTCGATGATCAATTGATTATATACTTATATGTTAATATAATTATGTCTAATTAAATTACAAATATATAAGCATACATTAATTCACAACAATCAATTATAGGACTCTATGTTGTTTATTACCGTGTATTAATTTATATCGAATCTTTCGAAAGCAATATAAATCACTAACACATTCTAATGATAGCTAATCATCAAAACGGATTAAGAGAATAATAAACAATTAATCCAAAAGCAAGAATAAACACGAGCAATTTATTGTATTAAAGAGTTAACAATGTTTCATCAACATTGTAGCCAAAATGATTTAGTATATCATGTTTTGATAACAAAAATATACAAGATAGAAAGTGAATACATGACCAGAATTGTAACACCCCAAATCTAGAAACTCTAGATTTAGAGATGTTATCATTTAATTTCCATTAAATAACAAGATATAAATGCGGAAAAATAGATAGAACATTCATTCTATTTTATTTTATTTGAAAATACGAACTAAATGTCAATGTCTTTAAACAGTATTAATTAAAAACTATAATTTGCATAATAAATTTTATGCCCAAAATCCATTATTGAATAAACACAATAATTGCAGAAAATTTCATAGTTTGACTAAATTAAAATAAGTAAAAGAATAGTATTCCAAAAACATTAATCGGCCTAAGGCATCTTATTTCTGAAATAATAACAAAATAAAACTTTAATTTAAACAGTACTGAGTTCGTCTCGCCCCAAGCAGTCGTCTCGAATCATTTAGCTCTCATCATCTGAAATGTGAAAAATATGGGATGAGCTAACGCCCAGTAAGTAAACCTCATGCACATGATTCATGCTTATGATATGCATTGATTTCAATTAGTTTTTTAGAATATGTATCCCGTCTTTTCTTATCATTTAAAAACTTTAACATTGTGAGTTCACTTTTGTGTATCGCCTATCCAATCAGTATGCAGTGGGCCATTATTATTTGGAACCCGTTCCATCTACCGGTAGTACCGCAAAGCGGTTAAACATTAAACATTAAACATTCAACATTCAACATTATCATTCGTCGGGTGCGCCGGTCTCCCACGCCCCATTTCCCACTCACACCTTTCATGGCATAGGCGAACACCATTTCATTTATAAAATTTGGGATACATAACATTTTGAATAAAATACACTTTACAAATATTACCATTGACAACTTTACTTCATGCATGATCATGGATGCATTTAACTTAATTACACATGCAAGAATATGAACATTAATAACATATAAAGCGATTACAAAATAATATGTTCAGATAATAATATAACACATTTAGACAATTAACATAGCATTCTATAATTGAATACTAGGAGAGTTTACTTACTTGGATCTTTATTCACGTTTTAATTAGCAAATGGAGATGTCCCGAGCTGCCCACGAAGTCAACGTGCCAAAAATCCTAAGTCATTTCCATTTATTAAAATAAAATCTATATATATCATTTATTTTTACTATTGTTATAATAGTTGACTATATATTGTCTTATCGTGAGGACCACTTTAATATTATAAATTAAAAGACACCCACGGAAATAATAGGCAAGAGACCACATTTGTACCATTTATATAAATTTTCCAGTAATTAAAAGATGCAAAACTATTCCCATAATTAGATGTGAAGTACAAGACATATACCAATCTAACTTTGGCATGCTTGGCTAATCTTATAAGTTTAATGGTAAGCAATTATTATTTTAAACTAAAAGTTTATATAAATCTATTAAAAAAAGTGATAGCCTCAAGTAATTTAATTTCTTTCTGTATATAAATATATATATACAAGTTAGAGATGATTAAATAATTATAAAAGAATCTTAATAATTAATTATTCCGTTGACAATGAGGGTAAAATATCACATAGCAATAACTCATATAAAAAAATAGATACATAAAAATTGTCAAATAAACAAGGACAGAATTTAACAATAGAAATTTAGTTGAACTTCCACTATGTGTGAAACACCAAAGATATGATGTGCAGAGCACGAATTCAACAAATAAGTGAAGGGGTTCTAAATAAATGAAGGAACAATATCATGGGAATGGATATATACAGAGAGAGATATATAAATATATAAATATATACATATATATACACAATATCATATATGCACACACACGGAATAGGCATGTGAAGAAGCCAAATATTACTTTTAAGATTCAAAGGGATGAATTGGGCTCATGATGATTTGAATTCTAAATTCAATCCAAACCAATGATGTTGAAATAATAGAATATTCATAATACCTGTGATGAATTGCAAGCGCCGTGTGAGAGAGAAAGAGAGGAGGACGTTGAGAGTTTTGGAGTTTTTGGTGAACGTCTAATTTAACTTATAAGGAGGTGAATAAAATAGGTAAATTGGTGCTGAATAAGTAATGAAATCTCTTATTTACCTATAATATCCTATTTAATTCTTAAATTAATCCCATTAACTTATTAAATTCCACTCGTTGATAATATTTAATTTACATAAACATATACTTAATAAGAATAGAAAACCTTCCAACTCGATAATTACGTTCAAACCAAAAATATAAGCGCATAATAAAATGAAAATATTATATAATAAAATTTAACATTAATAACATTATAAATATGTTATTATTAAATTAAGAGGCACGCTGATCGTACAGGGCATCCACGATACATTCCACTGCAAAACAATAGTTAGCTCCAATACGTAATTTCATTAATTAAGAATTAATTGTAATATTAAAGCGAGCATCATAATAAGCAATGATAATCATTTAAATGAACATGCGGCGCTAACGACCACGGACTTTCCCCTACAGGCCTTTCGCCCAGGGGCTATTCTGTGCGCCGTTAACTTACGTACTGTCCACTGGAGGTTGGGCTCCAAACTGGATTTCTTTCGCGTCCCCAGCGATTCGAACCCTTGACCTCCCATTAAGGAGAACTTAAATGGAATACTTGACCAATTGGTACCAGCATTCCATTTAAGTTCTCCTTAACGGGAGGTCAAGGGTTCGAATCGCTGGGAACGCGAAAGAAATCCAGTTTGGAGCCCAACCTCCAGTGGACAGTACGTAAGTTAACGGCACACAGAATAGCCCCTGGGCGAAAGGCTTGTAGGAGAAAGTCCGTGGTCGTTACAAAAAAAAGCGCGTTTTTTGTAACGACCACGGACTTTCCTCTACAGGTCTTTCGCCCAGGGACTATTCCGTGCGCCGTTAGCTTACGTACTGTCCACTGGAGGTTGGGCTCCAAATTAGATTTCTTTCGCGTCCCCAGCGATTCGAACACTTGACCTCCCATTATAGAGAACTTAAGTGAAATGCTGGTACCAATTGAGCAACTTGTCCAATTGGTATCAGCATTCCATTTAAGTTCTCCTTAATGGGAGGTCAAGGGTTCGAATCGCTGGAGACGCGAAAGAAATTCAGTTTGGAGCCCAACCTCCAGTGGACAGTACGTAAGTTAACGGCGCACAGAATAGCCATTGGGCAAAGGCCTGTAGGGGAAAGTCCGTGGTCGTTACAAGAATAATTTAGAATAAAAGTTCATATAACCCAATCTCTTCAACGATCTTGGACGACATCATCTTGTTCTTCAAAATCATCCAAAACTCTAATAATTTCTTGTACTTTTCCCTAATTTTTGATGTGAAATTCTTCTAAGTATAAGTGCTATGTTACGATAGCGGACTCCAATCATTGTGAACATTTCTCTCCATTTATAGGTCTCTCCAAAACCATAAAAAGGCTCCAGAATTCACGTGAAACCAAAATACCAAAAAGGAGTCCTGGTATAAAAAGAAAATAAATCTTTTGGGCCGCCACATGCCCATGCGATTGCATGGACATGAACCTTGCAATCACATGTGCATATATCGTGAGCCACAGGTTTCTTCCCCATGGACCTTGTGATATCGCATGGGCCAGAATCTCTTCCATTGTTGCAACTAAGTCCCTGGTTATTTTCATAGAAATTTTTCTATCTTTTTAATATGTCCACTTTAGTCCCTAGATTTATTCTTTCATTCTAGTTTAGTCCTTTTTTATTTGCAGTCCAGGTCTTTCTACTTTCAAGCTCTTACATTTAGGTCCCCCATTCCAAGTTTTCGTATGCTTTAAATCATTTTTTTGCCTATTTTACTTTGTTTTCCTCCAACACCATCCAAACTCGGGTTTTGACCTAAAACAATCAAATCAACACACAATTAAGTAAAAAAAATACTTAAGAGCACTCATAGTTGTGCACTTTTAATAGCCCAGATAAGTGTAAAATCGAACTTATCAAATTTCTTCTCATTGCTTAATACAAATTTTTAAAAGCTTCTACAAAGCTATTTGTTGAAAATCCGAAAGCAATTTGAGAGAATGAGCAAATTTCGCTTTAGGGAAATTGTATACGAGTTTCTAGCCTCTATTTCTAGTGTTTTGGTTCGTTTATTCTAGTTTCTTATCATTCTTCTCCAGGTTGTACATGAAGATATTCCAACAATTGTAAAGCAATGGAGATGGAAACTATTTTGCCTACAATAAAATTGATTATTCAAGAGTTGGTTCGTTTCGATGGCACAAACTTCACACAGTGGCAAGACAAGTTACTACGTGCTTGATTGGAACTTGGCTCCAATTCTAGTACCGGCTGAAATAAACACATATGGAGTAAGGGCTGAACATTAAAAAAAAATCATGGATTCTTGGTGGTCAATACCTGTTCGGCTTATCACGGGATCGTTACTCAAAAAATTGCAAACAGTTAACTCATTTCACTACTTTTGTAAGCCTATCTGATTCCTCCAAAGTACTACAGGTGGGTCAAGCCCTGGAGGAAGGGCTAAAGGAATATTTGATACAATTCTTGTAGAAGAACTTAGACGTATTCGCTTGGAAACATTCTGACATGGTGGGGATAAGCCCATTAGTAGCATGCAACGTCCTAAAAGTAGATTTGAAGATATGCCCTAAGATACAGAAGAAGAGGTCGCTAAGCGCAGAAAGATATAATGCAATAAGTGGATAAACTGTTGGCCAACGGGTTTATCAGAGAGAGGCAATGTACCCCAGTGGGTGTCTAACCCCGTCTTCGTAAAGAAGAGCAATCACAAATTAAAGGTGTGTATAAACTTTTCTGATCTAAACCAAGCATGTCCTAAAGATAGCTTCCCCCTACCTCGCATAGACCAACTAGTCGATGTCATTGCTAGTTATAAGCTACTTAACTTCATGGATGCTTACTCTAGCTACAATCAGACCTCCATGTTCACCGGGGACAAGGAACACACTTCATTCACAATTGATCGAGGCTTGTATTACTACAAGGTGATGCTCTTCAGTCTGAAGAATGTCGAAGCTACTTATCAGAGGTTAGTGAATTGCATGTTTGCAGAACATATCGGAAATACCATGGAAGTCTATGTCAATGACATGCTTGTAAAGAGTATGGACACCAATGACCATATCTCACACTTAGAAGAAATGTTCAAATTTATTCGCAAGTACCAGAGAAGCTCAATCCCTTGAAATGCACTTTTGGAGTCGCTTTTAAAAAATTCCTATAGTACATGGCAGCGTGGAATCTAGGCTAATCCTAAGAAAATCAAGTCGCTCATGAACATGCACTCTCCATCTTCACCCAAGGAAGTCTAGATTGGCAACCCTTAAGTGATTTATGTCCAAGGCAATTGACTAGTATCAATTTATCTTCCAGTCCATCAAGGGAGAAAAGAAATTTAAATGGACAGAAGAATGCGAGAGCGCCTTCCATGAGCTCAATGACCTCTTCGAAAGGGCTCCACTCCTATCTAAGCGAAGCCCAGGGACATGTTACTGGTTTACATGGCAGTATCAGAGACAGCTGTTAGCTCGGTGAATACGGAAATCATGCTAGGAGATGGTCCTAGCCCAAAAAGCCTTGAATCAAGGATACTATTGCCTAACAATGAAGAGGGACTCCCAAGATTTTATAAAGAAATGTGACAAGTGACAGCGGTTCCCACTGTTCCGAAGCTATTCGCTCAGGATATCACTCCAGTTATCAGTCATTGACCTTTCGCTAAATGGGGAGTCTACTTCGTGAACCCTCTCCCAACGAGCAAATGAAGAGTCAACTTCATCATAGTAGCCTTGGATAATTTTAATAAATGGTGCGAGGCCGAGCCTCTAGCAAAAATAACAGAAATAAATGAATAGAAATTTGTGTGGAGAACATAATATGTCGCTTCGAAATTTCACACTCTCTAGTTTCAGACAACGGGACTCAGATAGAAAGAAATTCAACTCAAATTGTGAAGAGCTCGGTATTATAAGAGACTTCTCCACCCCTTATTACCCGGAGTCTAACGGGCAGGTCGAGACAATCAACAAGATTATCAAACACACACTAAAGAGAAAAATGGACTCAGCAAAAGGAGGGTGGGCGAAAGAGCTCCTAGAAGTCCTCTGGTCCTACCGAACAACATCTCGAACAGCGATCGGAGAAACTCTTTTTTCCATAGCTTACGGAGTTGAGGCAATGATGCTTGTTGAAGTAGGAACGCCCTCCCAGTGGCGCCTACATTTTGATGAAGTAACTAGCGAGGATCTTCATAAGGCGAACCTTGATTTACAAGACGAAAGGCATGTGAGTTTATAGCTCCGCCTAATAGTCTATCAGATGAAGATAGCCATATATTATAACTCTAAAGTAAAAAACAAGAGTTTTAAAGTTAATGGCTAGGTTCTTAAGAAGGTATTCCTCGCTAACAAAGAAGTTGGGCATGGGACCCTAGGACCCACATGAAAAGGACCATACAAGGTCATTGAAGTAATTCGGCCCGGGACTTACAAGTTGGAAGATTCCAGTGGAAAGGAAACAAGGCACATATGGAATATTACACACTTCCGACCATATTAATATTAGGGAAAGATGATATAGCACCCATGGTGGGTAATAATTATGGTACCCACTTGATACGTGGCATCACTACATTAGTTGCTTTTTAAAAAGTTGTTTATAACTTTTTAAACTTTTTAAAAAGTGACCAATATGGTGATACCACATGTCAAGTTGGTACCATAATTATTACCCACCATGGGTGCTATATCATTACTCTACCATTAAGTTGTTTATCTAATAAGGCCTGATTTGCTGTGGATAGCTAATGATAGTTTGTTTTAATTCATTCATTCATGAATGCTACGGATGATTATGTCCAAAACTTAATTATTTCAAGATGGTTTTCCTATTACCAAATTGTCACTTTCTTTTTGATTTGTTGTTAATTTGAGGAGAGATAAATACCACTTTATAGAAAACATATATCTTACGTGTTTCTAGTATTTTTATGTATAGATGCTATTATCTAAATATATTTTACAAAAAGTAATAAAATTCTCACTTTTGGTTTTTTTTCAAATCCCTCTCTACAAATCGAATATAATTGAAGAGTTCAAAATAAAATTTGTAAATTGTAATATTAGGCTGTGTTTGATTGGAAGCATGGAAAATGGGTGGAAAGAAAATGTTTTCCAGGGAAATGATTTGCCAAGAAAATATTTTCCAGGGAATTGTAAATGTAGTGCGTTTGATTGGATGAAAATTCATCCTAGAAAATGTTGTAATTTTCTATCTTTTGGTGTTTGATTGTCTTTATTTTCCATGGAAAATGTAGTATTTTTCAACTTTTGTTATTTGATAGCAACTATTTTCTAGGGAAATTATCACATTTTCCATGACTAAAATATTGGGGAGAAAAATTGAAAGTTTATTATTGACAATTGTTAAATTATAATTTACCATTTTTTATGCATATTTCCACCATACATTTTATATAATTTAATACAAATTTTGAAAAAAATTCTATTGTACGTTGAATTACCACAAGCATATGGGTTTGTTAAAAAGTAACTAAAAGTGAGTTAAATAGTAGCATTCTCATGAGGCCTACGATTTACACTTACGTAAACTAAAATAAAATGTCCTATATTTTGAATAAACACAATGGACTAACTTAGTTAACTACATTAAATTTACTTAATGATTTAGAGCAACTTAAATTTGCTTAAAAATTAATAATTTTGCTTAAAATTATTAATTTTAAGCAAAATTAATAATTTGCTTAAAAATTAGAGCAACTTAATGATTTAGAGCATTTTATATAATTTGCTTAAAAATTAATAATTTTGTCAAGACATTATTTTGCCAACTTAAAAATTATTATTTTAAGCAAAATTATTAATTTGCTTAAAAATTAGAGCAACTTAATGATTTAGAGCATTTTATATAATTTGCTTAAAAATTAATAATTTTGTCAAGACATTATTTTGCCAACTTAAAAATTATTATTTTAAGCAAAATTATTAATTTGCTTAAAAATTAGAGCAACTTAATGATTTAGAGCATTTTATATAATTTGCTTAAAAATTAATAAAGGCTTCTTAATTTGTATTCTTGCCAATTTTCATTTTCCATGGAAAATTGATTCTACTCATTTGGCAAGAAAATGTTTTCATCATTTTCATGGAAAAACCATCACGTGCATGGAAAATGGAAAATTTTTTACCTAGAAAATTTAGGCAATCAAACAGAGCAAAAGTTGGAAAATGAGTGGAAAATTTTGATTTTCCATGAAAAATTTAGGCAATCAAACATAGCCTTAGAAACAATGTCACATGGGATATTGATGAAAAATAAGCCCATAAAATTTGTGTTTGATGAAAGAAAAAGGGTTGGGTCGGGCCGTCGGGGGTTAAGCGGGGATAGGGAGAGAAGGTGTGTGGAGAACAAGGTGGGGTGCTAGTGAAGAGGGAATCAAAAGGGTTAAAGGGATATAGAGATATCAGATTTTTTTATTTTATTATTTTGTTTTGTAATTGAAAGTACTCCTCAAATAACTGTACACATAAATTACACTAGACTTTTTCTAATCTATCTATATTATAAGAGCCAATATGGGATACTATTCATAAGCTGTTCACAAGCCATCGTTCCTCAAATGACGAATACGACACCGTTTTGAATTTGTTTGCCTGTTGTGTGTTTTTTTTTTTTCATCTTTTTCTGACACAAGCAATTTTTTCTCTTTTTCTGACACAAGCAATAACATTTCCTGTCTTTCTTGAGCCACACACGCAACCTATACGATTTCACTCTCATAATCTCACCATCCTTTTTCTCTCTCTAACATACTCTCACTTTTCCTTTTTCTCTGTTTATCCCCACCCCAAAGTCCATATCCAAAAATTGGGTTTTACAAAAAACACTACCATTTTTCATTCTGTGTCTTCGCCTGCCTCTTGTGTCCGGCTCTCCCCCACTTTATCAGCCACCGTCTTCTTCGAGATCTAGGTATTTATTTTGAAAGTTTTTTTCTTTTTTCTATCGTATCTCTTCCAAATACACATTTTCGTTGTGTCTGAGCCCAAATTTTACAGATTCAAAGAGATAAAAAAAATTTTAGGAGTTTTTATGAAGTATTTTTCTGTTTATTTCTTTAAAACCAGCCACCGTCTTCTTCGAGATCTAGGTATTTTATTTCAAAAAAAATTTTCTTTTTCCTATCGTATCTCCCTCCAAATACCCCTTTTCGTTGTATCTGAGCCCAAATTTTACAGATTCCAAGAGATATAATTTTTGTTTTAGGATTTTTTATGAAGCATTTTTCTGTTTATTTTTTTAAATTTAAAGTTTTTTTTTTCTTGCTATAGGCTTATGTTCACCTGTTGTAGTGCCGATTAAGATCGATTTTCTGGTATGCATTTTAAATTGAATCTTCCAATTGATAATATAAATTTGTTAGTTTGGCTTGTTCCTTTTTATTTTTTGGCTTGTAATTATATGGTATAAAATAATTATCTTGGCTTGTTTTCAATAATAAAAATTTGTTGTGATAATGATAAAATATATAATATACAGATATATGGCTAAGATAAATATTAATCAACACAATTTTAGTGGTATACATAAAATATAGCTAATATATGGTATGCCAAATAAAATTTGAACTTTTGTCTTGTGTCTCTCCTCACTTCTCACTGCCTTCTTAATTTTGTTTTGGTATATCTGTATACCATATGTATAACTGTAATTATATATAAAATATATGGTATACATGTATATGGCGTTTTGATTATGATAAAAGGAACAAGCCAAGATAATGAAAACTCACTACATTCAATACCATATATCTGGTGTACCATATGTATAATTGTGTTCGCCTATAAATATATGACGTTTTGAATGTAGTATAAAATAATTTTTGGCAACAAATGATATCATTATCCTGAACTTTTGTGGGATATATGGAACCCAAAGTCTAGATATATGTGATCATTATATTCTTCTTAAACTATATTGTAGGATTTATCTGGTAGACTACATTTGAGTTATGATCTACACATACCGACAGAGAGAGTTGATACTTACGACACTCAGGTATTTTGAAATATGTAGTTACTTCTATATTTGTAGATAAAATTATTTGAAATTTTCTTATTGTTTGCTAAGATGATTGTGTTCATGTTGATGGTTCTGAAAAGGCTGGTGTACTTTGTACTAGCTCCTCAGTTTTGCCTAACCAGTGGAGTCAGCCAAATTTGACCCGATTTGATTTTCTATTTTTCTGAACAAAACTCTATTAAGATTGTTTGACTACAACCATGTTTTGTTGTTTTTAGATGGTGGAGCACTTCTTTCAGTCCCTGGTCAATACCTCTAGAATGACACTCCACATACGGCAAGTAAGAGTGTTCAACTCATATTTCCTAGAATCAGTGATCGTTAAGCATAGAGATGCTCTTTCGTTACAATTGATAGTGGATAACAATTTTTTAACATGATTTCTTATGCTTACTGGAAAAATGAATGCACCTTAGATAATTTACTTGCCTTTTACCAGAGGGGGGCAGTTATCCCAAGCTGGTCATTGCATAGCTCAATACATTTTTGCCATATTGACGAGATGTGCGTGTTTGACCAAGCTTAAAAGTTAACTTACGAGTAAATACGATTTAAAATAAATTAATTTTTCTATTGATCAAAATGAAAATAAGTAAATTAATCATTTCAGTAGTAAGGTAAGAGTAACTTATTCAAATATGTTTGAAAATATAAGTTACTTAAAAAGTAAGTTTTACTTATTTTTAAACTTAACCTTATGTGCTCGTACTATATTACTTCCTATTTAATGCTTACAGTTGCTACAAGCATGTACTATGGTTTGTTTTGATTTGATGAGCTCTTGGCTCAAATGTTTATTATCTTAAGTTTTCCACATGGTTTCATATTAAGTTGTAATCTATATAAATTCTGAATGAAACAGCTTGTCAGGAGAAATTCTCACCATATATTGAGGCAACCTTCAAGGATTTTGCTAGGGCTCTTCAGCAAGCTACATAATACGATCCATGTCGTCGTGGAAGTGTTCCAAGGTTTTAATATTTTTATTTACTTAAGTGATTTGTATGGTTTTGTGGCCCCAGAGTTGGGACAAAATGGTAGGACGGAGCATTCTATGGAATTTAAGTGCATGTTTGGTCGTTTTGTTCATTAAAAGCCAACAAGCACCAACTCAATCTAGCATAGTTCAAAATGAAATTATAATCTTGTTTAGGGTATTGAAAAAAGTTAATAATGCATTTTTGCTAGGGACTAACCTATTGAGAATATAATTAGTATAGTTTTGTTTTGTAGGCTATGAATGAGAATATCATATCAGGTAAGAGTGTCTATTTTTATTTTTTTTATCATAAGACCCATTAATACATAAGTGTATTATATATACAAGCAAAATTGAAAGCAGAATAGCCTCATTGTAGTCAAAGAGTTGATAATCATCTTTAAAGTATGAGCATACTTAACCATTTCTAATAATTAATGATTTTTTTGTCCTAAGACCATCAATCATTAGAAAGTTGATAGTGTATAGTTGCATTGGAAGAAATTGGGTACTAAAGGAATGCTACCATCTTGTTAAATTTAGAGCTCTGACTTGATTTGTTGAGTGCATGGTTAGATTGTCTTTGAGAGATGTTTGAGTTGTCTATAGCCAGAAATAAGAAGGCATTGCTAATAAGTTACTCATTGTAGTGTTTATAATCACATCAAAGTTACATTGCTTATAAGCTCAAGAATTACAAATGGGAGATGAATTATTTCAAATTTCTTGGTGCACCCCTAACATTCTGAGCTCTTTAAGGTATGTGATTAGGGAAATATTTATTCACCCTGTTGCTTGTTTATTTTTGAATTGGGTTAAAAATTTGGAAAAGCAGCACGTATAAGTTGTTTTGTGCTTCATAGAATAAGATTGATTGGTGGACTAATGCCATGAACTAGAAGATTGGCTTTTAGTTAAAAGCTTCCAAATGCTATATAATTCTGTTGCTTCCATTTTTGATCTGTGCTTGCCTATGTTTATTGAATTAACTGAAATATGTTTGTATTTTTTTATGAAGCAATTTGAATTTCAATCCATTTTTGATCTGTTGGTTCCTTTTTTTTTTTTTGGTGCTGGTCTTATTTGTGGAAATGCATGTAAGTCTTTGTTTTTCTTTTCCAAGTTTGACATTTGTTTGCGACTGGTTTCCATTTGGATTGCAAATCAATTCTCTAAATTTAAATTTGCTTTAACCTTTGCAAATGTATATCTGAGTCCTTCTTTTGTGCGTGTGTGTACATTTAAATATGCACGTGAATATAAAATTATGGACCGTCTCAAGTGGGAATTATGAAATAAACTTAACATTATGTAGCTTAATCTCAGTAACAATATAAAATTTATGAAAAGATTGATAGTTAGAGTTTTTCTGAACAAAGAACACGAATTAAAATAAAAATGGTCTTGCTTAGCTCAGGAAAGTGCTGTGGATGTTTGTAATTTGAGAACTCAAGGGGAAACTTCTGAAACGCTTTTACTTTTTGTTGAGCCACCTCGTCTTAAAATTAAGGGGTTGGGAGGTGACACATTTGTTTATTTCATTTCATCTTCAACATTTCACGATTTTTATAGACTAGAGGCGGCAAGACTTAAATCAAGGTCATGTTGAACCACTTTATCTTAAAGCTTTAGTTGAAGTTGTTAGAGAGGGATATAGTTATTATTAAATTTAATATTCAACATGTTGGAAACCATGAAACAAATATAATTGAGACAGAATGTAGAGGAATAATGAAATCTTGTACAATTGTTTTGTCCAAGAATTACATAGAGAAAATACATAACAAATAACTCTAAAAGAAATGTTCTACATTATTACACAATCATCTATTAATATTAAAGAAAATAATATTTGAAAATCGAAAACTATCACGGAGAATAATATGGAATTATTTCCATATCTTTAACACTATCATGGGATTTTTCTTGCAGTAGAAAACAAAAACCTCTGTTTCTGTTAGTTTTTAATTATCATCGTATTAATTACTGTTATTTTGCTATTTATTGGTTATTACCTTTTTTTTCTTTATCTCTTTAACAGGAGTGTGTTTGTTTGTGTTTTCCTCTTTGCTTTCATTAGGATTATGGAAAATGTCCAATTATTGGGGATCCCCTAACTATGGGTGACATTGTCCCAATTAGAACTGGGAAGGTTTGCACGTTTCACAAATATTCGAACTTTTGGATCAGATTTATCTATTTTTTTTTTTTTCTGGATTTTTTATTATTTTATTGCGGGGTTTTGATTGGCAAGCAGTTTAAAACTTAGTTTTATAGATATTTTGTGCAGATAGTGAGGCCCCGACCAATACAATATGCAAGTATTCTTGGGATGCTGGGAATGTTTCAGATTATGCAGATAATGAAGTCTCGACCAGTTTAAAACTTAGTTTTTTTTGCCATCCTATATGTTATTGAAATAGGATGTACTATCTTTAGAATTAATCAGCAGTGAATTTGCTCGTTCAAATAGGATGTACAAATTTGACACACTACATCTTTTATTCAATTCAAGCTCTATTACTTTTCTTTAGAATTAATCAGCAGTGAATTTGCTCATTGAAATAGGATGTACAAATTTGACACACTACATCTTTTATTCAATTCAAGCTCTACTACTTTTCTTCCCATTCTCTCTATAACAGTAAAACAATCCATTTTCACACGCTGGAGATCTATAAAACCATTTTCACATGGTAAAGATTCATAAATATATTCTCAATAAGCTGTACATCTAATTTCCAAGTCTTAGATCCAGGTAGTAATTATTGTCGAGCATTTTGACTTTTTCTTTTTAATATAATTTGGGTGTGTGTTTGTCGAGCAGTTCGACAAACACATATCTACAACAATCAAAATTAGCTCATTTTGACTTTTCTTTAATATATATATATATTTATTTATTTTTTTGGGTGTGTTTGTTTTTCTTTTAAAAATAGAAATCAAAATTAGCCCATTTTGACTTTTCTTTAATATATATTTATATTTTTGGGTGTGTTTGTTTTTCTTTTAAAAATAGATTTTCGTTCAATTTTTGTACTAATTTTTTTATTATTTTATTTTATAAACAAATTGTATACAATTTGCTTTGCTTTGGTCAAAGGTAATTTTTTTAAAATTATTCAAAATTTTTTTACAGATTATTCTAATTAAATAAATATGTTGGAGGATGTTTGAGAATCAGTTTTTTTTGGAACAAAAAATTTAATAAGACCAAAAATATATTTTTTCAGTCTTAAATTTTTTACTGTTTAAAGTTTGTCCAATATGACACCCCGTTTTGACCACTGTAATTTTGGACTTTTTTTTCTTAGTTTTGTCAAGTTTCTCAACAATTTCTAAATACTTGGCAAATCTTTTTTTTTTTTTTTTTTCGGGAATTGTGGAGAATGTCGACAATTTCCATTTTGATTATTTTTTTTCATTTGGAAATTATTCTCGATCCAAATGCTTGGCAAATTATGCCAAGTTTTCCTTAATTTTTTTCCCATGTTGTTATTATTTGCTGTGAGAATTTTTTATAATAAATGCGCCAACTTTTTCCCCCCTTCGTTTATTTTTTTCTCCTCCTTTCTTGGAACATATTTTCACTTAATTTCTCACTATTTGTTTTATTTTAATCTCATAAGCAAATTGTACATTAATATTTAGCTTTCGAGTTGTTGAAACACCACACATCACTTTTTATTAATGTTTACGAATCTTTGTTATTTAATTTTTCTAATTTTTTTGTACGAGTTTATTTGGTTTATATAATTCATTCGTGATTATTTCAACATTTTAGTTAAGAATTAAATGATATTATTGAAATTGTTGTCAAATTCTGCTTAGTTGCATGGATATGAGAAACGTAACACGTGATAAGTAGAAAATTTGGACAAATGACCAATCGAAAGAACCTATGTAATTATGAAGTTTGGAGGTGTGACGTCGAAAAAAAAAAAAAAAGGAACCGAAGTGTGACAGGCGTGAATGTTGAGGATCCCAGGTGCAAATTTATGTTTCATGAATGTATAAAATTGAGTGCTGCAGAACTTTTATAAGGAAATAATTTCATTTTCATAATTATTCCATATTCAATTTTAGAAAATTTAACATCAATTGAACATTAAAAATTGTACCAAGTATTCAAAATTAGAATTTTATAACATCATTTGTTCAATGGATCATTATTGATGGAATACGAAAATTCATATAAAAGAAAATCAAATTTACAACGCGTTTTTGTCAAGTAATTCTTAATTTTAAATTGTAGAAATTTTTTCCTACTTAATTATTAGGGTTAATTACACTAATGGTCATCATCATTCAATTTTTTTAGCAGATTTCATTTCCATCCTTTCATTTATTTATTCGCACAGATAGTCCCCATATAATTATTTTGACAATTGCTTGATAATTTAGCCTCTGATTTAAATAAATTTAAATGATAGAAAGAAAAAAAATAGTGAAAAATTTGTAATTGAGACCCTAATTTTTTCAAAAGTACAAATAAATTTTAAAATTTTTTATTTTCAATTATTCAAAATAATTTAAGGAAAAAAAAAAAACCAAACCCACTTCATTTTCTCCAACTCCCACCCTAGGTGGGATGGAATTCCAATTTCCATCTTTCAATGAGATTTTAATGTCAAAAATGTTATTGGATCTCAAAACAAAAACATTCAAATCAAAAACCTTCCCATTCACACATTGTTTACCCCACCCACCCCCAAAGACCTCTCCCCGTAAGCATTTGTTACTGTGGAATTCCACAAGACTTCAATCCTCTGCTCTGCATAATCTTCGAAGCCGTAAATTCATCTCTTCGATGGATAATGTAAACATTAAAAATAAATTCCAGTCGATCAACTCGACATTGTATAATGGCAACTCGACAAATTTTTTTGTTTTTTTTGTTTTTACAGCAATTATACTGCAACATTTAACTGTTGTAATTTTTGTAATTATTAACTGTTGACAACGTGAAAGTGGAATATTAGTTACTACTTAGTTTAGTAGTTTATTTCTTTGTTCTTCTAATGTTATTAATTTATTGTTATGTGTAGTATGACATTTTCATGTTCCTCACTACATTAAATTATAACATATCCAATATTCGAGGCTCCACTTTGCTCTTTTATAATTCAACTATTGAATTTCAATACTTTATGTCATTGCATTCATTACCAAATATTGATTAAATAGATTATTACTACAAAATTAAAATTATGTTTTCTTTGCTTTTATCCATTTTTCACGTTACTAATTTTAATTTATTACTCTACCACGTGCATCGCACGTGCAACCACTAGTAATAATTCAATAGATGAAAGCCATTCAATGAGTAGTCAAATACTAAAAAATTAAAAACTTTATAACGTGAAAATGTAAAGGTTAGTGACCCAAATACTACAACATCGTACTTATCCATAGGTTAATTAGGCACCAATACATATGCAACCGTATATGTAAAAAATATATATAATAAATAAAAACTGGACCGGACCCAAAACGGCAAAAAGAAAGAAACAAAAATGGAAAGGTGGTTCTACAGTTTGTTGAAGCCAATATCAAGAGGCTGATCAATCACTGAGCTCCAAAAGCAATCCACTGGTTCTTGAAATGTACACAAATAATTCTCATCAATCTTGTAATCATCATCAAAATTCTGATCAAGGCATGGACAAACACACAAATTTTCTACAGAAAATTGATCAAGATTTGCTGTAAAAATGCTGGGAATTTCCTCCTGAAGATAAGAACATGAACTAAATGTTTCTTGAAGTTCCAAATATTCATTCCCTTTAAAGATAACACCCTCTTTTAGCCAAGGAAAATCGAAAACTCCACCCTCTGCACACACTTCTGGCTTCTTTTGTTCATAATTGGTTTCTTGTTTTTCTTCTTCTTCCTCTCTTGTTCTCTTTCTGTTCTCTCTCTCCATCGTTTCTGTATCTCGAAAAACCCGAAACCCGAACAACGTTAGACGATTGCTATATATAAATGAATCAAACACCACACACATGAAACACACATACGGACATACCTGTGGTTTGGTTTTTGTTTTGCTAAAGAAAATAATGAAGCTTCTGTGCTCACACATGCTATGAGATTTGGAGCTAATTAAAGGAAATTGTTTTTATCCACACACACATGACACATAATACATAGAATGCACGCCATCCGTCACGTCTTTTACCAAGCTTAGTTCTCTCCGCCTTTCCTTTCATCTCTCTTTTTTTGTGGGTGTATATATTCATGTGTTTTCAAATTAGGGGCCATAAAGTTTGTGTATTTCTTGTTACCTATTTCCTTGAAATTTGTCACAATTAGTTATTTAGTTAATTAGTTATAGTATTTATATTTTATGTTATGATTATATTGTTGGAGATGTACAATTGTTTTTATACTAGTTTGGTTAAGATAGTTTAGACATTTTGCTCATTTGAATATTTTAAGTTTTGTATCTTCACTTTTATTGTAGGCTTGTTTAGTTATTGAAACTCTAAGCCCTCTTGTTCTCTTGTTTTTTTCTACAAGATTCAAATGGTATTAGAGTTTCTATATGAATATTTTGTTTTATGATGTGAAGGAGAAGTTTTGATTTCGTTTTTTTTTTTTTTGTTAGTCAACATCTCGGTTTTGACCAGAGGCGGATCTAGAAAGATGCTAAAAAAAAATAAAATTTAAACCGAGCTAAATTATGAGAAAAATAAATTTTTTTTTTTTTTTTTTGGGCCAAGGAGGGGACTCCAGCAAAGTAGGAATGGCAACGCACCGGGGCTGTCATTACCATCCCGGTCCGTCAAAGACTTTTGGGAGGGGGATCGAGCGGAGATTGAAAAATCCATATTTATTGTCTCATTTAATTAATTAATTAATTTTTAATATTATTTTTCATTTTTTTAAATACGATTTAAATTTTAAAACATAAAAATAAAATAAAATAAAAAATTTCGAGACGAGTTTGGAAATTTGGGATGGGAACCATGATCCCCGTCCCCACCCTAATTACTAACAGGACGGGTCGGAGACGAGTTTTTTTGCCATTCCTACAACAAAGGAGAGTCTCCCTAAATCAGCCCTTGGTTTAGACAACATGTGGAGTATTACGCATTGATGTTCATTATTCTTCTCGCTACTAACCTTAATCTCAGTTTTGACATCTTGTTTGAGCTTTTATATATGCTTGAGAAATATTTGCTTCATTTTAGGATTTGATTTTTGTTTGAGCCTCTAGTATTTGTTTGAGTTATTAGTAATTTTTATGTTGGCATGTACGCTACAAGAAAAATAGCCTTTTGCAACATCTAATCAGCAACATTCATTAATTGCTTGTTGCTAAAAATAATTTACAGCAACAATCATTAAATGCATGTTGCCATTGGTTAATACAATTGAGATTTAGCAACAGTATTTAAATGAATGTTGCCAATGTCTTTTTTTGCAACGTTCACCGTCTGTTGCAAAAAAAAAAAATTTATTTTGACATTTAACAACGGGCAAAGACCGTTGTCAAAAAATAAAATATTTCACAACGTTCGTGCACGTCGCTAAAATGATAGTATTTTGGACATTTTGCAACGTTCAAAGTCTGTTGCAAAAAATTAACTATTTGGCAACGTTTTTTGAACGTTGTTAAATCATTTGCCCATTCATTAATTGACCTAAGGGAGATTTTCCACACTCACTCACCCATTTTTGTCATCACCGAGCACACAAATAAAAAAGCACTCCTTCTCCTTCACTGCATTTGCAAAACCCGCTCAACCGAACCCCTCTCCATCTCTCTCCCTCTCCCTTTCGCTCAATCATCTCCAGATTTTCTCCCCTCAATAAATCAATAAACTCATGATTCTTCTCAACTCTTAATCGGTTACCCTGAAATCATAACCACTGGGTCTCCGAGCGCGGTGATTATTGGGGAAAATTTATCGTCAATGAGAAGATCTTGCACGGTTGCACCAATTTTATCTTGTGTTGTAGTGTTTACGGAAGGAACAAAAGTTGTGGTTGTCGACGACCACCCACCACCCTTTTCCGCGTGAGTGCTCCATTTGTTTTTTTCCTCTTCTTGGCCATGTAGTTAATTCTTGTAGTTGCAAGGCAAAACTTATTAAAATGGGTTCTTGTTGATAGATGTGGGCGAAATTTTAAGTGATTTCAACTGTGTTGTATATGTAATTACACGTGGGCGGAACATTGTCTGATTTTTGTGTTTAAGTAGAGGAGATTAAGTGCTTGTTTGTCTTGGATTAAAAACTGTTTTTTGAACAGTTAGTCAATTTTTTTGTCTCCAGGGGCCCACCAATGTCCACACTTTTACACAAAAAAGCAATAATTACCACTTTCTTTTCTTTTTTGCCCCTATTTGTATATGTATGTATTTGTTGCCTTAGACGTAATTTCAAGCGAAGAAATTTTCGGTCAATTGTTGCGGCTGTCCAGGTCATTTTAGTCATTGAAGAAATTATCTTTTCATAGGTCAAAAGCAAAAAAACCAATTTGAAGAAAAAACTGTTTTTAAACGGAAACAAACAAGCACTAAGATGGATGGATTTGGAGGTGGGGCCGGTATTGAAGAGCCCTCAAATCCTTAGGATCTTATACCATTTGGTGCAAATCCAACAAGTTACTAGTTTTTACTTGATAGTTTAGCCTTTGAGTTTAGTTTTCCATGTATAAATCTGCTTCCCGTGTATAACTCGTTGACTTGAATTTTCATGTTTTCTTTAACATTAGAGAGGGATCCTGTTTTAGCTCAATATGTTTCGTGGTGCAGGGGATGCAAAATTTGATGCATTGTGGCATGCATTCTTCGATAACAATATGGTTGAGGAAGTTGAGATAAAATAACTGCTTAAGTAATTTCAATGGTGTTTACTGAGGCCGTCTAAACCATAAAGCACAACTGAATAACTCCGGACACACTAAATGCATGATTTTGAATAATCACGCACTCTATGCGCTGTTTATATGTTCATGTTAAGAGGAGCCGGTAATTGATAATCACAGGTGTTATTAAGTACATCCTTTGACTGTGAATACTTGAATGCTTAGGTTGTTTGCGCTTATGTTAATTCTGCCTTTGCAGGACGAAGCACTGGAGTCTTTGTCTGAAATTGATGATCTAGCCAGCACATTTTCAAAGGTTAGGCTTCACATATGCTGAAGATTGTTGCCATAGTTTCATGAAGTAAAATTATGATGATTTTGTAATTCGCTTATACTTTTTTGGGGATTGTTGTTAATTTTCTTTACTTTTTCACAAGATTTGTTAACATCATTTGTTTCTCTTTCACGTTATTTAATTCCTTGTTAAGTGTAGTTGAGGTGATTTTTGTCTTTTTAAAATTTTACATTTTTTGCTTTACTATGTAGGTGTAAACATACAAAATGGAGAAGAAGTAGCCATCAAACTGGTATGCTTGTTCATATTTTAGATATTTGAATTTATGATTACTTACTTCTGTTTTACTATAATTCTATGATAATATTGGATGTAGTGGCAAGATAAAGAGATTTAATAATGTGGAGAAAAAAAGTATTAAAAACCCACAGGAATGATCTCAAACCTTTCTCTATAAGGACAATAGTGAAGTTTGTCTACTGAGATAATGAAGTTTCTGGTTGCTAATCTATTATGAAAGCAAAATTTCATTGTAGAAACTGCATTAGAATATTATATGGTAGACCCACTTCTTTTATCTAATTATGACTATCTGTGCCTATCTAGCAAACCATATTTTTCTTTTCGGTTCATAAGGCATGGATAAAGTAGAAGCTATGGCACTTCATATGTTGAGTTGTTGATATTGTTTGCAGCACCTTTTGTCGTGAAAGAATGTGTTTCTGTGTAATGACTTAAGTTTATTGAGGACCTCTTGTAATTCTACAGGTCTCCACGTGAAGAAGCTACAAGTTACTAAGCACTTGTTTGGTTAAGAATGTGTTTCTGTTTTATTTTAACTTGTGTAATTCCCAGGAATCTATGAAGACCAAGCACCCTCAACTTCACTATGAGTCTAAAATTTATATGCTTCTTCAAGGAGGAAGTAAGTCTCTCTCTCTCTCTCTCTCTCTCTCTCTTCCTTTCTCAGTTATGACTTAAGACATGACATAAGTTAGCTTAAACAGTTCATTTTCATTAACCTTAGTTTCTTTAAATTGAGGTTCACAGATACGGTTCTCTAGATTTAATCAAATGCTGTAATTTTACTCTGTCATTCTTGTTACTTTCTACATATTTTCATTGACATGTTAATCTAATTGTCCATTGCTTTTTGTTGTCATATAGCGGGCATCTCCAACCTCAAATGGTTTGGAGTAGAAGGGAAATATAATTGTTATGGTTATATCCCTTCTTGGACCAAGTCTGGAAGATCTCTTCAACTATTGTAACAGGAAGTTCTCCTTGAAAACAGTGTTGATGCTTGCAGATCAATTAGTAAGTAACTAGCGTTTTTACAAGTTCTTCTTTAGATAGATTGTGGTTCTAGCTGCTAATTTTTCTTTTATATTCAGATTAATAGGGTTGAATACATGCATTCAAGAGGTTTTCTTGTACAAGATATTAACCACGCTATATATATGGAGAATGATATATATCTTAGTTGGATGTCTAGTACTTATGTTTGTATCTTATACAAGATTGGAGCCGTGATGGAAATTTCTTTTACCAAAGAGAGTATCTTGTACAAGATAATAACCATGCTATAGATTTTTTTACTCCATGGAAGCTTGAGAAGCTCACAAGCTAATAAGCTTAACTTGCTTAAAATTCAATGTGAATTTGAATTCAATGAAATTTAGTTTCAGAATGTTTTTTGCATTTGTTAATTAGATGTCATGGCCGTAGAGAAACTATATTGCTAGGTTAATAAACTACTGTTGTGGCTGAACTGCATTGCTTTGCTGATACAGGATGCTCAGTTCACAATTGGCAAATCAAGCAAGGTATCTGTAGCATTCTGGTACCCAGAGGATGACAAACCATGGCATGGATCAGCGCACTATTCAATTAGCTGTGATTGGACATCTATGGATTTTATACCAGGCAGTTCCTACCTATCGAAGGTAGAACAAAGAAGCCCATGGGATGCTGCCACAACCTTTTCTCTTCTCTTTTCTGTAGTGGCTTTCAGTGTGTCTATCTTTATAGGGTATCGAGTTTCTTCAGCCGGCAGGACTGTAAACTTTGCACCTATAAACAATATTTAGGTTACTTTGGTCGATTGAGATTCATTTTTTTTTATGTAATAAGCTTGTTGGTTCACTTGGTTGTACCTATTCCTTGTGAAATTGTTTACAGTAATTATTTCCTTTTCCTTTTTTATTTTTTGCAATGTTGATCAAGAATAAAGCTCAAGTTGTAAAAAGAATAATCGTAGGCTTGCATGAATTTGACGCCAAAAGAAAAAAGAAAACTGAAAATGCTTCAAAAAGAAAAATGAAAAATAGTAACGTTGCTAAAATTAAATGACAACGCACCATGAACGTTGCTAAAAACTAAATGACAACGGACATTGAACGTTGTTAAAGACATAAGTAAAGGCAACGTTCATTTATACGTTGCTAAAACTAAATGACAACGAACAATGAACGTTGCTAAAAATTAAATGACAACGGACATTAAACGTTGCTAAAGACATAGGTAAAGGCAACGTTCAAATATACGTTGCTAAAACTAAATGACAACGCACAATGAACGTTGATAAAAATTAAATGACAACGCACATTTTTTTTTAACAACGTGCAATGTCTGTTGCCGTAAATGGATACTTTTCGGCAACATTAAAGAACGCAACGTACGGGCGAACGTTGCCAAAACTCTTTTGCAACGTATTCTGCCCGTTGCGAAAGACTCTTTTTCTTGTAGTGATACAAAAGATGATTCACTTCAATCCATTAATATGAAATTAGATGGAAAAAATTTATTCATATTGAAGTACTGTGATGAATAATTTTTTGAAGGGTAAACAAATGTGAGATTATGTGACTGGGATTGAGACTAAATATAAGCTTAATAAATATAGAGATGATAAATTTGTAGAAATACTTCGTACTTAGACATGAACAATGTCAAAATTACGACTTGGATAATTTTTTGAAGGGTAAACAAATGTGAAATTATGTGACTGGGATTGAGACTAAACATAAGCTTAATAAATATAGAGATGATAAATTTGTAGAAATACTTCGTACTTAGACATGAACAGTGTCAAAATTACGACTTGGATATTCAATTCTGTTGAACATTGTATTGGTGCATAATTAGCAAAATATGAAACAGGTAAGGAATTTTGAGATTATTTGACACGGTTGTTCATACAGTCTAATTTTGCAAAAGAGTACCAATTGGAAGCTGACATTTGGGCACAGAAAAATATGAGTATTCAATAATTTTATTCTGCAATAACTAATCTTTGGGATTACTTGGCTCTTACTGAGGATGACGAGTTTCGAGCTTATCAACCATATATTAAGCATAGAGAGCGACAACATCTGGTCCAATTTTTTTATGGCTTTGCGTGATGATTTTGAGGGACTCCTGGGTCAATCATACATTGTAATCCTCTTCACTCCGTTGATTATGTTGTTAGTGAATTTTTGGCCGAGGAAATACGTTTGAAGTCTCATGCATGAAAAATATCTCTTTCTACATCTACTACTATGGTTTTTACTATCCCATCGACCACCTACACATAATCAGACTAAATCTTATGTGAGGGTTGCTGATAAGTGCGTTTTATGCACTTATTTTGGCATTTGAATTAATCTTTTATGTCGTCATATAGTTGATTTTCTACTTATCTAGTATATTATTGTTCTATTTCAGTTTTGGACGCGTTTGTAAACAATTGGAGAAGAAACAGCGTAGCCGGGGCGATCGCCCAGGCTTAAATTTGGGCGTTCGCCCAACCCTATTTTTCAACAGCAGAAAGCTTTTTCTTGGCCTGGGCGATCGCCCGGGTTTGCACTGGGCGATCTCCCAGTGTATTTTCGGCAGAAACATAATTTTATTTCCTTTTTTGAATCCCAATTCAACTAGGAAACGTTTTGAACGAATTTTTAGGTTTTCTTGGGATATTTTGTGGGACAATTAGGTAAGTATATATATGAGTTATTAACTCATATCAAAGGTTGGATTTTTGGAGAGCAAATCAAGAGAAGACGGAAGAGAAGACGGAAGAGATCAAGAGAACAAGACTCCTCGACTATCAAGACCTCTTCAAAGATTTCTTCTCCTTGAATCCATGCCGGGTTTTATCATTTATTGTTTTCTTAGTTTAATCATGTTCTTCTAGTTTTCTTTATCCAATGTAGACGATGAAACCTTGTTTTAATTCAGTGATTATTCCGTTATTCGTTTAATTCCTTCTCAAGAGTTTTAACGTTCATGGCTTGTTCTTAATTAGATTAATTGAATATGATTTTCTTTCATCTTAAATATCATGTATTTTTGATAGTTAGATGTTGATTGAATTAATCCATGCTTGGTGATACAATATGATCTATTAATTGCTTTTGATTTTTCGTCATCTTCTATTCGAATTGGGATACATAGAATGCTTAGAACATCTTTGATTCTTTGTTGTCTTTCAATTGAGCTTGATACGAAAAACGCTTAAGTGGTTTATGTTTGAAGCATAAGGGGAGCCTATATTTGATCTTCTTCTTCTGGACTTAACTGATAAATCTTTAAGGTCGACAATAGATTGAATTCGTATTGTCGTATGTGTTTTTCTCGGGAATTAATGAATGATTGGATGATTGCTAAATTAGACAATGGTGGATTCTGAAACCTTGGTCTTTTACACAACTTGAATTCTTAATTCATCTGTTTAGCATACTTCTTTAGTCTTTTAATTAGACAATTTCAACAACAAATCTTTTCAACTAAACTAGCCTAGAATAACTGTTAACTTGGATTAAATTATACCTTCCTCCTAGCAGTCTCTGTGGGATCGACCTCGTTTTTACTTATTATATTCCAATAGATTCGTACACTTGCGAGTTAATTAAAATTTGACATCAAGTTTTTGCTAGTAACGAGTATAGCTTTTGCATGTAAAATGGACATTGGAAAGCTTAATGTCCTAAGTTATTTAAAAAGTAACAACCCTAACTGAGTCAGCGCCCCACAACAACAATAATATCAATCATCAGGGAATTTGGGAGGTCAATCACAATGTCGATTTTATATGCCCAATACAAACACAATGCTAGATGTACCTCATTTTTACTCGTCTGGATTTAGAGCTTCACCATCTTCTGGTCCTACTTTAGCTGACCTCACTGAGTAGTTTCAGAAGTGCTATGTCAGTCTCCTCACGTATAGGTTTGTTTTCCTAGAGTCTTTTAGGTATTTCTCTTCTATATGAGTTTTAAACTCAAGTACTTCTAATCACATGTCACCTGACTCTACATCTTTTGTTTCTTTGTGTCATTCTAAAATATTCGTGTTTGTCATGATTGCTGATGACACTTTGATGCCATTGGCTGGTGTTGGTTGTGTGAGCACACATAATTTATCACTTTTCAATATTTTTTACATTCTTGCTCTTACTATGAATCTTGTCTCTATTGGTAAATTATGTGACTCTGAATACCTAATTCAATTTTTTTGTACTGCTTGTTGTTACCACACAATTACGATATTGTCGCCACGTCAGCACAGGCTCCACTTAAAGACTATATGGGCCCTGCTAGGGCCTTAGAAAGGCCCATCACACACTTAGGCCTTCGACAGCGGAAAATCCACGAGTCATGTGGAGGGCCTCGACACCCTCATGCGAACCATAAGGCCTCGTCAAAGCCTCGCATCATTCGTAACCAGGGTACGGCTCGATATGCCAGGCAGCCAGAGAAGTAATTAAATGAAGATCGCGTTGATTTGACGTATGGATTCTCACAAGGAAACCGGATCGCAATCTCCCAAAATCATGCAATGTGATAAGCTCAAAGAAGGAAGATAATCTCGGATATTTTTATCACATAAGGAAGGAGGATCCGATTGAGTATCAAATTGATTTGTCTCCTAAATCAATTAGATCTCTCGCGCTATAAAAACAACGCCTCCGGTTGTTCCAAGGTAGGCACTTCTTACGCTTACGATTCCCACCCTAAACTCTGCTCAAATCTCTGCCTGATTGTCTCTCCCACACTCCTATTTTGTTCCCGCCCCCGCGTATTCTTTATATACCGGCTGTTGACTTGATCGTCGGAGTGCCAACGATCGCCGGACCCTTTTCCTCCGGAGATCTTGGTGCCTAACGGTCGTCCTAGTGTGCAGGTAACATACGAGCTGGCAGAGGAGTGACTGGAGATCTGTTGGCACGTGGACTGGTGCAGGTTCAGACGTCAACAGATTGGCGTCGTCTGTGGGAAACGAAAAACCTTACACGACCAAGTGCTTGTGGTAAAACGTGTCTTCTACCCGAAAGAGCATAGCAATAGAAAACATTCCACAGAGGAAAAAGTAAAGTCCCATCATACTGACTTGCAACAGAAAAGCGGTCAAGACTTTCAGAATGCAACCCACTGCTAGAGAAGAAGACAACGATAGAGACGCCCGAAGTTGGACAACGACCGGATGAAGGTGGCGAGGGAGTGTGGTTCGCGGCCAACTCCATTAACTCGCTGAGTAAATATTTTACGCGTAAGAAAGCAACTACGGAAACACGGCAGCGAGGGAGTGTGGTTCGCGGCCAACTCCATTAACTCGCTGGGTAAATATTTTATGCGTAAGAAAGCAACTACGAAAACACGGCAGCGAGGGAGTGTGGTTCGCGGCCAACTCCATTAACTCGCTGGGTAAATATTTTACGCGTAAGAAAGCAACTACGGAAACACGGCAGCGAGGGAGTGTGGTTCGCGGCCAACTCCATTAACTCGCTGGGTAAATATTTTACGCGTAAGAAAGCAACTACGGAAACACGGCAGCGAGGGAGTGTGGTTCGCGGCCAACTCCATTAACTCGCTGGGTAAATATTTTACGCGCAAGAATGCAACTACGGAAACACGGCAGCGAGGGAGTGTAGTTCGCGGCCAACTCCATTAACTCGCTGGGTAAATATTTTGCGCGTCAGCAAGCGATTACGAAGTACTCAGCAGCGGGGGAATTCGATTTGCGGCCAACTCTACCAAACCCGCTGGGTAAATATCTTACGCGTTATTAATCAAGTAAAAACGACCCGACAGCGAGGGAGTGTGGTTCACGGCCAGCTCTGCCAACTCGTTGGGTAAACGTTCTACGCATCTGTATGTAACTATGGTCCATTTGATAACAAGAAAAATTAATCGTGACTCGCGAGCCACCTCGCGCTACTAGGGGCGCTGTTTATGGCCTCGGATTCGTGCCCACAAATCCGTAAGAAACACTAAACGCCGACGATACTCATAGCAAACATGCAATACAGGGGCACGATAAGGACAAGCACACGCGAATATGAAAGTAACACTGTATCCTTTTTATTTCATACGATACACAACACAGGAGAAGACATAACTGTAATATGTTCTAAACACCCCGCTGCCTCTCCGGGACAGCACATGAATGGGATAACTAGATCTGCTAACCCTATCTCCTGATCCACGCTGGCCCCGCCCAGGTTGGGGAACCTGACTTCACCATGATTGGGAGTCTCCCAAGCCATATATGAGTTAATTTGATGGCTTATGAGACCACACTGCTCAAAAAACGCCGTTGATGCCTTTTTTGACAGTGGGAGACCCCCCTAGACCGATCAACCGTTCAGAGAGGGGTCGGGCTAAGGCTGCTAAGCCTAAGCCCCCGCCCCGTACGTTTGGTTCCCTGAACGTTGATTGGCCAAATTTTTGGTCCTCCGAATGTTGATTCTCAGATTGATGGGCATCTTGATGAATGCCAGCCCTCCAACCATGTCACCATCACACGTTTTCTATCTCTATCTCTATCTTGATAACAACAGGTTATGTACAGTAGTTCCACGATAGGAGAGGTCTGATTGGGCTCATATCCTATTTATAGAGGGCAACGTTGGGAAAAGGTGTAAATGCAATAAATAAATACGGTCATAACAAGGAACCTGGAACGACGCACGGACGTCCTACCTCTCCAAGGCATTGAAGACGCCAACTCTCTGGATTCCACCAGATATCTGCGTCATCAATGCTAGGAGGAATGATTCCCAAAATGATTCTCACGTGCACAGAATCGAATCATCGGATAAACAAAATGTCAAATCCAATTTTGTTTTTTCGATTAAATCAGGTATAAAAACTTAAGGATTACAAAATATGAGTGCCCTGCCGCCTCTTCAAGGGTCGGCACATCACGGGCCTCCCTCCATTGGAGGAAATGACTGATCGCCTATGGTACCAGGCTCGGCGTCATGGACTTGAGCCTCGGCAGGGCCCTGTCTAAGGAAGGAGAGGTCCCATTCCGGGTGAACCTCCATGATGCTCTCCACCAGTTGCTCGCCTCCAGCTGTCATCAAACGCTGGGCAAGGTCCTGATACTCAGGCGTCTCCACGAAGGCGTCCTGGTAAGCCTCCACCGCCTTGGCCCCGGCAGCCGCGCATTCGGCCCGAACCCTCTCCAGTTCTAGCCTCGTGTCCGCCAACAACTTGCCCTCCTCCGCGACGAGGGCCTCCATCCTGCTAGTCGCGTTCGCAAGAGCTTCCTCGGCTGCGAGTGCCCGGTCCTCTGCCGACTTCTGGGCCTCTTCAGCACGCGTCCGTGCCTCTTCGGCACTCTTCAGGAGCTCCTCGGCTTTCTTCTGAGAGGCCTCGGCGGCCCGCTTTTGCTCCCGGGCGTCCTTCAGACATTCTTTCGAGGCCTTCAGTTCGATCTCATATTTCTCCTTGGTAGCCGCCTCCCTACCTACAGAGGCGTCGAGCTTGAACCGAAGTCCCCCTCTTTCGGACTCCAACTGCGCCTTCTCGAGCTGAAGGGCTTTCAGTTCCTCGGCCAGCTTGGCAGACTTGGCCCTCTCTTCATGACATTGGCCGTCATAACTTTCCACGACACTGAACAGCTCTTTGCTCAGCACCAGGCCTCGTATCAGGTTCATCTCCGCCATCTTCAGCCGCTCCCGTACGGTGGCCCCCTCGGCAGTTTTCTCCTATTTCGGGATCCAGTACTTATGCACACTGGCCGCCATCATTGCGGGATGGGCCGGGAGCATTTCCAGGACTGCAGTCTCCAGTTCTCTCCGACGTTGGGTTATCCGGACAGGGCTCCCTTGATCGGGCGAGGGACCAGGTTTCTTTAAATCCTCGGTTCGTCCCGACTTGCGGGCATCCCCCATAAACCCCCTTTCGGACGCGGGAGCCTTCCTCTTTCGCGCGGAAGCATCGCCCGCATCCTCAGCAATGCCCTTCTCCTTGTCCTTGGCTGGGATGCGGCCGGGAGATGGGTCGGTTGCCAAAGGAGAAGGAGGAGGGGGAGGAACGGCCTAATTGAGGGCAGGCTCTGGTGGCACAGTGGTCGGGATACCCTGCGATGGCCCGGGAGCCTCCCGGGCTGGCACCTGAGCAGAGGACCCCTCGCCGCTGGCGGAGCGGGCAAGGTGGAGTGTGGGCACGCTCCTGAACCTAAAAGCTGTCAAAAAAAAAAAAAAAAAAAGAAAAGAAAAGAAAAAACATACGTTAGAACGAAAACGGAGCGCCCGGATCATTCCACGCCAGAATATCAGAACACCGAAGCAAGTGAGGCTTACACATTAGTCCGCAGTCGGCCAAAAGTTTGTTGTCTTTCAGGAGATTCCCAAGGCTACGGAACTCGCTGCTGAGGGACCGAACCTTATCCCACTTCGACCTCAGCTCTCCTTGGTTTCTCTTCGGGATCGGTGGCTTCCCGCAATCTGCAAACAGGAATAATTACATCAAGTCAGGAATCATAACCAAAATTTCACATAATTGTGGGAAGTTATACCAAGATCCCCGAAATGTCGAGGGACGGACACGTGCGGAAGGGGGTCCTCTGGTGTAAATTCCCAGTCCCCGCCAACAAATAGGAACCTCTCTTTCCAGTTGTGCACCTTGTTGAGACTATCAGTGGCCGTCTCCCATTTTTGCCCCGACCGGGGAGATATGTTATACCATCCGACGGACCGGCAGGGGCGGTATATGGACTCAAACTCCCTTGGGGACAGATCCCCTCCAACCTCGGCAACGCTCCATAACATATAGGAGGCTACCATCTGCCCCCAGCCATTTGGCGTTATTTGACAGGGAGCTAGATTCCAGTCCCTCAGCACTTGGCGGAAGAACGGATGCATAGGTAGGCGAAGGCCTTGCTGCATCGCGGGCTCGTAGACTGCCACGTACCCTTCGGGTGGTTGGTCGGCACGCTCATCTGGGCTCGGGGCTCTGAGCGTCACAGTCAGAGGAATTACGTAGGACAACCGTATGTCCTCCAACTCCGCCTCCGTGATCCTCGACTGAGCCATGGACACCTCGGTCGTCGACCGTGTCAGTTCCTCGTCCAGAGCCCTCGCAGACGGAGCATCCCTCTTGTCCAGAGATCCCCTCATTTCAGGCACCCCCGCGTCCGGCTTCCCCTTCACTACCGTTCTCCTGCCGGCACGGGAGGCCTGAGCTCCCGCCCACTCGTCGACGGAGCCGACGGGCTCGCAACCTGGGGCTCCGGATTCACCCTTCCTACGACTCCAGAGGAAGGAGACGATGCAGAGGCCGACGAAGAGACGCTCCCAATAATACTAGGGTTTGTAGGAATGTCGGACGGGTTCTGTGAGTCGTCGCCTTCAGATGTCATTTGACCGTACCCACGTAATGGAACTGTGCTGTAACTAAGAAAATAAACAATGCAAACAAATTTCAACCGTTGTCCGTGCGCTTACCTCGATTATATGGCTCAAACAGCACACCAGCGTCACGTGTTCCGACTATCGGCAGAAGAACTACAGTAAGCACGACAGTAAGAAGAAGGTGCAACTTTTGAGTGGATGCCTGGTTTTATATAGGCACGTTCACCGTGCAGATCTCAAACGTTCAAACCTGGGCATACGGGCGGTCGACGCGTGTCTTCAATGGTGCAGCAGGCGGGAAAGCGAAACCTACGCATTTAATGAAACGGGGCGCACGCGCTCCACGCGCGCCCCCATATTCCCTCTCACGCGACCGCATTTAATGCGTACACCCCCTCACTCATGATTGCCTGGCCAGAGGGTGACAGTCTTGATGGACAGAATCACGCCATCAGAGGGCACGTCAGCAGTGGCCTGGTCCCTTGAAGCCCTCACCCGTCATAAATGTTCGGCTTCGGACTTGGGGGACTATACTGGGGAGGACGAATTACTCCCTACCGAACCACCTTAAGAAACACTTCATGCGAGGCACATCAACACTTTGCTTATCCTCACAAGTCCCACGCCTAGCATAAATAATAGGCTTGGACTTGGGGGACTATTGTTACCACACAATTACGATATTGCCGCCACGTCAGCACAGGCCCCACTTAAAGACTATATGGGCCCTGCTAGGGCCTTAGAAAGGCCCATCACACACTTAGGCCTTCGACAGCGAGAAATCCGCGAGTCATGTGGAGGGCCTCGACACCCTCATGAGAACCATAAGGCCTCGTCAAAGCCTCGCATCATTCGTAACCAGGGTACGGCTCGATATGCCAGGCAGCTAGAGAAGTAATTAAAGGAAGATCGCGTTGATTTGGCGTATGGATTCTCACAAGGAAACCGGATCGCAATCTCCCAAAATCATGCAACGTGATAAGCTCAAAGAAGGAAGATAATCTCGGATATCTTTATCACATAAGGAAGGAGGATCCGATTGAGTATCAAATTGATTTGTCTCCTAAATCAATTAGATCTCTCGCGCTATAAAAACAACGCCTCCGGTTGTTCCAAGGTAGGCACTTCTTACGCTTACGATTCCCACCCTAAACTCTGCTCAAATCTCTACCTGCTTGTCTCTCCCACACTCCTATTTTGTTCCCGCCCCCGCGTATTCTTTATATACCGGCTGTTGACTTGATCGTCGGAGTGCCAACGATCGCCGGACCCTTTTCCTCCGGAGATCTTGGTGCCTAACGATCGTCCTAGTGTGCAGGTAACATACTAGCTGGCAGAGGAGTGACTGGAGATCTGTTGGCACGTGGACTGGTGCAGGTTCAGACGTCAACACTTGTCATGTATATGATCCTCGATCTTAAAAGCTGATTGAGATAAGCCGTAAACATGGAAGATCATTACAAGAGGTTTTGTGTCCAGTTTCACCAAAAGCAAGAAATTCACATAATTCATTAGAAGTATATTTTCCACCTAAATCACATCTAAAATACTTAATTATAGCAGAGTATTGAGTTTTGACAAGTATTCAAAAAGATTTGTAAATAGACAAAAATCATAACGGCGTTTTATAAATAAACTCAACAATAATGACTATAAAAAAAACATAATAGCTAAACCCTCATTTTGTAGCAACAGGAGCAAGTCTCCACACATAAGAATGAATAAGATCAAATGGTGCAATAGAGAAGTATTTCGATGAAAAGATAGCAGATAAATTTGCTAGTTTGTAACCACTACAATTAGATATATCATGACTTTGTAAATTAGCTAGAGTTCCTTTAGAAATTAAATCTCAGACGACTAACAAAAATGTGACCAAAATGAGAAAGCTACAAATAAAAACTAAAAGGACTCAAACAAAAAGGTGACAAATCAAGATCGATGGCTATTACATTTTGTCCTCTCATATTGTCCAACCTCAGCTGAACAATGTTGTTGAAAAGAAACATATGCATATAATTGAAACTGCTTGTTCTTTCTTATTGTTTGTCAAAGTTCCTAGTAAATACTAACTCAAAACACGTGTCTTTCTAATATCACATTGAATTATCTCAAATAAAAACTAAGGTCAGATGTCAACAATCTGTTTTTCCAAAATAACTGAACCAATTCAAATGCTAAATACTAATGAAAATAACGATGTTTTTGAATGAAATAGAATGCTGTTATGAATTTTAAACTCTTACTCATACATTCCCTTCTTTACCAATCTGCACATTATTCATCCAATAAAGAATTCTAAATTCTAAAAAATCTAATTCTTGATATTTTCTGGCATCAGAAATGTTAAGCCCAATCAAGAGACTACTATTGGACTCCTCACATAATGCTTGCCATCTGACCATAATAATTCCCCAAACACATATTCACTCTCACTTCCAGCTTTCTTGGATTTTATCTTCAACTTGAACTTCTTTTCTTCTCCAATTTTATCAAACTTTAAGAAGTTGGGTTCCACGGAAACTGAAACTCCTGCCGGTTGACGGATACGGGCAACGTATATGCCTGGTTTGCTAACATTTTTCAGTTTTCTATTCACTGTGACCGATCCGGTGAGATCTGGCACAGTTATAGACGGGTTGTTGAAGTTCAGGAGACTATACTTCTTTGGACAATCATAATGCTTCTTTGATCCTGTGAAACTGTTAATCATTGTTTGGTTGTAACCGATGGCACAAAGGAAGTCCAAGTAATCGTTGACACTCAAATCGTAGACTAATCCAGGATCCATGGCACGGTTTGGTCGAAGATGTCCAGAACCATATGCGAACGGTGTTGCCTTTTCATTATCTGCGTCGGCCATTGGATTCACCGTGTTGTCTCTTGTTCTTGCTGTTTACATTGATCACGAAATGTGTTAAGAATAGCTTATCATGACAATTATCAGAATGAGAAAATTAAAGTTTTTACCAGTTGTCATAATGGCAGATCTGATTGCTGCTGGACTCCATTCGGGATGGAGGGTCTTTAGTAATCCCGCTACGCCAGCGACATGAGGGCAGGACATAGAGGTTCCGGATTCTGTAATAAAGGGAGTCCTGCGTGTATCAAATGCATTCTCTGTTGGGGTTGTTCCTTCAGAGTAGGCCGCAATTATATTTACTCCAGGAGCAGTAACATCAGGCTGGAGACACAATAGACTTCAGTTCAGTAACAAAATTCACAAAGAGAGAGCACTAAGGACATGTTTGATATGGAGTTCTCAACAATACAACAATAAAATAGATAAGATTTGACTGGCTGAAGCTGAAGCAGCAAGTCCAGTCCATCCCAAACACTGAAACAAGTAAAAGAAGAAAAGGTCGAGTTATATGACCTTGAGAATTTCGGGAGTAACAATATTTGGTCCCCTGGAAGAGAAATAAGCCATAAGCGGAGCAGGCTTCATGTTCAATTCTGCCTTAGGCGGCATAAGCAATCCTAATGGATCCCTGCAAATAACAATATGATGATAAGTGTATGATGACAGGGGAACCTGGGGTTCATCTCTCAAATAGAAATACTTGTGTAACTTGTTTGGCAGGAAAGATTAGACAGCACTATATTTAATAAGAAAAAGCTAAACTCTTCTTCGTTATACCATCAAGTCTAGTCCACCGAACATGGGCTTGGAACACACAGATAGAGGTGGTAGAAACAGATGTAGAGAGAGAGAGCTCTTACTTGCTTGTGTTGACATAGGAAAAGAGAGCAACACCATCTGTATAATTGATCTGAGTGGCTGGAAGAACATGAGGATCTGCAATGATTTCATTGCCAGTTGTCTCGTCGTTGCAGAGAATCATCCCAGCAGCACCAGCAAGTGAAGCCTGTTCACCCTTATCCATTCTTGCATTTTCCCCCCTAAGACACACCAAAATCTTACCCTTCACCTTCTTGGAATCTAGTGTTCCTGGCTTGCAAAGTATCCTGTATCAAATTATCAAATAATGCAGCATCAATTATTTTCAAGAATACATTTAAACAAGAACACTAAGACCAAAATCATGGGTTTAGGGAAGAATGTTCTTACGCGTCTTTAGCCAATGCATTGGCAGCTTTAGCATGTGCAGCACTAATAAGTGGATAAAATGTTTCTTTTGGCAATGGTTTAGAAAAGCTCGTCCCCTGATAATCAACAGAATTAAAAAGATAATCTTGTGGAGAGCCTAATCAAACTAACTACCGAACAGAAAAAATGAACCTTTAGGTACTGTCCATTTTGCAATTTAACATCTGCTTGAAACTCCCGATCAAGGGTGCTTGCTGCTACTGTCAAAATCCATGGCGCAATATTTGAAACAGTTCCAGGGATTGGTCCTGAATTTCCAGCAGAAGCTACCACTACTACACCATTCCTAACTGCATGGAATGAAGCAATTGCTAGGCCATCATCAAAGTAATCGATAGGATCTCCACCAAGAGACACTGAAAGCACATCAACACCATCATGTATTGCTGTATCAAATGCTTTCAGGAGATCAGCATCAAAGCATTCTGAGCCGTTGATTGGAGGAAAGCACACTCTGTATGTAGCTACTCGGGCTTTTGGTGAACCCCCTTTTGCCGTTCCATTTCCCACACCGAATACACTTGCTCCGGGGACAAAGTTTCCAGCTGCAGTGGATAGTGTGTGGGAGCCATGACCTTCATAGTCTCTTGCAGTGCTCACGTTAGAACTAATTTTGCCTCCAAAGGCAACATACCCTTTATTGAAGTACCTAGCCCCAATTAGTTTCCTGCCAATTTTTTTTTTCAGAAAATAAATAAATTCAGTACTTTTGAGTCTCATATTTCAATATACCTGAAGAACACTTCCAAGTTGAGCAAGGCATTTGAATACTGATATAAACCAGCAACCAATTATTTAATTGACCTCAGAAAAATATTGAAATACACACAATATCACTGACTCGGGGGAAGTGAGTCGAGACCCCCCAACAAGCACGTACAAACACAAAAGAGAAAACTATAAAGATTAAGAAAAAGCTTGTGATTACACTATATCTGGTTTTCACTATTAACTGAAGGTTTCAACTTTTTGAAAACCTCAAAAACATTTTGTCTGCTCTATTTGATAAAATCAAAGGCATCCCACCACATTATCTTGGTGGTACAAAATTTTCTTTTCTAAAGGCATTCATGGAGTGTTGAACGGTGTCGTAAGGAGATTATGATAAAAGATCCTATTGCCTTACCATCAATAAAACTGGATCTTTGTTTCAATAACATGTTGTTATTCAGAAAAAATATGCATATTTATATAACTTAATGATCAGCCAATAACAAGAAATGGAATTTTATTAGGACCCTACAGTAATAGAACAAAAGGCATAATCATCGAGAATAGATTCACATGACATTATCTGCTTCATGCAATTTGATGAAAGAAAAACTAGTTTTGCAAAATCAAAATTCATCAGCTAATAGTATTATCAGAAAGGAGAAAAAGAAGGATACCTATTGCAAGAGAATCCATCATCGTGCTGACAGATTCCTTTCCACTTTGATGGAATGGGGCCAAAATCATTGTCACTAAAGCTCTGTGATTCAGGCCAAACACCTAGCAAAGCCATGAGAAATTATTGATTTCATTATCAACTTCAAATCAGAAAAAACAATGTAGGATTTTGAAAAGAGATTTTCGCAAAAGTTCAGAAGCTTAATTAATCCAACCAGTATCAAGATTTGCAATGATGGTATCTTCTCCGAATCTGGCCTTCTTCCATAACGACGAGGGGTGAATCACACCATTCCTTTCCAGCATAAGAAATTCCCATGAATGTGTTGTGTGCAGATTTCTTCCTTGATTGAGGAAAACGGACACGACATCTGGATGTTCTACATTGACATAAAAGTAGTGTTTTTAATTAGTGGAATGCAGTACTAACAGGATTAGGCCGTTATTTTTCTTCATTAATATTGTCCCGTGCCAAAATCTGATAAAGAAAATACATATTTATGTCATCATACTTGCAGTCTCTGCGGCCTCTTCCTCTTCTAGCATTGCAGCAAAACCATTGATATGTCTCTTATACGAGTAAAATATCGCATCCTTTGCCTTCCCTTTACTACAAGAAAGCAATCGTAACAACATAACATATTCTGGATCGTACAAAATTACAGATTAAAAGTTAGTATAAGCAGATTTTCAAGCAAAACATTTCATACCTTCCTAAGATTGTACCAAGTAACTCATGGTGAGAGTCTGCAACATGATGAAGTTGATCAGAAGTGATTTCTGGGCCATGTGAATGTCCTCCCAAGTACACTATATAAGACTGGAAAAGAAATAAGCCATAATTAACTTATAAGTGATAAAAAAAAAGGCAACAAATCTGCATGATGGATAAATTTTCACCAAATAAAAAACAGTACACTGCACCTTTTTTATGGCTAATGCTGGTTCTTGAAGCACAGCAAAAAGAATGAACAATGCAAGAAAATTTGAAAACTTTGCAAAAAACATTCTGCTTTTTCACTGTAAAAAGCCTGTGGTGGTACCAATACTTTATATTATTGTGCTTAATAATTAAGCACTATATATATCTTAAACACAGAATTTAATTTTTATAGGTAAAAGAAAAGAAAAGAAAAGAAGAAGATAGCAATTCAAACAGAAACACTATAATTAGTGATAAGAGTCCTATGCTAATTATAATTCATTTGCTAACAACATTTCTATCTTTTTTCTGATCTTTCTAACTTATAATCCGATTTTCTTGGATTACGGCTTGTTTAAGTTAAGTATTTGTAGAAATTAGGGTTCTTTTCTATGTTGAGAATCAATCCCCCATTTTTTCCAATATATTTACCATAATTAAAAGTAGGGCACCCTTAGATAATGTGATGTAATTCTTTGTAGAAATCCATGCATAATTTCCCTAATTTGTACTATCATTTTATGCTATACACTATAATGAATATTGACCAAGAAATTGGTGGAATAAATTCTGGATTCAGATTCAATTCCTAAGGCGCAATTTCATGCAAAATAAGCCCTCATACATCATGTTTGGTTCGTAATTCTATAAAAAAAAATCGATAATAGTATCAAATAATTAAGATTCTTTTTCTATATGCATGGATTTGTACAAAGAATGACAGTAGATTATCTAAGGTTGCCTTAATTTTAATTATGGTAAATATATTGGAAAATAGCTTAAAATGAACTCAAGTTGCCTTAATTACATAGATTTTAGTTTTTATTTTTTCTTACTTATAAGTAAAATATTAACTTATTTGGATAGTAAAGTGGGTAACTTTTAAAATAACTCAGTTATTTTTAACTTTGATGAACAAAAAATTTATTTGTTTTCAAAATTATTTATTTATTTATAAGTAAACATAATAAGTGGAGTATGTTTTTTAATCTTGGCCAAATACGTGCAAATAATCTTGGCCTCAATATTTTGTCGTTGTATTCTTATCTTCAACTTTCAATTAATTAACATATTTTGTTTTCGATGCATCTAAAAATTTCATTAGTAGGACATTAAAAGACTTATTTGTCCTTCTTATTTTTGCATAAGAAAAAAGAACAACAATTTCCTTCAAATATTCTTCTGATGAGAGGAAAGTCCCGAATGCGAAGCCCTCCACCTATGTCAGAGGCCCCTTAACCAGGCAGGTTGTAAATCGAGGGATGTACACGAGTGACAGGACCTGAGGGAGAGAGCCAACATGCCAATCCCCGTGACAGACCTTCACAACAATTTCCTTCAAATATTCTTTTCTAGATGTAATGACGTACAATCAAAATTGGAAAGTAGGTTGCACTTCGGCAAAGTTTTACTTTGATGGCTTGAATTGGCGTGTCTTGAGAAAAGTAAAATTTACGACATAATTGATAAAAGTAGTATAAAATTAGATCAACTTAAATTTATCTCATATAGGTAGATACGAATTAACGTTTAAAAATAAGTTAATTTTTACTTAAAAACGAAGTTAGATTAATTTTTAATTGTAACTCGCACTAAAGCCCACAAAAGGTGAAATTTTTAGTCAAAATTTTCCTACAATCTTTCCGTATGGTTTTTGAATTTTGTTAAAAAATAAAAAAGAAATTAAGAAACCTTTTCTAAGTTTTCGAGAATTTCCAAAAAAAATTCTGTTCTTTTTGCTATTTTTAAGTTATTTTCAGCTTTTAATTTTGTAAAATATTCAAAACTTGTTTAGTATAATATTTTAGAAAATGCATTTCTAAAAACAAGATAAAACTTATAACATAAAACTTCAAACATATTTTTGACGTTTTCAGTAAAACACCAAAACACTCAAAATAAAAAATATAAAAAATAAAATTCTTAATTCTTAAAAATTCTAAAAAAATAAAAATCCCTTGTTGTATTTAAATAAAAGTTCTTAAAAAAATTAGTTAAGTAAAAAAAATAAAAATTAGTTAAGTAAAAAAAAAATTCTAAAAAAAAAAATTAAAAACTTAGTTAAGTAAAAAAAATTCTAAAAAAATAAAAATCCCTTGTTGTATTTAAATAAAAGTTCTTAAAAAAAATTAGTTAAGTAAAAAAAAATTAAAATTTTCTGTCCACGTTAGGCCCAGACATCGGTTGGGTCGGTCTGGATATTTCAATATTCAGAACCATTTGTTACACATCAAATATTTTGTAAATAGAACCATTTGAGTCTACGTAATTATTGGAACTAAATCCGAACCAGAACTCTCGGTTGAGGTTCAGGTTCGGGTTTGGAACTGTCGGTTGGTTGGGTTCACGTTAGGTTCGGGCATCAGTTGGGTCGGTCTAAGTATTTCAATATTCGGAACCACCCGTTACATATCGGGTATTTCGTAAACGGAACTATTCGGGTTCACGTAATTATTATAACCAAACCCGAACTGGAACTATCGGTTCGAATTAGGTTCTACCTGATAACATTTTTTTTCAAATCGTAAGTTGACAACATGTTTTTAAAAAAATTAAAAGTTGCAAACCGTTAACATTAAAATATGTTAGATATTATAACTTCTGAAACATATAAACATTAACTGGAAGAATAGACACCAAAATTGTAAATCCATAAATTAAGGTTAGAAAAAAAAAAAAGAAATTATCTCTCAAAATTGAGGATTCGTTTTAGTTACAGAAGAGCTTCGTCTTCGCCGTTTCACTGTGTTGGCAATAGAGATGAGCAAGAATGCGAAGCAATCAACAATGTTTGTATTGTGTATCTAGACAAATAGTGATTGAGAATTTGGTATTTGGGTATTTGGAATTGGACCAATTAAGTTTGAATTTAGGGCTGCTTGGCTGCTGGGGCCCTCCGAGGGGATGGGGGGTAAGGTCCGATTCATTGTAGCTAAAAATGTTGATCCAATTTCCTAAAACACGGATTTGAGTTTTCATAGTTCTTATGAGATTGATTGAATAGAACTTTTTGCTACATAGAAATGCACTACAAGACAAAGTAATGGGAAATGTTAATGCAAATAGACAAAGGAGATATTTAACGGAACAAGCAAGAGCTTACTTGCTAAAGGAACTATTACCGAAGGGCATAGCCCTTCTGGGTTTTGGGCTTTATTTTGGATAATTGGACTATTGTATTTGGTAATGTGGTGTTAGGTTGGGTTATTGAATCAAGGTGAATAAATTGTAAAAACTAATTTTTTAAAAAAAATAAATGACAAATTCCGTTCCAAAGTCGGGTACCCACGGTTCGAGTTCAAAAACCAATAATCGACTCGGACTCAGTCGGTTCTTGGTTATCGGTTCCGATTCCTAATTTTTATCTTTTTTTAACCGGACCGAAACCTCCGATTCTGATTTGGGAGGTTCGGTTTCAGTTAAAATGCCCATTCCTAGTCCACGTCATTAATTTTTTATTTTTCCAATTTATTATTATTTTTGTAGAAAAAAAATAGCAACATTCATCAACTTTAAAAAATATATATTACTTGATAATATATTAGCATAAAAATTGTCCAATTTTACTAAATAATCAAATTCATTAAAATGTCATAAAATAATTTTTTAAAATTTCAAATAAAATGTGTTTATTAGTTTTCTATTTGTAAAATAGTTAAGAATGACTAACTTAATGCATTTTTAACAATCTTAAAACAGACAAACAAAAAAAAAGTAAAAATAAATTCAAAATTTAAAATTTAAAATTAAAACGCCAAGAGAACGGACCCTTAAGTTTTCAAAACATGTCCAAAAGAATACCCATATTTTTAACTCCTTGTATCCCAATCCCAATATTTAGTCATATTTGGAGGCTAAAGTATAATGAAAATATCAACATCATCATAACAGTAAACCTTTTCATTTAAATTTCTTTATTTTGTTACGATTTTGTGAACGTCCATGTTGATTGATTTCATGGCATAGTTTCTATAATTATTTTTAATTTTCAGGATGGAATTTTTGTTCTTGATATATTGTTCATGAACATCGCCCTAACACTCAAACAAAAAATGAAATTTGTTTTTATCATTCCTACTGATAAATGTACCATTTTGTCGATGTTTCTTTTGTTCTATCTCATTCAATACGAATAGTTGGATAGGTGTTGTTTCAAATCCGAGTTCGAACAAAAAGAGTGCACCGTAACATCTACCTTAATGGATCCATGTTGTAGCCATTGTCAAATGTGACTTTTTAAAATAAAATAGATTTTAAAGAACTAAAAAAATTTTAAAAAATTCCGTCACCAAGAGAATCTCCAATGCTTCAATGGATTGCTAAAAAAAAAAACAGGTTTTCTTTCATAATCAAAATGAATCATGTGGGATTTTGTCAAACTAATGTGGCAAAGAGAAAATCAGATATTGTCTAGAATTCTGTCTAAATTCAGAAGAAGACGTGTTGACTAAATAAATTTTATATTTCTTATGTATTATTAGGTGTGGTTTTATTTTCTTTTTAAGGAAATAAAAATAGAAGACACCTATACATCAATATTTGATTGTAAACAAAATTCATTAAAAATCAATTTTGAGTTTAACTGTCAAACACCATGATGCAGAAGGATTAGTATTTGAATTTTGGGTTTTTGGAAAATTAATTAAAATCCCAAAATCTTGAAATTAAAGAAAGGGTTTAATTGAAAAAGGAAATTATATTTTGAAATATAAATTATATTTATAGTTTCATTCTTTCAATTTTGTAATAATATCGTTTCTATTCAACTTAATTCATAGCTATCATTCATATTTTTTCATTTATTCGCACATATAGTCTCCAAATGGTTCTATTTGACGAATCATCTATCTTAAATAAATTAAAATAGTAAAAATTAGAAAACAAGATGGAAAAATTGTAATTAGGTCCCTAATTTTTAAAAAAGTGTAAAATGGTCTCTTTACATTTAATTATTTCAAATAATTAAAAAAAGAAAAAGAACATATTCTTCTTCCCCACACCACTCAATTCGAAGTAGTTCGGGTGTAAGGAGAGAGCCATTTGGACTTAACATAATCGGTCTTGCACCATGGTGGAAATGGCATGCCCTTCTTATTCAAGCTCTGTTTGTCTGCATCTGATATCATGCCAATGATCTTCTTAAGGTGATACGATTTATCTACAATTCCTACAAATATGTTAGACAGCGTTTGGAGACTCAATTTGTATGCTTTGGTGGATCTTGCAATTTCAAATTCTGATCGAAAATCAATGTCAATGATAAATCTCTCCCCTTCAATCATCACTTCCACACATTTATATTTCCCTATTTCAAATTGGAAAAGGGGGATAATATATATCATATTTTAATGAAAAATTAAAATTGTCTAACAAATAAACAAATAGAAAGGTTTTATAAATTAAAGAGAATATAGAAAAACTGTATATTTCATTGTAAAAAACTCATATATATAGGATTTCAAAAATTTGTAAGGTAAGTAAAACATATCTAAATATGGTTATCAATATAGTTTTTTTTCATAATTTTACAACACCCCCTATTTGATGATCATTAGTACAATAACTGACTCGTTAAAAATATTGTTTTGTAAAAAACCTAATAGGGGAAAAAATATCAAACAAAGGCAAAAAGTAATTATAAAAAATTTGGGATAATCAATTGCCGCCTCGTTAAAATGTTGTCACGAAAACCCAATGAAACAAAATCTGAACAAAGGAAAAATAGTACAATTACTTTCCATGATTTCAATCAATGAAAATTCTTGTATCGAGTTATCTATATCATGTGTGTCAATGTCTTCAATGCCATCATCTTTTTAAAACTTGTATAAAACAATTTTAGTCAAATGTTCTCAATGTTATAACTTCCAAGATATATCACTTTCATACAATATCTCTGGTTGATCAATATGATGGTCTGATGCAATTTTATTAAAAATGATCTTTATTTTTGCTCCCTTCATGTTATGTATCCAAATTTTAAAACACAAAGTGTAGCATTAGAGTTATGTTGATGGTAAATGTATTGTAGGTTATAGACATCCATAACTATAATATTTATAACACTTCTAATTGGATATCATTTACACAAAGAATATGTCTCGTTAAAACCTTACTAGGAAAAACAACGTGGAAAAAATTTTAGTGAAGGGAAAATAATACATTATTTTTGGATATACTATGAAAGTTGCCTCATTAAAAACTTTGCCAATAAAATCCAGTTGGACAAAACCTCAGCCAAAAAGTAAAGAATACATATTTAGTAACCTTCATAATAATTTACTTGTGAGGGGATTGATCTACTCCCTATGGTGAGGAGCTCTTATAACCCCCCTCTACCCCCACCTACACCTACTAGACACGTGTCTAGTGGGGGTTGGCCAATAAAAAAGTGCTTGACAAAAAAGTGACTTGTCCAATCCCCACTGGACACGTGTCTAGTTGGAGAGGGGGTGGGTGGGTTATAAGAGCTCCTCACCATAGAGAGTAGATCAATCCCCTTACTTGAGATATGTAATTTGATCGACAAAAGTTGACATATCAAGTTTCATGCATTGACATTTGACAGGCTAACAAGATATCGACTTGTGATTGCTTTACATAAGCCTTTGCGAAATTCATGATGTTAACAGTCATGCATTACATATTACGACTTCATTTTTCTTATTTACTTTCATAAGTATACATTTTTAGGTGTTTGGACTGTAGGTCCAGAAACTTCAAATTTCTCCAGTAAGTTCAATTTTCTCGGATTGCATCCTTTTGGCCAAATAATTATTTGATAGATTTTCTTTAATATCCTTACTACCTTTCATAATATGAAGCGCTACATTACGTAGAAAAGCGTTGTTAATCAACATTTCTTTTTTGTTTCTATTTCCTTTTCATAATGATATAAATTATTGAGATCTCTTCATTTTCAATATTTTAGGTACATGAACCTCTTTTGAAATTTTATAACTAATTATGTCTATATATTCTTCAAGAGTATACGCTTTCTCAATGTGACCATCTTTACAATTAGCTTTATTTTTAATTAAAGAATTTTTATTTTAGAATCAAATGTCACCACGCTTCATGTTTGCCATTAATTTACCAAATATAATATTAATGGATTGTCTTGCAAAGACGTCAATATGAATTGAAGCATTTACATTATATGAAACTTGGTTTAATCTCTTTGGTCAGAAATGTATCTATCAATTGTATAATTTACACATTAATTATATGTCCAACTTCTAGTTCGTATTGTCTTGTGCGAGGATCTAGAAAACATAATATACTGTATTTTCATGTATTCTTTCCAACTATTTAATTTTTTTCCGTAATGTGAGAAAACTGTTTTACCAAAATGACAGTCGGCAAACTATATTATAAAATATCACCCATTATGATTTAAAATATTTTATAAACGTTCAAAGTAAACAAAAATTCTCAACATTTTTTAATGTCAATCTCAGTGCACTATGGTGTACCAGTTTTATATATATTACACTATCAAAAATATTAGATGGGTAATATTAGGTTATGACCATAAGTCAATTATAATGGGAATAACTTTGATGTTGACATGATGCGTATAAGTATTGTTGCATGTAAAATAGCATTCTTTTGACAAAAATGGAATATAAAACACCATACAATCATCTAGTACATGTATTTATTAGATACAAACAATATCTAGATGGTCAACATGGAGATGATGAGACTCTATACATCACCCTAAATAATTTTCAAAAATTTAGAAAATTCAGTTTCGATTTTAGCTAGTGAAGGCATACAATTTTATATATCACGAGAACAAGCAACACGTGAGAATTCATTCCATTGAAAATCTTCTAGTTTTTCAATAAATATTCTCATTAATTATTTGCATCATATTGATCCAGGGTAGTCCAATCGGTCATGCCAAAGAATAAAAATATTTAAGACATTGGACTTCTCGTTCATTACAGTATTTATTTCAATTGTACGAATATTTATATAGTACAATTAAAAGAAATTGAATAACACTATATTTACTCTTGTAGAGCATTGAATCATATAGATGATATCAAATATATATATTTTTTCAAACTTATATACCATTCTAATAAACAAGTATAATAAAATAATTGTGCAATAATTCATAATTTTGAAGCTAAGAATAAAAAATTTATTATCCTATATTTGATCTCATTGAACTTTAGTTTCAAATCATAACTAAATTGAAATAAAAACATAGGTAAGCTTCTTGTCATGAATAAGTGGAAAATAATAATTTTCATAAATCTTTAGAATCTATATCAATCTTTTAAGTCTAATTAATATATCAAACAATGAGACATCATATATACTTTGCAAAATGAAAATGAAAATAAAAATTATGTATCACATAATCATTTCCTATTGGAAATGTTAACATATGATACGATACAAGTAGCTATTTATTTCTACAATAGTATAAGTACATGTTTAGTAGAGTTTCAAACTCATTTTCAAATTCATATTTTATGGGACCTACAAATTTTATCAACTTTTCAATAAAAATGAATTATTGCATAAATAAACACCGCAAATTTTTTGCCCCCAATAAAAATCTTCCTTTTACTTTATAGATGGTAGTGTCACAAAATATTAACAATGTAAATAGATTTGTCATGTTGAATCACAATCTATGGGACTTATTAAAAAAATATAACATATTGCCCGAAATTAAATAAGAATATGGAGAAAAAAATTCTTTCTTTAAAAAAGTAATCTTTTACTTATAGTATATTAAATTACATGGTGAAGCCCTTGCGTAAATGTATAAGAGATAAATTCCTAGGATTCGACATTTATAAGTAATTGAGACCAATGATAACAATAATTGATTTTGTTTTAAAAATTTAGACTTAAACGTAGTAACTATAATTTTTTTTTTAAGTATAAATATACATACAAATCTATAAAGCGTGGATCAATAGTATAAATACAACCAATACATAATCTTCTAGACTACATAGGCAACATTGTATGGAATCTCTCCATCTCTCTCTCTCTCTCTCTCTCTCTCTCTCAAAACAAAGTGTTCATGATTCATTCTTGTAATTCAATAAAAATATACAATTATCAATTTTTATATATGGACAAAATTCGATTACTAATATTGTTATAGGTTTTTATTATTTTTTTAATATTTATACATTCTTTTAGTACAATGTAACACCTAATATCGCATTATAATAATACACACTTTAATTAGTACAATACAATATATCACTCTTGATCTCCTGCCCCCAAGTGGGCAGGATATCCTGCCCACATGCTGAAGTGTTAGTATGTGAGCAGTTGATGTAAAAACAGCTTTTTACATCAACTGTCCACTTGGGGGCAGGAGATCATTCTCCTACAACATATATATCGAATGTCCCTTAAGTGCATGTTTAATCATTACAAGAAATAGCAGTAATAGCGGCGACTATTCTATCGTCGCTATAGAATAGTGTATATAGCGACGACAAACTCATGTCGTTGCTATAGTGTAGGGAGAGATATAGTGACGACATTTATTGTCTCTATAAATCAATTTAATCATCGCTTTTGTTTTAGATGATGGCGCCGCTTTTTTATTTAACTATAACGACAACAAATTCTACCTATAACAGTGACATTATCGTCTCTATAGGTGAGTTTTTTTTTTTTTTTTAAATCTTAGGTGTGGAATTTGATTTTTCACTAATATTTATTTATTTTTACTTTATAAGTAATTATAAAAAAATGTTGTTCATTGAACTAATATATATTATAAAAACAAATATAATTACAAGAATTTATTTGTCTCTAATGGTTTGGTTGTGCTTTCACAACCCTTAGGTTAAGGGTTCAAATCACAATACAATCATTCTAAACTAAAAATTCTTCACAAAGTTTAGTGGATCGTGTCGAACCTTTGATGGGTCGGGTTTCAAGCCCATAATTAATAAGTCGGGTCAGGGTCGACCAATAATGAACTTTTTTTTTAATTATTAAAAATTTGACTTATGTAGTGACGACAAAGTCGTCGTTACAAAAGCTGCGATTATAGAGACGACGACGACAAAATATCGTTCTAATAAAAATATGTCTACTAACATATTGAGACGACAAAGTCGTCGCTATAATATTGTTGTCGCTACAGACAATATTTCTTGTAGTGAATATTATATACAGTAAATATGACATAATTAAGTATAACGCTAAAAACGATAAATATTAAATACGAATTAACAAAAGAAAACAAATAGAATATTTGACAATAATTGCAAATTAAAATAATGAAGAACAAATGGATGTTCAAAATTTCCAAAATTCCAACCTGCAAAACCCAGGTAGCTAGATTTGGCTCCATCTATTGGAACCATGCCGCCTTCTCCACAACTCTTCATCTCCATTCCATGTATCTGCTCTTGTCTTAGCCTTCAACTCTCTTTTCTTCTTTCACATTCCATATATATATATATATATATATATATATATATATATATATATACACACACATACACATGAAAACGACGTCGCGTTGGTTGAAGGGTGAATAGTAAACAGGTGATAGACACTTATATTATAGTATAGATATATATATATATATATATACACACACACATATATATATACATGCAAAATGCATGGACACACCATGTATATATATATATACCCCTCATGTTAACTCCTAGTAAAAAACACAAGTTCTACTTAATTCATTGATTTGGTCGAAGTTTTCCATGATGCATGGCAGATCCAACGGTGTTCACATTAATCTGCCTGGGTCCCTGAATGCCATATAAGAAGCTTGTCAAGATTAATATTAATTTAACGACTTCCTACTTGGCATCAAGGGAGTCAAGCAGAACTAATATTCAGAGCATGTTTGATAAAAATTTTGATCATGGGGCAGAACAAGACACGACTGTAGTTCGATCCTGCATTGGAGAAAATCAATTTTTTAATTTTTTTTATAAAATAAATGAGTCTCGTAAAATGTATAGTTAAAATTAATAGTTAATTTTGACCTCAATTTTTAACATGGTATCAAGTGCACCAGTAATCCTGTAATTGATGATTTCCAGATCTTCAAGACTAATAAATTCTCCCTTTACTACATGATTTAATTTAATCCTTTTACTTACTACATCTCATTAGTAAATTAAAAAATATATTTAAATTAGCTTGTTCTAATAACTATTTACTAAATTAAATGCCCATTTTAACTAGCTATAAATGATAATTTTGTGCAAATAATTGGCTGAAAATGAGGTCAATCACGGAACAATCTTACTCTCGTCTCATATATTATTGTTACTCTTTTTTTTTTTTATATTATATTTGAAAATGAGGATTTGTTGCATCTGATGCATTAATGCACTTCATGCTTTATGTTGTTAAAAAAAAAAAAAAAATCAGGCTAGTTGGGCCGGGCTATATTGGCCCAATTTTATTTGGGTAAGGGCCAGCCCAACCCAACCCAAAAGGCCGGATTATATGGGACGCCCTGCGGGTTGAGCCGATTTTGCCACCTCTACCAACAACTATGAATAATTACTCCAATTAAGTAATATCACATAGGTTCGCTACCGGTAGTGAACGACTATGAATAACATACCTCTATTTTAACATTATCATTTTAGTATTTGGTAAATAAAATTAATTTATTGTTGTATATGTATACAATTAATAAAATAGACATTGAATATAATAATATTTTTTTGTATTATTATTATTATTATCATTTGTAGTATTGTAAAAAATATTTTTACTTTAATAATAGTATGTAATATTATCATATATTTTTTAAGACAATGTGTTCACTATAATTATTTTAAAATGAAAAAAATTATATATATAATATCTTAAAATTTATAAAATTACAAAATAAAAGTATAGTTCATATAGTTGAAAATGAATTAATTTTAATTAATTAGGGTTCAAATTAGTATGTCGACTATACATAATTCGAGAAACTAAAAACAGAATAAGAAAAACTACAATTTTGATGCTTCTCAAAATCTATTGTAAATATTCTTATGTTATTAATTTTTCTCAAGTTTACCAAATATAACTTCTGATTATTCTAAAATCAATCTCAAATGGGACCTAAATGTAGATCCTTGTAGACCTACGTTGGTGAAGATAAATAATCTTTTCTAAATTATTTAAAATCTCACGGTGTCACATACTTCATGTGACGATTCGCATGGATAGTTGGAGATGCCGACCTAATTGGAATGATACAATAGTAAAATCTTTTTAAATAAATATTCGATAAATTAATAATCTCATTTAAAAAATAATATTTTTCGATCCTCACTTGAATTCGTGTATTAAATTAATAATCTCGCTACATACATAAAATAAAATCTTTTAGTGTCTGTTACCACACGATTACAATATAGCCGCCACGTCAGCACAGGCCCCATCTAAGTCCAGTAAGAGCCCAGTTCGTAATCTATCAAGAACCCTATCTGGGCCCTGCTAGGGCCTTGGAAGGGCCCGTCACGCGCTTGGGCCTTCGGCAGCCAGAAATCCGCGAGTCATGTGGAGGGCCTCGGCGGCCGCATGTAGGGTCTCGTCAGGCCTCGCATCATTTGTAACCAGCGAGCAACTCGATATGTCGGGGCAATCAGAGAAGTAATTAAAGAAAGATTGCGTTGGATTGGGCGCACAAATCTCCACAAGGAAACACAATCATGATCTCCTAAAATCATGCAACGTGATAAACTCAAGGAAGGAAAGCAATCTCGGGTATCTTTATCACATAAGGAAGGAGGATCCGATTGGGGACCGAATTGATTTGTCTTCCAAATCAATTAGAATTCTTGCGCTATAAATACAACGTCTCCTGTTGTTCCAAGGTACGCACTTTTTATGCTTAAGAATCCCACCCTAAACTCTGCTCAAATCTCTACCTACTTGTCTCTCCCACACCCCTCTTTTGTTCCCGCCCCCGTGTATTTCTCATATACCGGTAGTTGATTTAATCGTCGGAGTGCCAACGATCGCCGGACCCTTTTTCTCCGGAGATCTTGGTGCCTAACGGTCGTCCTAGTGTGCAGGTAACATACGAGCTGGCAGAGGAGTGACTGGATATCTGTTGGCACGTGGACTGGTGCAGGTTCAGACGTCAACAGTGTCCATTGAAAATGTAAAATAATAATTGATTAAATACGTAAAATTTTATAATACATATTAAGAATTTTTTACTAGACAACTTCAAAAATTTTCTCAAAATATGCCTCTGAAGTTGTTTTTTTTTTTTTTTAATATTCATATTGAACTCATCCTCATCCTTGTTCTCAAATTATGCATATAGAAGAGGGATGCTCATTTTTTTTTATTTTTAATCACGACGATCTTCTAATCTCATCAATCAAAATAATTTTCTTGACTCTGTTCAAGTGAAACGCCATATAAGAACAAGATGTAGAATTAGTAATGATTTGGGATCAAAAATTGAATAAGTTGAATGTATAAATTTGAGTCGTGTCTATGAACAAACTTAGCCCTCTTCTTGTATAGGTATTCATAATTTTTTTATTTTAGTAAAACTAATAAAAAGAAATATATTTCCTACAAAACAAAAACAAAAAATCAATTACCTACTCAATATAAATAGAATATTACAAAAAAAAAATACAATGAATAATACTCAAATTGTCCCTAATCCATGTAATAAATATGAATATTATCAATAAGTTAATAAATTTTATTAATTAATAATATTATTATTAGATAAAACTGGCAAATGGGCTGTGTTGGCCCAGCCTGACCACATGAAACTGTAGTTTTGTATGGATCAGATATATATTAGCCCAGTCTTGCCTATTGGCCCAACTTTGTCTTAATTTTTTTTTTTAAATAAATTTTGTATACAATTTAATACATTACATTAAATATAATCTTAGATAAATTTAGACTATATATTTTGAGATTTTTAAAAAAATTAATTAAAAAAATTGGAGCTCTCATATATTATTCAATAGACAAACATCAATTTTCTCTTAAAATAATAATTTTTTTGTTAATTATAAACTATTTGTAGATATTAAAAAAAAATACAAACATTAAAAGCATGATAGTCTTATTGCTTTGAGATATAAGCATGTTTGGCTTAAATTAAAAAGTTTACTTATAAGTAAATTTAAAATAAATGATTTACTTGTCACACCAAATATATTTTGGATTGAAATTTAAATTAAACTAAAGTTTAATTAAATCTAAACAATTTTATGTTGGATCTTGAGATTTTTGGGCTAATGTTTATTGGTGACTTATGCTTAGATTATTTTAGATTGATATTATTTGAGTTATGTATTGGGGCTATTCACAAAATGAGTGATTAATGCTAAGGAGGAAAAAAAAAATTCAAAATAGGGCTAGTCCAACTAGTCTGGGCGTTAGATAGGCCAGGCCATATTGTCCCGATTTTATTTAGGCCAAGACCAACCTAACCCAAAAAATCGGATTACGCAGGCCAACCCGATTTTACCACTTATATTATTAGAGTTTAAATTGAACTAATTTTTTATTTCTCCAGCCTCCTTCCAATTTCCACTCCGCCATGAAAGTATGCAACGTGTGCTGCAAAATTCAACCACGTAGTGGCCCAACTTTATTTGGGCGAGGGCCAACCTAACCCAAAAAATTGGAAAATTGGATTATATCGCAGACCAGTCCGATTTTACCACCTATATTATTAGAGTTTAAATTGAACTAATTTTTTTTATTTCTCCAACCTCCTTCCAATTTCCACTCTGCCATGAAAGTATGCAACGTGTCTTGCAAAATTCAACCACGTACTGGCCCGACTTTATTTGGCGAGAACCAACCTAACCCAAAAAATTGGATTATATCGCAGGCCAGTCCGATTTTACCACCTCTAGTGTTTAAATTGAACTAATTTTTTATTTCTCCAGCCTCCTTCCAATTTCCACTCCGCCGTGAAAGTACGCAGCGTGTCCTGCGAAATTCAACCACGTAGCCCATGCGTCAGTTCCGTATTCATCCACGTATTTTTCCAATCTCCGTCGCAAACTTACCCTTCCACAATAAACTCTTCTGTGTTCTTCCATTTTCCTCGTCTCCACCACGTAACGTGCTCCATTGTACAACTTAGATTTTAATAGATTTCTTAATATTTATAAATTTTTATAAATTTCATTGAATTTAATAGAATTTGACATATTTGATAATATTTTAATAGATTTCTATATCATAGATTTTAATAGATTCTCATGAATTTCATTGAATTTGTGGTCTTTTTATTAAAAATTATATTTTCATCTCCTCAACCGTGTCAACTGTAAATTTTGAAAAAATTTTAAAATTTCATCATAACATTTCAAGTCTATTTTTTTTAAAACTAAATTATGTCTTGACGAGAAACTTGCTCTAAAATTAATGTTGACAAGTAAACTCACCATAAAAGCACAATTTATTTATTTATTTTTAAATAGACTAATAGCAAAAAAAAGAAAAAGACAAATAATTCATGATATATTGATACATATAATTTACATTTTAAATATTAAAAATGAGTATCGAAACGTTTTAACTTTTAAAGAATTTTAAATTATAGAGGTTAATAGAGTTCGTATTTGTGATTTTTTTTAACCATAACAACTCATTGTGTATAAACGGATTATTATTTTTTTTTTAAAAAAAGCTAAGAAAATAGTATAATGTCTGATTATATCACTAAAAAAAATAACATTGTGATTAAAAAATAAAATTCATAACATTATCGTACGTTAAAAGAAATTCCTAACTTTATCATTTTAAACAAAAAATTCATGAAATTGGAAATATGGGCATCGTTTTGAGAAAAACGGAATAAAAACGTAAATAATTACAAATTGGTATAAAAGAGTTTCAGTAAAATTTTATATGAAAGATGAGAGGTTTGTGAGAGAAAGAAAGACAAAAAGTCAATTGATATAAAATAGTTTCAGTAAAATCGTATCTGAAAAGTGAGATGTTAGAGAGAGAGATCAATTGAAAATTTGAGATTTAGAACAAGAATTTTTAGTAGTTATAATTATAGTTCCAAATGTATTGAAATTTGTCAAAATCTATTAATTAATAAAATTTTTAGAAATTCACTAGTTATTTCACCTAGATTTCTAAAGAATCTATTTAAATTTGAGTTGGAGACACTCAAATTTCAATGAATTCTATTAAAAATTTGACTTAAGAACACATAAATTTATGTGAATTTTTTAAATTCATTCAAATATATGGCTTGAGGAGCACCTAATTTTTAATCATCATCAGCAGAAGAATTATCATATTGTAAATTAACCATGGCCTTCTCATCAAACTCCGCCGCCGATCACCAGCAGCAGCAAGAACTAGCAGAAAATCAGTTCACAATCTCAAACATAAAGCTACAACGCTTAGCCCACTTGACAGACTACCTCCCGGACCTCCAAATTCACTCAAACCCACTAGATCAGAACCAATTTTTTCACCCTGTTTCGGAATTCTACATCACCCCCTCCGATTTTATCCTACGTCACATCCTCCACGACCTCTCGGGAGCCTTCCCTTCTCCTGGACCCTACCTGGAGTACCACCGGGCCGGGCCACGCAAGCAAATATATTTCGATTCATGTCTCGTGCGAGCTGCCATTGTCACGTGCGGCGGGCTATGCCCCGGGATGAATACAGTGATCAGGGAGTTGGTGGTGGGGTTGTGGGACCTCTACGGGGTGCGTGAAATTTTCGGTATAAGAGCTGGTTACCGGGGGTTTTACTCAAGTGAGCCAGTGCCTTTAAATCCTAAGATGGTTCATGGATGGCATAGAAAGGGTGGCACCGTGCTGGAGACTTCTAGGGGTGGGTTTGATCTTCACAAGATAGTCAATGCAATTCAGGATCGTGGGTTTAACCAGGTTTCAGCTTTTAATTTCATTTCATTTTATGAGTTCTCTAGTATTTTTTATTTATTTATTTTGAGTTTCTTGGTGTTCTGAATTTGGCATTCATGTCTGACATTTATTAAAATAGATATTCTAAGTGAAAAATTATGGACCTTGAACATAGGAACAATAAGTTGGGAATTGTGACTAATTTCTTTATTGCCTACAAGATCTTTATTCAAAGAAAATTAATGTAACAGAAAAATATAAAAAGATATAGAGATTTACGGTGTCAACTTTCATTATATGAAAAATTGTTACAATTATATTTATTTCATACCAAAATCCCAAAGTATCTCAAGAAAAATAATATCATGAGCTTTACTATACCCACCCATTTCTATTTTTTGTACAACCCAAAAAGAGAACAAGAAAAACAACTAGGATGCTAGACTTACAATTTTTCTCTCAGAAAATTCTCAGGTCACCTCTACAAAAGAGAATAAACTACGTTAATTTATAATTAACAAATGACCTAATTTTCTTACAAGTTTAAACTACCAAGGAGTCTAAGATTTGGAAACTTGTTCAATTTTAGTTGACTTGGATATCTTCAAAGTTTCGACTATTAAAGTGTCCAAGATTAGAAAATTTGTAATTTTAGTCATCTTAGATGTCTCCCCTTTCAACAATTGATACATCTTTTGATTTTGGCAAGTTTTGAGAAAATATCTCAACAATCTCCACCTTGACGAAAAATGAGTCAAAATTCAATCATCTCTTCTGTAGCCCTTTCTCAAAACAGAGAATTAACGAATTCTAAGAATTTCATCGGCTCATGTCGTAAATTTGCTGAAATATTATGGTGCAACTTCCTTGCTTGACTTACTTGGAAGTTCATCAGCCATCGACATCAATTTCACCACACACATTGCATTGATACCAAGTCAATGCCCGTGTACAAACATGTGGACCCGATAGTAGTAACACATTCTCTATCATGACAACTAGCGCATGCTATGAGGATGTAAATATTTACTCAAGCAACATCATCGTCTCCCATAAAGAGAGACATATTGTCCGTATTTGATGTCGAGCAGTTAGCTGAGCCTGCTTTACCTTTTGGACAATTTTTTTTCACGTAATCAGGTTGTCCACAATTCTAACAAGATACTTTTTTTTTCATGTAATTATTCTTCTTCTATTTTTTAGTAACAAGTAATGAGTTTTCAGATGAAAAATTACTTCCACCACTCAACCTTCTTTTTTTAGAAATTAATTTACTTGTAACTTCTTCAAAACTCACAGTTTCTTTTCCATACATCGAAATTGGTTTGATGTGTTCATAGGAAGATGGAAGAGACCAGATGAGTCTTAACGCTTTGTTCTCATCATCAAGTTTAACTCTAATAGCCTCCAGTTCAGAAACGATCCCGTTGAGAACACTCAGATCGTCTGAAATTTTTGTACCTGCATTCATTTGCAGAAAAAACTGTTCTTTCAAGTACAACCAATTTGAAAGACTATTTGTTTGATACAACTGTTCAAGTTTTTCTCAAAGTTCCTTTGTAGCAGATATTCCATGAATATTTGCAAGAACATTTTTGGCTAAATATAGACGGATCGTACTTGCTGATTTCCAATTCAAATATTCCCAAACCTCATCACTCATACTAGATTTTTCAGTATTTTTGTCAGAAACAGGGGTTGGTTTCCCTTTCAAAGCCTTGTGCAGTCCAGATTGAATCAAAACATCATTGACTTGTATTTGTCACAAGATAAAATTGATTCTGCCATCAAATTTTTCCACGTCATATTTGATAGACATATTTTCTTTGTGCGCCAATACTCTAAACGACTTGACGCTCTGATATCATTGTTGGGAATTGAGACAAATTTCTTTATTACCCACAAGATCTTTATTCAGAAAAAATTAACGAAACAGAAAAATATAAAAAGATAGAGAGATTTACGGACTGTCAAAGCTTTCACATTATGAAAAATTGTTACAATCATATAGATTTTATCTACCCAAATCTCAAAGTATCTCAAGAAAAATAATATTCTAAGCTTTATCACACATGTTGTGCGATTATAGTTCCGCAAGTGTACGGTTCGTTAACAAGTAATAAAGTGATGTGTAGAGTATCGAACCCACGAGAACTAGATATTAATTCAACTTATTAAATTATAATTCAAATTCTAACAATTAAGAAAAACACAGATTTGATTTTGATGTGTGATTCTAAACTAATTTAACTATTTTAATTAAGTTGAAAATAACAATAAGCAACTTTGAATGATGAGAACGAATTCGAATTTTACCAACATTAGGATTCACAAATTCACCTACACGCTTTATAATCAATTATCCGTTAATCGTTTTTTAGCTCTTAATTATCTTGGATTGAAAATCGACATTCCTAAAATAATCAAAAGCTTCTCTCGATGGTCATTTAATTCTATATGTTATGCGAACATAATTATCTCTAATTAAGCTTCGAACATCAACATATGCATTAAAATCTCAAAAACACTTAAATGGATTTCATAAAGCATAATAGTAATCTCTATTTATTATTGGATCCTATGTTATTCAATACCACGTGCTTAATCTATATTGAATTTCTCAACTTCAATATAGATCACAATATATTCTAATGGTGATCAAGCATTAAAATAATGAGAATAATGAATAAGGAATAATCAACATAAAAGCAATTAATTACTAAAAAGGAAAAACTTTTAATTAATTAAAAATGCGAGATTTCATCGTTCATCTTAGAAAGAGTAAATTTAGCCGGACATGATTTTGTCAATTATTACAATAATTGAGTTCATCATGATTCGGAGAAAGAAAAACAAAAAGTAAATAAAACGCGTGATCCCGGCTCAAAATCTTCAATCTCGTGCTTTGATCTTCGATTTTTCATTTGTATCTTCTTTCTCAAAATTCGTCTCCCACGATATGTCTATTATTTTGCTTTTATACTCGTCTCCCAACTCTTCAAAACGTGGCCTAGGTGGTTGAATTAATTTGGACTTGGTAGAATTCTAATCCAACCAGGAATCTGCCAAATTGCTGCTGCGGGAAGCCATGCGATCGCATGGTTGATGCAAATTCAGTTCTGCAGTAATTCTGGCCCTCTTGCGATCGCACCAAATGTTAACTATGCGATCGTATGGTTAACTTTGATGCTTAATTTGAATTTCCCTCTTTGATATTTGCACGCCAAGTCTCTCATGTCTCTTGTCTATTCAATTAAATTCTCTTTTCTTTTATTTGCTTTCTTTTCGTCAGATTGACACTTGAATTTGAATATTTCCTAAAATAATAAGAAAACAACCTCCATTAAACCGAAAATAACTTAAAGTACTCATAATCGTCCCTTTTTATGAGCTCGGATACGTACAAAATTGTACTTATTAAATACCCCCAAATATGAACTTTTATTCGTCCTCGAATAAACTAGCTAAAAAACAATCATGCACATACTAATAAAAATAGTCATAATATAAATAGTTTGTCGTTCTTGCTTCAGTTTTTGTAAAAAGAGAAACTTATAATTCATGACGAGTGTTCAGGTAATACAGTTGTAAACGTGATTCTACTTAAACCATACTTAAGATGAGTGTGAGTATAGTTAATCCAATCCCTGCAAGTTCTATGGTGGTGATAGCCCAATCACTTGGTTAATCTTTTCATTTCCCTCTCGTAAGGTACACTTCTCCCAAAATGATGTTCTCTTTCAATTCTTGAGATTTTTGGATCTAAGGTTATGGTTCACATTCTTTTCTTGCTCGAGGCTGGTTGAGAAAGCTGATGATCGTGACATCTAGGTTTATGAAGATTCTCCAATTTCTGAGCACTCTCGACCAGAAAGATTCTACTAAGTAAGTCAAACCCATTAGTTATCTAATCCCAAATTTACTTCGCAAAGGATTTTTTTTACTAGACAGAAATAAAAATTAAATTTAAATAAATAAATAATTTTTTTTTAATATATAAATCTTATGTGCAAAACTCAATCCATTAAGCTTTCTAAATGACTCATGTAACGAGTTTGAGGTCGATGACTCCCAAGTTTTTAGAACTTTAGGGTATCGGGTTTTGAGAAACCCCTACGGGCCTTTTCACTCAAGTTAAATAGGCTACGAAAAAAGTTATAAGATATTAATAAGGTGCAAAACTCAGTCCATTAAGCTTTCTAAATGACTCATGTAACGAGCTTGAGGTCGATGACTCCCAGGTCTTTCGAACCTTAGGGCACCGAGTTTTGAGAAACCCCTACGGGCCTTTCCACTCAAGTCAATTAAGCTACGAAAAGAGTAAGCACTAATAACAAAAATTTTGTTCCTTACGTGCAATAAGTTCATGTTAGGGGACTAGATTCCTAACATTCGATTAATACCTAGTTTTCTCCAACTGGTCTGCAGTGTTCCACACAATTTTTTCAACATACACGGAATCAATCATAATCTAGATAGCCATCATCACAGCTTATTTACTTACAATTACTCACTCTATTGGTTACTTAGTTGAGATATAGATGATTCTAAGGTTTAGAGAAGGGTATTCTATTGTTTTCAACCTAAGTGCACCAACATAGCTACAAATCGTCGTAACTGGCCGACACAACACGATATCAGATATGATAAAGTGGCCTCACATTTAAATAAAAATATACTCTGATCACAAGTCATGATTTAAATCTAAAATTGAATAAAAAGTTACATCATTAGCCGGCAAGGCTATTTATATCACATAAACATGCAAACAAATAAATTTTTTTTTTAAACAGAAATTAAAAATCAAAAAGCAATCAAGAGTGAATTTCAAATTTTCATCACTCCCAAACTTAAAGCGTACATTGTCCTCAATGTAATGCAAAAGAAATAAACACATAAAAATTTAGAAACTTTCCGTAAGTGGGTCTGATGGTGCTGGTAGCAGTAGTGTGAAAGGATCAATTGGTGGAGGTGCTGGCATGGGTGTCGGGCGGCAAATTTAGTCATGGATGTCATCAAGCTTGCCCGCACATCTGTCTAGCCGCCTTTTTAACTGGTCGCAGTCGGATCGAATCCAGCTCTACTCCAGTTTAGTCCGCTATTGACTAGTCTCGATACCCATCTGAGTGTGTCGAACTGCATCAACTCGTGATCGTAGCGTCGTCAACTTCTGATGCACCGTACGCAACTTAGTCCGCGTAGCGACAATGAGCCTGGTCTGCTCAGCTTGACCCTCCAGTAGGCAATGTAGCATGGATGCAATGTCTTCAGGAAGTGCGGCATGCTGAGGTGCGTCTGGTTGGTCTTCTGGAGGCTGCTCGTCTGCGGCTGGGGCTGCCCCCACAGCGCATGCAGTATGCCTTCTCGCATTTTTCAAGGGAAAGCAGTAGATAGGTCCCTTTGCCTTCAATACCAGCTCTGCTGGTGAGATCTAGACCCCCGCTGCCTCGCAGATGTCACTGATCAGAGTTGGGAAGATGGTCGTGTGCCTCTTGTCTGTCTGGAAGCCCAACATGCTGATCAGGGTGTAAATATAATTCTCCAAGTCCATCTTCCTCCCGTGAGCGAGATGGTATAATAGTTGAGCCTTAGCATCATTGATAGTAGTACGATGCTTGGTCGGATTGATGTTGTGGCTCAAAAACACATTCAGAATGAGAAGGGAGTATGTCAGCTTGCTGTGCTCGAAGTCCTTCCTGGGTAGTGGCCATGCATCATCTCGGCCATATAGAAACCGAGCCACCTCACCCATATCCTGAATAGAGGACAGAGGGTGAATATCTTCAGTGGTTATACCATAGAAGTCGTTGATGACCATAGGGGTAAACATGAACCATGTACCCCGCACCCAAGTCTATCCATAGTGTTCCGTTCCTTGAATGTCGATCTCTTGGTTGAAGTTGGTGTAGAATTCATGGACGAGCTGGGAGTAAATTTTGTGAGGTGTATCAGCTACCTTGGACCACCCGCATACATCAATGAGGTTATAGAGCTCGGAGTGAGGAAAGTCGTCCAATTGTATTTTCCGCTCTCCCCATATGGTCCATTGGCTAATGAACTTGGTGAATCTTTCTTCGTGCTCCTTGGAAAGACTAGTTAAAAACACGTGCGTTGCACGTGATTTTTGTAATAAATTTGTTAATATTATTATTGAAAAAATAGTATCATGTGTTCATGCAATAAAACTTTTCCTTCCAAATGCATATATATCTTGGTCTTGTAAATTGAAACAAAATAGAATGTCAACTTAGCCAATACGTTATTTTTATTAATTTACATTAGTAAAAATAGTACGAGTGGTCTGGAAATAAAGACAACTGATTCAAATATTGGACATAAGAATGAAGCCGGCTATGGTGGTGATGGGTCTCAAAGTCTTTAAATAATACTTGATTATGGAATTTTTAGCAGACTCCACTCCATTGTATATATGCTTGATTTTCGAATTCTTGAAGATATTATTACTTCAAAGTATTTTATGAGATATTTTTATTTTTCTACCTTTATTTATTCATTTTGCAAAATGATACGACACTAAATTAAATATTTGATATGTCACTACTCATCACCTTTAAGGTATTAAGAAGCAAAAAAAAAATTCAAAAACAAATGTACGAAAGTTGACGCAAAAGTCACGTATTGGATTAAGAAACACTGCAATCAAAGTTTTAAAATTCTACCCTTTTTCCTCAGATTGAAATTCCCAATTTTCATTCTCTATTTCTGTAGAAACACTGAAATTAATGTTTTAAAATTCTACCTTTTTTTCTTAGACTGAAATTCCCAAAAAAAGTTCATTTTTCATTTTTTATTTCTGTAAATAGAGATACGAGCTTCTACACATACATACAATAAGAAGAAGAAAGAACTTAAATTAAGGTTATCGAAACGACGTCGGATCTTCGCCAATGGTGGAGTTCTTGATGCTTCCAGGTATGACAGACGAGATTTGAATATGTTGTCAAATCCAAATATTGTGTTATATAGTTTAATAATGGTGGGAGGACAAAGAGTTTTGCATTTTTTAATATGGGAGGAAAAATTATTATAGAATAATTATACATAAATGAGACTGTGTTATATAATTTATTAATGGTGGGATGAGAAATATTTTTGAATTTTTGAATATGGAGGGTAAAATATTATAAGACTGTTGTATATTAATGAGATTGTGTTATATAATTTAATAATAGTGGGACGAGAAATGTCTTTTAACCTCCAAATTCATAAATCCCATTTTTTAAATTCTAAATACATATTTATGAATTTCATAATCATCGTATGACCAATTGTATTTTGAAGTTAAAAAAATGAAGATAAGTTACCCAAAACCCCATTCATTATTTTATTTAATGGTGGAAGATGAAAGGTTTTTGAATTTTTTTAATTTAATATGGGAATGTAAAATAGTCCAAGGATGTAATATAGGAGGTAAAATAGTCTCATTTTTGTGATCCTAAATACATATTTAGGAATTATATAATCATCATATATATGATCCTTTGTATTTTGCAATTAAAAAAATTGAAGATAAGTTGTCCAAAGGCCCCCAAAAACCCCTTATTTTGTTCAATAATGGTAGAATATGAAAGGTTTTTGGAATCATCATATGATCCTTTGTATTCTGCAGCAAAAAAAGAAAGAAAAAACTGAAGATAAATTATTCAAATGTCCCAAATAACTCCTTATTTTGTTTAATAATGGTGGGAGATGAAAGTGTTTTGGATTTTTTAATTTAATGTAGGAGGATAAAATAGTTCGGAAGATGAAATGGCTTTGGATTTTTTTTTTTAATTTAATGTATGAGGGTAAAATGAAGTCTAAAGATGTAATATAGAAGGATAAAATAGTCCAAAATTATTTTCTGGATAAAATAGTCTAGGAGATGAAAGGGTTTTGTATATTTTTATTTAATGTAGGAGGGTAAAATAGTCCAAAATTGTTTTTCTCTTTTAGGGGCGGGTAAAATAATTAGAGAGATGAAAGAATTTTAGATTTTTAAATTTAATGTATGAGGATAAAATAGTCTAAAGATGTAATATAGGAGGATAAAATAGTCCACAATTGTTTCACCCTTTTTAGGGCGTTTTAGAATTAGTATAAATATAAATATAGATAATTTAATGTAGAATGGTAAAATAGTCAAAAAAAACGTAATATAAAAGGGTAAAATAGTCCAAAATTGTTTCATATTTTTAGAGTTTTTTAGAATTACCAGTTAAGAATACGTGTGTTGCACGTGATTTTGTAATAATATTATGATTTTTTATTTTTAAATTATCGATGAATATAACACTTAAATGAAACTCATTTTCAATCATAAGTTCATCAATGATTATGACCAACTAAGGAATTATATTCAAACTTCTTGGTAAAACACGTGGTTCATTAAAAAATACATGGTCTACGTGAATATTAAGTTTGAAAGATTATTGATACTCTTTTAATTATATTTTAAAGCACATATCTAATGGCATATCAGAAAATGTAACTTTCTTTTATGAAAATTAGTATCAAATTCTAAAATATATGAAAATAGTTGATATAAGTACAACACAATTTTTCATTGATTTTCTATATTTATATCATTATAAAAAGCACACGAAAACAAAATATTTAGCCTTTTAAGGTAATTATTTATCAGAAAAAAGAATCTAAAAATTCTTTGACATAAGATAAAGAAGAATTTTCTATTGCAATATCCATTCAGTTTTAATGCACCCATAAATTAAGGGGTTTTTTTTTCTCTTCATGCATTCTTTCCCGTAATTCTATCTGAAATATTATTAAATTTCAAGAAAATTCAAAACAACCAGATATTTGGACAATGAAAACTCATCACATAAAACCACTTATTATGCGAGATTTACCTCCACCTTATACATAACATGACTCACTTTATCCAAATTATGTCTTCCTCAGTTGAGTGCTTGAAAAAGTTAGAATAAAACCAATTCTCCTTATTCTAACTCGTTCTTCCACAATAAATATATGTTTAATTGCTTACAAAATGACATAAAATATCATTCGAGCTTAAATCCCTTTGTTATCAAGACTACCATAATAATTAACATTTTTATAGCGAACAAATATTCTAAATCAAGAAAAAAAGATATAGAAATCAAAATTTAAAATCAATTTTACCATCATATATATTCTTAAAATTAGTGAATCATTCATGGAAAATTAACACATCCATTATTACCACATTACTATCAAACTAATTATCAAAGATTAAAAATTGTTATTGCGAGGAAAAAATATTCTTGGCATAATAAAAAACAAAGACGAATAACAAAGGAAGAAAATATGAATCGATAATAAGAAAGTCGAAATGCAAAGCCAAATTCATCTTGTTTTGTTATGTTGATGAAAGAATTTACTTAAATTCTCGTGCATAATAAGATTGACTATTTGATTGTTTACAATTAAAGATAATAATTTAAATATATTAAAAATTTTATTAGTATATTTTTATTTATTTTCATTAATTACAATATATAATGGAATTTAAAGAGACAAATCACTTTTAATGATCAAAATACAATATTTATATAGTATTAAATAGTTTAAATTAAAGTCAAAATAAATTATATTAATTGAAAAATAATTTTAGGAATTATAAGTTATTTGAAGGGCAATATCGTCCAAAAATGTTTCTCCCTTTAAGGGACTTTTAGAATTAGTATAGATAATGGCGGGAATCGGTGGTTTCTACCTGTGCTCTTTTCGACGTGATGCCGGTTGCCTTTTTCTTTCCTTTTTCGACGGTAGTTGGGGGTCGTTTTGGAGCCATAATTTGTAAATAGAACAAAAATAAGTTAGATACGAAAAATAACATACATGGTGTAAGACTTACCCCCAAACTATTTTAAATCTTAGGTAAAATTTTTTGAAAAAATGTGTTTGACTAAGCTACTTCGTGCTCCGAGAAATCTACCTAAGAATTTGCAAAATTGAAACGGAAGAGGGTGGCATGAAAGTGCATGCTTTGGTCTACCACATATTCAAATTTCATAGCATTTTGATCCATTTGGGCCAAACGGATAGGGGACGAATGTGCTAACGGAGGCAGGCTGCTGTGGCCTGCCTATAGGCTGCCATGGCAGGTAGCAAGCATTATGATCATGGTCGGAATTATCTCGTGATAAAAATGTGCCCAAGCCGAGGTGAATGCTCTTAGACGATGACATTAGTTCAATAAACTAACATAAGGTCTGTTTTCTGGCACAAAAATTGGATGGGACAATTCATCAAACACCTTGTATGCATTGAGTTATCTTCAAGGGTTTGAATAAATTGTGGGATTCATCAAAACCAAAATTTTTCCACAACCTAATCAACTAAACCCAATCCAATTCATGTTTCCCTTTCAATTCAATCCTAATCTAAACAAACTTCACTCCATATTGATCAAAATGCAAAATTTATGCACATGAAAGTGAAAAATCCGAAAATACCATATAAAAATTTGAACTTACCCTTGAATTCGTGGATTTGGATGTTCACTGAAGCTTGATTGTGTGTAATTGGAAGCCCAAAGTGCTTGTGTGGGGTTTGGAGATCAAGGATTGAAGAGAGATCGTTTGAAGTTTGAAATTTTATGTTAACTTGAAAATGAGCCAAGTCCTCGGTTTTGTAAACTGCTGGTATTCCTTGTGATCGCAAGGAATTATATTCCTGCGATCACAGGGATGCCAATTTCTGGGCAGAACGTTTTCTGTCCAGTCCATACGATCGCAGTGTAGAATTCCATGCGATCGCATAGGGAATGCCGTGCAAATTTTTTTTTTTTTTTTTGATAATTTTAAATATAACTTTAAAATCATTGAAAACGCGTTTATGCAAGATGATGATGTATGCCTCTTTTCCTAAGATAAGAAATAATAACCTATTTAAAATCCTAAAAATTTAAAACGTGCGAAAACATGAATCAACTCCTAAAACTAAAATAATACTGAAAATTTAAATAAAATGGAGAAAAATAGGTTGCCTCCCATTGAGCGCTTGTTTAAAGTATTTAGCTCGACTTTGTCGTGGTGATCGTTCAAGACACTTTGAATAGATCTTTGGAAAACTTAATTTGCCTAGCTCGATTTTCTTTGCAACAATTTTTGTTCACCTTCCAGAATTTGATTTTTTCCTTATCATATTGTTAGGACTCTATTTTGCCACCCTACTCTAACTCAACTATGAAGATTTCAGCTTCTTCATCAGCTTTGATAGTAGAAGATAGATGAAACTTCTCTTTCTTCACATACTCTTTTTCTCTAATTGGTTCATCCTGATGTTGGGTGACAGCTTTATCATCTAAATTCTCGGCCTTCTGGTTAATAACATCAATCTAGAAACAAGAATCTGAAGAGCTTGGAAATTTAGTTGCTTTAAACACCTCAAATGTGACATCTTTATCGTTTAACCTCAGCTTTAGATGTCCTTTTTGCACATCAATCAATGCCTGACCAATAGCTAAGAAAGGTCGACCCAAAATAAGTGGTACATGAGTCTTCACACATATCCAGAATAATGAAAGCAAGGAATATGAATTTGTCCACTTTTACTAATATGTCTTCAATGATCCCTCTTGGATGTTTGATGGACCTATCTGCAAGCTTCAATGATACTGTTGTTGGCTTTGCTTCTCCCAAATCGAGCTGTTTAAAAATAGAATAAGACATTAAATTCACATTAGCATCCAAATCACATAGAGCTTTGTCAAACAATAAACTACCAATAGTGCAAATAATAGTAAAACTCTCTGGATCTTTTAATTTCAGCGGTAGCTTGTTTTGCAATATAGCACTGCATTCCTCGGTGAGCATGACTGTTTCGTGCTCTTTTAACTTCCTTTTGTTTGCAAGAATTTCTTTCATAAATTTTGCATAGCTTGGCATTTGAGCTAAAGCGTCGGCAAAAGGTATGTTGATATGGAGTTTCTTGAATACATCGAAAAATTTCTTGAATTGCTGGTCTAGCTTATGTTTTTGCTGTCTTTTCTTTTCTCAGTTTTCACGTTGTCGTCGGTGAAAGTTCCGTTCAATTTCTGGGTTTAAATCAAATAGATCAAGATCTTTTGTATGGGGCATGTACACTTAACACCTGAAATTTTAGAAAATATATACAATTCAGCAGTATCACGAATAACTAGAAATATAAATAAAAATAAAAAGAAAAAGAAAAATTAATAATACTAAAAAAAATTGTTAAAACTAAATTATCAATTAACGTAGTAATTAATAAAACTAGTCCCCGACAACGACGCCAAAAACTTGTTGTGCAATTATAATCCCGCAAGTGTATAGTTTCTTTAACAAATAATAAAGTGATGTGTAGAGTGTCGAATCTACGAGGACTATATATTAATTTAATCGATTAAATTATAATTCAAATTCTAACAATTAAGAAAAACACAGATTTGATTTTGACGTGTGATTTTAAACTAATTTAACTATTTTAATTAAATTGAAAATAATAATAAGCAACTTTGAATGATGAGAACGAATTCGAATTTTACCAACACTAGGATTCACAAATCCACCTACACGCTTTATAATCAATTATCCGTTAATCGCTTTTTAGCTCTTAATTATCTTGGATTGAAAATTGACATTCTTAAAATAATCAAAAACCTCTCTCGATGGTCAATCAATCCTATACGTTATGCGAACTTAATTATCTCTAATTAAGTTTCGAACATCAACATACATTAAAATTTCAAGAACACCTAAATAGATTTCATAAAGTATAATAGTAATCTCTATCTATTATTGGACCCTATGTTATTCAATACCACGTGCTTAATCTATATTGAATCTCTCGACTTCAATACAGATCACAATATATTTTAATGGTGATCAAGCATTAAAATAATAAGAATAATGAATAAGGAATAATCAACCCAAAAGCAATTAATTATTAAAAAGGAAAAATTTTTAATTAATTAAAAATATGAAGTTTCATCGTTCATCCTAGAAAGAGTAAATTTAGTCGGACATGATTTTGTCAATTATTACAATAATTGAGTTCATCATGATCTGGAGAAAGAAAAATAAAAAGTAAATAAAACCCGTGATCTTAGCTCAAAATCTTCAATCCCGTGCCTTGATCTTCCATTCTTCGTTTTTATCTTCTTTCTCAAAATTCGTCTCTCGCGATATGTCTATTATTTTGCTTTTATACTCGTCTCCCAACTCTTCAAAACGTGGCCTAGGTGGTTGAATTAATTTGAATTTGGTAAAATTCTAATCCAATCAGGAATCTGCCAAATTGCTGCAGCGGAAAGCCATGCGATCGCTTGGTTAACAACCTTGCGATTGCATGGTTGATGCAAATTCAGTTCTGCAGTAATTTTGGCCCTCTTGCGATCACACCAAATGTTAACCATGCGACTTTGATGCTTAATTTGAATTTCCCTCTTTGATATTTGCACGCCAAGTCCCTCATGCACGCCAAATCCTCTTTTCTTCTGTTTGCTCTATTTTCGTCAGATTGACACTTGAATTTGAATATTTTCTAAAATAATAAGAAAACAACTCGCTATAAAACCAAAAATAACTTAAAGTACTCATAATCGTCCCTTTTTGTGAGCTTGGATACGTACAAAATTGTACTTATCAACACCCACCAATTTCTACTCTTTGTATAACCCACAAAGAGAACAAGAAAAATAACTTAGATGTTAGACTTACAATTTTTCTCTCAGAAGACCCTTAGATCACCACTAAAAAAGATAATAAACCATGTTAATTTATAGTTAACGAATGACCTAATTTTCTTACAAGTTTAAACTACCAAGGAGTCCAAGATTTGGAAACTTGTTCAATTTTAGTTGACTTAGATGTCTTCCAAATTTCGACTACCAAAGTGTCTAAGATTAGGAAACTTGTAATTTTAGTCGACTTAGATGTCTTCCCTTTCAACAATTGATGCATCTTTTGATTTTGGCAAATTTTGAGAAAATATCCCAACACAATATGAATTGGTAATATTCGAGGACTTTGATATAGATTCAATGCTTCTTTTGGGACGGAGTATGCTCCGTTTCAGTAATAAAATTTCTGAAGAGCATGGAATGTAATGGACAGTGGCCCTTTTGATTTTATTAGGCACTAGTGGTTGAGCATTATTGAAATTCGGCATAGTTCATACCAATGAAGTTCTGCATAGAGAGCTGTCTTGATCGCCATCTAGGCATTTTAAGGTAGATTTGTTGAATCTTGACCGGTTTTTATTTATTGAGTATGAAACTGTGAACATCAGGATTGAGGTTCAATGCAGTCTGAAGCACTTCTAGAAATGTTTAGTTCGTTAAATTATTTAGCTTTTCAGTATGTGCATGGAATCAGCTGAAAAATCTGAAGTTAAAACAGGAAAAACTTCTTGTAACGACACTTTAAGGAATAAGTTATTTTTCAATGTTGACGCGTATTCTTTTGAATGGTAATGCGTCACAACTCGATGGATAGAAATTATTAGTTGCTCAAGTTTCAGTTGATCGAAGTAGTCCAATAGCAACTGTCCAATGTTAAGAAGTAATGAGAACTTGTAAGTTTGCTGGAATCCAAGACTTGTTGCATTTCCGAAGTAACAGCCTAAAAACTTGAGTATCCATTTTGCTACCTAGTTTCTTCTTTTTCTCATCATTATAACATGTAAACAGGTATACATCATTGGCGGAGATGGCACGATGCGCGGTATGGTGGAGATATTTAATGAAATCAAACACCGGAAATTGAAAGTTGCGGTAGCTGGAATTCCTAAAACCGTGGACAACGATGTTGGAATCATAGACAGATCATTTGGATTCCAAACAGCAGTTGAGATGGCTCAGCAGGCCATCAGTGCGGCTCATATTGAGGCAGAGAGTGCGGTCAATGGCATAGGATTGGTGAAACTCATGGGTCGTAGCACTGGACATATTACCCTCCATGCGACCTTGAGCAGCCGGGATGTTGATTGCTGTTTAATTCCGGAGAATGAGTTCTACTTGGAAGGGAAGGGAGGGCTTTTCGAGTTTCTTGACAGTCGGCTGAAAGATAATGGCCATGCAGTGGTGGTGGTTGCTGAAGGTGCTGGACAAAATATCATACCTAGGACTGAATCCCATGTACAAGAAAAAGATGAATCCGGCAATCCAGTTTTCCTGGATGTTGGTAACTGGTTGAAATCCGAGCTTAAGAAATGGTGGGATAGAGATCATCCCAAAGACTTGTTCACAGTGAAATACATAGATCCTACGTATATGATACGTGCAGTGCCTGCAAATGCTACTGATAATTTATACTGCACCCTTGTGGCTCACTCGGCAATTCATGGAGCAATGGCTGGCTACACGGGATTCGTCAGTGGTCCGATTAATGGAAACTATGCATACATCCCGGTGGAGGAAGTGGCTCAGGTGAAGAATCCTGTGAACACGAGAGATCACAAGTGGGCATGGGTCAGATCCATTACCAATCAACCTGATTTTGGGTGAAGCTAAGAACTTATCCTCTTTAATGGTGTCCTTGGTTGAATGTATCCACAGGCCTTCTTCAATTGCTGACAAAAACTAGGCTTGCAAATGTTATAAATGAACAATACCTGCTAAAATAACACATCTTGTAATAATGTAAGCTGTTTCTAGGTTGTTCTGCAGTTAATTATTTGATAATAATTGGACCATCTGTGGTTTATGAGATCCTTTGATGATAAGCAATGTAGTGACGATCATATGCACAAGGCAAAAATAAGATTGGATTTTGTACAAACTAAAATTATTCTACACAAAAGGCAACCTTATCACACACAGGTGACCAAAAAGCAAGTCCGAGAAAAGGTCTCTTTAGGTAAAAGACACTTGGAACAAATTTGTTGTGCGCCAACCTTTCGACTAAGTGATGCGAAATTTCATAATATTTTACTGTGGTTATTGGAGTATCCGATGCCTTGACTATATTGTTCTAAAACCATGTTTATCTCTTAAGTTACGATGGTGGTGGGTTTGGCGTGTTGGATAGAATCGAACAACACGAATTGATATGAGATTTGCTATTGAGGCGTACGTGTGATTTAAGAGTGTTTATAAATATTTATAAATTAGTTAAATATTATTTTGATTTATATATTAATTTCAATTTATTTTTAATTTATATATTTTGTGATATTTATTATTTATAATTTACAAAAATATTTACTAAACAAACGTTCTACTGTATCTAACTATTTTTTTAAATTTTGTTTTCAGGTTAATTTTTTAAAAATAACAAAAAGATCGTAAAATATAAAAAAAGCTGCCGTCTTATCTTCTCATATATAAAAACCCAACCGACCTTTTTCTTGGCAAAGTTTCCAATTTTCAGACAGTAGCCGTTTTTCTTTTCGGTATTTGCGACATTCTCCAAACTGTAAATCAAACTTTTAAGATATTAATAATTTAATAGATGAGATACTAAACAAAATCTTTACACTATTTCATCCCTGTTCTCCCGGAATCCCTCCGTTCCACCGCCTTCAAGAGCAACAAAGTGCTAATAAATTCAAGAAAAGGTGCATGATTGAATGCATGATCATTGTAGGGTTGTCCAAGATTTCTTGGAATAAAAAGTAAAATGACGAGCACCCTTTTTTCTATGATCACTGTTTTGTTGTTTTGTGTGTTCGCCGTGGTGGAGGTAGTGGAATCAGGGATAGGAGTCAACTGGGGCACGGTGGCGCTGCACAAGTTGTCACCGGAAACAGTGGTGGATCTCTTGAAGGACAACAAGATTGAAAAAGTGAAGCTTTTTGATGCAGACCCGGATGTGCTCAAGGCTCTAATGGGCAGTGGGATTGAGGTCATGGTTGGAATCCCGAATGAAATGCTTTCAGTCCTCAGTTCCTCTGCTTCTGCTGCTGATTTATGGGTTTCTCAGAATGTCTCAAGATACATGGTTAAAGGGGGTGTTAACATCAAGTATGTTTCTCTCTACTCTCTCTCTCTTGATTTTAGTTTTTATTTTTCAATTTCTAAATGGCATATGTGTAATTTTAACTTTGGTACTTGGTTTAGTTTCTTCTACCTTTTTTTACCATTTTTTTGGTTATAAAGTTTTATTGTCTTCTTCAAAATTTATGTTTTTTCCAAGAATTTTTGGTATTAGTTAGTATATCATATCTGTGCTTACTTTTTGCTTATCTTTTGTTGTATATATATGGGAACTGGGGAAAATTCAGAAAAGGTGGTGATAATGTATAAACTTTGGAACAAATACAGTATTCCCTTCTTCAAAAAAATAAAAATAAAAATTTGAGGAATGAATTGAAACATATGGCAGATTTTTTATACTTTCTTGGAGGTTGAATCTGTGAGGATATGAGCAACCTTTATTTCGGATCAAAGGACAGTTTTTGATTCAATTGAAATCAAGTTTTTGTTGGAAAGTCAAATTTTTGGTGCTGACTTTCGTGTTGTGATCCCAGGTATGTTGCAGTAGGAAACGAGCCCTTCCTGACAAGCTATTCTGGCCAATATCAATCCTATGTTTTCCCTGCTCTGACTAACTTACAACAATCTTTGGCCAAAGGAAATCTTGCAGGCATGGTAAAGCTGGTTGTACCGTGCAATGCTGATGCTTACGAGTCTTCTCTGCCATCACAAGGAGCTTTTCGACCCGAACTCGCCCAAATCATGATGCAGATCATTTCCTTCCTGAGTTCTAACGTTTCGCCATTTGTCGTAAATATTTATCCATTTCTTAGCCTTTATGGGAACTCCGACTTCCCCCAAGATTATGCATTCTTTGAGGGGACAACACACCCTGTGGTGGATGGGCCAAATGTTTACTACAATGCGTATGATGGAAATTTTGATACTTTACTTGCAGCCCTCAGCAAAATTGGGTATGGTCATATGCCCATCGTTATCGGAGAGATAGGGTGGCCTACGGACGGGGCTCTTGGTGCAAATCTTTCTGCTGCAAGGCTGTTCAACAAAGGTCTCGTGAATCGTGTTCTTAGCAACAAAGGAACCCCTCTCAGGCCTGGTGTGCCTCCTATGGATGTTTATCTTTTCAGTCTCCTGGACGAAGGGGCTAAAAGTGTACTTCCAGGGAACTTTGAGAGACACTGGGGCATATTCTCTTTTGACGGGCAGGCAAAATACTCGCTAAACCTTGGCAATGGATTGTTAAAGAATGCGAAAGATGTTAATTATCTTCCTTCTAGATGGTGTGTGGCAAATCCGACCAGGGACCTTTCAGCCGTCGCTAATCACTTCAAACTTGCTTGTAGTTTTGCTGATTGCACAACACTCAACTATGGAGGATCTTGCAATGGTATTGGAGAGAAGGGAAATATTTCTTATGCATTCAACGGCTACTATCAGTTACAAAAGCAGAATCCTCAGACTTGTGAATTTGATGGGCTTGGGATTGTTACTTTCCGTGATCCTTCAGTCGGTGATTGCAGGTTTCTTGTTGGGGTTACAGATGGTAAATCGTCAGGTTTCAGGTTAAATAGTGGAAGGATTGTATCATCATTGATTATTTTTTGGGGGATTTTCACGTTCGTTGTGTAATTGGAGGTTTCTAATTGGGGTTTTCAGGTTTCCCTCTTCTGAAACTGGAAAATGTTAGAACAGGAGAAGATACACTGCACAGATAATAGCATTTTAGATTAATTAGTTGTTACTTTAGATCAGCAGTGGAGTCTTTTGGAGGTATGAAGTGAGTGTAGAATTATATTAAACTATTTAATGATTTATACTTGGCGTGAACAGAACATTTGAATAGTGATGGTGAATGAAACTTTCACGAACTGTCTTTTTTTGTTATGGTTAATTATGGATGCTTCCATTAAATTCTTCACGACAGCCAGCGGTGTCAAACAAGCTGAGTCGGGCCGGCTGAAGCTTGGCCAGGGATGGCCTCGGCAAACAGGCTGTATTTTTATTCAATTTAAGAAAGACGTAGAAACACAAACATTTCTTGAAAGATGTCCTGTTTTCAAACAATTCCACTCTATCAATGCCTGGAGTATTGGCTTAAACTTTGAAACATCACTCATAAAGCCTTATCCTGGTGCTTATATCCTCACGGCAGATTGGGCACAGGGGCATGTCTCTACCACAGTCATAGCATGTCTGCAAAGACATTCGCAACGTTTAAGAAAGAACTAAACGAAGCAAGAATATAAGCCTTTAGATCCCACATTTCGTTTCTGCTTACCCGATGTCCACATCCAAATGCAAGATCTCGCTTGTGCCAGCAACAAACCGGACAGTTCTACGAAGCGTGAATGGATTCAAGAAATCATGAAAATCGAAATCATGCGAGTACTAGAATACAGGTGATGAGACAAAACTACACGGGCAGCATACCCGATTAGACGAAGAGCTTTCTGGTGGAGTGGGAGAAGGTGGACAGGAAGCTGTAAAATAATTTTCAAAGCTGCTCGACCGGAAATAATTCGCAGGGGGATTTGATGACCTGAAGTTTCCTGGTGGAGGTGGTAAAGGAACTTTTGCAGGTATTCCTCTCCGGTTGCTGCAAAAAAGAATTGCAGTTAACATTTTAAGATTCTTGATTTTTCTTTCACCATTAGGCAAGAAACTAATATAGTACATACCCAAGAAGTTGGAGTTCCAATGTTGCTCTATATTGTAAGGGGATTTCCATTAATGCAGCCAGAGCAAACTCTGCTTCCTTCTGGAACAAAGGGACTTCTCTCATCATGATCTCTGTAAAGTTGACAAACTGCATTCCACGAGCAATAAACGGTGATTTCCTAGTTTCTTGTTCCATGTTTATGTTATGGATGAAGTCCCTATTTACGAAAGCAATAAAAGAAACAAAAACAAGCAAAGAATACACATGCTTATACTGGTTCAAGTTTTCATTGCCACAGGTTTTTACTATAACAGAGAAAAAGAAGATTACAATAGGGATCCTGTACTTCTCAGCCACAGAAGAGGGTCCTCTAAAAATCCTTCATATACCGTAGGAATTTAAGGGTGACGAGATACAAATAATGATGGGATTGAGGACGCCTTGGGGACTAGTTCTAACCTGAATATTATCAAAATCCCTGGCTGGAATGTTATCATCAAACTCCTGCAGCGTTTGCCATGGTCCATCACCAACTCCAACCAAGACTATTGACAATGGGTAATTGCTGCAATCGCAAACATACATCATGAAAATATGTTCATTATAAACCTGATATCTTGTCTGCGGAAAACCATTCATTCAAAATATTCAACCTTGCTTTAACAATCGCATCAACTGTGCTTCGCTCTTGAGGACTTAACTGGCCAACGATGGTGTCTACACTTCGTGTCACCTTCCGTAGTTTGTTACAATTAAGAATATCAGACTAGAGACTTTACTGATAATAAAATTCAGTCCTCTTGGGATCGACTGGAAATGGGAAAACTTAAACAGAAACACATAACCATGCCTAAACTTACCTGCCCATCAACAATGATTAGTAGAACGTGATATTGACCTCCACTCTGATCAACTACCCCAATAGCAGTTTCAATTATCGGGGCATATGATGTCGGTCCTAGACAAACAGAAATCCATTCATCATAAAGAAATAATGCCACTAGAAATTAGCAAATTCAAACCAACCTGCTAACCGAACTGTTGGAACAATCTCTCTGTAACGAGATAGTACTTCCTCAAAGCCGTTGCAGGGCTTGTTATCTGGATAAAAGCTGAATACATCTTGATCGTGTGTAGTTACTGCAAGATTAGATTAAAGGTTAGAAGTATGCTCATAATACCATCCAAACGTACCCATTCATTAACTGCATTTTCAAACCTGGCTCATTTCTATTTTGTATATATAAAAGATCGAGTAATGCATACCATCACCAAAGCCAAAACAAGGAATAAGGTTATCCTCATCAAAAGCTGATAGCATCCTTCCAATAATTGAAATAGCATGCTCATATGGATTTAAGCCTTGGCCAATATGATGCAGGCTCTTCTGGTTGAAAGATTGTTTTCCTGTCCATTCATTACTTTTCGTGAAGTCTATGCCAATAATGAGATTGGACGATTCCAGACCAGATTGAGCAAGAGCTTCTTTCACCTAAAGATATGGTTGAAGCTTAATCTTGAGTTCAAGATAGACCAAAAATTGCAGTCTTACAGCATGATAACAGTAGAAATTCGATAAAATTTCGAGCTCTGGTTTGATTATTTATCTTATAATTTGACTGCATAATTAGTTAGTTATTTGTAATCCTATTCTGTATATGTGTGATCTCCAGGTTTCTGCTAAATACATACAAATCAAGAAGCTACAATCAGGCATGAGATGGGTTGAAATAAAATATCAATTACTGAAGCAGAATTTGAAGCTTCAACAGATATATTACCTGCTCAAGAGACCTGTAGTTGTCATCAATTCTTGTATAACTTTCGCGCAACTTCTTTTGATTAGAGTTGATGGAATTTCCAGCAGAAGAAGAACAACTAAATGAGTCGCTGTGGTTATAATTTCGATATTTGGTCTGTTTTGCACCCATGCTTTCACAAAGATTAATGACTGTGTTTTAAAGAACAAACAAAAGGGTCATAAACATTCAAAGACAAAGGGAACAAATCGAGTTTCAGAAAGACATTCTAAGAGCATTTGCTTACCTGAGGACGCTACAAATTAACGTTAATCAAGCCAAAACATCTATTTATAATTATTTAAAGGGATGACTTTTCTTGGAACATTCCAAGTACTTAACAAGAAATTGAGACAACAATACAATGAAACTTCACTTTTTGTCTTATCATAACCCAATAAGCATCAAAGTCTGATTGGACACTTTACCTGAAATATTCTAATGATGAAACTAATACAGTTTAAATGTTTAATAACAATAATTATATCTCAAACTCGAAAGTCAGCCACCAGAATGATTATTATTTTTTATTAATTTACTTATTTTAAGAAGCAGATGATAATTTATTTATTGTTGATGAAAATAGTCTAGTCGTTTACTCTGCAGATCTAATATTTTGAAGCGTAGTAAGCGTCACCTGCAACAGTGATGATAGTTGATTTTCTCCTCCTCCGAGCACGGCGGCGACAGTGGTGGAGATCTGCAAAAGGTGGCGGGGCTTTTTTCCCCCGTGGCCACTCCGGTGTGATAATCAGTATGTGATTAGAATACTTGTGCTAAATAGCAGTATAGAATGTATTAGAGTTGTGTGTTGTGATTTTACCTGGGGGGTTGGTCTCCTATTTATAGGAATGACCTGCTGATGTAACCTTCAACGGTTATTAATTGTGGGTGCCTTTTCATCTTCCCTCTTTATGAGGAATTAATTAGGGACGTTTCACCTCTCTCAACCGCTGGTGTTTCACATTCCCAACGGACGATGGTAGCTTCCGTTTTATAGATCACCTGTCTAATTGGTTAGATGGCAGACAGGTTATGGTTGTCTGCTTGCTGGAAGCGGGCATATGAGAATAGCCAGGCGGGCAGACCGATAAGGCGGGCAGGTGCTTCAGGCAGGCGTCCCAAGGGGAGCAGCAGTCATTTAGCAAAGTGTGTTTATATTTATCATCATAAGCCCCTCTACTTCCCATAGACTACTTTTCATAAACTGTTGTCAATGGGAAGTAGAAATATTCTACTGCACCTGCTATTTTCTAACTTTTTCAGATAGAAGCTAATCGCTTTAATTTTTAAACATAGGCTCATCGCTTTGTTTCTTGGACAGGGGCTCATCGCCCTGTTTTTCTCACATACTCATGGCCTTGATTTTTAAACATAGGCTCATCGCCTTGTTTTTTGGACAGAGGCTCATCGCCCTAATTTTTAAACATAGGCTCATCGCCTTGATTTTTAAACATAGGCTCATCGCCTTGTTTTCTGGACAGGGCTCATCGCCCTAATTTTTAAACATAGGCTCATCGCCTTGATTTTTAAACATAGGCTCATCGCCAACATGTTTGGATAGGGGCTCATCGCCCTGTTTCTCGGACATAGGCAGTTGAACTTGGCCTTGTTTCTGGCCTTATAAGCCCATCTACTTCCCATAGACTACTTTTTCATAAACCGTTTGTCAATGGGAAGTAGAAATACGTGCTCACCTCAAAATTTTTTTTTTTTTTTTTTTTTTTTATAGTTTGGGGCGAGGTCACCCCGCCTGGGCGAGGTCGCCCGCCCGCCCGCTTGCTTGGGCAGGTGTGACCTCTCAAATTTTTTTTTTTTAAAAGATGAGAAGAGGTCACCCTGTCTCATCTTGGGTGTGCTTGCCTCTATTATCTTGAGGTTTGAACTCACCTGGAATATTTCTTTTGTTAAACTTAGGTTTATTTCAATTTTTCATACCTTTTGTAATGAGATATGCTTCTTCAGCATCCACATACTTTTCTCCTCTCCTGAGTAACTCATGCATAGTACTTGGCGGATTTTTAGAGAGTGACATCTTAAAATGACGATTTCGAGTTCCACTCATCATGGCAATGACTACAGTAGACATCTGTAGTTCTTTGATTCCTAGCGCGGCTCTATTGAACCGGGCAATGAAATCTTTCAGCTATTCATCCTTGCCCTGTGCCAATTGCATCAGTCTGATAGCAGTTTTCTTAACACGTTTGCTGCTGGCAAAGTGTATAGTAAAATTTTTAGAAAACTCGTCAAATGTACGGATTGATTTTGGGGGAAGGGTGGCCACCCAATCCCTGGCCTCCCGCCTAAGCGTCGGTGGGAAAGCCCTACACATAATTGCATCGGGGGTGGCTTGTAACCTCATCAAGTCAACAAAAGACCTGAGGTGATCGACAGGATCAGAGGACCCGTCGTATTTCTCCATCTTTGGCTGTTTGAAGTCTCGTGGCAAGGGGACTGCCATTATTTCTAGGGAAAAGGGGTCTTCTTCCAACACCATGGATTGTTGCCTATTACTTTTGTTGGACAAAGCCTCAGCTATTTTTCGATCCATCAATTCTTCTAATCTCTGTTCCCAACTTAATACTGGTGTCTCAACCAGCGTAGGTGCGGGCATCCATGATGGTTGCCCCCAGTATAGATTTGGGCCAGATGTCAGTGAATAGAAGTGGGGTGCAGAAGGTGGAGCTAAAGAAACTGGAGCTCGCAGCGGAGCTGCCGTTGGCGGTGTTTCTATTGCTGGAAATTTAGGAATATGGGGAGGAGCCTGATGCGATCCAGGCAAGCCATGGACCTTTGTTATATTGGACTCAAGCTAAGGACCATATTGGAGGTAAATCAGAGGCTAATGGAAGATTGGAGGACCAAAATAAGCGTAAAACAAAAGTTGGAAGTCAAAAGCGCAAGAAGCCAGAAGATATAACCATGCGATCGCATGGTTATACATCCATGCGATCGCAAGGGTGGACTTTTACAAGCAGAACATGAAAGACGTAAACCATGCGATCGCAATCTTGATGCCTATGCGATCGCAAGGCATGTTTTCGGGGAAAATCTGCAATTTAGTTTATTTTAGTTTCCTTTTCAAATTAGAACTCTTAATTGTTTAATTTTTTAATTATTTCCGGTTTAGATTCGAACTTAATTCTTGTTTACTATATAAACAATTCTACATTGTAAAGAAGACAGTTTACGATATTTTGAGATTAATTAAAGTGAGATTTCGCTTTTCTTCTGAGTTCTTAATTGGACTAAACGAACTTATCAAAGAATTCGCACTCTTTGTGGCGTTCATAGCTTTGGTTCTTGATTCAAGTAATCAACGGGTCAAGTTTTCTTGCGGCCAGATTTTAGCTTTCTTGGGGTTCAGATCAATCTCTTGTGGGTTCCGAGATTCAATTCTCCGCGGGTTCGCATCAGTTGGTATCAGAGCTTTGGCTCTAAAATCAGGTTCTATCGTTTAATTTCTTGTTTTTATCAGATTCATCTTGAATCATATAAAAAAAAAATAAAAAAATAAAAAAAATATTTTGTTCTTTCCTTATTCATCCTCTTCAAGAATTGTTCTTGCATGATCCATACATGCACCAAAGTTAACTATTTTTAATTCTTGATTTGTGATCTCTTTTTTCTTCGTTCTTGCGTTAAATTGAAAAAAAAAAAAAAACGAAAATTCATGAAAAAATTCAAGAAAACGAGTTCTTTGAAATTCTCATCATAAATTATCATCCAGTGTTTGTTCTTATTCCTGATTGCTTTAAAATCCTTATTCTTTCCGTTGTTCTTTCTGTTCTTGTTCTTGTCCTTGTTCTTGAATGCCGCGGGAGTTGGAATTCTTGATTGAGTTTAGATAGTTCTTTAGAGAACTTGGTAAGGAATACAAAGAGAGGTAAAAGGCAAGAGTGGTGAGATAATTATCGGGGAAAAGCCATATAGAGTGAAACACGAGTGTAAACACGTGAGGCAAATATTATTTTCTTTCCTAATTTATATTTTTTTATTATCCTAAAATGGCCGGAAAAGGGAACCACCAATCTTTATTGTTAAGAGCCATGCAACAACAATTTGAGGGGATGAACAGGGTGTTTGGCGAGATGAGGGATAATAATAAAGAGATGATGGGTAGGATTGATAAGCAGAATATGGTGCTTACAAACTTACTAAGGGAGAGACAACTCAGGATTCCTAATGTCAGGAGACAGGATAGGCGTGATTATAACATTATAGCTGACTTTGAGGATGGAGATGCTTATAATTATAAGGCTGAGATGGGTAGGATGAAGCGTAGAGGGGATAGGCGTGAAAGGGCACCTAGTGGAGAAGACTATCGAGACCACGATGGAGTATATAGAAACTTTGGGAATATGAAAGTGAAAGTACCTTCATTCCAAGCTAGGAAGGGTCCTGAAGTCGATTTCAAGTGGGATAACAATAATGTGAGTGACAGAGCTGTTTCAAATGAGACAACCGAACCATCTAAGGGAAGAGATGAGGTGACTAGCAACAACATAGTGGGGTTATTGCGTGATAATGGGGTTGTGGCATCCAAGGATGAGTGCGATAGTAATGTCGTAGAATCTAAGGATGAGTGTGATCGTGATGTGCTGCCTGAGCTGAAAGATGATGGTGTAGAATATCCTGTAGATGATGAAGTTCTAATTGCGATGCCTGCTCTTCAGGCGCAAATTAAAACAAAGACTTTTGATCAACAGTTTGAGTTAGATGTACAAGAAACGACAAGGGAGGAAGAAATTCAACAAATACTTTTACTAGTACACAAAAAATCCCACCTTGTACTACGAAAAACTAACAATGCCCTCCCCAGTTTTTCTATTTCTTTATTGCAGGAATTGGATGACGAATCTTCAAAGGAAATGTCTAGTAGGTTACCACCTATTCGAGACATTGCACATCAATTTCACTTTGTACCTGGAGCTGTCAGTCCAAAAAGATCAATCAATAGAAACAATCCAGATGAGACGAATGAGCTTCCAATACATCAAATTAAAGTAAACAAAGGATGCAGATTCATCTTTGATCCGGGTGATTGGATTTGGATACATGTGAAGGGGTCATTATCCCTTTTATGCCGATAGTGATTCGAGGTCGAATCTTTTTGAGGAAGGAGGGGATGATGCGATCCAGGCAAGCCATGGACCTTTGTTATATTGGACTCAAGCTAAGGACCATATTGGAGGTAAATCAGAGGCTAATGGAAGATTGGAGGACCAAAATAAGCGTAAAACAAAAGTTGGAAGTCAAAAGCGCAAGAAGCCAGAAGATATAACCATGCGATCGCATGGTTATACATCCATGCGATCGCAAGGGTGGACTTTTACAAGCAGAACATGAAAGACGTAAACCATGCGATCGCAATCTTGATGCCTATGCGATCGCAAGGCATGTTTTCGGGGAAAATCTGCAATTTAGTTTATTTTAGTTTCCTTTTCAAATTAGAACTCTTAATTGTTTAATTTTTTAATTATTTCTGGTTTAGATTCGAACTTAATTCTTGTTTACTATATAAACAATTCTACATTGTAAAGAAGACAGTTTACGATATTTTGAGATTAATTAAAGTGAGATTTCGCTTTTCTTCTGAGTTCTTAATTGGACTAAACGAACTTATCAAAGAATTCGCACTCTTTGTGGCGTTCATAGCTTTGGTTCTTGATTCAAGTAATCAACGGGTCAAGTTTTCTTGCGGCCAGATTTTAGCTTTCTTGGGGTTCAGATCAATCTCTTGTGGGTTCCGAGATTCAATTCTCCGCGGGTTCGCATCAGAGCCCCTGGCGGTAATGGCCCTATCGGTGGAGGGCTAAGACCCTGGGGCAGAGCCCCTGGTAGTGAAGATCCTACCGGCAGAGGGTTAGGACCCTGTGGTAGATGAGAAACCGCAGCGTTCCGATCTTGGAGCAGAGCCGTTAAGACCGTCACTTGAGCTTGTAGTGCCGCGAGTTGAGCGGCAGAGGCAAACTCTTGTTGTGGGTGATTAGTGGCGGCGTTGGACTCGGTGCCTACATCCCCGACGGGGGCTGGTGGAGCAGTTATATTCCTAGCTCTTCTGGTTCGAGCCATAGCTTCTTGTGCGTTTCCCACAGACGGCGCCAATTGATGATAGTTGATTTTCTCCTCCTCTGAGCACGGCGACGACAATGGTGGAGATCTGCAAAAGGTGGCGGGGCTTTTTTCCCCCGTGGCCACTCCGGTGTGATAATCAGTATGTGATTAGAATACTTGTGCTAAATAGCAGTATAGAATGTATTAGAGTTGTGTGTTGTGATTTTACCTGGAGGGTTGGTCTCCTATTTATAGGAATGACCTGCTGATGTAACCTTCAACGGTTATTAATTGTGGGTGCCTTTTCATCTTCCCTCTTTATGAGGAATTAATTAGGGACGTTTCACCTCTCTCAACCGCTGGTGTTTCACATTCCCAACGGACAATGGTAGCTTCCGTTTTATAGATCACCTGTCTAATTGGTTAGATGGCAGACAGGTTATGGTTGTCTGCTTGCTGGAGGCGGGCATATGAGAATAGCCAGGCGGGCAGACCGATAAGGCGGGCAGGTGCTTCAGGCAGGTGTCCCAAGGAGAGAAGCAGTCATTTAGCAAAGTGTGTTTATATTTATCATCAAACAGTTTTTTAAAACGATGATGTTAATATAACTGCAATTTCCAGTTCTACCGCGCGCTTAAAACTTATCAAGATCCGCCACGCAGAACCATGAAACTTTCAGGTCAAATATACAAAAGTAAATCAAATTTTATCCAATTTTCTAATTTGCATTAATATTATATATCATTGATATATTCTAACTGATATTTATGACACCCTTTTTAGAAAATATATTTTATACTAGTATACCACTTCATTGTGGTGGGATTTGACCGTAGGCTCTACTATAATGATGGATTGAGACGGTTAATAGATTTTGAAGATGATCGATTGAAGAAGATAGATGGAAGACGTAAGCAGATTTTGGAAATGATTGGTTGAAGGAGATGGTCGAATCATGGAGATTGATTGAAGCGGTGAACAAATTTTGGAGGAGGTGATTTTGTGACAGAAGAAATTGAATACGTAGTGACACACAGACGTTTAACTACTTTTTTCTTCTCGTATCAGAGAAAACTCTATACGGTCGTGATTACAACTAGTATACCGCTTTCTTGCGGTGAGATTCGACCGTATGCTTTATTATGATAATGGATTAAGACGGTGAACAGATTTTGGAGATGATTGGTGAAGGGAGATGATCGATTGAGGAATGTAGATTAAGGAGATGAGCAGATTTTGGATATTATTAGTTGAGGGAAATGATTGAACTAGGGAGATGAATTGAAGCAATAAGCAAATTTGGGAGGAGATGAAGATAGTGCACACGGACGTCGAAGTACATTTTTCTTCCCGTAGCAGATAAAACTCCATACGGTCGTGATAATATAAATACAAATAACTAGTATACCGCTTTTTGCAGTGATATCCAATCGTAGGTTCTATTATGATGATGGATTGAGGCGGTGAACAGAATTTGTAGATCATCGGTGGAGGGAGATGATCGATTGAAGGAGATGTATTGAGGATGTGAGTATATTTTGAAGATGAAGATAGTGCACACGGACGTCGAAGTACATTTTTCTTCCCGTAGCAGATAAAACTCCATACGGTCGTGATAATATAAATACAAATAACTAGTATACCGCTTCTTTGCGGTGATATCCAATCGTAGGTTCTATTATGATGATGGATTGAGGCGGTGAACATATTTTGTAGATAATCGGTGGAGGGAGATGATCGATTGAAGGAGATGTATTGAGGATGTGAGTATATTTTGAAGATGATCAGTTGAGGGAGATGATCGAATTAGAATGATGGATTCAAGCTCTTAACAAATTTTGGAGGAGATTTTGTGAAGGGACAAATTGGAGGAGATGATTTTGTGAATGAAAAAGTTGAAGACGTAGTAATACACGAATATTTAAGTACTTTTTTTCTTCATGTAGGGGAGAAAACTCCCTACGGCCGTGATAATGGTACTAACCAATAAGTAAACAGACTAGCTTTGACCAATCCGGCTTATTGTACCACCATGGACCGAATTGAGGCATTAAGAATTTTTAGGGATTAATTTGCAACATGCAGAACCTGTAAGGACCATTTTGACACATGCAGAAACTTTGGGGACTGATTTGGAACTTTTTGAAAAAATTAGGGACTGGGTTGCACATAACACGAAATTCATAGAATAGTTTGAAGTTTCTACAATGTTCAAGGACATAAATCCGAACGTTCATGGACCTCTTTGCATAAAACAGAAATTTCAAGGACAAAATTGAAGGTAGTAAAAAATTCAAGGGCTATTTTGCATGAACAAGCAAGTATGTGGGTTGAGACAGAAAATTTGGATAAATCAAGGGTTTCTTCACAAAACTTAGATAAAGGCTTGGTTGCCAACTGGGATGAAGTATCTCTTAAAGAATCTTCAATGCACTCAATGAATTGTGGTTAATGTGGTAATTAAATAGACAAATTTTTAGATTATGTGGAATAAATAGATAGTGAAATTCAAAAATTCTCTCCAATGGGTTCCTCTACAATATAATAATATTGATTATGTGGTATTTGTTTTATTAAATTAAAAAATAATAAAACTAATCCACTTAACAGAATTTTAAAAAATTAAGTCAAAAGTTAAAAAAATTGCCGACTCATTCAATCTCACAAAACGTCTAGATGTAGAATGAATACCTCACATCTTCTGTTTTTTCTAGTAGCATGTCAGCCTGACACAGTGTTCCACATTGTAAATTAGAGAAGTATTTTTAATAAATATTGTTTATTTGATGATGTGACACGTGTTTTTTTTTTTAATCCATTGAATATATTTGAGATGCTCTTAAGCATGAGATTATCTGTCATTTCAAGTCACCGGGTCAAAGTGGACCCAACTTCCGAGATGCAGTTGAAAACACTGTGATCAATATTCTATGGTGTTCCAGAAAATTGTCGATATGATGTTTCTTTGTCAGTAAATCAAGAGAGAGTGAATGATGACAAGAATAAAGTCAGAAATAATATTCAAGACGATATGGATTGCATGAGTTTTGGTAAATACTAGAGGTGGCAAATGGGCCAGCCCAGCCCGAAATTTGACGGGCCAAAAAAAGATTGGGTTGGACTAGCCCTAACCCAATTTTACATGGGCTCATATTTGTTGGGCCAACCCAACCCGATTTTGTGTACAGGGCTACGGGCCAGCCCAACATAAATTATTTAATTTATTTTTAAAAAAAAAATGTAAAATTTTAACCACCCCATCCCACCCCACACCCAAAAGCCACCCCCACCCCCACCCCCACCCCCACCCCCACCAACACCAAATAGGGAGTGGGGATTCTTCCCCACTTGTCGCCGGCGACAAGGTTTCTCTCCCCCCCCCCCCTTGTCGCCGGGAAACCCTTGTCGTCGGGTTTCCCGGCGACAAGGGGTCGGGTTTCCCGGCGACAATGGGGGGGGGGGAGGGGGGGAGAAATCCCCCCCTCCCCGGTCGCGAAACCAGGGATTGCGACCCTGGTTTTTCGCGAAACCAGGTGTGGGGGGGTTTCCCCCTTTGTTGCTGTTACAGAGAGGCGTAGGGTTGGGGTGGGTGGGGTGGGGTGGGGTGTTGGGGTTGGGGTGGGGTTGGGGGTGTGTGATTTGGATTCAAATATTTTTTGCTGGGCTAACCCAAAATAAATAGACCAGCCCGGTTTCAGCCCGATTGGCCCGGTGGGCTAGTTGTACTGGGCTGAATTAGCCCAATTTTTATTTGATTAATTTTTTATTGGGCCAGCCCAGCCCAAAGACCGGGCTATTTGGGCTAGCCCGTTGGGCTGGCCCATTTTGCCACCTCTAGTAAATACAATGTCAACATTGAGGCAGAATAAAACTTGAGCCGAATGAGCGCTGAGCCAGCAAGAGCACATATAACACAGCCTATGAGTTTAACCTCAGTTCATAGCCATTCTACCCACAACCAAATGACTACGCAGATGATGCATTCGAATATATGCACGGAGAAATTGATGAAACGAGTGATTTTCTAACAGGATTTAATTAGTTTGAATCCTCTCTTATGTATAGTAGAGCATGAGAACGCAAATGACGAACAACCTTTAAGTCTATGTTGATTCACTCGTAGATACTCACTCCAGAAAACTTAGTATCAAATACTCATTAACTCATAAAGAATAGGAATATTGGTGCAAATAATTTCTAACATTTATCTTCAGTGTGAAAATGATCCTTAATATTTGTTTTTTTGACACTAGCATATGTGTTTTGGTACATAATTGATCCTTATTGATGAAAAAGACAAATCCGTGCTTAGTTTTAATTAGAGAAAATTACAATTTGATTCCTTACTTTTGCAAAAGATACAAATGGGTTGGTATATATAGTAAATACTATTTAAATATATCATTATAGTCGTATTAATTAAATTTTTCATAAGAGAAAAAAGAAAAATATAAAATTATTGTGTTTTAAGTATATAATTGCTATGTGATGTGAATAACTTGAATAAAAATTAAATTAAATAAATAACAAAATTATGTATATAATTTTATTACATAAAAACCAATATTATTTTTTTAACATAAAAATATTAATGAAAATTAATTTACACATTATATGTTCTACATTTTTGAACGCTAATATTTGTAGTTAATAAATGAATCACTCAATTAAATAAAACTATTTGAATATCAAGTTTGTGATAAATTTATTTTTTCTTTTTATGTTGTAACGATAAAATAAAATTTAAAATTTAAATAATATAATTGTTTAATAATAAAAAAATAATTTTATTTAACATATTTGTTAATAATTATGAACTTAAATTTTAGTTATTTTATAATAGTTCGTAAAATATACAAAACAATTTAGTATATAATCAATTTTGTCAATAAAATATTAATTAAAAAAAACTCGTTAGTTTTCTTTAATTTTTTTATAAAAAATAAAAGTATCGAATCGATCCAACATATTTGTTAATAATTATGAGCTTAAATTTCAGTTATTTTATAATTGTTCGTAAATATATATAAAAAAATTAGTATATAATCAATTTGGTCAATAAAGTATTAATTCAAAAAAAAGAAAAAAGAAATCGTTACTTTTATTTAATTTTTTATAAAAAAATAAAAAGTATCTAATTCATTTGCACTTTTTACAAATGTTAAGAATCCAATTGTAATTATCTCTAATTAGAACTAAGAACATATTTGTCTTTCTCATCAAATAAGGACAAATTACGCACCAAAACACATAGGTTATAAACTTATGTGTCAAAAAATAAATATTAGGGATCATTTCTACAATGAGGGCAAAGATTAGGAACCATTTATGCTAATTTTCCTAAAGAATATCAAGAATTTGGACACATAATTGAGAATACTCAAATTTTCATTTAATTAAATCCCATGTTTTTTTTTTCAAAGATTCGAATGATCTTATTTATACAATGCAATAGAATCAGAATAGAGAAAATTCAAAACACCATAATAAAAATCCTAATCTAAGATATTAATTATAAGACCACAATATGCAAAAAGGGAAAAATCTAAAATTATCATAAATTCTTAAAATTAATAAAATAATTCATAATTTTCTTGTAGTTTCATTTCCCCCATTGTGAGAAAATACGTCCTCGAATTTTAAGATAATTTGGATTCTTCTTTGTTGGACCAACAATAACTGTAGTTCGATCTGTATTATTGGTCATGAGCATATGCATCCTCTTCAGGTTCTAACATCTCCTTGGAAGTATGTTCACAGTAGCGAACCCATTCGAACACTTAGAGTAATAGTTCTATAAAGTTTTGGACTTAATAGTAATTATCATGAAAGTTTTGGACTTAATTATATTGTAAAACAAGTTCAGAGACTACATACATGTACAATTAAACAAATTTGAGGCTACTTTGACTTGGATGCAATTTAATGACACAAGAAAGAGGAAAGAGAACATCCCTCAGTGCTGTTTAGCTTAAACTTTTCTCTTCTTGGTCTCTTGATCTGTCCAGTTTAGAAAATAATTCTTGATTTAATTAAAAGTTGCCCACACTCTAGTGTAGTTTATATTTTGGTGAATACCTGAGAAAATTTAGAACGTTGAGAGCACCAAGTTCGTGAATTAGATTGAGATCTAGTAATCGATTATCGATTCAAGTGTAATACTACACCCTTAGCATTCAATTATAATAAACACTTGAACATCTAACAAATGTCCTGGTTTATTAAATTAAAAAATATTTTTCGAATAATTCTCGTGCTAGTATCCAATACGAAATTCATCTATAGTTGTCATAAATGGAAAAGGCAATGTCAAATTGGAGTTCACTTCTGAAAAAACTCACTATCACTGATGTGTATCATGTTCGAGAAATTAGAAATAATCTTGTATCTGGAAGCCTACGTAATAAGTTTGACTTCAAACTTGTCTTTAAGTTTAATAAGTTTGTATTGTCAAGGGGTAGGATGTTTGTCGGAAATGGCTTCATGTATGAGGCATGTTTAAGCTTAATGTTATTAATAAAATAATTTATGATTCGACTTATATGATTGATTTATTATCTTTATGGCATATTCATTTATGACATGTTAATAATAGACGACTTCATGATATGTCTAAATTAGAATTAATTCCTAACTATAATATGTGTGAAAATTGTAAAATATGTAGAAAGAATTCTTCACTTTTACAATTAATTCATAGCGATGTATGTGATTTGTTAATTAGTACACCAAGTAAAGGTGGTAAGAATTACTTTGTTACATTTATATTTGATTTTACTAAGTATTGCTATGTATATTTGATGCGTGCTAGGGATGAAGTATTAGATAAATTTAAAATCTATAAAGCCGAAGTAGAAAATTTATACAATACTAAAATTAAGGGCTTATTTGACAAAACTTTTGATAAAAGCTTTTAGCAAATTTTGATAAAAATTGGAGTAATTTGTGGTTGAAAAATTAATAAAAGTCGTAAGTCTATTAAAACGTGTGGTTAAAATTGAAGTTTGACCAATAAAAATTTTTGATAAAATTGTAGAAATTTGTTATCAAACAAGGGCGAAATATCTTAGTAGTAAAAGATGAGGTAAATATCATTTTCTCGAATAATGTAGATTCACATGCATATTTCATGAGACTTCAATTATATATTATATATACACCTCAATATAATAATGTAGTAGAAAATTTTAACCCTTATAGAAATGGTTAGTGCCATGTTATGTAATTGAAATTTAAGTAATAGTTATTGGAGTGGAGCAGTTAACACTGCTTGTCATATTTTAAATAGAGTACTAAGTAATCGAAATAAAATCACTTTACATGAGTTATGGAAGAAAAGTAAACCTAATCTATCTTATTTGCGGATTTCGAAATGTCGAGCTATTGTAAGACTATATGAACCTAAGATTAAGAAGATAGGAAAAAACGGCGTATAATGCATTTTTCTAGGTTATGCAAAACATAGCAAAGCATGTTATGCGATAGAAGCCATGACTACAATAGATTCTAGAGATGCGGTATTTTATAAAAATAGGTTCTCTACTATAACGAAATTAGTAAATGCAGATTCACCTCAACTTTCATTAGAAGCAACTAATAACACAAGTGTAAATGACGATCGTCCTAGGAAGAAGTACAATAATTAGGAAAGAAAAATCTTTTGGATTGAATTTTATTGTGCATATAGTAGAACGTACAAGAGACTCGTATATTAAAAAAAATTCTGTTTCGCACTCTATTGAGTCGGATCTTCTAGTATATAAAGAGGCAACAATGAAAGAAACAACCAATGATGAAATGGAATCATTATGAGTGCAAATCTTGGAAGTTGGTAGACCTCCACCAGGTTCAAAACATAATGGCTGTGAATGGATCTTCAAAAAAAAAAAAAAAAAAAAAGAAGATGAAAGTAGATGAACAATTGAAAAGTTTAAAGCAAGATTATTAGCAAAAATCTTTACTGAAAAAGAAGACCTAGACTTTTTGGATACTTGTGCACCTATTGTAAGAACGAGTACTATAAGAATTTAGATTGTTTTAGCATACATGTATAAACTTGAAATGATCTGACATGCCTGGACAAGAGTATAAAGTGGGCAAATTGGTTAAGTCATTATATGGACTTAAACAAGAAAATTTTTATAAAGTTATAGATGCCAATGAGTTTGAGATTCATGAAGCTGATAAGTGTGTATATATCAAATTTAAGAGTAAGCAATGTGTTATTATATGTCTATATGTGGATGATATATTAATCTTTGAATCTGACTTAAAACATATTGAAAATATTAAGTTTTTATTGTCATCCAATTTTGATATAAAGGACATGGGACTTGCGAATGTGATTTTAGGTATTAAAATCATTAGAAAGGATCATAGTATCATTCTTACTCAATCCCACTATATTGATAAGGTTAGAGAAAATTTGATCACTCGGTAACTACGCATTTTGACTCTAATATTAGATTGTAATACAAGAAGAGTGGTTTTCCAACTAGAATATGCATAGATCATTGGATGTCCTATATATGCTATGACATTTGCTAGATTGGACAACATTTGTTGTTGGAAAACTATGTGTACTACTATTCCAAGTTAATTGCATTGGCAAGTAGTTTATCGAGTCTTAAAATAAAAACGAATTATAGATTATGGTATATACTACTCTGGTTATTCTCTAGTTTTAGAAGGATATACAGATGCTAGTTGGATAATTTATAGACAAGATCATGCACCAACTAGTTGGTGGATATTCACTCATGGTGGAGAAGCTAGACTCGAAAAAGTAAGCTTGTATAATAGACTCCACTATATATAGCAATTGAATTTTTAGCCCTTGCTTCATGTACTAAAGAAGTATACTGGTGGCTTTTAGATTTGAATTAGAAACTCATATTAAGAAGAAAAGCCCATAAAAAACAAGTTTAAATTCAATAAAATATGTGCACGGTTTGATGTCTGTTAAGCTTGCTTGAGCGAGCGAGAGTAGACAATTTTGCCTACTCTCCATATGCTTCCCACTCTAGTGAGAAACATTCTGGCTTGAGTGAGAGACTTCACTCCCGCACACTAACTTGTATTCAATATTGCCTACTCTTTATCTACCTCTCGCTCTAGCAAGAAACATACTAGCTTGAGCGAGGGACTTCACTCTTGCACACTAACTTGTATTCATCTTTTAGTCTATGACTTTTTTACAACTCAATATCATTTATCAATGATCTAAAGTCACTAATTTTAATAGTCTTCTACCATTTTTGACTCAATCCGACAACAGATCAACTATAATACTATCATATTGAAAATGTCTATGACTTAGATCTTGCTATAGCCGTATTGCATCAAACAGTGTTGAAAACTCGAAAGACTTTTATGGCTATTCATAGTGAAAGAACTACAATAAATAAATACAGTACTTATCCTACTAATTAGAGAAAGTCGTAAATACATTAAGATTGATAAATAAGCCTGAATCTTCGCCACGAGAGCCCATGTGAAACTGTCACAGACGTAATTTAAGTGTTCAATAGGAAATCTTTAGTTGGAACTTGATATTTAAATAATTTTCGAATAAAAAATAAGACTAAGATGATGATTAAAATTAAATTACAAAAAAAATAAAAAAATAGTGTAAATTAAATTTTACACAAATGACACATATACGTGTCGTGTCTTCATTTGAGTTGGTGAAAGTAAATAGAAAAATATTGCAAAAATTAATAGAACACAAAAATCACATGTTATTATTTAAGTAGTTAGACATGCTATGTAAGACTATATGAACATTCTATCAAATTTTTCTCTAGTAAGTGATTAGTAAGTCATGTGTTTAGCAAAATGTATAGATAAAAAATATTTTTAATCAATATAGCCAAATTAAATTAGAAACTTAAACAAACGAACTATAAATTTCAACAAGAACAAAATTAGGAAAAGCACTATAATGTCGTGGCATGTTTGAATGTATACATATTTATACATTATCTATATAACAAAAGTAAAAAAAAGAGACGAACATTTAAGGGAAAAATGGAAAAAGACGAAAAAAAGAGAAAAAAAAAAAAACATTCTGATTTATCATTCATGTTGATGTCAAGTAATAACAATGTTACTTAAAAACGAACTTAATTTGAATCTTATGGAATAATCACAATTATCTTATGTTTGTTTTTCTCTCTTTTATGAAAGCCAACATTCTCTATAAATTAGAGGGGGAATGATCTCTTGCCCATTGTGGACAAGAACCTTCTTGTCCACAATGGGCAAGAGATCATTTCCCCTCTAAATTAGAAGTGGTGACCGCCTTGGTCATGTCAAAACACTATTTTTGTTCTTAATTACTATTCCACCGACTTATGCTTTGGATTCTAATTGGTTGATAAGGTCGATCAAGGGGTCTAGTGCTAGTCTTATGGTATAGGCTTGCTGTCTGAACCCTCTTGTCAATTTTTTGATTGGATGGATGTGGAGGCGGCTCTGTCAGAATTTGACATTTCTCCTTACATGTGATAATTATTTCTCTCTTTGGATGGCTTTCGAGGGCCGAGGCCGATCTATCTATGTAGCTATAATAGTGCTTTATTCTGGATTTGTAAGCTCGACAGTGGTAAAAAATTCGATGTCACGAATCAGCTCAGCTACAACAATTCACTTTATGCCTGAAGCTTAAAACTCTGAATGCCGATTTCAATAAAAATAAAAAATAAAAATTGCAATTTCAATTTTCTGTTTCTTGTTAAATAATCTTTAAAATGATTGGAATTGATTAAAAAAATTAATAAATTAAAGTTACTGCGTGACAGGGCGGTAAAAGGAATTGAGAAAAAATAAAATAAAATAGTAGTGATTAAAATTTGCTTATTTGGCTAACTGGACTTTTTCGTGGCTAACGGGTTTACTTGACTAGTAGACGTCAATGGAAGGATGGATGGAAAACATTAATTTCAGTCTAGTGGTTAATTTGAAACGTGAAGTAAAGTATGTGGACTAATTGTGTATTTAATCAGAAAAAGTTGTTAACAGAGAATATTTATTACCTCTGTTCCACAAAGAAACACTTACATGTTGCAAATTACAATTTATTTTTTATTTATAGTATATTTAATTGTTTTGTTTTCTAATATATCTATATTTAATGGTCATTGTTATTCGCTATTATATTAATATATGGGTGTATAAGAAAAACGCAAGTAAAAGTTATTGTTCAAGCAATAATAATAATTAAATTTTTTTAATATGTGTAAAAATAGAAGTCTCTGTGATAGAGAGTGTATATTATATGAGTAAAACACAATTGATCATCTAATTTCGTTCTAAATATCAAGTTAATCATCCGTCTTCAAAACATTTCAACATGGTCACAATCAATTTACATTTTAGTTTAAATTCGATTACTTTGTTAATTACGACTGTATGAAGTTTTCTCCTCTACTGAAAAAAGTATTTAAACATCTGTTTGTCACTATATCTTCAATTTCTCCTCTTACAAAATCATCTCTTCCAAAATTTACTGACCGATTCATTCAATTTTCCTAATTCGATCACTTCCTTCAACCGATCTAGGGATGGCAAAAAAATTCACCGCCCCGGCCCCGTCCCTAAATTTTTTTTATTTTTTTGAAAAATCATAAAATATATTAGAAATTATAATTTTCACTAAAAATGAGTTAAAGAAGAATCGAATCCAGGTTGAAACTTATAAACTACCAACCTTAACTACTACAACATAACCTAAATCTTATAATTTTTTTTTTATTTTGTTTGGTACAAATATTTAAAACATTTGTATTTATTTTTTTAATTATTTTTCAATTTAACAAAAAAAAAATTCGCGAGGCGGTTGGTAGGTCAAAAGGCCGCCCCGCCCAGCGAATTCGCGGGGCGGAGTCGACCCACCTCATTGCCATCCCTAAATCGATCATCTCCAATATCTGCTCACCTCTTCAATCCATCATCATAATAGAGTGTATGGTTGTATCCACTACGTAATAATAGAGAAAACTCCATACGGTCGCAAGGAAGCGGTATACTAGTCACAACCGTAGAGAGTTTTCTTCACTAAGAAAAAAAAAGTACTTAAATATTTCACTAGTATTCAATTTCTTCTCTTACAAAACAATCTCTTTTAAAATTTGTTGACAGCTTTTCTGATTCGATCATCTTACTTAATCGATCAACTCCAAAATCTGATCACCTCCTCAATTCATTTTCCTAAATTGATCATCTCTAAAATCTGTTCACCACGTCAATTCATCTTTAAAATATAGCTTACGATCGGATTCTATTGCAAGGAAGCACTATATTAGTCATTTTATTAATTGAATTACAAAAGGGCAAAAAAAAGGGGAAAAACAAAGAAAAAACAAAGAAAATGACATTTCTTTATTCATATAAATAATAAAAAGAACAACTTTTCTAAATACTATGAACCTGACTTATGGGTGGTACATCCTGCAATTTACGCAAAGTCAGTGGGGGTTGAAGGTTGGGGTTCAATCTTTTTCGATCAAAAAAAAAAAAAAAAAAACAAATAAGCTCGAATTGTTGAAGACTGCTGCCATGGACATGGAGGATAGAGTAGACGTGTAATCGGTGGGCTTTGAGAGCAAGAAAGGGAAGTTGTGTTACGATCAAAAAAAAAAAAGAAAGGGAAGTTGTGTAAGCAATACGTCACCGCTTTACAAGCGTGGACCTATGGATTGCCGAATGCTATACTGTACAAATTTGCAGAACGCACTCAATTTATATTATATAATATTTTTTCCACAGCAGCATGTCCCTCGTTTACAGGCACATTTATATATGATGATGAGAAGGCGACGACCAGTTTTCCTGCGATTTTTATTCTTGTAAACTTCATCGATTTTTCATATTCTGGTAATCAAGCTTTCTTTTATTTTCTGTGTACTTCTTTTCAGCAGTAGTTTAATTATTCAGTTGTGAAGAATAATTGTGTTTTTTTCCCCGGTGTTTTCCTCCTGTTTTTTACTTGCTTTGTAAGCAGAAACTAATGAAATGTCCGAAAATTTAGAACCTATGTTTCTGAATTCATAGTTAACTACTGAAAAGAAATTAACTTTTGTTTACTGTTTATGATTTTCGAATTGTTTTTGCCACTGTGCTGTTGTGTAGCTCTTTTGAGAATTCTTTTTGATGTAAAATGTTAATATCTCAGCACTGTAAATGGTTTTTTTCTTGGTCAATTTTAGTATTTTTCTCGGGCAGTCTTGTTAATTGTAAATACACTGGGGGTAATATTATTAAGAGCACTATCTTCCTTTATCATCTGAAATATACGCATGATTTTAACAATTGCGTTATGTAATCCTAAGTGAGAAGGTTTGAAGTACTCTTAGTTGCTACGAGAATCATATTCCAGTACTAATTTCTGTAATTACTAATTAGTGATGCTTGCAGGGGTCAGAACTATAGTGGCTGAAAAAAATGGGACAATTATGTGATTTCTGTGGGTAGCAAAGATCCATGGTCTATTGTAGGTCTGATGCTGCTTGCCTCTGTTTATCTTGTGATCGCAATGTTCATTCTGCAAATGCGCTATCTAGGCATCATTCAAGGACCCTTGTATGTGAACAATGCAATTCTCAGCCTGCCGCAGTCAGGTTTATTGAAGAGGAGATATCACTCTGTGAAAACTGCAACTGGTCTTCACATGTTGCCCCTGCTTCAGCTGCAGACCATAAACAACAGTCAATCAATTGTTATTCTGGATGCCCTTCTGCAGCCCAGCTTTATAGTATTTGGTCGTTCTTTTCAGCAGATTATTCAAGCTGCAATCCTGAGATAGGTTCGACGAGTCTGGAAAAGAAAGACCAGAGCCTAACTTATCATTTCGTTGCCACCTATGAAATGTAGCATAGCAGAGGCTGCAATGGATCCTGTGGCTTCTGATGTTGACAAAATTAGTGGAAGCAGATTCTTGAACTCTCTCAATGAAAAGGTAACTTTAATATGAAGTTCGTGTATGTAACAGATTAATTTCAAATCTCCATGCACCCAAAATGTGGCTTCAACGTCCCCAACGGCACTGGAGGGTGATGGGCTCCTTGTTCAACTGGTTTCATCAAATCATTGCTTATCCTATTAATTGAGGTTGAATGGCTTGAACATTATTGCTCAACAGTGATGGTCTAGAATTCTTTCCCCTTAATTTCCGTGCATACATGATCACCATCTCTGTTGACCTCCAAAAATGGCTGCCAACAGGATCCCCACGTTCCCTTTGCCCACGTGTACTTTCTTCTATCTCAAGACTGCCACGTGGTTTATTCAACCACGTAGATATGTCTCGGTCTGAGCCTGAGAAGAATAAAAGACCAAGGACACTTTTAAGGCAAAGGCGATATCCTGAGGGCCTCTGACTAACAGATTCCCAGGCGGCAATTATACTTGAGAATAGTTAGAATTGAGGACTTGATATATGTGTGGTGATAGTAATATTTTCAACAACAACCTTTTCCTGTGAAATGAGTTTGGTATTTATAGGCCAATTTTGTGAGAACGATCCCCCTCGATGTGCGACACATGGTTCCATCTGAGGGGTTCTTAAGTCATATCTTTGATGTTACGTCATTAGCATTAATGGAAAAGTCACTTTCAGCCGTAAACTAAAGGGTTATGATCGTGACAAGCCGTAATGGCAGGCTGTCCCATCAATCTTCTCAAAATTGAGTTGCCAGTTTGGCAGAGAGACTTTCTCAGCACGCAACCGCGGTTGGCCATTCAATCTGCTCGGTGCCTGGAGACTCGGGAATCTACTCCCCTCGCCCCTAGACGCCTCGGAGATCGGTTAGGGTCGGCTCTAGATCACCTCGAAGATCGGTTAGGGTCGGCCCAAAATGCCCCGGCTAATGCCTGCGTGGCACTATGGACTGCCAGATGGGATTGGTGCGTAACAATAGTCCCTCAAGTTCAGAATCTGTCATTTATGTGGGATGCTAGACTTGGATGTTTGTTTTGAAGTTTGAGGTAGGGATGTAAGTCCCACAAGGCCTGGGATGTTCATTTATGTGGGTGGCGGGCCTTGAAACTGTTGGTGGTTTTGGTTTGGCGTGCTGCGAGTCCCAAGTTGGGAAGGGCAGAAATGCTGAGTCCCAAGTGGGGAGAGACGGATATGCCGAGTCCCAAGTTGGGAGAGGCGAAGAAACTGAGTCCCAAGTGGGGAGAGGCGGTTATGCCGAGTCCCAAGTTGGGAGAGGCGAAGATGTCGAGTCCCCAACTTGGGAGAGGCGAAAAAGCCGAGTCCCAAGTTGGGAGAGGCGGATATGCCAAGTCCCAAGTTGGGAGAGGCGAAGAAGCCGTGTCCCAAGTTAGGAGAGGCGGAGAAGCCGAGTTCCAAGTTGGGAGAGGCGAAGATGCCGAGTCCTCAACTTGGGAGAGGCGAAAAAGCCGAGTCCCAAGTTGGGAGAGGCGGATATGCCAAGTCCCAAGTTGGGAGAGGCGAAGAAGCCGTGTCCCAAGTTGGGAGAGGCGGAGAAGCCGAGTCCCAACTTGGGGAGGCGGTTATGCCGAGTCCCAAGTTGGGAGAGGCGAAGATGCCGAGTCCCCAACTTAGGAGAGGCGAAGATGCCGAGTCCCAACTTGGTAGAGGCGAAAAAGCCGAGTTCCAAGTTGGGAGAGGCGGATATGCCAAGTCCCAAGTTGGGAGAGGCGAAGAAGCCGTGTCCCAAGTTGGGAGAGGCGGAGAAGCAGAGTCCCAACTTGGAGAGGCGGTTATGCCGAGTCCCAAGTTGGGAGAGGCGAAGATACCGAGTCCCCAACTTGGGAGAGGCGAAAAAGTCGAGTCCCAAGTTGGGAGAGGCGGATATGCCAAGTCCCAAGTTGGGAGAGGCGAAGAAGCCGAGTCCCAACTTGGGGAGGCGGTTATGCCGAGTCCCAAGTTTGGGAGAGGCGGAGACGCCAAGTCCCAAGTTGGGAGATGCGAAGAAGCCGAGTCCCAACTTGGGGAGGCAGTTATGTCGAGTCCCAAGTTTGGGAGAGGCGGAGACGCCTAGTCCCACAAGGTGGGGGAGGCCCAGAGGCTTGCTGCGGGGCAATTAATGGTTCAAGCCACGGGTCATTGATTGATTGGGTAAACTGACGTACGTCCCTTTGGGTATGGTGAAAAGACGGCAGCGGGTAATGATGGCATTTAATTATGGGGGTGTTGGGGGTATCGAGAAGGCACGCGTGCGTGGCAAGCACGCTCGCATCATAGACGTTCATTCAAATGGTTGCTTGCGTCTTTTCGGATTCAAGGGCAGAGATGCCCTGATGGCATTAGACGGTGCGGATGGATCTCTGGTTGATCCAACGGTGTGAAATCATCCATATTTGCCTATAAGTAAGTGTGAGGGGTTAGAATTTTTCATTTCGCTGTTTGAGAGAGTTGCAGTGTGTTTCTAGACTTCAGGCGATATTTCCCGGCGTTTGTTTCCATCTCCGTTTTCGGCGAAGAATTAGGTTTAGGTAAACCCTTCACCTAGAGTCCCTTTATTTACTGAATTTCTTTTAATTTTAACAATGTCTGCGAACTTCGGTGAAAACGAGGCTTCTGGTCGTGTTGAGGACGAGGGGTCCCGACCCGTCTCACCGGAAATGGCCGAGGTACTACCTCTGCGCGGCGTGTGTGGATCGACAGGCGAGGTGATGAACGTGTCCTCACTGTCCAGGGTAGTGGAGGGAACAAACTCGTTCGTGGCCGACCCAATTAGGTGGACCGCGATGGATGTCCCCTCCATCATGGTGGAAGGGGACCTGGTGTCGTTGAGGGAGCAGTACCGGGTACCTGAAGACATCGAACTTATACTTCCGGAGGCAAACGAGCGGGCCTGTGTTTCGAGGAGGGATTGCACTGCCTTACACCTTAATGCTTTCGTGGGAGGCTTGCGACTGCCTCTGCATCCCTTCTTCAGACGGATTCTACTGGCTTATGGGCTGGCTCCGACTCAGGTGGCTCCGAACGGGTGGAGTCAGATGGCGGGGAGCATGTACCTGTGGTTCAGGCATTCGTTAGGGTTGGAGATGCCTCTCCACGTGTTCCAAACCCTTTACCAGCCACGGAAACTCCCGAGGAAGAAGGACAAAGAGGAGGAGGTTGGTTGGTACTACTTTTGCCCATGGGGAGCACATAAGCCCCTTGTGACGGACTGCCCCTCCTCCATAAAACAGTGGAAAGAGTCCTGGTTCTGGGTGACGGGAAATTAGCAAAGGGTAACAAACGACCCAGCAGAGGGTAACAAACGACCCAGAGCCGGACTTGGATGTATCTAGTTTTTACGGAATAGCCAGTGAGTGGGGGATGCGGACGTGATTGTTTTCGAAGCGGGTGAAGATAGATTCTAACTTGTTTTTGGTTTCCTTTTCAAGATTGCTGCCCCGTTGTGAGTTGTCCGAGGACTTGGTTGACGTGCTTCAGTCCATTTACCAGTCGCCTCCGTCGAATAGGAGATACAGTTTTCTTTTAAACCGGCAGCGGTGTTTGAGCGAATTGGGTTTAATGGCCTCGAAAGGTAATGCTCTGATATTCCTGCTTTATTCGGGTCTCGTTTAGTACTTTGGTGACATTGGGGCCTCTTTGTTGTTGCAGCTGAAATAGGACAAGGCAAGCGCCCGAGGCCGACCTTGGCCCGTCTATCGAAGCAAAAATCGAGGGCTCTGGCTGCCGGATCCAAGGAGGAGGCCAGGCAGAAGAAGGTCATCGAGGACCTGAGCCGAGAGGGGAACAAGGGAGACACTGAGGCCTCGAGGGCGATGGAGGCCGATGACGGGAGTGTCCCGGAGCGTGAAGAGCCTTTATCGAGGAAAAGGAAGCTCACAGCCGCCTCGGCCGAACCCTCACAGGCAAAGGAGAAGGCTGCGGAGGTAGTCGAGGATGCGGTCTGCACCGTTCCTCTGGGTCAACGCACGCTGGCGGTGAACACCGCGGGGGAGGTGGTCCTGGAAGGGCCACCGAAGTCCCAGGATGCGGGAGGCATTGAAGGGGGGTCGTACGACTCCAGGAAAAAGTTGAAAGAGCTTATTGGCGGCTCCGGGTCGAAGATCCCTGAAGATTCGCTTCGGGATTTACCCTTTTTTCCTTCCCTGGGGGCCCAGGCCGTGAAGAAGTACTTCACCCCCAAGTGGGAGGAGTTTACCTCGCATGGGGACCTGGAGGACGTCTTGGAGGCCAGCCTAGCGTCGGCTATCAGGGCTTCGGCTATGCAAATAAAGGTGCTCGGCGAGTTTCGGACACGGATGAAGGAGTAAAAGAAACTTAGTGCCGAGGCCTCAAAGAAAGATCAGGAGCATCAGCGGGCCCTGGAAGGTCTGCAGACCGCGTTGGACAGCGCTCGTGTGGCCTATGAGCGACTGGAGGCTGACCTGAAGGAGTCTGACTCCAATGTTCTGCAAATGACGAGGCAACTGGATAATGCCAACGCGGCTCAGAGGGTGGCAGCCGAGGCCCTTGAGGTGGCCAATAAAGAGAAAAGGCGGCTTCTGGATGAGGCCCAGTCCCGCGAGGAGGAGCAACAGAATCTGAGGGGGAATGTGGCCTCCTTGGAGTCAGAGGTGGTACGGCTGGTGGCCGAGAAGAATGAGCTAGAGGCGAGGCTAGGGAGTGCGGAGGCGGATTTCGTGGCCAACTTTCACAATACTGAAGCCTATACAAACTTCTCGGATTATTTCGCTAAGGTTGGGCAACAGGAAGTTTTGGCAGTGCTCCGAAATGACTACCCTAGCCTCAGCCTCGAGGCATTAGAAGCTAGGTTCCCTCCGCCTTATGTAGAGGGCGAGGAGGATAGTCAGGAGGATAGTTAGGTTTTATTTGTATAAGTTTCTTTTGTAATTCCTCGTTATGAAATGAAGCATTACTTTTCTTATGGGCCTCGTTTTCAATTTTTGTCTTATTGTTATTTGATCTTGTATGACAAACATTTTGCTTTGAGTTTGCTTTCCGACGCCGCGAGTTTGGGTAATCGAACAAATAAGATTAAATATGACTAATCGCATCGTAATGGCCAAACATAATTAAACTAACTACTCGGCCTTACGACGACACATTTAACATACTGGTAATACCGGCGTAAGTGCTCGGCATTCCAGGGATGAAGTTGCAATTTGGCGTCCATGTCTTCGACGCGATATGTCCCGGGGCGTGTCTCACTAACGACCCTGTATGGTCCTTCCCAGTTTGGTCCGAGTGTTCCGACACCGTGTTCTTTAGAGGACAGGAACACTCTCCTTAGGACGAGATCACCAACGCGAAAAGTCCTCTTCTTTACTTTCTTGTTGAAGTATCTGGACATTTTTCTTTGATAAAACGCTAATCTCACCTGGGAGTCGTCTCTTCTTTCACTTAGGAGGTCTAACCCTGTCCTCATCAGATCGTTGTTAACTTGATCACTGAATAATAACCGACGGGGCGAGGGAATACCAATTTCAACTGGGCTCATAGCCTCGGCACCATATGCCATGGAGAAAGGGGTCTCCCCGGTCGGAGTTTTCATGGTGGTTCGGATAGCCCATAGGACTTGAGGAAGCTCATCGACCCAGGCCCCTTTTGATCCCTCAAGCTTCCGTTTAAGCGTGTATTTGATGGTCTTGTTGACCGCCTCGACCTGACCATTGGCCTGGGGATGATGAGGGTTAGAGAAGTGCTTGGCGATTCCCAGCTCCTCGCATAGGTTCCTGACCTTTTTGTTGTCGAATTGTTTCCCATTATCCGATACCAGGGAGTGTAGAATTTCGAACCTGCATATGATATTTTTCCATATGAATCTGGAGGTATTAGCCTCGGTTATCTTCGTCATTGGCTCCGCTTCTACCCATTTCGTGAAGTAGTCGATGGCGACTAAGGCGTGGTAGGCATTACCTCTCCCCCTCGGCATAGGCCCTATGAAATCTATCCCCCACTTGGCGAAGGGCCACGGGCTGGATACTGTGGTAAGTTCTTGGTGGGGCTGACGAGGAACGGTGGCGAAGCGTTGACACTTGTCACATTTCCTTGCATGATTCAAAGAATCTTTCTTTAGCGAAGGCCAGAAGTATCCCTGTTTGAGGATTTTTTGTGCCAAAGCTAGGCCTCCGGTGTGGTTGCCGCAGACTCCCTCGTGAACTTCCCGAAGGATCTAATCTGCTTCGTTCATTCCAACACACCTGAGGAGTGGTAGGGAGTAGCCTCGTTTGTACAGCACGTCGTCTGATAAGACGAAGTGGGCTGTCCTCTTCCTCAGCCTTCTTGCCTCTTCTTTGTCAGTGGGGAGCGTTTGGTCTTTCAAGAAGGCGAGGATGGGATCCATCCAGGTGGTGGTTTCCTCGACCCACATTATTTCCGTGACCGCCTCTATGGAGGGTCGGTTGAGGTGTTCAATGGGAACCATTTTGAGAAGCTTGGAGTCCTTGCTACTCGCAAGTTTAGAGAGAGCGTCTACGTTGGCATTATCAGCCCTCGGCACCTGAACCAGTTCGAACTTCTCGAAGCTAGGGATGAGATTTCTTACCAGTTTTAGGTAGGAGGCCATATTTTTCTCCCTGGCGGCGAAATTTCCATTTACTTGGCTTACTACTAACTGGGAGTCACTCGCAGCGGAGAGCCTCTGAATTTTCATTTCTTTGGCTAGGCGCATGCCTGACAGTAAAGCTTCGTATTCCGCGACATTGTTTGAGGCTTTAAAGTCGAACCGGATTGCACAGTTCAGTCTATGGCCTTCAGGGCTCGCGAGGACCCTCCGGCACCCGACCCCGCATCTCCTGATGAGCCGTCCACGAAGAGATACCAAGTGGGTGGCTCCGCGGGATCCATCGGGGTATCTATCACGGGTGCGTTAGTAAATTCTGCTACGAAATCTGCTAAGGCCTGCCCTTTGATGGATGGCCGGGGTTTGAATGTGATGTCGAACTGGCTTAATTCGACTGCCCATTTCAGCAGCCTCCCTGAGGCGTCGGGTTTTTGCATAACCTGCCTCAGAGGAAAGTTGGTCAGGACGTGAATGCTATAGGCCAAGAAGTATGGCCTCAATTTCCAAGAAGCGGTGATGAGTGACAATGCTAGCTTTTCCATGTCTGGATAACGTGTTTCCGCCCCTAGTAGAGCCTTGCTTACATAGTAGACCGGCAGCTGATGTCCCTCTTCCCTGACCAGGACCGAGCTCACCGATTCGGTCGAAACGGCGAGATAGAGCAGTAGTGCCTCTCCTAGTTTGGGTTTCGATAGCAGAGGAGTCTTGCCAAGGTGTTCCTTCAAGGCTCGGAATGCATCCTCGCATTCTTCTGTCCACTCGAACCGGTTACCTCCTTTTAGGATCTTAAAGAAGGGAAGGCACTTATTTGTAGCTTTCGAAACGAATCGGCTGAGGGCTGCCATCCTCCTCGTGAGGCATTGCACATCCTTGGGTTTCCTCGGTGATTCCATCTCTATCAGCGCTTTGACTTTTTCGGGGTTGGCCTCGATACCTCTCTGGTTTACCATGTAGCCCAGGAATTTTTCCGAGGCAACTCCGAAAGCGCATTTCTGAGGGTTGAGCCTCATCTTGTAAGCTCTGAGTGTTTCGAAAGTCTTTTCCAGGTGCCGTATGTGATCTTCGGCTCTCAAGCTTTTGACAAGCATGTCATCCACGTAGACTTCCATGGTTAGGCCGAGTTGATCGGCAAACATCCTATTGACGAGCCTTTGGTATGTCGCTCCGACGTTTTTCAAGCCAAACGGCATGACTTTATAGCAATAGAGCCCCTTGTCGGTTACGAACGACGTGTGCTCCTCATCAGGCGGGTACATCGGAATTTGATTGTATCTCGAGTAGGCGTCCATGAAACTCAAGAGTTCATGTCCTGCCGTGGCGTCAACCAACTGATCAATCCGAGGCAGTGGAAAACTGTCCTTGGGACAGGCTTGGTTGAGGTTTGAGAAATCTATGCAGGTCCTCATTTTTCCATTCGACTTCTTGACCAACACTGGGTTGGATACCCACCTCGGATACCTGGCTTCTCGTATGAAATTGTTTTGGAGGAGTATGTGTACTTCCTCCTTCAAGGCCTCGTACTTTTCAGCATTCAGCGGCCTCCTTTTTTGTCTGTGCGAGGAGAACTTGGGGTCGATGTTGAGATGGTGGCAGCTTATCTCTGCGTCGATCCCAACCATATCTTCGTGCTTCCATGTAAAGATATCCAAATTTTTTCGAAGGAAACCTTTTAGGGCTTCTTTGGATTCCTCCAGGAGATCCTTCCCTACTTGAAGTCTTTTCGTCGGGTCGTTGCCGGATACATGAAAATGTTCTAATTCCCCGTTGGAGGAGGCTTGGGAGTCAGCTCCCGTTATTCTTGGATCGATGTCATCGGAGGTAGTCGTTTCCTCCATCGTGACGTCTCCCGGCTCTTCTATCTTTTTGTCTATCATTTCCATGTCCAGCAAAGTCATGTTAACTTCTTTCTTCTCTGCCTTTCTTAAGGCATTACGATAACATTTCCGAGCCTCAGGTTGATTGCCTCGTACTGTTGCTATTCCCCCTTCGGTGGGGAATTTCATGCAGAGGTGGTGGATGGAGGTTATTGCCCAAAGTTCTTTTAGGGCCGGTCGGCCCAAGACTCCGTGATAAGCCGACCTCCTGTCAACCACCAGGAACTCCATGAAAGTATGGGATGCGAGGGGCTCTTCTCCCATACTAACGGAGAGGCGCACTATCCCTTTCGGGGTCACGCAATTCCCGGTGAACCCGTATAGGGGCTCAGTTGATGGTTCCAACTGCACATCCACGTTCATTTGCTCATAAGTGCTTAGGAAGATGACATTAACGGAGCTACCGTTGTCAACCAGCATTCTCCCTAGCCTATTCCGAGCCACCACTGCTCTTACAACCAAGGCGTCACAGTGGGGGTAATGCACGCCCTTCATGTCTTCCTCCGTGAAGGTGATAGGGTCGACCATTTTTGATCCTGAGGGCCTGCTATTGATAAGCCAGTTGGTCATCTGGGTCCCTTCGGCCTCCTTGGCATAGCTTTTCTGGGCGTTCCGTGTCTGTCCACCAATATAAGGTCCTCCGTGGATGGTGTTAATCTCCCGAATTGGGGCCTTTTCTGGCTCATTGATCAGACGGGGCTCGGGGTTGCGCTCAATCCAAAGTTGTCTGGCCGGGCTTCTTGAACTACGCCTCGATCGCTGCTCCTGGCCCGGAGGCCTCCTATCCGATTGCTGGGAGCGCCTATCTTGAAAATTGGCTCCACGTCCTCTCTCCGGGGCCTGATCTCCTCGCCTGGTGTTCATCCCGCGTCTGGCCCCCGGGTTGATCGTTCTTCGATTGGCAAGTTCTTCTACCTCTCGACACTCGTCCATGCTATGTCCATAGCTTCGGTGAACGCAGCAGTATTTCGGCTGAGTTCCTTGAAGAGGAGGAATTACTGGAGGCGTGCTAGTTCCGGCCTCATAGTAGGTGGATGGGGGCGTGCCGTAGTTGTATAGTCCGGCTGCGGAGACCGACGGCAAGGGAGCCGTGTACGGGGGGAGCAGGCCCTCTTGTGCAGATGCCACATAACTCATCCCGACATTTGGGTCGGATGGGTAGTTTCTCCGTCGAGGATTGTGTTGGGGAACAGCTCTATTGGGGTTTTGGATATACCCGGCCCTTGATGCCGGGTTGGCCCCCAACCCGTCTCGATTCCTGTGGAGGATCATGTTCTCATTGGTTATCTCCTCAGTAATCATTTCCACCAGCTGGTCAAAGGTGGCCGGGTTCTTATTGCAGACGTCCCTCTAGAACGGATGGTTCATGTCTAGTCCTGCCTTTAGGGCGGACAAGGCCTCGGCGTCTGTTATCCTTTCACAGAACAACATTTCTTCATTGAAGCGGCCCAGGTAGCTTTGCAACGGCTCGCTCGGGGCCTGCCTTACATCGTGGAGGCGTTGTACCGGGGCTGATGCAGGCTTTTGCGATGAGAAGTAATTTATGAACGTCTTTTTCAGCTCTGGCCAGCTGGAAATGCTTCCTGTGACGAGTTTGTTATACCACCGCCTCGCTCCCCCTGATAAGGTCAGGTGGAAGGCCCTGCATTTCAATGCCGGGGTGGCTCCTCGGAGGCTCATCTCCGTCTTGTACGTGTTCACGTGATCCAATGGATCACCCCTGCCTGTGTAAGGGGTAATCTTGGGTACGCGAAACTCGTGGAGAATGGACGCGTTCCTGATTCCGGCTGAAAAAGGAAAGTTCTCGTCATCGTCGTCTACCTCGAATGATCTCGTAGGCCTCGGATACTCTCCCCCAATGTTAACTTCCGGAGGTAATGGGGCGTGGCATTGGGCTTGCTGTCTGCCCCCATAGTTCTGCTGTGGTTGAACGACTGGCTGGGGTGCGTATGGCTGGTAATCCGATTCTTCCCTAGCCTCGGCTTCCTTCGCCCTCCTTTCCCGCCTATTTCTAGGGGGACTTTGGGGCAGTTCTCTCCTTTGTGGATTTTCTTGTGGCCATCTTCTGCTTCCCTGTTCGCCTAGCCTTTCAAACACGCTGGCAGATATTGTGGGCTGGGGCCTCCTTTCCGAAGCAGCGGCTTTGTCCCCTGCCTCATTGGTTCTGGCATGAGAGGCTTCTCCCCCGGCTTGCTGGTCACGGGGGTGCCTGCTGTTAACTTCCTGTTCTTCCTCGGGCTCGTCTGGATCAGACTCTCGGGGGCGGTCCTCACCCCTTGCATGCATCATTTGGATATACCCCTGCATTTGCGCGTGGTGCTGAGCCAGCTGCCTCACGCTGGCAGCCTTCGTTCTCATTTCTCGTTCAAGGTTCGTGGGAGGCCTTCTTCCTCGCCTCCTTCGGGGAGCTTCTTCAGCCCTGACCCCGTCGTTTGTTACGGGCTTGGTTCTTCTTGGGTTCTCTTCTTCATTGCTTCCACTCATTTTGTGGGTCGGTTGATCCCTTTTCAGGGAAATTCCTTTGTTCAAGGAAAAAGAAGCTTTTTGTTACAATTTCCACAGACGGTGCCAATCTGTTGACCTCCAAAAATGGTTGCCAACAGGATCCCCACGTTCCCTCTGCCCACGTGTACTTTCTTCTATCTCAAGACTGCCACGTGGTTTATTCAACCACGTAGATATGTCTCGGTCTGAGCCTGAGAAGAATAAAAGACCAAGGACACTTTTAAGGCAAAGGCGATAACCTGAGGGCCTCTGACTAACAGATTCCCAGGCGACAATGATACTTGAGAATAGTTAGAATTGAGGACTTGATATATGTGTGGTGATAGTAATATTTTCAACAACAACCTTTTCCTGTGAAATGAGTTTGGTATTTATAGGCTAATTTTGTGAGAACGATCCCCCTCGATGTGCGACACATGGCTCCATCTGAGGGGTTCTTAAGTCATATCTTTGATGTCACGTCATTAGCATTAATGGGAAAGTCACTTTCAGCTGCAAACTAAAGGGCTATGATCGTGACAAGCCGTAATGGCAGGCTGTCTCATCAATCTTCTCAAAATTGAGTTGCCAGTTTGGCAGATAGGCTTTCTCAACACGCAACTGGGGTTGGCCATTCAATCTGCTCGGCGCCTGGAGACTCGGGAATCTACTCCCCTCGCCCCTAGACGCCTCGGAGATCGGTTAGGGTCGGCCCAAAATGCCCCGGCTAATGCCTGCGTGGCACTATGGACTGCCAGATGGGATTGGTGCGTAACAATCTCCATTCTTTTCTCAATCTCATCTAGGAAATGATATATATTTTTGTAGGAAATTTCTGAATTACTTCCTTGTTCTTGTGTAAAAGTTGCAAAGAATATGTCATGAGGTTCCTTCCACAAGTTTGTTACTTTCTTAAATATATAACCCACTTCTGGTACTAGCTGATTTATATAGACCAGTAGTATTACTTGCCTGTGCTTCTGTTTTTGCGAAATCTTCTGGTCTGAACTTATCCTATAATAGGTCAAATTCCTCTGCATATATGCTACTTGTGGCCAGTGTTGTTGGTTGACATGGGGAATGCCAGGAAGGTATTTAACTACCCTTATTCTCATTTCTACTGTGTTTTTAATTTTGTTCAACCCATTATTTTGGTGGAAATTTTAACAAGCAGATGTATTCTAGAAAGCACGAAAAAATGGCATTATTTAACTAAATGTGTCAAAGTACAGAAACCACCCAAACATAAAACCTCTTCAACCCATCTATAGCTGAACCAAATTCCATATCAAATAATAATTGGCAAGACACAGATTCTCATCCAGCATCCAAAGTTTGGCTTTCTAATTGGGGATATTTGCTGCTTAATTTTGAACTTTCAAAAGTTAAACTTCCCGTTTGAATAGAAATATTGCCAAGAAGTCTGCTGGTTCCTACTCGCAAATTATAATCACTATTTTAGACTGGTTTACATGCATTCAGAAAGCATAGTAAAAGATAAGTCTGAGAGTTATAATTGACATGCCGAAGAGTTCCAAGAGAGACATTCTAAGGTTCTTTCCAGTTCTAAGAAATATAATTTTTTTTCCGAGCTCCATTGTTATGCTTCTATCGTATTTAACTGATCAAGTTGCCAAAATCTTTTTTTCATTTAATTCACAGCACAATAAGGTGCTTTAGTTTGGACCAAAGTGCATCACGTTCACAGATTTTATGCTATTGGGATGATAAAATTGACTACTGCATATTGATATGAAAATAGAAAAATAGTATTCGATCAAAAAAAAAAAAAAAAAAAAAAAAAAAAAAAAAAATAGAAAAATAGTACATTGAAGACTGATGCTTGTCTTAAATATATGTTAGCGAAAAGTTAGTTGGTCTCATTATGATTGATTGCGTGTGAGTTTGTGTTAGTGGCACGTTTGTGCATGTTGATTTGCTGTCTGCTTCATTTTTTTTAGTTATTTCCTTTTAAAAATGTACTCATATGAGTTCTAACTTCAATTATGATGTTTGGCTTCATAATTACATAGGCATGTTCCTCCAGAACAAAACATCTTTAACCCTTTGATGAAGATGACCTCTATAAGGATTTAAATATCTCGGATATTGACTTGGGTTTGAATGACTGTGAAGAGCTGTTTGGTGAATCTCTTGATGATCCACAACAGTTTTTTGAGAATGGTGGAATTGAGAACTTGTTTGAGATTGGCTCTGTGCACAGTTCTGAAATCAATACAGAGTGTGTATATGCTGTCAAGGTTTTCCCTGCAACTTTTTTTTTTTTTTTTTGGTTTGCCCTGTAACTTGTTCTATTACAATATGCCATAATTTGTTATCTTTCTTTCTTTGCTCACAGCTTCACTTTTCATTTTTAAACATGAAAATTTCTAATGTCTTATATAAAAGCCTCATTGTTCTATAAAATTTTTAAACATAATATTAAACATGAAAATTTATAATGTCTTCTATAAAAGCCTCGTTGTTCTTCTCATAGTTTATGGTCTCTTTCTCTTGGACTAGTGTCGCTATAGTCTTTCCAGCTTAGCCTATATATAGTTTATTTGTTATTAGATTTCATTAAGACTTTGTATTACTTTTTATTATGCGTAAGAAACCCTAGCCTCCTCCTTTTTCTTTTGATTCATATTGTTCTTTATTTGTCTATTCCATATTGTTTAACATGGTATCAGAGCTAGGAATAATGGGTAGAATTTTAGTCTCAAATACAGCTTTCGCAGATCCAACTATTTCGGCAGTTTCTGGCAGCGGCAGTTTTCAACAATTTTCCTGCAGCAGCAATTTTTTTTTTTTGGCAGTTTCGGCAGTTTTCGACAGTTTTCCGGCATCGGCAGTTTCCGGCAGCAGCAGTTTTCGGCAGTTTCAATTTATTTCGACAATTTTCGATATTTTGGCAATTTTCGGCAGTGGTTTGATATTCTGCGTTTGAGGTATTCGTTTTGCTTTCGGTCATTGTTCGTTCTGTACCTCCAATTTGGTATTTCGTTGTGTTCCTATTTTTTTTTTGTATTTGATTATGGCTACCGAAAGAGATGATTCTCTTCAGTCTGTCAGTGTGAGGTTGGATGGAAAAAATTATTCGTATTGGAATTATGTAATGAGAAATTTTCTTAAAGGTAAAAAGCTATGGGGATATGTTAGTGGCAATTGTGTGAGACCCGTGAATACTGCTGAAAATTATGCTACTTTGATAGATACCTGGGACGCCAATAATGCAAAAATTATTACTTGGATTAACAATTCTGTTGAGCATTCTATAGGTGTACAATTGGCTAAGTATGACACAGCAAAAGAGGTTTGGGATCATCTACAGAAGTTATATACTCAGTCAAATTTTGCAAAGCAGTATCAATTGGAAAATGACATACGAGCTATTCAGCAGAATACTATGAGCATTCAGGAGTTTTATTCGGCTATGACAAATCTATGGGATCAACTGGCCCTTACAGAAGATGATGAACTAAAAACAGTTAATGTCTACATTGCTCATAGAGAGCGGCAACGGTTGGTGCAATTTTTGATGGCCCTTCGCAGTGATTTTGAAGGACTTCGAGGTTCTATTCTACATTGTTCTCCGCTTCCTTCAGTTGATTCAGTTGTCAGTGAGCTGTTGGCTGAAGAAGTACGTCTAAAGTCTGGTGCCGGAAAAGGAACTCTTTCGACTCCGACTCCTTCTGTGTTAGCAGTACCTTCTCAACCACCCTCTAATAATCAGAATAGGCCTTACACAAGGCCTGCTTTCGACGAGTGCAGTTTCTGTAAGAAGAAAGGTCATTGGAAGACTCAATGTCCTAAGTTGAGACAGCAGAATCAACAACAGCAGCAGCAATCTCAGACTTGGAGGCATGGCAACCAGTCAGCATCGCAGGGTTATAGAGCACCTCAGGGTTACAAACCACCTCAGGGTTACAGACCACCACAGTCTAATACTGCAGCAGTCGCCTCATCAGGTCCCTTCACTGATCTAATTACTCTAGTTGAGCAATTTGAGCAATTTCAGAAGTTCCTCTCCCTTCAGCCATAAGCTATGTCTGCCTCTTCTTCTGTAGGTCATTCCTCTCCTAGTGTGTCAGGTATGTCATCTTCTTTATGGGTCTTAGATTCTGGTGCTTCACATCACATGTCTCCAGATTCTTCGTCTTTTGCATCTGTGTCTCCTTCGTCATCTATCTCTGTTATGACTGCTGATGGCACTCCTATGCCTTTAGCAGGTGTTGGTTCTGTTGTTACTCCTAACTTGTCTCTTCATAATGTTTATCATATTCCACAACTCACATTAAATCTTGCTTCTGTAGGTCAGTTATGTGACTCTAATTGTTTTGTTGGTTTTTCCTCTTCTTCCTATTTTGTGCAGGATCTGCAGTCTCAGAAGCTGATTGGGACAGGTCGTAGGCAGGGGGGACTCTATGTTCTAGATGGGTTAAAAGTACCAGTTGCTGCCACTACTAGTGTTGATTTGTCTTCTTTTCGTTTGAGTCATAGGTCTTCTAGTTTTTATTTATGGCATTCTCGTCTTGGTCATATTTCATCTTCTCGTTTGAGATTTTTAGTGTCCACAGGGGCTTTAGGCAATTTGCAAACTTGTGATATTTCTGATTGTAGTGGATGTAAACTGGCAAAATTTTCAGCTTTACCTTTTACTCGAAGTATTTTTGTTTCTTCTTCTCCGTTTGATTTGATCCATTCTGATGTATGGGGACCTTCTCCTGTTCCCACTAAAGGAGGGTCTCGATATTATGTTTCTTTCATTGATGATTATACACGTTATTGTTGGGTTTACTTAATGAAACATCGTTCTGAATTCTTTGAGATATACACCGCTTTTCGAGCCCTTGTCAAAACTCAGCATTCTGCTGTTATCAAATGTTTTAGGTGTGATTTGGGTGGGGAATATACTTCTAACAAATTTTGTGAGTTGCTTGCCTTAGATGGAACTATTCACCAAACTTCTTGTACAGATACTTCTCAACAAAACGGTGTTGCAGAAAGAAAACATAGACATATTGTTAAAACTGCTCGATCTTTCTTATTGTCTGCCTCTGTTCCTAGTGTGTTTTGGGGTGAAGCTGTTCTGACAGCAGTAATTTTGATTAATACCATCCCATCTTCTCATATTTCGGGTATCTCTCCTTTTGAGAAATTGTATGGGTATTCTCCGGATTACTCATTCTTTAGAGTTTTTGGTAGTACTTGCTTCGTTCTCCGCCCTCATGTGGAACGCAGCAAATTGTCCTCTCGGTCTGCTCTTTGTGTCTTTCTTGGTTATGGTCAAGGTCAAAAAGGGTATCGGTGTTTTGATCCAAGTACTCAAAAACTTTATGTGTCTTGTCATGTTGTTTTTCTTGAGCATATACCTTTCTTTTCTATTCCGTCTGCTACTCATGACTTGACTAGACCTGATCTTATTCGTATTGATCCTTTTTCTGAAGATTCTGATAGTTTGTCGTCTCAGGTTTCTACTACATCAGAACCCCCTTGTCGTGTCCTTCCTCCATTACCTTTGTATTATACTCGTCGAGTGCGTACTAACACTTCTACAGGTACTGAAGCTCCCTCTTCTCCTACGGTCCCTCAAGCTTCATCTGAGATTGTGGATCCACCTCTACGTCAGTCCACCCGCATTCGTAAGTCCACAAAGTTACCAGATTTTTCTTATTCTTGTTATTCGTCATCTTTTACTTCCTTTTTAGCTTCTATTCATTGTCTCTCCGAGCCTTCTTCCTACAAAGAGGCAATTCTTGATCCACATTGGCAGCAAGCTATGGATGAGGAACTTTCTGCTCTGCATAAGACAGGTACTTGGGATTTGGTTCCTCTCCCTTCGGGTAAGACTGTTGTTGGTTGTCGCTGGGTGTATAAGATCAAAACTCATTCTGATGGGTCTATTGAGCGATACAAAGCTCGGTTGGTTGCAAAAGGATATTCGCAACAGTATGGTATGGATTATGAGGAGACTTTTGCTCCTGTTGCGAAAATGACTACTCTTCGTACTCTTATTGCTGTAGCTTCGGTTAGAAATTGGGGTATCTCTCAACTTGATGTTAAAAATGCATTCTTGAATGGAGATCTTCAGGAAGAGGTTTATATGGAGCCCCCTCCTGGGGTTCCCCATGGTTTTGGGTATGTTTGCAGGCTCAAGAAGGCGTTATATGGTCTTAAACAAGCACCACGTGCTTGGTTTGAGAAATTTTCTGTTGTGATCTCTTCTCTTGGTTTTGCTTCTAGCAGTCATGATTCTGCACTCTTTGTTAAGTGCACTGATGTAGGTCGTATTATTCTTCTGTTATATGTTGATGACATGATTATTACTGGTGATGATATTGCTGGTATTTCGTTTTTGAAGACAGAGTTAGCTAGACAGTTTGAAATGAAGGATTTGGGCCCTCTCAGATATTTTTTAGGTATTGAGGTAGCCTACTCGCCCAAAGGTTATCTTCTTTCTCAGTCGAAGTATGTTGCAGATATTCTTGAGCGGGCTAGACTTACTGATAATAAGACTGTCGACACTCCCATTGAGGTTAACGCCAAGTATTCTTCTTCTGATGGTATATCTTTGTCAGATCCTACTTTATACCGTACTATTGTTGGGAGCTTGGTTTATCTCACTATTACTCGTCCTGATATTGCATATGCTGTTCATATTGTTAGTCAGTTTGTTGCTTCTCCCACTACAGTTCATTGGGCCGCTGTTCTTCGGATTTTGCGATATCTTCGAGGTACAGTCTTTCAGAGTCTTCTACTTCCATCCACTTCTTCCTTGGATCTGCGTGCATACTCTGACTCTGATCATGGCAGCGATCCTACAGATCGTAAGTCTGTTACTGGTTTCTGTATCTTTCTAGGTGATTCTCTCATTTCATGGAAAAGCAAGAAACAATCTATTGTTTCTCAATCTTCCACCGAAGCAGAATATCGTGCTATGGCCTCTACTACCAAAGAGGTTGTTTGGTTACGTTGGTTACTTGCAGATATGGGAGTTTTTCTTTCTCGTCCCACTCCTATGTATTGTGACAATAAGAGTGCTATTCAGATAACTCGGTTTTCCATGAACGAACCAAGCACATCGAGATCAATTGTCATCTTACCCGTCATCATCTCAAGCATGGCTCCATCACTTTGCCTTTTGTTTCCTCTTCTTCGCAGATTGCAGATTTCTTTACCAAGTCGCATTCTATTTCTCGTTTTCGTTTTCTAGTTGGCAAACTCTCGATGCTTGTCGCTGCTGCATCGTGAGTTTGAGAGGGGATGTTAATAAATATTGTTTTATTTATTTATTAAGGGTAGAATAGTCTTTCCAACGTAGCCTATATATAGTTTATTTGTTATTAGGTTTCATTAAGACTTTGTATTACTTTTTATTATGCGTAAGAAACCCTAGCCTCCTCCTTTTTCTTTTGATTCATATTGTTCTTTATTTGTCTATTCCATATTGTTTAACAGCAAATAGGTCGTACATTTTTTTTTTTTTGTTTCAGTACTACAAGCTATTGATTATATTTATGTTGCTGAGTTAATTTTTCTTTTTTTGCCTTTTTTTCTTAAATTAATATTGACTTTGCTTGTTGGTAAGAGCATAATGTAGAATTTTCCTCTGTGCCGGTCATGGTCCACTGCAGAATGAAGAAACCTTAATTTAGATGTAAATGATTAAGGGAATTTATGCCTTGGTCCCGTGCTTAGCAGGTTGCTAGCGAAATTGTTATTTGATCTTCCTCTGGTTCTTCAATATGAACTTCCTGAACGACATCTTCCTCTTTAAGGGCAATGTGCTGGTGTTGTCAAAAATAGATTGGTTCACAAGAACATAAATCTCTTGACATTGCAAAAGCTTGCTTATTAACATTTATTCTTCAAATTAAAACTTTTTCATGAAGATATTCCAAGAACATGGATTTGACGTTGATAGAAATATTTCTTCACAATGCTAGGAGCTGGACTAGCTTGTGCCTTGGAATTTATTTTAAAAATGTACTTCAGGATCAATTTCCTTTTATTCATTTTTTTGGTTCCAGGACTCCTCATCCTCACAGAATAAAATAAAGGAGATGATATGCAGCAATCCGATTTCTGCTGACCCTGTTACAAGCTGTAAAACTGATCCAAATACTTTCTTGCCAAGAAAAGCACTATCTACACCTTTACTTTCCTTTTCTGGCTTAACTGGTGAGAGTAGCACGGGAGATCACCAAGAGTGTGGGATGTCTTCTATGCTTATTATTGGGGAACCTCCATGGCATTTCCCCTGCCCTAAAAGTCAGGAGACATCATCTAGCAGGGATTGTGCAGTCTTGAGGTATAGGGAGAAAAAGAAGTCACGCAAGTAAGTAACGTGCAGGATAGTTTTAATGTTCTTTCTTTTTAGGCATGGGGAGGAAAACATTCATGAAAAATCAGTCTCCAAACATATATAATTTGTTAACTAAGAATTGTTTTCTAATTGAATTTTGGAAGTATATCTTTCATTGTGGGTATCACATTGCAACTCCAACTCATTTCTAAAACTTTGCCTCTCATTGAGTTGATGTAAGACTTGCAGACCTTTTTTAATGTGTCACTAAAAGTATAACGATTGTCTACTTCCCAACAGGTTTAATAAAAGAATAAGATATGCTTCACGCAAGGTGATGGCTGACGTTAGGAAGCGTGTGAAAGGGCGTTTTGTGAAGGCTGGTGATCCCTATGATTATGACCCATTGTGCCAGACAAGAAGCAAGTGAGTGTACAGTTTACCGGCTTTACTTGGAAAGAATATTGTACTGTAAAACCTTGAAATATAGACACAGGCTGAAGCAGTCTCAGAGATGTTTGTTGGAAATGGACTGGAGCACATGAATAATGAAATTTCGGAGGTTCTAACTACCAGCTTTTGCTCGAGAAGAGAAACGATTACCCCATTGTAATTTCTTGTGTATGTGAATCAGGCATCTTCCTCTCTGGCCACGACCCGAAGTAGCCAGACATATAATGATATTTCTGTGTTTTCTGTAGAAAGTCAGAAGAATATGAGGAAACATGTTCTCTTCATCCTTGCAGCATGTAATGCACAGACGATTCTATGACTTAGTAGCTGCATGTTATGCATATAACTAATTTCCATTGTAATATTAACTGAATGGTTGTATAACCAAATAGTGGAAACTGTACTAGATTGTCACCAGATTTATTTAATTTTTTTAATTTTTTTGATTGTACAAGTCCATGTTGCGAGAAGAATAATTTCACTTTCACTTTTACGAGAAGTTATTACTTGGCAACATCTATTTTTGTTCATATGTATCCGTTGGGGAAAGTTTTTCAATTCAACTTGATTACTTGTAAGTTGATGCAGTATTTTTTTTTTTTTTTAAGTTTCTTTATTTGTTTTCTTGATTTATCTAATTAAATCTGTGAGTCAGATATGTAGCTCTGCATCTCTAAACGTGTTGAAAGAAGTGTTGTATATAGCAGGCAGCAGCTCTATAATAGTTATATTTTATTGATTATGGCGAATTCACCGAGTCTGATGTTTTAAGTGCAATGGTAAAGGTGTGATGATTAGGGATATTCCCAAATCATATGGGCACGCAACATTTTCAAGTAAGGTGCTAGTGTCACATATTAAAGATCCAAAGATCTGATGCGCAAGAACAACTGCTGAGAGTAAGTTACTGGACAGTTACAAGAGTAAAATTGCCAGAAATTCTGAAGAACTTTGTACGAATAATGCGGGTAACATGTTTTCTCTTGTTATTTTTTTGCACTTTTACTGGGCAGAAGGATATATACACAAATTCATGCCCATGAAAAATCAAAGGAAGTTGACTGTAATATACTGAATCTTATGGGCTATCTCTCTCTTCCTTTGCTATAACTCTGCTCCGACACTCTTCTCACTTGAGCTTTCTCGTGGACACTCAGCTGTCTTCCTAGAATTTCTTCTTCTATAATGTCCTTTCCCTTCACCATTTCTGTTCCTGTACCTCTTCTTTTGGAGCTTGGTTCAGGTTTTAGTTGCAGCTTTCCATCAGATCTCTGTTGAAGTCCACTGGTGCTAGGTGTTGAATTTCTGGTGCCCTTTGCATTACTGGACTTCTCATCTGCACTCAGGTCTAATTTGCTTATGTCTTCTCTGATCACTGATGTTTGTTGTCTGCCTCGAAATTGCTCAGTAGATGGAAGTTGTCTACTTGTTGCTCTGTTGCCTTTCTCTTGTTCAAAGTAGAGAACTTGCACCACTGTTCTCAATGGCAGGCGCTCGTTCTTCACAGCATGGGCACATACCTCCGGTGACAATTTTTGGCAATCTAGAACATGGCAGAGCTGCTTCCTGTCTGCTTTAGTGAGATCTGGATGCTCCTAGTATCCAGTAAATCAATGCGAATGAGAAGAAATGAAAATTTCAGTATAGTTTATAAAAATTTAAGACATTGAAAACATATTAGCTCATAATCATGTTAAATTTGATGTTGAGTTAGCAATACTGACAATCAACAGCCAGTAGATCTAAAAAAATTATAGCTGTAGTTAATAAAATTCACTTGGGTCGTGTTTATTTATTTCACTATCAATCATCTATAATGCCCTACCTTGAGATAAATGTTAATTGCCTTGTACAGATCATCATGTTCAGGCCTTGCGACACTTGGCAAAGCTTCAGCAAGAGATGCCACTTTCTGAACTGGTATGTAGGCATCCTTTGCCACCACTTGCAGGTAAGAATCAATGAGCTTTCCAACTTTTCTAATTGATCTCAGTGACTGGTTTTCATTTGTAGGGGTTTGTCTTTTCCAGTGCCTCAAGAAACTCTCCAAAACTGTCTTAACCATATCAATGTCATAACAAGTGTGATCATTAGACGATTGAGCAGGAAGCAGCAAGTCATTCAATGTTGCCTCCTCAAATTGCATGCCTGATTGTCTTGTGAGTTCTGCCTTCGTCACGGGAGATGCCCCAAGAAAATTCGCAAGGCCAAGGAGTCTTATCAAGAATCCAATTGAGACAGATCCTTTATAAGCTGGAATCAGACTCACAATGGTCTCAAGAATTTTCTGTTTTCTGTCTAAAGAATTTTCAGCTTGAGAATTTGAACTCTCTGTAGGCCTACTTTTTGTAATGTCTGGTAGCCAACGACACGTATACACGTGCAGAGCTTCTCCAATAAGCTGTGGTGGCAGCACATTTGTAGACCTAAGAGCAGTAACTATACATCTGAATGTGTCTATATCAAGGAAAGATATGTCCTCTGTCCACCAGTCCTTTGGAACCGATTGACGGTGCCCTTTTTCATACCCAGGTCTAGTGTAGGTATAAGACCATGTAACCTGCAGGTGGCCTTTCTCCACATTAAACTCAAATGCAAGAAAAGTCATAGTAATTGGTTCAGAAAAACAGGGAATTAATTATAGTATCTAGCATGTCTAACCTTCACTGGAGGTGTCAATATCTTTTTAACAATGGATTCAATGCACCTTCTGACTATCCCAAGATTTTCTGACCACTCGTACAATCTTCCAGTGTTTTGCAGTGTGACAATGGAGTCCTTCCAACCTTCTAGAATGCAAGATGAGAAGAAAACCTCCAATCTCGTGACAAAGTTTACCTTTTCAATTGCTTCGGTCATTTGAAGGAACTTGGAGGCACAAAAGGCAGGTACAAAATTATGGGCACTGAGATTTATTGTGATCCCATAGCAAAACTTTGCACAAAGCTCAAAAGCATCTTCTCCTCCCGGAATATCGTGCAGCTCCAGCGTGATGTTGCTAGAATCTTCTTCATCCGACTCTGAGCAAAGCTGTTGTAGTAGGCCGCTCTTTGGAAGAAGAGGATACTACAGCTCACAGCAGAATCAGGAAAGATCTGAGTGATTTTGTATAAAGATAGAGATACTGCTAGCCTCAATGGAAAAGCAGTGACTATTTAACAAGAAAGGGGGAAGGTATGTAAATATTAGTTTCTTCATATTCCATGAGTATTTTAGCATATTATATTTCTTGATGGAAATTTGATCTGCTAGAATGATTTAGTGCACTGGCAATCATATGTTTTCCGAAATGTTAGTTTTCATTAATGAAAATTAACCTCAAATCATACCTTATGAAGAAGATAAATAATATTGTTTACTCGAATGGTGATATCACTTGGCACATCTGATATCACTGTCCTGCAAATTTCAAAACAAAGTTAACATCAAGATACATGCAGATTAACATTATAAAATCAATTTCAGTTAAATTAATGCAGTTCATGTACCTAATGGCCTCCTCCGTGTAGAAGGTGTCTGGCCTTGTTCCGAGTTTCATAAACTTCATTTTTGTGATAATTATGTTCAAGTAAGGTGATTTTTGGTCTGCTTTTCATAGAACTGAGATGTACCTTTTTCCTATCAATTTCAAAAGGAAATTATTTTGTGATCTGAAGTTCATATGTTGCTACTCAGGAAGCTGAAGCTGCAGAAATGAATTAGTAACTTAGTGTATAAAATATGAGAAGATCAATTGATTCTAGAGTCGTCGTATGAATTTCTTGCTTTAGGTTAGGATGTGAAAAAGATTTGCAGAAGCTAAAAGTTGTCCACACTAGCAAAAAATTGAGTTAAAAAAGGGAATGAAAAGTGTAGCAGGGATTTCAATACGAAAGCTAAGTAGAAGAATGCTTCTGGCTGAAAGAAGAATTATCGCGCAATGGAAAACATATTTGTGGATTAATATAATTGACACGAGGAAAAGAAAAAGGCGAATTAAAAGCATGCTTAAATGGATCAAGAAATTAAAGAAAATCTAAACGCAAGGCTACTTAATTTACATACAACTAACAACTGTTTGATTGACATATAGGGGTTTTGGCCCTAGTTTACTGTAAGCAAGCATTGGACACATAGTCATGGAATAAAGATCCCATCATATTCCCGGGTTCCTATATATAGCTCTACATGATATTCAGATATGGAGGGAATTCTCTTGGAAAAAGGGAAAGAAAAACTTTTCTGCTGTAATGCACTTTGAGTGATGGCTGGAAGACAATTAGGGAATGTATGGTAAATAGTACTGGATGGTATGTAGATAAGATCATTTTTCAGCTTCCCTTTTCTTCGTGTTGTCTAATCCAACCATACCAAACATGGTGTTAAGGTGGAGAGATTTTCGGGTAGTATATTTTGGGGTGCGTTTCCTACTTTCATATATAGTATTGCTACAAGCATGCAAATATATTCTTGACAGTTAAAGCCATTAAGCCACTAATACCTAATTGGATAGGAAGTATGCTCTTTGGCATGCACTAACATAAAAGATAGAAGTTTATAAAGAAAAGGTAAATTTAACACATATCACTAGAAAGTTATATATTTAAGGAAAGAAAAGCAATCATGCATATTACTAACAAGGAAAAAGGACATTCTTAAGGATTTTCTTTGTGCACATGTCAGATACTCGAAGATTGAACATGTAATACAAGAAAGTTCCATCTTTACAACCTTTGACTTCTTGGGTACCTGGAATCTTGAATTAGTGACCATTGCTTTGAGAGATAGACTGTGAATGGAATCATAAGGCTATTATATATATGGTGCAAAATCAATGTTCTTTTTCTATTAGAAATTAAAAAAAACAAAAAAAATCTGGAATTTAATTGCTTTCCTTGAAAAGGGAAAAAGAACATGCAGAAGGTAGCTAGCTTGGCAAGTTACTTTTTGGATCCCAACACCATGGATATGAACAAATGGAAAGCATAGCGATTTAGCTATACTGACATATCTCTTTCCACTACATAGATGTTCATTGATGCATTTTAATCAGTAAATATATGAAAGAAGAATCAAAACTTACCACAAAAGCAGCTGATTGCTGTTAACTCCTCCCACAAAGCTGCATATCCTCTTGAGTCCTGATCATGAATCATCCATGTCTTCTACAAATCGTTGAATTGCGATTCAAATTTATATGTTATAAATTTGTTGTATGTGACATTGATGTTATTGGAAAAAACAGATAGACATGCGCAAAAAGAGAAGAATGAGCAAGAAATAAGTCATAGGTCATATCAGATATACAGAATATAGAACCCTACCTGGCTACCTGCATTTAGACATATGGAAAGATGATGACTAGTGTATATTAAATATGCTCTTAGTCAACATATAAAGTAAATGCATCAAAAGAATCATGATAAACTACTTGAACATGGGGGAAAAGCAAATAATATTATTAATATATACATATAGACACACACAGTAGTTTTTTGTGCTCTGTATATGATTGGAACTCTTTCGTACATAGTAGCATGCAAAGCAAGTGGGTGTTGGTGTTGGTGGGTGTGGGGTCCTCCAAGTGGCCCTACCATTATTTGAAAAAAGGATTTAGTGGGGCCGGATAGAAAGATCCCATACACATTTCTCATCATTCATTATAGTTTCTCCCACTAGTTTTACAGTCTCTTCTTCTTCCTTTACTTAGGGTTGATGGTAGGTTTTGCTGACATTCATGTCGGCCACGTGTCTTGTCATCTACCGTTTGATTCATTTGCAGACATGAAACCTTGATTGGACTGGACTTTGTTTGTTGTTCTGGAGTACAAGCTTAGATCAGTATTTCCCACTTTGTCAACTTTTGCTCATCAATAGAACTTAGAAGATTCTTTTCTAGATTTGGGTTTATTATGGGTTTTAGAGTTTGTTTAGTAGTGATTAATAGAAACATTTTATTAATTTTTCAATTACACTTTTTATCAAAATCTGTTAAAAAATTTCACCAAACAAACACTTATTTTCTTTTCATTTAAGTGCGATTATAAGAAAATGTATATATTTCTCGTATATTCAATATGCAATATTTGAAACTATTATACAGGATCTTGGATGAAGTGACGGTTTGTTTCTTCTATAGTCTAATCATGTATAATTCAATATCCTAAGCGTGCTTATTGTCACATTGTCTATGTAGAATTAAAGAAGAAATATGGTGGATATCAAGTCCATGAAAAGAAAAGAATATGCAATGATGGAGTGAAAGTTCTACCAATCTCTTCTTAGTTATTGTTTGGTCAAGAAACATGTTACTATGAAAAGACCTTGATGATGCCCCTCATGATTATAAAAATTTTAAATTATTTATAGTTTAAGTAACACTTGTAATCATTATTAGGTGTCCAACAACGTTGCCTTTTTTTAAAATATATATAACAATGTGCCTTCCAGCCTTTATAGAAAAAACACTTGCTCTCAAATTAATCAACAAGTACTAGAATGTGCCACTCCATTTTTGTATAACTTAAATTATAATTTAAGTCGATTAAATATATTTTTTATTCACATATTTTATAAAATTCACAATTTATTACTTATATATTCTATAAGACTTACAATTTATGGGTATTAATTAAAAAATAATTTTAGTACCATCAAACATGCACTTAATTAAATATATGTAACAAGTTGATAATGAGATGATACAAATTTAATTCATTAGAAGAATTACCTATACTTCAAGAAAGTGATAATGTGAAATTTCACAAAATTGTCTAGTTTAGGCCAACTCCAATACATCGCCCTTTTGGCGTTCTCTCCATTTTAGTGTGAAAACGTCAAAATGGCGCTGAAATCATGCTCCAATGGTACTACTCCAAAATGGAGTAGCACTATTCATTTGGCGTGAAAATGTCAAAAAAAAAAAAAAAAAAAAATTATTTCATTTTTGTCCTTCATTTTATATTTGTCAAATTTGTTTTTCTTTATATATCTCTTTTCATACTCTTTTATTATTTTATGGTTTAATTTTATTTATGTTTCTTTTCATTTCATTATTATTTTATTAATATAAAAAATTGTAATAGATTAATAAATGCCTTTTTATTGTTGTGGTATTAATTGTAATGCCTTTTTAAATTATTTGTGATAAATGCAAATTTTTAGGTAATTAAATTAAAATTTTAATTTATAATTTTTAGTAATAAAAAAATATTTAATTTTTTATTTATAAATTTGAGTAGTGATAGAATATTTAATTAAATAATTTTTGAAATCAATAAATTGTTGAAAATTAAAAAAATAAGGAAACAAAACTAGTACTATTCATTTGGTGCAATTTTTATAGATCGTAGTTGAAGAAAAGTAAAAAAAATAGTATGAAAATTGCACTATTTTGGTGGAAAAGTTGCACTATTTTAAAGATCATGGTTGGAGTTGCTCTTAGAATTTTTCAAAGCGTATGTTAGATAGCTCTATGGAAGTTCTATAACTTCTGTAACACGACATATATAATAATCACTAGAGTAGCAAAAGTTTAATTAGGATGACATATATAAATTACGATTAACAATTAATCTAATACGTTTTTGTATTTGTATTTGTTTTTTTTTTTTTTTTTTTTTTTTGTTTTGAATTAGTCAAGTTAATAGTGGTAAGTTGTTATGAGTGGTAGGTGATCATGTGAAGCAAAAGGGGTCCCTTAATTTTATATAAGAATATAGGTAAGATGATTTTGGTGTTAAAACTCCAAGTAGTGAAATGAATAATTTGTAAGCATATGGCTTGTCTTGAAAGGTTCGAATTTCTTCGAATTAATCTATTAAATTTCTATTTTATTTTATTTTATTTTAAAGAAAATAAATTGTACTTGTAACATAACTAAACGTTTAATATATTCGCATACATAAAATTATATTCGTTGACGAATGCACTTGTATAGATTATAAAATATAGATGGAGCCCCAAATCCCAATGGAAGTAGTCAATCTCCCACTTTATAAAATGGCCAGAAAACGATGACTATATTGTTTAAATTTATGGGTAGGGTTAGTGTGGTTGGTGCCACCACCTTTCCAATATCTATTGATTTTGTTTGAAGGATTAGGGGACAAAATATGGCCACACGCCTCATAATAAAGATACACATGTCTCATATCTCTCACACCAGAATATATTCTGCTGTTCTAAAATAGTTTAGTATTTTTTAAGGAAATAAAATATTCCTTAACGTTTTTACATGTAATACGTGGAGAAGTTAATGGAAGGATTAGAGCATCTCTAATTCATTTTAACGTGTCTATTGCTTTTTAGACGTGTCACATAAATACATATAAATAGAATTATAAAAAACTCATCTTCAATATATATTGACAAAAATTCCGTCTAACTGATATAGCACAATAAAAAATATACTTTATATAAATTTAGACAGATTTCTAGACGGAGTAATTCAACTCAAAATTTTATTTATAAAAAAAATCGGACGAATGAAATAAAAATTGAAAACTTGCCAATTTAAAAAAAAAAAATTGATACTATATAAGCAATAATATTAGTTTTAGACGGAATCCATTGAAGATGAATTTTTAATTTGACCGTCTATTCAATAGACGTAGTGCCAATTGAAAGTCCGTCCATTTTACTTACCACGTAAATTTCAATAGACGGAGTGTGTTGGATATGCTCTTATAAATAATAGTGGAAGATTGAGAAACCCATTTTCAGTATATATATTTAGGGATGTATTTAATTTTTACTTTTAAAGATTTTTGTAGAGTTCAAAAATTAAGTGTATTTAATTTAGATTTTTTAAATTTTAAATAAATTTTGGGGCATTCAATAGATTTTTATAAACTTTTAAAAAAATATTTAAAAGTTACGTGATATTCAATTTAAATTTTTTAAAATTCTATAAAAATTAGGAGTATTCAAAATGTGTATTACTTTTAATGACATTATATAAAATTCTATATATACTAACTTTTAAGCACAATGTATAAATAAAACAATATCATAATTTGTCTATCATTCACCTTCAAGACTTTGGAAGACTCCAACCTGTCCTGGTAGAGGCCTAAAAATCATACTGGGACTGTGCTGGTGCTTCTAATAAAAAATAAAAAAAAAAAGACTTTGGAAGACTTTTAAAAAATAAAAACACATTTCAGTCTGTAATTTTCTTTTTCTTTCTTCAATATTTTTCTTTCATTTTTCATTGATTAATTACTAAATTTTTTTTATGAAAAAATATTTTTTTCTCTTCAATTTAATTTTTGTTTTTTTTTGTTTTGGGTAAATAACACTAGAAACTTTTGAATCTTGTGATGATGGAGTTCCGAATCTTCAATTTGTAGCACCCCTAATCCTAATCTTTAGAAAATGCCCGAGCAAAGTCCTTTTGTTATGAAATTATTAGTTTGACCGTTGAATAATCAAAATTTTCTTAAAATATAATATTCACTCTTTTTTGAATTAAAAAGAAGAAAATAGAAAAAGAAATAGAAAAAAATATGAAAATCAAAACAAAAATTTGCAACCTCCCCTTCCCCCTGTCTCTTTTGTTTCCTTCAATATAACTCCATTCTCTCTCTCTACCTCTCTATCACACCAGAATTTCTGTTTGCACGCCAACCCCAACTATGGCCAAAAAGAGAATTTTCACTTTCTCCAACCCAAACCTAAAAGCACCACCATCCACCACAACTCTCCTTCTCTGTAATTTTTTTAATTCATTCTATATAACTCTCTCTTTTCTAATTCATCCTAGAATAAAAAGTGGGAAGAATACTGGTGGTAGGGGTAGAGGGTTAGTGATTTTTGGTTGGTGGTGATTAGTTATGATGGCAGAGAGTATGAAATGGTGGCGGTGACAGTAGTGAAAGCAGCTGATCAATAGCACAGTGATCTACGATGTTGGTCATTTATCATTTGATTTTTTTTCTATTTGAGCAACGTCAATAATGATGATGGATGGTGTTGGTTGTGGGTGTCAATTGTTTTTCGATGGGTGTTGGTTGGCGGCGGCAATTTTGGAGAAGTAGTGATGCAAATTTTTTTCTCTTTTTTTTTTTTTTTTTTTTTTTGTTAGTTGGGGGTTAGTTGAAGAATAAGACGTGGAAAATGAAGTTGATTGCAATTTTTGCTTTATTTTCTTTTTTGCTTTGTTTTTGTTTTGTTTTGTTTTTTTTTTTTCTATTTTCTTGTTTTAATTCAAAAAATAGTAAATTGATCATTTAAAGAAAACTTTGACTATTTAATAGGCAAACTAACGATTTTCATAATAGAAGAACCTTGGTCGCCTACTTTTTAAAGATTAGAGATCTAGAGTGCTACAAATTAAAGATTCAAGACTCCATCGTTAGGACTCCCAGTGCTATTTACCTTTTTTTCTTCCTCTTTTCACAATTAATGAATTACCCCTAGTTATTTTTTTTCCCTCTTTCTTTTTCTTCCTTCTACTAGAACCATGATTATTATCAATTTTGTTTTTGAAAAAGAAGATTAATATTTTATCTTTTCAATACATTTTTTTTTCTCTCTTCAATTTTCTTTTAACCATTTTTTCTTTCTTTCTTCTTTTTCATCTTTCATCATTAAATGTTCTGAAAATTTAGTAAAGTCTTTCAAAAAATAAAAATTTATAAAAATCTATTGAAATCTAAAAAAACCTAATAAAAAATTAATAAAGAGTCTGTTTGGTAGAGTTTATAAACTAGTTTATTTGACCAAAAAATTAACATTTTTTTGTCAAATAAATTAGTTTATAAACTCTACCAAATAGATTTAAATCTACAAAAATTAATCATTTAAAAAAATCAATCAAATTCTTTAAAGGTCAAGAGTAAATACATTGCACTTACGTTATTGTATTGATTATTTGTGAGTCATTTATAAATATAAAGAACAAAGGTCGTGCCACGTTCCAAAATTTTATTGAATATGCAATAAAATAGTTCGTGTCCGATTTATGTATATATTGAACAATAGTTATCTAACAATTTGAAGATAATTTATCATCTGTATTTCATTTTCGAGAAATTATATTCAAATAATACTTTTTATTTTTTGTACCACATTTTAATTACATTTTAACATCTTTAATTTATGAACATTATAGCATTCATATCCCCAACTTTTTTTATCACATTTTTATTCTTAATTTTTCATTAATTAGCAAATCTTGCGTTTGATAACGGTTTTTGTCTAAAATATTTGTTGAGAATTCGTAAAAATACTTATTTTCTGTCATATTTTTTAAAAAAAAATAGATACAAAAATAAGATAAAATATTTTTCCTCATTTCAAAACACGTAAATAAAATATCTTAATAGAAACTATCATTAATGATGAAATGTACTAATTAATGAAAATTGAAGATAAGAATTACATAATAAAAATTTAAAAACATAATTGCAACAATAAACAAAAGTTGAAAATCTCAAGTACAATTAAAGTGTGGTGAACTTATAACAAATTGTAGTGTAAATATAACTATCGTTCCTTTTCTTTTTCCTTTTCCTATTTTGATACGATGCATTTCAATTTTTCGTTGATGTAGCTTCGAACCCCGCAACTTCAAATTGCACGCAGGGTAAGAAAAAGCAAATCTAGGTGTTGGGCCAAAACCACATTCCAAGCCCGCACTGCTCATAGAGCCAGGCTGTGTTTCAGGGGCCCACAATAAATGGACCGATTTATAGAGGCCTGTCCAGAATGGCCTGGGCCGTGGTAATGAGCCATGCCGAAACCAGATAACTTTAGGCGCTTCAAACCAAGGATGGACTCTACATTAATGGCGACAGGACCGGATTAGTAACCTTTTAAAAGAAGTAACAATGCAAAGGGAAGACCAGAAAATTAATGACATTAAAAGGACCTTACTCATAAATTCCATCCAGTATTTTCAAGACACTAGGACATCGAACATGAAGAAAGGCATGACAGAAAAGTTTAGGCCCTGTTGTCTTTAGTGTTTTTAACTCGTTTTCTGTTTTGGATTTTTGAAAATAGTCAAAACGTGTTTTCTTTACCATTTTTGAAAATGCATTTTTGAAAACAAAAAAAAAAATTTGCACACAAAACGAAAAACGACCATTTATTCTTTTTGGGTGTTTTGTGAACAAAAGAACTTGCTGGCCAAAACGGCCAAAATGCGCGTTTTGGTCGTTTTGGTCAGCGTTTCGAATCCTGTCCCCAGCTTTTTTTTTTATACGCTGGCAAAAAGATTGATGATATAATTATGTCCAGTGTTTTTTTTGACAAACGACAACTCCTTGTCCAAATGGCCAGACGCTTGGAATTAGTTGCAAAAGGTCACAAGTTCAAATCCGAACTCCATTACAAATTTTTGAATTGTTTTTAAATGTTTTTAATTGTGTTTACATGTTTTTAAATGTTTTTAAATTGTTTTTAAATATATAATTAAATGTTTTTAATTGTGTTAAATATTTTTTTTTTATTTTTAAATGTTTTTAATTGTGTTTACATGTTATTAATTGTTTTTAAATGTTTTTCATTTCATAATTAAATATTTTTAATTCCATAATTAAATATTTTTAATTCTTTTTAAATGTTTTTAATTGTATTTACATGTTTTAAATTGTTTTTAAATGTTTTTAATTATATAATTAAATGTTTTTAATTGTGTTAAATATTTTTTATTATTTTTAAATGTTTTTAATTGTGTTTACATGTTATTAATTGTTTTTAAATGTTTTTAATTTCATAATTAAATTTTTTAATTGTTTTTAAATATTTTTAATTCCGTAATTAAATATTTTTAAATGTTTTTAATTCTTTTTAAATGTTTTTAATTGTGTTTACATGTTTTTAATTTCAAGTTTAAATTATTTTTAATTATTTGTAATTGTTTTTAATTAATAATTATTTGTAATTTCAAGTCCAAATTTCTCAAAAAATTCAAGTAAACACGTTTTCGAGTTTTCTGTTTTCACAAACAATTTTCGAAAATACCAAAAAGAACGCATTTTCAAAAATATCAAATCAAACACTCAAAACACAAAATACAAAATAAATTCAAAACTCAAAGCACCAAACTCAAACGTAAAAAGAACACTACCTTATTGGCCAGTGATTGTGAGTTCCCAATTCATGAATGGAGGGGATAACAAAGGCTTCTTCCATTCCATCCCTAGGACGGATAGAGAGGGATAGACCAAACTTTTGCTTTTTTCATATTGTCAAAGAGTTGAACAATGATTTTTTGTGTAGTCAAATATTTGAACAATGAAAATAGATGACGAGTGTCTGATCGAATTGATCAAGTCATGTAGGAACAATGTTCAAGTTTACTAGTTTGTTAGGATACCTCAGCTCCATTAGATCAATGCACTTCTACTTGACACCAATCCTAATCATAAACGGCTCGTCTCACCGTGACCTTCTCTTGAATTCTCAAAACTTATGTCGCTCTATCCCCGCAAGGGCATAGAACCCTTTGTTGTCTCAACTGCGCTACCGGAAGGACTCATCTTGGGATGGGCTAAGATGAGTCATTTTCATTATCTTTCTTTAACAACTCTCTCTATTCCCATCGCTATTACAGAACTGTACACGAAATTTTCACTTCATACAACTCCTCAAAAGTCATAAATAAATCAAGTAACTTTCGACATTATTACCAAAAAGATTTGCTAAAATAAATGACGGAATATATTCTGTTGTACACATGCCATGATACATCCCCGGACTTTTGATCAATGTGTTACTTGCCCAACTAATTTGGTTGTGTATGAATTGGGGTTGGGGTGTGTAGGTGTTTGGGGGGGGGGGGGGGGGGTAGGGGGCGGCTGTGAAGCACACTAACTCTATGACTTCAGAATATTTTTCAAATGCCAGTGCGAAAAGAGCTATGGCAGTGAATGGTTCTGTAAATACACATACAATAATACATGCATATATCATTCTCTTGATGCATCCTCCAATCTTTCAAAATGGAGCCAATCAATACAACTGCAGAAAACTTAGAATTTCAGCAAGAAGTTGATGACCAATTAGAGAACGTTATGCAAGATTTCATTGAGTTCCGAGAGAAAATGATGTTAAACTCAAATGGTGCTATTAACTTTGAAGACCTGGTTGATTTGTACATCACCCATGGCCATGGTAGTGACAATTCAGATCTTTCACAGTCGACTCGAGGCCAGTTCACTGCGCTTCTTCAAGATTTTAACAAGTTTGAAAACACAATGCTGCCTCCATACCAAGTGGAATCCAACAATATGCACAACAAAAATGACTTGAACAAAACTAATATTGAAACTCAAGAGAGTGAAATGATGGTCAAAGAAATGGCAGGTGTAACAAGCCTCGATGTTGCAGGAAGTTGTCCACGCACCTTTCCAAATGTGAACATAACTTCCCATAACGATAGCAACGGGGTAAATATCATTAGATATTCTAACATGACTTGTTATGGAGCAGACTTTGGTGGTGGTGGAATTTTGCATGGTCCATTCACGAAATATTTCAGGGCTCAGGGTTGTGGTAGGATGAATTTCTTGCCACGGGCGGGCGGGACTTCAATGGCCAGTACAAGTACTCCTAGGAGGAAGAGAATCAAGAGAAAGTACAGGGGTGTTATAGAGACTGAAGAAGAGACTGCTTGCAGGTTGGAGCAAACGAAAATCAAGAACAGAGAGGCAGCAGCTAAAGCACAAGCCAATAAAAAGGTAAATTTCTCTTTTTGCTGCAATATTCAAGATAGGTTCGAAGAATTGTTACATGGCCACCCTAAACTTCAATAATCAAAAGAACTAAAAAGCCTACCCTGATGATTTACATAATGATTAAGAATTTTGCTGAAGGAGCAGTAAATTTCAGAGATAGAAATACCATTTCAAAAATCAAGATATACACTAATACGAGCATTCAGGGTAAAGTGGTCTTAGAGGAAATTACGTTTAAGCATATAACTATAATATGGGCAAACACACCTCTTAGATGAGGGTTTTGGCAAACACACCTCAAATCTCTCTATCTTTCTCATCAGGCCAATGAAGCCTCCTTATGGACCCAGCTCCTGAAGCTTCGCAGGAAGAATGAATTCAGGAAAAAATTGATAATGGTATGACTGTTTTTTGTTCACATATTCATAATTTTGGAATGAAATGCTAATTAGTATTCTGTCGTCTCAGTTTCTGGAAGGTCATGAGAGGATCAATTTGCCTCCAAAATCATTCAGACGTACCATCTCAGGACCTATATAGATCTCAACAATGGACATGTGAAGTTGAAGTATACAAGGTGAACGTGAACTTCATGGCATCATTCAGAAGAAGAAACCAAAGGGTGTACAAACTTCCATTGGAGATATTTTTATTTGATGAATTAAATGCCGAAGACACTACGTTTTGCATTATTGCACAATGAAACATGCAAACGTTGGGCTACTGTATTTGATGAAAGACTAAAAACCATGCAAAAGATCATTGAAAAGTAAAGTAACTACAGAATAATATACGATACTTCTTAGTGATAGACAAGGAAAAGAATCAGTTACTGATTAACATGGTACAGATATTTGGTCTAGGCCAGATGTCTGGTTCCTTCATTATGAAAAACGAAACTACTACCCCACCAGTGGAGTGAAATGGAGGAATGACATTACAGGAATCAGAACAAACAGACATAACTATGTCCAATTTTTAAAACCTTGTGAGAGCAAAACATCTCAATAGATTGGAAAACGAGGAAAAGATGAAAAATCAGGTGTTTCCAGGTCCCCAACAACTCAAACAGAGACAAAAATAACAGGAAGGGAAAAAAAATATGCACGCGTATTAATGTACACATTCTTAAATTTGAAGTGTGTGAAAGCTGCTTGCAAAGGAAAATACTCGCCAAGCTTTTCACGCCATGAAAGTTCAAATACAAAACAATCCGAGTCAAGCTAGTTAATTCAAACCATATTTTCCAAGTGACAATTCTATGAACTAACATAAGAATTAGTAAAGTTCTACAATAATTAGGGATGCATTCAGAAAACTAAAATATTGGGTTCTTCATGAAGCACATTTCCATGGAATTTTGGTACTTCAAGACGAGTATAAATTCATTGCCTTCTCTTTTCTCTACCCTCAATACTCATAATAATTGACTAAACGAATTCTGAAGTTTCTTGTAGATCTATTCGGGCTTTTTGCGCAATACCACAAAGAGTCTGTACCACACCAAAAAATTGCAGGAGAAATGGAATAGTAAAATTAGCAATGATTGTCAGGATAGCAACTAATGGAGGCCAAACAAGAAGAGAACTAAGGCTCCATCCACCCTTCCTTCAAGAAATAGAAAAACATAAAAATTAGAAAACAAAACTGAATCCTGTTTCTACCATTTACAACTAACTTCAATTCCTTCTGGCAGCAGCGCTGAGCCTGTAAAACCTGCCACCAGCATATTTGAGTCAGCTTTGTAATTTTTATTTTCAAATGTTTTCCCTTCTTCTGAACTCGAGTTTTTCTCCTTAACTTTAGCACCAACAAATTATTCTTCCTTAAACTCTTTATGTCATCATACAGTACAAGAGCCTTCAACTCATTTTTGTTGTGTTATACCCCATTATGCACCTACTGTACTTTTGATAGCCTATTATGAATTTTATAGAGTAGAACGGCGATGAGAGCAGCTCATAATTTCTTTTCCATGAGTTAGTAATAAACTAAAAGTTTATCTTCATTGCAAAAAAATTTCGAACTCCTTACTTCTATCACCAAATTCATGGAAAACTCAATAACCCAACAATAAATACTCTAAATAAAATTAACTTTAAAGGTTTTTGAAGCTTATGTTGTAACACAATCCTTTCAGAAGTCTTTTACATGACGCAGAGGGTTAATTACATATTTACATGTAAATCTGAAGACTGTGTTATGCATGTCTACCTGATCTTGAGTATGTTTCTACCCACAGGAACTGCAAGCAAGTAAAATTCGCGAAAACATTTCATTTGCTGAAATTTCCTATTTCCATATAGATAGCCTGGTAAATACCAGATTCATAACAAATCTACCATCCAGAAATATGTTTTCAACCATGAAACCCTCAAATGTGCCTAGACTGATTTAGATCCAAAATCCTATGTTCATCATGGATGTAAAAGAAGTTTATCAAAACAATCTTCTGCATATGTGGAAATGTATGAAAGAAATAAAATTTAATTAATTAATAACCTAACACAAGATCATGTTCTAATATATAAGAATCCTTTTCAAATCCTCCAACTTGTACAAATTCAGGCCCACAACTTATAATCAAACCAAATGTTCGTGGAGACACATGACAGGTTGTAAGGAAATGATAAAGTACAACAAAAATTTCCATCCACACAAGGAGAATACCTGCTGCTGAATAGAAAAAATGTTCTCTTCTTGATTAGCATGTCTTAATTCACAAACAAGACGCTCATTCTGCCTAGCCAAATAGATCATCATCATTGTCGTCGTCATTGTCTCCAGAGTCAACTTTGGGCTTTTCACTTGCAGAACTGGGATCATTTCCTTCAGCATGTTTACTAGGAGAAGCTTGTCTAACACCAGATCCAGCAGATGATAATGCCCAAGAAGAACCTACTTTGCCAGAAAATGATTCTCCATAAAGATCATCATACATTCCACCACTCTTTGAAGCAGTCTTGACCTTGTTCAGAACTTGTTGAAGTTTCTCTGTCACGCCTATTTGGGAGACAGAGACTTCCTTCACAGAGGTCTGTTCCTTCCCTTTCGGTATTACAGTGATTTGTACAAGGGATTCATATTTTCCAACAAGACTTCCTTCTTTCACACCCATAGGACCAGGTTCTGTCTCTACATCAGCCCCATCTGAAACCCCAACAACTTCAACCAGCTCTCCCCCAACCTGATCTCTAAATGCCACTCTGGTTCTCCTAATTCTCTTAGGTGCTCTCTCATTTAGCCGACTGTCATCCTTTCCACCTGATGAGCTAGTTGATCCTGTGGATTTAGATAATATGTCAGGCCGTGTCAACCCATTCAAAGAACGATTAACGTACGTGTTGTAAGCTAAAACCGCTTCGTCATCTGAAGGATCCGGAGGAGAAGGTAATTCAATTTCCATGGGTTTTGGAGGTGGAGGGAATAGAGCTGCATTATTCTTCCTCAACATGTAAATTCTTGTAGAGGCAGCAAACCGTAGAGACTGTCCAACCTCAAGCTCAACAGGAGAATCTTTGGTTAATCGCTCATTTGCAACAAATGTTCCATGTGCTGACCCCAAATCAATTACATATATACTGTGACAGATATACGTAACTGTGTCAGTGAGAAGTATACATTACGGAATCGATTCATATGAATAAAAAAATACATTTTCAATTCCGAATCGTCCAAGAAATGAGGAACTTCAGAAGCAATTTACTATCAATTACTCTTCTTGCTTTGCCAGCAAATAGAGATATAGACATATGTCGACCTAAAGCACTGATATTAAATTATGGAAAAAATATAAGTCAATCAATACAGTTACAGATAATATTGTAGGTGCCACACTGTTTACTTCAAAACTTGTATCCCCGTATTGTGAAGAGCTTAAATTAACATATATTTTGATTTATTAGAGGAAGAACAACTGAACATCCGACCAGTAATTCTACAGATCAATTAAATTTCTGCAAATCAACAACTACGTTGTTCTCCACTATATATTTCGGGAAAGCCCTATGTTTAGAACATATATTTTTTCTCTCAAGTGAAATCAAATAAAATATGCTACAACAGTGTGAAAGAACTACATAGGAAAGAAAATAGAGTTACAAAAAAGTGATGGAGATATTAAACCTTCCATCTTTGTGAGGAACAACAGCAGCGTGTTGGCGCGAGACAGACTGATGGTCCAGGACAACATCACAAGTCGGAAGCTGCCTACCAAAGATATGCCGCCGCTTATCCAAATTAATCCGGTCGAGAACCTCTCCATCCTTTAGAACCTCAAGATAATAAACACCGGGTCGTGGCTCAATCGCCCAATCAGGAGGCTGCCAGGTCGACTGGCCTCCTCCAACCTGAGTCATCTGCTGAGTAGGCACTGCAGCTGAGGCCATATCCGGGCCCCCAGTTTTCTGTAAAACATTGTGTTGGTTTAGGTATTGGGTTTGCGGATAAGATGTTTGAGGATGATTAATTGGAGTTGTGAAACGGACAGCTGCATTAGTAGCCGCCAATGTGGTTGATTTAGTAGCTGAATTTGCATTAACTGAGAATGGTTCCGAAGACTCGGCTTTCTTAAAACGATCAAGACCTGTTCTTCCATACATTGTTTTCAGCCTTATCTTCGCATACAACAAGTTTCAAAACTCCAATTGAGTAATAAGTATACAACACGACAGCTTCATAATGTAGCACGAGCTCATGCAAGAAAACCAACCAATAAGCTGATATTTGCTTCCTTCCCTTTTACTGATATGATATCCCTCTCAACTAGACCCTAACTTCAAACAAACAAGAATCAAATCAACAATACAAAAAAGCATCAGTGCTCAACTAACCACTCCTTGAATGAATAGAACGTATCCAAGATGCTAAGTACTGCAAGCTAGAATGTATGCAAGAAAGTAAAGTTCAGAGATTAAAATAGAAAGATTCAATTCCCAAAATAGTACTGATAAACAAAGATCTCATTTTCAATACAATTAATCGAGAACCATATATCACACACTTCCCCATATACTTAGCAAATCAAAAACTGAGTAAATCAATAAAGCTAAAAAGCTAGACATTATTGGCTTTGCAACCAGTACTTAATTCAATCACTCGAGTACGGATATCAAAAATTGTCAACACCACAATGCAAGTGAAATTAGTCCATGACATAATTATAAATATTTTAAGAATTCATTCTGGGCAATAAGCCAATAACATAATTATAAAAATTGCAACAGCAAAAACACAGGATCTACAGCGTAAAATCTAGCAATTATAGAAGAGTAAAAACCTAACTTCCGTCCGAAAATTTCGATTACTAATGTTTTAACACAGAGTTCGCTAAAATAAAAAAGGAAAAGGAACGCTGTAAAATGAGACAGGCTTACCACTTGACGGAGATTTGACTATTCTGGATTAATCACGAATTGTTACGAATAAAAACTTCAAAAGATGGAGAAATTAGTATTACTATTGAATCCTAAGCAGAGAACAGTAAGATGAAGATTGTAAACCGAGTAAGGAGAGAGAGAGAGAGAGAGAGAGAAGTAGGGGTGCGAGGGTAAAGGAGGAAGATGCTCCCAACCCAAGAGTTACGAGTTACGAATAGTGGACTGTCTGGTTTGGGCTGGGTTTTGGAGCTTCATTTTTTGTTTTAGCTTATTGGGCCAAGGCCCTTTCCGTTAGGGATCTATTTACCATAGTTTTAAGCAGCGTTCTAAAATGCTCGCATATACGTGCGCCTAGACACGCCTATACTTGATGCTTGGCCTTGCCGCCTCGCATCACATCGCTCATTTTTGCGCATTGACCGCGTATTGCTACGCTTAGACGCGCCTAGGCTCAATGCGCGACCTCGCCGCCTTGCTGCGCATTACACATTTTAGAACCTTGGTTATAAGTGATAATTTTACTTTATACTACAAAATATAAAATAATTTAAAAAATACTATTTAATTTTTTTATTCTAAAAATATTGTTTTTTATTTTTGGAACACTTATTGTTACATTTGTTATATTTGTTAATAACAAATGTAAAAATAAGTGTTACAAAAATAAAAAAAACAGTATTTCTAGAAGAAAAAAAATTTGACAGTATTTTAAAAAATATTTTATTTATTGTGTTATTTCTGAAAAAAAAAATTCTTTTAAACTCGTGTGACTGCCATCAAATGTGGTTCATTACTGGGATAATTATGTTGGGAATAAATGGATACTTGAAAATAAATTAAAAAACATGATTTTCATATTTATTTTTTTATTAACAAAACTTACATTTTTTAAAGATAGGTCTTAAATTTAAAAATTGCTTCTAGTTAAATTTACTTTTATTAAGCTTAGCCAAATATACCTGGTTGAATTCAAAGCTTCAAGTGCTTTGTAAATTGTAATCTTGTGATTTAAGTGTATCTCCAATGCAACAATGTAAATTGTTGTATATGTGACTTAAATTCTGATGCTAGCGTTTTTGGCCTTGAATCGGTGGATACAACCGATTCTAGGCATCTTCTTAGCATTGCCGGAGAATCTTCTTCTAATGATGTCAATGAAAAAGCAAATTTCGCGAGTGAGATTCATTCTATTTTCTTCAATAGTTGGGGTTACGTTCTTCTTGGACAATTAGTTAGAGCAGCGGGTGCCAATATCATAAAGTTTCATTCCAGTGAGGTTAATTGTGTTAATCAATTGAATGGCATTTAGATATTAGGATTTTTTATTTTCCTTTAAAAGCTAGAATTATGGTTGGTTTTTATTTGTTTGTTTAGTGAATAAAATTATAATTCAAAATTTTTTCAATTCTTTTCAATCCAATATCGATATTTTTTGGAAATTGGAATCAACAATTTTGGTGATCAAGAATCTTCTTAATCATTCGTGCGCGAATCAACAAGTTTTGAAACAAGCTCTAACGTTTAGGTGGTCAAATTAGGCCATTTATATTCAGGCTGAAATTAGGTTTATTTATTTATTTTCATATTTAAAACAGTAGGAGTTTGTCTTTGTTTAGAGTTAGAACTATGTTTGGTTGTTATTGTAAAAAAGTTGGATTTTTCTAAAAAAATTTGGTTTAATATCGGTGTTCTTCATAATCGACAATTTCGTTGATAAAAAATCTGTGTGTTTTATCACAAGATGGGTAAAATTAAGGTTGACGTTCTTGTGTGTTTGAACTGATCCAAGGCAATGAAACTGCGCTAACGGTTTCCATATTTCACAACACGAGCGGAGTTCTGAAGACTTCAACGAATCCTCAGGTAACACTATTGCAGGTACGCCTACATGTAATAGCATTTGAACTGTGACAGATGAATCCTATTGCTTTGAGTAAGCTTGGGGATGATTCTTGATGGGGGAGCAAATTAGTTTTACTTTGGCAATGGCAACAGCCTCGACTCTGATCTCCTCAGCGACAGTTGTGGCTGCAGCCACTGTTGGCTGTGGCAGATCACCCCAGAGAAGGATCAAAGTGTACTACAAAAGTGGATTGAACTCATTTAGTGGGCTCAAAGTAAATAACATTGTAGCATCTTTAGGCTGAGCATTATTGTTCATTCAAACAACCACCACAGGGCGGAGGAAGAAGTGGCGTTATTGACCGGGTTACAAGGCTTTGTCGAAATTTTTTATGGACTCACAAAAAACCTTTGGTTGCTTGGAAAGTGGTATGTTTACCTAAATCTAAAGGGGGACTTGGATTTCGTGATATTAAATGCTGGAATTCAGCTTTGTTAGCCAAATCTTTATGGAACTTTCACATAAAAAAGGATACACTTTAGGTCCGATGGATTAATCACGTGTACCTGAGAGGGAACTCCTTACGGGACTGGACTCTAAAGGGGACCCGCCTCTTCTCAAAAGACTTTGTCAAATAAGGGACCAAATCTGCCATCTTGAGGGTAATTACTTGGCTGCTATCAGCCGTCTGAATCTGTGGAATTTAGGAGCTGAAAATTGTATCTCCAATGCATATGACTACTTACGTTCTAAAGGGACACCGAACAGCTGGGCTGTGGATGTTTGGAAGCCGTATTTGTCTCCAAAATATTCGTTTATCCTTTGGTTGAGTGTGAAATCGAAATTACTAACCAAGGATAAAATTTTATTCACGGATATCAATAGGAATTGCAGTTTTTGCACGTCCAAGGAAGAATGCATTCAGCACTTATTCTTCCGATGCCGATTTTGTGCTGAAGTTTGGAGCCATATTAGACGATGGATGGGTATTCGGAGGGCCATGACAACTATTGCAAGCTCCCCTAAATGGATCAAAAAAGAAGCTAGAGGGACATCTTGGCAATGCAAAGGAAAGAGAGTTGCACTTGCGGCCGCCATTTGCCATTTATGGATTACTAGAAATAGATTGGTTTTTAAAGATCTCAAGCTTTCTCCGGATAGTGTTATAATTATTTTTGTGGTTCTGAACACTTACTTCTTTGCCCGGGTATGCCTAGACCACCCGGTGTATGTGTATATTGCTTTTGATTTATACAAATTTACATTTTTGATAAAAAAAAAAAAAAAAAAAAGAAAGAAAAAGAAGTGGCAGAGCTCTCTCTTCCACCTGCAGTGCGATGGAGATGATTTTCAAGATTGCTGCCATTATTCCAAGACTAGTTCTTGTTGGAGTAATAGTTGGCTTTGTTCTTCTTCGAGTTGTGGAGGAATCTGAATAAAATTTCTATAACATTTCAAGGTCAAAATCAATTACAATTGAAGTTACAGCCACCAGAAGTGGACTCAAAAGCTACATCCAAAACTGAGATTGAAAAATATTTGCTGTGGTATTTAGGCATCTCTATAGTATAACTGTTTCTACCATCACTTCACATCAGATCTTCGAAAACAAATAAGCTCTTAGATCTGCTACAACATGGAATGCAACTACCTTTACATCAAAATTTGTTGCCTTCCCCTTGTCAATGAAAAGATCATGAATATGTTCAGTTTGAATACTCGCATTTTCACTTCCATGTGCAATCTAAGGCTATGTCCACTCGCATTCTTGAACTATACACTGAACAAAACGCACTTGGATGAAGTAGGCACAAATCAACCTTGAGTGGTTCCTCGTTACTGCCAAAGAATCAAATGCTTAATCAAAATGGTGCTAGAAGAAAGATTAACTCATTCCAAGTGAATTCACAAAATCGAAGACAGCATCATGTGGATCCATCTATGTCCCAGATACATATTCCTTCTCCAGTACACTGAACATGACCGTTAGGCGTTCCTGCAGATTCGACAAAATATTCTTTGTGATCCTTTTTTGCTGTTTGGAATCTTTCGACCATGTTATTCCGAAGTCTACTTGAACATTACATCCTACAGATCTTGAAGGTAGATCCTCAACCTGGTATCTCAGGTGAAGCTGCAAATAAGCACAGCACATTGATCAGAAACACAGTAAGGGAAAGAAAAATGTATATATTCCACGAAAAGGAAGAAAACCAGATTTCGCACACATTTGGTATGCAGTATTGGACAGGACTTGAGAGTATAATGGACAAGATTTTAACTTTTCTTTTTGCTTTAATACTGTCTAGTCCACTTACTGAACATATCATAAAAATATCAAAAGATTATGAAGCAGGCTAAAGGTGGCTGTATCCGTACAGTAAAAAAGTCACCAAGTGGAACCCCATGCAGAGTCATGACTTCTTCTATAAGCCAGCCGTTTTTACCAGAAAGACGAGACTTTTGCTGAGTGCTAGTCACCTCTCCTCTATAACGGGATATTAGTTTATCAAATTTGTAATAAAGTTGCCTCTGATACACGTCTGGCTTTTCAGATTCCCAAGGACTGTTAGAATAATTGAGACATCCGGCTCTCTCCATGACCCTTCTGTCAATTTCACTCCCTCTAAATAACTCCATAAAGAAACTAGTCTGCAAATGAAAAGGGAAAATTTTTGCAAGTCAGTTAAAGTTAATATTAAAGAATGTGCAGCCACACGTAAAGTGGCAATATGAAACTCATCTCAACTCCCCCCTCCCCCAAACACATACATACACATAAAGAAACTAGTCTGCAAATGAAAAGGGAAAATTTTTGCAAGTCAGTTAATATTAAAGAATGTGCAGCCACATGTAAAGTGGCAATATGAAACTCATCTCAACTCCATACCCCCTCCCCCAAACACATACATACACATACAATGAAAACATACCAAGAGGGGAAAACAGAAATTGAAGATGAAGAAAGGAGAATAAATCCACATCCATACTCACGAGACAGACAATGGGGAGGACAGAAAATATACTTACAGGAAGAGAGAGCACTGAGGAATAAACCCTATACATATTAATATCCTCAGCACCCAGAAAAGACCCTGTCTCCTCAGTTTGAAGGCTTTTGGCTTCAGATTCTTCGTCTACTGCTTGGAGGCTTTTAGCTTCAAATTCCTCTGCAGCTAGGAGGTTTTTGGCCAGGGACTCCTCTTCAGCTGTTTGGACACTATTAGCTTCAGATTCTTCGTCAACTATTTGTACCTTCTGCTCGAGAGTCAAGGCCCGTGCCTTCCATAATGCCATAATTGTCCTGCACATCAAATGCCCCGTTCATTTTTTCTTTGCATAAACCCAAAGTTCCATTCAAGGTAAAAAATGGAGAGAAGTGGTAAACAAAAACCTATCCAACTAAATCAAAAAATTCACCTAAGAAACTGCAAGGAGACCAATGGTCGACCAAAAAAATGCAATTAAAAAAAAAAAGGAGCATTTTGATCCTCCATACAGGGTTTTTAAGGCCCTTGAAAGCTCTCTCATTTCTCTCTTCCAAAAGACACACATCAAAACAGTTTTTCTGCTCTGCTTGGAGTTTCTAACTTCCAACACTCAACAAACTTTCAGAATAGAGGACACGGTCCAATGCATACCGAGTGTCCACACACTGTCAAGAAGTAATCTAGATCGTGACAAAGCATCCACACAAAAAATGTTAGACAATCACTTGCAAAACTAACACTCTGAAAATTGATAATTTTTTGTTTGTATATTTCAAGAAAATGACTAGCATTTTCATGGGTTTACTTCAATTGTGAAGTTGCTATCCGATTATGAGCACAAGTCCTACGCCAATTAGGTAACTGTTTTCAGCATCCCATAGGCCCTGTTAGAATCATGAAGGGTAACCCAATTCTGTCTTCATAACTTCAATAAAGGCTACCTGATTGGATCCAAAAGATCAAAGCTGATAAATTTGTACATCTTTATGTAAAAAAGAGTAACAAGGTGAACTGCAAAACAATCAAGAGAAAATGCGAGAAGTATAAAGAAGGGGGAAACCCTAATTTTTTTTTTTATAAAAGGTAATTCTGTAATGTTATTCATGGAGACATTTACCTACGTGTATAAAGCACCAACAAGTACAACATTACTGAACTTTGTGATCAGGCTGGACAGGTGCAAATTTTAGAAATGCTTGTAGTTTTGAACGAATGATTTGAAGACTTGACAAGCACATTTCTAGGACAAGGTGCAGGACTAGACATGATGATCAGAATAAGAACAATAAACATAAACTTTGAAGGGTGACAGGGTTAACAAAGTGACCATTGAATTATATCGACAGGGAATACCGCAAAGGAAATAATCATACAAATGTAAGTAACTTGAAATTACCTCTGTGCCATGCTGAAAGACACAAAAGAATGAAAATGAAACTTCAGTCTGCCTTCTGCATCCTGTGTTCTTGCTCCATGCCGTGCATCAAAACCTCTACCAGGCCAAAGAGTCATAATGATGATTGGACTGCCCATTGATGACAACGTAGGAGGAATGACTTGGATGTCTTCTATGTCTTCCCAGAGGAAGAAAAACTTCGTCTTATGACCAAATAGATCTGCATGAAACCCAATTATTCTTGCTGACAGAAACAGGCGACCCTGCCACCACCGCAGTAAACAGTTACTTAGACATAACTTTAAAATATAAACAAAAATTAGAACTTAAAAAGCATCATCAATTCCCCAACTTGGAGATTGTTCATCTATTTTCTGCGATTAAAGTGAAAAGAGTCCTTACAACTTCAATTGATTGCACTAACATTCTGTGGAATGATAGAGAACTCTAAGATTTACATCACCAGAAAATAAACTATGCCCCTGTTTGACCCCCATTTTCCAAAACTCATTTTTTCCTAAACTCATCTTCAACCTCATATTATATGGGACCCACAACTTTTATCAACTTTTCAATCCACACATTTCTTCAACTTTTATCAAAATCTCCTAAAAATCATATTTTTATCTACACCAAACAGGCTCTATGTTAATTACCTGGAGAGGCATTTTGCGTTTCAGGTGACAAGCAAAGTCATTGATAAGAAATTCCACAGGCGGGAGTGCAAAGAGCTTTTGGAATGCAAAATTTGTTTGAGGAGAGCGCAGTTTTATCTGCAAACATTTCATTCACATTATTGAGTGGCATAGAAAAGTGAGTTAACCCGAAAATGTCAACCAATTGTAAAGTGAATCTGTTGGCAGAATAAGAGGCCTTTTACCTTTTTCCCCACCTCCTTCTCCATCTTAGTTAAATAATCTATGACAACATTGCTACCCCTGGTATCATTCAAAAAAACTCTTAAATGTAACTTTGACTGGCATGCCTGAGCCAACTTTCCTTGAAGAGGAATCCAAACATCAGACAAATCCGATATATTAGTTTTCAAGAAATTAATTTCAGCACGTCCAAGAGATGTAGCATCATCAAAAGGTCCATCAAAATCAAAAACTTCCACATCCAGTACCGATGGAGGCTCATCCATTGCATCAAATTCAAAAATTTCTGGAAGAGACAACAATCCCACCAAGTAATTAAGCCAACAATGAAGCAACACACATATTACCGTATATTATCAGTATATTTATGCGAGAAATAAAATACCATTCCAAAGAGGATCAGATTTCTGGAATTTAATAGAGCTGGTTCTCGTTTTCCCATTGCAAGTAAACACCACATAAGGATCAGAGAACCCACTTGATTCAACGGCTGCCAAATTGCTTCCTTCAATTAAGGCAACAGTGAGCAACCAGCCTTCCCCTTGAGCTTTAATTCCATGATCACTGCCTGTAATCAACATAACCAAATTTGAATTAAATTAACTCATTATAAAAATATAATTCTGTCTATATACAAAGATATGCAACTTCTTGGCTGGGTATTTGCCTGAAGCAATGGAATCTAAATCAAAACCTCAAGCCCTCACGGACTCAGAAATAACAAAATATGAATACCTCTTTGTACTCTGGCCTGCATGAAGCGTGATATCAACTCTAATACCCGTTTACCTTGGAGAACTAGTACTCCACACACGATAACTTCACCAATGGAATCAGGCAAGTCTAATCCAAGGAACTCAAGACCCTGAACTGTGCTAGGCATGGCCAGCCATATATGCACAAGCACATACAAACCCATGAAAATAGATGAAATTACTGTAAAATTAGTTAAATATTGAACAGCCAATTTCCAATCTGACTGATGCTCGACCTGAAGAGATGCCAAAACTTGATCCTTCTCTGAACCCATTTCTTTGACGTCAGCTGGCTTTACATTCTGAGATAACAATTTTTGAAACTGCTCAAAGCTTTCCTTTATACCTTGCCGTGCTCCTCCTTCAATCATACCTTTCATTATAGTGCTTTGCAAAAAGTTCATTCGCCAAGAAACTACTAATCGAGAAGACTGTTCTCCTGATGGAAGCTCGGGTCCTAGAGTAATGCAATAAAGCACTTCTGCTTTAAAAGTTTTCCCATATGGAGCATCTGGAGTGCTCACACTTGCTAAAACTGCAAAAGCCTTCCCATCAGCAATCATATATGTTTGCTCCTCGGTAGCTTTCAAAGCTTTAATCAGTTTACTTGGAGCCTTAATATAAGTAACCACTCTTTTTAGGCTCTCACTACCATTTTCGAATTTCCAAGGTCCTAATTGCAATTCTGTAGATCCCTGCACATCGGCTATGGTCTTCATAAAGCTTGAGTCTGGTGAAAAGAGTACTGCGTTCAATTCACCTGGCGCAATTGCGTACAATTGGTCTACAACTACCCCTCCAGGTAAATTACTCGGAACTTCACCTCCTTGTTCTTTTGTCTCCATCCTTTTCATTACTTCTTCAAAATCAATTGTTGAGGACTGCTCTTCAGACTTGTTCTCTGAAACCCCCGGGTTCGCACTTTCTGATAACTCTGATACGTCGGGCACTTCAACAGAGCTTGTGGATGCTGTATCTGCGTTCTTGTTGAAAATTTGTGCAATTCGACCAGCAAATGTTGGTGCAGAAGGCTTTTCCTCCTTAAAAGAGACACCTTCTTCCACTCGCATTGGAGAAGCTGATCTCAAAGGGGATGACCTTAAAGGTGAATCCATCCCTATATCGGCACCCTTCCTTGTCAAGGTTGCAGGATCAGCAAGAGATGGCAAGTCCAACACTGAACTATTTTGCGAGAACCAAATAGTGACAAGAATTTCACCTATTACAATAAAAGAACACTTGTTGATCAGGCACTCACAAACTAATTCCTGCAGCAATAGTAATTATGGAAAACTACAATTCATAAGCACAAAAAATTAAATTTTTTATTGCATCAAATCAAACTCTCCTATCTTTTCATTCAAGAAAGGATATCAAGAGATAACTGGCTAAAGTACACAACATACCACAATCCTTGTTCTTCGCCTTCTTATTCCTAGGCTGCAATGTGTACCAAGCAGTGGCAAGGGACTTATCATTAGCTTCGAAAACCTGAGAGACGGACACCTTAACCTGGCCTACGTAATCATCGTTAAAATACTTGTCTTCATCAAGAACAGCAAGGACAAGCTTTGCTTTCAAATCATCGACTTTAAACGTAAATTCTTCACACCATGATGGGTTCAAGCACTTCTTTACAACTTTAGTTCTGAACCTCTGTCTTCCCAATTGTAGTTTCACATATGGATCACTGAATCCATTAGGGTCCATTGCTGGTATATTTCTTGCTTCAATTACACGTACTAAGAGCTTCATATTTCATGAAATACGGTAAGAAGATTAACCCTTTCTTCAGTTCAGCAAAGGAAAAACAATTAAAAAATCATCACACTAAGTATTTACCCTAAAGATAAGATTCTTTTCTGGGAAAGGGTGTGATCAAGAATGTAATTGCATTAAATGTGCAGAACAGAGAATCGGGTTCATTTCATTGCAAGAAATTTTGAATGGTATGAATAAATACAGAGAATGATGGAAAATGACTCTCAAAACTGAAACTTCGGCAGACAATACATACGTGGGAAATGGGTATATACTCAAAAAGATCAGAAAGTTCCAATTCTGGAGTAACAAAATAACCTGATCCTCAACGGAATAAAAATAAACAATAAATGTGAATTGGAATAGAAGGAACGGAAAATGACGGAATTAAATTCAAAGAAAACTAGAATACCGAAAAAAACATCTGAATGTTAATCATTCTTAAGACATTAATAATTGAGAAAGGGAAAAAAATTCAAGATGGAATTTGATGAAATTGATACATGATCAAACCCCATGAAGATCGATTTCAAATTTATGGATCTCTAAAATCAAATCAGTTTCTTTCAAATGTGTGTGTGTGTGTGTGAGAGAGAGGGGAAGGGGGGAAATGTACTTGGAAAAAAAAAGGCAGACAGACCTTTCAAATATCAATGACTTATTCCTGTTATTGAATTGCAACTGCGCGTATGCTTTTAGACTCGCTGACTGTTTAGAGACAAAATACAGTTCCAAACAGTGACCTTTCTCAATCCAACAAATCAATTTATTAATGGCTTTTTTGCACAAATGGTCCCTGACTTTTGTATTTACTGTGGGTTGAGGACCTATTATTTCATTTTTAGCAGTTTAGCCCTTATTTCAAATGTTTTTGACAGCAATAGTCCTTTTCATCAATTTCCGTCCAATTCTCCGTGAAATTCGACGTTCAAAAATTTTTGATTTAAAAAGTAAAGGAAAATTTGTAGCAAAAGTCTCTAATCTTTCAAAAAGTATCAAAAAGTCCCCTAACCTTCTAATCCTAACACATATGACCCCAAATCTTTTTGACAATTATACCCACAACTTAAATAAATTAAAAATAACTCATAAAACCTTTTAAAAAATATAAATAAGTCCTAAATATTTTTATTTTTTTACAAATTTACACTTAAAATAATAAAAATTGTGCCATCAAGTCCCAAAACTTTTAATTTTGTTCACCAAAATGACATTTAAAATGTGTTTGATTAAAATCATATTTTTTAGTAAAAGTTGTTGAAATGTTGTGGAATTATAAAATGTGTGGTTAAAATTAATTGTACTTTGAGTTTAGCTTTTTAGCAAAATCAAAATTGAAAACAAACGGATTCTTATAGTCTCTACAAATTTTATCTAGTGGTCCATTAATTAACAAAAAAAATATATCCATAATCAAAATTTGACCAATTTAAAATTTTAATTTATTTTTCATACCAATTACTAAATAATAATTAAAAAAAGGTTCTTCACCACCCCACCCCACCCCACCCCACCCATTCCCGACCTGACCCGAAAACAGGGAGAATTTCTCAGTGGGAATAGTGCTGAATGGCCGAGTGACCCAGCCAATTTTTCAAAATGGCCGTTGACCAATTTTGGTGTGTAAATTACCAAATATAACCCTACCTTCTTCCCCACTCCTTCTTCCCCGCTTATAACCATTTCAAATGATTTCAAATTCATTTGTCTGTAAAAAAGAGAAGATTTCAAGGTTAGAATCTAACCCATTTTAATGTAAGAATCCAATTCATTTCATTTATGTAAGAAATTTTATTTCAAAATAGAAATTCATCATTCTTCATCTTTTTCTTTTAATTCACGGTTGAAATTGTGGATTTTGTAATATAAATCATGAAAAAATGTATAAACCTGAGTATGAATTATGATTTTTACTTTAAATTCCTGCAATTCTGAGTTGATTTGATATGGATTAATTGAAAAAATCAAGTTTAATCGTATAAATCTGCGTTAACATACATAGTCTGTTAACAGGCCCATTGCCTGTTAAGGCCAAATTGGCCTTAACAGACCTGGGGTCTGTTAACAGACCTTGTTAACAGACCCCAAGGTTTGTTAAGGCCAATTTTGGCATAAGGCCTCAAGCCTGTTAACAGACTCATGGTCTGTTAACAGACCATTGGGGTGTGTTAACCGACCTGTTAATGGTCGGTTAACAGACCATCTGTTAACCGACCTGTTAACAGATGGTCTGTTAACCGATGATCTGTTAACTGATGTTATAAAATAAGAGTATTTTTGTCTATTCTACTTAAAAGAGGCCTTTAAAACTTATTTGGTATAAGTTAGGCTCTTCTGCGATTCATCAAGTTTGACACGGCCATTTCAAAAATTCACCGAAATTTCTCATCAGGATCCAAGTAATTCATAGGCTCCCCCTTAAAATTAACGCTCATCCACAAAAATGGTGATCTGATTAGTTCATAAGACCCATTTTTCGAAGGCGAAATTCTTGACCCAGTAATATAAAACGGACCACACTCGATAAACAAGAGCGGGGCGGGCGGAGAATTAACTGAAGCAGTAATAGTGATCCCACATCGGTGCCAGAAGCCAATGAGTGTCTCATACTCGCTAAGAATCCGATACAGGTCTTTATACGAGATTTTGCCCTGGCCCCATCTCTTCAAATGGGTACAGGAGCCCCACCTCCAGTCACACATAGAGAACCAGAGACGCTGGTCATCCCGGGAGAGGGAAAATAACTTCTTCGAGGTGCACGCAAAAGAACCCAATTCCGATGGATCAAGAAATGACAGTATGCAAAGCTGCACGTCTTCCGATAAATCCAAAAATGATAACTGAAAAACTGTTTCGACTGAATCTTGGAATTTCACTTCCATTAAATAAATATTCTAGGTTTTGCCTCTTAGTTTTGTAGACGGAAATTAAGTACACAAGAAGATATATTTGTGAATTGGTTTGTAGTGGAGTCGGTGGGACGAGGGCGGTGGAGGGGGAAGATTCCTTGAAGAAAAGGGATTATTCTAATTTTTGAGAGGGGAGGGATGGGGTGGGAAATTCTCCCTGATTTCGGCAAGGAAATGGGTGGGGTGGGGTGAAGAATTTTTTTTTTTAATTATTATTTAGTAATTGGTAATAAAAATAAATTAAAATTTTAAATTGATCAAATTTTGATCATGGGTATAATATTTTTGTTAATTAACGGATCATTGGACAAAATCTATAGAGACTCTAAGAGCGTGTTTGTTTTCAATTTTGATTTTGCTAAAAAACTAAAGTCAAAGTCAACAATTGATTTTAATCACACATTTTATGGTTCTAAAACATTTCAACAATTTTTACTAAAAAATATGATTTTAATCAAACATATTTTAAATGTCATTTTTGGTGAACAAAATTAAAAGTTTTGGGACTTGACGACACACTTTTTATTATTTTAAGTGTAAATCTGTAAAAAAAAAAAAAAAAGATTTATGACTTATTTGTATTTTTTAAAAGGTTTTATGAGTTATTTTTAATTTATTTAAATTGTGGGTAAAATTGTCAAAAAAGTTTGAGGTCATATGTATTAGAATTAGAAGGTTATGGGATTTTTCGACACTTTTTGAAAGATCAGGAATTTTTGATGCAAATTTTTCTTTACTTTTTAAATTAAAAATTTTTCAACGTTTTCATCGTGAATTGAACGAAAATTGATGAAAATGACCATTGCTGCCAAAAACATTTGAAATAGGGGCTAAACTGCAAAAAATAAAACGATAGGTCATCAACCTGTAGTAAGTACAAAAGTCAGTGACCATTTGTGCAAAAAAGCCATTTATATATTAATATCTAGTTCATTATTATTTTTTATTTTATTTTATTTTTATTGGAATATCTGGTTCATTTTTAAGCACTGTTCTAAAAAGCCTGCATAAGCCTCGCCTAGGCAAAGTCTAGCCTTAAAACTCGACATCCACACCTAGCCACACATCACGCATCACGCATCACGCATCACGCATCACGCATCATGCATCGTCCTCACCTTACCATTATCTCGCTCTCGCTTAGGACTCGCCTAGCTCCGAAAAACTTGAAACTCAACCTCCACACCTAGCCACGCTTTACGCTTTTTAGAACATTGTTTTGAAGTCGAGGCATTATTCTCGTTTAACATTTTCACTAAAGTTATATTTTCATTCGTATACAAATTATAATCGATATTTTAAAAAAGCACGTCTACACTTTTTTATATAAATTTTTTCTCATCTTTTTTTATATTTAAAATAATATTAAAAATAGGGAAATTGACACAAATTGTCATTAACATTTGTCTTTAGTGCAGAAATGATCCATAACGTTTGTTTTTTGGCATAGAAACTTCCAACTTATGTGTTTTGGTATGCAATTGATCCTTATTTAATAAAAAATACAAATATGCCATTATTTTAATTATAGAAAATTACAATTGAATTTTTAATCTTTGCAAAAGGTGCAAATTAGTCCAGTATATTTATTAAATAATATTTAATTTAGCATATTAAATATATCACTATGGTCGTGTCGATTAAACTTTTTATAAGAGAAAAATATAAAATTATTGTACTTTAAGTATATATAATTTCTATGTGATATGAAAATTTTGAATAAAAATTAAGTTAAATAAATAACAAAATAACGTATATAATTTTATGAAATTGAACTAATCTTATTATGTTTTTTAACATAAAATACTAATAAAAATTAACTTACATATTATGTGTTCTTTATTTTTGAACGATAATAAAATGATAAATTAAAATATGAAGAATACAGTTGGAGCTCTAATATTTGTAGTTAATAAACGAATATCTCAATTAAATAAAAGTATTTGAGCATTAGATTTGTGGCAAAAAAATTTTTTATGTTGTAACTGTTGACGTTGGTACTTGCACCGTCCACATGACAACAGATCTCCAGTCTCTCCTCTGCCAACCTATATGTTACATGCACATTCGGACAATCGTTAGGCACCAAGATCTCTGGAGAAAAAGGGTCCAGCGATCGTTGGTGCTCCGACGATCAAGTCAACTGTCGGTATCAGAATAATACACAGGGGGCGAAGATAAATGGGTGTGGGAGAAACAAGCAGGCAGATATTTGAGCAGAGTTTAAGGGTGAAATTATAGTGCAAAAAGAGCGTCATAAAAATATGCGTAATAAAAATCGTGCGTACTTTAGAATAACCGGAACCTGATATTTATAGGGGGAGAATCCTAATTAATTTAGAGAAGTAATCAATTAGAATTCTGTTGGGATTATCTTTTCTTATCAGATAAGGTAGGTTTCAATCTCGTCGTGATCTTCCGAGATTGCATCCTAATCTCTTTCAATCTCTAAGATTGTGTTGCTCATTTTATTGGATTGAGATATGGTTTCCTTGTGACAATCAAACACAATATTCCCTGAGATATCTTTTTAGCTGTCCTAAAATATCGGATTATATGCAGACTTTAATAAATACGAAGCCCGACGAGGCTCTCTAGGTTGGCCATGAGTGTCGAGACCCTTCGTGGGCCTCGCAATACTCTGATTCAAGAATATCAAGATGTTTGATGGGCCTTCAAAGCCTTCGCCGAGCCTATGGGACCTTTATGAATCTAGAAGGCCATCGCTGGGCTTATAAGGCCTTAGCGAGGCCTGAATTAGGCCTAGATGAGACTTTTACTGGGATTTTGCTGACGTGAAGGCCTCACCAAAATTGAGTGGTAACAATAACGATTAAAAAAAAGTTTAAATTTTAAATAATATTATTACTTAATAAAAAAAAATATTTACCATTTTTGCAAATAATTATGAACTTAAATTTAATTATTTCATAGTAGTTCGTAAAACATATAAAACAATTTAGTATATAGGGTCTTGATCTACTCCCCACTATGGGGAGTTCACCCACCCACCCACCTGGACAAGTGTCCAGTGGAGATTGGACAAGCAATTGACTTTTAATCTCCATTATTTTTGCTTGTCCAATCCCCCACTGGACACTTGTCCAGTGGAGGTTATAAGCACTCCCCACCATGGGGAATAGATCAAATCCCTAAGTATATAATCAATTCGGTCAATAAAGTGTTAATTCAAAAAAAAAAAAAAAAAACTCATTAGTTGCCTTTAATTTTTTATAAAAAAGTAAAAGTATTGGAGTCATTTGCACTTTTTGCAAAGAGTGGAAATCCAACTGCAATTTTCTCTAATTAAAACTAAGAGCATATGTGTCTTTTTCATCAAATAAGGATAAATTACGCACCAAAACACATAGGTTATGAACTTCTGTGCCAAAAATAAACGTTATAGATCATTTCCACACTAAAGGCAAAAGTTATGGACCATTTGCACGAATTTCCCTTAAAAATAAGAAAACAATTTTTCACGCATCGTCTTCGTCTAGACTTGAAAAACTTACAATTCGACATTCATATTTAATCGCGCTTTACATTTTTTTAAAAACTAATTATAACCAAAAGTATTTAAAACTTTTTTTTTAACTTATCTCGAAAAAATATATATAACTTCAAATTTTTAAGTAACAGTACAAATTATTGTTATGTGTATCGTGTTATCAATTAACAATACATGTACAAGGTAACAATAATTCTCACTGTACAAATTTATAATTTATTTTATTTTGCATGCATACCATAAAAAAATAATAATTAAATTTTTAATTTAGTTTTGAAATTTTGAAAAGTAATGTTGATATAAGTCGAATATTGTGAAAGTTGTGATTTTAAATATAATTTTATGGTGAATTATAATATATTTAAGGGTAAGTGGGTAACGGTCTTTTAATGTCATTCGAGTTTGTCTCAATCAAATATTTTCTAATGACATGGGATTTACAGTTAAAATCAATAGGTTGCTTAGTCACGTGGCCACCTTTTCCGTTTCCATTGCTCCAGAAAGAGTTAATTAAAAAAAGAAAAAAGAAAAAAGAAAAAAAAAATACAATCAAGTCAAAGTTTGGTTTTCAACATTTTATAATAAATGCGTCCCATTTGTGCAAATGCGGGTAAACATTTTTTTTTTTTTTTTTTTGTGTCCAGTAAACGTTTTTTAATTGAAGTCAACAATTTATTTATTTATTTATTTTCCTATAAAAATAAATTATACTTTTTGTCTCCACATTTGAGAAAAGTAACAGACTTATACTCTCAACTTTTTCTGTTCAATTTTTATCCTCAACTTTTGAGAAGTTAATAGATTTTGTCTTTACGAACGATTTTCAGTCAAAAATTCGTTAAAATTCTTTGACATGATAATCTTATCTTTTAATTTAAATAAATCACAAGCATCGCAGCTAAATAATCTTTTGTATTCAAAAGATGTATCAAAGTTATGTTCAATTTCAATTCTAATTCAATCTGTGATTAATGTTTCTTTTTTTGGGGGCAAACATAAAAGCATCTTCAATGCATTCAATGAATTGAAAAAAAAAACATGTGTTATATTATCAAATAGACAATGTCTATTAAAAACACTTCTCCAATACACAATGTGAAACACTATGGCTTGGTTTGGTATTGCTGTGCTTTTGAGAAAATTATCTTTTGCTATGCTGCAGAAAGAATTAATTGTAGAAATAATCAAATAAGTGTTTGGTAAACTTTTTTTTCATAATTGTTGTATGTTTCAAAATCAGTATTTAAGCGTTTGGTAAACAAAACTAATTTATTGCTGTGACTTTATAAAATTACTAAAATTGATATTGATTATAATAATATTATTTTGTATTATTATTATCATTAGTAATATTGCTATTTTTACTTCTATAATAATATGTAATATTATCAAATATTTTTTCAAGACAATAATATAATCTATTCAATCTCAAAATTTATAAAAATTAAAAAATAAAAGCATAGTAATATTGTACATAAAATTATTTAAATTTAAATCATTATAATTAGAATACTAATAAATTTGTGAGATAAAAAGAATAACTTTAATTAATTAAGGTCAAAATTGTTATTTTAATAATGGATAATTTGCAATTTTGGTTCCCAACCTTTTAAATCTGTAACAAATCTACTATTAACCTTTTTTTTAGCACCAGACATCCCCAATATTTACATTTTGTTACAAATCACGTCTTTTTAACATATTTTGACGGTTTTGCTCTCCTCTTTAAATAAACAAAAATAACAAAACATTAAAAATAAATTGTAAATGAAGTCCCATAACTTTTAAAAAGCACAAAATAATTTCATCTTCTCCAAAAATCCACCGCACCGCACCGCACCGCCAAATATTGGAGATGCACAATAATATTGGAGAGCAAAGAAGCAAATGGAACAACCTGCTTTGACGTTAATCAATGCACTTACTCTTGCTGCGGCAACTATGACAAGATTCGCCGCCATGAGTGTTATCAGTGGTGGTGCTACGGTGGCGGCCTTAAATCTTTCGTCCACCATTATGTATCTTTCAGCAACTGGGATGTTGTCGATAATGAACAAAATTTAGCCATCTCAGCTTGCAGAGGAACTAAGAAATGCAACAAGGTTGTTCAAGCAGCTTCATAATCAGATTCAAACAATTATAGCAATCGGTAATCCTACAACTAGCAATGTTAACAAAATGATGGAAAAAGTGTTGGCTCTTGACAAGGCCAGCCCGCTTCCTCTTCTAGGTGCAATGCTCGAGAAATTATCGACTAACATAGAGCATGTAGTGTGGTGGCCGAAGCAGCGCCGAAGACAGGCAAAAGAGCTCAATAAAAAGAAAAGTTGGAATGAGAAGTTGGATGAGGAAATGATAGAAATATTTGGTGTTATAAGAAATAAAGACAAAGCAGACTACTTGAGGTTAGGTAGAAAAGCCTTGAAATTGAACAAATTTCTAGTCGTTAATGGTCCTGTACTAACAGGATTAGCAGCACTTGGTTTCGCCTTTGTGGGTTCTCCTGATCACGGCTCTTGGATGGTGGTGCTCAGAGTTGTGGCGGGTGCATTGGTGAGTGTAGTAAACACATTCGAGCACGGGGGTCAAGTCGGGATGGTGTTCGAGATGTACCGGAGCAATGCCGGGTTCTTCAAGCTCATGGAAGAATCCATAGAATCAAATTTTACAGAAAATGATATGGAAAGAAGAGAAAGTGGGGAATTATTTGAGATGAAAATGGCTTTGCAGTTGGGAAGGAGCCTGCTAGAGCTTAGAGATCTCGTAGCCTCTTATTCCGGCTAAAGAGATGAAGATATTGAGGAGTTTGCAAGCAAGCTTTTCTAATGACCATATAAAATTTTACGTGGATATATACCTACATGTAAAGCTAACATACTTTTTTGGAGGTGGGGTGGTGGAGATGATGAAGTTATTTTGTACTTTTTGGAAGTTATGGAACTTTTATTTTCAATTTTCTTTTATTTTTTGTTGTTTTTATCTTTTTTCCTATTTTTGTTTATTTAAAAAGAATGGCAAAACCGTCAAAATATGTCAAAAGAATGATTTACAGCAAAATGTAAATATTGGGGATGCCTGGTGCTAAAAAAATGTTAGAGGTAGATTTGTTACAGATTTGAAAGGTTGGAGACCAAAATTACAAATTATCCTTTAATAATAGATAGGTTAAAAAGCTAAAAGCAGAATCTGAAAAACTACCATTTTGCCGCTTCTTAAAATCTGCTACCAAATGATACAAATTCATCTATAATCACTTTTTAAAAATTTACAAAACGCCTAAAACAACTTCTGATTGTTTGATAATCAGAAGTTGTGCTCCAAAATAAATCTCAAACGGGCCGTATGTCAGGCTGACATGACACCAGAAAAAATAAAAGATGTGAGGTACTCATTCTACATCTAGATATTCTGTGACATTGGATGAATCAACAAATTTTTTTTTTTTAATTTTTAACTTATTTTTTTTTAAATTATGTTAAGTGAATTAGTTTTATTATTTTTTAATTAAAAAAAATAAACTCCACATAATCAACATTATTGAATTGTAGAAAGAACTCATTGAAAAGAATTTTTGGACTTCACCGTCTAATCATTCTACATAATCTAGAAGTCCGTCTATTTAATTGTCACGTCAACCATAATCCATTCAATACAGTAGAGATGCTCTAATATGAAGATGGGTGGAACCTTTTGGTGGTGGTGGTGGTGGTGGTGGTGGTCGCGACGGCAAGCGACAGCCAGGAAAGCAATGATATGTAGGGGATGAGGCAGATGAGTTTTTTTCCCCCTATCTTTTCCTTCTTTTTCTTTTTTTGTTTATGTAAATTAAATGATAAGATCGTCATTTTACAAAAACTTAGCGGATTCTTTTATGAAAGCAGTCTTAGTGTGTGTTTGGAAGAGCTTCATTGAAGCTCCAAAGCACTTTTAAAAGAGTAAAAGTGCTTTTAATTAAATTTATAGTTGTTTGGCAAAAAACAATAAGTGCTTGTTGACTAAAAAAAGGGCTTAAAAAATTGTTTTAGAGAAGCCCAAATTTTGAGCTTCTCTAAAAAGCTATATTTGAGCTTTTATGGAAAACTACAATTAACATTTAATGAAAGGGTAAATAGCACAAAACGTCCCTACCTATTGAGGGTATTGTGGAAAACGTCCCTACCTTCAAATTTTTGGCATTTTTGCCCTTACCTACTGGGTTTCGTGCGCAAATCATCCTTCGGCCCAAAAAACTCAATTAAAGAGCACGATTCGTATTGCTTGGTAAGGGCAAAATAGTCTACCCACTTTTATTATCTCAAGCTTCCTGTTTAAAACCGAGTATACGAAAAGGCGCAAGGAAGTCTTGAACGTTTGACACTGTTCATCATCTTTCGCCGACGAACTGTACACTTTCCGGCTGTGCATTCTACGAACCGTCATAAACATTATTGTGGTGAGTTCAAATCTCATATTTTTGGTTTATTACATTTTCAATTTTGGGCTTTCTTGTGTGTGGTGGTGTTTGGGGCTTCGCGGGTTTGCATTGCGGTTGTGATAATGGAATTTTTTTCTTGTATGGGGTGACATTACAGAGACCACCAAAAGAAATGTTACCTCTAATTTGCAGACAGCCCGAAGATGATCCACCCACTTATCGTAAGTTTTTATTTTTATTTTAATACTGTGATTTGTGTAAACTGATGGGTTGTTGTGTACAATTATTTGTGTTTATGAGTGTGTAGACGGAGTTGAAAATGTGTTTTTTGCACAGAAAACTGATTGGGTTTTTCATTTGCCAAATCTGTGTGTATACAGGCGAAAATACAGAATATTTCACACTTGAAGTGCATCATGGAGGCACATTTTACGATAAGCCAAACAATGTGGTATACGAAGGAGGAGTTGTGCTATTTTTGGATTTCATCCATCCTGCAAGGTTCACAAGAGACAACTTAACGTTGTTTTTACGGTCACTTGGTAGGGACGTGGTGTTGGATTTTTATTATAGAATGCCGAGAATGAGTTTGGGGCAAGGGTTGAGGAGATTGGAGAGTGAAGATGATGTTAGGAAGATGCTTAGAGACAGGGGTGGGAGTAGGGTGGTTGAGGTTTATATTGTAAGTGCAGTACAATCTCATGCACTACCACTAGTTCCAAATGAGGGTGTTCATGCCGCAGTTGATGAACAAGCAACATGCGCATCTGAAGCATTTGAAGGATGTTATGCACCCGTTATAGAAGAACACAATGAGGGTGACCCTGAATCTGGTTGGGCTGACCAATTATTGAATGAGACTATTGAAGATTTGTGGTCCCGGTATGAGGAGTCTATAGGATTACAACCTGCAACAAATGATGTCCAGGATGATGATGAAGTACGGGTGGATGCTGGTGATGAAGAGGGTGTAGGGGTGGATGCTGGTGTGGAAGAAGAAATAGCAGTTGAAGAGGGTGTAGGGGTGGAGGCTGGTGTTGAAGAAGAAATAGCAGTTGAAGAGGGAGGTACGTTGGCAGAGTCAGACTATGAAATGGAAGAAGAGAATGAAGGCACTCATCAACCAATGAATTTTGATTTCGAGTTTGGTACAACAGATGGGTTAGAAATGAGGGATTCGGATCCCGAATATGGGGACTCCGATGAGTTAAAAAGTGTTGAAAGTGATGATGGTGCAGACACAATACCCAGAAAGAGATCTAGAGTGGATGCTTTTAACCCACAGACAGATTTGGAAGACCCTGGATTCAGAATAGGTAAGTTGCGTAAAACATCCCTACCTTTTCAAAAAGTCTGTGAAAAGAATCCCTACCTTTTCCATATGTATGCGAAAATAATCCCTACCTTTTCCATATGTATGCGCACATAATCCCTACCTTTTCTTTCTATATACATAAGTCATCCCTACCTATATCTAATTTTGCGAAAAGCATCCCTAACTTAATTATTACATTTATGTGCATGTCCATCTACTAAACTGACTCTGTCCTCTTTAAATTGTGTAGGTATGACATTTGAGTCCAAAGCTGTTCTTAAATCTGCTATAACTGCACACTCGGTGAAAAACAATAGGGAGATTAAGTATAAGAAGGATGACGCTGATAGACTCAGAGCAATATGCAAGGGAGACTGTCCATGGGTTTTGTATGCGACTAAAGAACACAAGAAGACAAGTTTTGTAGTCAAAACGTACACCAAAGATCATACTTGTGCTATGGTGTACAAGAACTTCAGAGTTAGCTCTACATTTTTGGCTGAGAAGTATTTATCCGATTGGAGATCTGAACCAAACATGGCAGTCAGCACATTCATGGAAAGGGTAAAAAGGGATGGCTTGGGTGACATCTCAAGTTGGCAAGTGTACAGAGCAAAAGAGAAGGCCCTAGAAAAGATTAGAGGGAGTGTTGTGCATCATTACAAAATATTGTGGGATTACTGTGAAGAGTTAAAGAGAACAAATGTTGGGACTACTGCTCTGGTTGAGGGGCATGCTGGGGAGTTCAAGAGGATTTACATATTCCTTGGACCACTGAAAGATGGTTTTCTTCAAGGTTGCCGCAGGGTTATTGGTCTAGATGGATGTTTTCTTAAAACAGAGTATGGTGGGCAGCTGTTAACTGCTGTTGGGGTAGATGGGAACAATGGGATGTACCCACTTGCATATGCAGTGGTTGAGGTTGAAAATGGGGAGAATTGGAGGTGGTTTTTGTCAATGTTGAAGGATGATTTGAACATGAATAACAGCCACGGTTGGACCTTCATTTCTGACAAACAAAAAGGATTGGTCAGTGCTCTGGAGTCATTATTCGAGCATTCAGAGCATAGAACTTGTGTGAGACATCTATACAACAATTTCTCTGCAACACATAAGGGAATGGCGTTGAAGAACTGTCTTTGGGATGCCGCAAGAGCTACGACGGTGACACAGTGGCTTGAACAAATGCAAAGGATGTTGGACATTGATCCGGCGGCGTATGGATGGCTAGAATCTAAACCTGCTTCTCATTGGACAAAATCTCATTTCAGAGAGTGGACCAACTGCGATATGCTCCTTAACAACCTATGTAAGTCATTCAACAGCACCATTATCAATGCAAGAGAGAAACCTATACTGACAATGCTAGAGGATATCAGGATGTATTTGATGAAAAGAATTGTTGTAAGGAAGGAGGCATGTGAGAAGTGGAAGGCAGAAGTTGGTCCTCGAATCCAAAAGATTCTTGAGAAGAACAGCAGACTGGCGAGAATGGAGTGGGCAGATTATTCAGGTAATCTAAAATTCCAAGTTAGACATAATGCAGGAGATGGCCTCCATGCTGTTGACCTGAGAGCAAAGACTTGTACATGTCGTTCTTGGCAGTTAACTGGGATCCCTTGTTGCCATGTCATTGCATCTGTTGTTTCGAGGGGACTGAATGTCATAGATTACGTGGACGACATCTATAAGAAGGAGGCATACATGAGGACGTATACGCCAACTATTTCCCCCATAACGGGGCCCAAGTTGTGGCCTAATCCCGGTCTCAACTCTCTCACTCCACCTGTGTATACAAAAAAGGCTGGCAGGCCTAAAAAGTCCAGAAGAAAAGAGGCCAACGAAGAGGGATCATCAAGCCAAGCAAAGAGTTCAAGACCTACTGCATCTGCATCTGCATCTGCATCTGCAGACAGCAATACAGGCGGGGAAAAAGTTCCAAGAAGACGAACCGGGCTGGTGATGACATGCACAAAGTGTGGTGAACGGGGTCACAACAAGAGGAGATGCAAAGGGGCTCCACCACCAGCGCCAAATTAGCATAGGACAACTGTGGAATTTATTTTCTTGTCAGCCTAAACCTTTTGCACATTTGTCGCTTTTGAATATTTATGGGACATATTTTTGTTGTTTGTGTCGCCAATGATGTATGTTGACAATCACATTACTTTGGCAATGAATCATATTTTATGCTCGCTAAATAACGAGATTTGATGATCATGGATTGGTGTTCGTAATAGTTAGGATTGCTGTTGGTTTACTGGTATAATGTCATCATAGAGGACGTTGACAATCGTTACACAATTAGATAAGGATGTTCACCACAATTAATAAAATAGGTAGGGACGTTTGTCACAATAATACATTATAAATAGGGACATTTTATACAGGTTTATCCAAAAGGTAGGGACATTACGCACAAATGTATACAAAGGTAGGGACGTTTTCCGCAACGTCAATTACAGAGCAAAATGAACGATTCACATCAGTACATCAATCCCACAACGTCAATTACAGAGCAAAATCTACACTGATGTTTACCCACATCACTACAATATTACAACATCATTCCTACATCAGTACCCACATCACTACAAGCCCAGAAAGAAAACCGAAAATCCAGCTCCAAACATAGCACATCCTCTTTTCTTTCTGCAAGAGGTGCAATTGTTGTTCACATTCATTTCTGGATCTAAGCAGTCCAGGTATTATATCTACAGATCTTGGACACATGGGTGGGTCACACCAGGAGAAATAGCCACAACCTCCATTTTGCTGCAAGAAACACCCATTTCAGAACAAAAAAAAACGACTGCAACATATAATTGCAGATGCTTGAGCTGAAGCAAAATTACCCGACGACGTTGACATGTAAAGAAGCGTCTTCCAGGATTTGCTTGCGTCCACGAAGTCTTAAGCTCAATTTCGATTCCACATCTGCACCATCGATTTGCCATTATGTTTGACTGAAAATTTCTCTCTTTCCTCTGTCTTATACATGAATGTCCACAACTGTATGGACTTACAACAGTAAGGCGGGAAGCTTGAGATAATAAAAGTGGGTAGACTATTTTGCCCTTACCAAGCAATACGAATCGTGCTCTTTAATTGAGTTTTTTGGGCCGAAGGACGATTTGCGCACGAAACCCAGTAGGTAAGGGCAAAAATGTCAAAAATTTGAAGGTAGGGACGTTTTCTACAATACCCTCAATAGGTAGGGACGTTTTGTGCTATTTACCCTTTAATGAAACATTAAAATTATCAAAATTATCATTAATTATCATTAATAAAAATAGAAATAAAAATTTTCTAACTTATATCTTCTTCAACATTTCAATAATATAATACAAATTACATCTAATATGTTTAATTTAAATTAATTAATTTTAAGTAATATAATATATACAATATATTAATTTCTCAAAAGTTGGGGACAAAAACTGGACAAACAAAGGTTGGAGTATGTATGCTACTTTGCTCAAATGTTAATGACGAATAGTACAATTTATCATTCGTATAATTACCTAAAGGGTAAATTGCATGTTTTGTCTCGAACATTTATCATTCGTTGCACTTTTGTCCCCAGTCTTTTTGTCTTGCAAAAAATCACAATCACCCAATTCATTTACCCACAAAACATATAACAAATAAAGGGATAGGAGCTGGGTAACCTATTAGGTCTAGTTGGGAGTTTGTTTTTTACTGGTTTTGATCTATTTTGAATGACACCGTTTATGAGAGGTTGAGAAAATTGGTGTTTGTTAATTTTTTGGAACACTGATTTTGGGTGAGTTTTAGTGTAATTTTGAGTGTATTTCTCAACCATCAAATCTCTGATTTTTTGCCATTTTTTAAATTTTCTTTAGTTTTACCCTCTAAAACAAGTATAGCAAATTCTATCATAAACCTAAAATACATATTTCATTATTTCTCTTTATCCTAGCACACATTTTGCTTCTTCTCTCAAAATAATAATTTTTTTATGTGCTATTGAATTATTATTGAAATTTTTTGCAGTCAAATATATATTTTCATTTCGAAATATTGATAACTTAAATCTTGAGTTTTTTTAATAAAATTTTACTGTAAGTAATTAATGTACAAAATAGAAGAAAAAAATTAAGAAACTTTTATATATACCTATATTTTTTAATATATGGGCATATATGTAATTTTATTCTTTTAAAAACCTTTTAGAACCGCTTGATAATAAATTCTCGAGAATTGGTCCAATTGTTATAAAAATTGCTACTAAAAACCACCAAAATCAGACTCCCCGTAAACGTCCAAAATCGATACTTAAAAAAACTCCATAATCGGTACGTCAAAACTCTAAAGCATGCCTTTAAAGTATTCTTATCATTCTTTCTTCGTGTCTACAAGGTTTCTTATAGAAGATGTTTCACAAGTAGTCTAAAAATAAAAATTATTTCTCAAAATACTGTCCAAATTTTGCTTTTATTAAATCAAAATACTATTTTTACTAATTATTTTATATTTTTTACACTACATTTTGTAAAACAATATGCTACGCTCATGTTACACGTGTTACACATTGTGTTATGTACATTCTTACAACAAACACCACTTGCAACAAACTTTGAGTATGTTTGAAATAATTTTTTCAATTTTTTCTTCCAAACTCATTTTCAACCACGTAATTCTGTGGACCCACAACTTTATAATGACACATTTCACCAAATTTTTTGAAAATTTTTGAAAATTTTCTAAACAAATTTTTAAAACTCTATCAAACATGCTTTGTGTTACACTTATAACAAGTAGTGTTACGTTACCGCTACTGTTGTCACCACTTGTAACATATCGTGTCACACCATCGCAGCCATCCCTACTAATTTTGAAGCCATGGCCACCCCCTAACATATTTACAATGCTACCGCCATGAACCACCATCATGCTATTCGCGCTACCACCAACACAAAAGCCATCATCACCTCATCTTACCACCATTAAAAACCACTTCATTATCACTGTCACTGGTCATCACTAGCCATCACCTGTCTCGTTGCCCATCAATGCCACCCACATCTTACCACGAACACAACCTACCACAAAAAGCCACAATCACCTCAACCAACAAAACAAACGCCAACATAAAAACAGTAACCGTAAACAAGAAATCTATTAAAATCAGTCATCATATCTAAACTAGAATTCAAAAAAAAAAAAAAAAAAAAACAATATATAGAATCAAAAAAAAAATCTGAAATTTCAGATCGCAGTAGTGGCAATGCGGCAACGATGACAGTTTTAGGGTCTAAGGTGGTGGTGGTGCGGGTAAAGAAGACAACGGGTAGATAGAAAATTTTCAATTTGATTGCAAATTATTATTATTATTTTTTTTTGGAAAGATGCACATTAATTTAAGAATAAGATTGAATGCACAATAATTTTAGAAATTTATAATATATTAAATATCACCTAAAGTGAGAATCATTTTTGCAATACAATCTCTACTATACTTAAATTATATTAATAACATCCTTACTTTTCTTTTTTCAATACGTATTTAATTTTTTTAAACATTTGAAACATTATTGTCATGAATTTTTTTTTCAACTATTTAATTATCATCAATGTGCATTTGACAAATTCATTTCCCTTACTATATTTAAATTATTTCAATAATATCGTTGCTTTTTTTTCAATTCGTATTTACTTTTTTTTAAACATTTGAATATTATTGTCATGAATTATTTTTTCAACTATTTAATTATCATGAATGTGCATTTGAAAATTTTATTCTACTTGTTTAGACATTAAATTATATTTATTAGAATCTTTTTTTCAATACGTATTTAATTTTTTTGAAACATTTGAATATTATTATCATGAATTATTTTTTCAACTATTTAATTATTATTAATGTGCATTTGACAAATTCATTCCACTTGATTGGATATTAAATTATATTCATTAGATTCTTTTTAAAACAAAAGATGATCTTATGAAGAGTTTGTTCTAATTGATTTATTCAATGGGTGTGAAAATGTATAAAGGGTAAATGGATGGACATATTGTGTATAATTTTAAATGATTCCAATTGATCTATTCAATGGATGTTAAGTTATGATGAAAAATAGGTATTTAACTTTCTCAACTATTTAAACTGTTTTGACAAACATGCCTTTGTTATTTTACTCATCAAATACTATGCTTTTCTTCCTAACACATCAACACAGAGTTTTTTGCCAAATCGAGGTTGGTCCAACGTCATGGAATCAACTATAAGGGATTTATCGGCTAACAAAAAAGAATGATCCATTCAAGTGATAATAGTTCGAAAGAGTTCAATCCAATCTTATTCCAACAATGCGGAAAAATTGATATTTAGAGGCTCGTCCTAATTGACAAAGAAGTAATATGTCTACTTCGATAACTATTTATTTTGTAGTTACAAATTATATGAGACGTAACATAGTTTTTGAGATATAAAATACAAGCCATTTTATTCAATGATGCAATTGAAAATTTTGATGTTATACTTGAAAAGGGAAAATCTTACATTATACGAAATGAGAACATAAGACATGTCAATAGAAAGTATCGAAATGTGAACGACGAAATCAAACTGTCTTTTACAACCTCAACAGAGGTAGAAGAGACCACTTAACCTATAGATGATATGATATCAAACTATTTTGTGCAATTCAATGAAATACAAAAATTCACTAGCAGAGATATCGTGATTGGTAATTTTAATTTTTTTTTGTCAATTATACAATTTACAATGATGTCCAGAGACTCTTACTCAATATTCATTCCACATTCCAAAATTCTACATGTTTTACAATCAGCTCATGTTTTATTAATAGCTCTCAACTAAATCTGAAAAAACCTCCATAACATGTTAGCAAAAGCAAGGACGTGTAGTTGTGTAGAAATCTATGGTATCAAAAGTTGTTCCCTTGAATTTTTTCCCTTTAATTGTTCTCTTTGTTTTCAGATATCATAGTGTTGATAATCAAAGTAAAACATTCATTCGTCATCGACGTTAAGAGGCCAAGTGAACGAACAACGAAGAAAAGGGAAGTTATTCTCCTATATAATGGGTAAACATTAGGAGTGGGCGTTGACTGGTTTGGTTCAGTTCTGAAGAGAATTGAATCGAGCCGAGAACCATTTAGTATTTTGTAAATGGAATCATCGGTTCCAACTTGAATTATGCAATCAAATCGTTTGATTTGATTCGGTTCGGTTCCATAATTAAAGTTTTCAAAATTGCTATATTTCTAACAACTACTTTTATTCTCATTGTTTGAAACAACACAATAATCTAAAATATCATAAATTTCAAACCCTAATCTATTCATAAAATAACAATATATCAAATTTTGAAAACAAAGTTCCATCTCAATACATAATAACAAACTAGAAGTAAAATATTTATTTTTATGTGCTAAATTTTCAGAAAAAATTAAAAAACAATAAGGTTATTTTTCAGCGCTCAAGATTTGCTATGTGGTGGAGGATTGTACAAGCTATTAGGGTCAACAAAGAGGTTGAGAGATGCTAGTGTCGTAAAATTAGATGATATTGTTCAAATAGTGTGACTAGAATGTATTGTGCTTTCATAGGCAAGATTCTAAAGGTTCAAAACGAGAGCAATCCATGGTATGAAATATATAATAGGTGCGATGCAAGAGTTTACCCAAAATCAGAAAAAAAATATTGTCACTTGTACAAGATGTGTAATTGAAGATATATCTTTTACAATAAAATATTTGCTTAGGTTAATAGTTTCGGACTGTAATCAAGAAGTTTATGTCACAATCTTTGATGATGTCGAATCTCTAGGATATATCGTGAATGAATATGATGAGGCTCTTTTGAAAGTAAAAATATAATTTAGTTTTTGTGTTTTCAACATTTCTCCAACTAAAGTTAGGTGATTAATCATCTTTCTAATATATATTTTGGCATATTCTCTCTATACCAACAAAAAAGAACTGTGTGAATATTACAAGAAGTTGATGCTATTAGAAGATAAAGAGTTCAAATTCTTGGTGAAGATGAATATAAAGAAAATAGAAGAAAGAGTACATAAGAAATTCATTGTTGAAGAAGTTTACAAAGTGGATGTAAATGAGATTAAATCCATGTTTGGCCATACTTAAAAGCCAGATTTTACTGGCTTTTTAGGGCAGTACGCAGGCACATACTGACCAAAAAAGCCAGAAAAAATTGGCTAACAAGCAGGGCCAAAACATGCTATAAGGAAGAAAGCATTCAAGCAAAAAAGAAATTAAAATAGGAGATTGAATATTATTTTGAATTAGAGACACAAATTGTTTATTTAATTGAACATCGACACAGACTGTTTACTGACTATATATATATATATATATTATTTTATTTTATGGTTTTTAAACTAATATGAGAAATACTTTTGTTATATCTAAAGTTGTAAATTTTGATTTCATATCAAATTATGTTCAGGTTTTTTATAAATTTGTACACATTTTTGAATGACCACTTGGTTATATTCTTAAGAGTTATACACTAAAAGTAGCAGAAAAAAAATTATTTTATACATTTTTTGTTTTACATATGCTTGCAGAGATTATTGTTCTAATATTTTCTCTATCCTTAATAAAAATATTACAAAATGACATGAGGCTCCTAGCATTCTCAAATGGAAGGTGATAAAAGTTACAAGAATTTTGATCATAACTACGCAAAAAAGAAAAAAAATGGTTGATTGGTGCTTAATGGAAGACATCAGATAAGAAGTGTAGTAAGATAAACTTATATGAGAACTGTATGAGAATGCATCTTGAACGGCAAGATATTAGTCTAGAATTAAGAGGGAGACTAAGATTTGGCCAAATTTCTACTTCATGAGCAATTTGTAAATATAAAAATAAGGAACTCATCTAAGAAAGGCCACAAAATTTCGTTTATATTGAACCAAAAGAGTTTTAGATAACAAAAGATCAAGGACAACAAGAAGCATGAGCACTCAAATAGTAACTATTGTCTCAATCAAAACCAAAACCACATTTCAACGATTAATCATCGCCTCAATTCCCAAATATAGATATTTAGGATTAGAAATTTAAAAACCAACAGAACAAGTAATAAACTAAAACATTGCACTTTGTAAATTTATTTACTAATAAAATAATTTGTAAGTATAAAGTTTCCATTGAAATTATTCAAATTAAATAAAAAAATGCTAATTTCTTTTAAAAAACAAAAAATTGATTACTGCAATCATAAATCGAAAAGATTATTGTTAGGACTAACAACAACAAAATATTGTATACAAATAGATTCTTATCGAATAAAAAATTCAATCTACATAATCAATTTGCATTAACTATTTTTTATATTCACACAATATCTTCAATATGATTTTTATACTACTTATAAACATTTCAGAATAAGGTACAATGCACATTAGAGTATGACTAGTAAGTTAAAAAATAAAGTCTTGTACGTAATTTCCTCTTTCTTATGAGATGATTTTTTAGGTCCAAAACCACGGTTAGGATGGGAATATGAGTAACATCTGACTCAAGTCATCACTAAGCAATTCAAATTGTGTTTTGTGGAGTCACAATTTAGATATGGTTTGTTGGGGATGAATCTTTCTTCTTGTGACGATTCAAATATGAGATTGATTTTAGAGACGATTGATTTTAGAGACGATTGTATGGTGATGTTTGCCAATCTTGACTTGCCGTGACATGGTGGTAGTGGTGGTCGTCGTCGTGCCATGGCGATGTAGTGATGTAGTGATGTAGTGTGAGGTTGGGGAAGAGCTCCACTAGAGGGAAGGAGGAAGAAGACCATTATTTTTTGGGTAATTGACATAAAACGTCTCTACCTTTTGAAATGATTGTGCAAATCATCCATACCTTTGAAATTTGGCAATTTCACTCTCAAATCCACATTTTCTTGCACAAAACATCATTTCTATTTATTATCATCCAAAAAGCTCCGTTAAGTTAGAATTTTAACACGACTCGTACCACATTGCAAGGGTAATTTCGTCCACACACCTATTTCACATAATTATGGTGTTTTTGTATAATTTTTGAGTGAAGAGATAGAATGAAATCTCAGTCTCCCAGACTTGGAAGTTGGAATCATTTTACGAACAGTTGTTATATTTTGCAAAGCAGAAACTATATGAAGATATGGAGAAGAAACTTGAACGAGTCTCCAAAAGTGCACTTCTAGAACATAAAGATTTTTGAGATGAGATAAATTTTCATATCGAGGAGATCATGACACCATCCTGCAGGTGCAATGGAAGTTTAGTTTGCAACCAAATTTTTTGTTTCTCACCAAGAAATTGATTCTAAAAGCACACACATTTATTCTTCCAAACAAGAAGTCAAAGTTAATTTTGTAAGATACTATTTTAAGTGATTTTCTTCTATGCCATAGCACAAGTATATTCTTTTGTGTATGTTTTGATGGCAAAATTTGTGTTCTTGTGTTCTTTGGTAGCATATTTACACAATTAAAAGAGAAATATGCAGTGGTGGCACTTTTCAGTACATTTTAGAATAGGATAAAGTTATTTCAAATTGGAAGGTGGAACTCCCAAATCATCATAAGTAGGGACGATTTTCACCATACTCTATAAAAGGTGGAGATGATTTTATAAAACATTTTAAAAGATAGTGATGATTTTCACCAAAATCTTTGAAACGTAGGGATGTTTTCTGCAGCTAACTTTTTTTGAAGGCTGGATCTTCCATATATGCAGGGGCGGAATTACAATATGGCGAGATCTCGCGTCCGCCCGTGTTGGAATTTCGCGAAAAAATGGTTACTGAATTTTGAGAAATAAAGGAAAAATGGTGGATGGATATTTTCTCTGCGTGTAAGTATATGTGTATATATCTGAGAGTAAAGGGGAAAGATAATATTTTAAATTCAAAATTACCCTTATGGTCCTTGAAGTTTGAAAAATTAAAATGTAAGGTAATTGCATGACTAAATCCTCAAGTAAGGATTTATTAATTTTTCTTAAAGTGGATCAAAATTGAATAATACAGAAAGTGTTTTTAGAGTTTTTACTCTCGATTTTTTATATTTATCATCAATTGGAGTTGTACTAAATATTTTTTAGTATTATTACGGTTTGTATCGAATTATATTTCACTATTATATGATTTTCTTATTGCTTGATAAGTTACGTATTTATTAAAAATATTTTTATATTATTTTTTATAAGCATCGGCTGTTGACTGGTCAACGGTCAACATTTGACCGTTGACCAGTCAACGTCCGCCCTAGCTGAACTTCAACCTTAGATCCGCCACTGTATATATGTCCTTGTGTTGAAAGTATTAAGTCTAGTTCTCTTCTTTGAACTTGTTTTTGCCTCCTCTTCACTGTCATCACTTTGTAACTCATCGGAGTCCCCATATTCGGTATTTGAATCCCTAACTTGTTGCCCATCTGGATTGTACCAAACTCGAAATCAAAATTAATTGTATGATTCTCATCTTCAGTAGTGCCTTGATGTTCTTCTTCCATTTCGTAGTCAGACTCCACTAATCTTTCTACCTCTTCTCTTGTTCTTTCTTCTTCATCATGAGTCTCCACCCTCACCTCATTAATTAGATAAATAAATTCACCCAAAAATTTACAAAAACACCATAATTATATGAAAATAAGTGTGTGGACGAAATTACCCTTGTAATGTAGTACGAGTCATGTTAAAATTCAGTGTTAAGGGAGGTTTTTGAATGACAATGAAGAGAAAGAATGTTTTACACAAGAAAATGTGGATTTGAGGGTGAAAATGCCAAAATTTTAAAAGTAATGATGATTTTTACAACCACTTCAAAAGGTAAAGACATTTTGTGACAGTTACTCTTATTTTTTTTCTTGGTCTTTTTAGTTAAGGGCAATCTTGTATTTTCATGCTCTTCTAATTGGAATTTTGTACATCATCTTAATGCAAAGGTTGTTTATATTCGTAATATAATTTATTATAAGTATTATACTTTTTAATTCTATTTAAGGTCCTAAATCTTTGTTCAATGTAGTAATTATATTTTTAACTTATTTTCATCAAATTCTTATATTCAACTTCAATTAATTAGCACATCTCATTTTTATTATCGTTCTGACAAGATATTTTCTTTACGTACTTTAAAATGAGAAATAATATTTTATCGTATGTTTGTATTTATTTATTTATTTATTAAATATGATAGACAAAGAAGTTATTTTAAAAATTTTCAACAAAAATTTTGGACGAACATCATTATCAGACACAAGATGTACTAATTAATAAAAAGTTGAAGATGAAATTGCGATAAAAAAGTTAGAAACATGAGTGCTATAATATTCAAAGATTAAATACATTAAAGTGTAATTAAAATATGGTGCAAAATATAAAATTTTTGGCGTGAATATAATTACCTTTATGGAAAATTAATTATTGATGGTAGCCGAAGAAGTTATATTTTTTCAATTTATTTTACAAGCTAACTGTAATAAAATAGTGACCCAATATAATTGTCAATAATTTAAATATATTCACAATACATTTTTTTTTTAGAAGTACACTATATTTAAATTAAATAAAAAGTTTATAATCTGTACTCATTATTACACTTATGTCTCCAACTTTTTTATCGCATTATCATCATCAACCTTACATTAATTAGCACATTTTGTCTTTAATAACAGTTTCCGTCCAAAAATCCCGTTAAGAGAGTCAAAAGATTCATTTACCCTTGTATTTATAAATAAACAAAAAAAAAAACATAAAAGAAATATAAAATTACAATTAAATATTTGTCAACCATTTTAAAGCACGCTAATAGAATTTATGAATGAAAATATTAATTGAAAGTTAAAGATTAAAATGTGATAAAAGAAAAGTTAAGACATAAATGTGTTAATGAATAAAAATAATTTTTAATAAATTAAAATACAGCATATTTATGAAAAATGTGATATCAATATAACTAGCTTTTACATATTTGCTAACCGTGAATAATTTACATATTTGCATATAATAATAGAGTTATGAATTTATAGATAATGAAATATCGATGATGATAGCCTAATGAATTATAAAGTTTTATTTTAGTTACAAGCTAATGAGAATATAGGTGTTGACATTGTTTTCTTGGTCATGGAAAGAAATTAGGATAAGAGGTCTCCAATCTATTATAAGTGTGACAATCAAGTCTTATGCTTTTTATTTATGGCATTCACATCCCCATTCTTCAAAAATTGTGCAAGCTGTATCTCCACTTGACAAAAAACGTATATCTAGACGTTTAATGTCCTTGCAAACTGCACGCGATGTGTGACGAAAAAAAATAAAATTATCCACAAAAAATATTTTCTTTATTCTAAAAAATCAATCGATGATTGTTCAACTTAAATTAAATAAATGTTGCTTGTTTTTTGACAATTTACCATTTCAGTCAGATATTACTTATGTGTTGCGCGATTATTTAATGTTGAAATAGACATTTTTTGTCAAGTAAGGATATCATGCACACAATGTTAAAAATTTGAAGATACGATTGCCACGCTTATAAAAATAAGTTGAAGGACTCCTAAAAAAAATTATCCAATAAATTAGTTTCAAATTAACACAAAATGACTCAGTTTCAACAAATTAACACCAAAAAAAATTATCCAATAAATTAGTTTCAAATTAGTTGAAGGACTCACACGTGTGGAAAACACAAAATATTGTTTCAAATTAACAATTTACTTATGTAAGAACAACCAAATTTTTTTCGAGTGGTCTCCTAATTTATGATTTAACTAAGATTGTGTTTAGTATTTCCTAGTGTAGAATTCTGTTTTTTTCTTTTTCTTTTTCCCCATATTAGTACTTTAGTTTAGCATTGAAGTAGGAATCTAACGTAGAGTTTTGATCTTCTATCTATTTATCATAACCATTTATAATGCCCATGTTGATGTACCAAATATGTTATGTCACTTCAACGTGAGCATTATAAGTGAGTAGGAGATCAAAATCCAATTATTTAAATTCCACATTTTTATCACATGGAGCAAAAGAATATGTGAAGATATTTTGAATTATAGTATACATGCACACCTTAGATGAGTTTTGATCTCCTACCCACTTATTCTACTCGTTTATAATGATCACGTTGATGTGGCATCACATGATTAGTAAAAATAATGAGTGTGGGATCATGGACTACCAATCATGTGATGTCATCTCATCGTGAGTATTATAAGTGGGTAGGAGATTAAAACTCTTAAATAATTACTTAGTTATTTAATTAAATTGGAAAATTCTTTTCTCATATCTACTTCCCAGAGGAATCTGCCATGCTTCCGATTTTTTTTTTAAATGAGTTGTTAGCTTTGAGTTTGAGATATGGGCTTATTGTGTGTTTGATTTCTATTAAAATCAGAATTTTTTTTTTTTTTTTTTAAAAGTTGATAAAATATGTGATTGAAAAATTGAAAAAAATTGTGAATCCTATAAAATGTTCGTTTAAATTTTTTAATTGAAATCAAACAAGCTCTAGTTTGCAAAAGATCATGGATTCGATGATGGAATTGCGAAGACTAATTCGTACTAATTCGTAAATGGTTGTTCAGTGTTTACAAATGATCTCTCCCTTGCACGGATGCCTTAGAGCTTGTTCGGTGGAGAATGGAGATTGGGTTTTTTTGCCCACACTTTTTGACTATTCAAACTTTGTTATTGTGTTAAAAGTTTGAATAGTAAAAAAAAAAAAAAAGGCAAAAAATGGTTTTTTGTGAAAAAAATTGAAACCGATCAAGCTCTTAATTCTGTCTCATATTGTCTTTGATGAAGTAGGTGTTGACTTTTGTTGCTATGTACTACTACCAAACATGGACTTAATAACACTGATTGGGTTGTAATATATATATATACTAGTTTTGGTACGCGCATTGCGCGATAGTTAAAATGTAATAGCTCTTCATGTAGTAGTTGTAATAGAATATTTCTTCATGTGGTAGTTGTAATAGAATAGTTATTCATCATTTGCATTTATAATTATTGCTTGAATATATACTTATATATAATTCTAAATGTATAATAGGCAAATAATAAATATAAAAAATATATTTTTGAACATACCTTTTAATACAATTAATTCTTAAATCAATATAACCAGAAATGCATATAAGCATTAAATAAAAATATTATAAAAAGTAAAATGTTGAAATTCTATTAAGAAAAGCAGAACCCACGAATGTATGAATTACATAAACTAAATAAACACATAACTCATACCTAAAAAAATTTAAAAAAACTAAATAAATGTTTTACAAAAATTTAAAACTAAGATTCGTAAACATTAATATTTTACAGACCTTTCGCGAAGAAGTAATGTGTGGCGCTTGAACCCATTTTTATTGAATTCGACCAAACCCATTTTTATCGAATTCAGCAAGACCCAAATATCGAAAGACAAATATTAACGAATTGCGTACAATTTACTTATAAGATCAAATATATATAAAAAAAAAATTTAATGAAAAATTGAATGAAAATCTGTTTGTCTTGAAAAAAAAAATGAAGGTGCAAAATGGGCAAATGGGCCTTGGAAAAGAGCACAATGTCGACATTTTAAATGAGACAAATTCGAACTAATTATACTGTGAAAAAAATTCTAAATGTATAATCCGCAAATAATAAATATAAAACTATACTTACCATAGAGTGCATCACCCTTCTCAACAGGATCAAACTCTATAGGGGGATTTGTTATGGTATGTAATTTCACTATTCCTCCTCATATGTTCTATTATTCATCAAGATGAATAGAAAATCATATCATACAATGCATTCAAAGTGTTTATTTATGTGTATCGTGTTTATTGCTCGACTGATTACCTGGTATTGCATTAGTTCCTCTGCGTGTTGTCTTTCTTCTTCACTCGACTCCTTAAAGAATCTGACCAAACAGCATGGCACATTCGATTAAGTCGAAAAAAGGGGGAAACAGAGTGTACTAAAAATTCAACAAGACATTTGAGATTGTTTTATCAGCTCCATAACAATAAAGATCAAAATCATTTACTATAAGATGTGTGTTGCACGTTATGTACGTAAATTTAAGAATTTAATAGCGTAAAATCAAACTCAAGAAACACCACATTAGAAAATAGAAAATCAACAATTGATTCCTAAATGCAAAATCAAACTCATGAAACTACTTCATAAATGTAAAATCAAACTTAATGAAGTGGAGCCAATGATATCAACAAGAGGATCAGACTGCAGTGCAAGAAATAGATAAACTACTCCATAAAGATACTTGAGGTAAGTATTGTAGATTAAATGGTGACTATTGAAATTACAACGTTTTAATAACAAAAATTGCAGTCATAAACATATTTTCATAGAATACTAATTCCTAGAATGTTTTAAATAAATCTATGACCCGTTTCAGGACAAAGAAGTCATAACATAAGAAAGCACGTGTTTTTTACATCAGATCCAAGAATGAGAATATACCTTAGCATCAAGTTCAATGGAGACCATGTTTATTTCAACAAAAATTCTTCACTGACCAATAGCTTCAATGAGCAAACTCTATCAAACAAAAAGGAGAAGTAAAGAACCACCTTGCTGAGTACTAACAGAATTAACTAACATATCAGCATGACAGTATGCAGAAAACACAAGGAACTTAAAACAAAATATGCTTCACCTTGATCTCCATTGCACATCGAAACCGCTGAATCATCAATTCTTGAACCTAGTCAATAAGCTTTGTGATACTGATATTTGGGTCATTTTCCCTTCTATTGAATTCAAGTTTATCCTTAATTGGTCTACTGAAAACAATATATTGATTTACTTCACTGAAATATATTTCTCTCAAAATATTAAACACTGATGTGATACTCATTCACAAGGTTTTCCATCTCCCTTCGTTTCTTCTTCTCATTTTGTGAAATCTTTACAATCTCTTCCTAAAAGAATGGCCTCAACCTGTTATTTGTGTTAGTGAGCATGCAAAATGAACGGCATTACAATGAAAAAGGGATTCAAATTCAAAGAAAAAAGCAATCGAATACTTGGGTCCGGGTTTTAAAACACTAATTTTTCAATTTTCACTTCATTAAACAAATGCAATATGAAATTCGAAAGAATACCAAAATTTAACCATAATGAATATCAAACTCTTGGTTTTTAGTATTCAAGATCTATGCAAGAAATTCATAGCAACACACCAACGAACGAGCGTGAGATCAGTCTGGTAGGAGTAGAGCAGATAAAAAGACAAATCAAAATAAATTAGAAGATTTACTCGAAGCTCCTCTTTGATAACCTTATATACAGAAGGCTTCTAAATTCGAAGAACTTTGCAGTTGCATTTGTCAAGACGATCAACAACAATAAATAAGTCAAATTGCAAAAATGATTGGAGAAAATAACTACAGTATTTGGCTAACAAGATGTTATGACAAAAATTTGATTAGAACCTTACAAGAGTGCTCCTACACTCTGGCTTCTCGCAACCCAAAACATGTATCACTCACTATTCTATTTCCAAATATTTACCTGAAATATGAGCATAAAACTGGAGCAACAAACATGAAAGAGGAAAGAATGATGTCAAAAGGGCTCTAAATAGTATTATAATATTATTAAATTTAGCTGTGGATTAAAGCCATTTCATTGGTCAAAGCAGAAAATAAGTTATTTTGACAGTACCACCCAAGTAATATTTTCAATTATAAGTGAGAAAAAAAGACGTACATATAAATAGCATAAAATATAAAATTGAAATTGTTTATGATGTAAACCTCATCACAATTTCTACTGAACAATTATCTCTTTGACCCACAGTTTACTGTTTCATTTTCATATATTACTGTAGGACTCGCACAATTTGCACAAGTTTGATGAAAAAACAAATGGATAATTTATGTGTCCTCAGAAAAATATAGCTCAAATATATAGTAGGAAAAGCATCTCAACCCCAAAAAGCTTCCCTAACAATCGTGAAATTGACAGGAAATCTATATATTCGAGTCAACTCTGACAAGGTATTACTTATGTTAAATATATAACCTTATAAACAATTAAATAAGAGAATGACTGAAAGAATTAGTTAGATATAAACTAAAAAATTGTTTGTTTTATACCGTAAGAAAGAGAGTAATCAGAGAAAGTAAACCCTTTATGAATTGGTAAACTCATACTAAAATGTAGTACATTAGCACTTTGGACTTCTAAATATTACTATAGCTTTACCTTTAATCTTTACAACTAAAACATATTAAACTACAACAGTAACTCGTGAAAGAATAACCATCTATGTGAAGATTTGAAGCCTCTTTTATTTTATTACAATTCAAATCACACAAGTTCTTCATACTTGCTAAAATTGAAACAGTAGTAAGATTCATACAAGAACAAGTGACCATGACTTCTAATGAGTAACTGCATATTCTTAGGGGCTCTATACTATATTATGAATGTTCAATGCTTAACCAAGAATACAATAGAAGTTATGTATAGGCAGTGCAAATATATTCAGTTATTCATGATCTATCCTTAGTGCAAATATATTCAGTTATTCATGATCTGTGTGCGAGGTGGGGGGCATGGGACAGCTTCAGCAACTTCAATACTGGTATTCATTTTATATGCACTTGGTTACTAAAATTACTCGTGCACCCAACTGAACCCAAGAAGGACCTATGATCTGTCATTTCACCTTATGCCCAACATTATGAAGGGTTAGGAAGAAAAGATCAATTATACTTCTTTGCTTAACCAAGATAAGCACTCCTGTGTAATAAAAGACAAAAGGTCAAGACTTCTTTAGTGTCTTCATTTAGTTATATATAGTTAATTCACCCAAATAACGGTGAAAAAGCCAAAAGGTAGATAAAATAGCACAATCACAAATTGAAGTACAGATATGAATAATAAAATAGTGAAACTAATTATCGAAAGTAAAGGACATCAAGATAGGCATATTTTTCATTAATGATCTTTACCTCCCCAAAAGCACCATTCCCAATTATTGTCAGTAACTCAAAGTCATCAACACCCATTTTGTGCCTCTGAAGGTGCATATATTCAGTTTCCTTCTTCTCTAAAAACTTTAATAGGTTACTTTGATCTTTCTCTGATATATCAGCATCAGCTAGCTTTTGTTCAAGTAAATTTCACCTGTTTGCACAAAAAATTCAAAATAGTGTTACATGTACCCAGAAGTAGAAAATGGCGACTTTATGCAACCAGTGTCACAAAGCAACTAAAACTCCGAAGGAGAAGATTTACTATGCAATACACTTGGTATACAAATTAAGAAAAAATCAATGGAAGACAAAAATTCATTTTTCCTGTTTCTAGTTAAAATATCCAAATCCAAACTCGAAAAAACCATATACTGCCTGCTTCAAAATTTCAAAATCGGCTTCAAACTTCAATATATACAACAAAAAATTACTGCTCATACAATATCCAGACCTAAAACACACCATTGATTCCTAAAATATAGATTCATACATCCATACACATAAATATATATACATATATGGTTTTGCTTAATTATGCAAACTGAAAATACAATTAAATAAGCATATCTTTGTAGCTCTGACACTTAGAGAGGATGACAAGGTAACCAAGGAATAAGGGATATCATCCCAACCTCATATTTTTAAGGTAGTACATTCTTAGGTGTGCACAAAAATGTGGAAGATAATTTGAATGTACCTGCCGAAATGGTTTATGAGGAGTTCTCTAAAATGACTGCACCCAAGAGAAAAACACTGCAAGTTCAATCTTTTGCAAGTGCAAAATAAATTGATTGGGGAGAGAGGGAGTGAGCATTATTGAACATATAACAAAGATTCTGAAATGTTCAAAATATAGAACATTTCAACCATCTACCATATCTCTGTTGCTAAGCATGAAAGCCATCTAGAGAAAAATATAAAATAGGAACATAAATTCCAAAAGATTTGAACCCAAAAGACTAAGAATGGAAATCCTTAAGAAAATTAGTTTACTCTCACAAAGTATTAGGCAAGCAACATTTTAACTAAACTCATGCTGCATATGGGAAATGATTAATGCTAATTTCAATTGATTTCTCGTGAATTAAAAGTGTCCATAATTCCCGCTTCCATACTTGTATTAATAACTTTCAAACTATCATGCTTCAAAATTAACCGAAATGTGCATTTCACTATATTAGAAGGAAAATAAACACTCTTAATCATCATCCTCAACTAGAAAAATCAACCAAGAAAGGTAAAATATAACTCGTTATTAGTTTATTTCAAAATAATTATCAGTTAATTGTTGATGTTCTTGTTGCTCTTACTATTGTTATTACTACTACTAAATGAATTATGCATTCACATATACAATTACAAAAGACCATATAACAGTAAATTTAGGATTGGAAAACGAGATTACCTTAAATGAAGTAATTATCTAGGTCTCTGAACGTTTGCTCCTGTGAAAACTACCAATGATATATGATTCAAGTATTCCTCTAATCAAATACCAAAATTATTCCTCAAATTACATAAAAGTTTAAAAAAAAATAGTGAAACTATAACACCAAAAGTAGTAAAACTGTAAAAGCAAGTAACCTTTTCATCCGCAAGTGACTGAGTGACGATGTGCGTGTGGTCCCAGCGCGTGGTGGACTTCGTCATTCGTTTCAGCCACAATGCATCGCCGATTAGCACCAAAGTTTTCAGCACCACTTCCCGCACCATCTCCACCCGTTTGTACCCGAGTCCAAGTCCGAACTCGAAACTGAGCCTATGCACATACTGTTTCTGGACTCAATCAACAGAAAAATTCACCTCAAAAATATTTTAGCTCCTTTTTTTGTTGGCCCAAAAGGTTTGCTCCGACACCCAGTGCGATTCGAGCTCCCGGACCAAAATGCTAGGCATAATCTACAGAGGAGAGCTTCAATCCTCAATTTTCTCCCTGATTTCCTCTGTTCTTTATGGGAGCACCAAAATGCAAGGCAAAATCTAGGATTCCTTTTGTGAGAGAAGGACGATGATTCTGGGGATAGTGGGCTGGAGAGAGAAGCTTCATTATATACGCAGACATGAAACGACGTCGTTTAGAGGGAAAAAAAGGTCCCAAAATGGTGTCGTTTTGGACGAAATTTTGAACAGTAAAACTCAACAAGGCTTTTATATAGTAGTAGGATATATATATTATAGAATAATACTATTCATATCTGCTCACTGTAATTATCCTAGGTGACATTGCTCAATTGGAGTATATATTTACTCTAATTGTATAATGTATTTATAGCCAATAATTATGAACAATTCATCAAATTGAATAATGTTACGTAGGATGACTACCAGTATTGAGAGATATTTTGTATTTTAACAACTAATGTATAAGAGCACTATTTATAAATTTTAGTCCTCCTATAATTTATAGATTCATAGACTTCCATCTATATATAGCTATTCATGTCCCTATTTGCTTTAATTTTACAGCTAGAAGGAATCACTTGAGTTCATAAACTCATATCTTGGCATTAAATAAGATAATGTCATGGCAAAGAAATACCGCTATTAGAAGTACTTCAGATGGTTCAAATTTGTAGAGAAACCCACTAAATCTGTCCAATTACAAAAATTAATCATCACGCTAATTTTTTACTTAACCATCTCTTCATCTGTCTTTTAAATGCCCTTGACAATGATGTGTGAAATAAAATCATATATGATAATACTTAAAAATTCAATGTGGAAATGCAAATAAACAATTATCAGTGATGCACAATCACCATAAATAGATAAAGATAACAAAATTTCACAATATTCAACTCATGAGTAAATGTTGGAATCCAAAATCAGTGAGCTTTAATGCAAATAAACAATTATCAGTTATGCACAATCACCATAGATAAATAGAGATAACAAAGTTTCACAATATTCAACTCATGAGTAAATGTTGGAATACCAAATGATCGGGTTAATCCAAAATCAGCGAGCTTTAATGCATTAGTGCGGCGATCAATCAGCAAATTTTGAGGCTTCAAGTGTCGATGAAGGACTCTATGAGAATGACAATAAGCAATACCACATAGTATTTGATATAGAAACATCTGCAAAATATGATGCAATGACAACACTGTTTCACAAGCTCAAGAGACTAAGGGTTTTACTTTCTTTAGAATTTCTTGGGTTTGTCACCATTCATAACAACTGGACATCTTTTCTTTTCTATTATTTTTTCTAGGGGGTGGGTGGAGAGATACTAAAATGAACAATCAATTCCCCCATCCCTCTTTTCTAACACCCAGAATACAATGATTATGCTCAAGCAGTAAAAGTGGGAACGAACAATATCTTTTTCAAGAGAAACAAAATTACAATTTGCCAGCTACAATACATAAACCGTACAACCCCTCAATCCACCATCCTCTTTAAATGATAGCACCAGTGCCAAAGTAATGAAACTGGCTCCAAATGTTTGACAGAAATAGCACTTTCTAGATAGAGTCACAAAAATAGCACCAATGTAACAATTTTTGAATACAAATTGGAACAAATGAGTGAAAATGGCAAAATTAAACCTCAAAATCCTTAACCCACACTTATACATTCCAAGTTTAGTATTTTGAATCGCATAAGCACCATAAAATCAATTATTAGAGCTTTATTTTACAACCCCATAATCAAATTTCCAACAACCTCAACATAACTTTTCTTCTCTCCAAAATTTGTTGAAATTAAAGCATAAATCTACACTAAAAAATCCAAAATACAATATAATTAGTTAAATCTATATACAAATCTAAAAATTGAAAACTCTACTCAAAATCATTTGAGAAAAGAAATGAAAAACATACCTTAGTTTAGAATTTGAGACATTGATTCTTGATTCCAACCTCAATGGCTTTGTTTCCGACTCGGGATTTGTAAGGAACTATGGAGATTTGGGAAAATTCTTGGGGGGGGGGGGGAGAGAGAGAGAGAGAGAGAAATGAATTTGTACAAAAATTGCAGCTGTTTTCATTGTCAAAACGGTGTCGTATTAGACGAAAAAAATCTTGCCTTGGTTCTATTGTTTCGTTAAAAACAACCTCCAGCATAGCTAATATGGTATGGCCTTCTGTTATATTATCATAATCACAATGAACTAAGCTTAAGACAATTAAACATTCTTTTTATTTTGTGTTAAATTTCAAGAGTTTTATTTCTAAAAGTTTTATCAGGTAAATTTCATGCAAGGGAATCTATCAATAAAACTTTTTCGGTAAATCATCAACCGTACTTTAATAATCCATCGAACATCTTTCCTAATCCTGTAACCCTCTCTTCGTGGACTTGCAAGTTGCATCTTCTCATCGCATTCTACATTTGCATCATATTTATGGGTCTTAAATCTCTAACACAAAATAGTCCAAAATGATACAACCTCATGGTAATAAACTTATGCTGCTGATGACTTTATTATAAATAGTGAATAATAAAACTAAATTCAACAAAAGGAAAGAGAGCTGAAATTGGTTTATGCTAAATGAAGGGCCAAGATTTTAATAAAATAACAGTCTAAAAATTCAGCAAATCTGCTCAAGTTCGTCAAGCTAAGGAGCTCTGATTTCAAGCCCCAAAAAAGCAACAAAAGCAAGGGAAATATGAGAAAAATATCATTCAAACTGCCCCCTACTACATCACAACAGTCGGGCTCACTCCTGGCCCTTATAAAACAAAAGTCATCACTCAAAGATTGAGGTCAAATAAGCTAGGAAACCCAACAATTAAGCAAGCCAAACTCATAAATCTTGCTAAATATTCAAGCAAACTTAGCATCAAATATATAATATTAGAATCTAGAATTTTTTATACAGTAAGCTAAGCCCCAACTTTCCCCACATCAATTTGAAAAGGCTAGGAATTGACAGGGAAACTGACATTTTCTCTAGTTCCAGAGTTCAATGGAAAATTGCCTTTACACCCAGAAACTATAAAACTTCAATAACCCCACTCATTATTGCACCATTACCGTTCTTCAAGTCCTACATTAACTGTGCTTTTGAAGTTGATTTGGTAGTTACTGAATCCATCAAAGGAGAAGGAACTCCAGCAGAAAGAGGGGTGAATTAATTAACAAATTCTCACTTGTTTACCCACATGTTAGTTTAATTTCTGTAAATTTATCTTTTTCTAAAATATTCCCATTCTTTACAGCTTAACTTGATAGCTGATGCCATTGTTTCTTATCCCTTTATGTTGGGCTAACAACACATCGCTTGCTTTAACTAATTTAACACGTTAAACAACCCCAACACGTCATTTCGAACACTAATGTAAGAGACACAAATACAAAATTACTCCATCAACAAAAAAAGGGTTCTCCGTATACATTGTTGAGCATGTCCAACTATTTCTATGAAAATCAACACAAGGATCAAGTTTAGTTCATGTAAAACTACATGCTACGGGGGATATAATATATACCCGTGTAAATAGAGCAAATCCTTAGATTACCTAATATTAGGAAAGAAAGTAACTTGATCATTACTTGACCCTGCATGTCTTGCAGGTAAGTGAAGGCTATATCAAAGGGATACAATTTGATCCAGACGATGACATTGTTGAGCCTCTAGGTAACTAATCAACCTTGCAATTGACTTGGTGAGAACATGTCATAGGCTGCAATAATGAGAAAACAAAATTAAAAAATTAGGCATAGTTGAAAACTAATAAAGCATCTCCAAATACACACACACATTGGAAACCCACTTCAACATAGTTGAGAAATTGCTCTCAATCTGATCATTTTTTTTAAAACAGTGTTGTACATGAATTACTATTAATGAGATAATGAACGGACCAAAATGGAAAAAAAAATTTAAATGCTTATGAGCTTATAATATTGTGAACTTAATGGATGATTTTGATCAAAGTGATTTCAGTTCAATGTGTTAATGTCAATTTCTGAGAGTTGTGCAAGTATTTTGCTCTTCTAGAGGTGGACATGATAAATGATTTCTAAAGAATTTGTACAAATAATGACAGATTCAGCTATGCATGGGATCATGGCAGATTATTTGGAAGGAAATCCCATATCCAAGAGTTGTAATAATAGCCCTTCAAAACGGCCAAAATTAATGACACCAGAATACTAATTTACTGAAGCCATTTCAACATGTGAATAGGAGGGAACAAAATTTCGTTTTTGTTTTATGCATGATCTTCTTCTGAATGTAGTCGAAGTTTCAAATGCTCATATTTGAGCAAAAAATATTGATCTGCTATTTCCATCACTACAATTGCTGGAAGGTTCGGTGCACGTATCCCACCCTATTGAAGTTCTAACCTATAGAAAAAACAAATTAACTATGAACAATCAGTGTCATTGTGGTAACGACGAGGAAGTTTTCCTCCGTTGTATTACATGATAAATTGTCCGTTGCTAGATAAACTTCTACTTCTATTCCAGATCGATATCACCATGCTAGCTTTTTATATGCAGACACATAACACATTGGTATCTTTAGAAACTTTGATGCCCTGTATTGATCAACCTCAAATCTGCCATTTATAAACTTCTGATCTCACAAGTGTGCAATTGGAAGTTCATTAACATAAGTAAATTTTATGCTAATCAAAGGTTTTGACAAGATTTGGATAAATAAGAATATCAAAAGAAATGAAGAAAATCAGAAACAGGAAATAAAATTGGTACTCAAACTTTCTCCTAATTATGTGCAGAACTCAAGAAACAAGCACAATAGAAGGGCATAAAAGAGGGGAGAAGAGGAAAATCTGAGAGCTGGCAATGTAAAATATACCGTAATGCAAGCGACAAAGGATCCAAAATCCTAATCACCCTCCAACACTAAAAATGCCAGCAGTTTGCCTCATCAATCTGGAGCAAGGTTTTGCATCTGACCTCATAAGTTCCCCATCTGAAAATCCAAGCATATGCCTTGGTGCCATTTTGTTGTGCCCTTCTAAATATTCAATTTTTCCCACCAAAGCAACAACAGCGGCTTAATTTGAGCCTGCCAAGAGAATATCAATTGTAAAAGAGGTACTCTTAATTTGCTAAACATTACACATAGGGATGAAGTTCATTCATAAAAAAGATCTTGTTGATTGAAATATAAAATCATTTTTGACTTTTAAGATGTAATAGTCGCTATATCACAATAACCTTCAATTCCCTTTTGGTTTTGATCGTGCATACTGATTATAACATATGAACAATGAATTACGAGAAAAGGTTAAAAACCAATAACTTAACATTAAGCTGACGGATAACAGCAACTAATTGGATAACAAAAATTTGTTGTGCATGCACGCAACTACACTCCAATTTCAGTAAAAGCAATGCAATTATCCCTTTTTAAATTAAATTGAATTCAAAAGCTCTAAACGAGCGCGGCCATAGAGCAATGAATGGTGTTTTAGTACTTGACTGTAAAAGTTAACTGAGAAATTTCGTCAAACACGTGTACGGCAAAGTATGAACAAACAAAAAATATTTTCAGAATAAATATGCGAAATCCTCACCAGAAATTTCTTTACTGATTTGATCTTTGACAAAGTTTTTTAGATGATTTCGTAAACTGCAAAAAAGATAAAATATTAAAATTTGAATGGTGGACGGGGGTTTTGTTCTGAGGCATAATCATTAAAGGTTTCAGGATACAACGTATGCAGTTGTAGGCTAATTTCATAGAGGGTAATGGACAGTGTGAGGGCCTGGGTAAGCCTGTAACATATGATTTCTATTACAAGAAAATGCCATCTTCATATATGTCAATCACAACCAACAGTTCTGCCTACTATTATGTTAATCTTGATTTGAACTGATCTTATAAAATGTCAAAAAGTATGATGAATAGCAATCTTGATCTAAAGAACAGTCTCAACTTGTATCAAACTTAGGATTTTTTTTTCTCCACCCATTAAACTAAACAACAGAATTTTCAAATTAAAGTAGCCAAAAGAGCAAGAAATAGAAATCTCCACTCATGGAAGGAGCCACGACTTTACAACCGAAGTGGAGGGGAATATTTTTTTTAAGGGAACATTCGTAAGAGCTTTTAGCAATAAACATATAAAAAACAAGAAGCTGACATACAAATTGAAAACAATTAAACAAACAAAAAAAATTAGAATTTGATGGTCAATATAATTAGAATTTGATATATAAAACATATCAATCACAGTTAAGCAAAACACAACACAGTATCAAAGCTTCAAAAAAAAATTAAGAATGCCTTCATTAAGACGTCAAAACTAATCTTGAATCCATTTACCATAAAATCAAGAGTGCCTTCATTAATTTGCCCTAGACTACTTTTCTCCAAATGGGTTCTCACCAAGAAACGATAATAAGATAAATAGCAAAGAAACGTACCCATACATAAATGGCTAAAACAAATTGAAATCAAGATTCAAGAAATAGTCCAGCAACAAATTATTCAAAAATATTAATCAAAACTTATAATTATACTAAGAAAATAAAAGGGATCCTTTTTAAAGAAGTGCATAATCATATAATAATGGGTACTGCCTTTTTGAATGTTGTCCTCTTTTTGCTAATGACATAAGAAATGATGCTCCTCACTTTCAATATTTTTCAGATAATTGTCTATGTGATGAAGAACAAGGCAAGGGTCCCATAGCTTACAATTTTTTTTTTTTTTTTTTTTTTTTTTTGGGCAAACTACAATTTTGTGAAACAAAATAAGGATATGAGAGTAACTATTGAAGCAAAATCAATTAGCAAACCAGTAGGCACATCATTTAAGGTAATTAAGCAAAATTATATCATTAGCAAAAATAATTGAAACGGAAAACTTGTAGAAGAGTAAATATATGAGCAACTAATAGAATATAGCCTCACAGCACACCAATGATCCAGACATTTTCGATGAACATACTTTGACTTCCCTATACAAATCTGACAACCATTATGTTTAGGTGAAGTGATACTCCCTTAGATTATGAATTGTCATTAGTCAAAATATGGTCCCAATGCACAACAAACATTATGCCTAAACCAACACATAAATATAACCTATTACACCATAATCTCCAAGAACATTGGAACACAATGTCAATAAAATACATGTGATCACATTAAAGTTGAGAAAATGTTACTCATCTAAAGCTCAAGTATGACTAATATTTATTGTCATTAAGAAACAACGGTGGCATTGCTATAGTTTACCGCATAAAACCAAATTTACTCTAGCATAGAGTGCCAAAAGCCAATTGCTTGAGTAAATAGGAGCATAAATTTTTCAAAACATCAGTAACTCACACCAAATCTGGACTACGTATTGTTTGTGCAAACAAAGATTGCAACAAGCACCAGTTACGTAAACAATGACAACAACAAGCACCCATAAAACCAAAATTGGACAAAAACATTAGAAATGCAATGATTCCAATACGACGCCGTATTGGACGTAAATATGAATAGTAATTTATATATATATAGATTAAGGTACAAAAATTAAGCAAGATTACCCAGCCAAACCTATCTGTGGGTGTTTCTTGTTCCAATTATAAAATATTTCATAGCTTATAATTAAAGGCAAAGAAAATGAATATTTCTTGCTTGGTTTTATATAGAAACACACATAAAATTCTATGTAATCCCAAAATGATCATAAAATCTAGATTCAATTAAAATTTTACAAGAAACCCAAATGAGCATTCAAAAAGACAAAAGAACCCACTCAAGCAAAAAACTGCACCTTCTGGATCACGGAAGAACTGAATGAGCTCAAGAGCTGAGTCAAAGAAATGCAGTTATTTCTCCTCGCTTTTCACAAGCCCCAACAATTGGTGATCTCGTCGGGGTCTTTTTCTCTCTTGAGGGGTGGGGTAGAGTCTGTGCGTATGTTTGTGTATTGGAAATGCATTTATTGAATAAGAATGCCCAGAAATCTGAAATATATATATATATATATATATATATATATAACCATACCAAAAGCATAAAACCCCATTTGGTTAAAGAAATTTACCCCAAATCTCTGCTAGATTTTTCACAACAGCAAGTAACACAAAATAGGAAAAAAAAAACCCACAGGTGATACTTGATTTTCTGAACAAAAGAAGAAGAAAGTGAAAAATCATAACCCAAATCTGAAAAATATAAGGAAGTTACCTCATATTCAAGCCCTTATATATTTCGTAAAATATACAGAGATTTGGGGATATTTTCTTGTTTTTGTGAGCCAATTTGCAATTTGTACTTGAATTCCTTTTGCATTGAAAAATCTGATCGAGCATGTGAACATAGCATTATCTGTTTAATAAAGAATGAAATCCAAGTTATAAAAAGGCTCCCATGCAACTTGAGATGAGCTTGCAGCGCATATAAACATCCTAAAGTACAATCTCAAGCCAATAAAAACTAATGAAATGGCGTCAAGTCAATCCAAATTCGATCGAAATAACTCACTCTTTACGCAGATACACTTTGGCCATAGCAGGGTCCAAATCAATTGCCTTGTTCACATTGGCAACGGCTCCTGATCATCAAAATTTTGAAGAAAACAATTACCAATCTCAAATTTAGTTTATCATATCACATAAAAAGATAAATACAGAGCAAAAACAAGAAATTAAGCCCAGCTAAAATATTCTTATGAAGAACACCACAAACTCTTCAACAAAATCTGAACTCATAGACACAATAACACTTCTGCATTCACTTTACAATTTTATAATCAAGATTTCGTTATTACCCTGATGTCAGCACTCAATTTATCGTCCACTATATCTAATGTTCAGAATATCCCCAAAAACCACAAATCACCGATGGGCGTACTTGCCGTTCACAGTTCACTGTACAATTTTCCTTCTCCGACAGAACAATAGTGGCAAAAAGCCTCATAAATCCGCCGGAAAACTCCGTCGACGACTCCTTAACCTCGTACCAACCCTTGGATTCAGTTACGGGAACAAAATACAGACAATTCTAAAATTTAAGCTTTTGAAAAATAGAGGTGGATGGTAATTTTGTGGTCTGTATTTTGAAGGAAGTAGAAATTAACACGGAAATGGCAACAAATGTGGATGAGCAATGACAAAAATCAGGTCGAACTCAGAACAGCACATCTAGGGTTTTTTGGGTGAGAGAAAATGCCTGGTGAAACTAATGAAATAGTGAGGAAGAAAAAAGGGAAGGAGAGTCAATACGACGTCGGTATGGACGAAAAATGAACAGTAAATCTAAATAAGCCACTTATATTATTGTATATATATTGTAGTGATATATATTTTACTTTTTAAGAGATTTATTTTTTTGTTAATAGCATTTTGAGCTTTTCAATTTATCATCGACTCTAAAGGAGGTTTTCACTCAACTCACACAAAAAAGTAATATATGTCTGTCTTCTGTTTTGAAATTTTTTTATCTCTTCAAATCTCTCATTCTCATTTCTTATTTTTCTTCACCGTTCTTCAAATCTCTCGTCTCAACCTTGTTCCTCCTCAATATTCTTCAACACGAACAAGCTTTTATGGTCTGATTCTACCAGTAAGCGGTATATTAGTCACTGACCGTAGGAAGATTTACTCCGATATAAGCATAAACAAAATAGTACTTATTTGTCCGTCACTATGTTTCCATCTTCTCAAACCAAAACTCATATCACTCTCTCAATTCCTCTATTTCTTATTGTTCTTTTCCATATCCTTCAAAATCAAACACCCCTAAAAAAAAACTATCCTCCTCTCTCAATCTTCAACATTCTTCTCAACTCCTCAATCCATTAAAATTCTCTACGATCGAATCCCACCGCAAAGAAAAACGGTATACTAGTTTTATCACGATCGTATGGAGTTTTCTTTGTTACGAAAAAAAAGTACTTAAACGTTAGTGTGTCACTACGTCTTCAATTTCTTCATTTACAAAATCATCTCCTCTACAAATTCATGACCGCTATTCGATCATCTTCCCAACTGCAATCAATCATTTTTAAAATCTGCTCACATTCTTAATTTATCTATCATAATTATTCATCTTCTTTAATCGATTACTTTCAAAATTTATTCTTGCTCGCATCCCATTGCAAAAAAGGGGTATAATAGTTTTATTTTTAAAGTAAATCATTTACTGACTTTCGAGCTTAGTCAAATATGGTGTGAAGGAATAGGAATAGGAATAAGTGGGAAATTGGAACTTGTGCTTCAAAATGGGGAAGGGAATATGATGTTTTTCATTCAAGAATCAATCCAAAGCGAGGGCCAATTGGAATTCCCCATCCAGATCAGAATATTCGAATCTCAAGCTGTAACGTCCTCGACTGCAGGTCGCGATTTAGGTAAATCACACTCGAGTGTCCTCCGTTTCTCACACAGTCTATCTTCCCCGCGGCAATGGACGGACGAATCTCAGAATCAGCGATGAAAGAGAAAACAAAATGCCAGCCTCTCTCTCCTCACAACGTCAGGGACCTCGTCGATTCCGTCGATGCTTTTCTTTTCGACTGTGATGGTGCATGCACACACTCTATCTGAGATTCCTTTTGCAATTTTATTGCATTAGTCATCTTAACATGTGTTGCTGTGCCTTTGTTTGTTTATTTATTTTTTCAATTAATTCAGGGGTGATTTGGAAAGGGGATACACTAATTGATGGCGTTCCAGAGACACTGGAAACGCTTCGATCCATGGTATTTCTTTTACCTTCTTTGTCATTATACTTTACCAACTTATACAGGGTTTTGATTAGCTTTATATGCAATTCATATATAAATAGTCATACGCTGATGTAAATGTGGTGTGTTTGTGTAGTTGACGTTGTTTTTTTAAGCAAGATTTTATTTTTTGATTGATTTGTTGCGTTGCAATGACCTGTTTTGCATTATGCAGGGAAAGAAGCTGGTGTTTGTGACAAATAATTCGACGAAATCAAGAAGTCAATATGCTAAGAAGTTTCATTCCCTTGGAATTTCTGTAACTGTGGTTTGTTCTTCATCAACATATTTGTTGAATTCAGTATGCAATATACAATTTTATTTAAGAATTTTGATTAAATGCTCTATCCTACTGCTTGCAGGATGAGATATTTTCCTCCTCATTTGCCGCAGCCATGTACTTGAAAGTCAATGACTTTCCTAAAGATAAGAAGGTTATTTTGCTGTTACAAAGTTTCACGTTTGAATCTTAACAATGATATTTGGATGGATGACGCTAGCTCAAAGATTATTATGATTGCAATTTGTTCCAATCAATATGGCACTGTTAACAAAATAAAAGATTTGAACCCCATGCCTTCTGAAGTACCATAATTCTAAACCTGTCAAACAACAGCTGTACAAACTTTATTGACAGCCTCTGATTACCAAGGTCGCTCTTTTCATTCTAACTATCCAGCAAAATTGGTTAGTAAGACCTATTCCAGTTTAAATCTCCTGTATTATCTTATTATCGGAGGAAGATAATTGCAATTGTGACCCGGCTTAAGTTTGACGGATTGACACCAAAAATGCACTCAACTTAATTCGTCTTATTCTAGTAACAAACAATCTAGGATAGCTAAATGCAAATCAGAGTAATGATCTCCTACCCACGGTGGGTAGGGGTAGGAGATCATTTACCCACTGTGTGTGTGATGTGACACTCCAACATCAGCCCACATCATCAGTGGGTAAATGATATGGGTATGAAATCATTACTCATGCAAATCAATCACGTTCTCTGTGCACTTTTTTTATTGATATCTTATCAAGATTGGTTTTTTATTTTCCTTAATAGATGTTAAGTTTAGCATGGAACGTTAACAGATTAATAATGGAAAAATTGAGTTAATCTGGAAACAGTAGAAAGCATCTGTCCAAAGCAGAGAATCCTAAATTGGGTAGTGTTAAAGGAAGTATGGGATGGACATTACACCAAATTCTCATAATCCTAATCTTATCCGACTTTCTAGCGCCTAATTCGTCATACTATTTTGATGATATGGTGAAGATGATGGCATGATGATAATATCAAGCACTCCCTTATATTTTGCAGGTTTACGTAGTTGGCGAGGAAGGTATATTGGAAGAACTGGAGCTTGCTGGTTTTACTGGCCTCGGTGGCCCTGTAAGCTTCATTTGGTTTCGTCTCTGAAGTTAATTATATTGAATTGTTGGTCAAACTAGGTTTCATTCACCTTTTGTCTCTAGTTGTATGGTCTTGAAGGGATGAAAAATTTTGTGCTCATTCTTCATGCTCTCAACCCCCTGTGTGGGCCCTTCTACTTCACATCTTTGATATTTTTATTTATTTTTTAATTATTTACTCAGCTCTTTTCCAGATATTGTATATTGATTTACCGGTTCATGTTTGTTATTTTTATTGAAAATCAGCTGTTAAGTTCTTTGGATAACTAGGCATGTTATTTGTTACAATCCCTTATTAGGATTATGACTAACCATGATATCCTCTCCAGGAAGATGGGAAAAAGACTGTTCTCCTGAGACCAAACTCTCTTTTCGAACATGATAAGAGTGTAATGTAACATCTTGCCCTCAATTTATGGATGCATTATTATACATTTCTTTGCTGTTTATTGACTGCAGATATGATTGCATATCCCAGGTCGGAGCTGTTGTGGTTGGACTTGACCAGTATATAAATTTTTACAAGCTCCAGTAAATTCCATGTTCCCTGTTCTAACATGCTTATCGTTTTTTGGCATCTATGGTTAAGTGAATAAAATCTTGTGCACCAATTGTAGTTGGAATAGATTTAGGGCCTTCTTTTGCATAGATTTGCACCACTGCATGAATTGTGTGCATATCAGAACTTACAGCTTGCCCGGGGGCCCTCACATGGAATTTCTCATGCTTTCATTCAGATTCAGCTGGGCAACTTTAGCTGGAAAAAATGACATGCTTTAAAAAACCTTTCGTTATGGGTGCATTTCACCCCAGTGAAAGTTTTCTTTCTTATTGTGGCTGTATAAGGCCTGATAAAACTTTTAGAATTACTATCTGATGTTCATGGAATGAGAATAAAAAGAATCATTTGGCATTAGACTTAAACTAAAGGGACTATATGCTTGAGTAAATACATCTTCCGAATTATATTGGAATCTCCTTGTCTAGCATGTAGATCCTTAAATGAAAATTATAACTAAACCCACAATTCTAATCATCTGAAGGTATGGAACTCTTTGCATACGGGAGAATCCGGGATGTCTCTTTATTGCCACCAACCGCGATGCAGTTGGACATCTAACTGATCTGCAAGAATGGCCTGGTAAGCTTACATCTTTGCTTCTTTGACTAGCATGAAAATTATGAAAATTTTGGAATTAAAGTTTCTCTTGGTCACAGGTGCTGGATGTATGGTCGCAGCCATGTGTGGATCAACTCAGAAAGAGCCTATTGTAGTTGGAAAACCATCAACCTTTATGATGGACTTTTTACTAAAAAAGTAAGTGAAATTATTATTCTCTATTTCACACAGTAAAGCTACTTTATCTCTGTCTTATTATTTATTTTGAACACTCGTATATGTGATGTGTTGATAACTAGTTAGTCCTGCGTGAATCAGTTTATGTATGAAATACCTTGAGTTTTTCCTTTTTTTTTTTCTTTGGTTTTTTCCGCAGATTCAATATCGCTACTTCCAGAATGTGTATGGTAGGGGATAGACTTGACACAGATATTTTATTTGGACAGAATGCCGGATGCAGAACTCTTCTTGTTCTTTCAGGTCATTTCTTGTTCATTATAAGCTTCTCTTCAGCATAATTTGTGAAGACCCGTTGCTCATTAAGTTGAACAATAGAGAGATTCAAGATTCACGAGCACATGTTGCACTGATATAGTGATATAGCTACAGTGTTTGCAGGTGTGACAAATTTATCAACTCTTGACGACTCATCAAACCATATACAACCAGAGTATTATACAAGCAAGGTGTCTGACATTCCTAAGTTGTTAAGGTGATGATCAACTGCTACGCTATTCAATTTTTCTATGGACAGCTGAGGTTGCTGACTTGAGATAAAAAGATAAAGTTACCATTTTATTTGGAATCCCAACATCAACTATTTTATTACAATTGTACGGGGTTTCATTCCCTGTGTTTGGGTACACCATTTTTAACATTAATGCAACCCTCGTTGGCAAATTATTGGCTATATGAATACAGATCATGCATAGCTGACAAATGCTTTCTATTCTTTCTATAATTATGACCCACTCTTATTTTGATTTTGGACTAGTATTTCATGAAACCACGTCTTGAGAATTTCCCCTGTGCGTGTCTTCGTTTTTATTCGTTTTGTACGTGTGTTATTGTTCTATATATTCCATGGGTCAGAGAGCAACGGGCAGACGGGCATTCGGCATAAGGACATTTTTTCAATTTTAGAGCTTATCTGATATCACTAAAATATGAAATCAATTTTTTGACCAAATAACGTGGGTTCCAATGAATACTATTTTGGAGGAAATATATGTGAAAATAGTCCACAATTGTTGACTTTTCTTTACTTGGTTTATTACGAATTTACTAATTTGCCCTCTATTTAATAATTCTATACACACAAGAAAGGGTAAAATAGAACTTACAAATGTATTAAATAGAATGTGGGCCCAGGATTCCTCCAAAAAAATCGATTTTTCCTCCAAAATAGTGAAATCAGTCACATCCGTAGTGTAATTTGAAGCGTATCTTCTAACCAAATCGGTGTTTTTTTTCTTCCCTTTTTTCAAAATTTCTTTCAATTTTACCATTTTTCAAATAATTATATATAATTATTTTAAAATTATCCTAAACTTAATATTTGTAAAAATAAAAGAATATAGACAAAAGAAAAAAAATACATGCAAGAACATAAATATAATTTTATATTTTTAATGATAGGTAGATATATAAAAATTTTAAAAATTAATTCAATTTTTTTATATATGGGCATATATGTAATTTGATTATCTTAAAAACTTTTAGAACTACTAGTTAATAAACCCTCAAACATGTGTTGGATCATTTAAAAAATCGTTATTAAAAACTACCCAAAACTATTCTACTTATATACGCCCAAAATCGGTACTTTAAAAAACTTTCATAATTGGTACTCCACAACTTCTAAACAGGCCTTAAGGGAACAAATAGATTTCAGTTCTGGGAACCTCTGGATAGAAATTGAAAAGATGCAGCCCGTCGTAAAATATGTTCTTGTGCATTCAATCATTTGCCTCCTACTCACCTCTGTGGTCGCTCTTGGAGCCGGCGATGGAGGTGGAGGAAGTGGCGGCGGCGGCGGCGGCACTGTGGTGCACTCCCTATATGGCCATCCCAGAAACAACAGCTAGCAGATCTGCCTCTTTTGCATATCTGTGTTTAGTTATGTCATTTTTAGTTTATACTTTGTTTCTTCAGTGGTGTAGGTAAACTAGGCATTTGGTTAGGGATTAATTTGATCACTTTACACCAATTTAATTGATACATTTGGCTACATTACTTTACAATATACAAGATAAGTGCCTTGAATAAAAATATAAGAGAACTTGTAACATTATTATTGATGCATTAGTTAATTACGGTTGTGTTATATAAGATTTGTGAAAATGTCAAAAATATAGTAAAGGTACAAGATACTCTTTGATAGTTAATGTAATCTTTATATTTTTCTGAAAATCGACATAGGGTTAATCTCACTTAAAACGTGATTTTGTTGATCGAGAGAAATTGAAAACCAACTCAAAATGGGAACACGTGAGGAACAAAGAACTTCAAGGTGCCTAATAGCTAGCACATTTGTAGCTGATAAAATTATGGCACACTTCTTCATTGATGTATTTAAATATTTATAAAGTACAACTACAAGTAACTCCTAGAATACAACAAAAACTAATTTATACAAATCACAATAAAGAGTCATTCAAATAAATTAAGTTATAACAAAATATGAAGGATAAGGATTATAAAGGACAAGGATTTTCTTTGTTACCCCCCCCCCCCAACCCCCCAACCCCCCAAGATAGATATTGGGAGGAGATTCCAATCTTGTCCTTGAGAAGAAGAAATCGGGCTCGAGGAAGTGATTTCGTGAGCACATCAGAAAGTTGATCAGCATAGGAAACATGTGCAACCCAAAGAGATCCACTTTGAACTTCTTGGTCCAGAGTGAGTTCTTGGTACTAGGATTGGGGAGCTTGATTGAGACCATAAAGAGCTTTGGGGAGTTTGCAAACATGTGATGAATAATCTTGATCAATAAAACTTTATGGTTGAGCCATGTAAATAGTCCCCGAGAGGTGACATTGCAGGAAAGCATTATTGACATCAAGCTCATGAAGAGACTAACATCGACTTACAACAAGGCTTAAAACAAGGTGAATTCTGGTGGATTTAACCACATGGCTGAAAATATCATGATAATCTATTCCCGAACGTTGATGAAAACCTTTTTCGGTTACGAGCCTTAAACCTGTCAATGAAGCCATCAGAGTTAAGTTTGATTCTAAAAATCCATTTACAACTAACAACATTATGACTAGGATTAGAAGGAACTAATTTCCATGTCCCATTTTGAACAAGAGCATCATATTCTTCATACATAATCCGACGCCATTTTGAGAGCTTGGTTCATGGTTTTAGGTTCAATATCAGTGGATTTGGATAAGTGGGTATGAAGATTAAGCTTTGTGACATGTATGCGAATATTGTCTTTTGCCTTTTGGTGGTCATTGGATGATTTGGTTGGGCAGTGATACGGGAAGGTCTAGTGATAGCTGGTGAATGAATTGATGGTGTTTTTTGGTTTGGCCGTGAAGAGTAAAGTGTGTAAAAGCACGTGATGTGGTTTCAGTGGTCATAGTTTGTGTTGGAGCCTCAGACGAAGAATGCCCTTGAATATCGATGTCAGATGGTTGCATGAGTGGTGGTGAATTGTTAGTAATGGTGTAGATTTTTAGGATTGGTGGAACCCAAGTAGAGATGTATTAGATTCTGGACGTGGAGATAGATTGGATAAAGACGCAAAAGGAAAAATAGACTCAATGAACCTAACATGTCTAGAGACATAAATTTTTTATGTTGAGGGATCATAACAAAAATAGACACTTTGAGTTAGAGGGTACCCAAGAAATACACATGACTTCGAACGAGAGTCAAGTTTATGAGAAGTATATGGTCTAAGTCAAGGATAGCATAAACAACCAAATACTTTGAATTTCAAATAATTGGGAGATGCACCAAAATCTTTTTCAAAGGAAAGAAGAAATTTAATGTCGAATTTGGCATGCGATTAATTAAGTACACTACAGTAGGAAAGGCATGAGACTAATAAGTTAAAGGAATTGATGCATGTAAAAGTGAAGTAAAAGTAAGACATGTCTCAAGTATATGAAGAAGTCTTCTCTTAGAAAAACCATTATGCTCAAGTGTGTGGGGGTGGTGTAGTTAAATGAGATATTCCATGGGTAGCAAGGAAACTAGCAAGAGCAATAAACTCACCACCATTATCAGAATAGAGTGCGTTGATGTTGAGGTTAAAATATTTTTCTACAATGGCTTTAAATCTAATAAACACATCTTTTACTTTTGATTTTTGTTTGAGTGGATAAAACCGTATATATTTGATAAAATGATATACAAAAATCACATAATATAGAAATAATTGTTGAAGTCCAAACATCAGAAAAAATTATTTGAAGCGGTTGAGTAGAATAAAATAACAAAAGTTTTTGACTTTTATTGCAGTGATAGGCATTACATGAAAAATTAGAAAAAATAGAAGATGATACGTCTAGATGATATCTAGAGACTATATGCTTCAAAATAAGAAAAACTGGATGTCCCAGTCTATGATGCCATCCGAACGAAGTAGTCTTGACACTAGAAAATGTAATTAATGGTGAAGGTACGGGCCACTCATACACACCATCCTTAGTTGGACCCTTTAAAAGTGTTGTTCTCGTGCGAAGTTCTTCACCAAAAAAGAAGTGGGTAAGAATTCAATAGAAATATTGTTGGAAGTGCAAAATTGTGAAATAGATATCAAGTTATTTTATGCTAGGTACACATAACACATTATTTAAGAAAAATTGGACAGTATGAGTTTTGAGAGATGTGGTGTGAGGGATTGGAAGACCCTACCATCTCCAATCATAATGTCGTCAGAACTTGTGTATGGAGAATAAATGGACAGATTGCTCAAGTAAGAAGTGTCATGATGAGAAGCACCACTATCCAGAAGCCATGATGAAGTGTTGGCATCAAAATGAGCTCTTGATTGACATGGTGAAGATAGTACTGTTGTTGTGTTTATATTGTTAGAATGTTCAACTGGGACTAAGCAAAAAGATGGACATTGTTTAGTAGTCCTTGGACGCTATAGATTTGACAATAGCCAAGGTGGGACCTTGGAGGAGGCTGAGCATCATGACTGGTTGTAGCAATGTTTGGTACGGGAGGGCGAGCACCAAAGGTGGGCAATAGGCGCCAGCCCTTGTTGTTGATACTATAATTTGATGGAGGTTTCCAACCATTGTTGCCTGATGAGCGCAAACCATTATTGGTTTGACTTGATGGATTAGCAGAGACTGGAAAATAAGATCGAGCATACTTTGTATCTTGAATTGAAGCTTCAAAGTTTAAGGGCTTTTCATGAAGCTCGTCAAACAAAATTGGAATGTCTCGAGCTTGAATGGCATGCACCAAGGACAAGATTGGACTTTCATCCCGAGCTCCATCTTGAGGGGGCGTAAAAGAGATGTTAGGACTTCACGAGTTCACCATAGCTATATCCAATTTAATTTCACTTATTGAGTTATGACATTATATTATTCGTGTTGATGATAGAATTCCTCTAAAATATTTGACAAACTCTTTTAAAAAATTGTAAATCACAATAAATCTAAGTTCATGTTTGACGGTGCTGAAATTATTTTTAAGTGCTTATTAGTTGTGGGTACTATCGAATGTGTGGATAATATGTGGGGTAGTAAGTTGCGAGTCTTACAAAATGTGTGAATAAAAAAGTTTGTTTAACAAATTTGACGACCTTAAATTATAATTTAAGATTAGCCAAACAAGCTGTAAATATATTCAGTCACAAGGAATTCACAAATGATCGCACAAATTATAAGAGTATATTTCTTTCTCTTACCCAAACTTATGATTTTTTTTAATCACTAGTGCTAATTAGTATTTTATCATTCGGTTTCAACATGAATTCACTATAATTCATAAACCGACGGAACTTGCGAATTCAATCAAAGCAACGATAAAAAATGACACACAATAATTGAAGTAAAAACTCGAAAATTGAAATTAAAACCTTTAAAACTAAGCTATATTATTCGTCCTAACTATGTTATTTAGCAGCCCATGTTCATAGAATGCAATCACATAACATATAAAAAAATATCACCCAGGGAAGAATAAAGATGAAATCAGAGAATTAAGGTTGAATCTTCAATTGTCGCTTTGAATCTTCAAGCCCTTGTTCTTCTTCTTCTAGTCTTCCAAACCTCTAGTCTTCCAAACCCCAGATGAGAGAATTGTTGTGTTTGGATGTTTTTTGATATGTTTTCCAACCCCCTTTGATGTTAAAGAGATGTCTATATATATGAGAAGAGTTTAGGTCATAGTCGAGTAAAAACTCCCCAAAGTGCTCTGGGAAACGAGTAAGTCAAGTAAAAGTCTTATCCTGTTCCAATGGAGTTGCGCTTGCAACTTGGTGTAGTTTGCTATCTCGTCTTGAGTTGCACTCGCAACTTTTTTTAATCTTTAGAATGTGTGAGTGCAACTTGACGCAGTGTGCCATGGAGAGCTCGGTTTTACACGCAACTTGACGCAATGTGCCATGGAGAGCTCGGTTTTACACGCAACTTGATTTGTTCTTTAGAATGTGCGCGCGCGCACAACTTCACTTGGTCCTCTTTTTTTTCTTCGGCTCAGCTTGTCCCTTTCCATCCTTGTCTTGTATACCCATCCATCATCTTCTCACATCATCACTTATTGCACTTGTTACTCAAACCTCATCTCAATGCCATGATCAACCTACAAAACAAAAACACAAGAAAAATAAACAAAACAATTAGAGAACGGACCAATGAATATACAAAAATTGAGCTAAAATAAGTGTAAATATTATACTTAACACTCTATAACTCTCCAAGTTACAAGTTTGTAGCAATATAGTCCTCAATGGACTATTTCGATTTACAAAATTTTATTGAAAAAGTAATATAAAATAAAAATATTATAAAAAATAAGAAAATATAATAAATAGCACACTCAACCTTTTCTCGCTTGCAACCGGCCTCCCTCCATTTCCCACATTCTCCATTCCCCATCTCATTGATTTGGCCTCTTTCTCAACATTGTTGCCCATAGAAGTGGCAAAATGGGCCAACTCACAGATAGCTCGGTCTCTGGGCTGGGTTGGCCCAATAAAAAGTTGATCAAATAAAAATTGGACCAATTTAGCCCAGTACAACTAACTCATTCGACCAATCGAGCTGAAGTTAGACTGGCCCAATAATTTTTTTTTTTTGCCTAAGTCCCTACCCCACTTCAAACACCCACCCCACACACCCCACACCGTGAAGCGTGGCTGCAAATGGGGGGAGGATTTCTCCTCCCTCGTTTTCAGCTGGCACCGGTCGTTGTTTTCAACTGGCACCGGCCGAAAACGAGGGGGAAGAAATCATCCCTTACCCCCGCAGCAAATAGGGGGGAGAAATCCCCCGTCATAGCAAATGAGGGGATTTCTCCCCCCTCCTCGTCGCAGCCCCTCTGGTCGGATTCTCAAATGGGGATGGTGGGGTGAGATATTTGCTGAATGAGGAAGATAGTAGATTTTATTTTTTAATTTTTTAAATTATAAGTAATTATTTTGAAAAAAAAAGTTAAAAATTTAAGTTAGGCTGGCCTATTGGTCCTGTGGCCCAAAATCGAGTTGAGTTGGACCAGCAAATACCAGTCCATATAAAATTCGGTCAAGGCTAGCCTAGTTCAATCTTTTGTATGGCACATCCAATTTCGGGTTGGACCAGTCCATCTAATCTATTTGCTAGCTCTAATTGCCCACATCCTATAAAATGTTTCAATATAATTTTTGAATGAATGACATATGGTGGCTGGGGTTGGAAAAGATGGTGATTTTTTTTTTAAAAAATAAAAAATAAAAAAAAGGGATTACTGTTGTTTTCAATAGATAATATGTCTTTTTGAATGATCCAAGTTAATTAATGGATAAATGGTTGGACAACGTTTTCGATATGTATTAATGGGGTCCTATATAAAAAGATTAATTACACTAATAGTTTTTATTCTTTTAACTTTTTAACAATATTATCTTTATTCAATTTTATTTGTAGATATTGTTCCCATTCTTTTATTTTACTCGCACAAATGATTCTCAAATGACTTTTTTTTTAACAATTTTGTCCATGACTTAAATAAATTAAAATAATAAAAATATAAAAATATAATAGAAAAATTACAATTGGAACTCTAACCTTTTCAAAAGTACAAACAAATCCTAAGCCCTTTTAATTTTTTTTTTTCAGATTTTTACTTAAAATAATAAAAAATATGTCATCAAGTCTCAAAACTTCTAATTATATTTGATTTGATCTTCGGAGTACCAACGATCGCTGGACCTTTTTTATCCGGTGATCTTGGTGCCTAACAATTGTCCTAGTGTGCAGGTAACATACATGCTGACAGATGATTAATTGGAGATTTATTGACACGTGGATATCGCAGATTCTGAGGTCAACAACGTCCAATTGCTCAAGGTGAGCCCCCATCTCGTAATTTTTATATTGCTAAGGCGAGCTATAACTCCTCGCTCATTCAAGGCCAACTTATAAAACCTCCAATTGCTTAAGGTGAGCCCACAGTTCTCAACTTTTTTATTGATGAGGCAAGCTATAAGCCATCGCTCATCGGAGGCCAGTTCATAAGACCTCTAATCACTAAAGGTGAGCCCCCAGCTCGTGAGTCTCTTATTATCGAAGGTGAGCTGATAAGTCCTCGTACCTCAAGGTTGGCTCGTAATTCTTTTATTATTAAAGGCAAGCCCACATGTCCTGCATATCGATGCTAGCTCGTGGTTTTCTTATTATTGAAGGCGAGTGCACAAATCTTTTATCTTCGAGGCTGACTCGTAATTTTCCTATTTTCCTAGGCAAGCACATAAGGCCTCACATTATCCAAGGCGAGTCGATAAGCCCTCGTCTATTAATGGAATTTTTTGGGTACTTTATTAATTTTTAAAACTTTTTTGTAGTATAAAAAGTTTGAAAAATCAAAAATTGTAGACGAAAAAATGAATTTTTTGAAAAGAAATAATTATCGAACATGCCCTTAATATTTTCTATCTCCTCCTTTTGGCCTCTCTCCCAACTTCGTCACCCACATCCTATAAAATGTTTCACTTTAATATTTGAATGAATGGCGTAGGGGACTTGTAGGGCACGCTATTGGTGGTTCGAGAGTGGTTGGGAAAGATGATGTTTCTATTTTTTTTTTTAAATTAAAAATAAAGGTATAATTGTGATTTCAGTAAATAAATTTTTTTAATTGTAAACAGTTAGACATCAACTTGCTCAAAAGTCGAAAATCAAAAAGCACGTCCGGGCAAAAAAGTCAATTGGAGACCATGTTTTTTACATCTAGCAAAGTTAAGGTCAATTTTTCCCTTCATTATATAAGTCACGTTAGTAACAATGAACTTGAAATATAATGATTTTTTAAATTATTGGTTATTATTATTATTTTTTTTTAAATTAGTGATTTCTTTTTAATTTGGACGGTTGGGGCGGCTTATGCGTGTGCTTTTTTTTATTGTTATTTTATTTCTTGCAAGTTTAATTAATTCTAAGTTTCAACGTTCCATTTCCTGTATTGAAGGAATTACAATCTTGGAATTGTTGAATAGAACAAAAGATGCAGCAAGTCGAAAAATGTGTTCTTGTGCTTTCAATCATTTGCCTCTTCCTCACTTCTGCAGTTGCTCCTCCGGGCGGTGGAGGAGGAGGCAGTGGTGGTGGAGCAAGGGGTGGTGGAGGCGGCATTGGTGGTGGCAGTAGCGGAGGTGGAGCAAAGGGTGGTGGTGGAGGTGGCAGTAGTGGAGGCAGTCGCAGTAATGTCAGTGGTGGTGGTGGTGGTGGTGGTGGTGGTGGTAGTGGAGGCAGCCGTACTGTCAGTGGTGGTGGAGGCATGTCAACCCGCTACAGTGGTCAAACCAGTGGTGCAACCAACTTGGTGCGCCCGCGCCAACTGCCAAATGGCCGGCCCATAATCTGCAGTCTATTTACCTCTTTTGCATGGCCGTGTTTAGTGGTGTCGTATTTGGTCTACGCTTCATTTTTTCAGTTGCGTAATTAAATTTTAGGGACTAAGGTTATATTCGGTAGAGTTTTTTTTACCAAAAATATTCATTTTTTTGTCTACAATTTTTGACTTTTCAAACGTTTTTACATTACAAAAAAATTTGAAAAGTCAAAAAATAACCAAAAAAACACATTCTTTAAAAAAAAAAAAAAAAAAAAAAACTCTACCGAACAAGCTCTAATTATCATTTCCACGCCTGTTTAATTGATCGTTTGGCCACAATACTTGTACAGAAATGCAAAGTAAGTAATAAAATTAGTATTTGTTTGTAGTGGCAGAATTAAACATTTTGAGTTGAGAATTTTTAAATTAATAATATATAAAAAAATTTGAAATAACTTTTTTTTTTTTTTAATCTTATTACAAATGTTTCTTACGAGTTCTCATACTTTATTTTATTTATACATTATACTATACACAAACAGATAACTCACTCACACATTGTTTAACCTTGATTCCGCATCAATATATTAGTTTTCTTCTAAACATATCACTTAAACTATTAATGTGTACTGTCTAAAATAAACCCACAAAAGACACAAATATCTAGTTCATGTTGTTCATGTTGCCTTCTACAAAATTATCTTCCAAAATAGGAAAGGCATAAATAAAATTAAATATTACTCAAACTAAAAAAAAAAAAAAAATCAATTGAACATGATATGCATTCACAAGTAAAATACATTTATTAATTTTTATTTATAAAAAAAAGACTTGTTTTCAATATTTCATTTACCTTAGAGAATTTTTTAGTGAGTAACGAGCATGAAATTTGTCTCATGCTTCAGAGTCTTGTATGTCGTCTTGATTTTTTCGATGATCTAGCATTTGAAGATTTTATGGTAAAATTTAAGAAAAAAAATTAATATATGGCGATTTGTTGAATGATTTAGGAGAATTTTTTAGCTATTGGAATGCTTTATTCAATGTAGAAAATGAGAAGGAGAAATGTTAGATTCAGATTTCAGATAAGTGGACGTGTACTAGAATTGAGGAATTGACCAATTATTTTTAATTTTGTAGTTTAATTTTAGGGTAAATATCACTAGGGGTCCCTAACCTTTGAACGTTGTAATGATGGGGTCCTTAACCTTTGTTCACTAGCAGCCGGAGTCTCTAACCTTTCAAACGTACGTAGCGGGGGTCCTTTTTTGACGGAAAATGTCAAAAAATCTGTTAACTCCTCACGCGCCCTATTTCTGAAGGGTAAAATTGTCCAACACTGTTTACTCTTCTTCTTCCTCCCCTTTGATCAAATCAAATCACTTTGACATGAATCTACTACAAATTGAATCTCATATATCATTCAATCAAAGAAAAAAATAAATTGAATCTGGTGGTACAGCCACCAGTTGGAGTTTGGTGGTGGAAGCTGAAGGCGGCGGAGTTTGGTGGTGGAAGCTGGAGGCTGCGGAGTTTGGTGGTTTTAAAGAACGGCGGAGTTTGGTGGTTGAAGAACGGCGGAGTTTGGTGGTGGAAGCTGGAGGCGGCGGAGTTTGGTGGTGGAATCTGGAGGCGGCAGAGTTTGGTGGAGGCACAGTGGACAAAGCTATTGTTGAAGGTCTGTTGCAGCACCAGTTGTCAAAGAATTTACCCAAATCCATGAACAAAACACATTACCCAATGTCAAAGATCCAAGCATCCTTCTCGTCGCCTGAAAGCTCTACTGTCTTAGCATATGCCAAGAAATCGTCAGCCACGGCCTTTGAATCCGCCGAGTACTTGTCGCTGGTCATGTATTCCTTCACATATCCCACACACCTCGCCGAAACTTGGGTCCAAATCCCGGCATCATTTGTCTCCACTGTGAACCTCCAGCTCTCGCAGTACAAGGCCGCCGCAGAACCAGTTGAATAAATTCTTCTTTTTCATGTTCTGTTTGGTGGAAAATGCAAATTTTGATGAGTTATTGAGGAATTATGTTACTGAAAATTGAGATGGTAGACTTGGATGATAGGGCTCCCAGTTGATCAGATGGGAGGAAAAAGAAGAGTTAACAGTGTTGGACAATTTTACCCTTCAGAAATGGAGCGCGTGAGGAGTTAACAGATTATTTAACGTTTTCCGTCAAAAAAGGAACCCCGCTACGTACGTTTGAAAGGTTAGGGACTCCGGCTGCTAGTAAACAAAGGTTAAGGACCCCATCGTTACAACGTTCAAAGGTTAGGGACCCCTAGTGATATTTACCCTTAATTTTATTAGGATAATGAGTCTAAATGCCTTCTATAAAATTAATATTGTGTCAAAATTAAATTGCATGTTAATAAATTTTAAAAAAAATACAAGAAAGCTGCGGGGTTTTCCCCAAGTGACCCCCACCCCACTTCCGCCCCTGTTCATGTGTTTATTAATTATTGCAATTGGTCAATGGTCACGTTTTAATCAATCTACATTTTAGCCTTAAGATCATCTCTAATGCTACAACTTCTAAAAATATTTATGTGGCAAGAAAGAGAAAAGAGAGTATGAAAAGAGGAAAGAGAAAGAAAAATATATAAGAGATATATACAAAGTTTAATAAAAAAATAGGTGAAAGGTATCTAACAAGATGTCTAAAACTAGATAATCTTCTACAATAAATACTGTCACATTAGTTTTGTCTCCTCCATCTAATCGCCACATCCTTTCTAAGTATCGCCAGAGATGCTTAAAAGCATTACGAGCATCTTCAAGAGGACCAAGAGATTCTCTGAAAATAAAGAGTATTTTTTATTTTATTTTTGAGAGTATTTATAAATTTAGAAAATACTCTAATAGTCATATTATTTTTAACTCTTCATTTTTACTTCATTCAATAAGTATTTATTATTTTTGTCTATATTTTATTTTGACATGTTACCTTCTTAATTATTATATGAATTTTTTTTATTTTACTCTATTTTATTTTGTATATAATATTTAATTTAGTCAAAAAATTTGAAATCCTTTGAATGCATTTAATTATAGAGTGTGTGTTTGAATATCCAAATTTAGATACTCAAATTCACTCTCTATTTTAAAAAATTAATTTGGAGAGTCTTAGAACATAATTTTAATAGTTGACATTCTAAGAGCATCTCCAATGAAACAATGTGGATTGTTGTAAATGTGACAAATAAAATGAAGACGGAGAGAAGGGTATCTTTAATGGAGTTGTAGATTGAAAAAATTATGGTAGACATGTATAAGAGAGAGTGTAGATAAATTATAAAAATTAAATAAATGATGGTAAACACACATTTTGATAAAAATAAATTATAAAAAATTAAATAAAATAGGTTTAGCACACATTTCGATAGATATTAAATAAATAAAAGATGTTTAGCACACTGTCTAAATGTGAACAGTGTGTTAGACATCTTCTATTTTTTATTTGTCATATAAGCAATTTGTAGTGATGTGACACAATTGTTTAGTACAATTCACGGTTGCATTGGAGATGCACTCCATTTAAAAAAATCTATGTGGCAAAAGAGATAAAAGAAATGAGGGAGAGGGGAGAAGGAAAAATATATGAGAGAAAGAAACACAATAGGACAACATTTATTGTACAAGGTTGTCTAAAAATAGACAACCTGTTGAACAATATTTAATGCTACATGAATCAACACTTGGATCAAAAGTTGGACAACCATAAGTAAAATATCTATAGTATCCTTTGAAAAGACACCATTCAAATTTGTAAATACCGCCACATGTATTTTGTCATCTCCACCTTATAGCCACATCAGCTGGATATTCAAAATGAAAAACAACATTTGAGATGCTCTAAAATAAATAACATATTATATTTAAAGAGTCTATTGGAGATGCTCTAAATTTATAATAAAACATATACTTACTCTCCACAAATTATATAGAACATACAATATATAATTACTTAAAAAATAAATTCAACTTTCCAATATTTTGACTTTTATCTATAATTATAATTATATGTTTGTGTGTGCTTATAAATATTTATAAGTTGCTCAAATATTATTTTTATCCACACATTTCGTAAGATACACAACTTTTATTTACACATTTTATAAGAGTCACAGTTTATAGTCTACAAATTTTGTTATCAAACATAGGCGGTGGGGTATTGCACCTAATTCACAGCTATTATGTATCTTCCGCGGCTGCAAGACAACCACATGTTAAGTCTGCGGGCACTGCATCAAGTTTGAAGTTGCAAATCTTAGCCCACGGACTCGACATATTTATTTATTTTTGGATTTCGATTAGAGATTGAAAACCAGATACTTTGTGCGCATTGTAGAACACGAATTCCGAGGCACATGGATCACGTTAAACCAGGTTGTCTAAGGACTTTTGGGGGCGTTCTAGGACACGAATTCCGAAGCACGTGGGTTGACTAATATTGGATTTGATTTCTTCTATCTAGTGGAGAAAATTATTTTATCTACTGAACAAAACATAAATTTCGAAGCACGTGGGTTGACTAATATTGGATTTGATCTCCTCCATCTAGTAGGGATAATTACTTTTTTCACTAAACACTTATTCAGTGAACATTGGAGGAGCAAAAAAGTGTTTGACATTAAAATCAAACACTCTACTAATGCCCACTAAATAAGTGTCCAGTAGGCAAAATAATTTCCCCCATTAAATAGAGAAGAATAGTCGTGTGACTAATATATCACGTTAAAGCGATATCGGAGGGGAGACAATATTGGAGAAAAATCACAAAACACATAGTACACAACTTCTTAGGGTGTCGTGTCAAGCTTGGAATGAAGAAAGAAAATTGAAGAGGAAGATTGTAATAAAAGGTTATATTGGAGTTCCAGCTACAAGTTTGATGTGGGATCTTCCATTAATTCTTTAAATATTATCTTTAAATTCTAGGTGATGTAATCTATTCCTTCAAATCAACGAGTTTTTGTAAGTTAACGATGAGTAACTAATTTTTTATTTAAGATAAACAATGTTGCATAGTTTAAATTAGAGGTGTCAAGATGGGCGGGTCGACCGAACCCGCATCGGCGTACCCACTTCGACTCGGAACCGCGGGACGGCCCGTGAATTGGGTGGGCTGTTCACAGGTCGAGGAGGCCAACCCGCAGGCCGTTCACGGGCCGAAGAGGCCGAACTGCGGGCCGGCTCGTGAACCGTTTTGATTTTTTTTAAAAAAATTAAGTAGAAAATTCAAACTTTCATATTTGAAATGATATTTTAAAAAAAAATAAAAAAACAAATGGCAGAGAGCCGTTTAAAGTGAAAGATGTGACAGATGTGTGATATTTTAGTCTTTAAATATATAAATAAAAAATAGAAATTGAATTAAAAAATTAACAAATGTGAATTTATCATTGTTATTTATTTTTTATTTAGTAATTTAACACAATTTTTGTTATATATGTGAACAATTTTTTTACTTACAATAAGTAACTAAATTTTTTTAGTAATTTCAAAAAAAATTAATTTTTTATTCATATCGGCCAAACCGGGTCGAACCGTGGCCCACATGGGCTCAACTCGAATGGGCCAACAGGTGGGCCGGGCTCGTGTTCAATTTTTGTGGGCTGGGTTGACCCGGCCCGCATCCCGTCATGGCGCGGGCTTTTTCTAATACGGGCCGTCACCGGGCTTCATCAGAGGCCGGCCGTCACCGGGCTTCATCAGAGGCGGGCCGACCCGACCCGCCTGACCCGGATTGACACCTTTAGTTTAAATGTTTATTTTGAATTTTTGAATTTTGACTCTAATTATGATTCATGTTGAATTTTTTTTTTTTTTTTTTATCGTTGCTTTGATTGTTTTTCATATATTTGGCCGGTTTACGAAATTTTTGTGAATGTGTGTTTAAATTGAGATGTAAAATATCAATTTAGCACTAACCATAAAAATTATGAATTTGAATATGACATTGAGATATACTTATGTAATTTGTACAATCTTGTGCGAATTTATAGTGAATGAATTTGTTTAGATTTGTCGGAGTCTAGATATAGTGAATTCACATGTTTAAGTATACTAGTTTTTGATACGTGCGTTGCACGTATGTTGTACATAGGCATTGTTTGAATATATATATACATAAAAAAATTTAGTATAAAAAATATTAAATGTAGAATACGTAAATGATCTAAATATAGAATACGTAAATAATCTAAATGAATTGGACCAAACTCAATATTAGATGTTGCAATGCTTCATTCACAAACTAAACCAAAGTTTTACTTTTAAGGACATGGGAGAATTGCATGAGTTCTTGGGAATTGAGGTTAAAAGGTATGATTGTGGTCTTCATCTCACTCAAACTTAGTACATCTTAGACTTGCTGAAAAGGTTTGGTTTTCAAAACTTAAATCCTTGTGCTACTCCTATGTTAGTGGGACAATCTATATCCAGATATGAAGGCAAACGGTTGGTTAATCCTCCATCGTATAGAAGTGCTATAGGAGGCCTTCAATATCTGGCACATACAAGACCTGATATCACATTTGCCATCAACAAGCTGAGCCAATATCTGCAGACTCCAACTGAATACATTGGAAGTCAGTTAAAAGGGTTTTTAGATACTTAAAGGGAACAATTACACGAGGGCTGTTAATCCAAAAATGTGATAGACTAAATGTGGTTGGTTTTGCTGATGCTGACTGGGCTTCTTGTCCAGATGACAGACGTTCAATTGCAGACTATTGTATACATTTGGGAGATACCTTGGTGGCTTGGTCATCTAAAAAGCAGCAGGTGGTATCTAGGTCTAGTACTGAATCAGAGTACAGGGCTTTAGCTTAGGCAACAGCAGAAATTACATGGATTGAGTCTTTACTTAAAAAATTAAAGTTACAGGGAGATATGGTACCTATATTGTGGTGTGATAATTTAAGTTCAAGTGCTTTAGCTTCTAATCCAGTTTACCATGCTAGAACGAAACACATAGAACTTGATATACATTTTGTAAGGGACAAGGTGCTTGAGAAAATATTGCAAATTCGTTATGTTCCTTCTCTTGATCAAATCGCTGATTTATTAACCAAACCACTTCCTCAATCTAGATTTCTATATCTTAAGGACAAGCTTGGTGTCACGACAGTAAACTCCAGCTTGAGATGGGGTGTTTGAGATGGCAAGATGATTAGCTGATTGTTTCCACATCAGCTAACAGAATTCCTTTTACAATATGCTGATGTTCCTAGGTTTTAGGAATTAATTTCTTTGGTGTCAAATTCTTATCGGTTATAAATTTTATTCCATGTAACTGCATTGTGAAAATATTCTTTTGTCTGTGTATAAATACAGCAAGGTATTGCTAAATGTAATTATCAAAAAACGTGAAGGAAAATACAATCCATTTTTATCAAACTTCAACTTCCATTTTTATCAAACTTCAACTGTTGGATGTCGCCGCTATCACTAGGCTCCCTCCGAATGCTGATCGACTGATGCATCTTTTTGCGTCCGTCCCAGAGTTTTCCTTCAGTGATCAACAAGGACTTGCAGGCCTTTATACCATTCATATTTCCACAAACTTGAAAATAGAGCAAGAAAAGTAGAAAACACATTTCATGTCTCATGAGATCAGGCCTTGATAAATCTGTATGGGGAAATTTTTAAGTAGATAAATCCATAAAAGATGATTGTTATTCCTCATGTCCTCTACATATTATAAAATTAGAAAGTTGTAAAAGCTAAATTGAGTATGAAAGATCATTTTATAAACCTGGCCAAGGCACTGGTTGAGACTACACATAAATGTTGTTTTTTTTTGTTAATGTTCGTCAAACGCTAATTTGTTTGAATCCTCCGACTCCATTCGCAGCAGACAATAAGCAGCAGCTTCAGTTGTGAATGAAGCCGGAAGATCCAAAAGGATTAGGCGTTCTTTTTATTAGTACTTAGACTTCCATCTTAAAAGGTCAATCTTATTAAGAGGAATAACTTAAGCTCTTATATACTAGTTAATATTTCGGTATATAACCGATATGGGATTTACTAATCTTGGAATCTGAATACTCGTTTGAGTTTTAGACAGATTGAATTGCTCGTTTGACCTTAATGGATTCTCATACCATATTAAGACTTGGGGTTCCATCTTAAAAAATCAACATTATTAAGAGAAGTTACCCATACCCGTATATAATGGTTAATAGTTTGATGTATAATCGGTGTTGGATTTATCCCTTAACACCTTTTTAACTGATTTTTTCAATGAATAGCAAGTAATGTAATCTCGACTAGTGCATTGGCCTGATTTATTTCCTAGGAAAATTTCAACGCTATTATGGTCATTATAATTATTTTCTAGTTTACTCTTGCGGTGATTGTTTGGTTCGGTGGCTGCAATTTGATAATTTGAACAAGAGAAAAAGTTAAAAACAAGATTACGAAAATAGCATCTTCTGCAGCATTTTGATGTATCAGATTATCAGTAACATACTTAGAATGTCATTAATTTCCTATATAGTAATTGCTTTTGATCTGTAACTTTATCTCTTTTGAATCATGTCAATGGAAGACAGGACACCCTTCAACTTGTACGCCCGTGGCCGTGGGGCAACTGGCCAGGGGGCAGTGATCGGACACCGCCAAGCCCCACCACTGCGCGCCATTGATGTCATTAACTTGCAATGTCAAATAACACAGTGTCGCCATGAATGCAACACCGGCGTCTAATCCTGCAGACAGTATGTAATTGTGCCTTGCCCACCATCCCTTAAACCTCCTATACACATACAAGTTGAAGAAAATTCCCACAGCAAACCAACACATATAGTTAACAGCCTTGGCTGTTGGCATGCCACCTGCACCTGATAAAATTATGGGCATATTGATTAGTCTTATCCACTTCTTCTCCGGATATTTGCGCGAAAAGTACCAGACTGGCACTGGTGCAAGAATTCCGAGGAGGAAGAAGAAGTTCATCGCGGGGTATAGCCCGAGTCTACCGAACATACGCAAGGGACCAACCACACCCCATATAATGGAAGCGTTGTAGAAAACGTCGTCTCCAGGGCACGTCCAGGGGCTCCCTTCAGGCAATTTGGATGGATTGCATATCTGCTCGACTGTGGTCAAGAGCCACCAGGCTGTGCCAAAATAAACTGAGGAAGCAATTACTGTTCCAACTAGCTGCATTTAATTAAGGCTTTAATTGTATCAGATTTTCATTGTATATATCTTGGCTAGTTGGATGAAAATTGTGTATATTGATTACAGCTTATTTACCTGAACCAAGAACATGGATTTTGGAGGGATTTTCATATAATGGCCTAGCTTGAAATCTGAAAGGAACATAATGGCTTGTGACATGCTTATGGTGCCATAGGTTTTGAAGGCGACATTGGCCAGAGGTTTTCCGGGATACATGTAGCCGATAATCATTTCGGTGATGACATTTAGTCCTGTTTGCTGTATATGTATATCTGAATATTACACTGAGAGTAGTAGGGAAAGGGGGCATGTGCGAAAAAGTGCTTTATGAACTTACCTGGTTCGTGGTGGCTGTAATGACACCAATAGGCAGGGTGAAAATCAGAGCCATACCAACTGCTAATAAGACTCCCCAGTAAGGAAGCTGTAATTGTCCGCCAAAACCTTCACAAGTAAACAATGCTAGCCCAATTACCAATATCAGGAGTGCATGAAACCACCACTGAGGGACAGGGTCATAGTTTTTCTTCATCAACCTAGTGTGAACATCTCCAAATTTGTCCTTAAATGATGCCTTAGTTTGCTGCCAAATTGTTCTGAAAATAACAAATCATCAGAGATACGAATATTATGCACAAGTCATCTGTTCGTGAAAAGGATGCAGCAATGGAAGTTACCTTCCATGAAAGAGTGCAACATGAGATATAGTGGCAGACAAGGTCGCAAAGCTTAAACCGTAGAGTAATGCAAAAAAGATGCTTAAATGAACCTTGCTGTAACTATCATATCCATGTCGATTGAATTGGAATGTTTTCTCAATTAGAACTGCTGAAATGTTGTATGGATTTCCATTAGCATCAAACACGTGAGAAGAGAAGATTGGAAATCGTTTAGCCCCGTAGTAATTGTTCCAATAGGCAATTGGTAACACAACATAGACAGTTAGAATGAATCCAACCAAAGTATTGATAATGGCAAATCCTGGAGTTGCCAAGGGACTGCCCAGAAAACCTGCAACTGTGGACCAATCGAGCGCGAAAGAGCCAAGGCCGAGGCCATGAAGTCCTGAGCCTATCTGCTGGGCTGTGACTGAGTCTTTCCATATCCAGCAGACAAAGGAGAGGGCAGTTATAGATGGAAATAGATAGTTGGGGATAATGTAATATGAGAAGCTCGATACGAGGACTACAATGAAGAATTGCAGCCTTGTTAGTCCTCCTTTCCGTCGAATTTCAACCTCGTGCAATGCACGAAACAGAGAAACTTGAACCAGATTCGAAGGCCACCACATGTATGGTGAATCAACAAGAAACTTGCGGAAAATTCCAGCCCAGCCATATCCAAGCATCTAATTACATGTTTGGTAAGGTGAATTAGACAACACTCAAAAAATATTGAAAAGGAAGCTAAAATCTTGTCTATTGTGTTGTTTAGTACGGTCTAATACTGATTACCAAACATGTACTAAACCTTCAGAATTTAAGCACAAATAGGAGGGAGGGGGGAATAGTTTTAGTATGATCAAGCAAAATATACAGAAAGAAGTTCGATTTCTGAACAGATTAACATTCACCTGAGTAGTTTGTGTTAACAACATTGCTGCAAGAGGGTTAAGTCTATGATGATAAAACGCCTTAACAATTGTTATAATGTTCACTGCATAAACAGAATTTGAGCCTGAATTGGCAAATATGGTGATAAGAACATGCTCTTTTAAGTTGAATGGCCCTGGATTCAATGAAAATGACCAATTCGTTGCAGGAATACGCATCACTTTCTTTGGTAGAGTTGCTGCCATAAGCTTTCCAATAGGAAGAACTACAATTTGAGCAGAAACTGATGATACATACAGGGCATTTTGTCGATAACCGAAGAATTGGTTGAGCATTGACAGAGTAACACATGATATTATCCCCAAAACCCATGTCCGAAATGTCAAACACGGCAATGTTGGATCATCTGTTATCGGTACTGTTAGCCGGACTTCCTCAATTGGAGAATCATTTATCTCTTCTGCAAAAATTTGATACAAATATTAGACAAAAATCTTCTGATTGAAAAGGATAAACACTATGTTATTGTTATGTTCCTACCAGTAGAAGTTTCAGAAACTGATTTCTTAGGCTCATATGACAAAGGTATCTCATTACTCTTTGAAGACTCCATCTGTGAAACTGAAATTTAAGAAAAACAGTAACAAAATGAGACAAGAAACTTAAAGAAGCTAAACTTATGGAATCCTAGATTCCAATCTGTATTTTTTCTGTTGTTTTCTTCTTTTAATGATTACCTTGTGCTTGGCTTGTATTGTTTCGTTTGAAATGAATAGAAATTATGAACCGATTGGTGTGAAGACGATGAGAAGAAAAAGTTGGAGTGTCTTTCTTTTGTGATGAAGTCACACCTACTAGAGAATTTACTGTTGGATACAATTCGACGTGGGGCCAAACATGTATATATATTAAAATGTGTGGTGTTATCTTAAGGTTTTAGCCAATAAAGTGATCCACTAAAAACTATTTTGAACTAATGGGTATTAAATGTCATAAGATTAAAGTGTAGAGACGGATACAATGTTTTAAATTGATGAGGGACCAATTTAATAATATTGAAACATGATAACTGTTCTACAGTTATTTATACAGGTCATGGTCTCCAATTAAGCGTGGCTTTTCATAACTTTCTGCATCCCCATCAGCAAAAGACATTAAGGAGAAAACCACAGATCAATTGGAAGACCATAACCCCATTCGATCAAACAAAATCATAGATTCAAGTACGCTTCCGATTCAGTCTCGATCTTGGTAAATAACAATTTTTGCTATGTATGGGATTCGAATACCTAGCAAAAATTGTTATTTGCCACAATCTCAATCTCTCTCTCTCTCTCTCTTTTTTTTTTTTTTTGTTTGCTACAAATATAATAAATAATCTTCCACTTGAATTTGTTTAATTGTTTATCTTCAATTTACAAATAAATAAATAATTGGGACAATTGACAAGTCAATGAGACGATTCGTCCGATTGCCATCTCTACCAGCCCCTTAGTTCTGCTCATAATCTTAAGAGGACAAGTTATACAGAGTGGTAGATCAAAACAATAACGTGGTGATGTGGTGATTGTTAATTAAAATTACTTAAAATTGGTAGTGGCTAATATGTATAAATCAAGATGTTGAGATTTTGGAAAACATTATTGGAGGGTTGTTATTAATGCTCCTTAAATGTGATGTCCATTTGTCCAAGAAATGTGCTTAAAAAGTAACACGAATGGATTGGGAAATGGGAATGGGTGACTTGGGACAAATCATTAGCATTTTAAGGAGAGATCCCTTGCATTTTTTATTTTTTTTCATAAATTATAATTATCTCATTTTCCTTTATTGTTGTGTGATTATAAAAATATTGACATCTACAAAAATGACAATTTCTACTAAAAAAAAAATAAAAAGACAGCACGTGGGTACTACATTCAATTATAAGCTTGGTGCATGTTTGGTGATTTTGAAATTATTTTTAAGTATTTATAAATTGTGGACTTTATAAAATGTGTGAATAATAAGTAAGTAGTAATTTGTGGGTCTTACAAAATTTGTGAATAAAAAGTATATTTGACGAAGTAAAATTATAATTTGAGCAATGACAAATAAGTATTAAGTATAAAAACAAGAACTTTTGACTTTGACTAATGACATTTGTATCTTCATAGAATCTTCACCATTGATTGGAGGAAAATATCTCGCTTCATATTTGATTTTTTTTTTTTTTTTTTTTTTTTTTTTTCATTTTGAAACATTGGTACGAATTATATGACATACAAATGGCCTATATCCTAAAATTCACAAAATATAAATGCGCCAAATTCCTATGATTCCTAAAATTTATCCACTTTAAATTGCTTTTACCACATATTAACAAAAAGAAAAAAAAACAATTTAAAGGATGATTCACTCTTCTGATAACTGAAAATGAAAGTTCTAATAATAATATATATTAAATTAAGAAGAGAAGAATAAAAAGAGAAAAAAAAAATCCAATCTTATTAAGCAAAAGAGATTATAAAATAATAGATACAACAAAAAGCACTAGTTTGCCAAGCAATAAACGAAAACGATGGACTAGATGAAACTTCGTGAAAAAGTCAGTAAGCTGTAACGATAAAGAGACAAAAGGTAAAAAAATAACGTCATGCTGAAGTTGGTGACGAATGAGATGACAATCAATCTCAATATGCTTCATTTGCTCATGGGTTGGCAACTTCATTACAAAAGTCATAACACCAATCTGAACATATCAAAATAATCAAATTAAAAGAATGCAAATTTCAAAGACTAAAATTCCAAATTAACTTGATATCAAATTAAAGACGGACGATCGTATAAGAACCAGAATTATAGAAATAAGGGAAAGGAGAAGAAGAAGAGAAAGGAGGGGATAGGAAGGAGGCGGACAAGCCATGAGAGAGAGAAATAAAAGGAGAGAAAATAGTCTTTATTCAATAATCAAAGTATCAAATTCCAAATTAATTGGACCAAATTCCATATTAACAAGAAACAAAACCAACCAAATTTCATGACAGAAAAAATGGACAAATTCAAAATTTCAAATCCCAAACTAACTGAGACATAAATACCCCCAAACAAGCCAAAAAGTCCAAATAATCTAAACAGTCAAGACCAAAACAACCTGACGAATTTATAAGAAGACTTAAAAAAACAAAACTTAGCAAGATGACATTATTTAAAAAAAAACAAAAAAAAGACTTGGCTGGAACACAAGGCCACTCATCGAAAAACGGAAGCAATTTCAAGTTTAAACCAAGTCGGATCAAACTTGCTATATGTGAAAGTTCTAACAATAATATAAATTAAATTAAGAAGAGAAGAACAAAGGAAGAGAAAGAACAACCAATCTTATTAAACTAACGGGATTATAAAATAATATATACAACTCATATTTATACTAATGCAAATTTCAACATATATAAGGTAAAACAATCTATTATTAATGTTAATATATTATCAGTATAACTCTAATATATATAATATACTATTAATATAACTCTACAATATATAATATACTTTAACAGTGTCTGCACTCCACTCAACTTTTTATTTAGTACTATTGAAGACGTTGGTTATGTATTTCTAGATAATATAGGACAGGATAATGAACAATAATTAAATTATTTTTTTATTTAGAAAAAAGATGAAATGGAATCAAGAACATGGCACACCCAACTTGCAAGATGGAAAGACAAAATGTGTCGCACCCCACTTGCAAAACAGAATTGAATTATGGATTGCGATTGGCAAAGACACAGAGAGATGACTGAACCTCTGTACCATTTTATTTGCATGGCAACAAAAGCTTTGGTTTATGGACAAGATAATAATACAAAGCTGCAGTCAATAATGAGGCCCATCAAGAATCCCCGTGTTCTCGAATTCCAATGAACATTCAAGGGATAAATCCTTTGTGGTAATTAGGAGTCTAGATGTGTGAATCGATTTTAAGTCTTGAGTCGTTTGAGAAGAAGTCATGTACAGTTCCAAGTATTTGATAGGTTAGGCCATTCCATCTGAAAGAACAGCTAGGGTTGATATGACCTCTGTTAGTAGGTGTGGAAAATTTTTATACCACTATCTTTGATAAAGGAAAAGTCTCGAAAGCGAAGTCTTTCTACCTGTGTCAGAGATCTCTTGACTAAGTAGGTTGTAAATTGAAGGATGTGCACGAGTGGTAAGGACCTGAGGGAAAGAGCCAACATGCCAACCCCCAAGACAGACTCTCACAATATTTTAGTGAAAATCTGTCCCACACGAAAATCGAACCTGCGTTGTCGAATGATTTCTCCCCACGTCACCTCAGGCCTTACCAACTCGTCTGTGCACCTGGAGCCAACCACTATCTTGTCCAATGTGGAATCGTTCCTAGTGGGACAGAGACGAAAAAACATGATCTCCGCTACTGACTAGCCCAGCTTTTACTTATTATTTTCTTTTTTTTATGTTGTTTTTCATGTAAATAGAATTTAGAAAAATAAATAATGAATTGAGAAATAAGAATATTTTAATTTCCAACTTGTCTTCTGAAAATTCTAATAGGACAGTGATGGGGACGGGAAGCGTCATCCGGGCTGCGCCCATTCCGTTGCCATCCGTACCTGCCAGACTAAGTAGATGTCATAGGAGTTGCACGAGAATTTCAGACGCAGAAATGCTCACCACCAACACAAATGCAACGAAACTAATGAAAATAACTTAAGAAAGCAACAGGAGCTTACATGAATTGTCCCCAACTTTTTTATTACTCCACAGTACAAAGAAAACCCATATTTTAATGAAGGGCCAACACAATACTCTATTGTTACCTCAACACTTATGACTTAATCAAATATATACAGAATTCGTATGGAATTAACAGCACGTGATTATCTAAGAAACTAACCCTTATGCCATTTCTTATCATTTGTCTAAAACTCTTGCAACTGCTTGAACATAGAGATAGGTGCCTTCTATTGACACTCAAGTTTTTGGACTGGAGTTAGCTAGGTGGCAAGTTGGAATTCGTCCATGCATTGCTGCCTAAATCCAGCATGCATGCAACATCCACATTCGATGTCTATCATCTCTACAATGCCCCAAGCATTCAAGCACTATCGTGCAACATTTGCCTCGAAGCTTGCGATCTTCTACGCTCAGAGTAATTCTACGCTCATGTCATCGAGCAGTGGCAGATATACTTAGGGGGACATTTGTAAACAATAAGCAAAAAAATATCAAAGCCCCACTAATTTGAGTAGAACTTTTTTTCCCTTAATTGCAGTTCTAATGCTCCAATTCATGCCTGCCAAATAGCATAACTAATATCCATATCAAGACTTGGACCCTTGTAACAACTTGTTAAATATGTTTTCCAAGAAACATTTCAACATTTTAATCCTTGCAAATTAAGCCAAAAATTGAATTCAAACACTATTTGTGGCAAAATATTGGACAAAAAGATATACAAAACTCGAAGCCAAAGCTGCAAAAATTCACACTAACATAAACATACAAAACAGATAAAAATATACCAACAATAAAAAAAAAAATGACAGACTCTCTAATTTCAAGAATGAACAGTGAATCGCTGAGATTGATTATATTTAGTAATCCTGGAATAGACATTAATAAACCCATTAATCTACAATCTCTTTTCGCTTTTGGTCTAAAAATTGAAGACATTATTTATGGGGAATGTGAGAAGTGAACATAGAAAATTAGTTGAAAGATATTTAGGGCAAATGATAGTATAATTTAGTAGAGTTATTTGTTCTGCAAAAGATGAGAGCGTAAGAAATTGAATAGGGAATGATTTCCATGAGAACAAACACTAATACCATCTGATATTCATAAAATCAGACCAACCATTTTTATACAAGACCTCTCATAAGCTTTGAATTAATCCCCATTTTTCATAAAATTGAGAAGGATCCTGGGCCCCCTCTTGTGCCTTGCTAAAACCACCTATGCTATCGAGTAACTCAGCCCATGCCATTAGGCTATTTGCCGAATAAAGTGTTGCCATCAAGTAAACCCGCACTGCATGGCTTTCGCAACTACTAGATATGCGCATCTCTCGCAATGTCCACACACTCCCTTGCTGAATGCGATTCTCACACGCACAAATGTGCAATTTCAACACTCTGTCTTGCTAAATCCGTCCATCCCATGAATATATGTGCCAAAGCATCAACATGGGGCAGGGCAGTGTCCATGCCAAATCCATTACAATCAACACGGGTCTAACAGTAGGCCACTAAACCCACTTCAATTATGTGTGTCCACCATTACATTCCTCGAATGTAACCGAATGCTATTACAATTATATTTTCATCTCTCTATTCTCATCAACTACTTTGACCAAATGTAAAAATAAAAAATTTAACCATCAATAACATAGTAAATATGAATGAAAAAAATATATTTCAAAAAATGAATGTAGAAAAGGTGGAGTTCTTAATTTTCACTTTTATTGTTAAACTTGAACGACCCAAGATGTACTGGTCTATTAGCTGAGGACCCCCACATATTTAAATAGCCCGATGGTTGGAAATCAGCCCTGTTGCCTACCAATTCAGCCTTGAGCAGTACATTTCAAGGGGTGGGCGTGGGTCGGGTTTGGTCGATTTTTTACCCAACCCGACCCGAATTGAAAAAAATTCGCTTTGGCGATAGCCTAAATGAATTTAAAAAAATTCTGAAAAATCGGGCCCGAAACCGACTCGAACCGGTTCAGGTTTTCAGTTTTGAGCCTGGCTAAAGAATTAAAATAAATAAATTGTTTTTTCCCCCCAAAACCAACCCTAGTCGATTTTTCGGTTTATTTGTCCAGCCCTTTTCATTATAAACCCAACATATTCTTCTATAGTGGATTTAGGATCAAGCTGTTTTAAGCCCAATCTGTATAAACAATACGTTAAAAGATAGGCAATTGATACAAATAGCACTAGATATATCAATGATTTCTAAACTGTTTTTCATTAAAAATGTTCACTTGTGGTGCCACATTTTATAAATCTTATTTTGTATGGATGTTTGGTATTAATTCCGGTTCGTTGAACATAAAATTTAAATAAATAATTCTTTTTTTACAATATATTTTAGACAAGGTAGTCTAAGAGCATCTCTAATGTACCATGTCTATTAAAATTTATATGGCAAGTAAAATAGATAGACTTTTAGTTCATCTGACACTACGTCTATTCATCAAATTAAAAATTCATCTCCAATGAGTTCCGTCTAAAATTAATATTACCTCTTATGTAACATTAATTTTTTTTAAATTAGTGGATCTTTAATTTTTATTTTTCTCGTTTGATTTTTTTAAAAAAATAAAATAATGAGTTGAATTTAAATTTATTGAGGCACTCTGTCTAGAAGTCTGTCTAAATTTAGACAGAATCTATTTTTTGTCTTCCACAACAGTTAGACGAAGTTTTCGTTAGTATGCATTGAAAAAAGTTTTTTTTTTTATAATTTTGTCTATTTATAATTATGTGACACATCTAACAAGTAATAGACAAAATATATTAAAGATGCTTCAACAAGTTGATCCCCGACTTTTTATTTTTATTTGGCTAATTATTTCGATAAATGCGATTCAGAATTCTTCGCGTGTTACGGGGTTCCATGTGCATGGAGCAACGTAAACAATTGTCTTCCATCAGCATCAAAAGACGACAATGGAATATTCCACTGTTAATTACTATTAAAACAGTAAAAATAAAAAAGAAAAAAGAAAAAATACTGAGAAATCAAGAACCACAGAAATGAAAGTGGGACCATGTTTCACATGCATGACACGTGTCACAATATAGTGCAATAGGAATGTAAACAAATAATAATAACCTTATCATCATATTAAAAATTGACAACATGTGTTAGTTTTAAGATTGCATGTGGTGAGGTAATGGTAAGCTCGCACATCCATGCCATGCATGGAGATCTGTGAATTGGCCTTTGTCTTCTAATTAATCCCATTAATACTGAAATTATTTTTTAAGTATTAAAATTATAAGTTATTGATAAATGTATAGATAAAAGAACAGATTGTAAATTATAGATTCTATAAAATGTGTGAATAAAAAATATATTTGACCAGTTTAACCAATTTAAATTATAATTTAAGCTACTATCCGCCACAATAAAGTTGTAAAAAATTAATTATAGACAAAAAATGATTCTTACAAGTAATTACATATAATTAAATAACAAATGAAGTCAGAGTATAACTTTAAACATCTTCTTTTCTTCAAAAGTTGATAATTATAAAATGGAAAAACAGCATTTACCGCGGTTAATTAATTTACCGCGATTAATTAATTTTATTTAACACAAACAAGTTCGATTTTTGTAACAATAGACCTTTCGAAAAAAAAAAAGATTCATGTCTAAAAAAATTGTTAAAACTACATGCCAACACACGTCTAAAAAAAGGATAAAAAGTTAAATAGTCTAACCGAGATTAAATTGAGATCGAACTCGTAAGTAAATAATAAATACAAAATTTTAACATGAAGCAACTGAGTTTTTAGAATGAACTTTGTTTAGTTACGCTTTAATTATAAGCATTTAATATGCAACGATGTAGTTTTTATATCTATATATTTTGTAAAATTATCTACTTATTATCTATATATTTTTTTAAATTCACAATTTATAAATATTTAAAAAATAATAACAACGCTTGAGATCTCAAACATACACAGACTAATATGCACGTGTGCACCGTGCACGCACAAGAGGATTGAGAAATGAGAAATTAAAATTGGCCGCCTAGTCAATGTTGGGGCCTGCTAGACAGTCTTGATATATAAAAGTTAATACATGTCACGAGTAAATAATATGTTGCGTAAAAAACTAGAGGATGTGTGGTTCGTAGGTTGTACTTCAAAGTAATTTTTATTCAAAAAGTAAGATTCTTTAGTTAAAAAGGCAGCTTTGAAAAGTATAATAAGTAAGTTTAATTTATTTTTATTTTTATTTTATCGAAGTTTAATTTATTTTTCGGCACAACCAAGCATGTCCAAAGCATAAAAAGAAAACTTCGAAGTACTACTATGACAAGTAATTAAAGACTAGGACTTCATTTGTGATTATTTTTAGAGTCCAACTTCTTATTATTATCTATTTCGAGTCTTTTGTAAACTTTAAAAAAAAATTAATTATGAAAGAATCTGTACTATCTGACAGTAGATTATAAAAAATTTCAAAATAGTAACTAGTTTTTCAAATTCTGATTTTAACTTCTTCAAGTATCCATCGTTAATATGTCAATTTAAACACTAAAATTAATTCATTTCTTGTCACAAGTTTGTTAATATTTTATAATTATTATTGGTATTCTATTATAATAAAGTCTCATACACGTAAAAACATTCTTCTTCTTTTTTTTAGCTATTAACATATCAAATTTATATTCTAATTTTCTAATTTTTCAGATTTAATATACTTTTTTTCTTTTTTAAAATAATTATGATGAATACATTATCTTAAATAAAATATTTAATAATATTATTACATATTATTATAAAATTAAAAATTATATTTACAATATTAATAATACATAATTGTATTGAAGGTTCTAAATTTTTGCTTATTTTTGCACATGCGTCTTCAACTTTATTAATTATTACATATTGTCTTTAGTAACGGTTTGTGTCCTGTCCAATTTTTATATTTTTTTATATTTTTTATTTATTTAAAAATATAATGAATAAATAAGTCTTTTCACGCTATACTAACGAAACTTTTTGAACAAAAATTGTTATTGATGACAAAATGTGCTAATAAAAGATTGATAATTAAAATGAAATAAAAAAAAATTAAAGATATAAATGCGATAATAAATAAATATTAAGAATTTTCAATACAATTAAAATGTATTACAAATAGTCAACATTACATAGAATCTAGCCAAACATAGTCTCGTAAAAATACGTTTGCATTAGGTTTGAGTTTGACTGCAACGCCCCAGGAATCCGGATTCGACTAATAGTTCGTTCATGAGTTGATGTCCAGCCAATTTGTAATCTCTATTTCTCTCTCCTCCACTTGTTACAACTTACAAATACACTAACAAATAACAGGGGCCATGGCGGAGTTCTTCTCTTTTCACTGACAAATCTAAGCCCTGAACTCTGCGGGCTTCTGATTCTTGCAAACTTAGGTCCTTTGCTTTTTCCTCCTCTTTCAACTTCCTCTTCCTTTTGGGTTTGCGCCCATTTGTTTTCTATCAGGGCCGTTTTTGTTTTGTTTCGGATCTGTGTTCGGAATTCTCTTCTAGTTGTTCATTTAGTGTCAACTGTCAAGATCGACTTTTTTCTTGAATTGACACCTCGTGAATAGTTTTTTTGAATGTTAAATTGTTGCATGTTCAGGAGCTGACCTGCCTAACTCCATCTTTACTTTTTGGTTTGGTTTTGGGTGGTCCTTGATTCCTGATTGTGTTTTCATTTTCATAACTATTTAAAAGCCTCTTTTTTGTAGGAAAAGTGTCTTAGTGGAGTCGTGTGATTGGCTAGTATATCCTCTTCCTATGGCATCAGTCTCTCTCTCTCTCTCTCTCTCTTTTTCTAATGAGATGAGATTCAATAAAGTTCTCCCTGCTTTGCATTGAAGCCTTTTGAGCATATGAAAGAGTATATATTTTTGCTTAATATTAGAATTTAGGTCCTGGTTGATTTTCTTTTATCATTGACTAACTTGCTACAATTTGAGGACAGTTCAGAATTCTGATATCTAGATTCCCAATTTGAGACCGGGATCAAGTATTTGAACAATGTACATTTCAAGTTCGTTGCATTATAAAGTTTGATTTACACTTGATGCTTCGACTCGATTTCTAGATTCATATTGTTTACTTAGAACAGTGTAAAATGTTGTTGTAGCTATGTGGTAATTCAAATACATACTGCTATATGAATTCAAGAATGTGCCTTTTTTCAGTTAAGCTTATCAATTTTTACATTTTAAACATTCGTTATTGTTTCAATCTACAGCTTTGCAATTTGACATGATGGAGAATAACCATTTGGATGTTAAGTGAAACCATTATGGCTTTTATAGTTGATGCAGAATATGAAAATATATTAGTTGGATCTAGCTTAAGAAAATTGTTTTGTTTCTCAGATGGCCTCAAAAACTGGCAATAGTCCTTCCCCAGAACTGCAACAGAACGCAATAGGCGCTCAGGGAACAATCGAAGCAAATGATTGCAGATCTTTACCTTCTGAGGTCTCAAAGAAAAGCAAACCCAAGCTGGTTAATTGCGAACAATCAGAAGAATCAGGTAAATTGACAGGGCTGGTGCCTTTAGATGCTGTTGCGAGCAAAAGATCGCTGACTGATTCTACAGAGTCTACCAATTCGCCATCTGGTAACTGTGATTCAAATATTTCTTCGACTGATAATGAACAAGTGTCCACAGCTGTAAATCCCGAAGTATATGGGATTAGAAGCTCTCTGGAAACTTCAGTTTATTTGGAAAAGAAAACAGCTGAGCAAGGTAGTGTGAAGAATAGTTCAGTTTCTGCAAAGAATAGTGATGGAGGCTTCAGTCCCGCGAAAACGAGTAGAAGTATGAAAATAAGTGACCGTGCTGATTTCCTTGAGAGTGGAAAGAATAGTGTGTGTCGAGGAAGCAAGAGTAGTGACGTGAGTGATGAGAGCGCTTGTAGCAGTTTAAGTAGCAGTATCAACAAACCCCATAAAGCAAATGATTTGACATGGGAGGCCATCCAAGCCGTCCGAACCCGCGACGGGGTACTAGGTTTGAGCCATTTTCGGCTGCTGAAGAGATTAGGTTGTGGAGATATTGGGAGTGTTTACCTGGCCGAGTTGAATGGAATGAAATGTCACTTTGCAATGAAAGTTATGGACAAAGCATCTCTAGCAAGTCGTAAGAAGCTTATTCGTTCTCAAACGGAAAGAGAGATACTACAGTCTCTGGACCATCCATTTCTTCCAACTCTCTACAGCCACTTTGAGACTGATAAGTTTTCTTGTTTGGTGATGGAATTCTGTCCTGGAGGAGACCTACATGCTCTTAGACAGAGGCAGCCAGGGAAATATTTTACCGAACAAGCAGTGAAGTATGATATCTTCAAATCATATTTGAAATTGTACTAAAATTTTCACAGAACCTGTCTCTCTTTTGCCCTATCTTGCATATTTATTCATTTACTGTCTAATATTCATATAATGTAGTTTCACAAATCATTGTTGTAGACCTGATTCTTTGAGCCCACCTTTCTACTCTTAAGGCTTTTGAAGATGCAATTTTTAAGTTATCTTGTTGATCAGTTTATAATGCTTACAAATCCTGCCTGTCATAAAAGGTTGCAACGACCAGTTGTTAACATATATCCCACATATGCCACCTGTGGACAGGTGGTTTACATATCAGCACATCCTTTTAACATATACGCACGAATGTTTCTCTCTATGCTGTTGTCTGCCTTACTGCCTACCTCTATCTGATGATTGGGTATCATCATCAATTATCCTATGTCTTGTTTGAATAGAAATCAGTGTGAGGTGAAATCTTCTTAATGCTTTCAAATTTGGCATATCTTATGAATTCGTGACTTAAGTGATGAGTAAAATGTTTATTTATGTCATTCTGCATTTTAATTTCAAGTATGTTGCGTTACACAATTTAACTTTTTAGTAATTCTGTCACTGCATTAGCTTTTAGGTTTAGGTTCATAAGTTGAATCCTTGCAAAGTGTTGTTAGCTGTCAGATTTGATATAAATAGGTGCGAGAAATCTGTGTTGTTAAGTACATGATATAATGTGCCAAACTAAATATTTGTAACCTTGAGTAAATCACTAATTCCTTGATAATTGAAGTATGTTAAATGTTGGAAATACTCGTAAATTTCCTGACACTTCTTTCTTGTCTGGAATTCTTATGAAGTTAATCTCTACAAAATTTGGTAGGCATCAGAAGCTGTCATTTCAATCAGCTGACATTAAACAAGGACACTTAGAGGTAAAAGAACAAAGATGATGTGCTCTTTGATCTTATCTCCAACTCTGAGATTAAAACTGACCTGTAATCGGAAGTAACAACCATTGCTAAATGTTGGAAAATTAGTGGTGGTGTACTTTGAGTGTCTAGTACTTGATTGTTTTATTACTCAATCGCAAAGTTTGGGGAAGTATGGGTAACTTATGCTCAATCAGAGGCCTCATGTGATGTCTCTAAATGCAGTTGGAGTTCTTGATAATAATCATCCCATCATGAGAGTAAGTTTTGGTGTAGGTTGGATTAGGATCGAGTTAATATTTAAAATTGTGGTAAAATATTGGTTGATAGAGAATACATATTTGTCTTTTCCGTTTATGGTTTTGACTTGGCTGAACCTCATAAATCTTGGAGTAGTATTTCATATTTATGGTGATCTTTTTATTAACTCACAATAGGTTCAGCATCTGCAACAGAATAATTTTGGACTTGAAATTTATTCCTTGATGATATCATCTTGTGATCTATCTAATCAGCAGTACCTTTTCGAGCAATGCACGTGTATTTTTATGTTAGAAATGTCTATCGCAAAGTCAATGAACTGACGCTTATTAATTTCCCTTGTGGCAGATTTTATGTTGCGGAAGTCCTACTTGCTCTGGAATATCTACACATGCTTGGGATTGTCTATCGTGACCTTAAGCCTGAGAATGTCCTTGTGAGGGATGATGGACACGTAATGCTCTCAGACTTTGATCTTTCACTTCGTTGCGCTGTCAGTCCAACTTTGGTCAAGACTTCATCCTTGGAGTCGGAACCCCTGCATAAAAATTCTACGTATTGCGTCCAACCAGCTTGCATTGAACCTGCCTGCATTCAGCCATCGTGTGTTGTTCCAACAACATGCTTCTCTCCCCGTTTCTTTTCTAGCAAATCTAAGAAAAATCGGAAGCCCAAAAATGAAATTGGAAACCAAGTTACCCCATTGCCCGAGCTGATTGCTGAACCGACCAACGCTCGGTCAATGTCGTTTGTGGGAACTCATGAATATCTGGCACCTGAAATTATCAAAGGTGAAGGTCATGGAAGTGCAGTGGACTGGTGGACTTTTGGTATCTTTCTATATGAACTTATGTTTGGTAAAACTCCATTTAAAGGATCTAGTAATCGAGCCACATTATTCAATGTTGTCGGGCAGCCTCTTCGTTTCCCAGAATCTCCCATTGTCAGTTTTGCTGCTAGGGATTTGATCAGGGGTTTGCTAGTGAAAGAACCACAGCATAGGTTGGCTTATAAAAGAGGAGCAACCGAGGTTAAGCAACACCCTTTCTTTGAAGGAGTTAATTGGGCGTTGATACGTTGTGCCACCCCTCCTGAAATCCCAAAGCCTGTTGAATTTGAGAGAATAACCATTCCAGCACCTTCAGTAAATGGAAAAACATCTCATCCCGCAAATGTTCCAGATAAAAAAAGTGATAAATATCTGGAGTTTGACTTCTTCTAGTTAATAGTGGTATTGTTGGAATTTGCTTTAAGTTATGGAGAACAAATGTTGTGGACAATCCCGGATGTTAATGATCAGGTTCGTGAGATTTCTACGTAATACCGGATTGATTTAGAGTTGTATATCTGTTGTTGCTGCCTGTCGTAGTTTATGAATGGCAATCGTACATGACCACCCTCAAGAACTCTATGAGAGGTTGTCCTTCAGTATATGGGGTATCTGTTTGGTCAACTGCATGGTTTCAAATGCACGTAGTGCGTGGCAGTTTTAATTTAAGAGGACATGGGATGGATTGCATTTGACCACAGGATGAACTTTAACAATAGAAGTGCACTTTGTATAATTTTTTAATGTATACTTGTGGAAAAAATTTCTTAGAATGTCAGACAATGTAGGACTGAATTTAGATAGTATGTGCTGACATTTTAACCAGAAATGACTAGCCGTGTAGCCTGATCCATTATTAATTTGTTTCTCTTCCCTATCGCATACCTGTAAAGATCATCAGAACAACTTAGCTCTGCTTCATTAATGTCTGGTTTTTGTGTCTTGTGCTCAGACACTTTGCAAAATCCTCGTAAGTCACATATGTAAATGCCATAGTACGTTAATTGGAAATTTGATTTACTATTATATATATCAGTACAATTCAATAGTAAATTGAAGGCAAATGCAAGGGAATGAAAAATCTAGTCTGCTTCTTGAAGCCTGATGAGCTCTATAAGGTTCAATCTTCGGTGAATCTGACGCACTATAACGTCCTTTCTTTTCAATCAGTATGCACTCTTGTGATTTTGCAAGAGGGCTTCTGTTAAAACGAAAGGAAGATTGAAAAGTCGAAAGACAAGGATTTTTTTGGTAAAAAAGAAAAGAAATCTGTTTATTATCTTTAGTTACAGTAGGTTGCAGACTTCGCTGCATATACGTTTAATCTTTTTTATACAGTGTGGTAAATTGCAAAACAGTAAAAATGAAGCCACCTTAAGATCTCCCAACCGAGGTTTTCCCATTTTGCTCTACTGGTACATGATACTCTTAGCATTCAGAATCTAGTCTTAGGCCTGAAGCACCCACATGCAAAGGAGTCATTGTTGATTTGTTCTTGCTCTTGCACAGGTTTGGGACTTCGGTCGGCAGCCCGTGGAGAAGGAGAAGGAGAAGGAGAAAGGGACTCAGACGCCAGGTCAGTTACTTCATTTCCTCCACATATGATCTTAACCTCACAGTATTCTGGTGCATCTTGTAGTATCTCATCAGCTCCACCACTTGGTTTCTTAGACCTCATTTTCCTAAAGCACTCGCATTCAATAATCAACGTAAGATTTAATAAGAGAGAGAAATGCAAAAAGGAAGTTTCAAAAGTTCATGGTTGAACGACTTGATGCTGTACCTTAGATTAGACTTGGTGGTGCACAGCACCAACTTTCTGATGTTGAGGATGGGAATGAGGTCCAGTATTGCTTTTGCCTCCATGTCACTTTCAATAAGTATGGTATCCACCTTCACCTTTTTACACACAAGCACAATGTTAGCTCATGATTCTCCGAATAATTTGAACACGTAACTATACGTGTCAAGCATTAATGTTTTTGAACAATCCATATTTTACTTGTGCAATGTACACTACTGTGTCAATTCGTTAATAAACTGGGTCACATCATTTATAACTTGCCATATACCTGGGAAGTAAAACAGACATCAAGAAACTTTTGAAGGAATTCTCTTCTCTTTCCTCTTTCTTGGGCCATGTAGTTCTCCTTCTGCTCCGGGTTCACTTGACTAATTGGAAGTTTTCCCACTGTCACACAAGGATATACATAGTTTGCTTAATAGCAATTCCGTTTCAGATTCTAACATTTTCCCGGCCGGTTTCCAGGTTGGCTCGTTTGAGTCGATAGCAACAAATGCAACAGAAATCGACTTGTAATTACATGATATTAAGGTATAGACACGTAATAAACAAAGCCTGCCATAAATATCTGACTCCTACAAAACTCAATGAGCCGGTGTTTGATAAATGATACAAAATGAATTAAAGAGAACGTCTCTAATACCATACCGATTATTCTTCTGTTAGTTGTCTACCTAAAATAACATGTTACATTATTGCTGCATCACATTATTGAACTGTGAAAAACACTGAAATCTACAGCTGAAAACTAGACCAAGCAATCTGCTGCTTTAACTGTAGAACAATACATTTTTTTCTCTTTATACTTGATTTGTTTGTGTGCATGTATGACAGGTTAGAGAGGTCAAAACTTGTCGGACTGCACCCTACTCGACCCGGCTTATGGGGACGTCTGGCCAGCAATCACAGTCTAGGCAGGCCTATAAAAGGATTTGGTAGTGCTTATTAGTATTTATAAGCTGATCAATCATCATTTTTATCTACATCTACACCCTGTATAGCTCAGGGCTTATAATACACAAATTTTTTTACCAAATAAGCACGAAAAATGGCCAAAAAAATAAACTTTGGTGGTTCCGGGCCGAGATAAGTTTATTCCTGGCATGCCAAAAACAAGGTCGTGGCTTGACAACCTATAAAAATGGGGCTGTGCCGGCCGGCAGGAGCCAACTCACATTTCTCACTGAGGGTGTGTTCAGAGAGAGAGAACTTACATGGTGTAGGGATGTACTTGATCTCAGGAAAGACATGAATCAGAAAAACAATAGTTGATGAAGGATTGACAGCATTATTCAGAGTCCATCGAAGCGCATCCATGCTTGTTTCTTCACTCGTCCCCACTGCTACATAAACAACATCATCCCTGTTGTGAAAATCAAATGAAAATACACTTCCTTCAACTTCTTCATTTATCGTACTCATAGGAACTCCATTGTTAATCTCAAACAATTCACTTGGTAGCTCTTCTTGAATCTCAGTACTGATCACACCACTTCTGAAATTTCCCCACTGGTCTTGATAATGAACTCTCGAGTCAACACCTTCATCGGTATTTCCTTCTCCGGTGCCTATTGTAAGGTTTGAGGCCATTCTTCCCGGCGAAAATGACGAGACAAAAGACTCAAGCTTTGATGACGAAATCTACGTTCTAAAAGTGCTGCGAGTTGACCAATCCTTTTGGCTTTTGAACATTTTGTGGGTTAAGAACTGAGACAAGAAACAGCGACAAGTTAGAAACTGATGAAAACATTAAATCAAGGAAAGCGGTTGTGAATTTCTCCGAATTTGACTTTTATGAACGATACAAACAGAAATTATTGTATTCATATTTGGGATAATTGCATCAAAGGTCCCAACGTTTTAAAATTATTAGGAATATGTCCCTAACCTAAAATAATAGTACCAAATGTCCCCAACGTATGAAAAAATAAGCATCGTAGGTCTCTCTTCACACTTTCCGTCAGTTTTCTCCGTTAAAACCAAAATTTGGAATGCACGTGCTATATATCCTTAAAAAACGTGACTGATAATGGCAGGGGTCAAACTCTGAAGAAAAAGCAACCAAGAACAAATCACATCTAGTAAGATAGAGAATTTACCATGTTTAGTGTCTGAATTTGCATTTGTTCTGCAAGATTCTGTATAATTTGAAGAAGCAGACAAGTATTTGAAGTCTAGTGATGGATCAATTAATAACTCAATGTTGCCCTTTGCTGCCTCCATTTCATGCCAGAGATCTTCAGCTGCACCACCTCCCATTCCAACACTGCCAGTAGAATCTTGGGGATGAACAAAGCGAAAACAACAATATAAATTGCAGCTTAAAGGGAGATCGGGACGAAAATTACAGTGTTTCCACCATCGCCACGGAGGGGGAAGAGCTATTGCCGGCCACCACTTTTTTCCGCCTCATCGTTTGTGCCGAAGGGCCAACAAAGTCCACCGGCAGCGTCACGTACACTGGCGTCCGCCCTTTCCGCCTGGGGTAGCTGCAATGGAGCTCATACATCAGCTCGCTGTCCAACGAGGCGTTGAGTCTGGATATGATTGCTAGGCCACGAGTCGGGATGGACTGGAATTTAAGGTAACGAGTTGAGCGAGTTAACTGGGTCCTTCTTGAAACATGTGGGAAGCAGTGGGAACAAGTATAGTGAGTTGACTCAGTCCTAGTATTAGAGCAAACCTACCTGGAGGAAAAGCTGAGAGCTGAAAACGATTCAATCGTCATTGCAAATCAAATCAAGGTCCGGATTTAAAATACTATTATACACAGAGCTATGTAAGTATATGTGTACGTAATTGCGTGTATGTTACACTGTGTGTGTACATGTTTTGATGAGTCACGAAATCAATTAACGTAATTCCAAGAACTCTGTGTGAGTGGACAGATGAAATTGAAATCAGAATTCAAATGTCTGTATCTAAAAATCAATTAATAAACATAGTGCACTCAGCTTTGTCGTCTAAACATAGTGATTCTTCTTCTTCTTTCTTCTCCTTCTTGGCCAATGGCGGAGGTGGCGGAGCAGTGAATTCATGCTTGTTGAGTGCCTCCTGAATCAAGATCATCAACCTTATTACTCCTCCTTAAAGGAAGCCTATTTAGCTACATTATCATCTTCAACAGTCGTCGTCTCTTTCTCATCTTTCACCATCAGTTTCTCAACCTTCTCCACCTCAGGTTCTGGCTGCGGCAGCGCTTCCTTCTCTAAAACCGCAATCGTAGGTGTCTCCGCCACACAAACATCAGATACCACAAACTCTTCAGTAGTCGATTTCTTCATTTCTTCAGCCATTATAACAATTTTTTCTTCTATTATCAAGTAATTTCAAGAAAATAAACCCAACACAGAAAAAAATAAAAGCTTTGGAAACATCACCAATTTGATCAACAAAGCTTTCAATTATCACTATTGAGTCGCTCGATAATCTTCTCCCACCAAAATCATCAATTCATGCAGTAAATATCCAATCGCTTAATTTGGGGATATATAGCGCGTGCAGTCCAAATTTTGATTTTAATGAAGAAAACTGACAGAAAGTGTGAAAAGAGACCTCCGATGCCTATTTTTTTATACGTTGGGGACGTTTGGTGCTATTATTTTAAGTTAGTAGCATATCTTTAATAATTTTGAAATATTGGGGACCTTTGATGTAATTATCCCAAATATTTTCATTTTATACGTACTTCTTTTCTATTTCTATTTATTTTTATTAATGGAATTAATTTTTGACACATGTTTCCTAATACATTGCACCTAATATATTAAATTCTAAATCTCATCAAAAACAAGATTTTATTAATAGGCTCTAAATTTGTATGTTGTATATTATACGCTAAAATCAATAAAAATAATTAATAGTTAAATGGGGTCGTAAATGAGATACTTTATTCCTCGCTCTACCTCCCAAACATTTTTTACGAAACGGGGATGATAAAGGCAATCTCGTTCTGTTGCTATCCCTAATTGCTTGTTAGTTTATTCATATAATATGGTCAAATTTTCTTGATTCACTTAATTTTATCGCATGTTTGGCAGTGTTAGATTTATTTTTAAGTACTTAAATGTTCTGGATCATATAGAATGTTTAGATAATAAGTGGATAGTAAATTGTTGATCATATAAAATATGTAAATAAAAAATATGTTTAATCAATTTGATCGGCTTAAATTATAGTCTAAACTCAGCCAAACAAGCTCTAAGTGTCCATAGTCGATGAGATTGGTGGATGATTAATGCGATGCGCTGATAATGTTACTTTCAAGTATCTGTTTATTTGAAAGTTTTTTTTACATTTTAAATTGTGAGTTCTATAAAATATATAAATAAAAAAATAAATAAAAATTGTGAATCATACAAAATTTGTAGATAAAAATAATATTTGAACAGTTTCTCTGCCAATATCAATAAATTATTATTTGTTATTTATTTATTATTTTAGCGTTTGATTAACAAAATCATGAAAAGATAAAAATAAATAAATAAATTGAATTCTGCATAAATATAATCGTCCGTGTGAAACCGAATATATATTTTAAAGTGTAGAAATAATTATTGATGACGATCAAATCAATCATTTAAAGGACCCAAAAAGGAATATGCGAATACATAGAGTATGTGGGGCTGGGTGGAACGATTAGTCCAAAGTCAAACGCACACAATATATTCTCATGGTATACGTATACGTAAGGGGGAAGTGGCCGATCCGGTCCGTTGACCAAGAAACCAGACTCGGCTCGGTCCATGAACCTTCTTTGTGACGAGCTAAACTGGTACCGACTGCAAGCTTTTAATTTATTTATTTAGACAAAATTTACATAATAATATAAACAAAATTAAATTTACACAATAAAAAAATTAAACGTAATTAAATAAGAAAAATAAAATGGGTTCGTTAGCTCACGGAATTTACTTAACGAGCTCGACCTCGTCGAAACCATTGACTCGTGGTGGAATGAGCTAAGCCGCCCACCAAGCAGTTTGAATGGCTCGGGTTTGTTGCCATCCCTAAGTTTGAGTGTATAACCACCAAAAATATACACGTGTTTTTATGTAATTAGAGAAATTGAAATTTAATTAAAAAAGTAATAATATATTTATAAGTAAGATATATGTTTAGACTTTTAAATGATACTAGTGTGAGCACATGCGATATACTTGGTGTATCGATAATTAAGAACGTAATAATATTTATTATATCTTCTTTTTACGAATTGGTTTGATATTGGTAATCTAAATAAAAAAAATTAAATATTAACAAATTATGTGATTGAAACCTAAATAGCTAGCATGCTTATAACTTAAAACCTAGTTTATTAAAATTCATTACAGTACATGACTCAAACTTATGATAAAATTGAATTAAATTTACTTCATAAAAACCACTATTCTTAAGTACAATTTTCTTCGAATTTGCATTTCTCCTCGAAGCCTAAGTTCATTCATTTATAATATTTTAATTACGTAAAGAAAGTTGAATGCATTTGCATTAAGAAATTTCACATTTGTTATAGATTAAGACCATGGGAATAAGTATATACAACAACATGTGCACATTAATTTCAATTTTTGTTTTTAATTATCTTAGCACATGTTTGGGATTGTTTAAATTATAATTTCATCTTATCAAATTGGTTAAACATACTTCTTATCCATACATTTCATATAGCCCACAACTTTCAATCCACTTTTTATCCACACATTTACTAACAACTTATAATTTCAGCACTTAAAAATAATTTCAGTACTACCAAACATGTGCTAAATAAAAGATAAAGAGAGTGTTGAATTAAGCTTACATCATCAAAGATTTGAGTTTTCAAGAACGACAAATTATGTTTTTTCGGTAAGTATACTAATTCGATCATCACAATGTTTATTGGCAAAATAAAAAGTTGATAAAAATCTTCTATCTTTAGATGAAGCTCTAAAGATAATCAAGAAATTAATTGATCAAGTCGTTTTATGGTCAAATTAAAACTCTTAAAACAACATAATTTATAAAAGTAGATAAATTACTTTGCAATTGTTAATTAAGCATGCTAGTGAAGTTGTATGTATTTGATGCAAGTCAGAGATTGTGACAAAAATAGGCTAAAAAAGTGTAAAAAAATAAACAAGTCAATAAACATATTAATAAACTTGTTCCCGGCGTAACGACGCATATGAAGTTCTTCTAGAATTTCATTTTACATATGTTGGTTTGGATTTCAAAATATATTTTAAATTTTATTCATTGACGTTACTTTGGAAAATATTACACGTGCAAATTTACGAAACACTCCCTAATTCTTCGTATAAAGAGTGTAAATTACACTTCACATGCCATATTTACAAGAATTACATATGTATTTTACGTTCTATTACGTCTCTATAAAAATAATAAAAAACATTATAATACTGAATTTATTCACATAAACCTAATTTTTAAAATTAGAATTTACATACCATTATTTCAGAAACGTAAACAAATATCATATTTAATTAGGATGAATTCATCTTTGAATTCTTATAATTAATTTACAAATTTTTTAAACCAAATAGGTAGGAAATAACTTTGGTTGACCATTTTAAATAGTAAATCAATATCCACAATTTTAATATAGGTTGGATTAATATATATTTGTCATATACAAGGAAATAAATTTTTTTTGTAAAATTATGAAACAAGGAAAAAAAAGTAGTAGAAAATACTTATATACTAGAGGAGTTGGAAAGAACAGTGCGTTTTCACTCTATTAAGTACAAATGAAGGGAATACTATTGAACAATTTAAGGATTTAAATAAGGATGGATCCAGAAAATCATATTGGACATAGCTGAAATTTAAAATAAGTCAAGTTTAATTATTATTTTTATATATAATAAAAAAAATCTAATTACGACATTACTTACTGAAATTGTGTCCGTCAAACTTTAATAGCGTAAAACTCATTTATAATATAATATACGTCTATTTTCTATGCAAATTCTCGTTTGATATTAATCCTCCACCCTGTTACGAATTGCTATCATCATATGTTTTATTGTTGAAAAAGCTCACTCAGCAGTCGCTGTTGATACATGTAGTGTCAGTACAAGAAGAATTAATCTAATTAGCATAATGTAACTCTATGGCCTTCTACTTGCAATCAAGAGCTTGCATATGTCAGAAAGTAAAGGCACTTGAAACAAAGGATCAGGAATTATATCATACTCATAATGTTGCAATTCAAACCTCACACAATAAACCTCTTGCTATGTAAAATCACCATGATATAACTTCTCTACAAGCTTACAAAATATTATTCCATTGAATGATTCAAAAGAATTTCGAGGATCCAAAATAACAGTTAGAGAAATGAGTTTTACCGTAGCTTATTAAATCTCATATTTAACTCCATCAACTAAAAATCTATTATTTCATTAAAAACATTGAAGTGGTAATGATGCTAAAGAGTAACTTACTCACGATAACAACCAATTTTAAAAGTTCACTTGATGAATAAATTTTTCCTAACCATTTTCTCTAAATTTTTGAATGATAGCTTTTGTGGCAGAGACAAATCTGATAATAGTTGGGACATTTTAAGATTTTTTTTTTTTTGAAAAGCTTGACAAAAACGTAGTTAAGTCTCAAAATTCTATACATTAAATGCAAGGAAAACACAAGAATGTGGCTGCTGGCTCTTGGTTCACTTCTGCCGGAAGATGGAAGGAGAAATTAGGCCAAAGCCGCAAAGGGCAATTGTCAATTCAATTGGGTATATGGGAACTGGGTTTGCAGTGGGTTTTTCTGGGTAAGTTGTTGGGTTTTAGAAATTGGGTCATGTGGGTTGGGTTGGATTTCAATTGGTAAAAAGATAGGTAAATTTAAGATTGGTTATTGTTGTTGTACTTATGGACTTTAAAGTCATATGGTCAAAATTTAATTCAATTAAAATCATATTTTAGAGCTAAAAGAACAACATGTCTTTATAATTGTAAAAAATGCTAATTTAATTATACTGTTTCATTGTGATATTGTTTTATATGATACTATTTTATTATGATACTGTTTTGTATAATACTGTTTTATCTATGATACTAATTTATTTAGATAATGTATATTTATATCATACTTTTATGTTTGATACTGTTTTATTATGACAATGTTTAAACATATAATATTGTTATTGAATGCAAACACAATCAATGATCTTGTACAACTAATGGAGCATTTTAAGAACAGTATCATTACTTCAACCATTAAAACATCTTGTACTTATTTTTATATATGTTAATGTTTTATCTTATACTTATACTATGCTTTTATATTTGATAATGTTTCAACTCATGATGTTGTTATTGAATACAAACAGTATCAATGGTCTTATACTAGTAATTGAGGATTTTAAGAATAATATCTTCAACTAATAAAACATATCTACTTATTTATATCTATGATATTATTTTATCCAATGTTCGAAAAATCGGATCGACCATCGACCCGGAAAAGACAACGGGTCAAGGGTCAAAATGTCAAACCGGGTTGAACCGGTTTCAATTAAAAAATTTAAAAAATAATTTATAAATCTCACAATTCCTAAAAATAAGTTATTTACAAATAAACCAATATTTATAGACAAAATAATTCACTAAAATTGGCTTCAAATAGACTTTTCATAATGTCCATATCCAATATTAGTATAACATACTCAGAATTGAAAAAATTTAACTCGTGAATTGAAGTATTCATTTGCAGTAGACATTCTGTGGCCAATTGCAGTAGACATTCTGTGGCCAGCAATATAGAACAATGCAATTTGTTGTAAAATCAAACAATCTGTGGCCAGCAATATAACATTGAAATTGAAAAGCAGAAAACAAGAACATTAACATTGAAATTGGAAAATCAGACAAAAAAAATGAAAAACCGTAGAACAAGCAAGATCGAAAAATCAAACTACGTCTAATTAATTTAAGTAATATGATTATCATTCACATTATCTGATTTTCATTTTTTTTTTTTTTTTTATCATTTTACTGATTATTAGCTTCAAGAACCCAAGAAGAAAACAAGAACACACATTGGCCGAAGCTGGAAGAATTGTTAAAAAATAAAAAATCAAACCCATATGAAATAAACCTATAAAAATCAAATGTCATAGACATGTTTCATGCAGAGCTTCGAAGAGATTCTGCAATTCCAAAACTTTAAGAAATGTTGAAGCGAGATATTGAGGAACAATTTTATCCGTGGATTTCAAAGATAAATGGTTGAATAAGATGATTTGTAGCCGATTTTCGAAGGAGAAATGATGAAGGAAGCGGACGGGAGAGACTCAAGATCAAAAGATTGATTTTACCCTAAAAGTCAAGTCTAATTTTACTATTTCAGCAAAATCGGGTTTTTTGTCCCAACTAATTCGCGGTTGAACCGCCAAAAACCCGGTTCGGTTTTTCCAAAGGCGGTTAGATAAGTCGCTCGAACCGGTTTTGAAGTCGGTTCCCGATTTTTCCAGTTGAACCGGTCGGTCCGGTCCGATTTTTCAAACATTGGTTTTATCTAGATAAAGTGATATGATATACTTATACTATGTTTTTATCTTTGATATTATTTTATTACAATAATGTTTCTACATATGATACTGTTATTTAATCCATGATAATATTATTTTATTAGGTTGTAGTTTCTGATACTGTTTTATTAAGATAATTTCATGTACAATACTAATATGTTAAGATACATTTATCTATGATATTGTTTTAGTATGTATGATATTGTTTAGACAAAAAAATTAAAGATGTCATTTTAAGCTAAATAGACGACTTCAAATTGTTAAAATCTATCGTATGCAATGGCAAAAATACTGGTCTTAACCAGCTCGTCGAGACAATTTCGAAAACATATTATAATAAAAATTCTGAGCACGTATGCGAATTCTATGTCATTTTTGTTATGATACTATTTTATGTGATATTGTTTTCTATAATACAGTATCCAACAACACACATAACTAATTAACAACACAGAGAATAATCTAATGGCCAATTTTCGTCATAGCAATGCCCACATCAAACTTTTTCATTCCTACATAAATTCAAGCTGTTATTTACAGCAACAAATCATGGCAACTCTACAGAAATTCATCAAACAAATCTTCTCTAATGTTTTTTATAATACAATATCATGATACAAATGTATTTATGATACTATTTTTCGTACCACAAAGGTCAAACTCTTCCAATTCTCATACATATCTCAATTCTACAATATTTTACACAGAATTCCACAATATATGGATGTTTCCAATCAAATAAACAGTACTATTTTTATCTTTATTAATCAGGATACATTTTAACAAACAAGATGAAATTCATACGACTATTTTAAATACGATTGCAAAAATTAATTATCCGACAGTACTAAACGATTCCAGAAAGCTTTCACACTAAATTGAGCACATTTTTAGTACCATACTCCTTTTCTTCTCCTTATTGAACGGGGCAGACAGAGAGAGGCGAGCTTCACAAAGGATTATTATTTTCCCAGGGGTAGTCGAGAATTGTCATAATCCAAGTTAATTCTTGAACTCTGTACAATTCTTTGCAACATCTAGGCAGTTTTCTAAATTCAAAATTAGACCTCGAAAATAATCACCACAGAGTGATTTAATTAGCATCAGCACTTACCTAAAAGAAAACAAAAATGCAGTAACTCTATTCTTCTGAAAAATTACTGGAATAGAACTTCCTTTTTGTTCTTACGGAAGACTCTTTTTGAAAGGAAATCGAGGCATTCAAGGAAACATTCCAAGCTTCTGCTCTCGTCTTGCAATCAAAGATCAGGTGCAGACTTCAATATGCTTTTTTCTTTATTAAAGGAGCTACTGGTGACGACAATAGTGGTGGTGAAAACAGTACCAATGGTAATGTTTGCGGGAAATATAAATCACATGGATAATTTTGGGATTAATATGAAAAATTGATGAAGAGTATGAATTATTGACAATTTTAAAAATTATTTTGACCTAATTTGAAACAAGTCACTTGGAGGTGACTTTTATACAATTTTTCCTTAAAAAGATTTAAATTTAAATTTAGGAATTTTTTCATAAATGCACTACTTTACTAAAATAATTCAAAAAATCATTTTTGTTTCATTTATTATAAAATACTGTTTAATGGAAGTTCATACATTATAGATTCTATAATATATGAACTTCCATCAAATTTGGTAATTAATTATTTAATTACTATATAAAACAAATACAAACAAAACTCATGTTTTTTTCAATTACAACATTTGTAACAATCTGTATTATAAATTGAGATATAAAACATTAGTGACACAGAATACCAATTCATGTAACATGTACTGTGTAAAATAATATAATATAATCTGTAACATATTCATTAATATAATCTGTAACTATGGTCAACCAGAAATAGTGTATGTAGATGATATTGTTTGGAGGTTACAACATGAAGCACATTTGAACAGAATTGTGTTATACAAATTTTTAAAAAATATTGGCATTGAAGACATTGACGCACAATATATGCATACTTCGATACAATGATTTTCATTGATTGAAATCAAGGGGAGTAGCTGTTTTTTCCTTCGTTTAAGTTTTGTCCCATTGAGTTTTCCTAATAAGGTTTTAATGAAGCGGCACTTGATTACTCCAAATTTTTTATAATTTTTTTTATTCGTTTGGCATTTTGTCCCATTTGGGTTTAACCAAACAATATTTTTAACGAGTCAGTTATTGTACTAATGGTCATGAAAATGGGGAGTGTTGTAAAATATAAAAAACAATATTGATAACCATTTTTAAAGATTTCTTATCTAGTCTATACAATTTCTCTCAATTCTCTCCTCTTATTCTCTCTAGTTTATAACATATAACAACTTTTTAAAAGATTTTTAAGCAAAATCAAACAAGACCTAACTAAAAAGAGTTATGGTAAACACCCATAGTCCTCAGCTTTGTAACTATATCGTCCATATTTAATTTTATTCGTAGATATAGTCACTATCATTTCATTAATTCGCACAAATTGTCCCTAATTAATTTTTTGACGATTTTCTCTTAGCTTAAATAAATTAAAATATCAAAAAATAGAAAATTAATGAAAAAATTGTAATTGGAGTACTTAACTTTTTCAAAAATACAAAATGATCTCTTTATATTTTATTATTTAAAATAATTAAAAAATACTTTATATTCTTCTCCACTGACCCACCCACTAACTGAATCGGAGAGAATTTCTTCCCCTGATTTCAGACCCAAACTTTGCCAGAGTTTGAGTCCGAAACTGGAAAGAGAAATCCATCCCAGTTTCACACAATACTAGGGATAATATCTTCCCTGTTTCAGAAACCACTCCCTGTCGAGAGAGTGGGTATACCTAATTATTTGGTTTGTTGCTTTGGATGATTATATTGCCAATTTGTGCCAAAAGATGTTACAGTGTATAAAAGAGACCCAGATGAATGAGTAGATTCCATAGAGAGAACTGGAGAAAATCACGCAATCTCGAAATTGAAATTCTGGGTCTTGAGAGAGTTCTTGTAGTTAGGTTGTAGCGTTCTTCTCTTAGATGTTGACATATTATACTTGCAGAACCCTTTTAATCATCTTTACAGGGACTCAGATATGGAATCCATGACTGACGGTCACAATAATATAACAGCTTATGGCTTCAATAATGTTTTCGATGAACCTCAAATGGGTTGGGCAAGACACACTCATACAATGAGGATATGGTTTTATAGTTTCGGGTTCTCTTACATATGGCCAACAATCCCTTCCATAAAGCTTTTAGATCGTATTCGTGTAGCTGGTTGTTTCTCTAGGAGAATGCTCGGGACTAGAGGTGTCAAGACAGATGGGCCGACCAAACCCGCATCGGTTCATAACTACGAGCCTTCCCGTGAACCGGGCGGGTTGTTCACGGGCCAGATAAAGCTGAACCGCCGGCCCAGATGATTCAGCGTCAAATGGTTTAGCAGTTAATCGCTGGCTCGTTTAATATTTAAAAAAAAAAAAAAAATACACGATTGTGACTGACATGAATGACAGCCTTTGCTTCATTCAAATATAAAAGCAACATGTAAAATTCACAAAGTTAAAAATAGTTCAATGTTATAAATAATTCAATGTAAAATAAGATATAAATTTCATGTAAATATTTTTTGTTATAAATAATAAATGTAAATTTATCATTGTTATTTATTTTTTATTTAGTAATTTAACACATTTTTTGTTATAAATGTAAATATATTTTTTGAAGTAAAATAAGTTAGTAATTTAAAAAAAAAAAATTAATTTTTTATTCATACGGACTGAACTGAGGCCCACATGGGCTCGACCCGAATGGGTTGACGGGTGAGCCAAGTTCGTGTTTAATTTTTGTGGGTTGGGTTGACCCGCCCCACAACTCTCCGCGGCATGGATTTTTTCTATTGTGGGTCGTCACCAGACTTCATCGGAGGCGGGTCGAGTAGACCCACCTGACCCGAGCTGACACATCTACTTGGGATCATTTAGTCTTCAACGAGAAGCTTTTCTTTCTATCACATCCTGATTATGATGGGGGGTTTCTTCTTGTAAAATTGGGTGGGGTGGGGTGGGGTGGGGAGGAAGATGAAGTTTTTTTTTTTTTTTTTTAATTGTTTAAAATAATATAATGTAAATATGTCATTTTGTACTTTTGAAAATGTTAAGTACTTGAACTGTAATTTTTCATTAAGTTTTTTATGTTTTGTTATTTTAATTTATTTAAACTAAGGGTAAAATTATAAAAAAAAAATTAGTTGGATACTATTTGTGCAAATTAATAGAATTATAGGAATAATATTTGCGAATAAAATTAAATATAGACCTTGTTTGATACAGATTAAAAATCTATTTTAGTTTTTTTCAGCTGTCATTTTTGATATTTCAACCTATTTTTAACACGAAAAGTTAATCATTTCAACTTAAATAAACTAATATTGATTAAATAAATCAAAAATTGATTTATAAACTAATTTATAATCTCTGTCAAACAGACCTATAGATGATATTGGAAAGGAAAGAATGAGTATATAATTTATTCAAAGATTTATACAGATAGTTTTAGAGTTTTATTAATAATTTAAATTTATTCCGATCCCACCATTCAGGCAATCCAAATAGATTAGACGCGACAGATGAAAGTAGAAGGTGTCCCACAAAACGCGACTTTCGGTCCTGAATTGAATGCAATCTTGACAGTTGCCAACCAAACATCGGATATGGCATCTTCCTATTCCATTCAATCACACGGATGGGCCCATAAGTAGACACTATAGAGCCCAATATAGGTCAAGTGACATTGATAATTGGGATAGTTTCATTATTAACCACAAAATATAAAATAATTTAAAAAATAATATTTAATTTTTTCTATCTACTATCTATATTAAAAATGTAGATATTAGTTTATTATTTAAAATGGTCAATCAAAATTATTTTCTATCTATTTGGTTTAAAAAATTTGTAAAATAATTATAAAAATTTAAAGATGAATTTATCCTAATTAAATATGATATTTGTTTACGTTTCTAAAATAATAGTATATAAATTGTAATTTTAAAAATTAGGTTTAGGTGAATAAATTTAGTATTTTAATATATTAGTTTTATTTTTATAAAAACTTAATAGAATGTGAAATACATATGCAATTCTTGAAAATATGGCATGTGAAGTGTAATTTACACTCTTTATACGAAGAATGTATTAAAAGTGTGGATATTGGTTTACTATTGAAAATGGTCAACCAAAGTTGTTTCCTACCTGTTTGGTTTAAAAAGTTTACAAAATAATTATAAGAATCCAAAGATAAATTCATCCTAATTAAATATAATATTTGTTTACGTTTCTGAAATATAGTATGTAAATTAGAATTTTAAAAATTAGGTTTATGTCAATAAATTCAGTATTGTTATGAAACTAGAAAAGTAGAGAGAAAAAAGGAGGAGAATAAAGAGAGTCAAAACTCAAGTCTGTTAATTTATTATAACAATGACCCTTATTTATAGGGTTCCAAAGGGAGTTACAACTTGATTAGAATATACTCTTCTGGAGTAAGTAGATAACTATATAGACATCTAGATACAACTAAATAGTCATTCATCATTATCTATAATTTTACAACACTCCCCCTTGAATGACTTATTACACAATAACTGATTCGTTATTTGGCAAAAACCTAATGGGACAAAAATACCAATAGAAATAAAAAAATTATCAAAAATTGGAGTACTCAAATGCTGCCTCATTAAAACTTTGTCAGGAAAACCCAGTGGGACAAAACCTGAGCGAAGGAAAAAGAGTACAGCTACTCCAACTGATTTCAACCAATAGAAAAAACTTGTATCGAGCTATCTATATCTTGTGCGCCAATATCTTCAATGCCACCATCTTTTCAAAACTTGTATAAAACAATTCTGGTGAAATGTGCTCCATGTTATAACCTCCAGCAATATCATCTTCATACACTATCTCTGGTTGACTGTAGTCAGCATGATGATTTGATACAATTACATTAAAAACAGATTTTGTTGTTGTTCCCTTCAGGGGTCTTATATACATTTTATAATACACGGGAGTATAACCATAGGGTTATGATGAAAGTAAATATTTTGTAGGTTATAGACATCCATAACTATAAGAATTATAACACTTCTAATTGGATATCATTTACACAAAGAATATGCCTCATTAAAACCTTACTAGGAAAAAATCCAGTGAGAAAAAATCATAGTAAAGGAAAAAGAGTACATAATTCTTTTAATACGCCATGCAAATTGCCTCATTAAAAACCTTGCCAAGAAAATCCAATGGGACAAAACCTCAGTCAAGGAAAAGAGTACAATGCGTATTTACTCCCCCTCATTACAATATTAGTTCAGATCTGTACTTTGATCGATTGAGTTCTCGAAAAGTTGAACTGTATGCTTCAAACATATTAAATCCTCCAGGGATTTATACACATTGTTTTATTAGTCATGCCAGATGAGTTGGTTATAACAATATTCATTATATGCATATATGTCATGCATTGACAGACTAACAAGATATCAACTTATGATTGCTTTACATAAGTCTTTGCGAAATTTAAAAGTCGTGCATTACATGTTACGACTTCATTTTTCTATTTCCTTTTCGCATAAATATACACATTTAGGTGTTCCGACTATAAGTCTAGAAACTTCAGGTTTCTCTAGTCAGTTCAATTTACTTGGATTGCATCCTTTTATTTAGCCAATTTATTCTTTGACAGATTTCTTTTAATATCCTAGCTACCTTTCATAATATGAAGCGCTTCATTATGTATAACAATGTTGTCAACAACATTTATTTTTGAATCCATTTCTTTATTATAACGACATAACTTAACGAGATTTTTTCGTTTTATTATTTCAGCTAGCTGAACCTCTTATGGGGTTTTATAATTAGTTATGTCTATATACTCTCCAAGAGTATACACCTCCTCAATAGGACCATTTTTATAATTGGCTCCATTTTTTATTTGAGAATTTTTTGGAATCAAATGTCGCCACGCTTCAGGCGTGTCATTAATTTGCCAGATATAATGTTAATGGATTGTCCTTCAAGGACGTTAATATAAATTGGAGCATTTAGAGCTGGTATATGAGATTTGATTTAATCTATTTGGTCAGTAAATGCATCTGTCAATTGTATAACTTACAAATGAGTTATTTGTCGAACTTCTGGTTCATATTGTCTTGTGCAAGGATTTAGAAAATATAATATACTGCATTTTCATGTATTCTTTCCATCTACTTAATTTCTCTCCCCTAATATTGAGAAAACTGTCTTATCAAATGACATTCGAAAACCCGTATTATAAAATATCACCCATTAGGACTTAAAGATATTTTATAATGTTCTATACTAAACATGTATTCTCAACATTTTTCAAAGTCCATCTCAGTACACTATAGTGGACCGATTGTACATATATTGCACTATCAAAAATCATTAGATGGATAATATTAGGCTCTAACCATAAGCCAACTATAGTGGAGAGAACTTCGATGTTGGCATGATGCGTATAAGTGTTTTTGCATATAAAATAGCATTCGCTAGACAAAAATGGGAAGCGTTTTGTTCTCAATAGTAATTGTTTAGATTTAATTGGAGGTGTTGAAAAATAATATTGCTAAACCATTTAAAATCATCTCAACTGATATTTATTAAAAGTTTGAGATTTAGACTCACTAGTATTGACAAGACACATCACTGTCTTGGTTGTATAATCTGAAAATTATGCTCATAATTTAATATTTTGAGCGAGTAATCTCTCAAACTTCAAGTTGCGAATAATAACACCATACAATCATCTAATAAATGTATCTATCAGATACAAATAATATATAGATGGTCAACATGGAGGGTGATGGGGCCCCATAAATCACCTTAAATAATTTTTAGAGACGTAGGAAATTCAGTCCCGATTTTACCTAGTGAAGGTCTACTAGTTTATATACAATGAGAACAAGCATCACGTGAAATTCATTATATTGAAAAATCTTCTGGTTTTCAATAGATATTCTCATTAATAATAATTCACATCATATTAATTCGCGATGGTCTAACCGGTAATGCCAATCAATAAAATTTTTGAGACACTAAACATCTGATTCAATATAGTATTTCTTTAAGAGTATCAACACTCTAATATTACACAACATCAATATTCTAAAATTGTAAAGTTGTATTTCTTCAAGAGCAACAACACGATATTTTTTCTAGAATATTGATATGTACAAATTTATGCTTCTTCAAAAGCAGTCATATAATATTCGTTTAACTAAGTTGTACTTCTTTAGGAGCAACAACACAATTATTATTTTAATGAAAAATATTTGCTCTCCAGGAACAATATTATAATATTTTTATAGAATATTATATCTTATAAAATTAAACTATTCATGAGCAATTAATATTCTACTGGAATATTAATATTATATAAAATTTTGCTTATTTTGAAGCAACAATCAAATATTCTTCTAGAATATTTATAACTTAGGTTGTGACATACAATATAATATTCTTTTGAAATATTGATTGAGTTATAAAATTGTATTTCTTCAGGAAAAGTACAATTAAAACAAATAAACAAATCTTATTGGTTTTCCACAATAATTTCATGCTAATTTTTATTCATAACTACATATGAAAAATAGATAAAAAAATAACATAGTAGTTAATTGAACACTAAAAAATATTGCTACTTCAGAAGTAATAGTTCAATATTCTTCTAGAATATTTAAATTGTAATGTCATGCTCTTCTGGAGCAATTAATATTTTGTCAGAATATTATAAAGTTGTGCTTATTCAAGAGCTACAACAAATCATTATTTTGATATAAATATTAATATTATAATATTCTTATAGAATATTAGATCTTATAAAATTATGCTCTTCGGGAGCAATTAATATTCTGCTGGAATATTAATATAATCTAAAATTGTGCTACTTCTAGAGCAACAAAATATTCTAATATAATATTTATATGCTAGGTCGTGAAATATAACACAACTTTCTTCTGGAATATTAAATTAATGATGTCATACTATTTAGGGACAAATAACATTCTTCTAGAATATTAATATAATATTGTGCTCTTCGAGAACCTTAACATATTTATCAAATTTAAACTTGTATAAAGTTAAATCTTCAGGACTAACATAATATTCTTCTAGAATATTGATTTATATAAAATTTTGATTTATTCATGATTAACCAAAAAAATATTCTTCTTGAATATTTATTTAATTGTGTTATGTTTCTTCAAGAACATCAACACATTTTTACTTATTTAAAAGTATTTAATTTGTTAAAACAAAAGATTTAACCAATAAAAAAATTCATAAATCATGTAAATCCAATCTTACAAAATATAATTAAAAGATTTGTAAGAATATACTTACTTGGAATAGGAAAATAGTCATTTGTTGAAAGTAGTATCAATACAAAAATTGCTATTATTCACGTAGAAATTTCTTACGAATGAACCATCTGATCTTAATTGTAGCCGTTGGATTTCATGAACAATAAGTTTTGAAGTTACTGTCCAAATTTTACAATGATCGGACCACGGAATGTTGAGATATCAATATTTGATTACATTTGTGCAGGCTGTCCAGATTCTGCGAATTTTTCTAAATTATTGCTCTCACATTTTCTCTCTATTTTATTTTGGAACTTTATCGTGCTGATAACGTGTTATGAAACTAGAAAAGTAGAGAGAAAAAAGGAGGAGAATAAAGAGAGTCAAAACTCAAGTCTGTTAATTTATTATAACAATGACCCTTATTTATAGGGTTCCAAATGGAGTTACAACTTGATTAGAATACACTCTTCTGGAGTAAGTAGATAACTATATAGACATCTAGATACAACTAAATAGTCATTCATCATTATCTATAATTTTACAACAAGTATTTTAATAATTTTAATCAATTTTATTGAGACTTAATGAAACGAGAAATACATATGTAATTCTTGAAAATGTGGCACCTGAAATGTAATTTACACTCTTTATACGAATAACTATGGGGTGTTTCGTAAATTTGCACGTATAATATTCTCTAAAGTAACGTCAATGAATATAATTTAAAATACATTTAGAAATTCAAACCAACCCATGTAAAATAAAATTTTAGAGGAACTTCATATGCATCGTTACGCTAAGTACAAGCTGTAGGAATTGATCAAAAAGTGTTTCAACTACGAATGCAAATTGTAAGATAATTGTGACTTGTTTTGCATAAACCAAAAAAAAGTATATTCTGAGTAATGCAATAAGGTATAACACATTATAAGGAGTATTAGTAGACCAAGATTACTATAGTAATATAATCAAAATATTTGGTTTTATTTAATTTTTTCACATAGTGAAACTTGGGTTTTTTAAACTCATATCTACGTATCTGTTTACTTTTTCTTTGAATTTGAATTCATTCTGATTACATAGGCTTACACCAGTTAATTGCTGCACTGTGTTGCAACTGTTGGACACAAATAGGCAAAAGGTATATTTAGCACAATTTTGACTATTTTTATATCAATTTTGAATAAATAGTTATAATTATTTCAAGTTTTCAAGGCATTGTCTAATCAAATAGTTCTGATGAATGATGTCTGACATTAGAATTAGAAATGATGTCATTAATTTTGATTCATTTTTCATAAAATCCAATTTCAAGGAAAATAAAACGTAAGAGGTTTTTGAATCTTGTAGTAAAACGACAATAAGATGAAGGAATATAATTGGCAAATTCAAAGTTGTTGTGAAATGCTTTGAACAACTTTTTGATTAAATTTGATGATATTTGAGTTCTGCTTTTGGTTTTTAGTTGTTTTGGAGTTTGAATTTCAGAAAAATTGTAATTTTATTATTTATTAGATTATTAAATTTACAATTTTTTTTTTAACTATTTCAGAAATTTAACTTTTTATTGTTTTTTACTTTTATAGTTTTATTTGTTTTGAATTTTTGTCGTATTTTTTTTATTGGCAATTATTTTTTCTTATTCAAATTGAAAGACATATGAATTGTTACTTTATTTTTTGTTTGGGAGTTTGAATTTTGAAATAATTGTACTTTTATAGTCTATTAAACTATTAAATTTGCAATTTGATTATTTTGAAAAAAATTTCAAATTTTGTTTTATTAGTTTTTTTCTGTAAAGTTTGATATTTGTATTCGTTGAAGACACTTTATATTTTTATTCAATAATTTCAAATTTATAGATTTTAGTTTTATTTTGTTGTAATTTGATAATACTGTCCTTTGAGGTATTGTTTAACTTGGAATTTTCTTCTAATTGCTTGTTGTTGAAAATGTGCTTTCATTTGAGGCATTATTTAATTTAGAATTTGGTTTGTTTAGTTGTAATTGAATAATATTATCATTTCTTGAATTGCATGAACTTTGAATGAAATTTTTTTGTTTATATATAAGATTTTGAAATGCAACATTTTAGTAATGTCTCAACTTATTGTCATTTTTCTTTTGAATATTAATAAAATTATTATTTTTGAAAATGATTTGTTTGCACATTAGCAATGCAAACTCTAATTGGTGTTTTAGAAATTTGTATTTAAAATACTACTTTTTACACACAGCTGGTTAAAAAAAATTTAATTGTATTTAATATGTTTATTAACTTGTTTACTTGTTTACATTTTTTCAGACTATTTTTGCCACAATCTCTGACTTGCAAAATACATACATCTTCACTAACATACTTAATTAACAATTACAAATTGATTTTTTTTATTTTTAAAAATTATATTATTTTAAGAGTTTTAATTCGAATATGAAACGACTTGATCAATTAACTTATTGACTATCTCCAGAGCTTCATTCAAAGCAAGAAAGAAGATTTTTGGTATACTTACCGAATAAGCCTAATTTGTCATTCTTGAAAACTCAAATCTTTGATGATGTAAGCTCAATTCAACTCTCTATTTATCTTTTATTTAAGATAATTCAAAAAAAAAATTAAAATTATTGTGCACATGTTGTTGTAGATACTTATTTTCGGAGTCTTATTTTAGAACAATTGTGAAATTTCTTAATACAAAGGTATTCAGCTTTCTTTATGTGATTAAAATATTATAAATGAATGAACTCAGGCTTCGAGGAGGAATGCAAATTCAGAGAAAATTTTACTTAAGAATAGTGGCTTTTATGAAGTAAATTTAATTCAATATTATCATATGTTTGAGTCATCTATTGTAATGAAATTTAATGAACCAAGTTTTAAGTTAAAAATATGCTATTTAGGTTTCAATCGCCTAATTTGTTAATATTTAATTTTTTTCCACTTAGATTACCAATATCAAACCAATTCGTAAAAAAGAAGATATAATAAACATTATTACGTTCTTAATTCCTAATTATTAATACATCACGTGCATCGCACGTGCTTACACTAGTTTTATTCTAAAAATATTGTTTTTATTTTTGTTACACTTGTTGTTACATTTGTTATATTTTTTATAAAAAAAACGTCTGTTATATTTGTTACATTTTTTATTTTTGGAGTTTTAAATATTAAAAAGTAATTGTGAAATTTTAATAGAAAATCAAGTATGTAGTAAAATTATGACTTAATAATTCATGTAGTAAAATTATCACTTAATAATTCCACCACATGCTTATTAAGCAGTTTAACTTTGAATGCCGCTAGATAAAATTTTTGATAAAAATTTTAGTAAATTTTGATAAAAATTGATATAATGTGTGATTGAAAAATTGATAAAAATTATAGTCACATAATATGTGATTAAAGTTAAAATTATCAACTTTTGTTAAAAACTAGTTTTTAACTTCTCCAAACATGCACTGAATGTTTTGACGTCAACCCTTTAACACATGCCCAATCTTTTTAATAGAGCATTCGTATTGGATGCGTTAATTTTAGTCAATCACATAGATAATAAAATAAATATTAATTGATACATCTACATGTTAAGTTTAATTAGTGTTTGAATATCACATTGGATGTGTTAAATTTAGCTAATCAATTTCTATTTAACATTCATAGTGTATATATGAGATTGGAACAAGAAAAAAAAAATTAAATGTCATGTCAGCTAGTTAAAGTGCTAGCTAAATTTAACAAACTAGTTAACAAATGATCATAATAAATGTACTTAACTAACATACTAACACATTTAATAGAGAAGAAAATTTGACATTTACCTAACATATGACATTGAGGGTATGTTTGGGAGTTTCGAATTACTGTTTAAGAGATTTTTTTAAATTACCGATTTTGGGCATTTATGAGTGGGGCGATTTTGGGTGGTTTTTAGGAGCAGTTTTTTAAATGAACAAATCTATACTTGGGAGTTTATTAACTAGCGGTTCTAAAAGTTTTTTAAGAGAATCAAATTGCATATATGTCCATATATATAAAAAAATTAAATTAAATTTTAAAATTTTTATATATTCACTTATTATTGAAATGTAAAATTAAATTTATGTTTTTGCATGTGTTTTTATCTTTTGTATATGTTCTTTTATTTTTATAAATATTAAGTTTAAGGTGGTTTTGAAAATAATTGTTTGAAACGGAGTAAAATTTGAAGAAATTTTGAAGAACGGCAAGAAACCACCGATTTGAGAGGTCGGGAGATACGCTTCAAATTACACTACACCGAATTTGATTTTAAACCATCCAAAATCGGTGCTCAAAAAAATTAACAAGCACCGATTTTTTTAACTTTTCATAAACGGTACTACTCAAAACCAATGAAAAAAAATTTCTCAAGCAGGCCCTAATAATTGAATTAACACATCCAATACGGATGTTCTTATGTACGAATTAAACAAGGACGCGCGTTTTGATAGAAGTTTTATCAGATTTTGATAAAATTTGATTAAATATGTGATTGAAAAGTTGGTAAAAGTTGTGGATTCTATGTGTTGTGTGATTAAAATTAATTGTTGCCTTTAACTTCAACTTTTAAACTTTTAATAACTTTTTAAGTTATTCCAAACAAGTGCTTAATAAGATAAATTAAAGATACTATAAAAAAGGTTATAATATTGTTTATTTTGCAGTCGGTCCAACTTTAAATACATATTTGTTATGCAATATTGATTAACAATATTTTAAAGTTCTTTCAAACATGAGATGAGTCAATATCATAAATATTAATTTTGTTTCATAAATTCTCTCTCACTCTTCGTATTTGACTTACTTCAAATTTATTAAACACAAAATTAATGGATTAATTCCATTAATGATTGGATTTAGGTTATTGAGGCTTCCTCCCATCCACCCACCAACGTTTCACCTAATTAGTAACAAGTGTGGGACCTTCAAATTTATTGTGGACATTATCAACATGTAAAACATTAGGTGCCCATAAAATATTGTTCATGTACTTTTGTACCTATTCAAGATGGCATTTAGGAATTTATGGATTTAATAATTATTTTTCTTAAAAGTAGAATAAATGACACATCACTTACTAGATGCTTTAGAAATTTCACACAATTCCAAAAAATTGATATTCGATATCTCTAACTATTTAGATGAGCGAAAACTAAAGTCTAAGATAATTTTTTGTCGTATTTTAATTGCCGACTTTTAATTTTTTGAATTCTATATTTTCGCGTGCAAACTACGTAGTTAGTTAACAGGATTTTTGAATGAATTTCATTAGGGACACCACTGAGAAATTGATCGAGAATTCAAGTCCTCACTTGCTCATTACTTAAAAGTTGGGGGCTTAAATGGGACAAAAAATTAATTGGAATTCCAAGTTCTCACTTAAGTCAGAAATTGACTAGCTAGAGACTAATTTTCGTAATTTTATACCTTAAAAGTCACAAATTTGCACTGATATTCAACAATATAATATCATAAAAACATGGGGATTTTGGCACCAATGGTCCCTAACCTTTGTCCTTAGTATGGAATTGGTCTATAGCATTTATTTTTTAACAAATAAATCTCTAACCTATATGTTTTGGTACGAAATTGATCATTATGAAATGAAAAGGACAAATATACCTTTAATTTTAATTAGAAGAAATTGTATGTAATTCTTAATCATTACAAAATGTGCAAATAGGTCCAATACTTTTATTTTTTTATAAAAATTAAAGAAAACTAATGAGTTTATTTTTGAATCAACACTTATTTTTATTATTAAGTAATTATATTATTTAAAATTTTATTTTATTGTTAAATAAAAAAAATAACTTTATCACAAACTTGATATTTAAATTTTTTTATTTAATTGAATTATATGTTTATTAACTACAAATATTAAAAATCCAACTATATTCTTCATATTTTAATTTATCGTTTTATTTTCGTTCAAAAATAAAACACGTAATGTGTAAATTAATTTTTATTAGTATTTTTATATTAAATAAAAATGTAATAAGATTAGTTCAATGTCATAAAATTATACACATCATTTTTTTTTATTTATTTAACTTTTTAAGTAAAGAATGAAAAAAAATTATAAGTAAAGAGGGAGAAAAATAATTTTTCACAATAATTTTTTCTTCTTTAAATAATATAATTATTTAATAATAAAAATAATAATTTTATTTGACATGTTTATTACTAAAGTGTTAATTCAAAAAAAAAAAAAACTCATTAATTTTCTTTAATTTATTTATAAAAAATAAAAGTATTAGACATATTTGTACATTTTGTAATGATTATGAATCTACATACAATTTCTTCTAATTAAAACTAATGGCATATTTGTCATAAAGACCAATTTTGCACCAAAACACATTGGTTAGAGTCTTGTTTGTCAAAAAATAAATGTTAGAGATCAATTCCACACTAAAGACAAATGTGAGGAACTATTTGAGCAAAAATCCCTCAAAACATGTGATATTCACGAAATTATTTAGCCTTTCCCACTTGATCGTATGAATATATGATTGACCTTATGTTTAATTTTTCTTTTTAACTTTTTCTTTTAATTTTAACTTTAGCACTTTCTACGAAATATCATATAGATTCTTTGCAAGTGTCATATTCTCCATTTTTTTTTTTTTTTTCGTTGATCTTGACTTTAGACTCAAATTTGGTGGGACATTAAATTCCTTTCGTTCTTACAGTATTTTCAATTAACGGCCGGTATGAATCGGTGGAAAACCAGTCACAACAGTAAATCTTCTACTTCAAGTTCAACACCCATACAAGGTAGAAATTATTCATTTATAACAGCCATTTATTCGAAGAAAACAACCGAAGAATTGTATTATGTGCATTCAATTATTCAAAATGTGAAGATTCTGAGAAAATTTCCAAAAGGGTTTTTGAGGTAAAAAATAGGGAGAGAGGGGGGGGGGGGGGGGTCGCCTTTCTTGAATCTTGACCTCTTTAGCTTTCTCTTTCTCTATTTTAGAATAAAAGTGGAATCTTTAATTATCATTCTCGCTCTTGCGTTTGTTCTTGTTCTAACTAACAGTTCAATCATATGCATCAAGCATATCCAATTAAAAGTTGAATAATAGTGCTTCTGATTCTTCACCAGCAAAATTTACATTTTGTTAAGAAGAAGAAATGGGTGTGGTTCCAGAAGAAGCCATTAATCAGTTTGAAGCATTAATGGATGAAGGTCTGCTCTTCTTGATCTTTATTTTGCAAACCCTTTTCTTGACTTTTCTCTCTTTCTATTTATGATGATTTTTCTTTGGGAAATTTATGCAGTGGAAGAGCCACTCAAGAGAACTTTTCAGGTTTGCGTTGTTGTCTCTTCTCTTCCATTATTTGTTTATTGAATTTAAGCATTTTCTCTACCTGATCTTCTAGGAACAGTGATCAGAATATTCAAAAACTTCTTTTTAATTTTGTGACTTCAGTTATATGCATACTGTGTGTGTTCATGCTCCCAATCGATTATTGTTTGTATAGTATTATTTCGGGTTGTTATGGAATTATTTCCAAATACGTGATTTGTTTATACAAATAAAGAGAAATTATGAACACGAGTGTTTTGAGTATTATCCTACTTGCTCATTTATGATCCAAGAATAATTCCATTGCCGGATCTTGTTGCAACGGTTACTTGTACTGCTCCTATATATATGTATGTATCATTTTCTTTAAATGTGCTTTCGGATTAACTTCCCTGTCTACTCTACCACCTGGAGTTATATTTTTTTTCCCCTTCTCTCAATACATTGGATCTATTTTCATCATCTTACAATTGAAATCCTGTTTGGTTATTTGTATGACATCCTTATCGGTTCTTTTAAATATTCAGAATGTTCATCAAGGATATCCCAGAGAACCTTTAATTCGTTTTCTGAAGGCGAGAGAGGGAAATGTAATGAAGGCCCACAAGATGGTTAGATAAAGATCTTTCTGGTTTCTATTAGCCTTCATTATGTGAAATTATGTTATTCACTAAATTCCATTTCACGGATATGTTGATGGTGTTGATATTTCAGTTGGTTGATTGTTTGAATTGGAGGGTGCAAAACGACATTGATAATATTTTAGCGGTGAGTGATAATGTGCTCTGGTGTTTTGTTATTTTACAATTTATGAAAAAGTGATGCGAACAATTTGATGAGCATGAATTCAGGCAAGCCGAGAAATTATCTTCCATTTTTGTATTTGTGTGTGTTGGGGGGTTGGTCTCCGGAAGTCATTAACAAATATTTCCTTTCTGATTCTACCATTATTTCTTGTTGCAGAAACCCATTGTTCCCACCGATCTTTACCGAGCAATACGTGATTCACAGCCTATAGGTTTATCGGGTTACTCAAAAGAGGTTCTCTTTATTGAACTTGTTCTGCAATTTATATTTATATTTGCATATCCTCATACCGCATTTGAAGCAACTGGAACAAGTTCAATTATACTTCATCAACTAGTTGGAGATAGTTTACTTTCTTTTGATATGAAAAATGTTCTAATAAGTGGCGCCTTTTTTTCAACAGGGTTTCCCCATCTTTGCTATTGGAGTAGGTTTAAACACATTTGACAAAGCATCTGTAAGGGTTTTTGATAATTGTTTTATTCTCTTTCAGTTTAACACATCCACTCCAGATTTTCTTTTTCGTATTTATATATTTTTCCCGTGTACACATGATGTGGCATCATAAGAAATTTGAACTCTGGAAATGTTTAAAAAATATACCAAGCTTGTATGGCTGTAGAAGAAATCCCCTGAAGGTCAGTTTTGCTGCCAGGACCTTCGTATTCATAGACCTTTTTTCTGAAGGATTATTCATTAAAAGTTGGAAACGTGTCCAAATTTATTTTTCATTTATAATTAATGCTTTAATATGTCTGCAATAGATATAACTGCTTCTTAGAAGTTTTAGTAATTCTTACTCTCCTAATGAATATACTCATGCAATTTCATAAGGGAAGAACATTTGTTGCTATCTAACTCAAACCAATTTATAACAAGAGGGGCCAACAGGTTCCATGTGACTGTTTTGAGAGGCAGTGCTACGGGATGTGCTTTGAGATTCTCAAGTGCCACATGAATTGAGCACTGAAATATAAACAGGACATTATCTTGTATCGCTATATTTGATGGTGGTAATGAAATAGAACTCAACTTGAATAACAGACAAGACGTGATATCAACACATTTACACTGGAGAATGAAATTCTAGTATTCAGTATCTATAGATAAACTATCAAGAAGACTTGCTGAAAAATAAATTATTAAAAGTTTTTATTTTGTTGGAAAAGGCTTGATATTAAGTGATCAGTTAGTTCAAAATTTGTGTGTTGGATGGTAATACAGATATATTTTATTGCCCATAATAATTTCTTTCCCACATAACATTGACCTTTGCACATGCAAATTATGTTTACATTGCGTAATATCAATTCAACATATTTCTTGTCTTCAATTCTCTCTCTCTATTTTCAGGTTCATTATTATGTACAATCGCACATTCAGCTCAATGAATATCGGGATCGTGTAATTTTGGTGAGCTCATACTTGCAATTTTTTTTAACTTTTTCCTCTTATTCCCATTTTCCATACTCAAATTTTTTTTCGTTGTAGCCTGCTGCAACCAAAAAGTACGGGAAGCACATCAGCAAATGTATAAAGATTCTAGATATGACTGGGCTGAAGCTTTCAGCATTAAGCCAAATAAAGGTACATTGGTAGCAAATTGTTCTATCACTTCCTGCCTAGGATTTCTCCCTTCCCTTGTGATAGAATTCTGTTTCTAAGCTTTGATGCTAATTTTCCTTTATGTTGCAGCTCTTGACTATTATTTCTTCCATCGATGATCTCAACTACCCGGAGAAAACAGTTACTTATTATATTGTCAATGCCCCATATATCTTTTCCGCTTGTTGGAAGGTTTGTCTCTTGTTATTGTCTTTATCTGTGTTCAAATATTTGATTTTCACAATGTAGTATAAAGTTTATGGCTTATAGATATCTTTTCAATTTCAGTTATAGGTAAATGTATTTTTAATTTTTATTTTATGAAACTTAAATACCCTTGTTCGTTTGTAAACTTTACATCTGTATCAGGTTGTCAAGCCCCTTCTGCAGGAGAGGACAAAAAGGAAAATTAATGTATTATCTGGTTGTGGACAGGATGATCTATTGAAGGTAGTGCTTTCTTATAATCTGCAGACATAGTTGATGTCCAGAATTGGGACCATTATGGATAGCATTGAACACCATTAAAAAAGAAAAAGAAACTAAAGTTTTGTTCATTACTACGTACCAAACATACACTTAGGACGACTCCATATTAACGAACTGGCTCATGTTATAATCTCACCAGGAAAACCTTCTGCCACTTGCTGCTACTCCACACTTTTGCATGTTTACAACTATGAGGTCTTTAACCGTCTTTTGGCAAGATTTTTATCATTGTTTGCATGTTTGGTGCAGATAATGGATTATTCATCCCTTCCCCATTTCTGCCGTAAAAGAAGTCATGGCTCTTCAGAACATTCAGATAGCTATGTCGAAAATTGCTATTCCTTGGACCACCCCTTTCACCAACAAGTTTACAATTACATTAAGCAGCAATCCCTGATTCGTGAACCTGTTCATCCGATAAAACAGGGATCTGTGCATGTAACTTTGCCTGAGGATGCTGTCGAAGGAGCAGAGATTGCAAAGACTATAGAATCCGAATTAGAGAAATTTAAGGATCTCGACGGATGTCCCGAATCATTGAAGGACCTGAAAATCGATAATGGTAAGTCCTAGAAGCTCAGTTCATCTTGTTTCGGTCGGTGCTAAATCACACCCAACACAGATCTCTTGTTCTTAACACTAACCATTATAGTAATCTAGTTTAAGTTATTCGATAGTAGCTCATGTAGATCTTTTGTGGGTGAACTGCCACATATGATGTATGTAATTTTACATGTTAGCTATATATATTTTCTGTGATATTTAAATGATAGTAAGATATTTAAATGATAGTAAACATCTCATTCTGTTTATGTCTGGAGTTCATGATGGATACTATTGTTCTATTTTTCTTTCAGGTAAATAATTAATCTATTCCAAACATTTAAAAAAAAAAAACATGATTGTTTACAGAGCTTTTTCTGGATGTCTTCAATTTCAGAACCATCTATCTAGAATATAGAATTTTTATTGGTAAAATTTTTGTATACGAAAAATGTGAGGATCTGGTTTCTGGTTTGCTTCAAATTCCAAGAATGATCACGTTATGTCTCTTGAGAAATTTAAGATTCTCCAACTTCATTCTGTTCTTTTTGGCGCCACTTATGGAGTTCAACCTCCACTACCTTTTTTGCAGCTTCTGCCATTTCTGCTCTCTTTAGAGAATCCTCGATTTCTGACTGTAGATCCTCGTTCTCTTTCAAAGTTTTCTCCACTTTCTTTAGCAATTCTTTTTCACTTGCATTTATAGTTTCCACTTGAGCCATGGTAGTTGCCACTTTAACATCTGCCTCGTGCCCAATTTCTTCAATTTTATTCTTCAGTGATTCAAACTCCTCCGATGACAATTTGATCCTCCGACCAGATCCTGAATCTTTTGAATCAGGTTTTGGTGAGTTATGAATTTGATCATCTGCTAGTCTCTCGGCAGCCTTAGCATCTTCAGCCTCTTTCAATGCAATTTGCAGTTTTTCCTCCGCTTCCTTGGTTGCAATTCGTGCTTCTTCAGCTTCTTGCTTAAGTACTTCAGCTTTTTTCTTCGTTTCTTCTGCTTCCAGCCGAGCATTTTCAGCTTCGGTCAATAGCTGCTCGAGAATCAAATGTGTATCATCAGATTTGGTTTCCCCTGAAATTGCTGCTTCCAGTTCAGTTTTGCTCTTTGCAAGATCGGCTTGCATATTCTCAGCAGCCGATTCTGCTTCAACTGCCTTCTTCTCTGATTCTGAACGCTCCCCCTTCACATTCTCCAGTTCTAGTTTAAGTGATTCCACTGAACTTCGTAATGAATTTTCTTCTGCTACAATTTCTTGCAGTGCCCTTTTAGCATCATCTAGCTCAGAAGCTATAGTTCTTAAAGAAGTCAAATCCGAAGCCCGGACATCACTCAGCTGTTCTTGCAAAACCTTGATTGCCTCTGTTGTTTCTTCGAGCTTCTCCTCAAGATTTTCACCAAGTTCAGGATCATATTCTGCCTTCAAACCCATGATTTTCTTGTCAACTTCTTCCTTGGCCGTTTTATGGCTCAATAGTCGGGCTTCCTTTTCTGCAATAAGCTTCGAATGTTCTTCTTGAGCCTGGAGCGAGGCAAGCTTTACTTGACCAAGTGTTTCACGCAAGGAGGTAACTTCTTTTGAAAGCTGACTTAACCTCTCTTGATTAACTTTAGTGGTATGTTGGGCTTCTTCTTCTTCTTGAAATGCAGCCAATTTTGCTTCCAAGGCTGCATCAAAATCCTGCCTGAGATTTGTAAGTTCTTGTTTTGTAGAAATAAGTTCACCTGCAGAGGCCTTGTACAGTTCTCTTTCACTGTCAACATCCAGCCTCCATGCATCATCACCTAGTTGAGCTCTAATCGATTTCTGCTCCTCAAGTTCTTTAGCTCGTTTTATCGCAGCTTCTGTAGCTTCAAATGTTGCTTGTTTGGATTCACTAAGGTTTTCAAGCTTGTTTGTTAGTTCTTGCAGGGTTCTATTAGCCCTCTTCAAGTCGCGTAATGCTTGAGCCTTTGCAATTTCTGCGTGTCTGAGTTGTTCCCTGTAATACTCGAGTTCTTTAAGGGTCAAGTGATGTTGCGTCTCCTTCTCTAGCACTCTCTGCAGCAGAAAATTTAAGTGATAACAAGTTTTAGACAGTTGCATTAACTAATATAAAATTAATGCATGCTGTTTGTCGACTGCATGTCTCCCGAAGACAGTCTATATTTCACCTAATCCAAGGTGGCATGTGCTGTAAGGTAAGGTAAGGTAGATAACCGTATTACGGGGGAACAATATAAGCTAAATCTTGTTCCTTGTACCATTTTAGGATAACGTAAGAAAATTCTGTGTTAAATATACCTCTTCAGGAGTCTCTGTCTTCTTTAAGACTGGTTTTGCTGTGGGCGAGGTTCCAACTTCGCCAAATAAACTTACAGCAGCCTTGACAGATTGAAATGGTGCTCTGGTGTCGATCTCTCCAACATCTCTTTTAGGAGAACTTATCGACCTAGGAGACCTAGGAGTTCCCATAGATGCTGGAGAACCAACAGAGCCTGGAGAACCCACAGACCTCGGAGAACCCGAGCCATTCTGACCTGTTCTTACACTAAAACCGAACATTGCGCAGTTTCCTCGACAACCTGCAAAAACCAATAAAAAATTCAACTTTAACCTTCCAATTTATGCCGGACGGGTTTTTCAGAGCAGGGTTTCTTATCAAATTTTGAAAGAAAATGGTGATCCTGAAAAGCAAAGGGAAAATGCAAGGGAGATCATGTCTTCTAGCCCTTCTGCAAAACTTTAATGATTAGCGAAACAAAAAGGTTGCCCTATTCGAGAAAAACCAAAATGAACACGGACGTCGATTTCAAATAAAAAGAATTACTATTTTGACAGATGTAAATTTGCCCATCTCTGCAATTCCACAAGTTGTAAGCAAACACAAAGCATGGCCAAATTAGAAGAAAGAAAAGGAATCCAATACATACATTCAAGAAATCAAATTACATTCGTGAAATAAAACAAAATACCTCAAAATGGTTCACTTCACGACCTTTTTTTCTTCCTATTCGATTCAAACAACAAGGCTTAGACTGTTCAATCGCCAGCCATCAAATTCAAATCTATGATTTAGCAGAAAAGTATAGTCATGTTGAATCATTGATCACTTTTCTCCGAAAACCCTGTAATTTGTTGGATGTAAAAATTCCAAAACTCTGTGTTTTTCAGATGATTTGTATTCTTCTTGAAATGGAGAGAGAGAGAATTTGGAAGGTAAAATTCAGATGTTTTGCAACCATACACATGCAAGTAAAATGGATCATTGCTTTTGGACAAAACTTGCCCATGTTTTTCTCCTAACCATTGGACAATATATTTGGGCAAACGCCTATTTTTTCTCCCGAATTTCGCACTCTCCGCTAACCCGTTAGGCAGCTTCTTAATATTATTTTTTAATTTAAATTGGATAATAAACATGAAAATTGTTGCATGAACACGAAAACTCATCATCAGCCTGGGGAAGAACTCAAAACCTTGTACTCTTACAATCTTTTGCAGAACTTCACATAAATAAATAAAAAGCAAAACTTGTCAAAGATAAGAAAACCTGGAATGTCAATAGATGTTTTTCGTTTAATCCCTCCCAATCCAAATAATATGTACGTATTTTGGGAAGGTCGAAGCGAACCCATGTAACAAAGAGCCCATACAAGACAACGTGTCAAACTTCTAATAATCATTCCACAACAGTTGTAATCTTTTTGCCACCTCCATCAACTTTTCTGGAGTTTACTGCAATATTACATGACATGATAACAATACAACCTACACACCTTGGGTTTAAATTCTATCTTAGCAGCTAATCATTTAAACCCCGAGCTTCAACAATCATAATACAACTACTTACGGTGCTAATTTACTGGTTAAAGGGGGCAGATCGAGTGCATGATATGCCTTTCATAAAGATTCTACATTCTTCAGACGAATCCTCGATTCTAAAAGCAAATCCACTTTATTTTGGGGGAGAAACAGGAGGAAGCTTGATCAATTTGATCTTCAACTCTATTTCCCCGGACTCCACATCACAGAGCCTCAACCAAACATTTTGAACTACCTCGTTGTTTTCCCAATTTATAGAACTGTCAGCAGCTAGACAGTTGTCGCTATCCGGGATAACCTTTCGCAGTGTCGTTCCATTAGTTGCAACTCCAAGGATTTGCCTCAATCTGGCAGCAGCAGCTAATGGTTGAAGGTTGATTTGAGCATGTCCCATCTTGTCATCGGCCTTGAAACGGTCTTTATCAAACACTTCCTATAAAATTCCAGTATTGACTTCATTTCATTTACTGTAGTATAAAGGTACATCTCCGACTAATTTAATTTAGAGAAAATACAAATGTCCTGTATATATGTTTAAGCATAATTCAAAAATGTAACCTGAAGGAAACTTGTACACCGTAAAAACGAAAAATTTTCTTCCTTGTTATTTAAACATATATCTTTACATCTTCCTATGTTTCACCTTCTCATTTTGCATTCATTTCTTTTAATTTTCCAATCTTGAATCATTTGTAACACAGGCTTGGCCTCCTCTCTTCTTCTTCTTTTACAAAATAACCATTTTGTGATCCCTTTTTTTTTCTCAAGTACACCACTATATAATCACTCTCACAGGACATGACAGGTAAATGATCCTGTTTCCGTGTTTCTCGTGATGATCTACGCCCTTATGACCTCATAATAGAAATGACGATCTGATAACTATTTTCTTAGTCTACTGTCTCATTTTACAGTATGTTTACTTTGACAAGTAAAATTTGTATGTTCGATATTCTCTTTAATGGAACCATTTCAAGCTACTTCTACTAAAAAAAAATTTCTATTCCTACTAAAATTCAGTTTTTTGAGACAATAGGATGGTATCTTTCAAGGCTCTTGAATACACGTGTACAGGAAGGTCAGGGCTTGGGGAAGTTCAACATCCAAGATGGTGAGATAATGAATTATGAACTTATATTAGAATTAGACTGCAAATTTCTGATTTCTCATAAATTTATGAAATCAGGAGAAAAGTTCTAGCAGGTGAAAATACTAAGAATTGTAGATGACAGTTTAGAACATTCTTCCAGCAAAAACAAGATTTTTTTGAAGCTGGATTGACGATTTAAGTATTAGAAACGTACCAATTTGAGAACCCCAACAGGTTCTGGAAGGGAGAAACTAAATTCTTCATTCCATACAGGATTAAGGCAGCTGTTTATAACCTTAGTCTTTGCTGTCTGGAGACAAAAGAAAAGTTACAAAGACGGTTTACAAATCAAAGGAAATCTAAGAACCCTATCAAAGTATAACTAGATAGCATTATACAATGACAATGAAATTCATATAGTTGAGATCCCCCATTTATACAGACACGCAGATGTAGCCATCCCTTTGAACTGGTCTCCGACTCTCCAATATTGAAATTATATCTTGAAAGAAATATATTACAGCTGTTTGCATCATTATACCAAAGTGCATGGTCGTGTTGTAATAATGAGAGTTTCCACAATAATATGTCATAACCACTTAGAGAAAACCTTAATAATTCCGAGCAAAAAGAGACGTATCTTTTATGTATTTTGACTAGTTTGTGACAAACCAACATGTGCAGGGAAAGAAAAAATGGATGGAGATCTTACTGTGGGTGGAGGAGGACTGGGGAGGGGGTGGGTGGGTCATTGTATTAATAATATTTCATGCACTGCACTTACAGTAATGAAGCAGCCATAACCGTAAAGCAAGGAGAGTGAACAATGAACTTAAAAGCGAACTAAATGATGGTACTGATAAACCCAAAGAAAAACACCATACAGAACATGAAAATATGTTTGTCAACCTGGTCCCCAAGCTTGAGGATTACATAAGGGTCACTGGTCTTGAAGTCCCGGATAACCAATCTGTTTCCTCGTATAACAATCACTTTTATCTGCCCCAATTCCATATCCCGGTGCTAGAAAATAACTTGGTAAAAAGGCCACAACTGCATTTTAAATAAATGACAAGATTTAAATACAAATTTTGAGTAAAAGAAAGTACAATCATTTTTCACTTTAGAAATAATACCGAAGATCATAATTCTTACAAAAAAATAACTTGCTAAAAATGAATAAAACAAGTATTATGATTACAAGAAAAGGTATAGAAGAATTCATTAAGAACAAATATTGTTTAATCCACAGAAACCCAGCAGCTATTGCACCAACAACAATATGATGAAACCAATTTTGAACAATAAAAGTGGGAATTTCTCGAGCAATCATCAGATATCTGCAACATTTAGCAAAACATAGGCTAAACAGAAACATATATTAATTCAATTAATCATTTCCATAATTACTACATTGAGCAGCAAATTCTTGAAAAAAGAAGCATAACCCACTTTTCACCGTATATTTAAAATTCATCCAACTGTAGAACACATATAAATAAAAACCCAGACTTGAGAAGAACACCCCCCCCCCCCCCCAAACACCCACACACACACACACAAAACCCTTATATTATTTAGAGTTTAAGGAGAATTAATGATGGACTTAAGCATATCCCCAACAATAGCCGCTGATTTATAGCATTTCCAGACATGTACACTTCGTATTCATATCTTCAAATGAAAATGAATCAAAAAACAAGTTTGCTGTAGTAAAAGAAAAAGAAGAAGCAAAACAAGAAATACTAACCGAAACACTGACGGGCAAAACAATCCCAAGTTAAAACGCTATTCTATGTTACGATAGTCGAAGTGCTCTCATTCAATTTGCTGTTCTTTTTTAAAGTGTTCAAAGCCAAAACCCAAAAAGTACATTGCCACAACACAAGAATGAAGAATATATATACACACACACACGCGTATATAAAATATAATATATCAAACTGACGTGGCACCAACTCTCCGGTCCTAATGCTTTAATAATCTTTCAAGTAATTGAAAGAAGTGGCAGGGAATGAAGAATTTTAACTTTGTTTGACTTGGCCTAAGATTAACGTATATTTAGTTTTAAATATGTTTTAATTGCGAAACATGTAAACATCTTTGAGTCTTCTTAGTTTCTATTTTTGTTCTTTTGACTAATTCCTCATTCTCATAAATACTCAATAAAGATGCAGGGTTGAATTTAAAATAATTTTCTTGTAAAACATATTTTCTTTAATCATTATAAGTTTAAACGTCGAGTAGGTCGGTTTGGATATTTCATTATCCAAAATCACCAATTATACTTTGAGTATTTCATAAATGGAACTATTTGGATCTACGTAAATATTAGAACCAAACATGAACCTAAACTGTCAGTTCATGTTCGGGTTTAGTTTTATCTATAATATTTTTTTTTTAAATCGTGAATTGACAACATGTTTTGAAAAAAATAAAAAATTACAAACTCGTTAACATTAAAATACATTAGATATTAAAATAATTTTTGAAATATATAAACATTAATTTGAAAAAATATACATCAAAATTGCAAATCTATAAATTAAAGTTAGAAAAAGAAAAAAACTATCTCTCAAAATTGAGGATTCATTTCGATTACAAAAGAGTTTTGCTTTTACGATTTCACTGTGTATTGAACGAGAAAAAGATGAGCGAGAGTACGAGACATATGACAATATTTGTATTGTGTATTTAAGTAAATAGCGATTGAGAATTTTAAATTTGATATTTGGAATTGTGTTAATTAAGTTTGTGTTTAGGGGTGGTGAGTTTTATACTTTTGGTTTGAGTCATAGACAGTTAGACTTTTGTCTTTAGTACCATAGTGCTGGATTGAATAATTGGCTCAGGGTGAATAAATTGTAAAAAAAAATATATGATAAATTCGGTTCCAGAGTCGGATACTCACGGTTCCAGTTCAAGAACCGATATATTCTCGAATTTAATTCTTAATTTATTTTTTTAAGAAATGGACCAGAACTGAAATTCGATTTCGATTAAAATTCTCACAACTAAATTACCCTATTTTGGAGAGTGCAAAAATTTCTAGCTGAATACGCTTGTTGCGTTAGTATGTATCGGTAAGGTGGTAGCGACAGTTGTAAAACTTGAATTATTTGTAATTTCAAATTAATGGCTTATTTATTTTTATCATGACTCATGTGTCGTCTAACTAATTTTGAGGAGTGACAGTCTTTCCCTTTGATTCGCTATTCAAGTAAATTCGGATGTGATCACAGCTTATACACACTTAGATCGGACATTCAACGGTTCTCCTCCCTGTAGATCACTGCTTTCCAACATAGTTGTTGCCTTTTAACATTAAATGTTGCCTTACAAGTATTGCGGGGATTCGAACTTTCAATCTTTCGTAGAAAACTCACCTACTTTATCAATGCACCATGTCGGTGGAAGTTAATAGCTTATTTTAAATATACCTTAACAAGGAAAGAGAAAAGGTCCGACAAAAGGACAATAATATACCGATGATGTCTGTAGGTTTCGACGCTGACAATGTGATTACTTAGGTTGTCGAGTTTGCGGACCTGTGAGTGGCTGAGACCAGGTCCTATAATCTGGTGACTTTATCTACGCGGATTTAAGAGGAAAAAACATATTTAAAAGATTTTGGTAAGTTGGACCAATCTATGATGATTTTGACCTTTGACCTGGTTTTCCTTTTTTACTGTTCTAATAAGTTAATGCTGTCTGTATTGCTTGCTTCCATCATTTGCTACAAGTATTTCTTTTAACGTATAATACGGTATACTCCAGGTATCCAGGTAAATGATCTATTAATTTATTAATTATGATATTATTGCATTAATATCACTTCAATCTCATCTATTTAACAAGGTAAACAAATGGACAAGAATTGAGCTTGTTATTACAAGTAACTCAAAGGGAAAAAATAATGAAAAATAATTCCTCCGTATCTACTTACTTTTTTTATCCATCTGTCTAAAATTATAATCTTATAATTAATTTTTTTATTTTCTAATATATTCTTATTTAATGTACTTTGTTATCAACATATATAAACTATCATAATATAAAAATATATTAAAAAAAAGCAAGTAAAATATACTTTTTTTCAATTATTTTAATTAAAATTTTTTAATCTGTATTAAAATAGAAGTAAATATATCTTTGTGAAATGGAGACAACAGGGGAGTCACCCAAAAAAAAAAAAAAAAAAAGGCTGCATGGTATAGAGAGAATAAAGGAATTGAATTACATATTGAGAGTCAATACTTGTCAAGAAATCATTTGATTATCCAAACGCATACAATGTAACACTGAAGTATGAGATTCCTAATATTACATAACCCAAAAGCAAAAACATTCAAAATATCAAAATACACTTTATGTGGTGTGTTTTTGGAATGCTAAATAGGATTAAGTGTTCTGACTCCCAAACACATACTCTTGACCTAACTTTTTATGAGTTCTTAATGTACACATGATGGAGATAGGCTACAAAGATGACCCAACTAGTGTTCTACACAAATTATGGCTGTACATGAACTCTTAAGGCATACAAACATGGAGTCAATAGCTACATCTGACGACAAATTCACTCCTTTCAACTGTTAGGATCCATATTTTTCTACTATATGCTACAACACTTCTATTGGGTGCTACAATTTACTTCAGGGCAAGAGGGTTTACTGGCAATTGCATTTTCATTTTAACAGTCAGCTACGCTGTGCGATTTGGCATGATGCATTGTGACCACTAATGTGCAGCAGCTTAGTATACAGGACTATTTGCCATTGCCTTATTTTCCTACTCGCTGCTTCCACATGCTCTGCATTTGACAATAAATTGTATTAGGATGCAGAATTTATATCCAAAAATAAATAAATTAACGTAATTATACATCAAATGCACAGCTTAAGTGAAGTACAAGAGGCTCATCGTCAGAAAGTTCTGCGTCCAAGGGATTAGAAGCTGGAATCTTCTTCTCACGTTTATCTGAAGCCGTTGGATAACTATCCATACTATCAACTTCTTCAGCTTCTTGTCCGTATTCTTCCCTGGTCCCATGTGGCTGCTTCTTGTCTGAAGAAGAAACTCCTCTGTTATCAGATCCTTCTATTCCTTCAGAATGAGTTTCTTCATCCTTGGACTCTTCTGCATCACTAGAGCCATTCTCGGCATCTTCATTTTTTTTCTTGTTTTTGTCCGATTGGTCCACATCAGCTGAACTCTTTCCAATCCTTTCATTCTGCTCCTGCTCTGAATTGTTGGCAAACAAAGATGAATCAAGGCAGGACACAACTCTTAGTGAATTGAGATGGTAAAAAAAGTGAAAACATGACATTCCACCCATTCTCCAACAATTATGCTTCATGCAGAGCTAGAAATATTGTTTACAGTTCAACTCCAAATAGGAAAAGAAATCAGAATTTTAAAAAAAAAAAAAAAGTGATAGATTGAGTAGATGAGATGATGAGCAGGGAAGATTGTGTGGGGTTCCAGTCTTCAGTAAATTATATCACTCTGTGTCATGAAATATATTTCATGAATGGACTTTGGCAATTACGAAATTAAACAAAATATGCCAAAAGTGACAATGTTGCCTGCTTTGAGAAGAGAGAAAACTGTGCACCAGAGAAAAATAAACTCGGAAACTCCATGTGCTGAATATTCCTTCTACTCTTACCACACAAGTATTCCAACTTTTTTTTTTTAATTTTAGAATCATTATATTATCAATGTTGACAATAATTCTGATAAAATAAATAATCAAATGTCAACCAGTATGACCAAAGACCTGAGTCTGAATCGTCGATAATGGACTTTGAGGCGGATTCGGCCAAAGCAACACCAGGACTTCCAACCCTTCCGGTAGTGGATTCACTCCTTAACACACCCTTTTGTCTCTGCTTCAAATTTTCCCTTGGAGTTCTTTTCCTTTTCACTTGGGATGACGAAGATCTGTCAGCCCATTCAAGTACACAAGCTAATGAAAAACCAAAATAAAAAAATATTTCAAGTCAACAAAATTGAAACAGCTCTTACATTTCTGCTATTTTTTTCTTTTGCTTTGACACTCCTGTTGACTTCCTTTTCCGCTCGGATGATCTGCAAAGTTAACAAATGAGAAATTTCCGAGCAGCTTTATATCATTTTGCAACAGCAGTGACAATTACAAAAAGTTAAGCACAGAAATACAATAAATGAATATCGTACAAAAGTATCAGTAGTTCCCATTTCCGACAGCTATAGAGGAGACCAAGCTTTGGTAACATTCAGTTTCCAATACATGTTAGCATTCAAGCATAAAGGAATCAGAATTTTAACTGGTTTGAAGAGAAGGGCAGATGTGCATTAAATAGCTTTTGAAGCAAATATTGGACAGCAAAATCTCACCGTCTCCAAAACATTAAATTAAGCTCCAAATTACATCATTGAAGATGCATCCAAAAATTTTAGGAGTTACTAGAAGTTTTACAGAATGAAAAGACTTCATTACTGAATATATCAAGTATAGGCAGTAAATCTGTTTATCGCTGGGGGGTTCAGCACGCTATTCTATGTTTTTACGTGGCCTACCCGCAGCGAATGCAGCGGAAACGGAAAAAGAAAAAACGATCCAGAGAGAAAAACACAAATTAATATTGATTCAGCAAACCGCCAACGACCACGGGAGAAGTAGACTTTGTTACCTCAAAAAACCTCACAATACAATATTTTCCTCACCCTCTCAACTTCTCTCTACACAAAACTAGAATTCTCAACGTACGCCGCAAATAAAGGCGTACTGTTTTCTTCGAGAACTTCCTTTCCCTAATAATTCTCTCTCACACGCACAAACACCTTTGCTGAGTGAAAAACTTCTCTCTTTGGCTGCTCCGTTTTCTCTGTCTGTGCACACACTAACCCTTAATGCTGAACTCCTATTTATAATATGCCAGGCATGCATCAATTATATGGCAGTGAGAGACTTCTAACACATTATGTTAACTTTCCATTCCTTTCTCCAAAGAATCCTAATTATTTATGGTAAGTTTTCTTTATTCCTTGCATTAAACGAAAAACGTGCCGCCCCTTTATTGTTTTCTTTTTCTTCTTTATTTAATTTGAGTCAATAACCTAACATACTGTTCCTGGAAGTAAATCAGGGACATATCACAAGGAGAAGAAATTAAAGGTGCGTGGGAATGGGACTGTTTGCATTGTCCAGCAATGGTGAGCCTGCTGAGCACATGACAAATTCTAGCTAATTAAATTAGTATACTGTAATGACTGTCTACAGCACAAGGATATCAGGCAGAAACGCACGTGACCATACCAAGTTCAAAATGAAGGGGAATCGTCAATTTATCATAATGCCAACAATAGTTGGTAGTCATTACTACAGCTCAAGCACAGGGCACTTCGAATTACTGCTGCTCAAATCTCAAGCTATTAAAACATAGAGCAACTGATTTTCTATTTCTTCGGAATCCACCTCCCACGTGTGCCGGTTACCTTTACCTTTTCATTTAAATGCCAACATGCACATGCAAGCCAGTGCTTCAGATGTATTATATCTCATTTTAAAATTCTACATTTTAATAGAAGTTTTGGCCTGTGATAGAAAGTCTGGTTCATCTGTCTTCTCCCTTTTCCCAAAATCTAGTGAAGCCTACACTGTGGCCAGCTAAAAGAATGTTACTACGGACAAATATATAGAGTTCATAAACATATTCTGTAGCAAACATGCATGCCAGATGCCATAACTCGTTATGCTGTCGCAGAATGCTGCTTTAAAAAGTAGTGCTCGTGTTTCTAGGCCAGCAAAAGAATTAAGTTCTCTCGCTTGCTTAAGGTTGCAATATTTGCAATTTTTTCTGCAGTTTCAAAGGAAGGCAGCGCTTACCCTATTTTAGGACCGAGACCCTTTGACGAAACTGACCGCTGCAAATGGCATTCAAAACCTTGTTAGATCTTATGCCACAATCTTAGATTGACCAAATACATAAATCAAACACATTTCTGATAGGGAAAAAAGGATAACGTGACTTAATAATTGCACCTGCTCAGTTTTTTGGCCATTGTCAACAATTTCCCACCGCTCCTTATCTAATCGAAGAACTTCCACATCTCCATCATCATATAATATCTTCAAAACAAATTAATTGGAAAAATAAATCCATGTGCGATACTGAGCTTAATTATAATAATATAGGTTTACAATTCTGTAACACGACTACAAAGAACGTGAGCAATATGTAGCTTACCACGTGCTTCTTTTTCTGGGTGTCAAAAGACTTCACAACACCTTCGTAGAACCTGTGGAGTTGGGCAATTAACACGCCAATTCTTTAAGTTGCCACAAAATCAAGAAGCAAGGAGGGAAAGTATAGTTACAGAAAATCTTATTCGTAATCAAAGAAAATGAGTTATCTATTGATGTAAAAATCCAGAATTGCAGACCCTCTCATGAAGACTGGTAGCCTTTAAGGAGGCGATCTTATAACATAGGTGTTATTTTCCATGACGCTGAAGGACATGTTCTAATTAAGGTTCAGTTAAGCATGATGACTGCAGTTGCGAGATATGTATCATTATGGTCAAAGCACCATCAACTGACCAGAAAAAGGAACAAAAAGAAAATGAGAAGGGAAAAGAAGAAGTTTTATTTTTATTTATCCATTCATTGGAGAGAATGGAGGATTTGATCAGGCCTGATAGTAAAACCATTCCGAGATTCAAAATTTCACCAGATAGATTTGAAGGAATAACTTTAGGGGAAAACTACAGAAGTGTATTATCGGAAGAGAAAGATGATATTTGCAAAAAACATTAACATTCATCTTTTTCCTTCATTGCAATACTAACATCAAGAACATAGTTCTCTGACTAAATCAAGAAGAACTTACTTCTTATCCATTGGCCACCAGACTTTTATTCTGCAATCAATCAAGTCACCCACAGAACTTTCATTGTCCTTCGCTGTGCACTGAAGAAGAAACAAAGTACCAGCAGCATTGAGTGACATTTATGAAAAGAGAAGTATGAACTTCCAATTCTGAACAATCGGAGAGATTAACTAAAATTGCAGCAATAATTTGGAAAATAAGCTTTTATGTTGTGGAAGCAAATCAATGGAGACTACTTATTGGCCTTCTAGTTTCATAGTATTAGAACCATGGATGAACCATGAGATAGTTTGATGCTCCAAATGAGAGAGTATGCCTTATATTTTGTTGGTTAACCATGATTCTAAGATATGCATACATATAATGATGTATATAGAGAGATTTTTGCTACTTCAATAAGCAGGTTTGGGAGGGCATAAAAATCAATGGCACATTGACCCATGCAATTTAACATGTAAAGACTGCATTCTCAAGCATAAACCATTTCACAAGAAATTGCAGAAAAGATGGGACCCGCTAACCTTTGCTAACGCAGCAACACTTTTCTGTTTTTTATTCTTCGTAGACCCTGACTTGGAATTACTGATTGAAGATATGCTAACTGTTAACCCAATTTTCTTAGGCTTCTGTAGCATTTGAAAGGGAAAGTGAAAAATTCATACAATCATCACGAAACATCAAACAATTCCACTCTCAGTATTATCAATGGAAAAGCATACCTTGGCATCATGGTTAGAGTGATCATCTGCCTCACCATGAACTCCATCAAAATGTTTGCCCTTCTGTTTTGAGGATCTGGATTTCTTCTCAATAGATGAAACCAACAAGTCTGACTTTGCAGGTTTGACATTATTTTCTTGCATAGCTTTATCTCCTGAACCAGTTTGAAGCTCCAAGTCTATTTTGGTAGAGTCGACCGAGAGTTTCTCTCGATTTAAATCGGTTAGCATCATAGAACCCTTTGGAGCAATTGTCAGGAGAGACCTGTGACCTTGGGCAGACGATGATCTCCTACGTTTTGGTACAGGAACATTAGTTGATTCACCAAAAGTTGTCTTCCTCTTCTGAAGCTTATGATCACTTCTCCTTTTCTTATGAATATATTCATTCCCATTGCTTGACTCGAGCTTGCTAGTAATGCCCAAGTTATCCAAATTTATTTCCTTCACCACTTTCAAAATATCAAAATTATTTTCATTATCCACTTCAGCTGGTGCAGACTTGTTCTCCACCTCTTTTCTTGCCTTTGATGCCTTAGCTTTTAGACGTTTCATCAACTTTCCCAAAGGCATCTCACTTCCCTCTGTTTCACTGTCCTTCATGGCCTCGTCCTCTACAATTTCTGAATTGACCTGAAGTTAACAAAAGACCATAAAGTTAATTTTTCCAGAAAGTACAAATCACAAAGAAAAACAATTTTTTTATTAGGCAGAATCATTTTTTAAATCTTACAATTCCATTAGCTTCCAACTTAAGTGATTCAAAGTGCGCCAAGATACTCTCATCAGCCAACCAAGTCTTCCCTTCACCAACCTAGTAAAGATATAAAAAGAATGCACATCACCCATAAAACCACAAACATAGAGATCATCATCAGGTCATGCTTCTCAAGTCTGATGAAATAAAATGAACCATCAATCATTCATTGAACAGGAAAACTACAAGCACTTCTAAAAAGTCAAAAAATACTATGGAAATTACTGGGGGCTCCAACCCTCCCTCCCTCTGTGTGTGTGTTTTTCTTTTCCTTTTTTTATTTTTTTTATTTTTGTTGTTGTTGAGGGGGATATAAATCAGTATCTGGGTCTTTTTAGGATTGCAATTTTCTACTTCATGATATTTTTAGATCTTTGCAGTTGTTTCCATTCAAAGAAAAGTTTTCCAGTATAGAAGTCCTCAATGTGACCAGGAATTAGTTTTCAATAGTTGATCCCAGAAAATAAGAAAGCTTCAATAATAATCTAACTTCACTGATTTGGTGATGAATGTAGCAAATAGTGAGCTCTTGCAAATAACAGAAGAATTGAGATTGTATACAACATGGTAGCAGATCAAATTGAGATCTGTAGTAGTCTTAATCTGACTGGTAATTTAAATGGCTGCCATGAAGCATTCAAATTCAAAGCTTTACAGTTGACAGAGGTATTGGTAAAATATATGCAGTTTCAGTACCCCGGGTTTTAGTCATCGGTATGGATGAAAGTTACCAAAACGTAAAGAACAAAGAAACGCTAAGAATAAAAATGAAGCATACACAAAAGACTAAAGTTAACCGTGTATTTCATTGCATACCTCTAAAGAGATGCAGACAACAATATTTAGATGGAAAGAACTGGGATGTCAAGTAGTCAAGGTGTACAAAAAACATATATTTGAACATCAAATTAGGGAGATAAGAAAATTATTCCTCTTGTCGGGCATTGAATTTGCAAATACAAACCAGAAGTTTCAGAATACAAGTATAGTGATCATAATACCAGCGAGTCAATTCCTTCTTTCTTCTCAAGTGATTTGTATAGCGCTGAAGGTAGGACCACTGAAGCACTTAGGTCTTGAACATCATCTTGCTTTGGTGCTAGCCGCTTAATGATTGACAGGCCAAGGTCGCAGAGAGCATACAAGTTCTGTAATATGCTATACTCAGATTATTAAACATCACAAAAACTACAATAATCTCATTATTTTTCTAATTAATGATGTGTCTCATTCAAATGAAGAAATTGCATATAACAAATATAATGCTACAACGTGAAAAGGAAAGGATAGCAGTACTTAATACCCAACCTTGGATTTAGTTGCAGTGAAAGAGTCTTCTGAATTCTTGATACAAAGAAACATTGAATACAGTAACGAAATACTCTCCCTGTCCTTGTTAATACTGACATCAGACTTGCCTTCGTCATCTCCATGCACCAGCATAGACAGGAACAAATACAATTGCCTGAAATTGGATCAACATATAGCAAAACAGATTTCAATAGCTTAATGATGATATGGATGTAGAAGATAAACTTCAGTCCCCAATCAAGTAGTGTTACAGAAATGTCAATCTCCTCACTGAGGGCAATTTACAGACTAGCATTTCAGCTACTGCATCATGGTCCCATCCGTATGATGTAGGAAAGATGGCTTTTAACAAACTCACTAAAAACGGCTTTAACTCTTCGTACAAGGCAATCTGAGAAATTTGTGCGATATCCCCATGCCACCTAACTGTTCTTTGAGATTATGCTGTCCCATTTCTAAGGATACAGGAAATCCTACTTTTTGAGGATTGTTATAATAATGTTCAAATTAAGTATTTAGTCTCAGATTTCCAAAAGCATCTCTCAATGAATGAAAAATGATGAATTCAAAAACTGGAAGATTAAAGAGGGGATAATCAATGCAGGGCATTAACATCCAATTGCATACAAGCCGCATAGGAGATATTTAAGCGAGTATTAGCTTCAAAAACACTGAATCAATTAATTAATCTCACGACAGCAAGAACTGGAGCTTTTTAATTACGGAGTGCGTATAACTTTTTACTCTCTAGCAGGTCCATTGGATACTCAAACTGTTGAAAAAGATAAGTGTCAACTTAGAATACCTGTAAATAGCTTCAAAGGCTTTGACATCTTTGCATTCATCAACATCAGGAAATGAAGAATGATGAGAAAGAGCATGGATCACATATGGGAGAATGTATTCTGGATTAAGTGGTGTAGAATTTGCATCACCCAGTGTAGAAACTTGGCGTGCTCTTCCTTGTTGACACATCTGGATGATATCACTAAAATTGTGTTTGTTCTGCCAAATATATAGGAGAGCATAAATCATGAGATGAGCTCATCTTAGAACATGTTGCATTTTCAACTTTTAATTAGTGTTTAGAAAACCGGACCAGACCGGCCGGTTCAACCGGGAAAACCAGGAACCGGCCACAAAACTGGTCCGATTTACCTATTTAACCGCCCTTCAAAAAACCGGATCAGAAACCGGGGTTTTACCGGTTGAATCGGAAAAACCGGTCCAATTTTAACGAAAACTGGATTTTTTTTTTTGAATTAATTTTTAAATTTTTTAATTGAAATTTATGAAAAGTATATTTTAAGCCAAGTTTTGTGAATAATTTTACCTATAAATATTGATTTATTTCAAAATAACTTATTTTTAAAAATTTTATGAGATTTTTAGATTAATTTTTAATATTTTAATTGAAACCGGTTCGACCTTGGTTCAACCCGGTTCGACTTTTTGACCCTTGACCTATTGCCTTTTCCAGGTCGATGGCCGGTCCGGTTTTCTGAACATTGCTTTTAATGAAGGTAGATGTCTTCGCAAAAGAAGATAGAACTGTACTCGGTAAAGCATCATACCTCTTCATAATCCGACTGCTGAGAATCAATATCAAGTATGAAGGCACAAGCATACTTTGGGTCTAAAATCCGGTCCTTTACATACTGATGAACTTTATTGAGTAGTAGTTTCTTTACCTCTGGAAAATTAGCCTACAAACACCCAAGAATGAGGGAATAAGAACAGCAGGCTCAGTAACAGCCATGAGGAAATCTATTCCATGAACACTAACATCACATAAATACTTCAAGTCAAGCAAACTCTACCTCAGAAGTTCTCAAGGTCAGGTAAAAGACATCAACAGGAATTTTATGTTCCCAGTGCTTTGATAGACGAAGAACAGCTTTTGCTGCAGCAAGCTTCAAATGAGCCTTATCCACTAAACTGAAATGTGCAAAAGAGATCCACATCAGCATCAGAATCTTAAGCACAAATTACGTGACTGTCACCACTTTAAACACCATCCAGCTTACATTACCTTGATTTAATATCTCTTGATATTTCTCCGAAAGACAGTAGATTCTTAAGCATTTCAACAAGAGTGTCAATCCCAGAACGAAGATGGGCATCTTTGACAGGTAAATAGCTCTTGACCAATGCTTTAACCCCATATATCTGCAGACAAAAAACCATTCCTCATTTAGAGCATAAAGGTTTCCAAAAGAGGTTTCTTTTTAAAGTAATGAAGGACAAAGTATCTGACAGAAGGACCTTCAATGAACAAAGTTCACTTCTATCATCCCAACATTCATTTGCTTTATCTTCTGAAGTCTGTGAAGCATGATTTAGAAGAAATAATATCAAATAAGGAAAAGAAATAATGGTTCAAAAAACTCTTGGTTAATTTCAAAAGGCATACGTGGCTGCATTCCAATATGTTTTTCCTTATGAACTCTTCAACATCACTTTCTCTTGTTTCAAAGACTGGCATAGCAGTTTGCGCTATACATCCAAGAGATTGTAGTACAGCCGGCAAATGCGACTTCTCTTCAAGCATACCAACAAGCCTCTGTCAGTTTGAAATACATAAGTTGATGACTGATATCATCAAAGATGCATAAAAACTAATAGGGAAGGAAAAGAAATTATAGAAAGCACTGCAGAGCAAAACACTACTGATGAGAATAAAAAATGATAGTCCATTAAAGAGAAACCTTGTAGAGAACAGACAGAGACATGAGCCCATCATCTTTTGTTATTGATGCCAGGGCATATACAGCATACTTGGCCTGCCTTCTGCTACACTCAATGCATATCCGCTCAAGTATAAGGTCTAACGATCTACGAGTACAAAATATAGAATTTCAACCATAAAATGAAGAAAAGAAGAAAGGAAAGCAAGAAAATTGTAGTGATGCATCAGAATTTTTTACATTCGAACCTCGATGAAACTCCCAGCTGTTCTCGGATGGTTCCTCCAGCCTTTGCAAGAATATGCAGAACACCTTCCTTCATTATCTCATTGTCGTCCTCAAGAAGATGTATCAATTCTTCTTCAATTCCACCAAGTAGTAAAGGACTGAAACGTGCTAGAATCTGAAAATTCATCACATAAAAAATATGAAAAAGGATTTCAACATTTCCAAAAAAAAACAAGGGACGTAGGAACACTATCGTGTAAATCTAAAGCAATTTTCCTTTGAGAGGAAGAATTATTTAAGAAAATTGAAGTTCATTTTTCACATATTTTCCATGGACAATCAGATGGTGATACCTAAATGGACCCATCCTAATTGTCAACCCAACATTGTTTCAGTGATGGTGAACGCGCCGTTAAATTGCAAATTGCATCATCACTTAGATTGTCATTGACGGATGAGCATGATACATCCAGCTCATCAATTATGCTTGAAAGTCAATAACTATAAACTTCTAGTACTTCACGAAACTTGAAATTAGGAAATGCCGAAAAGCATATACATCAAGATATCATTACACAATTAACCATCAATATATACTCCAAATAAAACAAATATAAGAGTAAACAATATACCACAAGTATAGTCATGCAGGACAGGATTAACTCAGTACTTCCAGCTGATTTTTGTATATCAGCCTCGAGAAGGATTTCTTTGATATGCTCCTTGCCAAAAAGCAGATAAGAGCACTTCAATGACAGGCTGCTCAAAAACTCATAGAGTTGATGCTTCTCACCAATGATCGTCAACATAACATCCTGCAGAAGAATAAAATATCTGAGAAACCATCACGTTAAGTTTGATAGCATTTTAAACTTAAATTCATACAGGAAAAACTGAATAAAGAAGAGAGAGAACCACAGAATGACTTTGATTTTAGTGTGATGCCTCACCCGTAAACTATGAGCTTGAGGAGAACTAGTGTTTGGGTCTAGAAGACTTGAAAAACTTTTCCAAATGTTAGTGTCTTTTAACTGGTCAAGAATCTGAAAATTCTCCTCTGCCCTTGCAGGATCAGTGAAACAGCGAGACATAACACGGAAACAAAAAGTTACTTTCTTCTGGAGCTCGAGAGCATCACCTTCCTGCATTTCAAGAAAAACTGATAAAGTTCTGGTATAATTTTTCCTCCTGCCTCAGTTATAGAAATGCAAATTGCGAAATTGCGAAATTGCAAACCTGCGATAATTGTCTAAGGGAAAGGTACTTCAGAAACTCTTGTTGTAACCTGTACCATAATTAGAAACCCTATAAAATTTACCGCGTAGCATACCTGTAGTTTTGAACCCGACTAAAGTCCATATATAAACACCATATTAAAATATATTACATGTAACAAACCTTTGCTTCTGCTCTAGTATCTTTTCAAGAGCCTTAACCTCGATTTTGTCAAATCCAGAGAAGATCCTAACCCAATTTGTCACCTTATCTTTGACTGAAAAATCAGTTGGGAAAAGGGATAGACATAAAATGGGTTCAATAGTATCTGATCTGCATGGAAATAATAAACCTTTAATATCATATCCTAGATGTCAAATAACCATCTGTCACAGGCAATTGCATAGCCAAGTCTCTTACGTCTTCCCTATTAGCTATAAATCTAAGATGGAATATTAAGAAACAAAAGTTACCATCTTAGGCTCATATAGAAGATTTTTGGTTCAAAGATGACAGCTTCCTTTTTTCAGGACCTAGCTGTAATTTGTTTGAAAATGTTTGTTTGTTCATAAATTTTCCATCCTTAGCCAGTTAACTAAACTGTCGGCAACAAAAAATTCAATAAGGTACCTGAAATCTTTATCATAAAAACATCTCAAAATTTTCCCAACAATCCAATCATATTCATCAGTCATTGTTGAGTCGCCAGAATGGTTCGAACAATAGACCCGGTATATGTCAGCTAGCCTCTCCATCGTATAACTTTTAACAGAAAGCTGGATATATGCAGAAAATAGTTATCATAATATGAACGAATGATGTGCTGAATATAAGTAACCCAAAAGGTGCACAAGCAGAGATGGCTATACTTACAGATTTGTCTCGAAGGCGTTCGGCTATCAGCTTGATAGTTCCAAGAGGTATGGATGTGAAGGCTTGACACGCTACATCAGAAAGCACGCAAACAACTTGTTTGCGGACATTTTCATCGTAGTCCAGCAGCCGGTCACAAAGCGCAGCTAGAATTTTTTTTAAAAACATTTTAAGTATATACGTGGGATGAATTTACTAAAAGCAACGATCTAAAAAGTCCTTACATATCATTTGAGGAGCTTCAGCTCTGAAAGGATCCGCCAGAAGACAAATCTTCACGTGCTCAAGGACAGACATTCTAACCTCCACTGTTCTATCAGTCAATCTTTTTAAAAATTCTGAAAAGATCGGCTGGAATGATTCAGAGATAGCAGATCCCGGAGAAGCAAAAAGGTCTCCAACCAAGCTCACCGCTTTTGAACGAATGTCCAACTCATCAGTCTGTCAAAAACAAAACTTGTAACTAAGCAACCATCCAACAAATCTAAATATGAACAATTGAAACTGGCATTCTTCTCATGCATGTATTACAAAATCATTTTGGAATCACCAATTTGTCCACACAGGCAGAAGCGGAATGCTGAACGTGGCAAAGAAGGACCTCTCAGAGCAGTTCTAACATTGCTGCAATATTGCAACACTCAAACCATTGATATATGGTTCTCAAATTTTAATGTTCATGTAACCATTTTCTCCCCTAAAGTAACTGATTTTCTGTCTCTTATTAGGAAATACCGAAATAGGAATGACTGTGGATACTTCTAAATCTAGGACAAGACAAATAAATGATACACAAGCAACTGTCTACGATTACCAGTAGTTCTCCAGTAAGGTAAGGAACAACTCCTGTTAAAATTTTAGGGGCACAATGATAGATGTCATAAAGTACTTCGCGGTAGTCAATCTGACACTTCAAGGACTCTCTGTCTCCTGACATGGATGATATAAGAAACTGCTTTATGCCAGGTTCCAGTTTTCCTGCACAATGCTCTATCACATTCATAGCAAGCCTCCTTGCAGCTGTCGATACATCCTAGCAACAAAAACTCCAAAATTTTACTCTCCATGGGAAGGCCGTTGAGATAATCTTTAAACATAGAACCATTATGGGATGATAATTTTACCTTCTTATTGCGACCTAAAACAGACAATAAAATCAGTAAAAGATCCTCCTGTATGTCCTCGCTTTCTTCTAAGACAACCTCCATGATTGTTTGCATCGAAGTCAAAACATTTTCAGGATGCTCATCTCTGCACAAACGGGAATTTGTAGAAGTTCATCACATTAAGTGAACATAAACATGTCTCAATTACTAGATGTCCATATAAAAATAAAGTCAACATTTATTTGCATTGAACCCCCAATAAAGCATCCAAATCAAAATCTCAAGAGAGGCAACCTTCTTTCTCTAAGCATGACTATAGGAGTCAAATTGATTGTTAGTTCTATCTTGAAAGATAGCAGGTTTCTACCAAGGTGCTGCATGTCCATGAGTGCAAAGACAATGTTGGACCACATGATCCAACATGCAGTAATCAGAGAAGTTTGGCATATATTTTCTCGCAATAAATTCAGAAAACCCGCTCATTGAAAATTGGAAGGAAATGAAGTAAACAGCATCCAGCTGTGTACAGATAGTTGTCTCGTGTAAATGGTACAAAAGGAGAATAGAATACAAGGTATAAATTTTTTTACAGAACTTGAACGGTGCCTATATTTATCTTCTTTTTGTTTATAGCAATGTTTATAGAAATAAATGGATACTCGATAACACAGGCAGTAGAGAAGCTGTATCCTTTTTATAGAAGGTTTTCTGTTTAGCATGATTTTACTTTAGCTTTTTAACAAAATGCATATTTCTCACATTACAACAAGGACAAGCCAAGTAGGAATAATTGTTCAAATGATGGTCTATTTATTCCAGAACTTAATGAATGTCAGGGTTGCATCGGACTAGTTTCTAAATTACCTTTTCAATGTTAGATCACAGAATTCAACAGATCCAAGATATCCTGCTTATTGAATATATGGCATAATAGCCTATTTTGGCTTATTCACATAAAACCTGGTGTGTCTTACAATTTGCTGCGTTTTGGCATATTTTCAGAATTTTACACAGCTCTGCAAAGCAAAACCTGCAGACTGGCTAAAACAGTCTCGACCAATAGGGAACAGTGGCTCTGTTTTGTCTATATATAATTAGATACTGCAGCTTTGAACAATATTTTGCATACTTGGTCCAAGGAAAGGACATTTTAATCTCAGGAACATTTATTAGACCACCCCCACCCCCACAACCGGTTCATGTGTCCAAATGCCATGTCCAACAGACCCAAACCAAATATCTCAACATAATACAGCTTATATTTATGCAGTTCCTAACAAACACACAGACAAATGGATTCACCAGCAAGTGGCAATTCTGAGAAGTGTGCTGCCAGATAGGTGTAACCTTTACTTATTTATCATGTCTTAGTGTTTGGAGACAAAAAGAAAATATAAATAAATTGACACTCGACACAAAGAATAAAAGCTAATTAAATAAGACTTCCACCAAGGACACAGAAATAAGCGAGCATGTGGGAAGGAGTAACACGCAAAAACAAAAAGGAAAGTGGATACCCTCTTTGCATGACACAATTTTTAACATCAAAAGGGAGAAACCCCAAACTAACAATTGATACCAAAAATCCACGAGTAATAAACAATCATTGGATACAACACAGTATCCACACTCAGTAGCACTGTAACTCACTCAAGCAGCAAAAAATGAAAGAATCTAAGCAATAGAACATATTTGGCCTCTGCAGCAGTACTATATTTTCTACAATTATAAACTTATTTTATGACTGATTGACAAGAACTTGATATGAATCACGAAAGAGATGTACCTTGCAACAATAGAACATATTGCCTCGTAAAGAGTATTATATTTTCTAAATGTATAAAATTATTTTATGACTGATTGACAAGAACTTGATACGAATTATGAAAAAGACGTACCTTGCAATAGTGAATAAAGTGCTAAACATTTCGTTTATGAGATCATCACATTCAAGATCCAGCATCACAACGCATGATCTGTATCTAGCCACAGTTTCCAGAATAATAACTCTCCTTCCAAAAGATGGGCTATTTGTATCACTTAAGCCACTGAAAGTACTCACAATCAACTGAAAGATATCCTGGAACGGAACAGAACATAAAGCAATTAACTAGGACACAAATCAAAAAAAGTGTTATGGTGGTTAATCAAGTACACACCCCCACCTGTGAGCTCCATTAGACAACACTTCAGAAGGAAAAGGTACCTTTAAAACATCATCATCGTAAGGAGCCTCGGGTGCAGTAATGCGAGTTATTTCACAGATACAAGCAGCGACAAAAAGCTTGACCTCTCGATCTTGATGCTTTAGAAGTTCTGGCTTAGCAATTGCATTTACAAAAGACTGCATGGACTCCACTACGGATTTAAGCGGTAACTGATCTAAATCAGAAAGGCACGCTGCTGCTTGCTGCATGTAGGGGAAGCATATGGAATGACTATGAAGCAAACAGTTGACAGCCTAGCAAATTGACTAAGTAATTCTAAACAAAATCCATGACCAAGTGTCCATTATTGTCAAGCAATAGTTAAAATTAATGCATAAAAATTGTTTAGCGTATGAAATTTTCCCTAAAGATTATTCCTGATTGTGATTTGTTTAAACCCAAAGGGTAGATAAGAATTCGTTGACGAAATTTATGAACTGATTCCCAAGTGGAAGGTGTGTGGTGTCGTTTTTAGTTGCTAAACAGAGAGTAAGCATATGTTTGCCACTGCTTAAATTATAATTTCAGATGGTCAAGCTTAATTTTTATCCACACATTTTATAGGACCCACAACTTGCAACTCATTTTTATCCACACATTCACCCACACCTTATAATATAAGCACTTAAAATATAATTTCGCAATACCAAACATATGCTAAAACACCTTAAGTGAGCAAAACAGCAAAATAGATTTTTTTAGTTGCCAGATCTGTGTCGTGTCGTTTAGAGTATAGGTTCATAAATTTCAATGACAAGTAAACTTTGAGGAGTCAAACAAAAATGAGTACATGAACAACTTAGATAAGTTGAAGGGAAAAAAACTTAGAGAAAATTCTTGAAACCCATTATATGCTACATACTAACATTACTATTTCTGAGTATGAACATTTGCCCCTTTCTCCACAACATGTGCAAATATATATATATATATATATATATATATATATATATTAACCACGGACAAACTATGCCTTATTCCCAATAAAATTGGATAGAATTCATTTGCAAAATATACAGAATATTTTAAGAATAAAGAAACTTTGAGGAGTCGAACAAAAATGAGTACATGAACAACTTAGATAAGTTGAAGGGAAAAAAACTTAGAGAAAATTCTTGAAACCCATTATATGCTACATACTAACACTACTATTTCTGAGTACGAACATTTGTCCCTTTCTCTGCAAAATATACACAATATATATATATTTGCACATGTTGCAGAGAAAGGGACAAATGTTCGTACTCAGAAATAGTAGTGTTAGTATGTAGCATATAATGGGTTTCAAGAATTTTCTCTAAGTTTTTTTCCCTTCAACATATATATATATCTATATATTCCCAATAAAATTGGATAGAATTCATTTGCAAAATATACAGAATATTTTAAGAATAAAGCAAGAACTGCAGAAACAATAATTTCCTTCATTTACAACTAGAAATTTCAACAATCTTCACAATAAACTGTTGCGCGGCAAAAAGGGAAATAAACCCCCCAAAAAATAAAATGTTCTTCCGAACCGTTTTCTACTTTTTTTTAAAAAAAATTATTGGATTTATGGAAAAAGAATCGAATTTTCAGCTTATCTGACCCCAAACATAACACTTGGAACTCCTAAAAAGGACACATACTCAACCCTAATCATCCCAGCCCCTCTCAAAGTCATAAATCTCACAAATTCATAAGCATGCATCCGTTAATGAACTTCCAAGCGCACAAAAATTCAATGTTACAGCTCAAAATTAGGTTGCAGCAAAAAAAAAAATCAACATAAAGATAATTAAAGAGAAATTTCCACCTTCAGGAGCTTAATAAGAACGTCTTTCGAAGCAGGAGGGCTCTCGAGCTTCGATCCCAGCTCTTTCAGCTGCTCTTGCAGCTTTTCTGCCATTGTAACTAAATTTTACGGAATTTTCTCAGAATTGCAAAGGTAGGGAACTTTGTGTAAGAAGCATATACTACGCGTTTCGTGTGTGTTATAGTGTGTGTATGAATTGGGGAAGTGTGGGTTTTTCCTTCTTTCGAACTAGGAAGCGAGAGCAGGTGCGTTAATAAAGTGAAGAGGAATTAAGCACCTGAGTTTGATTAAATGCCCCTCATATTTCACAGTATTTACCTCTTGGAACCGGATATTTTTCTTCTCGCGCTCTTCTACTTTGTGACTATTTGCATTTTAAGCCCACGTGTATCTTCCTCTCTTTTTTTTTATTTTTTTATTTATAGGATTCTATCTATTTTGAAAATGGATTGTGTTTGTGGTTGTTGATTAAATGGTTTAATAAATTAGAGATTGAGTTTTTACTAAAATAGACAATTTTTTGAAATATTAGTTGTTTACAACATATAAACACAAGTAATTTGTTTTGAGAGAAAATTTATTTTTGACTTATTTTTTATTTCCAAGAGCCTTTAATTAATATGTGCAAGGTCATTTTGTCTTATTAAAAGTCGAGTCCATAACATATTCTAAATAGTTGAGTTGTATATATATTTATTAGTGTTGATTAGATATTTATAAACTGAAAAATTGAAATTTTTATATTTGGCATCTTACCATACGCCAAAGTTGTTTGTGTGCGTGCACTCTTGTTAGCAAATGAAGCGATAGTGGAATGACAACTGTTAACATCGGAATTTGACTTCATTCATGACGTCGTGATCTTGAAAACTGTCAGAAATCTACAACTCAAAAGTAGTTAGTGAGTTCTTTTATGAAAGTAGTAGGGGGTGAGTCTATTTTAGTCTGATGATCAAATCAACATTGTCGTTGAAAAGATTTGCATCTAATAATTGTAGTAACACTCCATGTAGATTGAAATAATTATAGAATTCATATAAGGTAAAAATGGTGTGTGGCGACTCGATTTTTCATTCGAAATTTTTTCATTTATTTATTTACAAGTGACATAAAATAATGTCAAATACTTTGAATTTTTAAAAATAATTAATGAGGTTTACATCACAATATAGGGTACAAATACCCGTCTGGATAGATATCAAAATTTTAGATGCAAAGGCTTTAGGGATATTGATTTCTGGGCAAATTTTAGAATAATTTAGATTTATAAAGCATGTAAACCCTCCGAGATATTCAAACATTAATACTTGTGTGGAAGATGTTGATACAAAATAATATCGTATCAAAGTAGAGCAAACACATACAAAACATATATTAAAATTTGTTGAGAAAAATACGTGTTATTTAAGGATGAGAGGTTACATAACTAATTATTACAAATCTTAGAATTGAATACTTAAAATTATGATCTTAAGGATGAGCAATTATGCACTCTTAATTTCACTTGTGCAATTATTTTGAATTTCATAGTAATATCAATTCAAAACCCTCTCTTAATTCTACTTTCTACACTTTAGGTGTTAGTGCCACATTAGTGCATATTTGAATTATGAAAGCCCCTTTTGAAAGCCTAAAATTGAGTATGTCAATGGAAATTGCCTTTGTAATGTATATTAATGAGGAATTTGGGTTGGTAAGCATAGCATTATAGTTGATGCTTTCGTTAAATAAAGGAACAAAACCGTAAAAATATGAAATCTGTAAATCAAAGTGTCGGATTATACGTCTCCAAAATTGTAACCACGCCTAAATTTAAACATTATGAAAAATAGAATGAGTAAATTTTGAATCTAAAGACGCATAACAAGAAATTAGAAAACTAAAATACAATTTAATACAATAAACTTCCATTTTATCCCGACCAAAAAAAAAAAAAAAGTACATTTTTGTTTGCTTATATTTTTTACTATATCACCTGCTCAAGCAGCCAATACGAAATAAATTAGGAAAATTGTCACAAATGATTCATAACTTTTGTTCTTAGTGTGTAAATGATCTCTAACCTTTATTTTTTGGCACAAAAATCTTTAATGTTTTGGTACGCAATTGGTCCTTATTTGATGAAAAAGACAAATATGCCCTTATTTTTAATTAGAGATTTTTAATTGGATTCTTAACTTTTGCAAAAAGTACAAATGGGTTCGATATTTTTCTTTTTTATAAAAAATTAAAAGAAACTAACAAATTGATAATATACTAAATTATTTTATATATTTTACGAACTATTATAAAATAACTAAAATTTAAGCTCATAATTATTAACAAACGTGTTAATTAAAATTATTTTTTTATTATTAAGTAATCATATTATTTAAAATTTAAACTTTAATTTTATCATTACAACATAAAAAGAAAAATAAATTTGTCACAAACTTGATACTCAAGTATTTTTATTTAATTGAGCTATTCATTTATTACCTACAAATATTAGAGCTCAAATTGTATTATTCATATGTTAATTTATCATTTTATTATCGTTCGAAAATAAAAAAACACATAATGTGTAAATTAATTTTTATTAATAGTTTTATGTTAAAAAAAACATAATAAGATTGGGTTAATGTCATAAAATTATATACGTCATTTTGTTATTTATTTAACTTAATTTTTATTCAACATTTTCTCATCACATAACAATTACTCATACCTAAAGTGCAATAATTTTATATTCTTCTCTTATGAAAAATTTAATTGACACGACTATAGTGATATATTTAATATGCTAAATTAAATATTATTTAATAAATGTATCGGACTTATTTGCACATTTTGCAAAGATTAGAAATCCAATTGTAATTTTTTAATTAAAACGAAGGGCAATTTTGTTTTTTTCATAAATAAGGACCAATTACGCACCAAAATACATAGATTGGGGACAAATACATAAGTTGGGGACTATTGTGCCAAAAAACAAAGATTGTGGACTATTTCCACACCGAGGACAAAAGGTTAAAGACCATTTGCTCCAGTTTTCCAATAAATTATCATGAAGTGAAATTTACATTTTTTAGGTAGTTTAACTTCATTATAAGTGATATTATGGGAAGCATTGTTTTTATGCAAAAAAGAGATATTGAATTTCTTTATCGACTTCATTGTATCCTTGAAATCCACACAAAAAATTACATTTAGTAAGACATGCAAACAAACTAACACGAAAACTTTGTTTGATTACGAAACGAGAAACAAGCAACGGCAAATGTGATTTTTTAAAGAAGAAATGAAAATAATCACATTGTAGTAGTTGTATTTTATTAAAGAATACAGATCTCAAGCCTAATATGACAATTACCAATGAATTTTAAAAAAGAAAGCAAAGGTCCTACAATTGTTCAGTCATATGTCTTGTGCATGGCAATTCATGAATATGTCTAACACCTCAGTAGCATTGTATCTCATCTTATTCAACCTTGTAATGGCAAATACATTGAACCTCATCTATAAATATAAATGTTAGAACAAGTTAAGACTCTAAATTTAATTCATTGTGATAGATAACGTGCATGAAATTAAGATATTCACTCTAAAATTTGCATGCAGAAGCTGGACAAATTGAAAGGAATTTTGAGATTTGGAAGCCTAAATCACATTTTCACAAGTACAAAAGAAAAAAAAATGTCCATATCAATTTTTTTCCTCCATGTAAATGAAATAAACAACCTTTTGCTAGAGCAACTACTTTCACATATATTTATGGGATTTAGTTAAAGATAACTAGAAAAGCCAAATGTTAATTTCCTGCATGCAATGTCCAATAAAAATGATTATATATATTAGAGAAAATTGTATATTTGGTCCCCCAATCTTTCAAAAACATTAGAAATATACTACTAACCTTTAAAAATAGTATCAAACATCTCCAACGTTTGAAGAAATAAGTATGTTAGCTCCTTTATGATGAAATTATCCTCCATTTAAATAAACAAAAAAGAAGCATAAAAAAATAATCAAATGTACTCCCCAAAAATAAAAATTAATAAAGTGGCTCTCTTCTTCCACTCAACCCCACCCCCATCATCTTCTTGAATTGGTAAAAAAAAACGGAACTTAGATGAGGAAAATTACTGTAAAAAATACAATTTTGATTTCTTAATAGAGGGTTCTCCAATTTAAATACTTACTTAGACTATGAAATAATATATTTTCACCGATAAGTGGAAAGAACAAAACATAGGAAGAGAGAGAAAAACTTTTGTAGGTAAAAAGAATAGTGGCCAAAAGTTAGAACCCAGAAATTGAAAAACCAGTAAAATAGAAGGATTGGAATGAAAAATTGAAATTTCATCAATTTTATGACAAATAAACTAACTTAAACAAGATCCACTTTCCATTCCCTTAAAGTTCAAAGCACGAATCATCTCTAATTAAAGATTGTGTGAATGTTGCAGAAGCAAGAGGTTATGTAGAATCTAGATCCCGTTAGGAAATCAACTCTTAGCCTTTCCGAACAAGAATTCTTCTAAGCTGATAATCAAGTATGCTATAAGGTATGATACAAACCTAATGTTTTGGAAGTTCTTTTGAATCTCGTGTTTCAGGCTAAAAAAAAAATAAATGAAGTTCTTTTGGATCTCCCAGTGCTCACCAACGGGTTTAGAGGTAAAATGAAAATAAAGGAAAATAGTTAAAATGTGAAAAACAAGTTAGAAGAAAGAAGATGGATGTCTAAAAGTTTGGATTGATTTTTTCGTTTTCCTCATAAATTGCGTGTGCAAACTGTGAAAGAAAAAATAAGAAGAGCAATACGGAATTACGAAAATTGTTGAGAGTAACTTGAAGAAGAAAATGTGGGAGTATGAAAAAATGCAAAAAATTGAAATTTACTCTTGACTTGATAAATTTGCTCGCTCTTGACTGATTTTTGATTTTTAATTTCCGTTTAAAAAAAATTTTGTTTGCATGTTTATGTGATATGAATAACCTTGCCGGCTAATGATGCAACTTTTCATTTAATTTTAGCTTTAAATCATGACTTGTGAACAGAGTATACTTTTGTGTAAATATGAGGCCACTTAATCATATATGATATCGTGTTGTGTCGGCCAGATACGATGATTTGTTGCTATGTTGGTGCACTTAAGTTGAAAACAATAGGATATCCTTCTCTAAACCTTAGAATCATCTGTATCTCAACTAAGTAACCAATAAAGTGAGTGATTGTAAGTAAATAAGCTGTGACGGTGGCTATCTAGGTTATGATTGATTCCGTGTATGTTGAAAAAAAAAATTGTGTGGAGCACTGTAAACCAGCATGGAGAAGCTAGGTATTGACCGAATGTTAGGAATCTAGTCCCCTAACATGAACTTATTGCATGCAAGGAACAAAATTTTTATTATTATTGCTTAACTCTTTTCGTAGTCTAATTGACTTGAGTGAAAAAGGTTCGTAGGGGTTTCTCAAAACCTGATGCCCTAAGGTTCGAAAGACCTGGGAGTCATTGACCTCAAGCTCGTTACATTAGTCATTTAGAAAGCTTAATGGACTGAGTTTTGCACCTTATTAATATCTTATAACTCTTTTCGTAGCCTATTTGACTTGAGTGAAAAGGCCCGTATGGGTTTCTCAAAACCTGATGCCCTAAGGTTCGAAAGACCTGGGAGTCATCGACCTCAAACTCGTTACATGAGTCATTTAGAAAGCTTAATGGATTGAGTTTTGCACATAAGATCTATTTATTAAAGAAAAAAAATAATATTTAAAATTTATTTTTATTTCTGTCCAGTGGAAATTCATTCGCAAAGCAAATCTGGGGATTATATGACTAATGTGTTTGACTTACTTAGTAGAAACTTTATGGTCGAGAGTGCTCATAAATTGGAAAATCTTTATAAACCTAGAGGTCACAATCATCAGTTTTCTCAACCAGCCTCGAATAAGAAAAGAATGTGAATCATAACCTTAGACCCAAAAATCTCAGGAATTGAAAGAGAACATCATTTTAGGGGAAGTGTACCTTACGAGAGGGAAAGGAAAAGTTGACCAAGTGGTTGGACTATCACCACCATAGAATTTAAGTTGATCAGATTAACTGCTCTCACACACATCTCAAGTATGGTTTAAGTCGAATCACGTTTACAACTGTATTACACGAACACTCGTCATGAATTATAAGTTTTTCTTTTTCGTTTTGCAAAAGCTGAAGCAAGAACGACAAGCTATTTATAGTGTGAATTTTGTTATTGCTTATTTCATTAAGTGCAAGATTATCTTTAGACAGTTTATTCGAGGACGAATAAAAGTTCAAGTTTGGAGGTGTTTGATAAGTACAATTTTGTATTTATTGGAGCTCACAAAAAGAGACGATTATGAGTCATATTGTTTTATTTCAGTTTAATTGCGTGTTATTTTCTTATTAATTCAGGAAATAATCAAATTCAAGTGTCACTCGGATGAAAAGAGAGCAAAATGAAGAAAATGGGACTCAAACTGCTAAGAAAAGATACTTCAGGGGCTTGATGTGCAAATATCAAAGAGGAAAATTCAAATTTTGCACCAAAATCAACCATGCGATCGCATGGTTAGAATTTGGTACGATCGCATGAAGATCAAAATCTGGACAGAATCCTATTAGTGAACACCATGCGCATGGGCCAAACGACCACAACTTTGTGGTTTCTTGGTCGGATTAGAATTCTACAACTCCAAATTAGAACTAACCACCTAACACACGTTTGGAAGATTTGAAAAAAGAGTATAAAAGCCAGATAATAAACATATCGCGGACGACGAATTTTGGGGAAAACAAGATATAAAAGAAGAATCAAAGATCAAGACACGGGATTGAAGATCATTGAGCCGGGATCACAGGTTTTATTTACTTTTTGATTTTCTTTCTCCGGATGATGATGAATTCAATTATTGTAATAATTGACGAAATCATGTCCGGCTAAATTTATTTTTTCTAGGATGAACGATGAAACCTCGCGTTTTTAATTAATTAGAAGTTTTTCCTTTTTAGTAATTAATTGTTTTTGGGTTGATTATTCTGTACTCATTATTTTCATTATTTTAATGCTTGATCACCATTAGAATATATTGTGATCTATATTGAAGTCGAGAGATTCAATATAGATTAAGCACGTGGTATTGAACAAAATAGAGTCCAATAATAGATAGAAATTACTATTATGTTTTATGAAATCCATTTAGGTGTTCGTGAGATTTTAATGCATATGTTTATGTTCGAAACTTAATTAGAGATAATTAGGTTCGCATATCAAATAGAATTGATTGACCATCGAGAGAGACTTTTGATTATTTTAGGAACACCGATTTTCAATCCAAGATAATTAAGAGCTAAAAGGCGATTAACGGATAATTGGTCATAAAGCGTGTAGGTGGATTTGTAAATCCTAGTGTTAGTAAAACTCGAATTCGTTTTCATCATTTAAAGTTGTTAATTGATATCTAAATTTAATTGAAATAGTTAAATTAGTGTAGAAACACATACACAAATCAAATTTGTGTTTTCTATATTGTTATAATTTGAATTACGAATTAATTGATCAATTTGATATCTAGTCCTCGTGGGTTCGACACTCTACACATCAGTATATTACTTGAAAACGAACCGTTCACTTGCGGGATTTAAATCGCACAACATGTGGGTGGAAGAAGATGACACCACTTGTTAATTTTTATTTTTGGGGGATACATTTGATTATTTTTCTATTCTTATTTTTATTTTCTTGTTTATTTAAAAGGATGGCAATTTCGTCATAAAGGACATACTATGCATATTTCTTCAAACATTGGAGATGGACGATGCTATTTTTAAAAGTTATAGGTATATCTCCAATATTTTTAAAAGATTAGAGACCAAATATGCAATTTTCCCTATATATTATGATCAGATCACATCGGATTTTAAAAAATAAAATAAACAAAAAAAAGAAAAAGAAATAAAGTACTTCATCTTTCCCAACTCCATCTCCATCCGGGCTACCCAATCTTCAGCTCACCATCACCAATATGTTGGCTATTAATCTTGTCTATATAGTTTGATCATTTGTGCAAAATATAGATCCAACATATAGTGATTATCCCAACTCAAACTCTACCATTAAATCTCCACAAGAAACAAATTACTCTCGCAAGAAAGCTAGACAATTGCACAAATATACACAAACATGTAAAATTAAATCCTCAAGGTTCAAAAATAAAATTCTCAATTATAAATGACAAAAAACTTGTCTTTTATTGGGAAACGTTTCCCTTGAGTCCCTTTTTGCCGGCGAGTTGGAATGACTGTTAGTAAGGAGCTGGTTGTAGACGGGTGATGGGCCGTTTTATTTTCAGTTTTCTTCTTATTTTCTTTCACCCTTCAATTATTTTCAAAATATTTGGAAAAGTTAAAACTCTCGATCCATTTCACAGACTTCACCAAAATCTCAAATTCTCGGGTTCTAAAATTGCCCCCAAAAAAAATTCAACATTTATATCCATGTAAATGGAATGATTAAAGAAGAAAAATTGGCAAAAGACATGCCTTTTAGGCAAAAATGAGAGGAAGGGAAAGAGAAGATAACGGAGAGACGCGAGAGTGTTTAGCCAAGTCACAATGTCAATCAAGGTGTCAAAAATCATAGTTTCACATAACAAACCCTTGCAGCAACTTAGTATTTGAAATTCTGCATCCAAGAAATTGTAAATTAACATTAGAACTCATATTATTAGGCATAACGTATTGAAATCGTGAATCTCAAATGCTAATTTACAAAACGAACCAACTTCATATTATGATGAAAATTTATAAAAATCAAAAATGAGAATTAAAAAATAGCGCCCAAACAAGCACAAATGTTCAAACAAGTCTAACAAATTTAAAAAAAAAAAAAAACAGAGCTTAAACAGCCAAATAATTACATGTTCAATTCACGAACCTTAGAAATGGTGGCAGCCAATAACAACCTTTAAATTTATTTCGAACGCCTATCCAGAACAACCATTAAAGAAGGGCAAAGTGGTGTGAACAATTAAGTAAATGGATTCACGAAAATATCTTCTGTTTGGAGAAAAATAAAAACAAGATTTGATTGCGTATCCAAAACAATCAACACATCTACAATTTTTTTTGGGTAATTTTTCAACAAGTATGACGGAAATCAGAAAGAAGGCGAAGAACATGAAATAAAGAAAAAAAGATGAGCGAGATGGAAGATGGAAAAAATTGAGATAAGGAGAAACGTCGGCAGTATAATTGGGAAAGGAAATAAACAACGTTGTTCCAAGGAAAAGTTTTTTTTTAAAAAAGGAAAAAATAACAGTAGGTGGGCACGCCTTCCTAGAAACAATGCCCACAATAAGTTTCCTCCTTTAACCTCATAATAAGTTGTGAGGTGTCTCATAACTTATAGGTCGTCACCTAATACACCACCATATGGCTTGTCATCTGAAAGCTCGCGTTGAGACCTTTGTTAATCATGTTCTCTTTCAATTTTCCGGTGGTGTCATTAAACGATAATGAATAGTGATATTTAGTGCTCAAAGTACGGTGTTGTGTGATAGTGCACATAATTGTGTCTATTCTCTTGATTAAAGTCCTTCCTCAAATAACATTTGTACAACAAACGCTCAAAATAAGATATTGTGCTACACAAGTACCAAATACGCCACTTAGGCTCTAGGTTACGCCACTTAGAGCCTAGGTTACGCCACTTATTCCTAAATTATGCCAAATGTAAAGTACCTACGAGTCGGTACATGGCCACTTATACATGTTGTATCATTGAGTCTATACAGTTTTTTACTTAAGAAACTTAATATGTCCACGCATATTTTTATATCTTACTTGAAATAGTAATTTAGCATCAATAATCAAGATGAACATATTCTTGCAAATGGACATCATATGTATACAAAATCTTACAAGATGAACATATTCTTGCAAGTGGACATCATATGTACTACACTAGTACTTAGTGAACTACACAAGTACTAGATCATGGTGTACACATTTACTTAAGAGAACTCATTATATTCTCACATATGTTATAGCTTGACTCGAATTTAACTTCACATAATATTCAAGTCGAACATATGAGTATAAATGTCAATCAGGGTGTTACCACATAGATATATTATTATCACGTTGCATGTAGGGAAAATAGACGAATTTACTCAAATAATTAAAATACGTCCGAAATAAGTCATCTCATCACGTGCATGTACGAAAAATGGACTTCACATAAGCATATACTTTCTCATGTTGCATGGAGGCAATTAAACATATTTTACTCAAATCACATTTGCATATAAAACATTTTCGTAATAACATTTTCATATAAAGCACATAACATACTCCACCCACCTATGATAGTCGAGCTTTGCTTAATCTTAAAAGTTGTCGAGCCTCACTTTAACCTGTAATCGTAAAGGGTTTCATATTAATCTCGGACGGTATTCTAGTCTTAGAATGTTTAACATGAGGTATTGGTACCTTTGATAACGGGAATTGGCACTTTAGGTGTAGAAATTTTATCCTTTGAAAATATGGACAGAAGATATTGATACTCTTCTGAGTTTATATCAACACTGCGATGCAGGACACATTCTTCTTGACTAAAGAATTCTTTGTGAACTAAAGAACCCTTCATATTAATATTCATCATTTGGGTTTTCCCCAAGTTCTCATTTCTTTATTCTTCATTGTTCTCTTTTTTTCCCTCTTCAGACTTCAGCAGCGTGTATATGTATGTGTATGTATAATTTTGTTGAGATTGAAAAGTGTAAAAATGAGTCTTAAAAGAGTATATCATGACTATAATATAAGTGTCTATGGTATGTTTACTATTCACCCTTCAACCAACGCGACGTCGTTTTGATGTAGTTTTAGTCTTCATTTTGTCCAAATCTCATTATTAGTACTATAAGTTTGTTTAACTTATTAACAAGGCTGCCTTTGTTGACTTTTCTTCATTTTATGTGAGCTGTCATTTTTCCAAAGCTTTTTACCTTTTTATTTATTATTTGTTTAAATCATTTGATTTGTTTTCTGTAGACATGTGCAACTTTTGTTGACTTTGTATCTTGCTTTGTTTTAGTAGTTTATTTCCTTCGTTGTCGAGACTGGAAAATATTTCTTTAGTTTAGTTATCGAGTGATTCGAACATATTTATTGTCCGGTATTTTATCATGTGATTATTGTTCGATCACTTGACTTAGGAGATTTTTTTATTATTAGATGTGGTTTCTGTTGTTCTTCATTTCATAAACATATTCCATTTTGTATTTATATTAATTGTTAAATTTTATGTTTTGGTTATTGTTTTTTGTATGTATATATTTTTTTTACTCTAGCATTTATGATTAGATTGTCTATTAAATTATATATGATGTATAATTATTTTATGTTATATGAAATTATGATTATTGGTTATAAAAATTATTACTTTTTTCCTGTTGGACATTTTCATGATTTAATATAAAAATAAAATAAACATTTTTTTTCCCGACTTTGCTCATGCAAAATTATTATTGTTATTTTTTTTTATAGACAATTTGATGACAAAATATAAAAATAAATAAAAAAATAAATTAATTGTTTTAAATTTTTCCCACTTTGTCATTGTAATTTTGTATTTATATTAATTGTTAAATTTTATGTTTTTGTTATTGTTTTTTGCATGTAGGTAATTTGATAATTTAGCATTTTCAATTTTGAATATTTTTATTTTATTGATAATTTAGGCGTCTATATATTTTTTTGACTCTAGCATTTATCATAAGATTTTATATTAAATTATATGTGATATAAAATTACTTTGTATTGTATGATATTGTGATTATTGATTGTAAAAATTATATTATTATTTTATAGGTGGACATTTTCATGACAGAATATAAAAAAATTATTTTAAATAATTTTTTCTCCATTTTGCTAATGCAAAATTATTATTATTAATTATTTTTTTTTTGACAATTTCATGACAAAATATAAAATTCAAAAATAAAAAATTCTTTTTTTTTTTTAATTTTCTCCACTTTGCCGAGTAACTCGGCAAGGTAGGAAAAATAAAAACATTTTCTTTATCCTACTTTATCGAGTAACTCGGAATAGTTTGAGACCTTGGAAATAATTCTTTTTTTAACATTTTTTATTTTTTTGGACTTTTAGGAATTTATTTATTATTTTTTTTTTTGCAGTTTTAGTCCACATCCTTTTCCTTTTATAACAAATTTCTTATTATTAATTTTTTTCCCTCATCTCTGACGTTTAAACTTTTATTTATATTTAATTTGGCTAGGTTTTTTAATTAAAAACAAAAAAACTAATAATAAGAAAATAAAATTAAAATGTACATTAAGTCTTGCAACTTTTAAAAAGTAGTCTAATTTTTTTTTCATAAATTTTCCTTTTTTTAAATTATTATTATTTTTTTTTTCATTTTTTTCACTTTGTCGAGTCAATCGGCAAAGTGGAAATATTAAAAAAAATTTAGTTATTCTAGATTGGCGATTGTTAAATTTTATGTTTTGGTTATTGTTTTTTGCATGTAAGTAATTTGATAATTTAGTATTTTCAACTTTGAATTTTTTTGTTTCATTAATAATTTAGGCGTTTATATATTTTAAATAAAAAAAGTAAAAAAGATAATCAAAAATATACATTATTAAAGTGACACGAGTACCTCGACAAAGCCCAAATCTTCTTTACCGAGTTACTCGATTTAAAATATCACACAAAATGAATCTATTCAATAGCTAAAGCAACTCGATAAACTGAAAATCGAGTTGCTTGAGTTAATCCATAAATGAAAGAAATTTGACATTTTCATTATATTGTGTTTCTTTATTATTTAAATTATTTAATACATTTAAATAATTCTTCATTGTTATTTTGTGGTATTATTTTTCAGGCACTTCGTGAGGCTGAAATTTAGATATGCTAACTAACTTCATAAATAAAGTATATATAAAATTTTATTTAACCTATCATTTATTAGAATATAGTCAAAAAGAATATATATAATATAAATTTAATGTATATCATAATTCATTAATACAATATATTAATAATTTTTTAATTTTAGCAAGTACTATAAGATATTATAAAAAAATAACTATAATAAATTTATAGTATAATAAAAAGTTTTTTGTATCAATATATTATTAATTAATTACTGCATTACTATAATAATTTACTAATTATAATCAATTTATTATAACAATTTTATATGAAATAAATGTTTTATAAATTTTTTTCAAATGTACTGCATATTTATTTACAAGTTTTTTCAGAAATATGAATTCAAATTTTGCTATAAAGAATATTAAAATAAGTCTAATAAATAAAAAAAAAAATTATAGCACATTTTTGATACACCATGTTTTTACTTTTCAGAACATGAAATATAACATATTATCTCAATTTAAAATAATATAAAATTATTTTATATGATAGGTTTTAAGATTCACGAGTTGGTTAAAAAATAACATGACAAAATTAAAAAATAAAAAAATATTAAGTATATTACATAATATAAATAAAAAAAAGTAAAGCAACAAATACAAAAGATGTATTGTTGCAATTACTCGAGTAACTCGACAAACCTAAAAGCACGTTTGTCGAGTTACTCGATGCAAAATTGTGATACAAAATAAATCTTTCTTATAGCTAAAGTAACTTGGCAAAATAAAAATCAAGTTCCTTGACTTACTGGACAAACCAATGAAACTTAAATTTTTCATTATTTGCTTTTCTTTTTTAATTTATATAATGTAATACACAATAAAATTAATTCTGTATTAATATATTATTAATTAATTACAACATTATTATAATAATTTAGTAATTATACTAAATAATTTAGTAATTATACAAAATTTTTTATAATAAATTTATATTAAATAATTTTTTCACTAATTTATTATAAAATGTATTATGTATATATTTATAAGTCTTTTTGTGAATATGAATATAAATTTTGTTAAAAAGAACATTAGAATAAGTGTAACAAATACAAATCAATCTTATAACACATTCTTACTACAATATTTTTTATTTTTGAAAAAATCAAATATAATATAATATCTTAATTTAAAATAATATATAATTATTTTATATAATAGCTATTTTATTATAATATATTATATAAAGTTATAGCATATGATTGCCTAATTTATAACAAAATTTATATTCATTTTTATCAAAATTAATTATTATTCACTTAATTTCATATTATAATTATTACTATAATATTAATTGCTAAAATAGAAGAATATATAATACATAGCATTACTTCATTATAATGTATATTTTATTTTACTATATTCTAATATTTGATCAATGAAATAAAATTATGTCTATTTATTTGACTTATTGTAATATTATTTATAACAAAATTTGTATTCGTATTTATTAAAAAACTTATAAATAAATATGCAGTACATTTTTTAATAATTTATAAAACATTTATTTATAAATTTTGTTATAAAAAATATTAGAATAAGTCTAATAAATAAAAAATAATAATATCACACATTTTTACTACAATGTGTTTTTATTTTTGAAAACACTAAATATAATATATTATTTCACTTTAAAATAATATATAATTATCTCATATAATCGCTATTTTATTATAATATATTATATGAAGTTATAGAATATCAAATATTATTCATGCAATATACTGATTCATTGTATTGCAATTTTCAAGTTACTCGAGTAACTCGATAAACCTTACAGCAAGTTTGTCGAGTTACTCGATTAAAAATAGGACACGAAATAAATGTGTTAAATACCTTCAGCAACTCGACAAACTCAAAATCGATTTACCCGAGTTACTTGACAAACAAAAGTAAGTAAAAATGTTTATTAATTTATTTTGTTTTTTATTAATTTGTTTTGTTTTGTTTTTTATTAAAATAAACTAAGAGAATATATTTTTTTTTATTTTTATTTCTTTACCCATTAGTATAACATATTATAACTAAAAAACTGTTATAACAAATTTATAGGAAAACATAAGAAATCTGTTGTAAAATATTATTAATTCATTATTACATTATTATAATAATGTAGTATTTAACATAAATTTAGTATAAGAATTTCATATTAACTAGATTTTATTCTGAATTATGAAAATACATTTTAGTAAAATTTGTTATAATAACGAATTTAATTATGATCAATTTATGTAAGAACTTCACAAATCCAATTTCAGGTTTACGATTTCGTTAAAAAATAACGTGAAAAAACAAAAAAATTAAAGAAATTTAAGTAGACTAAATATCTTAAATAAAAAAAGTAAAAAATAAAATCAAAAGTGTGTACTATTAAAGTGACTCGAGTAACTCGACAAAGCTCAAATCTTGTTTGCTGAGTTACTCAATTTAAAATATCACATCAAATGAATCTATTCAATAGCTAAAGCAACTCGATAAACTGAAAATCGAGTTGGTTGAGTTAATCGATAAATGAAAGAAATTTAACATTTTCATTATATTGTGTTTCTTTATTATTTAAATTATTTAATACATTTAAATAATTCTTCATTGTTATTTTGTGGTATTATTTTCTCAAGCACTTCGTGAGGCTCAAATTTGAATATGCTAAGTAACTTCATAAATAAAGTATATAAAAATTGTTATTTAACCTATCATTTATTAGAATATAGTCAAAAATAATATATATAATATAAATATAATATATATCATAATTCATTAATACAATATATTAATAATTTTTTTATTTTAGCAAATACTATAAGAAATTATAAAAAAATAACTATAATAAATTTATAGTATAATAAAAACTTTTTTGTATCAATATATTATTAATTAATTACTACATTATTATAATAATTTAGTAATTATAATCAATTTATTATAACAATTTTATATGAAAGAAATCATCTATAAATTATTTTCAAATGTACTGCATATTTATTTATAAATTTTTTCATAAATATGAATACAAATTTTGCTATAAAGAATATTACAATAAGTGTAATAAATAAAAATAACTATTATAACACATTTTTCGTACACTATGTTTTTATTTTTGAAAATATCAAATATAACATATTATCTGAATTTAAAATAATATAAAATTATGTTATATGATAGCTTTTAAGATCCACGAGTTAGTTAAAAAATAACATGACAAAATTAACAAATACAAAAATATTAAGTGTATTACATAATGTAAATAAATAAAAATAAAGTAACAAATACAATAGATGGATTGTTGAAATTACTCGAGTAACTCGACAAACCTAAAAGCACGTTTGTCGAGTTACTCGATGCAAAAATGTAATACAAAATAAATATTTTTTATAGCTAAAGTAACTTGGCAGAATGAAAATCAAGTTCCTTGACTTACTGGATAAACCAATCAAACTTAAAATTTTCATTATTTTCTTTTCTTTTTAAATTTATATAATGTAACACACAATAAAATGAATTCTGTATTCATATATTATTAATTAATTACTACATTATTATAATAATTTAGTAATTATAATCAATTGTTTATAATAAATTTATATTAAATAATTTTTTTAATAATTTATTATAAAATGTATTATGTCTGTATTTATAAGTCTTTTTCTAAATATGAATATAAATTTTGTTATACAGAATATTAGAGTAAGTGTAATAAATAAAATTCAGTATTATAACACATTGTTACTACAATATGTTTTTATTTTTTAAAAAATGAAATATAATATAATATCTTCATTTAAAATAATATATAATTATTTTATATTGTCAATATTTTATTATAATATATTATATGAAGTTATAGGATATCAAATATTATTCATGCAACGTACTAATTCATTGTATTGCATTCTTCAACTTACTCGAGTAACTCGATAAACCTAAGAGCACGTTTGTCGAGTTACTCGATTAAAAATGAGACACAAAATGACTCTATTAAATACCTTAATCAACTCGACAAACTCAAAATCGAGTTACCCGAGTTACTTGACGAACAAAAATAAGTAAAAATGTTTATTAATTTGTTTTGAATGAAGTAAGAAAATATATTTTCTTTTGATTTTTATTTTTTTACCCATTAGTATAACATATTATAACTAAAAAACTGTTATAACAAATTTATAGGAACAAAAAATAAATCTGTAGTAAAATATTATTAATAAATTATTATATTATTATAATAGTGTAGTGTTCAACATAAATTTAGTATAAGAATTTCATATTAACTAGATTTCATTCTGATTTATCAAAATAAATTTTAGTAAAATTTGTTATAATAATGATTTTAATTATGATCAATTTATATAAGAACTTCACAAATCCGATTTTGAGGTTCGCGACTTCGTTAAAAAATAACATGAAAAAACAAAAAAATGAAGAAATTTAAGTGGACTATATATTTTAAATAAAAAAAGTAAAAAAGAAAATCAAAAATATGCATAATTAAAGTCACTCGAGTACCTCGACAAAGCCCAAATCTTCTTTACCGAGTTACTCGATTTAAAATATCACACAAAATGAATCTATTCAATAGCTAAAGCAACTCGATAAACTGAAAATCGAGTTGCTTGAGTTAATCCATAAATGAAAGAAATTTGACATTTTCATTATATTGTGTTTCTTTATTATTTAAATTATTTAATACATTTAAATAATTCTTCATTGTTATTTTGTGCTATTATTTTTCAAGCACTTCGTGAGGCTGAAATTTAGATATGCTGAGTAACTTCATAAATAAAGTATATATAAAATTTTATTTAACCTATTATTTATTAGAATATAGTCAAAAAGACTATATATAATATAAACTTAATGTATATCATAATTCATTAATACAATATATTAATAATTTTTTAATTTTAGGAAGTACTATAAGATATTATAAAAAAATAACTATAATAAATTTATAGTATAATAAAAAGTTTTTTGTATCAATATATTATTAATTAATTACTGCATTATTATAATAATTTACTAATTATAATCAATTTATTATAACAATTTTATATGAAAGAAATGTTTTATAAATTTTTTTCAAATGTACTGCATATTTATTTACAAGTTTTTTCAGAAATATGAATTCAAATTTTGCTATAAAGAATATTACAATAAGTCTAATAAATAAATAAAAAATTATAGCACATTTTTGATACACCATGTTTTTACTTTTCAGAAAATGAAATATAACATATTATCTCAATTTAAAATAATATAAAATTATTTTATATGATAGCTTTTAAGATTCACGAGTTGGTTAAAAAATAACATGACAAAATTAAAAAAGAAAAAAATATTAAGTATATTACATAATATAAATACAAAAAAGTAAAGCAACAAATACAAAATATGTATTGTTGCAATTACTCGAGTAACTCGACAAACCTAAAAGTACGTTTGTCGAGTTACTCGATGCAAAATTGTGATACAAAATAAATCTTTCTTATAGCTAAAGTAACATGGCAAAATGAAAATCAAGTTCCTTGACTTATTGGACAAACCAATGAAACTTAAATTTTTCATTATTTGCTTTTCTTTTTTAATTTATATAATGTAATACACAATAAAATTAATTCTGTATTAATATATTATTAATTAATTACTACATTATTATAATAATTTAGTAATTATACTAAATTTTTTATAATAAATTTATATTAAATAATTTTTTCACTAATTTATTATAAAATGTATTATGTATATATTTATAAGTCTTTTTGTGAATATGAATATAAATTTTGTTAAAAAGAACATTAGAATAAGTGTAAGAAATAAAAATCAATCTTATAACACATTCTTACTACAATATTTTTTATTTTTCAAAAAATCAAATATAATATAATTTCTTAATTTAAAATAATATATAATTATTTTATATAATAGCTATTTTATTATAATAAATTATATAAAGTTATAGCATATGATTGCCTAATTTATAACAAAATTTATATTCATTTTTATCAAAATTAATTATTATTCACTTAATTTCATATTATAATTATTACTATAATATTAATTGCTAAAATAGAAGAATATATAATACATAGCATTACTTCATTATAATGTATATTTTATTTTACTATATTCTAATATTTGATCAATGAAATAAAATTATGTCTATTTATTTGACTTATTGTAATATTATTTATAACAAAATTTGTATTCGTATTTATTAAAAAACTTATAAATAAATATGCAGTACATTTTTTAATAATTTATAAAACATTTATTTATAAATTTTGTTATAAAAAATATTAGAATAAGTCTAATAAATAAAAAATAATAATATCACACATTTTTACTACAATGTGTTTTTATTTTTGAAAACACTAAATATAATATATTATTTCACTTTAAAATAATATATAATTATCTCATATAATCGCTATTTTATTATAATATATTATATGAAGTTATAGAATATCAAATATTATTCATGCAATGTACTGATTCATTGTATTGCAATTTTCAAGTTACTCGAGTAACTCGATAAACCTTACAGCAAGTTTGTCGAGTTACTCGATTAAAAATAGGACACGAAATAAATGTGTTAAATACCTTCAGCAACTCGACAAACTCAAAATCGATTTACCCGAGTTACTTGACAAACAAAAGTAAGTAAAAATGTTTATTAATTTATTTTGTTTTTTATTAATTTGTTTTGTTTTGTTTTTTATTAAAATAAACTAAGAGAATATATTTTATTTTTATTTTTATTTCTTTACCCATTAGTATAACATATTATAACTAAAAAACTGTTATAACAAATTTATAGGAAAACATAAGAAATCTGTTGTAAAATATTATTAATTCATTATTATATTATTATAATAATGTAGTATTTAACATAAATTTAGTATAAGAATTTCATATTAACTAGATTTTATTCTGAATTATGAAAATACATTTTAGTAAAATTTGTTATAATAACGAATTTAATTATGATCAATTTATGTAAGAACTTCACAAATCCAATTTTCAGGTTTACGACTTCGTTAAAAAATAACGTGAAAAAACAAAAAAAATAAAGAAATTTAAGTAGACTACATATCTTAAATAAAAAAAGTAAAAAACAAAATCAAAAGTGTGTACTATTAAAGTGACTCGAGTAACTCGACAAAGCTCAAATCTTGTTTGCCGAGTTACTCGATTTAAAATATCACATCAAATGAATCTATTCAATAGCTAAAGCAACTCGATAAACTGAAAATCGAGTTGGTTGAGTTAATCGATAAATGAAAGAAATTTAACATTTTCATTATATTGTGTTTCTTTATTATTTAAATTATTTAATACATTTAAATAATTCTTCATTGTTATTTTGTGGTATTATTTCTCAAGCACTTCGTGAGGCTCAAATTTGAATATGGTAAGTAACTTCATAAATAAAGTATATAAAAAATGTTATTTAACCTATCATTTATTAGAATATAGTCAAAAATAATATATATAATATAAATATAATATATATCATAATTCATTAATACAATATATTAATAATTTTTTTTATTTTAGCAAATACTATAAGAAATTATAAAAAAATAACTATAATAAATTTATAGTATAATAAAAACTTTTTTGTATCAATATATTATTAATTAATTACTACATTATTATAATAATTTAGTAATTATAATCAATTTATTATAACAATTTTATATGAAAGAAATCATCTATAAATTATTTTCAAATGTACTGCATATTTATTTATAAATTTTTTCATAAATATGAATACAAATTTTGCTATAAAGAATATTACAATAAGTGTAATAAATAAAAATAACTATTATAACACATTTTTCGTACACTATGTTTTTATTTTTGAAAATATCAAATATAACATATTATCTGAATTTAAAATAATATAAAATTATGTTATATGATAGCTTTTAAGATCCACGAGTTAGTTAAAAAATAAATGACAAAATTAACAAATACAAAAATATTAAGTGTATTACATAATGTAAATAAATAAAAATAAAGTAACAAATACAATAGATGGATTGTTGAAATTACTCGAGTAACTCGACAAACCTAAAAGCACGTTTGTCGAGTTACTCGATGCAAAAATGTAATACAAAATAAATATTTTTTATAGCTAAAGTAACTTGGCAGAATGAAAATCAAGTTCCTTGACTTACTGGATAAACCAATCAAACTTAAAATTTTCATTATTTTCTTTTCTTTTTAAATTTATATAATGTAACACACAATAAAATGAATTATGTATTCATATATTATTAATTAATTACTACATTATTATAATAATTTAGTAATTATAATCAATTTTTTATAATAAATTTATATTAAATAATTTTTTTAATAATTTATTATAAAATGTATTATGTATGTATTTATAAGTCTTTTTCTAAATATGAATATAAATTTTGTTATAGAGAATATTAGAATAAGTGTAATAAATAAAAATCTATATTATAACATATTGTTGCTACAATATGTTTTTATTTTTTAAAAAATCAAATATAATGTAATATCTTAATTTAAAATAATATATAATTATTTTATATAATAGCTATTTTATTATAATATATTATATAAAGTTATAGCATATGATTGCCTAATTTATAACAAAATTTATTTTCATTTTTATCAGAATTCATTATTATTCACTTAATTTCGTATTATAATTATTACTACAATATTAATTGCTAAAATAGAAGAATATATAATACATAACATTCCTTGATTACAATGTATATTTTATTTTACTATATTCTAATATTTGATCAATGAAATAAAATTATGTTTATTTATTTGACTTATTATAATATTCTTTATAACAAAATTTGTATTCGTATATATTAAAAAATTATAAATAAATATAAAGTACATTTTTTAATAATTTATAAAACATTTATTTATAAATTTTGTTATAAAAAATATTAGAATAAGTCTAATAAATAAAAAATAATAATATAACACATTTTTACTACAATGTTTTTTTATTTTTGAAAAAACTAAATATAATATATTATTTCACTTTAAAATAATATATAATTATTTTATATAATCGCTATTTTATTATAATATATTATATGAAGTTATACGATATCAAATATTATTCATGCAACGTACTGATTCATTGTATTGCCTTCTTCAAGTTGCTCGAGCAACTCGATAAACCTTAGAGCAAGTTTGTCGAGTTACTCGATTAAAAATAGGACACGAAATAAATCTATTAAATACCTTAAGCAACTCGACAAACTCAAAATCGATTTAACCAAGTTACTTGACAAACAAAAGTAAGTCAAAATGTTTATTAATTTGTTTTGTTTTTTATTAATTTGTTTTGTTTTGTTTTTTATTAAAATAAACTAAGAAATTTTTTTTTTTTTTATTTTCATGTCCTTACCCATTAGTATAACATATTATAACTAAAAAACTGTTACAACAAATTTATAGGAAAACAAAAGAAATCTGTTGTAAAATATTATTAATTAATTATTATATTATTATAATAATGTAGTATTTAACATAAATTTAGTATAAGAATTTCATATTAACTAGATTTCATTCTGAATTATGAAAATAAATTTTAGTAAAATTTATAAAAATAATGAATTTAATTATAATGAATTTATGTAGGAACTTCATCAATCCAATTTTGAGGTTCACGACTTCGTTAAAAAATAACATTAAAAAACTAAAAAATAAAGAAATTTAAGTGGCCTACATATTTTAAATAAAAAAAAGAAAAAACAAAATCAAAATTATGCATTATTCAAATAACTTGATTTAAAATATCACACGAAATGAATCTATTCAATAGGTAAAACAGCTCGATAAACTGAAAATCGAGTTGATTGAGTTCATCCATGAATGAAAGAAATTTAACATTTTTATAATATAAATTTTATTTTGCTATATTCTAATAAATAATCAATTAAATAAAAAAATGTAAGTACTTCATTTATCAAATAAGTTAACAATTTATTTCACAAAAATATTCCTGTTTTATGATTTTTGCTTTCATATCACATGTTTCATCGAGTAACTCGACAAACATGATTTTTAGTTTGTCGAGTTACTCGAGTAACCTTAACAATGCATATTTTTCATTTTTTTTGTTTTCTTTTTCTATTTAAATTATCTATTATACTTATAATTTCTGTAATAAATATTATTATAAATTAGGTCAAAATACATACTACAATTATTAATTTAAAAAATACACATTTATTTTCGTAGTATAGTTCAAATAATTATTGTAACAAAAAAAGTTCTTGTCATAACAAATTTTTACTACAATTTATTTTCATAATTCATGATGAAATCTATTTAGTAGAAATGTGTCATAAAAAATTTATTTTAATCACTAAATTTTCATAATAATGTGATAATTGATTAATGATATATTACTAAAAAATTGCTTTTACTATGCTATAAATTTATTATAACAATTTTTATTTATAACATATTAAACTAATTACTAAAATAAAATACAATAAAATATATTCTATTAACTCATTCTCATATATACTAAATTTATATGATATATATTCTATTTTACTATGTTCTAATAAATCATGCATTAAATAAAATTTTATATGTGCAATATTTATCAATTTGCTCAACAAATCCAACTGTTAGCCTCACGAGTTTCTTCAAAAATAATACCACTGAATAACAATAAAAAATTATTTAAATATATGACAAATTTAAATCAAAAAGACAAACAAAATAATAAAAATTATAAATTTTATTCCTTCGTCCAGTAACTCGGGCAAATCGATTATGAGTTCATCAAGCTACTTGACGTATTGAATACATTAATTTGATATGACAATTATAATCGGGTAACTCGACAAACATGATTTTCTGTTTGTCGAGTTACTCGATTAACTTTAACAGTGCATATTTCCCATTTTATACTTTATTTTATGTATTTACAACTCAAATTTATATTTCTCAAATTACTACATAAATTAATCATAATAAAACAATATATAATATATTCTATTGATTAACTATCATATATATTAAATTTTTATAATATATATTTTATTTTGCTATACTCTAATAAATAATCAATTAAATAAAAAAATGTATGTATTTCATTTATCAAATAAGTTAACAATTTATTTCACAAAAATATTCCTGTTTTATGATTTTTGGTCTTATATCACATTTTTCATCGAGTAACTCGACAAACATGGTTTTTAGTTTGTCGAGTTACTCGAATAACCTTAACAATGCATATTTTTCATTTTTTTTGTTTTCTTTTTCTATTTAAATTATGTACTATAATTATAATTTCTGTAATATATATTATTATAAATTACGTCAAAATACATACTACAATTATTAATTTATAGAAATGTGTCATAAAAAATTTATTTTAATCACTACATTTTCATAATAATGTAATAATTGATTAATAATATATTACTAAAAAATTGCTTTTACTATGCTATAAATTTATTATAACAATTTTTATTTATAACATATTATACTAACTGCTAAAATAAAATACAATAAAATATATTCTATGAACTGATTCTAATATATACTAGATTTATATAATATATATTCTATTTGACTATTTTCTAATAAATCATGCACTAAATAAATTTTTCACATTTTCCATCAAACAAATCGACAGATGTAATTTTTTGTTTCTCAAATTACTCCACTAACTTCAACAGTACATATTTTTCATTTTTTGGGCTTTCCTTTTTTATTTAAATTATGTACTGTATTTATAATTTCTATAATAAATATTATTATAAATTACATTAAAAGATTTATTATAATTACTCAATAAAAAAAACACATTTATTTTCATTATCTAATTTGACGTTTTTATTCTAACAAAAAATTTCATTATTGTAATAAATTTTTACTACAATTTATTTTCATAACACGCCCACATAAGAATAAAAAAGTTTTTAGATGTATTACATAATCTAAAAAAAAAAAAAAAAGAACATAATCAAAGTTTTAAATTTCCTTCATTCGTCCAGTAACTCAAAAAATCCAATTTTCAATTTATCGAGTTACCTAAATTGTTTACTAAATATATTTTCTATCACACTTTTGATCACGTTACCCAACAATGGCAACAAACATGATTTTGTATTTTTCAAGATACTCAAACAACTTCACCAACGCATATATTTCATTTTTCAGTTTAATTTTTTTATTTACATTATCTAATACATGTAAGTTTTATTCTTTTTTTGATTCCTCATCTTATTCTTTAACAAACTCATCAATCTCAATCTTAATATAATATCTTATACTAAAACAGCTATTATAATAAACATTTATATTTTATTTTAAATTAATATAATATATCGTCTCTAACTTTATTAACTAATATTTATATATTAGTTAATATTTTTCTTTATTTTAAATCATTTCCTATTGTTTCCCTACACATGCATAACTTTGCTTCACTTTCTATCTTATTTCGTTTTAGTTGTTTTTTCTCTTTCCTTTCAAGCTTGGAAATTATTATTTTTTGCTGTCTATCAAGTCAAATTTTATTAATATCAAATTTGATATTATATCGTATCAATAAACTATTCTCGACATACAATTTTTCCTATAGATTTCACTGACGTGCAACGCACGGCCTTAAAACTAGTATATATATATATATATATATATATATATATATATATATATATACATACAATGATACAATCCTCCTTCTTCTTCCTTCTCTCTTGTTCTTTTCTTCCTTCTCTTTCGTTGGTGCACATGTCTATGTATATTGCAGAGTTCTAGCGGGTGTAAAAATATTTCCAAACATTATATAATTATCTACAGTCATATACATACACGTGTCTTTCCATTTTGTCACATAAACTATTGAATATAAAGTTACATGACTTACATGTTGTCCAATTCAGACATTGTTCGACAAAACACAAGAGTGGACTCCACACATACAAGTAGGACCCATTCCTGTGTTTTGTCAGACAATATCCAACTCGAGTAACATATAAATTTTATATGAAGAAGCTCTCTCAATTTGATTTTGAGTTGATTTTACATTTCTCTTTATATAGAATATCAATATTTTACTCTCAAATCCAGCCCAAAAGGGTAAAGAGGCTGCGTGGGTGCCATGTGTCCTATTTGAAGTGTTAGAAATATTTTTAAGTTGTTCAATTGCAGTTTCAAAGTCCCACTTGAGCCAATTTTCGAAGGTTGTCTCTCGATTGTTTATGTCTTTTATATAGCTTTTAGGATCTCAGTGTACAAGTACAATGCAACACATTTTTCATCACAAAAAGTCTTCCATGATAAAAGTCGTACGACTGCGATAACTATCTGTATTATCAAAATGGGTGTCCAACTTTGGACTTTGTCATTTTTCAGCCCATGACTCAACTTTTTTCTTATGTTCAATTAGGCCCTAAAATAAATTATAATTTTTCAATTTAATTCATTTAGGTCCTAAAATGATTCAAATTATTCTGATTAACAATAAATTTTAAATGCCACAACTTTCGGGGGCATTTTCCAAACTAACCCTTAAAATTCTTAATTAAATTTAATTTTCCGACTTTAAATATAAATTATATAAGCTTCGAATTTTCAGAACTTTACATGATACATATTCTCTAGCAGATAATTGCCATTCATCAACATAGCGCCCAAGACGGTTTCCAATTCGAGCAGCCATATCATCACTTATGTGAACAAGTTGGAGATTATAAAATTGGATAAAAAATGGCACCCAGCAAAATTTAGAACCCGTTTTGTGTGGATTATGAACTAGTTTATTTGATCAAGAATGGTAAAAAATATCATGCTACAAAGACAAATTTTCTAGTCAAATAAACTATTTTTTGTCAAATACTATTTTGGTAAAATAAATTAGTTTATAATTCACATCAGGCATAGTAGACGTCACATCCACCATAGAGAAAGCTAGAAGGTGATCGGACGAAGTTCCAAAACTGAGATTGCAGGAGTTTTATTTGGTCATCTTCGTTTCCAAATTCCAGGAAGAACAATCGTCCTCCAATATGCCAAAATTCATGAAGCTCGTGGGTTGCCATAGTTTCCACGTAGTGTCCTTGAAGGCCATGCGATGATAAGGCTTGCAAGTCAAAAAAATTCCAGAGAGTCCAAAATGTGATTCCTTCACGTGGTTAATTAAGTACAATTGAAGAATCCACCACCAACACCTCGTTTTCATCTTGTGCCAGAGAAAAACATCTCCATAGTTTGCCACTGTCATCCATGGTGAACAATTAGTAGGGTTTCGAAAGAACCATAGATGCCACTAGAAGAATCGGTTTGTCTAAGAGTACATTTGTGTGCAGTTAAACATCATTTTTATTCATCTATAGCAACCACAATTTTATTCACTTTTTATTTATATATTTCGTAACATTCATTACTTATAATTTATAAAAATATTTGCCAAACACAATATAAAGAAAAGGAGAGGGAGACCTTGCCATTTCACTTAACATGATGTTATATCACACACAAAAAAACTTTTTCCTCTATTTTTAACCTAGCTCTTTTTATTTTATTTTATCATTTTCCTTTTATTTTAAAAGAAGTGCATAAAAAATTGCAAAGTAATAAATGAAATCACTAAGAAAATGTTTGATAAAGATTTTTATAGATTATAAGTTATGGTACCTACTAAATGTATGGATAAAAATGAGTAAAAATTATGAATCCTACAAAATGTGTGGATAAAAATAATATTTGACCAATTTATAAACAAACATGCTCTAACATATAGAGTGGGAATCAATTCTTTATTTTAATATTTTAATATAAACATTTTTATTGGAGTTTTTAAAAAAGGAGTTTGACTCTCTAAAATAAAGAAGATTAATCTAATAAAGAACATCTTAGAGATAATGTAAGATTATATTTTGTGCAAGACTATAAAGAAATTTAATAATTAAGTTTGTGAGAACGCGATCGGCCCACATGATATTAGAGAACTTTTGACAATTACCTTACTTTTCTTTCAAAAATTGAGAAATATTTTATTTTTACATATTTTTACTCGTAATTAATTTTTTTTTTTTTTAAATTTTCAAAATTAAGTCTTCTACCACTCTAAACCAAGAAGACATTGGATCCTGTGCACTCCACCCATGTGAATAATATTATTCATCATTAGTAGTAATCCTCATCAACATCGGTGGCGCTTCTTGATTTATTGTCCAATCAAAACTCCAATTGAGACAAAGTTTAAGTATGTATTATGTTTTTAAACAATGCAATAATATTAAAAATCTTATAATTTTTATAACTTTTTATATCTTTCATAATTTCCTGTGTATCAGATTGAGCAAAATTTAATTTCATTTAGACTATTAATATAGATTTGAACGGTTTTCTTCATTGTGCAACTTATAATTAAAGTTTGATGATTAAATTATTATAGAGGCAATAAATTGAGAACCAATGATATAATTTTCCTTATTATTACTTTTTATTCTTCAAACTTTTTCAAGTAGTCTATTTTGCAAAGAAAAAAAAGTAGGATACAATTATTTAAAAAAAAAAAAAAGAATTAATTTGTCCCAATTCCATTGGGGGCAAATGCCCTCACAGCCCATACCTCCAACTGCATTGCAAGTGGTGTTCACCATAATGAATAGCATTACTCTACCTTTGCTCCAATCCCTAAACTTTTATGGGTTAAGCTTATTGTACATAATCTTTTGCAGAATGGATTATAGATGCTGACAAGGCCACAAGTCAATACATTATGAAAAATAGAAGACAAATTCTTGCTGAGATAACCAAATAAAAAATAATGAAAGAAACACTTTTTGTAGCCAGAAAGCAGGAAAAAAAAAGACCATCTTTCTCCTTCCAATGCCACAACACTTTCAAACCACTAAACAACCACATTTTCTCCCCTGGTTAGATTCCATCTCTAGCGACGCTATGGACACATGTATTTGCTTGGTTCTCGTTTTTTTTAAAAAAAAATCATTACCAGTTAGCTTCCATCTCCGGTTAGGATTTGTTTTTTAAAAAATTTTGATTTGCAATTAGAGGCTGATTATTTATTGGAATATATTTGAGGGAAAATGATAATATAAAAAGTACATTTCTTACGAAAATGATATAGCTGGAATTCGAAGCTAATCTATTTATTGGAAAAATACATGGATCTGAAAGGGTTATTTTTTGGGATATTGAATTTTTTATTATATGATATTTAAAATGTTGGTTTGTTTATGCAAATTTTGTATTTTCATCAAGGAAATCAAAATCTATTTTTCGATGATGAGACGGTCAATGTGAATATCGGAGTTATGGATGACAAAACTTTTGAAGAATCTAAGAATGAGACGGTTCAGGAAAATGTGAACATATTGGATGATGAAATTTCAGGAAAAGATAGTGAAATTATGCCTACGATTGGGATGAAGTTTAAGGACGAAAATGAAGTTTTTGAATTTTACAAAAGCTACGCTTATCATCTAGGTTTTCTAGTTAGGAAAAGAAATTCGAAAAAGGGGGATGACGAGATTGTAAGATATGTGACATTTTTATGTAGCCAAGAAGGTCGAAGAAGTAGTACTACAAGAACTTCTTTGAAGCCTCAAACCAACCATTCAAACATGGTGTAAAGCTAGGCTTACAACATGTTCAGAGATTAGTAGAATATGGCAAATTAACACAATCCATCTTGAATATAATCATAGAACAAGCCCATCCAAATCCAGGTTGTATCGATGCAACCGACAAGTTAGTGCACATGTGAAACAAAAGCTTGAATGTAATGATATAGCTAAAAAACCATTACACAAAATTTTTAACTCAATAGTTGTCAAAGCACGTGGCTATGATGAGTTGACACAAGTGGAAAAGGACTGCAGGAACTATATTGAAAAAGTTAGGCTTTTAAGACTTAGGGAAGGATATGCTATTGCAATACACGTTTACTTTTCTAAAATGCAAGCACAATGTCATGGTTTCTACTTTAGTATGGACTGAGATAAAGATTCTCGATTGAAGAACGTATTTTGGGCAGATAATAGGTGTAGACAAGCATATAAGGAATTCGTCGACGTAATGACTTTTGATACTACATGCCTAACTAATAAATATGCCATGTCTTTCGTCTTTTTTGTAGGAGTCAATCATCGCGGACAATCAACATTGATTGGATGTGGATTAGTTTCGAACAAGGATACATAGATGTTTGTTTGGTTATTTAGGACATGACTTGAATGCATGAATGATGAGGCTCCCAATAGAATAATTATTTATCAAGATAGGGCTATGCAAAATGTCATTCAAATCGTTTTTCCAAATACAAACCATAGATGGTGTTTGTGGCATATAATGAAGAAATTACCTGAAAATTTTGGCAACAACAATCATAAGAGTTTCATATTTTTCACTATACATGGTTTGATTTATGATTCATAGAGTCTTGAAGAATTTGAACAGGGTTAGAGTCAAATGATTCAAATATATAATTTGCATGAGAACGATTAGTTGTTTGTAGTTTACAAAGACAGAAGCCGTTGGGTTCTATGTTTCGATTGGTATTTCTATTCGAAAACATCCTTAAAGCAATTTGTGGAACAATATGAGCGTGCAATGATGAGTAAAGTGGAAAAGAAATTTCAAGTAGATTTTAAGTAATTTGCACAAATGCTCCCATGTGCAAGTACAAGATGGAGAAACAATTTCAAGCAATTTACACCATAGCAAAATTCAGGGAGTTTCAAAAAGAATTTACTGGAAATGTGTATTGTGAGGTTATCTCCACTGAAGAGGGTTATCTCAATAGTGGCTAATGTAATGGTAGTGAAAGGCAATGGCAATAATGGCTGAATGGTTGTGTCTTGTATAGATATATGTTTAGATCTAGATTAAAATCTAGACCTGAATGTAGATCTTGATATAAACTGAATAGTGATGATGGTAGCACAATGGTGGCTGATGCAATGATGGTGGAGGACGGTTGTGGTAATGGTGGTTACGATGATGGGGGTAAACTGAATGGCCGTGTAACATAGTTTGTTACATGTGTTATACTTCCTGGGGGGAGGGGTGGTGGTGGTCGAATTTGACTGATGGTGGTAGTGGTGTGTGTGGGTGTTTAGGAGGTGGTTGTGGTGTTGGCGATCGAATGTGATTGGCGATGGTGGTGCGTTGGTGTTTGGGGAGGTGGTTGTGGTGTCGGCGGCATAACACATATTGTTGCACTTTGTACGACTGGTGGCAACGATTACGTAACATAGTTTGTTATGAGTATATATTTTGTGTCATAGCGATGTTGAAGGCGGTGGCGGCGGTGGCAGTATAACTCAATTATTATAAGTGTTACATAAGTGTAACAAAAAAAATGTAATTTCATTTTTAAAAAAATTCAAGATAGAGATGTAGAAATAGTATTTTGGTATTAAAAAAAAAACACTAAGTTGTATTTTAAGAATTAGTTTACTTTTTGAGGTGTTTATGAAAATTCCTTATCAAAAGGGTTAATTTCACTGGCGATCACTGAAGTTTCAGTGTCGGTCACAAAAGTATACTAATGAGTTCACCAACGGTCACTCTGTTAAATTCTCAATATAAATTGATGACGTGTCACCATAAAGTATCCACGTAGCATACAATCAATCGACATTTGGCAAACATTGATTTCACGTGGACTTAATATACTAATTACAATAAATTCGTACTACAAAAGATGCACATAAAACATGGGGACATAGCTACAATTTTTGAATAATATCTAAATCAGATCTCCAAGCGATTGGCACAACCCGATTTTTCTCGAGAAACGATCTCAAACCCTAATTGTCAACCCCTAATTGGTTAAATTGAGTTGTGCAAATGGTTTGAGAATTTGATTTAGATATTGTCCAGAAATTGCAGCTAGGTCTTAATGTTTTAGTTGTATACTTTGTGGTCCTAATTTATTGTTTTAAAGTCCACTTGACGTCAATTTTTGTCAAATATCGATCTATTGAGTGCCACATGGACACTAAACGGTGACACATCGTCAATTTACACTAAAGATTTAATATAGTAACAATTGGTGAACACATTAGAATACTTCAGTGATCGGTACTGAAACTTTATAACTTCATGACTGTTTTAGAATTTCGTTGAAACTTTAGTGACCGCCCTGTGAAATCAACCAATTAAAATAATATTACAATAGGGAAAACTTTATTACGTTTAGACTCTTAAGAATGTCCCAATGTTAATGCGGATTGTTTAAAAAAAAAATTGCTACATAAGTAAAATAATCAATGTGTAAAAGTAATAATTTATAATACAAGCTGACACATATTACGTCAAGCTGACGTGGCAAAGAAAAAATAGATATTGCTAAGAGTTTTACTTAGAATCAGAAGCACCAAAAATTATATCTCTTATTCAAATTTAAATGTAGTTTTGTTTTTATTTTAAGAAAATAAAAGACACATAAATAACATTATTGAGTTAAAAATAGAATTTATTAGAGACTAATTTAAGAAATAAGTGTTTATTAATTAGAGACTAATTTTAGAAATAAGTGTTTATTAATTAAATATAAATGTCGCGTAGACCAAAAGTCTTTCAACTTGCATGTCACATAAACAGAAATTCATAGAATGTATTATAAATATTATAAGGTTTGAAGTTTGACATTGCCGACTTGTCACCTTTTACTTATTTCAAAACCTTTATTTTTCATTAAAATGTATCATAGTATCAATTCTTGAATTATTTCATACGACATGTACAACTACACTTAAAAATATAATTACAAGAAACTATAGTTTAATCTAATAGTTAACCGTTTCTTTTATGTTTTGTTGTTTTAATTGTTAATTAATTTTTTTATATAAACAAGTATCATGTTGTGTTACATGAAATGGAATGACAATTTATTATGAAACATTTTCATCTGTGATCATATTGTCACTGTTTTTTTTTTCATTCAACACACCATCACATCCCTAATGTGGTTGTCAGGCCTCCACCAAGAAAGAATGGGGGTGGGGATGGGGATGGGGGTGGGGGTGGGGGTGTAAATAAATCATAAAAAGTACATGGGAGGGGGCATAAAACCTGACCTCTAATCATAAAAGCTAAAGCAATCAAATGAATGAATAAATAATAAAGTAATAAATAATGAGGTAGTACTTCTTAAACAAATAATTCTAAAAAATTCTATATACCCATAACTGTAGGAAGCCCATGTCTATCAATCTGTACTAAGTTGCGGTAACGTCGTGGTAAGTCCTGAGCATTATACTCGAAATAACAACGACGATTTCAACCCTCTGAAACAAGTAAGTCAGCCACCTAATTGTCTTCGCGATAAATATAGTATCACGATCGAAGGCAATGAGATGTCTGATGTGGCGAAGAGTGGCCTGAATAGACAAAGGTTCTCCATCTCTGGTGATACAATGAATGGCCAAAGTAGAGTCCGACTCAATCCATAAATCTGATAGTACAATCTTATGAGCAAGAATGATACCGTCAAGAATAGCCCTGAGCTCGCCCTCCAGAATAAGGCACTCGTCATATGAAGAGGAGAAGTCGTGAACACACTGACATGATGAATCCCTAATAATCTATCATTCACTCACAAATCCACCTCTGACGCATCCATCAATGTTGACCTTATAAAATCCCACTGGTGGAGTACGCTAGTAATTCAAAACAGGAGGAATAATGGATAGAGTAGGAAGAGAGATACCAAAAAGAGGAGCAATATCAATATTTCCTTGCTAATGAGTAACTCAAAATAAACGGCCTATATGTAGTTGGAAGATAGTATGATATACTTTCCAGATGATTTGTCTCGGCTCTATAAAGATATCCTGATACTTCGCATCATTTATCGTAGTCCAAATAAACAAGAGAATCAAAAGAGGAATGATCGTGAGAATATGACCTGTCTGACAAACTGACCCGAGAAACGCCAAGACTGAAAGCGATATTGAAAACCCTCAATCGGTCGAAGGGTTAAATGAAAAATGTCAGAAAAATGGCGCCAAATCTGGTCGACAATAAAGTTTTTAATAAATAAATGCTGGATAGTCTCAATAGTCGAGCAACATTGACAACGAGAAGCTATATGACTCCTAATTTGCCTTTGAATCACAACATCGAATGGGATAAAACCTTGCCATAGTCTCCAACAGAAGAAAGAGACAGTCGTTGGGATAATAGAACTCTAAATCATGCTGTATACAGACCGAATAGTATGCCCCTTGCGAATTAGCTGCCATGCAGAATTGGTAGCAAATCTACCATCTAAAGTATCATTCCACATAATCTGATCATGCACCTCAGCAGTGATAGAGATGCTCCATATCTGCTTAGCAATAATACATGGTACTAGCTGAAGAAGTCGGTTAATGTTCTATCCAGTATCATCAAATAAGTCTCTAACCTGGATAGAAGAATGTGGCAAGTGTGGGTGCTGATTAGTTAATGTATACTCGCCCATCCAACAGTCATGCCAAAAGAATATTTGTCCGCGCCCTAATTGCCAAGCAATGTGTGTCTCCGTCTTTGGGCCTACGTGCTTCAGCCTCTTCCACACAGCTGAAGCATAGTAAAGAATATTAGCTAGTAGCAGATGGGCCCATAATGATCGCTGAGATCTAAATAATCACCAAAACTTTATAGAGAATGTATCAACAAGATCCTACAGTCTCCTAAAACCCAGTCCACCTTCCTCAGTAGGAATACAAAGGTCTTTCCATCTCTTCCAAACTATAACTTTCCACAAAACTTGGGATAAAACATGGAATAAGAATTAAATCAAAAAAGGTCTTTTAATGATGAAAATTAAAATAGAGAACAATTTACAATCTCCAACAATATCACATCTAATTTTGTTTAATCAAATATTGGTTCATAAATATCATGGACAAATAAGAATAAAATTGCTCAAATTTAAATATTAGTAAATTGATTATTTTAATTTTTATCATTGATGATAGAAAAAATGACAGTTGTTATATGTTGTTTGCCAATAGTGACACGACCTGGCACGCCCGCCTCACCGGTTTGCCTGTCCCGATGGTCTCATAGCTCGCCTTTGATAGGTGGACAGCAATAAATCGACTGTCTTTGAATCAGTTATATCCATGATTCATGGAGTGACAGTTACCATTGACCTTTGGGAAGTTGTAATGTCCCTTATTAACTCCGAGTAATGAGGGAGATGAAATGGCACTCGTCATTAAAGACAGACTCTCCTAATCACCCATATAAATAGAGGTTGATTCTTCAAGATAAAAGAAACTGCCATATTTCTATATTGCTATTCTGCATATATAATTTGATTATCTACTGATTATCACACTGGAGTGGAAACGGGAGATACAAGCTCTGCCACTATTTTGCAGGTCTCCACCACTATCACCATCGCGCTCGAAAAAGGAGAAAAACTTTTATCATCAATTATAATTTGCAAATTAAGTTAGACAGAAAATACCATGTTGATTGTTGAAAAGCTTCAATACAATTATGCAGATAATAGTCTAACAATAAGTTAATGTCCTATAATTAACATATATATTGTAGCTAATTGTAAAATTATTTGGCAACTTACGATTTTTATGAAAACCGAATAATCACTTTTAGCTACTTTTACAATAAAACGTTAAAAGTGAGACCCTGACAAGTTAATAAATCGTGAAAATCTCTCATATTTTTTTATTTAAATTTATTTGTTACTATAATAATTTTTAATAGATATTAATATTAATTGTTAGATATAATGTGATCAATAAAGATTTTTTTGGGAGAAATTGCCGATAAGTCACCTGCATGTGACTTGTTTCAAATTTGGTCAAAACGTTTTTCAAAATTGTGATTAAGTCATACTTTACAGCAATATTTTAAATTAATTCCAAAATTACCATTGTTAACCATATTTTCCATTGGCACAATCTTCCACCTCTACAAACCTTATCCACCTCCGGCGACAACCTCCTACACCTCTGGCGACCTTCAGCGAGTGCTTCTTCTACAGTGCAGAATCACTTTTCTAGTGTTGCAGGTTTGGCTTGATGGATTTTCTGGTGGTTGTGGCCGTTTTATCTAAATCTCTTCATTTACTTATCTAAATTTGGTGTTTCGTCAAAGACTTGAAGGCTGTCTGTTAATTATTAGTTTGGTTCAATATAATGTATGTGGTCGAAATTGCAGATTTTTTTTCCCTCGTGGATTTCTGCCTATTCTTTTTTATGCTTGAAAATAAGTTTATTGTAGTTGTTGAATGATAACCATCATGAATGTTGGAGTTAAAATTTATCGATGTATTAAACTTGCTCAGAATATGCTAATGATGTGTTCCTTTGCAGTATGCTTGCAAGAAAGCACTTTTTGTGGATTTTTGCATTTCAAGGATTACTCGTAGTTTTTATTCTTTTTTATTTTAAGCTTTGATTATGTAGAATTGTACGAATGTGGTTATTGGTTTGGACTATGCTTTATTGATGACAAGTGCATTTTCAAAAGTTTTGAAGGTGCTTTTGAGCTTTTGAAGGTGCTTTTGAGCTTTTACTTGTACTTTTTTCTAATGATGTGTAAAATAAACAACAATTTAAATGTCACATTTTTGCAATGAAATACAAGTATTGAAATATAATTTAATATTTTTTAATACGTACTAAGTTAAATGAAAGAGGCACCATTTTAAATTGTCGTACAGGGCACCCAAAATATCAGGGCCAACCCTGATTGTAGTGAGCTAAATAAAGAAAAAAATTCAATCTAATTGTATAAAATATTAAGACAATGATGAAATGAATTTCTTCATTGATTGTTAACATGAGAATAATGTTATTATAAACTATAAGAACAAGTGACGAGTCTCTACAAAATTTCTATTAATCTCGTTTATGTTCTTTTACTTGAAACATCAAATTTATATTGGCAATCAATCACTAAGGTCTCTCTATTCCAAATGGAAGTTGAACATGGATGTTTGAGAGTGTTTATAAACATTTATAAATTGGTCAAAAGTTATTTTTATTCACATATTTTGTAGAACTTATAATTTTTATCCACACATTTTGTAAAACTAATTGCTTCTAATTTATAAAAGCTTTTACCAAACAAGTATGAACTCTCATTTTTATCATTCGTTCACCTCAGTATCTGTGTCACTAGCCAGTTACAATTTCTATGTATATGTTATGTGCCTGCCGTTCTTTTCTTAAGAACCCAAACAGAGATGCTGGTAGCTAATCACACGAGTGAAATATTATATAGAAGTTTACATAGATAATATATGTAAACTATGAGTATTTTGTGTCAATATTACCTCAATCGATATGTGTTCAATTAGTCAACGTGCATATAACATAGGTTAACTAGTGCATAAAACTAGCCAACCCCATGATTCTTCAAACATAGTCGATCAAGCCCTTGCCTCATGATACTTTGTAGATATATACGTACCTCGTTCGATAATATCTTTTAAGTAAATTAATTTAAGAGGGTGTCCTCAATTCATAATTTAAAATATTCGTCAATATTTATGAATTTGAATAGAATTCTACAGAATTTATAAGATTTCAACAAAATTTTATATTATAAATTTCAATATATTGTTATGGATTTCTATGAAATTTTATGGATTTGTGATCTTTTTATTAAAAATAGTAATTTTACATTATTTTTATTCTAAATATTCAAGTGACTGTTATACATAAACAAATATTTTGAGTAGAATTTTAGAAAGAGATCTTCTTGAAATATAAAGAAGTAAAAAGTATTTTTAGTCAAAGAGGTGAATGATCTGATGGATTGGAAGATATACCAATTCGACAGTTGTGTCAACTAAGTTCCTAGGGAATAAATTAATAAATAGGCCATTTGTCGTCTCTAAGCTCGAAGAGCAATTGAATCCATTGTTTGGGAGGATTCACATTTTTATTATCAATTTCCTCAGTTTTGAATTAAAAAAAAATTGATTAAAGAGCAAGGCTTCTTAAAAAAAAATTGAAATAAGTTTTAATTTTCACTTTCTTTTCACTTGTCTTTTTTTTTTTTAAATAAAATTTTTTCTTTCATATCCGAGACTAAATGATGGATATTTATGATTGATTCTCTTCCAAAATCAATCGTTTAACCATTTTGTATAAAAATTTATTTTATGGCTTAAAAAATAATTTACATGTGTCGAAGTTGACGAGTAAATCTTTCCAAGTTGAAAAAATAATTTTTAATGCTATACTGGTTTTACAGTCCAATATCTAATTTCCCTATATGGTATTAGTCTAATTATCTAATTAATATTTAGTATTTACCAATAGATTATTTATATTTTTCAGTCCAATTGTTTGATTCAACGAATAGTCACGGAGCATCAAAAATGAGATTTCAAAGATGATGTTTGACAACTGTACACAAAAATATTAAAATAAAAAATAAAAAATTCAATAAATTTACGTGCTAATATAAATTGAAAATCAAGAACAAGAATTTACTATAAAAACTTGTGGCACAAATTGAAGAGAGAAGATGAAGAGATGCGTATGAAATGAGTTTAGATTGAAATTTTGAGGGGTGTGGATAGAATTCTTAAAGAATTTAGTTTTCAAAATCTATGCAAATTTGTTTAATTCTTCTAATTAATGAAATCTTTAGAAAGTTACTAGTAATTGAGGACAATTAAATTTCTAAAAAATCTATTTAAATCTGAATTGAGAACACCTAAATTTCAATTGAATCTATTAAAATCTGAGTTGAAGACACCAAAATTTATTTGAATTTTTAAACTCAATTCAATTCTAAGTAGAAGACATCCCTTTAATTAACCATTTTGAATACCAAACAGAAAATTATAGTGACTAAATCAAATAGATTTTATGTAACAAATTTAATCCAAATTTTTTTAGCACACAATTTCTACTTTCAGTTCAACACAGTTCATTTTCAAACTTTCCTTGCAAAATCTCTATTTTCAAGCACGGTTCTAAAAAGCCCGCCTAAGTGTGAAGTGCGGCCTCCACGCCTCACACTTTTTCCCTTACCTTGCCTTTGTCTTGCTCTTGTATAGACTTTGCCTATATTTGAAAATTTTGAAATTCGACTTCTACACTTAATCACACTTTATGCTTTTAACACTTAAACACATTTTATGCTTTTGAGAACATTGTTTCCAAGAACAAGCTTCGGACAATTTTCTATTTTACATTTGATTCACATTATTGATTATGCAACTCATGAAAAATGAGAACTCAACAAGAAAAGGGACATCCAGATATTCAATTTTCACTCCTTAAATTAACAGGTGGAGTATTAATATTGGGGAAAAAAAATGGTTGAAATTTGACCAAATCAAATAATTATAAGTTTAAAACTTTAGGGCCTGTTCTCTTGCTTGTTTTCAACCCATTTTCCATTTTCTATTTTTGAAAATAGTGAAAACGCGTTTACCTTACCTATTTTGAAAAACAATTTTTCAAAACAAGCAAAAAATTAACAAAGGAAACAGAAAATGACTAAATATCCGTTTTCGTGTTTTATGTGCAAAAGAATGGCATTTTCCAAAATGGCAAAACGCGCGTTTTGGAAATGGGAGGTCTGGGTTTCGATTCCTCAACGCGGCTTCCCTTTTTTTTTTTTCATTTTACACCACGAAAACAGATGATGATTTAAGGAAGTTTCGCGTGTTTTTAACAAAACATGTTCCTTTCCAAAGTGGCCAAGAACGGTTTTCAACCTAAGGAGGTCGGCGGTTCAAGTCCCCTATGTCACATTCACTTTTTTAATTCTTTTTAAATGATTTTAATTGTATTTAATAATTTGTAAATGTTTTTAATTCCATAATTAAATATTTTTAATTGTGTATAAATGTTTTTAATTGTTTTTAATGATTTTTAAATGTTTTTAATTCCATGTTTAAATGTTTTTAATTGTTTTTAATGATTTTTAAATATTTTTAATTCCATAATTAAATATTTTTAATTGTGTGTAAATGTTTTTAATTGTTTTTAATGATTTTTAAATGTTTAAATGTTTTTAATTGTTTTTAATGATTTTTTAATGTTTTAATTGTTTTCAATTGATTTTAAATATTTTTAATTCTATAATGAAATGTTTTTAAATGTTTTTAATTCCAAGTTTAAATTATTTTTAATTATTTGTAATTGTTTTTAATTCTAAAAAAGTCTAAATTTATAAAAATTTCAAGTAAACGCGTTTTCGAATTTTCTGTTTTCATAAACAATTTTCGAAAATTTCAAAAAGAACGCATTTTCAAAAATCTCAAAACAAACACTCAAAACACAAAATACAAAATGAATTCAAAACTCAAAACACAAAACTCAAACACAAAGAAAACACCACCTTAAAATTCGAAGACAGTTTACAATTCAAAGAACACATGCTGAACCGGTATGGAAATTTGAGAGACGACGGGCGACCAACCATTCAATTCAGACTGCTACGACGACTCTTTGCCAATTCAAATTTATGGACCTTCACAACTGTTTCCGTCCTTTCCCGGTCAAATCCCGTCGAATTTGAATATATCAGCACATCCTCTAATATATCGTCCACCCAATCGCCTTCAATTCCTATAAAATAGCTGTATATATATGGTATGATGGCGTGTGTGAAATTTATCTCTAGACCCTCCATTCTATGTTTCACTATTTCAAGAACTCTCTATTTTAATTCCAAAATACGCCTCTTCTCCACTGTAAAACCGACCATCAAAACCCAAGGTCCCAATATATGAATTCCTGAATAAACTCTTTAATTTTGTTAAGTGATTGAAGATTTTTTATTTCTTGAGCAATAAATTTTTGGGTCTTTCTTGATTGTTTCAGGGAAATTGTCTAAGGCTAGATTTGGAATTAACTTGAATAGCAGATTCTCGATGAGTTCCTCCTCCGCATCGCCCGTTTTATCAGAGCAGCAAAATCAGCAAGTGGATAGAATTTTAGAAGCCCGAAATGATGACCATGGAGGAGTCATGGTGGAAATGATCAATGAGCCCATGGATGCTGGTGTCTTTGTTTCTTTACTTAGAGCCTCGCTTTCCCATTGGAGATGTCAGGTATTGAATTTGTTTGTATATTATTTGCTGATTATCTTAGAGTCAATCATAGTGCAATTTCTTGCCTTTATGCTGCAAATAAGTTCTCTTGTAGTATTCCCGAAAAAGAATATGGAAAAGACAAGATCTAATAAAATGACATACGATTAGTGTTTCAGAACATGTAGAATATATGTGTGGCCATCCTTTGGAAAGTTAATGATTGAGTGGGGATTGTTAGTTTTTATTTGTTTACATAAATTTCAAGATTTTAAACTTCATGATTTTCACAAACAAATAATGAGTTACCAATAACGTACCTTGATCCATAGCACGTGGTCTTTAATTCTGTATCTTAAATCTCTTGAACCTCTGTTGAACGATTTAATTGCATATCTCCAATCTCCAAACATACTTTAATATATGTAGTTTAATTGTATTGAAATTGTGTTTTTCTCCCTTTGCCACTCACATAATGACAAGAATAAATTAATGGAATAACATGTGGTCCTAGTTAGACTAGAATTCTATTTCTCATTTCTCAAGGGAAATCAACTTTTCCAATAAATATCTAATTAATTAATTCATTAATTAGATATATCCATAAGACATATTATCAAATTCAATAATTTATCGTGTGGGTCACATAAAATCTAACATTGTCCCACTTAGTCCATATGACAATATACCTTTATGATTTAATAATACATTACCATTAAGTGCGTATTCATATGGACAATCATCATAATCACCAAAAGTGAGTAAACTACCGATACGAGTCATAGCGGTTCTATATCATTAGATCGATATAGTTTCTTCTATTTACCAAAATATTAGCAACTTACCCAACTTGGTCTATAAGTGAGAAGTATATGTGATGGTCCCGTAATGTCTTTGTCAAAGACTATTCTTATTGTCATCATTATCCAATCTCATACGTGTACATAAATATTGGTAAACAGGAAATAAATCAGAAATAGTTCAATTATCATTAATGAGCTCAAAATGTCATTGAACCATTATAAGAAACATTAACTACTAATACCAAGATTCATGCTTTTTCACGTGTCCATTAATAGCCTTTGGTGTTAGTTATTTTACTAATGGATCCTTAATCATAAGTTGGTGCTTGTTTATTTATTTGACATTCTTTGTTTCTAAACTCCCTTATTGATGACAAAGTATTAGCACCGTTAGAATACTTGTCGTTTTTGGAGAAAATGACAATTGCAGAATCACAATAATTTCCAACAACTTGGCATTGGAGTCGATAGCTCCAAGTCCTGAAATAAAATTATGCAACCATAATGTTTATTTGTAGTCTCAAAGCATGCTACAAATTCAACCTCCATAATGGATAAAGTAATGACAGACTATTATCCACTTTTACAAAAAGATTATTCCTTCACATAATATGAATAAATAGCCAAGTGTGCGTAATCTAATGTCAAGCCATCCAACATAATGAACCTAATATAATATAAGTTTGAGTATATATTAACCTCCCTACAATTGATGCATACATAATGTTTCTCCATACGTTTTCACTCAATTGCATGAGACTATATTTATCCCCTATCTTTTGGACAAATCGAGATCACTACTCGCAAAACAAAATATCAACATACACAAGCAAAATAATTTTCTCCTACTGACCTTCTTATATATACACCGATACACCGATAGACAGTGTTATCTTTAAATCTAAAGGAAGTTATACTATCATCAAAATTAAGATATCCGTATTTGGAAGTTTGTTTAAGTCTCTATACTGGTTTCTCGAGTTTACATACCATGTGGTCCTTTACTTTAACTGAGAAGTCCTTAGGTTGGTCCATATAAATTTCTTTCTAAACTCTCATTTTAAAAAATTGTTTTCACATCTATCTGATATAGTTCCAAATCAAAATTTGCTACTAGTGCCATAATGATGAGTCTTTCTTTGAAAATGAAGATAAATCCTATCTATAATCAATACCTTCCTTTTGAGTAAAACTTTTAGCAACAAGTTTAACTTTATATCGTTCAATATTGCCATTAGAGTCACGTTTAGTCTTAAAGACACATTTACAACTCTTTTCCATCATTGAGGCAATTCTATGATGTTCTAGACTTTATCTTGTTTTATAGATAATAACTCTTCTTTCATGATATCAATTCATTTAGCAGAATCATTTCATTCTGTGACTTGTAAAAACGAAATCGGATCCATAATTTGATTCTTGTAGATGTGCCACATAATCATTAGGAATAGATTGTCTTATTTTCATGTGTGATTTTCTTAATGCTATTCATTGTGATTGGTCTACATTAGGTTTATTATTTGTGATTTCTTCATGGAGTAGTTATCACCATTGCTAGGTTGTTCAACAACGGTATTTTAGGAACAACAATGGTAGAAGTTTTAATTAAATGTGTGACGACCCGAATCCTTAACGATCTAAGTGTCACTAAAATTTAAAGTAAACTTAAATAAAAAGCCTCAAAAGGTACATAAGATTTTTTTTATAAAATAATGAAAATTCAACCTTATTCGTAACACATATAATTAAATAGATTAGTTCTATATAACGAAATAAATCGAAAATATATAGATGTTGTTTCATAAATTTTTATGAAATAACCCACGACTGTAACCATCTCCGTACCGATCACCTCTAACGGTAAATTTGCTGAAAAGGTAAAACAAACATAATGTGAGATAAAATCTTAATAAGTGTGCGTGAGTAATTTTTTTTCTTGTATATGTATTTCAATGGAAAATTATACTTGCATAGGAAGACACGAAAATTGAATTGAACTTAGATAGTACCAAATTCTCGTGCGTAGCGTTACTAAACTCCTGTCTGTTCTTAACATATCTTGCATAATGTGCACCATAATATAAACATAGCTGTGAAATAACATATAAAAAGAATTACTCCTAGTCAACATAACAGTGCACTTACCTTATGCTTGAAACATGAAATAAAATAAGATCACTTCAAGAATTTGAAATTCCTTTCTCTTTTCTTTCTTATTCTAAGGATAAGAAGAAAATTGTGTATTTGTATGTTTCTTGTTTACATAAGGAGTGGGTATTTTTTATAGGGAAGGATGAGGTTTGTCATGCATGGAAACTTTAAATTTCATTAATTACTTTCCTATATTACCGGTATGCATTATTAGGAAAATATAGATTCTTATTTTAAATTATATGCATGATTATAGACTAATTTAAGTTGATCACATAATCATATGCAATTATATACATATTAGTATCTAATTACATGCATGATTAAATACTAATTTATGCTAATCACACAATCATATGCAATTATATACATATTAGTATATAATCACTATTCTATCTACCATATATATACAAGAGAGCATTAAATATATATATTCATATCTTGAATTATATGCATGATTTAAGCTAATCACACAATCATATATGTGTAATTCAATCGTATACACATTAACATTTAATAAACTATTTTATCTACCTTGCATATGGACATTAAACATATCTATTTTTAACAAATTATTAGCAGGCAAAATTACTGCTCATGACACTATTCATAGGACAAAAATCTGCATATATATCTGATAATTGCAGTTAGGTTCTCAACTATGAGCAAACCTGTAATTTGGTGTCTAGACTTTCGTGTTTGTGCAGTTTAGTCTTAAATTCTAATTTTAACGGCTAGTAACGAAATTTTAGGGTGTTACAAAATGAATTTCTATCCTAACTTCTTTGATATCCACATTCTGTGGTTCCGCACTCCTACTAATATCACCATTCTCAATGGACCTAGTATTTTCGATTTCAATAATTTTTAGACTTTGGTTAGAACAATAAAACCTTTACCATTTGGATTTGTTTGGAGTAACCAATAAAGTAACCATTGATCATTCCAATTTCATTAATGTGGATTTTAAATCACAGCTTTCGCTTGGAATCCCCAAACATGTAGGTTTCTTTTCTTTCCACAATTCAAATAATATCTTTTGAAATGTCTTACTACGAACCAGGTCAATATATAAATAGCAATTTTAAAACATACATCCACAACAATAAGAGTAAAGATGAATTACTCAACATACTCCTAACCATATGCATCATAATACAATTCAGCTATTCTATCTAGTATAGTATATTGAGGAGTTTAGCCAATGGACCTAAGTATTACTTCCCATAATGTTCACCACTTTTACCAGACTATCTGATTTTCACATTTCTGTCTAGTTGCATTTCTACTTCATAAATATACACTTCAAGTTTGTCTATTGCTTGAGTTATATTATGCAACAGGTATAAATAAAACCATAACATGAAAACCATCAATAAAGGTGAAAAAATATTTTGTCCACCAAATCTTTGGTATATCAAAAGGTACCAAAAATATCAACCTGAAAGCAAAATTTTCATATACCCATGTGCTTTTAATTCTAACATCATCATGTAGGCTAAGAAGAAACTTGACAAAATTGCTTTCAAGTTTCAATTTCTATAAACCATAACTTAATCCAATAACCAATTATCGCATTTAAACAAACTAAAATATCCTTTCTTAAATTTGAAACTATGTCCAAAAAAGTCAAGTTTTAGAAATGGACACAAAATTATGAGAATCGTAAGGGACAAAGTGTCTATAATAAGTCTCAATGATGACCTTTGTGTAAACTTAACGTTAGGTTTGAACCCCTTTAACTGAAACTCTAATTTAATTCCTTCCCACATAAGCAAAATACCATTATGTCTTTATGATTTTGGTTGAGGAGATTCTCTACATTATATTGGACACATAAATGGTAGTTTCATAAATCATCCACCAAGTAATATAAAGAACTTCAATATAATATGGTTCAAAACATTCAAAAGCACTAGGCTTACCATTATTTTGAACCATGCCTTACATTTATGGCAAAATTTCAAATAGTGTACATATGTTTTTAAAGAACTAACATTTATCATTATTACGTTCCTTATTTTGAGTCACAATAACTTAAGAGGCTCATTCTTTTCTTTTGTCTTTAACCAAACTTCTTGAGTGATGAAGTTTACATAATTAATTTCTTGCCGAGTCCTATCTCCGTTAAGCATGTTAGCCAATTCACTAACATTCCACTTATTCATTATAGTGTGTTATAGTGAATTTATAATGACATGTGCTGAGTATGAAAAGAGTTCATAATGAACTAAACTAAAAATGGAATTATCAACCTTCATCCTTAAGGTTTCCAACTTTACTTTTATATTAGTCATCTCTAGGACATATTCATACATGCTACGTGTACCATCAAATTCCATGGTGGTAAAGTTAGTCATAAAGTGAAAGACTTATCAATAGTTTAGATTCTAGACACTCTAAATATTCTTTTCATTTATAGAAGGGTTATCTTAATAGTGTTTGCTAATTCTCAAAATTCATCTGTTACATCTTTTCCAAACTTTATAAAAAACTCTATTCTTCTTTATTGCTACTATCAATAATAGCAATAAATTTCTTAGATAGCAAGTCTAGATCAAGATCCAAAACACCCAAGGGAAATTAGACTTTCTTACCCTAATCTAAGAAATTTTAATTCATTAATTATCAAAACAGATGAAGCATAATAATGAAGAAAAACTTGAATTGATACAATAAAGTAAGTGCTCTATATGTCAATGTTTTGAGATAAATCAAATTCAAATAGACAATAAATATATATTGAAGCTCTCACTTAGGTAGATACTACGATACATCAATAACTATTACGATGCTTTGTATTTATCTTTAATGGGCAATTATATTATTTTCCAAGTGGTACATTCTATTATCTTTGGATATATAAAATGATCAATTAAGAAATATCAATTACTCTGCCATGTTGATTAATCATTTGATGGTTGATCATCTTTGGGTGACAAAATATCTCTGTGATTAATAAACGTGTTAAAATATCTCTATGATTAATAAACGTGTTACCCATGTACTATGTATCATTAATAAGCATCTATAGTAAATGTACAATTTACTGAACTTTATTAAACAATTTGACATTCTCGAAATATTCTAGTTTGGCCACTTTAGTGGCTAACAAACTATAGTAAATAAATATCTTCAATTGAGTAATAAATGTTCTATAGACATTAATATTGATTTATTAAACAATTCGATACTCATGAACCATTCTAGTTTGGCAACTTTGGTGACTAACAAACTATACTTTATATAAATTTCTTTAAAATTGAATAACAAATATTTTGTAAGCTACAATAATAATATTTCTTTATTAAACAACTAGATATCCATGAAACACTCTAATTTGGTCACTTTGGTGACTAACAAACTATACATAATATGAATATATGTAAATTGAATAATAAAAAAGTAAATAAAATTAACATGCAAACAATATGTTGTGTGCACATAAATATTTAATTAATGCTACTGAATAAATATTATAAACATTATATAAATAACAATTCATAACAGTTATAAATAAATATAATTGTCCAATTTATGGGCCCAAATAGACCCACAACAAGTGGCCCAAAATGCTCGATCCAATTAGTTAATTCATAATACATAATTAATGGATCTAAATCCGACATGCCGACTTATTTTTTTAAGGCCTTTAACATTAGGAATATAAAGTTGATTATTATAATAAGTGATAATTTCACCCTATATTACAAAATATAAAATAATTTAAAAAATACTATTTAACTTTTTTTATTTTAAAAATACTGTTTTTTATTTTTATAACACTTGTTGTTACATTTGTTATTATTACATTTGTTATGTTTGTTAATAACAAATGTAACACATTTATTATAACTAAAATAACAAATGTAACAACAAGTGTTACAAAAATAAAAAAACAGTATTTTTAGAATAAAAAAAATGATAGTATTTTAAGAAATATTTTATTTATTGTGGTTATTTTTGAAAAAACCCCTTATAATAATCAACTCATAAACAATGCAATAAATATATAGCAAGGCATCAAACTAGAATAGCACTACATCCATTTCAAAATGATTGGTTCATCGATTTTTGTGATTAGTAGGAATACTTTGAGAGGCACAACCCATTTATCTAAATACTAGCAAGCAAAATCACATACATAACTTTAAAGTTTAAGCCAAATAGTACGATTTAGAAATCGTTTGGATTTGAAGCAAGGTAGTACATACACTTATCTTGTTGTAACTTCAAATCAAAGCACATCCTTAGTTACATGCCTTAACCACAAAAGTCCAACAATCAATTCTTGATCCATAAATTTTGTGACACGATAAATTAGTCTTGACAAGTTTTAAAACAAATATTAACATTATTAGTTTATTTATATAACATAATCTTGCCAAGAATTTAGGGGCATATAAAATCGAAAGAGATTAAGCGTTAATAGAAAATTATGAGTTCATAAATCATAAGCTCTGATACCACATGTTAATTTTTATTCAATTTACATGAACAATAACATCAATATAAATTTCAAGATCTTAAACTTCATGATTTTCACAAACAAATACGGAGTAACCAATAACGTACCTTGATCCATAGCACATGGTCTTTAATTCCGTATCTTAAATCTCTTGAATTTCCGTTGAACGATTTAATTGCATATCTCCAATCTCCAAACACACTTTAATATATGTAGTTTAATTATATGAAAATTGTGTTTCTCTTCCTTTTCCACTTACATAATGACATAAATAAATTGATGGAATAACATGTCCATTTATAGGTAGAGAGATGACCAATTTCCTAGTTATATTGTTTTTTTATTTTCCATCAAAATAATTTTTTTAAGAGAAATCAACTTTTTCAATAATTATCTAATTAATTAATTCATTAGTTAGATATATCCATAAGACATATTATCAAATCCAATAACTTATTATGTGGGTCACATAAAGTCAAACAGAGATTCCTATTGAACATTATATCTTACAGGAAGGCAAACCTGCCCTTTTTCATCAATAAGACGGCATCAAACAAAAGGACTGGCTGCAAAATACATTTTTTTTTAATGTATGTAGGATGCTGATCAGACTGGAAAACCCTTTTGCTCTGGCATTAAAATAGATAATTTTTACCATAGTTATAAAACCTGGACCGGAGAATGACTCGGACTTGACAGCGGGTTAATGGGTCACCGGTTCAACAGCAGGTTAACGGCGGGTCAATTCCTTTGTTTACACCCATAATTACTTTTAACTTATAATACAAAAATAAATAATTTTTTTGTAAAATAGTAAAGACAACAAACTTTTCATAACAAGAATTATTAAAACAATTATAAAAAGTTATCAAATTGAATTATATGGTCAATGCAAAAATTATCAAAACAATTTCTGAGCAACAAGTTTGAATGAAACACGATTTTAATACTTAAAACAATTATAAAAATTTCGTTAAGTGTGCCTTTGACAATTTAAAGTTGAGATGAAATCATATGTAAAAACATATTAATTGTGAAGAAAAAAGAAAAAAATAAGAAAAAGAGTTGAAAAAAAAATAAGAAAAAGAGCTTATGCAGATTGCTTAATGAATTATGAAAGTCTTTAATAGGGTTCTTAGTTGAATAAGTGTGAAGAAGATAATAAGACTTTAGATTTACAGCAGCTACTGGAAGACATAGTTGAATATGAATGTTTTTTAGTTTTTACATAAATAAGAAAAAAAAAAATAGAAAGAGACCCGGGTTTACCACTAAAACCCGGGTCACCGGGTTGTACGGTTTTTTCTTGGTTTATTCGATTTTTTCCGGGTCGTATCCTCGTTTAGTTAAATGAAGTAATCGGACTGGTCTAGTGCCCGGGTCATTGGTCGAACTGGCCGGGTCAGTCTGAGTTTTATAACTATGGTTTTTACTACTATCGTATCTATTTGCTCGGGTGCATTGTTTTGTGATCACATGATATATTATTACATACTGAGTAGTACTTCCATGGTCCGTTTTTTGTATGATGTCACCTGTAATACATGTATGTAAATAGAAGATATGTAACATAATCTACAAAACCGATACTGCTAACCAAGAAGGAAAATAAAAATGAAAGAAGAAAAAGTAATAAAGAATAAAAAATAAACATGTCGAACGCTATTGTGCATGATTAGGTCTCGGATATTTGAGATTTTGAAGATTTCGTTTTTTATTTTTGTCTAGGTATGCATATGTTATGAACTTATAATGTTGATTGGTGGACATTTATTGCACAAACAAAATGCTCGTAAATTGTCTTCGAAACTTTTGTTCAGTTTAACTGATTGTTGCTACATATTAAGCGGGTGGACACTCACAGACATTCTGTTTATGACGTGCAAAATGCAGTTCCTGGTTTTTAGCATTTACGTAGTATTATGAGTAGGTGGTGACTTTGCCTTATACAAAATAAGCGTAAAATCTTATATTTCAGCGTCAGGACATCTCCCCTCTCCTTTTGGGGGAATAGAGGTGGGAAAAACCAGGGGTTGGGATGGATAAGGGCATTAGGAATATGACTGAAAAATAGAATACCAATTTTAGGGTATTAGGTATACGATTGGAGGGAAGAGAGGATAAGTTCCAGTGCAGCTCCTCAGTCTTAAGGTGGTAATGCTTCATATATGAACTATGAGAAATTGTGACTTTTGAGTTGATAACCATTCAGCTTTAGAGCAATTTTAGTAACCATTACATAGTTTTACTCTGATGGGTGAGGTATTCAGCAAGAAAGAGAAGAGTATATTTTCATGTTCTAAGTATTAGGTGGATGTTTTTGCAGGGGAAAAAAGGTGTCTGGATTAAAATGCCTATTGAGCTTGTAAATCTTGTTGAGCCAGCTGTTAAGGTTAGTTTATTTCTCTTGTTATTTTGATGCAGAATATTATCGTGGAAGAAACGAGGAAGCTCATGACAAACTGCCGTGTTACTTCATTTGCCCACTCTTTCTTATCGCCAATATTTTGTTTTTCAGGAGGGATTTTATTTTCACCATGCAGAATCTAAATACATAATGCTTGTGCAGTGGCTTCCTAGTATTGCTAGTACTCTGCCGGTTAACGCCTCACATCGAGTTGGTATTGGTGCTTTCCTCATGAATGAAAAGAATGAGGTATATCCAGCTTGAAATTGTTCTCTCGCGTTAGCCTTATTAGACGACTCTTTGGTTTGGTTAGATGTGCTGCTTGTCTATTGAGTCTGTTTTGCATTGTTAAGCGGTTTTCATAACAGATATCAGACTTTGAGTACCTTTAAAATGTTAAGGTGTGATGGTTGAAAAAACCTGGATGGTATGTAGAAAGCAATCTGGCTTCAAGGCAGGTTAGAGCGTCAGTTTCCTCAAGACAATATCTGCCCCACTATATCATTTATCTTGTTATGCAAATGCACCTCCAAAATACAATGAAGACAACTTGAACATCTTAGTCCTTAACCTCCTACTACACTTTTATGGGTCCAGTGTTGTGTGTGTGTGTGGATGATCAGGTACCCTGACATAATAGTCCTTAACCTCATACTACCCTTTTTATGCAAGTTTCTCAGAAAAGATGCAATCATGCTCCAGTTGGGTTTGCACTCTGCATATGTTTCTGCATGGATCTTTGCATATTTTATATCTTGGGGCCCTCTTGTTAACCTCTCTGCTTCTGTACTAGGTGCTAGTTGTCCAGGAAAATAGTGGAAAGTTCGGTGGAACGGGTGTCTGGAAGTTCCCTACAGGAGTTGTTGATGAGGTAGGTCCTACTGGTAATTCTATTTCCATATTTAAAGAAAAAAGTGCGCATTTGCTTCATTTATATCTTTATCCACAGGGGGAAGATATATGTGATGCCGCTGTGAGAGAAGTAAAAGAGGAGACAGGAGTAAGTGTGAAGTGCACAACTTATTTGTTATGTTCATACTTGGATGCATTGCATTTTTTAGTAAACACCATTAATAATGCTGTTCTTTACTTGGTTCGATTTCAGATTGATTCAAAATTTTTAGAAATACTAGCATTCAGGTACTCCTTTGCCCAAAATCATTCCTGTTTTTTTTTTTTTTAATATATTTGAACTATGGGCTATGGTCTTTTTATACACTATACATATTTGGCTATTATCCAGTACCTTTTGAGACCAGTATGCGCCCGTTTCCTATCATTTTCAGTTTTCTTGCCTTGTATATTGAGTAAATTCCTGCCATGATTTCCAGACAGAGCCACAAGTCATTCTTTGAAAAGTCAGATTTGTTCTTTGTGTGCATGATGCAACCACTCTCCTTTGACATCAGGCCACAGGAAGCAGAGATAGAGGCAGCACAGGTATATTATGTTCAGCTTATTATGAGTATTGATTAAAGAAGTTATTTTCTCAGAAAATTTGTCTGAGTAACTTAATATCATAGTCACAGTGTAAGTCTTTCTGAGTCCAGTTAACCAAGTTACTTTCTCTATTTATGACAATGCATGCACACCCAACTTCCTCTTCTCTATTTTCAGCTGATTTCCCAAGTTTGGCATACGTAACAAATTCTTCGTGTTATTATTACCACACGGTCCACACAAGCAAATGAATGACGCATATAAATTAAAGGGTACTTCACACCTAGAGCCACCATTCTAAACTCAAAAGAGAGTTTGGGTCCTCAATCATATTTTATTGCTATTTGGGTCAATCATAGATGACGTCCTTTCAAAATTACCTTTAACAGCCGTCATGTGTCTTGCATGGCCCTAATGGGTGGTTCAGAAAAGAAAAACAGTCGTCATTCCCCCGTCAACTGATGTTCTGTCTATAAGACTTGATAAATTTGAAGCAAAATATTTGGTTATTGTAGCAAATAGCTGGTTACTTAAAGGAACACTTAATAGCACATTTCAGCTTAAACGAGCCTTTTCTTCCACCTCTCCTCTCCAATCCTCAATCAAACTTGCATTCCCCATATGGATACCTTTGGCAAATCTAAAAGGTTAAGGTTAAGCCTAAGCACAGCAGAGGCCGTACACTTGGTTGGTTGAGATTGTTATCACGATGCAGTGGCTTTCATGTGGGAAAATCTTGGTGAATTCTTGTTTGCATAGTTCTTCCGAATCAGTAGCTATGGCATTTGAATTATTCTTTAGAATTCTCTTTGAGCAATTCTCATTGAAGTAAAGCAAGCTTATGTGACATTTTGCAAATACCTGAACTTCAAATATTTTATTCAATAATTTAAAGAACTTCGAATATTTATTCAGTAGTAATTTGTGTTACTTAAATCTTATTCGGGCTGTTTATTTCTTTGCAGTGGATGCCATATGAAGAATATGCGGCCCAACCATTTGTTCAAAAACATGAGCTTCTTAGGTATGTTGCTGATGTATGCCGAACAAAGAAAGATGTGGGGTATTCTGGATTCTCTGCGGTGCCTACAGTAACTAGTTTTTCTAAGAAGAAAAGCTACTTGTATTTAAACAGGCAAGACATAGACTTGTAAGATTTGTGTTTTGGCTAGAAATTATCGAACTAAAAATTTTATTAATAATTCTTTGGTCTAGCCAGTTTGCTGTATACTGGTTGAACATAAATGAATTTGTATAAAATTAAATATTGTATAAGAAAATTTCAAGTTCTGATATTCATTTCAGGAGAGAGAAAGTAGTAATATTGTTCAAAATAAAGCCCATAGCATGCTGCCCTTGTCACTGTTCTTATATACAACCATACATATTATGTATGCCTCTAATTATGCTGTTGTCAATGTTTAGAGGTGTAAAGTGAATTGTACAGGAGTATATTCGTATTAGATCTGTGCCCTCCCTGGCACGTCCCGCGCCTGGCGCACGGACCATACAATTAATTTTTGTGTACATTTTTTGAGCAAATATATAGGGCAGACTAGGCTGTACACACAGTCACAAGCCTCTACAATTGAACCCGTCAAGCACCAGGGGTTCGGCAATCTGACATATTCGATCAGCACTTATAAGTTTGTCAAAACATTATTTTTATCCATACATTTTATATTATTCACAGTTTTATCCACTTTTTATCCAAACATTTCGTACGACTCATTGTTTATAATCTAGAAAAAAAACTTTATCAAACAAGCCCTTGTTACACTGTTGTTCAGGAACTCAAAATAAACATTACACAGTGGATTAGTGGCTATACACCCGGCAAATTCCAATTATAATTAAGTTTGATTACTTAGTACATGTTTGGCAGTGCTAAAATTATTTTTAAGTGTCTGTAAGTTATGAATTTTACGGAATGTATAGATAATAAATGAGTAGTAAGTTGTGAGTTCTACAAAATGTGTAGATAAAAAATATATTTAACCAACTTAGTCAAACAAGAGCTAAAACTGATTACTCAGTTCCGATCGTTTTGATTGCAATCCCAGCCACATTCAAGAACTTGGCCAACTCAAACTCTGGTGCATGTATATATTTTTCAATTAAATACACCCTTATATTTTAGAACTAAAATGGAAAAGATTTTTATTGAGAAAGTGTACAATTGTGTCAATAAAAATAGTTGGGGACAGGCTTGACAAATTGACTCAAACTTGTATTCTTGTTTACCAAAGTCCATAGACGTGGATTATATATGACCTTCATAAACTACATTTTTCTGATTAAAACAATACGTAAGGGATAATATTAGGCTACCAACCTAAACTTTGCCCATCTCTTGAATTTCTACTCTGCATGATGAAGAAGGCGACGTTACATTTAAGGCAATGATCAAATAATTATATTGTCAAGGCTAAAATAGTCATTTCAAGTGATTGAAAAGGGCATATGAACCAATAACCATGCAGGTACTTCTATAAAACCCAAAGGTGGTAGCTAACTTTTCAATGTCCCTTCATTCCATCTTGCGTTGATACAAAGTTAGTAAGCAAAAACACAAGAAAATGAGTCATTTTTGTAGCATGGATTCTCTTGTGAAGATGGTGTTTCTCAATTCCATCGTCTTCTTTTGTCTTGGGACGGCTACGGCCGGACCGGAGAACTCCATTCTTGAACTATCAAGCAGGGAAGACTTTGTGAATTGGGCTGGATATGGAGAAGAAAAGCTCTCTACAGTTGTCATCACTGGCAAACTTCTTTGGCACGGCAAAGCTTCGATTCATTCGCATCCGGTCTCAGGTTTGTTTACAATATTTTTTTCATTTTTTTTTTTTTTTTGGTTTGAATGATCCAATAACTGCATATAATTTAGTGTAAATATTTAAGATGTTAAATATTCAATAAATAATACTTCTTCCATCTCATAAAGATATGCTGACGTTCTTTATTCATTCATTTATCCCAAATTGTAGTATATTTTGTTGTTGTTGAAAATATAGTTGATTTCTTACTTTTATAATATGTCCATATTTAATGTGTTTTGTTATCAACAAATATAAACTATCATTATTCAATATAGGAGTAGCTTAGAAAAAATGTAAGTAAAATTTATGATTTCAACGTATATTAATTAGATTTTCTTGACCTGTGTGAAAATAGAAGTAAGTCTACCTTTGTGGACGGAGTGAGTAATATATATTTATTATTACTAGAGATCATCATCGGTCAAGGTGGTAGTGGACCCCTTGATTCATAGTCTAATGCATTAAAATACATCACAACTCTATGGAATAACGGGTTAGGAACCGGTGATGATCTCTAATACTCTCATGTTCAAATTCTTGGAGGAAGCTGGAGGTCGATTCCATACAATACTTTTTTCCTAACATATACATGATAAAGCAACCTATTTTCTCTTTCTTTCATTTTTTTTTTCTGTATTACTAATTTTTCTTGTCTAAAAATTTAATATTATTGAAAATAGAATAAATTTATTATTTAACTTGTCTTCAACACAATCTTCACGAATTCACCATATTCAGTTTTTCATTAGAGTTGATTGATATGATCTATATATGATTTATGTGTAACCTGACATCACTTGTCAATGCTTTCGAGTCATGACATATATAGCAACTTCTTAAACAAAAAGTGTAGTTTTCAAGTATGTTTGTGAAAGTGGAAAGTCACCAACTCTGTCTCCAAGTCCTCTATTGAATGATTGTTTGTCAATGCTTTTGATAAAAAAAAAAAATTTAGCAAATTTTAATAAATTTGTTGAAATATATGATTAAAAAATTGATAAAAATTGTAGATTTCAAGAAATATATAGTTAAAATTAATTTTAGCAACTTTTTAAACCAAACCAAACCAAATGGACGCCGAATTTGGTATTTAATTTCTTTCATTTGTTGTTGAAACCTCGAGCCAAATACTATTGAAAATATATTATAATATTATAAGGAAACAAATATATTCAAATAAATTACTTTTTTTTTTGGTAATATATCGTCAAATTAGTAGTAGATTTGTAGGAGTTAATTGAAAAGTTGTTAGCTATATATACTTGTACATTCTATACATAATTTTATTGAAAAAATATTATTCATTCTTCCAACTTGAGAAGATGTTGTTGAAAACGGAATTGTGGCTGAAAAATGAGTTGAGTTAACAAGGTAGAAGGCGTTATTTATAGTGTTACAATAGTCTTAACTATAAATGAAAATAATCCCATACAATCAAGAAAATACTAAAGAGAATAATATTACGAAATTTTCTTATCTTCAACATTCTCCCTCAAACTCGATATGTTATTGTAGAAACTAAAATGAGTTCGAAACTTAAATACATCCAAGCAAATCATCATCTTCCAAGGATCAAAGGATACTTTAGCCGAACAAACCAAATAAAGAACTAGAAGATGGTGCGAGAATCATCCACCAATCTAACCGAAACCATCATCAAGACTTGTAGGACACATCCCATAAACAGAAAAAACAGTGTCAAAATCAAATTCTTAAACTATTTTTCACAACTAAATTTGTTGAGAATAGACTATGTTAAGAGCATCTCCAATGCAACAATGTCTAATATGTATATGTGGCAAAAGATATTGACATTATATCAAAAAACTTCTCCAATGCAACAATGTTTATTATGCAAATATGTCAAATTATTATTAACTTTTTAGAAAAAAGAAAGAGAGAGAAATCTATTGATTGGTTATAAATTTTTAAATTAATGGTAGACATTGTCTTTGACAATGTCTAAAATTAGACATTGTGCTAGACACTTTCTAGCATTAATTGTGCCACATAAGTAATTTTTTGCCATTTGTCAAAAAAGAGACTAAACATTGTGCTTGACATTGTTGTATTGGAGATGCTCTAACAATAGCACCCCGTAGATCGTTGTATCAACAATCCTTTCAAATATGAAGATAAAAAAAATACTGACTTAACAAGAACCTAAGCACACAAAAAAGCTTTGTATGGTCGTATTTCAATATACCAAATTCTTATACATGCAACTTGTTATGAGAAAACCTTAATGGCTTGTTTATTAGTATGTATAATTTTATCAAATACTATATGTCAAACGTGCCCTTGAAAGTGTAATATATATGCAGGCGCATCAGTGGCTGTTTTATGTGGCACCAGCGGGAAGACGAGGAAATCATGGGCAGAGGGCACAACGGATGGTCACGGGGAATTCTTCATTGATCTTCCTTCCCATCTTCATGCAATTCCGAACTTGGAAAGTATCTGTATTGTTGAAGTTCTTCATCTGCCAAAGGGTTCTCCTTGCCGGCAATCTTTCACCGGGAAACATAAAGGTATAAAACTGACATCAATGGGCGAAGGCATCCGTACTTACACAACACATAATATTCATTTGATGCCTAAACCTTCACAAGGACTCATAAAAGCAGGACAAAAGACTCCAGATATGGTAAATGTCTTGTAATAAAATGGAGAATTGAGTTAACCAGCAGCTCGTGTGGATGGCGCTTTAGTCACAATATGAGTAGCAGGTCTGTGTAGCGTGGAGTTAGGGTGTGTGTGTTGATGGGTATGTAAGTAGCTTGTGTACACAAAAATGCATCTAGTTCTAAAACCAACTATACCTTCAAGCGAAAGGGAACTGCCATAAATTCTTCAACATCAATGAAGTTCTTCTGTCTTGTCAAAAATGAAAAATGCGAATAAAGAAAAACTCTGCAACATCAATTATCAGAATGATAGCATGTAAATCAAGACTATAAAAAGAAAGGAAAGGAAGAAAGAAAACAAAGTTGTAAAAACCTGAGATGAAATTCAACAAATCCTGCATTCAAGAGTAATTTATACGAAAATCTAAGAGAACGCAATTTGAAGGGACCCTTGAATACACAAACGCACTCAAAAATTGAATCACCAGATAATTAATGTATAATACAAATGAAAATCTCTCAGATTTTCTGATCAGCACTCGAAATGACATATTTAGCAACATCGGCGCAGCATTTAAGCTTGTCTGCTTCAGCATCAGGTATCTCAACGGAGAATTCTTCCTCAAAAGCCATAACAAGTTCCACTCTGTCAAGGCTGTCGAGGCTCAAGTCCTTCTGGAAATCAGCTGTTTCAGTAACCTGTGGTATATAAAACATCATGTTATTGTATTTTAACTCACAACAAAACAGGAAACATTTTAGAGTTGGCAATATAATTGTTGAAGATGAAAAAAATATATGATCATGAACACTTGACTAATTACCTTAGCAGCATCTATCTTGTCAAATTTCTTCACCAGTGTAATCACTCGATCCATTACCTGATCATGGCCGTTACTTGTGGCTGTGCTGCATTTTCTCAACGGTTGGCCATGTCTGTACAGTGCACTCAAATCGTCTGCTATTAGTCGCTCGGCTGTGGAGACCCTGACCCTCATGTAGTTCAGAATAGAATTCCGCAGGCTTTGCATATTCGGCTTTCCAGTAACAAGTGAAATGTTCAAAAAGGTCAGCTTTACAAAGCAAAAACACGGAAAACTTGCGGGCAAATTAAGCACAATAAGCAAAGAAACAATGATGTATGTAGAAGATCAATGAGGAAAGAAAAGTAATCAAAAGTGAAGTTAGGGTGCATTGATTCCTTAATTCTTCTTTTTCTAGAAGTACGCCAAGACAGATCTGAAGCCATTTGTACTTTCCCATAAAAAAAGGTAAGATATACATAAAACTAATATAACACATGCTTAACAGAGGACATCCAACAAAGAGATCCATTGCCCACTCACAAATTCCAGTACCAAGTGTAAATGCCTGTCCTCTGATATGCCACAAAAGAAGAAAGAGTTCAAACAGCAATATAATAGGAACTTTTGGAATCTTAGCTTCCAACTTCCTAAAATGTTCCATGGATTGATAGAAACAAAACTATATGGAACTACAGAATTTGTTTTCTATAATGCTAAAACTGATCCAGCTTTTACCTAGAAATTCTTATCCGCGGACCAATAACTCCAATTCTTTCTGAACATATTGACACGCTTTTCAATTACGTCTGGATGAGCTAAAGCCAGAAAAACCCTGAAGCAAGACCAGAAATCTATTTACTTCTGTACATTGCGGCAATTAGGAACATACAGCTTTTGAGGTACTACGTGAGCATTCTGAGAGTGTTACACGAAGACGACTTGTGGAAGAGGCTGAAATTCACTCATTACACAAAATGGCTGCAATTCAATTTTCAAAGCTATCTTATTCCGTTTCTTAATCCAAATATTTTACCATTATACTAGAAGCAAAGGCTCTATTATGTTCGCTACACTCTTGCACAGATATATAGTCTACGGCTACCCTAAGCATCATCAACGCAAATACATTAAAACATAACCTAACCATAAATCATTAAGAACAGCAAGATGCGAAGTGGATTACAATTTACAAATCTTTGTGAACACTTAAATTAACTCATCTAAAATCACAGAATACAAGAAATATAAATAGGCCAAATTCAAGATAAAACCATGTAAAATCACGTTAGGAATAAATAAATAAAAAGAACAAAAATTTGCCTAACTGGTTATGAAAAAGTACAGTGAACTCACCGCGAAAACAGCAAAAAATAGTAGCCGAAGTCCAGAATGCAAAAATACGACGCAAAATTATAGATATATGAACAAATACTTGTATACTATGAAAGCAAGGGAAATGAATCAACAGGCACTTTACCAAAAATCCTCGGGATTTTTGTTTGTTTACAAGTCGTTCGCTTTATTGTCTCAGAGAAATTTGTTTCAGGAAGGCACTTGTATAATTTTGAATGACGTACTCTGAATGGGCCGGGCCGGGCCGGGCCGGGCCGGGCCGGGCTATGTGCCGGGCAGATTGAATATTTCTGAACAGGCTGATAATGATATCTATGAGGACATTTTGCAGGCCCAAATCAGAAACATATAAACTCGAAATATAATGAATTAATAAAGAATTGTAAACTTGTTAACTCCAAAAATATAAACATATATTACTTGTACATATAAATGATTATTAAAAAAAAAAAAGATATGTAAGATATTAATTTGTTATTCTATTAAATACGAATTTTTAAAAAAAATTACGAATTGACTATTTGTGCTACAATTGCTCATTTGCCCTTCGTGAACAAAAGACCACTCCAATTTCTTTATAATCGATACGATGGATGTTTTCAAATTATGGCATCATTTTTATTTTGAGGGAAGTTGTTTAGCCTTCGTTTGGTATAGATTATAAACTGGTTTATGGTTTATTTAACTACTTTTTGGTCAAAAATGTCATGCTGTACACACACAAATTTTGGTCAAATAAATCATTTTTGGTCAAATAAACTCTTTTGGTCAAATAAACCAATTTATAATCTATACCAAACGGAATCTTAATCAAATTGGTTAATTGATAACGCTCAAATGGCAACTAGATTAATATACTAGTTATAAAGTCTAATGTAGCAATTAAATTTTTGTTGGGCCAAAGATGGTAGTTTAAAATTGGAATGTATATCGATTGATCGGAAAAAAGTGAATGGTAAAATCATAATCGAATTAACAGTTAAAAAACAAGAAACGAGAAATTTGAGGTGAACTAACTAGCAATGAACCAATTGATTTTTGACTTGTTTTTGTAGTTTTTAACTTTTCGAAATCTTATGTGTGAACGGATTGATTTTCGATTTTTTTTTTTTTGGAGAATGATTTAGTTCGATTTGAGAATATTTAGTCTAATTGTTGCGTTATAATATGTAAAAGTCAACAAATGAACCAATTAGAATATTTTGAGTTCTTATTAAACATCTATGTTTTTTAATACTCATAATCCATGATCAAATAATTAAAATGCATAAAAGTAACTCACAAAATTTGCACCTCTATCTTCTTAGATCTCTTTCAGATTAATTTAGGAAATTTCCAAAAATTATTGAAAGAATCTGGAAGAATAATTAACAGTGGAACAAAAATAACATGGAACATGCGCATCTCTTGGGACACCCCACTCAACCCCAACTCCCTATTTTTCCGCACAGACACCGCACATTAAACCAAGCACAAACCCACGAATACAAAATAGTTCCCAACCCAACTGCATAATTAATCCTACTAGTATGGCATCATGTAAATTGTTACTTTTGCTTCACTTTTATTAATCCGACTTTATTAGTGCTATCGGGATTTAGTATAAAGGAGAATCTGTATATACAGATTCTTGGAAGATTCTATTATTGTAATAATAAAAATGGGGAATGCTAATGGAAGAGAGAGTGGTGGTGATAGCAGTCAATCTGGGGTGGAGAGTGGTGGTAGTGAGCAAGATCGCATGGCTGATCAAGATGCTGCTCACGGTAACTATCGTGCCCAGGGTGGTGAGTTCATGGGTCAGTCTCCCCCTCCTAGCCCTAGGGCTTCTCATTCTCCTCTGATGTTCAGACCTCAGGTTGGTTAGTCTTTTCTTTATATGGGTTTTCAATATTTTTTATATAATTTATTTTATATATCAAGATTTCTTGCTCATTAATTGAGTGTATAGATACGATCTTTCTATTTCAGTTGAGTGAAATTTGCGTGATTGAGTAGTATTATACTGTTGTATCACGTGGGCTCTTGTGAGATTTGTGCATGGATGATACTCGCGTTTAGTAATTAGGCTTGATCTGATTAAAGGCTGTGACTTTAACCGTCGGATTCATTCGGGGGGAAAAATGTTGTCTGGGTGAATTGTCATGGAAATAAGGTGCACCAAGTGTTATATTGTTTGACTTGTTTTCTTTTTAACAAGTAATATATTGTTTGATGAAATTTCTTGAAAATTTAATGGGCTTCAAGGACTTAAATGCTAACGAAAGATCAATTAATGGCAGTGATTAATTTGGAAAATTAATGTTTGGGAGTGATCATTGAGTGATTATCCTTCTTAAAATTGAAATATGTTATGGTGACGAAAGAGTCGAATATTGGCCAACCAATGGGTTGTATGGCATGAAATTCATTACGTCTGCCATGAGTTATACAATTTTGTTTTTGCCTGTGTTTTAATGTTGATGTCATGCTAAGAAAATAATGTTTACGGAGCCATATGGGGGCCAGTTGCCCCCATTGGATTTGGGATTTTTTTGTTTTTTCATAGAAGTGAGAATTCTGTGCAGTGAATCTTCTCTGGGACGGCTTCGGCTGAAAACTTTTTGAAGCGACAATTATGCGCACATTCTTCAAAAACCAAAGGCTATAAGCATTGGACTTCAATAGGTTGTGAGAAGAATAGGCATTATTTGTATACTTTGAGAGTCCTCTGCACAATGCATGCCCGGTAGCTTAAATTTCTATGCCCCACCCTCAAAACAATCTGCAATCCATGATTTATTTTGCATAGTCGGATGCTGCTGCTGAACCCGGTGAAGTTTGACAGAGGGAATAGCTGTGCGATATGGATTTTAAATAGGCAAACTTGAAAGAGTAGATGAACGAGAGACATAAATACAAAAAATGAAATAGGTGAAAGGAGTAAGAGTAGTAGCCGTCTGTCAACATCTGAGATCCATGTGATGAATTGCAGAACTAATTTTGCCCCCAAACCCACCCCCCCCCCCCCCCCCCCACCCCCCCACACCAACTCTCTTCTTTAATCTGAATCGTGCTAAAATTTCAACCTTCTCTTGGGTTTGTTGCCTTTGATTGATCCCATGAAACACAACTACAGTAATTAGAGAGACTTGTAAGACTTGGGGGTTTCTGAATTTTCTTTCTTAGCTTTTGGTTAGTTCGCTGAACTGTGAATGGATTTTTAGGTTTTATTTGGCTAAGTATAGAAAGAAGTGAAGTTACTTAAAAATAACTTTTAAGCTCAGCCAAAATGTGGCTAAGTTTTAAAATTACATTTAAGTAATTTTCTTTTTGTCAATTATGTTTGCCAAAACAAAAATAAAAGTAACTTTTAGTTCAAAAATTAATCTTTTCTTAATTTTCACAAAAGCTCATCTACTTCTTTTTAAGGCTTAGCCAAACATGCTATTATGCTCCCACTCAAATAAATTTCTGGCTCTGCCACTCAGTATAATGTACTTGTAGGTCAGCTACTCGCCATTAATGTAATCACAACCGAAAATATTACTACATGACTTGTGCTATTAGTCTGTTATAGTCAATTTATGAAGTGTGCAAGCTGTTCCATTTCTCTGCCTGATACAAGATATCTACCTTAAGAGAGTTTAAAATGATCATAACTTGCTTTGTATCTTCAGATGCCAGTGGTTCCTTTGCAAAGACCTGACGAGAGGCACATCCCCAGCCCGTCATGGATGCAAACGACATCAGGGTATGAAGACATGTATATGGAACAAGGAATTCCAACTATGATCATATGGAGCCATGGTGGCCAGGAAGTGGCTGTGGAGGGATCATGGGATGACTGGATGACAAGGTAATATTACGAGATTGCTTAACCAATCAATTATCTGGTTCTCAAGCTTTTACGAATTATAAGCAAATTTTGCATACTTGTATATGTCATCAGGAAGCCCTTGCAGAGATCAGGGAAAGACTTCACCATTATGAAAGTACTCCCTTCAGGAGTTTATCACTATAGGTTCCTTGTTGATGGACAACCTAGGTATTCCCCGGACATGTTATGGGACCAGGACGATTCAGGAAATGCTTACAACATTTTAGACTTGAAGGTAAGGGGCTTCTTGTCCGAATTTGTCCTGGCACGCATTGTATAGCTTTTTGCACATTGATTTCTTGTTTTTATATCCAGTTGTTTTATTCATTCCTTTTTCTTAATCAGTAAAAATAGATTAAGAAGTAACCTGTGGATTTTGTTTGGGACAAAAATAGAAATGTAATGTTGAAGTTGAACCTTGTTTTCATCCCGTTACAACAACAAAAAACTAACTTCCATTCTCAATAAATTTGGGGTTGCTTACATGATTCCTTTTTTGCCACTCTTGTTTGGTTTATTGCTAGATCTCTCTCTATTGGACAGATGCGGTTTAGAATTTTTAACTTTTTTTATTTTCTGATAGTAGCTTTATTACATTGTTTAACTAATACCAAGTCCCTCTCCTATGATAATTGCCATCTGCCCATCTGTATCCCTTTAAGTTCTCTTTCTTTTCCTTTTAAAATCTGCACTTTTTACAAATTTTTAACTATTACAGATTTATATATTTCAGAGGAATATGCGAAGGTCTGTCATGCTCATTAAAAGTGTATGTTTTGGAGGTATATCATATGTTTCCCATAATGACTTGTGCCTTGACTAACATTGAAAATTTACCATGTGATGTGTTTTGTTGACTTATAATTGTTTACATTTTTTCTGAATTAGCATTTAGAGCTCTATTTCTGGGGTTATGGATGCTATTCTATGTTGTGGAGTCATCCAATTCTTCTCTATAACTTGAGGTTCCACTTGCCTGTTTGATGGAGAAGTTGATAGGGAGAATTTGGCATTCCAGTATAGATAATGCTACTTTTTAAAGTTTTTTGTGTACAAAATTGCACTTGTAGTCTAATGGTTTCTCGGGCTGTGTCTCAATTACAATGAACAACCATGTCTTGATAATTTTTCCTTTTCAGTCGTAGTTAAGGGTTTATTTGATAACAATTTTGATTTTGATAAAAAAATGAAGTTAAAGCCAACAAATAAATGTTAACCACACATATCATTGACCCACAACTTTTTACAACTTTTCAACTATACAAACATTTATCAACTTTTAAAAAAAATCTGATTTTAATCAAAATCAAATACACCCTAAATAAAAATTCTGTTTGAATGAATGTCAATAACCATTTTTCTTTCTCATATTGAATATATTCTTCATTATCCATCATTAAATAAAAAATTTATGTTTGATTTAAATGTTAAAATCCATGTTTCTTCCCGTGTATCTCAATGCCTCGTGAATTAGTAATTAGATAATGGATTAACCCCTTGATTTCTATATTTTGCGAAAGGGATAATAGTATATGTGGTTCCAACTTTTCAAAAACGTAGATATGCTCGTAACCTTTAAAAATAGTATCGAACATCCCAACGTTTGAGGAAATAAGCTTGGTAGGTTACCGATGACAGAATTTGTCAATTTTCTTCGTTATCTTACTCAAGTGGACTACATGTGTTATTTGACCAAAAAATAAGCGCTTGAAATAAGAGGAATAAAAGCGCTTAAAATTCAGAAAAAAAAATGATAATCATTAAAAAAAAAAATAGTAAATCTTTATCTTCCCCACCCCGACCCCAAAAACCCACCCCTCTCCTTCTCTTTCCCTTTCCCCTTCCTTCCCCAACCCCGACCCCAACCCCGACCCCGACCCCCATCCCCACCTCGAAAACCTCCAATACGAACACCGGCGGCGGCGGCACTGTCTCCATCGGCTCCTCCCACTACTATCTAAATACTCCTTTGCCACACACTACTACCACCAACAAACCAGGACCAAACCGGGCTCGACTCCAGCAAACAACACATCAAGCTCAGCCTTGGCAAACCACCACCACCATCTCCCATCACAAGCACCACCACCAGGCTCTGAATCGATCCATACAATCACCAATCCAAGTGCACCCTTTCAAAAACTAGCGATCGTTGAAAACACTAGATCCACATCCAATAACTCACCGCTTTAAACAACCCACACCCACAACCAATAGCCCCCAATTTTGAACGAAAACCCAACATCGCCACCATTCTTCAAGTCCCAACTCCACCACACCACCACCACCTCAAATCTCGCAAAAACCATGGAAAAATCCCCCTGGTTTTGTGAAAATCAAGTCGCGAAACCAAGGGGGATTTATCCTACTGGTTTTCGCGTTAACTAGGTGTAGAAATTGTCATTTATTGTTTTCTTTTTTTTTAATTATTTTCATTTTTTTTTCTTATTGATATGATGCATTTACCTCTTTGATTTCAATCGCTTATTTTTTAATTAAATAACGCGTGATGGATAGATTCTGATGTCATGGACCTACCATGCTTATTTTCTCAAACGTTAGGGATGTCTGATGTCATTTTTAAATGTTATGAGTATATTTTTTACGTTTTTAAAAGGTTGTGGACCAAATATTCTATTGTCCCTTATCGAAACTGGCGACACCTTTGGTGGGAATATGAAAAGACAATTTGCCGTAGCATACAAACGTATTACCAAATAAACCTTTCTCCTTTGACAAAATTACGCCAGCAGACCACCATGCCACTATTACTTCATCATCTCCTTTTTTGACACACCATGTTGTCCAACCCACTACAACCCCTAGCACGCCCTTCCACCCCAATCAATTAGATCCTCCCTAGATTTTGAAATTTTTTACTACATCCAAAAATAGTGGAAACTTGTTCCACCAAAAAATAAAAAAATAAAAAGAAGGTATTTATGCGTGCATCCATTTTTAGAGAATGAAGTGGAGAGGGAAGAGAATTGGTATTCTCACTGTGAATGATACCTATTCTTTCTTTCTTCCTATTTGTGAATCTTGTCAGCTAATTGAAATATACACGTTAGAGACAGTATGAACAATGGTTTAAATAGCTGCGGAGAGTGGGTTGAGTGGCAAGTGTGTACAGGGTCTTGGTGGAACTAGATTTTATATTGGTGTTAATCAAGTAATTGGATTGTCAAAGTGTGCATTCTTGACTGTTTTGATTGCTGTTTATAAGATATTACTACAGTGGATGGCTGGCAGGGTTGCAGCTTTCTTGGGGTATAAAGCTTTTATACATTTTTAGAAATTTTTTGTAGCATTATGCATACTTCCAATGTAAGGTTAAACGTCCCTTCTTTATGTCACCTGAGGTCCAAACAATCCATTCCATTCTTTAAACGTCCCTTCTTTATGTCACTAGGAATTTACCACGTCCTATTGACCCAAATGAACAGTATGGTTTGAATAGTTGGTCTTTTACTATGCACTTCGTTTTATATTAAATGGATCTTTCACCATGACGTTGGCATGTTTTCGCAAGTTTTTTGTTCCCTTCAGTTTGGTGGTGCTTAATTTATGATGTGCATTTGGTTTGTATGGGAGAATGAGTCAGCATTTTTACGACCTCTCAGAATGTCATCTTGTTTGGTTGCTCGGTGGCGGGAGTATTTATTGACAAAATGTTTCTTACTGCCTTGTGCTGTAGGATTATGTACCGGAAGATATTGATAGCATATCTGGTTTTGAACCACCTCAATCCCCAGATTCCAGCTACAACAACTTGCAACTTGTTGCAGAGGACTATGCAAAAGAACCGCCAATGGTTCCTCCACATCTCCAGTCAACTTTGATTAATGCCCCGGCATCATACATGGAAATTCCACCTCCTTATTCAAGACCTCAACATGTAGTGCTAAACCATCTCTACATGCACAAGGATAGGAGCCTCCCATCAGTGGTTGCGCTTGGTTCGACTAATAGGTTCCATTCCAAATACGTGACAGTGTTGCTTTACAAGTCCATACAGAGGTGAAATTCACATGGACGGCAGTCTTTTGTCCCGTTCTGTAACTAATAATTTGATATAATTATCAGTAGTTGTCAAGACCGATACTTGTGTTAACCTTGGAAAAAGCCATACAGGGAGCTTTATAGTTTATTTGACGTGCAAATGCTTTGGAATTTAGTCTGTTTATTGTCTACTTTCTCATTTATTTATAGTCTGCAAATCCTGCCTCAGCTTTCGGTGTCTTTGCTCGAACATTTAAACTGGAACCCTCTTGATACTCGTCTTTTGCATTAATATCACTTTGTTGCATATCCTTCCTGATAATTTGATGTTCAAATGAAAAAGAAAAATAGAAAGATCTTGTCTGAAGTTGTTCCCACCTTTATATAACCAGTTCGACATCATTTTTTTTATACACTAATAACTGCAGGAGACCACTCCAAAGCTGGGCGACCTTCGACCAGTACTTAAGATGTTGTGTGACATAATGGATTGAATTGTAAGAAATTGACGTATACATGCACATCAGAAATTAAATATGTAATTTTTATAAGTTGGATCATCTTTGTACTCAGATAGAATTTGTGATACAAGTTTACTTTGATGAACACAGTGAAATCTGATTATCTGATTAGCTGGAGGTGCGATCTTCAATACCACAATTGTCCAATTATCTAACCTTCAATGGTAATCCACACCGTAAGAACAGATCTGGATTTCCATGATCAAGAACTGATGAAAACGGAACTTTTAGGAGTATTTGTATTGAGTTATTTTTTTGCCTGTGCTAGCAAAATGAAGACCAACTTCCAACCTTAATCGACTGCGTCTTTGTATTTATATTTATAGGTGGGGTTAAACCTAGCCTTAGTTCTTGTCCAACTAGAACTCATCAACAAACGGGCTCAATTAATTAATTTAATTTAATTAATTGGTCCAATAAGTAATTAAGTCGGACCCAACTAATTGGACATTGGATATTAATTCTTACATGAATACGATTGTATATAAAGAAGAGAGAGATGCAACTAAAAATCCACTTTAACAGTTGAGTATTTTCGACATCGACTATTTAAAATTGTAGCAAAGCCTTGTCTAACCAGCTTTAACATATCTCATTTCATTCAACAACTCTATCATATGCTTAATGTTGCCAATGACTTGCGACAACCTTAACGTGTGCCGCCCACCCCCTTTTTTTTTTCTAATCTTGATAACGAGTTTCAGAAGGAGGAATTGTGGGGACAACTTGTAAGCTTCCAAGATGTATACATGCCATGCCACAGCCACATACAGCACATGCACCTTCACAGGATTTTCCATGGCATTCGAAATTTCTACATGTTTGGGTGTATAAATAACATTTTAAAGTCACAGAAATTAAGGATTTCCAGGTCCACAAACTAGTAAATGCTAAATATCAGACACGAATCACGAGCTCATCACTAGCTTGGTTCAAATGATAATAGATTTTTATGAATAAGGGCATAACTTTTATGGGGGAAAAAAAGGGATTATATGTGAAAGCCAGAAAAATAATCAACTGATGAAAGTGCCTCTTAGCTGGTTTACAGGCTTCAGAAAAAAAGGAAGAAAATAACAATCACTGTCATTACTCCAAGAGTGAATTGCCAAAGTGATTTTAATGCCAAGCACACTTGCAGTACTCAGTGTATCAATAGTCAATACCAAAGTTTTTGCGATTCAAAGATGTACAGAGTTATTTTCACATCAAAGAACAGAATGTAGAATTATTTGAAAAATGCTGCAGAGGGCATATAAACCTTGGATTACCAAAAGGCCAGTATAATTATTGATATATATTAGTACATGGCAAATCTAACGTACGATAGCCCTGAAAGTAAACGAGTCGATTACATAACAGAGCAAGCATGTGGATTTTCATCACTGAACATTTGAGGCGGATACGCATACTCCATGTAGTACTTGGGAGGAGGCCAGTATTCGCTTTTCTTGATGTCAGTTTTCGCATCTTCTTCCTTACTTTCTTCCCCTTCTTTCTTTTCTTCTTGTTTTTCTTCCTTTTTCTCCTCGACTTTCTTCTCCTCTTCCTTCTTTTCTTCGTCCTTCACTATTGATGCCTGCTTACGGGTTTTCTTGTACACGTCGTTCACAAGCTTATCTGGATCAAGAACGCCTTTCACAATTACTTGATCGTTTGCAAGATCAGTTGTCACAGATTCTACACCTGCAATGCAAAATAATACACACAATGCATTGTGAATTGAGTCCTTGCATGACTTCACCTTCAAGAATTCACACAATACCTTTAACTTTTCCAATTCTCTTCTGCAGTACTTGAGCACATGCTTCACAATGCATTCGAACTTTCAACACAACTGTTATAACAGCAGGAGGCTGCCAAGTGGGAAAAAAACCCAACATTAGTTTAAAGTCATTAATTTAGAACATAATTGAATTTGACGATTCCAATGCTGGTCATATTGTCATGTACATTCATAAAAAAATTGAAAACAAAAGGAGTATACATAATACATGACTGCAATTGTAAAGTCGTTTTCTCGTCTATTACTCATAGTGATGCACGTAATAGTTGAGGTTTACAAATGCAAATCTAATTTTCAATCTAATTAGAAAATCATTTTTCAGAAATGTGAAATGTAGCTCCTTTTCATAATTCCCTTTCCTCATGAAATTGTATTACATTTCTTTGTATCCTCTAGATTGGTACCTTGCACTTTTTGGCTGCACCTACCTACTTCACAGCCATGAATCTATTACAGCAATCCTCAATGAAAACATGGAGACAAAACAATTCATGTGGTTCAGTATAGTAGTACATATCAAGCATATCCCGAATCAACTAGAAGATTGAGCCAAAAAAGACATATTAGCAATAGATTTGGCTAACAAATTCAAGACATACACAACATAACCAAACACACTTGATTCATCAAAGGGAAAATTTTACTCCTATGTTTAGAAGTTGTCCAAACAAATGTGTCATAACTCATAATACAACTGTAATTTCATCATCTTAGGTAAAAAAAATATATATATACTTTCCGTGTTTAGTAATTATCCCAATAGATGTAATATCATTTTCCAAGCACGTGCACTTGTTCATGTTCAGACTTTTAATTCAGAGACATTTCAGTGGAGGTGAGGTAGGATCAGCCCCGTGAATTCTTGACCCCATATATATAAATTTAAGACAACTTACAATCTGTGTAGCAGCAGTGGGGTCAAGAGTTAAGACCTTACAAGGCCATAACTCTCACCCTTTTTCATTGTACAATGTGCCTAGTGAGTGGGTGGGTGTCCCCCTCCCTCCTATTTCTCCTCTTCTATACTTTTCAATGTCAGCAAAGATGAGACTCATTCACAAGTTGCACTGCCCAGGCATGAGGCCAAACCTGGCGTCTACTCAACATACACCAACCAACAGTTAATTCTACAGTCCATGCTGTCCCCACCCCAACTCCCCAATTTTTTTTTTTTTTTTTTTTTTTGATTTTCTTTCTTGACTTTGAAATTTACTATAACCCCGGCTAAAATTTCAAATTGAGAGGGACTAAAGAAACCAGGATAATATGGTAAGACACACAGAGAGAGAGAGAGAGAGAGAGAGAGAGAGAGATTGAGAGTTGTTTGTACTTGTACCTCTTCTTTCTTTTCTTCTTTAGGTTCTTTAATTTCTTCCTTGACCTCCTCGGGTGGCTTTGGCAATGGTGAAATGATTTCCGCTTTTCGGCCACTTTTCTTTTGAATTCTCGCGCACACCTTTACAGGGTCTGCAGTCTTTCCTTTCACTACAACTTTACTGGCTTTGCAATCTGTCATTACATCCTCCACTCCTGTTAAAGTTAACCAGATTTCTTTGCATTATAAAAAATAAAAAAAGTGTCACATTTTCCCAGGAATAGGATAATTTTTACAGCATCAGCTTGTGGACTGAATGGATAAACATGGGCACCAACACAAATCTGATGCAATGAATGTCCAGTTGAATTGAAAAACGTGCTAAGCATGTAATAAAAAGTACATTAAACCCAATATTCATATCTTAATTTTATGTTATTTTAATAAAGTCGGCTGTTTAAGACAAAAAACAAATTATCCGAGGTAATATAGAAAAGAGCTACATAAAATGACCTTCAAATCCTTTCAAGGATTTTGCAACTTTTCTGGCGCAGGCCTCACAATGCATGTCGACTCTGAGCACAATTTCTTGAGGCTCTTCATCTTTCTTTTCTTCTTCCTTTTTTTCTTCTTTGTTTCCTTCTTCTTTTTTCTCCTCTTTGCTTACCGCCTCTTCTTTTTTCTCCTTTGAAAACATATAACAGAATCCTATCAGTAAAAGTGTAAAACTATACAAGAATGGAATCCTCAAAGAAATTTTTTATATCATGCTTGTTATGCTCGACTCGACATAACTGAATAGGATTAAGAAACAAAAAACATGTCTAAATCTTGTTTGCTATCCTATACAACATTGAGTACAAAAGTTCCTTAAATATTTGAAGTAATTTGTAATCAAATGCTTGTAACCAGAAATGGCTGCAGCCTGGTGGAATAGCCAAGAAACATGAGATTGGATTGGTTTTTTTTTTTTTAACAAACCCAAAAAAGAAAGAAATGGCATAGTAGATTGAAAATCGACAAATAGAATTTTGAGAGAATGTTGTTCTTACCTCACCCATTTCTTGTAAAGCTCTTATTTACACTTAAGAGCTTCAGTATATGTTTAAAATATGTATGTGTGGGGGTCTGTTCTGTAGACTGTAGTCTTCCTTTTTGAGTGTGTGCGTGGTGTGAGAACATTTATAGGAGGAAATGCAATCTGACGTGTAATTTCGTACAATGAAAAGTCGGCAAATCGACGCTTACCTGACTCAGCGTCATTAATTTTGGACTCAAAGATCTGGAGAACAAATGGTCATTCAAGTTCACATTTTTCACATTATTTCTATTCTTATCTTCAACCCCCAATTCATTAACACATCTGGCCCATGACGATGGTTTTTAATTCAATGGTAGATATAGGATTTTACCAAGAGGGGCACTGCAATTTTCAGAACGCTAGAAAACTAGAAATTGCATTAACATTCTTAAAACACTAGAAAATTTCCTCTCAAAAAGTTGTTTTATCCGTGATTTTGTCACTAGTTTTATTAGCTTGAATATAGGTGGTTTATTTTACCCGTTGAAATCAACTGGTTGAATTTTCATTCGAAAAGACATTTAGGCTATCTCCAATTCATATCTTCAAAATGGTGCAACTTTTGCACTAAAATAGTGCAACTTTCACACTAAATCCACATGTCATCTCCAACCTATTACTTCAAATGTTGCACCAAATGAATAGTGTCTATTATCATATATTTATATTTTTAATTTTGAACAATAATTTAGTTCAAAAATTAGTTAATTATATAGTGTATTTATATTAAATATATAAATTTTAAATTACATTTAGTTTCCGTAATTATTGCATTCATTAAAAAAAATAAGGAAAGGCACAATACTCAAAATCACAATTTAAAACTCATTTAACATAAAAAAAAAAAAAAAAAAGTCATGGACAGATACAAAAAAAAAAAAAAAAAAAAAAACCAATAAAACACAATTAATTTTGTCATTTAACTTCTCAATTTTAATGAGTATTTATGAAGTAGTTATTTATTATTCAATTTATTACTCATACAATTTATTGTGTCAATAAAAATAATAATCAAATTACAATAATCATAAATCACTTTATATCACAAAAAAATAAAACCCAAAGAAAAAAGGACCCAAAAGGAACAAGAAATATTTGCTTAAGCACAAAAGGGTAAAATTGGAATACAATTTCACACCAAATCCATCTCCATTGCCACAGTGCTGCTGTTCATATACTCAAAATGGCGCATTGATTTGGCGTTCGATTGGAGAAAAATCTTGCTCCATCTTGGTGTTTTTACTTCATTTTAGAGTCCGATTGGAGATGCTCTTATGGGGATCAAAATGAGAAAATGCTATTTTTTTAGAATTATCTCGAATTTTCAAATTTTGTAATTTTTTGGGACATCAATTCTCAATCAAAGACGAGACTTCAAATTCTAAAATTTAGTCCTCTTATTTTTTCTTACTTACTTTCTCATCAAATTTTAAAAAAAAAATGATTACATAGCACATCAATCATTATTTAAAAAAAAAAAAAAAAACTCAAAAATTGAGTACTCCAATAAGAATTTAGATCAAACAAAAAATAAGATGATTTTATATTTTTAATTTGCTACAAAATCGAGAATCTAGCTAAAGAAAATCTAGAATTTGACTAAAAAATCAATCGATCTCCGAAATTTGAAAAGTTTAAGCAAAAACAGATACCTTTATCTCGCAGATTATTCACTTGCTTGAAAGTATTTATGAGACACTATAGAATAACTTGTAAAGATGCAAACTAAAATTGAAAACATCTGCTTTGCTTAGAGTTTACATATACGGCTAAAACACAGAATAAATGTCTCGCGATTGCAATATCAGACACCAATCCAGTCTAGAAGCTCTTTCTCTCTCTTTCCCTTCTGCTAAGAGAGGGGCAGATAGTCGGACAAAGAAGAAAAACAAAGCAAAATTGCAGATATATCTAGACATTTAATTTTTATTTTTATAAATTGAGAGGGGCACATGGTCCCTTTAAAAATGTGCCCTTGGTTTCTATCTAAGTATTATGTTAGCGTGTTTTAAAATGAAAGGAAAATATTTTGTCGAACTTTTGTATTAATTGTTTTTTTTGCTAATTAAAAAATTCTGAGGGGCAATAAGTCTTTTTACACCCTTCTAATAGACTTTTGGACAAAAACCATCATTGTAAACAAGGTGTGCTAATTAATGTAAGGTTTAGGATAATAATTCAACCTACAAAGAAGTTGGTATATTTATCAGCAATTATTTTTTAAGTACTTATAAGTTGTGGGTCATATAGAATGCGTGGATAATAATTTTATAGTAAATAATGGTTTCTAAAATTAAAAAAGTATGTTTAACCAACTTAAATTATAATTTAATCTAGTCAAACAAGCTATTCCAAACTCTGATATCAATATAACCACCTATATTTAAATGAAAAATTAGCACAAATAGTCCCTAACATATGTCTATCGTACACAAATAGTCCATAACTTTTTATTTTTGGCAAAGATTGTTGAAAACCGGGATTTAGACATCACAAAAATTAATTTTCTGTGATGATCAAACATCCCTCCACAAGATTTGATTTATTTCGTGCATTCAACTGGATTAAATAAAACTGTAGAACACATAGATGTTGAAAGAATTACCCTTGTAGCGTGTTGTTCTTTAAACTTTCAAAGCTCCAAACCCTCAAGCCTTCACCAGTGTTCTCCAAGAGAAACTATGCCGGTGTGTGGTCACCCTTTTGGTTTTAGGTTATACTAGGGTTAGGGTTTTCTTTGTCAAGAGAAAACACACACTTCACACTTTAGTGTGTGTCCCGCCTCTAGGTTTAGGTTATCCAGAAAAACAGTCTTATGAGACTATTTATAATCTGTTTACACTCCAAAACCCTATTAACCCTAGTACCATAACCCAGGCCCATTTCTGCATAGCCCAAAATAGGTAATAAGCCTATTTAGCCCTATATATTGGAGCCACTGAGGGGACTTGATCGGACCCAATTAAACTAAGCTCTAATAAATCAATTTTGACTCGGTCAACTCTTAATCAGTCAAAATAATTTATTAATCAAGTTCTATTCCACTAAAAGAACAAGACTGCACTTTTAGTCTAATTGAAATTACTGAAGCAACAATCAATAATTATATCCTCTGACTTATCGATCCTACATGTTACCCCCGTCGATCAACTCGAATATTCAGAATAAGTAAAATGACCAAAATGCCCTTATTCGAATATTCACAGATTCTCAACTCTCATCTTCTATCTGACAGTTTGATGTGATCACATCACATCAATGAATTCAACAATCAATGTCAAACTACTGAGCTCAGATTAAACTGTACACTAGAAGAACCAGTGAGATCTTGATCATACCTTAAAGGTGACGGATTCCATATTACGAATATATGTTCCTCGTTAGTTCACTCTAATTCCCAAAGTGTCGAGATATTGACCAGCAATTTGATCTCACTCATTAACACCTCAAAGAACTTCAAGCTAGTAACTGAAGTCCATTGTCCGCTCAAGATTAAGGTCCCATGTACGATAGTCAAGTGAAATTAAATTTGTCTGATCAATGTCACAAATTAATTTAACGTGGTCCCGTTCAATACATTCTAAATGTATTCTCAATTTCATTACCAAAGTCAAAGATAGACTTTAATAAAATCGAGACGATCTTATCAAAATAAATTATCCATATTTATTTACTGATCGCGAACGATAATTTTAGATCGAATTACAGATTAAATCTTTCTGTGTTTAACAACTTAAACACTCAATTTGTAATATCAAATCGACCTATAGATAAATGTAAACTCAAAATAACATAATAAATGTATCAATCAAATTATTAATTTTATTTCAAAATGTCACGAGTACAAATAATTTACTCGACGGGTAAATATAACCTAACAAATCTCCCACTTGCCCTAGAGTAAATGAGACATGTTAAGTACACCCATATTTTCAATATGTCCCTCAAAACTCTTAGCTGGTAAGCTTTTGGTAAAGGGTCAGCAAGATTTTCTGCAGATGCAATCTTACACACTGTAGCATCTCCTCGTTGAACGATATCTCTAATCAGGTGGTATTTTCGTTCAATGTGTTTCCCACGTTGATGGCTTCTGGGATCTTTTGCATTTGCCACCGCTCCACTGTTATCACAGTATAGAGTGATGGCCTGTAATGCCGAAGGAACCACCTCAAAGTCTAGCAAAAACTTCCTTAGCCATACCGCTTCTTTGGCCTCTTCACAAGCTGCCACATATTCTGCTTCCATGGTGGAATCAGCAATACAAGACTGCTTGATACTCCTCCAAACAATGGCACCGCCACCCAATGTGAACACAGACCCTGATGTGGACTTGCGAGAGTCCCTATCAGCCTGAAAATCAGAATCAGTATAACCCGTAGGCACTAAATCTGGAGTTGAATAGACCAGCATATAATCTCTTGTTCTGCGAAGATACTTGAGAATATGCTTAACAGCAGTCCAGTGCTCCGGTCCTGGATTTGACTGATATCTACTGACAATCCCAACAGCGTAGCAAATATCTGGTCGAGTGCATAGCATAGCATACATGAGACTTCCTACAGCCGAGGCATAAGGAACTTGTTTCATGTATTCCACCTCACTAGGAGTCTTAGGACAGTGCTCCCGTGATAATTGAATTCCATGTCTGAAAGGCATTTGACCTTTCTTGGAATTTTGCATTGCAAATCTCACCAATATTTTATCAATATATGAAGCTTGGGATAGAGCGATTCTTCTGTTCTTTCTATGCCGAAGGATCTGAATACCTAGAACATAATTGGCTTCTCCCAAGTCCTTCATATCAAACTGTTGTGCCAACCAGTGCTTAACTGAAGTCAATGCTCCTACGTCATTCCCAATGAGTAGGATATCATCAACATAAAGTATGAGAAAAATCACCTTATTGTCTTTAATCCTTTTATAGACACAAGGTTCATCAGGATTTTGATCAAAATCATAAGCAGTGAATTGCTCGACATTTTTCTGAAATAAAATTAAAAAATTGAAATGAGCTACATATAAAATAATGATTTCATATATGATGCATAAAATGCACGAGTAGACCCAAGAACTACTTCTATATGGCGAATACCTAAAACTCCAAAATCTTAAACACATCCCTCTATAGGAGAAGATAGTGTGATTTACGGCTAGGCTGGGACCCTCCCACTAAATTCAATATATCTAGCATCTCATGCAATATTAATTTAGTATCGCTGTATTTAGGCCATCAATAACACCGTTTGGATATTCTATAGGAAGTCCCCACGATATTTTTGATTTAAGTGTGCAACCCCTATATATGATAATTTTAAGTTTTAAATTAATTACGTTACCTATGGGGCAATCGCGATTAATTAACACTAAAAAATTATCACCCGACTGGACCCAATCTAGTAACCGAAACAGTGCAGCCCTCCTATAGGGAGGCCAATAAAATTAGTACGAGGCATACACTTATTCTTACTAATGGGCTAATAAGGGAGGCCGTGGGTTCACATAAAAATTGCACCCTCACCCACTTAATATTTTTATACTGTTTGGGTTTTTCAATTAATAATTTCTAACCAATTTTAACTTTTAAAATTTGTCCAATTATTAATTCAAAATATTTAATCTTTCTAATCTAATAAAATTAGAAAAGAAAATAAATATTATATACAATGCATGACAGAATAGTACCTAGAGCGGTGTAATGTGATCTATATGGCATGTTATATGAATGACATTTAATCACAATTAAATTAAAGCAATAAAGCAATAATAAAATAAATAGAACAAATTTATGGCCCAAACCTAGACACAAAATTTACAAATAAATTAAAGATCCAATTGAGCCACAAGCCGGCCCAATTCTTCAATTTCCATTTGCAAGTGTCCAATTCAATTCAATCGTGACCCGGCCCAATGGAGCTCGAACCGGCCCAAATTAAAATAAACAGCCCACGCACTGGATCCAAAAGTCAGCCCAAAAATTCGCGTGACCCGGCCCAATTCCAGCTGATCTGCGCCCCTTGCTCGCCAATCTCCAGCTCACCGGCGCCGCCATCTGGCCGGAGTCAGCAGCGCCGGTCAGCGCTGAATCTGCAGCGCCGGTCGGCGCTGAATCAGCAGCCCCGGCGAGCGCACAGCACTGAACCAGCAGCACCGACGAGCGCTGCTGCCTTTTCCCCTTTTTGTTTCGCTTCGCGCAGCAGTGCCTGTCGATTTTCCGGCCATTATGGTGACTGATGGTGGTTGCCAAAATCAGGGACAACATCCACAGGAGATGCCATGCGAAGGAGCTTCGAGAAGATTCATGAAACTAGCAACAATGGATATTTGCAGCCCAGGCCCTCCACGAAATGAAGAAGATGAAGTCCGGTCCTCTTCTTGTAAATTGCAGCAGAGGTCTTCAATTATCGGGAAGCAGTGAAATCGGTCCTCATATTTTAATTTACAGCAATACATAAAAAATAATAATTTCTAATACAATATTGCAATAAATTAAAATCAAAGGGGAAACATGGAGTCGTAATCCACCCCCTTTGTTACAAGACTCGATAAAACACAATACAATTTTTTCACCAAAAAATCTAAGGCCATAAATTGTTCAAAAACACAATTAAAATCAATCAATCTAATAACAACAATAAATCACATGAACCCTAACACCGCTCCAAACTAACACATGCATTAAAAGACAATTTTATTCAATCCTAAATACACGGAATAAAATTAAAACCTTGGCTCTGATACCAATTGTTGGAAACCGGGATTTAGACATCACAAAAATTAATTTTCTGTGATGATCAAACATCCCTCCACAAGATTTGATTTATTTCGTGCATTCAACTGGATTAAATAAAACTGTAGAACACATAGATGTTGAAAGAATTACCCTTGTAGCGTGTTGTTCTTTAAACTTTCAAAGCTCCAAACCCTCAAGCCTTCACCAGTGTTCTCCAAGAGAAGCTATGCCGGTGTGTGGTCACCCTTTTAGTTCTAGGTTATACTAGGGTTAGGGTTTTCTTTGTCAAGAGAAAACACACACTTCACACTTTAGTGTGTGTCCCGCCTCTAGGTTTAGGTTATCCAGAAAAACAGTCTTATGAGACTATTTATAATCTGTTTACACTCAAAACCCTACTAACCCTAGTACCATAACCCAGGCCCATTTCTGCATAGCCCAAAATAGGTAATAAGCCTATTTAGCCCTATATATTGGAGCCACTGAGGGGACTTGATCGGACCCAATTAAACTAAGCTCTAATAAATCAATTTTGACTCGGTCAACTCTTAATCAGTCAAAATAATTTATTAATCAAGTTCTATTCCACTAAAAGAACAAGACTGCACTCTTAGTCTAATTGAAATTACTGAAGCAACAATCAATAATTATATCCTCTGACTTATCGATCCTATATGTTACCCCCGTCGATCAACTCGAATATTCAGAATAAGTAAAATGACCAAAATGCCCTTATTCGAATATTCACAGATTCTCAACTCTCATCTTCTATCTGACAGTTTGATGTGATCACATCACATCAATGAATTCAACAATCAATGTCAAACTACTGAGTTCAGATTAAACTGTACACTAGAAGAACCAGTGAGATCTTGATCATACCTTAAAGGTGACGGATTCCATATTACGAATATATGTTCCTCGTTAGTTCACTCTAATTCCCAAAGTGTCGAGATATTGACCAGCAATTTGATCTCACTCATTAACACCTCAAAGAACTTCAAGCTAGTAACCGAAGTCCATTGTCCGCTCAAGATTAAGGTCCCATGTACGATAGTCAAGTGAAATTAAATTTGTCTGGTCAATGTCACAAATTAATTTAACGTGGTCCCGTTCAATACATTCTAAATGTATTCTCAATTTCATTACCAAAGTCAAAGATAGACTTTAATAAAATCGAGATGATCTTATCAAAATAAATTATCCATATTTATTTACTGATCGCGAACGATAATTTTAGATCGAATTACAGATTAAATCTTTCTGTGTTTAACAACTTAAAAACTCAATTTGTAATATCAAATCGACCTATGGATAAATGTAAACTCAAAATAACATAATAAATGTATCAATCAAATTATTAATTTTATTTCAAAATGTCACGAGTACAAATAATTTACTCGACGGGTAAATATAACCTAACAAAGATGTCCAAAACTTATTCCTTTAGGTACACAAATGATCTTTTGAATAGATTCTATCCAAAATGTTTGTTAGTTTTGGGTGTGGTTTACACTTTTCTTTAATAACATAAAAAAATTTGTCAATTCAAAAAAAAAAAAATAATAAAACAAAAAAACAAAATCATATTCTTCAACCCACGCACCTCTACCCACCACACTCATTAACATGCACTACCACGCCACCTGGAGACTCTCTCTCCCGTAATCTGCAATTATGGAAGATTTGGAGGGGAGAGAAGTCACCCCTTCCACATAATGGCATATGAGATGGGGACTTTTCCCCTCCTTAATATGTCATTAACTCCATATTTGGAGAAGAGAGAAGTCCTCCAGTGTCTTGGCGATGGCGGCGGCAGCATGTGTTGAGGAGTGCGATGTAGGGATGACAAAAATATTCGATCCGTCTCAAATTTGATGGATACCCAGTTCGAATAGAGCGAAAAATTCATAATCCGCGGATTAGCGTGGCAGATCGGATCATGTGTGCTACGATCCAATCTACCCCATTTGAAAAATGAAGAAAGAAAAAAGTAGTAAAATTTCACTGTTTGTTTAATTTTTTGAATTACAATTGACAAAAAAAAAAAAAACATACATGGATCAGTCTCCATATCAAAGCAGTAATATGCTCCGACTTGGATCCTATCCGATCTGCCCTGATCTGTCTCAAAAAATGGCAGATCAATCTGCGAATTTAAATATTCTAAAATTGATCCGGGATGGATACGGATTAGGCCGATCCAATCAGAATCTGTCCCATTGCCATCACTAGTGTGATGGAGTGGGTGTTGGATTGAAAAAGATGACTATTTTTTTTAAAAAATTATTTATTTATTTATTTTAGAATTGACAAATTTGTCCCTTCTATTAAAGGAGAGTGTAAACCACACACAAAACTAATGAACATTTTGAACATAATTTGTCCACAAGGAACATTTGCGCCTAAAAGCATATAGTTTGAGACCTCTTCGTCAAAAATGAAAAGTTATGGACCATTTGAGCTAATTTTTCTTTTTAAATTATCTAAGTGCTTGTTAGCCTTAACGTAAATTATAAATTTGATCAAACATACCTTTCGAAGTTCATCTATAATAAATAGAAAGGGCAAATGAATGTGATGAACTATGTTGAGTAATCTTAAAGCATGTACGATATTTTGACGAGTTCTTCTTTAAAAACCACATGTGTGACTCCCCGCGAAGAGTAATCTTAAAATCATGTACGATATTTTGATGAGTTCTTCTTTAATGCGACTCCCCACACGAGCCTCGCGTCGTTGAGTAATCTTAAAGCATGTACGATATTTTGACGAGTTCTTCTTTAAAAACCACATGTGTGACTCCCCGCGAAGAGTAATCTTAAAATCATGTACGATATTTTGATGAGTTCTTCTTTAATGCGACTCCCCACACGAGCCTCGCGTCATTCGACGCTGCCCTCGGCTCACTGCCTTTTTTTTGTTTAGGAAGACATGCAAGTAGCAAGAGCCCAACGTGATTATAAATTTAATGGACGAAAGTTACATTACATGTTGAAGTGCTTTTTGGATCAAAAGAAATACCACTTTTTGGGGCCATACAAATTTTCTTGAAAGTGGACGAATTAGTATGAATTATTTCTAGGGTGGAGCCCATGGCAATGGATTCCAAACCCTAGTGATTATAAGAGTGAAAACCAAATTTATGGTCTGTCTGGAGAGCCATATCAGGATCTTGATAGTGAAATAAAAGATTGAATCTTGTGGGACCCTTTCCCATGACAACCACTCATAATGTGACACGTGGATGATAACAATTTTCTTCCATGGTTCTCTGCAATGAAATGAAAACAAAAATGATTAATCCAAGAGAATCTATAATAGTACACAAGTATACTTCCATTCTTCTATTTAATTTTTGTCTTATTAGAGAAAAATGGAATCAAAAGTGAAATAAGATATTTAAAATTGTGTTTGTGACATTTTAGATTTCGATATTTTTGTTTTTCGTCTTGAAATTAAACATGAATTTGTGACTTAAAAATTCAACTTTTAGCATTACTTTTATCACTATTTAACAAAGTTGAAATGTTCAAAATCATGAGTTGGCCCGATATCGACGTCAAAGAAAGAAAGAAGAAGAACAATAAAGACATTGGATCAATTAAGACTCGATAATTATGATATAATAAATTTTCAAAAAGAAATAAAATCTTGAAAATTGACTTGTGTGGAAAAATCTTAATAAGACAACTGGAAAATAGTTGACATGCCCAAAATGATTGTGGAAGTCCACAAAAAATAACAAAATATCAAAATCTTAGAATACTCTCAACTTAAGCTTCAAAAATGACCAAAGGGGAACCAAAAAAGGAGAGGGAGTCAAAGGGGAACCAAAAAAGGAGTTAGGGGATTTTTATTTACTTATTTATTTATTTTTTGTCTTTTTATTTTCTTGGCGGGTGTTAAATATGGATGTATTATTGCCCAAAAAAATATTATTTATTATTAGTGGTGAACACTATTAGTCTAATATATGTGGCACTGAGGTCCATTGTAATTAATTAATATTACATCATTGACATATACACTAATAATCATAATCAGTACTAATAAATAGCATTATTCTATATTTTAATATATGAAATAATGATATTTATTATCACTTGTAATTATTACCAGTCTAACAATCAAGAAGTCCATGCCAGCTAGATTGCCACTAGTGATAAATAGCAATATTCAATAAATAAATAAAAAACATATGGACGTAGAATGTCAAGAAATGAATGGTGAAAGATTGCATTGAAATCTTGTACTTCATTTTTTTTTTTTTTTTTTTGGGATAATTGTACAATTGCCCTACTTTTCTTTTAAACTAGTTAACTAATTTTGCGCCACCAGATCAAGGGACGACCGCTGCATCCGGTGGCTGTGCTAACTGCTAAGTCTAGTATGGGACACTACAGTTACATGCAGTAAATGTTGTTTGTAATGTTAATAACAAAAATGTTGCGTTGACATATTAGTGATCGATGGAATGAACAAAAATATGTTATTAATGTTGAAAATTGGTTTAAATATGTCTAGAAATTAACTAAGTGTTAAAAATAACGTAAGTGACTCCGTGTCAACTTGACCAAATATTCAAGATTCAACCCAATCCGTTTAGGCAAATTTGTTTGCCACTTCGACGCCTCGGGAGCAACGCTCCCGGAACGGGATCGACCTGCTCGGTCAGGTCGCGGGGGTCGATGGGGCAGCGCCCCTCGTGGGGCCTCGGGGGCAATGCCCCCGGAACGAAATTTAGATTTATCTGCATGTTTAAAGGGTATATTTGGCATCTCGAAACCAATATCGAATGAATGAGAAATCACAAAAAAGGACAAAATCGGGTCAAAGTTTGACCATGCGATCGCAACTTGCTTAAATTTTAAGCATAATGTATTTTGGTCCTTTCATGCGATCGCAGGAGGAAAAGCCTTGCGATCGTATAGTTAATTTGGATGAAGTCTTGTTCTATTTTTTGTACCTTGCGATCGCAGCTTGGTTAAACCATGCGATCGCATAGGTTTGCGTGAACAGACATGTTCTTTTGAAGGGTTGCACGATTTGGTTCATTCCTTTTCGTTTTCAACCGAATCTACAACGTTAAAAAGGGCTGTGGACGTCCATATTTTCAGAGATTTGATGCAGAAACGATTTGCAAACATTAAGCACTCTTACATTTCATCTTTTGAACCAATTTTATTGCATTTAAGTTGCACAAAAAATCTGATTTTCCATTTTCATTTCATCCGTTGGAGTATAAAGCCATCTTTGGTTCGCTGTACTTGAGTTTTTGAAAGTGCTACAAAACTCAAGCGAAACCGTTGTATCTTGGGAGTCAATTGCCAAAGACTGAAAGCATCTTGCGGGGCAATATTGACTTAAGGACAAAGAATTCAACTCTTGCCTCGATTTATATACATCATTTCCATATTTTCGATTTCTGGTTTCCACTGCTTTGGGTCATTTACACAAATTCCGCCAACAATTAATCCATATGGCTGATTTTGATAAAGAAAAGGTTGTGTTTTCCCGCTCTTAATTCTGCTAGTAATGATAGATTGAGCGGTGAAGCGGTGGGTGGATGCCTGGGTGGGAAAAAGTGGGTGGAAAAAAAGAGGTGCTTTATACTTTTTAAAAAGTCAAGAGACTTTATTTGCAATAGTCTCTTATTTTTTGTGGTTTTATTTTTTATTTTTAATTTAAAGAGAATGGTAAATTTGTCAAAATCTATCAATGAAAATGTGATTTGCAATTAAATGAACGATTGAGGATGTCTAGTGCTAAAAAAAGTTAAAAAAATATATTAGTAACAAACTACAAAAATATTTGTTGATGATGGTAATTATTTGTTCTATAATTGTTTATTTTTTTATTTCCATTTTCTCTCATTTTTACATTTCTTGAAATGTCTGATCCTTTTGTATTTTACTTCGTAAATTTTTGTTCTATCACCATTTGTTGTTGATTTTTCTACTCCGATAGATTCATTTTCTTAGTGAAATTCTCTTATAAATTATTTTCTCTGATTTCTTAATTTCTTGAAAATTTCCTTTCATGTGTTTTATTTGTTGATGATTATAAGTTTTTTTATTTCCTATCATTATTTGGTGTTGATTTTCTTTTTCTCTAATTTTTTAAATTTCTAGATGCTTTGCATTTTAATTGTTGAAAGTTGTAAGCTTTTGTTCTTGATTTTCTTTTTCCCTGATATCTTAATTTCTTGAAATTTCTGGGCACTTTCTTATTAGGGGTGAACACAGTTCGATTTGGGCGGTTTGTAATAAATTTTCAAACCAAACTACTTAAAGAGGTTTGAAATTTTTCCAAACCAAACCAAACCACTTCACTTTCGAAACCAAACCAAACCAAACCACTTTTTTTTGTTTGGTTCGGTTTAAAACCACGGTTTACCAAACAAATAAAAAAAAATATCGAACAAAATAAATCATAAATATTAGTCTACAATATCATAATAAAACATAAATATTAGTATTAATAAAAGACAAAAAAGTATTAGCATAAAGATAAGAATATAGCAAATGTATTCATTAATTATAATTAAATGATATAATGCTAGTAATAAAAGAAAATGAATAAAAATATCAAATACGATAATACATGCTATAGCTTTCTGTGAATTATCTAATGCTTCTACTTCATTTAAACATTGACGAATCACTATAGATTCTTTGTTACTATGCAACCAATTCTTAGTGCAAATCACCGCATCAACCATCTTTGCACTCAATGAACTCCTAAAGGAATCAAGAATCTGACCACTAATAGAAAAGAAGAAATTGTTGGTGTTTGAATCATTATTTTTCAGCTTGAGCTTCTCGAATAAGTCTAGCTTTAAAATTGATGGAATGAGTTTGGAAATGCCCAAAAGAGTTTGTAAAGGACTTGGGCTACCAGATTGAGTAGCATTTTTTTGATAGAGCTAATGATGAAGTCACAATTTCTTTATAACATCTACAAATCTAGCAGAAAATAAACTAAATCGTTACAAAGAAAATAGAGAATTTTTCTGAATTACAGATCAAATCACTCCTTAAAACCCATAGGAAGTTTGGTGAAAGAAAATTAGAGTATAGTGGTTGTTTAGGCGAAATCAAAACAAGAGTTTCGGGAGCGGCGGTTGAAATCGAGAAAAAATTATAGAGAGAGAAACGATAATATGAATAATTGATGAATTTTAATTGAGTTAGGTATTTGGTTTAATTGGGTTGAGTTTAATATGGATAATAGATTGATTTAGTTTTAATTGAGTTGAATAAAATTAAAATTAATTTATTTTTTATTTTTTATTTTTTTATTTTGTTTATTTTAAACGGTTTGGCAGTTTGAAACGGTTTGGAAAAATTGAAACCTAAACCAAACCACTTCGAAGCGGTTTGGTTCGGTTCAAAACCAAAACGTTGACGGATCCACGTGGACCCAAACCAACGGTTTTGAAAAGGCGGTTTCGGTTCAGTTTTATGGTTTGGCGATTTCATTGTTCAGCCCTATTTCTTATTGTATTTGTTGATGATCGTAAGTTTTTCTTCTATCACTGATCGTTGTTGATTTTCATTTCTCTAATTTCTTAATTTTTCTCTGATTTCTTAATTTTTTGAAATTTCTAGGCACTTTCTTATTGTATTCGTTGATGATTGTAAGTTTTTTTTTCTATCATTGTTCGTTGTAAATTTCCATTTCCTCTGATTTCTTAATTCTTGAGATTTCTGGTCAATTTTTTATTTTATTTGTTGGCGTTGGTGACAGTTTATCTTCTATCAGTGTTTGTTGTTTGATTTTCATTTTCTTTGATTTCTTAATTTCTTGGAATTATTGGAGACTTTAGTATGTTATTTGTCTATAATTGTAATTTTTTTTTTCCTATCATTGTTTGTAGTAGGGCTAAACAATGAAACCGTAAAACCGTAAAATCAAACTGAAACCGCTTTTTCAAAACCGTTGGTTTGGGTCCACGTGGATCCGTCAACGTTTTGGTTTTGAACCGAATCGAACCGTTTTCAAGTAGTTTGGTTTATGTTTCAATTTTTCCAAACCGTTTCAAACCGTCAAACCGTTTAAAATAAAAAAATATAAAAAAATAAATAAATAATCAAAATAAATTAATCTAAAATTTATTCAACTCGATTAAAACAAATCCATCAATTATCCATATTAGATCTAGCCCAATTAAACCAAATACCCAACCCATTAAAATCCATCCATCATCCATATTCCTGCTTCTCTCTCTACATTTTTTTCTATCCCGACCGTTGCTCCCGAAACCCTTGATTTGTCTTTGCCTAAACTACTACCATATTTTAATTTTCCTTTCTCCAAACTTCATATGGGTTTTGAGGAGTGATTCAATCTGTAATTCGAGCAAGTTCTCTATTTTCTTTGTAGCAATTTAGTTTTTTTTTTTGTCATATTCGTGGATGTTATAAGGAAATGGTGACTCTATAACTCCATCAAAAGATGCTAGTCAATCTGGTAGTCCAAGTCTTTCACAAATTCCTTTGGATACTTTCAAACTCATTCCATCAATTTTAAAGGTAGACTTGTTCGAGAAGCTCAAGCTGAAAACAAAGATTTAGTGGATTATTTAAATGATCGTTGTGAAGATTTGAACAATGAGCCTTTCGGCATATTAATTTAGTGGAAACTGAATACAGTTAAGTACAAGACCGTCTCCCAAATTACCAAAGATGTGTTAGCTATTCAAATATCAACAGTTGTTTCTGAGTCTGCATTATCTACTAGTGGTCTAATTCTTGGTTCCTTTAGGAGTTCGTTGAGTGCAAAGATGGTTGAAGCGGTGATTTGCACTAAGAATTGGTTGCATAGTAACAAGAAACCTATAGTGATTCGTCAATATTTGGATCAAATAGAAGCATGAGATGATTCAGAGAAATCTACCGTATTTGATATTTCTATTCATTTTTTTTTATTACTAGCTTTATATCATTTAATTATAATTTATGAATATATTTGCTATATTCTTATCTTTATACAAAGAATGAATATGTTACAACTAGAGATGTTGCGCCAATTAATATTGACTAAAAGGTTACTCTAAATTATTGCTATCATGTTGTTGTATTATAATTATTAGATTTGAAAGTGTAGAACCCTGGTTTGAAATATTTTGTTTTGGTTGACAGTGATGCTAATATATTTTTTATCTTTTATTGATACTAATATTTATGTTTTATCGTGATATTGTAGAATAATATTTATGATTTAAATTATTCGATATATGTTTTTTTGGTTTGTTTGCTAAACCGTGGTTTTAAACCAAACCAAACCAAACCCCAAACCGCAAATGGTTTGGTTTGATTTTGAAAGTGAAGTGGTTTGGTTTAAAAATTTACCACAAATCACCCAAATCGAACCGTGTTCACCCCTAGTTTGTAGTTGATTTCCTTTACCTGATTTCTTAATTGTTGGATGCTTTCTTATTTTATTTGTTGATAATTGCAATTTTTTTCTTCTATCATTGTTTATTGTTGGTTATCATTTTCTCTGATTTCTTAATTTATTGAATTTCTGGGTGCTTTCGTGTTTTATTTGTTGATGATTGTAAGTTTTTATTCTATCATTGTTTGTTATGTTAATTTACCTTCTTTTTCCCCCTAATTTCTTAATTGCTTGAAGTTTCTGGGGTCTTTCGTGTAATGTTAATTTACTTTATATATTGTAGTTTTAAATCTTAGATAAACTACTTTGTACGATTTCTCAATTTTTAGACCTCTCGTGTTCTAGACATTAATGGTTGTCACTTTAAATTTGTGGTTCTGAATCTTGAATAAATTCATTGTGGGAACTCAATTTCTAAATTTATTGAAATGCGTGAGCGCTTTTATGTGTTTTATTTATTGAAGATTTTGAATTTTTGACTCCTCATTATATAAATTCCTTATGTTTGCTGTTCTAAATATTGTATAAAATCCTTATGTTTAGTTTCTCAATTTCTTTAAATTTCTGTATGCTCTTAAATTTCAGATTATGTTTTGTGATTCCCAAATCTTGGATAAATTTCTTGTATTTGATTTCTTAATTTCTTGAAATTTGTGTGTGTTTTTTTGTGTAGTTCCAAATATTGTTTGATTTCCACCTCTTATGTTTGATTACTAATTTCTTTAAATTTCAGCGTGCTCTTGAATTGAATTTCAATGATGAAACCCACTTTTTGTTCGTGGTTCTAATTTTCAATGTTAATTTATTTTGTATATGAGGTTCCAAATCTTAGATAAGCTCATTTTGTTTGATTTATCATTTTCTTGAAATTCTCGATTGCTTTTGTGTTTATTTGTTGAGGTATGTGTGTTAATAGTTTGGGTAATTTTTTAAAAATAAAATAATGATCTCTTAATTATCTTAGCCCTTTGATTTCGTCCTTTTATGGGATAAATTTGTCTGCAAATGCATATCCATTTTAATTCCCCGCAATCGTAAAATGGTTACTATACTTGGTTCTGAATAATTTTTAATTCACTACTGAACTGTATAGGTTTTATGGTTTTTTTTATCCAAGTCATTGTGTTTGACAGATAGCACATCACTTTTTACGAGATTATTCGTTATGGTGAGAAGGCATATTGAATTTTGATTATTGTAATCAAAATGCCATTGAGTGTGAATTTCAGGTTTGGGAATTTGTGGATTTTTTAGAACGACATAGGAAAGCTATGTGGGGAAGGAATTTCTACAATAAGTTTTTCCAAAACCTCACTTCATCCATAGTTGCCAAAGAAATTTTTTATTGTCACATGGATACATCAAAACCAATCATATTAAAAATCATCACATCGATACAAAATGATGTAAGCGAAAGTGAAAAAACGATAAACGAACATCGATACAAATTTTTGAGGGATATGTTACTACATTAAATGAGTATGTGATTTCCTATGGGCAATTTCAACGTGACTATTGTTTTTATTTGGTAAAGATATACTTGTCCCTAACTGTTCATATTTATCCATTTTGTGTTTTATTTAACGTTGTTTACGTGGTTCGTATTTTAGTTCTTTGATTTCATTTAAAATCCTGAAATTTTTCATATCAAATGTGAAATAAATTTATCATAAATTGGTTACTCGTACTTGATTTTGAATTTATTTATTTTTAAAGTTGGACAATTGTTCTCGACTTTATCCAAATTGTTTGTTTGATATATAGCATAGCTTCTTTTGCAAGAAAAGGCATATTGAATTTTGATTGTGGTTACTACTGACTATAATATCATTTTCGTTTTCTTGAAAATTATACATATGCCGCAGTTGGACCGAAACAGAGTGGTTAAAATTAGGATTGATGTAGTCCTCAGATTTATTGGGTACATGCCATAGTGTTTTGTTGTTGTTTGTTTGGTTTTAACTAAAACCTTTAAACAAAAATCAGTTGGCCCTTTAACGATTAAATCCTTTTGATAGCCTACAAAAATTAGTTTTGAACCTTTTGAATTAGAGAATTTTGCTGTGAACCAGAACATGTATGTTCAAGAATTGGTACCACCACATGGCGCAGTGGTAAAGAAGGAAGGGAGCATCAAAGGTTTGAATCCCCGCGGCAAGAAAAAAAAAAGTTGGAAGGCTTCTATCCATAAGGAGGAGAATCGTCGAATGTCGAGCCTAAGTGTGTATAAGCTGTGACTGCATCCAAATTTACCTGGGTGGTGAACTAGGGGGGAAGGCCGCCACTCCTCAGGATTAGTTGGGCGAAGCTTGGACACTTGATTTATCAAAAAAAAAAAAAAAAAAAAAAATTTGGTACCACCCCTGTTTTAGTTGAATGGATATGCCTGCTTTGAGATTAAATAGAAGTGTAATTTGGACTATAGACCATCAAAACAATACAATGCAGCGCATAACCTTACCTACCTGTAGATTGGCAGTTTTGGCTAGAAGATGTTATTTTATATCCATTTAATTCAGAATAATAGGAAATTATTAATATACTTGGAAAAATAGAAAATAAGTTACGTAATAAGATTGAGATTTTCAAGCTGTGATCAGTTTTCAGTTTGTGGTGTTAAAAATTGACAACGACAGAGGAAAGATGGGTTCGAAATTGAACCCAAAGGAGACTATTGTACACCATCACCAATATTGAGGTATGCAAGTAAGCAATATTGCAATTTGCAGGTGAATTGAAGGACGTGACTGTTGACATGTGATATACATAATACATCCTCGCTATGTTACTCCATTATAGGTGACTATTAAAATTCAGAAACCCTTTTACATTAAGCTCTTTGATGGTAAGTGATTAGGTAAGTCGTCAAATACAACCCAGCCTGGAAGCTCGATCCAGTTAAGGTGGGACTTTGCCTCGTGGATGAAGCCAGTAAAAAGAGTAAGTGAATATTTAAGTGGGACTTTGAATTGTGGAATCTTGATTCTTTTAAAGCACCATAAAAGAGTCAAATAATGAAGCAAACACTATTTTCCATATATTTTAAGTAATGTTTTACTCTTACCAACACAATCATCGCATGGGCCTTTAGAGCACTGCACACATTAACATAAATAAGTGAATGCAAGTAAAGGCCTTCTCAAAGCATCCAACCTTCTAAACAATTTCAAAACACTTGAAATCTTGATTCTTTCAAAGCACCAAAAAGAGTCAAGTAATCAACCAAACTCTACATTCCATATCTTTTAAGGAATGTTTTACTCTTTGGAGCATGAGGAAGAAAATTCTGCCATAATTTTGTACTTCTTGTGCATTTTCACGAAACTAAATTTAATCTTATATTTGTTAGAGAAAATTTTCATTGCCAGCCTTAGATTGAATGCACAAGATTTCATACACAAAGTTGCAAACCTTTGGTAAAGGTTACACTCAGTTATCGTTTCTAATCTTTTCTAGCTAATTCACTTTATACAACTCTTGAATAAGCTCATTTCTTTAATTTCTTGAATTCTTGAAATTTCTCTAATTTACTATATATTTGTGGTTCCAATTCTTAGATAAACTCATTTTATCCAATTTCTCAATTTCTTGAAACTAATTGCACTATCGTGTTTTATTCATCGATGGCCGTCAATTTGTTGTGTGGTTGTTGACCTTGTGCATTAATTCACTTTATATTTGGAGTTCCAAATCTTGGATAAGCTCCAAGTGTCTGATTTCTCAATTTCTAGGTGATTTTGTGTTTTATTCATTGACGTAGTTTTGTTATGTGGTTTCAAATCTTTAATGTGTTCGATTTCTTAATTTCTTGAATTTTGTAGGTGTTCTTGTGTTTTGTCCACCGACGATTGCGAGTTTTTTGCGTTGTTGTAGATTTCTGTTTTGATTCACTTTGTATTTGTGAGATCATTTATAAACTCTTTTGTATGGTTTCTCTATTTCTGAGGGTTCTTGTTTTTTATTCATTAATGATTGTTAATTTATGTTATCTGGTTCTTGATTTTTGTGTTAGATCACTTATATTTGTGATTCCAAATCTTGGATAAACTACTCCTTGAGTAGTTTGTCTTCTCAATTTCTTGAAATTTATGGGATAATTGTGAGTTTTTCTTGATGGTCGAAGATTTTCTATATTGATGTTTGATGATAGAAATAATGACAGCTGATATATGTTATTGGCCAATGGTAGCACGTCTTGGCACGTCCGCTTCAACGATTCGTCCGCATCGTTGGTCTCATAAGCACGCCTCTGATAGATAGACTATAATAACCCAACTGTCGTTATTTTAGCCAGACAAGCAATCCATAGAATGACAGTTACCTCCGGTTATTGAGAAGATGAAACACTGGAAATTGGGAAGATGAAACATCCCTCATTAACTCTTAATAATGAGGAAGATGAAGGGATACCCACTATTAAGGACCATTAAAGGCCATAACTGCAGGCTATTCCTATAAATAGATACCAACCCCCAAAGTAGAATAACAACTATCATACACTCCTTATTGCTATTCTGCACATCTATTATAATCATATACTGATTGTCACACTGGAGTGGACACGGGAAAAAAAAAGTCCTGTCACTTTTTGCAGGTCTCCACCACTGTCGCTCCCGTGCTCTAAGGAGGAGAAAAATATTTATCATCAATTGACGCACTCTGTGGAAAATCGCACAAGAAGTCATGGTTCGAACTAGAAGAGTTAGGAATGTAACTGCTCCACCAGCCCCATCGGGGATGTAGACATTGAGTCTAACATCACCACTAATCACTCACAACAAGAATTAGCCTCTACTTCTCAACTTGCGGCACTGCAAGCTCAGGTGGTGGCATTAACGGCTCTACTCCAGAATCGGAATGCTATGGTTTCTCAGCCACCACAGGGTCCTAGCATTCAGCAGGTAAGATCAGTACCACCAGGGGGTCCTAGCCCCCCCACCAGTAAGGCCCTCAATGCTAGGGGCTCCTTACTTTCCAGCAATGGAAACACCGCCAACAGCAGCTCCAATGCTGACTCCAGTTTCTTTGGCTCTACCTTCCGCACCCTACTTTCATTCATTGACATTTGGCCTAAATCCACATTGGAGGCAACCATCATGGATGCCGACGCCTACGCTGGTTGAGATACCAGTGTTAAGCCTGGAACAACGATTAGAAGACATGATGGGTAGTAAAATAGCTGAGACTATGTCTAAGAAAATTAGTATGCAACAATCTATGGTATTGGAAGAAGATAATTTTTTTTTCTAGAAGTGATGGCAGTTCCCTTGCCACGAGACTTCAAACAGTCAAAAATGGAGAAGTACGATGAATCATTTGATCTTGTCGATCACCTCAGGATTTTTGTCGATTTGATGAGGTTGCAAACTACACCTGATGCAATTATGTGCAGGGTTTTCTCGCCAACACTTAGGCAAGAGGCCAGGAACTGGGTAGCCACTCTTCTTCTAAAATCAATCCGTACATTTGATGATTTTTCCAAGAGTTTTGCTGCATACTTTGCCAGCAGCAAACGTGCTAAGAAAACTGCCATAAGTCTGATGCAATTGACCCAGGACAAGGATGAACTGCTGAAAGATTTCATTGCTCGGTTCAATAGAGTCATACAAGGAATCAAAGATCTGTAGATGTCTGCTGTAGTCATTGCCATAATGAGTGGTACTCGAAGTCATCCTTTTAAGATGTCACTCTCCAAAAACTCGTTGAATATGATGCATGAGTTACTAAAGAGATGAGATAAGTATGGGGACGCTGAAAAAGCATATCTCATTATCAAAAATATGAAAGATTAAAAGGAACTTGAATCTAATAAAAAGAAGACTCAGGACGAACCCGAACCTCGAGATGATAAAGGCAAGCAGAAAATAAAACATCTAAAGCAGATAAATGATGAGTGTACCAAGGAAGGATCCAGCTAGTTGGGAAGTCCTAGTGCACCTATTGGACCTGACCTGCGACAAAAACATTCTGAACTACTGCAACGGTCAAATGAGGCGACCAGCCTTGGCTAAAAAAAAATAAATTTGAGCCGAGGGAGGTGAGCTCACCCAAGACGAGGAGAGCTCACCCAAGGCTTTCAAAAAAATTGAGTCATATCTAAAAAATAAGGCTAGGCGATGAGTCATGTTCAAAAAATAGGGCTAGGCGAGGAATCCTGTTTGAAAACAAGGTTAGGCGATAAATCCTGTCTGAAAACAAGGCTAGGCGAGGAGTCTTTTCTGAAAACAAGGCTAGGCGATAAATCCTGTCTAAAAACAAAACAAGGCGATGAGCCTATGTTTAAAAATCAATACGATAAGCCTCTGTCCGAAAAACAAGGTGATGAGCCTATGTTTAAAAATCAAGGCGATGAGCTTCTGATTAAAAATCAAGGTAACGAGCCTATGTCCGAAAAATAAGGCGATGAGCCCCTGTCGAATAACAAGGCGATGAGCTTATGTTTAAAAATTAAGGCGATAAGCATCTATTAGAAAAAATAGGCGATGAGCCTCTATCTGAAAAAGTTAGAGAAGAGTAGGTGCGGTAGATTATTTCTACTTTCCATTGACAACAGTCTATGAAAAGTAGTCTATGGGAAGTAGGAAGCTTATGGGAAGTAGGAAGCTCATGATGATAGAAATAATGACAGTTGCTATATGTTATCTGCCAATGGTAGCACGTCCTGGCACGCCTGCCTCAACGATTCGCCGGCCTCACCGACTCGCTCGCCTCGTTAGTCTCATAAGCACGACTCTGACAGATAGACGTCAATAATCCAACTGTTATTATGTTAGCCAGACAAACGACCTATAGAATGACAGTTACTACTGGTTATTGAGAAGATGAAACACCAACAATTGGAAAGATGAAACATTCATCATTAACTCCTAATAATGAGGGAGATGAAGGCACACCCGCTATTAAGGACCATTAAAGGCCATAACTGCAGGTTATCCCTATAAATAGAGGCCAACCCCCAAGGTAAAAGAACAACTCTCATACACTCATTATTGCTATTCTACACATATGTTTTAATTATATAATGATTATCACACCAGAGTGGACACGGGAAAAAAAGCTCCGCTACCTTTTGCACATCTCCACCACTGTCGCCATCGTGCTCGAAGGAGGAGAAAAATATTTATCATCAATTGGAAAAATATTTATCATCAATGTTCTAAATCTTGGATAAGTAGCTCCTAGCATCTTATTTCTCAATTGTTGGAAGTTTTGTTATGTGGTTGTTGACTATACGTGTTAATTCACTTCATTTGGATAAAGTTTGATTCCTCAATTTCTTGAATTCACTTCATTTTACATGTTAATTTCACTTCATTTCTTGAATTCCTCAAATCTTGGATAAAGTTCAATTTTGTCGATGTAGATGGTTTATTTTGATTCACTTTATTAGCTATTCCGAATCTTTCATTGTTGATTTTTTTTTTGTGTGTGTGTGTGTGTGTGTGTGTGTGTGTGTGTTAGTTCACTTATATTTGTAGTTCTAAATCGGATTTCTCGAATTTTTGAATTTGGGATGATTTTAAGTTTTTGTTCGTGGTAGATGTGTTAATTCTTCAAATTCTTGGTTAAGCATTTAGTGTTCGATATCTGAATTGCTGGCCTTTTGTGTTTTATTGATTAATGATTGAAAATTTTGTTATATGGATTCTTGAATGGGATGATTTTAAGTTTGTGTTCGTGATTGATGTGTTAATTCTTCAAATTGTTGGAGGTCTTTTTGTGTTTTATTGATTGATGATTGATAATTTTGTTATGTGGTTGTTGATTGTGTTAATTCACTTCATTTTGTGGTTCCAAATCTTGGATAAACTTCTTGTATTAGATTTCTCAATTTCTTGAATTTTCTGAGTGCTCTTGTGTTTTGTCAATTGATGAGTGTCAATTTGGATTTTGTCCATTGGTTAAGTTTTTCCTCCATGGTTATAGATTTTCCTTTTTGATTCGCTTTATGTTTGTGATGATCTTGAATCTTTGATAAACTCTTATCCAAATTCTCAATTTGTTGTTTTTTATTGATTGATGATTGTCATTTTTATTTTTTGGTTTTAGTTCAAATATTCAAATTTTATGTTAATTCACATTATACATGATGTTTCAAATCTTGGATAAGCTTCTAGTGTTCGATTTCTTAATTCTACGCACTTCATTGTTTTATTAATGATGATGAGAGTTCTATTAAGTGGTTGTTGGTAGTGTGTTAAGTCATTTCTTTTGTAATTTCAAATCTTGAATAACTTCTCGTGCTCGATTTTTTATTTTTTATGACGCAAATAATTTTAAGTGCACCAAATTATTGATGATTTTGTCCCAAATTCTAAGTGTGGAAAATAAAGACTCGAGACCAACATTTGAAATGACGCTAAAGTTTGTCCAACATAAGCCTCGGAAAATAAAGACTCGCCAAATTATTGATGATTTTGTGCGAAATGACGCTAAAGTTTCATTGCATAATGGTTTATACCATGGCGCAAAATATCAACATTTGAAATATTTACAGAATAACCATCGTCTTTAAATTATTGATTCTTTTTTTTTTTTTGGGATAAAAAATTAATGAATATTTTTTTATTGCAATCACCTATCTTGATCGCTAGAGTTCGAAGAGTCGGAACTATTATAGAATCTTCTTGGACTACAAATATTTATTCATAATTAGAATTTTCTTTCTAACTAATTTCACTATCGGATGACTCTATTACTCATCATTAACTTCTTCTTCAATTTGAAGTTCATCGATTCTTATTCTTTGCACACCTTGCTCCCATGACAATTCCTCGCTTATTGATTCTTCTTAATTTCTTCTCTCAGAAACTAAGAAATTAAAGAGAGAAAACATAAGCTTAAACATATCCCATACACAATCAAAGCAAACATAATGTATGGTAGAAAACAATTCACCCATAAAAATCGTCGTTTTTTGCAAGACACCCAAATGACGTGACACAAAATAGGACCATCGGAAAAATAAATAAATAAATTTTACTGCGTCCGATGGGCCTTCAAACGGCCATATGGACCAAGATCTTAGGAACATTTTTGGCTTTTTTAGTATATGCTAGAAACTGAAAAATATTTCACTTTTTTTACTTTGCTATCTAATTTAACATTTTAATAACACATGGTTACCCTTTTTTTACCTTGTTAAATTATTTTACATTTTAGTAACATATGTGTTACTTATTTCTTATTTTTTGGTTTTTATCTTCTTACCTTATTTTACATGTTACTAATATGTATTATTATTTTACTTATTTTTAGATTTTTACAACAACATATATGTTACTCTATTACTCCGATCTAAAATCCTAACACCATCCGGTCAGCCACTCTTTCCTATCATCGCCACCACCTTCCGCCACCAATTGATTTCTCTTAGTAATATATTGCGATACCATGTTACTTGTAGGGTCATATATTATGTTACTTTATGTTATCGATCCCAACTCTTTTTATCATCAACATCAGATTTGCAATCTCAAAACCTAGCACTACCATCACTGACATCCTAAACCGCTATTCTATTAATGCCAAAACCACCACCATATTTACAAAAAAAACCACCACAAACCGACAGGAAAAACTAAAAACCATCGTCCCCAATTCACCGTCGCCGCCTATCCACCATCGGGTTGCCAAAAACCATTTCAAATATGAAATTTCACATCTTAAATGGATGATGATACATGTGGTGGGAAATGGATTTGCATGCGTTTTCAAGTGGTGGATAGTGGTTGCATTGGTGATAGGAATGGTTTCAGATGGTGGCTATGGTCGGGTGGTGGTGGGTTTTGTAAAATATGAGAGAAAATATATATGTGGAGAAATAATTCTCTCTGTATATTGATGTAATTGTATAATGAATATAAATATATATATATATATATAGACTAATAGAAACCTAATAAGGAAAAGGAATATAAGAAAAAGAGTTCTACCTAGAATAGGAATATTACATATATGATATCCTACTACTTGATATTATACTGTAAATAGGATTCTAATACTCCCCCTCAAGTTGGAGCATGTATGTCAAAAGTGCCCAACTTGTGAGTGAAATTGTGAAATGTCTCATTGCCCAATGTTTTAGTAAATAAATCCGCAATCTGATTGTTGCTTGGAACATAGGCAGTCTTTACCTCTCCCTTATCAATTCGTTCACGAACAATATGACAATCTATTTCAATGTGTTTTGTTCTTTCATGATATACTGGATTAGCGGCAATATGCATTGCTGCTTGATTATCACAATATAATATTGCTGCTTGTGGATGATCTACACATAAGTCTGTCAACAATTGTCTCAACCATATAAGCTCACATGTAATGGAAGCCATTGCCCTATACTCAGCTTCTGTTGAAGATTTGGACACAATCGTTTGTTTCTTGCTTTTCCTTGATATAAGTGCCTTTCCCAAAAATACACAATATCCTGTAACTGACCGTCGTGTAATAATATCTCCGGCCCAATCTGCATCACAAAATCCTGCTAGCTGCAATTTCCTACTTGATGGAAAATATAATCCTCGTCTTGGTGCCCATTTCAAGTATCGGAGCAATCGGTGAACTGCATCAAGATAGGGTTGTCTAGGTGTCTGCATAAACTGACTGAGTGTATTGACTGAATATGAGATCTATGGTCTGGTAATGGTGAGATAAATGAGCTTTCCTACCAACCGTCGATAGTATGTGGGATCTTTCAATAACTTTCCATCAGTCAGATTAAATTTCAATGACTGCTCCATAGAAAATGCTGCAGGTTTTTATCCAAGTAATCCGGCTTCTTGAAGAATGTCAAGAGTATACTTCTTTTGGTTTATTGAAATTCCTGATCTTGACCGAGCAATTTCTATTCCAAGAAAGTATTTTAATGTGTCAAGGTCCTTCAACTTGAATTGAGATGCAATAAATGTTTTTGTAGTGGAGATTGTTTCTCTATTGATTCCAGTGACAATCACATCATCCACATATAATAGGACTGCCGTAAATGAATTACCATTGACCTTTGTAAAGAGTGAGTAATCTGCATGTAATTGTTTGAACCCAACTGAATAATAGCACATACAAATTTTTGAAACCAAGAACGAGATGCCTGTTTCAATTCATATAAAAATTTATGAAGTCGATATACAACTGGTGTCTCTCCTTGTCGACGAAATCTAGGAGGAGGAGTCATATAGACTTCTTCATCAAGATCACCATGAAGAAAGACATTGCGTACATCCATCTGATGAAGCATCCAGTCACGAATAGAGGCGATAGCAAGTAAGCATCTGACTGTAGTTAACTTTGCAACTGGAGCGAAAGTTTCATTATAATCAATCCCATCTCGTTGTGTAAATCCCTTCACCACTAATCATGCTTTGTATCGTTCAAATGTACCGTCAGAATGAAATTTAATTTTGAACACCCACTTACAACCAATAGGATGAGAACTTGGAGGAAGCGGTACAAGTGACCAAGTATTGTTTTCTTCCAAGGCACGAATTTCATCATTCATGGCAGCGACCCATTTGGGAACCTGACATGCTGCCTCATATGTAGCTGGCTCAATGATATGAGAAATATTATATGTAAAAGCATGATGAATAGAAGAAAGGTTACTATATGATACATACCTTGATATAGGGTGTCGAGTGCTGGATTTGACTAGAAGAAACCCGGCTTGAGTAGGCAGAGTATGATTGATATAGTAATCTTTCAGGTGAAATGGGATTTGAATTGATCTTGTGGATCATCTAAGTTGGTCATCTGGAGGGTGAGAAGAGGTAGGTGGATCAATTGTGGTTGGACACTGCTCAACCGGTCGATCGGTAGGTGAAGACGGTCGACCGTTTAATCTCTCTGTTGAACCAGATGAGGTAACCGGTCGACTGGTGGATCGACCGATTGGACTCTCTGTTGAAGCGGACGAGTGAATCGGTCGACCGGTTGGTCCGGATGATGGTTCGGGATCTTCAGGCAAGTTATCCGTTTCTGCTATGTGTTGGTCCTCTTGGTTTGTGAAATATGGTGTTTCAACATCTAGAGGCATAGATTGTGGCAATGGGATGGAGTTGGTTTCATCATGTTGTTGGGAAGTGTATGGAACTATATTTTCATGGAACACAACGTCTCGGGATACTACTAGCTTTTTGTTGGTTAGGTCATATAAGGTGTATGTTTTTTGTCCTGGGGAGTATCCAAGGAACACACACCGTTTGGCTCGTGTGTCAAATTTATGGCTGGGTCTAAGGTTGGTGGCAAAACATATGCAACCATAGACACATAAATGGGAATAAGGTGGTAGTTTCTTGTGCAATCTTTCGTAGAGTATTTTGTGTGAGAGCAATGGTGAAGGTATCCGGTTGATAAGGTAACAAGTTGTTTTGATATGTTCCCCCCAAAATTTTAACTGAAGATTGGCTTGAAATTTAATGGCACGAGCCACATTAAGGAGGTGGTTGTGTTTTCTTTCTACCACTTCATTTTGTTGAGGGGTATAAGGACATGACCTATGAAAAATGGTACCATTTTCATCTAAGAATGTTTGCAAGGATAATAACTCTTGGCCATTGTCAGATCACAGGATTTTTATAGTCAGGTTGTGTTGAGTTTTAACCCAAGCAAAGAAATTTTTAATTATGCTTTGAGTTTCAGATTTGTGACGCATGAGGTGTACCTAAGTATAACGAGAAAAGTCATCAACAATTGTAAGAAAATATCTAGCACCAGAATAAGAATAAATCATATGAGGTCTCCAAATATCACAATGAATCAAATCAAAGGGTTTATTAATAGATATTTGACTGACTTTAAATGGTAGTCTAGATTGTTTTGCCAGATGACAAATATCACAAATATCGTGGGATCAAAACTAATACCTAAGATACTTTGTGCTAGAAATTGAAGAGGTGAGGCTGAAGTGTGTCCAAGACGTTTATGCCATAGGTTGGTTGATCCACTGGTAGTATAATGTATTTGTGGTTTTTGTAAAAGGTAATATAGGCCGTTACTCTGCCTTCCCAAGCCAATCGTTTTCTTCGTAGTCAGATCCTTCATGACACAAAAATCAGGGAAAAATGTCACATAGCAACCTAACTCTCTAGTAAGTTTACTGATAGATAATATATTAATTTTGAATTTGAGAACATGAAGCACATTATCAACAGTCATATTATTTTCAAAGTTAACTGTACCAATGGATTTAATAAGAGCATGACCCCCATTCGGTAATTGCACAGTTTTGTGCATTGGCATGAATTTATTCTCAAAAATCCCATCCTTCGTCACATGGTCAGTGGCCCCGCTATCAATAATCCATGAATTACTCAAAGGGGTAGTAGAGAGATTGATACCTGAGGTGTTAACACAAGGCTTGTCATTACCCGACTTGTTGTTTAGAAGTGTCATGATGTGTTCATATTCCTTGGTTGTGAGCATTTTGCCTTCCTTTGGGTCAAGTATAGAAGCGGTAGTAGTGTTTGTGAAGCGTTTGTTTCGTGGCTTCACGTCTTTTCCATGAAACTTGTGCCATTGAGGGAAGCCATGGATGAAATAGCAGGTATCAATGATGTGGCCAATCATCCTGCAGTAGGTGCACCGTTTCGGTCCAAATTTTGTCGAAACGGTAGACCGGAATGGTGAAACGGTTGACCGGTTCGGCCGATCTTTATTTTTCCAATTCGATCTCCAATTGATTGAATGTTGCCTTTCATGATCGGATTGCTGTAGAGCCATGGGATCCGATTGGGCAATCGTCGCTTCTATGATTTTTCTATCATCGTTTGTGCGAAGCATCATCGCTCAGAATCGTCACTCTGATACCATATAAAATATGAGAGAAAATATATATGTGGAGAAATAATTCTCTCTGTATATTGATATAATTGTATAATGAATGTGGTTACAAGATATATATATATATATATATATATATATATATATATATATATATATATATATATATAGACTAATAGAAACCTAATAAGGAAAAAGAATATAAGAAAAAGAGTTCTGCCTAGAATAAGAATATTACATATATGATATCCTACTACATAGTATTCTACTGTAAATAGGATTCTAATAGGTTTAGTGGTGGCGCCTAAGGTGGTGGTGCTAGGGTTTTGGGGTGATCTTTTGTTTGGTGGTAGGAATATGATAATTAGGTTTAGGGTTTATTAGATTGAAAGTAACTAACCGTCGAAAATTTCAAGTACACATTTTTTCGCTATTTTTTCTTTCCAAATTTGATAAGTTTCGCCATAAATGCTGCATATGAGCTTGTTTTATTTAATTGATTTCACACATTGACTGTTTATTTATTTATTTTTTTCTTTTTCTTGCAAAAAACGAAGTGTAACATTTAATATTATATACGATAAATACAACAACTTTTCAGATTCTTTACTTGGTTTCACACATTGATTGTTCATTTATTTATTTTTTCTCTTTTCTTGCAAAAAACCGAATTGTAACATTTAATATTATATATGATAAATGCAACAACTTTTCAGATTATTTAATTACTTTCACACATTGATTGTTTATTATTATTTTTCCCCTTTTTCCTGCAAAAAATGAAGTGTAACATTTAATATTAAATGATAAATGCAACAACTTTTCAGAAACGCGTTGGACTTATTATCTTCATTTTTTTTATATGAAACCGTCTTTTGGGATTCCATTCAAACAGTTTATTTGTTTCCCATTTTTTTTGTTAAAATCATTTTTTTTTTACTGTGTGTTCGGATACTTTCTTAATATATATATATATATATATATATATATATATATATATATATATATATATATATATATTCTCTTTTCTTGCAAAAAATCGAATTGTAACATTTAATATTATATATGATAAATGCAACAACTTTTCAGATTATTTAATTACTTTTACACATTGATTGTTTATTATTATTTTTTCCCTTTTCCATGCAAAAAATGAAGTGTAACATTTAATATTAAATGATAAATGCAACAACTTTTCAGAAACGCGTTGGACTTATTATCTTCATTTTCTTTATATGAAACCGTCTTTTGGGATTCCATTTAAACAGTTTATTTGTTTCCCATTTTTTTTGTTAAAATCATTTCTTTTTTTTACTGTGTGTTCGAATACTTTCTTAATATATATATATATATATATATATATATATATATATATATATATGGAGGATAGTTATCAGTAAAAGTTAACACAATTTTCTGTCAAAAACGTTTCCCACATATTACAGAATAATAATATATATAAATAAATATTTAATTTAATTAATTAATTACCCAATATCAGGTAATTAATAATTAGATTTAATGTACAGCCCGGATGAAATTTTCAATGATTCATTTGTTAAATAATTGCCCAACTTCAATTAATTAATTATCAGTATTCCAATACAGTATAAATAGTACCATCAGTTTAGCTTCTCAATATTTTGAATTTTCTATGATACTCGATAAAAATAAATAAAATTATGAATTGACATTTCAATTAAAAAATACACATTTTCCAGAACAAAATAAATTCACTTCAAAAACATCTCATCCAATCGGTATAAATGAAAACATTGGAACACATAACCACAATTGTTTTGTGTTTTTTCTTGCACTAACAAAAAAATATGCTCCATCAGCTTCTTACAAATCAAGATTTCACACAAATATATCCGGACGGTGTAACTTCATCAATGAAATACACTCTACGAAGACTCAATGGAGGTTAAAAGGTTCGGGTTCTAAGACAACTATCTTTGAGTTGTGTTGTATGATTGTATCTGATAGTAAAGTTTGTAGCCCAAACAAGACACCCACGAAAAGATCTTATGTATGCAAGGGAGACGTTCATGAATCTGTGAATCAAACACTAGACGGGGATCCAACTACTCATATGTCAAATAACAAGATTAGAAAAATTGTGAAGCAAGAGAATGAATGATTTGTGGTATTAGAAGATTATTATGTTTCTTGAATATTAATTTGTGGATTGATTTGATGTTATGATTGTAGTAGTTTGGAAAGTTTATTGAATCTTAAACTTATATTGGTTGGGGATATATTGGTTTGTTTTGATTATCTTATTAATTAAGGTCAAATTTATGGGTTAATGAGATTTTTTTTTTTTGGCTTTTCATCCACCATATATATTATTAAATGATTGTTGCGGTGTTGCCTCATCTGGCAATAAACATGAAACTAGTCATTAAATAGTAATAATACAATTAACTAATGTAAGAAATAAAAAAAAAACTTATTTAAATATCTGTAGACAATTAATAGTAATAACAAATTTGAATCCTACATTAATTAATCAATATAAGATTTAGAGTATGTAAATATTACTAATTGTCTACAAATAGAAAAATAATAAATTTGCAGAATACCATTAACGCAATCAATCTACATCTTAACAATTTAGAAAATCAATTTTCAAATTATTATATAAAAATTATTGGGTAATTTAATGAGCCGCGCCAAAAAGTAAGCCAGAAGCACTTCTTAAAAATTAGAAAATGATAATCAAATATTCCTTTAATTCTGTTTGTTTTATTTTTTTTCACATTAACTAAGAAACAGTTAAAATTAGTTACAACTTACAAAATATATATAAATACACAATCTAACTGCTAAATAGAGATAGAAAAACACATTCATTTGATTTAAAGAAATGATAAAATTTAAACTGTTATTGTAAATGAAAAATCAATCCATTTAATAATATTTGTATCGATTATTAAAAAAATTTACCTGTGCATACCTGAAAATTATTTTTCAAATTATAATAGAAAATTACTCAATAAGTTTTAATATTATATTATTTATATTATATATTACATAATATTAAAGTATTTATATTATATTTTATATTATTATTATTATTATTTATATTTACGCAGAGTTAGAAAAAAAAATAATTAAATCAAATGACAAAATTTTATAATTTTATAATTTTATAATTTTATAATTTAATTAATTAATTGTCCAACTTCATGTAATTAATAAAAAGTATTCTAATATAAATAATCAGTATTCCAATACAATTTAATCAAGATGAGCTTTCCAATGTTTTAATTTTATATGATACTCTGTTAAAATAAATAATATTAAGAATTAACATTTTAAAAAAAATTCACATATTTCATAACAAGATAAATTCACTTGAAAATACAAAACAAATGAGGTTATGTGTTCCAATGTCTTAATTTATATTGGTTGAGAAATTTAAATAAGTTGTGTTTTCAAAAAAAAATAAAACATAAATACATGAGAACTATCGGCAATAATGCAATAGTTTTCCAAAAATGGATTTATTTTCTCCACAATTTTTTTATGCTTCCCATAGTGGGGTTTAAATAGGTTGCAATTCACAAAAAAAAAAAAAAAAAAAAAAAAAAAATTCACATCAATACACGAAAAACATATAATTGTGTTATATTATCAAATGATTTGATTTATTGATTAAAAATAATAAGCCGATTAAACTAATAAACTAGATATGATAATTTCAAATTAAATTCATACGATTCAAAGTCCGCCTCAGTTCGACCACAAACGTAGTTTTTAAAATGTAATAAATAAACAATATACTCTTAAAATATTTTAAAATCACTATCAAGAAAAACAAGTGTCGTACATCGCACAGGCGATATACTAGTGTAAATTAAATGTAAGTAAAAAACAAATAATAAAAATGAGCATTTTTCTTTTCCAAAAAGATAGTATTTGGCAATTGGCACAATCTGCCCTTTTAATAATTCTCTGATTCAAGTACAAATAAGAAAAAATTCATGACAATGCCCCCAAACCTCTGAGTCACGATTAAAATATAGTGTAACAAATAAAAATTATGGTGCAGATATAACCAAGTTGAGACTACCTTTTGATTTTTGGAATAAAGAAAATTATTTTTGGATAATTTTACCCTTTTAGTCACATATGGCGTGCGTGTCATGTGGACATTTAACATCTAAATAGACATTTTCTGTCAAGTGAGGATATAATTCTCTTAGCGTTAAAAGGGTCGGGATATTGTGCCACAAATGAATGCTACACTTATAAAAAGTTGGGGACTCTCTTGAGGAATTTACCCAAAATACCCAAAAAATTATAATAGATAGTATTAGGTATTTGTTAGTGTGATCATGTTTGGTATGATTTTTTTTTTTAAATTTTTTTTCAAACTCTTTTTCAACCACAAATTTCATGAGGTTCACATCTTTTATCAATTTTTCAATCACAAATTTCACTATATTTTTTTCAAAATTTCCTAAAAACTATTTTTAAACTCCACAAAACAAGCACTATCAATCGTATAATATAATGTGGAGCGGGAAAATGTTTTTAGATAGAATAAGAAAATATATTGTAAATGATATATGTATATTATTGTTTGATTTTTCATTCAAAAGAATATCAACCGTATAACATAACGAGGAGCATGAAGATGGGTATAGACCAGATAAAAAAATATATTTAGTAAATGACATTCTTTTAATAAAAAATCAAATAATACTATCCACCTTAATTCACAAATACCAACTATATAGTACTATATTTTATAATTTAATACTAAATTTTTTATTCGATTTAATTTAGTGCGCGAAATGTAACCTAAATGTTTTCTTATCTTTCATCATGGCCGAGTCAAATTACATAAAACAGTGTCTAGAAATTAAGCTTTTTTCTCAATAAATTTGGAGGGTGGAAGTGGGAAAAGAAATCAAAGGAATATGTCCAAAACCTTATGAACTTAAGGTGAGAGTGCATTTGATTCCAAGGGGTTGACTTCTATTTTCCAGTTTCAGCTGTTCATGTACCCTTTGGGTGCAAAGTACAATGAACATAACGTTACCTATTTGACTTTGTAAAGATTTAATAATATAACATGATAGACTGATAGTATGATAGTCAACCTCTAAAGGTCATAACCAGCTCTTTATTTCCACAAATGCTTTGATTATGAAATCATTTAATAATTTTTGTAAGATGGACTGCACGTTTGCTAGTTGGTTGAGACCTAATCTCTGTATAAACAACAGTATATATGTATTAGTTATCCTGGACTTATCTTTCATGCAAAATGGGAAACTGTATAGGTACAGAGTTAGTAAAATCCCACAAAAAAATTAGACCTGATGGAGGGGAAGAGGAGGTTGAAGCCTTGTGCAATGGCAATAAAAATGGACAAGATTCTCAGCTTTGCAAGGAGACGCAGGCATTGCCTTCCAAAACAGGGCTTGAGTCTAGGAAAATGGATGATCGAATTTTAGGGATGATACAGCGTTGCAGCCCTGAAACGCCGGCAGATGTGGCAGAGGATTGCAACTCTCAGAGAATTAAGATAGTAGTGACAAGGAAGTACTTGGAGCTGCTGGTTAGAAGTGGAGTGGAGCTCCATTTGAGACCAATCTCAACAATTCAGTCGCGTGTACGAAGAACTTGTAAGAAATGGAGGCCATGTTTAGCTACCATTCCAGAGTTGTAGAACATTTGAACGATAGGATTTTTTTTTTTTTTCTTTTTTCTTTTGTAGAGTTTTGGTAATACAACCTTGCAATACCAATTCCCATGAAGCATACATTCAAAAAAGTGGGAAAGTAGGAAGATCAGAAGCTGAATAGGCAGCTGATACAATCAAGCCTTTTGCACCATGGTTTGATCAAATGGTGTAAGATAAACCTGTGAGCTCTCATGATTCAATAGCAGTTTTCCACAATGTAAAAAGAAAATATGTTTTGATTTTAGGCTCATCATCTCTGTTTCCTCTCTTTATTATATTCAGACTCGAATTTGTCCAGTGCTTTATGTTGCTATTTGGTGAAAATTTAACAATACTTCATTGAATTATTTACTGGTCGAACTTTTATACATTGAATCGAGTATCATCCACGTATATCACAATAATTTCAATACATATCATTCCCAAATAAATAAAAACTAGGCTAGTAGCCTGACATATCATAAATGATTGAGACATTATTTTTGTTAAGTAACAACTGCCAAATTCTCTGCATCTGTACATGTAGAAATCGTGGGATCTTGTCCAGTGAACGAAGTGATTTCCAGATCATTTTAACCTCTTTTATTCAAATGTATCTTCAAGAGGCATCCATGATCCTAATCAATTGAAACTGTCAAAAGGTTAGTATATTGATCCTTAATAGTATATAAAATCGTTTTAAGTTTAGACCAATGGAAAAATGCAAACCTTGTTGATGAGCTTCAGTTTCTTATTTTGTTATCCACCTTTACTAGTACTGAATCCTTCTCTCTTATTGTTGTTTCTCTCTTTATTTTCTTCGACTCTACTTCTAATGCTCTTGTTAGCGTTTCAGTCTTCTTCATAAGAATCTGAAAATAATGAACCAAGAGTTAGAACACAACATGCACATTTATCGCACAAACTAAAATATGGGGACAGTTACTGGGACTCTACCTTGATTTCTTCATTTTTAGCATTTAAAGTACTGTCTTTCGATCCACAAGACTTCCTCAAATATATGACCTCTTTCTGAAGCCTGTCGTACAAAATTCCCGAGACCATATCATCACTATCCTTTTTAGTACTATCCATACATTTAATGTTCCCCGAGTCTCCGAGTTCATCACTGCTACACTTATCAATACTGAACATAGTATTTTCGTTCAATTCTGGATTCTCCTTTTCACTGCAGTCCATGATTTTATTTTGAGAAGCCCACAAACTCTTTTTCAAGAAACTTTCTCCGGATGGATATTTCTTTTCTAAACTATTAACTGCCTTCATTTCTCCAGCAGCACCAGGAGTTTGCTTATATTCCCCAGTCTGCATTGAGCTTTTAGTAGCGCTGGACGCCCTTGCTTGTGATGTAGATCTCTTTTTCGCTCTAGTATTACTTGCTAGGATTCCAAATAAATTATTGGACTTCTCAATTTTCTGGGATCCATTAGAATTCACTGAGAAACTAGACACATACTTTAAGCCTTCTTCCAGTGTCTTCAGCCTTAATTTCAACTTATCCTAGAAAATGAAGCATCTTTTCAGTCAATCAACTTAAGAAGCATAATAGGTCTAATGGCCCAGTACCTTTAGTTGTGCCTCTGCCTTGGTTGCTCTTTCTGAGATAGCTAGTTTTTCTTTTAAACGTTGTATCTCGGCCTACAATATGTAGGTCTCAAAATTAAGAAACAAACTCGAAACACATGCAAACTGTCAATCGGAAAGATAGTAAGATGTAGGTTTTAGGTGCATATTTGGATAGTATTGGACATGATTGGATACTATAACAAACAATATTTTAGATTACTTTTCTTTCTTAATTAATACAGTCCAATGCTGTCCAATCCTCTCAATCAAACATGCCATAGATTAGCTGACAGCGAAAAAAATATAATTTGTTCATGCATAGAAAGATTGGAATGCGATCCATTCTTACACGAGCATTTGTGGTTTTGAGTAGTAAATAATACCTGAAACATCCTTCTCTCTTCTAGCCATTTCTTGACAGGCATAACTCTGTTGTTTTCATCCTTCCACTCATTAGCCACAACTGTTGCTATTCGGTTTGCTGAAACCTTGACTCTTGCAAGTTCCCTCTCCAATGTCTTCTTCTCCTCCTATAGAGGTGCACATAACTAAGATCAATTGATACTTGAAGTATAGACCTACGATTCAGATAACAAGTATGACTTACATTTATTTCAGAAATATGTCTTCTGTAATCGCGGATAGTGTTGGCTGCCATTCCACCAGAAAGTATGGCCTCCTCGAGCTCAATAATAGTTTGGCTAAGCTTTTCAACCTCTGAAACTTTTTGCCTATTATTCTTGTCAAGTATTTTATTCTCCTCCTGTGCATGCATGTATGAATTTTAATTAGCTTTTTTTGAACCTAATTTATAGCTTACCTTATAGCAATTTGGTCAAAATCATGCCTGGCAGATCTCAATTTGTCTCCTGAGCTCAAAGTTTTCATTTTGAACCTCCTCTACTATAAGTGCCCTTTCAAGAGCACTCCTCAGTATCCTCTCAGCTTCAAGCAATGCTGCTTCCTTCGACCTGGTGAGATGTTCCATCACCCTGTTATCCTCCTGCATTGCTGTAACCTATATGGCTCCAAACAAACAATTTATACAACAATTGTCTAGCAAGAATTTGGTGCAGAAATTATGTAGCATCATCTAATTACCTCATTCTTATACATCTTAAGTTCTGCCTCGAGAGGAGCTATGACTGACTCAATAGGAAAAGAATCATCATCCTTTTGATTTGCATACACCCTTCTAAGAGTCGCCTCGGCCGCATATTGTGCAGTCAATGCTTCTGTCTTCTCATCTGCAAGTTTCTTGATGTCAAGATTCTGCATCAATCATAGTCAAACCAATTAAGTATCTCTGTATTGGACTTTTTGTTAAAGCAATTTAAATGTTTTATCAGAAAAAAAAAAAAGGAAAAAGAAAGATAAAGAGTAATGTACCTTATGTTCAAGAAGATTTTCAGTGACTCTGAGCTTCTCCTCCAATCTTTGAACTTCACTCCTGAACTGGAAACAAATTGCACAGAGATGTGAACTTGGGAAGCAACTAAGATATGTAAAGTTTCCGAATTTTATTAAAAAAATAAAAGAAATTAGAGAACTTTTTTTGAGTTCTCAATAGGTTTCTTAAAGTCTTTGAAAAGTTTCGGTTTTCGAAACATAAATTAAGAATGTTTGTCTTTTTAGAGTACCTGTTCCATGGCCTTATCCTTGAGGACTTCAGTTGCTCTCATTGTCCTGATTTCACTTTGAGCCTTCTTCAACTTCCCATTCTTCTCTGAAATTATGTCAGAAATTAGTCATCATTTTTTATGATGTTTATTGTAATATTTGTCTTTAGTATTCTCCAAAGTGTGATAAATTAATGTAAAAATGAATACAAAGGAGTCCAGAGAAAGCACCACCAGGACCTGTAAACTAGATACTACATACAGTCATACAGAGACATCATAAAACCTTTTGGCAACTAGGAATTGAAAACAATTCTGAATTAGTTCAAATTTCTAAACAGCAGCATTGTATTTGAATTGTTCTCATTTTTATCCATACATTTCTGTACGATCCACAACTCTTTATCCATATATTACGTAAGACCCATTATTTATAATCTCCAAAAAACTTTACCAAACAATCACTTATACGTAAAATACTCACATGCATAAACAGTTAATACACAGAGAGAGAGAGAGAGAGAGAGAGAGAGAGAGAGAGAGAGAGAGAGAGAGAGAGAGAGAGACAGAGAGAGAGAGAACCTGTGAGTAGGTTGTGCAGTCTGTTGAGCTCAAGGACAACAGGGTCTGGATGGGAAAGAGAGAGTTCTTCACCAAGTTCCTCCAACCCAGACATTTTCTTGGTTTCCCTTTTTACTGCTTCCTAATGCAAAAAAACAGAGAAACAGGCACCCTAAAAATTACAATATCAGAAGAAGCTGGGCTTATGTTGTATTAATATAAGGGGGCTAGGAAGGGGAGTAGTTATGAGTTGATATACATTGTTCCTAATCCATAGAGAGAGTCCATATTTGTAAGGAATTGGCCACAAAGAGAGAGGTATGGATTTCCCTCATTTTGAAGCAAACTCCTAGGGGAAAAAATCAGATACTCGCCCTTCTTTCCCTCGTCCGAAGAATCACTTGAACATGAGGTGGACTTATCTCGTAACGAAATTTTACGTAACACCACACAAATAGTCCTTAAGGCAGGTTAGTGTATTGGTCTCGAGTGATAAATGTCTTGATTGTACATTTCTTACAAGTTGTGTTACAATGCATAGCCCTCCTTTGAAAACGAAAAATGTTGCATGTTTAAATAACCAAATGGTAAATTCATATATTTTCATCATAGATACACCACCTACTTCATAATTATTAATTATTTTCTTTAAATTTTTGACCCATGAAAAAAAAAAATCTCTCTCTGGAAAACTTTGAAAAACGACGTCCTACTAAACAAAATTAATAGAGAGCACGTCCTCCGTTAAGATAGAGTATCTACACTTTTAATGGCCAATTGTAACTTCACTTAAGTAGACAAAATTGATGGGGGAAATGACATTAGCTTAAGTAGACAAAACTCCAAAAAGATTAATTGTATTAAAAGAAACTGAAAAGTTGCACCCAGTAGATAAAATTGGTCTTGTGAATTTTTTTAGAAGGAAAGAGTGATGGTAGGTAATTTGGTAACATTTTATTCCTAAGTCAAGAAAATAAAGGTGCATTTCTTGGACTTGTCATTTACATATGCCCGGTCTTAATTAGCAAGTTTAAGATGGTTTCTTGCAGAATGATCATGAATCTAGTGAAAATCAAGGAGAAATTTAGTGAAGTCATGGTCTCCAAATGTTGATGGAAAGCACTTGTTGATGACTAAATCAATTGCTTAAGCGTTAAACCCTCCTAAACTACTGCTTTCTTATGACTTTATGGCGAGTCTTCATTCAAATTGGGATTTCAACTAAAACCAAGAAAATGAAGTATATGATATTAAATACAAATTTTAAATAAATATTTTTCGTTCTTATTTTAAATAAATATTTTTTGTTCTTTCTCTAGCTACTTAAAGTTTTAGACGAGATGTTTTAACGCAGTAACGATGTATGAGCCAACAAAAAATTTAATTCAAATTTCGCCTCCTACGTATTCGGTTTTTCATGAAGAAGGAATCTGAAATGCGCGTGAGCAAACATAGATTATGTTTGTTTGTGTGCTTATAAGTATTTATAAGTCGGTCAAATATTATTTTTATCATCTAAATCCACAACTTTTATCTACTTTTTATTCACACATTTCGTAAGATCCACTACTTATAATCTACAAAAATCTTTACCAAATATACTAATACTAAATTTTAAATAAATATTATTTTTTCTTCTTTTATGGTTTAAATTTTTAGTTGAGATAGTTCGACTTATAGAATTTTCAATAATTAAAAAGCTATATAATGAAGTGGCTTAAAAGTATAATCAAATTCAAAAATAAGATTAATCCCCATATGATCATCTTTGCTTGTAAGTATGTTTGATGGAATATGTATATGAAAAAGAAAAATTGAAAACTATATCAAGCACTGGGCTACTCCATCTCTCCTACCATCCCTACCTACACCTAGTAATGTAAATATATAATCCCTCGTAGAGTAGATAAGATATGGGAATGCTTACAAGGAATTATAAGCTAATCAATTATTTTATTAATATATTTTATAGAATTCACAATTTTTATCTATAAATTTTATAGGACCAACCATTGACGGAGCCAAGGGGGGGCCTTGGGGGTTCCGCCCCGCCCCGCCCCACCCCACCCCACCCCACCCCACCCCAATTTTCCATTTTTTTTACTTTTTTTTAATTTTTTTTATTAAAGAATTATTTAGGCACTCGTTATAACACTTCAATTTTTTTTTTTTATAATTTTATATTTAATTATACAAGTTAGACTAGTCAAATTGACGTCAAATAGAATTTTAAATAAATTGACATTTAAAAACAGAAACGAAATTAGAATATTAAATATAATTATAGCAGTCATCTTTGACTTATTGTTTTGAATTTTTCATTTAACGATTTTTTCAATCCGGAAGAAGTTTTGTTAAGTTTGTCATGAATACTTTGAAACGGTACCAACAACCTACATCGACGCGTGTAAACATTGCTCAGAAATAAGTCTAAAGAGGTAACACCTAAATAGAAATTAAAAGTGAAAAAGTTGGATTATTATATCCACTTCTAGAAGCTATCTTTGATTTGTTATTTTGAATTTTTCATTTAACAATTTTTTAATCTGAAAAATGCATTGCAGAGTTTGTTGTGAATACTTCGAAACAATATCAAGAACTTACCCCGACAAATGAAGAACATAGTCCAAAAATAAGCTGAATAATGTGACGTCAAAATGAAAATTAGAATAGAAAAAAAAATAAGATTATTGAATTCATTTCGAACAGTTATTTTTAGCTCGTTTTTTTTAACTCGCCGTGTGACTTTTTTTCAATATGAAAGATGGGTTGCGCTAGCGAAAAATTGGCCCCCCAAAGATAAATTGCTGACTCCGGCTCTAGAACTAACTATTTATAATCTAAAATTTACCAAACAAGCACAATGAATAGTGGAATACTATGACCAAATGTTCAAACTAGATAATGATTAATTATTTTGGAAGTATTATTTCTTGATGGAATTTTGGCACTAACGCGGTTGGAAAGTGACTTTGTTCCAAGCTTATCTGTTTCGCTAATGCGTGTTTAGTAGGTAAATAGTTACACATTTAGTACGACATATGATTGAATATAATTAAAGAAAAGAGACTAGTAACAAAATTTGTGAATTATTAGATCTAGCAATAAAACATTATACGATAATGCATAATTAGTACACAATAGTAAAAAATCTCGTAGTGATGACATAGTAATGTGCCTTGGAATCGAGAGTTCATGTTTTGAAGTTTTTGCAGGACATATCCCATCAACAATCTTAATGTAATATTCGTTTTTCTTCAATGGCATCATCTATGTCATCACTACAAGATTTCGAAGCAATTTGGAAAGGTTCGAAGCAACAAACTTCAAATGTTGGCAAAACAAACTCTATTTTTGTCTCACAATTTTGAATGTTGTTTATGTTCTAACCACAGCAAAGTCAAACACAAGATGAACCTTTGGCAAATTCACGAGCTCGTGAAAAATGGGAACAATATGATTATTTACGCAAAGGTCACATCTGCGACGCAATGTCGGATACTTAGTTCGACCAATATCAAACAAGGCCGCCACAAGGGAGATTTGGAATACTTTGGAAGCTAAGTACATGTGGGAGGACGTTATAATTAAAACATTCTTGGTCTCTAAATTCTTTCAACATTAGGTGATAGATAACAGAAAAGTTGTCGAGCAATTTCATGAAATCATTCATATTTATAATCAATTTGTGCAATATAATATGGATATCGATGAATCTAAAGTTGTTGAATCTATCATCGACAAACTCCACATTTTTGGAAAAATTACAAGAAAAGTCTTAAACATGACATTTATGCGTAAAATCTAATTTTTAATGTCTAAAATGTACTTTTAATTAGATTTTCAAATTTTTTCTATATCGTAATACACATACGAAGGTACATGTACTAGTTTGGAATCATAAAAACACATTTTGAACAACTACATAGGTTGTTCAATATCAAAATATTTAGATCATGGTTTGAGAAAATTCACGAGTATAACCCACCGTTGGATGTTCTAAACGTATTTTTAGATCATTTCATTATGTATTAACCATCAAAACACGTTTATAAAACTCTAAATACCAATTTGAAGTCACTAAAACACATTTTGAACGACCATAATGGATGTTCAATGTCAAATCATAAATGTTTTTGTCAAAATTGTGAAACATTCATGCGTAAAATTTACAGTTAATGTCTGAAACGTACTTTTAATTCGATTTCCAAACTTTTTATGTATTGTAATACACATGCAAAGCTACATGTACTAGTTTGGAATAACAAAAATATATTTTTAACAACTATATAGATTGTTCAATGTCAAACAATCTAGATCATAGTTTGAAAAAATTTATGAGTGTAACCCACCGTTGGTTCTTCTAAACACATTTTTAGATTTATTTTATTATGTATTAATCACTTGGATTGAAGAACTGAGCCGACATCTTCGCATAGAAGATAAATTCAAATTGAATAATTTTGAAGAATAAAATAGCCAATCCTCTAAATCCTCTAAAGTGCATGTGGAGGAGGATGAGAAATAACCTAAAAGAGACAACGAGGCAAAGCCTCACTCTTCTAAGAATAACAAGAGGAGCAAGCATGACTCCAAAAACAAAGACTCCAAGAAGAACTCCAAGAAGAAGAAAGAGCATTGCTATAATTGTGAAAAACCAGGACATCTCAAAAGGGAATGTCACATATTGAAGAAATAAAATAAAGATGGCAATCAATATGTATGACCATGATCATTAAAGCTTTTGTTGTAGAAGATGCAAATGAGTGGTAGATCAATTACGGTGCAACTAGGCACATATGTAAAGATTGAAGTCTCTTCACCACCTATGAAATAATTAAAGACGACAAAATTCCCTATCAGAAGAATTCTTCTACTATAGCCTTTTAAGAAAAAGGCAATGTCAAATTGAAGTTTTCTTTTCGAAAAACTCGTACCAGAAGTTAAAGAAATATATTGTTGTTAGACACTTTTTAGGTCCACTTACCATAATGTTGTTTTTACACCTGTTTGTGCATTGTCCTCTTCCAAATCAACAAGAAGGTATAAGTGGGATAGTTCAAAAGTTTGAATTAGTATGGAATAATTGGAATTACACTTAATGGTGAAGTTGCTAAAAATATTTTAGGTGGTTGAAGGGTTAATATATAAGAAAATAATTATCATATTTTCTCCATATTTTAGTTATTTATATAATAGTTTGACATTATATAAAACTAGTATGAAACTTTTTATTTAGGGAAATTTATAAAATACACTCTACATTAAGGGACCTTATTTACAATTTGCATATAATATTTTGCAAATTTACATTTTGTATACTATATTTTATTTATTAAAAAAAAAATTGCAAGGAAAAATAATAATAATTACAAATTTATCATTATAAATAGCTAAAATAGTTAAACAGATTAAAATACCCCTAATTAAAATAACAAATCACACCATATATAATACACTTTTCATAAATTAAATTTCTATCAATGCAAGTATCTTGACTACCCTATTAACATGATATTTTTTTATTTTTTATTTTTAACACAATCTGTATATTTTTTCAACAATATTTATATTTATCTTCTCTTCTTAAAGCTTTGTCTTTAAAAAAAAAAAAAAGGAAAAAAGAACATAAAAAATAGAAACCAAAAAAATTATGTATGAACTCTTGAAAATTGGTATAAAGTTACAACCTCGACTTAAAATCAATTAGAAATACATTTTAAACTGCAAAATAATATATTATTTTACTTTTTTTATTTAATTTTTATTCATTGAACATAAATTATTTATTAGATGATTATGACAACTAGTAATTTCAATTTGTCCATTTAATAATGTTGAGAAAAATTAAATGAAATTTTTGATATACTTTCCAACACATTTTTAATTTATGAAAATTTATTTTCTATTTTTTCAAATTGGAATTTAAGAAAATGAATATCACACTAAAGAATCTTTTAATTTTAAAAAAAACATTTGATAAAACATCACAAACTTCTAGTAATTAAAAATTTTAAAGAATAATAAAATAGTTAAACAAAAGATAAGTAAAGTGTTTAATAATATAATATATATGGTGTGATTTTTTTTATTTTCAATTAAAAGTATTTATCAAATATATGCGGTTTTTTTTTTTTTTTTTTTTTAATACCATTAAGTAAAAACTCGTGTGTAAAATGTAAATTAGCTAAATACGGCATATAAAATGTAAATACAATCTAGATGCAGAGTATATTTTGTAAAATTTTCTTTTATTTATCGTTTGTTAACAAGGTTATACGTACGAAATTGATAGATAAAATAATTACATATATTCTATTATTTCGACAGTGTTTTTATTTTAATTTATATTCAGTTTATAATTTCTAACCTATAATCAAGCTTCATCTTATTTAGTATAAATGATTGTTTAACCACTAATGTGATGAAATTTGCCCTATATCACGGTGGTTCAGAGTTTTGCTTTTGCTACAAATTTTGCACAACAGTCTATTTTTACTTAGAAAAGTAAAGCCATTCAGCCAATTTTGGGTGGGTGGGCCGGCCTCGGACTATAGCCCGGGTCTGCCCCAGAAAAAGTTGTTTTTTACAGTATAAAAAAAATATCTTAGTAATAGTCCGTAAGAAATTTTTTTTTCAGTAGTAGCCCGGGCTCAAAAAATTCATGGATCCGTCCCTGGCTCTACCAAACAGGCTCTTAAGAAATAAATGAATGCATTGAACTTAATGTTAAATTAAACAAGATTAAACATATATTGCTAAATTTTAAATTAAAAGAGATTAAACAAATCTCACATGTGATATATGTATATTCTTTTATCAATTCATATCCAACGAAACATATCAAGCATATGTTTAGTAGTTGGATTAGAGCATGAATCTTTATACTTGAACAGGCTCTGACCTTTGTGCTCCATGGGCTTCAATACTTCTCGAGAGAAGGGTTCTCTCCTATCCATCCTTCTAGTGCATGCTATGTCTTTATTGGTTAATCAAAGCTTATATTCATTTCTTGGCCATATTTAAGTTAATTTATGCAACTAATATTTATCATAATAAGTTTAAGGGTTAACTACACTCACAATTCATATTCTTTAACTTTGTAACAATATCATCTTCATTCAATTTTATTCGCAGATATCATCCATATCATTTCATCTATTTGCACAGATGGTTACTAAATAATTTTTTTTGACAATTTTATCCCATACTTAAATAAATTAAAGAGAAAATAAAATAAAATAAATTGTATTTGAAGTCCCCGTCCTTTTTAAAAGTGTAAATAAATCATAAACTTTTTATTTTTAAAAATTAAAACAAAAAACAAAAAATGGTCTAGTTTTATCAGAAAAAAATGGATAGGCAAAAATTGATTTCTAATTTTTTATGGGTTAATTACATTAATAGTCCCCATTATTTCATGTTTGTAACGATTTCATCCCCATTCAATTTTTGTAGCAGATATCATCCACATTCTTCTATTTATTCTCACATATCGTCCCCACTCACGTAATTCGTCAAAAACTGCCGTTAATTGGGTTGACACTACACTTTTTTTTATCTTTTTTAAAATGAGGGCATTTTAGGAAACCACCTAAAAATATTTCTTTATTCTCTTCATTTGTCAAGTAAAAGACACAGTGTTCTTATATTAATGGTTAAGTTCAGATTTTTTTCACTTAGCTCTCATCTGACATCTCTCTTCTACTGTTTTCATCTTTCTTCTATCCTCAACTTTGTTCTCTGTTCTATGTTGTGCCATTGCAACAAAGACATGGAAAGTAGAACATGCATATGTGGTCATCTCATGGATTTGAAGATTTTTTTGGACTGATGCGAACCTAGGAAGAAGATTCTTTGTCTGTGACCAAAAGGTATTCTTTAGCACAAATGGTCGGTTTTTTAGTCGAATCCTTAATGTTAATGTGTCTTCTTGTAGGGAGATCGTTATTGATGCTTTGTGTAGTATGACCTACCAATATGTGACTGGTCAAAGGTAATCATTCCAGGTTTGTTGAGGTCAACGCAAAGATTGAAAGACGAGAATTCTACATTACAAGGAGAGAATAGAAGATTGACAACAGATAACATTAGATTAGAATATGATAATACAAGATTTGAATATGACAACAGAACACTACAAGCTCAGAATAGAAGACTTAAGCAGAGAATGGAAAATTACGTGCTGAGAACAGAAGACAAGCACAAAAACAAACATCGACATCTGGGAGCAGTCGAACTTGGATTTTTTTTTTTTTTTTGCTATAATTTGGTTGTTTGTAGCCTGGGTATTGATGTACTAGGTTACGTATCTGTAGTAAATGAGAAAGTTGTTGGTATTGATATTGTTATGTTCTAATTTTCAATGAAATGACTCGAATGAAGTTACAATAATGTTATTTTTCCAATCTCCAATGGAATGAATGTACACAAATAACGTTATCACATTTTGGGACGGTATCTACGAGTGTAGTTAAAGAATGGGGACCTATGCTATGATTGAATATAAAGAATGAGGACCTATGTTGTGGCTGAATATAAAGAATGTGGACCTAAGCTATGACTGAATATAAAGAACGGGAACCTATGCTATGACTGAATATAAAAAACGGGGACCTACGCTATGACTACATGTGAATAATGAGGACATGTATTGCTACAACTTTTGAAAGAAAAATTGTACGTGTCCACTCGTTTTACATAAAAAAAACAATAAAAGCAACAAAATCCCACAATTCACAACCAACAATATCCCAGCAACATCCAAGTAATTTTTAGTGAATATACTCGTTTTACATAAACATATAACCACACCACATAAGCAAAAACAAAACGTTTATTTTGATCACAGTAAAAAAACAACCATCACTACAAAAAACCGTGGCTTCAGAAACGGATTTTCCGTTGCTGAAGCCACGATATCCGTGCCTAATGGTCGCTACCAACAGACTATTTGTAACGAAATTTTCATTGCTATTTTGAGGGTCGCTGAAAGTTACCAACAGAATTTCCGTTGGTGATCTTCACAAACGAATTTTTTGTTGGTAAAAGCGTGTGTCATTACCTATGGAATTTCCATTGATAAGGCCACACACTATTACCCACAGAATTTCCGTTGGTAATGACACACGCTTTTACCAACGAAAATTTCGTTGATAACTTTCAGCGACCCTCAAAATAGCAACGAAAATAACAATCACTATTACCAACGGAAATTATGTAGGTAATAGTACATATTTTTAATAATTAAAAAAATTAATTTTATATACTACTTGGTGGACTCCTGACCCGACTTGTCAATTATGGGCTTGAAACTCGACCCACTAAAGGCTCGACTCAATCCACTAAGCTTTGTCAAGCATTTTTATTATTTTATTAATTTAGAATTGATGTAATGTGATTTGAACCTTTGACCTAAGAGTTGTGAAGTTACAACCAAACCATTGGAGACAAATGAATTATTGTAATTATATTTATTTTTATAATATATATTAGTTTAAATGTTCAATGAGCAACATTTTCTATAATTGCTTATAAAGTAAAAAATAAATATTAGTGAAAAATCAAATTCCACATTATGTTAACACTTAAACATAAAATAACACATTGCTCAAAATTTTTTTATAGCTGTACAAACTTTATGAAATGATGATAAACATTATTTACTTTCACTTTTAAACACGAAATGCCCAACTAAAGGGATGTCGTACAATAGGTAAATTACTCTACCTATGTTTTCTTCGCACGGGATTATAGTTTGAATCTTTTTTATTTTTGTAATTCATAACTTCGTTGTAGAAAATTCAAATGTTAAATGAATGAAACATAATTTACGGCTATTCCTTAAGTGATTAACCTTCAACTCCATATAGTTGAATCTTTTTTCATTTTAAAAATTTGATTTACATTACTCATGAAAAATATGCGGGTAACAAGATTTACTCTTCACCAACATACTTTCCGTAGCTCAATGGTTGAAATATTAATATCACATACGGATTATCTGTAGGTGATAGGTCGAAAGATTTTTTCGATTTATGAATTACTCTTCACATAAATTTCTGGTAGGTGAATAGTTGAATTGTGTTTTTTAATTTTTAAATTGATTTATATATCCGTAGGTAATAAGAATCACTTTTTACCAACGGATATTCCGTAGGTGAAATGTCGAAATATTTTTTGGCCTTCAAAATTGATTAATATTACCTACGAAATTTTCATAGGTAATATGATTCACTATTCATCAATGGTTTCCGTTGGTGAATGGTCAAAATATTTTTTTTGTTTTTAAAATTAATTAATATCACCAACGAAATTTCCGTTGGTGATATAATTCACTCTTCACCAACAGATATTCCGTTGGTGAAAGGTCGAATTATATTTTGGTTTTCAAAATTAATTAATATCACCAACGGAATGTCCGTTGGTGATATGATTCACTCTTCACCAACGGATATTCCGTTGGTGAAAGGTCGAATTATTTTTTAGTTTTCAAAATTAATTAATATCACCAAAGAAATTTCAGTTGGTGATATGATTCACTCTTCCCTAACAAATATTCTGTTGGTGAAATGTCGAATTATTTTATGGTTTTCAAAATTAATTAATATCACCAACGGAATTTTTGTTGGTGATATGATTCACTATTCACCAACGAATATTCCGTTGGTGAAAGATCGAAATATTTTTTGGTTTTCAAAATTAATTAATACCAACGGAATGTCCGTTGGTGAAATGACTCACTCTTCACCAACGGATATTCCGTTGGTGAAATGTCGAATTATATTTTAGTTTTCAAAATTAATTAATATCACCAACGGAATGTCTGTTAGTGATATGATTCACTCTTCACCAACGGATATTCTGTTGGTGAAAGTCGAATTATTTTTTGGTTTTTAAAACTAATTAAGATCACTAACGGAATTTTCGTTGGTGATATGATTCACTCTTCACCAACGGATATTTCGTTGGTGAAAGGTGAAAATTCGTTGGTGAAAAACTATTACTTTTGCCAACGGAAAAGTCGTTGCTAATTACCGTAGTTGAAAGGTCATCACTTTTACCAACGGATAATCTGTTGGTGAAAAGGCGACTTTTAGTAGTGCATGTCCAACACATTAGTGCAAATCACAGTACTGATCTAAAAACTACAAAATGTCATGTAGTTACTGAGGACAAAACAACAAAAAACCATGCAGTTATGTAGTGATCTTCTTCCACAAAATGTACAGTAGTGACAAGTCATGCATTCTTCTTCTTTTTTGCTGTTTCCTTGGTGGCGGTGTTCCCTGTTGAAGTGGTCTTGCAACTATGTTTGATGTGGCCAGTTTGGCCACAATTTTTACAAGACATACGAATACCAAACCTACGACTTTTATTGCTCGACGAAGGTACCTCGTCAACTTCTCTTCTTCTTACTTTCTTAAGCCTTCCCAGTTGTTTACAATGTGGTGGTAGATTTATAGGATTTTGATTGCTGTCTGCCCAAAACTCCAGACCACCATCGGACAAATTACTGGACGATAAGCCTTTATGAATGAGTCATTATTGTAGCACATATCCTCGTAATCTTGAAGTCGTAATTTGCATTTGGTAATGGAGCTAATTGCATGGGCACATGGCAGACCTAAAAGCTGGATCGTCCTACACGTGTATGTCATTTTTTGTAAATCAACAGCATAGATGAAAAGGAATTGATAAAGCATTCCTAGAAACAGAATTCTGCTACTTATACTTATTAAGGTATAGGGTTTTGTATAGAATAGAAAACCTAAAATGATTGCAGTTCTAACATTATTATGATATAACATATTCCAATTTGAGAAAAATATAAGGATTCGGCATTTGATAAGCCAAATTTTGTAGTTGTTTCGACGATTGATCCCGCTATTCTTGAATCCAATGAAGGAATAGAATAAGGACCTTACCACTGCCATCTACGAGAACTTATCATGAATCTACTGATTTCTGCCACTTCCGTTATTGCTGCTGGATTGTCCAAGCAAGCAAGCTAGCAATCCAGGAAACTGGACAATTGACGACACATGAAACACAAAGATATGAGAAAGGCCTATACTATTATCCTTTACCTCAAACTGCATGTCTCCTACATATGTAGGTTGACAGTACCTTGATTCAACCTTCGTCTTCTCCAAAATTTTCCAAACTTTAAGCCCAAATGGATTAACCTATTTCGTAACATTTTTTCTCAATGTAGCAAAGCATGTCATTAGATAGTACCTTATTTTTTCTAACAAACTAATTATTGGTTTGTCCCTAGCTTGTATAATGGTTGCATTGAATGACTTGCACAGATTATTCATGAGGTGTCACACTTGTTCGTCTCTCTAAAGTGGGAGCGACTCTATTGCATGGCAGGCTTGTCAAATAACCAATTATATGCATCTACATTTTCTTGTTTCATTCTATCCAATTCCACCTTCCACTGTGGCTTCGTAGTTTACCTTGCAGGAGTCCAAAACATTTGTTTCAAAGCCAACCCACTGAACTTGCTCCTAAAATTGGCATACAAGTGGCGTACACAAAAGCGATGCTCGGCATTTTCATAGTACGACTACAACGCATCCACTAAACCCTTCTATTTGTCGCTAATGAAGGTCATCAACTAAAATTTCCAAAAACCATTGCCAACTACTCGAGTTTTCACTTTCCACAACCGCATACGCTATCGGATACATTCCATTATCAGCATCAATCCCAACCGCAGTAAGCATGTGCCCACCATTTTCACTCTTTAAAAAACACCCATCTAGACCAATCACTCGTCTACACTCTGATCGAAACCCTTCATTCAAAGCTCCCAAGTAAATATACATCCATCTAAATTCTCTACAATCTTCAATCATCTCCGTCTTTAAAATGACAATGCTCCCCAGCATTACTCTTTTGCAACTTCCATATAATTAGAAAGCAATTGGTATTGTTCATTGTTGGATCCTCTAATTGCCTCCAAACACTTTGTACGAGTCCTATAAATTATGGACCTTGATGCATTGACTATGCAATCTTTCTTCACTATGTCCTCGAAACTGTTGAACGTCAAAGTCGACTGATGTCTAAACATATCCATATACTTAGTCGAGGAAAAAGTTGAATTAGCATGATTATTCTCTAAAACCATGGCACAATTGTAATTCATGTTCAATGTGTTCATTCGAAATGTAGATGTCCTCGATATCACCTTCGCATATAACACCCATGGACAACCCTCCACACACTTAGCCTGTAAACAAATTTTGTCATCTTTAATAAACTTGATAATTTGACCGTGCTTGACCGAATACTATTTTATCAAATTCTTCAATTGTGCCTTGTTTCAAATTGCAAACCTGCATGTACAAAAGCAACCCTCCATTAAGGAAGGATGGAAATTATTTGAAATTAAAGAATGGGACAAAACTGAAACTTAGTTACCTGTCTAAAATTGTGGGTCTTCATTGTCAGCTCTACATGAGTAGACATTATCATGCTTTTTTCTTTTCCCGCATCCTTATTCATCACTGTCTAAATTCTTCAACTCGTTGGAATCATCATCGTCACTGCCTTTATGCAATATCAGTCTATCATCATCCCAAGTATAACGTGTCTCGAAATTGGCATCATCATTCAGAATTGGAACCTCCTGCTCGTAGTCCAAGTCATTGAAGTTATCATGGTCATTTGGATCAACACTATGATCATCTTTTTCATCATGTTGTTCATCAGCTACTTCATTATGTTGTTTACCATCACCTCTCACTTCTTCTTCATTTTGATATACAACATCAGCTTCTTCATTACGTTTGTCACCATGTTCTGTAACCTCATAGTGACGGGCGGTGTGTACAAGGCCCGGGAACGAATTCACCGCCGTATGGCTGACCGGCGATTACTAGCGATTCCGGCTTCATGCAGGCGAGTTGCAAACCTTACATTCCAGTCAAATAAATCCTCAAACTGAATCCCGAAGTCCTTATTATTAGTTAATATTTTTTCCTATTGCCTTACTTCTTCCGCGTAATCACTGTTACCACCAACATCATCTTGTGATCTAATAGGAGGTTGTGAATCGGACAATGGCTGACTTTTTGCAATATCTACTAAGCAACCACTTTCTCTTTCAACTTCAACACTAATTTCATCGCATCCTTCATCAACCTCTTCTACAATTGGCTCAATCGGTGTCCCAAAATGTTGTTTTTCCACATCAACTTCAGTACTACCATCTACTTCAGTGATTTTTACATTTTTCTCAAAAGTGATAATTAAGCGTGGTGCTGGTGGGAGAATAAAATACACGTCTATAATCCTACACAAACTAAGGTCTTTAAGCAATCCCAACACATCTTTGTCACTCATCAACCGTATCAACCCGTCAACGAAGGATAACTTAGGCCTCCTATATACATATCCTAACGGTTGAGAAAACCCTAGAAAGACTCATCAATATAGTCTAATTCAAATTTCAAAAAAATAATAAGAATCAATCTCATCAATGAAATGAATTTCGCCATGAGAATAGAACATGTTCCTCATTCTCTTGAAAAAAATCCCTCTGTTAAAACTCATAGTGAACAAACTCGATTCATCTTTTTCTACTTGAAACAACAGACATAAAACATTTAGTGAATAAATAATTGCAATGGGGGTAATTTTCTATAAAAAATAAAAATTTTGGACTATAAAAAATCAAATTTTAGAAACTTACTGTACTCTGGAATACTATCGACCTCTTCGAATTAACATTTTTGGGTTTGCAAAATATAGACGACCAACAAATAAGTTTTAAGAATTTTTTTATATCAACTACCACACACGAACAATCTGGGGTTTCCAAAATGGAGATATTGATTTTGGCACGCAACATCTGTCAATTTAAGGGAAGAAAGAAATATTTTTAGATGGTTTGCTTAAAATGTTATCGTTTTAAAAAAATGAAAAGTGTAGGGCAAACCAATTTAACGGTAGTTTTTGACAGATTCCGTGAGTGGGGACAATCTGTAAGAATTGATAGAAGAATGTAGATGATATCTGCTAAAAAAATTAAATAGAATGAAATCGTTACAAATCTGAAAGAATAGACCATTAATGTAATTAACTCTTTTTTTTATTCATGTGGACTCGACAAAAAGCCCGGACCGTTCTGATTCAGTTTTCAAGGGCCCAAATTAGAACTTTGATTGCGCCCCCCCCCCCCCCCCCCCCCCCCCGCCCCCCCCTTTTTCTCCTTCTGCTCTCTCTCTCTCCCACGCTCGCAACGCAGGCACTCGCGAAAAATATGAACAAGGGCACCGTTGAAGAACAAAGAAAACCATGGAATTAGAAGCTTGTTCTTGGACTTTTTTGTGTTACGGTACGCTAATGTTTTAGAGTTAATAATTTTCCTTTGTTACACATGAATTTCTTTGATTGTCTAGCTGCCAATTTGACAATTATTACGAGTAATTATATCTTGGTTAATGTATTTACAGTATAGCCTCCCTAAATTGAATATCCTACTTTATCGGACTACTGGAGTTGTTGTAGTGCTAGCTCAATAGCTGTTCAGTAATATTAGTAAAATTGAGTGGGTATTATCAGTTGATGGTGTCAATACTTCGAAGTTTATCCACATTGAGAATTGAACACAAGAAGATTGAATTTTTAACTGTAAAATGTACTTTAGTGATCTATTTTAAGTTTCACTGCAGGTATTATACTATAGTAGCTCCTGTTCTTTTCAAGAATTTTGAAATCGAACGAGTTACAGAACTCTGGTATGTTAGCAAGTGGGCATAATCAATTATGGTGTTAGTACCTTCGAAGAATATGTGGATGAAAAGACAGCAATGCCCATGTGGAGATTGGAAATGCTTTGTAACATATGAGGGAGAGGCTGACGAGGCCAGCATATCTTCCCATTTGGTCAAAAATGGTTTTGGGTCATCAGAAGGTATGGTTGCACCTTATGTGGGAATGGTGTTTAAGAGTGACGATGAAGCGTTTGACTATTATGGAAATTTTGCTAGAAAAAATGGGTTTTCAATTAGGAAGGAGAGGTCGAGGTTGAGTCCTCAATTGGGTGTTTACAAGAGAGATTTTGTTTGTTATCGGTCGGGATTTGCACCTGCAAGGAAGAAACAGATGGGGGAGCATCAGAGGGATAGGAAATCAGTTCGCTGTGGTTGTGATGCGAAAATGTACTTGTCGAAGGAGGTTGTAGATGGGGGTTCTCAGTGGTTTGTCGTGCAATTTAGTAATGTGCATAATCACGAGCTTTTAGAGGATGACCAAGTGCGGCTTCTACCAGCTTATCGTAAAATTCAGGAGTCAGACCAGGAGCGTATTCTTTTGCTTTCGAAAGCTGGTTTTCCTGTACACCGTATAGTTAAGGTGCTTGAGCTGGAAAAGGGAATTCAAGGTGGTCAACTCTCATTTTTGGAAAGAGATGTCAGAAACTTTATTCAGAACCGCAAGAAAGTACTTCAAGAGAATGATGCTTTACTGACTGAGAAAAGAGAAAATGACTCAATGGATCTTCTTGAGGCCTGCAGGGCTACTAAAGAAGCTGATCCATACTTTGTCTATGATGTTACTGTAGATGAAAATGACAAAGTTGAGAACATTGCTTGGTCTTTTGGAGACTCTGTTCAAGCGTACAACATGTTTGGAGACGTGGTTTATTTTGACACCACATATTGTTCTATGACCTATGGTTTACTTTTTGGAGCATGGCTTGGTATTGACAACCATGGAAAAATTGTCTTCTTTGCTTGTGCTTTATTGCAGGATGAAACCCCCCGCTCATTTGCTTGGGCTTTACAGGTTTGCCCTTAAAATTTTTTAGTCTGTTCTACTTATTTTATGATATTCCTTTGTAACAGTCGATTATTTTGTTTTGTATTGCCGTAGGCTTTTCTCCGGTTTATGAAAGGAAGATATCCACAAAGGTTTATAACTGATATTGACCCTGTGCTTAGAGAGGCCATTAGAAGTGAAATGCCTAATACCAAGCACTTTATTTCTTTATATAATATCCTACCTAGAGCATCCAGCTGGTTCTCTCTTCCACTTGGACCAAGGTTCACTGAATTCAAATATGAGTTTGAAGCATTGTATCATTTAGAAAATACAGATGAATTTGATTATCGGTGGAATCAGATGGTTTCTCAGTTTGGACTTGATTCAGATAAGCATATAGATTTGCTCTTTTCTCTCCGGATGTTTTGGGCATTATCTTATACTAGGGGTTACTTTCTTGCACGAATAGTTTCGTCATCATATTGGAAATCTGTAGATACATTCTTGAAAGGAGTTTTCAAAGCTGAGACCTGCTTGCGTGGCTTCTTCGAGCAGGTACAACATATTATAGAAAAATGGGTTTCTAAATACAATGTTGTGTTTAGTTATCTATTTGACTCTGCACAGAATCCCTACCTTCCCCTGTGTCTGCGATTTGCATTTATGCTGTTTCCTCTTTGACTTTGTAGGTAGGAATTTCATCAAATTCTAAAATCCAGACCCATGAAGAAGCACAGTATATGCATCTCAAAACTTGCTTACCTATTGAAGAGCATGCACGTAATATTCTCACCCCTTTTGCATTTAATGCATTACAGCAAGAAATGGTCTTAGCTATGCAATATGCTGCATCTGAAATGGCTAATGGGTCTTATCTTGTGCGCCATTTCAAGAAGGTAGATGGAGAACGACTTGTTATATGGATACCAGAAGATGAGCAAATTCACTGTTCTTGCAAGGAATTTGAGTCATCAGGAACTTTATGCAGGCATGCTCTTCGTGTACTTTTAGTCAAGAACTATTTTCAACTCCCAGACAAGTATCTTTTGAACCGATGGCGACAAGAAAGCTCTCTTATTTGTTACAATGGACAAAGTAAACAAAATATCAGCGATGAATGGTTTCAAGAATTCAATTCTCTAACTGGAACTTTATTTTCTGAGTCATTGGAGAGTAAAGAGCGTTTTGATTTTGTTCGTAGAGAACTTACAAAAGAAGTTACTAGACTCATTAATTGGGTGAGAGATATGCCAACTGTTGACGAAGTTGTTATGGATGTATCACTATCTCCCACTAATGGATTGTGAGAGCAGTGTATAAAACTGTGGCAGCAGTTACGACAAACAGGAATTATTTGTTACTGGAAACAAGAGCTGCCAACCGATGGAAGCAAGAGGGCAGTGGAAACTTGTGCATTTCTACCCCCTGGATAAAAGGCTGTGCATACTTTTTTTAGGAACTATGAGCAGACAGTTATGAGGTTGAGATGCTGAGATAACAGGTCCTATCTATGACAGCATGGTTGTACGGATAGCTAGCGTTGAAATCTTGCAATAAAATGGTTGAGGAATAGAACCCTTGGCGAGGTTTCATCCTGTAAATATCATATAATTTAATTTTCTAGGATGAGGAAAAAAGTTTTTTATTGTATATTGATCTTATTTTCCCATTCCCCAGTTTGAAAATGCATGTGTCGATTCCATTGTTGACTTCTTTTAATAATTAGTGATACAAATTTTTCGTAGACTCATTTTTTCTTTTACATTTAAAATCTGGAAATTTTCCTGACAATGCCAATTCTGGAGACCCAAGGACTATTTTCTTCTATTTTTCTGTTTTGTACCTCTGTAAATAATTGATGCAGAGAGTGCGACCAGCTCAAGCGCGAGGAGTGAACCATGGCAGGGCCAGTTGCTTATGGGCAGCAGCTGCTTGGCTGTAGCCTTTTGGCTTAATAATTGATTGGGTTTTTTCCTTATTTTATTAAGTATTCAGTTATTTAGTTATTCGGAATATTATTTAGTTAAAGGGCATTTAAGTATTTTCGTTAATTAGGGTTATTTACAGGCTCTTGGAGTATATAAACTCTGTTTAAAACATCATTGTTGGCTGGTGAATATTTCTTAATCTATGTGATCTTCAATTTGATGTTTGTAATTTCATTGAATTGATTGATCTGTGTTATTCATTGTTCGCTTTGCTGCCTACATCATACTAGTATCAAAGCTAGTCTACGCTCTTGACAATGGTTCGGGTCAGACTAGGGGTCGTGGTGCTCAAGGTAATGATGGGGATTGTGGGACGAGATAACACAACTCCATCAACAAATTGAAGTGTTGACACAATAGGTGGTCGGACTCGTTACTTATCAACACGAGATGGCCGAACACCTGTATGGTGGAGGGCAAGGCAGGGGCCACGCTGTGTGAGGCACATACAGTAGGGGTCAGCACGTGGGAAGCGAACATGGTGGTCAGGGTCAGCCAGAACAGGAGGATGGTGGCAGCACACCATCGGACTCAGAGGCAGAAGTGGAAATAGAGACAGACCTTAATTCTTTTTCTCCTCTTGCACCCGACGTGCATAGCATCAAGGGACAAGTGGATGATACGCGATGGGAGTCCAGTTTTAAATTGGATATTCCGGAGTTCCACGACAAAATGGATGCCGATTAGTTTATGGATTGGCTGTATGCACTCAAAGAAGTGCCCGATAAGAGGCGTGTGCAGCTGGTGGCAACAAAATATAGGAGTCGTGTGGCAGCGTGGTGCAAACAATTTTAAAGGCCTTTGTAGTGGTAAAGGGAAAATAGATTCGTGGTCGAAATTGAAGAAACACGTGAAGGCTTATCTTTTACCCTTCAATTTTGTGTGCACTTTATATCATAAATTGCTGAATTTCAGGCAAGGAATGGAGTTGAAAGTCTTTTATTCATCTGTGGTGATGATTGATGACAACCTAGATTTCCATAAAAATCCCTTGATTTTGGGATGGATGTTATCTGTGTCTTTTATTAAAAGTTTGCATGGATTTGGGAGGTCTTAGATTTGAGAATTATCAAAAATGTTTTTGCACTGTGGTCTCTTGAAAACCATTTATGTGCCCTCTTATGAATTTATTACTTTCCAAATCTGTGAATGGTTACTGGTAATATGTCGGGCTTGAGAATGAAGGTCATTTCACTTTTGTAAGTATGCTGCAAATGATGTTGAATGGACATTCATTTGTTTCAAGTGCAAAGTAGATCACATTCGCTATGCAGTGGCCATGAGATAGATTGTACTTTCTGATACTACTTCCCACTGTCATGGCATCTTTATTTTTTTTTCCAACAGTTGTGGCTATTGTTATTTTTCAGATTCTGGTAGGGGTGAATAAAGATTAGAATTTTTTATGGCCTGATGATTATTGACTTTTGAGTTTGATCATAGCTATAGCCAATATGGACACTTCGGTTATTCAGTAATTCAAAGCTTTTACCATTAGTAATGCATTTGCCGCTATAAGATAAGAAAAAATACGGATCTCTGTAATGATGGATATTTCTGATGTTCAATTTTTCTGATTGAACAGCTTAACTGGTCCTTTATAATTGTTCAAATTGTGCAAGATTAAGGGCTTCAAGTCGGATTGTTCAGGCCAATTGCCTCGTGCTCCATTTCATCATTTTGAATAACCCAAGGATGATAAGCTTCTGGTACTTTTCACACTATTAACAATCTCATGTTCTATTATAGAATTTGTTTTTAATTCTGTGAATGTTGAACAGCGGAAATTCACCATCCAGTTTTATGACTTTCACTGTTTTTTCTTCACTTGCAGATGGGAACTTCTAGTTTGCTTGCGTTGAGGGCTGATCTTTCTCCTGCGTGTCTGTAACTGAAGTTACTGGTAAGCATTCGCACGATTCATAAAGTTTGAACTTCCAAAGTTGGGACCCTCTCAGGGTTTCCGTTATATGTTGCAATATTTCAACTAAATAGAGACAATAATAATGAAAAGGAGAGACTAAGGTGGTGTTCTCTTTGCCTTTGAGTTTGGAATTTATTTTGTGTTTTGTGTTTTGAGATTTTTGAAAATCCGTTCTTTTTAGAATTTTCGAAAATTGTTTCTGAAAATAGAAAACTCGAAAACGCGGTTACTTGAAATTTTTTAGAAATTTGGACTTACATGGAATTAAAAATAATTAAAAACAATTTAAACTTGGAATTAAAAACATTTAAACACAATTAAAAACAATTAAAAACATTTAAAAAACATTAAAAACAATTTAAACACAATTAAAAAACATTTAAACACAATTAAAAATATTTAATTATGGAATTAAAAACATTTAAAAACCATTAAAAACAGTTCAAAATATTTAAAAACAATTCAAAAACTTGGAAAAGAAAGGGGAATTGAACCACTGACCTCCATGGGTTGAAAACACGCTTCTGGCCACTTTGGAAAGAAACCGCGTTTTGTTAAAAAAACGCGGAAATTGGTTAAATCATCATTATTTTTCCCAGCGTAAAATGAAAAAAAAAAAAAAAAGGAAGCCGCATTCAAGAATCGAAACCCAGACCTCCCAATTGCAAAACGCGCGTTTTGCCGTTTTGGAAAATGCCATTCTTTTGTACAGAAAACGCGGAAACGGCTATTTTACTGTTTTCCATTTCCTTTGTATTTGTTTTGCGCGTTTTGGAAAATTATTTTTCAAAATTGGTTAATTAAACGCGTTTTCACTATTTTCAAAAATAGAAAACGGAAAATGGGTTGAAAACGCCAAAGAGAACATGCCTTTATCTTTTGGACCACATAATTTATGTACCCTCTTTTTTAGGTCGGTGTCTTTATAGTACTGAAGCAGTTTTAATGAGGACAAAACAGTCGTATCATGTTATTGTCATAAAATATCAGCTGGGAGTAGCTTGTTCCTTGATTTATTCTTTAATAGCATATCTGAATTATAGGACTTCTACTTGGAACTGTTACTGATTTTCCTTTGTTGTTGCTCAATGAACTTGGATGGACCCATATCCTTTTTCATGGATGGATTATCAACGGTCTCACCTTTGATGCATATCTATTATTGTCCCCACCATTTGAATGATTATTAAGTGGAGCAGATTGTGATTTGGTTTGGTTTAGATTCCAGAAAGGAAAACACATGGACAATTTGGGCAGAATTACACGTGCTTTCCACTTGACGCTTGTTAAAATTATAGAACAGTTAGAAAATATTTCATCACAAAGGAATTCAACCAGAAATTTATGGATGGATTCTTTGGTTGCAATTTTTGAATTTTCACGCGTCTGTAATCTTGAAAATCATAGAGACAATCAAAGTTTACTGCCGATACCTTTTAAATTAATGAGTTTTGATATCTTCCAATATTTTCACATATCTGATTACCGCAATTTGATTTTAGGGCATCTGTACAATTCCATGAGAACTGCTCATTCTGTGGAGGTGAAGTGGCAAAATTCAGGCCCTAAAACTATAGTATTGTTGGACCTAATCATGTGAGAATCTACTCACTCTATTGTTGGTTATTTTCATTGTGATATGAGTCAATTAGTTACAAGGCTGAATAGAGACGCTAATAGCTTTATAGAGAGAGGTGATGTAACATACAAGACTCAGGTTCAATAAACACAAGGAAAAATGGAAAACCAAGTACGGGGAGCTGAATTGCCTAAAATACACGAGGGGGGTGAGTTCATTGCTGTCTAAAAAGGAGACCCCTGAACTCGTGAATTTCATTGTTTTGCTTTGAAGAATAGGTTAATTAAACTCTACAAGTAGTTGTTGTGGGCTTCAATTCTGATTTCTTCCTTCATCTTCTTTATAAATTCTTCGAACTTCTTGTTCAGTTCATCTGTGTTTACACTCGCATAATTTACATCTTCCACCAGTGAATCACCATCTAGAGTTGTACTATCTTCAACTGCATCATCGTCTTCTGCTTCACTTTCTGCGATCCAAGCTCCATTATTTCTTTCTTCAGTTTCTTTTTGGAAAGATCCCGTCTCTTGTTGCTTCTCTTCTTCTGCAACTGCAACATTCTCTAGTGTAGAGGATTTCATGGATGCTTCATTCTCTTCAACTGCTGCCTCTTTCATTTTGGGCAGTTCAGGAATTTGCAAGAAAAGCGATGAGTTCTTTGCAAGAAAAGCGAGGATGCCATTGCAAATCAGAAACATGAACTTCCTATCTAGAGCATGGGCAAAGAGAGGGAAAATTAAAGTCGAAAATCGAAAATTGATATAGGTGAAAAAGAAAGAGACACCTATGATATGGCAAATTGAGAGAGATAAGAGGGACAATGGGACTAGAAACTGCAATATCTTCTTGATAAACTGATAGTGGCTCTGAGGTTCATTAGTTGTTTGGATTGTGGAGTCTCCATTTTGATCCATTTAGGGAGCTGATTTGTAGTGGATGGAAGGGCTTATGGTTTAGGGGGTTAAGAGAACCTTAATATACTTGGCTTCTGGTTGCATGAAAAAATTACCTTTTGGTGGGGTGGGATTGAAATGGAACCTTAAGATTTATTATGTCTAGAAGACTCAGGTAGGTCCATATGCATTACTAAATCTCTTTTTGAGATTTTTATAGAATAATCAATAAATCAGATTTAAATAATTGGAAGGTGGTGCAATGCATGAGAACTAGCTTTTTCCGAAGTTTCCAGGGAAGACCTGTACAAGTATATTTTTATTTTGGGTAATTAGTACATTTTGCCTTTATCGTTTGTTCTCATTGTATAAAGTGTCCATATTGTTTGGATTTTGGCATTTGGGCCACTGAATAAATGTTTCTTTGCAGTAAAGGTCATTACTGTCTATATCTGTTAACAGTTGTCGTTAAAATTATCAAAAGGGTTAATTAACGTAAATAAATCTAAACGATATGAATGATTTGCGCAAAAAAAGTAAACGATATGGACATTTTGCACGTACAAACATTTAAAGCCAGATTTTTGTTCTTCTTCCAACAATTATAAAATTCCACACAAACAAATAAAATTACATACATTGTAATATTACACATAAACATAGTGAAGAAAACTTAGACATTACAAGAACTTGACACTTCCAAATAAATGTATGCTGTCATATACACATTCTTACGTAATATATTTTGCAAACGATAGAGACAGTGTGTTATACTAGAAATAATATTTGGTTTGCTTAGATCTAAGAATACGTATGAAGAATATTATTGAATTTGTAGAAAGATAAGAAGTTCAATTTTAGAACGTGGTGTTTAGCTTTTGTGTGCGAGTTGGTTGTAATGTGGCTTATTAAAGTGTTTAGAATGTATTTATCGGTATATATTTGATTGGACGTGTCATGTTCTTGTAATGTGTATGAGTTTTTTCACTTTGTTTAAGTTTAATATTATAATATATGTGATTTTATTTGTTTGTGTGGAATTTTATAGTTGTTGGAAGAAAAAGACCTAAAATCTAGCTTTAAACGTTTGTGTGTGCAAAACGTCCTTATTGTTTACGGTTTTTTTTTCCCCGCTAATTATCCTTATCATTTAGATTTATTTGCTTTAATTAACCTTTTTGATAATTTTAACGGCAAATGTTAATGGATATGGACGACATAGACCTTTTCTGTAATGAAATGTTTATTTAGGGGTCCAAATGTTAAAATTCAAACGATAAGAATGTTTTGCACAATGAGAGTAAATATTAGAGACAAAATGTGTTAATTACAATTTAATTTTTGAATTACCCACTCTGAAAAGAATCTGGTATAGAATTTATTGGGATATTTTTGACAAATCTCGTTTGTGAAAGCATTTTTACCATTTGTTGCTACCGATCTAATGTGTCAGGTCGTGTCCTTTTTGATTGCCGATCTGACATTGGACCCAGTCAAGACTCCAACTTGTCACTTAATCAACAAGAAAGTTCGGCGTCCAAAAAGCTATGTCTGCCTCCCGGCTCAGCACAAAACGCATGGGAGACGTTATGAGCATACACCATATGAGACAGATAAAAAGTCAGTTCCTAGCAGAAACATCTCCCAAATCAACCGATCAGGAGGAGAATGACAAGATGACCTAGGTTGCAGGCCTATGTTCTAAAGTTATCTTTAGCCTTCCTATCTGAGCTCATCAACCAATCATGATCTTACTAACAAACGGTAGCACGAGTCCCGAGATTGTACACTGTAGATTGATATGGCTGGGGCGATTCTTCACCTATCAACTTCCTCTGTAAAAGGTAGAGATCGAATGGGCAAGGGGGGAGGGGAGAAAAAGAAGATAAAAAAAAAAACACATTAAAAAGAAATTTTTTTTTTTTAATCGTAATCAGTAATCACACTATCTATGGCCGTTTAACGATTGAAATTACATTAAGTTGGTCATTAAATGCCACGTCATTTTCTGCCACCCACACCATCTCTGTTGCCCCAAATAAATACCCAAGAAAACCTGGGCTACAAGGGTTGTGTCATTATGTTTAAAAGTTAGTTTTATAGATTTGTTAATAAAAATGTTAACTATAAATCGTGTTTATCAAAATAAGTAACTCAAACTCATGTCAAATATGATCACATGAAAGACAATCAACTTATTAAAAAATATATATCACCTTCTCTATCTGTTATTAATTACTTTGTTGCCAACTCGGGCATTTCTATTATGGCCATTTTAAAAGCTCTTTAATTCGAGTATGATACTTTTTAAAGTAACTCAAGTTAGAAGGCAAGTTTTAGAAAATAGTTATTATTAAAGTTATAATTTTGGGCCACAATTTTTCTAATCCACAATCTCATTAGAGATGCTATTCTCTCAATTCTTCATTTTACTTGCCACACTGATAAAATAATCTACATTGTTACATTGCAGATACTTTTAGCCAACAATGACCAAATGAAGAATTAAATGATTTAAGAGAATAATGAAAGGGTCAGATCGTGTTGTAAGGTGTTGGGTTAAGTCCCGCAACGAGCGCGGCCCTCGTGTGTTGCCATCGTTGCGATTACTGAAATTGTAAAGGCGAAATTTGGTACTCTTCAACCCTTGCAATGCCAATCTTGAAGAATACCTAAATTCAACAGTGGATAGATTCCAACACATATTTTTAACTACTACTATAACTTTTGTTATATGAATACTAGCATTTTTTTTTTATGCCACTAGATCTATCCATTGTCAATCAGGGTGCTATGGTTTCGGATGAACAAGCTGCTTCTTTATCTAAACATATCACCCCTGAAAAGATAAAATCAGCTTTGTTCAACATTAGAGAAGCAAATTCTTCAGGCCCCGATGGATATTCTTCATGCTTCTTTAAAAAGGCATGGCACATAGTGGGCTCGGATTTTGCAGAGGAGTTAATGAATTTTTCACTTCGGGATCTCTCATTCGACAGATAAATCATTCAATAATTGCACTTGTTCCTAAATCTCCTCATTCATCATATGTTGGCGATTTTAGACCTATTGTGTGTTGCAATGTTACTTACAAGGTAATTGCGAAAATTCTTGCATCAAGATTAGCTCCCATTTTGGATTCTATAATCGATCAAGCACAGGCTGCCTTTGTGGAAGGTAGATCAATGACTGAAAATATCCACTTGACCCAAGAACTATTATGACAGTATAACAGAAAGAGGACTTCTCCTTGCTGCATTTTTAAAATAGATCAAAGGAAAGCCTATGATTCGGTGGATTTGAAGTTTCTTCAACAAATGCTCATTAGTCTCGGGTTCCCCCAAAGATTTATTGGCTGTGTCATGGAATGTGTTACTACAACAGTTTATTCCAATTCTTTAAATAGTAATTTACATGGATTCTTTAATGGTAAAAAGGGACTTCGACAAGGGGACCCACTTTCCCCTTTCTTATTCGTTATCTGCCTTGAGTACTCATCCAGATCTTTAAAGGTAGTGACCACAAATACTAAATTCAACTATCACCCCAAATGTGGATAGCTCAAAATAACTCATTTGGTTTTTGCTGATGATTTAATGATACTTGCAAGAGGGGATACAACTTCGGTGGAAAATTGTTATGGATTACTTATCAAATTTCGGTGGATATGGACTTAAGCGAATATGACAGAGTCCAGCTTGTTCACTGCTGGAATATATGGTTCAGATTTGGATGAGATAAAAAATTTGACAAATATACCTTTGGATCTAATGCCGTTAAGATATTTGGGTATCCCTCTTACGGCGGAAAAATTGAAAGTTATGTATTTTGCTCCTTGATAAAATTGCGGGGTACATTTCTACATGGTCCAACATTACACTCTCTTATGTGGGTATAGTAGAATTAATTCGTAAAGTGCTTCAAGGAGTGGAATGTTTTTGGCTTTCTATCTTTCCAATTCACGCGGCTGTTATTTCCAGAATTACAAAATTGTGTTGATGGTTTCTTTGGAGTGGAAAAACACCGTTAGTTGGGTGGAATGATTTGTGTCTGCCTAAATGTGAAGGGGGCATCGGATTTAGGGATATTAAGTGCTAGAACACGGCACTTCTTGCAAAAACACTTTGAAATATTCATAATAAAAAAGATACCCTTTGAAATAAATGGATTTCAAATGTTTATCTAAATGGGACGATTGCCTGGAATTGATTACCACGTAAAAGGGACTCACCGCTGCTCAAATACATCTTTGCAATCAGGGACCTATTATGTCGAATTGAAGGGACGCCTGGTGGAGCTATTTCGCCGATGATGAGTTGGATTTCTTCAGGTAAATTTGACACAACACTTGCTTATGAAATTTTTAGACCCAAAGGAACTAAAAACTGCTGGGCGAAGACAATTTGGAACTCGTCCCAAGCATTCGTTCTTCTTATGATTAGGTTTGAAATCAAAACTCCTCACTAAATACTTGTTTCATATTCTTGACATTGACAAGAATTGTGTCCTATGTGAGACAGTACCAGAAACACTACAACATTTGTTTTTTGATTGTCTAGTTAGCTATACTATTTGGAAACAGGTCAAAGAATGACTAGGCATCACAAGGTCCATGACGACAATTAGTAGTGCACTCAAATGGATTAAAAAAGAGGCGAGAGGAGCTTCTTGGAAATACAAAGCAAAAAGAACTGCCTTAGCGCGTACGGTTTATCAGATTTGGATTGCCTCGTAATAGGAAAATTTTTGAAGGTTTAATTCTCCATCCTGATTGTATTAGCAGACGGATTAAAACACAAGTAAACAAGATCTTGTTTTCTTTGTATTTTAATGTTTTAATTCATTATGAATCTGTTGTTTTGCACATTTCACAATGATTTCTTTGTAATTCTGAGTATGCTCAGTATATTTTGTACATATCTTTTTGATTTATAAAACATTACATGTACCGATAAAAAAAAAAATACTAGCATTTTTTATTGAGTTTTGAACAATGTCCAGCCAGATAGTACTTTCTAGTATGGCAGTATGGAATGCCATCAAATGTGAATCTAAATAAATTGATGAATTTGGATGCTATCAAATATAAGTAGAAAAGAAAATTATGTGTGTCACAGATAAATCATGCACACGATCTTGAAAGAAAAAAAAAAATGAGATTACTATTAATACCAACAAGTATATAGTAATTACTGCAAATATTCATATAAAAATATCAGAAAGGATTAAACATTGAAAACTAAAAATACAATAGAAATGAATAACCTCATTCTAATAGCTATAATCATAAGAAAAATCAGATAAACCAACCATGGCAGACACAACCTGGGAAACAACGAAAATGCTTCCACCAATAATTGTCAAGACAAGAATTGCAGATATGGGATTCCTCAACAACTCCACAATTGGCTGAAAAACAGTGTATAAAACACCAGTACTTACTGTCAAAGCATACAGTCCATATCTTCTCATGTTCTCCCAAAAATCTTCCATTAATGGTCCTCCAGGCCCCAAAGCCAAAGCCTTTTGCTCATCAATTCCCATAAGAAAAACTGCAAGTCCTACAGAAATTGTTCCCAAGATTATCATTTTTGAACATCCTTTTGAGCTCACTGGAAAAAATCTGTCCAGTGAGAATTTTTGGGACGTGGGGGCAATTTCTAGCATGTGGGATTTGTCTAAATGGATTGTATTTCTGGGTTGGCTAATTTTCTGTCTAAGGATGCTTGTGTTTTTTGGAAGATGTGATGAGCATACATTTTTCTTTGGGTAATTAAATTGTGATTTGGCTTTATTTGGTATGACTGATGGAAGATTTGCAGTAGGAGTGCTGAGATTTGTGTGCCTGAAATGGAGTTGAAGCCTTAGAGTTTTCATTTTTGTTTCACCTCTGAGTTCAGAACAGGTTTCTTTAACTTGAATGAATAGAATTGGATGTGTGGTGGTGGTGGTGGGTTTTCTTTTGTTTTGTCATTTGTGCCTTATCTTTTGAAGATTGAAGGGGTAAGATTTGACTTGGGAAATTGACACAAACAGCACTACAAATAAGGGATTTGTAGATTTTTTGACAGGATAATAATATTTATCTCTAGTAGTGATGATCACCATTTTATGTCATTGGAGTTCAACACAATTGATTAGTGCTGCATAAATAAATGTGTTGTCTGTTTAAACCAATCAATTGCAGATTTGTAGTGAATCTTACAACACATAAATTAATTATTATTACCGGTAGTAATAATTATCATCACTTTTTTAGACATGGTAAATTTGCAAAAATGGCAGGCATACAATAATGATTGTAGCAATTCTTTATGAACTTTAAAATCGGGCCTTGATTTAATGCTCCCGGTGGGCATTGTTATGATGCCCAACGGAGCACTCGTCATCACATCATTGAATGAGTATAAAGTGGGCCCATCGGAGACATTAGATCAAAGGGCCAATCCATCACCATGCAGTAGATGGGGACTATTTAGCAACTCTAAGTGTTCTCGCAGCCTTATTGATCAATATATGTCATTTTTATCTATATTTCATCAAAGGGCTGCCAATCCATCACCATGCAGTAGATGGGGACTATTTAGTAACTATAAGTGTTCTCGCAGCCTTATTGATCAATATATGTTTTTAAACCTTTGCAGTTGGTCATATCCGATCTGCAGCTCATTTATACTAACGATATCGAAGCCATAAATGTAACTGAAACAAAAGTATAACATTAGCAACCAAATTGAAACAAAATAAAGATGAAGGGATCAAAGTAAAACTTCACTAAAAGTTGGCCAAGAGTGTTTTTTTTACTCAACATATCGAATCAGCTATTATCAAGGGTCGTGGTTCTTGAAAAGTAAAACACATTATCTATACATCCTGATACAGATAAGCTTTAAACATGTTTCTTAGTATTTCATGTACAGGAGCAGATAAGAAAACCAATCTGCACCACCCCATCAAGAATAATAATATAAAGATGATTTTTCAGCTGGTTAATAATACATGTAAGGGGGCCAAATGGATATCACCAAAAATTTGAATGGATAATACATTTGGAGCCGACAAGAGGTCTCACTGTTGAATCATTCCCTTCTTCAAAAGCATATCATAAACTCTATCTATTTTTGTTGGCTCGATTTGGAAAAAGGAATAGGCATCGGATTTCTGATTAATATTGCCACTCATCATTTGTATTGTCATGAACTCCAGCATTCTAAGATAATGAGTGGCCGGTAACCTGATCTCACGGCACAGTTGTTTCTCCTGCCAATATAACGCAGTAAAACCAGAAAATAATAATCAGATACCATGAATAGTCTTGTTTACCAAATCCGATAATTAAGGTGGCCTGTGTATGAAATATGAGTATAGACTTATTTTCAACTAATAAACTACATCAGACTTTCAACTAGTCAATCAACCTAGCTGTAGTGACAATAATTAATTAAAGGGGTAAACATAGATCGGTTTCTGATCAAATGAATCACAATTGTAGTACTTCGTCTTCTGTGGTTAAAATAAATGAAGTAGCAGCCCAATGCCAAACTGCTTTTGATTTGCAGGAAACAAGAACTGCATACTTACAGATTCAGAAAGTAAATCAGCTCCAGATAATGGCACAAAATCCAAATCAGTGAGCGACAATGAATTAGCATGGCCTGCAGATGTTGTATTTGAGTATGTATTAAGTGAATCCGATGAAACAGGCACATTGAGACTCTCCTGACTGCTTGGACCAGCGTGAGAACTTTCCTTTCTGTGACCACTGTCTTCAGCTTCCCTTCTCCTTTTCTGTTCAAGATATCTATCAGCTTCACCAGAGGAACGACATCCAGCCCCTCGTGCTTCCTGCATGCATATCCACCTTGAAAGTCAACTAAAAATTGATTTTACTTATGCCCTGATCCATATCGGCACCTAGTCTAGGTTTAACAAGCATTGATTGTTTAATCAAACCCATATCCACAGATCACATATTGGTACAAGCACCAAAGGAAAAGCTAGGTATAATTTTGACAAAATATAATAGATAAGAATATTTATTGATACCCCTGGTTCTTAAATCAGGCAGAGGGTAGGGTATAGGTTTAATAAACAACGAATAGATTCTTTATGATCCTGCCTTTAAGTGAGATGGTTTTCACAGACAACGAAGATGTGAAATGCTTGTTGTACCAATGCAAATAGTTAGAAGAACTTCGAAAACAATCAACTATTGTTTGTTTGATTCATAAAGGGAAAGTCCTACACCAAACCACGAGAAACAATGCCCACATAAACTCTTGTTTCTTTTTCGAGTAAATAAATAAATATTGCAGTTCCTGAGATTTATTTTCATTCAGTGAATTAAAGTTAATGGTTATTGCTATATGTTATACCTTAAGTTCTCGAATTCTTTTTAGAATCCTATGTTCTGATACAACAGTTTTAAGTAGTTCTTCATGCTCCTCCTTAGAATGAAACCGCATGAACACATCATATCGTCGGCATAAATCCTTTTCTTCTTGAGATAACTCCTCCTCAGATGGACTAGGATGGAGCAAATTCCTTTCGAGAATGAAATCTTTCCTGCGTTTTCTCTCATCAAGTCTGACAACAATCGGATGAAAAGTGAATTCAAAGATATCACATACCAAAAAATAAAAAGTGATAATGAACTAAAGATAGCAGACAACACAATTTAATCATATAGAACAAATATTTTTATTATTGGGTGACTCATTAACCATATTCGCAAATAAATAACCGTTCACTTCCTATTGCTCCACAAAGTAAATGAATTTATACCTAAAACAGTCACATTTCTGTTCTCTTTTCTTTTTCCACTGATATGGAGCATAAAAATGGGTCCAGGGCACATGAAAAAGATTTAATTGTCTTCCTTCACTCAATGTCGCTAAAACAATTATCAGTCACAAGAAAGTTAGACTATATTGAAAGTTACCTCTTTGAATATATACGGAGCACACGTAATTTCAACTCACGCTCTTCTTGGGTGTCAGTTTCCTTAAATTCCATATCAGCCAGCAACTGCTCAGCGTCATTATCATATTCAGGATCAAATTCTTGTCTTTTTGGGTTATAACCACTTAACTCCAACAAAGAAGGACCCTCATCCTCAGCAGATTTAGGTTTGTTGCTGCCAAATGTTCGTCCGGATAGATGATCTGCAAGAAATTAGAAAGTACATGATTAACTAAACAGGTAGTTATAACTCCATCAGAATTCAATGACAGCATAAAACAACAAAAAATTAGGGTACCATCCAGTTTTAGAGAATCGGGCTGATCCTTGACCTGGACCATGTTGGATGCCTTTTTGTTGTCCGTAGTTCCTACAATATTTGTACTAATAAAATGACAATCTCTTTCTGTTGTAGAAGAAGACAAGGACTGTCAATGGATCTGATCTACATGGATCTAGACAGATCTAATCAAATCTCATTATGCAATAACTATATCCAATTCCCAATCTGCATGAGTCTTTAATATCTTAACCAAATTGGATCCGAAGTTCATTGGATCAGATAACTCAGCCTGAATCCGTTACCATTTATTCTCTGGTCTTCATATTCAGTTTGGATCCAGGTTGAGGATCTTAATCAATAAAGAAACTGGATCCTAAATCCAACCAGTCAATAAGCATGCATATAATAAACATCAATTCAACTGATATTGGTAGGCAGGAGCACGTGGTTACTAATCAAAGAAAAGTCTATTTACCTGTATTTGAAGCAGAAGGCAAACGACCTGAAGGACCATTTTTGTAGGAATCTTCAATTCTGACAGTGTATATAGAAAAGATCAGACACGGACTCCAAAAGAAAAATACAACTTATAAAAAATACAAAACAACAATTATACTTGACTCTTGAGGGGGAAAATGGGGATTCCTCCTTCAGTGGAAGTTCACCTGGCAAAGAAAGCCCAAGTACAATCAATACCTTCGAAAACTAATATATAAAGCATCTTATACTATGTATAACAAGCTGAATGCTGAAAGTTGTCAACTAGAGTTACAAGAGAGGCAGAGAGTGCTAAATGTGATGCACTAGCAATTTGGAATGATAATTGTAGTATTGAATTATTATATTCAACAGTTTCTCTTGTTCTATCTTTTTGAAGCAAAATCATTATATCAAGAAATTAGACACAGAATAATCTGTAACATGAAGAGTGGTGGCACTCCCTTTACTTCATAAACAATCGAAATTACAAAGCTTTTATCAGTTAAAATCAATAGCATAACTAAGAATGCTTCACAACTTAACATTTATGTAATCTAAAGAAGCTTTCCTTATCATACAATATTTTGTGTTAAGCAATAAATTGCAATCCACAGATCCACTAAACAGGCCAACTGAAGTCACTTGATTGAAGTCAACCCCAGGAAAATTTCCCAACAGAATTAGTTAATTACATCCCTCATCCTTTCTGTTAAGGCATTGTAATATTTAAGAGACCTGAAATCTGTAAACAAACGAGTCCCGTGTGTGTGTGAGAGAGAGAGAGAGAAGGTGCATAATGAAGAGGACTATCAACAAAAGTTACCTTTTTTATCTTCAAGGTGCCCTTTAGCCATAGCAAGCAGTTCTTTTCTGTTTTTTCCAACAACATGTGTCATATCCTGAGAAATGAAATGTGTTTGAGTCACTTTCAAGACAGAAAATCAAATTTTAGACATAATTTAGTTTTGCTATTAACTGTACCGGTAGAGGGAAGTAAGGAGAGTTTAGGTAAGCATTCCGATAATGTTCAATGCACACTTCCTTTGTCTTTGTCCCAACATGCTCAGCAACTTCTGCCCAGTTTCCCATGCCATACATCTCAATCCCCTAGTTATTTGATACATAAGAAAGCAAATCAGAACACAGAAACCAAGTGAGATAACACTTTCAAAAAAGAAATGAGAATACTTTATTGATCAAGGAGATGAAAAACACTTAAAAGAGATTACAAAACACCTCCAACAGTAACATTTCTTCATCAGCATTCCAATCCGGACAGATGAGAGGAAATGATAAGATGTCCTGTTCCAATGACAGTAGCAATATCATGAGCACTAGGAGGGGATACATCCTTTGAGTAGCATTTCAGCAATATTATGCATGGAAGAGTTATTTGACAAGGAAAAAATAAGAACAACGGAAAAAGAGAATATAGGACAAGAAAGAATATAACACAGATCCATATGTCAATACATGTGGTACAATATTGGCCAAAGGCACAATTATTCCCTTCTTTCCTCGTGCTATATTAGGAAAACTTTTTCTGGCAAATTTGAAAGGAAACCGAAACCCACGGTAAAAGTGCACAATATGAAGCACCATATCTTGTGCAAACCCACTGATAAAGAGACAATAGTTAAGAGAATTTGCATTCATATGGAATCAAAATATAAAATGTTTACTAGTTAAAATTGTTATGTTCTCATTGAAACATATGAATAACATAATTATTTAGAACATCTAAGATAAGATAAATAATTCAGAGTTAGGATAGTGGATTCTTCGCATTAAGTTTCGTAAAAGTACCATCTTCAGATGGTAGTACTGACCATAACCCTGTACGGGTGATTGCTTTTGTGAGGATGAACTTCAGCTCCGACTGAGAAGCATTCTATGCATAAGTCAAAATCAGAACAAACAGCGCACTTGATACGAATTCTCCCTGTGATGTCTTTGTTACAATAGTTGCAATGGTACAGAGCCCTTTTCCCATCACTGGTCCCTTGACCTTATTAAACAAGAGTCAATGTCATAAACAGGAGACAAACAAGCAAGTTAGAAGTAGAACATGCAGTAAAAGAAACCGGCACCTAACTACAAAGTCTTATTCTTGTACTTGTCTAGCCCACAACCAAAACTAAGTTTGGATTGGGTGTTCTCTACCAATCAGACCGCCTAAATGGCCAAAATAAAAATAAAAATAATTTATTATTAAATCCAAATTATCAGAGATCGTCAACTTCATCAATAATTGGCAAGATACCACAATGCTGCTCTCTGTTTTGAGACAACAGAATCTAAGATATGCTGCAGTTCTCTCACTCATTACTATTACTATCACCTTGAAGAGAAAGCGAGTTACCTATAGTAACAGACTCTATATTTTCACCACTTGATGCATTCTTTTTTCTCCTTGATCTGAAAATACACAAGCATTGTGATGGAAAAAACAGTTAAACAGTTTCATGAAGCTTCAGTACAATAAAATGCAAATATTCATGTCATTCTAACACAAGTGTGAAAATAAAAATAGATTAGCCCAATGATAGCACGCCTTTTCATTAAATTTTGTGCAAGGAAGATATAATCTTGGGAATAGTTACAAATTTGTTAGCTCCACGGAAATTCAATTTTAACATAAGCACAACAAACATAATAAGACAATCATTACCACACTTGACAATGCAAAATTGACATGTCTCATCTGTTCCCAGCCAAAAACAAATATAATGGGTAAAGTTAATCAAACATAAAACCAAATCATATTATCCCCAAAAATCACAGCTTTTCAACAAATGTAAGAAAACAACTCAAAATAAGAACAAAGAAGGACTGCATAATTATAATAGAACCACAAAACCATCTTATCGAACACTAAATAGAAAACCCAGTTCATATAATGTATATAAGCATCGATAGTATATGCAAAAATTTATAAAAACATAACGAAGATTACAAAATTAAAGCTGAACCTTTGACTGGGATCTTCTTCGGCACGGAAATTTCCACGGGAGCGACCCATTAAATTTTCAAGTGAAGTGCAATCACCTGTCTATATATTTATGTATATGTCAAGTGAAGTGCAATCACCTATTGTGAATTGTATGTAATTAAAACTGAAAGCGTTGTAATAAAGTGATTGGTGATTGAAGGATAATTTTTTTATTCCTTCAGAAGCCCTAAAATCCAGACAAGAGAGGGTTGCGAAGAACCCTGATTTTGACTTTCTAATCCAGCATTTTCTCTGTAGATGTTGAAAACCATGGTAATCATAACACAAAATGGAAGGAGAAAAGAAAACATTTTTTTTTTTTTTTACTTTTTTCCTTTTTCTTATAAAAATTTACTATGTATGATTATATTCTAGCAATAAAAAATTAGGACTTTAAAAGAATTTCATTGAGAGGTACAAATTGATCAAAATAGAGAGTTTTAAAGTGATTATTTTCTAGTTATCGTGATAAATATGGAGTTTCATTTTAATGTAAATATGATTATTTTTTATTTATTCTGATAAAACTAAATAATCATAAATAATTACATATTATTTTACAATACTCTCTATTTAACGATTATTTACTCAATAATTGTTTCATTAACAAAACATTTGGTGAAGCAAAAATATTTAACAAAGAAAAAAGACTATAGTTAATTATTAAAATTTTGTAGCACTAAAAATATTGCATCATTAAAACCTTGTTAATAAAATCTAATAAGACAAAACTTGAACGAATGAAAAGAACGCAACTAAACTCCTCTGATGTTAATCACTTAAGATGATGAATTTATATCTCATTTACCAATTTTTTGAATATAAACGTTGGAAATATTTTTGTGAATAAGTCAACCACATTATCACTTATACGAATTTGTTGAACATCGATGTCACAACAGCTCATGTGTATACATAGAAGAATTTTGGAAAAAATATGTTTTATCATGTCCCCTTTGATGTAACCTTCCTTAAGCTGTGCAATACATGTTACATTATTTTCATACAATATAGTTGGCTTATTTTTTGTTGAAACTAATCTGTATGATGCTTGAATATGTTGGGTCATATTCCTCAAACATATACATTTTTGACTTGTTTTGTGAATTGCAATAATTTCAAATTGATTTGAAGATGCTGCTATCAAAAATTGCTTCACAGATATTTATGATATAGCTGTTTCACCACGTGTAAACATATATCTTATTTGTGATCTAGTTTTATATAGATCTGAGAGACAACCCACATCTCTATATCCTACTAAAAAAAACTTAATTTTTATGAATAAAGTAATCACATGTAAATAGTACATCTCTGGTAACGAAAATGTGTTTAACACTAGGGTTGTACAAATAAAAACCGCCAAACCACAAACGGCAAATTGTATGGGTTTGAAATCGTTGATTCGAATCCACGTGGACTCGTCAATATTTCAATTTTAAACCAAACAGAACCATTTGAAAATAATTTGGTTTATGTTTCAATGTTTAAAAAAATGCTTAAACCGAACTGAATCATTTTTAATTTTTTATAATTAAAAATAAATTAACTCTACTTACACATTTACAGAGTAGCAAAGTACAACGTAATAATCCACGAGTTCATTATTGGGCCCAGTTATTTAATAATTCTGTCAATTTCATCATCATTTTCATTTCCTTCTACGACAAATATTAAAATGTAATGTAATAATGTAACAATTTTGACTAATATTAATACAATACAATGTTTATATTTAAAAAGTTCTTGTTTAAGCTTGTATTGATAATTTTGCACTAATTTACTTATGCTTAACTTGTTTTAAATGCATTATTATTATGTTGATAGTAAATCGTGGTTTAAAACCAAACCGAATCACAAAAAATAGTTTGGTTTGAAACATGAAATGATTTGGCTTGGTTTTGAAATTTTTACAAATCGTTTTAAATAGTTTGATTTGAAAAATATCAAAAACTATCCGTATCGAACCATATTCACTCATATTTAACATCACTTCAACGTCATTGAGTTGGTGCGACATATATTATCTAAGGAGATTTACAAGAAAAATTATGTATAGTCTAGTGCAAATTTAATATATGTTAATATTCCAATTGTATCAAAGTATGGTACTTGAGGACCAATAGCCTTTTCCCAATTTTCAAGTGGGCGAAATGAATATTTTTTCACATCAAGTGACCAAATAACTATAAGCGATGTTAGTGGATGTACTTTATTCATATAAAAACGTTTTAAAACTTTTCTGTATAAGAGATGAAGAAATAATCCTTCTTGAAAATATTAAATCGACAACACAAGACATAATTTGATTTTTCCCGAATCTTACATTTCACATTCATTTATCAAATAATCAACAGTTTTTTGAGCTCTTCAAGATTTAAATCATCAACGTAAATTGTTACACTTGCAAATTCAATATTTGTTTCTATATGAAAGCACAAGGACAAACATTGTCATTCTTATAACCATCTTTCAATAAATATTCGCTAAGGCAATTATATTACATACATCTGTATTGCTTTAATCTGTATAATGATATTTGCTATTTGAATTATAGCATAGCTTTGTATAATGAATCATTTGATTATGACACTTTAAATCTTTGTAGATTTTCATATATATGTCATTATCAAATAAACCATATAAATATAAAATTACTATTTTTATCCTACATGGATTATATTTCATATGTTCGAACTACGTGTCCAAATAATTTGTATTATTTTAAAGAATACAATTTTGCCTATATAGCTTCCTTTTCATTTTTGGCCAAATAATCACTCATTTTGTGAATTGCCATAATACATGATCCAAATAATATCAATTCAAAATGGTCTAACCCCAAGTTTCCAATTTAAATTGTCTTTTTTTTTTTGAAATATTAGTCCAAGAATCCCAAACTCCAACATAAAATTGTTTAGATTTAATTAAAATTTAGTTTAATTCAAATTTCAATCCAAATTATGTTTAGTGTGACAAATAAATTATTTATTTTAAATTTACTTATGAATAAACTTGTTAATTTAAGCTAAACATACTTATATTTCAAAGCAATAAGACTATCATGCTTTTACTATTTATGTTTTAGAAAAAATGTGTCAAGAAATATTTTACAATTAACCAAAAAATATTATTATTTTGAAAGAAAATAAATATTTATCTATTGACTAATACATGGAAGTTCCAATTTTATAAATTAATCTATTTAAAAATCTCAAAATATATATTGTCTAAGTTTATCTAAAATTGTATTTGATGCAATGTATTAGATTGTACAAAAAAAAGTTCGTAAAAAAAGAAAATTAAAACATGGTTGACGCAATAGGCTGGGTTGGGTTGGGCTAGCATATTTTTGGCTCGCACAAATTTGAGTTGGATTGGACTAGTTCAATTTCAAGTGTGGCCCTGCTCTAACAGGTCGGGCCGGCTAGACCCAACCCATTTGCCAGCTCTACTTGTGCTAATATTGTTATAAGTAATAGAATTCATGTTTGCATGTATATGAAATCTCTTTTTGAGATTAGATTTATATGATATTCTTTGAGAATTCTCATGTAAGAAGTATAAAGACATTAAATTTGTGTGTCATTGAGAGTATCAATATTATATTTTTTTAGAATATTGATATGTTTCTTTATGAACAACGATACAATATTCTTAAAAAGTGTATAATTTTGTACTTTTTTGAGAACGATAAACTTAATATTTTGTAATTTTTCATGAATATATAATATTCTTTTAAAAATATTATATATTTATATCAGTGTTCTTCAAGAACACCATATTCTTCAATGATACTAGAATATTGATATCTATATGAATTTGTGCTTTGTTTAGGTGCACATACACAACATTTTTTTGGGAATATTAATATTTAATTTATTCTTTTTCATGAACAACAATACAATATCGTTCTAAAATATTAATATGAAAGTTATGCTTCCATATGAGTATTGTACTTTTTTGGAGTAACAATAAAATATTGTGATAGAATATTGATATGTATACAATTTTGATTTCTTCATAAATAACAAAACAATATTGAAGGAATATAAAAGAGATGAAGAAATATAAAAAAGAATATGTGTGGAGAAAATAATTCTCTGTATTGATTCAATTGAATTCATATTGAATAAGAGTACAATGTATATATATACTAATAATGAAAGGATCCTACCTAAAATAGGAATATTACATACATATATTTTCCTATATACAATTCTACTAACAAGGTAAATATATGGAATATGGTAAGTAAATATATTTGTTTTAATACTCCCCCTCAAGTTGGAGCATGTATGTCAAAAGTGCCCAACTTGCGAGTGAAACTGTGAAATGCCTCCTTGCCTAGTGCTTTAGTAAATAAATCTGCAATCTGATTGCTGTTTGGAACATAAGCAGTCTTGATCTCTCACTTGGTGATTCGCTCACGAACAATATGACAATCTATTTCAATGTGCTTTGTCCTCTCATGATAAACTGGATTAGCTGCAATATGTATTGCTGCTTGATTGTCACAATATAAGATTGCTGCTTGTGGGTGATCCACACATAAATCTGTCAGCAACTGCCTCAACCATGTAAGCTCACAAGTAATGGAAGCCATCGCCATATATTCTGCTTCTGCTGAAGATTTGGACACAGTCGTTTGCTTCTTGCTTCTCCATGATATAAGTGCATTTCCCAAAAATACACAATATCCCGTAACTGACTGTCGTGTAGTAATATCTCCAGCCCAATCACAAAATCCCGCTAGCTGCAATTTTCCACTTGATGGGAAATATAATCCTCGTCCTAGTGCTCCTTTCAAGTATCGGAGCAATCAGTGAATTGTATCAAGGTGGGGTTGTCTAGGTGCCTGCATGAACTGACTGAGTGTATTGACCGAATATGAGATTTCCGGTCTAGTAACGGTGAGATAAATGAGCTTTCCTACCAACCGTCGATAATATGTGGGATCTTTCAACAATATTCCGTCTGTCGAATTAAATTTTGATGACTACTCCATGGGAAATGCTGCAGGTTTTGCCCCAAGTAATCCGGCCTCTTGAAGAATGTCAAGAGTATACTTCCTTTGATTTATTGAGATCCCTGATCTCGAGCGAGCAATTTCTACTCCAAGAAAGTATTTTAACATGCCAAGGTCCTTCAACTTGAATTGAGATGCAAGGAACGTCTTCGTGGAAGAAATTACTTCTTTATCGTTTCCTGTGACAATCATATCATCCACATATAATAGAACAGATGTAAATGAATCACCACCGAACTTGGTAAAGAGTGAATAATCTGCATGTGAATGTTTGAACCCAAACTGAATAACAGTAGATACGAATTTTTGAAACCAAGAACGAGATGCCTGTTTTAATCCATATAGAGATTTATGAAGTCGACATACAACTGGTGTCTCCCCCTGTTGACGGAATCCAGGTGGGGGAGTCATATAGACTTCTTCATCAAGGGCACCATGAAGAAAGGTATTGTGTACATCCATCTGATGAAGTGTCCAGTTGCGAATAGAGGCGCCAGCGAGTAAGCATCTAACTGTTGTTAACTTCGCAACTGGAGTGAAAGTTTCATTATAATCAATCCCTTCTCGTTGTGTAAACCCCTTTGCCACCAGCCATGCTTTATAACGTTCAACTGTACCGTCAGAATGAAATTTGACCTTAAACACCCACTTACAACCAATAGGATGAGAACCTGGAGGAAGTGGGATAAGGGACCAAGTATTGTTTTCTTCCAAGGCACGAATTTCATCGTTCATAGCAGCTACCCATTTGGGATCCTGACATGCGGCCTCATATGTAGCTGGCTCAATGATACGAGATACATTGTGTGTAAAAGCACGATGAATGGGAGAAAGATTGCTATATGATACATACCGTGATATAGGATGTCGAGTGCTAGACTTGACCGGAAGAGACCCGATTTGAGTAGGCAGAGCATGATTGATATAGTAATCTTTCAGGTGAATTGGAGTTTGAATTGATCTTGTGGATCGTCGAATTTGGTCATTGGGTATGACAGAAGGTTGGTTTGGTTGTTCGTCAGGTGAAGGTAGGGAAAACTGCTCAACCGGTCGACCGATATGTAAGGACGGTCGATCGTCTGAGCTCTCTGTAGAAACGGATGAGGAAAACGGCTGACTAGACGGTCGACCGGGTGAACTTTCTGTAGAAACGGATGAGGAAAATGGCTGACCAGACGGTCGATCGGGTGAACTCTCTGTTGAAACGGATGAGGGATTACCGGTCGACCGTTTGAACAGTGTGCGGGACTTTCAGGCAAGGAATCTGTTTCTGCTATATGTTGGTCCTCAGGGTAAGGTAAATGTGGCATGTCAACATCCAGAGGCATAGATTGTGGTAATGGGATGGAGTTGATGTCTTCATTTGGCTGGGAGGCGTATGGAAATATGGTTTCATGGAACACGACGTCCCGGGACACCACTAGTTTTCTATCGGTGAGATCATATAAAAGGTAACCTTTTTGTCCTAAGGAGTATCCAAGAAACACACACCGTCTAGCCCGTGTGTCAAATTTATGGCTGGGTTTAAGGTTGGTGGCAAAACATAGACAACCATAGACACGCAAATGAGAATAAGGTGGTAATTTCTTGTACAATCTTTCGTATGGTGTTTTGTGTGAAAGCAATGGAGAAGGTATCCGGTTGATAAGATAACAAGCCGTTTTGATATGTTCCCCCCAAAATTTTAATGGAAGGTTAGAGCATCTCCAATGGTAGCTTCTATTTTGAATGTCTAGATGATGTGGCGATGAGGTGGAGGGGACAAAACCAATGTGGCATCATTTATTGTAGAAGGTTGTTCAAAAGGATGTCCATTTCTAGAAGGCTTGCTAGACACCTTCTACAATAAATGTTGCTACATTGTGTCTCTCTCTCTCTTCTTTTTTTTTTTCTCTTTCCTCATTCTACAATATCTCTCCCCATTTCTTTTTTCTCTCTTGCCACATAGACTTTTTAGAAGATGTCTAGCATTGGAGATGCTCTTAGCTTGAAATCTAATGGCACGGGCTACATTAAGGAGGTGGCGGTGTTTTCTCTCTACTACCCCATTTTGTTGTGGGGTGTAGGGACATGACCTATGAAAATTAGTACCATTGTGATCTAAAAAGGCTTGCAAGGATAAAAACTCTTGGCCATTATCAGATCTTAGGGCTTTTATGGGCAGGTTGTGTTGTGTTTTAACCCAAGCAAAGAAATTCTTAATTATGCCTTGAGTTTCAGATTTGTGACGCATAAGGTGTACCCAAGTATAGCGAGAGAAATCATCAACGATTGTAAGGAAATATCTAGCACCAGAATAAGAATAAATTTTATGAGGTCCCCAAATATCACAATGAATTAAATCAAATGGTCTATTGCTAGAAATTTGGTTAACTTTAAAAGGCAATCTAGATTGTTTTGCCCAATGACATACATCACAAATATCGTGAGAATTAAAACTAATATTTAAGACATTTTGAGCTAGGAATTGGAGAGGTGAGGCTGAAGGGTGTCCAAGGCGTCTATGCCATAGATTGGTAGAACGAGTGGGAGTATGATGTATTTGTGGTCTTTGTGAAAGGTAATATAGGCCGTTACTCTGCTTTCCCAAACCAATCGTCTTCTTCGTAGTCAAATCCTGCATGACACAAAAATCAGGAAAAAATGTCACATAACAACCTAACCTTCTAGTAAGTTTACTGATAGATAACAAATTAACTTTGAAGTTGGGAACGTAAAGCACATTATCAACAGTCATATTATTCCCTAAGTTAACAGTTCCAATAGATTTAATAAGGGCATGACCCCCATCTGGTAATTGAACAATTTTGTGCTTTGGCATGGATTTATTCTCAACGAGCCTATCCTTCGTCACATGGTCAGTGGCCCCGCTATCAATAATCCAAGAAGTATTCAAAGAGATAGTAGAGCAATTGATACCTGATGTATTAATATGAGACTCATCATTACCTGTCTTGCTTTATAGAAGTGTCATGATCTGCTCGTATTCTTTGGTTGTAAGGGTTTTCCTTCCTTTGGGTCAAGTGTAGAAGCGACAGCAGTGTTTGTGAAGCGCTTGCTTTGTGGCTTCACGTTCTTCCCATGAAACATGTGCCCTAGAGGGAAGCCATGGATAAAATAGCAGGTATCAACAACGTGGCCAGTCATCCCACAGTGGGCGCACTTTTTCTGTCCAGTTTCCGTCGAAACGGTCGACCGGTAGGATGAACCAGTCGACCGGCTGGGCCGATTATCACTTTTCCGGTTTGATTTCTCCCAATTGATTGAGTGTTGTCCCTTACGATCTGTTGTAACTTCAACTTGTCTTTCATGTTGCATCAAAATAGCGTGTACCTTTCTAGTATCTGGGAAGGGGCTCATCATAAGTATGTTTCCGCGAACTGTGGAATAAGAATAATTCAACCACATCAGGAATTGCATGGCCTTCTCCTTCTCATCCTTTGCAGCTAGTGCCTTAAGATTCCTACAAGTGCATCCAATTGGGTTGTGATAAGAACCCAATTCATCCCATAGTCCTTTTAATTTGGTGTAATAAGCTGACGCCGATTGATTTCCTTGTCGATGCTCAACAATTTCTTGGCGAATCTGATATATTCGCGCGTCGTTACCTTAAGAAAATCGATATCATAGGTTGTTCCATACTTCTGTGGCAGATTCGGAGTATATGATACTTTCAGCAATATCTGGATGTACTGAGTTAAGTATCCATGATAGTACCATGTGATTACTCCGTTTCTAAATAGAATACTTCTCATCTTCTGCTTCTGGCACTTTGATCTTTCCATCAATGAAGCCAATTTTATTCTTGGCAATGAGGGCAATTCTCATAGCCCTACTCCATTGTCCATAATTGTTTCTATCAAGTGGTTTAGAAACAAGGATTAAGCTGGGTTGATTGGATTGCTGTAGAGCCATGGGATCCGATTGGGCAATCGTCGCTTCTATGATTTTTGTATCAGACATCGTTACTCAGAATCGTCTCTCTGATACCATGAAGAAATATAGAAGATATGAAGAAATATAAAAGAGAATATGTGTGGAGAAAATAATTCTCTGTATTGATTCAATTGAATTCCTATTGAATAAGAGTACAATGCATATATATACTAATAATGAAATGATCCTACCTAAAATATGAATATTACATACATATATTTTCCTATATACAATTCTACTAACAAGGTAAATATATGGAATATGGTAAGTAAATATATTTTTTTTAATAAATATTATTCTTAAATATTTATATGTGAATTGTGTTTCTTCGTGAACATCAATATTATATTCATCTATTATACAATTTTTAGTTATACTTTTTCAAAAACTTAAACATTGTTAAATATTATTATATGTAATAATATTATATTTGATATATATAATATGATAAAAAAAATTTAACGAATGAATAATAGAAGGGAATCAATTAAATTGAATTACTTTTCAGATTTGATAGATATAAAAATCTTCAAGTAGTCTATAAATCTTAGTAAGAGATGGACAAAAGTACCCACTCCGAACTAGACCGAATCGAAACTGAATCGAACTGATCTGGTTCGGTTCTTCTTAAGTTTAAAATGGGTAGTGAGTATTAGATGTGAGAATCGACTAGTTATGGTTTGATTATCGGTTTTAAATTTGGACTAGATTTACTATTTTGTATTAAGATGAAACATTGTGTTCAAAACTCGATATGTTGTTCTTTTGATAATGAATTAAAGTTTGGACATTATAATTTGTTAGATTATTGTAGTTGTTTCAAACATTAGGAGAATGAAAATAATTGTTGGAATTATAAAAATTTAATTATGGAACAGTTAAGTTCCTGAACTTAACTGAACAGTTGGGTTCCGATTTTGTTCCATAATTAAAATTGGAACCGTTAGTTCTATTTACAAAATACCTGTTAGTTCTCGTGGCTAGATATTTTCATGTTTATCTGAACATAAAGAAAAAAAATCATGTTTGTTTACTCAATTAGTTAGAACTTTATGCTTATAACGCGTTATAAAACTAGGAAATTAAAAAAAAAAAAAAGAATTAAGAGAACCAAAACTCAAGTGTGACAATTTATTATATCGATGACTCATATATACTAAGTTTTAATGAAAGTTATAAATTGATCAAGATACAGATTTCTAAAATAAATATAATTATTTTATAAACATACTGATAAGACTAAAATAGTAATCAATAATTATTTATTATTTAACAGCACTTTCACATATTTACACTTTATATAGCATTTCATACTAACTTTTGTAGTGTTTGGTAATAAAAATAACTTTTGGTAAAAAAATTATAATTGTCTCTATAAATAATTAAATAGACCAAAATACTCCAAAATAAAATAAAAATCATAACATTTATATTAAATCAAGCTACACTTTACATACCAATTTAACTATCTATTTTTTAATTCTTCGAATTTTCATATTTCATTTTCATATAATTTTTTCTCTATCTTTCATCTATCCTTCCATAAATTAAGTATTCACTACATTCTTTACGTAAGTACTATCTATTTTCGGGACTATTTGACGAAGTTTTGGTTAAAAATTTTAGCAGATTTTTATAAAAATTGATAAAAATTGTGGGTTTTACAAAATATATTGTTAATTGTTAATTTTGATCTCAATTTTTTAACGACTTTTTAAGCTAAACCAAACAAGAGCTTCGTTTTTTACACAAGCTTATAGCATATGTTATGAAATGAAGCTTATTATTGTTTACATTGACTTAAACTTTCAATTTTTATGGTACAACTTATATTTATTTATTTTGAACTTTTAATTTGACCTTATTGAACCCGTTGATCTTTTACACTTCATAATTTTTATAAGTGAATGCTCGGATCGAATTTGAAAGTAAAAGAGAAAAGTTGTATTTCATTCGATCTATTAGAGAAAATATAACTACTAAGTTGAAAATCTTCATTTTTAATTTATTTTTGCTTTATATGGTTATGCGTGCGAGCTTATGCATACCTTAATTGCATTCAGAATTCTTCCCAACTGTACATATTAACCCCAGTTGAAGAATGGCTGTCCTCATTTGTTCAGATTGGAGATTAGTTCAAAAGTCTCACACTTGTACTCGACATGAATTATTGCTAAGCAAATTTTCGCTTCTTGACCTTTCATTTGTTTGTATTTGAGGGAGAAAGTGTGCTTAACGCAATTTTCTTTTTCTTATTTTAGGCCGAATTTTTGGAAGTCTAAATTGTTTTTTTTTTTTTTTTTTTTTTTTTTTTTGAGACGCTCGCTAAGTTGGAGGAGGAGATTGCATGATTTGAAATGTTTGTATGCAAAACCAAAGTTAAATAGTTAGAATTTGCTAAGTAATTACGACCTATAATTTCAACTAATCTAACAGTCTAGATGTATTAAAACCATTATTGAAATCATGGGCGGACCCAAGATTATGGTTCAGTGGGGGCGATGCAGAATTACGTAAAAAATAATTTCAATTAAGACAATAACGATAATATTCGAAATGTAGTACTTTTTTTACAATTGTTCTTTACGTTGAAAATACCGTATAATAGTCTCATTATCAATTTCAATAATACATCTCTTATAATATACACAACAAAACCATCTTCTATTCATGAGCTATTTAGGGGGGAAAAATGCTTTCTGAATGAATTTGCTAAAACCCAAATATGAAATAATCACTTATGAAAAAAAAAAATTACATTGGCAATTTGACGTCCTATTTTTTTAATTAAATCTTAATCCAGAGCAAAATAAGCAAAAGTGTAAAATCTACTTAATACTCATAACTTATTTAGGGTAAATTCAGGACCGGTCACTGTTTTGGTAATTATGTGCTCTAAAGTCATATGCTCAAAACTTAATTCAACTAAAGTCATATTTTAGATCTAAAAGACCAACATACCCTTAATTGTAAAAAAACGTTAATTGTGATACTGTTTTATTGTAATACTGTTTTGTTGTGATACTGTTTTGTTGTGATACTGTTTTTTTGTGATACTGTTTTGTTGTGATACTGTTTTTTTATACTGTTTTGTTGTGATACTGTTTTATTTTGCAGATACAAAAGTGTTCTGAACCTTATCTTATTTGGTTAGAAAACATTTTCTTTTCACACTTATGTTGGGAAAAAAACAAAGATATTAACTCTTTTTTGTGGCTACTACTTGAGTGATGATATGATTTGGTTTATAGTTTTATACGAGTTCATTTTCAACAACAAAGATATAAAGATGAGTATACTTTGCTTTATTTTTCTCTATGCAGGGAGAACAAAAATATAACAGGGACTGCACGCTATGCAAGTTGTAATACTCATCTTGGAATTGGTGAGCTGATAGACATTTTTTCTGGCATTTCTTTTAAGACAGTACTCCTACCCATTTCTTTTTCGTTTAAATCAGGAGAAGAGGAAAATAAATGATGGGTTATCTGCATGATGACATGTGGATCACATTTTCTTGTTTTGCAGAACAAAGTAGGCGTGATGATCTTAAATCCATTGGTTATGTTCTTTTGTATTTCTTGAGAGGAATGTGCACCAATTCTTTCCACTTTTCTTATGTTATATTCTATTTAGATTTTAGCAAAATATTGATATACAATGGTTTTTTTTAACCAACTACTAGTCTGCATATATTGTGATACTGTTTTGTTGTGATATTATTTTTTTGTGATATTGTTAAACCTATGATTCTTGTAGTGAACCTTTATGATTCTTGTTGTGATAATGAAAAACTAGGATTTGATCAATCAAGAACTGAGAGTGTTAATGAAAAAGGATCAAGTTCAAAAGATGTTCAACAAGAGAAAGATGAATGGTGGCTTCAATAAAAATATATTTATCCGTGATACTGTTTTAGAGAATTTGTTATACTGTTTTGAAAAAAAAAATTAAAGATTGCCATTTTAAGCTAAAGAGACGACTTCAAACGGGTAAAATCCATCATAGGCAGCCGGCTGGTCTTGACCGTCTCGTCGAGACCATTCCGAAAACATATTATAATAAAGATTCTGAGCACGTGTGCAAATTCTATGATCATTTCTATTATGATACTGTTTTTTGTGATACTGTTTTGCATAATACAGTATCAAACAACAGACATGACTATGATTTCATGTTTTTATCTTTGATACTGTTTAATTAGTCATATGTTTTGTTTGATACTATATTATGCAAAATAGTATCATAGATTAAAACATGGATTAAAACAGTATCAAATTATATTAATGCACATTACCTAACACAAAACATTATCATGAATTAAAACTAAGACATTCAAACAGTATCACATGTTCAAACCTTGCCATAATTGAACAGTATCATAGATTAAAACAGTATCAAACACGTATGCGAATTCTATATAATTTCATTATGATACTTTTTGTGATACTGTTTTATAATACAGTATCAAACAACATACATGACTAACAACACAAAGAAATAATCTAAGAGCTACCAGCATTCATCCTTACAGTAATTAAAACTACTATTATCAGCAACAAATCATGGCCACAACAAATATACTTCCTAAACATTAACTTATACGCTCATCCCATATTTTGTTGTCCTCACATTTTGTTCAAATGGCAACGTCAGTAGCATTTTTTAAGAGAGACAAAACATCTTCCAGAGGAAGAAAACTAACTACACTATCCGACAAGGATGAAGGACTACCAGCATTCAAAGAATTAACAGTTGGAATAGCTATTAGCTGATGAATATTTCTAAAAGCTTCACTGAATTTACAACATGTTCACAGACAGACCCATTCTCGTGGTACCACTGCTCCACCCCCACCTCCACCTCCACCTCCACCTCCACCTCCACCTCCGCCTCTGCCAAAATTGAAGTTACCCATTCTCGTGGTATCATTGATCTACCCTCTATTCTCGTGGTACCACTATACACAGTCGTCAGAATTGAAGTTACCACTTCCACCTTCGCCTCCGCCGAAATTGAAGTTACCATTGCTCAACCTCCACTTCCACCTTCGCCTCCGCCGAAATTGAAGTTACCCAGTCTCGTCGTATCATTGATCTACCCTCCATTCTCGTAGTACCACTATATATAGTCGCCGGAATTGAAGTTATAATTTCCGATTACAAGCTATGTAGAAGAGGTTTGTAGAGATAGAAAAAGGCACCATGAAAAATACGGATCAGAGGGGTATTTTGGAATTAATTTAAAATATTGCTTAAAATATGACTTAATCACAATTTAAAAAAATATCTTGACCTAATTTAAAACAAGTCATGTGTAAGTTACTTATAGGCAATTTTCCCACTTATTTAAGAGCAAAAATAACTATAATTAAAACCAAATGCTTATTGAAATTGGACTGAATTTATGGTAGTGGACCGTGGAAGGAAAAAAAAAAAAAAAAAGATGTCACCACTGGTCCGTGAATGGGTTTATGGTATTGGACCGGATTTGATGAAATCTAGTTGGGCAATCACCCCCACTCGTCCCTGAATGGGTCGCTCTTGATTGAAATGTGTTTGGATGTAGGTATAAGAATTTTAATGGTTTTAATAGATATAGACAGTTAAATTAGTTTAAATTAAGAACTGTGATTATTTGTCAAATTTATTGGTAGAAAAAACGATCCCCTAATAAAATAATAAGCAAATTAAGAAACTTAGAGTATGTTCGGTAGAGTTTTTTCTCCAAAAAAAATCCATTTTTTTGCTTACAATTTTTGACTTTTCAACCTTTTTTACATTATAAAAAAAGTCAAAAAGTCAAAAAGTAACCAAAAAAATCCATTTTTCCCCCCAAAACACTCTACCGAACAAGCCCTAAATAATGAAGTCAGAAGAATTGCCAAATTAATGATACAGACCAGATGCAAACATGCATTAGGAAGACCGAAGATGGGTTTCAGACAATTCTTTGTAACCTGCTAGTAGGTGGGTGGGTTGTAATGGAGATGGCGCCCCTACAACCAGGGATGGATTCAGGAATTTTTTGAGTTCGGGCTGCTATTGAAAAAAAAAAAAAATTTACATTACAAGACCGGGATGTTACTTAAAATTTTTTTTTTTTTACATTATAAAAAACGAATTTTTCCAAGGCGAGCCCGGGCTATAGTTCAGTCTCGCCACCCACCCATGCCTACAACGTCTTCTTGAAAGTGATAGTCGAAATTGAAGAAATCCGATACAGTAGCAAGTATGATTTGGTCATTTCCAGCAGAATTTGAGGATTCTGCAATCTATCAAATGATATTAAAAAATACACGAAACATGGACAAAGTACGATGTTACATTATAGCACTTACAACCTAAACATGGGTAACAAATTTTTGTACTCAGGTCAATGCATTAGCTAAATTCTTGGTACCTATCTTCATCTACAATTTTAATTGCCTTAAATTTATGAAACACAAGATGAAATATATGTTGACTAATTAAACTTGTGTATTCCTGCCATCTTCAACTAATATTACAAACACACAGATAAGTCCAATAAGTGGTTTCCAGTTTGGTTGACATTCTTTAAATTGATTCTGTTTGTTATCAGAAAAGGACAAGATTTTTGTTACTTATTTCCTGGTTACATAGACACTTTTATATTCATGAAATGAAGGTTTCAAACCATGTATCCATGGGAATCTCTACTTCATGAAAAGTCCAAAAACTTCAATATTTTCACTCTTTTTTTTTTTTTTTTTACCTAGGTTCCCTCTTTTTGTATTTTATCTTTTTCCTCTATAAAGAGGTGCATGGAAACTTTTGAAATAATAAATGGAAGTCCTAAAAGAATTATATAAAGAGTAGGTTTGACTCTTTACATTTGGAGAGTTTGTTTGACTCTTAAAAAAAAAGATTGAATCTCTAAAATAAAGACATTGGGACATATATAGCAAGTTTAGTGTGTAATATGAACCAGAATTGGATAGTCTAATGAACAAATTATAGCTTTTTTCTTTATGCTGTTGAGTTGTTAAGTTGTATCCAATCCTCTCGTCAAACATGACAAACTTCACCCGAGCACTTATCTTGATCCATGCAGTTCCATAAATTATGGTCGTAAAGTAGATGATTCTTCTAAAGTCATTCGTAAACAATAACATTGATGATTATATATGGCAAAAGATACAAGACGAGACTAAATTTGATACAAAGCAAGAGCCTTTCTTGTCTCGAAGTATTCCAAGATTGTCATACAGTTCACTTAAGAGTTCATTAGCAAATCATTTAGCAATCAGGAGATGCCTCTAGTTGAAGATGGTGAAATCTATTTGGCCGTTCTTGCAGAATTTGAGGGTTCAGCAAGCTATGAAATTGATTTTAGGAAACGATTCGTAAATTCTGAAGTCTCAAACATTTTCTTCTGCTAAACACAGTACTTAAGCCATGGAAATGATGTTACAGGTCCTAATATGGGTGTTTGTTTCTCCATTCTAGCACTACAACCTTAACATGGGTAACAAATTCGTGTGCTCAGGAGTAACTATGTTCATTTACGATTAATTGTTTTCAATTTATGAAACACATTAAGAAATATATGCAGACTAATTCAACTACTGAGCCAATTTGTGAAAAACAAAGAAATATACTTTGACTAATTAAACAACTGTACCCTCGATGCTAGTCCAGCCAGCTTCAACAACTAAGGACATGATATGACACAGAGATAAGTCCAAAATGTGGTGTGTAATTGAACCATTCAACTTTGTTTGCAGTTTTGTGGTATGCTTAAATGATTCCAATGCCTTCTGATTGACTTTGTTACCAGCAAAAGACAAGCTTTTCGATTACCAGAAGAAGGGGGAAATTTTAATAATGTCCTGGTTATGTACAAGAATATACCTAAATCACTTTTATATTACTGCATTGAAGGATTCAAACCTCGTATCCATATGAATCTGTACTTCAGGAGAGGTCCAACAGCTGAGAAACATAGACAAAAACTTCATTTCGAGGCTCAAGTGCTGGCTATAAATACCCAGAACTGAATACGCAGATCAAATTCTCCATCCAAAAATGGAACTCAAATTTTCCCCGTTTGCTCTCAATTTCATTTCCCTCACCCTCATATTCCTTTTGCTGAAATTATTCATTAATATCCAGAGAGCTAGGAAAACAAAGTTGCCACCAGGTCCATGGAAGCTGCCTCTAATTGGAAGTCTGCATCACCTTGCAATAGCAGGTTCAGTACCACATCACACCCTGAGAAACTTGGCCGGAAAACATGGGCCTATTATGCACTTACAGCTTGGTGAAATTTCTGCAGTTGTCATATCAGCACCTAGATCTGCCAAAGAGGTGCTGAAAACTCATGATATTGCCTTTGCATCGAGGCCAAGACTTCTATCTCCAGATATCATGACATATAATTATTTAGACATAGCTTTTGCTCCCTATGGTGGATACTGGAGACAGATGCGCAAAATCTGCACCTTAGAACTCCTGAGCCTCAAGAATGTTCGATCATTTAGCACTATTCGCGAGGAGGAGGCCTTCAATCTCGTTGAATCCATCCAATCATCTTTATTTTCACCAATTGACATGACTCAAAAGTTCTTCACATATGCAAATAATGTAGTCTGCAGAGCAGCATTCGGAAAGAGATGCAAGAACCAGGAGGAATTGTTGCCACTGCTCAATGAGTTCGCATCCTCTGCTGGAGGTTTTGATGCTGCTGACTTGTTTCCTTCACTCAAAATCCTTCAAGACATTAGTGGATTGAAATCAAAATTGACGAAATTGCATTACAAAATTGATCAAGTTTTCAACAACATCATTGAGGCGCATAATGAGAGACTGGCAAATAAAGAGAAGTTCAATGGTCAATCGGGGGAGGAAGATCTAGTTGATGTTCTCTTGAGACTTAAAGAAACAGGTGGTCTCCAATTTCCTATCACAATCAACAGTATAAAAGCTATCATTCTGGTAAGCTAATTCCCACTCTTTTATGATCGAGAATAATCCAGCTGTGCTCTAAAGTGCTGCTCCATTCTGTATACAGGACGTTTTTTCTGCTGGAACAGATACTTCTGCTACAACGGTAGAATTCGCTATGTCAGAAATGATGAGACACCCTAGAGTGTTGGCAAAAGCACAAAATGAATTGAGACAAGTTCTTATAGGAAAGGACAGAATACGGGAAACTGACTTGGAGGGATTGAGCTATTTGAAGATGGTGGTCAAAGAAACTCTAAGGCTCCATCCGCCTCTTCCCTTGTTACTTCCTAGAGTATGCACGGAGCATAGAGAAATTGATGGATACAATATACCTGTTAATACCAAAGTAATTTTGAATGTCTTTGCGATCAATAGGGATCCCGAATATTGGAAGGATGCCGAGAGTTTTAAACCAGAGAGATTTAAGGACAGTGGTATTGAATTCACAGGAACAAATTTTGAATATCTCCCATTCGGGGGAGGAAGAAGGATATGCCCTGGCATATCATTTGGTATAGCCAATGTCGAGTTTCTTCTTGCTCAACTACTTTACCACTTCGACTGGAAACTTCCCGATGAGATGAAGCCTGAAGATCTAGACATGACTGAGATACTTGGCGTTGCTGTTCGGAGGAAAAACAAGCTATTTCTTGTTCCTACTCCTCATACTCCACTTGGTTAGTCTATGTTACTGCTGTTACTGGTGGACAATGTATCAGACAAAGTTGCTGTGTTGCTAGAAAATTTGATGCACCTTCCAAGTCTTATCCATTACAAATTCTTTATTTTTTGGCCATTTAAGTTTTTAATTCTTGATCCCACAGAAATATAGCTTAGTTTGCTCATGTTGTTAAGTATAAGTTGGTTTATATCCTTTGCATTTATCCAGAATTACATATACATGCAACCAGAAAACTCAAATGTTATTGCAGTAATATTCCTTCAAATTTCAGCAGTTTAAACATGGAGTTGGGAGGACTAACCCAGAAAATCTTGGTGCCAAAATTTGCAATCTCCATCCCACATACGAAAGCACGCTTGCCGTACGATGAAAGAAGAAAACAGGGGACCCACAATTTTAATTAATTTTTCAACTACATATTTTATCAACTTTTTATCAAAATCTGCTAAAAAGCTTTCTAAAACATGCTCCATATGTTAGTTTCATATAATCGATTCTCATTTTCAACATTTCATTGGCATGTGGCCTTACAAGATGGGTCAACTTTTGATTAGTGTCAGCATGATATCATAATAATTTCTAAACTTATTATTGAAAGCCTGTTTTTAATGAGTTGGCTTTTCCATGAATTGAGGATAAAATATTTATTTGATATAAAAATGAGCAAATGAAGTCAAGCAAATGGAAGGTAAAAATAATTTTTTTAAAAAAAAGGAGAATCCACGATAAAGTACAATGTTCCTTGGAGGAAGATTCTGTTCTCCAAAAGACCAAGGAGTGATTATAGAGCATCAATTAATAATAGGATTGAGTGGCATATGGAACTCCAAACCTAAGGTCCAAAGTTGGCCAGGACCTAAAGCCGGTCGGAAACCATGGGGAGGCAGCAAGCGTGGGGTAGGTCAGTGAAGCAAGTAAACGTGTGGCCTCTACTAGCCCGTATTGGTTGCGGTGGTATCTGTGATAAGGCCGAGCATGTTTGATTGACATCCGATGTTCGTAAGTGAGCCTCCCAAAAATGCTCCTTGGAATGAAAAATGATAAGCTATCAAAATTTTCTAACATAGGTTCTCGAACTGCTGTTTACTTTGCAGATTGATCATCGCTGAACAGAAATTTCATTTTTTCCTTCAAGCAGTCAGACAATTTGCACATAATGACTTATTTGAAGATTATTTTGTTTTATTTAATTTTTCTCAAAACTATTTAAAAGAAGTGACTTGAAAATCCAAAGGTCAACACTCCATTTCTCTTTTTTAAACATTTTTTTGAGGAAAATAAAGTGAATTTACGAAAATAACTCTCAATAAGCCATCGAATACAAAGTATGCAACAGTTTGATAGAAAAAATTGACGATTTCAACCTGCACCATAAAATCAACATTTAAAGAGTTAATTTCAATAACAGTCATTGAAATTTGTTAAAATTTTCAAAATGGCCATTCAAGTAATTTTCTTACACTATTAGTCACTCAGGTTTCTAAAAGTTACACTAATGATCAATCGGTTAGAAATATGAACCTAAAATCCTACATGTCACTATTAATTGAATGTGGAAACCAATAGAGTTAACTAAAATGCTACATGAGACAAAAATGTCACACATTCAAAATCCTCCAACAAAAATACGAAGTTTCACTATTAACTGCTTATTAAAATCAAACAAATATATAGAAAATTTGTCTGATAATTATGCATTTAGCTGTAATTAATATAATTTTGTCTGAAATGACATACTACTTAAAACCGTTTGTTTTTGCGGTGAAATTTAATAGTAACGCGTAGGGTTTTAGGCTAATGTTTATAACTATGTAATTGTTAGTGTACTTATTAGAAACTTGGGTGGCTACTTCTGCAAGAACATTACTTCAATGACTATTTTGAAATTTTAACAAACTACAATGACTGTTGTTGAAATTAACCCAAATTTAAATACTTTATAGAATTAAGTCACTATTATTATTTTTCCATCCAATTTTATTAATTATTACCACCATTAAGGATCACCTAACAACTACTACAATCCTGATTTAAAGAATTGATTTCAATTAATCAAGGTCAAATATATTTTCATGACTTCATTTTCACCTACTCTAACCAAGGTCAAAAGTCCTAAAATCCTAAATTAATGAATAGTATATAGGGTGTGTTTGATTTTGAATAAAATTAGATTTTTTTTTTGTAAAAGTTGATAAACGTTGATGAAATGTGTAATTAAAAAATTGTAAAAAATTGTAGATCCTTAAATGTATAGTTAAAATTCATTGTTGACTTTGATTTCAGCTTTTTAGCAAAATTTTAATTGATTTCGCCTGATTTGCCCAACGTTGACACTGGCCTCCCCTTCCTTCCCTTTTTGAATCACCAACTCCTTTATTGCGGATGCCCCCATCCCCCTCCCTTTTTAAATCACCCCTCTTTTATTGTGGCTGATCCCTCGCACTTTTTAAATCACCCACTTTTTATTGCGGGTGTCTCCTTCCCCCATAGACATTATTCCACCCCAACGATTTAAAGCCCTCCACCCTCTATTTGCTCATCATTATTGTAATATCCAAACCTTTTCAAACATGAAACACATGATTTTTGTCTCATATTTTTATAGGGATGGAGTTTGAGAGTGATGATAATATTTATGTTTCTCAAGTGACTATTAGTGCTATTTCTCAAATTGGACAAGAATTCAAATAATCGGACGATGCATACAGTTTTTTACAATCAATATGCACGAGAAGTAGGTTCAGTACATGCATAGAAAACACTAAGAAGAAAAAAGAGACGAATGAGTATTTCTGGAAATTATTTGTGTGCTCTAAGGAGGGTAAGATGTACGAGACCTACCAGATGTGCTGTAAAGATACTGTGCCACGAGTTTGTGAAAAAAATCGTGGATATACACGATATGGGTGTAATGCTAGATTATCGATGGTGAAGCATCAAACAGGCGAGATGTGGATTGTCAGAAAATTTGTGGAGGAACTTAACTATGCGCTTGCTACTTCGAGTAGGGTACACTTGTTAAGATCACACCGGGGTGTCTTGATCACAAAGAAGACTCTTACGCAACAGTTTTCAAAAGCCAATATTTCCACATGTCAACAAATTCGACTTATGGAGATAGATGTGGGAGGTCCTTCCCCACTTGGGTGAGTAGAGAAAGATATCTGGAACTATGAAACGAATGTGCGAAAAAAAATGATGGGTCATGATGCAAAAACACTGATTGAGTATTTTGCATTTGAGAAAGAAAAGAACCCTAACTTTTTCTTAGATTACAAAAGACTAATGAGGAGAACAAGTTTGTTCGATATTTTTGGGCCGAGTGATTCAAGAAGGTCATTTGCTTATTTCAGCGATGTTGTGGTGTTCGACACAACATACAACACGAACATGTACTCTATTGTTTTTGCTCCATTTGTTGGAGTTAATTACTATGGCTAGACCATTATATTTGGATATGGGTTATTGAGCAATAAGACGATGAAATCATTTGTTTGGTTGTTTTCAAAGTTCATTGAAACCATGCCAAACCAAGTGGCCTAAGAGTGATTATCATTGATCAGAATGCTGCAATTTCTAAAGGTATATCAATGATAATACTGTTTACATTGCACCATTTTTGTCTGACATATATTGAACAAATTTTCTGAAAATATGAATGTCGTATCATTCAATGACCAGTATCATAGTCTTGTTAACATCATTAGTCACCATCGGGGTTTGAACAAAGTAGGAATGAGGCAATGGAGACCACAGAGTTAGGCAGTATTGAATCATTGAGCAGTATGTATGAAATACGTAATCGAAGGGCGTTAGAATACGTCAGACACGTGTTTGTTGCAAGTATAACCAGTAGCCAAAGATCAGAGAATGATCACTCATTTTTGAAGAAATATGTGGACGGGAAAAACTCTTTAATTGGATTTCATTATACACTTTAATATAGCATTAGCTCACTAGAGGCATGCGGAGTTAGTATCCAACTATATTGATATAAGCGAACAGCCAATGGTTTCTTCAGCTTTTGGGATGGAGAATCAGATGCTGCACATATACACTAAGAATATTTTTTTGTTGTTCCAGAAGGAAATTGAACATAGTCATTTCTACATTTGCTCCAAGAGAACAAGCTCTGATGATGCTAAACTCTACGTCGTTTAGCGCTTTGAGCAGGAAAAACTTTTGATCGACTACGTCAAATTACTTATTACACAACCTCTGATTGCATCTCATTTAGTTGTCGAATGATTGAATTTGATGGTTATCCGTGCCCATGCATGATATGCTACATAAATAAAAAACAAGTGATGCTATTGCTGGAGAAATATATTCTCTGTAGGTGGATAAAGAATGCCAAGCAAGCCCAGTGTTTGATCCAACGACTTGTTTATTTGTCGACAATAGTCCTGGTCAATCTTTAATGTCTCGACATAGGATGTTGTCTCATGCGGCTTCGGAGTTGGTTGACGAGGTATCTTTAACAGATGCTCCCATAACCTTTCTACTGGGTGAGTTTTAAAGTTTGCGTATACACGTAAAAGATATTAACAATGTAGACGATGTTAGGATGAGTAGAAATAGAAGCAAAATTCGTGAGGAGACCTAAGTCGTTCGCAAAATCCCGTTAGAGAAAAAGGGTGCGGGAAGCGACTAGTGTCGGGGAAGGAGAACTCACTCTCCCAATCCAATCCAGTAATGAGTTGTGCATTTCATTTGAATACTTTCTTGATAGTGAAGTTGGACAACATGTATCACCCACAATACCCGCACGATGCGCCGTATCCACAGTACTCATACAATGCGCCAGACTCACGGTACTCATACGATGCGCCAGACAATGGGTTTACGAGCATTGGCAGTCGCAAGTTCAAAGCTGCCCTTGATTTTTCAACAATCAGTACCCTTTCCCTTAGATCAAGTTTGCTTTTTAAATAAATGGTTTAAAATTATTTGCATTATCGTTTTGTATAACTTTAATATGCTTGGAATATCGCATAATACTATGCTTGAATTTAGTTAACGTAGATTTATGGTTGAATAAATAATGGAGACTAAATTAGGACACAAAATTAATATACATTATCATCACTCTCAAACAACAATCCAAGACCATTCTGAAGTTGTTGTAATATCCTACAATTAAACCAATAAATTTACACAATGAAAACGAAACAATTAATTTAACAGAACAATATTATAAGGTAAATTAATCGTGTTTTTATGTTTGAAAATAGATGGTTTAAAAAGATGGGTGGGTTAATGGGGGGGGGGGGGGGGGTCAGCCACAATAAAAATGATGTGTTGCGATAATATAAAATCCATGTCAACTGTATTTCGTATGAGCAATAGTTGCTGACCACATTTTCAAATAATTTATTTCAGGAGCCATTGTCTAACTCAAAGGTTGTACTAAATCAAGGTACAAACTTTTGTATCTAGGGGAATCTCAACTTCACAAAAAGTCTAAATATGGAAAACAAACAAAAACTTCAATTTTCAAGGCCCAAGAGCTGGCTACAAATACCCAGAACTGAATACAAGGATCAAACTGTCTCCTTCCAAATATGGAACTCAAATTTCCCACTTTTCCCCTCATCTTCATCTGCCTCGCCTTCATATTCCTTTTGCTGAAATTAGTCAGTAATTATCAAAGATTTAGGAGAACAAAGTTGCCCCCAGGTCCATGGAAGCTGCCTCTAATTGGAAGTTTGCACCACCTCGCAATAGCAGGTTCAGTACCACATCATGCCCTGAGAAACTTGGCCCGAAAATATGGGCCTATTATGCACTTACAGCTTGGTGAAATTTCTGCAGTCGTCATATCAGCGCCTAAAGCAGCCAAAAAGGTGCTGAAAACTCATGATCTTGCCTTTGCGTCCAGGCCAAAACTTCTATCTGCTGAAATCATGACATACAATTATTTAGACATAGCTTTTGCTCCCTCTGATGGATATTGGAGACAGATGCGCAAAATCTGCACCTTGGAACTCCTGAGCGTCAAGAATGTTCGATCATTTAGCTCTATTCGCGAGGACGAGGCCTTTAATCTTGTTGAATCCATCCAATCATCTTTATTTTCACCAATTGACTTGACTCAAAAGGTCTTCTCATACACAAATAATGTTGTCTGCAGAACAGCATTCGGAAAGAGATTCAAAAACCACGAGGAACTGATGCCGCTGATCATTGAGTTAACGGGCACTGCTGGAGGTTTTTATGTTGCTGACTTGTTTCCTTCAATCAAAATCGTTCAAGTCATAAGTGGGTTGAAATCCAAATTGTTGAAGCTGCATCACAAAATTGATCAGATCTTCAACAACATCATAGAGGAGCATAAAGAGAGATTGGCAAATAAAGGGAAGTTTAATGGTCAATCAAGTGAGGAAGATATAGTCGATGTTCTCTTAAGACTTAAAGAAACAGGTGATCTCGAACTTCCTATCACGATCAACAGTATAAAAGCTATCATCCTTGTAAGTTGATTCCTACTCTTTTATGATCCACGACAATTAAGCTTTGATTTAAAATGCTGCGCCACACTATATACAGGACATATTTTCTGCTGGAACAGATACGTCTGCAACAGCAGTAGAATTCGCCATGGCAGAAATGATGAGACACCCTAGAGTGCTGGCGAAAGCGCAAGCTGAACTGAGACAAATTCTTAGAGGGAAGGACAGAATACGGGAAACCGACTTAGAGGGAGTGAGCTATTTGAAGATGGTGATCAAAGAAACTCTAAGGCTCCATCCGCCTCTTCCCTTGTCAATTCCTAGAGTATGCACAGAGCATAGAGAAATCGATGGATATGATATACCCATCAATACCGAAGTAATTTTGAATGTCTTAGCAATCAATAGGGATCCAGAATATTGGAAGGATGCTGAGAGTTTTAAACCAGAGAGATTTGCAGATGGACTTATTGAATTCAAAGGAACAAATTTTGAATATCTCCCTTTCGGGGGAGGAAGAAGGATATGTCCAGGCATATCATTTGGTTTAGCCAATGTCGAGTTTCTTCTTGCTCAACTACTTTATCACTTCAATTGGAAACTTCCCGATGGAATGAAGCCTGAAGATCTAGACATGACTGAGATACTTGGGCTCACCGTTCGGAGGAAAAAAAAGCTATATCTGGTACCTACTCATCGTACGCCACTTACTTAGTAAATATTACTATTGTTACCGGTGGAGAATGCAGACATTCAAACAAAGTTTCTGTACTGCCGCAAATATGATGCACCTTACCACTATCTGAACCCTGCACCACACTGAAGAATCCAAGTCTACGCTGCAAGTTTATTACGTTTAACACCCACCCCCACCCCCCCCCCCCACCCCCCAGTATTAAGTTGGAGTTTGTTTCTACCTCTTGCCTTTATCTAGATGATGGCAAGCACCCACTGTACTTTATAATATGTATCATGCAATAATATTGAAAGAAAGATTTGAGGAACAATCACTGATCATATTTTATCATGGTATTAGAGACATGTTCTCTTTCAATCTAATACTCTGCACCGCTGCTGCCAACAGCATCAGGAAGAGCTAAGAACTAATATTTTGTAGTATTCACAATATATTTTTCTTCTATGGCTCAGATTGTTAATACATCAGACTTGAATGTGGTTGCCCCCAACTCTGTTGAAGATACTTTCTCAAACCCATATACATTGCATCATTCTGATAATCCAACTATTGTCCTTGTATTACCTCCACAAAATGGAGACAATTATAATACTTGGTACGATTCAATGCTAATGGCTTTGAGAGCTAAGAATAAATTGGATTTTGTGGATGGAACTATGTCCATTCCAGATCCTAATACTCCAACTTATGAACAATGGGTTTGAGCTAATGACATGATTACGTTGTGGCTCATTCATTTGATGGTTCCAGAATTAGCAGCAAGCATCATTTATACAGATACAACCCAAGCCAATTGGAAGGACCTTCAGGAACAATTTTCTCAGCCTAACACTACAAAAATTTGTGAGGTAAAAAGGCAAAATCAAATTGTTTACAAATCCGTAGGGGCAGAGCTACAACTCTCTGCTCCTTTAGTGCGGCCGCGAGGCCTCGCACTCCGGGGCTATTTCCCATTTGCCCTGAGGTCTTCCTTTTCGTTTCCAAAACTTCAATGTTTGATTTAGAACTCTATTCCATGATTCATTACCATGATTCCTATACACTTGGCTCGTTTGAGGAGGACATCAAACCTCAAGAAAAAGTGAAACGAGGGATGGTTTGAGCTAATAGACATTGTTATCTAAGCTTACAAAAAGAGACGATTATGAGTACTCTTATTCGTTTTCAGTTTAATTGCATGTTGTTTTCTTGTTATTTTAGGAAATAATCAAATTCAAGTATCAATCTGACGAAAAGACGAAAAAGAGCGCAAATAGAAGAAAAGATGATGTAATTGCAAAAACAAAGAGACTTGAGGGACTTGGCATGCAAATACAAAAGAAAGAAAATGAGGAACTGCCTCCAAGGTTAACCATTGCTGCGATCGCATGGTTAACCATTGCTGCGATTGCAAGGAAATGAAATATTCAGCAGAACGTAAATTGATCAAGCGATGCGATCGCAAGGCTATACACGGCAGCAGTTTGATACATTCCTGATAGAATTAAAACTCTACCAAGTCTATGATAAAACAACTACCTAATTTACGTCTTGAAAGGTTTAAAGAACATTATAAAAGCCAGATAATATCCAGAACAAGGGAGACGAATTTTGGGGAACAAGATACAAGAAGAGAATCAAAGATCAAGACACGGGACTAAAGATTCTTCAGCAAGAGTCACGGGTTTTATTTATTCTTTCTTCTTTTTCTTTTGCCGAAACATGATTAATACAATTCTTGTATTATTTTACATAATCGTGTCTGGCTAATTTATTTATTTCTAGGATGAACGATGAAACCTCATACGTTTAATTAATTAGAAGTTTTTCTGATTTAGTAATTAATTGCTTTTGGGTTGATTATTCTTTATTCATTATTTTTATTATTTTAATGCCTGATTACCATTAGAATATATTGTGGTTATATTGAAGTCGAGATATTCAATATTGATTAAGCACGTGGTATTGAATAATATAGGGTCCAATAATATATAGAGATTACTATTATACTTTATGAAATCCATTTAGGTGTTCTTGAGATTTTAATGCATATATTTATGTTCAAAGCTTTATTAGAGATAATTAGGTTCGCATATCGTATAGAATTGATTGACCATCGAGAGAGGCTTTTGATTATTTTAGGAACACCGATTTTCAATCCAAAGTAATTATAAGCTAAAGCGATTAAACGGATAATTAATTAAAGATCGTGTAGGTGGATTCACAAATCCTAGTGTTGGTATAATTCGAATTCGTTCTCATAAATTTACTTTAATTGTTTGATAATTTAGATTAAATTAAAATAGTTTTAGAATCACAAACTCAAACAAATCTGTGTTTTTCATATTATTAAAATTTAATTTATAAGTTAATTGGTTAAATTAATATCTAGTCCTCGTGGATTTGACACTCTACACATCACTTTATTACTTGTAACGATCCGTCCACTTGAGAGATTGAAATCGCACAACAAGTTTTTGGCGCCGTTGCCGGGGACTAGTTTTATTAATTACTACGTTAATTGATAATTTAGTTTTAACAATTTTTTAGTATTATTAATTTTTTTATTAATTTTTTATTAATTTATATTTCTAGTTATTCGTGATACTGCTGAATTGTATATATTTTCTAAAGTTTCAAGTGTTAAGTGTGCATGTCCCGTACAAAAGATCTTGATCTATTTTATTTAGACCTAGAAATTGAACAGAGCTTTCACCGACGACAACGTGAAAAACAAGAAAAGAAAAAACAGCAAAAAGACACAATGGCAGATTACCAAGTACATGATCAACTACCTGCAGATATGATACATAATCAAGCACCAATAGCTCGACCAGTTGAAGTTAGTGATTGAGATATTCTTATGGGTGAGTATATGATGCCACCAATTGTTGAGAACCGGTCCAGCATAGTTTATTTGTCTTATGGACACGATAACTTCCAGTTGAGGCCATATGTGATGAATTTGTTCTCGAATAATCTGCCGTTCTATGAGATGATAGATGAAAATCCTCATTACCATATTTCTCGCTTTGACGAATACTGTGAAAATTTCAAATACCACGGTGTTAATGAAAAAGCACTGAAGATTAGGCTCTTTCCACACATATTGTAGAATAAAGCTAGAGAATGGCTAGATTCTCTACCGCCTAGGAGCATTACTATTTGGACAGATCTGATCCAGAAATTCACATTGAAATATTTTCCTCCAGCCAGAGTGAACAGACTAAAGTATGAAATATCCAATTTCCAACAATCTGAGTTGGAAAATTTTTATGAGGCATGGCAAACAATTGCTCCAAAAGTGTCCAAGTTATGGTTTCTCTTTAGCAGCTCATAATCATTATTTCTACTTTAGACTAGCTCTAACCAGTCGTTCTTCAGTAGATTCTGCAGCAGGTGGCTCTATCCAAAATAGATCCGCCGGTGACCTTTATGATCTATATAAAACCATAAGTGAACAGTTTATTATGTGGCCAGAAAGATGATTGCAGAAGAAAGCAACAGGATTACACGAAGTGGACACTAATTCACTTGTATTGGCGAAAATCAATGCATTGGCAAAGTAGATGGAAGCAATGAAACATTCTCACTCAGCCAATATGGTTCAGATGTCACCACCAATCTGTGTAACTTGTGGGGGCAAACCATCAATCATCAGAATGTCCTTTGACCAAAGTTGATATGTCATCTTCTGAACAAGTTGCATATGCTCAAAATTTTCAGTGACAGCAGAATAATCCGTACTCACAGACCTACAATCTTGGATGGAGAAATCATCCAAATTTCTCATATGACAATACTCAAAATATTCAAAATCTGCCAAATCAGGGAAGCCCCCAGGAAAGAGAAGGAGGATTCGAAAAAACTGTTGCTAAATTTTCAGAACGGACGGAGATGGGACTCAAGGAGGTACAGAAAAGGCAAGATGTTGCGATTAAAAATTTAGAAAATCAGATTGGACAGTTGGCTAAACTATTGACAAAGAGACAACCAGGCACATGGCCAAGCAATACCGAGGTCAATCCAAAAGAGCAAGTAAATGCAATTACCACAAGAAGCGAAGTTGAATTGCCAGAAATTCATGTAAAGAGACCAGGTGTAGAAAAAGAAACCGTGTCCAGCAAACTGAGAGAAAACAAATCAAAACCAAAAATTGCATAAGAAAAATGGGACTCTCCACCAGATTATATTTCCCCACCAGCATACGTCCCTCAAATTCTATTTCTTCAAAGACTGCGAAAACATAAGTTAGACCAGCAATTCAAGAAATTCCTCGATGTATTCAAGAAACTCCATATCAACATACCTTCTCCAACAGCTTTTATATTGTATTACATTTGTTAGAAAACATTATTTGTAAACACACTTTTCTCCAACAGCTTTTATATACACACATGAGGAGAGAGAACCAGAATTATGTATGAATGTTGATGAATTTCAGTAAATTAAATTCCAATTCTCTCAGTCTCATTTCTTCTTCTTCTTTTATTCCCTCTCCATTTCTTAATTAGTAATTATTACTGTAAATTGAGCTAGAAGCTAGCATATGTAACTTCAAGAGAACACTTGGTACTGGTTTGAGCTGAATTTGTTTTGAATTGAGCTTAATCCATTACATTGGTATTAGAGCAGCAACGTGATTTGGGCATGGCTGAATCACGTAACAAATTCAATGAAGAGCACCTTAAGAAGATGGACAATGAGTCGAGTGATTTGGGAATGGCATTTAAATCCTCTGATCAGGCGTTACGAGTGGTTTATACTAAATAGGAGAGGGTTGAGCAGTTGATGATGGACATGAATGGTAAATATGAATCATTTGTCTTTATGTTAGCACAAATGAGTGGGAACCAAGAAGATCAGAGGGAGAAACGAATAGTGAAACCATAACACCATCACACACCGGCAGTGAAGTACATGAAATTGAGCCACGCAGCACTTCAACCCAGGCTTATGAGAGGTGGAGAATAGACTGAATACCAAACAGCCTAAGATTGATTTTTCCTATTTCAATTGGAAATGATCTAGGGAATGGATGAGAAAGGCTAGAAAATATTTTCAGATTCACTAGGTACCTGAGGAGATAAAATTGGAGATTGATGAAATGTACCCGGAAGGAAATATCTATATGGTTCTATGGATTTATCTCTAGCCAACCTGATGCTAATTGGGGATTATTCTCTGGTGAAGTTTGTAGAAGATTTTCTGATACTACAGTTGAGGAGGTGATTGAAGTTTTTAGTAAAATTAGGCAGAGATGATCAGTAACTGAATATCAGGAACAATTTGAGGAGCTGAAATCTCAAGTTATGATGTCCTTACCCCATTTACCAGAGACATACTATATTTCAATATTTAACAGTTGATTGAAAGAAGAAATTAAATCTATGGTGAATATTATTAAGCCCACAACTATAGCTAAAGCATTTGAGGTGGCCCTGCTACAAGAAAAATACCATTACAACTTTACACAAAAATACCAAAACACTGAAACCCTACACTTTAAACAAACGGCCTTATCCCCAACCCAAACCACCTGATCCAAGCCAAAAGTACATTGACCATCTTACTTCAACTTATAAACCATATTCCTTACCCAACAAAGACCCACACCCCAATTTTAAAACTATTACCCCTACTGATATCCAAACCACCAACAAAGACCCACACCCTAATTTTAAAACTATTACCCCTACTGGTATCCAAACCAAAAGGAACTTGAGGCTTTGTTTCAAATGTGATGAGAAATACACTTTTGGTCATGTATGCAAAAACAAAATGCTCAACTTCATATTAGTGGATGATGAGAATAGTGGTGATAGTGGTGTTGTAAAGGAGAATGGTAAAGGAAAGGATGAGAGAGATGGAGAAGAAATTATGCAAATCTCCATCAAAGCCTTGATGGGCAACTTAAGGCACATGACTATAAGAATTCCAGAAAGAATCAAGGAAAAGAGGGTGTCCATAATGATTGATAGTGGTAGCACTTACAGCTTTATTGATGATAAATTAATTTAGGACTTAGGCTATTTGACTGATCATCCAGAGTCATGACTATAACTATAGCCAATGGACAGAGGCTAGAAAGTAGAGCCATGTGTCAACTCCTGATATGACAGATGGAGAGAATGGAGTTCCAATATCAATTAAGATCACTGAGATTGAGATGAAGTGAATTCATAAGACCAGATTTTGAATTTCTCACTTTCGGGGGAGGAAGAAAGATATGTCCGGGCATACAAGTTGGTTTGGCCTATATCGAGATTCTTTTTGCTCAACTACTCTACCGTTTCGACTGGAAACTTTCCAATGGGATGAAGCCTAAAGATCTGGATATGACTGAGACACTTGGAACCACTATCTGGAGGAAAACCAAATTGTTTCTGGTTCTTACTCCTCATACTCTACTTGGTTAATCAACATTACTGGTGTCAATGTAGACATTCAAATAAATTAGATGTACTGCTAGAAATTTTATATACCTTGCTACTAGCTGAATCCCATTTAAGTCTTATCTACTATAAGTTCTCTTCTACACTGCTTCACCTCGAAGCACAACGTATGTAATTTATATAATGGAATAATATATTTTTGGAAATATTGTTCAAATATATTAAACAATGCAAAAAGAGATTGTAGGATACGAAAATAAAAGAGAAAAGTGAAATATAAGGGTTGGTTGTTAGGATTAAATCAATAAATAAAAGGGAGAAAGAATAAAGAACACGGAAATTTATAGATGTTCGTCTCAATGTGAGACTACGTCCTGTTTTCAGCCGATGCAGTATTTTTACTATAATGAATGATGTTCATTGTTTACAAGAGACTAGTCATATATATACCAACCCAATAGGAGTTCTCTAATTATAATAAAACTCTAAGGCAAAACCAATTAAGATTTCCTAATTATAATGAAACTCTAAGGCAAACCAATTAAGGTTTCCCAATTATAATGAAACTCTAAGGGAACCTAATTAAGGTTTCCTAGTTATAATGCAATACTAGGAAAACATAATTACAAAGACAAAATCTCGAAAACACTTGGAGACTAATTATGCCTCACACCTTAATAATCTTCCACTTAGAGACTAATCCATCATCAACTTTTTCCTCTACAACGGCCGATACACCTCCTTCCATCTTTAATGAAGAAGACCAACTTCAGTTTCTCAATTGTAACAGTCTTTGTCAATATATCAGCAGGATTTTGACTGCTCTGAATCTTCTCAAGCGTTAGGATTCCATCCTCCAAAATCGATCTGATAAAGTAATAACGAATCTGTATATACTTCGTCCTCGCATGATAAACAGGATTCTTTGCTAAGTGAATAGCACTTTGAATATCACAATACAAAACACTCTTACCATGCTTGTGACCTAATTCTTCCAAAAAAGATTGCAACCATATCATCTCTTTGCTAGCTTCTGTCATGTCAATATACTCTACCTCAGTAGTGGAAAAAACAACTATCTTCTGCAACTTAGACACCCAACTAACTGCTGTACCATCCAATATGTTTACATATCTAGTAGTACTCTTCCTGCCATCAATGTCTTCAGCCATGTCAGCATCTACAAAGCACTGTAATCCCAAGCCCAATTTTTTGAAACACAAGGCTGAATCTGTAGTTCTTCTCAAGTACCTAAGAATCTACTTTACTGCCTCCCAATGTTGTTTTTCGGGATTACTCATATATCTACTCACAACTCCCATTACATGAGCTATGTCTAGTCTCGTACACACCATAGCATACATTAGACTCTCCATAGCATAGGCATAAGACACCTTGACCATGTAGGCTCATTCCTGTTCTGTAGAAGATGACTGTTCATTCGATAGCTTGAAGTGACTAGCCAAAAGAATACTCACTGGTTTAGATTCATCCATCTTGAATCTGTTCAGCACCTTTTTCATATACTCTTCATGTGATAGTTTCAGACATCCATGTCCCTAGTAATTCTCATCCCATGAATTTGTTTTGCAGCATCCAAATCCTTCATTGGAAACTCATTGGACAACTCATGTTTTAACTTGTCAATTTGTTTTTTGCAAGCTCCTACAATCAACATGTCATCAACATATAGAAGTAAGATAATATATGAATTACTAAAGTTCTTCATATAGAAACAATGATCCGACTGGCACCTCAAGAAGCCATTACTACCCATAAAGTTGTCAAACTTCTTATACCACTGTCTCGGAGCTTGTTTTAGGCCATACAAGCTCTTTTGAAGTTTGCACACCATTTCTTCATTTTCTTGTACTTCGTAACCTTCTGGCTGTTTCATGTAAATTTTTTCTTCCAAATCATTATGAAGAAGAGTTGTCTTTACATCCAACTGATCTAAGTGCAAGTCTTTTTCTACCACTAGTTCAAGTACTGTTCTGATTGTAGTTAATTTCACCACATGAGAGAAAACTTTAGTGTAGTCAATGCATTCTTTCTGTTGAAATCCTTTTACAACCAGTTTTGCTTTATATTGCTTGCTGCCATCATGTTCTTCTTTTATTCGATAAACCCATTTGTTTTGCAAAGCCTTCTTTCCTTTTGGTAACTCTGTTAGTTGCCATGTCTGATTGGTCAATAATGAGTCAATCTCATCCCTCATAGCTGACTCCTACTTGATTGATTCATCAGCTTTCACAGCTTCATTATAGCTTTCTGGTTCACCTCTATCAATTAATAGAATATAATGCAACGCTGTAAAGTATCTCTGTGGAGGTCTAATTGTTATATTAGATCTCCTAAGCTTAGTCAAATGGGTGCTCTGATTTTCTTATGGTGCTATATTTTCTCAATCTTCGCCATCAGTTATCTCTGCATCAATCATTAGAAGGTCTTGCAACGGAATCACATCAGGCTTCTTAACTTCAGAATTTGTACTTTTAGGGTCTTTTGTTAATATGTCTTTATACATAGCTGTTTCATTGAAGATTACGTCTTTACTCTTGATAATCTTGCGACTTTGCTCATCCCAGAAACGATAACCAAACTCCAAATCACCATAGCCAATAAAAAACATTTGTTAGATTTGACATCAAGTTTACTTCTAGAACCAGAATCAATGTAAATATAAGAAACAGAACCAAACACTTTTAAAAAGGAAATGTCTACCTATTTTCCACTCCAAACTTCTTCTGATATTTTGAAGTCCAATGGTATTGAAAGACCTCTGTTGATCAAATATACTACGATGCTAACAATCTCCGTCCATAGCATCTTTGGTAGTCATGCATGTAATCTCATACTTCTTGCACGTTCATTTAGAATCTTGTTCATCCTCTCAGCTACACCATTCTGTTGAGATTTACTTAGAATAGTCCTCATCATCTTGATCTCATTTTCAGCACAGTACCTCTGAAAATTTGCATATATGTATTCACCTCCATTGTTTGAATGCAAGCACTTTACTTTTAAATCTGTTTCATACTCAACTATCGCTTTCCATCTCTTGAAAGCATCGAAGACATTAGATTTCTTTCTCAAGAAATAAACCCTTACTTTTCTACTTGAGTCATCAATGAATGTCACATAATAATTTAAACTTCCTAGGAAAGTAACAATTGAAGGTCTCCATACATCTATATGAATTAACTCCAATTTTACAGTTTTTGGCTCCCTTCCGATTTTAGAGAAACTAACTCTTTTTTGTTTGCCAAAAACACAACCTTCACACAGACTGTGTTCAACAGATTTTAACCCCGACAACTTCCTTTTATACTGAAGTACTTGCATTATCTTCTCGCTCATGTGTCCAAGTCTATAGTGCCATAGATCAGAATTAGCAGCGGATTCAGCAACAACAACTGTATCTCTGAGATTGGTAGTCATGTAAATAGTTCCTCTTTTAGTTCATCGTGCAACAACTATGGCTCCTTTTGTTACTTTCTAATGACCACTACCAAAATTCACAGCATGCCCTTCATCATCTAGTTGTCCAACAGAGATTAGATTTCACATCAATTTTGGTATGTACCTCACTTTGTTAATTTTCCACAAAGACCCGTTTGGAATCTTCAATTTGACATCACCAATACCAATGATGTCCAATTGTTTTCCATCAACAAGACATACATTTCCTTGATTTTCAGCAACATAGTTCTCCATGTTCTCACTATGTGCAGTTGTGTGAAAGAAAGCCCCAGAATCCATCACCCAAGAATCGATAGAAGTATCAACTAACAAGAGTAAAGCATCTTCTACCTCTTCAGTCGCAGCATTATTGTTCTTTTCCTCATTCTTCTTAAGTGCTCTACAATTCTTCTTTAGGTAACTAAACTTACCACAATTCCAACACAGCACCCCATCCATTTCTAGACCTGCTCTTGAAATTCCTTGACTTTCCTCTACCGTTACTCTTGTTGGAATTCTTTTCATAACATCTGCCTTTATTTTCAATATTTAGGGCAGAATTGGATGACGAGACTTCTCCATCATCTTTTTTACGGACTTCTTCAGCAAGAATTGTATCTCGAACGTCAATGAGTTTCAATTTTGCATTTTCTATGGAATTACTGACAGCCGCTCTTAAAGACTCCCAACTATTTGGTAATGAGGCCAAGAGAATTAGGGCACGAACCTCATCCTCAAACATAATCTTCACAGAGACCAATTGATTGACAATTGTGTTGAATTTATTAAGATGCTCTACCACCAATGCACCTTCTACCATATTCAGATTGAATAGCTTCTTCATCAGATGAACTTTATTGCACGCTGAGGACTTCTCATACATGTTAGATAATACTGTCATAAATTCTGAAGTGGTTTTCTCCTTTGCAACATTATGAGCCACGTTCCTCGACAATGTTAGTCAAATTACTCCCAACACCTGTCTGTCAAGAACGTTCGAGTCATCATCATTCATAGTTTCTGGTTTCTCATACAACGGCTGGTACAACTTTTTACTGTAAAGATAATCCTCTAACTGCATCTTCCAGAATGAAAAATCCACACCATCAAACTTGGTGATTCCAAGTGTTGATCTTCGATCATCGCTAGCCATTTCTCTCAATCACAACTTCTCTCAAATTCGTCAATTTTTGGATAATTATTTCTCATGAAATAACCGTTGGATTTGATCTTCAATGAGTTTTGAACTTGCTTTATAAATTACAACGATCGAACCAAGGAGCATTGAGATATCAATGTTTGAATATTGCTACGCTGGCTGTCCAGATTCTGCAAATTTTCTATTGTGTTGCTCTCGAATTTTCTCACTATTTTTGGTGAGTTGGGTTCTCTCCTTCATGCACTCACACACGAAATCTAATCCTTAGAACCTTGCTCTGATACCAGTTGTTATGATTAGATCAATAAATAAAAGGGAGAAAGAATAAAGAACACAAAGATTTATTTTGTTCACCTCAATGTGAGACTACATCCTATCTTCAGTCGCTACAGTATTTTCACTATAATGAATAATGATCATTGTTTACAAGAGACTAGTCATATATATACCAACACAATAGAAGTTCTCTGATTATAATGAAAATCTCTAGCAAACCAATTAAGATTTCCTAATTATAATGAAACTCTAAGACAAACCAATTAAGGTTTCCTAATTATAATGAAACTCTAAGAGAACATAATTAAGGTTTCTTAGTTATAATGTAATATAAGGACAACCTAATTACAAAGACAAAATCTCGAAAATACTTGGAGACTAATTAGGCTCCACACCTTAACATTGGTTTCATCAACCGACCCCATTCTTGGCCAAACTGCGGCTGGACCTCGGTAAGCAAGCCGTGGTCCAGCCATGTCAAATAGGGACCTGTTGTATAGGCCGCGGTCAAACAGGGGTATTTTTTGCCCCTATTTGTTGAACAGTTGATGCACCAAAATTCTCATTTGTTCTTCAAAGTCTTGTTGCAGCAGTTTTTTGGTTTTGTGTTTCATTGTTCATCTCTTAAGTAAGTTATTCAACAATATATACATAAATAATTTTCTTTATGCTCATACTCCATTTTTTGTTTAGGTGAGATTTCAGAGGTGAAAAATTAAAGGACGGTGTTTAATGTGAAATTGATATATTAGGCCCGACTTACACTACTACGACATCGTTTGTTGACTTTCAATCAAGCCCTGCAACTCGTAAACGAGCAACTAATAGGTGCTTCACATAAGTGGATTTTTTTCGCCTTGAAAAATCAAACACTTAAGTGAAGTTGGAATTTTCAATGGCTTTTTTAGCAAAATATTGGAGGTTTAGGTTTTGTGCTCTTGATGTAATTAGACATAGGGCTTCCTACATTTAGAGATCTATAGATTTTTTGAAGACTATTTGTTTAGAAAGTAGTACCTCATTATTTATTGCTTTATTATTTATTTATTCATTTATTTGTTTGCTTTAACTTTTATGATTGGATGTCAAGTTTTATGTCTCTCCCATATATTTTTTATGAGTTATTTATATATGGTTGGATTATTCAAACCTCCCCTATTCTTTCTTGGTGGAGGCCTGAAAACTACATTGGGAATGTAATAGTGTGTTGAATAAAAAAAAAAAAAGACATAGGACTTGAGTAAAAATTGTTAAACTAGAAAACTAGATCCAAATTGTTATTTTAGTGTCACGTGGACCTATCAACAAAATGATTTAGTTTAAGTGTCTCTATTGTGGAATTAAATCAAACTATCTAATAATTTAGTTAATAGAGTTGGTCATCAAGTTATATTTATGACATTATATTTTATTTAAATAGAGTTGGATTGTTACTTTATATTACATTTTATTTGTATGGATTTAGTCTAAAAAAGATGAACGCAACACTTTGTTGTAATTTTTGTTGTGACTTTAATGTTGTTTTATTGGTATTTAGATTTATAGTTGGAACTTTATATTTTTGGCAATATCATTTCAAACAATTGCAAAAATATGTAGCACAAAGACTTTTGGGCACCATTGGGATGCGGGGGGGGGGGGGGGGGGGGTCATACCAGAGGTGGTCTAGAAACCGTTTACACTCCGACAGTTAATCAATATTGAAATATTGGGTATGGAAATAATAAATAGATGGAGTTTTAGCCAGAGTTTATGGTTTCACAAACATTTTGTTTGTGCAAGTGTGGAGTATTTATATGTGATTTGATATCCATTCAACACAAAATGGTTTCACAAACTTTTTCCATGAATTGAGGATTCAATATCCATTCAACAAAAAGTTTAAAGGAACTTTTTATTTTTGATACCTTCATCTTAAACATCTGGTAAAATATGCAATACAAGAACCTTTGAATAGAATTATTTCAAAAATTTGTTAGTTAAGCATGTCAATAGCACATATACAACTTTTTAGAAGAGCAAAATTCTCTCTCTACATTTTTCTACTTAAAACAATTAAAAAAGATAAAAAAAAAAATAAAAAGATAAAAAATCTAGAAATAAAAAGAAAATAATTCGAAAAAAGGGAATTTATTTAATTTTCAGCCACCCCACCCTCGCCGCCATCGCCACTATCGGAAAACCAGGGGAAGGGGGGGATATTTCTTCCCCTGATTTTTGCAAAATCACAATCCTGGTTTCGCGACCCAAACTTTTGGACATAATCCATCCAAATGTTCTTATGTTGCATATTTTTGCAAATATTTATTGCTAAAAGTAAAAAGATTGAGACCTTGCTGCACTTTTTGAACAAGTTTGAGACATTGGATGCAATTTTCCAATGCATTCATGGAGAGGGAAAAAAAATTAAAATAAAAATAAAATCTGTGAAAATTCAATGTGATAAGTTGATCCAATATGACACCGTGTAGGTCCCGCCTTGACTGAAGGCATGTGCTACCAACAAATCACTTAGGAGTGCTTTACAATACTTCTAAAAGAAAATGAGAGATCTGAAAAGGCCTTGTTTCATCTAGATTCATCGGTTTGTAATATGGAAGTGAACAAATTAAGAACATGTTTGTTAGTATTTATAAGTACTTATAAATTTTTCAAATATAATTTACTAAGCATACTCTAAATTGACAAATGAACTCCTGAAAAGTCAAGAAGCCCTAAAGAAATTCAAGACTCGAACGTCAAACCTTTATCATCTTCTAACCTAACAAAAATCCAATAGGCCCATACTTGGTTATACAGGAGAAACTTTCAACTCCAAAACCATTTATTCCATGAGCTACACATCTACCATCTAGAAGAAAATCTTGCAAAAATCTTAAAATCAAAGAGGTTTGTTCCATCTAGTCAATTTGTGTGGTGTCAATTAAGGGACAGTACGATATTTATTACAAATTTTGGACTGAATTATGATTGTTTGCCAGGTTCTTATCTCAATTTCAGTCAAAAAAATGCTTGCTTGACTCATTCCTTTCAAGTTAGGAAAACTACCTACATTGAAGTGTGGAAGCGGACTCTTGTATAATTTGGCTCTACGTATTATCAATATGTAGGAGATTATCTACCAAGAGGGCTACCTCAATGTTAGAGTGAAAGCTCCTAACTTAAAAAGGTCAAAAACTTGAGCCACAATTTTTAAAAAAAAAGAAAAAGAAAAAAGAGGGGAAAAAAAAATACGTGCTCACTATTTGCCGAACTAATTAAATTGTATTGGATTGAATAGTGAAACTGCACAATGCAGTTTAAAATCGAACTGAATTAATGAATTTGATAATTACTTAGATGTCCATCTTCATAAGTTTAATTTTCTCTTATCTCTATTGATGCAAGTTATAAGGGTTTGATGGTTTGATATTTGTTTACTGTCGTGAGGTATTTTGGATAGATCGTGTGTACACAAAAGTATTATATGCAGTATATTTTTCTTTCATCGTTTTTTATATAATCTCTAAAAACAAGAGCAAAAGAGTGCTTTGGTCAAATGTCGATGCCAATAGTTTGTTTTTTATTTTTATTTTTATGTTTTAAAATAATGTGAGTAATGTTTTGATCACATTGTCCTTTGTGCATTTATGATCATATACAACTACCTACATTGAAGTGTGAAAACGGACTCTTGTATAATTTGGTTCTACGTATACTGAAAAGTATACGTACAACCAAAAACTTTTCATTTAAAAACCTAGTACTAGTATACTGGCTACAAATACCCAAAACTGAAAAGAAGGATCAAATTCTCTCTTTCAAAAATGGAACTCAAATTTCCCACTTTTCCCCTCATCTTCATCTCCGTCACCTTCATATTCCTTATGCTAAAATTATTCAGTAAGTTCAGAGGATTTAGGAGAACAAAGTTACCACCAGGTCCATGGAAGTTGCCTTTAATTGGCAGTCTGCACCACATAGCAGTAGCAGGTTTAGAACCACATCATATTCCCTGGCAAACTTGGCCACAAAATATGGACCTATTATGCACTTACAGCTTGGTGAAATTTCTGCAGTCATCATATCAGCACCTAGAGAGGCCACAGAGGTGCTGAAAACTCATGATCTTGCCTTTGCATCAAGGCCAAAACTTCTAGCACCTGAGATCGTCGCATATAATTGTGCAGATATAATTTTTGCTCCCTATGGTGGATACTGGAGACAGATGCGAAAAATCTGCACCTTGGAACTCCTGACTGCCAAAAATGTTCGATCCTTCAGCTCTATTCGCGAGGAAGAGGCCTTAAATCTCATTGAATCCATCCAATCATCCTTATTTTCACCAATTGACTTGACTCAAAAAATCTTCACATATACAAATAATGTAGTGAGCAGAGCAGCATTTGGAAATAGATCCAAAAACCAGGAGAAAGTGATACCACTAATAAAAGAGTTAACGGCCGCTGCTGGAGGTTTTGATGTTGCTGACTTGTATCCTTCAATAAAAATCCTTCAAGTCATTAGTGGATTGAAATCCAAATTGGTGGAGCTGCGAAACAAAAGTGACCAGGTCTTGAACGACATCATCGATGAACATAAAGAGAGGCTGGAAAATAAAGAGAAGTTTAATGGTCAGTCGGGTGAGGAAGATCTAGTTGATGTTCTATTAAGACACAAAGAGACAAGTGACCTTGAATTTCCTATCACAATGGACAGTATAAAATCTGTCCTTCTGGTAAGTTAATTCCCACTGTTTTATGATCTACAACAATTCAGCTGTAATTTAAATGCTGCTTCACTCTATACAGGATATGTTCACTGCTGGAACAGATACTTCAGCAACAGCAGTAGAATACGCTATGTCAGAAATGATGAGACACCCTAGAGTGTTGGCAAACGCGCAAGCTGAACTGAGACAAGTTCTTAGAGGAAAGGATAGAATACGTGTGACTGACTTAGAGGAGCTGAGCTATTTGAAGATGGTGATCAAAGAAACTCTAAGGCTGCATCCGCCTCTTCCCTTGTTACTTCCTAGAATATGTAGGGAGCCTAGAGAAATTGATGGATACGATATACCCATCAATACTAGAGTAATCTTGAATGCATTTGCAATCAATAGGGATCCCGAATATTGGGAGGATGCTGAGAGTTTTAAACCAGAGAGATTTGCCAACAGTGGTATTGAATTCATAGGACCAAATTTTGAATTTCTCCCTTTCGGGGGAGGAAGAAGGATGTGCCCGGGCATATCATTTGGTTTAGCGAGTTTCGAGTTTCTTCTTGCTCAACTACTCTACCACTTCAACTGGAAACTTCCAGATGGGATGAAGCCTGAAGATCTAGACATGACTGAGATACTCGGTAGTGTTGTTCGGAAGAAAAACAAATTGTATCTGGTTCCTACTTCCTACTCATACTCCACTTGATTAATCAATGTCACTGGTGGACAGTGTAGACAATTCAAATAAGTTCCTGTACTGCTAGAAATTCGATGTACCTTGTCTTAACCTTGTCTAAGTTTTATCTACTGTGATAAGTTTCTTTTGTATCCTTTGCCTCTAAGCTGTTGTACTATAAAAAATGCAATCAGTTAAGGGTAAAAACATCATTCAATTTGTAACAGGAAAAACACTGGAACTTGATGATTAAACCCGAAAATCTTGGTGCCAAATTTCAAATCTCCGTCCGAACATGGAAGCATGCATCATTGGATAGAAGGGGACTGAAAAAACGACAACAGAAACTCAGTTCGGTATTCATCCAATCTCAGTAGAGTTGTTAATATGTTTTCAGACTAAAGCAAGATTCTTCCTGCCCTAATTGTCCAACGTCGGGGCGGTTATATTTGCACCACTATTTTTATTTGTCAAACACATTTTAGTTTCACTTAAAGTCCTTAATCATTGTTCATTATATCATTTATGTCCCTAACTTTTTTTGTTGAATTCTTATCTTCAACTTCCATTAATTACAATAGAAAGCATTATTAGAGAGAAAATATGCTAATTAATAGAAAGACAAGGATACGAATGCAAAAAAAAAAAAAAAAAAAAAAAATTGAGGACATGAATGCTACAATGAACAAAGATCGAGAACTTTAATTGCAATTAAAATTTGGTGCAACAAATAAAAAGTGTGGTTTGAATATGTGTTTGTTTGTCATATTTTTTATCCATACATTTCGTAGAACTCACAATTTACTATCCACCTATTATCTATACATTTCATATGATCTACAATTTATAATCACTTAAAATATAGTTTCAACTCCGCCAAACATGCGGATACCCATTAAACAGTAGCGTTGAGTTTACATATCTACCCCAAATTATATCCCTAATACGATGTCATTTTTTGAGCCCTTCAAAAATTAATATCCTGCCTTTTTGCAGGTCATTTTCGTCCCCAAATTATATCCCTAATACGATGTCGTTTTTTGAGCCCTTCAAAAATTAATATCCTACCTTTTTGCATTTTTGCAGGTCATTTTCGTCCTTGCATGAGAGAAAATTTGAATTCGGACATCCTTAACTTTAATTTCGAACAAAATCCACCCCCCAACACACACACAAATATTTCTCTCAAGAGTCAAGAACAAGTAAATAACTGTAGCAATGATCCTTTTGTAAAATCGAAACATTAATTGTTAGAAATATAATCTATATATTCTTTAATTATAAATATATAATCAAAGACACCATTTATCATGCTAAAATTACCAAGTATAATAATTTAGAAGAATATCTGTCTCCATTGGTGTTGAAATTGAGAGGATTGGATCTTCTGCAGTCTAATCACCTCAATAGTGCTCAATAGAATCTCTGTCTATAATGGTGTAGAAGAAAAGAGCAAAAGTTGTGATTGATTCGGAGACCATAACCATTGTTTATATATTCTATATACCCTAGTCCAATTAGAAGTCCATCAATCCTAATTGGATTATGATCCGGTCTCTACACATACAAAACACGTACTCAGTTTGAATGTTTCGAGAGCCCAATCAACAGATCATTTAATAGCTCTATTAATTAGATAGTCAATATAATCGCAATACAATATGTAGCCTATTGTAGAGATAAATAATTCAACAATCTCCCACTTGAGCTACATATGTTATCCAAAATAATTATATCTTAAACTTTATGTGTCTTAAATTGCTATCTTGCCTTGAAACATCTCCGTACAATCTGGTCCATCTCTATATCAGCATGAGATCAAAGCGGTCTTCATTACATTAATTGGTAACTAAACCCATCATTGGTCATCATACCAACATTAGATCGAGTATGGATGTGTAGCATAGAAATTACAAGCAATGTGATCTTAATACATGTCTATTTCCAACTGGTCCTACTTTATTCTTTAATGAGATCATACCAGTGTTTTCCAATATTAATGTCAAACCACATTTGGAATAAAATTCAGAGACGGAAATAAATTATTTATTATTCAAAATAATCATGAAACGTGTCTATTACATCAAAATAACAAACTCTCACTAAACCAGCACATCATCAAGTAGTACAACACCCATATGAGCATTGTGCTCATGAAACACCTTGGGCGGTAAACCCTTAGTGAGCGGATCCGCAATCATACAGTTTGTACTGATATGTTCTATAGACACTTGACCACTCTGAACTCTTTCTTTAACAACAAAGTCGATCTATTGTCACAATGTAACTTCAATGGTCTTTCAATACCATGTACAACACGCAGCCTAGTGACAAAGTTTCGTAGTCATATCCCATGATTTGATGCCTCAAAACAAGCTACATATTCAGCTGCCATGGTAGATGGAGCTATGAGTGTCTGCTTAACACTCTCACAGGAAATAGCTTACCGGCCAACAGATAAATATAGCCCAACGTGGATCTCTTACTGTCTTAGCATCCAGTAAAGTCGGAATCAAAATATCCAATGATCTCCAAATGGTCTGATTTCCAATAGGTGTGCATGAAATATTTTGTTTTCTGTAAATAGCGCATAACCATTTTGGATGCTTTCCAATTATCCATCACAGGGTTACTTTAAATATCTGCCTAATAATCCAACTATGAACGCTATAGCTAGATGCGTACATAATTGAGCATGCATAAGACTCCCTATAGACGACGCATAAGGAATCTTTTGTATTTCTTTCACCTCAACCTCATTCTTGGGACATTGACTGAGACTGAAGTTATCTCCTTTAGCAATGGGCGTATCTCATGGTTTACAATCTTTCATGTCGAATCTGCTATGTACCCTTTCGATATAGCTCTTTTGTGATAACCCAATAATACCCTAAAAGTGATCTCGATGTATCCGTATGCCTAATACAAAAGAGATGTCTCCAAGATCTTTCATTTTAAAATTCGTAGTTAGAAATATCTTGATTTCGTGCAATAAGCCTATATCGCTGCTAGTTAGCAAGTATATCATCGACATATAATACCAGGAAGATATATTTACTCCCACTGAACTTATGGTACACACAATTGTCAACTGTATTTACCTCAAATCCAAAAGAGATAATGACTTGATGAAATTTATAATACCATTAACGGAAAGCTTGCTTGAGATCATAGATAAATTTCTTCAATTTGCATACCATTCTCTTTGGATCACCTGATACAAAGTTTTCTAGCTGCACCATATATATCGTTTCTTCAATATCACCATTGAGAAACGAAGTCTTTACACCATCTGATATTGCTCGAAATAAAAAATGAGCTACTAATGCCATTGTTATCCTGAAAGAGTCTTTCATTAAAACTGGAGAGAAAATCTCTTTATAATCAATGCCTTCTTTCTTAGTGAAACTCTTGACAACAAAACGAAACTTATATCTCTCAATATTGCCTTTTGAATCCTTATTGGTCTTAAACATCCATTTGTAACAAATGGGCTTCACATCTCCAGGCAATTTGACGAGATCCCAAACGTCATTATCTTTCATGGATTTCATCTTATCTTTCATGGCATTTGTTCTTGAGGTTATTGAGTTTGCTCATCAAGAGCAACAACTTCATTTTGGATAGGAAAGTTGTCAACATTGTCTTAATAATCCGAATTCGCATCTTGAACAATGTCAATAATCTGATCATTGTCAATAGTAACAGTAGGAAGAGAAACAAGTTCCTCTTCAAAGATGATGTTCGTAACCTTATCTTTCCCTCCAAACTCAACATCTTCAAAGAATTTTATATTTCTAGTCTCGAAAAAGGACCTAGTCGAGGGGTCATGAAATTTATAACCCCTGGACTGTTCTGGGTATCCAACAAAATAGCAGTTTACAGTTTTTGAGTCCAGTTTCTTTTCACTTAGCCTTTAAGGCCTTGCTTCAGCTAGACATCCACAAATGTGCAAGTGCCTTATACCAGGGTTCTTGCTAATCCAAAGTTCATAATGGGTCTTAGTTACTGTTTTATTTGGAATTTTGTTAAGGATGTATGCTACAGTCTTTAATGCTTCTCTCTATAGGGATGATGGTAAAGAAGAATGACTAATCATTCTTCTTACCGTATCCTTAATAATAACTTAAAAGTCCCTATAGCCTCAATTGTAATTGCTTTGCCATCGTCCACAAAGATGAATCTTTCAGCATCAACTTATGTGAGTGATAGCACCATAATCCATCCATAAAGTGTGTCTAGGTACAAAAGCTAAATAAATTAACTTTAGAACAAACCATAGCGAGAAGCCTACATTTCTTAACACGCCATGCAACGTAACTGTGGCATTCTTTATTTATGTATCCACCCTTCTTACAAAAGTAACAGGTGAACTCTTTATCCTGTTTCTTTCACTTTATGTTGTGGTGCCCTAATTGCAGCTTACTTTTTTCTTTTTCTTTTCTTGTCTTCATGAGTTAGTACTTTTAGTCCTCTCACGCTTAAGTCTTTCCTCTTCTTGCACACAATGAGATATGAGCTCATTAAGAGTCTATTTATCCTTTTGGGTGTTATAACTCACTTTAAATTGACCGTATTGTGCAAGAAGAAAAATCAAAACCAGATGCACGAGCAAGTCCTCAAACAGATCTAACTTTGGTGCTTTTAGTTTGGAAGTGAGATAAGACATTTCCATAATGTACTCCACTACGTTCCTTTTTCTTTATACTTCATTGAAACAATGTGATCCAAAAGAGGACTTGTTTTAGCATTTTCATTTTTGGCAAAACGCTTTTCAATTTCTTTAATGAACGTCTTAGTATTTTTCTCCTCAGACATAGCGCCCTTAAATGTTCCTAAAATGGAACATTTCATGATCATAAGACTCATGCAGTTAGAACGATCACAATTTTCAGGTCTCTTTTATGCTTAGTGGAACTTTCATCGGTGAGAGTAAGAGGTCGTTCTATCCGAAGTGCAAGGTCAAGATCCATGTGATCGAGAAATATCATAACGTTCTCTTTCTAATTCTTGAAATTTGTACTATTAAGCACATGAATGAAATTAATGTTGGCAGATATTGTAGAAGCATAAGCAAAAACTGAAAACGAGAGAATATATCAAACTCACAGTTAATGATCATGTCATAACATATGTATGACAATTATATATCGGTGGGCCCATTACAAGATACCTAGCACAACATTAATATTTAGTCTTTGAACAGAAAAATCAACTTTTAAGTGATACTCTCTGTGTAGTAATCAAATATTGACAAGTAATTTGTCAAACAATAAACATTTCTTTGGATCGACTTATTGTCCACATGAATATTATATAATTGTCACATATTTATTACCACATGTATATCTACCATTTGGCCAAACAATAACCTTCATTTGGGCCGGTCATTGTTCGCATAAACAACAGACACACACATCTTAATATTCCAAAATAAGCAAATCTACGCGATAGAGGTTACTTTGGCAACGTATCGTTTCAATTGATTTATTTTGAAATATAAGACGATTAATTCAAGGATCTGAAGATATTTTAAGGGTTAAATTCAAAAATTCCAAAATTTAAGGGCCTAAGATTTTAAAATCTGAAAACTTGAAGGACCTAAGATTTAAAATCCAAAACCTTAAGGACTAAGTCTGAAAATCCAAAAAAGCATGTATTTTATTGATAGGCCCATCACAAGATACCTAGTACAACAATGACATTTAGTCTTTGGATAGAAACATCAATTGTAAGTGGTATTCTTCGCGCGATAATCAAATATAGATAATAAATCTGTCAAACAATAGGCCTTTTTTTGGACCGACTTATTGTCCACATGAAATCTTTATAATTATCACATATTTACTACCACATGTACGTTTTCTATTTGGCCAAATAATAACCTTCCTTTGGGCCGGTCATTGTTCGCATAAGTAACAAATATACTCATCTTTATATTGCAAAATAAAAAAATCAATACAACATAGGTTAGTTTGGCAATATATTGCATTAATATTATTCACTTCGAAATATAAGACATTTGAATAAAGAATTTGAGAATTTTTCGGAGAAAATCTTTAAGATTTAAAACTTAGAAGACCTTAAAGTTGAAATTTTAAAACTTTAGGGATTTAAAATTTAGGATTTATGAAGTTTTGAGTTGAATCCTAAATTCTAAAACTTTAATGGCCTTAAAATTGAAGAAATTTTAAAACATTAGGGTTAAAATTGCAAAATTTAAAATTTTAGTGGCCAACTTATAACAAATTTCAGCTTTAAGGGCTAAATTATTAAAATCCTATAACTGTAGGGCTAGATTACTTAATATTTAAAATTTTAGGGCTTAGTTTTAAATTATCATAATCTGAGGGATTTAAATAATTAAGTTTTAAACTTCAAGACTTAATGTGCAATATAACCTAAATCTCCAAAATTGCATGTAAAACCCCTCCATTCATTTCATTCTCAACCTAAGTCCCATTTTCAAAAAAGGCAGCAACTAGGGTTTGAAACCCTAGCCGCCATCCACCGGCCATCAGCCACCGCCGCCTCCAAGTCTGGCGGAGGCAACAGCGCCACGGCCAGCGCTGCTTTAAAAAAAACAGCAGCAACGCCGTGTGGGTGTTGCTGTTTCCTTCCAACAGCAGCGCCACCCCAATCACCGTCGGCAGCAACACTATTTCTTCTTGAAGCGTTGGCGGTCTTTAATCCTTAATTCAATCCAAACAACATGGAATGATTTCATGCACAAAAAAAAAAAAAAAAAAAAAAAAAGTAATACACAATTCAAGTCATAATTTTCCATGTTCCAGAACCCAAAGAAAATAAAAAAAAAAAAAATCTCCATACTTTACTAAATGGGCTCACATGAAACCCAACCAACAAAGCAGCTAATTTTGATAATAACATGCGAGCCACAATGTAGAAAACTTAATTCCCATTCTCCATAATTATGACTTTCCTAATTACAACAAAATCTTGACCTTATACTGATAAATTTATCATGAAATTGACTAAAACATGATACTAAGGCTAGATTAAACATACACTTTTTTTTCTTCATGTATATTGTATGAGCCTTTAATAAATTGATCAAAATAATTATCATACTGATAATTCAACATGATATATACATAATTAAAGACACCATTTATCACGTTCAAATTACCAAGTATAATAATTTAGAAGAATACATGTCTTAATTGGTATTGAAATTGAGAGGGTTGGATTTTCCGTAGTCTAATCACCTCAATAGTGCTCAATGGAATCTCTGTCTCTAATGATGTAGAAGGGGAAGAACAAAAGTTGTGATTGACCCGGGGACCATAACCCTTGTATATATATTTTGTATACCCTAGTCCAATTAGAAGTTCATCAATTCTAATTGGACTAGGATCCGGTCTCTACACATTACAAAGCCCGTACTCAGTTTAGATGTTTCGAAGGCCAATCAAAATATCACTTAATAGTCCTATTAATTAGATAACCAATATCATCGCAATACAATATGTAGCCCATTATAGAGAAATAATCCAACATTAATCCCTCGAAATTCCTAAATAGAAAACCACCATAGAAATTGAAATTCACGAGAAGAAATGGCTTCAATCAAGTCTGCAACTTGCTACACCAACAGCCTAAACAGCTCCATTAAATCTGACCCCTCCTCCTCGACTGAGTTGTCGACCTCATGTGCCGTCACCAAGAAAACCCCCACCACCATGGTAAAAAAATTGGTCAATAACAAGAAGGCCTAGAATTTTAACGAGGACTCTAAATTAGTTGTGGCCGCGGATTTTTAAGCCGAGGATTTGAAGAAGAATGCAAAGAAGGGTACCGGACTAAGTGGGCTGCACAAGAAGTTGTTTAAGAGCTCATCTGGATCTGCAGGAGGGGAAAAAAGGGGAGAGGAAAGCTCGAAGAAGGTGTTGATTGAGGTCAAAGGGAATATGAGGACTTTGGCTATGGTGTTGAGGAGTGAGATGGAGCTTTTGAGTTTGAGTAAGGAGCACGAGGAGCAGATTGCTGAACTCAAGTTGTTGCTTGAGGAGAAAAACAGAGATGTAATTTTTTTGTGTATGTGAATGCTAATTTGCATATAAATAAGAGTTTTCTTTAGATGAATCAAAGAAGATCTTCAATGAGGCTTTATTTTTTCGATATGTTGGAGAATTTCTGTGCAAGTATGCGTTTTCAAGCCGAATATGTTGTGTTTTGATTGAATGGAAAATTGAAGAAATCTGAGTGATAAAATAAATTTGTAAGAAAAATATGAAAATGTCGTAAGATGTTTGTTTGTATGTCACATAAGATGTTCTGTCCAGAACTTTTAATAGAAGATAAATAAAATAACTTTTTTTTAACGATAATTAACATTTTAAGACTAATGATTATCGTATTTCATCTGTTCGGAATTTATGTAGATGGAATGAATTTGGCAGTGCTGTGCAATTAGTTTATATGAACACGATTGTCACATCAGGCTAATCCTAGCTAGAAAGTAGAAACTCCTAAAAGAGAAGCAAAAAAGAGCATTGAATTTTGTAGAAGATTCATGAATTGAATTTCGAAGTAAGGTTGTGAATCAATTATATCAATGGATGAATTAAAATATTTGTTACAATTTAGACATTCCAACATTATTGTTGTCTCTTGTTCTCAAAGGCAACACATGTTACGAGGGAAGAAATAAACACTTAAAACAATGAGATCAGAGTATTTCTACAAGTTTGGACAACCCTTAAAAATGAGGTTAACATCCAAAAAGAGTACTACACCAACTATACAAAATATATCTGGTCATAACCAAAGGATTGGTGAACAATCCTATCTCTCTATCTTCTATATCTCTTACTATTCAAAATGGTCAACCAAAGTTGTTTTCTACCTATTTGGTTTAAAAAAATTGCAAAATAATTATAAAAATCCAAAGATGAATTCATCCTAATTAAATATGATATTTGTTCACGTTTCTGAAATAATGGTATGTAAATTGTAATTTTAAAATTTAGGTTTATTCGAATATTTCAGTATTTTAATGTTTTTTTATTATTTTTATAGAGATTTAATGGAATGTGAAATACATATATAATTCTTGAAAATTTGACATGTGAAGTGTAATTTACACTCTATATACGAAGAATTAGGGAGTGTTTCGTAAATTTGCACGTGTAATATTTTTCAAAGTAACGTTAATGAATATAATCTAAAATACATTTTGAAATTCAAACCAACCTATGTAAAATGAAATCCTAGAACTTCATATGCATCGTTACGCCGGGCACATGTTTATTAATATGTTTATTGACTTGTTCATTTTTTTACACTTTTTAGCCTATTTTTGCCATAATCTCTGACTTGCATCAAATACATACAATTTCACTAGTATGCTTAATTAACAACTATTTACTTTTAGAAATTATGTTGTTTTAAGAGTTTTAATTCGACCATGAAACGACTTGATCAATAATTTATTGATTATCTCCAAAGTTTCATCTAAAGCAAGAAATAAGATTTCTATGAACTTTTTATTCTGCCAATAAACATTGCGATGATCGAATTGGTACACTTATCGAAGAAGCCTAATTTGTAATTTTTGAAAACCCAAATCTTTGATGATGTAAGCTCAATTCAACCATCTCTTTATCTTTTATTTAAGCACATGTTTGGTAGTATTGAAATTATTTTTAAGTGCTGAAATTATAAGTTGTTAGTAAATGTGTGGATAGTAAGTTATTGGTCCTATGAAATGTGTGGATAAGAAGTATATTTAACCAATTTGATCAACTGAAATTATAATTTAAGTAACCTCAAACATGTGCTAAGATAATTCAAAAAAAAAAATTTGAAATTAATGTGGACATGTTGTTGATACTTATTCCTAGAGTCTTATTCTAGAACAAATGTGAAATTTCTTAATGCAAAGGCTTTCTTTACGTGATTAAAATATTATAAATGAACGAACTCAGGCTTCGAGATGAATGCAAATTCGGAAAAAATTGTACTTAAAATAGTGGATTTTATTAAGTAAATTTAATTCAATTTTATCATATATTTGAGTCATCTAATGTAATGAATTTTAATAGGGTAAATAGCACTTGAGGTCCTGAACTTTTAAACCTTGTGACGATGGGATCCCTAACCTTCCATTTTTAACTCTCGGAGTCCCTAACTTTTAAAAAACGAGCGAGCAAAGTCCTTCTGTTAAATAAATCGTTAGTCTAACCGTTAACTAGTCAAAATTTACTTAAAATGACTAATTTACCTTTTTTAAATTAAAATAAAAAACAAAGAAAATAAGAAAAAATTGCAATCAAGCCCCTCACCAACTTCATCTTCTCCAACTCACCTTCTCTAACTCCGGCTCCAATCATTCACTTTCACATTCACCAACTCCGCACAAAACCCACCCCACCGCAAGAGAAAAATGCCGGATCTTCCTCAAATGCCGGAGTTGGTGAAGGCAGAGGCAGGCGCACACAGCCACTCATAATGACGAGTATAAACAACTTCCTTCCATGTCCCACATTTCTCCACCTCACTCACAATTACAAGACAACGCCACCACCACCACTTACTTTATCACTCCACGGCCGCTCTACCATCCAACATCTCAAAAAAAATTGCAATCAAGCTCCTCACTCATTGTTCTTCTCCAATCAACCCATCACACTAGAGAGCAGAGGAGTTTTAGAGAGAAAAAACCATAAGATGGATGAGGGTTGCACACACGGCCACCGCCACCACAGATGGTGTTGGATTGCAGCGGTGAAACTCGCCGATTCTTTATCTTTTTGGTGGATTGGCGCTCAGTTAGGACTCATAACTTTTGCATTGCTAATTCTTGCCTGCTCATACAGAAAATCCTCATCGGTCGGTGAATCATCAAATGATGCAGAAAAAAAGCTGGCAAAGTCCATTGATCGTAATCATGGCCCAAGAAACCATCCCTTCGTACCTGGAAAATCCTTCCTGCGCCGCCGCCACCCAGATGAAATAAGAAAAAGAAACGACAAGAACAGCCACTGCCGCAACTGGAGGAAATCCATCAGAAATGCAAGAAAATAGAAGAACCAAAATTGGGCTGATAATCGGGCTTGATTGGAGAGCAGTCACAACTTTACTCAATCTCTCCTTTCTGGGAAGCAACAAAATCGTGATTTAAGTGTTAAAAACAGGCACAGAAACCAAACATTTCCTCCCTCCATTAGTGGCACTGCTCATAAATGGATCGTGTGGAGGAAAAAAAGATGCTTTAATAATGCCATAACCAGACCTTTCCTCTGCCGGTGGGTGGTGGCCGACGAGATTTTGGAAAAGAAAATTTTTTGGATGGGGGGTTGATTGAAGAAGAAGAAGTGAAAGAGGGTGTTTGTTGTAATTTTTGCTTTTTTTTTTGTTTATTTTTCTATTCTTTTTTTTTTTAATTTAAAAAGGGTAAATTGGTCAATTTAAGTAAAATTTGATCATTTAAGAGTCAAACGAATGATTTTTTTAACATAAGGACTTTTCTTGCGGATTTTTTAAAGGTTAAGGACTTGGGGTTAGAAATGAAAGGTTCTGGACCCCCATCGTCAAAATGTTCAAAGGTTCGGGACCTCTAGTGCTCTTTACCCATTTTAATAAACTAGGTTTTAATTTATAAGCATGCTATTTAGGTTTCAATCGCCTAATTTGTTAATATTTAATTTTTTTTTACTTAGATTACCAATATCAAGCTATAATAAATATTATCATGATCTTAATTATCGATTGATCACGTGCATTGCACGTGCTCACACTAGTAATACACACACACACACACACACTAACTGCCTAAAGAAGTAAAAAAATACTCTACCAAAATTGGATTTCTCAAGAATTTGTCGAATTAAGAGACTATCCAAAGGCAACTAGAATTGAATAACGGATACATGGATCATATCACGAGTCACCAAATGATAATTGGAAGCCAAATGCCAAAAACATTACATTTCTCACTAGTTTTGCAACTAGGCATGGCAATGGGCCGGGTTGGGCCGAGCCGAGCTCGGCTCGTCCCCAATTACGGGGCTCGATTCAGCCTACGAGCTCGTGGGCCGAACGGGTCTAGTCGAGCTCGTGGCGAGCTCGGCTCAGCCCTCAAAATTTATTTATTTTTGTTTTGAAAATAAAAAAGAAATACAATATCGAGAAATAAATCATTTATCTTTATGTTAAAAATTAAAGATTTAAAACTATCCTCTTTTATTTATTTTTTTGTTTTTGTTTTTTTTAAATTTAAAAATAAAAAAGAAATACAATATCGAGAAATAAACCATTTATCTTTATGTTAAAAATTAAAGATTTAAAACCCTCCTTTTTTTTGTTTTGTTTTTTTTAAAATTTGAAAATAAAAAAGAAATACAATATCGAAAATCATTTATGTTAAAAATTAAAGATTTAATACCCTCCTCTTTTTTTTTTTCTAAAATTTGAAAATAAAAAATAAATACCATATCGAGAATCCTTTATGTTAAAAAGTAAAGATTTAAAACCATACTCATTTTCTCGGGCTTGGGATCGACTACTTTAAAATTAGGTAGAGTTAAAATTGTACACGAACAAGATGTTACGTGCATAATTTTTTATTAAAATATGAAAAAAATATCAAATACATAAATACTAATGCAAAATAATACTTACTACGAAGATGATTAATTTATATTCAAATCTTTAAGTTTTTTGGACATTATTTTGTCCACTTTGTCTAGGATTCGAAGTTCGGCATCATTCCAATCCTTTAGACACAGTAAGCTTTCTATGTCGACTTTGAGTCTTGACCTGATATCAGACAAAATCCTGCCACTTGTACTAAATGCAGCCTCCGATGCTACAGTTGAGACCGAATGTGTTAATAGATCACGTGCCATTTTTAAAAGAATTGGATAACTACGTTGATGTTGTCTCCACCATCGTAGTATATCAAAGTTTTTTTTCTCTTCGTCATCTAACATACTAAGCACATCATGCGCAAAATACCTAACTAACTCTACATGTGTATCATTAGCACGGGGAAGGGAAGAACTAGAAGAAGAACCAATTAATTGTTGACATTGATCAATCCTATATGTACTGATGTAACTCCATAAGTCAATGTCATCAGTTGATGAATTAATATACGTTGAAATATGGGGTCGTACAATATTCGTACCGGCATTTTCAGCATAGACCTCATACATAGAATATAAAATTTGTTCTAAATTAGCACACGTTATTGGATTTCCGTAAGTTAATTTATTTGAAATTGCTATTATTGTTACTTTCGTACCATCTAAGTTAAGTGTAGGATCTATAATACATACTAATGGAAATAATATAGGCAATTTTTTCCAATATTTTTTAAATTTAGCTTTCATGACATGTATAATATTAGGAAAAAGAGCAAAATTCTTATACCTATTAAAATTGTTAGCAATTTAATAGAAATGATTTAAAACAAGTAGAGTAGTTGGATAATACACACTAGAACATGCAGTTGTTGCGTCGAAAAAGACTTTTAAAAATTTTATAACATGACCACATATTTTCCAGTCATGTAATTCTAAATCATATTCTGAGCCGTGTGAGTGTCGGCCATTATAATATATAGTAATGCAATCTTCGTAGGCTTCACAAGATTCAAGCATAAGATATGTTGAATTCCATCTATTGGCAACATTAGTTGCAAAACGTTTTTATTTCAGCCCATTTTCTATACATAGAGGAACAAAAACTTGTTTTCTTGATAGTGAGACCGAAATATAATTAATAGCATATCTAATTTTTTCTAATTGGAGTTGTATAAATTTTAATCCATCTTGTAAAATTAAATTAAACGTAAGACACACACAACGAATACAAAATAAAATACTATCAAAATCTGGAATACAATGTTGCATTAATTTTTTAATTACTATATTATTTGGGCCTGCATTATCAAATGTAAAACTACGAGCCTTAAAATCACATTAAAATTTATGTAACACACCTAATAAAATATGATAAATATTATTTTCATTATGAGGATAGTCTATTTGTTTAAATGCTATTACTTTTTTATGCATTATCTAATTATTATTAATATAGTGTGCAGTTGCAACCAGTCTATAAGTCTGATGTAAAAGATACAACACCGTTGTAATTACTGATATCATTAATAATAGCTTCTTTTTTTGTATTATATCTAACGATAGTGTCTTTACGAAGTGTATTTCTAAAAATATTAACGTACCTTGGTTGGAGATATTTTTGGATGAATTTCGTCCAATGAAAATTGTCCACCAAGCATAGTGGAAACTTGACATTTGCTATCAATTCTGGCAGTCTTTCGTGGCGCATAAGTTCTTGTGAATATATCCAGTTGTTGAGAGTATGACTACTGAACCCAGCTCCCGGAGATCTAAACTGGAGTTGTGTTTGATTAGTATCCAAACCTCCACGTTTGTATTGACACTTTTTGGAGTGTCTGTTTAAATGGGTCGTGCCTATCCTCTTGTACCAAGCTAACTTTTTTTGACTGCTTTGAACTCAGGGACTCCATCCACTAGTTCATCATCACTTCGATTGTATGCCATTTGGAATATTATAATAAAGAGAATATGAGAAGATGAAGATGTAGTAGAAACTAAAAAGTAGAAATGTAGAGAATTAGTAGAAGTATAAAATTACAATTTAAAATTATAGAGTAATATCTAGATAATGAGATACTAGATACATATTAGAACACTAATAATGAGAGAATGTAATTTGAGAATTGTTAATGGATTGAGTATATAATTGAATGAGAGATAAGAGATTGAAGTGTGAAAAAAATGAGTTTAGAATTGAGGTATTTATAGGAAAATAATGAAAGTATTTAAAAAAAAATGCTTGTGACCGTTGACGAGCCACGAGCCACGAGACGAGCTGAGTCGGCTCGTGGTTCGTCTATTTCTCGTAGGAACGAGCCCAAACGAGCTGGGATCGTGGGCTTATTTTTTGGCCGAGCCGAGCGAGCTTGGCCCTAGCTCGTTCTCGTCTTTCGACGAGTCCGAGCTCGAGCCCGAGCTGGGCTGAGCTTTTACGAGCCGACCAGCATTTTTGCCAATCCTCTTTGCAAATGTGAGGAAATGCTTTTTACAACAGGGTGGTAAACTGTATGCAAATGTCTTTTTGCTTTATATGAACCAGGTTGCTCAAGCCACTCGTTGTATAGGCTTTTGATAAGGGGATTTTCAAAAGAATCGATTACCAATACCTATTATAAGAGAATGTTAAGTAATAAAGTATTCATAAAGTTTCTAAAAACACTAGTCCACAAAATTATCAAAAATAATCAAGGATAAACACACTGCACCGCAAATTGTGATGATTTCTTTTTCTTTTTTCTTTTTTAATTTAATAGAAGGGCTAAAACTATCGGTCCAACATTGAGAAATAAGGAACATAATGCTGATTTTAATTATAATGTTTCAATAGGACTTATCCAAAAAATTAGCAAAATCCATCAAGAAGAAAGACACTCTCAGAGTTATATATGCAAATTGTGATGATAAAAGGAAAATTGACAAAAGAAGACAAATATTGATCCAACACCTGATACATGCTGATTTTATTCATTTTATTCCCTCTTATGCATTTCATAACATGATTTGTGTTTTTTATCTACATGTCACACATCAACACTATATACAACAAGTCAAGGTTCTCAAAACTTGGGGGCTGATCTCGTGCCCCCAAGAGGGCAGGATAAGCTGCCCACCTGCTGAGGTGTTAGCAGGTGGGCAATTGATGATAAAACAAACAGTTGATGATAAAAATTGTTTTATCATCAATTGCTCACCTACTGACACCTCAGCAGGTGGGCAGCTTATCCTGCCCCTCAAGGGGGCAGGAGATCAATAGCCCTCAAAACTTTGCCATTTATTAACAAAATCACCCAAAGTGAAGATGGCCATAGTAAAAAACCACACCGACTTACATTTTCGGAATATGTGTTTTCCAAATCTTTTGCTTACCAGAGAAGACAAATGAATCATTCTTGGATGAATGAAAGAAAATAGTATCAAATCTCTATGTTTAACATTGCATTTTGTTTTATTATTTTGAATGTTTGGAGATGGTGCATAGACAGTCATTAACCTTTTTAGTAAAAGTGCGTGAATAGTCCCTAACCTTTTTAGTAAATGTGCAACTCTGGTCCCTAATGTATGTAAAATGGTGCACTGTTAGTCTCAAACCTATTGAAAAAGTTGCACGAATATTCCTCTCTAACAAATGATCCATGCCCTGATACGTATTGAACATTCAACCACCATCTCTCAACCATGCCAACAATCTTCAAACTCAAACCAACCATGCACAAATCTAGATTCAAAAAATGGACCAACATCTTAAATTGGAACATCACACATATGGCAACCAAAAATGACATTTACTACAACATTCATACATCAACCATTCAAAAATTCGGATAAATTCAAAAATCCATTGATTTTTTGCTGTTTTTGTTATTTGGAAATCTAGGTCCTTAAACATTGGCTTTTTTGCACAAATGGTCCCTATCTTTTGTACTTACTACGGGTTGAGTACCCATCCTTTTATTTCTGGCGGTGGCATCCCTATTTTAAACTTTGTTGGCAAAAATAGTCATTTTTGTCACTTTTAAATGTTAGTTCCTCGCGCGCATTCCACTTTTCATTTCATAAGGATATTTCTGGCATTCCACTATTCTGACTCTTTAGACGTGAACATAAAGAGATGTTTGTAGAAACTGAAACCCCATTTCGTTTGAAAAAAAAATTTCTCCAAATAGTGTGAAACAAATCCAAATTTTTGTCCAAAAATTGTACACATTGAAGAAACCCTTTTTATGTTCGGCAAAATTCCAGCGACTGACGAAGAACAAGTAGTATAATATATATTGTATAATGATTGGTATCAGTGTGTGTTGTAGACGTTTGGTCAACCAAATGTTCAATGATGTAATAAAGTTTGCAAATTTGTTGTTGTTGCAATGAGTAGTCCTTCAAGCACGGAAGCAAATGAAATCAAAAGTACAAGATTCACGCTATATCACGAAGAAGCACCCGTATACTATTAATATTTTTAAGTTTCCAAAAAAAAAAAAAAATTAATGCCTGAAGATGGTAGTCGTTTGCCCACCAATTTTGAAAATTTTCCATTGTTTAATTTGTAATTTTTGTTTATTTTGTAAGAAATTTCTTTACGAGTGATTTTTTTTTGTTTGCATGGTAGGTATGGAATCACCATACTTTACTGTTGATATTCATCATGGAGGTATCATGTTGACCAAGCCCAATAACTTGGTTTATGAACATGGAGAAGTTGACTATATGGAATGTGTTGATTCAATGATTTTGAATAGACAGCTTTTGGACAAACCTGTAGAGGTGGATAGGACTTGATCTGCCAATGGGGTTTCATTATAAGAAGCAAAAGATGTCACCGCTGGAAGGGATGGTTAGAATACATAGCAATGAAGACATTGCCAAGTTGTTGAAAGATAGAAATGGAGCAACTCAAGTTGACAACCTTATGCCTCATATACCAACACATGAATTGGAATGGGACTCGTCAATTCCAATACCACCTCGACCACCATCACCAGACAATAGCAACATTAGGAAAGGACTTGTTATCACAGATCTTGAAACTAAATAAGAACTACCTAGGTTGGATCCTTCCAAATTGTAATATAAATAAAAAGGAGAGAAGCGAAAGTGTAAACAAAAGGAAGATCACATAAGTAGGAGAAGCAAGATGCATAGAACCTCAACCAGTGTGAAGTTGGTTGAAATTGTGGAACTTTCAGGCAGTGAAAGTGATGTAGATGATGATACATTAAAAAGAGTCGAAGAAGTAGAAAGAGATGCAATGGGGACTGAAGGTGACAAGGTGAAAGGAATTGGTAGATATAAATCTGGAGGTGAAATTGGGAATGAATGTGACAATGTTGGGAATAAAAGTGATATTATGGGAATGGAGAATGAAGGTGAAACTGTTGGAGTTGAGAATGAAATGGAGAATGATGGTAAAGCTGCTGGAGTTTACGGTGAAATGGAGAATGATGGTAAAGCTGCTGGAGTTTACGGTGAAATGGAGAATGATGGTAATGATGCTGGAGTTGAAGGTGAAATAAAGATTGATGGTCAAGCTGCAGAGGGTGTGGGGATACAACCTAGAGGTGCATATGTACCTCAATTTACTAAAAATACAGATTGTAACGTAGAGGTTGAATGGAAAGCATTTTTGGAAAGACATCAAGATGATATTTGGAACAATTGGGAAGATGGATTGATGATGAACAACGAAGAAGAACCTCAACTTCCAGCTAAGTCTGAAGAGCATGAAGTCTAGACTGAGGGATTTTAAGAAGGGTTTGTGGACTCGAACTTTGAATGTGAAGAAGAGCCTATACCAACACAAGATCTTCAACCTTCTAATGTAAATGTGGATATTGGAATGGGTGATATTGCTGGTCAGCAAGGCAATGGTGATGACACTGACTACGGCGATTTAGATGAGTTGGAAAGTCTTGTAAATGATGATGAAAGCAATGCCACTACCACAAGGAGTCAACATACCTTCAACCTAAATATTGATATGGAAAATTCAAACTTTAGAGTTGGTAAGGCAATCTTCAATTTTTTTCCTGGCATAAATAGTCCCTATCTTTTGCAATGTTTTGCGAGATGATGACATATCCTTTCATTCTTGAAGACCATACTGCAAGTATGTGTTCTGATTTGTATGTTTTGCACTCATTTTTCTTTTGCAGGTCAGGTGTTTGAGAGTAAAAAGATATTAAAACAAGATGTGCCTGAACATGCTGTAAGGACACATCGGGGCATCAAATTCAAGAAAAATTTCAAAAACATATTGAGAGCCAAGTGTGTAGAGCCATGCCCATGGGTACTATATGGAAAAAAACAGGAAGACAACATGAGCTTCGAAATCAAAACATACAAATCAGAACATACATGTAGTATGGTGTTTAAGAACCACATGGTCAATTCAAGTTATTTGCCAAATAGATACGCAAGAGTGTTCAGGGCTAAACCAAATTGGTCATTGAGTGGATTTAGTGATAGAGTGAAACAAGATTGCTTAGGAGATGTTTCCATTTGGCAGTTTTATAGAACTAGGAATAAGTGTTTTGACAAGATTAGGAGTACTATGAGTGAACAATACAAAATACTTTGGGATTATTGCCAGGCCTTGAAGGTTGGTAATGTAGGCTCCACATTCTATGTAGAGGGTCATGGTCCTGAATTTCATAGATTGTATATTTGTAAAGAAGCATTGAAGGAGGGTTCTAAAAATGCGTATAGGCGGGTGATAGGACTGGATGGATTTTTTTGAAGATTGAAGTTGGTGGACAATTGCTTTGTGCATTAGGGGTTGATGGAAACAATTGGATGTATCCAATTGCTTATGCAATTGTGGAAAAAGAAAACAGAGAGAACTGGACATGGTTTCTAGACTTATTGAGTTGTGATGTAGGGATTGTCAATTCACATGGATGGACCTTCGTTTTTGATAAGCAAAAAGGATTAATTCAGACAATTGAAAGCTTATTTGAACATTCAAGACACAGAACATGTGTGAGACATCTGTACAATAACATTAATGTGAACCATAAGAGATAGTCTTTCAAAAATTGTCTATGGAATGAATCAAGGGTTATGACAATTGCTCAATGGCAGATTGAGATGAATAGGATGATGAAGTTGGATGTAGGGGCATATGATTGGCTCTCTGGTAAGCCAGCTAATCAATGGAGTAGGTCTCACTTTAAAGAAGATAGTGATTGTGATATGTTGCTAAACAGTCTTTGCGATGCTTTCAATCGTGTCATTCTTGCAGCTAGAGAAAAGTCAATAGTGAACATATTGGAGCATATCAGGATTTATTTAATAAATTAAAATAGTGGCTAGACTAGAATGTTGTGAAAGATGGAGCCACTAGGTGGGACCTTGGATAATGAAGATTTTGGAAAAGAATGGAAAATTGAGTGGTAATCATATTGCCACTTATTGTGGAAACGTGAAGTTTGAGGTAAGAGATATGCATGGAGGTGTACATGCAGTGGCCTTATCCTCCATGACGTGCTCCTGCAGAAGCTGGCCTTGTGTCCATGTAATGGCATCTTTATCTTCAAGAAGAATGCAAGCAAATGTAATAGATTATATGGCTAGCTGTTACGAAAAGGAAGCCTATTTAAAGACATATTCATCTTCAATTTCTTCAATGCCAAGTCCTGAATTATGGCTCAATGCAGGTCAACACCCATTGACACCTAATTTCCATACTTGGAAGTAGGCTGAGAGGTCTAATAAAGCAAAGGAAAAGGAGCCTGGAGAAGTGCAATAGTCACAGACAATTAGTGCTAGTAGGGTTGGTTTGAAAATAAAGTGCAAAAAATGTGGGCAATAGGGTAACAACAAAAAAACATGCAAAGGTGCAGAACCACCGGCTACAACATCTTGACTGCATTTGAAGAAGAAGAAATGAATAACATGTTTGTGAACTACAAGCTAAATTAGAATATTGTTTTTGTGTCTCTCCTCTTGTTTTCTTCATTGTCTATGGAATAGACATATTTGTATTTACTATTGTTGTGTTAATTTTTTTGGTTTTGTGATTGCTGGGAATGGTGTAATTTGCATATGTATGAAGCAGTTGCATTCTGTTCCTTGTGATTTTGAGAATTGATGTGTATAATGTTTTGTTCATTTCGACGGTTATAGTAATTACTACTAAATTATTTTGTTTTGCTTCAATTTTAGGGATCAATCATGCCAAAACATGTAATACGATAGGGACCAAATTTGACAAAAAAACCAGATGATTGGAATCAAACATGTCACACAGTCTACAAGATAGGGACCAAATATGCCAAGAATTGACTAACATTTTTTAATTGGGGATCTTACACCATACATTGAACTGAAAATAAAACACAAACACATAAGCTTTTTCCCTACCAACTACATAGTTCACTATTAAGACTGCATTAGGAATATTGTGATAATGCCACATAAAAACCCAAACACCCACATTTTCCATGCACATCCCTTTTCATTCTTTAGGATCTTAATTGCTTCTTCGTACCCATTCTTAGACCTAAGCAAGCTAGGGATTATCTGTGTTGATCAAAAGTACATGGGTGGGTCGCACCAACTGAAAAATCCACACCTACTTGTTTCCTGTACAACAACAACAAAAAACACAAATAAAAATAAGGCATAAAATGCACATTTTGCCAAAAACATAATAATAATGAATGAAATAATTTACCCATCTTCTTGGACATGTCTGAAACCTTCTATCGAGGTTCGCATGTATCCACGACGTCTTGAGCTCAATTGGCAGGCCACAATTATAAAATCGGGGATCCATATGTACAAAGAAAGTAATTTTTTTTGGAGAAATAGGTCTCCAAGTATTGAATACATGAGTATATACACATAATGATAAGGTAGAAAGTTAGCACCCAACATTTAGGCGAGAAAGAGTCAGAACAGTAGAATACCAGAAATGCCCTTATAAAAATGAAGAATGGAATGTACGCGAGGAACTAACGGTTAAATATGACAGAAATGGACGGAAATGACCATTTTTCGCCAACAAAGATTGAAATAGGGACGCCACTGCCAAAAATAAAAGGATAGGTCCTCCACCCGTAGTAAATGTAAAAGATAGGGACCATTTGTGCAAAAAAAAAACTTAAATTTCAGAGTGGTTGGAGTTTTTTTCTTCAAAATTCTCATACCGTTGGGTAATATAAAGAGACGCAAAGTAAAAAAAAAAAAAAAAAAAAAAAGACAAAAAAAAGGTGAGTTGACCAATTTAATTCCGCAGGTAAAAACAAATTAAAAGAGATTTGAGACCACGTACCCAACTAACAGTAAATTTGGACGGAATCCGTCGATATGGACCAGTTTTGTACCCAATGGCATAGGTTAGGAACCTCCTAGCCAAAAATGAAAGATTATGAACCAAAAACACGTTAAGAGCATACGTTAGGGACCATTTGCGCCAAAATCCCTAATTATTTGGGAAATTGGCGCAAATGGTCCCTAACGTTTACCATTAGTGCGCAAATGGTCCCTAACGTTTCATTTTTGGCGGAAAGGTCCCTAACATATACATTTAGGTGCGCAAATGGTCCTTTTAGGTGCGCAAATGGTCCCTAGCACTCTTTTTTGTCTTTATTATCAGGGGTAATATTGTCAAGTCACATTTTTTTTCAACCTTTCAATTGGCGCAAATGGTCCTTAATCTTAAGAAATTTGCAATTGGATTCCTAAACTTTAAAAAAGTGAAAATGAGTCCGATACTTTAATATTTTTATTAAAAATTAAAAAAAACTAACAAATTAATAATATACTAAATTATTTTAAATATTTTATAAACTATTATAAAATAACCAAAATTGAAATTCATAATTATTAACAAATGTGCTAATTAAAATTATTTTATTATTATTAAGTAATCATATTATTTAAAATTCAAACATTAATTTTATCATTACAACAAAAGAAGAAAAATAAATTTGTCACAAATAAAAATTTTACTTATGCTCAATCCAACTCGATTTTATACAGTCTCATATTTATTGGGCCAATCCAACTCGCTTTTGAGCCACAAGGTTACTAGACTAGTCCTATTTTAAATTTTAATTAATTTTTATATTAAAAAAAAAAAAAGGTTTCCACCCCCACCCCCACCCACGCCCACGCCCACGCCCACCCCACCTCACCCCCAAAATTCGAGCATCAGGAGGGGATTTCTCCCCTCCCCGGTCGCCGTCGCCGGCGACGGCGACGGCGACCAGGGAGGGGAGAAATCCCCTCCCTGAAGCTCGCGAAACCAGGGGGGTCCCCCCCTGGTTTCGCCGCGAATAGGGGGGAGAAATCCCCCCTATTTCGCTGCGACCGGGGGGGGGGGGGTCTCTCCTCCCCATGTTTCCGGTCGAAACATGGGGGGAGAGATTCCTCTCCATTCACGGCGACGGCGACTCGCGAAACCGAGGGGAGAAATCCCCCCTGGTTTCGCCGTGAATAGGGGGGGATCTCTCCCCCCCATGTTTCCGGTCACGACCGGAAACACTCCCCCCCTCGCAGCGAAATAGGGGGGATTTCTCCCCCCTATTCGCGGCGAAACCAGGGGGGATTTCTCCCCCCTGGTTTCGCGAGCTTCAGGGAGGGGATTTCTCCCCTCCCCGGTCGCCAGCGACGGCTACCGGGGAGGGGAGAAATCCCCTCCCTGATGCTCGAATTTTGTGGGGTGGGTGGGGTGGGGGTGGGGGTGGGGTGGGGGGTGGAAACCTTTTTTTTTTTAATATAAAAATAAATTAAAATTTAAAATAGGACTTGTCCAGTAACTTTGTGGCTCAAAAGCGGATTAGATTGGCCCAGTAAATATGAGACTGTATAAAATTAAGTTGGATTGAGCATAAGTAAAATTTTTATTTGTTACAAATTTATTTTTCTTCTTTTGTTGTAATGATAAAATTAAAGTTTGAATTTTAAATAATATGATTACTTAATAATAATAAAATAATTTTAATTAGCACATTTGTTAATAATTATGAATTTCAATTTTGGTTATTTTATAATAGTTTATAAAATATTTAAAATAATTTAGTATATTATTAATTTGTTAGTTTTTTTTTTAATTTTTAATAAAAATATTAAAGTATCGGACTCATTTTCACTTTTTTAAAGTTTAGGAATCCAATTGCAAATTTCTTAAGATTAAGAACCATTTGCGCCAATTGAAAGGTTGAAAAAAAATGTGACTTGACAATATTACCCCTGATAATAAAGACAAAAAAGAGTGCTAGGGACCATTTGCGCACCTAAAAGGACCATTTGCGCACCTAAATGTATAGGTTAGGGACCTTTCTGCCAAAAATGAAACGTTATGGACCATTTGCGCACTAATGGTAAACGTTAGGGACCATTTGCGCCAATTTCCCTAATTATTTCGAATTTTTTAAATTGTGACACGACAAATATATCTTTTTAGTACAGACATATATGTTTAATACAAAACATGTCCATAAAGGACATGCATTTTCAAACATGATATTTCTTTTGAGTTGTCTTTTTGAATACAACTTTTGGCTTCTTATAAATAGACATCACTTTTCTACAAAATTTATACTTTAATCATTTTCATCTTTCATATTCTGCCCTACACTTATATAATATTTTGCATTAATCCCTATATTTATGAAAAAAAAAGTATAAAACAAGTTATGATTCGTTGTTCTTATGATTTGAAATGCTACTAGCACAAGAAAGTTTACATTCGACCGTAGGCACCTGTGCGGAATAAATTTTTCTTAAGAACAAAAAATCAAACTCTTATGTCGATCTAATTTCATTTCAATTCAAGTTTCAAGTAAGTATTTTTATTTTTAATATCAACTTGCAGTAATAAAGAAAATAATATTAAAAAAAAAAATTTATACCAACATTCTGACAACAAAAAGTAAAACGATAAATATTTGAAAACTCGACCTATTACCTATTCATGATTTTAATTTCATTTCTATAACCAAGATGCCATTGGCATGTCAAGTCCAGCAAATGGAAGGTAATGTTTAGCAAGATTTCAAATAAGTTAATTGGCCATGATTTAATTTGGCTGAATTTTAAAAATAAAAAGTTTAAAAAAATATTTATAACTAACTTTATTTTTTTATTTGTATTAATATTTTTTAGTATGTCTATTTAAATAAATTGTATTTATATATAACATATTTGACAAAACGAGTACTAGAAGAAAGATGTTTAATGACAAATAAACATTGGCTTTTTTGTACAAATGGTACCTATCGTTTGTCTTTACTGCAGGTTGAGGACCTATCATTTCATTTTTGGTAGTTTAGCTCACATTTCAAACGTTTTTGGTGACAATGGTCTTTTCCGTTAGTTTCTGTTCAATTCCTTCGTCAAAATGAGCATGTGTAGTGCAAATTTGACCCTGGAACAATTTTGGACATAAAAATAAAGAAAATTTGCAGCAAAAGTCCAAAATCTTTCAAAAAGCGTCAAAAAGTCCACAAACCTTCTAATCCGAACACATATGACCCAAACATTTTTGACAATTTTACCCCTAACTTAAATAAATTAAAAATAACTCCTAAACCTTTTCAAAAATATAAATAAGTCCTAAATCTTTTTTTTTTATTTTTTTATAGATTTACACTTAAAATAATAAAAAATGTGTCATCAAGTCTCAAAACTTTTAATTTTGTTTACCAAAATGACATTTAAAATGTTTTTGATTAAAATCAGATTTTTTGGTAAAAGTTGATAAAAGTCATTGAAATGTGTGGTTGAAAATTTGTGGGACCATAAAATGTGTGGTTAAAATTAATTGTTGACTTTGACTTTAACTTTTTATCAAAATCAAAACTAAAAACAAACGGACTCTTAGAGTCTCTACAGATTTTATCCAGTGATCCATTGATTAATGAAAAAATTATACACATGATCAAAATTTGACCAATTTAAAATTTAATTTATTTTTCATACAAATTACTAAATAATAATAAAAAAAGGTTCTTCATCACCTCCACCCACCCAGTGAAATTGACCAAATCATGGAAGGATTTCTCCCCCCTAGTCGCTAGGATTGGGGTGGGGTGGGGTGGGGTGGGGTGGGGTGGGGATGGGGAAGAACCTTTTTTTTAATTATTATTTAGTAATTGGTATGAAAAATAAATTAAAATTTTAAATTGGTCAAATTTTGATCATGGGTGTAATTTTTTTATTAATTAACAAACCACTGGACAAAATCTGTAGAGACTCTAAGAGCCCGTTTGTTTTCAATTTTGATTTTACTAAAAAACTAAAGTCAAAGTCAACAATTAATTTTAACCACACATTTTATGGTCTCACAACTTTTCAACCACACACTTCAACTTTTATCAATTTTTACCAAAAAATATGACTTTAATCAAACACATTTTAAATGTCATTTTGGTGAACAAAATTAAAAGTTTTGGGACTTGATGACACATTTTTTATTATTTTAAGTTTAAATTTATAAAATAAAATAAAAATATTTAAGACTTATTTGTATTTTTGAAAAGGTTTAGGAGTTATTTTTAATTTATTTAAGTTAGGGGTAAAATTGTTAAAAAAGTTTAGGTCATATGTGTTAGGATTAGAAGGTTTGGAGACTTTTCGACACTTTTTGAAAGATTATGGACTTTTGCTGCAAATTTTTGTTTACTTTTTAAATCCAAAATTTTTCAGGGTCAAATTTAACAGAGGAATTGGATAGAAATTAATGAAAAGGACCATTGTCGCCAAAAATATTTGAAATAAGGGCTAAACTGTCAAAAATAAAACGATAGGTCCTCAACCCGCAGTAAGCGCAAAATTCAGGGACCATTTGTGCAAAAAATCCATTGTTCCAAGGTCAAATTTGCACTACACGTGCTCATTTAACGGAGGAATTGAATGGAAACTAACAGAAAAGACCATTGTCGCAAAAAACGTTTAAAATATGGGCTAAACTGCCAAAAGTAAAATGATAGGTCCTCAACCTACAGTAAGAGAAAACAATAAGGACCATTTGTGCAAAAAAACCAATAAACATTATGATACTTTTATTTAATATGGTCAATGGTGGACAATTTTCTATGTCGAACCATCATTTCACTTTGTTAATACATAATCTACTCGTGCTTTTTGATATTCGATTTTAAAATAAAATTTCTCTTTATTTTGCTAAAATATAAGTTTTATATTAAGATTTTGAGTAGTTTGAGATATCTCATAAGGGTAATTATATTCACACAACATTTTTCATTTTTTGCACCACATTGTAATTACATTTAACATCCTTAATCTATGAACATTATAACACTCATGTCCCCAACTGTTTTTATCACATTTTTATCCTTAAATTTTTAGTAATTAGCACATCTCGTGTTTGATAATAGTTTTCGTCTAAAATATTTGTTGAAAATTCATAAAAAAAATTATTTGTCTGTCATATTTTTAAAAAAACAATAGATACACAAGTACGATAAAATATTTTTTCCTGATTTCAACGCACGTAAAAACAAATCTCAACATGAACCATCATTAATGATGAAATGTGTTAATTAATGAAAGTTGAAGATAAGAATTCGATGACAAAAAGTTAAGAACATAATTGCAACAATGAACGAAAGTTGAGGATCTTAAGTAAAATTAAAATGTGGTGCGCTTATAACAAATTATAGTGTGAATATAACCATCCATCTCCTAATTACTTAATCCATGCCATCAATAATGTTCACATATTCATATCGTAGGTCGACGCAACTAAAATCTAATTGTAATGAATAGTTTAATCAAGATATCCACACATCCAAGTAAATTTTATCTTGCCAGCTTCATTTTGTGTGTGTGTGTGTGTGTGTGTGTGTTTTGTATAATAACATAATTTATATGAGGAGCCATACCTTTGTATCAATGAGAATCTCTACTTGAGGAAAAGTCCAAAGATAGAAAACCAGGCAAGTTGAATATTTTTTAGTATTTATAAGTTGGTCAAATATCATTTTTATCCACATATTCTGTAGGATCCACTGCTTATAATCTATAAAAAGCTTTACCAAGCATATTAAAAAAAAAAAAATCATTTGAAACCTCAAGTTCTGGCTACAAATAGGGGTGGACAAAAAACTCACCAACCCGTTCTCCGGCGAGCGGCCCCGTATCGCTCATCCGGCCAAGTTTTCTTGTTTGGATTAGATATTCTCATCCAGCCAATATTGATTTTTTTTTTGTTATGTTTTTTCTTCTTCTTGTGGTTGTCTTTGAACATTTATTTCCACTGCTTTGTCGTCTAGTAGTAGGTGTCTTTTTTACCTTTTGCATCCTTCCAATTTTTATGCAAATGAATACTGCCTAATTTATTTTTCGAAATTTATTGAATGTGGTGTTATATACCTAAAAGTCCTATGGCTTTCAAGCGTCTATTTGTTGGTAGCAATAATAATTGCTATTGGTTTAGTAATTTGACTAGAAATAGGTTGTTGTTTCTCTTCCACCACTTTTATTTCCATCACATTGTTTTAGCCTCCTTGTGTGCCCGAGTTCTTGTTAGGCCAGTATTTTTTTACCTTCATGTTTGAGAGGATTGTTGGTGCAACCTATGGATCTACAGAATGCTATTGTTTTACATGATCTATTCTAAACAAATTTAGTTGTGAAAAATTGTTTGAGAATTTGATTTTGACCTTGTTCTTTCTACTTATGGGACGTGCCCCACAAGTCTTAGTGATGGTTTCAGTTAGCACCAGCTTTTTGTTCTTTCTTTGGCTTGTTCGGCATGCATTGTAAATGCATTTCTGAAGTATCCTTTGACCATTGAAAGCGAATGATTTTCTTAAATGAATTTAAGTTTCAAACTCAATACAATACCGTATTGAGTTTGAAGAGGATGTTGAAGATATGAAAAGATCATGTTTTTCAAAAAAATACTTGCAGTGTCCAATTTTAGAGGTTTTATAGTGTTTTTTTGGGTGTAAACGGCCGTCTAAGAAATACACACGGCTTTGCTATGACGTTCGACTTTTTTTCAGCCAAATTTCATTTTTTAGGCCTCAAAAATCTCATTTTTCGATCATTTTGACTTGTTTTTCCTCTTTTTCAGTCATGGGAGAAACTTTTGAACAAAATCTAGCTAATAACTCTGCTAGCCCTTTCTTCATTCATCATTCTGATCACCTGGGGATGATGCTTGTTGTCACTAAACTTACAGATGACAATTATGGTACTTGGTGTCATTCCATATCAATTGCACTCATTGTGAAGAACAAGTTTGGCTTTGTTGATGGGAGTGTTGAGTAGCCATCTGTATATAAGCCCATAGATTCTGCTCTTTTGCAGAGGTGCAATGATATGATTCTTACACGGATTTTCAATACGGTATCTGGCGTTCTCTCCATCAGTGTGGTATATATGAAGACGGCTAAAGAAGTTTGATTTGATCTCCGAGAACCTTTTTTCCAATAAAATGTGTCTCATCTCTTTGAAATTCAATGTGATCTTGTCACTTTGTTCGAGATAAAATTATGGAAGGAAAAATCATAACGAAGTTTGTTTCATCCATATCACAACTTACTGATATATTCACTAAAGCTCTCGAAAAAGAAAGATTTCATTATTTGTTGGTCAAGTTGGGAGTTCACAATATTTACTCACCAACTTGAGTAGGAGTGTTGAAAATATATTATAATATTAAAAAATTGATATTATAATATATTCAAATATATTGTAATATCTTACTTTCCTACTTAGTGTCAGATTTGTTAGCTATATATACTTGTACATTGTATAAAGATTTTAATTGAATAAAGATTATTCATTCTTCCAATTTTACGATTTCTCAAACCATATACATTGCATCATTATGATAATCCAACTATATTCCTTGTATCACCTCCACTAAATAGAGACAATTATAATATTTGGTACAAGTCAATGCGTATGGCTTTGAGAGCAAAGAATAAATTGGATCTTGTGGATGGAACTATGTCCATTCCAGATCCTAATACTCCAACTTATGAACAATGGGTTCGAGCTAATGATATGATTACATCGTGGCTCATTCATTCGATGGTTCCAGAATTAGCAGCAAGCATCATTTGTACAGATACAACCCAAGGCATTTGGAAGGACTTTCACGAACGATTTTCTAAACCTAACACTACAAAGCTTTATGAGGTAAAAAAGGCTAAATCAAATTGTTTACAAATCCGTAGGGGCAGAGCTCCAACTCTCTGCCCCTTTAGCGCGGCCGTGAGGCCTCGCACTGCCGGGGCTATTTCCAATTTGCCCTAAGGTCTTCTGTTTCGTCTCCAAAACTTCAATGTTTGATTTAGAACTCTATTCCATGATTCATTGCCGTAATTCCTATACACTTAGCTCGTTTTAGGAGAACATCAAACCTTAAGAAAATGTGAAATAAGGGATGGTTTACGCAAATAGACATTGCTACCCTATACCTTGTCAACATGCACCAGTTTACGCTAACTTTTATTTAACATACTCAACGAACTCAAGACCTTATGAAATTTTTATAGAACCTCAAAAGCTCTTTTAATTTCAATATACTAAAATTTCATAAGTTTTCTTATTCATTTTATTAGTCAACCATGTTAGCAATTTCAACAAGAAGACTACTTCTGGGTACACCCGACACAGTATACGAGAAACATCATATCTAGCCCTAGAACCTTCGTTTGACATGATTCCAAGGTCTATGGACAGAGAACTCATAAAGCTATCAAACCCCACAGGTTTCGTCCAAGAACTTGGAGTTATCGTCACATAGAAATAGCTTAAAAATTATTCAGAAACTAGAAAATCTCTTTATAACACATCAACAATGCTAATGTATGACGGAAATGTTGGAATTTGTATAGAAATAGAGGTGATAGGAATCCCACATCGGATAGAAGAAGAAAAATATTAGTGTTTTTAAGTGTGGACACAACACACTTACTAAATTGGCTAAAAGCCCACATAGATGGGCTTGTGCTATATGATGGTTATATATATATTTAATTGTCAAAAGATAGGCCATAGGCCTTGGGGTCTCATAGATCCAATTTAATTTCTTTTTACACTTGACAGAATTCGGGTTCAACAACAGTTGTTTCTGATCAACACAACCTTTCATTTTGCCTAACCAAATTCTGAGGATAAGGACTAAAAACCAACTGTCAGTTTTTATAAATTGAGAAGAAGGACGTCAGTTTGAAAGAAGAAAAAATCCAACATTCTATCCTTTGAAAATTGAGAGAAGAAACACTTATTAAATTTGCCAGAGCCAAGAATCGAGTGCAAAATTCTTGGTTACAGATTGTTAAATCTTGGTAACATATGCTCATTGAACTACAAGCACGAGAGTAGGGACGTATTTCTGTTACAGGACATAGTGCCACGCTAGCCTCAGTCTTCTGTTTCAAGTCAGGTTTTTAATTTCTATAATCTTGTAATTTTGTTTCAGATTTATACATATATACATTAATTGTTTTCCCAGTATTGCCTTCAGTTTACATTCCTGATTGGTTCTAACAATCTATAACAGAATTCTTATTTTCTGTCTTTCGCTATGGAATAATTTGTGAATGGCATGAAACCTCATGTTGAAAAGCCAAACAAGTTCAAATGAGTGGATTTTAAACGATGGCAACAGAAGAAGTTATTCTATTTAACAACTTTGAACCTTGCTCATGTTGTCAAGGAAGAATGTCCTGTGACAGAAGGAGATATAATTCTTGCAGACAAACTAAATGCTATTGATGCATGGAAGCACAATGAGTTTTTATGTAGGAATTACATTCTTAATAGCCTTGATGATACACTATATGATGTATACAGATGTTATAAGACTGTAAAGGAACTCTGGGATTCGCTAGAGAACTAATATAAGATCGAAGATGCTGGTTCAAAGAAGTTCATCATTGGAAAATTCTTGAAATATCAAATGATAGACTCAAAGGCTGTTGTCAACCAAGTTGAAGAATTACATATTCTTATCCATGAACTTGCTGCAGAAGGAATGGTATTACCACTTTCGTTCTCTGTCAGATCTATGATAGAGAAATTTCCTCCATCTTGGAATGATTTCTAGATACATCTTAAGCATAAGAAGAATGATATGTCTATGGAGGATCTGGTTCTCAAACTAAGGGTCCAAGAAGATCATCGCAAGAGTGAGGCGCTAAATGCTACAGGGTTCGAAGCCAAAGCCAATGTCATTGATGGTGGAAGAACGTCTAAGCCTAAAAATCATAAACACAAGTGGAACAAAGGCAAAGGCAAAGGTTCAGATGTTCTTGCTCCAAAAGAGAAGAATTTCAAGACAATTAAGGGTAATTGCTGGGTTTGTGGAAAACCTGGACACAAAGCAGAAAACTGCCGCGACAAGAAAGCAAATCCTGATGCAAACAACAACAAAAACCAAGCAAATGTTGCAGAAGACTTTATTGGTGTTGTTTCTAAAGTTAATATGATGACTGATAGCAAGGATTGGTGGGTGATACCAGTACAACAAGGCACATATGTGGAAACAAAAACATGTTCAACACCTACACTCCTAACAACGGTGATGAGAAGATGTTTATGGGCAATGCATCCACTGCTAGTGTCGCTGGAAAGGGAAAAGTGGTTCTAAAATTCACTTCTGGGAAAGAACTTACTCTTATGGACGTGCTTCATGTTCCTACAATTACAAGGAACCTTGTATCTCTTCCATTGCTAAGAAATAAAGGATTTAAACTTGTATTTGAATCTGACAAATTTGTTATCACTAAGGGGGAACATTTGTAGGAAATGGCTACTTGGCTGAAGGGCTCTTTAAACTCAATGTATTGTATATTGATATCATTAATAATATAAATAAGGCTTCTATTTACTTTCTTGAATCTTCTACATTATGTCATGCTAGATTAGGACAAGTTAACTCTTAATTTTTACATAGAATGGTTAACCTTGGTATACTGCCCAAATGTACAATGGAAAATATGCATAAATGTGAAACATGTGTAGAATCAAAGTTTGCTAGCAAATCTCATAAATCTATAGTTAATAGATCAAACGAATTATTGGGATTAATTCATACAGATTTGGGTGATTTTAAATCAACAACAAGTCATGGAGGACAGAATTATTACATTACTTTCATAGATGATAGTAGTAAATATTGTTATGTATATTTGATACATAGCAAAGATGAAGCTATGAATATGTTTAAAACATATAAAGCAGAAGTAGAAAATCAGTTAGACAAGAAGATCAAAATACTGCGATCAGATAGAGAGGGAGAATATGAATCAAATTCCTTTGCAGAATTTTGTGCTTCTTATGGAATAATTCATCAAACGACAGCACCCTACACTCCTCAGCAAAATGGGGTGACTGAACGTAAAAATAGAACGTTGTAAAATATGATGAATTGTTTGATTAATAGTTTTGGCTTACCACTTAATATGTGGGGTAAAGCCTTATTTACTGCTAACACCATCTTGAATAGAATTCCACCTAAGAAGAGTGATCAATCTCCATATGAAAAATGGAATAAGAAACCACCAGGTTATAAAATTCTGAAAGTGTGGGGTTTCCTAGCAAAGGTTCAAGTTCCCTTCCCAAAAAGAATTAAACTTGGACCTAAAACTATTGATTGTGTGTTTATTGGATATGCTAATAATAGTGCAGCATATCGATTCCTAGTCATTAAATCTGAAATTTCGGATATCCAAGTGAATACCATTATTGATCGAATGATGTTGAATGGTTCGACCATATATTTCCGTTTGAGGATAGACTCAATGATAATAAAAGAAAAGTACATGATTTAAGTCATGTGAATGGAAGTGATGGGTGCTTCCCCATCTGGTGTTCAAGACAAGGACTTGGAACTAAATGAAACTACACCATTTGTTAAAGAGAAAGAGTTAGAACCTAGAAGAGGAAAAATAGTCAAGGTTGTAAAAGAATTTGGACCAGATTTCTTAACTTTTCCCACCGTAGCTGAGCCACAAACATATAAAGAAGCTATGACTTCATCATAATCTATTTATTGAAAAGAAGCAATAAATAGCGAAGTTGAATCCATTTCACAAAACAATACATGGGAGTTAGTAGATTTTCCACCTGGTTGCAAACTGATTGGCTACAAATGGATTTTTAAAAAAATGTTAAAGCATGATTATGCAATTGATAAATATAAAGCTCGTCTAGTAGCAAAGGGATATTATCAAATACAAGGGCTAGACTTCTTTGATACATACTCACCGGTAACTAGAATTACATTTATAAGAATGTTAATTCCTATTTCGGCTGTTTACAATTTGGATACACACCAAATGGATGTGAAAATTGCATTCTTAAATGGTGAGTTAGATGAAGAAATTTATATGGAACAACCTTAAGGTTTTCATGGAAAAAGGACAAGAGAAAAAGGTGTGTAAACTTGTAAAGTCATTATACGGATTTAAACAAGCACCTAAACAATGGCATGAAAAGTTCGATCATATATACAATGTTATCACACGGATTTCGGATCAATGAATGTGATAAATGTATTTATATCAAGAAATTTGACAATGGTTCTTATATCATTGTATGTTTATATGTTGATGACATGCTCATCATAGGACCGAGTTTAGATGTCATAAATTCCACAAAGAAAATATTGAATTCAACCTTTGAAATGAAAGACATGGGAAAGGCTGATGTTATCTTAGGAATTCGAATTCAAAGAAGTAGTGATGGTTATGTACTTAGCCAATCACATTATGTGGAAACAATTCTTCAAAAATTTGGACACTTTGATAGCAAACCGTCTAACACTCCGTTTCATTCTAAGTGCAATTTGAAGAAAAATGTTATGGATAGTGTATCTCAATTGGAATACTCACGTATCATTGGAACACTACAGTACATTACTGATTGTACTAGACCAGACAACGCTTACTCTGTAAATAGATTGGCAAGATATACAAGTAATCCATCAAAGGCTCATTGGGAAGCTTTGGTTAGAGTATTGAAGTACTTAAAATATACAATAAACTATGGATTACATTATACAAAATATCCTTCAGTTTTGGAAGGATATAGTGATGCCAATTGGATTTGGATTTCAAATGATACAGAAAAAGCCACAAGTGGTTACGTTTTCACACTTGGAGGAGCTGCAGTATCTTGGAAATCACAAAAGCAAACGTGTATAGCACGTTTGACAATGGAATCATAATTCATTGCCTTAGATAAGACTACTGAAGAAGCGGAATGGCTTAAGAATTTTTTGGAGGATATTCCATTATGGCCACAACCTGTAACAGCATATGTGTGCATTGTGACTGCATGGCAGCTATTGGTAGAGCAAAAAACCATATGTATAATGGTAAGTCAAGGCACATAAGATGTTGACATAACACTATAAAACATATGCTCTCGAGTGGCATTATCTCCATTGATTATGTAAGATCAAAGGAGAATATTGCATATCAACTTACAAAGGGAATTTCAAAGGAGCAAGTGTTATATTTATCGAGGGGAATGGGCTTAAAGCCTACACAATGAGGAGTAACTTGGCGGAAACCTAACCTAACAAGTTGTTAATCCAAGTATAGGTTCAATAAGGAAAACTAGTTGAGTGAAACTCAAAGAATAGAGCATACTACGTTGCTCATTCCTATGATAAGAATCGTATGCTACATGTGATGATAAGGGTGAATTATCTATCATTCTTAATGACACTAAGAAAAGAATATTGCAGGTTATTCATAATCATAGTGTCACCTATATGGGAGTAATGTGGGGGTCGCATTTACGAGAATGACATGGCTAAATTCTCTAGAGCTCCTATGAATCCAGGATGGTTCAAGACCAAAATGAACACAACCGTATGAATCAAAAGGTGTCAAGATTCGAATGTGTGATCCTTGTTGTCTAGGTTTACTTAACATGGTGAACAGTTCAATGTCTCCCATACACACTGATTTACTGGTAAATCTGATAAGTACTCACTAAGGAAGGTTCATGTCCAAAAGACACATGTCCTGATGCATATCAAATCTAGTTTTTTCTCTTGATTTTTCTAATCACAGCGCTGACTCTATTTACTATACAAATGTGGGTATTGTTGGAATTTGTATAGAAATAGAGGTGATAGGAATCCCACATTGGATAGAAGAAGAAAAATATGAGTGTTTTTAAGTGTGGACACGACACACTTACTAAATTGGATAAAAGCCCACATAGATGGGGTTGGGCTATATGATGGTTATATATATATTTAATTGTCAAAAGATGGGCCTTGGGCCTTGGGGTCTCATAGATCCAATTTAATTTCTTTTTACACTTGACAGAATTCTTCAAGAACAGTTGTGTCTAATCAACATAACCTTTCATTTTGCCTAACCGAATTCTGAGGATAAGGACTAAAAACCAACTGCCAGTTTTTATAAATTGAGAAGAAGGACGTCAGTTTGAAAGAAGAAAAAATCCAGCATTCTATCCTTCGAAAATTGAGAGAAGAAACACTTATTAAATTCGCCAGAGCCAAGAATCGAGTGCAAAATTCTTGGTTACAGATTGTTGAATCCTGGTAGCAGACGCTCATTGAACTACAAGCACGAGAGTAGGGGTGAATTTCTGTTATAGGACATAGCGCCATGCTAGCCTCAATCTTCTGTTTCAAGTCAGGTTTTTAATTTCTATAATCTGGTAATTTTGTTTCAAATTTATACATATATACTTAATTGTTTTCCTAGTATTGCCTTCAGTTTACATTCCTGGTTGGTTCTAACAGGAAAAATTATAAATTCAACATCTAAAAAGAATTTACTTCAAACTCATAACTTCAATTCCATCATATATAATCTAGTAACTTGAATCAAATTTAACTCCTACATCCCACCATTCACATAGTAAGAACATAAATTCAAAACCTTTAACTTAAATGTTCAGAAGGGAAAAATATTATAAATTAAATTGTTCATCGAACTTCATGCAATTCAACTTATTTAAAATTGAATTTAAAACCTTGAACATAATTGGAACTCGACTCTCTTCTCCTCCTTGTCACTTCTGGTCCTTCAATCAAAATGTTGCCCTTTCCCAGCCATCTAATATGTAGAGTATAAATTGAGAATGAGTGAGTACAAAACTCAGTAGGAACTTCAAACTTTGTGCACCATATTGTCCAAATCATGCACTTTTTATATAAATAAATGAAATCATACTGTAGATACGACATTGTTGGATTATGGGCCAAATCCGTGATTGTGAAGAATCACATATCATTTTATGAAAGCATATATTATACATAAAATATATTATGAAAGCATGTCATTTTTTTAAACTTTGATTATGAAAGCATATATTATACATAAAATAATCATCGAACAAAAGGTAAAACTCACTACACAATTCCTACCTCGAAAACTTGATCACATAAATGGAAAACTTATTTTTGAACCACCGCGAAAACCTAGTTTTGACTTCCACAATTATCTCAATCACCCCATCTTGATTTTCTTTCCTTGAAAATGAGTAAAAACAAGAATATAGAGAGGAATAGATTGTGAGGGAGAAAAAATGGTTCACCTTCTCGTAACTCCTTGATTTTCGATGATATCTTCAATTGAATCCTATAAAAAGGAGGCAAAATCGACAATTTTTTTTTTCAAAGAATTTGACATTGTGGTAAAAAGGCGACAAAAAGAAAGAAAATTCAAAAAAAATCAACAATTATGTCCAAAAATGAACAGATGAGTCTAAAAATAGACGGATAATGTGGGTGAATGGCAAAAAATGATAAAGTCGGACAGAGAAAATTGACTCAATTTTGTCGACAAAATGGTCACTGTTTTGTGTCCATTTCAATGACAAAATGGGTGTCATTTTGTCGACGAAGCTCGATGAAATGGTTTCATGTGCTGCTCATTTTAATACGGATTTTGAACAAATTTAATCAACTTCATTTTTCACAAAAATATATACTCTACAATATAAAGTAAATCGACAAAAATACATATATTTAGATCAATATAGAAATGTAAGTTTAATTTAATGGACAACAAAATACAGGTTCAAATATCAAATTGGTCGACTTGGCTCAAACAAATGATGAGAGATCTGATAATTTTTTTGAATCTGGCTATAAAAATAGGATAGTCTGGGCAAAAAAATAACAAAATGAAGTAGAAAATGGAGCTTCTAGCTGCTGCAATGGAGTTTGTGGGAGAGAGAATGTTTAGGTTAGAGAGAGAGAGAGTGAAAGTAGAATAGAGAATGTTTAAATTAGAGAGAGAAGAGTAGGGAAAAGACAAAATTGTAAGGGTAATTTTGTCCATATTAAATTTTGGTCAATTGATCAAGGTAATTATATTCACACTACCGTTTTTATTATATATACTATATTTTAATTATAATAAAGACCCACCACCTTTGACATTTTGACACTTACGTCTTCAATTTTTTTGTCTCATTTTCATCATCAACTTTAAATAATTTTTACATCTTGTTTTTTATAATGATTTTTGTCCTAATATTTTTCTAATGTGCGACCATTGTTTTGTCAAACTTTTGTATTTGTTATTTATTTTGCTTATTTAAAAAATACTAGAGGAAAAAAAAAATTTACACCCTCCTAATTAACTTTTCCGACAGAAACCATCATCAAATACAAAGACAAAGATAAAATATGAAAATTAATAGGTGAATGATAAGAACGTGGTAAAAATAATTGATGATATAAATACAAAAATAGCAATAATTTGAGATCTTCGTTGCAATTAAAATATGGTGTGGTTATCAACACATGTGGTGTGAATATAACTATCCCTGATCAAATCTAAAAGGCCCTAAAAAAGAGAAATAATTTTGAACTATTTTACCCTCATGTATTACATCTTTAGGCTATTTTAACTTTCCATATTAAATTAAAAAAATCCAAAAATCTTTCATGTTCCACCATTATTGAACAAAATAATGAGTTGTTTGGGGGTATTTAGGCAACTTATCTTCAGTTTTTTTTTAACTGTGGAATACAAAATATCATATGATAATTATGTAATTCATAAATATGTATTTAGGATCATAATGAGTTGGAGAGTTAAAAAACATTTCATTTGTCAATATTGACATCAAAATTTATCGTTATTTTCTCTAGAAAAGACTTGTGATCGATGGTCGACTCCTTCTCCTCTTTATTTTGGCATCAACTTTTCAAATTTTATATGTAAATTTATAAGTTAGAATTAGAAAGTTTCTTTCAAAATTCCATCGTTTTTTTTTCTTTTCACAACATATTACACACAAAACTCATTTTAAGTTTTTACAAAAGAAAAAAATAGGTGATAATTCAAAGTTGTTGGAGAACAAATAAATTAGTTTTCAAATTCAAGAAAGCGAAGGTGAAATCTACGTGCAAGTGATTATTTCAACTTGATATAATGTTTTTTTTTATAATTTTACACAATATGCTAACAGACCCTTTTGTTTGAAATCTACGTGCAAGTGATTATTTCAACTTGATATAATGTTTTTTTTTATAATTTTACACAATATGCTAACAGACCCTTTTGTTTGATATGGTTCCATTTGGTCACTTATGAAACATTATAAAGAAATGTATAGAAGTTTTCATTCGATATGGTTCGTTCTTTTCACTATGAAATGTAATGAATAAATGAAAAAAAAAAATTCAACATGGTTTAGTTGCACACTATGAAATATGGTATGAATTGTATAGAACTTTATATAAATTTTGGAGGAATGAATTGCATGTTTAGTACTAGAGATAATTGAATAGGATTAAGAAATAATGACATATGAAACATTTTTCTATTGCTCACTAAGCAGTCAAGCTTACTGTAGCAAAAATGCCCATATAGTATAAGCCAACTGAAATTGGAAATGGTCACAACTCCTTAGCATTAGTTTGAAACTGGTAGAAGGGAAAGAAAAAAAAGATAGAAAAAAGAACATATAAGAATCAGTTTTAATATAAACAAAATAGAATTCCGAGGGGGGAAAATGAACAAAATTCTACCAGTTTAAATATTAACCAACATAATTAATGTGAAAGTAACATGTCTGACATTAATAAATATTTCAATTTATATTTTATTCACCATTATTTAATTGCTTACATTTTAAACTAAGGAAAATTCTGATCTTTTCCACTCATTTGACCTCTTCTATGTAAGACACGTTTTTTCCTTTCTCATTACATCTACCAATTCTATTACCTTTAAGTGTTGCTACATTTTATTATTTTGTTTAGTACCCATGGATGGAAATTGTAGCATGCGTGTATAACAAGATCTTGATTTTCATGCTAACTGTCAAGGAGAGGCATTCAAGTAAAAATTTATTTTTCGAGGTGTGAAGTAAACAAAAGGCGAGTCATCATTTTTCTGTTAGTTCCTAAAAATATTTGTAAGTATCCTTCATATAAATAGTAAATGATATTCATACATTTTCATTTCCTATGATCAATAATGTGTATCTATCAAAATGGATTATGTTCATAAAGAAATGAGAATGCGGATTGATTGGAGTTTTATCAATCGAAGTAGCTTGCACCAAGTTCGCTAAATAGGGAAAACGGCATTATGCGAAAAACGTTGTATAAGTATTGTTGCTATAATTATGTTATTGTAGATTTAGTAGGGTTCAAGAAAAATCTCGATTGCAATTTCAAAACACGAGTGAAATATTGAGTGTTTGATGTTTACCAAGCATTTTATATGCTGGAGTTCGTCAATCATCAAAGCTCAAATCACCAAATTGTGATTGTTGATATTACCACAATATAAAATTCATCTCTAATTGCAACTATACTTTTAAGAATGTAAATAAAACATTAACATTATTCATTATAATATCAAACAATACAATACAACATGTTATCAACAACCATATTTTTTTTATATTATTGTAATTGCTACTTTAATATTTTAACATTTTAACAATTAAAAAATAAGAATTTTGAAAAATTAAAAAAAAAAAAAATTATTGCGAAATCACGTGCAATGCACTTGTTTCTAACTAGTGTTATAAAATGTGAGCATATTTCGAAACACACGAAATTTGGTACTTTCTCAAATTCCCTCTTTCTTATATTTAGTTTATGCTTCCTTTTACGGTGTTATTTCTAATTATACATTAATTTTAATTTTTCAATTCATTCTCGTGTGAATATCTAAAAATGCATTTTCCATAAGCTTGAACTACCTACCTTCTCGTTGATTGTAGCCTTTAACAACGTCATGCCTTATATTTATCAATTGAACCATTTGTCTTCATTTTCCATTTGATTATCCATTTACAAACTAGTGTTTTACTTTTTGGAGGAAGATCCAGAGATGATGTAGCTTCTTTAAAAGCTTTGAGTTCATTTTCTAATAAATATGTTAGAATAGAAGACTTTTCAGTCCGCACTCTCTTGCTACGTCTAGGTTTATCTTAATCAATATTATCTTTGATCATCACTAGTTGTAGTATCAAGAGATCTTTTTAGTGAGTTAGCCTCACGGGGAATGTTATACGGAAATGTATCTTCAAAAAATGAGGCATTTCTTTGTTTTATAATCGTATTGACATGCACATCAGAAGTAACTAATTTATAAACAATAAATCTAAATACACTATTCTTACTTGCACATCCAATGAACATGCAATCAATGGTTTTTGGTCCTATTTTAACCATTTTATATAGAGACTGCCACATTTGCTAAACATCCCATACTTTCAATATTTGTACGAGCGCTTTTTTTCCTTTCCATTCTTCATACATAATTTTCTGTGACTACTTCTTATGAGATATTCTGTTGAGAGTGTAATTTTCACTAAGCAAAGCTTCTCCCAAAAAATTATAGGGTGGACCTGAATTTATCAATATATTATTTTAAAGTTGAGTTTTAACGTTCGGAAACTCCATTAGATTGAGGTGAATAATGAGCAATAGTTTGATGAATACTATGTTTTGCATAAAAAATGTTCGAAATAACTCACCATATTCACTACCTCTATCGCTTTTTATAACCTTAATCTTTTTGTTGAGTTGATTTTGAATTTCACCCTTAGTTTTAAAAACTTCTATTGCTTCATCTTAGAAAATAAACTTAGCAATTATCTATGAAACCGATAAAATAATTTTTACAACTTTTACTTTGCACAAACTTTATGTCACAAATGTTTGTATGGAATAACTCCAAAGGTCCTGTGTGCCTTTAGAAGATGTCACTGAATTAAATGGTGTTCTTGTCATTTTTTATTCTATGCACACTTTACATTTATGACTTGAATCGAAATTTCAAATAGGAACTAATTCTAAAAATATTAATCTCCGTAAAGCATTAAAATTAACATGTATTAATCTAGCATGCCAAATAGAAGATGACTCAAGCATATAAGTAGAAGTAATATTATTACTGATATTCTTATTTTCAGTACATGGGTGAGGACATTCATCTTAAATTGTCAATCACTTAGATAACCCTTCCCTAAATACAAGTCATTTTTGGTAAGTACAAATTTATCACAACAAAAACTAACTTAAACCTATTTTTGCTAAGAAGAGACCACGACACTCGATTATTGCGAATGTCAAGTACATGAAGAACGTTGTTGACGGTGAGTTCTTTGCCAAAAGTCAGCTTGAGCACATCTTTTTCTTGCCATTCAAATTTTGAACTTGAGGAATATTTCATGAACAATTGTTCACCATTAACACAACTGGATTTAGAAAACATTGACTTGTGTAGTATAAATGTTACGACTAGCACCAGTGTCCACCCACCAATCAGGAATTCTCGACTGTGTTGCATTTTGATACAACAATACAATGGTTCAATTCTGACACTCGTTTAGAAATGCGATATAGTTCTATCACTTTCTCTTTATCAGTTTCTCCTTCAGTTGCAACATGAGCAACTTTTTAAGGAATCTAGCCAAATGCAGAGTGATGAGATAGAACAATATTTTCTATTGCCACCGTTTGAAATCTACACCATTGAATTTTTCGGGTTTCTCCCCATATGGAATAGTAATAAGGGGAACATGTACTAGAAGCCATTTCTGTCACAAAAACAGAAGAAAAACCTAATAAAATTCGAGATTTTTTCAGTTCGTGTATTATTATTACATAATTTCAAATAAAATGCAGTACTTAAGTGACTGAATTCCACTAGTATTCAAAGGATACATACATGGAACAAAAGTACTACTTAATTTTTTTTTAATTGTTCCATTTACAAAAGACGTCAATTACTTCATTCACACATCCATTATTGGACAAAAACACAAATGAAAAGGCTTAAAAGCCCACTGCCATCAAACTTGTTGAAATATACCTCATCTGCTTCCAAAAGAAAACTTGGATAAAATATTTCCCAATCCGAGGAGGATAAATAAAAGTCTTGATTGCAGAGAATTGAAGGTTCATTTGAGTGCTAAGTGTAAAACACCTCCCGGGCCACTTCAATTAGAGGAGAGGTGTGTTTTATCATACAATTGAGTTCGAGTTGGTGATTTGTTAAGAGTTTTTCAGAAAACCAAGGTTTGGCCCTTATGAATGTTCAGATTGGGTTATAAGATGGAGCAGGCCCAATTGGTGGAGATTTTGGAAAGAAAAATTTAGACATAAACACTAGTTTTTGGACAGAAATTGAAATATATTTTACATGTATAAAATAAACAAAAATTATCTATATATGATTGTATCAATTGAAAAATACAGAACATATTCTCCTAATGTGGTCAACAAATTCAACTTTCCTCGAGAAGTAGAAAGAATTACAATCCCCATCTCACCTAAAATTTTAGGAATTTGTTGAGAGTTATAATAGATTCGTAGACCTGGTCGACTGATTGGTTGATCATTAAAATATTTATTTGTGTAATTTATTTGCTATGCAATTATATATATATATATATATATATATATATATATATATATATATATATATATATATATATATATATATATATATATATATATATATATATAACAATTATATATATATATAATTGTTATATATATATATAATTGTTATATATATATATATATCATATAGCAATTTGTATTCGTATTTTGGTTGAAATATATCTCTGATTGTTCACAAAAACTCTTTGTTAGTATTTCGATGGTGTTGGAGTCAATTATTATTGATTTTAGTATGTTTATATGTTTTAGAACAAAATTATCGAGCTTGAGTTACATTGATGAATTTGGAGAGAAAATGAGAAGAATTGATGCATTTTGAAGTGGATTTGGAAGAGTTGATGTCAAGAGTCGTCATCCAAAGGCACGAGGATCAGAAAGAGAAGATTAAGATCTAGTTAATGAACACGTACTCTGCTCGAGCTAGGCCAAGAAACAACATAAATATACCTTTCTGTTTGTTGTAACGGAGGAGAGGTTCACTCGAGCAGACGTTATTGAAATTTCACTATGCTTTGTTTGCTCAAGCGGCAGTGCTAAATCTGTCGTCGATTTCATTTTGGCAACTTACCTTTTAGGTCTGTTTGTCAACTTTTTGCATGATTTTTAAGACTAATTTCATGCTTATATATACAAGGAATCTTGGACATAAGAGATACACAACTTTAGAGGCAAAAAAACCAAATTCTCTCTTGGCAATTACATCAATTTTGGGTTTTCTTAGTTTCGAAGCAAGAAGAATAAAGAACATAATTCAAGTTGGTTCAAGAGAATTGAGAGTTCACGCCTAGTCTTCTATTTTTATTTCTCAGGTGTTTTATGATGACAGTTACTCGCAATGGTAGCAACTAAGATCCAAAATCATGATTATGTGTTCTTTCTCTACCTAAAGTGACACATATATAACTATAAATAAGTTAGTAAACACCAGAACAAGAAACTAACAATATCTATCTTGATACTAGTTCTTGCTGCGATACATTGTTAAGGTATTCACATGGACTGCATGTTGTATCATGTTAATGTTATCAAATATTGCTATATTGGAAGAGATATGTTGTTATATTTAATCCAGTAGCAATTTGCAACATTAGACCTCGAATTGAAATTTTTGGACTATTTGAGTGAATTTCAACATATTTGTTGAACAAAATAAATTTATATTGACTGTAATTTTGTTGAAACAATATTTGAATTTTGAATTTTCGATTTTGATGATATTGGACAACAATAAAATGAAATGGCTTAGTAGATAATTTGAATGGTAACATTGCTAAAATCAAGGTTTCATTAAAGATCCTGTATTTTTCAATTAATTCGGTTTGTTATGGTTTTCTGTAATTTTTTTCAAAAGTCTATTAAATTTCAATTTGATGCCAAATTAGTAAATTCCAAGAACTCAACACACACAGAAAGAAACTGGCTATAAGAGCATCTCCAATGCAACAATGTCTATTATGTATATGTGGCAAATGATATTGACATTATATTAAAAAACTTCTCCAATGCAACAATGTTCATTGTGTAAATGTGGCAAATTATTATTAGTTTTTTAGAAAAAAGAAAGAGAGAGAAATGTATTGATTGGATATAAATAATTAAATTAATGGTGGACATTGTCAAGAACAATGTCTAGAATTAGACATTGTGGTAGACACCTTCTAGCATTAATTATGCCACATAAGCACTTTTTAGCCATTTGTCAAAAAAAATACCCTTGACATTGTTGCATTGGAGATGCTCTAAAGACCCCAACTGAATACATTGATCAAATTGTCTCCTTCCAAAAATAGAACTCAAATTTCCCTCTTTTCCCCTCATCTTTATCTCCCTCACCTTCAAATTTCTTTTACTGAAATTATTCAGTAAGTAAGGATTTAGGAGAACCAAGTTGCCACCAGGTCCATGTAAATTGCCTCTAATTGGAAGTCCGCACCACACGGCAAAGGCAGGTTCAGCACCACATTATGCACTTACAGTTTGGTGAAATTTCTGCAGTCATCGTATTAGCACCTAGAGTGGCAAAAGAGGTGCTGAAGACTCATGATCTTGCCTTCGCATTGAGGCCAAAACATATTTCACCTGAAATTATCACATATAATTATTTAGACGTATATTTTTTTCCCTATGGTGGATACTGGAAACAAATGCGCAAAATCTGCACCTCGGAACTCCTGTTTGCCAAGAACGTCCAATAATTTAGCTCTATTCGAGAGGAAGAGGCCTCAAATCTCATTGAATTCATCCAATCATCCTTATTTTCATCAATTAACTTGACTGTTAAGCTCTTCGCATTCAAAAATAATGTAGTGGGCAGAGCAGCGTTCAGAGATAGATGCAAGGACCAGGCAGAAGTGATATTGCTGATAAACGATTTAACGGCTTCTGCTGGAGGTTTTGATGTTGCTGACTTGTATCCTTCGATCAAAATCCTTCGAGTCGTTAGTGGGTTGAAATCCAAATTGATGAAGCTTCGCCAAAAAAGTGACAAGGTCTTGAACAAAATCATCAATGAGCATCAAGAGAGGCTGGCAAATGAAGAGAAGTTCAATGGTCAATAAGAGGAGAATGATCTACTTGATGTTCTATTAAGACACACAGAAAAGTGATCTCGAATTTCCTATCACAATCAACAGTATAATAGCTGTCCTTGTAGTAATTTAATATCTCACTCTTGTATGATCTACAACAATTCATGTGACTCTGAGTCAGTATTAAAAATGCTGCTTCACTTTATGTACGGGACATTTTTGTAATGGATAAACCTCAATTCAAAACAAATTCAGCTCAAACCAGTACCAAGTGTTCACCTGGAGTTACAGATGCTAACTTCCAGCTCAATTTACAGTAATAATCACTAATTAAGAAATGGGGAGGGATTAAAAGAGGAAGAAGAAGAAATGGGACTGAGAGAAATGGAATTTAATCTACTGAAATTCATCAACATTCATACATAATTCTGATTCTCTCTCCTGACGTGTGTGTATAAAAGCTGTTGGAGAAAAGTGTATTCACAAATAATGTTTTCTAACAAATGTAATACAATTTAACTAAAGCTAAACGACGTCGCCTTCACTTAATAAAACGGTGTCGTCTTCTTCTTATTTCTTCAGTCCCGAAATGGTGCCGTTTTCCTTTGTTTGAAAAGTGGTTAATATGGTTACTCATGTTCTTCCTTCCCCAGTTAAGCTTCTGCTACTGTTCTTCATGACAACCCCCACTCTCAATCAAACCTTGTCCCTGAGGTTTAAAATATGGAAAATCCCTCCCAATAATTTTTGTTCCCAGGTTGCATCTTCCACTACTCGGTCTGTGCATTTAACAAGCCACTGAGTTCTAGTATGGTTACCTCTTTTCACTATCTTGGACTGGATTACTGATTGAGGTTGCTTGCTGACTTCGTCTGTTACAATATCTGTCAATTGCCCTACTGGTACTACTTTGGTCCCTAATTTCTGTTTCAACAAGGACACTTGGAACATAGGGTGGATTTCAGCATGGGTGGGTAGAATCAACTTGTATGCCACTTCTCCAATCTTCTTCTCAATTTGGTAGGGTCCATAGTATTTAAGGCTTAATTTGTAATTAATTCTTCGAGCCAAGGTTTGTTGTTTGTAAGGATGTAGCTTCAAGAACACAGGGTGGATTTTTGCATGGGTGTGTAGAATCAACTTGTATGACACTTCTCCAATCTTCTTCGCAATCTGGTAGGGTCCATAGTATTTAAGGCTTAATTTGTAATTAATTCTTCGAGCCAAGGTTTGTTGTTGGTAAGGATGTAGCTTCAAGTATACCCAAACTCCTTCATGAAATTTTCTTACACTTCTATTCCAGTCAGCATATAGTTTCATCCTGGTACCAGCTTGTGCTAGATCTTCCTTCAATTGCTTGTCCATTTTGTACCTCTCTTGTAACAATTCCTCCACAGAGGCAATGTTGGTTTGCTGATAAGGACCAATGGCTAGTTGATGAGGGGGAATGCCATAGAATGCTTCAAATGGGGTCCTCTTTATTGAAGTGTGATAGGTGGTGTTGTACCACCATTCAGCCAAGGAAGTCCATTTAACCCTTGCTTTAGGTTTGTGGTAGGTTATACACCTCAAGTACATCTCCAAACATTGATTCAACCTCTGGTTTGACCATCTGTCTGTGGATGGTATGCTGAACTCAATTGCAGTTTGGTGCCCATCAGTGTGAATAGCTCCTGCCAAAATGCACTGGTAAAGATCTTGTCCCTGTCACAAATTTTGGGCCACTGTCTTAGCAGAGAAAGGGTGGGAAAGAGTAATGAAATGCCCATATTTGGTGAATCTGTCTACTACCACCAAGATTGTGTCCTTACCATCATATTTAGGCAAACCTTCAATAAAATCCACAGAGATATGACTCCAGGAATGTTGTGGAATGGGAAGTGGCTGCAGTAGTCCAGGATAAGGCACATGTTCGCCTTTGCACCTTTGGCATGTGTCACATCGCATCACCTCCCTCTTGATTTCTTTAGTCATCCCAGGCAAAAAAAAGTTGTTTGGCCCTGTTTATACTTGCTTGTACTCCTGAGTGTCCCCCCCCCCCTCCCCCTCCCCCTCCCCAAAAGAATCATGTATATTCTGGTTTATGTTTCTTCTGATGCCTCTTCTTCCACCAATAACCAATTTATTATGGTGCTTTAGTAGTCCATCTTTATATGGTATTGATGTTGGGACAATGTTCAAGGCTTGAATTTTTTCTTCAGTGAAATCATCACCTTCATAGCTACTTATCACTTTCCTTATCCAGGCAGGTTTCACTTGAGTGACTGCAACACATTCACCCTCAGTTTTTACCCTCTTGGATAGTGCACCAGTAACTATATTTTCCACCCTCTTCTTGTACTGAATTTCATAAGATAGGCCTAGTAGTTTAGGGAGCCATTTTTGTTATAATGGTGTTGTTATCCTCTGTTCCAATAGAAACTTTAGACAATGATGATCTATCTTAGTGATGAAGTAGTGGCCCTCCAAGTAGTGTCTCTATTTTATCACTGTAGTAACCAAGGCTAGTAATTCTTTTTCATATATTGACATCCATAAACTCTTTGCCCCAATTGACTCACTAATAAGGCCAATGGCCTCTTACCCTGCATGAGGACAACTCCAATGCCACCATAACAAGCATTAGTCTTTACCACAAATGGTTGATCAAAGTCAGGTAAAGCCAATACTAGAGTGGTAGTCATGGCTAGTCTAATATTGTCAAAGGCTGTGTTAGCTGCTTCATTCCACATGAAGTTATTCTTCTTCAGTAATTATGTCAGTAGTTTTGCCAATGATCCATATCCTTTTACAAACTTCATGAGTATCTGGTCAATCCCAAGAAGCCTCTTAGTTACTTCAGATTATTAGGTTTGGGCCAAGATTGCATTGCTTCTATCTTTTTTGGATCTGCTGCTATCCCTTTTTAGTATAAAATGTGTCCCAAATATTCCACTTAGGGTTGGCCAAAAGAACACTTACTCATCTTGGCATGTGGTTGATTCTCTCTCAAAAGTTTTAGGACTTTCTCCAAGTGTTCATAGTGGCTATTCATATCTAGACTGTAGATTAATATATCATCAAAAAACACCAGTACAAATTTCCTTAACTGCTCTTGGAAAACTTTATTCATCAAACTTTGAAAAGTGGTTGGGACATTAGTTAGACCAAAAGGTATAACTTTCAATTCATAGAGCCCCTAATGAGTTCTAAAAGAAGTTTTGTAAATGTCTTCCCGTCTCATTCTGATTTGGTGGTAGCCAGCCCTAAGATCAATATTTGAGAAATACTTTGCCCCATATAATTCATCAATTAGCTCATCGATTAAAGGAATTGGGTATTTATCCTTCAATGTCAAGTGGTTGAGCTGTCTATAATCTACATAAAATCTCTAAGTTCCATCTTTCTTCCTTACCAATAGGACAGGAGAGGCAAAAAACTGCTGCTAAGTTGTATAATTATTGTCTCTATCATCTCTTTTACCATTCTCTCCACCTCAGCTTTCTGTATATATATATATATATATATATATATATATATATATATATATATATATATCTGTATGGTCTGAGTTTGAAGGGTTGTGCCCCTTCCTTGAGGACTATTTGATGCTCATGACTTCTGACTAGAGGCTACCCTTTAGGTTCAGCAAAGACATCAGAGAATTCATCCATGATGGGCCTGAGTTCTACTGAAGTATCTGCCAATTCTCCTTTTGTGGTTGCATTTATATTTGTCCTATGACCCCATAGTCTTGTTGATCCAGCCATTTATCCAAGTACTCTCCACTGATCATCTCTACCTTGGCTTCAAATCCTTCACTGCTCAGAGTCACTCCTTTACCCTAAATCTAGAACTAAACATTTTCCTTTTTTAAGTCAAAGTTAGAGGCCCAAACTGACTAAGCCAGTTCACTCCAAGCACCGTATCACTTCCTCCCAATCTTAGTGATCTTAATTGATATTGGAACTCCATTCTCTCCATCTGCCATATCAGGGGTTGACACATGACTCTACTTTCTAGCTTCTGTCCATTGGCTATAGTTATAGTCATGACTCTGGTATGATTAATCAAGTAGCCTAAGTCCTAAATTAATTTCTCATCAATGAAGTTGTTAGTGCTATCACTATTAATCAATATGGACACCCTCTTTTCCTTGATTCTTCCTGGATTTCTTATAGTCATGTGCCTTAAGTTGCCCATCAAGGCATTAATAGAGATCTGCAAAATTTCTTCTCCATCTCTCTCATCCTTTATGTGAAAGTTGTAACAATAATATAAATGGAACTAAGAAGAGAAGAACAAAGAGGGAGAAAGAACAACCAATATTATTAAGCAAACGGTATAATGATAAATACTGATACAACTAGTTTATATAATAAGGTACCATAATCTATATTAAGTAAACCAATTAACTAATATATTCTAATATATTGGAACAATCTTCTAATATATATGAGAATCTTCTAATATATATTCTAACATCCTCTTCAAACTCACGATGCTACAGCAATAAGCAGCGAGAGTTTCTCAAGCAAAAAATGAAAATGGTGGACCAGGTGTGACTTTGTGAAAAGTCAGCAAGCTACAACAATGAAGAAACAAAAAGTACGGAAATAGTGTCATGCTGAATATGGTGACGAATAAGATGATAGTCAATCTCAATATGCTTCATGCACTCGTGGGTCAATAACTTCATTACAAAAGCCATAATATCAATCCGAACATATTAAAGTAATCAAATCAAAAGAAGTCGAATACTAAAATTCCAGATTAACTTGATACCAAATTGACGACAGGCGATTGTACAAGAACCAGAATTATAGAAAGAAGGAAAATGAGAAAGAATAGATGAAAAAGGAAGGAAAGTGGAAACAAACCGTCCAAATTAACTGGAAACAAGACCAACCAAATTCCAGGTAACTGGACCAGATTACAAATCTAAATTAATGGATGCAAATACCAAAAAAGAGAAGAAATGAAGGGAAAGAAATGGGGAGACAGACCATCCAGATTAATCGGAAACAAAATCAACTAAATTCCAGGTTATTAGACTAGATTTCAAATCCAAATTATTGGATGCAAATACCAATTTGCAAATTTTGATTACTTGGAATCAAATTCCAAATCCAAATCACTATATGCAAATACAAAATAATGAATCCCAGATTATCATCTGGATGCAAAATCAACCAAATTCTAAAACATAAGAACTGGACAAATTCCAAACTGACTTGGACATAATGGATGCAAAACCAAACAAATTCTAGAACAAAACAAATGGACAAATTCCAAACTGTCTTGGATATAAATACCCCAAACAAGTCAAAGGGTCCAAGTAATCTAATCACTCAAGACCAAAACAACCCGACAAACCTACAAGAAGACTCTAAAAAAACAAAACTTAGCCAGATGACAATGTCAAAAAGAAACAAAAAAAGAGCTGACCGGACAAGTGGCACGAGGCCACTCGCCTGAGAATGGAAATGATTTCAAATTTAAACCAAGTTGGATCAACCTGTCTCTGATACCATGTGAAAGTTTTAATAATAATATAAATGGAACGAGGAAGAGAAGAACAAAGAAGGAGAAAGAAAAACCAATATTATTAAGCAAACGACATAATGAAAAATACTGATACAACTGGTTTATATGATAAGGTAAACCATAATCTATATAAGTAAACCAATCAACTAATATATTATAATATATTGGGACAATCTTCTAATATGTATGAGAATCCTCTAATATATATTCTAACACCTTCATCATTCTCCTCTACAACACCACTATCACCACTATTTTCATCAGCCACTAATATGAAGTTGAGCATTCTGTTTTTGCATACATGACCAAAAGTGTATTTCTCATCACGTTTGAAACAGAGCATTAGGTTCCTTTTGGTTTGGATATTAGTAGGGGTAATAGTTTTAAAATTGGGGTGTGGGTCTTTGTTAGGTAAGGAAGATTATTTGTAAGTTGAAGTAAGAGGGTCAATGTACTTTTGGCTTGGATCAAGTGGTTTGGGTTGGGGATAAGGCCATTTGTTTGGAGTGTAGGGTTTCAGTATTTTGGTATTTTTGTGTAAATCTGTAATGGTATTTTTCTTGTAGTAGGGCCACCTCAAATGCCTTAGCTATAGTTGTGGGCCTAATTATCTTCACCATAGATTTAATTTCTTCTTTCAATCCACTATTAAATATTGAAATGTAGTATGTCTCTGGTAAATGGGGTAAGGACATCATAACATGAGATTTCAGCTCCTCAAATTGTTCCTGATATATACTGATAATCTCTGCCTAATTTTACTAAAAACTTCAATCACATCATCAGCTGTAGTATCAGAAAATCTTCTATAGACTTCACCAAAGAATAATCCCCAATTAGCATCAAGTTGGCTAGAGATAAATCCATGGAAGCAATCCCCAATTTTATCTCCTCGGGTACCTGGTGAATTTGAAAATATTTTCTAGCATTTCTCATCCACTCTTAGGTCCTTTCCAATTGATATAGGAAAAATCAATATTAGGCAGCTTGGTATTTAGTCTATTCTCCCCCTCTTATAAGCCTGGGTTAAAGTGTTGCCTTGATCAATTTCCAGTACTCCACTACCAGTGTGTGATGGTGTTATGGTTTCTACTGCTCGTTTCTGTTGGCGTGAGCTGTCATACAAGGATAAAATCAAATTATTTATAGAAATTATTTTATTGTAAAATCCCTTACTTCAAGGGTCAACTATAATTATAGCCTTAGATCATGTATATCTTAGAATAACTTCTTATGTATCTACATATACTTGTACTCTTCTATTGCAAAATAATTAAGAAAAAATAGAAACTTTTGACATGGTATCAGAGCAGGTTCCAAGGATATTTGCTCTGTCTACCCACTGATCAGAATCTCTAGCCCTCGGCAACCATGGCAGAGTCTACTCTCGATGATTGGACAACTAAAATAACAGAGGCCTTGACCAAAGTCAAGACCTCCTCTCAAACTCCATCTGATTCCTCGAATGCTCCTATTGGCATTAAGTTGGATGGTTCCAACTATGCCTTATGGTCCCAAGTTGTTGAGATGTATATCTCAGGGAAAGACAAACTGGGGCATATTACTGGCGACTCTCCACAACCTCTCGAAATCGATCTATTTTTTAAAAAATGGAGAACTGAAAATGCAATTGTCAAAGGATGGCTGATCAACTCGATGGACCCCTCATTGATTGGTAATTTTATCTGATTTCCAATTGCTAAATAGGTATGGGATTCGATTGCTACAACTTTTTTTGATGGGACTGATACATCCCAAGTATATGACCTTCGGCGTCGAGTAATTCGCATGAGGCAGGCAGGTGGATCCATTGAAAAATATTATACTGATCTTCAAAGTTTATGGCGCAAAATTGATTTTCATCGTCCTAACCCAATGAAATGTACAGGGAATATTCAGAAATATAACTCCATTCTACAGGAAGATAGAGTCTATGTCTTCCTTGATGGCTTAGATGATCGGCTGGACAAGGTTCGAAGTGATGTTCTTCAATTACAAAATTTCCCCACAGTTGAGCAGGTGTATGCTCATGTCCGATGTGAAGACATTAGGCAAACAGTAATGACATCCATTGGTGACATTGCTCCAGGTGCGGTTATGGCATCTAAATGATTCAAACCTGGAAAATCAAAATCAAAACCTCAATCTAATTGAGGGAAATGCACCCATTGTGGCAACATGAAACATACCCATGAAACTTGCTTTAAGATACATAGGTATCCAGAGTGGTGGAATGATTTTCAGGCAAGGAAAAAACGTGAGGGGACTGACACAAATAAAGGCACAGGGAGAGCAGCTATTGTAAGTCCCGAACCACAACTATCTCTTACTACTCAACCAGAATCGACAAATCCTTTCACACCCCTCAGTGATCAAGGTAACTGTGGACAAGCGTTAGTTACATGTCACGATGATAGTAGGTGGATTATAGACTCTGAGCTACTAATCACATGACTTTTGATTCTCATGATTTCTCACACATCACTCAGCCCAGGAAAACCCGTATTTTAAATGCTAATAGAGTCCAATATCCAGTCACGGGAACGGGAACGGTGGCCTTATCCTCCTCTCTTTCCCTAAACCATACTTTACTTGTTCCATCTTTATCAAATAAATTGCTCACTATCAATCAATTTACAACTGACCTCAATTATGTTGTATTAATGTATCCTACTTTTTGTCTTCTTTAGGATATTCTCACCAAGGATATCATTGGGCGTGGTACTAAAAAGAGGGACTCTACTACATAGATGACTTCTGTTAAGGGAAAGCTAATCATGTTTAACACACAACTAGTGATAAAGAACGACAAATTTAGCTTCTTCATAACCGCTTAGGATATCCCTCCTTTTGATATTTGCAACATCTCTTTCCAGCTTTGTTTTCTACATTACAACACTTATCATTTAAAAGTGAGACATGTATTGTAGCCAAAAGTCATAGAGTTCCTTACCCTGTGAGCCACACAAAAAGAGATATGCCTTTTTCTTTAATCCATTAAGATGTATGGAGACCTTCCCCAGTTATTACTCCATCTGGAAATAAATGGTTTGTCATTTTTGTTGATGATTAAACTCGAATGACATGGTTGTATTTACTTAAATGGAAAGATGAAGTGTTTGACGTGTTAGAATCATTTCATAAAATGATTCAAACACAATTTCAGCTAAGATTAAGGCCCTCCGTACCGACAATGGAGGTGAACGTGTCAATACAAAATTTCAGGCTTACTTCCAATGCCTTGGCCTCATTCATGAAACTTCATGTTCCCAGACTCCTCAACAAAACAGCATTGCCGAGACGAAAATGACATAACTTAGAGACGACACGAGCATTGTTGATTGGAGCACATGTGCCTTCTCAGCATTGGGATGATGCAGTTTCCACAATTGTAAATTTACTCAATAGAATGCTTTCCAAAGTCCTACATTTTCAGACTCCCTTGCAGACTCTCTCAAGTCATATATCTTTACCCACCGTGTTAATGCTCCCTCCTGGGATCTTTGGATGTGTTGCCTTCGTTCATCTCCATAAAAACCAACGAACCAAGTTGGATCCATGTGCAGTCCAATGTCTCTTCTTGGGACATGTTCTGCATTAGAAAGGCTATCGATACTTTGACCCCATCACTAAAAGAACATACATCATCATAGATGTAACCTTTCTCGAAGTAGAGACTTTCTATCCATCACCTACAGCCAAATCATCTCTTCAGGAGGAGCTACAAGATGAAGATGTGAATTGGCTAGCAACAACATGGCTAGAATCGGAAGGTGACTCAGAACAACATAATGATGGAAATATTGAGATAAGGTCGACTGAGCAATGCTCTCTAGTAGTAGAACCAACACTTGAAAAGCCGTGCAATATAGAATGTAATGAAACACCTGCACCTGTCATAAATATGGTTTCAAGTTATGTTTCCTCTTCTTTAGTACCCAAAGGTCCTTCTCTTGAAAATATTACTGAGGTAAGTTCATCTGTCATATCCTCTTTTACTGATAACGTAAATAGTATTGTGCAATATGTGTTTCCTTTCAGACATAATCGTGGCAAACCATCAAGTTGATACTCTCTCAAAGAAGAAGATAGAAGATTTAAATATCCTATTGCCAATTATGTGTCCACTCAAAGGCTATCCGAACCACTCATGGCCTTTGCACACAAACTGTCCTCATATTACATTCCTCGAAATGTAGAAGAGGCATCACTTGATCCATAATGGAGTCAAGCGATAAAAGAAGAACTAAATGCCCTGCAAAACAACGAGACTTGGAAGCAGGTCTCATTACCTGAAGGAAAGAAAGCAGTAGGATGCAAATGGGTCTTCTCCATTAAATATAATGCTGATGGATCCATTGATAGGTACAAAGCGAGGCTCGTGGAAAATGGATACACACAGACATAGGGTATAGATTACCAAGAAACTTTCTCACCGGAAGCGAAACTAAACACTGTTAGAGTTTTGTTATCTCTTGTAGCAAATTTAGATTGGCCATTACACTAATTTGATGTGAAGAATGCATTTCTCCGTGGGAATTTAGAAAAATAAGTTTTCATGGACATTCCACCTGGGTACTCGGCAAGCCCAGAAGATAAAGTATTATTCAAGCTACAAAAGGTCTTGTACGGGTTAAAACAATCACCTCGTGCATGGTTCGGTCGATTAAGTGCAACTATGAAATAATGTGCTTTTAGGAAAGCGTTATACACGCTTCTAAGTCCTTTTTTTCATTAATTCTCATTTGTTCTTCAAAGTCTTGTTGCAGCAGATTTTTGGTTTTGTGTTTCATTCTCCATCTTTAAGTAAGTTATTCAACAATATATACATAAATAATTTTCCTTATGCTCATACTCCATTTCTTGTTTTGGTGAGATTTCTGAGATGAAAAATTAAAGGACGGTGTTTAATGTGAAATTGATATATTAGGCCCGACTTACACTACTACGACGTCGTTTGTTGACCTTCAATCAAGCCCTGCAACTCGTAAACGAGCAACTAATAGGTGCTTCACGTCAATGGATTTTTTTCGCCTTGAAAAATCAAACACTCAAGTGAAGTTGGAATTTTCAATGGCCTTTTCAGCAAAATATTGGAGGTTTAGGTTTTCTGCTCTTGATGTCATTAGACGTAGGGCTTAAGTAAAAATTGTTAAACTAGAAACTAGATCCAAATTGTTATTTTTAGTGTCACGTGGACCTATCAAAACTAGGACTTGCAATCAGTATATTTGATTGTGGAACCCTGTTCTTCATCATAAGTTCATAAACAGTTCTTGCATCACAAGAGAATTGTGTGAAAAGAACCCACTTTGGATTACCGCGGCTGTTGTCCCGATCTGTAACCAAAATTGATATTAAAATTAAGTCTTGTTTGTGCATTTATGCATTTGGATTTTTGTGATACCCTTTTAAGTAGAAGAAACATTGTACTTGCTTTCAATTCTTTCTACCTTGTTCGAAATATTTTACTTGCAAAATTATCAATATTGTAAATTGTAAGTCATTTGTTGGAAGTCATTTTTGCAAAGCTCTAGACTGAGAAAAAGTTTGATACAACTAATCCCTGAAACAATGCCTAATTATATTCCTCATTCTAGATATTCTGGTGTACATTTGAATCCTCATGTCACCATAGAGCCTGGATGTGGTGCAGCTGCCAGACTCCAATAGGTAATAAGATCTTGGTTGTCCATTTTTCTATTTTTGTTTTGTTTAGAATGATTTCCATTTAATGGACTCCCACATTTTATTAGCTTATTATTTGTGAAGGGAACCAATGCTAGCAGGGATGAGATGATGCCAATGGTTTTGCTAGACAGTCGAATTGACTATGCTCTGTAAATTACTTCAATTTTAACATTTTCATGTGTAAATATTAAGACTCTAATATCTTTAACTCACTTATGTTTTGTACAATCAACACCATACATGATAGAACGCATAATGGCTATATAAATTGTATTATTTCCTCATATTTTGATGATTACAATAGCTTAAGTTTTGAGTTTTGATTGCATTTTGTGTTTTGTGGATTATATGTAGGAGTTGGATCAAATTGGACAAAATTCCACAAGTTTTGGAAAGAAGAATTGAAGCTCAAAAAAATGCACAATGCAGAAGCGGACCTCACTTAAGGCGTGGGCACGCTTGATTTCCCAGTTTTTACCAACAGAAGCGAACTTTGCGTAAGCCGTGGGCACGCCTTACTGACTCGGGTAGCCAAAGTCTGCATGCACGGATTTTTGGAATAAAATAATGGGATGACTACAAAAAGAGATCCTAATTGATTTACACATATTTCTAGAAGGAATAGGAATATTTTATTCAAAGATTTTTGGGACTCTTTGAAAGGAAGAGAATTAGACTAGAAATAGGAAACAAAATCTTACCTTTTCTCTTTCGTCCTCTTCCTCCTATAAAGGGATTCCATTCTCTTCTCAAGGGAGGACACGTTTTTGACCCATAACTCTTACTTTTTACTTTTTATTTTTATTTTCATGGATTGCTAAATATCTATTCTAGCACAAGGATAATTGAAGTTTTAATTATTCAAGAATTGTGAGATCGAATTAAGTTTCATTGTTCTTCTACTCTTTCTCTATTTATATATTTTGTGTTCCTTGATATTATTGTTTTGATTGATTATACAAAGTGCACGTTGTTTGATTGTCAAAACGATATATCGTCAATTAGAAATCTAAATCCGTAATTGTTTAGAAATTCTAATGTTAGTGGTAAAATAACATAGTTGATTAATCTATGTTATGGAGATATATAATCTAACTTAAATGAATCACGTTTGTGTATTTGTTGGTTAGAATTGGTAGTCTCTCTAGATATTAATGCTGTTGGTAAATTAAATCCTAAGATCGTATCTAGGGTTGTTTATTGACAAGAGAAATAGTCAACGAGCGTCTCTTGGCTATCGAGAAAGTAAGGAAAGATAGGTTGTTAGATCGTATCAATAACCATAACCAATTTAGTGAAAGAATAAAGGATTTTATTCTTGCATCAATGATCAATTCTCTGAATCAATTCTGATATTATACCTTGGGCTAGATATTTGACTAATATTAATATTCTCTTTAAATTGCTTTAATTTAATTTGCTCTAATTCACAACAATCCAAAATCCCCTTTCTTTTATTGTTTTAATTTTTTGAAGAATTAAATCTTACCAATCCCTGTGGATACGACCTTGCTCACCACTATCACAATTTATACTTTAAGAGCGAGAATTTATTATTTGTTGGATTCGACACCCACCAAATTTTTAGCGCCGTTGCCGGGGATTGGTGTCAAATAAATTTAATTTATTCTTTTTATGCCTCGTTCTTCTCGTGCAGGTGAATTGCAATACGACCCTGAAATTGAGAAGACAGCACGAAAATTGAGAAAGGAAGCTAAGTTGCGTGGCAAACAAGAATCTGATCTAACACTCAACCTAGTTTATTCATCTTGTGATTCATCTAATGATTCTGAAGCAGAGCAAACAATGGCCAATGAAGAAAGAACCTTGAGGGAATTGGCTGCACCAAATGTGAATCAACAGCCTCTATGTATTCAATATCCTACTTTGGAGGTGGACTTTGAACTAAAATCTGGTTTGATCCATTTGCTCCCTAAATTCCATGGTCTTGAGAATGAGGATCCCCATAAACACTTAAAGGAATTCCACGTGGTGTGTTCAAGCATGAAACCACAAGGAATGACCGAAGAACAAATCAAATTACGGGCTTTTCCATTCTCATTAGCCGAGAGAGCAAAGGATTGGCTATTCTATTTACCCCCAGGCTCTATAACTACGTGGACAAGAATGGTCAGATTGTTTCTTGATAAATTTTTCCCAGGTTCACGAGCTGCAAACATCAGAAGAGAAATATGTGGAATCAAACAGAAGGACACAGAAACCCTTCATGAATATTGGGAAAGATTCAAGCAATTATGTGCAAGCTGTCCTCAACATGGGATTTCTGAACAACTGCTTATTCAATACTTCTATGAGGGATTGTTACCCATTGAGAGATAGATGATGGACGCAGCTAGCGGAGGTGCTATAGTGAATAAAACTCCCACTGTCGCTAGAGATTTGTTCACCATCATGGCTGCCAACTCACAACAATTTACATCCAGACAAGACACTCCTTTGAGAAGGGTGAATGAGGTAAATGTATCCTCCCATGAAAACCAAATAACTAAGCTAACCTCTATTGTTCAACAATTGGCTGTAGGGAATATGCAACAAGTTAACGCTTGTGGAATTTGTGCTGCTACTGGCCACCCAACTGATATGTGTCCTACACTTCAAGAAGATTCTTTTGAGCAAGCCGATGTAGTTGAAAGATTTCCAGGTCCACCACAAAGAAAATATGATCCTTATTCAAACACTTACAACTCAGGATGGAAAGATCACCCTAACTTTAGTTATGGGACAAGACCACAATTTCAGCAATTCCAGCATAGACAGCCTACTCCTCCACCACAACAACCCTCTTCAAATTCAGGTATGTTTCTGGAAGATATTGTTAAATCACTTGCAACTAACACACAACAATTTCAACAGGAGACTAGAACGGGTATCAAGAACTTGGAGAATCAAGTGAGTCAATTGGCGTCAACTGTGAACAGATTGGAATCTCAAGGTAAATTACCTTCACAAACTATTGTTAATCCAAAACAGAATGCTAATGCGATCACCTTGAGAAACGGAAAGGAATTGAAAGAACCTAGCAAGATGAAGCAAGGCGACTCAGGAAAAGAAGCCGAAAAAGAAGTTATCCCTCAGCCTCAACATGACCAGTCTGAAGGTCTTAATAGAGACCAACCAAAGGTTTTGGTTACAAGCCCTCCCTTTTCAACAAGATTGAATAAATCCAAGAAGGAAGAAGATGAGAAAGAAATCCTGGAGAACTTTCGTAAGGTTGAGGTAAATATTCCCTTACTTGATGCAATTAAACAAGTACCTCGATATGCTAAATTTTTCAAAGAATTGTGCACCAATAAGAGGAAGTTGAAAGGAAACGAGAAGGTAAGAATGGGAGAGAATGTTTCAGCCGTCCTTCAAAAGAAATTACCTCCCAAATGCAAGGACCCAGGTATGTTTACTATCCCTTGTAAAGTAGGTAATGTCAGGATTGAGAAAGCAATGATAGATCTGGGAGCTTCAATAAATGTCATGCCTTTTTCTGTTTATTCATCTTTAGATACTGGTCCATTAAAAGAAACAGGTGTGATAATCCAACTTACTGATAGATCTAATGTGTATCCTGAGGGAGTCTTAGAAGATGTTCTAGTGCAAGTAAATCAATTGGTTTTTCCTGCTAATTTTTATGTGCTTAACATGGAAGAGGATGACCCTTCCAATTCTACGCCAATCCTGCTAGGAAGGCCATTTTTGAAAACATCTAGGACAAAAATCGATGTGCATGTTGGTACACTCACAATGGAATTTGATGGTGAAATTATTAAGTTTAATATCTGTAATGCAACTAGGATGATCTGTTCTAGCCAACACAAGTTGCAAAAGGAGTATGAACAGAATTCTCCCCATGTTGGACTTCTTGGGGAACCCTCTGGAAAGTTTGATTATTATGTCACTTACACTCCTCCTCCAAGGACTGATGACCCGATTGTCCCTACTGGATGGACAGATGATGATGATTATAATGATCATTATCAGTGGCACAAAAAATGGGATTGGAGTAATCCAAAACCAGAATCATCTCTTAGCTTCATGTTTCATCCGCCTCCTCCAGAAGATTTTCCTCCTTTATCGAACTTTGATAAAGGTCTATCCACTCATTCTTGGAAGGTCAAAAATCCTACAACCAGAGCTCCTGATGGATCTGTTAACCAGCTCTCTCCAGCTGAAAAGGTTTTGAATTGGCAATCTGAAAATGCTGTACAACAGAATAGACTTCTTCAGAAAATTGACCAAAGTCAACAAAGAATTGAGAAGGCTTTTCAACATCAAACTCAAACCTTGCTCACTCCGCTTGAGGCTTGTAGACAAAGGATTGAGGAAGTTACTAGTGAAATCATGGATCTTCTTTCTAAAAGACTTCCATTTGATGCACAAGAAGGAGAACTCAGAAGTCTGAAGCATCAACTCAATTTCATAGAAAATAGTTCTCTTATACCTCCATCCTCTCCTTTCAAACCTACTTATCCTCAAAACATTTCTCAATCATATGGCCCAATGTATTCGGAATCCTCCGGTTCTCTCGAGAACTTTTTCTCACCAAAGGAATGGGAAAGAAAGCTTAAAAGGCCTAAACCACCAAGAACACAAACAAAGCCTCGAGTTCCTCCTCCTAATCCAGAAAAACAACCACAGCTCATGATAAAGAATCCTATCTCTGAATTTCTGGAAAGAACTCATGCACAAGAAACCATTTATCCTCCCATTTTGGCCATAACAGTAGACTCCAGTACAAGTGATAGCGACCCCGTTGAAGAGTCTGAGTCTTCCAGACAGAGTGATTCCTCTTCTGAGTCCTCCACACAACCTCCTGTTTACATGGCAAATGAGGCTCAAACAAGCAGAGAAGAATCTAGAACCCAACATCATCAAGAAACACCAGCAGAAGAAACAGAACAAGTTGAACCTACTGTTATCTCGGAAGATGAACAGTCTAGCCCTCCAACCATTCCAAATGTCATGGGTCCAAATTTATATGCTGCTAGTGGCTCTTATGTTAAGTTTACCCTTGATGATATTCCTCCTACCAAATGGAGAACCAGGTTCCAAGAGATGCAGGCTTGGTGTTCTGCCGAGCTACAGAAACCTCTCATGACACATGCTGCTGTCATCAAATCTTTTCTTGCCCGTCTTACTGGTTTCCTTAGAGATTGGTATGATTCACTTGGAGAATACAGACAGTTGCAATATCTCAATACTCCCACAGTAGAGCAATGCATGAATGCCTTATATTGGGAATTCTGTGGTAGACAAGACCACTTGAAAGATATTGCCAGAGAAGAGTTCTTTAAATTAAAGTGTTGTTCCTATAATCCGAAAGATCTGGATAAACACTTTCAAAATACAGCCAAGCGTTATTATCTGATAGGCGGAATGGATGATCCAAATATAAAACAGGCCTATCTTGAGTCCATACCTCAGCCGCTTGGACAAGAAACTTTAAGGATGATCGAAATGAAAGGACAATTTCTTGGCACTACATCCTTTGGTGAACTCCATAATATGGTCCTTAGGACTCTTAAGAAACTCTGTAATCAGAAGGCTTTCCTTACGGACATACACACTACAGACAAGAAGCTCGAAAAGGCATGTGAACGCCCTGAGTTAAAAATCAAGTGTCGTCACAACGACAAATCCTGTTCATGTCCAAGGAAAAAGAAGCGCCATATCAAGAAGTTCAAATTCAAGAAAAGAAACTCCAGATCGTTCCCTAAGAAACGAAGGTTCTTCAGAAGGAAATTTTCCAAGAAAAAGGGAGATCGCTGTTTTATATGCGGAAAGAAAGGCCACTTTGCTAAAGACTGTCCAGAACAAAAGAAGGCCAAAATTCTCAAACAAATTTGTGCTGCTACTAAAATTGACGATGAGGCAGGTCTGGAATCCATATTCTCAGAGGAAGATGAACAATCTTCCAACACAATCTTTGTTCTTGAAGATAGAGCAAGTGACACTGATGATTCTTTCAGTGATCCCGATGAATGCTATGGATTACAAGTCATTAATCTTAGCCTCTCAGTACCTATGGTTGAGATCAAAATCTTTCCAGGAAAATATGACAGACCTATCATTGTCGCTGGATTATTTGATACAAGAGCAGCATGTTCAATTCTGAATCCAACTGTCCTCCCCTCTTCCATGTGGAAACCTCACAGGCAAATCTTCCAAGCAGCAAACAATGAATATTTCTCCACAGAAATCATCAGTAAACTTGTCAGCATACAGTTCTTCCCTAACTGCAAAATTTCACACAGGCTTCTTGGATCATCTCTCCCAGGAAAAGACATTGTCATTTGTTTTGACATCATCCAACAGCTTTGGTCAAAAAGAGTCATTCCAAAATACAATGGTCTTCAATACAAATCGCATTTTCTCCCATATATCCGTCCTACCACATATTTTTCCATGACATCCATACATTCCCTTAAGGAAAAACTGATTCAAGATTGTTGTGCAGAATCTCATACAGATTTTCTTACCAAATGCACAAATCCCTTATGGAAAAATCCTGAGTTCTTTGTCTCTCTCCCATTCAAGCTAAATGAAGATGCCAATCCTACAAAAGCAAGTCATACAGGAATGAGTCCAGAAAATCTTCAACTTGCAACTACAGAATTGGCTAACCTCCAAGCCGAATGGCTCATTGAACCCACCAATTCTCAGTGGGCATGCCAAGCATTTTATGTGAACAAAAGAGCAGAACAAGTGCGAGGAAAAATGAGACTTGTCATTGACTATAAACCACTGAATCATTTTCTTGCAGATGACAAATTTCCTTTGCCCAACAGGAAGGCTCTTTTTGCTAATTTATCTAATGCTAAAGTGTTTTCTAAATTTGATCTGAAAGCAGGTTTTTGGCAAATTGGAATTCTTCCAGAAAAAAGACATAAAACAGGTTTCTGCATTCCAAATGCTCACTTCCAGTGGACTGTTATGCCATTCGGGTTGTAGACAGTTCTGTCTCTCTTTCAGAAAGCTATCACTCGCATCTACCATCCTATCATGAAATCAGCTCTGGTGTACATTGATGATATTCTCCTCTTCTCTCCAGATGAATCCTCGCATTCACCATTGTTATCTGATTTCTATGATATTACCAAAACTCACGGGGTGATGTTAGCCCAGAAGAAAATGCTGATTGGAGTCAATGAAATAGATTTCCTTGGTATGCACATCAAAGATGGCCAGTATTCTCTACAACCCCATGTTGGCCAAGAATTGTTAAAGTTCCCTGATTTTAATCTTTCTAAGAAGGAAGTCCAACAATTCCTTGGGATAGTCAACTACATGGCTGACTTCATTGACCACCTGTCCACAGTCATTAAACCCTTGCAGAATATGTTGAAAAAGAATGCTCCGCCTTGGACAGATGAACAGACTAAGGCTATCCAACTAATCAAGCAGAAGGTTCATAGTCTTCCAGCATTGTCTATACCCAAAGATGGGAAAAGAATTCTCCAGACCGATGCTAGTGATCTATATTGGGCAGCAGTCTTGCTTGAAGAAAACAACGGAAAGAGAAACATATGCGGATACAAAAGTGGATCATTCTCTGATGCAGAAAAACACTACCATTCCACTTTCAAAGAGAAACTTGCAGTCAAGAGAGGAATTGAGAAATTCCAATTCCATCTTATTGGGCATCGCTTTTTTATTGAAATGGACATGTCTGCATTTCCTAAAATGCTAAGTTTCAAACAGAAGCAGATACCCAATTCTCAGCTTTTAAGATGGGCCGAATGGTTTGCAAATTTTGACTTCGAGGTCAAGCACATAAAAGGCCATGATAATCTTCTCCCGGATCTATTATCCAGGCCCAAGCCCAAAATCTCAGCTATAAAACCCATTCCCATTATCTGTATGATGGGACCATCTTCTTCAAAGCCATCCTCTTCAAAACCATCTTCTTCCAGACCTCCTGAAATCTATCCAAACATGGACAACTTCCCTCCAGAAATAAACAACCTCATCAAGGACAAAACTCTCAAAGCCCGGTCCAGAGAGCTTATGCTCAAATATCAGTCCTTAGTCATCCAAAAGTATGGGATCCACATTTTTGGAGGTTTAGGGTTCCATCCTGATTATCCATTCCTTAACCTCTTCTTTTTTAATCCTGACAGGCTTCAATGGGCATTCTCAAAGGAAATTTTATGTTTTCTGTGGTACCTCCTTGAGCTTCATAAAATTGCTTTCTGTTTCAATGCAGAAGCCATGGCTACTTGACTCCCAGAACTTGATTATGATCTTTGGAAGACATATCCTGAGCTTTATCCTGAGCCAAACTCTTATGCGAAGAAGTTCTTTGAATGGTTTCACCCAGTTAATCATTGGATGGAGAAGTTTCATGTCTACATGGGAAAATTTAAGGACATCCACACTTCAGTCAAAAATGTTCATGTTATCATTGTCTTTGATAGGCAAGGGTATTTCACAGAAACAGGGTATTATACACATTTTTCTCATACCAGAGATTACACAATTCTACCCTACAATCTCCATAAAGACTGGGAAGGATATCCGAAGGAATTCAGGACATTCCAGAGAAAAATGGCAAAAATCAATCAAACCATCCCTCCAGAAATCTGGCCCAACATCGATGATGACGCTCCATGGGAAACTCTTCCTATTTCTTATGCAAAGCGTCTCCAAGAGGATATCGAAATCCACATGAAGAAAAGATACCCTATGTATAATTATTATCGTCTTCCTCAACCAGATTCTGATCATTTTGATACTTCATGGTCGCAGTTATATTTAGGAAGACCAACTCAGAGTTTAGGGTTCACTTCAAAGTATGGAGAAAACACTCCAGAAGGCCAAGCACACAGAGAGAGACTCTGGAAAATGCTCCATGACAACATTACTGGTTCTGCACTCACAAGTCCTCAAGAATCTTCCACCAGTTCCTAGACAGAAACATCTGCTCAACCTATCCTAACGTCTCACCAGTTGGACGTCACACAATATATGATAAGGCCATATTTTCCACGTATTTCTCAGGTTCCAGAACCATCCGAACCAGGCCCAGTCCAGCCCGATCCAAGCAACCCTGACAACATTGAGATAATCTTGGATCAGATGTGGGAAGATGAAAGAAAAGCAGAAAATTTACCATGGTGGAAACAACAGGGATTACCCTCGGATTCTGATGACTCGGATTCCCCTGCACATGCAGCCAACCTTGGTACACCATGATGATTCGTCTTTTGGAAAAGCAGATTCTCTCTTTTGATAAAGTTTCACGTGGTCTGATCTTTATGTCTTTTATTTTGCTTTTAGTCATGCGTGTCTGTACTATTTTTATCTTTTGTCAATCAGAGTCTGTATTATTTTGCTTTTGCTTTCTCTTTTTATCATGCGTCCAGCTTTTACTTTATGTCATGTATGTCTGAGAAATAATTGTCCTTCATGGACCCTTCTGTTTGTCTTTATGTGTTGCCTCCGCCTATATAAGGAGGCTTGTATCAGTTTGTAAATCATCAGTTTTTCAATGAAAGTTTGGAGTGTTTTGTTTAACATGAGTTTCTAAATCTCTTCTTTCTTCTTCTTTTCTAAGGATAGCAAGATAATATGAGAATGGTGAAATATAATTAAGTCTTTGTAGACATAGAGTATGCTCTGCAGTTGCCTCTTCTGGGGGATCCTCTGTATGAGAAATATGGTTCTACTGATCAATGATCCATTGTGGCGTGATGTATCTGTTCTTTGTAATTCCAAGAGTGGCCCTTTGATGCCCAAGGAGTAGTTTGTGTGGCCTTTACCGTGAATTACATTGTAACTGGGTATATCACGTTATTATGGTATCAGACGCAACTAAAATCTAATTGTAATGAATAGATTAATCAAGATATCCACACATCCAAGTAAATTTTATCTTGCCGGCTTCAATTTTTTTTTCTTTGTGTGTGTGTGCGTGGGTGTTTTGTATAATAATATAATTTATAATATGAGGAGCCATACCTTTGTATCAAGGGGAATCTCTACTTGAAGAAAAGTCCAAAGATAGGTACATATTTGTTAGTATTTATAAGTTGATTAAACATTTTTTTTAATACCAACAATCTAACTACAAAAAGTAATTAAAAACGATAAATATTTGAAAACTTGACCTATTCAAGATTTTAATTTCATTTTCCATAACCTAGATGCCATTGGCATGTCAAGTCCAGCAAATGGAAGCTAATTGGCCATGAGTTAATTTGGCTGAATTTTAAAAAATTTAAAATTAAAAAATATATATTTATAACTAACTTTATTTTTTTAATTTTTATTAATATTTTATTAATATGTCTATTTAGATCAATTGTATTCATATAGTTTGACAAAAACGAGTACTAGAAGAAAAATGTTTAATGTCAAATAAACATTATGATACTTTTATATACTATAGTCAATATTGGTGGACAATTTTCTATATTGAATTATCATTTTCGCTTTGTTAAACACATAATTTACTCGAGTTTTTTTATATTCGATTTTAAAATAAATTTCCTCTTTATTTTGTTAAATTATAAGTTTTATATTAAGATTTTGAGTAGTTTGAGATATCTCGTAATTACTTAATTCATGTCATCAATAATGTTCACATGCTCATATAGAAGGTCAACGCAACTAAAATCTAATTGTAATGAATAGATTAATCAAGATATCCACACATCCAAGAAAATTTTATCTTGCCGCCTTCAATTTTTTTTCTTGTGTGTGTGTGTGTGTGTGTTTTGTATAATAATATAATTTATAATATGAGGAGCCATACCTTTGTATCAAGGAGAATCTCTACTTGAGGAAAAGTCCAAAGATAGGTACATGTTTTTTAGTATTTATAAGTTGATTAAACATTATTTATATCCACATATTCCGTATGACCTACAAAAAATTAAAAAAAATAAAAAATAAAAACTTTTTCAAGCACACTCAAAAAAATTTCATTTGAAACCTCAAGTACTGGCTACAAATAAGGGTGGGCAAAAACCTAGTCAACTTGACTTACCCAAATCAACTTGGGTCAGTTTGTCGTTTTTTGGACAAATTCGGGTCAGTTTTGAGTTGGATTTTACCCAACCCGAAAACAGATCATTTTTTTCGTTTAAATTAAATAAATTGTATTTTGTCCCGAAACCGAAAACCCAATCTGAACCGAATTGGTTTGGGTCAGTTTTAGGCCCGATTTTCTAAAATTGGGTTAGTTTATGCCAAACCGTATTTTTACGGTTTGGGTTCAGGTTGGGCCGAAAGCTGATCCAACCCAATCCAACCTACATCCACCCCTACTACAAATACCCAAAACTGAAAGGAATGATCAAACTGTCTCTTTCAAAAATGGAACTCCAATTTCCCTCATTTCCCTCTCTCTCACCATCTTATAATATTTATATAATTAGATTGTGCTTCTTCAATAACACCAACAAAATATTCTTTTAGAATATTGATTTGTACAAATTGATAATTATTCATGAATAATAGACAATATTATTCTGAAATATTGATATATAATAACAATATTTGTTTACAATTTATCAATTTAAAAAGAAAAAAAAAATGTATAATGAAAGAGATAGCAAAGAGGATGCTAACTTCTGTTAATGAATAGAAAATAAATATCAATTTGTTAACTCAATTGACTTCATATTCATATGCACTTAAATTGAAACATAGCAATTGGATGAAATGAGTATTTTAAATCTTATTGTATTTTTGCAGTCAATTACTAATTCAAAATTCAATACTGTTCATGTAGTGATTACTCACGAATGAATCGTTTGATCTTGAATACTCGCTGTCCCTAATTCAAGCATTACCAAACGTATTCTCAAATTTAGGTTATGTGTTTTTCACAATTTTCTGCACTGAAAAATGCATCGAGCAGTTTGCCGTGAGATCTTCAAAACATTATCAAAGACGTATATAAATAATTGAGGGATGACCTGTGATACCGGCCCAAAGGTGGGACCTTGAAACTGCATATTGGACAATTTAAAAACGTTTTCAATACCTCAAGTGACACCTTTGGCAGTCATGCAGCACCTCGACCCCATGGTAAAAATGTGTCTATGTCACGATCAATGTAATGGACTTGTATTCTCATATGTTTAAGTTGAATATTATGTAAAGTTAAATTCATGTGACACTATAATATATCATACATGTGAAAACACATTGACTTCTATTAAGAGACTTTGTGGCCCATCCAGACATCCAGTGCTTGTGTAGAACATTGCTTACATTATAAAGTTGAGATCCTAGATTCTATCTGGGATGGTGCAAATTTTAAATAAATTTGGGCTACATACGATGTACATGGAAGACCTGCAAATTGAAATTATTTAAAATAAATTAGATGCCATTAATAATGTTCACCCAATCATATAGTAGGTCAACAAAGCTAAAATCCAATTTTAATGGAATAGATTAATCAAGATATTACATATCCAAGTAAATTATATCTTGCAAGCTTCATTTTTTGGTGTGTTTGTATAATAATAAAATTGATCCGAGGAGTCATACCTTGGTAACTCTTGATAGCGATTTTGTATCTTAAATAATTCCGCAAGTGCACGGATCGCTCAAGTAATAAAGTGGATTGTGAGTCCAAGTATCGATCCCACGAAGATTTAGATAGTTCAGTTCAATTATACTAACCTTAACCGAATCTATTGAACTTTTGATGATTTTGTTGTTTAAGAACTAATAGGAATTTGAACTAAAAACAATGAACTAATTATAAATCAAATAACTAAAAATTAGATCAATAAAGATTACTTTAAAATTGAGAAAGAAGAGTACTAGGATCCCGAATCCGTCTATAATCGTTAATTCCTCTATCTTGATTCTTGGTCTTGACAAATTACATCAGTTATGAAGATCAATATCCCTAGATTGTTCAACAGTTTCTTTCGAATAAAGATAAACCTATTCATATGCATGACTCGACTATATTTCTATGACGAATGCGAATACAAATGAAAGCATTAAATTTCTATGGATAATTAAAGATCACCTAAAGCATAGCGGTATATTTCTATCCCCTATCGGACTTTAAGATAATTAAAATAGCGTCTAGCATGCTTTCGATCTTTCGACAGTAAAACACACCACAACAATCATACAATTATTGATCAAATAATTGTAGATTCATATAAATCAAAATTAATTATTCAAAACTATCATGAAATAAATTTGCCAAAAATCAAGTCTCAAGATGGAAGAATTTAGATTACAAACTTCATCGTAATCCTAGCACAAAATAAACTAGCCTAACATACTAATAATAAGAAAAGAAGGAGAAGAAGAAACTATGGAATTCATAACCCGGAACGAAGAAATCTTGAGCGAGAAGAAATCTTGATCTTGATCTTGATCTTCGTTCTTGGATAGATGAATCTTGATCTTCCGTGTTGTGTGTCTTGTAATGTTCTCTTCCCCCAAAACTCAACAAAAACCGAACCCCCTGATATGAGTTAATAACTCATATATATACTTACCTAATTGTGCCCTAGAAGATCCCAAAAATTCATTAAAATCGTGTCCCAAAGGTTTCCTAAGTGAAGTTGAACTCAAAAAGGAAATAAAATTCCTTCTCTGCCGAAAATACACTGGGCGATCGCCCAGTGCAAACCCGGGCGGTCGCCCAGGTCAAGGGGAAACCATTCTGCGGTTGAAAAATAGGGTCGAGCGATCGCCCAGATTTAAGCCTGGGCGATCGCCCAGCTTATGATGTTTCCTCTGCGGCGGCTGTTTTTCAAATGGTCATAACTTCTTGTAGGAAACTCCAAATTGAGATCCGTAAAAAGTGTTAGACTCGTAATTCAATTATCTTTCTAATGGTATATAATTTGACTTTTGGAGATTTCTATATCAAAAGTTGTACTTGAATTTCCCCACATGCTGCTGTAGGTAGTTTCTCAATTCGGTTCTTTAGCTTTCTGGTGTTTGATCCATTGATTCAACTCTTCATTGTCACTCCAAAACACCTTAAACTTATTGATTTTTTCTTCTTCCTCATGTTCCAATGTTTGGCTCTTGATATTCACTTCAAAAACTCCATTTACTTGTCGATTTCACCAAGTTGTTGATCTTTCTGTCCATTCTTCTCCAATTGCTTATAAACAGGTCCAAGACTGAAATATGAAGATTAAAACACAAAATTAAGTAATAATTCAATAAAATGATGGAATAAAAGCTTAGTTTAAAGGTCATAATAAGTGCACAAAATGCACTTATCAAACACCCCCAAACTAAACCTTTGTTCGTCCTCGAACAAAAATAAAATAAAGTAGAGCTTTAAACTAAGCTAAAAGAATTAACATGAAATGAATTAATGCTAAATTTCTTACCATATGCCTCAAGTTTGAAAAATAAAGTACACGTTTAGAAAGAGATCAAACAACACAAAGAAATTTTCACTTATCCAATGCTTGACTTTTGGTGAGTGTGTGATTAACCAAAAATTGAACTTACACATGTATTATACCACGACCAATATTGTGTTGTTGATACTTTTACAATCCCGAACCCTTTGTAGTCATTTATTCCTTACACCTCTCGTAAATTACACACTTCTTATGTTTTTCTCTCCAATCCCGAGGTGTTCTAGCACATTTGGTTCCTATTGATCAACACAAAGCTTTTTTCAAATAAAGTGGTAAAATTAGAACTTGTATTCTCAGAACTAGGGTGGTGAATGATTTCTAAATTCTCATCTTCAGTCTCTTAGGTTTTAATCTAGCAATCCTTACCGAGCACCTTTAGCACTTTTTATTTATTTTACTCATATAAATGATCTTACATCTTGTGCAATACTTCTCTCATACTAGCTTTCTATGTGACCCTTGTAGCGAGCTTTGGGCCGATGACTCCCAAGTCAGATGACCATAGGGCACCAGGTTTTGAAATACCTTAACAGGCTTAATTGCTCGAGTCCCACAGGCTATAAGAGACGTAAAGATGTACAAATTTTTTTTTTTTTTTTTTTGGACTCATGTAACGAGCTTTGGGCCGATGACTCCCAAGTCAGATGACTTTAGGGCACCAGGTTTTAAAATATCCTAACAGGTTTAATTGCTCGAGTCAGATATTTTATTTTATTTATTCAGCAGTAAGTAGTGCTCGGTTTAGATTCCTTTACTATAACCTATTCAACCAAAGATGAGACTCAGAAAGTCAAAACCATCAAAATTCTCAAAACACAAGTAGTACTTTAACACCCCCAAACTGTTCTCAAACAGTTTGGTTACTAGTCTAAAAATTTAGGAACGGAATTTTTCACAATGATCTAAGTCAATAATATCAACACATACACTCAAGTCATGTTTTCAATAAATGATAAGTCAACAGTGGCTACGTGCTTCAAATCTAGTCTAACATGGATAAGTGTTCAGGTAGAAGCATGAATTAAAGTGTTGTCTAATATTCTAACTAAGAATGTACTTAACTTCAAACAAATTTCATCATTGGCAGCAAGATATTCAACAATAACTATGAAAGAAATTTTTTTTTTTTTTTTTTTTTTTTGGAACCCGAAAAAATAAGCAAACTCAAAATACTTAAGTATCCTGATACTTAACCCACCCCCAAACTAAAACATTACATTGTCCCCAATGTAATAGCAAAATAAAGCAAATAGAGGAAGGAAAAAGTCAGGTACTCCCCGGAGATAGATGTGGAGACGATGGATCTGGCTGGTTGAAGGTCCGGTTGAAGTGGACTGAAGTGGGATAGGACTCATGTGCCTTGCAAAGGGGACATCCTGCAATTGACATAGGAAGGCTTGATAAGGGCATTAATTAATAAATAAAAAAAACTAATAAATTAATTAAACTAATTAAAACTACTACATATAGAGCAAGTAAATAAAAGGGTTAGAAAATGGGTTGCCTCCCATTAAGCGCTTATTTATAGTCATTAGCTTGACTTATTGTCTAGTTGCTTTATGGCACTTTGAATAGAGCTTTGGATGACTTGCTTTGCTTGCATCTATTGACTTTATACCATTTTTCGTCTATCCTCCAAATTTTGAATTTGTGCTCCTCATAAACATAAGATTTTAGTGTAGCACATTGCTCGAACACAACCACGAAAATTTCAACTTCTTCGTCGACTTTGATCACAAAATCAATTTTAGAAGAGATAAAAGAGTAGGAGAATTGCTTGTCTGACTCGTGCTTATGTAATCTCTGAGGAAGTGGGATCAGAGGCTCATATGGTTTGATAGGAACGGTTTCCATAACCTGTAGTGTACATGAACTCTCTTTAATATCTATTGTCTGTTCAGTCTGTTCCACGTGCTCCTCATCAGTTGATGGTTCATTTTTTTTATTTGCAACTGGCATCTTCACATGAATTTCTGGTAATTGAACATCACGTCTGATAGTAACAGCTGTAACACTTTCATTGGGATTCACTTCTGCATTAATTGGCAATGTATCTGGTACTCTGGGTGATAAAGCAATTGCTATCTGATCCACTTGTGTCTCGAGATGCTTTATTGAAGCGCCTTGATTTTGAAAAGAGATATCCGTCTTGTTCATGTATTGATTATTAGATCCTAGGCACCGGTCAACTGTCTCCATGAATTTATTAAATACGTCTTCTAGTGAATTTCTCTTTTCTGGCTCTTGAAACTGAGAACCTTGTAATCTGATATTATTGTAATTATCATTCCAAGAGAAATTTGGATGATCTGTGATAAATTCTCCAACAAGCATGTTGTCCTCATCAATATCAGAAGTGGCCCCATATCTCGCTATATTGGCATGCTGCATTGCAAGAAAATCTCCAAAAAGCATATTGTCCTCATTAATTTCAGAATTAGCCTCATATCTCGCTATATTGGCATGCTGCATTGCAAGAAAATCTCCAAACAGCATATTGTCCTCATCAACTTCGTAATTAGCCTCATATCTCGTTATATTGGCATGCTGCATTGCAAGAAAATCTCCAAACAGCATGTTGTCCTCATCAATGCTAGATTGTCTTTGGATGGTCTGTGGAGTAAAAAAGTCTCCAACTAGCATATTGTCTTCATCAATCTCCTAGTCTTCCATCTTGTGTTGTGGTCTGAAAAAAGACAAGTTGAAAACTAAAATAAACTAAAAAAATTAAAATAAAATAATAAAAAAAATTAATTAAATAAAGTTCGAATTAGTGCTAATATAACTGAAAAGAACTAAAACTAAATCTCCGGCAACGGCGCCAAAAACTTGATAGCGATTTTGTATCTTAAATAATTCCGCAAGTGCACGGATCGCTCAAGTAATAAAGTGGATTGTGAGTCCAAGTATCGATCCCACGAAGATTTAGATAGTTCAGTTCAATTATACTAACCTTAACCGAATCTATTGAACTTTTGATGATTTTGTTGTTTAAGAACTAATAGGAATTTGAACTAAAAACAATGAACTAATTATAAATCAAATAACTAAAAATTAGATCAATAAAGATTACTTTAAAATTGAGAAAGAAGAGTACTAGGATCCCGAATCCGTCTATAATCGTTAATTCCTCTATCTTGATTCTTGGTCTTGACAAATTACATCAGTTATGAAGATCAATATCCCTAGATTGTTCAACAGTTTCTTTCGAATAAAGATAAACCTATTCATATGCATGACTCGACTATATTTCTATGACGAATGCGAATACAAATGAAAGCATTAAATTTCTATGGATAATTAAAGATCACCTAAAGCATAGCGGTATATTTCTATCCCCTATCGGACTTTAAGATAATTAAAATAGCGTCTAGCATGCTTTCGATCTTTCGACAGTAAAACACACCACAACAATCATACAATTATTGATCAAATAATTGTAGATTCATATAAATCAAAATTAATTATTCAAAACTATCATGAAATAAATTTGCCAAAAATCAAGTCTCAAGATGGAAGAATTTAGATTACAAACTTCATCGTAATCCTAGCACAAAATAAACTAGCCTAACATACTAATAATAAGAAAAGAAGGAGAAGAAGAAACTATGGAATTCATAACCCGGAACGAAGAAATCTTGAGCGAGAAGAAATCTTGATCTTGATCTTGATCTTCGTTCTTGGATAGATGAATCTTGATCTTCCGTGTTGTGTGTCTTGTAATGTTCTCTTCCCCCAAAACTCAACAAAAACCGAACCCCCTGATATGAGTTAATAACTCATATATATACTTACCTAATTGTGCCCTAGAAGATCCCAAAAATTCATTAAAATCGTATCCCAAAGGTTTCCTAAGTGAAGTTGAACTCAAAAAGGAAATAAAATTCCTTCTCTGCCGAAAATACACTGGGCGATCGCCCAGTGCAAACCTGGGCGGTCGCCCAGGTCAAGGGGAAACCATTCTGCGGTTGAAAAATAGGGTCGGGCGATCGCCCAGATTTAAGCCTGGGCGATCGCCCAGCTTATGCTGTTTCCTCTGCGGCGGCTGTTTTTCAAATGGTCATAACTTCTTGTAGGAAACTCCAAATTGAGATCCGTAAAAAGTGTTAGACTCGTAATTCAATTATCTTTCTAATGGTATATAATTTGACTTTTGGAGATTTCTATATCAAAAGTTGTACTTGAATTTCCCCACATGCTGCTGTAGGTAGTTTCTCAATTCGGTTCTTTAGCTTTCTGGTGTTTGATCCATTGATTCAACTCTTCATTGTCACTCCAAAACACCTTAAACTTATTGATTTTTTCTTCTTCCTCATGTTCCAATGTTTGGCTCTTGATATTCACTTCAAAAACTCCATTTACTTGTCGATTTCACCAAGTTGTTGATCTTTCTGTCCATTCTTCTCCAATTGCTTATAAACAGGTCCAAGACTGAAATATGAAGATTAAAACACAAAATTAAGTAATAATTCAATAAAATGACGGAATAAAAGCTTAGTTTAAAGGTCATAATAAGTGCACAAAATGCACTTATCAACTCTACTTGAGGAAAAGTCCAAACTTTTCATTTGAAACCTCAAGTACTGGCTACAAATACCCAAAACTGAAAAGAAGGATCAAATTATCTATTTCAAAAATGGAACTCAAATTTCCAAGTTTTCCCCTCATCTTCATCTCCCTCACCTTCATATTCCTTATGCTAAAATTATTCAGTAATTTCAGAGGATTTAGGAGAACAAAGTTACCACCAGGTCCATGGAAATTGCCTTTAATTGGCAGTCTGCACCACATAGCAGTAGCAGGTTTAGAACCACATCATGTCCTGGCAAACTTGGCCACAAAATATGGGCCTATTATGCACTTACAGCTTGGTGAAATTTCTGCGGTCATCATATCAGCACCTAGAGTGGCCAAAGAGGTGCTGAAAACTCATGATCTTGCCTTTGCATCAAGGCCAAAACTTCTAGCACCGGAGATCATCACATATAATTGTGCAGATATAGTGTTTGCTCCCTATGGTGGATACTGGAGACAGATGCGCAAAATATGCACCTTGGAACTCCTGACTGCCAAAAATGTTCGATCCTTCAGCTCTATTCGCGAGGAAGAGGCCTTAAATCTCATTGAATCCATCCAATCATCCTTATTTTCGCCAATTGACTTGACTCAAAAGATCTTCACATATACAAATAATGTAGTGTGCAGAGCAGCATTTGGAAATAGATCCAAAAACCAGGAGAAAGTGATTCGACTAATAAAAGAGTTAACAGCCAATGCTGGAGGTTTTGATGTTGCTGACTAGTATCCTTCAGTAAAAATTCTTCAAGTCATTAGTGGATTGAAATCCAAATTGGTGGAGCTGCGGAACAAAACTGACCAGGTCTTCAACGACATCATCGATGAACATAAAGAGAGGCTGGCAAATAACGAGAAGTTTAATGGTCAGTCGGGTGAGGAAGATCTAGTTGATGTTCTATTAAGACACAAAGAGACAAGTGACCTTGAATTTCCTATCACAATCGACAGTATAAAATCTGTCCTTTTGGTAAGTTAATTCCCACTCTTTTAGAGAAAATTCAACCAATGACCACTGAACTTTAATTGAGTTTCAACTTAACCACTGAACTTTAAAAAGTCTTTCAATGGCCACCCAACTTTTAGCTGGTTTCTATTTAGCCACCAAACTTTAAAAGGTATCTCAATGGCCACCCAACTTTCAACTAAGTTTCTCATATATCACCTATTACTCATTCGCTTACAATACTTGACGAAATATCCTACGTGGCAAACGATCTTCCGACAAAGTGTATTAATAATGTTATTAACAAAAAATGTACTACTCAAACACGCTTAATTCGCATGAATTTGGTTGAAAAAACTAAAAGCGTTTTCAATTTTTTTGAAATATGACGTATTTGAGTAGTGCACTTTTACTGATGAGAGAGATTTCATAATATTATTATGCTATATTGAAAGAACTTTTGTCACATAGGATATTTCGTCAGGTATTGCAAGCGAATAAGTAACAGGTGATATATGAGAAACTTAGTTGAAAGTTGGGTGGCTGACGAATTGCTCATTGACGGCTTAGATCACCACGGCATCTTATCTTACCTTGCTCTTGTCTTTCTTGCTACTGTTCTGAAAGCTTGAACTAACTCCGAGATTCGACTTCCTTGCCCAGTCAATCTCTTTTTTGAGGCGTGTAGCTACCTTCCAGCCATCGCCATTGAGATACCTTTTAAAGTTCAGTGGTTAAGTAGAAACTCAATTAAAGTTCAGTGACCATTGGTTGAATTTACCCCACTCTTTTATGATCTACAACAATTCAGCTGTAATTTAAATGCTGCTTCACTCTATACAGGATATGTTAATTGCTGGATCAGATACTTCAGCAACAACAGTAGAATACGCTATGTCAGAAATGATGAGACACCCAAGAGTGTTGGAAAAAGTTCAAGCTGAACTGAGACAAGTTCTTAGAGGAAAGGACAGAATACGTGTAACTGACTTAGAGAGGCTGAGCTATTTGAAGATGGTGATCAAAGAAACTCTAAGGCTGCATCCGCCTCTTCCCTTGTTAATTCCTAGAATATGTAGGGAGCCTAAAGAAATTGATGGATACGATATACCCATCAATACTAGAGTAATCTTGAATGCATTTGCAATCAATAGGGATCCCGAATATTGGGAGGATGCTGAGAGTTTTAAACCAGAGAGATTTGCCAACAGTGGTATTGAATTCATAGGACCAAATTTTGAATTTCTCCCTTTCGGGGGAGGAAGAAGGATATGCCCGGGCATATCATTTGGTTTAGCCAGTGTCGAGTTTCTTCTTGCTCAACTTCTCTACCACTTCAACTGGAAACTTCCTGATGGGATGAAGCCTGAAGATCTAGACATGACTGAGACACTCGGGACTGTTGTTCGGAAGAAAAACAAATTGAATCTGGTTCCTACTCTTGATTAATCAATGTCACTGGTGAACAATTTAGACAATTCAAATAAGTTTCTGTACTGTTAGAAATTGGATGTACTTTGTCTGAACCTTGTCTAAGTTTTATCTACTGTAATAAGTTTCTTTCTATCCTTTGCCTGGAAGCTATTGTACTATTAAAATTGCAAGGGTAAAAACATCATTCAATTTGTAACTGGAAAAACACTGGAACTTGATTATTAAACCCGAAAATCTTGGTGCCAAATTTCAAATCACCGTCCAAACATGATGCATGCATCATTGTATAGAAGGGAACTGAAAAAACGACAACAGAAACTCAGTTCGGTATTCATCAAATGTCAGTAGAGTTGTTAATATGTTTTCAGACTGAAGCAAGATTCTTCCAGCCCTAATTGTCCAATGTAGGGGTGGTTATATTATATTTGCACCACAATTTTTATTTGTCAAACCACATTTTTGTTTCACTTAAAGTCCATAATCTTTGTTCATTATATCATTTATGTTCCTAACCTTTTTTGTTGAATTCTTATCAACTTCCATTAATTAGAATTGAAACCATTATTAGAGAGAAAATATGTTAATTAATAGAAAGTTGAGGATACGAATACAACAAAAAAAGGTTAAGGATATGAATGCTACAATGAACAAAGATTGAGAACTTTAAGTGAAAATAAAATATGGTGCAACGATTAAAAAGTGTGGTTTGAATATATGCTTTTTGTCATACTTTTTTGGATAATTTACAATTTTGATCCCCAACATTTCAAAAAAGTAAATAATCTACCTCCAAACTTTTTTTTGCATTGGCCATCCCCAACTTTTGCATTTTGTTGCAAATCACATCCTTTTGACATATTTTGACTACTTTGCCCTTCTCTTTAAATAAACAAAAAAATAATAAGTGGATGAACTTATTTTGTACTTTTTAAAAGTTGTATGACTTTATTTACAATTTGTTTTTAACTTTTTTTTGTATTTTTGTTTATTTGAAGAGAATGACAAATTCGTCAAAATATGTCAAAATGACGTGATTTGCAACCAAATGCAAATGTTGGGATGGCCAATGCCAAAAAAAAAAAAAAAAGAAAAAAAAAAAATTGGGGGTAGATTAGTTACTTTTTTGATAGGTTGGAGACCAAAATTGTAAATTACTCTACTTTTTATTCAAATATTTCGTAGAACTCACAATTTACCATTCACTTATTATCTATAAATTTCATAGGATTCACAATTTATAAGCATTTAAAAAATAAGGGTAAATAGCACCAGGGGTCCCTAACTTTTGAACATTGTAACAATGGGGTCATTAACCTTTATTCACTAGTAGCCGAAGTCTCTAACCTTTCAAACGTACGTCCTTTTTTAACAGAAAACGTCAAAAACTCTGTTAACTCACCACGTGCGCCACTTCTGAAGGGCAAAACCTTCTTAACACTAATCAAATACCACTAAACTACATAAGAAAAAATCACAGAACCAAAATCCCATGGAAGAAAAAGTGAAAAACAAAAACAAGACACAAAAAAATTTGCACCCAAATGATCAAAATTTCAAAATTGCCTCAGATTTTGCAGTCAAGCTTTGTTTGGAAAGGAAGTGACTTAGATTTGGCAGCCAATTCATTGTAAAATCCTTCACAATTTGCCGTGCATGGCCGTTAGAGCTCCTCCGCCTCCTCTCTCTTCCACCACCCACCATTAGTAAAAAAATCAATCGAAAAATATGAAGGCAGCGATGGACGGGCTATAGCCGCAGAAAATACTGCTCGGAGAAGTAAATAAAAAGCTGATTAGAGGCACAATGGGATGTGAAATGGCGAGATTCAAATTCAGGAAAGGATGATTACATTCTATGTTTATGCAATCAGAAAAATTGGGAATTTAGGGTTTTCATATGCGGATGATCTTAGAACAATTCTTCAATCAGTTGTTGAGCTCAAAGATTTCATTGACCATACTGCTATGCTCGCCCTGCCCAACCAGAAATGCATTAATTACGCGACGGCTCCGCCGACAGTCGCCATGGCTCATTAGGCTTGTTTTCTTCATCATTTTCTTGTTCTTTTTCTTTTTTTTTTATTCACGTAACTGACAACATGTTTTCAGTGGTATTTGATTAGTGTTAAAACGGTTTTGCCCTTCAAATGTGATGCGCGTGGTGAGTTAACAGGGTTTTTGACGTTTTCTGTTAAAAAATGACCTTTGGTACGTACGTTTGAAAGGTTAAAGACTCCGACTGTTAGTAAACAAATGTTAAGGATTCTATCGTTACAATATTCAAAGGTTAGGGACCCCTAATACTATTTACCCTAAAAAATAATTTCATCTTCGCAAAATATGCGCATACCCTTTAAACAGCAGTGTTGAGTTTACATATCTACCCCCAAATTATATCCCTAATATGATGTCCTTTTTTGTGCCCTTCAAAAATTAATATCCCGCCTCTTTGTAGGTTATTTTCGTCCTTTCATGAGAAAAAATTTGAATTCGGACATCCTTGCGTTAATTTCAAACAAAATCCCACACACACATATATCTCTCTCAAGAACAAGTAAATAACCGTAGCAATGATCCTTCCGTATTAAAATCAAAACATTAATCCCTCGAAATTCCTAAATAGAAAACCACCAAAGAAATTGAAATTCTCGAGAAGAAATGGCTTCAATCAAGCCTGCAACTCGCTACACCAACAGCCTAAACAGCTCCATTAAATCCGACCCCTCCTCTTCGACTGAGTTGTCGACCTCACGTGCCGTCGCCAAGAAAACCCCCACCACCACCAACAACATAAATCTCAGCTCCATGGTCAAAAAATTGGTCGACAACAAGAAGGCCAAGAATTTTAACAAGGACTCTAAATTAATCGTGGCCGTGGATTTTTTAGCTGAGGATTTGAAGAAGAATGCAAAGAAGGGTACCGGACTAAGTGGGCTGCACAAGAAGTTGTTTAAGAGCTCATCAGGATCAGCAGGAGGGGCAAAAAGGGGGGAGGAAAGCTCGAAGAAGGTGTTGACTGAGGTCAAAGGGAATACGAGGACTTTGGCTATGGTGTTGAGGAGTGAGAGGGAGCTTTTGAGTTTGAGTAAGGAGCACGAGGAGCAGATTGCCGAACTCAAGTTGTTGCTTGAGGAGAAAAACACAGAGGTAATTTTTTTTGTGTATGTGATTGCTAGGTTGCATATAAATAAGAGTTTTCTTTAGATTAATCTAAGAAGATCTTCAATGATGCTTTATCTTTTCGAAATGTTGGAGAATTTCTGTGTAAGTGTGCGTTTTCAAGCCGAATATGTTGTGTTTTGATTGAATGGAAAATTGAAGAAATGTGTGAAATGTGTGTTCCAATTTTCATGGATTTTGTCAAGCGTCAAAACATTTGATCAGATTTGGAGATGTTTATACCATGGCATTGTGTGCCGATCCCAAATTTATTGAGATTAATTTAATTTGTTGTTGTATGCCATGGCATGATGTGAATTTTGAGCCAAGAGGGTGCAGTAGGGTGTTTGTAGGAATCTGGGTTTCTTCTCTATTAAGTGGATTGTAGTTCATTATTATAGAATTTGTAGGTGGAGAAGCTGAAAGATTTGTGCTTGAAGCAAAGGGAAGAGATAAAGTCTCTTAAAAATGCCGTACTATTCCCAGACGTTATGAATTCCCAATTTCAGAAGCTTTTGGAGAAGCAGGGTTCGGAACTGAAGCAGGCAAAACATCTTATTCCAAGTCTTCAGAGGCAGGTCACGTCCCTTACGGGCCAACTACAATGTCTTGCTGAGGATCTGGCTGAGGTTGTGTTCATATTTTTGTTCGAATACTTATTTTATACATCATTGGATTTAGGATTAACTTCGATTCTGAGTTGCTGACATAACTTTTTTTCCGTTTTCCTTTTATGCCACAGGTGAAGGCAGACAAATATTCAGTAAAAGGAAGCTCTGATAATCACTTCAGCTCTCCAAGGACATCGTCATATGATCAAGAAGAAGCAGCTAATTCTTGGGTAAAATCATTAAATCAAACTGGAAATTCTGAATTGGGAAGTGATGATTAAGGTTTTATAAAAGAATTAATTATCTCATAATCACTTATAATTGAACAGACTACAATATCTTGTTTCCTCTTAAGGTTTTACATCTAGGCACTGTAGTAATTTTTCATTAATTTCAAGGTCGTCTTAAATTCTTCTACTGAACAGTTTGATCAGGAATTCAGCTCTGGAGATTACACAACCCCAGACAGCCCAGATGACATGTTTCTCAAAGATTTGAATCCATGCCTAACACCATGTTACTCCAAGACAAAGTCTAAGGTACTCGTATCTGCCACCTTATGTGCTATTTAGTTATATCTCGTTTCATAGCAGGCATCCTTTGTGTGAGTAAACCAATTCATAGTACCTTACAATAGTATTCCTTTTAGGACTTTGAGGTCTATGATTCCCCGGTCGATGATTTTTTGTCCAGAAACAATCTAGAAATGTATCATGAAAGCAGTTTCAACTCTTGTGCAAGGAAGCTATCAAAAAGTTCCGACTGCTGCCATTGTTCCAAGACGGGGAACAGTTTAGTTCGTGCAGCTCGCCAGTCAGATGAAAGCAAATGCACCTGTGGAAAGCGAATGCATAGCAAATTTTTCTAATAGATCCCAAATATTGGAGATTTCCTGTTCCCAGTTCATGAACTTCATTAAGACAGAACATTTCGTTTGTTTGTATGTCATAAGATGTTCTGTCCAGAACTCTCAATAGAAGATAAATAAAATTACTTTTTTTGAGGATAACTAACATTTTAATGATTATCTGGTTTCATCTGTTCGGAAGATGGAATGAATTTGGCAGTGCTGGGCTATTATTTTATATGAACAAGATTGTTATATCAAGCTGATCCTAGCTAGAAAATAGAAACTCCAAAGAGAAGCTAAAAAGAGCAATGAATTTTGCAGAAGATTCAGGAATGTTGGAACACAATAATTGCTCAAATTGATTTTTGTAGGGTCGTGAATCTATTATATCAATAGATGAATTAAAATATTTGTTACAATTTAGTCATTCCAACATTATTGTCGTCCCTTGTTTTCAAAGGCAACACATGTATTTAGTCATGATTTACGAGAGAAGAAATAAACACTTAAAACAATAAGATCATCAGAGTATTTCTACAAGTTTGGACGACCCTTAAAAATGAGGTAAACATCCAAAGAGAGAACTACACCAAGCATACAAAATACGTATGGTCATAACCAAAGGATTGGTGCACAATAATATATAATTTATATATATACACAAATACTAACTGCCTAAGGGAGTAAAACATTCTCTCTACCAAAATTGGATTTCTCAAGATTTTGTTGATTAAGAGACTCCAAATGCAACTAGAATTAAATAGCAGATACGAGGATCATATCACGAGTCACCAGATGATTATTGGAAGCCAAATGCCAAAAACAATACATTTCTCACCAGTTTTGTAACTGTGAGGAAATGCTTTTTACAACAGGGTGGTAAACTGTATGCAAATGTCTCTTTGCTTTCTCTGAACCAGGTTGCTCAAGCCACTCGTTGTATAGGCTTTTGATAAGGGGATTTTCAAAAGGATCGGTTACCAATACCTAAAATATTAGAGAACGTTAAGCAATAAAGCATTCATAAAGTTTCTAAAAGACTAGTAATCAAAAATCATCAAGGATATACACACTGCACTGCAAATTGTGATGATAAAAAAATAAATAATAAATATGGCAAAACAAGACAAATATTGGTCCAACACTGAGAAATGAGGAACATAATGCTGATTTTAGTTATTACGTTTCAATAAGACTTATCCACAAAATTAGCAAAAACCATCGAGAAGAAAGACACAGTCAGACTTATATTTGCAAAATGTGATGATAAAAAGAAAATTGACAAAACAAGACAGATATTGATCCAACGCCAGATATAATGCTGATTTTATTCATTTTCTTCCCTCTTGTGCATTTCATAACATGATTTGTGTTTTTCTCTACATATCACACATCAACACTTTATACAACAAGTCAAGGTTCTCAAAACTTGGCCATTTAGTAACAAAATCACCCAAAGTGAAGAAGGCCATAGTAAAAAACCACACCGACTTACATTTTCTGAATATGTATTTTCCAATAGCTGAATCAAATCTTTTGCAGATTGCCCAGGCTTGGGCTTGATTTGACCTCCACCATTCAAACATCCTGTTGCTCAGATGGAAGGCACGCGTAAATACATTAAAGTGTGTATGACTTTTAAAAGAACAGGCAATACTTCAAATGAATGACCATCAGTCTACGTGGACATAATCTAGAAAACAAATAATACCTGAAGGACATGCCATAATCTCCAAGAAATGATAGTCGCACTTTCCAGTTTTAATTTTTGTAACAATGTTTCTCAGGTTTCTGAATCCATAACACAATGCAAATTTCAAGACAGTTTTACCCTCGACCTGCATTTATATAATCAGAAAAATTAGTTGACAACATGAAGATAACATTAATACAAGAATCACTCTTTCAAATAAGCTGGGTACATGAAGTTAAGAGTAGACAGCAACTTTGTGAGTCATGCAGCAGAGGCAACGAGAATAATCAAAGTGGATCGATGCAAGAAAATCAGCATTACAGCAAGAGGAAATAGGAAATATTAAGTCATAAGTAAGGTGAGGACAATCAAAGATGGAGCTACTTTCAAGCTAGACTTGAACCTTCCTACCATGTGCTAGTCAATAATGTCAACACAAGAAGGATGGACGAAACTTACTTCAAGAGTAACTTCCTGAAAATCTGAGTTTCTTATAGTCTTAAACTGAAGAGGACCTTCAATTTCTTTCGCAAAAAGTATTTTTGCAGCATGACGGAATAGAGTGTCTGCATACCCCCCAGAGCTCCCACGAACACCATAGATGTGACCTTCTTTGTCTACATTTGACAATCTGCAGAAAATAAAATCTTTTTTCTAGTCACTTGATGTCCAATGTTGTTAATAAATAATCTAGAAACAGTACATATTCTTACAATTTATCCACTGGAGATTCGTCCAAGATTGTAAAATCAACAGATTTCGACTGCAACAATTAATATCATCAAAATTTAAGAATACTACAGTAAAAATAAAAATAATAGACACGCAGATTACCATCACGGAATGTTTACCCGAATCAAATCTAAGACCTCTCCAGTTGTCAACACAGAATCCACCTCTGTTATTCCTTCACTGTCAGAATCTACTTGGAACACAAAGTCATCCCGAGCAGCCTCAAGCTTTTTGTCATAACAAGGCATCACAGTCACATGATATATCTCTTCTGCTCTGCCCAGAAATAAAATTTATCTACATCATCAAAACTTTATATTCTTCTGACCAAGCGGGTATATAAGGGCCAAAAGCTAGTCACCCCTGACCCCTAATTCCACTATACACAAAATAAATCACGTCACATTACAAGATTGACCAATGGCTCACCCTTATATATGCTACAAATAAATGAGCACTTTATTTTTCTAATTACTGATTTCAAGCTCTCTCGCTGCTGCAACACTTGTATGCTATTGGACCCAACATCAAGATGGAAGTGTGCAATCCGCAAAATATGTTTGAAATCATAATAAAATGTTTGCACAATAATAAAGATGATGAAGATGATAGATCACCTCAGACACAGTTTTTGGCATATGTGGCTCTTAATGGCAGCTCCAATTATTTGTTGGGGACTTTTCACTGAAGAAATATATGGAAGTATGTAGGTTCCAAGAGTTTTCTCTGCATAGCATATCCAACCTGAAAATTCAGAATGCATCATAAGAAATTTAGATACAATTCAAAAGGCTTTTCACACTTCAGGAGGCAAAAGAACAGGCCTCTATCTAGTCTAGGTACAATAATTTGTGTTATTATCTAAATTATTAACAAAACGGAGATGTATACCTGGACATGCTGACGAAATCATGGGAAGGGCCAATTTGGATTTCTCATCATTAATTGAATTGCTTTGTTTATAACGTGTTATGAATTCATTACAAGATTCAATAAGTGTTAAATCTCGACTGCTGCTGGTATCAAATACAGCTTTCACACCTAAGGACTTAAAGAACGTTGTGAGCTTTGTCAAGACCTGAAAATAATTGAACATTGGGTAACGTTGGGAAATACAAGTAAATAGTTGGAAAACCAACATTGCATGTATTGTACAGTGAAAATGAATATTAAATTGTCAAAACCATATGGTCTTTATGTAACTTCTTACTTGGAGGGAAGAAAGACCAAAATGAACAGCAATAGATGCTCTAGACTGGGGAGAAACGGAGACAATAACAGCTTTTCCTTTACTGAGATTAGAAAGAAACTCGTCTAAGCTTTGCTTCTCAAGCATGACAGTCTCTGCCGATGTTATGCACCCACTGCATGGTCATCATCAGCATTAGTTTCTCAACTGCTAGGTCATATTTACTCATTTCCAAATCATGATTCAGAATGATAATCGAGACCAATTAGATAATCACAGTGGTTATGTATTCGGTGAGTATGTACAGCACATCTAGCTTGAGCTATATAATTCCAAAGGTTATAAATCTATCTATTGCAGATCAGAAACACAGAACAGTATAATGGAGTGGGGTATTTGATTGGACCTGCAGGCTAAGCAACCTTTGAGCGAGATCTTCACAGGTTCATTTTGCACTTCTTTAGGAGCCGTTTTAACTTTCCCACCATTCTGTTTAAGAGTAACCAAAACATGATTTTTAAGATCAAAGAACAGAACACTACAAAAGATAAAGGTAAGGTTTTTCAAAAAAATGGAGAATATGCAATTCTCTAAACGAAAGACGTTGGAGGCGTATACTCTGATGCTGAAAATAATATGAAGTTGATCACATCATCAAATAGTAAATTCTAAACAATTTAGAAGGGTTCAGAACTTGACAATTTTGATCAAATATTGTCATTTTGAGTAAAAACAACATAATCTGAAATAATTAAACAATAAATCAACTATCCTATCTAATTAGATAGGAATAAAGAACTCCAAAAAAAAAAAAGCAAGTAAACTGTAAACCCTATTAATAAAAATTGCAAAAACGGAACCGATTACAGTAATAAAGAATAAACAAGAAATCCAATTCCAACATAATTTTTCTATACGAGTAACAACCCTAGCCGAAAAACAACAATTATTACCTCCGTTTTAATAACGCAACCTTGGGACGGTGCTATATAATCATTCAAGTCCCCAATTCTAAGCGTCGCCGAAAATTTCTCAGACATTTTCCCTATATGTAAAGATGTACAAACGGGTTTATGTGTGTATGGAGAATTACAATGATAAAGCTTCAAACTTTGGGAAAATAAGATTGAAGATTCACAAAATAGGGATTTGAAATTTCTAATTAGACAAGGGAGAGGAAAAAGAGTTGAATTCGATCACAATCGGAGGCGGTGTAGAATTGTGCGTAACCAATGACGGAACACAGTTTATGACGGAAAAAAGTCAAATTTATTTTTATAGCTGCTAACTAATTTACTGTTACTGTTTGGTTAGCATGCGTTTTGTATGGATTAAAAATCCATTTTGATTTTTTTCAGTCATAATTTTTGACTTTCCAACTTATTTTTAACATAAAAAATCAACAATTTCAACTCAAATAAACCAATAAACTATTTATAATATCTATCAAACGCACACTAAAAATCTTTCACCTAACTTTCTAAATAGTTTAATATCCAACACTCATTAAGAAAATATTAGAGTAAGAATACGAAAATTACCATATGGTGAACAAAAAAGTGATGTAACATAATTAAATTGTTAAAATCGTACACGTAACTAAATCATAATAGCCAAACACGCTTTTAACTTGTTTTAAAAGACGTTTCTCTAAACTAAAGACGTTTTTACAAAATTAGAAAAACATTTTTTGAAGCAATCAAAAAACGTATTTGGCTATTACGATTTTGTTATGTGTACGATTTTAACAATTTTATTATGCCATATCAATTTTTCATTTGCCTTGTGGTCATTTTTGTTTGCTTAGTTTAACATTTTTTCAATGAGTGATGAATAGTAAACTATTTAGGAAGTTAGGTAAGCGATTGAAAACATTTTTAAGTTGAATCAGCAAAGAGTAACCCCTAATTAGATTGGTGGCCATTTATTAAATTTACCTTTTTTAGGTTACTTAATAGGTGTAATCCAGATAAGTGGTAATTAGAGTTTGGTGATGACTCAATGAATGAAGGAGACTTTTGTTTGAAATGGGAAATTGAATACTTAATGATACATGATCATAATCCTTTTTTCTTTTCATAGCGAAAATTTTTTTTTACAATAAGTGATTACCTAATAATTAGTATACCGCTTATTTGGAGTGAGATCTGACCGTTGGCTTTATTATGATAATGGATTGAAGTAGTTAATAAATTTTAGAGATAATCGGTGGAGGGATATGATCGGTGGAGAAAGATGATCGAATCAGAGAGATAGATTGAAGCGGTTAGTAAATTTTGGTGAAGATAATTTTGTGAGTGAAGAAATTGAAGACATAGTCACACATGGACATTTAAGTATTTTTTTCTTTTAGTAGTGGAGAAAACTACATACGGTCGTGATTATGATGATGGATTGATGTAGTGAACATATTTTGGAGATGATCGGTGGAGAGAGATGAATTGAAGAGATAAGCAGATTTTGGAAATGATCGGTTTAGTAGATGATCGAATCAAAGATATGGATTCAAGCGATCATTAAATTTTAGAGGAGATGATTTTGAGAGAGGGAAATTAAAAATGTAGTGACACACGAACGTTTAAATATTTTTTTTCCTTCCCTTAGCGAAGAAAACTATTTACGGTCGTAATATTTTTTTATTTTTTATTTTATTTTTTATTCCCTTTCTACTTTCTTTTTTTGCACAGAATACATCATTTTTTTATTTCTTTTAATAAATAAATAAAATTATTTATACACTACCACGGGACTTGAAATTGAACTGTTCCAAATTTTCTGGCGTTTAGACTATTCTTTTTCAGTTTTTCTTTTCTTTTATTTGGCTTATTTTATTTTTTGTTGCAATTATTTTTCTGTTAATAGTCTTGCCCACGGCTAGATATGGCAAAAGGGTGGGGCCGCTCGTGGACATGTCGGCCCAGCCCTTAAAAGTCGACTCGTGAGTGGCCTGGGCCCGATCAACAAAAAAACACGGGTCGAACCAAGACTGGTCTACGAACCTGGCCCACAAGCCAGCCCAGCTCGTGGGCCAAAAGTTGTGGGCAAATTGGTCATATTTGAACATTTTGTATATAAAATGTAATACAAAAAATTAATTTTGTAAGTATATTTTGTATAAAATGTAAGTTCATTTTTATTCATTTGAACTTTTAATTATTGATATTTAAATTTACAAAAAATTGTACACGTAACAACATGTTCGTGTACAATTTAAACTCCGCCTACGTTAATAGTAGCTGGTCCCAAACCCGGAAAAAAGAGAAGGCTTTGAATTTTTAATTTTATCTTAACTTATTTCTTATTTTCTTTTGAACTTTTCAAAAAAAAAAAAAAAGGAATTTCACGTAGGTCCATGGACGACGGGCCGAGTCGGCCTGGTTCGGCCCATTGCCATCTCTACCCACAGCACGCAGAGCGAATCATGTTGCGTCATTACGCGTGTTTGGCCTGACTTATTAAAAAAGTCCCAAAAACAGCCTCTTTTGGGCTTTTTCTTTGTAGGTTTTAAATCGGGGGTTTTTTTTTTATAAATAAGCTACTTTTTAAAAATAATTTCAATAAGTCATTCTTGTTTCATTTATTTTGAAAATACTGTTTTTTGAAAACTATTATATTAATTTATTATATTTTATATTATATATAGTAACTAAATCATTAATTATCAGATTTGATGGAAATTCATATATTATAGAATATTTTATTGTTAATTACAGTAACGGAATTCTTAAAAATTGAAATTGATTGGAATATATCTACCTATAATAAAATAAGCTAACTTTCTTACTATTCATATTGTCATGTGTCGGCTTCGATTGTGGATGTCTTTCATTTTTTTTTTCTTTTTTTGTTTGAGTAATTATATTTAAACCACGCTTTTTTTACCACACCACATTTTATAATTTTAATAAAAGTCATCAAATATTAATTAGTACATCTTATCTTTGTATTTGATGATGATTTTTGTTCAAAAAATTAATTAAGGGGGCGTAAAAATATTTTTTTAACCACACCACATTTTATAATTGTAATAAAAGTCCTCAAAAATATCTAATTTTTACATTTATGTCCCTAACTATTTGTTATCACATTTTTTATCATCAACCTATTAATTAGTACATCTTATCTTTGTTTTGATGATGATTTCTGTTCAAAAAATTAATTTAGAATCATAAAAATATTTTTTTTTGGTCTCTCATATTTTTTAAAATTATACTATTCATATTGCCATATGTCAGCTTGAGAACTGGCTGTCTTCTATTTTTTTTTTTTTACCAATTTTTTTTTTTTGAGTGATTATATTTAAACCACACCACATTTTATAATTGTAACAAAAGTCCTCAACAATATCTAATTTTCACATTTATGTCCCTAACTATTTGTTATCACATTTTTATTATCAACTTATTAATTAGTACATCTTATATTTGTCTTTGATGATGATTTCTGTTCAAAAAATTAAGTAAGGGGGCGTAAAAATATTCTTTTCGTCTCTCATATTTTTAAATAAACAAAATAAATACAAAAGTTTGACAAAATATTTGTCCCTCAATTTAATGCACATTAAAGTCCTTAACAATATTTAATTTTTACATTTATGTTCATAACTATTTGTTATCGGTCAAGCTCACACACAAGAGGGAAGGAACGAAAGATTGATTGATCTGTTGCTCGATCGGAGATATAAGGGAAGCCCTGGTAACCGACCCAATCTCGATGAAAAAAAGAAAAGTACAAGGCAACTATAGCTCTCTCAGTCCCATTCCTGATCAAATAAGATCTCAAAAGAACGAACAAAGAATGGAAGGCAGCATCGTGTATCACATTTTTTATCATCAACCTATTAATCAATACATTTTATCTTTGTCTTTAATGATGATTTCTGTTCAAAAATTTAGAACCCACAATTTACAACTCACTTTTTATCCACACATTCACTCACAACTTATAATATAAGCACTTAAAAAATAAATTCAGCACTACCAAACATATGCTTAGTATTTCTCAACTTCTACTATTTTGCTTAGTAAACAATTTGAAAACAGTTATGCAATCAACCAAAAATTCTTTTAAGTTGTAAATTGTCGTTTGTTCAAATAACTGTTTGCATGTTATATTTATATTTAAGAAGTGGGTCTTTTAATTATCTATCTTATATTTGTTGAGTGCTAATTTTCTTAAACCATTTGCTGCAAATCATAATCGAACTATTTTATATCTGTATAGATTATAAATTAAAATACAATAACATAAGTATCCTACGAACCACCTTACGTGCCTCGCACGTCCTACAACTAGTATATAACAAAATCTTTTATTATTATAACTATCAAATATATATCATTTGTATCACAAATATATGTAACAAATACAAAAAAAACTCATATTTTTTTCAATTACAACATTTATAACAAGGGTAATTATATTCACACAACACTTTTTATTTTTTGCACCATATTTTAATTACATTTAACATCTTTAATCTATGAACATTATAGCACTCATATCCCCAACTTTTTTTATCACAATTTTATCATCAACTTCTCGTTAATTAGCATATCTTGTGTTTGATAACTGTTTCCGTCTAAAATATTTGTTGGGTATTCGTAAAAAGACTTATTTGTCTGTCGTATTTAAAAAATAATAATAGATACAAAAATACGATAAAATATTTTTCCTCATTTTAAAGCACATAAACAAAATATCTCGACAGATACTATCATTACTGATGAAATGTGCTAATTAATGAAAGTTGAGGATAAAAATTCGATGACAAAAAGTCAAGAACATAATTGCAACGATGAACAAAAGTTGAGGATCTTAAGTACAATTAAAATGTGGTGCACTTATAACAAATTGTAGTGTAAATATAACTACCCTTATAACAATTTGTGTTACAAATTGAGATGTAAAAATCAGTGATACAGAATATCAATTTATGTAACATGTGCTATATAAAATAACATAATATAATCTATAACATATTTAGTTATACAAAATATTATTTTGTAACATCTGTATCAGACAGTAATACACAATATCATTTGTAATATATGTATCAGACTGTGATACTAAACATAAAATATTACAGCTATTACAAATGCAAAACCAACTCTAAACTTCAAAAGTTCGTATTAATATACACATTGGGCTCTAAAAACCTACTGATATTGTGTAACATCAGTATAATATAGATATGTAACACAATGTTAAATTTAACAAATAAAACTTATGATTTCATCATTTGTAACATATGTAACATAAGTGATACAGAATTCATGTAACATGTGCTGTATAAAATACCATAATATAATCTGTAACATATTCAGTGATACAAAATTGGCAAAAAAGACTAAATTGACATAAAAGTATAAATATGGGGATCAACTTACAAATATCTAAAAGTTGAAGGACTTAAATTACAAATAAAGAGGACGAAATTGAAATGAAATTGGAAGTACATAAACTAAAGTGAAGATATTATAAAGATGAAGGATTTACCATGAAAATAATCAGGGAATCAAGTAGCAAATTTGGGTTAAAGTTCATCACAATTCACGTTGTCTGTCTTTAACGGGTTGAGTCCAGATTTGATTTTAATTTATTATTTTATTAATTAATATAATATTAATTATAACTGTATTTTTAAAATGAATTTGTTAAGTTGATAAAATTGAAATTATTTTTATATTGATAAGTAGTGAATGTAATTTTTACTTTTAATCTTCTCAATCATGCTCGGACAAATTTTGTCAGGCCAGCCGCCAAGAACATTTTAATAATTTGTCGTGAAATTTTACAAATACTAAACTACAGAACAAAAAACTTAGGTGGTATTCTCTTTGCATTTGTGTTTGGTGTTTATGTTTTGAATTCATTTTGTATTTTATGTTTTTAGTATTTGTTTAGAAATTTTTGAAAATGCGTTTTTTTTGAAATTTTCAAAAATTGTTTGTGAAAATAGAAAATTCGAAAACGCGTTTCTTTGAAATTTTTTAGAAATTTAGACTTACTTGGAATTAAAAACAATTATTAATTAAAAAAATTAAATATAATTATTGTTGGAATTAAAAACAATAAAAAAAAACTTGGAATTATTTGGAAATAAAAACAATTATTCATTAAAAACATTTAAAAATAATTAAAAACAATTATTTTTTAGAATTAAAAACATTTAAAAACAATTATTATCTCATTTGTAATTGTTTTGAATTCCAAATATAATTATTTTTAATTCCAAACATAATTGTTTTTAATTATTTTTAATTAATAATTATTTGTAATCCAAATAATTATTATTTTAAAATATTTTTAATTCCAACTGTGTTGGCCTCCGATCTAATTCTGCCACGTAAGATGCTGCTTTGCTCATTAGTCCAGTGAAGATATGACCAACCTGGAGTAGAGCTTTATACTTTCAGTTCGGACATCATCCATAACCCTGGCTTTGGGCCCACCGCGGTATTGAATTTAGGTCGAACCTCATCCCTGAATCCTCTAGGTCGGACCTCGTCCTCAGACGTCATATTCACATAATCAGCATAGCTTGTCCTTTCGTCTGCCAGACGTCGCTTCACATTAAATGTCCTAAAAGGGAATGTCTTGTAAGCATTAAATGCCTAGCTTGACTATTTAATGCCTAGCTTAGCATTAAATAGAAGTAATTATTACATATTTTCCTATAAATAGGAAACATAAATATCCTTTAGGTCAGACATTCAACTGCTAAAAAAAAGCACTCTTACAAAAAATATACAATCCGGTCTTTCTACATAATACTTATCTAGCTGACCTCAGCACTAATCATTAAGTTGGCTTGAAATCAATACAAACCAATTTCCAACGTCAACAAGCTGCATTTTGTAAAAAAAAATGCGAAAAATGATTAAATTATCATTGTTTTGCCCAGTCTAAAATGACAAAAAAAAATGCCGGATGTTGGACTCGAAACGTGAATCTCCTCAACAAAACGCGCGTTTACAACCATTTTGGAAAACAACCATATTTTGTATACAAAATGCGAAAACGATAAAAACGTCATTTTCTATTTCTTTTGAAATTTTTTTGGGTGTTTTGAAAAATGTATTTTCAAAAAATGACAAAGAGAACGTATTTTTACTATTTTCAAAAATACAAAATAGAAAATGGGTTGAAAACACCAAAGAGAACACACCCTAAATGCTGGAGTGCCAAAAAATTTTAAAAAGTGATGTGTTACCTTTCAGTCACAAAAGGTAACATGTTGTGTCATTTTCAATTTCATGTAACAATTAATGTTTTTCCATTAAAAATACAATATTTTATACGAGCTACACGTTTTATCGTGTTTTACATTAATTTACACAATGTTACTTTATTTTTCACGTGTTATATGTTATGTTATTTTATATTTCACAAATTATATGTTACGTTACCTTAAGTTTTTATTACATTTTGTAACACGATTTATTACACGTAACATCATGTATTAGTTTTTGTCAATCCAAACCATAGTTATCATATCCAGCCTGGACATCGACCTGGATAAGGAGGTGGCAGGGGCGGAGGTGGGCAGGGGTCCTGGGGGAGACCAGGACCCCCCAACTCTTTTGAAATTTATTTTTTATTTTTTATTTATTTTTAAATAAGTGTGTTTAATTCTATTATTGTGGAAGAAAAATATATTATTCTTAGCAAGAGTTGAGCCCAATTGACTAATTGTAGCCCACAAATGTTGACTTTTGGTTACTTTATTTATTATCAATTTACCAGTTTGTCCCTCTATTTAATAATTGGATACACACAAAAAGAGCAAAATTGAAATTACAAATTTATTGAATGGATTGTGGGCCCAAATTTTGTTTGAGAAAAATTGATTTTTTTCCAAAATAGCAGAATCAGACATGCTTCTAAGATCACTTCTTCTTCTTAATAATCAACCAAAACAAAAAATATTAAAGTCCAAACCCAACAATAAATGAACTGAACAAATAAAACTCAACCTAGCTCGGATTAAGTTAGAATCATTCAATAACCAAGAAAAAAGTATTAAAACTAGTCTTTTTAAGTAATCAGAACAAACATGAAGTGAGTATCGAATACGTCTAACTGCATGAATCGATTATGTTCAATATCTTCTTGTAAGCTTTTTAAAGATTATGACATAAAAAAACATTAGATTCTCATAAAAATGGGTTCAGTAATTTTGGTTTGAGAAGAAAAACAATCGGGGGCAACACCCCTGAGAGGGTTCTCCTTCTTGACCCACTCTTATTTGAGGACCTTCCAACTTCAAATCTCTGGCTCCGTCACTGGAGGTAGGTCACCGAGTTATTGGTTCAATCGGTAGGTCAATTCATGTCGAACCGATAAGTCTATTTTTGTTAAATATTACATAAAATCATGAATTATTACACTCTAATAAAAAAATACTATATTAATTTTGTTACTAAATATCATCCTACAAGTCCAAATTAAACAAAAAACTACATATATTAGTAGAAAATCATCACCATCACGAATGTATTTAGCAAAATAAGTACTAGACTACTAGTATTATCAACTAATTCTTGTAAAAAATAACATAAATTATTATACTTCATTACATTAATATCTTATTAATGGAGTGGAGAAGAAATTAGTGCATCCTTTAGGTCGAATAAGATAATAAGAAAAATAAAAAATTTCATTATGCAATGACCCGGACGAGTCACCGGATTAGTTAAAAAACCAGCGATTTTTCTGGGTTATAAACGGTTCAATTGTTGGACGGTCCAATTAAGAGAATCTGACCGGTTGGGGCACTAAGTCACCCTTTTTCCTGTCAAATCGGCCAGGCCAGGCCAGTTCGGGTTTGATAACTATGATCCTAACCATCGAATCCAACTTCATCACCACTGTCGCCGAATCCATATTCCTACCAAAACCCATCGAACCTGACTCTCTCCACCACCGTCAACAGGTGCACAACCCCCACACTCATCCACACTGAGGGTGGTGGTGGTTGTCATATCCAATCCCAACCATTAGCAAATCTTCACTTATCCACTGCCACTACTACCACCAAAAACCCTTTCTCTCTATAGTTGAGCAACCACCGTCATCATCCAAATCCACCTTGAACAACACAAATTAGCCTAAAATCCCAAAAACCAACTCAATCAACCCAAAAATCAATCAATCCTTAAATCAATCGGAATCAAATATGTAAAAAGTGAATTATTATAGACCTGATTCAAGGGGATGATCTCCTCCCCACTGTGGAGAGGAAATCACCACCCCCAAATTCAAATCCAGTAGTGTTGATGGCAATGGATTATATTGTGTCAGTGGGGGTTGTGGGCTTCTTCTCGTTGAAGTTTATATACATATATTGGTCTAAAGAGAAATAGAGAGGCGGCGATTGGAGTGGTGGCAATCTTTGACGGTGGCTGAAGAGTCTCTATCTTAATTTCTGTGGTGGAAGTTAGCATTGAGTGTAAAATATTTACAGTTTACAATATTTTTCAAATTAGTATGTATAGATGGGCGAATTTTTTAAATGTACTTGTCAAATTCTCGAAATTGCAGAAAAGCCTAACTTATACCAAATAAGTTTTAAAGGCCTCTTTTAAACATAAAAGACATAAATACACTTACTTACTCACGATTGTTAACCGACCATCTGTTAACATATGGTCGGTTAACAAACCATGAGTCTGTTAACAGGTGCCTATTAACAGAACCTGTTAACATGTGAACATGGAATCTGTTAAGGCCAATTTTGGCCTTAACAGGTGTTCATACATGGTTTGTTAACAGATATGAACATATGTTAACAAACTATGAGTCTATTAACACAAATTTATATAATTATAACTGATTTTTTCAATTAATTCACATCAAATGAACCCAGGTTCGCAGAAATTTAAAGAAAAAATTACAATTCATACTCAGATTTATACATATTTTCATGATTTATACTACAAAATCCATAATTTCTATCGTGAATTAAAAAAAGAAGTTAGAGAATGATGAATTTCTACTTTGAAATGAAATTTCTTACATAAATAAAATGGGTTGGACTCTAACATTGAAATGAGTTAGATTCTAACCTTGAAATCTTCTCTTTTTTCACAGACAAATGAATTTGAAATCGTTTGAAATGATTATAAGCGGGGAAAGAAATAATGTTATATTTGATAATTTACACACCAAAATGGGTTAATGGCCATTTTGGAAAATTGACTAGGTCACCCGGCCATTTAGCACAATTCCCACATATATAGATTAAGTATTTTTCTCTAAGAATCCAAAAGGAAGTATTTTTCAATTTATGGAAAAATGTAAGTGCATGTCCTAATTGTTGTCTGTAAATTTAAGTTTAGCAGGAACATAACATGCAGGTGAAAAATCCGAAAGAATAACGATCGAGGCGAGAACTAGGCTCTCTGTCCTTAAGATGATTTTACCCCGTCACACGGTGCTTACGGTATGTGATAAAAGCCTCCCAAGATACAACGACCGAGCACTTGCAGAACTAGCACAAGTACTGCAAGAACGACGAACCAGGAGAAGAGAAGTACTCTCTGAAGGACTGGAACTATGTGTATGCAAAAAGGGGAAGAAGAGAAAATGTATTTTGTTCTTTTTTTTTTTTTTTGAAAGTCTAAGGATTCCATTTAAATAGATGAGGAAGGTGGCTGACGGTTTGATCAGATGATGGAGGTGGTGGTTGAGCAATTTCCCACGCATCTCTCTTTCTATTCACCATCATGCGCACGGTTTAAAACAAACCGATACACCACCACTTTGTAAGCTGATGCTTTGGAAGGAAATTAAAATGAATTTGAATAAATTTTATCCAAAAAATTAATGTTTAACATAAACCCAACCTGACCCAAACCCAAGCCCAAGCCCTGGCCACGGCCTACGACCTGAACCCGTACACGTGCACGTGCCGAGCCGAGCCGAGCCGAGCCGAGCCGAGCCGAGCCGAGCCGAGCCGAGCCTAGCCTGCCGGTCGGACAGACGACAGCGACGTGCGCGCGGACTTTGCTCAATTATGAGCATGCCTGCGTCCTCTCCTATCTAAAGACTTGTGGTGTCCCTTGGGGCCCAAACTCATTTCCAAACTTGGAGTTTATTAAGTGGTTCAATGTTGAGTTTCCAACCAATATGAGACAAACACTTTTCAATTATGTCTCATTTTATTCCTCATTTATTATCCAACTTTCAACCATAATTTTTCATTCATAATGGAATGGTTTTACACAATTAAATATGCTATGTTTATCTACTCGAAACGTAGAATTTAATCGACTATTTACTTTGACCAATCGAAGCTTGGCTCCCACCCAATTATTATGCCACGGTGGTCCATTTCCAACAATTCCCCACATGAATGGAAATTATCACGAATATGCTAAATACAATGCAAACTGGATTCAGAGAGTACAAGCGAAAGGCTTATTGTATCAAGAAATGTAGCTTTTGGCTTTGAACCTGCTCTAGTGGAATACTATCGAGTTTACTTAGCTATTTAGTGAATTTGATGTCTTGAATTGCCCAGCTGTTAATGTAAGCTATTCAGTGAACTTGATGTCTTGAATTGCCCAGCTGTTAATGTAAACCAAGACAACAGTGTCTACACAATAACTTTCCTATCAATTCTTTAGTTCTCATAGTTGTGTTCATTTTGGCCATGAACAGTTCTTGGTATTCATAAGTGCTCTAGAGAATTTAAGTCTCAAATTCTCATGGAAGCGTCCCCACTTCACACTTATATAGGTGATCTCCTATGAAGAGTATTCTGCTATACTCCACTTGGTTTATCCAAGTTATAGGAATCATTAAAAGTTATAACTTAACCTTTTACATTCTGCAGACAATACTTTTATAAAGGAATGGATAAGTGCTTAACTGAGTCTTAATAACTTAGTTGTCCCATTGAACCAAGATCTTGGGATCTCCAGTCAACAAAGTTGGGTTACCATCATTAAGATTCATGCATATTAGGCTTTAATCTCATTCCCTTTGATAGATAATATACTTGATCTCTTGGTAGGCCTTTTGTAAGTGGATTCGCGAGATTTTTCTTTGATTTCACATAATAAATGAAAATAATACCATTTGAGATCAACTGCTTTATGGTATTGTGTCTACGACGTATATATCTAGACTTACCATTACACATGCAATTTTGTGCCCTTGCAATAGCCGACTGATTATCGCAGTGAATGCTAATTGTAGGAACTGGCTTAGTCCAACACGGAATATCCTCTAAGAAGTTACGAAGCCATTATGCTTCTTCTCCAACTTTATCTAATGCTATAAACTCCGATTCCATTGTTGATCGAGCTATGAAAGTTTGCTTTGAGGATATCCAGGACACAGCTGTACCACCAAGTGTAAAAACGTAACCACTTGTGGATTTAGAATCTTTCATATCAGATATCCAATTTGCATCACAATATCCTTCTAATACTTTTGGATATCTCATATAATGTAATCCAAATTTTAAGGTATGCTTCAAATATCGAAGTACCCTATTCAATGCCTTATAGTGATCATTGCTTGGATTATATGTGAACTTACTCAATTTATTAACTGCAAACGCAATATATAGACGTGTGCAGTTCATTAGATACATCAAACTTCCAATAATATGAGAATATCTTAATTGATGTATAAGTTCACCTCTATTTTTGACTAAGTGTAAACTCGTGTCTACCAGAGTTTTGACTGGACTTTCATCAAAGACTCCAAATTTCCTTAGCACAGACTCAACATAATGAGATTGTGAGAGAACAAGGCTATCTGGTGTTTTAAAAATTTTAATTCTAAGAATTACATCTGCTACACCCATGTTCTTCATGTCAAAATATTTTGTTAGCATTTTCTTAGTGGACATGATAATATCATGATTGCTACCTAGAATTAGCATATCATCCACATATAGACATACTCAGACATATGATTTGGGTGTACTTTTATTATACACACATTTGTCACACTCGTTAATTTTAAATCCATTTGACAACATCGTTTTGTCAAACTTTTGGTGCCACTGCTTTGGCGCCTGTTTTAATCCATATAAAGACTTAACGAGTTTGCAAACCTCTTTCTCTTGTCCATGAGCAACAAATTCTTCAGGTTACTCCATGTATATTTCTTCTTCTAACTCAACGTTTAGAAATGTTGTTTTAACATCCATTTGATGAATTTCGAGATTGTGTATTGCATCAATTGCAATAAAGATTCTTATCGAAATAATCTTTGTTACTGGTGAGTAAGCATCAAAGAAATCAAAACCTTCTTTTTGTCTATATCCTTTTGCTACCAAACGAGCCTTGTATTTATCAATAGATCCATCCGATTTTAACTTTTTCTTGAAAATCCACTTTCAACCTAGAGGTTTATTTCTAGGTGGAAGATCAACCAACTCCCAAGTGTGATTTTGCATTATTGATTCAATTTCACTATTGATAGCTTCTTTCCAAAAAGGAGCCTCTGGTGTTGACATTGTTTCACTGAATGTCTTAGGTTCATTTTCGATCTTGTATGTTAGAAATTCTAAACCAAAAGATGTAGATTTTCTAGCCCTTTTACTGCGTCTGGGTTCTTCTTCATTTTTACTATCATTTACAGTATCGTAAGTTTGTTTAGTTGAACTTACATCAGTTTTGTCTTTACGAGGAAAGACAACTTCGAAGAAACTTACATTCATTGATTCAATTATAGTATCTTCATGTATATCAGTAATCTCAGACTTGTGCACAAGAAATATCAAAAATTGATATGCATTACTATTATGAGCATATCCAATAAATATGCAATCTACAGTTTTCGGTCCTATTTTTAATTGTTTAGGTTTTGGCACTTCTACTTTTGTCAAACACCCCCACACTTTCAGATATTTATATGAAGGTTTGTGACCTTTCCATAACTCGTATGGTGTTTCATTCTTTACTTTGTGTGGTATTTTATTAAGAATGTGATTTGCCGAGAAGACAGCTTCCCCCTACAAATTCTGGGGTAGACCAAAACTAATTAACATAGCATTCATCATTTTTTTAAGCGTGCGGTTCTTTCGTTCCGCAATACTATTAGATTGAGGTGAGTAAGGAGCTGTTGTTTGATGAATAATGCCTTGTTCAGAACAAAATTCTTCAAACGGCGTTCCATATTCTCCACCTCTATCACTTCGAACAATTTTTATTGTTTTATTAAGTTGATTTTCAACTTCATTCTTATAATGTTTAAACATTTCCAAAGCCTCATCTTTGCTTTTTAATATATAAACATAACAGTACGGAGTACAATCGTCAATGAAGGTAATGAAATATTTTTTCCCACCTTTAGTTTGTACGAATTTCAAGTCACATATATCGTTGTGAATTAATTCCAAAAGTATTTCTTTCAACAGAAGGAAACAGTCTTTTGGCTAATTTAGCCTCAACACAAGTTTCGCATTTATGATTAGGATCAAAACTTAAAGAAGGTAGCAAATTTAAGTTCATTAATTTGCGCACAGATTTAAAGTTTGCGTGTCCTAATCTGTTATGTAATAAACAAGAAGATTCAACGATATACACAGAAGTAGAAGCTTCATTAATCTTGTTCAATTTGAGTACAATAGTAAGGACGTTCATCTTGAATATCCCATCAGACATATATCCATTTCTCACATATATTCCATTTTTAGTTAGTACAAATTTGTCAGATACAAATACTAACTTAAACCCATTCTTGCTAAGAAGAGAACCAGAAACAAGATTTTTCCGAATATCTGGCACATGTAGCACATTGTTGAGGACAAATTCCTTGCCAAACGTCATCTTCAAGGTCACATTTCCTTGTCCTTCAACCTTTGAGCTTGAGGAATTTCTCATGAACAGTTGTTCTCCGTTGATAGTTTTGTAATCAGAAAACATGTTCTTTTCAGCACATATGTGGCGAGTAGCACCTGTGTCCACCCACCATTCAATGTGATTTCCAACAGAATTACATTCAGATATTACAGCAGATAGGTGCATTTCTTGAACACCTTCAGTCAGATTTTCAGTTTCAACTACATGTGCACGGTCATTTTGCTTTTTAGGCTTGCGACAGTCAATTGAGCGATGTCCAGGTTTGCCACAATTGTACCAATCCCCTTTGAACTTCTTGTTCTTCTGGTAGTTCTTATTTTTCTTAAGAGCATAACTTGAGTGCTTCCTTTTTCATGTTCTTCTTTGAACTTGATTCAGCTATGTTTGCCTTAGCTTCCTTGCTTGGCCCCCTATTCCTCCTTTCAGACTTCTTAGTGTCTTCTTCGATCCTCAAGCGCACAATCAACTCCACCAAGTTCATTTCCTTACGCTTGTGTTTGAGGTAATTTTTGAAATCTCTCCATGAAGGTGAGAGTTTCTTAATTACAGATGCTACTTGGAATGACTCACTTACAGTCAATTTTTAGCATGTAAATCGTGGAGGAGTACTTGCAAATCTTGAACTTGGGAAATAAAAGATTTAGAGTCAATCATTTTATAGTCCAGAAATTTACCGACAAGAAACTTTTTAGTTCCAACATCTTATGTTTTATATTTTTTCTCTAACGATTCCCATAATTCTTTTGCAGATTTCATTATGCTATATACATCATATAATAAATCATTCAGTCCATTCAATACATAGTTTTTGCATAGAAAATCAGAATGTTTCCATGCGTCCAAGGCAATAACCGAAGCTCGATTATTTTCTCTTTGTTGAACAGAAGGAGGATCCTCCGTTAGAAACCTTGCCAAGTTCAGCGTGGTTAGGTAAAACAGCATTTTCTGTTGCCACCTCTTAAAATCGACTCCATTAAAATTTTCAGGTTTCTCCCCGTGAGAAATATGAGTCGATGCAGACGAACCAGCCACAGTAGGCGTTACAGTAGTTGCCACATTAGGCGTCACAGTAGTTGCCACATCAGGGTGAATTGCATTAGTCCCAACAGTGTTAGCCATTTCTGTTTTCAAAACAGAAGATCAACAATTTCAGTTTTGAAAACGAACCAAAATCTGCAAATGTTAGAAACAAGACAATTTAATGCAAAGCATATAATTTGAAAATTTTTACAGTTTTAGTTTTGTAAACTAAACTAGAAACTGCAATGTTAGAAAAAGAAATTTTTGGAACTTGACAGAGATCACATAAAATTTCAAAACTTGACTTAGAGCAAGTAAATTTCAAAGGTTGACAGTAATCATGTAAAAATTTTCAAATTGGACTACACGTATGTAAAAATGTCAAACTGGACTGGAATCTAATAGTATGCATGTACAGTATCAAACTGGACTGGACTGGAATCTAACAATATGCATGTACAGGCGCAGCAAATTAAAAATTTAACAGTATGCATGTACATTTTCAAAATTCACAGGGACAACATTAGAATTTCGAAAATTTGCATGAAATGTGCACAGCATAGACTAGGAAACATGAAATGTATATACAACTAAATTATAAATTGTCTTTAGTTGTTGTCTGTAAATTTAAGTTTAGCAGAAACATAACATGCAGGTGAATGGTTTTCATTTGCAAACGACCAGAAACTATAACATGGTACTGAATGAAAAAGTATGACAAAATCCAAAAGAATAACGATCAAAGCGAGAACTATGATCTCTGTTCTTAAGACGATTTTACCCCGTCACACGGTGCTTACGGTATGTAATAAAATTCTCCCAAGATACAATGACCGAGCACTTGCAGAACTAGCACAAGTACTGCAAGAACGACAAACCAGGAGAAGGGAAGTACTCTCTAAAGGACTGGAACTATGTGTATGCAAAAAGGGGAAGAAGAGAGAATGTATTCTGTTCTTTTTTTTTTTCTTGAAAGTCTGAGGATTCCATTTAAATAGATGAGGAATGTGGCTGTCGGTTTGATCAGATGATGGAGGTGGTGGTTGAGCATTTTTCCCACGCATCTCTCTCTCCATTCACTGTTTGTCCAAAAAATTAATGTTTAACATAGTCCCGACCCGACCTGACCCAACCTTAGCCGGCCGGTTGGACGACGACGACGGCGCGCGCGTGAGCTTTGCTCGATTATGAGCATGCCTACATCCTCTCTCCTCTAAAGACTTGCAGTGCCCTTTGGGACCCAAACCCATTTCCAAACTTGGAGTTTATTAAGTGGTTCAAGGTTGAGTTTTCAACCAATGTGGGACAAACACTTTTCAATTATGTCCCATTTTATTCCTTATTTATTGTCCAACTTTTAACCATAATTTCTTATTCATAATAGAATAGTTTTGCACAATTAAATATATTACATTCATCTACTCAAAACATATAATTTAATTGACTATTTACTTTGACCAATCAAAACTTAGATCCCACCTAATTATTATGCCAAAGTACTTCATTTCCAACACTAATTTCTTAGTATATTGTCTATCAATATAGATTAAAACTGGACTTGACTTGCAGCATGTCAAGCCGGTCCAAATACACCATGGCATACAAAGTCCTAATTAATTTTGTCGTCCATATTGCCAAAACCATTAATTCTTCTAATTAAGGTCATATTCGGTAGAGTTTTAGGTAAAAAAATTCATTTTTTTGCCAATAATTTTTAACTTTTCAATCATTTTTACACTACAAAAAAATTTAAAAAGTCAAAAAATAATTAAAAAAAAAACCCATTTTTTCACATAAAACAATCTACCGAAAAAGCCCAAAATCGTACTTTGTAAATGTATGTATTTTTGAATGAGTACAAAAACATCATATCATCATTCCTGTCACAAAAATCAACAATTTCAAATATTAAATAAAACTCGACAACTTAGTAGACAAGATTTTAATATTTTGTTTTCTTTAATATTGTCTGATCTGTCAAATCCAGCTCAATAAACATGCCATAGTAGATATTGCATTACAATTTACAAACCAATCAAGATTAATGCAAGAACTAACATGGGATGTCTCTCTTCACAATCAAAGAGACCCATAAACTGAGAATTTTTCCCAGATTCTTTCTAGTACATTTATTACTTTTGATCAAAATGATTACACTGTTTGTTTTAATCAGAGGTTATTTAACAGGATGCATTCACATCCCATGTGTTCATTCTGTAAGGGGGAATGATCTATTGCCTACGGTGAGCGTTTCTTATTTTGTCCACTGAACACTTGTCCAGTGATCATTGGAAGATGAAAAAGTGTTTGACAAACAAGTCAAACACTCCTCCAATACCCACTGAATACTTGTCTAGTGGGCAAAATAAGAAGTACCCACCGTGAGCAATAGATTATTCCCTATTTTGTAAGATACCTTAATTCAGATGTACCAACACAGAGACAAAAACTTCCATAAAACTCCTTTTATTATACAACCAAAAGGGCCATCATCTTTCACATACATAGAACAAGTTACAGAACCTATGTCCAAGGGACAAATGAAGAGCCTTCGATTGAACTGATAGTACTTGACCTAATCTACCACCTTCCGTTGTTCTTTTGTTTGTTGTCTCCATACAGACGAAACAGACTGAACGCTGAAATAGCAGAGAGGACGACCATAGCAATGCTTACAACTAGTGCACCGGCTATGCCCTCCCCGACTTGGTTGCAGAATTTCCCGTACATGTTGCAAATCTTCATCCATTGAAGTTCAGTCTGCCCTAACTTGGCGAAAACAGAAGACTGAGCAGCGGCTGCCACTGCAGCTAGAGTCAAGTAGGCCATTATCTGCACAAGTGGACAAACTTAAGCATTTTCGACTGTAAGATTATCAAACTCGGTATGCTCAGGCTAAACACGAAAGAATGACAGAAGATAAATAGCCAATGCAATATGCATTTATGAATTAGGAACAGTTTGATGAATAATACATCACAGATTATGATACTTGAGTAGACATTACGAACACAATCAATTGCCTTGTCACCTTGCACTACTTGATCTAGCAGAAGAGATTTTACGTTTCCTTTCGATTTCTCTATGTTTGTAAATATAGTTTGTCCGAAGAAGTGCCGTTCAATAAGAATTAAATACTCTCTAATTAAGCTGAGGTACATTCAACCTTCCAATGTCTAAAAATATTTCGACTAGATGGAAAATGCACATCGAAGTCACAAGAAAAATAGTAAAGGGACCTCTGATTTGGGGTGGGATTGTGCTCATAAGTAGTTTAAGTTCAGAATCACAATGATCCCCAAAACCAGAGAGATTACAAAGAGAAAAATGAAAGCAGTTCTCTATGTTAAGGGTAAAAATCCCAAGCTTAAAAATGGAAACAATAATCAGCAAACACCTTCTAAGATGGAAACCCCTCAATACTCCAGAGGCAGATGCCATACATAAATCAGCTTTAATTCACTTATCTAAGGATCAACACTGTTTCTTTAACAAAAGTCTACTTATGTATGATTGATTACATGCATGAAATCAAGTCAAATTCAAAACGGAAAAAGCTTTAGTAAGATGTTTGGTACAGTGGAATGTACATTTGTGGACAGCATTAAAGAGAAAAACAAGTTAAACACAATAATATTGCGTGCCATTTATGCACATAGAGTAGTTCTTACCTGATCACCTGAGAAAATGAGCCAAGCTAAGGGCTTGTTGAAGAGCACACTTCCTCTAATCATACTCAAAACACACCTCAAAACTTGGACCAGTGAGTAGGCAGCAGCTAACCCATTGGCTATTACCAAGAAACTGCAAAATCAAAGCAAGTCGAGAACAAGATTAAATTTGGGGGACTTTCCTTGTCAGAAATTTCAACAACGAGGTAAAAGAGAGCAGAAAATCTTACACAAGGGATTTCATGTCTGTGAATTTAGCCTTCTTCTGAATAGAGAAAATCTCTTTAACCTGAGTGTCAGTCCCAATAAGAACAGCAGAAAGTATGGCTAGACCACATATCAAACACCTTAAAATCAGTTCTGCAACCCTCACTCTCCTGTCAATTACCTTCAAATTGTTCCCATGATAAACAGGAACATTTCCAGGACTTACACCTACACCAAGATAACTACTCATTTTTACTCCTATTTCCAAATCTACAATTTTGAAACACTATCAACAAAACTCAAGAAGAAGAATACACACAAAAAAAAAAAGGAAAGAACTGTACGAAGTTCACCTAACACGTCCAACTACTTATAGAGACACCCAATAAGACTAGATTATATTCCAGAAAATTTAATGCAGTTTTCTTTGTACGGATGCCAAGTGTTTGGCTTGATCACCATGTGTAGGAATGATTGAAGGCCACATTTTCTCAAACATTCATGGGGGATTAGTTGGAGCCTAATCGTGCATTGAATGCAAAGAGACCTGACCTCTGAGATTGCATTAAAGAATAAAGGCCTAAGATTTATGGGAATGGGCAATGGTTTCTTGTTCCAAGAAAAGAGAGAGATAAGGGTAGAGACAGCCTTTAATTCTCACATTTAAGGAGAATTGTGATAACCCATTCCTCTCCTTTTTGTGTGGGGAAAAGACAAGAGGGACACACAGAGATTAGTGCTGTCAATTATCAAGATTCAAGTGTGAATACATGTTGGACAATTAAAGGAAAAAGAAGAGAGAGTTGGCAAAGTGTTGATAATAATATTCTATTAGGACTTATTTTTATTTTCATACAAATTTTAAAAAAACTAATTATTATAATTAAAGTAATAAATTTACATATATATTTTTTTAATATATCTCTACTATTAATGATAATTCATATTTATTAATAACCAGATACATTAAATAAGAATATATTAAGAATCAATGGTACTAAAATTGAAGACTGCCTTTTTAAATAAGAATCATTAAATTATACAAAGGATCACGCCATAGACCAATTGTAAACCTTTTTTTAAAAAGATATAAAAACCCTTAATCATAACATCAGTGAAAACAGGACATATCAAATGTTCGGAATTAATGAATAATCAATTTAAATTAATTGAGTCAATTTTGATTTTAAATTTGATTTTAATTTTAATTCTAATTCTAATTCTAATTCTAGAGTCCAATAGATATTTAGAGCATCTCCAATACTACATTCTATTTTGATTATTCAATTAATGTGGCGATGAGGTGGAAGTGACAAAACTAATGTAGCAGCATTTATTGTAGAAGGCGTCCAACTAGCTTTCTAGTTTTAGACATCTTGTTAGACACATTTCATCCACTTTTTCATTAAATCGTGTCTATCTCTCACTCATCAATTTTTCTTTTTCTTTCCTCTTTCTATAATCTCTCTCCTTATTTACATAGTAGACATTGTTGTATTAGAGATGCTCACCAGTAGTGAGCTAATGTCTAATACACTATATTCAATAGCGACGCAATGAGATCCAAAAAAATATGAACTCAACATCAATTAACTCATTGATTCAATAAATACCAAAAATCATTAAAATTAAAAAGACATCCCAATATATTATTAATTTTCATGAAAAACCAATATTCTTCTCGATCCTGTTTCTAAGTTGGACTCTGACGTCTAGAAGCTATGAGGAGCGTAGACTCACTTTGATATCAACTAACGCAACAGGATCGAGAAGAATATAAATGCAATATTAATTAACTAATTGATTCATAATGAAAAGACGATAAAAGATCAATAACTTTTCATGAAAAACAATCAAGGATATTTGATCTACTATCCACCATGGGGAGTTCTTATAGCCCCCCCCCCCCCCCCACCCCAACACACACTGGACAAGTGTCCAGTGAGGGTTTATAAGAACTCCTCATGGTGGAGAGTAGATCAAATTCCTTAGAAACGCGGTCCAGACTAAAATATCATTGTGATTTTGGATGTATGATTCTCTCCACAAATTTGCATCAAACAATCAGAAATACAAATTAATAAGATCAATTAACAATATCAAACATAATTTTTACGTTAAAAAATACAGTCACTACTTGATCATTGTTTACAAAGATTTTTATTCTTTGAAACTTCGTTACTAATAATTATAAGTTAGGATTTGACTGGTATTATCTTAATTAAAATAGTAATTAGATTTTATTTGTCTATACCATGTAGAATAATAGGGTTCGTTTTTAGTTCCCTAAGTGTAATGGAATCGTTTAGAATCTCACGTTAGAAAATAAACTAATAAGCCCTTCATGTTGTCTTCCTACTTGCTATTTTATTTATCTCCTTTTTTAGATAGTTAAGGCTATCTTGGGAGTGAGATCATTTATAATTTTGTCCGGTACATTGATACTAAGTGGGGTTTTTCTTAGCATGTAGGGTTTTTTGTATACCTACAAGATTGGGATGTTTGGGAGAATTACTGTGTCATTGTAATAATTTTTCACATAGTAAAATTATTTTACAGCCCGTGGGTTTTTTCCTCTCTCTAATTTTAGAGTTTTTCTCCTAAATCTTTGTGTTGTTTTTCTCCGTCTATTTTATTTTTGGGTAAGTGGTACTAGATGTTGATGACCTTTGAATCTTGTAATGATGGAATATCAAACATTTGATGTTTAGCAACTAGCATTCCAAACTTTTCAAACTTTTGTGCAGGTTCTTTTGTGACGAAAAACGTCGATTTGACTGTTAAATAATCATTTTTTATTAAAGTGACGGTTCTACCCTTATTTTAATTTAAGTAAATAGCAAATGGGAGTCCCTAACTTTTAAACTTTGTAACAATAAGGTCCTAAATTTTTTATTTATAGCACTCGAGATTCCAAACATTTCAAATGTCTACGCCTGACATCCTTTTGTGATAGAAAAAGTCAATTTGACCGTTAAAATGTCAAAATTTGAGTAAAATAATTAGTGTACCCATATTAATAAAATAAAAAATAGAAAAAATGAATGAACAAAAGCAAAATAAATAACAAAAAAAATAATAATCATCTTCTCCAATTTCAAACCACCCACCCCATCCCCGACGACAGCGATATGTCATTATAATTGGTTTGTATTTCCAAATTGTTGATGAAATTATTGGTTTAAAGGGGTGTGATGATTTTTTTTTTCTTTTCTATTTAGCAGTCAAACTAATGTTTTTCGTCACAAAAAGACCTCAAGTGCATACATTTGGATGATTTGGAATCTCAAGTGCCAAAAATCAAATATTCAAGACCTTATTGTCACAAAGTTTAATGGTTAAGGACTACTATTGCTATTTACTCTAAATTAAAATAAGAGTATAACTGTCATTTTAATAAAAAAAAATAACTATTTAACAATCAAGCTGATGTTTTCTATCACAAAACGACCACAAGCGTAGATGTTTGAAAAGTTTGGGATCCCTATTACTAGAAATCAAATGTTCGGAATTCCATCATCACAAGATTCAAAAGTTTAGAATCTCTAGTGCTATTTGTCCATTTTTTTTCTTTTTAATATTTTTTCGAATAAGGATAATGTGGACGATATCATAAAAAATTGAAAATATTTTGAAATTAAAGAGGGATGAGGAGGACAAAGATATGGTGCTAGAAGATGAAAAACCATATGGGCATAAATTTAAAAAATGTTCCATTTTTCTTATAAAAAAGCAAGTTGTTTGCCCTACCCAATAACCCCGGAGTCTTTTTTGACTTCTGACTACATTTTCAGGCCCATAGCTCTGCTCATGCTTAAATATGGTCCTCCACTTTTTACAAGGTGATGATGATGTTGACAGGGTTAAAGCTTTCTTATCTTTTATTTCTCTCTCTCCACATATGAAATAAATATTTGATGAGCTTCTTCATACATGGTACATTGCATGATAGCACTTAATTCTCAGTAATGCTAAATAATGAAAATTGTTGGATAAAAAATGTGAATAGTTTTTGTAATTATACACTAGTCTCTAAACTTTTACAATGTACTCTATTAGTCCTTCAAATTTAACATGTGAACTCCATTAGTTTGTATATATTGTTCCAACTAATAGGAATAATGAATTGGCAAGCGAAATTGCTTACGTAATTGTTAATTTTGTCCAACTCAGCATTTAAATAACCTAGTTGGTTTATGAACTATACCTTGCGCACAAAAGAACCTGAACTATAAAAATATAAGTTTAATCCTTCAACTTGACAACGTGAACCCCATTAGTACATTCGTTTGTATTTTCCATTCAAACTCACATAATTGATGAGTTGACAAATAAAATTACTTAGGCAAGGTTATGTCCAACTCTGCATCTACTTTAACAAAAATAAAGAATAAAAAGGTGAAATTCCGTCCAACTCAATGCAATTACTTACCTGGGTGTTAAAAGAGTTTATACAAGGCTCAGTGAGTGGTGGATGTACCCACAATGAGGTTGGGTATGGGTGGATCATATTTTCTTTTCTTTGTTTAAAGATTTTAAATTCTTTTCTTGTCTATTTTTCTATATTTTTTATAAAGATAGATATTGAGTTGAACGAAATTAATCTTTACGTAAATAATTCTGTCTGTCAATTCATCATTTTTAATACTTTGAAAAATAAAATAGATGAAATTAGATCACATCAAATCTAAACAATCTTGTTTTTTCCTACATGAAGAAATAAAGAAGCCATTACAATTCTCCAAAATACTAGGTAGGCACAAAATAGAGAGAAAATTGAAAATTATCATAAAATTGGTACATCAATTTACTATTTGTACTTGCTATTATTTATTTTTATAAAAATAATATTATAATAATTATAATTAGGAATTGTAATTATTATTAGTTATTGATTAATTAAATTTCAAATCTTACTATAGAAATAAGTATCTATATATCTAAGTGATTAGCATTAAAGTCTAGGGACCTTTTGCGAGCAAGGTGTATAATTTAGAGACCAATCAAAGTTTTTAGATGTTCAGTTGGACAAAATTAATAGAAATGTACACAATTTCGTTGCCAACTCATCATTTTCGTTAGTTAGGCTGAAGAAGAAAGACATAGGGACTAACGGGAATTCACTATGTTAAGCTGAATGACTTACGAAGTACTATTTTAAGTTTACGATTGTTATTCTACATCCAAGTTTTTTATCCAAAAATTTTGACATTTTAAAAATACAATTTTCACTGTAAAATTTGAAGATTTTCCATAGTGTCTCAAGGGGGATACTCAAACTTGCATGAATCATGGCCTGCCATTGGTAACAAAAACAGTAATTTCAGAACATTTTATGTTTATCTCATCACCAACTATAATATATATAGAGAAGAAAGATCATTACAACCGATTTTCTGAGGTTTTACCATCAAATATTAGGCCAAAATGTTGTCTACTCTTGAATTCACAGTTAATAAATTTCTAAATTGTAACAATTCATATTTAGGCAGTGTAAATGAGGGATTTTGTTGGTTTCTTACTTGGATTTAGAGCAGTTAAAATTGCTGCAGCATTGAAGTAGCAAGTTGCTCCATTGCGCTTCAACTTCTGATAATAACTGTTGAATGCATAAGAAGCAATGCCCATTTACTGTATTTGGGAGGTAGCATGGTTGATTTACTTGTATCCTACTACAGTGTGCACCATTTCCGCAAGCCCAATCAAGAGCCTTCCGGAGGAGCTCTTCGTCTGGAGTTTGTGCATCCGTATGCACCAGTCCTCGAACTGTCCACCTAGTCAACCGAGCAATTTGCAGTTTAAAACGAACAACATATTATGCAACTGGTCGAAGAAAACTGAAAAAGTGAACCGGAATTGAACTCTGTGAGACTGGCATTTATGACCCTACGAATAGTTAATATCAGTAATAGTTTGGCCACCTACAGTAAAATGACTCATAATTAGTCAATCACATATTCATTTCAGTCCAGCTCAAATGAAAAGACTAGATTTCTTCATTCTAACACAAATTGCACATCCAGGCACGCCTATAGAGTTCTGATAAATTCCAAATATAAAACTAATACAGTAGGCTATAATAACAGACAATGCACTCAGAATGTTTACCAGAATTTAGTAATATTGATAATAAGGAGATCAAAGCTACTAGAATCTTCATCAGTTCATCAAGCGTAAAACTCTGTCAAATTTTATGATATGACGACTAGACTTGTAAGTGGGCAAACTCATTGCCTGAATCAGTATACTGTATGTATTGTCATCAATTTTTTAGCCTTCTTGGTGTGATTTGCACAAAATGCCTATCTTATCCTTCCTACAGACTATATTATTCCTATATATTAAAAGAGGAATAGAGTGTATGAACTCTTGCCAAGCTATTATTCTTTTTTGTTTGTAACTTTTCCCAATTTCTTATCATTTCTTTCCTTTTTATTTTTTTCAATTGTAAATCTTTTTTCCGCTCTAATTTTTTTCCTACGTTTTTCTATTTTTCTCGTCTTTCTTTTGTCGTCTTGTTCGTCCTTTTTTTGACTATAGTCATGTCTTTCAAAAAATTATCCAAAATTTTGACATATATATTTATTATTTTTGATACCCAATCATTTTTTTTTTCTTCCAGAAAAAGCTATCCAAATGTCTAATAATTTAAACCATTGAAACAAAATTTAGCTCCACAAAATTTTAGGCCAAGACAGACATAGTAACATATACCAAACAACCCACTTTTAACTTTAAAATTATTTGCAATCGAAATAATTTTTCTTCAATTAATTACTTATATTAAGTTAGCAACACAATGATGAAGATTACAAGAAATACATAGTTTTAATTCATTTTTTCTGACGATTATTGAATCAAATTACAATTAAGTACAAGAAGATTTAAAATCTTGCACTATGCAGACAAAAAAAAAAAGAGAATATTATTCTCAAGATAGAAAGTTAAAATAGTAGAGAAAGAAAATATATTCATGAGTACAACCCTGTCCAATATACTAAGAAAATAAAATCACTAATTAACAACTTATGCTAATCTATAATAAGCATTTTAACTACTTATTATTACAAGTTCACAAAAATCTTATGCATATATCACGATACTCGTGTGATTTAATTTTTTTTAATGTTTGATACATTAGAGAATAAAATAAAATTGAAATAATTTATAAAATCAGATGATAATGAGAAAAAATATGGAATAAATTTAAACTTTAAAACAGCAGAATAATTTTGTGAAATCATAATTGAAGTATCCAATTCTAAGTTTTGTATTAATCAACTCTATTAATAAACTACACACAATTCCTTACATCATCTCAAAATAAAGAACATTCGTATTAAAGATCAATTGATATCTTAAGATTTAATGCGGTACTCATATAAGGGTAATGATCTCCTCCCCATGTGGGGAGGAGTTATAAACCCCCCCCCCCCAACCCCACGTGACACGTGTCACGTGGGTATTGGACAAGTGAAAAAGTGATAAATATTTTTTTAATCACTTGTCCAATACCCACGTGACACGTGTCACGTGGGTTTTATAAACTCCTCCCCACATGGAGAGGAGATCATTACCCACTCATATAAAGGTAACATACGCATTATTCTAAGCTTTTTTATATAGTTTTACTATTGTTCTTGATAGAACACGAGGTACCAACTTAAAGTGCATCAATTCACCCCTATTCTGGATGAAACGGTAAAGCAGCTAAAGTGATGAATGCTCCACTGGACACCCCGGCTTTCCTTGCAAAATTCACGTTTGATTCTTGAACCTAATAGAGATCAACGGCATCTGTTATACTATACAGAAGCTGATGAGAGAAAATGGCACAAGCATATGGTAGAAGAAAAGCACCCAGGGTACACAGGAGGCTCAAAACTACATACACAAATACATTGAAACAGGGATATAACTTGCATCCAAACTTTCCACGATCTTAATTTCTACTCTACAAGGAATTAATGCAAAATAAAGTTAAACAACAACAATTCACACCGCAAACTGCAAACGAAAAGTGTCATACCCGAGTCACAAATTAAAAACCTAATGTACAGATTGACAAGACTCAAGGAATTGCACCCAGAGAGTGAAGGTCGCTTGATTGGCCCTCTGCCTTCGAAGGTGCATTGTACATGTTCTTGAGCAGGTCTTGAATTTTGCTGTACATCATCTGGGAAGGGTCACTTGTTCCCGCAGAGCTTTGTGATGCCCTCGAACTCTCCTGAAGCTTGATCTTTTCAAATAAATATTGCTTCTCAGCTTCGGCCTCATGCAATCTCTGTTTGAGATACCTACTAGCATAATCCTCTTCTGACTTCTCTGTCTTGGCAAGTGCAATTCTTTGCAACCTCTCAGCCTCTCGCCTAGCTTCATTAGCCTTCAGCTCAAACATATCAGCCTCAGCCTGTTTAAGCCTTACAATACTTTCAAGCTCATCTATTTGTATCTTCTTTTTCTGCCTTTCCAATTTTAAAGCAGCAACTTCCCTAGCTTTATCCTTGAGCTCTTGCTCACAAGCGTCTACAGCCAAGCGGGCTTTTTTAACCATCCTCATCTTCTCCTCTGCTACCATTTCCATTTTTCTAACAGCTTCCTGTACCACATCTGCTATCCTATTGAACGCTTCCTGTGGAGATATCGTCCTGCCTCCTTCCTCACTCTCTTGATTCTTTGAGGGGTCAGCCTCAAGTTCTGTGAAGGAAACAAAGTCTTAGAAAATAATGGATTGAGACAAGTACAAATGGAAATTCTATGTAACCCATTTTATAAGAGCTATCCACGGAAGCAACATGGCAAGACAATCATACACCGAAAATAACACTTCTCAAGTATTTGTCTTGAGTAGTTTGATTTAGCAAATTATATTTTAAGTGCTTATATTTTAAGTTGTGGGTGAATGTATGGATAAAAATGAATTGTAAGATGTGAATACTATGAAATATGTGGATAAAAAGTATGATTGACAAGTTTGACCAGCTGAAATTATAATTTAAGCAATAGCAAACATGTGCTTAATGTAATTCAAACTAGTTTTATTGTATCACAAATAGTTCTCACACTTCACAAAAACCCTAATCCCCTTACCAGTGAACCTTAGAACCAGGTATTCTGTTTTAGTGAATTTCATTTTACGAAAGACGACCTAATTAAAAGAAAAGCTACTGAAGGCATAAAAATATACTGCAAAATACAGACTATGTTTCAAACACAATTTTTAGAGTTTGGTTATTCATGTTATTCCAGAGAACTTGACAAGATATATATGAGAATAATAATCTATCAGTATGTTCTATCCAAGCTTCTCAAATTATTACATCTCAAGCAACCAGATGCTTTGTCCCAGGAAAAAGAGAGAAAAATTACTAGTATACAAGATGGAAATTTTGAAAAGTGTGGTGCACCAAGTAAGCTAACATTTTTCTCTCCTTGCATCTTGTTCCTCCCCTCATGTAATCAAAGTTAGAAAAGGGATGCTACCTCGTACACAATGTAAGAATAAAGAACTTTTAACCAGCACCATAACCAGCAAAATGCGTCAGCCACACATTAACTATGGCCTATGGGTCATTGCCAATTTAACCTATACTTTGTATCCATAGTCACAGAAAAGAAAAAAAAAAAGCAAAAAAAATGAGATAGGGAGCTATCCAAATGCCTGCAAAGAGCGTCCTACATTTGCAGCAGGAGAAACAGTGAACGGGAGAAGGAATACCACCCCCATGAGAAGATTTACATGACTAACACGTAAATATTTAGCTGATTTTCACATCATCAATTATCTTCTAATTGGTCCTTTAGCAACAGCAGGCTATAGCAGAAATTTGTGAGAGAGAGAAACTAAGCACAGATAATTCAAATGCATCAAAGTTAACACCTGAAACCCATCCTGTAATTATTCAAATAATTAGAGGGGGAAAAGGCAATCTCAGAGACCAGGGGATGCTGCAAAATAAGTATGTAATAAAAAACAAAAAATAAAAGTGCCAAAACGAATATTAGAATCAAAAGTACCCAAAGAGGCTGTTGGGTTGCTATTCTTGAAAAAAAATTTGCAGGCTAAATCAATTTGAGAAGTGTGTTCTGAAAGAAGCTACTATAATAGAAGATGTGCAATTTGTTTAGTGGCCAAGAAACAAAGTGCAGATACAGATACTTGTTTTTGTGTTCATGTTGCCCGCATAAAGAAGTATAAAGCAATTAATATAGCCAACAAGGGCGATGGTAAAATCACCAAGTAAATAAAGCTTACCTTGAAAGAACATTAAAATTACTTTACAAGCCATTGGCTCTGCCACCCCACCTTTCAGGTTTTCAATGAGTTCCTCACACTTCCAGAACAATTTCCTGCCTCTTGGATCCTCACTCCCACGGAATATTCTACTTACATAGTCAAGTTCTCTAATCAAAGCTTCCCTATCCCAGCTCGGTGCACAATGCTGGAAGACATCTTTCACCCAGCCTAACAACTCAGATGTCCTACTGCAAGCTCGGCACCTGAATAACATTTCTGCTGAGCTTGCCCCATTCTTAACACAAGAGCCCATGCCAATCTGAACATTTCGGATGGCACAATCTGTGTGAGTCCAATGAGAACACTGATCACAACCAATCCATCGGCATGTGTTCACCTCAAAATCAAATTTGAGGCAGATCACACACATGCATAGGTTACAGAAACCATTTCTCTTTGAGCACATTTCACAAGTACAGTCATCTGCTGGTAGTGCACTTCCACAAGCTATGTTTCTACACCTCTTGTATAAGAAAATGTCAATAAGAGATGCTTGAGAGAGACTGACACTAGGATGCAAAAATGCCTGAATTCCAGTCTTGATAGCAACTAAAATTTCTAATTGAACCCTGTGTGCCAGAATTAGTGTTTTATCTGTCAAATCACCCCTACTTTGAACTAACTTCTGCAGAAAAAGAAACTCTTCTCTTTGCTGAGAGCCACCCAATCCTTCAAGAAATGACCGAAGCTCATTTTTAAACTTATCCAGGAACTCATCAGGAAGATTTTGCATTCTTTCTGCTATAATATTGACTCTTCCTCTGGCCACATCTCGAAGAGACATCTTATCTGAGCTTGAAATGCGCCGAACAACAGAATGCTCGGCAAAACCATTCTCTCTTTCCTTCTCTTTCTCCAGTTTCTTTGCTACCAAAGCATCAGCAGTTGGCCAGGTTTCTCGTGAACTAGCACTTTCTGATGGGGATTCACGGACCTGATCAGAATTTGAGCCACGTTCCTGAAAATTTGGAGATCCAGATGCATCTGGTGAGACCAGGGAGAGGGATGTCTGCAGTCCTCCAGGACGTGGCTGTTGACGTGGAGGCAGCATTGAGGACTGGTGATTGAAGTGAGATCCAGGAGACGTCCCCATCTGAAAATACCCTTGATGAATCTGAAGAGTAAAGATCAAAATCTACTCAATTAGCTGTTAAAACAATAGCTTGGTGAAAAAACTTATACACAACTTCTTTTGATCACCAAAATCAACTTCATTTTGAACATATATAGCGTATTCGATTAGAAACAAAACCCTTCCTCCCAATACAAAAGGTTGAATAAAATCAAAGGACTGTACCAAAATAAATAATTTAACCCTCTAATAGTAAGAGTCAAATATTATTATCTTAGCTTTAAGAAAACAAAGATTTCTAGCAAGAAAAATTAAAGCCGCAAACTAACAAGCAACTAAGCAAAGTTCAGAACTTTAAGCTTGGCGAAGAACAATAAAATAACAAACCGAGATTAGTCTACTCCAATCTTAATAAATATCTCCTTCCTATCGAATTATTAAAAAAAATGCGCAAAGTAAAGACAGAAATTCCATCGATCGCGTCACAGTACAAGATCTAGCATCGGTGAACTGAATTCAACCACTAGAAAATCTTCAAATAGAATGAAATTACCCTAAAGAATTTAAAATAGAGAGAATCGTTTTACCTTGTGGGGAGTGATTTGTATTAGAAATTGACCCCTTGTTCTGCTTGAAACCCTAGCCTACCGCGGCATTTGGTGGAGGGTGGAAGTCTTTGGTTTACCGTTTGGACCCGTTGAACAGCGACGATGAAAAATTGAAAATAGAAAGTTGAGGATTAGATGATGACCGGTTTGGAAGGTTGTCGGTCGATATCTGATTGGCGGGTCCCACTCGTAGTAACGTTCTCTTTTCCGCGTGGTTGACTTTTCTATTTCACAAATGAAACGTCTGTCTTATTCTTCCGTGTTAATTAATGTTTTTTTTCTTTTAAACTACCGGTAATTAAGTGCTTATTCGATAGAGAATAGTTAGACATGCGTCTGCATTGTACGTATTTTTGTAATTATATTATTAATTTTTAATATTTTTATTTTTTAATTGTTAATAATTAAAATATTAAAGTAGTAATTACAATAAAGATAAAAACAAATATGATTGTTAATAACATATTGTTTTGTATTGATCGTTATTGATATTTTATTTATATTTATAGAAGTAAAATTGTAATCAAATATGAGTTTTGTATGGTAGTACGATTTTGTTCTAATGTCCATGGTGAGTATTATTACTAGGACACTTTCCAACACTCATTGAATGAGTGTAATGACTCACTTTACACTCATTCAATGAATATTAGATAAGTGTCCGATGGGACATTATAACAATGTTCACTCATTCAATAAAAATTTTGTCAAACATGGACCTAAATTCAGTCGTTAAATTGAAAAAAATTGTGGAAAGTGGGACTTTTTCTCCCCATGAGAATTCTTTTTCTTACACATTACGGGTGTGGTTGGTGGGGGAACGTTTGGATACAGGCTTGGAATGAGTTGAAACTTTTTAACCAATTTAGCGGTCTATCAAAAGAAAATGAGAGACATGCTTGGGTCCACATTTAAAAAAAAAAAATTCTAATTACTTTTGGAAAAACAGAAAACAATAAAATAAATAAATTATTGTAAAAGGAAATTATAAAATGTCTATTTTTCACCACCCATTTTAAAATACGATAACTTTTGAAATATTTATAGTCATTTAATTTTTTACATAACGAAAATATCATTAAACAATTAATTAAAATCCAATTTTAAATAGACACAAACATCTCTAAAAAATCTACAATCTCTCTCTTCAACACCACCACCACAAGATAGTCCCGCAACACTAATATCCGTTATCCATTCGAAACTCATTTCTCTCTTCTTATAACCTATTTTCTCCATCACACAAAATAAGTGAAAGGACAAGTTGGTGAAAATATTATTCCACGATTGTAATTCGTAGAATACGGAGTCAAAATAAAAATGTGACCCACTTGCCAGTAGACAAAACTAGGTAGAACTATCAACCCACTTTGAGAGAATTCTACCAAGGGGAGTACTTTTTCGAATTTTCGACAACTACCTTGATAAATTGTGGAAAACTACGCGTATATATATTAACTCATATATATATTGAATATAAGTTTAATTTGCAAGATAATTGGTAGGCACACGTAATTACATAAACCGAACTCAAACCCGAATTGTCAATTCCAATTCAGTTTCAGTTCAACCCATAATATTTAATGACAATATGTTTTAAAAAAATTACAAATTACAAATTCATTAACATTAAAATACATTATATAATAAAATAATATTTAAAATATATAAACATTAACTAGAAGAATAGATACCAAAATTGCAGATCCATAAATTAGGGTTATATAAAGAAAAATTACCGCTTAAAATTGAGGACTCGTCACGGTTATTGATGAGCACCGCCTTTATTGTCGTATTGTGTGTTGAGTGAGAGAGAGAAATGAGGGACAGAGTCTGAGCAAATAACAATAGAGAATTTGAGATTTAGATATTTGAAATTTGGTCAATTTAGTTTGAGTTTTAGGAGTGGTGGATTCTGAGCTATTGGTTTGGATCTTGGACAGTTAAACTCTTGTTTTTGGCACCGTGGCATTGGACCGAGTCATTGAGTCATGATGAATAAATAGTAAAAGATAAAAAAGTTTATAAAAAGACAAATTTGGTTTCAAAGTCGGGTACCCACGGTTGCGGTTCAAGAACCGACTCAAACTTGGTCGGTTTTTGGTCATTGATTCTGGTTCCTAATTTATTTATTTTTATGAACATGAGGTTCCGACTCGAAAAGTTCAATTCCAGTTAAAATGCCGACCCCCTAGTAATTACAATATTCACTTTGATACCTTCTCCTGAACACTATTGTATAAGCGTAACGCTACATATCTATTTACATGATTATTATTGTTTATTATGATGCTCATATTAATATTACAATTAATTCTTAATTAATAAATTTACACATTGTAACTAACTATTGTTGCAGTGGAATATACCGTGGATACCTTAGACGATCAACATGCCTCATAATTTAATAATAACATGCATATAATCTTATTAATGTTAGATTTAAAATTTATAATATCTTTATTTTATTATGTACTTATATCTTTAATTTGAACTTAATTACCGAGTTGGAAGATTTTTCTATTTTTTTTATTTAAATACTTTTTTGTGTAATTTAATATATTAAATAATTGGACAGAATTATAAAAGTTTAGTTGCTAATATAATCAATTTAAAGATTAAATAAATTAATATAGATAAATAAGGAGTCTCTTTACTTAATTAGCATATAATATACCTAAATGGACGTCATTATGTTAGAAGTCAAGATTTTCTTTCTTTTATATATATTCTTGCAAATTAAGTCAAGTATTCACTACAATCCTCAAGCATTCATTTGTCGTTCTATTTTTTTTTTATTGGATACAAACAGAATTATCTTATTTTGCATAAATGAATGATTAATTTTATTTGGTGGGCTCATGCTTCAAGGAAATGGTTGGGATTGGATCATGTGGCAGCCTAGCTGGGATTAATTAGTGTTGTCAATTAGGATTAAATGGTGTCATGAATTGATTTCTTGTTTCAAATATGAGATATGTGTATGGATCTATTAGTTGGTATGTATACCTCTAAAAATAATTAAATAAAGTAAAAGTTTTTAGCTATTAAATTTATCAATTCATATTCTCAGTTCTGTGTCTCTGTTATATATTCAATTTTGTTATAGCAAACATAATAAGATACTAAATAAATCTGTTTTTTTTTTTAGAGATAAAGTAGTTTGAATCCCTATTATTCTCCTTTTAAATTTAGGGATCTCCTATTAATATTTTAAATAACTAAGAGTTGTATATAGCTAAAATGTTTATGTTTAAGGTGTTTTATTCGTTTAGTTTATTTTAATATTCTTAATATAAGATTTTATTATATATATATATATATATATATATTTAAAGTGTAATGGCTCGGACTTAGGTGCGTGTAAGTTGTTTACATAATAAAAAAAATAAAGAATGAGTATGTACAAGTTTTTGATTAAAGATAATGACATAGGACTCCTGGCGCTTTGACTTCTTGGGTGGCCAAGGACAACTCTATTTGCTATTTCAAAGTAAAATTCTACATATTCAAGGTAAGTAAACTCTCCTAGTATTCATTTTTAGAATGCTATATTAATTATCTAAATGTGTTATCAGAACATATCATTTTTGTAATCGCTTTATATGTTATTAATATTCATGTGACATATTCTTGCATGTGTAATTAAGTTAATGCATCCATAAGCATGCACAAAGTAAAGTTTTCAAATGTTAATATTGTAAAGTGTATTTTATTCAAAAATATTATGTATCCCAAATTTTATAAATGAAATAGTGTTCGCCTATGCCATGAAAAGTGTGAGTGGGAAATGGGACGTGGGGGACCGACGCACCTGACAAATGATAATGTTTAATGTTTAACCGCTTTGTGGTACTACCGATAGATGGAACGGGTTCCAAATAATAATGGCCCACTGCATATTGATTGGGTAGGCTATACACAAAAGTGAGCTCACAATATTAAAATTTTTAAATGATAAGAAAAGATCGGATACATATTCTAGAAAACTACTTGAAAGCATGCATTATGTGCATGAGGTTTACTTACTGGGCGTTAGCTCATCCCATATTTTTCACTTTTCAGATGATGAGAGCTAAATGATTCGAGACGACTGCTTGGGGCGAGACGAACCCAGTATTGTTTAAATTGAAGTTTTATTTTTGTTATTATTTCAGAAATAAGATGCTTTAGGCTGATTAATGTCTTTGGAATACTATTCTTTTATTTATTTTAGTTTAGTCAAATTATGAAGTTTTTCGCAATTATTGTGTTTATTCAATAATGAATTTGGGCATAAAATTTATTATGCAAATTATTGCTTTTAATTAATATTATTGAAAATATATATAATCTCAAAATATAATAATGACAACCTTTAACCAATTTTCGTATTTATGATTTTTATTTAATGCTAATTAAATGCTAACATTTCTAAGTTTAGAGTTTCTTGACTTGGAGTGTTACAGTATTAGTATCAGAGCCAAGAGTTTTAAAATCGATTCTGTAGACTTTTAGAAAAAAAAATGTAGTACTGAGTCATGCCGCCAATGAGTCTTCTCGCAATCATCTGGTAAGGTTGAATTTTATATCTTAAATTGTAAAAAGTTATTTGATGCATAAATGTTGTAGTTGCAATATTGTATTAATGAAATTTCATTAAAAACGATAATAATAAATAAATAAATAAGTATTTGTATTTCAGTATGGCCCCCGCTACTTGTTCTCAATCTCACGAAGAAACATCTGAAGCTCATCCAAAGGGGTCAGGCAATAGCACAAGGACCCCAATGACAATGGAGGCTTTTATGCAAGTATTGGCTTTACTTGGGCAAAACAATCGACCTGTGAGGAATGACCAAACCCACGAACAAGGAAAGATATCAGAGTTTAAGAAGTTATCCCCACCATCATTTGCTGGCACCACTGACCCTCTAGAAGCTGAAAAATGGTTAACCGAAATTTAGAAGGCATTTTTCGATTATGAGCTGCACAGAACAAGAGAAAGTTACATATGCTGCTTACATGTTTCAAGGAGATTCTTATGATTGGTGGTTGATGGTTCAACGCCAACATAAGAAGGATACTAGACCATTCAGTTGGAAAATGTTCACTGAGGCCTTCAACAACAAGTATTTTCCAAAAAGCGTACACCAATACAAAGAGAGAGAGAGAGTTCATTAAGTTAGAGCAAGGGAGCCGAACAGTTACTGAATATGAGGCTGAATTTGCTCGTCTGGCAAAGTTTGCACCAGACCTGGTAGCAACAGAAGAAAGAAGAGCAAGGCGCTTTGAGGAGGGGACTTACGTCTCGTATAAAACAAGTAGTGATACCATTCGAATTAACGACTTATAGAAAAGTGGTTAGTAAGTCGCTTTTGGTGGAAAGAGCTCAACTCTTGGACAAAAAGGAGATTAAGGCCCAACCAAGCGGTCACAAATTCAATGGTGGAAATTCTAGAGCACAGTTTTAGAAGAATAATGGCCAAAAAAGAAGAAACGACCAAGACAACAACAATGGCCATTACCAAAACAAGCAGCCGAGAAAGACTTGCTCGAAGTGTGGCAAGGAACATCTTGGCGAATGTCTTATGGGTACGGGTCTGTGCTTTAAATGTGGAAAGCCTGGTCACTTCGCAAATAATTGCAAGGAAAGGTCTTTTGGCAGTAGCAACAATGAGCAAAAGAAAACCCAAGCGCGAGTTTTTACAATGTCTAAGAAAGAGTCTGAAGATGCCTCAACTGTAGTGACAGGTATATATATATATATATATATCAAAGCCATTCTGTAATGGATTTCTCCCCTGACCTAGGCGGGGTCACCTCGGCTCTATGAATAGCTCCTGATCTTGGTTGTAAAGGGAGTGAGCGCAAGACCCCGAAACATATATATATATATATATATATATATATATATATTTAATTATTCTATTTGTTGAGTGTGGTTTAACTTCATGCATTGAATTAATGTAGGCACTATGTATGTATGTAATGTACCTGTCAATATCTTGATTGATTCTGGAGCTACTCATTCATTTCTTAGTCCATTTTTTGCTGAGAAACTAGAGAAACCACTTACGCAAACGGATACACGGTTTAGTGTGTCCACACCCTCTAGAGCTATAATGAATTCAAATTATGTTTTATGTGAGTGTTTAATAATAGTATATGGAAAAGAACTGCCAGCAGATGTTATAGTGCTGGATATTCATAACTTTGATATCATATTAGAGATGGACTGGCTATCAAGGTATCACGCTATGATTGACTGTTATAAGAAAGAAGTGGTGTTCGAACCTCCAAATATGCCTAGCTTTTGCTTTTCGGGAGCAAAGTCAAAACCCTCTATTCCTATAATCACAGCTATGAAGACTCACCAATTGTTAGACAAAGGTTGTGTAGCTTATCTAGCTTCAATAATGGAGGAATCAAAGATGAATCTTTCTCTTGAACAAGTGCCAGTGGTTCAAGAATATCCAGATGTATTCTCAGATGATCTCATTGGTTTGCCACCAAAAAGGGAGATTGATTTTGTCATCGATTTATTGCTTGGGACAACTCCAATATCAAAGGCACCATATCGCATGGCCCCTGTTGAACTCAAGGAAATCAAAGACCAACTCCAAGATCTTTTAGATAAAGGATATATCAAACCAAGTTTATCTCCATGGGGTGCTCCAGTTCTATTCGTAAAGAAGAAAAATGGCTCGATGAGGATGTGTATGCACTATCGATAGCTGAACAAGGTGACAATAAAGAACAAGTGCCCGTTGCCAAGAATTGAGGACTTATTTGACCAACTCCAAGGTGCTAGTTATTTTTCCAAAATTGATTTGCAGTTGGGATATCATCAACTAAGAATCAGAGAAGAAGACATTCCAAAAACTGCCTTTCGCACTAGATATGGGCATTATGAGTTTCTAGTAATGCCTTTTGGTTTGACAAATGCTCCAGCAACTTTCATGGATCTGATGAATCGAGTTTTTAAAGAATACTTAGATCAATTTGTCATAGTTTTCATTGATGACATTTTGATCTACTCACGATCTAAACAAGAACATGAGCGACATCTGCGATTAGTGTTTGAGATACTTCAAGACAACAAACTATTTGCTAAATTTAAGAAGTGCGAGTTCTGGCTAGATAGGGTACCATTCTTGGGACATATCGTATCAAAGGAAGGGATTGCAGTGGACCCTAGCAAGGTTGAGGCTGTCCAAAACTGGCCGACACCATCAAACATTGGTAAAGTTCGTAGTTTTCTTAGGTTAGCTGGTTATTATCGAAGGTTTGTCGAGGGATTTTCTAGAATTGCCTCAGCATTAACCCAGTTAACCAAGGAGAATGTAAAGTTTCAATGGACTCCAGACTGTGAACAAAGTTTCCAAGAGTTAAAGAAACTCTTAACTTCAGCGCCTATCCTAACGATTCCGCAAGATAATGAATGGTATGTCCTCTACAGTGATGCTTCGAAAAAAGGGCTTGGCTGCGTTCTTATGCAACATGGTAAGATAATTGCTTATGCCTCAAGACAGTTGAAAGAGTATGAAAAGAACTATCCAACTCATGATCTTGAGTTGGCAGCTGTCGTCTTTGCATTGAAGATTTGGAGACATTATCTATATAGGGCTAAATGTGAGATGTATACTGATCATAAAAGTCTAAAGTACTTTTTCACTCAGAATGAGCTAAACATGAGACAACGTCGATGGTTGGAACTGGTAAAAGACTATGACTGTGTGATCAACTACCACCCAGGCAAGGCCAATGTTGTGGCAAATGTGTTAAGTAGAAAGACTCATGAATCAATATCTACATTGCAAGGCTTTCAGAAACCATTGTTGGTAGAAATTCAAAAGTTTGAGTTGGAGATTATACCTCGAGATAATTCAGGCTATTTTGCCAATATGACCATCAAACCAACCCTACTTGAGAGGATTAAAACTATGCAATACGAAGATCTTCGAGTATTGAAATTTTGGACTGATGTTGCTGATGAAAAGCGCACTGATTTTATTATCACTGCTGATGGTGCACTTCGATATGGCAGTAGGCTTGTGGTTCCTGATGATGAATGGTTGAAACGAGAAATCATGAGAGAATCTCATAATACTCCATGCTTGATCCACCCTGGAAGTACGAAGATGTTTCGAGATTTGAGAGAACATTTTTGGTGGATTAGAATGAGCCGAGATATAGTAGCATATGTTCAATACTGTCTCACTTGTCAACAAGTTAAAGCTGAGCATCAACGACCTTCGGGCCTCTTACAACCACTTATGATACCAGAATGGAAGTGGGAAAGAGTTGGTATGGACTTCGTTGTTGGCTTACCTAAGACCAAGAATAGCTGGGTAATTGTTGACCGTCTTACTAAGACGTCGCACTTCTTACCAGTCAAGACTACTTATAATATGGAACAATATGCAAAACTATATATGGCAGAGATAGTCAGACTGCATGGAGTCCCATTATCCATTGTATCTGACCGTGACCCTAAGTTCACTTCTTCTTTTTGGAAAAGCCTACACAAGGCTATAGGCACACAATTAAGGTTTAGTACGGCATTTCACCCGCAAACAGATGGACAGTCAAAAAGAACAATTCAAATTCTTGAAGACATGTTGCGAGCTTGTATTATTAACTTTCAGAGCACTTGGGATGAGTATCTTCCATTGGTCGACCTACAATAACAGCTTTCAATCTACCATTGGTATGGCACCTTATGAGGCATTGTACGGGAGAAAATGTCGATCACCTGTCCATTGGGAAGAGGTTGGAGAAAGAAAGTTATTGGGGCCAGCGATTGTCCAACAAACAGCTGAGGTTGTTGAGAAAATTCAAAAACAGATAAAGACTGCTCAAATTAGACAGAAAAGCTATGCGGACAAAAGAAGAAAGCCTTTAGAATTTGTTGTTGGCGACATAGTCTTTTTTAGAGTGGCGCCTATGAAGGGTGTAATGAGATTTGGGATGAAAGAGAAATTGAGTCCTCGTTTTGTGGGGCCTTTTGAAATTTTGGAAAGAGTAGGTGAGTTGGCGTATCAAATCGTATTACCACCAGCACTGTCAGGGGTTCATAACGTATTTCACGTTTCTATGCTGAGAAAATATATCTCAGACACCTCACAACCTAAGTTATGAGTCGTTGGATTTCCGCAAGGATTTTATTTATGAAGAGATGCCAGCAAAGATCTTAGAGAGAGTAGACAAAGAACTTAGAAGGAAGATGACAACGCTAGTCAAAGTACTTTGGAGGAACCATGCTGTGGAAGAGGCGACATGAGAGCGTGAAGACGAGATGCACGCGAAGTACCCCCACCTATTTGGTAAGTTTTAATTTCGAGGACGAAATTTATTTTTAGGGGGTAAGAAATTGTAACGCCACATATCCATTTACATGATTATTATTGTTTATTATGATGCTCATATTAATATTACAATTAATTCTTAATTAATGAATTTACACATTGTAACTAACTATTGTTTTGCAGTGGAATATACCGTGGATACCTTAGACGATTAACGTGCCTCATAATTTAATAATAACATGCATATAATCTTATTAGTGTTAGATTTAAAATTTATAATATCTTTATTTTATTATGTACTTATATCTTTAATTTGAATTTAATTACCGAGTTGGAAGATTTTTCTATTTTTTAATTTAAATACTTTTTTGTGTAATTTAATATATTAAATAATTAGACAGAATTATAAAAGTTTAGTTGCTAATATAATCAATTTAAAGATTAAATAAGTTAATATAGATAAATAAGGAGTCTCTTTACTTAATTAGCATATAACATACCTAAATGGACGCCATTATGTTAGAAGTCAAGATTTTCTTTCTTTTATATATATTCTTGCAAATTAAGTCAAGTATTCACTACAATCCTCAAGCATTCATCTGCCGTTCCATTTTTTTTATTGGATTTTACGTCACCAGGTAACTACAAACATAATTATTTTCTTTTGCATAAATGAATGATTGATTTTATATAGTGGGCTCATGCTTCAAGGAAATGGTTGGGATTGGATCATGTGGCAGCCTTGCATGGATTAATTAGTGTCGTCAATTAGGATTAAATGGTGCCATGAATTGATTTCTTGTTTCAAATATGAGATATGTGTACGGATCTATTAGTTGGTCTGTATACCTCTAAAAATAATCAAATAAAGTAAAAGTTTTTAGCTATTAAATTTATCAATACATAGTCTCAGTTCTGTGTCTCTGTTATATGTTCAATTTTTAAATTTTTGGTTCTGTTATAGCAAGCATAATAGGATACTAAATAAATCTGTTTTTTTTAGAGATAAAGTTGTTTGAATCTCTATTATTCTCCTTTTAAATTTAGGGATCTCCTATTAATATTTTAAATAACTAAGAGTTGTATATAGCTAAAATGTTTATGTTTAAGGTGTTTTATTCGTTTAGTTTATTTTAATATCCTTAATGTAAGATATTCTTTTATATATATATATATAAAGTGTAATGGTTCGGACTTAGGTGCATCTAAGTGGTTTACCTAATAAAAATAAATAAAGAATGAGTATGTACAAGTTTTTTATTAAAGATAATGACATAGGACTCTTGGCGAGTTGACTTCTTGGGTGGCCAAGTACAGCTCCACTTGCTATTTCAAAGTAAAATTCTACATATTCAAGGTAAGTGAACTCTCCTAGTATTCATTATAGAATGCTATATTAATTGTCTAAATGTGTTATCTGAACATATCATTTTGTAATCGCTTTATATGTTATTAATATTCATGTGACATATTCTTGCATGTGTAATTAAGTTAATGCATCCATAAGCATGCACGAAGTAAAGTTTTCAATGGTAATATTTTAAAGTGTATTTTATTCAAAAATCTTATGTATCCCAAATTTTATAAATGAAATGGTGTTCGCCTACGTCATGAAAGGTGTGAGTGGAAAATGGGGCGTGGGGGACCGACGTACCCGAAGAATGATAATGTTGAATGTTTAACCGTTTTGCGGTACTACCGGTAGATGGAACAGGTTCCAAATAATAATGGGCTGGCATACTGATTGGGTATGCGATACACAAAAGTGAGCTCACAATATTAAAGTTTTTAAATGATAAGAAAAGATGGGATACATATTCTAGAAAACTACTTGAAACCAATGCATATTATAAGCATACATAATGTGCATGAGGTTTACTTAATGGGCGTTAGCTCATCCCATATTCTCTACTTTTCAGATGATAAGAGCTAAATGATTTGAGACGACTGCTTGGGGCGAGACGGACTCAGTATTGTTTAAATTGAAGTTTTATTTTTGTTATTATTTCAGAAATAAGATGCTTTAGGCCAATTAATGTCTTGGGAATACTATTCTTTTACTTATTTTAATTTAGTCAAACTATGAAATTTTCCGCAATTATTGTGTGTATTCAATAATGAATTTGGGCATAAAATTTATTATAAAAATTATTGCTTTTAATTAATTTTATTGAAAATATATATATTCTCAAAATATAATAATGACAACCTTTAACCAATTTTCGTATTTATGATTTTTATTTAATGCTAATTAAATGCTAACATTTCTAAGTTTAGAGTTTCTGGACTTGGGGTGTTACAATAAGTATAAAGTATTGTGAAACATTAACCACACAAAAGAAGTGGTCGTTTATGCAAAAGAGTATATTTGACACTTTGAATCTAAAAATACTCATATTTTGCAAATGTTATTAAAAGGAGTAATTGGCACAAAATGTCCATACCTTTTGAAGTCATTGTGCAAATCATTTCTACCTTTAAAATTTTGATATTTTTACCCTCACATTCACATTTCCTTGGGCAAAACGTCATTTCCATCCATTGCCATCCAAAAACATCCATTAGCTCTCATCCTCAACACGACTCGCACTAATTTGGAAGGGTGATTTTCCATTTCTGAGAATTCAATTTTTTGTTAAAAAAATGCCTTTTGTTAATGAGGAATTGCTTCTCCCCTCAACGCCCCGGGAAGTTTAATGATAAATCACACGCAATACACAGTCAATTCTACTGTTGTTTTGCTTCGACGAATACGATATTCTTGTGGGCTATTTTCTTTGTGGCATTGGCAACGTCGTACTTGAGTTCCCAGTCCTTCGTGGGCTGTGTAGCATTGAAGTGGAGACCCCATAAAGCAAGAAAGTGGTGTTGAGCCAAGACTTTACAGCTACAATCCCATAAAGACACGCAACAATGAGAGGCCATTGAAAAAGAAGCTCAATCCATACAAGCCCAACAAATAAATGGGGCTTCTCGGCGAGGTTGACAAAAGCATCCATGTTAAACTGGCAATTTTTTTTTTCTTCTTTATTTTTTCAGTAGATTTTCTAGATGTGTTTGATTTGCTGAGAATGCTTATTGGATCTACTTTCTCTTTCTTGTTTCTTGTGTGGTTATTTTTTTGTGTGGTGCCAGAGAAGAAAGTGTGTGGACAAAATAGACGAAATTATCTTTCTAAATTGGTGCGAGTCGTGTTGAAGATGAGAGTTAACGGATGTTTTTGGATAGAAATGGACGAAAATGATGTTTTGTGCAAGAAAATGTGGAGTTGAGTGTGAAAATGCCAAAATTTCAAAAGTACGGATATTTTGCACAATGACTTTAAAATACATAGACATTTTGTGACAATTACCCTTATTAAAAGTTATCATATTTTCAATTCACCCCTTAGTTTTGACAACTTTTAAAAATTCTCTTTATTTTAATACAACTTTTGGTAGGACCACCTGTTAAAAAATGTACAAATATTGGAAAAAAAAATTATGGCAATTTTATTTATATGTTATTTTACTCGTAAGTAAATTTTTGACTTATACTTCATTTTTTACTTATGTTGACGTCGGAAAATGGTTTGCACTAATCCCAAGTCAACTTAATGATGGTGTTCAGGTCGGCTGAATCCGTACTGGGTTTTAGCTAGGTAAACGTGAGCAGGGAGAACTAAATGTACGTTCTTTGTATAAGTGTCTTTTTCCCCTTATTTTGTGTTGTTTTTTTCGAACATTTATTTCCTCATACTTATAGGGAAATTTACAATGATTACTTGCATTTAATGCCAAGCTAGTCATTTAATGCATAGCTTGGCCATTTAATGCTTACAAGACATCCCCTTTTTGGGGCATTTAATGCAGGCTTATTTAAGTAATATAAACTGCAGCTAGACCGTCACCTGACACTCCAAAGGACAACCTACACTAATGATGTCAGCCATGACGAATCTGGTATAGATCCGACCTGAAAGGCGAGGCCGGTCCGAGCTGAACAAAGCCGATCCGAACTGAAAGTTCACTTGTCAGTCCGGACTGACTTTCAGTTCGGACACCAACAATTGCCCCCTGAGGACCTGTTTTAACGTCGGTGAAAGGAGGTCTTCAATTCCTCTGGCGGTTCGGCTGAGGCCGTCCTGTTTTGTGCCGTTGACTCTGGCAATCCTGACTTCATTTAATGATGTCTGACACGTGGAGCAATCCCAATGGAGGTGTCAGGTCTGCGCGTGGCTCGAGGACACGCCTTAGCTGTCGCGTCATTATTACCTCATGAATGGTGCCGACCTTTCATTTTCCCGCCCTATATATAGGGGGCGAGGGTCATTTGAAGCCTTTGCTTATACGTAATTTCTCCACTGAAACTCTGGTGCACTCCGAACTCATCGTCAGAGCGGTCAGCCCTTTCCGATCTTAAACCCACTTTAGCCATTCCTTTCCGATCTAGGGGTGAGAACGGTCAATACAGACTCCTTCTTCACATTTCTCCTCTTCTTTCTTTTTATTCAATAGAATGTCTAGTGAGGTCGGTAGTGACAGTGGGAGAGAGGCTCTTTCTTGGGGCAGGGGCCAGGATGAGGAGCCGGCGAGTTCGGGTAGGATAGTAGAGGGATTAGACGAGGACGAAGTCCTCAGCCCTGCTCCTATCGCTGCTGTTCCCCCTCGAGTTGGGCCGTCCGAACAGGCCGAGACCAGGGGTGAGCGGGTAGTAGAGCCCGGGAGCGTAAGTAGGAGGGAGGCGGAGGTCGCCTCGGGGCTTAGGACGGTCCCTGTATGGAAGTGTAGGTTTTTCCCTTCCGAGGTGAGTGAAGAGCATCTTAGGGAGTGGCACCAGATGTATAGGATTCCCGACGACATAGAGTTCGTCGTTCCAGGTCCTGATGACCGGGCTGACGAACCGCCCTTGGGTACTGTGGCCCTGAATCAGGCCATCCTGGCTGTCGGACTCCGACTACCCTTTCCCAGGGTAGTCAGGAAGTTCCTGCGAGAGTGGGGAATAGCTCCCACTCAGCTCTGCCCCAATGGGTGGAGGATCCTGATAGGCCTCCTGGTTCTTTGGGACCAGCTCGGCTTCTCCCGCTCTTCTGTTGGGGATTTCCACAGTCTGTACTCTTTTAAGTCGGACAGGAAGAGGTCGGGCTGGTGGTACGCTTCAGTGAAGGCGAGGACGGGAAGCAGCGTCGTCACTCAGACTCCGGACTCGATCAAGAATTGGAAAAAGTTTTGGTTCTTCGTCCGTGGTCCGTGGCAGTTCGCTGAGGACGACGCCAGGCCTGATCTCAGCATCCCAGTTCGTTATCACGAACTAAGTAAGCGTATTACTGTTCTTCTTTACAACAATTACTTTGTATCCGTACTGAAATGTTTTATTCATGCCGGTTGCAGGACACGTCGCTCAGGAGCCCACAGCAGAGTCTTCAGAAAGAGCTCGGCGAGCACGGGAGATCAGCGAAAGCCTTAGGTCGAGCGCCTTCCTGATAACCGAGGAGAATCTAATATCTGCTCGGCTCTCCCGCCCTCTCTCAGACCGTCCTACAGCCCGTAAGTCCAAACTCATTACTTGTGAAAAATACTTATCTTTCATGTAAAGATTTGTTCAGGTCTGACTACTTCCTCTCTGATTTCAGACCGGCCCGAAGGAAGCATGAAGGACATCTCCGCCCTCTTAAGGAAGAAACACCAAGGCCCCAACCAGGCCGGCAAGGGGAAGAGAAAGGTCCCTGCTGGGGACCAGGATCGTTCCTCGCGGCCGAGACTGGAGGCCGATCTGCCTCCTTGCCCTCAGAGAAGTCCGGCGAGGAGCGTGGAGGAGATCACAGCTCCGACCACCGTGCGAGCTGGACCGTCCTCCTCCCAGCCCGTCCGTTCTCCAGCCGGGCCCCAGCTCCAGCCCATGTACTTGGGCTCGACCCCGGAGAAAGACGAGGAGTTCCTGCGTCTGCGGGGGACTATTCCCAAGCCAGTCCGGGATTTCATCAGGTCGAACTCGCCGACCAGAGAAGAGATCGCCGGTCTCCCCCTGTCAACGAGGAGGGCGATAAGGTCGGTCGCCAAGTGCTGGACCCCAGTCCAGCAGAAGTACTTGGACGGCATGGGGGTAATGGACTCCGTCATGGCCGCCTCGGTAAACGTTTCAAGGGCTGCCATCCAGTTGACCTCGGCCTCGGAGAAGATGGCTAGGCTGGTGTCCGACGTCCAAGTACTGAGGGACGAAGGGCGGAAGGTCCTGGAAGACCTTGAGAAGGAGAAGAAGCTGCGAGCTGCCTCGGAGGACATCCTGCTGAGAAGGGAGGAGGAGCTCAACGCCAAGGCGGACGAGCTGGTGAGGGCGGCCAAAGTCCGGGCCGATTTGGAGGCCGAGGTGGAGGCCGAGAGGAAGAAGAACTCTGAACTTCAGGCTGCATTGGAGAACAGTACTGCAAAGGAAGAAGCAGTGGCTGAGTTCAGAGCTTCAGATGCCTATTTGGCCGAGCAGGAGGTGGTCTACTTCCTGACGATGGAGGAGCTGATTGATTCGACCGCAGAGAAGCGACCGGACTGGGACCTCCAGTTCCTTAAGGACGAGCTCGCTGATCTGAAAAGGAAGTCTACGCTCAATCCTCTATCTCCAGAGGAGGCAGAAACCTCTCAGGCCGGTACAGATCCAGATCAGGCCGGGGCCGACCTAGATCAGTCCGAAGATGAGGAATGAGCTCCAACTTGTTGTTTTTGGTTTTCCTTTTATTGTAGTCAAAGTAGTTCGGATGTAAATATGTAGACCTGAATGCAATGAAACATTTCCGTTCTGTTTACTTCATTGTTTTGACGATTTATTCAACTTCTGACTTCTGACTTCGGACTTCAACTTCTGACATCTGAACTTAATGAAAAAATTTCCGTTCTGATTTGTAACTTGACTTCTAACTTTGACTTCTGGAACCCTGAGTGCGAGAAGGAACTTAAACCAAACTGCCAATAGTTAAATAACTTCAAACTTCAAGTGTTTACTTCGACAAGGACGAACTTAGCCCGAGCTCAATAGTGCGAAAAGGAACTTAAACCGAACTGTCAATAGTTAAATAACTTCAAACTTCAAGTGTTTACTTCGGCGAGGACGAACTTAGCCCGAGCTCAATAGTGCGAAAAGGAACTTAAACCAAACTGCCAATAGTTAAATAACTTCAAACTTCAAGTGTTTACTTCGGCGAGGACGAACTTAGCCCGAGCTCAATAGTACGAAAAGGAACTTAAACCGAACTGCCAATAGTTAAATAACTTCAAACTTCAAGTGTTTACTTCGGCGAGGACGAACTTAGCCCGAGCTCAAATGCTTTGAACTTCAATTAACTTCTGAATTCTGACTTCAGTACGTGGGCGATCTGGAACTTTAAGAACGAGGCCTGACCTGTAGTCAATGCCAGGTTGGATGGGTGGAGGCCCCCCAAGTTTCCAGATCGGCATAGTACATTACTGTTAAGGACGGCGTGTGGGGCGACCTGAAAGTTGAATTATTTCACATATTTGAGAAAGTAGTTCGGTCTCACGGACGAACTCTATTCCTCGGACTAGTTCGGTCTCTTGGACGAACTATATTCCTTAGACATAGTATGTCTGAGATGAATAAGCTTTAGTTTTGGCGTTGGTGACGCAGCACTTACGCCACCCAGCCGGGTCACATGTTCATGTGTTTAACAGGATTGCGACCTTAGTCATCCCTTGTTAGGTCGGAGCCTTTCTAGGCTTTCAGATTTCAATGTGAGCCCTTTATCTTGTAAAATTTTCTTCATTTCATAAATTTGGAAAACGATTACAAGGTGGAAGCCGTGGCTTCTTTTGACAAAAGTAGCTTACGCCCTTGGGCATAGGTGGATAGTCTTCATTGGTAGTACTTCTATAGATGCTCGGCATTCCATGGATGCGCGAGTGATAGTCCTTCTGCATTCTGGAGCTCGTAAGCTCCATTTCTTAGAACAGCAGTGATCTTGTAAGGTCCTTCCCAATTTGGGGCGAGCGTGCCCGCTTGACTTTCTTTCGTTGCTAGGGATACCTTTCTCAGGACCAGGTCCCCAGCTTTGAATTTCCACTCCTTGACTTTGCCATTGTAATACCTTGCACGTCTTTGCTTGTAGATGGCAGTTTTCAGTTCTGCCCCCAGCCTTCTTTCCTCCAGCAGGTTGAGCTCGGATCTCAAGCCTTCGTCGTTGTGATTTTCGTCAAATGTCCGAACTCTATAAGACGGGAGCTCAAGTTCGACTGGTATGACGGCTTCTGTACCGAAGGCCAGTGAGAAAGGTGTCTCTCCCGTGCTTGACCGGCATGTTGTTCGATAAGACCATAGCACACTGGGGAGCTCTTCCGCCCAAGCTCCTTTCAGCTCATCCAAGCGTGTCTTCAGTGTATGCTTAATAATTTTATTTATTGCCTCAACTTGTCCATTTGACTGGGAGTGGTTTGGAGTGGAGAAGTGCTTTCTGATATTGAGGTCTTCGCAGAATGACCTGAGTCTAGCATTGTCGAATTGCTTGCCGTTGTCTGCAATGATCGAATGTGGGACTCCAAACCTGCAGACAATCGATTTCCATATAAAACCGATAGTTTTCTGCTCAGTTATTTTGGCAAGCGGTTCTGCCTCTGCCCATTTGGTGAAGTAATCCACGGCAACTATGGCATACTTAGTTCCACCTCTTCCTACTGGCATGGGACCGATGAGGTCAATTCTCCATTTGGAGAAGGGCCACGGACTGAGGATTGAGGTCAGCTCTTCCGGGTGTGCTTTGATGGAGGGACCAAATTTCTGACATTTGTCGCATTTCCTCGCGAAATCGATGGAGTCCTTCTTCATCGATGGCCAGAAATACCCCTGCCTCAAGATCTTGAGTGCGAGAGAGTGTCTCCCAGTGTGGTTGCCGCATACTCCTTCGTGGACTTCACTGAGGGCGTATTTAGCTTCGTTTTCCTTTAGGCACCGCAGTAGAGGAAGCGAAAAGCCTTTTTTGAACAGGATGTTATCGATTATAGTGTACCTTGCTGCCCTGATTCTTAACTTTCTAGCTTCCCCGCTATTTGGGGGTACCTTCCCATCCTTCAGGAATTGGATGATCTCGTCAGTCCAGCTGGAGCTCAGTTCGGACGTGTTGCTAATTTGCTCAGGCTGAGATATAGCTGGGCTACTGAGTCTTCCAATCGGGATGCTCTCCAGCTCTTCTATGCCCTCGCTGGTAGAAAGTCTTGCTAGTGCATCAGTGAGGCCATTCTGTGTCCTGGGAATCTGGCTAACCTCGACGGTGGCGAATGATTTCAGTTCATGTTCCATAATGAGTGAGTAAGACGCCATCCTATCGTCTTTGGTTTGGTAGGACTTGTTGATTTGGTTGACCACCAGCTGAGAATCGCTGTACACGAGCAGTTTGAGTGCACCCATACCTTTCGCAAACCTTAGGCCGGCAATTAGGGCCTCATATTCAGCCTCGTTGTTTGAGGCACGGAAATTAAATCTTAGAGATTGGCACAGTGGCTCTAGGTCCGGGCTCATCAGGACTACTCCGGCTCCAGCCCGAGTCTCGGTCGATGAGCCATCCACAAAGAAAGTCCAGACTTCCTCCTTTCTGGCACTGGGCTCGTGCTCCGAGCTGAACTCAACGATGAAGTCTGCGAGAGCTTGACCCTTGATTGCAGTCCGTGGTTTGTAGTGGAGCTCAAACTGGCCGAGCTCAACTGCCCACTTCATAAGTCTCCCGGAGGTGTTTGGTTTCTGTAGGACCTGTCTCAGAGGATAGTTTGACAGGACATGTATTGGATGTTGCAAGAAGTAGGGTCTGAGCTTTCTTGCAGACATGATAAGGGCATATGTCAATTTTTCCATCGGGGTGTAGTTCAGTTCGACATCGTGTAACGCCTGGCTGACATAGTACACTGGGTGTTGGATGCCCTCGTCCGTCCTTATGAGTACGGAACTAATTGAGTGCTTTGAGACTGCTAAGTAGAGAGTGAGGACCTCCTTCACTAGAGGTTTGGAGAGTAGTGGAGGTCGTGCCAGTTGCCTCTTCAGCTCTTCGAATGCTAGCTGACATTCCTCGCCCCACTTAAACTCCTTTCCTCCGCGTAAAGCGTCGAAGAAGGGTTTGCACTTATCGGTCGATTTTGAAACAAAACGACTAAGCGCTGCTATACGCCCAGTAAGACTCTGTACCTCTTTGATCTTAGTGGAGGGCCTCATCTCTTGGAGAGCTCTGATCTTTTCCGGGTTGGCCTCGATTCCTCTTCGGTGGACCATGTACCCCAAGAACTTCCCTGACTTTACACCGAAGGAGCATTTGTTAGGATTGAGCTTCATTTTATATCTCCTCAGTATGGAGAACATCTCGGAGAGGTGCTCCACGTGGTCCATTTCCTTGGTGCTTTTGACAAGCATGTCGTCAACGTACACCTCCATAGTTTTCCCAATGAGTTCGGAGAACATTGAGTTCACCAGCCGTTGAAAAGTGGCTCCGGCGTTCTTCAACCCGAAGGGCATAACTCGATAGCAGTACAAACCTCGATCAGTGATGAAGGAGGTGTGCTCTTGATCATCCTCATGCATTGCAATTTGATTGTAGCCGGAGTACGCATCCATGAAGCTCAGGAGCTCGTGCCCAGCGGTGGCATCCACCATTTGGTCTATCCGAGGGAGTGGAAAGCTGTCTTTAGGGCAAGCTTTGTTCAGATCAGTAAAATCTATGCACACCATCCAAGCTCCGCTGCTCTTTTTTACGAGAACAGGGTTGGCTACCCACCGGGGATAAAGTGATTCCCTAATGAAGCCGCACTTGAGTAGTTTATCGACTTCCTCAGCTAGGGCCTCGTACCTCTCTGGATTGAGAGGACGTCGGCGTTGCTGTTTTGGTTTGACGTCCGGACTGGTATTTAGTCTGTAGCACGAGAGTTTGGGATCAATTCCTTCCATGTCCGCGTGTTCCCATGCGAAGACGTTAGTGTTGCTTTTCAAGAAGGTTGTAAGTTGGGACCTTACTGGTTGTTTGAGTTCCTTTCTGATGTGGAGGACCTTTTTAGGTCGGCTGGGGTCGACCTCTACTTGCTCCAGGTCTTCAACTGGTTCAGCCTTCCGTAGCACTTGTGCCGACCTGGGGTCGAGGTGACCCAGATCTTCCACTGTGTTCCCATCCAGCTCATCCTCGGACTTCCCAGCTGCAAGCTCAGCGTCAGAGATTGTGTTTACCCCTACTCGGGCGAAGTTGATGTTGCAGCTCCTTGCTACCAGTTGGCTTCCCCGTACTACTCCTACCCCATGTGGAGTGGAGAATTTGATGGTGTAGTGATAGATGGACGCGGCTGCTTTTAGCTCATGCAGGATTGGCCGCCCTAGGATGGCATTGTAGTTAGATGGGAGATCTACAATTACAAAATCCGCAATGATCCTCCTGTGATAGGGAGGCAATCCGAGCTCAACCACCAAGGCGATCTGGCCCTTGGGATTTACACAATCCCCAGTGAACCCCTGCAGGGGCTTTGGGAAAGGCCTAACGTGCCGAATGTCGAGATCCATCTGATTGAATGTTCTGAGATATAGGATATTTACGGAGCTTCCGTCATCTACCAATGTTCGATGGATGTTGACGCCGGAGACCGGCATAGTAATGACGAGTGCATCCGAGTGTGGTTGCAATACGTGGGATGCGTCTTCCTCAGAAAAAGAGAATTTTTCCGCATCAGGGTTGACTGTTGTACCTGCTAACACTTGGTAGCTATTGTGAGCTTCCTTGGAGGACTTACGACGCTGTCTCCTTGATCCTTCCAGGTACTGACTCCCACCGACTATTATGTGAATTTCACCTCGTCCGGGTTGAGGTGGAAGTGGAGGTGGTAGTTCAGCTCGGTCGTGGGCCTGGGAAGGCTCAGTTCCGCCAGATGGCCGCGCTAGGAACTCCTTCAGGTGGCCTCGTCTAATGAGGCTTTCAATTTCTCCTTTTAAATCACGGCAATCATCCGTGTCGTGCCCAGCCGATCGATGGTACCTGCAGTATCTCCTTTGGTTTAGCCCTGACGAGTTCGCCTTCATAGGAGCTGGACTTTTGAGGATGCCCTTGCCTTTGGTTTTCATTAGGACATTCTCAAGCGAAGTGTTTAGGATATGGTACCCCTGGTACCTCGGCGTGGTGGGCCTTGGACGCCCTGCATGCTGAAAATCCGGTGCTTTCTTAGGATTCTCCTTCTTCTCCGTTTTCAGGTCTTTCTCTTTACCCTTCGTGTTGTCCTTACGATCAGGGCGGTCATTCTCCTGGTCCAAGGTGGCTTCCTTAGCGCCGATGTGTTTTTCAGCTCTAGCCAGGAAGTCTTGATAAGTAGCAGGTCCGTCTTCGTGAACGGACCACCAGAACCGAGTCCGTGTTCTTAGTCCTGACAGGACTGCCATCAGGGCGGCATCATCTGATATTTTGTCCACCTCCACTATCCTCTTGCTAAATCGATCCATGTAGGACCTCAGTGTTTCAGTTCGGCCTTGTTTAATGCTGATAAGGCGCTCTTTCGGAGTGGATCGAGTTCTTGCCCCCATGAAGGTGGAGACGAACTGACCTGAGAGGTCATTCCAGCTTCGAATAGAGCGCGGTGGTAATTTTTTGAACCACCTCATCGCTCTATTCCCGAAGGTGAGGGAGAATGCTCTGCACATGATAGCGTCACTGGCTCCTTGGAGTTCCATCCAAGAGGTATACCTGTCGAGGTGGCCCACAGGATCATTGCCATCCTCATAGCTAGCTAACTGCGGCATTTTCAGCTTCTCCGGCAGAGGTTTTGCCAAGATGTCCTCCGTGAATGGGGAACGCCTGTCCGTGGTGGCTTCTTCCGAGGTATTCTTTTGCTTTGCTTCCAGTTCGGCCAGTCGTTGCTTCATGAGTTCAAGCTCATCCGGAGTGTCCTGTACACTCGAGGCTGCCATGGATGGAGCTTTCTTCTTTCTTTGTGCCTCTTGTTCGTGAGGGACTTGAGAAGAATGACCTAGACGGTCAAATACGCTAACTGACCGTTGCGTGGAAGCTTTCCTGTGGGGACTGGAGCGCACACTTTTTCCTCCCTTACTTTCTGATGGGCTTTTCGCTTCGAAGTCTAGTCTTCGTTTTACTCGACGGCTTTTAGACTCATCGTGTGCCGGTGACTCAGCTTCTGAGTCAGAAATTCGTTTGGTAGTGGCTTGATTTCTCTCGAGCCGTTCAATAGCTCGAGTTAGGTATTCAAGCTTCTGTAGGACTGCATCTCCCTCGGGCACATGTGTTCGAGTCGAGGTTTCTCCCTGTTGTCTACGACGGAAGACCTGGGGAAGGTTGACCTGCTGACTCCCAGTTCTTCCATGGCTACGAGCCCTTGAGTCATGACTACGACTCATGTTTGGATAATTTTTGAGTGTTTTGGTGTGGTGTATGGTAGTTGTGGAAAATGGAGAGCCTTTTTAGAAAATGAGAGCCCTCCTTCTAGCGCCAAACTGTTGACGTCGGAAAATGGTTTGCACTAATCCCAAATCAACTTAATGATGGTGTTCAGGTCGGCTGAATCCATACTGGGTTTTAGCTAGGTAAACGTGAGCAGGGAGAACTAAATGTACGTTCTTTGTATAAGTGTCTTTTTCCCGTTATTTTGTGTTGTTTTTTTCGGACATTTATTTTCTCATACTTATAGGGAAATTTACAATGATTACTTGCATTTAATGCCAAGCTAGGCATTTAATGCATAGCTTGGCCATTTAATGCTTACAAGACATCTCCTTTTTGGGGCATTTAATGCAGGCTTATTTAATTAATATAAACTGCAGCTAGACCGTCACCTGACACTCCAAAGGACAACCTACACTGATGATGTCAGCCATGACGAATCTGGTGTAGATCCGACCTGAAAGGCGAGGCCGGTCCGAGCTGAACAAAGCCGATCCGAACTGAAAGTTCACTTGTCAGTCCGGACTGACTTTCAGTTCGGACACCAACAACTTATAAGTGACTTTTGTACTTTTAGGTGAATTTTAACTTATATGTGAATTTCTTACTAAGCTAAGCCAATGATTCTCTGTAGTGAGAACCATTGGATCATGGTTTATACAATCAATAAATAGACCAAAAAAAAATCTTGTTCTTTTTATTCTAATCCTTTGGGAGAAAAAAAAAAAATTGGAGTCCAAACACACTATCAAATATTAACTTATAATTGTTTTTTATTTATCATTAATTTTTTACACATACGTGGATATTTATATTTACTAATAACTAATAAGTACACTTATACTTAAATTTTTACTTATAAATAATTTTTGAAAGCCAACACTCAATAATTATCTATAATAAATTCACAAAAATGATTAACTCTAACTAAATTTCAAATTTATTATTTAATAATGTCTATCTATATATTTATTGTTGCGCACTTTATATAATCTAAAACTAGAACATTCAACATACATCATACATACACTCGTACTATTTTTTATCTAATTTCTCTCGTTTTAATTTTCTCTTTATATTTCGACAATCTCTTTATGCTTTCTATTGTGTATTATTATTTTTGTACGCAAAACTAATACGTTCAACGCTAGCACACTTTCTCAAGCACTCAAACCTTGGATGCAACTCTCTTTACCTCAATTTTCTTTGGCTGCACAATTGCTCTATCTGTCCTTAAAGACAATTATGCAGGGCACAATATTTATATTGCCCAAGTCCTTGTAAAATTTGGTAACTTTCCTTTAATTGCATTATTTCTTTTCAATTGATCCAGAATTTCGTGTTAGTAATTAAACCTGTTAGAAGCACAAATTTTTCGTAATAAGAAATCAAATAAAATAAAGAAAGTAAAAGAAAAGAAAATAGTAAATTTATTCGAAAAAACATAAACATCTAAATAATATTGATTTTTGAAGAATCAATAACCTCCAAAATATAATTCGTAAAAGAACTACTAATAACAATCTAGACTAAGTCATAAATAAATAAAACATAACTTTTTTTTATAAAAAAAGTACGAAATAAAATATAGAAACGTGGAATGTTGGGGGTTTCTTTTGTCAAGAAACTACTTGATAGAACTTACAAATTATCACTTAGAGTTGATAAAAATAGACAAAAATATATTTCATTGACAAATCTAGGTAATAAGTGTGGGTTTTGCACTTATTTTGATTATTAAAAGTGGATATTTGTGAGTTTTGTCAAATAGTTTATCATTTAATTATTTTATTTTGTCCGTTTAGGTGAAAACTCGAATGTAAACTCAAGAATTTAATTGAAAGTGTACTTATTTTGACTACTAAAATAGTACTTATTTTGGCCATTAAAATCAAGAATTTGGAGAACCAAAGTTTGAAGATGTGTAAAGTTGAAGGACAATTTTTAGAGGGTTTAATTGAAAGATAATTAAAATTTTGAGGACCAAAGTGTAAAGATGTAAAAAGATTAAAGACCTAAGATGCATTTTTTAGAAGACTTAATTGAAAGATAATTAAAATAGAGAGACTAAAATAAATATAATATAAAGTATATGAACTACCATGCAATAAATAAATATCTATTGTATGCCACATTACCATTTCAAGTTAAAAATTTAAGGGAATGACCGTTTGTGAAAAAAAAAATATATATTTGAGTGACCACTGCTGCAACTTTTAAACTTCAGTGACTGTTTTGAAATTTTAACGTAAGTTCAGTGACAATTGGTGAAATTAACCCATTTTTACTTTTGTGTGCGTATTTGATTCATTATTTATCACAATTAGACTGCGACAAAACTTAAATACATGATCAATGTTAATCATCCGTCAAAAAGCAAACTTTTAAAGATGAACTATTAAAATTTAGAAGTTATCGATAAAGTTTTCAAGTAAATTGGATTCATTAATGGGGTGCCCTATTTGGGAAATTTTTCAAAAAATTAATGGCGCCCCTAATAATGCAGTCCAATAATTGGAGAAGGATGATTTAGGTTTAGTAAGTTGGTCCCCCAATCAAAAGATTCAAACTTGGAATTAAAGATTAATAGATTATATATGTGGATGAAAAATTTAAGTTAAAGTGCTTCCCATAAAAATGGCAATGGCAATGGGGCCAGGATGGCTGATTTTTGAATTTTTATCCCGCTCCGTTACTAATAAACAATTATTCATACTTTAATATTAAATATGACATATTTGGAAAAATAAATTACAATAACAATCCTCAATTTTTTTTATGACTAATATTAATTTGGTTCTCCATTATAACATTGGAGTATAGGTAATACATGAAAATCGTGGAATGAGGCTCGAACCGGACCGACTAGCTTGTTTGGTTGAATATAAAAAAAAATAAAAATAAAAAATTCAAATTCAGATATTTTTAGCTAAGAAACAAACAGTTTGATTTGGTTACCTCCGATTTTTTCGTTTAAAAATTGAAAAAAAAAATTTTGTTCAAGGTACACAATTTTAATTAGAGACACAACTTACGAAATGTGTAGATAATAAGTAAGTAGTAATTAGTTTTAGAGCCTACAAAATGTGTAGATAAAATATGTTTAATTAATTTGATTGACTTAAATTATAATTTAAGCAATGACAAATAAGCACTTATCTATTATATAAAAACTAGTTGTTGAAGCAATCATAAACTGAGAGATCAAATTATTGCCATTTTAAAACCCTAAAGTTTAATTTCATTTGTAAATCATGGTAGATCCAACAAATAAATAAATGATAGATCCCACATGAAATAGATTGTTGTAAGATAATATTAGATCCCACATAATAAATAAATAAATGAAATATAGATCGGATAGACCTCTTCTCACGTGCTCGGATTGATTTGTTGTGAAATAGTGGTAGGTCCTATTTATTCATTAGATTTGTTGGTAATTAATATGCATCACTCGTACTTAGGAAATTATTCATGTATATATATTAATTCATGTTATATTTTCTTTTGAATTGAATAAACGAAAAAGGAAAATGATGTAAATTAATTCAAAATAATACATAATTTATTGTTATTGATCTAAAGTACTATATTTAAGAATGTCGTGTTAATGGATGAATTCTACATCGGCTAAATATTGAAATATTAATATGTATATAAAGATTTGGGCTACTTCTCTTCATGAAATTGATCTTTTAAGATGGAACTTCAAATCTTAATATGATATCAGAGCCCATTAAGCTCAAACGAGCAATTCGGTACGTTTAAAGCTCAAATGAGCATACAGATTTTAAGATTGATGTGTTCAAACGAGCCACTATTTTACGAAAGCATGTTAAGGAATGCATCCCACAATGATGGTTAAATACATAAATATTAACATGTCTATAAAAACTTCAACAACTCCTCTTAACAAGGTTAATCTTTTAAGATAAACCAAGTCTTAATAGTTGATGCATTGGAAATTCAGGTTTCTTCGTACGATAAACTCAACGCTAATTAAAAGTAACAAAACAATATTAAAATTTAAAACTTGATGTCCTTTTACAGATGGAGAGAAGTATCAATATCAGAGTCGGAATTATCGATCTTGATTGACGAAGAACAAGCCGATGGCTTGTCAATGAGCCACGAAATGGTGCCACGTGGAACCTCGGCCCCCCGGAAACTCGGGGACTTGATCTGTGTATCCGGGAAGAGGGAGAGAGAAAGTTGACAATCCGGCTTGCTGGGAGCAAACATCATGAGTTCTGAGCTAAAACATGATTTATAACGACTTTCGGACACAGACAACATTCTCAACAGCGCTTTCTCCTGTCTCATTTCCTTCATTTTTTCCAATTGCCTAAACCTCTCTTGCAACATGGCAATGGAGGAGAGAGTAACTGTAGTACTATGATCAGTTTCCCTAACCATTTGTTCTGAGAAATTAAGAAACTTATGTCTCTATATGAATTTAATTCTGCATGGCTCTCTCTCTCTCTCTATATATATGCATATATAGAGCGACATCATGGTTAGAATAGTCTTTTCGATCTCTCGTTTATTACACAAGGGAGAATCAGCAAGTATAGCATAAAATCCAAGAGGAAAGGGATAAGTAGCCAATCTAACAAGTACTTTGTTTTAGAGTATGGCCAAAGTAGAGCTAAAGAAGAAAAGGGTATGAGTAAAAGTCCAAAATGAGATTAAAACTAGCACATGGAAGGGTGTGTTTGGAGGAACAATAGGTCCGATTGATGCTCTGTCAAATTTTCTAAATAGGCCCTCTTTGCACATCAACTTTAAACTTTTTTTTTCTCAACCTTTGTTATGCATTTCAAGAATTTTAATTATTTTCTGTCAACTTATACTTTTTTTTCCTTAGTTGTTTCGACCATGGAAGCTTGTGTTTGGAGGGTAGTAAGATAAGAGAGAATGAAAAAGGACAAGCATTAGAAGTGGGAATAATCTAAGGAGGTCATGATTCTTTGATTGAAACCATAATGGTACTATGATAGTTTAAATTAATAAAATAAAATAAAATAAAAGACCATCTAAAACATTCCCTCTATCACCTTGGTATATGCAAAAACAACCAACATTCTTTCTCTCTCTATCTTTCAATATCATGTTTTGTCTTGGTGCAATTGGAAGAGAATGGCATGCAACAAAGAAAGCTGCAGTTGATAGGATGCTTATGAATATTTTAATGGCGCAGAAAGGAGCCTATACCCCACCCTACTCCCCCCCCCCCCCCCCCCCCCCCCCCCCCCCACCCCCCCCCCCCCCTCCATTATTGACTAGTATTAGTTTGGAATGTCCAACTTTGGAAAGCGGAAAGAGAGAATAAGAGTAGACAACGCGTGCATTAATTCATATATATATACACATTTCTTAGGATAAAAGTAAATTATTCGTGTCATATCACCATACACACTATTCATGTCTGTAGCTACATACATTCTTGATAATCTCAGTTGTTTGAATTTTTTTCCCGAATTAGGAAAAGGGTTTTCGAATTATGTAAATAATTAATCATGATTATAACCATATGTGTTTGTTTATATCTGGAATTTTACTTGTTGTTTTGAATCCTTTGTCTTTGCATATATATGTATAATTGATTCTATCACCTTTCATTTGAGTTATTCAAGATAAGATCTCGACTAAACTCAAGTTTTTAGATCTATTATACCGACAAATCAACAACAATAGTGCAGAAATTAAAATGAACGCCATATTTGTTTGAGCATCCACTAAGAATTAGGGTCGAGCTCGAGCTCGAGCACTAGCGCATTTGTGTTCACTTTCAATATTGGTGTACAGATTACAAAGGAAACCCGCATAAACAGAAAGTAAAAGACCTCACAATCATCTCATAATTCGTGTATCATCATAACACAACTTCACACACAAAACTCCACAGGATTCACTCAAGAAGTGAATTTTTACAACTTTTACAGAAAAAAGGGACAGGGTACAAAAACCTAATTTCAGAGAGAGAGAGAGAGAGAGAGAGAGGGGCTGTGGTGGTGGTGGGGGGGGGGGGGGGGGGGGGGGAAGCACCCCAAGGTTTTCTGATTTTGATTTTTGTTTTTAAAAATAAAAAATGAGTATATATATAACACCTCAAAATTTCGTTATATTTTAATATTTAATCATATGAGCACGACAAATCAAACTGACGTCAAATAAAATTTTAATTAAACTAACATCTAAAAACAAGAATTAAATAGGATTATGAAATCTAATTTTAGGAGTCCTCGAACTTGTCATTTAACGATTTTTTAATCTGAAAGATGCGTTGTGAAATTTTGTCATGAATATTTCGACACGGTACCAAAAGAACATATTCCAACGAGTAAAGAACATAACCCGAAAATAAACCGAAAGAATCGACTTCAAAATGAATATTATTAAATTTATTTCGAAATAGTTATTTTTGGTTCGTTATTTTGAATTTGACACTTAATAATTTTCAATCCAAAAAATATGTTGTATAAAAAATCAAGCTTTTAACAAAAATTTTCTGACCCCATCACGAGAGAGAAACGATGACAAAGACAAGAAGAGGAATAAGAGAAACCAAAAAAATCTGTTCAACTGACCTACCAAGTAACAACAAACGCATATAATGGAGCAGTTTTGGAGGGGCAGATCCATTGGCGAGCAATATATTCCACGTAGCATGCATCAAGAACAAGTGTCAAACAATTGACGAAAAACATGTTTGTTAAAGTAGCACCATTTCAATATTGCACATTTAATGTCGCAATGAATCAGAGTTTCATTTCAAATAGTGTAACTTATGTTTAACTTATGTTTGCACGTTTTAACAATCTCTTATTCGAAATAAGTACCATGTCATCTTAACGTTCTTTTGAACGATAATTTATTAATCACTCTTCTTTAAAATTCAACTCTTTCATTGCGTCAAGAGTCAACACCTTAAGTACAATCACCTTAAGAGCCATCCATAATTTTTCCGGTCATTGCAGGTCCCCCACCTTTGTTTGGTTTGGAGATTCGTCCTGTACATCCACGTGGCTAAGTTTGATCATTCTATTTGTATTAGACTCTATTGTTCAACACAAAAAATAATCCCAAAACAATAGCTATGCTCTAATATCGAATATGAGTTTCATCCTAAAAAATTAACTGATTAAGTGCCAGTCTGGAATCGCTTAAATGAACAGATTTTGTTATTTTCTTGTTGACTATTTTGGAGCCGTAGGACCCACTAGCATCTGCAAATTTGCAAATGCAGAATTGAAAAGAGAAAATGCCATTCAAAATAATTAATCGAAATTAACTTACTACCCCTTATATTGCACAGTGGGTATTCTCAACGGTAATAATGTCAAGGGTAATGTTGTCCATGTAATAAAAGTTGTAGTCAACAATTGGGGTATCAGAATTGGAAAATGGCAGTCTTTTTAGTTTTGGTCAGAAATTCATGAAATATAATAATACATTTATTTGGTGGTCAAAAAGTTTAATCTGGCAAACAGCGTTTTCAGACACAGCCTAAGTAGAGTAGTACAATTTCTTATTGCTCATCATATTTAACCCATGTGTAACTTTGTTTATATATTCAACAAGTAGGAACATAAATAGCTATATAGTCCATGTTCCCCCAAGACCAACCATAAACACAACAAACTAGGTGTTTCCTGCAGCTTGTGCCATATATGGAAGGTCAAGCCTCAAATTTGAAAACCAACTAACATCAATGTCTTAACCAGCACAACCCAAACTGTGCTCAACTCATCACTGACGAACTCCAAACTCCTTCCGGCAATGGTTTACCTAGGATTACAAGAATGCTAGTCACTAATGCATTCAATTACAGTCCACTTACTCTGCAAAAAGCTCAAACTCTCTTACTCTCTTTGTGAAAGCTTTACGAAATTCTACTGAAATGTAACCACAGCTATAACAACTAAAGTTTCCAAGTCTTGACGACGCCTAACTCTTGTAGTTGAGCTCACAAACAATATATCTACAAATTTAATCACATATGAAAACTGTTTAACAATACATACAATTAATGGGATTTTGGCGTAAATGGTCCCTAATCTTTGCCCTTAGTGTGGAATTGGTCCCTAACGTTTATTTTTTGGCAAACAAATCCCTAACCTATGTATTTTGGTGCAAAATTGGTCCTTATGGGATGAAAAAGACAAATATACACTTAGTTTTAATTAGAAAAAATTGCATATGGATTTCTAATTATTACAAAATGTGCAAATAGGTCCAATACTTTTATTTTTTTATAAAAAATTAGAAAAAACTAATGAGTTTTTTTTTAATTAACAATTTAGAAATAAATATGTTAAATAAAATTATTTTTTTATTATTATGTAATTATATTATTTAAAATTTAAACTTTTATTTTATTGTTGTATAAAAAAATAACTTTGTCACAAACTTGATGTTCAAATACTTTTATTTAATTGAGTTATATGTTTATTAACTACAAATATTAGAAATCCAACTATATTCTTCATATTTTAATTTATCGTTTTATTTTCGTTCAAAAATAAAACACATAATGTGTAAATTAATTTTTATTAGTATTTTTATGTTAAATAAAAATGTAATAAGATTAGTTCAATATCATAAAATTATATATGTCATTTTTTTTATTTATTTAACTTAATTTTTAAAGTAAAGAAGAAGAAAAAATTTTATAAGTAAAGATGGAGAAAAATGATTTCTCACAATGATTTCTCCCTCTTTAAATAATATAATTACTTAATAATAAAAATAATAATTTTATATGATATGCTTATTACTAAAGTGTTAATTCCAAAAAGAAAAAAAACTCATTAGTTTTCTTTAATTTTTTTATAAAAAATAAAAGTATTGGACATATTTGCATATTTTGTAATGATTAGGAATCCAAATACAATTTTTTCTAATTAAAACTAAGGGCATATTTGTCATAATGACCAAATTTGCACCAAAACATATAGGTTAGGGACTTGTTTGTCAAAAAATAAACGTTAGGGACCAATTCCACACTAAGGAAAAAGGTCAGGGACTATTTGCACCAAAATCCCACAATTAATTGTTGATTGTTACTTCCATTTTTTAACAGATTTTTAAGCTCTACCAAACAAGCTCTAATTATTGTTGGAATTCTTGAAATACAATCCTCTATTTATAGTGTTGTTGCAATTAGAGCTGGAAAATGTCTGGCCTGGCCTGGCCCGCCAGAGCTGGGCCATAATTGAAACTGGCCCCGCCCGACCCAATTTTGTGCGAGTCAGCAATATGCTGGCCAAACCCAACCCAACGGGCCAATCCGACCCTAATTTTATTTTATTTTTTTTCTTTTTAAATAATTTTATGTTTGAGTGATATTTTTTTAATGCCGAAAAACTCGATCAAATATATCCTCTTTTATAGTGTCGATTTCTGTGTATTAAAATTTTTCCAAATAGTGTTGTAGAAGAGTTAAATATAACGAACTGCATATGAAATTTGAGTTGAAACTTGAATTAAACTAAATTTTAATTGAATCTAAACAATTTTGTGTTGGAGTTTGGGATTTTTGGACTAATATTTCAAAAAAGATAATTTAAGTTGTGGATTTGGGCTTGGGCTTATGCCATTTTAGATTGAGATTATTTGGATTATGTATTGGAGCTATTAACAAAATAAGTACAGAGTGATTAATGTCAATGAAAAAATAATAATAATATTGCGGGCCAGCCTACTGGGCCGGACTATATTGGCCCAATTTTATTCGGACCATCATTTTAACGGGCTAGCCCAACCCGAAATCCGAGTTATACGAGCCAGCCCATCAAGCCGGGCTTGTTTTGCCACATGTAGTTGCAAGTGACACTACAAGAAATTGTAGCAACAGCGGCGACTATTATGTCGTCACTATAGTGTAGGAAGAGATGTAGCGACGACATTTGTCGTTTCTATAAATCAATATAGTCGTTGCTTTTATTTTAGAAGATGGCGGGAACTTTTTATTTAACTATAGAGACGATAAAATCTACCGATAGCAGCGACATTGTCATCTCTATAGGTGAATTTTTTTTAGAAGATGACGGGAAGCTTTGCCACTTTTTTATTTAACTATAGGACGACATTGTCGTTTATATAAGTGATTTTTTTTTAGAAGATGGGGTGAAGCTTTGCTGCTTTTTTATTTAACGATAGCGACGACATAATCTACCTATATAGAGACGACAAATGTCGTCTCTATAGGTGATTTTTTTTCTTCTGAAATCTTATGTGTAGAATTTTTTTTTACTAATATTTTTTTTTTACTTTATAAGCAATTATAGAATATGTTGCTCATTGAATTAATATATATTATAAAAACAAATATAATAACAAGAATTCATTTGTCTGTAATAGTTTGGTTGTAACTTGACAACCCCTAGGTTAAGGGTTTGAGTCACAATACAATCATTCAAAAATAAAAATGCTTCAAAAAGTTTAGTGGATCCGGTCGGGCCTTTGGTGGGTCAGGTTTCGAGCCCATAATTGACAAGTCGGATCAAGAGTTCACTAAGCATATATAATTAATTTTTTTTATTTATTAAAAATTTGACTCCTATAGCGACAATTTTGCTGTCGCTATAGAAGTTGCGATTATAGCGACGACAAAATGTCTTTGCAATAAAATTATATCTACTAAACAATAAAATTATATCTACTACACTATAGAGTGACATTTAGCGACGACTTTGTCGCCGTTGTAACATTATAGCAGCGACTTTTCGATTTATAACGACGACGAAAGTCGTCGCTATATGCAATATTTCTTGTAGTGTGATAATTTCACAATACACCACAAAATATAAAATAATTTAAAAAATAGTATCTAACTTTTTTTATTCTAAAAATATTGTTTTTTATTTTTGTAACACTTGTTGTTATACTTGTTATGTTCGTTAATAATAAAATGTAACATATTTATTGTAACCAAAATAACAAATGTAACAACAAGTAATATAAAAATAAAAATAAAAATTATTTTTAGAATAAAAAAAAGTATGATAATATTTTAAAAAAATATTTTATTTATTATAGTTATTTGTGTAAAGACCCTAGTTGCAATGGTTTAACCTTTCACGAATTTACACATCTTGTATTCCAATCCATGAACTTACACCCTTTTAAATTAATAATTGTGACTATTGTATTTAATGGTCAAAATTATTAATTTAACTCTCAATAATTACAACTATTTGATGCAAGTTTTCATTAATCTCCGAATATTGCAATCTCTTCGACACTGGCCATTCTCTTTCTTGTCAACCACAGGGTGGTTTCACTCTTAAAGCCACAAAGAGAAGTGTAATTGTAGCATTAGGCCCTGTTTGATACACCAAATTTGCCATGGAAAATACAAATTTTTCACTCATTTTCCACCTTTTGGGTTGTTTGATTCACAAAATTTTCCATGGCAAACTTTTTCCATTTTCCATGCACGTGATGGATTTTCCATGAAAATGATGAAAACATTTTCTTGCCAAATGAGTAGAATCAATTTTCCATGGCAAATGAAAATTGGCAAGAAAATTTCCTTAAATTAAGAAGCCTTTATTAATTTTTAAGCAAATTATATAAAATGCTCTAAATAAGTTGCTCTAATTTTTAAGCAAATTAATAATTTTGCTTAAAATAATAATTTTTAAGTTGGCAAAATAATGTCTTGGCAAAATTATTAATTTTTAAGCAAATTATATAAAATGCTCTAAATCATTAAGTTGCTCTAATTTTTAAGCAAATTATTAATTTTGCTTAAAATTAATAATTTTAAGCAAAATTATTAATTTTTAAGTTGGCAAAATTATTAATTTTTAAGCAAATTTAAGTTGCTCTAAATCATTAAGTAAATTTAATGTAGTTAACTAAGTTAGTCCATTGTGTTTATTCAAAATATAGGACATTTTATTTTAGTTTACGTAAGTGTAAATCGTAGGCCTCATGAGAATGCTACTATTTAACTCACTTTTAGTTACTTTTAACAAATCCATATGCTTGTGGTAATTCAACGTACAATAGAATTTTTTCAAAATTTGTATTAGATTATATAAAATGTATGGTGGAAATATGCATAAAAAATGGTAAATTATAATTTAACAATTGTCAATAGTAAACTTTCAATTTTTCTCTCCAATATTTTAGTCATGGAAAATGTGATAATTTCCCTAGAAAATAGTTGCTATCAAATAACAAAAGTTGAAAAATACTACATTTTCCATGGAAAATAAAGACAATCAAACACCAAAAGTTGGAAAATTACAACATTTTCTAGGATGAATTTTCATCCAATCAAACGCACTACATTTACAATTCCCTGGAAAATATTTTCTTGGCAAATCATTTCCCTGGAAAACATTTTCTTTCCACCCATTTTCCATGCTTCCAATCAAACACAGCCTTAGTTCTCAATCTATTCACTTAATGGTAAACGGATCCCCATTTAAGTTTTTTTTTGTGTTTATATCCCGAACCTATTGTTTTCATAGCCCATAGTCCCCAACTCATAATAAGTCAATTGACCGTTAAAAAGGTCAACTTTTTATGAAAACTCAATTTGGTCCTCATTTTTAATTATGATGTTATTCATAGTTGATTATCATAGTGAGTCTATATATCAATTATGTAGTATTAATTGATATATCATCTTAAATATAGAGTGTTTTGTCTTATTCAAAATGACATATCAATTAATGTCACATAAATTGATTACTATAGTTGATGGCTATAGATGACATTATTCAATTTTTAATTATAACAATAATTAAATTAATAGGAAAACCAAAACAAAGTTTTGCTTAACAATAATTAAATTAATAGGAAAACCAAAACAAAGTTTTGCTTAGGGGTGGGTATTTGAACCGGAATCGAATCTCCCGAACCGGAACCGTCCGATTCCAAAAAAATAAAATTAAGAAGCGGAACCGAGAACCGACTGGGTTCGGGTCAGTTCTTGGTTTTTAAACTAGAACTGTGAGTACCCGATTGGAACCGAATTTATTATTTTTTATAATTTAGTCACCCTAACTCAATGACCCACAATCCAAACATCATTGTACCAAAAACAAGAGTCAAACTATCTAAGATCCAAACAAAAAGTACAAAACTCATCACTCTTAAACTCAAACACAATTGACTCAATTCTAATTACCAAAATCTCAAATTCTCAATTGATATTTGCTCAGATACTCAATACAAAGATTGTCTTCTGTCTCACACTTTCTCTCATCTCTCTCTCGCTCAACATACACTGGGACGGCGAAGGTGAAACTTCTTTGTAACTGAAATGAATCCTCAATTTTGAGTGGTAATTTTCCTTTTTCTAACTCTAATTTATAAGTTTGCAATTTTTTGGTCTATTCTTCCAGTTAATATTTATATCTTTCATAAATTGTTTTAATATCTAACATAATTTAAGGTTAAAGGGTTTGCAATTTTTAATTTTTTTCAAAACATGTTGTCAACTAACAATTTAAAAAAAATGTTATGGATAGAACCGAACCCGAACCCGAATCGACGGTTTCAGTTCGAGTTTGGTTCCAATAATTACGTAAAACAGATTGGTTCCATTTACAAAATATTCGAACTGTAATTGATGGTTCTGAGTATTAAAATATTCGGACCGAACCACTCGATGCCCAAACCTAATTTTGCTCCATAGAGAATTGAAAGAAACTATCATTAACTAGGGTTGGTCAATTGGACTGGACAAGCCCAAAGATTGATCAAACTTGGATCTTAAACAGGTTGGGCCCCTTGTAGGCCTGACTTTCTAAACACTAGAAATAATATTAGCATTTTCAATTAGGGAAAATTATATATATAACCCACTCATAAGATGAATATTGAATATTAGTGGTGATTACTAATTTATACAAATATACTATTAAATAATAACATAAATTGTATATTGTTAGATGTAAAGAGTCTTGTTATTTTACAATATTACTTTAATTAAAATTGGTATTTTATCATTATGAAGCAATATTTTATCCCCTGAATTTTTCTTTTCTGAATTTCAAAATCAATCTCCATCCATTCTAATTTTTTGTCTAACGTTTCAACAAGAAGTCCCACTACTCTGTAATAATTCTCGGTGGCACTATGATAAGTCTTAGAATTCAATTCATAAAATGTATTTATGTTAAGTTAACTGCAAATACGAAAAAATTTATTATGTACATGTATATTTCAAATTTTGAAATGATAAGGACTACAACTCTTAATATTCACTTTCAATTATGTTGCAAATATCTATACTATACTATACTATATCTAAAAGGTTCTAAAAGAGAAAAATATTTTTGGACCAAAATATCGTGACTCATATTTTAGATTTTCCAATTTGCCATTGATTAATTTAAAATGCCTTTAAATTTGGTTCACTTAAATTTTAATTAAAACCTTTAAAATTCTCTACATATCTATTGACTGCCACCTTTTTATTTCATGAATTAAATATAATTAATTGAAAACACTAACCTCCAAATCTAACTATCACTCTTCGTTGATTCATTGGCACATAACAATGGTATGCCTCCACCCCTACCTCCCCCTCTCTCCATGCATCATCTTCCATGCATCATCTACTATATTCATTTTGTTTCTTAAATTAATTTTTGATTTGGAAGTGGCCATGCAGTCGGAATTGGTAGAGCGCTGCCGCCGAAGAAGGATCACTGCTGTTTTGGCAATTTCCGCACAAAATATAGAAAGTGGTATAATATTGTTTTACATTTTAGCCTTGTCTAATTAAAGTTTGCATTTGTTCGGACTAATTTGTTGTTGTTAATATTCACTGTTTTAACAATACATGAGTTCTATGTAATGTTAAACTATATTTTTGGTAGTTTAATAATTATAATTTGTGGTTCCTTACAATCTTTTAATTTTAAGATGTGATGGTACTTAAAGTTTTTAAAATTTTTATAAGAATTTTATATAAAACCGACATCTAATATATCAAATATACTCATATTAACGGAAATCAATTTCAAGCGCAAAAAAAAAAGAAAGGTAACTAATGACTGATTTAGAGTTCAAATAGCTGGCAATCGGACGAAATATAAAAAAAAAAAAAAAAAAATCATTCTTGAAAAACTATTATTATTTGCTTGTTGCTGTCTCAAACCTCTTTTCAAAAGTTCATGATCAATTATGTTCAATACTCCATTGTTTTTCCTAAATTTCCAACCAAATTAACAGTTGCTTAGAATACTCGTATAAGTTTGAGCTTTCAATTCAATTTTATTTTTATTTGAAGATGATTCAAACACAACTTAATTACTCAAACGACAAGCCTATTAACAACAATGAGTACATGTTTGCATCAAAATTTGCAGAGAATCAAGCCTTCGGTTCGGTGCCAAGTCATAATCTACCGAAAAATTACGCAAAAACAAACTAGAGTTAGACCTCGTCCACTAGAAGTGGAAGTAGTGGTTGATTGGGTTTTAATTTGGTCATAGTAATAAAGGATTTTTTGTAAAATTAATATTTTTTTTTACCCCCAGAATTGGTAGTTGTACCTTTACAAAACTCGCTATCAAATGATGGATTGTCTTGTCTCGGAATTTCTGGGCAATCCATGTTTTACTTCATTACTTTGTGTGTATACAACGTACGCCTTAATGCCTAGGCCAAGCCGAATATGTCAAGTGTAGTGATGGACTTGTGCACATAATTGATTTTGAGTTCTTCTATGTAAACTCATCGCATTGCTAGCTAGTTAGTATATATGTGGCCTCTTGTCCACGATCTTCTAAGTTGATAAATAATCGTCAAAATCGTAAGTATACAATATTGTAACAAATAATAAAAGTGAATTAATGAAGTGTTTGTATAACTAAAAATCTAACTAAAATTAATAAAATCAAATTGTTGGTTGGAATCAATGAAAATGAGATGTTAGACTTCACGATTTTATCGTTATTTATGTGGTTCAATTTCACTCGTCAGTATATAATGATAATTTAACAGTTTCTCTCGAATACAGCCAAAACTAACTTTAATGAGTAAATATAAATTTATAGTTAGAAAATTCATACACCATCACACAAACTATAAAAACATGTCTCTATCTCCTATCAAAATTTATAGTTTTTATTGTTTTGATATATACTCGTAAATCTCATATGGGGATCTCATAATGTTCCACAAATTATTCAAAATTGATTAGGCTTTTAAAGAGATTAAATTCAACAAACGGGCACAAAAACATGAAAATTATACTTTGATGTCAATATCCAAAAGTAGAAACATCACAACTAGGCTACATAACTCTTGGTCGTAACTATGGAATTTAGCCGAGCATGTTCATAAAATACAAACACATAATAGGTGAAAATGACATCATCCGGATTAAGAATAAAGATAAAAATGAAGAAAGAATGATCAATCCTCAAGCGTCGCTTTGAAATCTTCGAGCTTTCATTCTTCTTCAAGTTTCTTCAAACCCTAGTTGTGAGAATTGTTGTGTTTCTATGTGTTTTGGTATATTTTCCAACCCCCCTCTAATGTCAAATAAGTCGAATATATATAGATTAAGATTTTAAGTCTTAAAACTCGTGCAAAAGATATCCAAAATTGCCCTTGAGTTAGTGCAAATTGATCAGAATTCGTACGTGCTCTAGATTTCTCTTCAATCCTTGTAATCGCTAAGGTCGAAGCAATGTTCGCAAAGTGAAAAATGAGAAAAAGAAAAATAATGTTTCACAAAATTTATTTGTATTGAATCTGTACAGTTATGTACAAGGGCAACATCTATCGACTATCAATAAGCCCAAAAATAAGGAATAAATCTCGTAATACAAGAAATTCTAATAATAAAAGTTAATAAAGAAAATATATACTAACTAAATACTTAATTAAACATGCTAAGACTGTGCCTCCAATCTTGACAGATTTCGAGCTTTCTGGAGGAGTTAGTGTGGCCGTGCCAAGTCTTCATCTGAGCGTCGTTTTTTATTTTATTCTTCAATTTCTCCTATTTCCTTGTCCAAACATTGGGGTTAATATAAAACAATGAAAACGTAACAAAATTTATAAAAAAACGAGATAAACGACAAATACTCGTACAATCGTACAATGTTAAGGCTTGGTTTGGTATTGATGTGCTTTTAAAAAAAATCAGCTTCTGCTGTGCTGCAAAAAAAAAATCAGCTGTGGGAAGAATCAGATAAATGTTTGGTAAACTATTGTTTCAAAATTGTTGTATGTTTCAAAAGCAGTATTTGAGCGTTTAATAAACAAAAGTGATTTATTTCTGTAATGATATTAAATTACTAAAAAGGACATGGAATATAATAATAATATTATTATTATCACGAATGGTAAAATTCATTTATTTTTCTTAGTCATATATTTTTTAACAAGATAATGCATTCATTATTATTATTTTAAAATATAAAAAAATAAACACCTAATAAATTTTAAATTTTATAAAAATTACAAAATAAAAGTATAGTCATATAGTGCAAAAATTAATTAAATTTATATTATTTTTTATTCGCATCAATTTGGTTTCTCAAATGGATATTAAAAAAAATTAGTTTAATTAATTAAGGGTAAAATATATATTTTAATAATATATAAATATAAAAGCTAAAAACAGAATCTGAAAAGCTAACATTTTGCTGCTTCTCAAAATCTGCTACCATGTGAGTCAGATTATTTTGTAATAACTTTTAAAAATTTTGTCAAACGCCTAAATCAAATCAGAAGTTGGGCTCCAAAATCAATCTCAAATGGGGCCTAAGACTTATCAGAAAATACGTGTTGACTAGCATAATTTTGGTAGATTATTATTTCGAACCATTGGTCTTTGACTGAATTATAATATATATAGTCAATTTTTGTTAACTAATAATTTATGATGTCAAGTTAAATTAGACACAATAATATATATTTAGTGGCAAGATCAAGTTGCGAAGGTTGTTTGTTCCTTATAGATATGTTTTAGGAGATGCATAATATTCGGTAGAAAAAGAAAAGAAAATAATGCATGCGCGCAGTTGGTATCATGTTATATATCAACTTGTTCTTAATAGATATTATGTATATTAAAAGTTGACTGACAATAAACGAAGGCTCGTGGAATACACTAAATTTTCCTTTATTTGACTTTGAGCAGAGAATTATTTTAATTTTTGATCATGTGTAGATTTTCGAATAGACTAATGTAAATTTCATCTAATTTTTCGAGAATTTGTCTGCTCACTTGACACTTATGTTCGAAAAGTCATTCAATTTTGTTTTGCAGGTTTCTGTGCGCTGCGTGTTAAAAATAATTTAATTTTTGTTTTTTGTTTTTTTTGACCTTTTGGTACATTAAAGAAAAGAACACTTACTTTGACTTTTAATGAAAGCTACTCTTATCATATCCGTCAAAAACAAAAATATTTATGAATTTCTAATGGATTCTTCAACACGTCTATATTATTTTTTTATGACTCTTGATAAATGTAATTTTTATACTTATTCGGGTCGTTAATCATGTGCTTTCGTAGATTGTTTAGCTTGAAATTGTGTTTTTGCATTGTAGGATGAATAATCGTGGCTCAATGGTGAAGTTTATGAGAAAGAATAAAAGAAGTTGGTGCTTTGAGTGGAGGATGAAAGAGTGCGAAATGTGAAGTAAAAAAGAGACGAAATTCTAGCAAGGAGGCAGCGCAGCTGCGCTGTGTGTGTGCATAATGTTGGTGGAGCAGCACCAACCGTACCCCAACTTTCTGTCCGGTTTAGGGCACTTCGCCAACTGTAGTTTTTGAGTTCTACTGCCCAGTACAACCACGTTGAAGGTGTTATGTTTCTAATAGGATTTGATATATGATGTTTTTAAAGGCATTTTGGGAACTCGTAATGCACGAAATTTGAAGGATTTTGAGAAGGGTGATTATATTGCCACCACAATTTTTGTTTATTGCACCACATTTTGATTAAATTTAAGGTCCTAAATCTTTGCATATTGTAATACTTACGTCCCTAACCTTTTTTCCATCAAATTCTTATTTTTAACCTTCTAATTAATTAGCACATCTCGTCATTGATGATGATTTTTGTTAAAATATTATATTTTACGTGATTTGAAATGATATAAAAATATTTTGTCACACTTTTATATTTATTCTTTTTTTTAAAAAAAAAATATATATGATGGGCAAATAAGTAATTTTACTCTTTACAAACAGACTTTTTGGACGCAAACTTTTATTAAAGACGAGATGTGCTAATTAATGGAAGATTGATGATAAAAAAAAACGATGAAAAAAAGTTGATGACATAAGTGCTACAATGAATAAAGATTGAGGACTTTAATTGCAATTAAAATGTGGTACAATAAATAAATTTTGTAGTGTGAATATAATTACCCTTTTGAGAACACTACGTATACTTGGTTCATAAGACATTTAGAGATCTGTTTGAGAGTTTTGGAGTACTGGTTATGAAATTTTTTTAGTGTACCAAATTTGAACATTTGTGATGGATCTGATTTTGAGTGGTTTTAGTAGCAGTTTTTAAAACAGTCATACTCATACTTGAGAGTTTATTATCCATTTGTTTAGAAAGTTTTTTAAAATAATAAAAATTACATATAACCATATATATTAAAAAATGTAGGTATGTGCAAACAATATGAAGTAAATATGTATTACAATTTAATATGGAATCATTTTCTATTATGTATGGATTCACCTTTGGAATAATGTTCTTATTTTGCTCATTAATTACTTATACTTAAGTTTATTAAAAAGTTCAGAATTTGAGTTATCAATATTTGAACATGGAAATATATATTCGACTCTAAAAATTTTTGAAAATAGTTTGATAGCACATAAAATAATTATTATTTGAAGAGGAGATAAAATGTGCATTTAAAGAAACGAGGAAGAAGAAAGTATGTAAAATTTTAGGTTGGGTGTAGAAATAATTGTTTTAGACAGAATAAAATTGGAAACTAATTTGAAAAATGGCTAAAAAAAAACATCGATTTGAATGGTTGAGAAATACACCACAAATTACACTATTGATTTTAAACAATCCAAAATCAGTACCCAAAAAACTAAGAAGCATCGGATTTTCCAACTTTTCATAAACGGTAAGTAAGCCCTAAATGTTAGACAATCTTGGTGAGAAATCACAAAACACATACACATCTACTTAGGGTTTCAAGTTTGGAATTGAAGAACAAAAAATGAAGAAGAATATTGCAAGGCGAAGATTGGAGTTCCAATTCGACGTGGGATCTTTGATAAATTCTTTCTTTCATCTCTATATTCTGGGTTATGTACTCAGTTCAATTAAAATCAATATGTTTTTGGAATTTGACGATGACTAGCTAATTTTTTAGTTGGGATAAACGATGTAGTCTAGTTTAATTGTTTAATTTCAAGTTTTGACTACAATATAGATTTCGTGTTGAATATTTAACTTTACTTGTTTTTTCATAAATTTGGCAGGTTATTGAATTGTTTGTGAATTAGTGCTAAAAATTAGAGCTAAAATACGAATTTAGCACTAATGATAAAAAAAAAACGTGAATTTGATATGAGATAAAGATATACTTCTATAATTTGTGAGATTGTGTGTGAATTTATCGTTAATGAATGTGCTTATATTTGTCGTGATATGCATCAAAAAATAATAAATTCACATATTTAAGTAGGTTTGATTTTACTCAATAGAGATTGTCAAATAATTGAGATAAATTCGATCATCAACACAGATGAAATATTTGTCATAACTCGATAGACAAAATTAAACTGGAAAACTATGGTGAAATCGTGATTGCCAAGCACATGTTTGAGATTGTTTAAATTATAATTTCAGCTGTTTAAACATATTTTTTATTCACACATTTTATAGGACCTACAACTTACAATCTACTTTTTATCCATCCATTTACCAATAATTTATAATATAAATGCTTAAAAAATAATTTCAACAATACCAAACATACACTAACACTTTTAAATCATCAAGTTTTCTCAAAGTCTGGATTGTCGATCATGTTAACATAATTTTTAGTTTAATCTTAGTTTAGTAAAAATCACATTACCTTTCAAGTTTGTAATTTGTTAAGTAAAATATATGATTAATTAAATTGGTAATTAATAACACATTATTTGTGAGAACAATACTCAATTTACTAATATACTATTTGTCGCGATATTGTACACTTACAATTTTCATGAATATCTCTTGTGATGGTGGTCAGCATTACTATTTCTTGTCTTAGCGTGTGCATTATGCCAACTTTATATCTTTGTTTACTAATGTCACATCTATATTTTTGCATGAGAGACGTCGTTTTCATTCATATCATAATATTGAACTCATTAATTGAGTCCATTTTTAAAGAGAATTAAAAATTTAAAAAAAAAAAAAAAAAAAGCTAAAAGTTAGATCTATCAAATCAAAATGTCTCTACTTTCCAGCGTTTAGTTAATATAGTACATTTACAATTTTCATGAACATCTCTCTTAGTAGTCGTCAGCACAACTATTTCTTGTCTTAGCGTGTGAATTATGCCGACTTTAGGTCTTTATTTACTAATGTCACATCCATTTGCTTGGATGAGAGACATTTTTTTTCATTCATATCACAATATTGAACCGTCAATTGAGCCCATTTTTAAAGAGAGAAAAGAGAAGCTAAAAGTTAGATTTATCAAATCAAAATGTCTTTACTTTTTGGGGCCTAGTTGATATAGTACGTTTACAATTTTCATGAACATCTCTCCTGGTGGTGGTCAACATAACTATTTCTTGACTTAGCATGTGCATTAAGTTAACTTTAGATCTTTGTTTACCAATGTCACGTCTATTTGCTTGTATGATAGACATATGTTTTCGTTCATAACACAATATTGAACCCATCAATTGAGTCCATTTTTAAAGAAAGAAAGAAAAAAATTATATTTATTAAATCAAGACGTCTCTACTTTTCGAGTTGACTAGACCCTCTGTCTTTTTCTTTATTAATTATAACACGTCTTTCTACAACAAATCTAACATAAGTTTCAATCCTCAAATTCCGAAAGAACCGACCAAACATAAAGACAAAATTTAATTCAAAATGATTAATTATGCAAATCAATTTAAAACCATCAAATTATCTTTATAAAAAATCGAAATTTATCTTTCTTACTAAAATCAAAACAAAGCAGATTGTGCTCACCTTTTAAATTATATACAAAATAATTTAATAATCGAGTCGTAATGATAGATAGATAGATTTATTGATTGGTAAAGGAAGATTTTGGCAAATTTAATTAAATTAATTCCATCTCACCAGCTTTTGAGTACGTATTTCCATATGCTTTTGAGCCTTTATTCCGTTCCCAGCGGGAAAATTATTCCCCAACACACACTTCCACGTAATTCATAATGACAATTAAAAGTGAAAATTATGCCATAATTATTTGTAGCTTTGGTTGGTTGAGAATATAAATTGTAAATTTCAACCATAATAAAATTTACTGTTCTAAAAAACTTGTTTAGACAGTGTCTTAGTTTCGTCTAAGCATGAGACGCGACATCCATATCTAGATACGTCTCACGTCTCGTCCTTGTCTCTTCTTCACTTAAATTTGAAAAACTTGAAACTCGACATCTACACTTAATCATATTTTATACTTTTTAAAATATTGATAAAACATTGATTTAATTAATTGCCAAAATCAGTCAAAGTGGTTGATTTGGTCACTAGTGATGGCAACAGGGCGGATCGGGGTGGATCAGACCTGATCTGATCCGCCCTGCAATAATTATAGGATATCCAAATACGCCCCGTGATCCACCATTTTTTGGGGTGGATCAGAGCTCTGATTCGTATATTGATCCGTTTTTTTTAGATAACTCAAATTATCTCTAAATTGTAATTTAAGCTCCAAACCATTCATTTATTTATTATTTAATCATATTTTTTTTCAAAAGGGACGGATCGGATCAGATCAGGCCTGATCCGCCCGACCCCTCGATTAGCCCCGATCTGCTCTGTTGATCCGCGGATCAGAAATTTTTTGTTTTATTTGGATCGGGTATCCATCAGATTCTGGACGGATCAAATATTTTTGTCATCTCTATTGGTCACTATTGACATGCATGCAACTCCAATAAAGCCACCATGCTTAATCTTTTTGCTCCATTTCAATACCAAAGATATTGGGGGGAAAAACAATTCAAGATGACTAATTTAGGTTTATATTATTTATTCAATGAAGTATAAATAAATAAATAAATATTTTTCTTCTAAAAAGATAAATAAAGATTTTTTTAATCACAATTTAAATTTTTAGACAAGTGTAAGTCACAAAATAAAAAATTCTTCTTAAAATGGTTTTCTAAGTACATCAAATATGATCCAAAAAATTTCATTTAATTAATTAATTAATTAATTATATTCTTACATGTCTCAACCACCGTTGCAAACTATTTGACCTCATTTGTTTAGTGACGAAAGCATGTTTGTCGATACTTATAAATACTTATAAGTGAATCAAACATTATTTTTATCTATATATTCTATAGAATTTATAATTTTTATCAATATATTTTGTAAGACCCATTACTTATAATTTTAAAAAAAAAAAAAAATTTACCAAACAAATATTTTAGTATATTATATTAGATATCGTTGACATGTCAAAAAAAAAAAAAAAAAAAAAAAAAAAAAGAAAAGAATTTGACATACAACGTCTATCATTCTTTAATATGATATTTTGTCAGAAAAAAGTATTAGTTGTTTAATAAAATATCCGAACATTCTAAATTCTAGGTAAGATAAAGATGAGGATATGGAGTATGGACGGCTAATATCATTTTTAGTTAAAGTATTAATCAAGAACTAACTTTTCCATTAATATTCCTTTATCAACCTTATCTTAACTAATACCTGTCTATTTAATATAATAAAATTAAGTTTATTTTACACGTCTATAGCAGTCATGAGTTGCAACAACATCATTTGGTACATTTAGTTGTACCTTTACATCTCATGTCTTTAACTCGATTCAACATATTATGAAAATATACTTAGAATATAATAAATGTCCATTTGATTTTTTTTTTTTTTTTTTTTTTTCGTAAAAGTTGATGAATATGTTGTAAAAGAATTAATAAAAAGGGATAATTGTATCAAAGGTCCCCCAACGTTTCAAAATCGTTGGAGATATGCCCATAACCTAAAAAAATAGCACCACACATCTCCAACGTATGAAGAATAGGAGTTATAGGTCCCTCTTCACAGTTTCCGTCAATTGTGTCTGTTAAAACCAGAAATTGTACTGCACGCGCTCTCTCTCTCCAAAAAATGTGACCCATGTTCTATCTGGTAATTCTTTCTGGTAGTCAAAATGCCATTTATCTTGAGAAGAAAGAGATGAAGAATCAGATTATTGCTGAAGCTGAGGACCTGAACCATTGGTCTTCATGGTTAACTTTGACATGGTTGAAAATGGGACCCATGATGACTTCGCAGCACTTATGCCGGAGTCTTTCACTCTCTACCAGCGCCGGAAAATCTAGAAGCTCAAAAATAGTGGTAGCGAGATAGCTGAGGCATGGGGGAAAGTGACGGGGAAGTTGTAGTTGTTGTTGGTAGATGTAGCTTTAAAGGAGGAAGAGAATATATATTTAATGGAGATGGCAGGGCCGAGGATAGAGGGGCGGCGAGATGAGGAGGTGGTTTGCCCGACAATGTTGCCTTCTTCTCCTTGCCAATATTCAGAACAATTAACTCTACCAGTCCTTTTGTATTCATCATCACGCCAAGTGTAATTGACTCTCTCGCCGGAATCATGCACATTATCGCCACCGTAAATGTCCCTATAATCTTTCCGGCGCACGCCGTGGATATCACTAGCACCAACAGCCCCCACGCCTTGCCACCCTTAATTTTTGCTACTTCTATTTTCAGCCCACTCGAAGCAAAATACAGAGACAGCAACAATCTGATCACGAAATCCTCAATCCTTTCTATTAATTTCTCAGCAAAATCCCCTTCTTTAGGTATTGTCAATCCGAAAACAAATGCACCAAATATGGCATGTATGCCGATTAGGTCAGTCATAAAACTCGCCACCAGAACGCCGGCCAGTGTTAAATGATTAATGCAGTGGTTTGTATCAAAACCACAATTTCTTCCAAATTCATTTGCAAAGAATTTCACTCGCGTTTTTCGGAGAAATGAATTGCAAGCAGTACAATTTCTGTTTTTAACGGATAAAATTGACGGAAACTATGAAGAGGGACCTACGACGCTTATTTCTTCATACGTTGAGGATGTGTGGTGCTATTTTTTTAGGTTATGGGCATATCCCCAACGATTTTGAAACGTTGGGGACCTTTGATGCAATTATCCCTAATAAAAATTATGGATATATGAAATATGAGTTCAAATCTACTGGCTCAAATATATGTCATTTTCTTCGTTCTTTTAATAAAAAATTATTGAAAAGATGGATAAAGAGACATATATTTGAGACATCAGATCTGGACTCATGAAATATATGGTTAAAAGTAATTATTGATTTTAATTTTAATATTTTAATAAAAATTTAAAGAAAATCAAACAAACTTTAAATATGACGTGTAGATACAAAATCTTACAAATTTATTTGACGAGTGTACGGTGAAAGTCAAGTTCAAATACTTTTAATTTTCATTTATAATGATTAATGACATTGCAATAATAATTAATAACTTGACCAAATTAATCAAAACCGTGGGTGGACTTCGAAATGGAGATTTGAGTGGTGGAGAATTAATCTACTCTGGGAATATTAGCCGTTGGATTTGACGTCAAAACCCTGATAACGACAAAGGAAAGGTGGTTGCATCATTCTGAATGTGAGAGTCTGAGGTAAGCAGTTGTTGCCTCGTTACTTCCCCCATTTATTAATCTAAAAATAAATTAAAAACATGTAAAATAAAATTAATTTACACGTTTATTAAATTTATAGTACAATTTAAATTATGGAAAGAAACATATGCGGAGATTTATGTTACTTCTTGGCACATGGGGATGGGGGACTCGGAAACGCGGTTTTAAATAAAACCTTATCCTTTTGTTTTATTTACACAAGAGTCCCATTTGACGCTTGTACTTGTAGCCGACCGATCGCACGTCGCCCGTCGTTTATTTGGATTGTACTAACATAACAAATTTTGTTGAACCAACTATTAGTGTTTTTATTTGTCTTATTATTTGGTATTGATTTTTGAAATGATAAGTATATTATTATTTTTTTAATAATTAAACACTCTTGACTATATAAATATAGTTCCATTGATTTTGTAATGTTGATATTTCCTTTGCTTTTTCGAACTAAAAGACGATTAGTATTTGTATGTAAAAGTTTTAAGTCAATAATTATTGCTTGCCAATGTTAATAAGACTTGTTATATATAAGGCTTGTTTGGTGTAGATTTTTTGGAGAAACAATTGGTTTTTTTGGTTACTTTTTGACTTTTCAAATATTTTGGTAGTGTAAAAAGGATTAAAAAATCAAAAATTGTAGGCAAAAAAATAGATTTTTTTGAATAAAATGGCAACCGAACAAGCTCTAAATATTTTTTCTCTGGTTATTTGGTGGGATCGCACCAACTTGATTATTATCCTAGTATATTGTTGCATTTTTATTGGTTGATGGGTTGATCGATAATTTTTTTAGAACTCGGTGTGGAATATTCTACCAAACAAGACCTTTTGAGTTTTCATTGCTTCATCGTTTTGTATCTTGTGTGTCTAACAAGTTTAAGACAGTTTTGTGAATTCTAGGCAAGCAAGCTAATGTAGAATACAAGTCTAAGTGTCACGGGCCGATTTTTTGAGTCTCGCAGCACAACTATTTTTCGCATGTGTGGCAATAATCTTACTCTATTCAACTATCTTTCATCTACTCCATCTCGGGACATGACCCATTGCTCATTTTGTTGACAAAGCTTACTAGCTTGTAAACACTCGAACGCATCCATATGCTGCACTTGGTGCTAAGGCACTTGTCTATTCGCAATGCACATCGTCATCAATGTTTCCAACTTTGTTGGACCCGACTTAGCTAGTTTGCTCTCATGCTCATGTACAACATACGATCATCTCATAGCATACTCGATGGATGAGAGCTCTCTTAGCTTCGTCCAAAGCATTGAGGGTCATTCGCATGCTCACAACACAATCTGTGTGCATATCACTTCCTACAAACATATTAGCTCATTGAGTGTCGCAATGCCCTTCATTAGTGCATCGCCCACGTAGGGCCATCGAATAATCCATGCTAACTTGAAGTGCCTTCCTAGCATACTTGTTCTAACAACATCGACATCTTGCCATATTCTCCCAACTATGTTGCGCCGTCCCACGATTGCATCTCTAACCAACGGACCTTTGTGGTAAGGTTAGAACCTATAACCAAAGTGCATAAGTTAGCATACAAGGCCTTTATAATGTGTTGACTTAATGTGTGATCCAAGTCAAATAATGGGTTCTTCAGTCTGAAGTCGTGTTTGTTTATAAGTAGTACGCTTTTGGTCTTAGTGGAGGAGTTGCATATGAGCCCTTGATTTCAAGGCTTCATCTGAACCAATGGTTTTGGGTATAAAAGGTGTGTTGCCTTGTTATTCTTCAAACGTGAAAAAGAAAACCTTAGTTGCTCCATCTTCTTCTCTCAAAGTGTTGTGCCATTTGTTCTCCATTCTTCTACTCATCTTCTTCTCTTTCTGATTCAACAATATGAGTGCAGAGTGTCTATTCTCTATGTGAGGGTATTATTTTTGTTCTGAAGTCAATTATTGATTGATTCTCAAATTGTAAAGGGGTTGGTTTCTTGTGGTGTCTTTGTGTATACTGCAATATGTACTTGTGTTGAATCATGAAGTATTTTTATAATACACTGAAGTCGAATCCACTCAAAATAGAGCTTCAATGGAACTTAGCCTGTGGTAGGGTGAACCCGAGCCCTATAGAACATAAAATATAGTGTTATACTTTCATTCTTGTATATATATTTCTATATTTGTTGGATTTTGTGTTAAAGGTTAAAACGTAACAGAGTGCTTTCCTCGATAGCTCATTCGATCTATAAGTGTTAATGTATCCTTTGCGTAGCCCTCGGATCATAGCAATGTTCTATCGGTAACCTCGGGCCCCTTCTAAGCACCCAACAAAGATCAAGAAGGCCAAGCGATGCCCGATGAGTTCCCGACCTCATACATGGTATTTTAGCCCTCTTTTGAGGTTGCCTAAATCGGCCCTAAAGTAGGTCTTTGATGTGCATAAGGATATCCCACAGGCTATTCCTCCATTGGAATGGAAGCATGGAAGAGATTGACTGATCGTTCATCAAGTATGCCTTCCTTATAATAGCTATAGAGAAATATCATAATTTTCACAACTGATACTCTCTACCTCCAAATGACATTCCATTTGATATGTAGCGAAACTAACATCTTCAATATCAAGTTCACAAACTTTTGAATTTTGATACAAATCACGTCCTTTTGACATATTTTAACGATTTTGACCTCCTCTTTAAATAAACAAAAATAAAAAAAAAGGCTAAAAACAACAAAAATAAAATAAAATTGTAAATAAAATTCTACAACTTTTAAAAAGTACAAAATAATTTCATCTTCCTCAAAAATCCGCCAGCCCACCCCACCCCATCCCACCCCACCCCACCCATCCTAGAATTATATTACTTAGATAAGTGAGAGACGGCGAAATTATTGTGGTGTGTGCCAATCACAAATTTTGTTTCCTTTAATTTTTTTTCTTATTTATTTATTTTTTACACTTTTTTATTCAATTTTTTACTAATCTTTTTTTTATTTTATCTTATAATATTACAAATTATTCTAAAAAAATGCTATTATTTTTTTCCTTAATTTTTTTCTTTTATTATTCACACATTCGTCCAGATTTTCATTCAATTTTTCACCAAATTTTTTTATTTTTTTATTTGATGTTATAAGCAAATTGTACACAATTTTTTAATATTTGATTTTTGAGTCAATAGTAAAAAATTTAAAAAAGTTGGAGCTGAGTTTGAAGAATGAGAATTTTGTCCAATTCAAATTCTCGAAGTAGTGCAATTTAATAAAAATATAAAAATGATTACTTTACCAACATCCAAAGGCTGTTTACGAATTTTAACTTTCCTCCCTTTTTGTACTCATGTATGTGAATCTTTGTTATCTAATTTGCTCAAACAAACACGTAAATGCTTTGTAGAGTATTTATATAAATTGTGAGAGACAACTTTGTACATAAAAATCACAAATATTACAAATTTATCATTTGAATTATATATTCAATATAAAATTTATCTCTATATTTTTTACGATCATGCAACACTCGTAGCAAAAATTAATATATATATATATATTTGTGTAATTATGTTCAATTAATAGCTTAATTGTGCTACATCAATCATAAGTTGAGGACCTCTACAATTCTTTTTTTTTATAATTATTGGACGACCTTTTTTGGTATTAAAACTTGCAATCATTTTGTACCTGGAGAAAATAACATTTTGCTACGCGCTGAACTGAAGTCCTCTCTCTCTGATTCTTGGACTGAACTAACCACAACGGTATCCTTGAATTTCTGGTCTACACGTTTTTCCAGGGGCACTTGCGTAGTAACGCCATAAATGAAGGTCATTTATTTGTTCCCTTCACAGCTGCTCCAACTATATAAAAATCAGACATTATTAAATTTCTAGATTCTTCATTTCAGCACAAGACAAACACTTCTTCTTCTCTCTCTCTCTCTCAAAATTGAGAACAGTTAAGGAACCTGAGTTGAATTTTTCCCTAGGTATGTAAAGTAAAACATACCTCTAATATTTCGCTTCTTTAATTCTTTCCTTGTTTTAAAGAATTACTGGTGTGTCTATAATTGATCCTTCAAAACTGCAGATTAAACATTTTTTTGGATGATTATAGCTTGTTTTATAGATCTGTCTTGTTATTAAGCATAAGGTTGTGATTTATTTTCATTTATGATGTGGTTTGATGGGTGGATGCAGAAATCTTGAAGGAGTGGTTGTCATTTTCTTGTTATTTTGTTAGGTACCATTTTATTGTCATTTGCCGTAGGAAGTCTGGTGAAGAAATAATTGAATTTCTCGTTTCTATTATTTTTTATTCTTCGATTTGTTCTTGGGGGGTTTTTCTTTCTGATGTAATAAATTTTCATTTGATATATATTCTATTTGACTTTCATTAAGTTCTGTTATTTGTTCAACTACAAATCTCTGTAAATATAAGAAAAGTCTCAATTACCTTTTATTGGTATGTTACTGTTCTCCCATGAATTGGTATGATCTGATTTTTAGTTCCAGATACTACATAGTGTATAGGCATGTTAAAGGTTCATTTTCTTTAATTCCTGTGTAATATTTTGTTAATAGCCCAACAGTTACTGGTGATGGTAATTGTTAGTTTCTTCTTCGCCAATTTTTGACAAGTAGAGATATCTTTCTTTTTTGGCTCCAAAAGGCACTCGTCAACCAGCTTCAGACTCATCAAAGGTTAATGAATTGGCACTTTCTTTTAAAGGAGGAAAAAAGTAATACAAGAAGAGTAAAAAAAAAGATCTCTGATTATTCTGTTATTCAAATTTGCAAAGGGACGTGATCTTTGGCACGTCTGGAGCATCTGCATAAGCTAAAGCTGATCTGATGGGCACTCCTGTATTAGCAGTAAAGAATCAGTAGCATTTTTTTTTATCTTAATTCTATTTGAACATTTTGCCTGTGATTTGGTTCTGTGCTTCATTTATTAGCAACTTTGCTTTGACTTTTTGGCTTTGCGTAGTCCTCCGTGGGAAATATAATTTCAGTATTATAAGCATCTTTCTGCATTCATCTAACATCTAACAATATATTGTGGTGTTCGGTTTGATCGTCATAACAGAATCTTACTTGTCTACTGAATGCATCCCATAAAGGAAATAGCTCCATGTCATACTTGGTCTTCCTGTGGATTTTGTATTTGGTTAACTTTGGTTGATATATTCAAAGTAAACGTGTAAGAAGGTGTTGAAAGGAGCTCAGTATCTTTACATGAATTTGAACTTCAATTCGGGAGTACAGGCTGTATCACTGCTTGCAACCAAAACTGTCCCTTGAACTTTGCAGTCTAATAACTTCCATTTTCTTGAGTAAATTAGTTGTAGGAAACTAAAGGAGGCTATTTCAGTTGGTCGGGGATAATATATTATGTTCTCTCTTTCTCAATGCAAAGTTAATGAACGGGAAACAAGCAAAAGCTGAAGTTAGGTTCCCCTGATGGATGCTAGAGGGAGTTATAAGTACATTTTGTTTCTTTATTGTTGTCAGAATAAACTCTGGCAAACTTTATGGTCTCAGACTCAGCAATTAACAGGATCTTAAAATTTCCTCAGTTAATTTACCATGTCAGACCACCCTGTCCCATTGATAGATCAAATAAATAAGGATACATTAACTTAGAACTCTTATCAATTTGTCTATCTTTCTCATTTAGAAGCTTCTTAGCCAACTGTTATTTATGCGTTTATAGTCATCCCGTGATTCTTTCAGTGAGGATTCATGATTACATTTGTAATCGAATGTTGTCAATCCTTCAAAACTACGCACTTAACTTGATGGTGTGATCTCTATTGTTCAAATGCACTGATCGTGTGTTCTCTTTAATGGCAGATTTGTATCATAAAGGTCGAACTTTCAGAGGCTAAGTTGCTAATTTGGCTACACCATTTCAATTTTTGCCAAGGAAAATATCTCTCTGCAAATTGAGATGTGGCTACTTTACATGAATTGAGACATGTTGAGCTTACCTTAATTAAGTCGGCGGCAATAGAAAGTGGCTGAATTGACTTTTTAAAGCTGGTATTACTCTTCTGTTGTATGTGCTAAATTGAAGTTAATAGCAACTTTCTCTCGAAATGCAAGCATCTCAGGAACCTCAAACGTCGACCGGTATCCACAGTTTGTATCCTCAACCTATGCAGCAGATTGAGCCATATTGCTCTTCTCCTTTGCAAGTTTTGAACAGCAATTCAAGCGTTCATAGAAGCCAGGGGACTGAGGTTTCTTTTCAAACTTGCACTGAACAATTCTTCACTTTGGAATCAACACCAGCAACTGATTATGTTATCTACAATTCACCTTCAGCTGTAAGTGTCTCGTCTAACAGGAGCCCATTTTCTCCCCAATGTTCTCAATCCTACGTGTCTGATGTCCATCACTCATCTGATAATACTTACGGTTCGCCATTAAGTGGGTATTCTGGTGTTGATGATAACAACAAATTGATGCATGCACTCATGGTATTGAGGAATGAATTGTTGGGACCTGAATCTGATATCGACGATAGTTGTTCCTTTTACAGTGTAGCCTCACAAACTTCTTCCTTGACTAGGTGCAACCAAATCTTGGAAATGGCCCCCAACATGGACCTGCAACAGGTGCTAATTACATGTGCCGAAGCAGTATCAGAATCCGACATAGCAACTGCAGAAGCTCTGATGGACATATTAGAAAGAAGGGTGTCAGTATCTGGTGAGCCTATAGAAAGGCTGAGTGCATACATGTTGGAAGGGCTCAGGGCAAGATTGTTGTCCTCAGGAAGTATAATCTACAAAAAGTTGAAGTGCAAAGAGATAACAAGTGCAGAATTGATATCTTACATGCAGGTGCTTTATCATATCTGCCCATACTACAAGTTTGCTTATATGTCTGCCAATGTCGTAATTGGGGAAGCCATGGAAAATGAGAACAGAATTCACATCATCGATTTCCAGATTGCACAGGGTAGTCAGTGGGTATCCCTTATTCAGGCTCTTGCACGTCGGCCCGGTGGACCTCCATATATCCACATTACTGGTGTTGATGATTCCCAATCTGCTCATGCAAGAGGTGGAGGACTCGAGCTAGTGGGTCAGACTCTGGCAAAAGTGGCCAAGTCATGCGGAGTGCCATTTGAATTCCATGCCGCTGGAATGTCAGGATGTGAAGTCCAACTAGAGAATCTTCAGATACGAAATGGAGAAGCCTTGGCTGTAAATTTTCCTTACATGCTGCACCACATGCCAGACGAGAGTGTGAGCACTGTGAATCACCGAGACCGCCTTCTTAGACTAGTTAAGAGTTTGTCGCCCAAGGTTGTAACCCTTGTTGAACAAGAATCCAACACTAATACTTCCCCATTCTTTCAGCGATTTTGTGAAACTCTAGACTATTACACAGCAATGTTCGAGTCAATTGATGCAGCTCGCTCAAGGGAAGACAAGCAGCGGATTAATGCTGAGGAACACTGTGTGGCAAGGGATGTTGTCAACATAATAGCGTGTGAGGATACCGACAGGGTGGAAAGGCATGAGCTTTTTGGAAAATGGAGGTTGAGACTCATGATGGCCGGATTTTCTCCAATCCCATTGAGTCAATCGGTAAGTACTGCCATTAAGGACATGTTAAATGAGTATAGCCCCAATTACAGACTTGCAGAGAGCAATGGCGCTCTATATCTTGGATGGAAGAACAGAGCTATGGCTACATCTTCTGCTTGGAGATAAAAACTTGATAGGGATTTACTTCACCAAATCTATAGTTTTTTTTTTTTACAGAGTTTATTTCACTTGTAAAGTAAATTTGCTGCTGTTTATTGTACTTTTTCTTGTCGATCGAGCTCCTCAGGTAGAGCTCGACTCCTGCATTTTGACATCTCCTACGATCGGGCGATAACAGCGAGCTCTGAAATAGGCAGCAGGGGGATTTGGGTAGACAGTTGTTTTTCAAGATATCCCGATGCATTTGTAGCTCTGAATTGGCACATCTCAAGAACCATAGGTGGCATCAGTGATTTGAAGGTTATAGGGTGAACTTGTAACATAAATTAAGGTTTCACAGTCGGTTAAAATTTCAACTTATGATGTAATGAAATTATTTTGATAATTTACTTGTTAGATAATTTAATGTGGCAGACCAAATTAGATTAATTAGAGATTCCTAAAGGTGATTGCGACACTTCTTGTACACCTGCACGCTCACAAGAATTCAATAAACAAATAGGGCATGTTCGGCACTTTCAAGACTTCAAGCTTTTTTTTTTTTTCCTTTTCCTTGATTAATCATATCTCATTCAATCTAATATATACAAACTTATGCACTTTAAATTATCATTTGTGATGGTTAAACTTTAATGGAATATGTGTATATACATATATTTTGGTACATCAGAAGAAAGAAAAAAAAAAAAAAATTCGGTACTTCCTAACAAAAGCAACTTTTGTCATATATGCAAAAAACAAAAGATATGAATTTCGGTAGGTTCTCTAACACGACAATTCTTTCTCCTTGCACCTCTTACATATTAGCAAGATGGTCCACACAACTATTGTCTTGTCTGAATGTATGCATTACCTTGACATTGAATCCATACATTAGAAAATGACAATCCTCAAAAAATGTTTTGTTTGGATTTTCACTTATATCCATCTCTTTTAGTAGAAAAATGGCTTCAGTGGAATTTGTTTCCAAGACAACATTCACTAGTCTTCTATCTTTGACAAGTGTTGAGTCTCAAATTATCGCCCAAAGCTCAACGTATATCCAATATTGCACATAAATCCTACTATTCATTTTCCTTGGCCATCTCTTACAATTCCACCAATTCATGCAAGCCTTGAATTTCCTTTCGAGCACACATCTAGTTTATTTCTCTTGAATTTAATCGCATCTCTTCTATTAGAAATGATTGTTGAACATCCTTAGCAAGCTTTCAAATGTTTATGCATAATTGAGACAGATCAATGACTTGTTCAATAAAATTCTCCGAATATCTATCTTTCTAAATCATTTATATAATGTAAGGAAATAGAGTGCTCAATCTTATTATTAATTTCAACGCCTTCTTCTTTTGGAATTGCAATGCAACCAATCTGTAAAAAATTCTTGATTATTTTCAGATAGATCAAGCATACTCCATATTTCCTTCACTTTAGAACATTCCTTCATTGTATGCTCCAAGTTTCCATTATAGCTCCACATCTAGCACCAGCTAGATCTCATGTCATATTTCTATAAAATCTAGTAGCATTAGTCAAAATTTTACCATGTTGCGATGAAAAGTGTAGTTTTGTAATGGAGTTTAAGATTCCAAATCCATTTCCATTTGTAGGTTTCATTTCAAAATTTGCTTATGTGATAATATTTTATACACTTTTAGTAGTAAACTAACAATTTTTATTCCTTCTCGGACAAAGGGTGTCAAAAAAAAAATATGTAAATTGTGGGATCGACATACATTTTATCGTTTCAATAATATTTCTAGAGTTGCCATTGCATTCTAAGACATCATTGTAATCTTGCATTACCTCGACAATAGTTTTAATTCGAAATAACAAGAAGAGTATCACAATATTCAATTAAAGATTGTCTTTAATCTTTCTCCATTTTCAATAATCCATTTAGGGCCTTTTTTTCAATGAAAATCTTGTAGTATTGTATCTCAGAAGGTTCATCTTATTAATTGGAATATGTGGGTTAATAATAAAAAATTCAAAAGATGTCGGGATATTTTAAAGAAGAATAATTCTTTTTTAAGTTAATATTTTATCTTTTTTTAAAAAAAAAAAAAAAAGTTAAACCCCACCCCACCAACCCATGGAGCATTGGTGGAAGATATAAATTGCATGATGTACTTAAGTGAAGTAGGGTTGAGAGCTTGTTTTTTAACTGTGCTTACAAGAAGTCTCTTCCATACCAAAAGTAGCTGCTAGCGAAGTTGAGACTACTTCACTATCACATTTCAACCAACTGAGCTATGTCATGTGGGCAATGTTTTATCTTCTAAGTATACCATAGGATGGAAAATTTTGGAAGTCTAATTATGCTACTATGTGTAGTGATAAAATTATTTTTTAAGTACTTATAAATTGTAGATCTTATTGAATGTGTGGATAATAAGTGAGTAGTAAATTGTGAATCCTACAAAATGTGTAGATAAAAAATATATTTGACTAATTTAACTAGCTGAAATTATAATTTAAATTTATCCAAACAAGAACTTAGGTGACCCAAAAAAATAAAAAATATTGACGTGTCCGGTCATTAGAACATCTCCAATGCATTCTTTATGTTGAAGTCTACGTGGCAAGTAAAATAGACCGACTTTTAGTTCATGTGACACTACATCTATTGAGTAGACGGTCAAATTAAAAATTCATCTCAAATGAGTTCTGTCTAAAACTAATATTACCGTTTATGTGACATTAATTTTTTTTTTTTTAAATTGGTGAGTCTTCAATTTTTATTTTTCTCGTCTGATGTTTTTTTTAAATAAAATGTTGAGTCGGATTTAAATTTTGAGTCACCCATATCTAGACGAAGTCTATTTTTTGGTGTGTTACATCAGTTAGACGGAGTTCTCGTCAACATACATTGAAGATAATTTTTTTATAACTCTATTTATCTGTACTTATATGAAACGTCTAAAAAACAATAGATGGAATGTATTGAAAGTGCTCTTATTATGATTATGATTACGACCGTAGGGAGTTTCTCCTCTACTTGCCCAAAAATACAAATATATGTATGTATTCATCTTCATTCTCAAAATTTATTTTTCTCCATCACATCTCCTATGTTCTTCAAATTCAATCTCTTCAAATTCACATTCTTCTTCATCTGCTACATCATTCTCAAAATTGATTTTTCTCCATCATATAACCTCTGTTCTCATCAAATCAAATTCTCAAATCCACATTATTCTTTATCTGCTACATATTTGAATTGCCATTGAATTTGAATCGTAATTTACAGTTGAATCTACCACTGGAAAGCGGTATATACTAGTAGTATCTAAGAGCATCTTCAATAGGCTCTTTAAACATAAGATTCTATCTATTTTAAAGAGCCAAACTTTAAAATTATGCTTCAACGGACTCTCTAAATTAACTTTTTAAAATAGATAGTGGATTTGAGCCAAACCCAATCGCTATAATTAAATGCATTTAAAAAAATTCAATTTTCAATACTCTATATAATGATTGAATTAAATAGTGTATACAAAATATAATAGAAAAAATAGAATAAAATCATATAATAATTAGGAGAGAAGCATGTTAAAAAAATAAAAATAAAAAAATAATAAATACTTATTGGAAGAAGTATTAAGTGTTAAAGATAAAGAGATTGTTTGAGTACTTAAAAAATTTCTCTCTCTAAATTTATAGATGCACTCTAAAATGCCAAATATGCTCTTTATAAATAGAGAGTTTATTAGAGATGCTCTAACCCGTGAGAGCAGCCCCATATATACCAATTTCATCACGACCGTAAAATTGCTCCGCTATTTAAAGGAAAAAAAAATATATCTGTGTGTTTCTACGTCTTTAATCTCTTTCTCAAACAAAACTCTCAATCAAACGATCTTCTCATTATTCTATTCATGGCTTCAATCCTAATACTATAACCACTACAACTCAGATCACTATCTTCGCCCATTAAAACTCATACGCACCGACTAGTACTATTTTTTATTTATTTTTTTATTTTTTATACAAACGCATACGCCCCGACTAGTACAGTGAAGTTGTAACTGAAAGGGTTCAACAGCGTGGCATAAACAATGTAACCCTTCGTATTGCACCGACGCGTCTGCCATCACTGCCCTATTGCCGCCGCGTCTGCCATCACTGCCCTATTGCCGCCGCGTCTAATAGCTTCCCGACCGCCATTTTCACACCCAATGTCGCAATAATCGGATTCGGTATGCATATATCTCACTTCATTTCTTCTTGGAAATTGAATTATTGAAGCGTGATTATATATGTAATTCATATGTTGCTATTTGAATTATGTATACCTCAAGATCATCGAAGGCTGTCAAAATTATCTTGATTAGGGTTTTGGAAATATAGGTGGGTAGTTTTTTCTAACTGAATTTGTTTTAGACTCCATTGAAATACAGATTTTTTTTTTTTTTTAGTGTAGTTAAATGTTGAAGTTTCAATAGCCTTATTGTTTCTCTGGTAATCTTTTAATGACTTATTTTTCACTAAGCTATGTTCATCACTGCTACATTACAGCGTCCAGAATTCTACAATATTAATTCTCCATATAAACTACTATATGGAAATCATCTTATAGAGATGATAGCAAATTGAACTGTTTTGGACCAGAAAAGCAAGGTTGAGTTATTTGATTTTTCCGATGACAATAAATTAAATCAAAATTGAAGTTGTTATTAAGATCCTCAAATGCCTGCCTTGTCTTGGAGTCACTGTCAGGATTGAAGAAGCGTAGAACTTCAAATTGTGGGCTGTTGTAAATTTTAAAAGACTTTGCTCTTCTGCGTTATTGTGTTGTTGTTTAAGAAATACTGACTGACCCAAAAATCTATATTGATGCTCTTCAATATATTTTTACGTGCAATTACACTTATAATGGCAGTTGATTGCAATCAGCTACAATGTGCTACCAATTATGATTAAATGTTGTGCAATAATCCATCTACACTGTGATTAAACGACTTATATTGTTTTTGACTCCTCTCTTTGGTGGTTGAGGGCAGAATTGTGCATAATCCGAGTGATCATCTTACATTTGCAAAACCGTTGGTGATTGAGCTAGAAGTAACAGAAGTTAGCAGTGTCACGGGATGTTAAGAATCTGCCCAAATGGCAACGAGTGAGTTACCAGGTTCAGGGTTGCATGAGAAATGGAAAGAGCAAGATAGAGAGCGTCGTAGAAGACGCGATAGAGAAAGAAGGCTATCTATGAGCCTTGAAGAGAGAGAAAGACATCTAGCTAGACGTCGTAGAAATTATCAACTGCGAAGACGGAGGGAAGAAGATGCTAAATTTTCTCAACACGAAATAGCAAGCAGTACATCTAAATATGAAGATAGTGCTGGGAATGGTAGTCTAGCACTGGTTCCTGTTTCAGGATCTAGTGTTCAATCTCATGGTGCAAGGCATGTTGAATATATCGACCAGTTGGAAAACCAAAATGTGCCACTTAACGAGTCTGAGGGTGAGTTATAGTCCACTATAAAATGTGAAATGAAAAGTATTGTTGGCTTTCAAAATCCATCTATTTTACTTATAGATTAACTTTCCTGTGTGATTATTTGATAGGTGCAGAAGCAAGATCCCATGAAATACCCAAATCTTCTGGAAGATTACGTCTTAATCAAATCAGACATCTTGCACGAACGTTGAATTCTTCAGAGCCCAAATCTGGTGGTAACTGTCAACAAACCAAAGTTGAGGCGACAATAAAGGAAAGTGCAACTACAAACTGTAAGTCCTAGAACATGCATTGTATCATTATTGTTAGGAGAATTAAATTTTACGAAGTATTCTGATCTTGAAGTTAAGATAGAAGACATATAGATCTGTGTGTGTTTATTACTAGTATTTGATGCTTTATTAAGCAATTGGAGGCTTTGTTTTAGGTGTGCCTAGAAAAACTATGCGATTAGTTCATGTGAAACGGCTTGCACGAGGACTAGATTCTCCCAATGGAAAGGCATCTGACCAAGACGATTGTACAATAAAAGGTATGATCTATTGAAGGACCATTCTTACAGAAACAGCGTCCCCTGAAGTGTTATCAATTTATCCTTCAACTGAGTGTTTGAGGAAACAGATTGTGTTCAAGAAAGCTGCCAGCAGATAATGTTACATTTAAATATCATTGATTTATTTCTAATTCCAGCGCATTCTACAAGAAAACATTATGTTTGAAATGATTTTTGCATTTTCAAAGATTCTTATTTCTAACAGTGATCCTTCATGGGTATCTGATGTAAGATTTTGTAAATTATCTATTAGTACATGAATAAGTTATAAAAATTCTTATCCGCTCTTTCGTTAGTTGGTACTCCATATTCATTTTGTTGGTCCTCTAAATAAAATCTGGTCAGCAGCATGTTCTTTCTCGAAGTTGAGATTGACCAGCTGTGGCTTATGAGTAGGGACAACATATTATTTTCAGAGTTTGAAAAGGTCAACCTCAACAGAATTTGACATGGGACAATTTCACAATTCAGGAATGTTGAGTACATCTTGAAATTGTCGTGTACAACAAGACTGAGGTTGACCATCTTGTTGGTCCCTTGTCTGTGTTGGAAACTTTTATTGTTATTTGGCAACTTAGTTTTTCGTTCCCTTCGTACTTTTGGCGATCAATCTGATATGCAACTTCTTCCTGTTATTGATTACTTGAATGAATACCATAAATTTCTATTGCTTTTTCCTGCTTATACTAAGCAACCATAAGTTTTCTATCTTTTCCTTTTATAATCCATGACCATGAGAGGTATAAATTTGCAGGAAATTCACAAACAATGGTGCTTTAAGTCAAGAAGGATGTGGATCTGGTTCATTAGTGTTGGAGAATCCGGTTTTGGATTGTTGGAGAATTCGGTTTTTGGCATACTTAATTATATTTTATTTATTGATATGAGCCAATTAGGATTCAATGATTATCTAGTAGTTGTATGGAAATTGGAAACCTTAATGCTATATTTATCACAATCTATTTATCAGTTTTAGTTATTCTAAAATTCTTGTTCTTTATCAGTTAAATAAGTGATTGAATAAATTGCATGTTTAAGTATTCTAATTGAACTAGGTTTCTAAGTAGATAAGATATTAAAATATTATCTTTATATTTATCTAATTAAATGAAAACATATAATTGGATTTATTTTCATATTCTTGTGATTTATCTCACCTTATCTTTTATAAAGTCTATTTAAACTTAAAGAATTATTTTGTCTTATTCATATATAAGATAAATATTAAGTCATTAAGTTCAGACAAATTTCTTGTACTATAAATAAGACAGGTGTTATTCCAAGAATTTCACGGACTTTGAAAGCAAAGATACTCAAGTATCTAAGAGCAAATCATTTATGAGTTAAGAGTTCAAAGAAATATTCAAAAGTTTTAGTCCGATCAAAATTCTATTTTTGAGAGCGGCTCTGAGAAACTGAGCGTTGTAGAAATCCATTGTTAGAGAGAACGATATTTCGGCGGCAAGATAAGAACTGAGTCCTTATTTCAATTTGTTGAATCAATCTGGGGACACTCGTGGAATGCACAAAGATCAGAAGTACTTGACTGCATTCCTTGACTAGTTGAAGAAGATATAAAACAAAGAAATTTTATTATTGTTCTTAACTAAGTTTTACTTTTTGTAAATTGCTGATAAAGTTTTAGATTAGGTCTAAAATTGTAATTTCAAATAGTTGAGACGTGTGTAACCTGTTCTAAAATAGTGGATTTATTTACCTGTGGCATTGGGGCCCGTGTATGTTTCCATTAGAGGTTACCACGCTATATCTGGTGTTAATCAATGTTTTAATTGCCTTATATAATAACTGTCTTGAAACTGTCAAAACGTTCAGTAAAATGTTCTAATGTTTAACAAATTTTTATCAACATCAGAACATTAAAGTGAACGTTGTGTTTTAAAAAAAAATATTTACAGACTTTCAGTTTCAACCTATTCAACCCCCCTTCTAGGTTGATTGTTATCTAGATTTAAAACTAACATTTGGTATCAGAGCGGGTCCACTTCTAGAAAGTGAGATCCTATTAATCTAGGTATGGACAGTGCTTCTTTTCAACCACCAGTATTGGATGGAACGAACTATAATTATTGGAAAATCCGTATATCTGTTTACATTCAAGCTCTAGATGAAAAATCATGACATTTTATCATTAGAGGATATAGTCCTCCCACTATCATTGAAAATGATATTGAAATAGAAAAACCATGTGAACAATGGGTTATTACTGATTTCAATAATGCTAGTTGGAATAGCAAAGCCTTGAATGCTATTTTTTGTTTTGTAAATGCTAATCAATTTAGACTAATATCTAATTGCAGGATAGCAAAGGAAGCTTGGGATATCTTACAAATTGCACATGAATGAACATCCAATGTGAAATCGTCTAAACTACAAATGCTCACCACAGAATTTGAAAACCTATGCATGACAGATGATGAAGCATTCAAAGATTTTTATGCTCGGCTGTGTGACATATCAAATCAAGCACATTCCTTTGGAGAAAAATATTCAGAGTCAAAATTGGTTAGAAAGGTCTTACGATCTTTACCAAATAGGTTTCACTCCAAGGTGATCGCAATTGAAGAAAGCAAGGACATAGACGAAATCAAATTTGAAGAGTTGGTTGGGTCATTAATGCCTTATGAACTAAACCTTGGCACAAGAAGGAAAGAAAAAGCTAAAGGCATAGCATTTCGAGTTGATGAAGAAAAAGATGAATACAAGAATAGTGATTCAGATATTGATATTGCATTAGTTACCAAACAGTTTGGAAAATTCTTGAAACGATCTCAAAGATATAAATTAGCAAAAAATCAAAGATCATACAGAAAGAAATATCCTGACCAAAATAGACAGAGTTCATCAAATCCTCTAAAGAAAACAGAAAATTGTATCCAGTGCCATACTTGTGAAGGATATGGTCACATTACCTTTGAATGTGCTAACAATAAAAAGAAAACTTCTGGTAAAAAGGCCATGAATGTAACTTGGAGCGAGGACGAAGAATCAACCGATGATCAATCAGGAGATGGGGAAGTTTCTAATACTCAAGATATTACATTTACAGCATGCTCTATTTCTGATTCTGAATTATCTGATCTTTTTCATGAACATTCACATGAATGTTCTGACATAGAACCGAACGTTGGAAAAGACATTAACGCAACTCAGAACATTTTTAGAGACGTTGCCAAAACTAATGCAAGTAAGCAGACAGAAGAAACAGAACAGAATAATAATAGAGCTGATAGTACACACATAGTCGAAGATCAGAGCACCCGAAGGCAACCACCTACCTGGATACAAGAAGCACACCCTACAACTAATGCCATCGGGAATTGGGATAACGGTATGGTAACTTGAAGGAAAGCTTCAAATGAGATAAGTCATGTGTGTTATATTTTTCATGTTAAACAAAAAAATGTGAAAGAGGCTTTAGAAGATGAATCATGGGTGTTAGCCATGCAAAAGGAACTTAACCAATTTGAAAGAAATAAGGTTTGGAATTTAGTCTCTCGACTAAACGATGCAAATGTAATAGGAACTAAGTGGGTTTATAAAAACAAATCTGATGAACATGGAACTATACTTAGGAACAAAGCCCACTTAGTAGCCCAGAGATATAGTCAAATTGAAGGATTAGACTTTAAAGAAACATTTGCTCCTGTTGCTAGATTAGAGTCTATAAGACTTTTACTTGCTATTGCTTGCCAAATGAAATTTAAACTATTTCAAATGGATGTCAAAAGTGCGTTTTTAAATGGCTATCTTAATGAAGAAGTTTATGTTGAGAAACCTAAAGGTTTTGTAGATCCCCATTTTTCAAATCATGTGTATAAACTTGAAAAAGCTCTTTATGGTTTAAAAGCTCCACGAGCTTGGTATGAACGTCTAACTACTTATCTTTTGAAAAGGGGTATAAGAGAGGGGGAGTCGACAGAACTCTTTTTATCAAACACTTAAATGTTGGTATAATTGTTGCTCAAATCTATGTCGATGACATTATTTTTGGCTCAACCTCAGAAAAACAATCTATTGATCTCATAAACTTAATGAAAAATAATTTTGAGATGAGCATGGTAGGAGAACTAACATTTTTTCTTGGTCTGCAGGTTAAGCAAATAGGTAATGATATTTTCATATCTCAATCAAAATATACAAAAAATCTTATTAAAAAATTTGGTCTTGATAACTCCAAATCAATGAGAACACCTATGGCCACAAATTTAAAAATCACCAAAGTTGAAAATGGTACAGATGTTGTTTCTAGTCTCTATCGCAGCATGATTGGAAGCTTATTATATTTGACTGCTAGTCGACCTGATATTGCTTTTAGTGTAGGAGTTTGTGCTAGATATCAGGCACAACCAAAAGAGTCACATGTGGCTGCTGTAAAAAGAATAATTCGATATGTTCATGCCACTGTTGATTATGGTTTGCTTTACTCAAGTGATACTAACTATTATTTAGTTGGTTTTAGTGATGCTAACTGGGCAAGTAATATTGATGATAGGAAAAGTACCACAGGAGGATGTTTCTATCTGGGAAACAATCTCATAGGCTGACTTAGTAAAAAACAAAATTCCATATCACTATCTATAGCCAAAGCAGAATATATCGCAGATTGTACACAATTATTATGGATGAAGCAAATGCTGGATGATTACGGTATCAAACAAAACTATATCACTATGTTTTGTTTTGCGATAATACTAGCTAGTGCTATAAGTTTATCAAAAAATCATGTTCAACATTCAAGAACGAAACACATAGATATTAGGCACCATTTCATTAGAGATCTAGTATAGAGTAAAATCATCACAATCGAACACATACAAACTGAAAATCAACTAGCTGACTTATTTACTAAAGCTCTAGATAATAATAGATTCGAAAATCTAAGAAAAGCTTTACGGATATATATCCTTGTCTAAATGTGTTGTCTTTGTTCATATAAAAATAAAAATATAAAATATAAAAAAATAAAAAAATAATAATAAATTTTGTTTTTATATATATTTGCACATACTCTTGAGTTAATTATGCAAGAAATACTGATTTTTCTATGTGTTATTGCTTTTATCATAAATTTTGAAAATATAGTTTAAATCTCCGTATATTCATCTATTGTTTATGCACTTTATAGATGTCGAAATTGGGTTGATAACTTTCTGACAAATTATGTATTTTACCATCTGATTTACTGACTAAATATGGACTGTGGTCAGTATCTATGTCTTTCGGCACTATAATATTCTGTCATGTTAAACAAGCTGGTATATTTGAAGGAGTGCTACCTTTCTCTAGATGATAAGAAGCCATCCTTGATAACATTAAAAAAAAAATCATGAGAAAAGGGCTGCCGCCTTGAAAGTGTGAAACTCAAATCATATATACTTAACTGGCTATGCAAACACAAAACAAATGTGTAAATTTTTCAAATAAAAAAAAAAAAGAGAAAAAGCCAGAGTTGAAATAAAAAAAAAATTCACTTACGCTTGGCAGATCAAATATTTTCTTCATAAAAAGACAATTAAAGATGATGGCTGGTTTGAAACTCCATTCTATAAAATGTTATGTGATTTAGAGGGTGATGCTAATTTGTCTCGATATTATTGATCTTATTTTGATTATTTATTCACACACTACACTCCTCTTCATGATTAATATATAAGATTTTGAATTATATTAACAATTTTCTATGATCAGGGCTGACCAGAAAGTTGATTGAGATTTCTTCAAAGTTGCTCATGAATTTTGCATTTATATTTAAAAAAAATGTTTTTTTATTAATTATTTGTTTATTTTTTTTTGCATTCAAATTGTTTTAGAATTAGAAGTCTTATTTTCATGTCCCACTTTAAAAAGTGTCCATTCTTGAAAAGAGTCAATTCTTAAAAAGAGTTTATTTTCATTCATTTAGCAAATAGGTTTTTATATCTCATTCTTCCTCTTTTCTTTTCAAAAACCCTAAACCCCAAATTTTCTCTTGTAAATTTCTTGATTTCTCTTGCTATAACTTGATCTTTTAAGAGTGTTTAGAAAATAATCAATGGCAAGGTCGAAAACCACCACTCACCACCCGGAGATTCGCCGTAGCCGTCGCGACGCTGCCTTTGCAACAACCACAGCTGTTCCTCCGGCGTCCGCACCACCACTGGCACAAGTGGTTACGCCTTCATTGTCTACAGCACCTGCTTTGCTGCCGCCACTTGCTCTATCTTCTTTGGCTCTTCAACCAACAGTTGCCGCCAGTAAAGTTCCCTCCACCGCCTCCATTCCCACGCAAGTCACGAGTCAGGGGGAGCTTGATGAGAACACGGGTTCTGATCATGGAACTGAGTCTCAATCTGGCAGTGAGTCCGAAGACAGTTCGAGGGAGTCTCCACAGACTGAGCATCTTGAAGAAGTACAACAGAAATTGGGTTCAGATTTTTGCAGATGAAAATGTTGAAGAAGAAGAAGAGTCCATGAATGAGGAAGATGATAACTTAAGTACTGAAGAATCTGTCCCTGTCAGGCTTTCACGCGCACAGAAGGGTAAACAGAAAATTGATGAATGTTTGAACGTTGCTGATATTCCTATTGAACATCAGAACGTTGGGCACCCATCATCCGATGTTCCAACTTCAGCAACCCATCCTCAATTGTTTGAGCAAAGTCTGCTCTGTAAAGGTAACCATGTTTTCACTCTTCAGAATTACAAATTTGGGACTCATGATGCACAGGCTCAATTTCACAAATTTATTTCAATTCGGGATTTTGTGAGAGAATTTAATGTCAAAGAGGATGTCCTTAGAGATGCTGATCTTGTTGAGTTAATTGAACATTGGGGTATACAAAAATTGTTGGGTTGGCTGGGAGACCTTGTGAAACATTGATCAAAGAATTCTTGGCTAATATTTCTCGACAGATTAAATAGCTGGGTAATAATTTTAGGTTGTCAGTCTATGTTAGGGGTCGACTAGTACCATTTCGTCCTTTCAATCTTTGTAGTTGGCTTGGATTATCACCCATAACTGAAGGAATGTATGATGAATTTGAAGCAGCCACTGATACTTTGGCCTTAGAACTCACTGGAAATCCTTTGCCTACGGGAAAAATGACTGCCGCATTGCTAATCCCTAAGTATAAGGTGCTTCACAAAATTGTCTTGCACAACATTGATCCAATTCATCATAGGTCAGACGTTGGGATGGATAAGGTTGAGTTTTTGTACAAACTGGGCACCCTCTACCCACTGGATATTGCTACAATTATTTTTGACAAAATTGTGTTCGCGGTGACCCATATAGCACACTCCAGAATGTTGCCTTTTCCTGGTTTACTTCATGCCTATCTCCAACATCACAATGTTCCTATACTTCAGGGTGACACTTTCACCGCACAAATTCCGGTCCTTCATCTTTCAAAGAAAGTCACTAAGAAACCAACGCCTCCTGCAAGACCAACCCTTTCTGAAGATCACACCAGTTCTCTTGAAACTCAGGTGAGGGATTTAACTTCTTTGGTCAATACACTATTTGATAATTTTGAGCGTCATCACAGATTCATAAGGGCTTTACTTGTGGCCTTGGCTAAGCGGACTGGAACTCCTATACCAGAAGAATATCAAGATGCTTCCATGAATCCTCCTCAAAATCCTGATATTGGTCTTGATGGAACTCAACATCCTGATGCTGGTCTTGAGCATTCTCCACGTAGTGACCTTGATGCTGACATGTCTCCACATCCAGATGCTGCTCCTTTGCCTTCGTCCACCAAGCACAAGAAGAGAACCCAGACCGGTGATTCGAAAAAGAGGACCCGCAAGAGTACTTCATAGAGTGGGTAACACTAAGTATTATGTGGTTGGTTATTTTCTCCATTTTGCTTTCGGACCCTTCTTTAATTTAGTTTCTTTCATCGCTTTCGTTTTTGCTTTGGCCCTTATTTATTACAAAAAGAGGGAGTGGTAAATTAGGAAATATACTTTTACTTAATTAGGAATTGGCGAATTGCTTTAAACTTTTGCTTAATTAGGAATTACTTTTGCTTGGAAATTAGGAATTGCTTTAAATTAAATAGCTTTCATTTAGCTTGCATATGTTCTTGAATCTAATTTGCCTGCTTGCTCACCTCAAAAACAATTTGATATAAGTTTTGTAATTAAGAGATGCCAAAAGGGGAGATTGTTGGAGAATTCGGTTTTGGATTGTTGGAGAATCCGGTTTTTGGCATACTTAATTATATTTTATTTATTGATATGAGCTAATTAGGATTCAATGATTATCTAGTAGTTGTATGGAAATTGAAAACCTTAATGCTATATTTATCACAATTTATTTATCAGTTTTAGTTATTTTAAAACTCTTGTTCTTTATCAGTTAAATAAGTGATTGAATAAATTGCATGTTTAAGTATTCTAATTGAACTAAGTTTCTAAGTAGATAAGATATTACAATATTATTTTTTTATTTATCTACTTAAATGAAAATAAATAACTAGATTTGTTTTCATATTCTTGTGATTTATCTCACTTTATATTTTATAAAGTCTATTTAAACTTAAAGACTTATTTTATCTTATCAATGTTTAAGATAAATATTAAGTCATTAAATTTAGAAAAACTTCTTGTACTATAAATAAGACATGTGGTATTCCAAGAATTCTACAGACTTTGAAAGCAAAGATACTCAAGCATCAAATAGCAAATCATTTATGAGTTGAGAGTTCAAAGAGATATTCAAAAGTCCTAGCCCGATCAAAATTCTATTTTTGAGAACGGCTCTGAGAAATTGAGCGTTGTAGAAATTCATTGTGACAGAGAATGGCATTTCGGCGGCAAGATAAGGACTGGGTCCTTATTCCGATTTGTGGAATCAATCCGGGGACATTCGTGGAATGGACCAAGATCAAGATTGAAGTATTTGATTGCATTCCTTGACTAGTTGAATAAGATATAAAACAGAGAAGTTTTATTATTGTTCTTAACTAAGTTTTATTTTTTGTAAATTGCTGATAAAGTTTTAGATTAGGTCTAAAATTGTAATTTCAAAAAGTTGAGACATGTGTAACATGTTCTAAAATAGTAGATTTATTTACCCGTGACATGGGGGCCTGTGGATGTTTCCCTTAGGGTTTACCATGATATATCTGGTGTTAATCAATGTTTTAATTGCCTTATATAATAACTGTCTCGAAACTGTCAAAACGTTCAGTAAAATGTTCTAATGTTCAATAAACTTTCATCAATATCAGAACATTAAGAGCCCGTTTGACAGAGATTATAAATTGGTTTATTTGACCAATATTGGTTTATTTGAGTTGAAATTGTTGACTTTTCATGTTAAAAGTGGGTTGAAAAGTCAAAAATTACGATTGAAAAAAACCAAAATAGGTTTTTAATCCCAATCAAACAAGCTCTAAAGTGAACGTTGTGTTTTTAAAAAAAAATATTTACAGACTTTCAATTTCAATCTATTCAACCCCTCTTATAGATTGATTGTTATCTAGATTTAAAACTAACAATTAGTGTTCTCAGCAAAGCCACAAGAAATTTCTATTCTCTTTGTTCTCTATTTTCTCATTCTGACCCAATGATCCCTTGAATTTTAGGGTGTCTTTGATTGGATTCCATGAAAAAGAAAGGATTTTCCATGTAAGTAGGGAAAAAAAAAAACCATATATTTTGGCAAGAAAATATTTTCCAACTTTTCCTTGTTAACTATGTTTTAACTGATTGTACCTTGGAAATCATTTTCATTTTCCATGTGCAATCAAACAGCCAAAGATGAAAAATATTTTCCACTGATGTGACAAGATTTTCCATGAATTAGACATTTTCTATGGAAAATCTTCCAATCAAACACACCCTTATATTATTTTCTGTTATTGCCACGCTTCCATTTCGTGGACTAAAAAGAATGGGTGTCAATAACAGTTCTAGTAGTTCATTCTTCACAATATATTTGCTCAAAATGTTGCTAGTACCAGAAAAGAAAATGAAAAAAAAAAAAAAAAAATCCATCTGTTATCCTTTCCCTTTTTTACTATTTAGGATGATACATGTGTCTGATTTGGAAAATAAATGTAAATATTTTATCATTATCAAAGAGAACATTAAAATCCGAACTAGGATGCAAAACGCCGCCGATGAAGTCATGAACAAAAATGTGCACTACTAGAATCTGCGCCTTGAGTGAGAATTTTTCCGACGGCAATAAATATTTGTCGAAAATCTCCTACAATGGGGGGTGGGGGGGGGGGGGGGGATACCTTTTCCACTACATTGGTCTATCTGATATTGAAGTGCAAATTCTAAGACTAGTTGACAAGATGAATATCTTGTCAAAAATTGTGTAGTCTAACTTATTAAATGTAACATGCACACACTTTAATACATGTTATGTTAGATTGTACAATATAAAGATCAATAATACAATAACATTCTTCAATGTGGAGCAATAAGTGCGTTTTAAGTTGTTCAAGCTTTACAAGATTCATATCCAGCCTCAAATTTGAATTTAAAGCTTTCAAAAACCAATTTTAGTTTCCTTTTTGGTTGAACAGAAATTGAATTCCACCACCTTGGTACTAATCTATATATTAGTTCATTGAGTTAAGCTAGGCTTGTTTGAAAATCAAACAGACCTCAAAATGAAATTGTATTGGGCTTGTTAATATATTTTAGGAATGGCCCAAATGTAGGCTGTTCCTTCTCCTGTACCATATCATAAGCCCAAAATATGCCAGCCTTGACAAACACTGATAAAATTTTAGTCAACATAAAATCTAGTTTACAAGGAAGCATATCTGATAGAAATCTACTCTTTTAAGGAAACTCTTTCCTTCTGAAACTCAACTTGTTAATTCCTAATTCATCTAAGATTTCCTATTGCAGTCCTACGGAACTACCCAATTATAATGTTTCTCTTTCTTATGAAGGAATCACACTATATATAATGGAGAACGGACCCTAGACTCGAGTAATCTCTGCAAGGATATTATACTTTGGTTCTTGATTTTGCTGCTGATCTTTTTGTTTTTGTTCTTCTTTCTGCATGGCGGGTTCAACTTCTAAAACGTTCAAGAATGGGCACGCAAACCCTAATGATTTCAAAGGTTTTCTTACACGTTTTGGAAGTTTGAGGGTGGGCGAAGATGGCGTTTTGAAGGGTCAACCTGCAACTCAAAACCCAGTAAAAGATGTTATTGATGATGAACAAACCAAAAGACGCAGTGATCAATTGCTTGCGGCTCAAGAAACTCCCCAAGGGTTCTCAAGAAACTCGGTTTCTAATCATGGCAACATCTGGGGTTATCACAATTCTAACAATCTAGGTGAGAGTACTGTAATATTTTCTTTACCCTATAACTCGGAGAATGTGTGTGATTTTACATGTGAATTCCATTAAAGAAAACAAAGAGGAAAAATAAGATACAGATGAGTGCGTATCTTTGTGGGAATGTATGAGTCGAGGGGTTAAATTTTCTTTGTTTCTTTTCTGCAGGGAACGTGAATTCTGGCCTTGGAATTTTTACTGGTTCGGTGAACTTTAATGATAAGCATATTGATTCTGCGTATTTATCAGAAAATCTTGCTGGAAGTTCGAGTGGACAGAGGGGTACGAATTTTTTCTACGGAAGTTCAACAACAAATCCTGCGAACCTGTATAACAGAATACCAATCTGGAATGACCAAATTAGAGGCATTGAAAATCCTGGATTATTTTCACTCAATGAATACCAATCTGGAATGACCAAATTAGAGGCATTGAACAATTATAATCAGAGAAGTTTTTGTCGTTTGTGGAATCAGAATGGAAACAACTTCTACTCCAATGATGGTATTCGAATTGGCTCAAAAGACTTGCAAAGGGGAAATATTCAAGGGCCTGGAATCACAGACACAGTTCTTCTAGACTCTATTTTTCATCTGATGACCCATGAACGCAGACATGTTCTCTTTGAAGAGTTACTTGATTCATGCACAATCGATGAGTTGCATTCAATTGTTTCAAAGTTATGTTCGAATATCGAATTGTTTATAGATGCAGCCTTCTGTAGAATTGGGTAAGACAAGAAACCTTTACTCTCTCCTTTTCGTTTAATTCTTTTGTACTTACTGTACAACTTGTTTTGACAGATCAAATTCAATCCAAAAACTCATCAAAAAGCTTAAGAAGACACCCTATGCCAATACCATGACGACAATTCTATCCTCTAGGTATTATCTAATAATGACTCACGAAGTTGCCAGGCATGTTATCCTACAATGCCTCAACCTTTTGGATAGGAAGTCAAATGAGGTAATTATATTTCTACATATTCTTGATTGCATACTACTTGTGCTGTTTATTTTTGTTAATGCTGTCTAAAGGATCACTTTGCATATTTTCCATTATCCACAATGTCATGTTTCGTAAAGAAAAAAAATAATGACATGTTTGGTAGAGAGGATTGGAGAGCTATCACATGTTATTAGCAATTATTACATATATTTATAAAGTATATGAAATGCTCATATCTTATCATGACACGCTTGATCGCAGATACTATATGAATATGCAATATTTTATTTCCTAGACCTGGCCAGACATGAAGTGGGATGCAGATCGTTGAACGAATGCATCAACAGCATTGCCGGTAACCAGAGAGATACGCTTCTGAATCGTATTGCTGATGTGTCAGATTTCCTAGCAAATGATCCTTATGGGTACTACTAATGATTGAAATTATGTACATTGACGTTTTCAGCATGTTTGATAGGCGGTGAATTAGATAGAACTACTGGATAGTAGTACTAAAAAAGAAAAAGACTGTCCAGTTTTGTCCAACATGCACTTTTAAGTTTTTTATTCTAATTTCATGGAAATTGTGCTGCTTTACTTGTGAACTTACCAGTTTAAGGTTGTCTTCCTTAGGAACTATGTTGTGCAGCATGTCCTCGAGCTTAGAAATAATGTTATAACGAAGAAAATACTGTTCCATCTTCAAGGTCAGTTTATACAGCTATCAAAGACAAAAGGAGGGAGTCATGTTGTGGAGAAATGCATTGAAGCTTCTAAATTTGGAAGCAGTTGGGTGGTTAAAGAAATTATAGATTCTCCTAAAACTACTATTCGACTCGGTCAACATCATTTTGGAAACTTCGTGATTCAAAAAGCCTTAGTGAGGACGAAGGTAATTCTCATTCCAGCGCCTCTATTTTGATCTTATGCTTTAATCTTGGAACCAGATTATAATTCATTCTCTATTGCAGATAGAGAAGCAGATGCACCTCCATGAACCTCTTGTTAAGATTCTTGAACAAGGTAGCGACGATCTTGACTGCAGCAAATGTGGAAAATTTGTACTTGCTCTGCTTAAAGAGCTTCAGGAAGCTTAAGTTCAACCCTTGAAAAAGCCATTTGAGAGGAATGAAGAAGTTGAAATATATGATTATCTTTCTTGTTATTTTTGTAGCATATTGCAAAGAAGGTGGCATTTATTAGTATATACATACAACTTGTTTTTAGTGTGATAGACAAATTATTTGCTACAGTTAATGTTATTACTCTTGTTTATTTGTTTTGTCCATACAGAGATATCCCTATTTTCTTTTCTCAAAGCTATAAAAGACATTGATTGTTTTTATTGTTATATTAATGTTGTAGGGAAGTAAGCTTTCATAGCTCAGTTGGTTAGAGCACCCGTTTAGTAAGCGGGAGGTCTTGAGTTCGACTCTCAATGAAAGCAACAATGTTTATTCATTCTTATAGGTCGGTCATATTTTTTTCTTCTATAAAACTAAAAAGCGCCCAATATTGTTTTCTATTTTATTTTATATATTACTTTTAAATTTTCCAAGAGGGAATATCACCAAAAAAAAAAAAAAGAAAGAAAAAAGAAAAAAAAAATAGTTTTAATTTCAGAAATACTGCCTACTAGTAAATAAATGCTAATTCAAGTCTCGATCCAGATTCTTAAAAAATAAAAGAAATAATAATAAATTGAAAAAAATTCACCATTCAAATTGGGATTTTGAACAAAAGTAGAGATAGTTCAATTTGAGTCGAGATTCTGGACCTAGATTTTTGAAAAAATATATAAAAAATGGGCAATTTGTAAATGTAGCGTTTTTTTTTAATTAAAATGTTATCTGGACAAACATAAATAAAGTTGACGATGAAGATTAGAGTGTCTAAATAGACTAGAAATTATTGTTAACAAAATAAAATTGAGAGCGTCTATATGGACTAAAACCTCTTATCAATTTTACGTTGATGAGAATATTTAAATAGTTTGAAATTTGTGCAAAAATGAAGAGAAATTTTGGTAAAAACTTTTAAAGAAATAACGATATATTTGTCAAAAAAAATAGACATTATTAACAAACTCAAAAAGTAATTGACAAATTTCATTTTCCCAGCCTCTAAAAAAGAAAAAAGAAGATTTCTTAAAATAAACCAATCTAGATATAGAAAATGAAAAGTGGCCTATGTTTAGAATTTTTATAAACCACCTCCAATATTGAAAATTTATAAAACATAATTCTCTTCGACTTTAATAACTTTTCAAGCCTCAAAGATTGAATTCATTGCAACATCAAGCAAATTCTTATGTTGACTCGGGTTATGATAGAGTATGGGGTCAACGGGAGGACAAAATGACAAAACTAGAAAATATAGGTCCATTTCCCTTATTAGTTGTCTTTTAATAATGTATCAATTATTCTTATCAAAACTTGATATCTTGACAAATCGATTAATAGTCGGGGTTGTCGAGTACTTAGCTTGTCTAGCTCAACAAAAGTTCACCCAACTCGATCAAATGTGGAGTTGCTTGAATATAAACTTGACTAACTCTACAAAATTGTTGATTTGCAAAAGGTACTTTTAATGTTAACTTGGAAAAATAACGTCATCCATCCTTAACGTATTGAGTTTGTTGCAATCTTGTCTTTATCCTTTAAATTTTGGCAGCAATATCCTCAAACTATGGGGGTGGGTGCAGAATTCGTTCTTTCTGGCAGAAACCATCCATTTCAACCGTTAGATCCCCACGTGAGCAGCACGTGAGCAGATTTAAGGGTATTTTTGTCTTCACAAACCTACCATCTTTTTCCAAGCAAACCGAACATCATTTCCTTCATCCAACTGAAAGTGAAGAAAATTATGGACCCAACAATGTGAAGTACGGTTTACCCTAGATTACATTCCTTGTAAGAACAAAAATCGTTCAAGTAGTTGGAGATATTGGAGTTTACATACTAAAGTATGACAAACTCATGATAAAATATCGTGAAGTTAAAGTTTTTGTGTGTGTTCTGCTTATTTATGCGAGTAGTCATGCGTCTCATGTTGTCGTACAATAATCGGAGTTTAATTTTTTTCTTATCTCGTACTTGTGCAGATCATTCCAAGCATCACAATGTATCGAGGGTTTGATGACCTTGGTCCAATATATCGTGAGTTTATATTCTTCTTCTTTTTTCAATATTTATTTCATCATTGTTTCAAAATGATTGTGTATTTGAAAAAGATTACAAAAAAAATGCTAATTTTGTTTGTCGTGAATATTACACTCTCATTTTTTATGTGAACTAGCTTTTACATATTTGGGTTTTTTTAAATGTGAGTTGCAATAATAATTCATAACTCTAATTATTTAATGTTTAAATGACTCATATTTGTTCACCATTAAGTTTAATCATGGAGGTGACTTTTTTACAACTATGGACATCATTCAGTATTTGCATGTATGGTCAATTATTTGAAGCAGTTAGATCCTGAATTTTTCAACAGATATACATTGGATAGATTTGTAAGAGTCCTGAGATATGAAAGGGTGAGATTGACTTTGAAAAATGGGTTGATGAGGATGTCATTGGCATGCACAATGATCTTGCCAATACATGAGAGTTAGGAAAGATATCTTGTACCTCATGTACCAACTTTGGAATTGCCATGGAATGGCCCTATCCCAACTCTACCAGAACCAGAAACAAGAAGGGGATTGGAGATAACTGATCTGGAAACTAGATTGCCACTAGAAAGGCTGAAGTTGCCTAAGGAAAAGAAGAAGAAAACCAAATGAAGAAGTGAATTCCATTCCACTACAGATACAATTTCAGGCCATATGGGAAACTGTGATTGCAGTCCAAACAAGTCCAAGTCTAGTGGAGTTATAACAGAAATAGAAGAAGTAACTCAACCAGAAAGCCAACCATTTCATGGTGATGAATATCCAATTGAAACTCAAACTGTGCAAGATGGAATTCCTCAATTTAGTTTTGATGATGATGATTCAGTATGAAGAGAGTGGGAATAAGGCTTTGCATATTATTTTGGTGAAGAGTTTGGAGCTGGTATAAACCAATTGAAGTAAATGAGGTCAATACAATACATGGTAATGCAAATGAAACAATTGAACTGAGAGAAGATGACTAACATGCAAGTGAGAAGTCGAATGATGATGTTGCAAATGAAGAAATTAATACATGCAACACATGGTTGGATCGTGAAGAAAAAAATACCCCTTAGAACATGATCATGTGCTGCTCAAATGTGGTCTTAACGGTTAAATGGACATTTTTTTGTCAGAAAAGATGAATATCGCACCCACCCCCATAGGTTAAGGATGTTGCTGTCAAAATTTAAAGGATAGGGACAAGATTGAAATAGACTCAATAAGTTAGAGATAAATGACGTTATTTTCCCTATTAACTTAGTCAATTTGTCAATATCAAGTTGAACACAAGAAAAAAGAAACAAAGAAAATAGTTGTGATTTGACCTATAAAATAACTTTTTAAATGAAATTATTAGAAAAATATTATTTTTCAATTTCTTTTAAAAGCGGATTATTTTGAAAAATTATTGAAAAAGAGGACCTTAATGTAACATAAGCTTAAGAGTAGAATCAGAGCCATAATTTTTTGGATGGAAGACTACTATTTAAAAATAAAATAAAAAATTACACCGGGCTGCTAATAAAGCTGAGCTAGAGGGATGAGGGATCAATGTTAAAGTAACATTGCACATCGAAATTCGGATAAAAAAAAAAGAATGGATTCAGTTGTATTTAATTGTCCAACATTCCATGTATATGTCCAATCAGGTCATTATAATTGTTATTACTACTGACCGCAAAACTCACACAACACGCCCAATACATGATACGATGAGTCCAAAAATCTAGAGAAGTAACAATTCACCTAACCTATTAGTATTATGAACACAAATAATGGGTAGCGATTCACTCTTAAAAAGTGCAAATTCACTTGAATTTATTGTAATTATTCACGTTCAAGTTGGACAGACTTAATCGTTCAAAATTGAATCGAATAGATCATATCTAAATACTAATCAACGTGACTTGCACTGGTTTAATGTCAATTGCCCAAGAAAAAAGCTAAGTATATTAGTTCACCCCACATGATAAAACACAAGCATTTGTTTTCATCTTTTCTTAGGTTGGTGCCCACAATTTTCTACAAAATAGGTCACCACCTAAAATAGTTGACTCTTAAATTCAAAAAACTTCTACAAAATGATGCCACAGTAAAATAATTAATTAATTAATTAATGATAATTATATAAATAAATAAATAAAAACTAAAATCATGTAAATCCTTGGGTGACTGGCCACATGTGTATTGTTGTTTGATGAGTCTACCTGTTTGTTTGTTTAATTAATTAGATGAGTGGGTACACAAGGAATCCCTTCTGTCCTTCACACATCTCCCACTTTATCTTCAATTTTTTATTTTAAAGTTTATAAAAAAAAAAAGTTAGTTTTTATAAAACAATTTTATTTATAATGTAAATTACATGAAATCCCATTTTCTTAAATTTGATTTATTATTATTAATTAATTTTTTTTTACCAAATTTATGCATAATAAAGTGGTTAATTCAGTAGAAGTAGCATGTGAGGACAGATACCACCGGCCATCTTGTTTATGGCTCAGTGCCTTGCCTCCACATGAAGCAAACATGTGGAAATTTACAAATATATTAATTTCCATTTTTTGCTAAAATTTTAATTAATATTGATATTTATCCTCTTTTTCTGGATTTATTGTTCAATAAAGTAGAATGAGTGTATATGTTCTGCTCGAATTCGGGCACTGCCCGACTCTCACAGGAGGTGGGCCCCACGGGCAACATATAGTTGCCCAAAGTAGAATACGTTGCAAATCATTCTCAAGCATGGCTCGATGTAAGTTTTTTGTGTTGTAATATTTTGAAGTTTGAAAATAAACGCGTTGTTGATGAAAATAGCTGTAAAGAAACAATAGAAAGACAAAACGAAATACATGTTTACTTCAATCAAATTTATGAAAGCATTGTAACGATTTAACTTTTTTTTTTTCATATTAGATTTCTATCTTCCTTCTTTTTTTTTTTTTTTTTGAAGTATTTAAGATCAGTTGCAAGTTTAAGAAAGTTTCAACTATTGTATGAGTTTTTAAGAAAAACTATTTACTTAATTTTATCGTAAAATATTGATTGTTAGCATTAAGACAACATAATAAATACACTAAACAAACATTCGTAAAATTTCATCGTGTAGGAGATAATTAAACAAACAAGAGAGCTTTTCAAGAAACAATTAGACTTTCATTCATGAATACAACAAAAGTATTAATACACAAAATGGCAAATATTTGTCCTCAAAAAGAAAATATTAGAAAAAATGAATGACCCACGTGACAATTTTTGTCCAATTTTTCAATAAAGAAGAAAAATTCGAAAATCTCAACACAGCCTAGTCACCATCTTCAATCGTCTACATTTCTTACACGAGAGGATAGCCAAAGAGCACTCCCTCTTATGGTGTAAACTACACGCACGCACGCACACACACGCACAAACACTATATTTACCCATTGGAGAAGTGAAAATCAATCACATTACCTCTCTTTTTTCTCTCTCTTTTTCACGTAACATATACTATATATATACAATCTTGGCAATTGAAGCAAGGCCTGATTTTGATAAACAATAAAACGAAAAAGGGAGGAAAAAAAAAAAAAACAAGAGGGCCTCTAGCCCTCTGCTTTTCTCAATCTATGCCTCCTCTTAGATCTTGAATTGTATCCATTTCTTATCTGGGTCTTTATCTATTGGTAAATTCAAGCTCGTTTTTTGTTACATATTGACCTTTTCTTGATTGTTTCAAGTCAAAGTTTGAATCTTTATTGTTTCTCAGGGATTCTGGATTCTGGGTCTATTGATCTGATAAAGATCATATGATCCCCTGCTGAACCAAAGATTGCCCATTTTTCATTTGAGTGCAAGAAGTCTCCAAGTTTTATATTGTAATTTATTTCTTCAGGTATGGTTTTTGTTAATCCATCTACATTATCACTTTTTATATTGATTGGATTTTCTTCTGACAATAGATTCTTTGTTGAGTGAGCACTGTAAAAATTGGAAATCGAATTGTTTCATGAAGTAGTCTAATGTTCCAGTTTTGGGTTAGTTGTTGGTTGATTCATTGCGTACTCTTTACTTTGAATGATCTGATTGTTTGATTTAGTGATTGAAAAATTTATTATGTGATTACACAAATGTAGTGATATTGGATTGGTTTAGATTTGATTAATTGGGAATTATTGGATGATTGCCAAGGAGGGGTGCAGAAATGGAAATGAATCCCAGCAAGGTGTTCATTGGTGGGATTTCTTGGGAGACCAATGAAGAGCGTCTGAGAGAGTATTTCCAAACTTATGGTGAAGTAGTGGAAGCTCTGATAATGAAAGATCGCACCACAGGCCGTGCCCGTGGTTTTGGTTTCGTTGTTTTTGCAGATACTTCTGTTGCTGAAAAAGTTGTCAGGGAAAGACACACGATAGATGGAAGAACTGTAAGTCAAGCATTCGCATTTTGCAAAGCATTTGATGATCGAATTTGATGCTGCATTTTTAAACATTTTAGCCGAAAACTCAATCATTTTTTGTTGGTAGATCTATAACCTGTTTAGAATGCAGAATTTCTCGTGTATTCAAATGACATGCAGTTGGTTTGTAATTCGTCTATTGTCCAATTATATTCTCCTCTACTTCCGCTGAAATCAATCTAATACAGGGGGTACTTTTATTATGTTCTATGTTTGCAGATGGAAGCTTAAAACTAATGAGGACCCAGAATAGGTTGCCTTTAACTAAAATAAGTTGGTCTTGTGGTCATCGTCTGAACTGGTACTCATAAAACGTGGAATCATGTTGACAAACATGTGATGTTTCTATGGCATGCAGTAAATAAATTACCTCATGGAGACCTTAGCGATGACACAGAACAGGTAGAATGTGGTGGTGGTGTCGTCAAGTTCTTCCCAAGTGGTTAGCTCTTGGAGAAGTTGGGGAGAGGAGCATGGAATGCTAAACAAAATTTGTTATACTCGTTGCACTTTTTTCATATTTTCCCTCTGGATTCCTTGGTTCTTTTGGCAAAGTGGGAACATGTGTTTCTCATGGATTCAGATCTCATCTAATAGTCTACTAAACCATAACTTTTGAAAGCCCTGTAGTTGTTAAGACAAATGGCATGTTGAGTTACAAATTATGAGAGAACTCTTACTGAAATTATTCATTTTACTTGTGACCTCTAGGCTAATTTGCATTACATCCCAGAAGTTTCAGCATGGTAGTAATATTCATGTTTTTTTAGAGAAAATTCTTTCTTCAGCATCTTAAGAATCTTTTATATTGCTCCCAACGAAAGTAATGATCAGAATATGTTCTTCCGTTCTACAATTTGAAAATTTAATAGCAGTTAATTTACACCATTTCATCGTTCGTTTCTTTAGGTGGAGGCAAAAAAGGCTGTTCCTAGGGACGATCATCAAAACTTCAACAGAAACAATGGAAGCATTCAAGGATCACCAGGTCCTGCCCGCACAAAAAAGATTTTCGTGGGAGGCTTGCCATCAACAGTCACAGAAAGCGATTTCAAGAGGTACTTTGATCAATTCGGGACAATAACAGATGTTGTGGTCATGTATGACCACAATACACAAAGGCCTAGAGGTTTTGGTTTTATTACTTACGATTCAGAGGAGGCAGTGGATAAAGTTTTATTCAAAACCTTTCATGAACTTAATGGAAAAATGGTTGAGGTTAAGCGAGCTGTTCCAAAGGAGTTATCTCCGGGACCAACTCGAAGCCCATTGAGTGGATATAACTATGGTCTCAATAGGGCGAGCAGTTTCCTCGATGTTTTTACTCAAGGCTATAATTCAAGCTCACTGGGAGGCTATGGCTTGAGAATGGACAGTCGATTTAGTCCGGTGTCTGTCGCTCGGAGTGGATATCTTCCATATAGCCCCTCAAATTATAACACGGGACTAAGTTTGGACTCAGGGTTGACTTCGAACTATGGGATGACTGGAGAATCGGGGTTGGGATATGGACGTAGCATAAACAGCTACTACCGAGGAAATTCAAGCAGATATGGAAGTCCCATTGGATATAATATGGTTGATGGAGGAAATGATTCTTTGTTGAATTCTACGAACCAAAACATGTGGGGCAATGAGAGTCTTAATTTTGGTACAAGCTCTATGATCTCTGATGCTTTTGTTGGCTCGGGAAGTGGGAATACTGGCATAGTAGGTGGTTTAGGCAGTATTGGGGGAACATGGGGCTCCTCCCCCATTTCAGCTCAAGGTGGGGGTAATGGCTCTTTAAGCAGTGGTAATGTTGGTAATTATGGCAGCAGACAAAATAGTTTCGGTGGCAGAGGAGGTTACGATAGAAACAGTGTTGGCAATGTGATCACACCATCATATTCTGCTGCACACGAGGTTCAAGAAGATGGTTTTGGGAACTTATATGGAGCTAATTCAATTTACGGGGGTCCTGCTTGGCGTTCATCGTCTCCAGATCTAGAAGGCTCTGCCTCCTTCGGTTACGGGCTCGGGACTACAGCTGCAGATGTTACACCTAAAAATTCTGTTGGTTATGTTGGGGATTATAGTGTTACAACTAGGTCAAATAGAGGTAAGTATTTTATATCTCAACTTTACTCTAACTCGTTCCTAATCACATTGAAATATTTTCCGATTTACATTTTGTCATATGGAGAAGTGGAATAAAAATATTTCTCTACTTGTGGAATTATACCAATGGATTTATGGGGGTTCTGTTTCACTAGAAATAGAAGACTCTCTTAGTATTTTAAATTTTTAATCAAGTGTATGAACTGAAACTGATCAATATCGATATATTATGTTTACTGGATAACATAACTTTCTAGTTTACAAGTTGTATTCATACATGCTGTAAATAGATAATCGTGTACATTCCATGCCTATGCACTAATTTGTTTCTGATTGTTCATCAGGAATTGCAGCCTAGGACAAATTGCTGTATGAATACTGTAAGTTTATAGTAGGTGATGATATATACAAGTTGAACCAAAATGGAGGACCATGAATTACTCACATTCCCTGGTGAAGGTTTTTCAGGCTGCAAGTACATTTTAGAGGCGATCAAAGTGCCTGTTCTAGAGAGTCAGAGCCCCCATCACCAGGCGATTTCAAAGAATTTTCATATAAGGTCTAAAGTCGAGCTTTCCAATATAGTTTTTGTTTCTTGAAATTTGTTGAGATGTGAAATTGGTTTGCGGGATGCATCTTTGGTGACATGGTAATGTCATCAAAGTTCCCAGTTCGTGCTAGGTTCTTGTTCAATTACTGTTGGCAGATTGAACAGAAGGTTTGATTTACTTGGCTATGCTAAGAAACTCTAATTTACTGAATTGAGTCATTTTTCAGGCTGGCATTTATATCCTCCTCCTTGTCTCTCTCTTTTCATTGAAATGCTTTTTGGTTTGAAGTTCAGAAATTTTATGTTCTTCCACAAAGCATTTCTTGGTAAAAATGAAGATAAAATTGTATACTTTTTATTTGCTAATCGAGTTTCATTGTAAACAAAAATATGATAGGATGTTCATTGTATCGTTGAATCTTGTCCAGAATTATCGATCCACTTTCTGTTACATATTAGGTTATCATCATTATTTTGGTGGTCCAGCATGTGAATGGGTTAGACAGTTAGGTCCATATCTAGGCTTCCATTGATGTGGAGATCCAAAAATGACATTAACTATGTGACTTTCTGTTTCTATAGTTTGTTAATAACCTAAATAACTCCTTCCTTTAAAAAATAAAAAATAAAAAATAAAAAATTTAAGGCTTCCATGAAATTGGGTTAACAAGCATTCTTGTTTTATATGCTCATAATATTCTTAACATAAGGTTAATTATAATCATTTTAAGGATACAACGATCGATGTTTATATTAATATTTGTTGGGAAAAAATTCGCAAATGCGACAAATGCAATGGACCAAAAAACAAAAAACGAGCCTGAAAGGAAAAAAAAATACAAATTAAACATGAATTTGACAAACTAGAATTTAGGGGGTATTGGCATAGTATCAAAATTAATTTCTTCGTTCTGAGACATAATTTTTAGAATTGACTTGAACGTTGATCCAACCAAAGTACCGGGTCAATGGGCCACTAGTTCAACCGATGGATTAGTGGTTAAATAGATGAATTATTGTACATCGAAGTCTAGATAAAACATATTTTTAAAATGAAATACGAGAAATAATATATAATAAGCTTATTTTAAAAATAATTTCAAGTAATTTGTAATTTTTTAAGTTATGTAAAATATTATTTATGAGTTTCTCTTCTCTTATCTTTTAATATTCTATTGTTTGTGTCTGTATATTATTATTTACCGCCCAGTCTTTCATTGCTTTTATAATTTATTTTATTCTTTTATTTTGCAATTTATGAACTTCCTTAAATGTTTATATTATAATGTTACAATTATATCAAATTAGTCAAATATTAAAGTCACATATAATAATTAATAAATACCAATATAATAAATGCTTTTAATTATATTTGAAAAATATTAATTAAGTATAATGTTGTTGGTGGTGTTGTTATAGTAATATAGTGTATGACTTCCATGTGGAAGGTTTACTCTTCAAAACTTTTCTACAATAAATTTTAAAAGTTTTAGTGGACCATAATTGAATTGGCATGTCAAATTAAACTGTACTCGCTATAAAATCTATTTCGTTTCAATAGTTAAAATCGGTTCTCTTGTGAACTGGTCGAATTAGGTGCTCAAACTGGCACTGGGATCGGGTCACCATGTTCTGAGTCGAGTGAACCGATTCGATTGAGTTCGAGTTTAAAAATATTGTTGTGAGAACATCTATACTAGGCCAAACTCTAAATAAATGGTCTCAATCTTCTTCTTCCTTATTTTTTATTTTATTTTTTTTTATTATTTTTTTTTTTTGTGGGGGTGTTGGTCTATATAAACATTTTCTTTTAGGGGAAGAAAATTTAAGTAAATTTGCATGTGCCAAGTGGGGGTCAGCTTTGACTGCTTATTTAACTCGGAGAGAAAATCGCTACCCCTAAAACCCCCTTTTCACGATAACTACTCTTAATTCCTAACTTTTTAGGTTCTATGAAATCATATAAATTAAAAGAATAGTCCCTAAAATGTTAAAAAAGATTTCATTCTGGTCTATGAAGTTCTAACTTTATACTTTAGTCCTCGTATTTGATTTTTATTGCAATTCGATCCTTTTGAATTATGGTGGGCCCAGTCCAGTCACTGAGGAAGGCTTGATTTCCTATCAGACTGTTTAAATCAAACTAAGCCCACTTTGAGTTTGGCCTAGTAGAGTTCATAAAACCTTACAAAACTAAGGTCAACCCATTCCCATTTATGTGCCTAAACAATCAGACAAGTTTAATATTTGAAATAAATCGTTTATTGTGTTATTAAAAATCAGTATACCATTTTTATTTTATTTTTTTTATCTTGTATCGGAAAACAAGTATCTTAATTTGGGTGAAGAAAAAAAAATTATTGAAATTATGAATGCAACAAAAAAGTATTCATATAACAACTTGTAAAATGTACGATAAGAAGCTCTTTAAACGTAAGATGCACGATAAAATACTTATATTCATCGAACCAACTTCACATCTCCACAAATTTCAAGAAACAATAATTATATTGAAAAGCTCGACTTCAAACTTTATTCACAAATCCTTTGACGTTGCCTTGTGACAGATTTCTTAGAACAGGTACATTGATCGCATCTAATTTACTTGTGATATGAAAAACCTCCACCACGGAATACGAGTAATTCATGGTCCTCCATTTAGGTTCAACTTGTATATATAAAGTTATAGTATTCATTGTGGAAACAAGAAAACATTTTAAATGGTAGAGTAGAGACGAGATATAAAATGTTTACTTCTACTTGACTTGATAATAACACTATAACCTCCAACATGACCAACACAATATTTAGGTGTAACATTTGTTATAGGAAATTTGACTAACCCAATACAAAATAAAATAAAAGTATAGATAGAGTGAGATATGTCAAAGCAAATATCTTTAAAATAGATTTCGTCCCCAACAAAAAGGTGTCAACACGATATATGGACGTCTTTCTTTTAAGATACAACACTCCTTCCAACATCGGTATTGTATTATATCAACTTTGTCGGTCGAACCAAAAAATTGATTGTACTCTTCTTGAATGAAATGAAAAACACGAACTTTAAAAAGTTGCACGAAACTAATTTGAACAAGAATTTGCTCAGAAATTTCCAAATTTTGGAGAGGTGATAATTTATAAATTAATAATTCAAAATTGATTTGATGTGAAAAAATTGAATTTAGGAGGCCTTATTTATAGAATTTGAAGTGTGAGTATGTGCCTATTCACAAATGATATAATTAATTTGATCACTTAGATCGTACTATTTCATATTTTAATATGATCTGATAGTCCAGATTAAATCTTAAATGTATATATTCATTCATCATACCAATTCACCTTTATTATAAACTTTTTCCAATTCATTCCAAATCAATTGTAATGATCACACATTTAATGATTTAACCCAATAAAATATAATTAATTCCAATATTTGCAGTTGCAATAGAAAGCCTGACCAGAGGAGGCAGAGCCTTCTAGCTGTAGGGACGAACGCAAAGCAGGGTCCCTGTAAATTGGCTTAGCCCTGAGTAAGTTCCCAAAACTATACAATGGGACTTCAATACCCCAAACCAGAATCTCCAGTCATCCCATACTTTGAACACAACCCCACTCGTTTTTTGCATAGGATGCAAACTACAATGCATCCTTAATTCCTTACAATAACTCGAGCAGTAATTGTACAGATTAACTACTAAGAGCAACTCCAACCCAACGCTAAAGTGAAGAGAAAACGCCAATATGCAATAGATCTGATCTCCAACCGGACGCCAAAAGCTTGCGCCATTTTGAGAGGATGAACAGTGCTGCGCCATGTAGCAATGAAGTTGTATTTGACGTGAAATATTATTCCCATTTTACCCCTGATTGGCTGAAGTGAACATTTTCTTTTCCCTTTGTATCCTTTTTTGTTTACAGATTAATTGTTTTGTAATATGCATTGTATAATCTGTCCAATTTTTTTATTTTATTAGCTTAAATGTTATTGACATTGAGATATTTAGTAACAAAGCATTTTCTTTTTTTTTTTTTTTTTTGAATGAAATAATTACGGAAATTAAATTTAATTTAAAATTTATATATATAATATAAAATTATAAATACACTATATGATTAACTAATTTTTAAATTAAATTATTGTTCAAAATTACAAATATACATATATGATAATAGACACTGTTCATTTGGTGCAACATTTGAAGTAGTGGGTTGGAGATGACATGTGAATTTGGTGCAAAAATTGCACCATTTTAGTGCAAAAGTTGCACCAATTTAAAGTAATGAGTTGGAAATGGCCTAAAGTTGAAATGCTACAAAAGAATGCTACAAGTCAATAAATATTAAATAGCTGGGTGCAAGCAAAAACTCACAGCATTATCAAAAAATTCTAATCCCCTTGGTGTCATTTACAATTTCCAATACAGATTCTACCGTGACCAAAAAAAAATAATAATAACTGTTCATTACAATTTCAACAGTAAGAGTAATTTAAGTTACTACTAAAAATGATGTGTAGGAAGGCCTCGAGAGAATCAGAAGTCCATGGAACTGGAATTTCTTTATATGGGTACAGATCCACAGGACTCAACAGCAACCACTCTTCGCTTGTGCATCCACTTCTTCGCTCCCATCAGCCTGTAAAACTACTGTTTTCCCATTTGCCATCCAGCTGGGATCTTTGCTTTTGAGTTCTTGAGATTGAATAACCTTCCTACTTAAAATGTGGTAAATCTCTTTGACTACCATCTGAAAGGCAACAGCAACATTGGAGGAATCTAGAGCTGAAGTTTCGATGAAGAACAGGCCTTGTGCCTCAGCCAAGGCTTTGCCTTCAGCGGTTGTGACCTCCCGAGCATCTTTGAGGTCGGATTTATTTCCGACGAGTATTGTAACTACATTCATGTCAGAATGAGCTGTTCCAAAATGACCACTCAAATCAGTGCCTAGTACCATAAATTAGAAAAGCAAAATGTTTAACAGTCAACTTCAATATAGCAAAGCATAAAATCTATACGTGAACAGTAATAGGAGACTAAAATGTTTCTGGATCTGTGACTTAAATCAGAAATAAGCATACAAAAATGAACAGTGCATCAAGCAGCATCAGAAGGGAAGACTTCAACATCATAGTGAGACCTATAGAAATTCTAGGGATAAAATATTGAATCCCTTACCAAATATTCAGAAAGAATAGCACAAACATAGAAGAAAATCCTAATCTTTAAGGTGGTGAATGTCATTCTGATAGTGATTGTAATGAGTAGCTGGTGGAAGGTGTGTCCTAGTGTATTCCCAATGGAAAAAGAAAAAACAAAAATAAAATTAATTAAAATGTTAGAATGTCATGTTGCTTACTGTGAAGTTCATTAAGCCATCTGCCAATGCTATCAAAGGTCTGGCGTCGACTGATGTCATAGACCAGAAGAGCTCCAACTGCACCTCTATAATATGCAGATGTAACTGCCCTAAACCGCTCCTGACCAGCTGTGTCCCAGATCTGAGCCTTGACTTCCTTCCCATTAATTTCCATCTTCTGAGTCTGAAACTCTACTCCTATAGTTGATTTTGAATTAGGGTAAAACTCATCTCTAGCAAATCTAGCAAGCAAGTTTGATTTACCAACAGCTGAATCACCAACCAAAACGATCTTAAAAAGGTAATCCTCGGTTTGTTCCTCTTCTGTGTTAAGCGCCATCTTTCAACCTTCTAGCGACACACTAGCAGGCCATCTTTACTAATGTATATAGAAAAAACTGACAAAATCAATAAGAGCTAAACACCAAAAGAATCAAAGAGGGAAAAGGTCCTCAGAAGAAACTTGGAAGGCAGGATTCAGTTGCCCAAAAGGTAGTAACTTCCACTACCCTAAGTGGGAACTTTCCTTCGAGCCCACAATGCAGATAAAACTTGCTATCTCAGATTCCAATCCGGTCCTCTGGAAAAGGTGAAAGCTTTAAGGTACCTGCTTATCAAGCAAGCATTAGAAACCAAAACTTCTACAAAGTTCAGTACAGCTTTCTCTTTTAAACTGCAGATAAATTAAGGTCATAGTTGTAGATCCACAATATAAATGTATTTTCAGCATGTCTGTTATACGCGTTCTTTGTCCAAGCAATTCTTTCTTACGTGTATTACAGCTATTAATCTGACACGACCAAGTCCTCAAAGCACTACGCTCTCCCCTTGCTACATCTCCATCCCTCTTCTTTTAAACTCAAACTAGAAAAGAACTATGTATTAAAGCATCCAACACGTACTTGTACAAATAAACTACATAAATTTCACAAGCACAGAAGATAATGGAGAATGTCAACATTCCTGATATGTTAGTTGCAGAATTTTCCAGGGGAAAAGTCTGTCCATGAAGATCTAACTAATCCCAGTGCATACATAATCTCTCTAGCACTTTATGCTTAAGTGTCCATCTAAAGGTCTTAAGATAACATATTGTTACCACAGAGTTAAAATGTAGAAAATTTCAATAAATGCAGTTACTAATTCAAAAACCATCCAGAGGACAAGGTATTTCTACAAAGCTACATGTCCAAGATACTTCCATAAAGCCACACATATATGTTATTCTTTATGTAATAGATCTGATTTATCCACCAAATACTACAGCAATATGTGCTCAGAAATAGATCCACTCGGAAACAAAAAGAGGTACAACAGTCACAATGTGAACTAAGTAAGAATTAAAAAAATAAAAATAAAAACAAAGAGGTCCATTATAGAATCAATTAAATATTGGGAATCAGTCTTCGTTTGTAATTCTAATCAAAATATTCATGAAAACAGACTCCTGCCAAAGTATCAAGTAGATATATGCAAGCAATTAGCATACAGTACAACTTCTAAGCAATTTTGAAATCTAGCACCCCCCAATGAAGAAGCTGTTATGTGAAAAAAGATGGAAGAGGAAAAAAGTTGGGTCATTTATGAAGTGAATGAAGCCATTAACCATACCCCAATTAATCTTCCATAACCAGAAGACAAACAATATTGTTTCCAGAAGGCAGAAATAAATCCCAGTCAGTCACTTGGGTCTTGGAATAGAGACATTCTCCTCAGTGCACCTTGATTCATTACATACATTTGAACAAAGAATAGCACAAAACTCTCATAGAATTAACTGAGCAAAGTTTTAACAGGTGCTACTATCTCGTTTATATGCATCCATCACATATTGTTCTTAATCTACAATTAGCAAATGTCCCATCCTCCTGGATTGAATAAACCCCATCAATGTTTAAGGAAAATGAATCTTCAATACAGAGAGAGGTCCACATTCACCAGGCTTATAATCATTTTCAAGGTGGAAAAGGATGTCCTTACAATAATGGGGTGGTTTAACAACAGTATGGAAATGAAAATATAGAAGGAGACCACATGCTCCAGCCAGAATGGTTTATGGTCAACAAGTACCAAATCTCCCAACTGCTAATTGATTTCAGATTTCGCGACAAATCTTGCATCAAAGTCAATCACACAAAGGAATCAAAAGAAACACATTCATGACTCCATTCAGATATATGATTGCACAAATCGGGCCCACACAGTACACAACGTCAGAGATAATCCGGACCATAGAACATTTTAGAAACAATTTTCACGGTGGACCTGAGTGAAGAGCAATCAAAGTGATGCATGAGAACACTAGAGATGGATAATTTTAGCATCACGTCAATAGTGTGATCAGATATATTAACATATATTTTTTTACATAATTTCCACATAATATGCTTCAATGAAAACAAGTAAACTCGTGTTTGAACGACAGTAGAAAGCAGTTTTCTGAACAATGTTTGCTTTTATTATATCTAACAGTGTTTCTAGTACATTAACATTGTCTCTTTACTCGAAATCCATTAGTCTATTAACTGAAAACCTCAGGCAAAAGACTATTATGGCCTTTAACGCTCACCAATTAACAGAACAAACACGACCCTAAATTCAATAAATAGACTTGCCTTTCAGACTATTGATTTTCATTATTTCCAAGAAAAGAAAGCAATCATTCGCAAACATTGAATCTTTCCATAAAATATATATATATTAAACAAAATTTTCTTCGGACCCTTTACATCAAGAAAATGGCGCGTTAAAAGCTAAAAATTAGAAAATTGTAACAAATTTTTTTCGAAACATACCTACTTCTTTGATTAGAGAATACAACCTTTCTCTTTGTTTCTTCTCTCCCTCACAGGCCCGTGATCAAATCAGAACCGTTTCAAATGCACATCAAAGAAAACAAAGGACTGGCAGAAATAATAAATTTTATTTTAGAAGAATTTGTTGAAGAGTAGAGAGGGATCAAATGAACGTCAACGGCTCTGGGTTTTTGGATAGACTCCAGCAAGGTTTCAAGAATTGATCAGAGAAGGAAGCAGGTCAGCAAGATGGCGAGAAAGAAGGGATTGCCAGATTTACAGTTTTTTGCTGTACGGGGGCAAATAGCTGCGTCAACAGAGATGAGCAAATTTTGCTTTCGGCCCACTGGACTATCAATTTAATGGCCCAATTTATTGTACTAATGTACCACTTAATCGGGATGCCACTCATTGTTCTTAAATAAAAAAATTGATAATAAAAATAATATTAATAAAAAAATTCAGAAAAAAAAAACGAAGAAAAATCTACTGTCGTAACTAAAATAAAAATAAAAAAGAAGAAAACTCAATTTATAGTTTTAGATTGATAGATTGAGGCGGTGAGTAGAGTTTGGAGATGATCGTTTGAAGTAGATGATTGAAGATGAATTTCGTTTGATGAAAAAAATTGAAAACGTAGTGCCATACAAATATTTTTTTTTTCTATAGCAGAGAAAATCTCCATATAATCGGTGATTAGTGTATGAAAATCATAATTAATTTAAGAATGTAACAATGTAGTATATTATTCTTTTTCGGGCCGTTTAATTTCAATTAAATTTTTGATAAAAAGTTAAAGATAAAGTTAATATTTAATTTTAGCTACACATTTGATAAGACTCACGATTATATATAACTTTCTAACCACACTTTTCATCAACTTTTACAAAAAATTTAATTTTAATCAAAATCAAATACAAATAAAAATAACATTTAGTTTTAATGGTCTTCGTTTAACAAGACTTCAAATGCTTTGAAAGTCAAATCGAAGGAATCAAATGCCAAAAGAATTGGAATTCAAGCTCAAAATACATTATAATATAAGTTCAACATACATTATGATATAAGTTCAACAAAACAACTTCATTCACGTGTGTTGGGTTTGGAGGTCGTTGGAGTTTTCACTCTTACGAAGGACAATATTCATAACATAATTACAACTCTATAGGTTGGTAGTCTAGACGGGATAGCTAGTAAGGTCCCCGCCCTCAATTAATGATAAAAAACAATATAAAACAAGTATGGTGACAACGCACGCAAAATTGATCCTTCGCTATATAATTATTTTACGTGTTGAATAGGGAATAACACTTTTCTTTTCAAAAAATTTATTGTATAAGAAAAGTGTTGATACATGAAATGTGACATTAATTGCATGGCATACTGCCCATGCTATCTTTTAATGGACTGGTACATGATCATTAAGTTGGGTAGGAAAAGGATGCATCATTTAACAGTTTGCAGTGCCTTGTCCAATTCACAGCCGGACTCATGAGTCACAATGCCAATTAATTAGCCAGCATGTTCCATTGTTGCTATGTAAACTCAACCAGGGTGTACAATAAGATGTGTGTAGAGCTGGTTCAATCTCTAAGTAAATTAAGTGGTTTTCTAAAACTTTATATTTAGACAAGACCTCTAAATTTTAAAAAAAAAAAAAAATTATTTCATATAATTTTATTAAGGAAATCTTCGAATCAAAATTTTTCATCGACAATTTTATTAAGATCATAATACATTCTTAGAGCAAATCTTTGCTCATTTGGGATCCCAAAGGACTATGGCATTAACTCCTCAAACAGCCCTATGGCTTGGAGTTTATAAATGGCCCTGTGGCCTTAGCTTTCATATGGCCATGTGTGGTCTGTGACCTTAACATATTGGACCATATGGTCCATGAGGCGATCAACTTCCATTAATGTACATCTATGTAAGGGACTTAATTACTCCCTCCGTCCCAAATATATAGGTTGATTGTGTTTTTTACACGTATTAAGAATGTTATTGAAAAAGTAAATTCTACCAATAGTTTTCCTAATTTACCCTTATTTAATGAGTATTATTTAATGTAAAATTTCAAAATTAAATTGAGAAAAATGATTATGAATAAGCAAATTAAATAAGGATATTTTAGTAAAGGAATAAAAAAAACACCTCAAAAATAGAAACAAGCCTATATATTTGAGACTAGAGAAAAAAGAAATGTGGCCTACATATTTGGGACAGATGGAGTATAATTCATGATTCATTTTATTCTTTCATTACTCATAAATTAAGACTTCTTAATGATCAAGAATCCACATGAATATCTCAAATCTTGTCAAGCATGTTTTCATTTCAATAAAACATAATAATCATGCTTGAATGAAACAATAATCAGAATATGACATATGCATAATTTCTATATGATATTATGTAAGATGACGACTAGAAGGACGCAACTAGAATACCAAAAGCATGAATACATGATACCAGAAGTACGAATTCAGGGAACATCCTGCACCAGATCATTGTATTGCAATTTATCATTTTAATCATATTAATTTTTATGGTCTCAAATAAGATAGATTAGAGTTATTCAATGTAAAATATTCAACTTATTTACTTCAAAAGTTAAATTAAGGTCATATAAAATTTTGGGAATTTGAATTCATTAGATTTCTATAAAGATACAACCAAAAGAAATTTACTGCTGAAAATAAAGTTTATGAATTACATACATATAAACCACTAAACTGCTCTTTTAGAACCTTACAACTTTCTGTAATTGAATAACTTACTACAATAAATGAACAATATCGTGTTAGAATAAGAAAACCACTGTTTAAAGGCTGAAAACTGTAATTTTAATCCAGAAAACAGCAACTTAACTTTAAAAAAAAAGAAGAAGGCATAATATCATTGTTGAATTATAAGAAAGAATGCTTATAAATAAATAGAGATTTTTAAAGGAAATTTCTTAATTCTAACATAGTCTAAACAGAATTTCAACATAAATATCACAGTGCTCTATTTATAGGGAAAGTTAAAGGAGCCATATGGTTTGTTTGTTCTTTCTTATTTCTATGATTATACTTATTTAATGTTTGGTTGTCCAAAATTTCGTTATTTCATACGAATATAGTATCGTGCTATTGGATTAATTTATTTTTCGATTTTAAGTTCTACCAAACAGCTCTTAAGAAGTCATGATTACTTTTTGACAAGTGTCTCCAAATTTATTATTTTAATAAAAAAAAAATAGGCAGATTTTTCATGTTTGAGATGCCATGTTCGGAGTCAATATTTGTGGGTTCTTAACGAGATCCAAACCGAGAAAACTTTATATCATTGCGAAGTTCTAGTTACAAGATTCGCAACGCCTACAAATGCAATATGAACGGATTATTCGGCTGCTCGTATGACTCACTCAAAATAGGTTGCTTGACCACATAATTTTACACTTAACCAAATTTTTAGATTTCACTTAACTTTTGTTTAACTTTGGTTCAAATTTGTGCTTATCCCGACTCGAAAAGTCTCCAAATTTAATACCAAAACAAAGGTCTCGACATAAACTTCGAGGTGATATGATATGCATGCATCACCCATACTTTATCGTGCTATTCACGGAATGCTTATAAAGTAAGCTCGAACACAATGACAAAACTGTAATTTATTCAAATTTTCCAGATTTCCAGATTTTGGTCCTGCCTTCAACTATTCAAATATGACTAAGTTGGTCCTAATATTCCAACTTCAATTTCTCCTAATTTGGTCCTTAAAACTTAATTTACACATTTATCTCTATTTTTTAACATTATAAACCAAATTTTTTTTTCAATTCTTAAAGAAATTGATCTTTTGAACTTGAAATTTATTAATATACGATAAAATTTAAACATAAAATTTTCAGGACATTACAAACATCATCACAATCAATTAAAAGCTCTTACATGTGAAGGATGTCGCGTATTGAAATTGATGCTTTTAAATGAAAGAAGAAAAAATAAAGCTAGCAATGGATAATCGAATTGCATGTATTTTAGGTCACAACATCGGAAACTCTGAAGATGACAAGAAGACAAGGCTTGAGTCTTTCGAGAAGAAGGCAATTGATGCCTCTTCAAAGTTCAGACAATCTTTGACCAAGATGAACATGACGTGGATGATGTAAAGTCTGTGGATGCCTTGTGTCAAGCACTTATCTTGGAGGAATTACTGCCCACAAAAAACGATGACTATCATATGATACTAAGGTAACATTCTTTTTAATTTCATTGTTTGTAAGATTCTACACTCCCAGGGTTGTGACTTGTGAATTAAAACCCATCTGTAACTATAATTAGACCATCTGATTTTATGCATCTATACACCTTTCCAATAGAAGCAATTTGAATTGCACAAGGAGTGCAACTTTTCACTATCTAGTGCTTGAATACCTTGAGATTTTCTGTTTAAGAAACTGTTCTTTTTCTTAGAGCTTGTAAAGCTTATAAGCCTATTTATTTTTATGTTTTAACACCATTGCTACAGAAAATGTGTTGAATTTGGAGATTTAGGTTATTATTTGTTCTTGCTGTAGAGTTTGTATGTTATCAAGAAACTTCTGATGTAGAATTTTATGTTGTCCATAAATTACATTTTTGACAATGAGGCCAAAAACCTTAGTTCTAAACGATAAGAGAACAACAGTCGGGTTCATATTGTTTATCATCACCGGCGATACAGGTTTTTGAAGACGATGAAATTTGGTATCAAGAAAATAAAGCAAATGTGGTAGGATATGATTCACTGGAGGAAAGAGTTTGGTTCTGAGTTGTGACACAATTATGTAGGTATTTGTGATATTAATATACTACAGATACTTTACTTGAGATATTTGATTATTAAATATTTGGGAAAAGATGGTAATTTTAGTAGGCAGTTGAAGTTCATCGTCACCTATATATTTTTGTTAGGATTTTGATTTCAAGGAGAAATAGGAGGTTTACATACCACAAGGGCATCATGGAGTTGACAAGGAATGGAGACATGTTTACATTGAAAGACTCGGTCAAGTAGATGCAAGCAAGCTCTTGCAAGCCACAGCAATGGACTGCTACGTTTAGTACCACGTCCAGCCCCATTGCAACCAAAAACACATTCTAGGTAACTATTGGTGTTCTATGCGTGCATTTTACTGTAATGGGAGCCTGAAGCTCCCAAAGAAACTCCCTGAAATGAATTTTACTATTTGAATTCTTTCAAATGATACTTGTGCTATTTAAATGCATATACATTTGACTGCTCTGACTTCATTCTTTTACCCTTTGTCTAATTCTATTTATGTGCTGAGAGATGGATGCCTTTTTCAATTAGTAAAGTCTGGAATCTAAGTTTTGGGTGTTAATTTGTGTTTTTAATGAAGCTTCAAGGGGTCTTCCACGAAGATTATTTTGTAAACTTGATAAGCACATGGGAAAGTTTGTCAAAAAATTATTATTAATTTATTATACTAACTAACTTATAATAGTGCATTTTCGTTTTCAATTACATGACATATAATCCTGCAAATGAAGTTTTAAAAATCAAATAAAAACCACAAATGTTCACAAGTGCTCAATCAAGTAAATATCCAAACATTATTAAATACAATATTACAAATACATTACTTGCAATACATGCGTTAAATATAACACTTGTTGTTACATTCGTTATGTTTGTTAATAACAAATGTAACACATTTATTATAACTAAAATAACAAATGTAACAACAAGTGTTACAAAAATAAAAAAACATTATTTTTAGAATAAAAAAAATATGATAGTATTTTAAGAAATATTTTATTTATTGTGGTTATTTTTTAAAAAAACCCCTAACTTATATGCTACATCACCAGTACTTAGCTTATGCTTAAGAGATCATTTCTCATATATTGACATTAGTGATGACAGTGTCTTCGATAGTCGTTGACGATATGATCACCAAAGATATCGTTGTCGGTAATTTTATCTAAAACATCTAATGTATTAATTTTTGTAAGAATCTCTGACAATAACATCCTTAACGATTACCGACAGTATCTTCATCAATGATTGTTTGCTTCATTAATTATTATATTATTATTCTAAAAAATGCTCGCTCAATTATTTAGTTAAGACCTCTATGTTATTTGAGCCTATTTGAGCCGTATGTATGACGCGTATCACTTTGTTTATTAATTAAACCATACTTGCTTTTAATTTTGCTTAGAAAAATACAAAAGATGACAAAAATGATTTTTTTTCCTTCGAGATAATTACAATAAATTGTAAGTTTATCTATTATTAAGAAAATTTCACCTACCTGTATGTACTCTGTGAGTGCGTAAATGAAATACTTAATCCTTCTCATCAAAATTAATAAGCATTGGAAGCACACGTGCAATTTTTCAACGTAATATACTTACATCCTATATGACCCAGACGCCATCGATTGAACGAACTCTTGTTCTTAATATGTCAAGCCATCTTCAAATTACATTGGACACAGGCTCAGAGTGCCAAACGTGTAGTAGGTGGTGGCTCACAATAGAATCCACTCAACTTACTCTATATTTAGATAAGGCCTCCAAATTTAAAAAAATAAAAAAAAAAATCAATTCAAATAATTTTACTAATTAAATCTTTGAACCAAATTTTCAACAACTAAAATAATTCAATTAACCTACATTAATTTTTGTCAATAAATAGCTAATAAAAAAGTACACTTTCAAAAAAAAATATTACAAAAATTAAATATTAACAGAAAATTCGATCATGTATAAAATAACTGGTAAAAAATAACTTATTCTTCGATAATACTATAAGAAAATAATAAAAAGACATTTTACTTATATAGAAATAACAAAAATTTGCCGTTCAGACCGGCAACTTATCGCATGCAATATGCAAGCGAAACATTATGGACAATATTTTATTTAGTAATTGTTGACATATGTGCAATAGTAATTGTCGTTGGTAATAATTGCTAATGGATCCGTTGGTAATCACCTACAATGTTACTATTGAGAATTCTGATGAAAATCAATATATTCGGTAATCCTATTTGGATCATTCGAATTACCGAATATATTGATTTTCATCAGAATTCTCAATAGTAACATTGTAGGTGATTACCAACCGATCCATTAGTAATTATTTGCTCCATTAAAGTTTTCTATTATTTTTATCGAAAAGATCACCTTAATGATTTTAGTGTGTTGTTTGAACTGCCTCTTATGCTTGTATGGTCGGCCAAGTTGTCTCTCATATGACTTACTTCATTTGTCTAATTTATATATGCTTATTTTTCTTATTTGTCTATCTCAAATTATAGTCTACTTATTTTATTGAGAATCTATTTGATTTTTTCATTTTCTAATATGGCCCTAATCCATATTGAATGTACTATATTATCAACACAAATAAAATCGTATTTCTTCAAATGTAGTGGGAATTGATAGTACTTAAGCCAATGCAAACTAAGAAAATTCTTTGCAAAATTTGTTTACTCAATAATATTAATTAAAATTTCTTAATGTGTGTGAAAAATGAAATCAACCTATATAAATGATAAGGTTCAAATAGAGGTGGCAAAATTGGTCCGACCCATAAAACCCGAATTTTTGGGTTGGGCTGGCCCTATCCCAAATAAAATCGGGCCAATATGGCCCGACCCATCTAGCTCGCGGCTAGTCGGGCCAGCTCGATTTTGATTTTTTTTTTGTTCCTTAACACTAATCACTCATTTTGTGAATAACTCCAATACATAATCCAAATAATATCAATCTAAAATGATCTAAACTCAAGTCTCCAATAAACATTAGTCCAAAAATTTCAAGTTCCAACATAAAATTGTTTAGACTTAATTAAAATTTAGTTTAATTTAAGTTTTAATCCAAAATATATTTGGTATGACAGGTAAATTATTTATTTTAGATTTACTTATAAGTAAATTTTTTAATTTAAGCTAAACCTACTTATATTTCAAAGGAATAAGACTAGCATGCTTTTAATATTTGTATTTTTTTTTTAAAAAGTGTCTACAAATAGTTTACAATTAACCAAAAAAAATTATTATTTTGAAAGAAAATTAATGTTTATTTATTGACTAATACATGAGAGTCCAATTTTATAAATTAATCTTTTTAAAAATCTCAAAATATATATTGTTTAAATTTATCTAAAATTGTATTTGATGTAATGTATTAGATTGTATAAAAAATTTATTTAAAAAAAAAAATTAAGACCAAGTTGGGCCAATAAGCTGGATTGGGCAAGCATATTTCTGGTTCATATAAAATTGGGCTGGGCTGGCTCAATCCAATTTTATGTGTGGTCCTGCTATGACGGATTGGGCTGGCTCAATCCAACCCATTTGTCAGCTCTAGGTTCAAATTACATTAATAAATTGTATAATTAAAGAGAAAAAAAAAACTAAAATATTATCGTACTATTTAATCAACTACATTTATATCGAATATGCCAGTTCAACTCAACTTAGATTTATACAGTTATATTATAAGTAAGAGATGGAGAATAATTCAATATGTTATGTAATAATATATATAAGATACATTTCTTTTCCTTTAAATTGATCAGAACTTTTCGAAGAAAGCTAAGTATCAAAACATTAGAGATACACAAATGATTCCTTCTATCACTTGCCACATTTCGATATTTAAGTTTGAGGATATGATTGATACCTACTTAAGTTTCAAATGACATCTGATAAATTGCATAAGAGCATCTTCAATAGTGGTGGAGCCAAGAAATTTTTTTCAGGGAGCCAAAAATTTTCGTCAGCACAATGCAAATTTTAGATTAATTAAACGGTAAGTTCAAAAAAGAGAGCCAAAAATAATTGTTCGAAATAAATTTAATAATCTATTGTTTTCCTCCTAATTCTCATTTTTATGTCACTTTTTTTAACTTATTTCTAGACTATGTTTTTTACTCGTTGGAGTAAGTTTTTGATACCGTTTCAATGAATTCACTACAAACTTTGCAAGGCATCTTTTTGGAATGAAAACTGTTAAACTGTGAATTCAAAATAACAAGCAAAAGATGATTGTTAGAATGGATATAATAATTCAATTTTTTATCTTTTATTTGACATTATCTCTTTCGGTTTATTTTTAAATTATGTTTTTTCACTCATCTAAGTAGATTCATGGTACAATTTAGAAGTATCAATGACAAACTTCGTAACGTATTTTTCAGATTAAAAAATTGTTAAACGGCAAATTTAAAATAACAAGCCAAAGATTGCTACTATAAATAGATTTAATAATTCAATTTTTCACTTTTATTTTTTATTTGACGCTAGCTCTTTCGGCTTATTTTTGAGATATGTTTCTTTACATGTCGGTATAGGTTCTTGGTAATGTTTCAAAGTATTAATGGCAAAATTCAAAAACACATCTTTCGGATTGGAAAACTATTAAATGACAAGTTCAAAATAATAAGCCAAATATGACTGGTATAATTGGATTTAATATTCTCATTTCATTTCTATTTTTAAATGTCAATTTAAATAAAATTATATTTTACGTCTATTTGACTCATCTAGCTCGTATAATTATGTATAAAAATATAAAAAATTAGAGGTGTTGTAATGAGTCCATAAGTAATTTTTTAATAAAAAATGAGTAAAAAAAAATTCTTAAAGTTTGGGAGGCCAAGGATCCCCTTAGCTCTGTTGATGATCTCCAATGCAACAATGTAGATTGTTATACATGTGGCAAGCAAAATGAAAGATGGAGAGAAGAGCATCCATCTCCAATGGAGTTGTGGATTGTGGAAATTGTGGCCTACATATATAAGAGAGAGGATGTAGAAACAGTGTAAAGATAAATTATAACAAATTAAGTTAAAGATGTCTATCACATGAAATAAATTAAAAAAATTTAAATGGAGGATATATAGTGCACCTTCTAAATGTAAATGGTGTGCTAGACATCTTTTTCTTTACTATTTAAACATTTTAAAGTGATGTGACACATTTTTTTAGTACAATCCATCGTCCAATTAAAAATACTCTCATAACTTTGTGAGTACAAAAATGGGTAAAATCAATTATTGACCACCGAACTTTAACCAGATTATTACTTAGCCATCCAACTTTGAAATGTATCTCAATGCTCATTGTTCTTTCCACTGTGTTACCCATCCATCATTCAACGTCTAACACTCTGCAATTCTTAACGGGACGTCCCACGTGTTAAGTAAAATTCTAACGTAGCATGTTGACAGTGATACATCTCACTCAGTCATAAAAAAAAACATCACCCAAACACCCCTTTTGGAGGAAGAATATTGGGCTGTACTTCAATTTTGAAAAGGAGAGGCGCGTTTGAGATGTGCTATTTTGCTCGGTCGGAGTTCATACCGTCTGTCCGCCACGTCGGAAAACCATCTACTAGGTTGGATTTTTCGTTACGAGTTGGCACATGTTGGTTAACGGGTGGTGGATGGATAACATAGTGTAAAGAAAATTGGTCATTGATATATCTTTCAAAGTTGAGTGGTTAAGTAGTAACTTAGTTAAAATTTGTTGTCAAATAGTTGATTTTACCAGTGTAAAAATACATATGCAGTTTAAATTCAAAGAATTAGTTCCATATTATAATACATTACTCTCGATGTCTCGTAATATATTCTTGACTTTGTAAAAATATTTTTTTGTTAGGAAGCATAGTATTGATTTGGGATTTGATCTCCTATCTATGATAGGTATGAGATATAATGTCTACACATGAAGTAGCATTTATGATTAGAAAAAATAATGAATGTGAGACTATGAAATATCAATCATGGACTGCCACCTCATAATGGGCATTATATCTCATGGTAGGAGATCAAACCCCCGTTGATTTGGTATCAGTATTTAGATTTCATGCTATTAACTTTCTCCTTTCTCGCATTGAGAAGAGTAATTTTTTGTTCGGACATTAATGAAATTATTAATTTTGAGGTCCCATGCAGATGTCAAGATGGCCGAGTTGGTCTAAGGCGCCAGTTTCAGGTACTGGTCCGAAAGGGCATGGGTTCGAATCCCATTCTTGACACGCTTTTTTTTGGCGGATTGTCGTGGGCTTGGATTTAGATTGAGCCTGCAGAAAACCAAAATACTAATGAGTTGACTTCTAAAGGCCATTGTAAAATTTGTCCATGAACAAATTGGACCTGTACAAAAATTTTAAAAAAGTGAAAATTAGGAACCTCTACCTACTTTTTTTCTACATTTAAAATAATACTAGATTTTTTTTTATTATTCATTTATACTGTAAATATATTTATTTTACTGTACAATTTTCATATAATTATATATATATATATATATATTAATTTCCAAAATCGATTTAAAACTGTTAAAACTAATCTATAGGAACCAAATCTTATTATAACTAAAATCAAGGAATTAATTGAGATCATTATAATTTTACCAACCTCAGTCATTGTATTTTAAACGTCTCTTACACTGATAAACAATTTCACAACACGAAATCCCAAAATTCCTAATATGATATTCAATCCTTTCTTCCTAACCTTTTTCAAAAGCACGAAACCCTACAATCCTTAATCTGAAATTCAACACACTCTCCATTACATCGCTTAATGAGAAATCTTGTTGTAAAATTATCATCTCTATATTCACCGAACATTATCATCCTTTTCTACTGGCGTATTAGAAACTGGCCGTAAAACATTCAATGACTTCAACATAGAGCAAATCGAAATCTAGACGTCAATCCATAAAAAGGTGCAAAAATTTAGCATCGAAGAGAAGTCGAGGTCAAACTAAAGCTGTTCTAAAATCGGAGAAGAAGAAAATCAATATTCATGTCCCAGAAGTAGAAAATGTAAAGTTTTCGATTAGTTGTCTTAATATACACAATGCAGTAGAAATTATTATGATTAAGATATTTCTACTTCTATATTTTATTAAAAAACTTGTATTTTTGAATGGGTATTGTAAAAATTAGGTGAAATTATTATAATAGTCGATTATGTGCGTGTAGTTACAATTTATCCATTTTTTACTCTATCACGTGGTTTAAATACTAAATAGGTTTGGAGTATTTCTATAATTTGCTTACAAATTGATGTGTTGACTACCACATTCCTTTTTATAGTATTTTATCTGAGTTCTATATCTGATGGGTTTAGAGTTTTTGTTTGTTTCCTCCTATTGCATTCATCAATTTAAAATTTAAGGCACTTTTTCCAAGTTGTCTTAAAAGAATTACCAAATTTGGAATTGGCAATGAATTTCAAACATTCAATATTTCATTTATACATTACTATTATGATTTACCCATATATGTAATATAAATCATTCTTGCAATCATGTGCTCCCATATTATTAATGAATGTTGATGCCCTGCTGTTTTGTCTGTGATAATTACGCCTGATTATTTTGATTGTTACATTTATCATCCATTCAATTTTGATTGTTACTAATTTTGATCGATCTCAGTATTTTAAGAATTGGGACAAAACGGTTTCAAATCATTTACTTGCAAATTGGAATTCATTAATCATTTAGTTGAGAAGATCGTCATTTGAAGGATTTTCTAGTATGCAGTCAAATCTGAGCTCCACACTCTGACGCCGAGATCGTTGGACTGTATGTTGTGATACGTGCACAACGGATTTGCCTTATGAAAATGGGACTCGGAGGTCTACATATTAGAGGGTTATTTCGTTCATTTTGCTAGATCTAATATATTGATGGTTAAACGAGGGTTGACTTGTGGCATGATGATTAGAGGATGTCATTATCAGATTATAACTTACTTCCGTAATTGTCACTTGACGCGAGCATGGAATTTCAGTTCTTTAGTAGAATGAACCAGAATTAATAGATAAGTCCTAATTGGTCCAAAGTTGACCAAAGTCTATTAGTGTGCCTTGTCCCTTGCCCTTGTTTTTTGGTGGGCTGGAGAAAGACTGATTTGTTTCTTAGCAAACTCGGGACTCATTTAAGATTGGTCAAATATATTTACATCACCTTTATTTTATAAATGCACTATATTTAAATTGAATAAAATATCCATCACCTTTACTTATTATTACACTTGTGTTCCCAATGTTTTTTCGTTACATTCTTATCATTAACTTTTTATTAATTAGCACATATTGTTTCAGATGACGATTTCAGTCTAAAAATTCCATAAAGAATGAATAAAAAGACTCATTTGTCCTCATATTTTTAAATTAGCAAAATAAATAAATAAATACAAAATTTCGACTAAATATTTCTTCCTCAATTTAAAGCACACTAATAGAATTTTGAAACAAAAATCGTTATTAGGGACAAAATGTGTTAATTAATAGAAAATTAAAGATAAGAATGTAATGAAAAAAATTAGAGACATAAATGTGACAATAAATAAATTTTAAAGATTTTTAATGAAATTAAAATGTAGTGTGAATATAACCACATTTTAAGATTTGATATTATTTGACATTAATAACCCCCAAAATATATTTAATTATATTATCTTTCAATAAATTTTAATGTTTATTTAATTTAGATTATAAGTTGTATATCATATGGAACATACAAATAAAAAATAGATAAAAAATTTCTTACTTATAAATAAAAATAATATTTAACCATGAAACAATCCCAAGCGTACTAGATTATTAGTATTTAATGGTAATGATAAGCAATCCCAGTCATTTACAACATCCAGTATTCAAATTCGTAGAAATCCAAATACGTTAAATCTTAGGATTCCGAAGTATGAGGCACAAACACACAATAGTCAATACTGTTAACTGTGAGTAAAAATGGTAAAAATATCTGATCCGCTCTGAATCCGATTCGAATGGAGCAAAAAATTTTCGATTTGCAGATCAGCGGGACAGATCAGATCAGGTCTGATCCGATCCAATTCGTCCCGTTTGAAAAAAAAATAAGATTAAATAATAAATAAATGAAAGATTTGGGGCTTAAATTACAATTTAGAAGTGGCTGAACTTAACTAAAAAAAATTATTCCACGAAAAAAAAAAAAAATGGATCAGTATACTGATCAGGACTCTGATCCGCAAATCAGCGGGACGGATTTGGATCTCCTACAATTATTGCGGGGCGTATACGGATCCAGCCAATCCGCCATGTTGCCATCACAGTTTGTGAGTGGGCCTACCTAATTTAGACTCCAGAGGCCAATCAAAATTTGGTAGATTTTCCAAGTTCACTCCTGGATAAATAACAATCCTAATATGATTTTATATCTGATTAATGTTTATCTATTACCAATTACTCCTATGATTTTATATCTGATTAATGTTTATCTATTACCAATTACTCCTATGATTTTATATATCTGATTAATGTTTATCTATTACCAATTATTCCTATTTATTGCTGCATTGTTAGTCTCTTTTATAGAAATCTTCAACCACACCCGTTTAAGAATCTTAGTATTATATATATTTGCTCTGCCTATTCAATTTCTTCACATTCATATTTTGAGAAGAACCGAAGTGGTTTTTTGAGTTTGAGGTTTTGAGGTATGATTCTCTACTCATATTAATGGTTTTATGTGAAGAAATCGAACATGGGCTATGGCTTATTTTTTGCTTCTGCTTTCGATTTTATTAGTTTGATCGTTCTGCATTATATCATGTTCTTGAATATGATTTTCCTCGAACATATGAAATTTACGAATGTTTTCCCCCATTTTCTGTGTTCTAAAACTGATAATTTCAAATTTTAAACAACAAAACCCTCTCAATAAGTAATAAAGATAGTTAATTATTTGAATTCTTGATTTTAATTATTTGAATTCTTGATTTCTTGGATCACGAACAAACTATTAATTTGACTAAAAGGCATATAATTTGGATTGATTGAGATGTATTGCTTCAGTGGTGGAAGATTATTTGTTGGCTCATATTTATTAATTATTTGTTTGGACGAAGCTTTATAGAGACTAATGCATGCTCTCCTCAATCTTGATCCTTCTGGTTTCCTTCTTATGTGTATGATTATTCCACTTAAACTTTCCATTATACTTTAACCATCAAAGTTTTAGGCCATTGGATAAAATTATTTCAATATTTTCTAATCTACGAATTCATTTCTATTTTATAGAATTATATTACTGAAGTTGTTTTGACGAAAGGTACCAAATGGAGGGTGGTGTTTCTAAACCGGATAAAACCGAATTCACAGAATGTTGGAGAACAAGTTGGAAAACGCCTTATATTATGCGACTTGCTCTATCAGCTGGCATTGGTGGGCTCTTGTTTGGTTACGACACAGGTAACACAATAATTTCCTTTTATTCACTTCATTATACTTTCTCAGTAATTTTGCATGAATTACTTTAAACTCCACACTATACTTTATCGTCAATGGTCTATTAACGTGACAAATTTTCTTTTGGTTACTAGGTGTTATTTCTGGCGCTTTACTTTACATTCGAGACGACTTCAAATCTGTTGACAGGCAGACATGGTTGCAGGTAAGTAACTTTTATTCTCTTTAATCCCGACTTTCATACATTTCTTTAACAAGATCGATTAATATGTTTGTTCATTGTGTAGGAAACAATTGTGAGCATGGCTGTAGCAGGAGCTATCATTGGTGCTGCTGTTGGTGGTTGGATGAATGACAAGTATGGTCGAAAAAAATCTATTCTTATTGCCGATCTCATGTTCTTTTGTGGTGCAATCGTCATGTGCGCTGCTCCAGCACCATGGATGATAATCATTGGGCGAGTATTAGTTGGTTTGGGAGTGGGAATGGCTTCCATGACAGCACCTCTTTATATTTCCGAAGCTTCTCCTGCTAGAATTCGAGGAGCATTAGTTAGCACAAACGGTTTGCTAATTACAGGAGGACAATTTTTAGCATATCTTATTAACTTAGCATTCACAAAGGTAGTTTTTCCAATGCATTTCAACTATTGTAGATTTCTTATATTTATATTCCTCTAATGTAACACAAAATTTACGTGTTATTAGGCACCTGGAACCTGGCGTTGGATGGTTGGAATAGCAGGAATTCCGGCCCTCGTTCAATTTATTTTAATGTTGTCACTTCCCGAGTCTCCGAGATGGCTATATAGAAACGTAAAAATCTCTTATATTTACTATTTCATGTTATAAATTATTTTATTGCTTGAGTTTATGAACAATTTCTCACATAATAATGTCGACCAGGACAAGGTAAAGGAAGCCAAGGCTATTTTAGAGAAAATTTATCCTCCAAATGAAGTCGAAGAAGAAATAAGGGCTCTACAATCATCTATTGAAGCAGAGAATGCTGAGGAAGGTTCTATCGGGGAAGGCTTCTTTTCCAAACTAAAGAGCGCATGGGGTAATGTAGTTGTGCGTAGGGGCTTGTATGCAGGTATAACTGTTCAAGTTGCTCAGCAATTTGTGGGTATAAACACTGTAATGTACTACAGTCCTACAATTGTTCAACTAGCCGGATTTGCTTCAAACAAGACAGCATTAGCACTTTCTCTCATCACCTCCGGTCTTAATGCTGTCGGCTCCATTGTTAGTATGTTTTTTGTCGATAGATTCGGGAGGCGAAGATTGATGATTATATCTATGTTTGGAATCATAATTTGCCTCGTCGCACTATCTGTCATGTTTCATGAAACTTCAATTCATGCTCCACCAGTTAGTAGTCTTGAATCCCTTCACTTCGGTAGAAATTCCACATGTTCAAGTTTCTTACAAGCCCCTGATGTATCATCTTGGAACTGTATGTCATGCTTGAAAGCCTCATCCGACTGTGCTTTTTGTGCTAATGGAGATAACAAAGTGAGTTTTCCATATTTACTATATATTTCCTCTTTTAATCCCACTATTAACCAGTACTAATACCCCTCTTTATTCTGTCATGGTTGCAATCTATTAGTATCATCCCGGAGCATGCTTGGCCATAACAGATGCTATACAAGGGTCATGTCGTAGAGAACGTCGTACATGGTACACGCAAGGTTGTCCGACCAAGTTCGGAATTTTCGCAGTTCTACTTCTGGGATTATATATTATATCATACTCGCCTGGAATGGGAACAGTTCCGTGGATTGTGAATTCTGAAATATATCCATTGAGATACAGAGGGGTGGGTGGAGGAATAGCAGCAGTTTCTAATTGGGTTTCAAATCTGATAGTAAGCGAGACATTCTTAACACTGACAGAAGCTCTTGGTTCTTCCGGAACATTTCTCTTGTTTGCTGGATTTTCGTTTCTTGGACTTGTAGCTATATTTTTCTTAGTACCAGAAACAAAAGGATTGCAATTTGAAGAGGTAGAAAAGATGCTGGAAAAGGGCTTCAAACCAAACATTTGTTGCTGCAACAAACCAGCAGAGGACGAGGAGGACTCTAAATAGTAAATAGGTTTTAAGAATTGATCAGAGAAGGGATTTCCATTTATTTTTTTTGCTGTACAGCGACAAGTAGCCGCGTCAACAGAGATGAACAAATTTTGCTTTCGACCCACTGGTCTATCAAATTAGTGGCCCAATTTATTGTATTTAGTGTTCAGAAATCATAATTAATCTAAGGTTGTAACAGTGAAATGTATTCTTTAGACAATTTGATTTCAATTATAATTTGATAAAGTCAACATTTAATTTTAATTATACATTTTATGGGTCTCACAATTTTTTATAACTTTTCAACTACACATTTCATCAATTTTTATCAACATTTACAAAAAAAATCTGATTTTAATCAAAATCAAACACAAATGAAATTAACCTTTAATTTTAATGTTTTTCGTTCTATCAAGACTTCAAATGCTTTGAAAGTCAAATCTTAGGAATCAAATGCCAAAAAATTTGGAATTCAAGTGCAAAATGCAATATAATATAATTTCAGCAGTGCAATGCAACTACATTAACGTGTGTGTTGGGTTTGGAGGTCGTTGGAGTTGTCACTCTTAAGAAGGACAATATTCATAGCATAATTACAACTCCATAAGTTGGTAGTCCAGGATGACCTAAAATTAAGTGATTGCCTAAAACTTTTTATTTAGATAAGACCTCTAAATATAAATATATATATATATATATATATATATATATATATATATATATATTTCAAATAATTTTACTGAGGAAATCTTGAATCAGAATTTTTCATGGACAATAACTAAAATAATTTTACTAATCGATAGGGCCTCATTGGTAAGTAGTAAAGTACTAATTAAGTATGCAAACATTGTATTTGTATGGATGTTTGATAGTTGTGCATACAAATTAACAACAAGACATATTGAAATAGATGAACAAAATTCATACGATTTCATTAAGTAGGAGTGCATACATTGCATGGAAGGGCAAATCTGTTGCTGTATATATTTGACTAAAACTGAAGTTTAAGATCACCAAGAGTCGAGGCTGGAATATTGAAGAAAATGCGCATCCAAAACATAAAACATGCAATACAGAATCGGGTGTGACTATTTTGTTCTTGGACCCTTCTTGTTGTCTTTCAAGCTGGGTGAATGTTGAATATTTTTCTTGGCAAGTGTTATTCAGGTTGTGCTGCTATGTTCTTCGTTTGGCCTTTTGTTTGAAATTAATATATCTGTGGATTTGAAAAGTATCCTCTTTACTGTGGTCGAGAATATTTTCCCTTGTAGATGGTCTGGTGTTTTAGTGTTTTCAGGGTCGGCCCTAGCCCTAGGCGGCCAGGCAACCGCCTAGGGCCCAGCCATGCAGGGCCAAATTTGGCCTTTTTTTTTTTTTTTTTTTTTTTTAAGTAAAGACCAAAAATAAGTTTAAGTGCCTTTATGTTATAGATTAAAAACTAGTTTTTGTTTTTTGTTTTTCCGAACAATTGACTATTGCCTGTCACATGAGAAGGAAGAAAGTTCAATGACCAAAAGGACCCTGTCTTTGGAAATTTCAGCTGCAATGATTGACCCAAAATGATGGGTAGAAATTGTGTCTGAAGTTTCGGAATACATACATATACAATAAGGGGCAGTTTCGAAATTTAGGCTCGGAATTTTTTGCTTTGGCTGTAAAAGCAATGACATTGGTGGGCCAATGCTCAAAAACAATTGACTAACTGTTCAAAAAACTGTTTTTAATCTGTAATAAACAGGCTCTAAATAGAAAATAAATTCAAATTTAAGCTACATTATCTATCTTAATCTACTTTTTAAATTGTAGACCGTGCAATTTTCTCTTTAAACCTTATTTTAGAAATTTTTATCTTAAATCAAAACAATTTTCCAAATTGTTAGAATTGGAACAATAAATAAAAAGACAAAGAATAAAGAACACGAGGATAGGATTTATATAGTTCTATAAAAAAATGATGATTTTTGTTTACAAGAGATTAGTCATATATATAATAACACAATAAAAGTTTTCTAATTATAATGAAATTTTAAGGCAAAATTTCAAAAAACATCATTACTTAAGAAAATAAAAATATCGTATACCTTTCGGGAGCAGCGGCAACCTTACCGCGAAGGTCGATCCGCGCTTAGCTTTGCGTAGCGCAACATATTAGGCTCCACATCTTAACACAAATTTCAATCATTTTTTAATTGTCTCTCAAAAATTTATAATTTAAAAACAATTTCAATATATTAAGGGTTCCATTTAAATTTTCGTCTAAAACCCGCAAATCTCAAGGCCGGCCTTGAGTGTTTTATGCCACAATTTTTCCTTTCTCGGTGTGGTTGTTTTTATTTGTTCGTGGAAGCAGCTTGGTGTTGCATGAAGATAATGTCGTATTTTAATTGATCTGTAGATGCTTCCTCCTTCATACCCGTTATGTAAAAAATTATCTTCTTCGAAGTATTTTGATTTCGTCCAAGGTCTTGGTCCACTGTCCTGTGTAATCAGTAGCATTTGTCTTAGCATGGTTAGTGTTATTATATGTGTGCATATTCATTTTATTGATGTGTTGTGTGTATACTAGAGATTTTAGTTCCATCAATATCTTGGCCGAACATTGCAAGGAACTTTCAGTTGTCTCTCCAATCATTCCACAGATTGATCCAGTTGAGTCATCCAATTCGAAAAATGTTCTGGCTCTGCAGATGCGTGTTTGTAACAATAAAAATATTATGCGAATAACATTCAAGAGTACTTCAAATGTTTAACAGAAACTAAATAAGGTGTATGGAATTGATCATAACTGGGGAATTTATTTTCGAAGTTGCGAGTACCTTGTTATTGCACTTGCATGGGAACATTTGTAGAAGATGTAGTGGTAGATCTCATCGAAGTTAGCACTTTAGATCCTATTGCAGTTGTCAAAAAACATGTACCAAAAGGATTGGTTGAATACCCTGATGTATGACCGTGCTTGTACCTAGAAATAGCTTTAGATGAAACCCCACAAGCTGATGTTATCCTGGGAATGGGTGAGAATGAGGAAGCAACAAAGGAAGATGCTTCATGAAGCACATGAGCATCACTGATTTCATGCTGGTTTAGGTTTTGCAACAGTATCTCTTGATTGAGGCACTCCTAAGGAAATTTCAGAATGTATGAGCTCAAGTATATAATAGTTATGTCACAAACCCAACAAAACAATTAGCTAGTTATTTGTCACATGTGTCTCATATGGAAGATATCTCAATCTCTATATCATTAAAGAATCAAACATATAATCTATCTTAACTGAAGAGGATGCAGTGTCACATAACATCCGTGTTAGAATATATATTGAGACAATCTTATAATATATATGAGAATTTTCTAATATATATTCTAACAATTCGAGCATTCTGTTTTTTCTTCTGGATCCTATTTAGACAATTGTCAATAAATTAATCCACGATGTAGGCACGATAGATCCATATTCCACATACTTCGATGCAGCAGAAGACGAACATGACCTGAAGTCAACATTTTCTACTTTTTAGAAAAACTTTGTTTGTCACTGCCTCCCATTATCTTGAACACGTATACCGTGAACTCCTACCAATTTTTTTTTTTAGAGAATCCAATTCAAAATCCAAGCTAAACAATGAAATACTATTAAATAAATAAACACAATGGCATTATACATATGCTAAAACTAAAAGAATTATACCTTTTTACTCTTCACAAGTGCAAAAATGTTTCTGAATTCTTATCCTGATTCCATCTTGATTTACAGATGGGCACTTGAGTTTCTTCATTCTTCTGTTTCTCTAGTAGATGTGCACTTCTGGCAGCTCTTGCTTCGGCCCTTTGAAGTACTTCGTGGGGTTGCCTTCAATATCGTAATAGAGACCAACCAATTTACTCATGAATATGTAAGTAACAATGGAATTCACTCAAATAATCAAGCAGTTGCTGCCAAATACGCAAGGACACAGCTGTAGGCAATGTGGAAACATAAGATTTTTTTGGATAATTCACCAGATATTTTGGGGTCCATCTTTTAAATCTACGAGAAACTTCATTTTGTGACTTAGACCTTGTTGTCAAGTAAAAATTGTAAAAGTGTAAATCCCATTTGAAAATGCTAATTTACATCAGATGTCAAATTAAAGTTCTCAGTAAATAAGATGTCTTTTGCAGACTAAATGCCCAGCAAAATCTTTTGGCCAATTGTGATGCCTACATTTATTCCCTAAAACCATTTTTCTAATGATGAGAGTTTTAGCAAACACTTGTTTAAATGTGTGCAATGAAAAGATAATGGATTGACGATACCATAGACATTAAATAAGCAAAGTGTACTAAGTGAATGCTCGGCTTTGCTTATAAGTGTTTATAAGCAGAACTGCAGGAGGTTCTACCAATATCTGGGTAAAAAATGGATAAAAGTGGTGGGTTCTAATAAATGTGTGGATAAAAATGATGTTTAACCAGCTTATAAGTGTTGATAAGCACAGCCAAACATATTATAAGGCATTAAGGATTGTTGGGGCTTAAGCTCAAACTGGCAAAGGAGGAGAAGCATGTTTAATGAAAAGAAAGCTTGCATTATATCTGTAATTGAGTTTCTTGATAGATAAAAAATTTCCAGCAAATACGTTGTAGTATTTTCAGACGAAAATAAAAGCAATAGTAATTTCTGAATAAAATAGTTTTATGTAACTTAGAATTGAATCCATTTGAATAGCCAAATTATCAATGCAATTTAGTAAAATAAAAGAAAAGCAGTACTACATAACGAAAGATAAAAACTTCAATAAGCATGGGTTTTTTCTCAGATTTGCACTATTTATGGTTGCTCGTGCTTAAATTGCATTGATATTCTGGCTATTCTAATCGATTCAATTCTAAGTTATGTAAAAATAGATATTTATTTTTTTCTTATTTTTGTCTGAAAATACTACAATGAAAACACAAAAAAATCAGCCAACACTAACAACACTTGAAATGTAAGCATTGCATTATAACATCGACTCTAATAAAAAAAAAAAAAACCACATTTACAAAATAGGTAGCACACACAAAATTCTCTAACATTAAAAACGTAGGCAGTATTTGAAACTGCTTATGTGCCATTTTATGGTGTTCAAATTTCTTATTTTCTCACAAAAATGCTAGAAAGCATTCAAAATTTCCAATAACAACACCCCAGTAAAAAATTCAAATCACACGCGCATTACCCTCCAAATAAAATAATTTTGTTTTTTATCGACAGCAATAAAATAGCAACACAATAATTCAAATCACCTTTGTACCCTATCATCATCTCTATTCTTCAAATAATATTCATTGTAGCTCCATAGACATACTCCGAGAAAAAAAAATATGAGCACCGACATTCTTGTGGAACATAGATATTTTATTTCATGAATATGTAAGTAGGAGCTATCAAAAGAAATAGCTTAGTAAAGAACCATAAATTGGCCGTGTAAAATAAGATAACGCATTAATACTTATTTCATAATTGAACTTTTTCACTGTCACTGTTTCTAAGGAGTGTATATTCCTGCGAAGCTCAAGCTAATCTTAAACATTTTTAGATAAAAGTTTGCCTAAAAATTACAATCGCACGGTAGCTACAACAAAAATAATGCTACTATCCAGTTTGGTGGTTATCAATTGCTTTCAGCCCATACCATTGAAAAAAAATAGATAGATCCTATACGCAAACACAAGAAATAGAAGAACGAAATGATTGTAGACATTTTTGAACTATGAACCTGCGGTTATTTCTGAACATGCTATTGTGCATATGGAATGGACCCCAAACTTTAAACAAAAATATATGTACGTTAAATGTTAATGCAAATGATCTTTGTATTGCATCCCCTGGAATCTGAATTTTGCACAAATTAAACTAACTTACATTTAATGAATCCCGTAGTAGATGAAAAGCTTCAAAATGTAGTTCTTCAAAATTCCATTGCACACATGTTAATCAGATGAAAAATACATGAAACCAATATTGGCATAAAAATAATGCTTATCACCAATTGGCACTAAGCCTGGGCGTCAGTTCAGTTCGGGTAGTGGAAGAACCGGAACCACCCATTTAGTTTTAGGTATTGTGTAAAAAAAACCGGAACCACCCACTTTTCAACTAGAACCGAACCGGAACTGCGAATCTGATTCTACCCGATTTTTTTTAATTACAGTCAATTCAAGTTAACCATATGTACAAATAAATAAATGTTCTCAATCTACATTATGTAACGGGTAATTGATACCTAACAATAATTATACAATGTATGTCATTAATTTATTACACCCAAAAAATCAATATTTTAGGTTCAACTGTATTGATATTCGTCTATAACAAGTCAAAAACTAATTATTTTATCAACACACAAAAATAGAAAATTAATATTTTCGCAAAGACACAATTTCCAAATAAATTCATAACAATAGCAAGCTATAACTGTTTTATTGAAAGAAAAAGAAAAATAACGTGAGAAACATTTGAGAGAATAAAGAAAATATATACATGCAAGTAATCATAAAACTAAAAGAATGAAGAAATTGGGTTTTGGATAGTTGGACTCTTGTTTTTAGTACCGTGGCGTTGTGTTGGGTTGGGTCAGAGTAAATAAATCGTAAAAAATAAAATTTTTATAAAAAATGACAAATTAAGTTCCAAATCGGTACTCACGGTTCTAATTCAAGAACCAAGAACTGACCCGAACTCGATCGATTCTTGGCTCCAATTCCTAATTTTAATTTTTTTGGAACTAGACCGGAACATCCAGTTCATTTCTTAATAAAACGAGAAAAAAACAATTTAATAAAGTGTTAATTACACTTACAGTCCATATTCTTTTAGCTTTGTAACAATATCATCTTCATTCAATTTTATTTACAGATATCATTCATATCATTTCACTAATTAGTACAGATAGTCCCTAAATAATTTTTTTAACAATTTTACCCCTATAGTCCCTAAATAATTTTTTTTAATAATTTTACCCCTAACTTAAAATAAATTAAAGAGAAAATAAAATGAAAATTTGTTTTTGAAGTACCCTACCTTTTTAAAAGTGTAAATAAATCATAAATTTTTTATTTTTAAAAACTAAAAGGGAATGAAAAAAAAATCGAAAAAGGGTTTTCTTCCCAATAGAAAAACCGACGGGGCTTTCTCCCCACGTTTGCTAGCACAAACCGCCAGGGATTGGGCCGGCGACAACCGGGGAGGAGAAATCCCCATCGATTGCGCAAAGACCATGGACGATTTCTCTCTAGTTTTCGCAAAAACCAGGTTGTTCTTGTCGGGATCGGGGTCGGGGTTGGGGGTTGTTTGGGAAAGATGGCCCTTTTGTTTTTTTTTTTTTTTCACTTTTTTCCTTCTTCTGTTTTTTTTTTTTTTCATTATTTCAAATAATAGAATGTGAATAGACTATTTTGTCTTTATTAATTAAATTGGTCAAAGTTAGGTCACGAGCTTGATTTTTTGTCAATTAACAGATATTTGGATGAAATCTGAGCAGACTCCAAAGGTCCTTTCAGTTAACATAATTAGAAGATTTGAAACTTGATAACACATTTTTTATTATTTTAAATGAAAATCTATAAAAAAAAAATGTTTAGGATTTATTTGTACTTTTGAAAATGTTAGTTTCCTCAATTGTAATTTTCCATTATATTTTCTTTTTTCTGTTATTTTAATTTATTTAAGTCATGGGCAAAATTGTCAAAAAAATTATTTGGGTACCATATGTAAGAATTAATGAAATAATGGAGACAATATCTGCGAATAAAAATTGAATGGGGATGATATTGTTATAAAGCTAAAAAAAACTATGATTATGGGTGTAATTAACCCTTTAATAAATTATTTATTGACCAATGTTTGACTTAGTGCTTGTTTAACAGTGCTAAAATTATTTTTTAAATGTTTATCAATTATGGGTATTGTGGAATGTGTAGATAATAAATAGGTAGTAAATTATGAATTTTACGAAATGTGGTAATAAAAAATGTGCATGACCAATTTGATCAACTTAAATTATAAGTTAATCTTAGCCAATCAAACTGTTACTCTACTCCATTCGAGTAGCAATAAATTAAATATTTAAATTTATTACTCACATAAAGGTCGAATATATCCACAAAAGAATAAAAACTGAAACAAATAATTAAAAATAAGTTTTATCGACCAATATCTAAAGAAATCAAGAAAAGATGATTGTTATCGAGGGTCATTTTCTAAATCGAATATAGAACTTTTTCAACTATTCATGTCAAACAACAAAAACAATCATATAGGTAACGTTCAATATTTTAATTTAACTTATAAAATGACACAAAAGCATAATGTTAGGAACATCTACCAAATAAAAAAAGTATTTGAAACAACTCAGTTACTGTCCCTTGACAATAGAGAGAAATGACGGTAAAACCCTTGTTTGACGGCTAAGAATATGCAAAATGGGATTGGGGCTCCACCCACCCACCACCGCCACCGCTGCTGTCACCACCACCACCACCACCACCACCACCACCACCAATTTTAACTCCGATACAATAATTAGAAACTAGAATAGGAAGGAAACCGTGTACCTATAGGTTGCTGTAAATAAAAAAAATAGTCGAAGAAAAAAAAGAGTAATTTTTTATCTATAGCTCTATATATATGCATTTTTCACATCACTTGGTGTCCATCCCTATAAATTAGAAAGACATATGTCTTCAAGCATGAGCCAGCTCAGTGAAGACTTTTCAAATACTCTCTAGCCATACCATATCTCTAGAATCACGATGAATATATGACGAAAATATCTTATGGTTATAATGGCCTAGCAACAAATTATTGAATAGGACACATGCTTATCCAAACAAGACTCGTGTGTGCATGACTGACCTTTCTTCCATTTGTAAGGTCAATTGACTAGTGCACCTTACTTCCAAGTTCTTTGTTCTTTGTGTGTATCTGGTAAATGAGATAAGGTGATCGACGTACTTGTCTAAGTTCCATACGGACCACTCGACTTGCTCGTGCGACCCCATTAAATTCATAGTTAAATAAAGCGGATCTTCTTTCCGTACCTAGCATCATTGTTAAATCGGTATACAAGTCATTTTAATTTTATCCATGCTAGATTTCCCATGTACAAATACTGAAAGTTTTAAAACCTGAATTATTTAAATTAAAAATAATTTTAATCTTAATTAAACAAGCAGTAGACAGAATACAGTTAGAATTGGCGAGTGATAATGATAACATTTCTGATTTTCACATGCAGGTCCTAACAGTGTTCGTTTTAACAACAGTTTCTAAGTGCGAAATTTAAAGAATTAAATACGAACACAAGATAAAACGTAGTAAACTCCGAAGGAAAATATCCACGGTACCCCATGCCATGGGTAAAAATAATCCACTAATAATATTGATTAAAAATACAATAGTATCCGATTTTTGTAATTTCGTAAAATTAACAAAATAACAATCAAAAAAATATAGATCAATTCTTTTTTGATACTTCTCATTTTGACTTGTTGATGAAGTGGAATCAAATCCACTAGTCTTAACTTTATTGTCACTTTTCTATTGTACTTGACCGCAACCACCACTTGGATTAAGAACTCACATTCTAACTTCACGCCAAATAGATTAATCAAGATATGGAATTGTTACTTGAGCACCAATTTATTTTTGATTCTTCAATGAATTTGAAGAAAATATTTTTACTTTGAAACTTAATCAATGAAGCTTGATGTCTTTTTCTTTCAATAATGCAGTTAGTCGATTTGGAGCTTGAAGAACAAGAGCACAAAAATATTTTTCAAAGTTTAATTCTTTATTGGTTTGTATTGTTATTTATAAGTAAAGTAATAATTAAATTAGGAATTATTTCTTATATAAAAATCCGCAATAAGAGTGGTCAGAAAATTGGTAAGAAAAATACAAAAAGATATTCTAGATTTGTAGAAAGAAGGTATTTAGGAAACTTGAGATTATCTTTTAAGGATAATGATCTCCTCCTCACTATGGGGAGAAGTTATAAAGACCACATGACACGTGTCATGTGGCCATTGGACAAGTGATTGACATATTTGTCAATCACTTTTTCTTCTTCAATGACTACAGGACACGTGTCTTGTGGCCTTTATAATTCTTCCCCCATCATGGGGAGGAGATCATTGCTCACAAAAAGATATTATAAATTTGTAGAAAGATTGTATTTGTGAAAATCAATATTATTTTTAAATATTTTCTTCTTAAACAAATCCAAAAGAATAAAAGAATGTAATTTAACCTACAAGATGATTTTTCCTGATATTCACGTAAATATTATGTAACGAAACAAAATAAAATCCGTAGCTTACAGATCTGGTATAAAAATCTGTTTACCATCTCAATCAGTGAAAACTGACACTTGCATATCGAGTTAGAACGTACTTCCACTTCCAATATTAAAAATCAGCAATAAAATTTAAGTAAGTCAAATTAAAATTTTCCAATAAATACAATGATTTTGAATCTTTTTGAACGTGAAGAAGACAAGGAATTGGGAGGCTGCTCACGTTAGCCTGGCCCAGCCGCACTGGCTACAGTGCAATGAATTGCTAAAGAAGGCTTTTAAGTTGCCCAAGTTGTTTGTATGGTCCATGGACTATAAAGAGAAAATAAAGTATAAAACATGTGCTTGACCCATTTTATTTCCCTTTCTTTGGGAGATCCATCAATTATGTCATCATTGACTCACTTTATAGTCAAGATTTTGCCTTTTTTGGGAGATCCATCAATTACACACCACTAATTTACCTATATCATATTTAATTGGGTTCTTAATAAAAAATATTATTTATATTCACACATTTTATAAGATTTATTATTTTTATTTATTTTTTATTTAAGTATTCTATACGACTCACTTCTTATAATCTACCCAAAAACTTTACAAAATAATTACATAGACAACTAGTGATACCAATTGGAATTATTAGCTAAGAATTTGAAACTCATCAAAAGTTCTTTACATTTACACTTGACATTGAGTTTAAAAGTTGATAAAAATTAATTAAAATCAACAATTAATTTTAACTACACATTTTAAGAGACTCACAATTTTTGTTAACTTTTCAAATTTCAACTACACATTTTATCAACTTTTATCAAAATCTACTAAAAAATAGATTTTTAGCAAAACCAAACAGACACTTAATTTACTATATTAATGTACTTTTTTCCCCAATCCAATCAAAAAACTAAAGGTAGGAAAGGCCGTCAAACTACAACCACAGTCTCGCCTTTGAGGTGGAGATGTTCATAATATGCGTGATATTTTTCTAATTATCAATTATTATTTTTATAATAGGTTATATTTGTGATTGATTTTAGAGTCCAACGTCTGATTGTGAAATAATCCACATATTTTAAATGTTTGGTAAATTAAAAAAAAAAATGATTATGAAAGACTTTGTACCATACGACAGCATATTTTGAAAAGCAACAAAAATGAATCTTCTCAAATTCTTCTTTTAACTTTTCTAATTATTCATCATTAAAATGCAATTTTAATCCCAATAAATAAAATTAATTCATTTTATGTTCTAAATATGTTGGTATTTTACATTTATTAGTATTCTACAATTATAAAGTCATTCATTTTTCACGTAAAAAATATTTTCTCTCTTTTTTCTGGTCATTCACATATAAAATATATTTACTAATTTTATAAATTTTGAAATTTAACAGATATTTTTTAAAGAATAACTATGATAAAAATATTGTTTTTTTTTCCAACCAAAGCTGATTTTAAAATATATAGTAATTCTGAGACACTTAACTAATTATTTCATCAGCTGATTATTGATAAATAAATATTTCTTGTAAAATACTTTTTCTTTAGGGTGGTTATATAGACACTACTTTTTTCTCATAAATGAAATACGTTTTAATTGTATTAAAAATTTCTAACTTTAATTTATTGTCATATTATATCCTTAATTTTTTATCGGATTCTTATCCTTAACTTCTATTAATTATTACATATTGTTTCTAATGACGATTTTATCCAATAATTCTATTAGTGTGCTCTAAAATGAGGAACAAATATTTTGTCGTAATTTTGTATTTTTTTTACTTATTAAAAATTCGAAGGACAAATAAGTTATTTTACTCTCTTAATGAAATTTTTGGACGAAAGTTTTTATCGGGAACAAGATGTATTAATTAATAGAAAGTTGATGACAAGAATTCGAGAAAAAAAAGTTGAATATATAAATTTAATAATGAGTAAAGATTATGAATTTTCATGTAATTAAAATATAGTGTACTTATAAAAAAAACGTGATATCAATATATTTACCATTTTCTTTATCTTCATATTTCTTTTTGTTCCAAGAACATGAATAAAATATTTTAGTTTTGAAAATAAATATTTTCATACTTTTAATTTCAATTGTCAAATTGTAATAGTGACATTTTTGTCATTAATCTATATTGTGTTATTGTTATCCAAATGACTTTATAAAAAGTAATATGAATGTTAAAATGGTTTAACCATTATGACAAAAATTCAAAAAGAATGATGGCTCCCTCCACCACTCGAAAGAAAGGGAAAAAAAAAGAAAGAATAATAACGACATTCAAACTAATAATTATGTTATAAGAATTAAAAATAAATAAAAATTGACATCCCATCCCCTAAAAGTCTCACACACACCAATTCTGACTTCGGAGTCTCCCTATCACTTCATAGTAGATAATGTGACATTGTGTTGAACAATGATGAAGATGAAGAACAAAATAAGAAGATAAATAAAAATTCACCAAGAGGAAGGTTTAAACACGATTATGAATTGATATCTTCAAATGATATTTGTCACCACCAGGATAAGTGCTTGAAGCTTTGATGACAAATAATTTACAGGAGCAAACAAACCTGTTAAATCAAGTTCAAATCAAGCAAAAAGAACTTGAACAAGAATTTGAAGAACACTTTATAAAATCTGAGTTTTATTTTTGATTTGGATGTAAGTATATGTATTTGATGTTAATCATATGTTTTCCAACATGATAACTATTTTTATTTATAGATTATCAAGTCCAATACACGAATAGGTGCCAAAACCAAATCAAAAGATGTCAAAACCTTTCAAAACCAACGGTCACTGAAATTTATTTGCCTCTGTGGACAACAAAGGAGGCTGGGAAGCTGGGCGTTCGTCCATCCTAAAATTTTGGCTGAAATTTTGGCTTTCCTCTTTTGTTTTCGAGTTTTGTTTTGGGTATTTTTCTATTTAATTGATATCCTCTCATAAATATTTGATTCCAAATTATTTTTTATTATTTAAATTGAACAACATTACAATACATTGTATTACAAAAGTCGTGTATTTGATTTAGACTTTTAAAAAAATTTGATTGACACTTTTTAAGTTATTAACTTTATGTATTTTATTAGTTTTTATAAATTTTAATAAATTTTCATAAATATTTATAAATATTTATTTTGAAAGACTTCTCTAGACTAAATCTTTATAAATGAGAAAAAATGGCTAAGGTAATATTAAGAAGAGAAAAAAAAAAATCAAATTGAAAGGAAATTTAATCTATTTTTTCTTAAAAAAATGGTAATCAATCATAACTCTATTGTTTGTAGAAGGATTAATAAAAATGAAATATTGAAGAAAGAGAAAGAATATTAAAGACTAAAAGACATTTTTATTTTTTGAAAGTCTTCTAAAAGTCTTAGAGTGAATGATAGACAAATTTGGGATGTTTATTTATACCTCGTGCTTAAAAGTTAGTAGTGGAGAATTTTATAAAAATAAAATTATTGACATTTTGAATATTTTTTATTTTCGTATAATTTTAAAAAGTCTGGATTGAATGTCACATTTTTTAAAAACTCTTTAAAAGTCTATATTGAATACATATAATTTCTATACTTTAAAAAATTGTAGATTGAATATAATTAAACGTTTTAAGTACATGAAAGTCTTTAAAAGACTATATTAAATACACGATTCTTACTAAATACTTAAGATTAACAATTTAAAGTATCTACAAGACGCTCTTTAAACATAAAATTAAAGAGACTCTCCAAATTTACTTTATAGTTAAATGTATTCAATGTATTTCAATTCTCAATACTCAATATATTGATTAAATTAAATAGTATATACAAAGCATATTTAAATTTAGAGAGTAAAATTTGTGAACTATTCCAATAGCCTCTTTATTTTTAACACTTCATTTTACTCCTCCTTATAAGTATTTATTATTTTTCCTCTATATTTTATTTTAGCATGCTTCACTTCTATTATTATAAGATTTTTCTCTATTTTATTTTGTATATACTATTTAATTTAGTTAACATGTGAGTATTGAAAATTGAAATTATTTAAATGCATTTAATTATAGATAATGGGTTTAGAGCCAAACCCACTATTTTAAAAAGTTATTTTGGAGAATCACTTGGTGCATAATTTGTGTAAAAGTTGCTAATTCGACTTTCTAATAGAGTTGTTAGTTCTGCAGCTCTGGAAGAGAGTTCCATAATTCAATTAAAGATAGAGTTAGGAGGGTCGACTCTTTAAAATAGAGAACATCTAGAATGCAACAATTTGGATTGTTGTATATGTGGCAAATAAAATAGAGATGTAGAGAATATCATCTCCAATAGAGTTATAGATTGAAAAAATTGTGATACATATGTACAAGAGATATTAGTAGATAAATTAAATAAAGAATTATTAACACACATTTTAATAGAGATATATTATAAAAAATTAAATAAAAGAGGATTAGCAAATATTTCAGTAGACATTAAATAAATGTAAAATGCCTAGCACACCGTCCAAATTCTCTACTTTTTTCTTGCCATGTAAGCAATTTGAAGTGGACGAGCACACTTTTTAGTACAATTCAATTAGAGATGCTCTTAAAGAACGACTTGAAGATGCTCTAATAATTAGGAGTAAAGCATGTCAAAATAAAAGGTATGAAAAAATAATAAATACTTAATAAAAGAAATAAAATAAAGTGTTAAAGATATATATATGCTATTGAAGTATTTAAAAAATATTCTCTAAATTTATAAATAATCTCTAAAATGCAAAAGATACTCTTTACGAATAGATAGTTTTTTGGAGAACTCTAATAATACTATAATCTAGATGTTAATGTTAGATTATTTATTTTTATCTCATTTGACATCGAGATTAATTTTGTTTTCCCATAACTACTCTATGGGTATTTGAAAAGACACCATGATTAAGAATCATTTATGCCTATTAATATAAAATAATGTCATTGCTAGTCGCTCACTATCGTTAGTGAGTCTACGTGATATTATTCAATTGGAGTAATTATTTATTATATGAAAAAAAGATTAGAAATAAATCGATTGTTTGCAAGTTAGCTCCGAGTCAATGTTCACATTTGACCATTTTCATATACTTGTTGTCAATATTTGACATAAAATTAATATTATTTAGTATATATTCGGTAAAGATTTTTGTAAATTATAAATAGATAAAAAATAGATAAAAATCGTGAATCGTATGAAATGTATAAATAAAACTGATGTTTGACCAATTTATAAGCACTCACAAATATTATCCTGAAGTTGACAATTGAGGCATAAAATCAAATCTTTGCTTCTAAAATATCAATTATCCTGAAGTTGACAATTGAGGCATAAAATCAAATCTTTGCTTCTAAAATATCATGGAATTTTTGGATGTGCATGTATTTTTTATTTTATTTTAGGTTAATATGATTGTACTCCTCCCCACTAGTGGGGAGCTTGTGCTCCTTACTTGGACACTTGTCCAAGTGGCCGTACTTTATGCTCCTCCAATCCCACTTGGACAAGTGTCCAAGTGGGGAGCTTCTAGTGGAGATGAGGTCGGTCTTGTTGTATGTTATGCCTTGACAATTCATTATCTTATTTCCAATTATTTATAAACATTTTTGATCAACGTTAATAATATTCTTGGCAAGTAATTTTTCAAAAATATTATGTGCAATAACGTCTTGAATGCATGGGCGAATATAGAGGGATTATCTTTTGCTAGAGTCTCCCTTAACCCAAAATTATTATTATTTTTAGTATAAGAATTTTTTTTTAATTTTTTTTATATAGAAATTTTATTTTTTCATATATTAATTTGGCCTAACAAATTTTTTAGTTCCTCCTGCTTGAATGTATACATAAATATGCTAAACTTGCGATTTTTTTATACACAAAAAAACAGAAACATCAATTTAAGTTGCATTATTATGTATATTATATTTCTCATTATCTAAAGCCAATATATCCCATTAATGCCTTGTCTCTTTCCCTTGTTTTCTGGTGGGCTCGAGAAATACTATCTTGTTTCCTAGCAAACTCGAGATTCATTTAAGATTTGATATAATTTGGCTTCCAGGGGCATAGACGAGTTGGTAAGGTCTGAGGTGATGTGGAGAGAAATTCTCCAACAATGCAGGTTCGATTTTCGTGTGGGACATATTTTCACCGAAATAATGTGGGGGTCTGTTCTGGGAGTTGGCCTATTGGCTCTCTTCCTCAGGTCCCTGCCACTCGTGCACATCCCTCGATTTACAACCCGCCTGGTCAAGGGGCATCTGACACAGGTGGAGGGCTTCGCCTTCGAGACTTTCCCCTTATCAGAAAATTTGATATTATTTGACATTAATAACCCCCAAAATATATTTAATTACATTATCTTCCAATAAATACTATTTAATATTTTTTTAGTAAATTTTTTATAAATTATAAGTGGAAATTATTTTGAAATATATAAATAAAAGTAATGTATTGAAAAGCAATCCCAGACGTACCATACTTTTAGTATTTAATGGCAATCCCAGTAATTTACAATTATCAGTATTCAAATTATAAGTTTGCTTCATTTTATATATTGCACAGAATTTTTTGGTATTTTGTTAACTAGAGGAGGAGACCAGAAAATTTTCCAATGCGGTCGAGAACGAATATGGGAAGTTCGCCTGGCGGAAACAAGTCTTTTTCCTTGGGGACGGCAACACTTTGATGGAGATACGTCTTACATATTTTTTTAAAATTTTTTAATTTAAAATAATATTAAAGTTTTTTAAGTTTTTGTTTTTTTTATAGTATAAAATATTTTTTATTTTGTTTATATAGTCTTTAAAATCTCATGAACCTTCTTGCAGTTGAAATTAAAATTACAGATATATTTTTGAAATTAAAAAAAAAAGGTAAATTTAGGACCGGTCACTGTTGTTGCACTTATGGGCTCTAAAGTCATATGGACAAAACTTAATTCAATTAAAGTCACATTTTAGTGCTAAAAGACCAACATACCCATGTAATCGCCAAAAAAAAAAAAAAACGCTAATTCAATTATACTATTTTCTATGATACTATTTTATTATGATACTGTTTTATTATAATACTGTTTTCTATCATATTGTTTTATTTATGATGCTTTTTTATTTAGTTAATGTGTATTCGTATATTTATACCAAACTTTTATCCTTGATACTGTTTTATTATAATAATATGTTAACCTATGATATTGTTATTGAATGCAAACACTATCGATAATCTTGTACTACTAATGGAGCATTTTAAGAACAATATCACTAGTTCAACCATTAAAACATATTGTACTTAATTTTATATATGATGCTGTTTTATCTATGATATTATTTTATTTAGATAATGTACTATGATATACGTATATCATTCTTTTATTTTTAATACTATTTTATTATGATAATGTTTCAACTTATGATACTGTTTCAATCTATGATACTGTTATTGAATGCAAACAATATCAATGGTCTTATACTATTAATGGAGCATTTTAAGAACAATATCATTATTTCAACCAGTAAAACATCTCTACTTAATTTTATCTATGATACTGTTTTATATATGATACTTTTTTATTTAGATAAAGTGTTATTATATACTTATATCATACTTTTATCTTTGATACTATTTTATTACGATAATATTTCAACCTATGATGCTATTATTGAATGCAAATAATATCAATGATCTTGTACTACTAATGGAGTATTTTAAGAACAGTATCATTACTTCAACCTTTAAGACTTATATATGATAGTATATTCATTCAAAATGTCGTCTTAGATACTGTTTCAATCTATGATACTATTATTTTATTGGGTTGTAGTTTGTGTACGTGATACTATTTTATTAAGATACTTTCATGTATGATACTAATATATTAAGATACATTTATCTATGATACTGTTTTATTAAGATACTGTTTTAGTATGATACTGTTAAGACATGACAAACTAAAAATTGTCTTTTTAAGCTAAATAGACGACTTCAAACGGTTAAAATTCATCGTCAGCAATGGCAAAGCAACTGGTCCTGACCAACTCGTCAAAAAGATTCTGAAAACACATTATAATAGAAATTCAGATCACGTATGCGAATTCTATACCCGTTTCTGTTATGATATTGTTTTCTATAATACATTATCAAACAACACACATGACTAACAATACAAAGAATAATCTAATGGCCAACTTTCGTAAGAGCATGCCCTTATCAAACTTTTTCATATATACAAAAATTCAAGCTGCTATTTACAACAACAAATCATAGTTACTCTATAGAAATTCATTAAACAAATCATCCCTATTGTGTTCTATAATACAATATCATCCATACATAAATTCAAGCTACTATTTACAGCAACAAATCATGACCACTCTACAGAAATTCATCAAACAAATCATCCTTACTATTTTCTATATTACAGTATCATCCTTACATAAATTCAAGCTGCTATTTACAGCAACAAATCATGATCACTCTACTCCACTCATCATTACTTTACAATCAACTCCTACTCCACTCCACTTCTCTTCTTCATTGTCACTGCTGTTGTTGGTTCTTCTTCTTGTTTTTTCGGGTAATGCCATTTTACCCTCCCCCTTTTTGCATTTAAAGTTACAAAATGCTGTTAAGTTTTTTGTTACTCACTTGTAGTCTCATTATTCCCAAATCGGGTGTCTTTGCTTGGTATTAACTATGGTCATATTGCCAATAACCTCCCAAACCCAAACGTCGTAGTTCCACTAGTGAAATCCATCGGTGCCACTAGGGTCAAGCTTTACAAAAGAAATTCAAGTTGCATATCAGTTGTCGAAAGCCCAACAAGAAGCCCGACTACAAGCCTAGTAATCCACCTTTGCCGTAGCAGAAGCACTCTCCGTATGGTGCTCAGCCGCGGTGGGAGAGGTTGTAGAGGTGGAAGAAGGCTGACATTGCGCCATAGAAGAAACACTAACCGGAGGTGGAGAAGATTTGTGGCCGTAGAAGAAGCATTTGCAGGAGGTGGAAGAAGGCGCTGATGGAAAATATGGATCACATGGGTAATTTTAGGATTAATTTGAAATATTGTTAAAGACTATGACTTAATCACAATTTTGAAAAATGTTTTGACTTAATTTGTAACAAGTCACCTATAAACAATTTTCCCCAGAAAAAATCCAACTAAAAACTTGCTCAAACCTAAATCCCAATAGCTTTTTGGACTAAAAAAGAGCTCGTATTCTCATTTAAAACCATATCATTTAGTATATGGACAAATGTTAAAGATAATAAATAAATTTTGTCTTATCTTGTTTGTACGGAAGTGATGTCCGGATAAATTTTTATCTGAATAATAATTTAAGTAAAAAATGAGAATAAATTTCATCATCAAAAAGAGGAGTACAAACATTTTTATCCGAATAATGATTCACACGTTTTTTTGAGGACGACAAGCCAAACTTGTTTGTTTGAGGACGACAAGTTGAATAATTCTCAAACAAAATCAAATCAGTAAATATTCTGAATTCGATTTAAAATAATATGTATGATTTAATGTGAAAGGTTATGTTTCTTAATAAAAAGAGAAAAACAATTTAATAATTGATTTATTGACCAATGATTGACATAGTGTACATTTGACAGTAGAGGTTGCAAAATATGGTTGGCCTGTTAAAATATAACCCGAATTTTGGGTTGGGTTGGTCTGTTAAAATGTTGGCCTGAACAAAATCGGGTCTGTATGGCCCAGTTCGACTAGCCCGTCAGGCCATTGCGTTTGGAGCAGGCAAACCCACAAATTTTTTTTTTTTTTTTTGGAGGGACCAAACGAATTTAAAGAAAAAAGATTTCAAAATCCACAATTCAATTGTGCATATTTTGTTTTAGAGGTTAGAGCATTTTACATATTTCTTTATTTTCCATAAATGAGTAGGGAGTTTCTGTATCCTCTCATTTAAACTGTCAGACAACATATTTATTTATTTAAATTTGATGTTTTAACAGTTTTCATGATTTTCTATGATTGATATTAAGGTGTGTTGCAAGATATTGCATTCTTGGAAGTTATTCATGGGGGGCTATATGTAAATAAGCAAATTGACTAATTCGTGCTTTGATTAATAAATATTATAAATTTGACTTAATTTAATTTCAGTTTTGAATTTCAAGGCATTGTTCTGAGTTCCTTGTTAATTCTGATAAGAGGAAAGTCTTGAAAACGAAACCTTCCCACCTGTGTCAGAGGCCTCTTGACCAGACGGGTTGTAAATCGAGGGATGTGTACAAGTGGCAGGGACTTGAGGGAAAGAGCCAACAGGCCAACTCCCAAGACAGACTCCCACAATATTTTAGTGAAAATCTGTCTACACACAGGAATCGAACCTGCGTTGTCGAATGATTTCTCCCCACGTTATCTCAGATTTTACCAACTCGTCTATGCCCTGAGGGCCGAGTTGCTTGTTACTTCCTTTGATGCAATGGGGTGGAAGGACTCACTATTTGCTTGCTATTGTTCGTCATATTCATGAGGTACATACTGTAACTTTTATAACCTTCCCTTGTGAATTATAACTTATAGAAATTTTGGTTTTAATTAAATTATTTAAAAATAAAAAAAAATAAATTTTATGGCCGAGTTGGCCTGATGGGTCGGGCTGTGCTCACCCGCACAAAACCGGGCTGGACCCGTTTGTCAGCTCTATTTGACAGTGTTAAAATTATCTTTTAAATGTTTATAAATTGTGGATCTTGTGAAATGTGTGGATAATAATTAGGCAATAAGTTGTGAACCTTACGAGATATGGAGATAAAAAAAAATATGCGTAACCAATTTGATCAACTTGAATTATAAGTTAACATTGACCATCATTTCTCTTTGTTGTCAAGGGACAATGACTGAATTGTTTCAAATACTTTTTTTATTTGGTAGATGTTCCTAGGATTATGCTTTTGTGTCATTTTATAAGTTAAATTGAAATATTAAACGTATGAATATGATTGTTTTTGTTGTTCAACGTTAATAGTTGAAAAAGTTCTCTATTTGATTCAGGAAAACATGAGGTTTGACCCTCGATAATCATCATCTTTTCTTGATTTATTTAGATATTGGTGAATAACACTTATTTTTAATTATTTTTTTTAGTTTTTATTCTTTTGTGGATATACTCAATCCTGATGTGAATGGTAAATTTAAATATTTAATGGGGAACATTTGTTTGACGACTAAGAAACCTGCAAAATGGGATTTGGGCCCCCTCACCCTAACCCTAACCCTAACTCCGGTACAATAATCAGAAAATGGAGTAAGATACCTAGAGGTTGATGTATATTAAAAAATAGTTAAGAAGAAAAAGAATATTATGTATTCAATAGCTCTCTATTTATAGGCATTTTTCACATGTTAAGAAAAAAAAAATACTTGGTATTCAATAGCTCTCTATTTATAGGTATTTTTCACATGTTAAGAAGAAAAAGAATACTTAATATTCGATAGCTCTCTATTTATAGGCATTTTTCACATGTCCACTTGGCTTTCATCCTTATAAATTAGAAAGACATATGTCTTCATTCCTAGAATCACAATGAATATATGGCGACAATATCTTATTGTTAAAATGGTCTAACAACAAACGAATGAATAAGACATGTGCTTATCCAAATATGACCCGTGTATTCTTGATTGACTTTTCTTCCAATTGTAAGGTCGGTCGATTAGTGCACCTTACCTCTTAGTGCTTCGTTCTTTGTGTGCAGCTAACAAATGAAATAAGATGATTGACGTATTTGTCTAAGTTCTATAGGGATCACTCGACTTGCTTGTACAATCGTGAATGTACGATCCTATTAAATTCATAGTTAAATACAACAACTCTTCTTTCCGTACCTACCATCAATGTTAAATAAGTATACAAGTCATTTTAATTTTATCCATGCTAGTTTTTCATGTACAAATACTATGATTTTGAATCTTTTTGAACATGAAGAAGAAAAGGAGTTGGGAGGCTGCTCACGTTAGCCTGGCCCAGCCGCACTGGCAACAGTGCAATGAATTGCAAAAGATGGCTTTTAAGTTGCCCAAGTTGTTTGTATGGTCCATGGACTATAAAGAGAAATAAAAGTATAAATCATGTGCTTGACCCATTTTATTTCCCTTTCTTTGGGAGATCCATCAATTATGTCATCATTGACTCACTTTATAGTCAATATTTTGCCTTTTTTGGGAGATCCATCAATTAATTCATCTATATGGTTGTACTTTTAACAAGTTTATAAATTAGTCAAATATTATTTATATTCATATATTCTATAAAATTTATTATTTTTATTTATTTTTTATTCACATATTTTATATAATTTACCAATTGAAATTATTAGCTAAGAACTTGAAACTCATCAAAAATTCCTTACATTTACACTTAGCATAGCCTATGTTTGATTTTACTTAAAAGTTGATAAAAAAATTTAGTTGAAATCAACAAATAATTTTAATTATACATTTTATGAGATTAACAACTGATCATTAAAATACAATTTTAATCCCAATGAACAAAATTAATTCATTTCATGTTCTAAATTTGTTGATATTCTACAATTATGAAGTCTCATTCATTATTCGCTTAAAAAATATTTTTCTATCTTTTTTCTTGGTCATTCACATATAATATATTTACTACTTTTATAATTTTTTAAAATTTAATATATATATATATATATATATATATAATTAACTATGATAAATTTTTTTGTTTTACCAAACGCTCAAATACTGATTTTAAAACATATAGTAATTCTGAAAGAAAAAGTTATCAGATACTTAACTAATTCTTTCATTAACTGATTATTGATAAATAAATAATTCTTATAAAGTACATTTTCTTTAGGGTGGTTATATATACAATATATTTTTTCATAAATGAAATACGTTTTAATTGTATTAAAAGTTCATAACTTTTATTCATTGTCATATTTATGTCTTTAATTTTTTTTATCAGATTCTTATCCCTAACCTTCTATGAATTAGTACATATTGTTCCTAATGACAATTTTCATCCAATAATTCTATTAGTGTACTCTAAAATGATGAACAAATTTTTTGTCGTAACTGTCTTTTTTTTTTACTTATTAAAAATACAAGGGATAAATAAGTTATTTTACTTTATTTTAACGAAATTTTTGGACGAAAGTTGTTATCGAGAACAAATGTACTTGTCATTAATCTATATTGTGTGATTGTTGTCAAATGACTTTATAAAAAGTAATATGAATGTTAAAATGGTTTTTCCATTAATTATGACAAAATTCGAAAGAGAATGATGGCTCCCTCCACTACTCGAAAGATAGAAAGAAAAAAAGAATAATAACGACTATAAGAATTAAAAATAAATAAAAATAGAAATCCCATTCCCGAAAAGTCACACACCACACACCTATTTTGACTTCGGAGTCTCCTTATCACTTCATAGTAGATAATGTGACATTGTATTACAAAATTCATGTATTTGATTTAGACTTTTAAAAATTTTGATCGACAATTTTTAAATTATTAATTTTATATATTTTAATAAATTTTCATAAATATTTATAATTTTTTTTTGAAAGACTTCTCTAGACTAAACCTTTATAAATGAGAAAAGAAATGGCAAATACTTAAAAGAGGGGAAAAATGGTAATCAATCACAACTCTATAGTTTGTAGAAGGAAAAATAAAAATAAAATATTGAGAAAGAAAAAGAGCATTACACACTAAAAGACGTTTTTATATTTTGAAAGTCTTCCAAAGTCTTAGAGTGAATAAGAGACAAACGTTTACTCTTGTTCATCATGCGCCTTGTGTGCTTTGTATTATCTATTGCTCGAGAATAAACAATCACGATGTAGGCATGTAGCAAGGTCATGATAACTCTCTTCAAGCAGATCAACAGAGGCGAGATCAGCTCACGTGAAGAATTTTATCAAAAAACAATATTTAATGTATTTCAATTTTCAATACTCAATATATTAATTAAATTAAATAGTATATACAAAACAAAATAAAAAACATCTTCAAGAAACTCTCTATTTATAAATAGCATCTTTTGTATTAGAGAGCATATTAAAATTTTTGAACTATTCCAACAGCCTCTTTATTTTTAACACTTCATTTTACTCGTCCCTATAAGTATTTATTATTTTTCCTCTATATTTTATTTTAGCATACTTCACTCCTAATTATTATATAATTTTTCTGTATTTTATTTTGTATATACTATTTAAGTTAGTCAACATATGAGTATTTAAAATTGAAATTATTTAAATACATTTAATTATAGATAGTGGGTTTAGAGCCAAACCCACTATTTTAAAAAGTTAATTTGGAGAATCACTTGGTGCATAATTTGTGTAAAAGTTGCTAATTCAACTTTCTAATAGAGTTGTTAGTTCTACAACTTTGGGAGAGAGTTCCAAAATTCAATTAAAGATAGAGTCAAGAGGGTCGATTCTTTAAAATAGAGAGCATCTACAATGCAACAATTTGAATTGTTGCATGTGGCAAATAAAATAGAAATGGAGAGAATAGCATCTCCAATGGAGTAATAAATTGGAAAAATTGTGATCCACATGTACAAGAAATATTGGTAGATAAATTAAATAAAGAATTATCAACACACATTTCAATAGAGATAAATTATAAAAAATTAAATAAAAGAGGATTAACACACATTTCAATAGACATTAAATAAATAGAAGATGTCTAGCACACCATTTAAATCCTCTACTTTTTTTCTTGCCATGTAAGCAATTTGAAGTAGCGTGACATACTTTTTAGTACAATTCACTATTGTATTGGAGATGCTCTTAAAGAACAACTTGAAGATGCTCTAATAATTAGGAGTGAAGAATGTCAAACTAAAAGATAGGAAAAAAATTAATAAATACTTATTAAAAGAAATAAAATAAAGTGTTAAAGATATATACTATTGAAGTACTTAAAAAAAATTATTCTCTAAATTTATAGATGATATCTAAAATGTAAAAAGATACTCTTTACGAATAGAGAGTCTTTTGGAGATTCTCTAAGAGCATCTCTAATACACTCCGTCTATTGTAATTTACGTGGTAGGTAAAATAAACGGACTTCCAATCCATGTGGAACTACATCTATTGAATAAATGGTCAAATTATAAATTCGTCTCCAATGAGTTCCGTCTAAAATTAATATTACCGCTTACGTGGCATTAAATTTTTTTAAAAAAATTTGTAGGTCTTCAATTTATATTTTCCTCATTTGGCTTTTTTTTTTTTTTTTTTTTTTTTTTTTTTTTTTAATAAAATGCTGATATTGATTTAAATTTGTTGAGTCACTTCGTTTAGAAGTTCGTCTAAGTTTAGACCGACTTATAGACGGAATATATTTTTGGCGTGCCAAATTAGCTAGACGGAGTCCTCATCAGCATGTATTGGAGAGAGTTTTTTATAACTCCATCTATATATGCTTATGTGGCACGTCTAAAAAACAATAAATGGAGTACATTGAAGATGCTCTAATAATACTATAATCTAGACGTTAATGTTAGATTATTTATTTTTATCTCATTTGACATTGAGATTTTGTCTTCTCGTATCTACACTACGGGTATTTGAAAAGACACCATGATTAAGAATCATTTACCTATTAATATAGAATAATGTTATTGATAGTCGCTCACTATCGATGATGAATCTATGTAACATTACTCAATTGGAATAATTATTTATTCTAAAAAAAGGGAATAAATCGAATGTTTGCAAGTCAGCTCCAAGTCAACGTTCACATTTGACCATTTTCATATACTTCTTGTCAATATTTGACATAAAATTAATATTATTTAGTATATAATTGGTAAAAATAATTATAAATTATAAAAAAAAAATATATAAAAATTGTGAATTGTATAAAATATATGAATAAAAATGATATTTGACCAATTTATAATCATTCACAAATATTATCTTGACGTAGATAATTGAGTCATAAAATCAAATATTTGCATATAAAATATCATGGAAATTTTGGATGTGCACGCATTTTTTATTTTATTTTAGGCTAATATGATTGTATGTTATGCCTTGACAACTCATTATCTTATTTCCAATTATTTATAAATATTTTTGAACAACGTTAATAATATTTTAGGCAAATAATTTCTCGAAAATATTATGTGCAATAACGTCTTGAATGCATGGGCGAATATAGGAGAATTATCTTTTGTTAGAGTACCCCCTAACCCAAAATTATTATTATTTTTAGTATACGATTTTTTTAAAATTTTTTTTTTATATAGAAATTTTATTTTTTCATATATTAATTTGGTCTAACAAATTTTGTAGTCCCTCCAGCTTGAATGTATACATAAATATGCTAAACTCACGAATTTTTTATACACAAAAAAACAGAAACATCTATTACGTTGCATTATTGTGTATATATTTACATATCCCATTACTAATGCCTTGTCTCTTTCCCTTGTTTTCTGGTGCGCTCGAAAAATATTGTTTTGTTTCCTAGCAAATTAAGGACTCAATTAAGATTTAATATTATTTGACATTAATAACCCCCCAAATATATTTAATTACATTATCTTCCAATAGATACTATTTACTATTTGTTTAGAAAAATTATAAGTGGAAATATTATGAAATGTATAAATAAAAGTAATACATTGGAAAGCAATCCTAGACGTACTATACTTTTAGTATTTAATGGCAATTCCAGTAATTTACATTATCCAGTATTCAAATTCGGAGAAATCCATAAACATTAAAACTTAGGATTCCGATGTATTAGGCACAAACACACAATAGTCAATACTGTTACCCTGTGGGCCTACCTAATTTAGACTCCAGGGACCAATCAAAATTCAGTAGATTTTCCAATTCCCCTCCTGGATAAATAACAATCCTAATTTGATTTTACTTCTGATTAATGTTTATCTATTACCAACTAGCCCTATTTATTGCTGCATTGTTAGAGCATCTTCAATGCAATAATGTCAAGCACAATGTTTAGTATTTTTTTTGATAAATGGCAAAAAATTGCTTATGTGGCAGAATGAATGCTAGAAAGTGTCTAGTACAATGTCTAAGAGTATCTCCAATGCAACAATGTCTATTATGTATATGTGGCAAATGACATTGACATTATATTAAAAAACTTCTTCAATACAACAATGTTCATTGTGCAAATGTGGCAAATTATTATTAGTTTTTTAGAAAAAAGAAAGAGAGAGAAATGTATTGATTGGATATAAATAATTAAATTAATGGTGAACATTGTCAAGAACAATATTTAGAATTAGACATTGTGCTAGACACTTTCTAGCATTAATTGTGCCACATAAGCATTTTTTGACCATTTGTCAAAAAAAGTACCTTTGACATTGTTGCATTGGAGATGCTCTAATTCTAGACATTGTCAAAGACAATGTCTACCATTAATTTAAAAATTTATATCCAATCAATAGATTTCTCTCTCTTTCATTTTTTTAAAAAGCTAATAATAATTTGTCACATTTGCACAATGAACATTGTTGCATTGGAGAAATTTTTTGATATAATGTCAATATCTTTTGCCACATATACATATTAGACATTGTTGTTGCATTGGAGATGCTCTTAGGTTCTTTTATAGAAATCTTCAACCACACCCGTTTAAGAATCTTATAGTGTTATATATTTGCTATGCCTATTCAATTTCTTCACATTCATATCTTGAGAAGAACTGAAGTGGCTTTTTGACTTTGAGGTTTTGAGGTATGATTCTCTACTCATATTAATGGTTTTATGTGCAGAAATCGAACATAGGCTATCGCTTATTTTTCGCTTCTGCTTTCGATTTTATTAGTTTGATCCTTCTGCGCGGTGTTAAACTGCATTATATCATGTTCTTGAATCTGATTTTCCTTGAATATGTGAAGTTTACGACTGTTCAACCCCCCCCCCCCCCCCCCTCTCTCTTCTGTGGGTTAATTAAAACTGATAATTTCAAATTTTCAATAACAAAACCCTCTCAATAAGTAATAAAGATAGTTAATTGTTTGAATTCTTGATTTTAATTAATTGAATTCTTGATTTCTTCGATCACGAACATACTATTTGGATTGATTGAGATGTATTGCTTCAGTGGTGGAAGATTATTGTTGGCTAATATTTATTAATTATTTGTTTGACAGATAAGTAGTTAAAGAGTTGAGACAAGATATAAAGAATTATAAATTTTGTTTCTAAGAATTAAAATAATATATACCACAATTAACCCTGTTGTTAAGTATCATGCTAATTATGAAAAAGGTGCTGGTGTGATATTCTGTAACATTCTTTTTTTTTAGTATACTGTATATGGTAGCCATTTAGAGGAAGCTTTGATTTATGTCATGATTATGGTGGTTTTCTGTTTCAATTAGTTTTAACCCCCTTCCTTAAAACACTTTATAGAGACTAATGCATGCTCTCCTCAATCTCCATCTATCTGGTTTTCTTCTTATATGTATGATTATTCCACTTAATTAAACATTCCGTTATACTTTAAACATCAAAGTTTTAGGCTATGGGATAAAATTATTTTCAATATTTTCTAATCTTAGAATTCATTTGTATTTTATAGAATTCTATTACTGAAGTTATTTTGGCGAAAGGAACCAAATGGAGGGTGGTATTTCTAAACCGGATAAAACCGAATTCACAGAATGCTGGAGAACAAGTTGGAAAACGCCTTATATTATGCGACTTGCTCTATCAGCTGGCATTGGTGGGCTCTTGTTTGGTTACGACACAGGTAACACAATAATTTCCTTTTATTCATTTCATTATACGTCCTCAATAATTTTCATTAATTATATTAAACTCCACATTATACTTTATTGTCAATGGTCTATTAACGTGACAAATTTTCTTTTGGTTACTAGGTGTTATTTCTGGTGCTTTACTTTACATTCGAGAAGACTTCAAATCTGTTGACAGGCAGACATGGTTGCAAGTAAGTAACTTGTATTCTCTTTAATCCTGACTTTCATACATTTCTTTAACAAGATCGATTAATATATTTGTTCATCATGTAGGAAACAATTGTGAGCATGGCTGTAGCAGGAGCTATTATTGGTGCTGCTGTTGGTGGTTGGATGAATGACAAGTATGGTCGAAAAAAATCTATTCTTCTAGCCGATCTCATGTTCTTTTGTGGTGCAATCGTCATGTGCGCTGCTCCAACGCCATGGATGATAATCATTGGGCGAGTATTAGTTGGTTTGGGAGTGGGAATGGCTTCCATGACAGCACCCCTTTATATTTCCGAAGCTTCTCCTGCTAGAATTCGAGGAGCATTAGTTAGCACAAACGGTTTGCTAATTACAGGAGGACAATTTTTAGCATATCTTATTAACTTAGCATTCACCAAGGTAGTTTTTCTAATGCATTTCCACTATTTTAGATTTCTTATATTTATATTCCTTTAATGTAATACGAAATTTATGTGTTTTTAGGCACCTGAGACCTGGCGTTGGATGGTTGGAATAGCAGGAGTTCCGGCCCTCGTTCAATTTATTTTAATGTTGTCACTTCCCGAGTCTCCCAGATGGCTATATAGAAATGTAAAAATCTCTTATATTTACTCTTTCTTGTTATAATTATTTTATTGCTCCACTTTATAAACAATTTCTCACATAATAATATCGATCAGGACAAGGTAAAGGAAGCAAGGACTATTTTAGAGAAAATTTATCCTCCAAATGAAGTTGAAGAAGAAATAAAGGCTCTACAATCATCTATTGAAGCAGAGAAGGCTGAGGAAGGTTCAATCGGGGACGGCTTCTTTTCCAAACTAAAGAGTGCATGGGGTAATGTAGTTGTGCGGAGGGGCCTATATGCAGGTATAACTGTTCAAGTTGCTCAGCAATTTGTGGGTATAAACACCGTAATGTATTACAGTCCCACTATTGTTCAACTAGCCGGATATGCTTCAAACAAGACAGCGTTGGCACTTTCTCTCATCACCTCCGGTTTGAATGCCGTCGGCTCCATTGTTAGTATGTTTTTTGTGGACAGATTCGGGAGGCGAAAATTGATGATTATATCTATGTTTGGAATCATAATTTGCCTCGTCACACTATCTGTCATGTTTCATGAAACATCAGTTCATGCTCCACCAGTTAGTAGTCTTGAATCCCTCCACTTTGGTAGAAATTCCACATGTTCAAGTTTTTTACAAGCCCCTGATGTATCATCTTGGAACTGTATGTCATGCTTGAAAGCCTCATCCGATTGTGCTTTTTGTGCTAATGGAGATAACAAAGTGAGTTTTTCATAATTACTATTTATTTCCTCTTTGATTCTCACTATTAATTGGTACTAATACAATTCTTTATTTTGTCATGGTTGCAATCTATTAGTATCATCCCGGAGCATGCTTGGCCATAACAGATGCTATTAAATGGTCATGTCGTAAAGAGCGTCGTACTTGGTACACGCGAGGTTGTCCGACCAAGTTCGGAATTTTCGCAGTTCTACTTCTGGGATTATATATTATATCATACTCGCCTGGAATGGGAACAGTGCCGTGGATTGTGAATTCTGAAATATATCCATTGAGATACAGAGGGTTGGGTGGAGGAATAGCAGCAGTTTCTAATTGGGTTTCAAATCTGATAGTAAGCGAGACATTCTTAACACTGACAGAAGCTCTTGGTTCTTCCGGTACATTTCTCTTGTTTGCTGGATTTTCGTTTCTTGGACTTGTGGCTATATTTTTCTTAGTACCAGAAACAAAAGGATTGCAATTTGAAGAGGTAGAAAAGATGCTGGAAAAGGGCTTCAAACCAAGCATTTGTTGCTGCAACAAACCAGCAGAGGAGGAGGAGGACTCTAAATAATTTTTCCTTTTTATTTATAAAAATTGTACAGAAAAGTAGGAGTGTTATCCTACATTAGATTTGCAATTGAATATCTGAGCCAAATATTATTTAAGAGAAACTCTCTATTATAAAGAGCACTTTTTTGTATCTATAAATATTATGTTTAAATTGTCTCTGTTCAATGTGCAGGTAATACTAATGCTATTGTGATTTTCATCCCCAATGATCTGGAAATTCTCCTTGAGTCTTCCTTTCGTGTGATTTGTTTATTGTTGATCGTTTTGGTTTCTCAATTGAAGGATTAATGCGAATTATACAGTCTAAACATGTCACCGAATATGCGAGTGATATTGTTGAAATAAAAGTTCATTGAAGAGACCGGTCAGGGGTCGGCTGGTGTTGAGGAGGGTTTTTCTGCTGTTCGTAAAATTTGAAGCCTGATTTTTTTTTTTAAGAACCTCATTTTGTACACAGCTAACATTCAAAATTTAATTAAAATTAATGATTTGTAATCCTGCATCAACTTTTCGTCTGTTGCATTGCATCTTATTGAGATATAGAATATATTGCCGCGCGGTGCAGCAACTTGTCGATTCCAAGTCTTTGTCCCTCGAATTTCAACCTCGTGCTTTGTCGAACATTTCTTATTTCATGTTTTTCAAAAATCAGTTATTCCAAATTCTCGAACACGCCTTTCATTTTTTAATTTATTTTCAGGTAAGATGCCGTGTAAAAAAAAATTGTGGGGCAAATGACTTTACAAAAAGGTAATATGAATGCTAAAATGTTTTTTGTTTTTTTTTCCCGTTATGACAAAAGATTCTGAAAAAGATAATGGCATCCTCCACTACTTAAAAGGAGTCATCCCATTCCATAAGAGTCATGCACCTCTTCTAACTTTTACCTTGAAGTCTCCGGCTTTGACTGGATTGAATCATTTGCTAGGTAGCTTCTATTAATGTGCAAAACCACGTATTCGTACAACTGTAATATGTATATTCAAAATCATAATTGACATAGGGTGCGAGTTTGAATTACGATAAATTAAAGAATAATACTAAGTACTTACTATGAGTTTACGTGACAATGAACTCAATTGCTTCATTATCTAATAAAATTGAATTCACTGTCTTCTAAACTAATTCTAGCACACCTACACAGTAGAGATGTTGGGACAAGTATGTCAACCCTCCATCAGCCCCAGTCCCATCCACCACCAATACCCTTTTAACCGCTGCCTTTTGAACCCACCATCCTACAAGCTTAATATTCCTCTCTTTCGCCCCCAGGACATAACTTAGTGGTTGAAAGGACGAGAGTAAAGTAGTCTTAGCTTCGCTGGCAGTTGCAGTGTGGGGGTTCGAGTCATGCTTTTGGTATGGATTTGACCCCTTGTAAGCGCAGTTAAAAAGCAGCTCTCAACTCTGTTCCATTGAAGCACATCCTGCGATTTATATCCTCCGTCAAGACTCCAGGACAGGGGTAATGGGGCCTTCAAGATTAGAGTTCAACCATTTTTTAATATTCCTCTCTTTCTCCCCCACCAAAATTTCTCGTTCACTACCAATCCCACCATCTATTTCCACCTGTGCAACTCCTTAAATTGCAGTAATTTACATAGATCGAAATATTATAAAACTGGATTTCAATCCAGATGTAGGTTTTAGTCAGATTTGTTTGTTTTGTAGGAAATATGTTTTGAATATTTTTTTTATTACTGCAAATTTGAAATTAAAAAAGAAATTACTTGAAATTTGAATAGAAGTGAAATTAAATCAATATAAGAGTTCAAGTGGTACAATTTATTTAATGAATAAATGAATTTTAATTTTTTGTTGAATCTTTTGACTTCCAACATTTTATTGTATTGTTTAATTAAAAATTTACTAAAGACAAACCGTCACGAGTATCAAAAGGTCTAAGAAGTTGAAAACTAAGCAAACAAGGGGGAAAAATGGGGAAAAACTCATTTAGGAACTAAGCAAACAAGTTGGGATTTGGGAACAATTCTTCTCTTTGAACCTAAGAAACAAAGGAAAAAACTCAGCATCAGTGCATTCATAAAGCAAACAAGTAACTACGATTGGAGAGCCTGGGTAAGTAGCCTAAGGGTCTGCTTTGAAGTTTTAGGTTGTACCAGTTGTGGCGTTTTTTTAAAGTATTAATTTTGGACGTTTATTGTTGACCCAAATAATTGAAACGAACAAATCTTTACCCACCTCTTTGCTCAAAAGAACAAACCTCAACCATGATAATTACCATTTAAGGAATGAGAATTCTAAGAGCAAGAACTTGGCTATAAGGTTTTCAATTAATCTCCAATTTTATGATTTAATTAAAACTATTTATAGATGTTTCGGCTTCAAGGCTTTTTGGTCTTTTCCTTTGTTCTGCCACGTGTCACTATCTTATTGGAAGGTTTACGATTCTAGAATATTAGATGACATGTGGCCATAGTCCATTGCTCCAACCATCCTTTTCAACATATTTTGTGGTGTTTATTTTCACAATGCTTCTTGCAACTAACTCTACCACGTGGAGATTCTTCATGTGGTCCAAAGGGTATTTTGTTATCAAGAGTAATGTGATGGCCAAGCTCAGCCCCTTCGCCAAGTCTTTAGCTGGGCATCGAAGGCAAAATGAATAAGTCGAAGTTGAACTCAAGTGGTTTGTGAGTTGATTCATTAGTTTCATGCCTTCGACAGGTAAGTAATTGAAGGATCTTAAATTTATGTCGATGACATTGCATTTGGCTCAACTTCAGAAAAATAATTTACTGAACTCATAAACATAATGAAAATGGAATTTAAGATGAGTATGGTAGGAGAACTAACATTTTTTTCTTGGTCTACAGGTTAAACAATTGGGCAATGATATTTTCAAATCTCCATCAAAATATGCAAAAAATCTGATAAAAAAATTTGGACTTATAATTCTATACCGATGAGAACCCCTATGGCCACAAATTTGAAAATCACTAAAGATGAAAATGGAAAAGATGTTGATCCTAGCCTCTATCGTAGCATGATATTTAAGAACTATTTATATTTCCAAGCATAATAAAATTTATGATAAAATTAAGCATATTGCTATGAACTATAGTCATATTTGAAAAATGGTAAAGAAAAGTAAGATTGTTATTGAATATCAGCCAACTGAATTAATGTTGGCAGATCGTTTTATTAAGTTGGTGTCTCATACTAAATTGTTTGGAGCAACGAGTGAGATGGCATTGTTACTTATTACATGATATTCAGTGATTGTAACATACTCCATACTTATAACTGATCAAGTCGGAGTTCAAAGGAAATTAAATCAGTTATGTACAAATGAAATCTTATAGTGATGTTATATTTTACGTGCATAAATTTTAGAATTAGTGGGGGTATCTAGTTCCGAATAAAATCTCAATCTTCAATCTCCAATCTCCAATGTACAATCTCCAATGTACTGGTATTCGCAACAATAGAAAAGTTACACGTTCTTAACAATCTCTTAGCTATTTGTGGAAAAGAAGGAGGTTGCAACGTTCTCGATGAGATTTCCTTTGCAAGTGTGAAAGTCAAGGTCGTTTCCTATGAACTATAGTAATTAAAGTTCTAAAACACTTGCTAAGCCGAGATAAGAATGTGACGTATAATGCACGTCCTTAAAAGAACTTATAAACCATTGTGTAATGCGAATAGAATCTGAAATTTTAAGATCAAGGTTTTATCCTCTTACAAAACTAGGATTTGTTTAAACCATAAGTTCAAGGGTCCTCCACTTATGGTTATAAATTACATAGATAGCCAAGTTGTTCATTTTCATAACTATTATTATTAAGAAAATAGTAAAGAATTGTTGTAATAAAATATATTATTATTTGAAATTAAATAACTGCCTTTTGCCTTTTCAATTAGAAGTTTAAATACAAAAAGTTTTAATATGTTCCTTCCGTTACTTTTTAATAAAAATGAATAGGCACATCCCCTCATTTACACAATTTCATTACTTATATAATTGCGGAGAAAAACAATTTTGTTGGATCTTATATAACCCTAACACCACCAAACCGAACTTAAAAGAAAGTAGTAACAAAGAACACAAGAAATTGTTTCGCCACAAAGGCCCGAATGTTCAGTCAAAAGACCTACGTCACCCGTTGAGCATCCCAAATGGGATAACTCTCCATTCACTAGGCAAAAGTGTCAAGAACAGCAGCAAAGTACATATTACAAGCCAGCCTTTTCTCTCACTCAAGAAACCCTAACAATATACAAGAATACTCTCAGATGCAACCACCAAAGTAACCGTTCCTTACACTAATCTATACACTCAATATATATGAAAACCAAAGGTTTTCATCAAAGATCGAAAGAAAAAAGAAAAGAGATGAAGCTTTTCAGAGAGAGAGTTTTTCATGAGAGAGAGAGTAAACGTATATGATACACTGAACCAAGCAATGCCTTACACTTCAGTCTTCAGCAAATTCGGATTCGAAGGGCCTAGAAGAATGAAGATCAGCCATCCATTTAACCACGTGTCATTATCTGAGAGAAGTCTAAAGTTGAATCAGCATTCCACTCACATGTAAAACAACTTTTGGGGCTTCGGATTCTATTTTCCAAATTTGGGCTTTGTCTGAACCAGTGGACTTCAAGTGATTTGCGCTAAACGGGCAGCATTACCCAACATACTCCACCTTGCTGTCCTATTTTCCATACCAGTAGTGATTGAAGGCTACCAAATCATTTGATCATCTGCTCATTACCTGCACATTAGAGAAAGAAATTAGCCATAACCAATATTTAAGAAAGATAAACAGTTCTTAAATTAGTTTAAAGGGATAATTTTAGTTCCCATATCAGATGAATTAATCAAAGTTGAAATTTTATTCAACTTTATAATTCCCTTTTCTATTACATCTCTGATGAAATAAAATTTTACTTCTATGTGCTTAGTTTTATCATGGAAGACGTGATTCTTACTTAGATGGATTGCACTTTGGCTATCAGAATGTAAAACAATATGTTTATCAATGAATCCTAATTCACTAAGTAAGCCTTTGAGCCAAATTCCTTCCTTTATAGCATCAGTGGCAGTAATGTACTCTTCTTCAGTAGAGGACAAAGCAACCAACTTTTGATGTTGGGATTTCCAGCTTATACAATAACCATTTATGGTATAAACATAAGAGGATGTAGATGTTCTATTGTCCCTATCTCCAGCAAAATCTGAATCAACAAAACCATTAATGAATATCCCTTATTTTCCCTTTTTAAATTCTAAACCCAAACAAGCAGATCCTTTTAAGTATTGAAAAGCCATTTCATTACTTCCCAATGATATTCACTAGGATTTCCCATATACCTGCTTAACACACTTATAGCATGGGCAAGATCAGGTCTTGTACACACCATTAAGTACATTATGGATCCTACAACATTAGTATAAGGAACCTTAGCCATTCTACTAAATTCTTCTTCAGTACTAGGGGACTGATATGATGATAGTTTAAAATAATTGGCTAAAGGCAAAGATACAGATTTGGACTCAATCATGTTAAACTTTTCTAGAATTTTAGTGATATAAGAGTGTTGGTTTAAGAATAAGAAATCAGATGCCCTATCCCTTTTCATTTCCATGCCAAGAATTTTTCTAGTAGCACCTAAGTTTTTCATTTCAAACTTACTGTTTAGTTTATCTTTAACAGATTGAATTTCTTTCAAATAAGAGGAATCAAGTAACATATCATCCACATAAAGCAGTAGATAAATAGAATTTGGACCACCATTACCTTTAAAATGAAAACAAGGATCAAAACTATTTTTATTAAAATCAATATTTTGTACATAAGAATAAAATTTCTTATACCATTGCCTAGGTGCTTGTTTTAAGCCATAAAGAGACTTATTATGCAGGCTAACCAAGTTTTTATTTTCAGATTTCTCAAACCCTTCAGGTTGAGACAAGTATATAGTTTATCCAAATCACCATATAAAAAGGCAGTTTTTACATCTAACTGGTCTAATTCCCAATTAAATTGAACCACTAAGGCAAGTAAATCCTAATGGATGTGTACTTGACAAGAGGAGAAAAGATTTCATTGTAGTCAATACCTTCCTTTTGTGTAAAACCCTTTACTACCAATCTGGCTTTATATCTTAGAACTCCACCTTCAATTCACCCTTCCTTAATTTTGTAAATCCATTTACAATTGACAATCTTTCGTGATTTAGGTTTACTAACTAAGGACCAAGTGGAATTTTTTTATTAAAGAGTTCATTTCTTCTTGCATTGCAGCAAGCCAAAGCTTATGATCTTTAGACTTCATAGCCTCATCATAAGATACAGGTTCAATTCCAATTGAAGGTTGAGCATTAAGAACAAGAGCAAGATCAACTTCAGCTATCTTGCAGGAGGTCTTATATTTGTACTTCTCTCTCTATCCCTTTTAAGCTGGTAGTTGTCTAGGTTAGGGGAAGCTAAAACTTCATCTTCCAAAGGTTGATTTTCAAAATCAGTTTCTATGTCAGAAAAATTTATTCTTTCATCCTCATCAGGAAACTCCACCTCAAGTTGAGTGGGGTTTAAAGGATTTGAAGCTTTTGAATTTTCAGTATTATTTTCAACAAATTTTTCATTTCAGGAATAGAAAATTTTAAACAAGGCATGTCTTCTTCATTAAAAACAATATTTCTGCTAATTATAACCTTAAAACCATTTGTTTCTTTAACTCATAACCTATAACCCTTTACACGTTTCCCATAACACAAAAAAAAAAAAACACACATTTCAGAGCCTTAGGCTCAAGTTTACCATTATCTTGGTGGGCATAGGCAGCACAACCAAAAGAGTTTAGGTTAGAATAATCAGGGTTATAACCATTCCACACAAAGTCGGGAGTTTTAAGATTTATAGCACTAGAGGGGCACTTGTTTATCAGATAAGTTGGTGTTTTTACAGCTTCTCCCCAGAACAACTTTGGAAGACCAGAATTATGAAGCATGCATCTAACCTTTTCTAAGATTGTTCTATTCATCCTCTTAGCAACTCCATTTTGCTGAGAGGTATAGGTGGTAGTCCTATGCCTTAGAATACCAGAATTCTTACATAAGTTATCAAATTCTAAATTGTAAAATTCTATTCCATTGTTAGTCCTTAAGACTTTTATTTTCTTATTTGTTTGGTTTTCAATCTGAATTTTCCAATCTTTAAAGACTTGAAAGGTTTCAGATTTAAATTTTAGAAAGAAGGTCCATACTTTTTTTTTGAGAAATCATCAACCACTAACAAATAGAACTTAAAACCAGTAAGAGTATTTACAGGGGCAGGACCCCAAAGGTCTGCATGTAAATATTCTAGGACAGACTTGGATTTGTGAGTTCCAGTTTTAAAAAGTAGCCTATTTTACTTTCCAATAACACATTGTTCACAGGAAGTTAATTTCTCAATTTTATATTTGTCAAACACCCCTTCAGATTTTAAAATTTGAAGGCCTTTATCACGACTAGGTCTTTTGTGTCAAACAATAGACTTGTCATTTTGAGTGATATAGGCTGAAAGGTTAGTGCCCTTTAAAGGGAGTGCTTGCAAAGTATAAAGGCCATTTTCTTTTGAGGAACTGAGGATTTCAAAATTACCTTTACTGATTTTCATCTTACCATTAGAAATAGTAACATTGAAATTTTGATCATCCAAAATGCTTAGAGAAATTAAGTTTCTTTGAAGGTCAGGAACATATCTTATTTTTTCTAAAATAAGGACATTATTGTTATTCAGTTTTAACATGATTTTTTCGATCCCTGTTATACTACAACATATATCATTTCTCATTATTACATGCCCCCCTTTTATTTCACAGAATTCACAAAACAAATTTTTATTAGGACTCATATGAAAAGAACATCCCAAATCAAGAATCTAATCTTGATTAATGGAATTAGAAACCACAAAGACTTGACCAATGACAATAGCAGCTTCATTGTAAGCAATGGCAGCTGCTCCTTCAATGGGATTCTTCTCTTTTAACTCAGCTATCCTTTTGAAGCAATCTTTTATAAAATGACCAGTTTTCCACAAAAAATAGCAATTTTTTTTCCTTTACTTGTCTTATTTTTAGATTTAAACTTTTCATTTTCATCAGAACCCTTGTTCTTAGCATTATTAAAAGACTTGTTGTGATTATTCGTAGATTAACTTTTTCCTTTAACATTTAGACTTTCACCAACTACTCGATCCTTTTGATCAATCTTAAATTCTAATTTCTTATTTTTAAGGCAGCTAGAGATTATTTCAGTGGTAAGGTTTTCTCTACCATATTCAAGGGCATTTCTTACATCTCTGTACTTCTCACCTAGAGAGTTTAAGCTAGCAACTACTTTTTGACCCTCAGACAGCTTTTTATCACAATCAGACAAGTCTTTTATTATCTTGTTGAATCTATCTAAATTTCCATCTAAGTTGACATTAAGATCAAACTTGAAGCCATAATACTGTTTTAAAAGATAGCATTTATTTGGAAGAGTTTTAGACACAAAAAGAGACTCTAACTTATCCCAGAGCTGAACAGCAGTTTCAGTATCCCCAACTTGCCTAAGGACACTGTCAGAAAGATGGAGAAAGATAGAACTCCATGCTATCTCATCCATATCCTTTTTCTTAACTTCATCAAGATCTTCAGGCCAATGGCCTTAGCACATCTTTGTTGAAGTAAGATTGCTTTCATCTTTTGGCACGAGAACAAAGTCTCCAGTGCCAGACCAGACCTCTAACTGAAACTTATTAGAAGACATTCTTATCTCTTTTTATTAATCAAGAACACTAACCCCCCAAAAAGATAACAAATGAAATTTAAAAAAAAAAAAAGACAAGTTTTATACATTTTATAGAGAATATTAGCAGTTTAGAAGTTATTCAAAAAAAAATTTACCAGATCAGACAAAAGAATTTATAAAACACTAAGATTACTTTTCTTTAAGGCAGAGAAACACTAAACCAAGCAAAGATCACTCAGATTCTAAGATCTTCTCAGGAGACCTTAGACAAAGAAAATTATGCGTTTAAGGTATTTTGCCCTTCACACAAATATTTGATCTAGCCATAAGGATATAAGAGAGAAGAGGATGGTAATGTCCGCCCTGACTTGTTGCCACCCCTACCGCCACTGCCCTCTGTCGCTCCAACTATTTTTTTTTCTATTCTAGTGTTTTTTTTATTTATTTTTCATTTAATTAAGAATAATGGTATATAATTGTATTTTTTTTAAAATCAGAATTGACTTTTTAAAAGTGATTTTTTTTCATTTTAATACTTAGCTGAAACAAACAAGATAATAATAAACATTTTATCTGAATAACTCTTATCCATATAACTTCTATCCATATAAATAGTTTTATCTACAAATCAAATCGATGCTAAAGAAAAATAAAAGTATAAAACATGTGCATGACCCATTTAATTTCCCTTTCTTGGGAGATCCATAAATTATGCCATCGTTGACGTACTTTATAGTCAATATTTTGGTTTTTTGGGGAGGTCTATCGACGGTCCTTTTCTCCTCGAGTTATTTTGCCAATTGCATTGGCCCAAAAAAATAAATTTTTTGATTTTTACTTTGGCCAATAGCTAGGCAATTGGCAACATAACTCTTCCCCACTGTGGGGAGGAGAACAGACCGGATCTATCAATCCACACCACTAATTTATTTATAACTAATGCTCTGTCTCTACTACTGATTATCAGTGGCAGTCCATGTGGCGTGTCCCTCCGTCCAATACTCATTTATTGTATATATTATAGGAAATTTTTGATACCTACCAATATTTAAGTTTACATTTTGATAAATGACAAAACTTTCAAAAAATTTAGAAAATTAGTCACAATTTGTAAAAATCAGGTATTGTATGGTTCAATTATCTTCTAGATATTATTTAACAATAATAATTAAAAAATGATTGTTTAGATAAAATATAAGATTTTGTAATAGACATTTGAATGTGACTCAATATAAATATGTGATATAAGTATATAATTATATTATCTCTCCTCAATATCTATCCATAAAATTTAGGATTAGTTACTATAGTGTTTTACAATTAAAAAATCTGGTTTGTAGAGAGAGAAAAAAGTTATTCTGTCTGTGACTAAAAAATGACATTGTGACTCGAATATGAAAAGAGTGAGTGACCTGCTTCTTTGAATTGATATTGATGCCTGGTTGTCTACATGCATAAGAAAGGACACAAATTTTGGTATGTGAATGTGATAATGCCATAATTTCGAATCCTATTTGTTTTGATTTCTGATTTTTATAATTAAATTATATATAGTAATGATGCATGATTTCAGAAAATTTTATAACACAAATATTTGCACATATTTGTCAATTTGTGACTACATTGACAGTGTTAGTCATCCAATTAAAAATAATTTTAAAATTTTTGTCATGTTTTAAAATGATTCATCATTTCACAAAAAAAATAATAATAACAATGTTGTATTCTATGATTTGAATGTGTCGTTCTTTGTCATTATATGTTATCTCTTTAACAGTATATAAAACTAGTATACCACTTCCTTGCGGTAAAATTCGATCGTAGACTCTATTATGATGATGGATTGAGGCGGTGAACAGATTTTGGAGATGATCGGTGGAGGGAGATGATCAATTGATGGAGATAGATTGAGAAAGTAAGCAGATTTTGGAGATGATCGGTTGAGGGGTTGAGGGAGATGGATTGTAACGGTCAGCAAATTTTGAAGTAGATGATTTTATGAGTGGAGAAATTGAAGACGTAGTGACATATGAACGTTAAGTATTTCTTTCTGTAGTGGAAAAAACTCCCAACGGTCGTGATTATGAAGAAAATAATGCATGTGACTGATTACTTGGTGATTTAATTGTGTGATATTTATTTAGTGGATGTGATTGGTCATTTAGTTATATAGTTTGTGAATGCTGTTATGGTTTATTATTTAATTATTAATTGTGTGGCCCTTTTCCTGTGGATGTGACTTTGCTTTTATGTTAAGTGTCATTTTACTTTAGCTATCATAAAAATATTGTGTGGTATTAATGTAGACTATTGTGACCAGTACTATGTGGCTTCATATGTAAACAGATGTGATCACAAAAGATTATTTAGTGTGACTACATTTATCTCTTTAACAATATATGAAATTATGCAAAAAATAATGATTATGACTGATTATTTGGTAATTTAATTGTGTGAAATTTTATTAAGTGGATATGATTGGTCATTTAATTAGTTATATAGTTTTTGACTTCTATACTAGTGTGTGTGAATTGCCATCCCTACCGCAACCGACCTTCGCTATTGCCCTCTGTCACTCCAACTATTTTTTTCTCTTCTAGTGTTTTTTTTTTTGTTTAATTAAGAATAATGGTATATAATTTCCTTTTTTTCTGTTAAATCAAAAATTGACGTTTTAAAAGTGATTTTTTATTTTATTTTAATACTTAGCTGAACCAAACAAGATAATAATAAATATGTTATCCGAATAACTCTTATCCATATAACTTTTGTCCAGATAAATATTTTTATCTACAAATCAAACCGATACTAAAGAAAATAAAAGTATAAAACATGTGCGTTGCCCATTTAATTTCCCTTTCTTGGGAGATCCATCAATTATGTCATCGTTGACGTATTTTATAGTCAAGATTTTGGTTTTTTTTGGGTGATCTATCAATGAACACCTCTAATTTATATATAACAAATGCTCTTTATCTCTACTATTGATTATCAGTAGATGTGGCAGTCCATGTGGCGTGTCTCCATGTCCAATACTCATTTATTGTATATATTATAGGGAAAATTTGATACCTATCAATATTTAAGTTTACATTTTGATAAATGACAAAACTTTCAAAAAATTTGGAAAATCAGTCACAATTTGTAAAAATCAGGTATCGTGTCGTTCAATTATCTTCTAGATATTATTTGATAATAATAATTAAAATAGGATTGTTTAGATAAAAGATAAGATTTTATAACAGACATTTGAATGTGACTCAATATAAACATGTGATATAAGTATATAACTATATTATCTCTCATCAATATCTATCTCCAAAATTTGGGATTAGTTACTATCGTGTTTTACAATTAAAAAATCTGGTTTGTAGAGAGAAATAAAAGATATTCTCTCTGTGACTAAAGAATGACATTGTGACTCGAATATGAAAAACGTGACCTGCTTCTCTAAATTGATATTGTTGCCCAGTTGTCTACATGCATAAGGAAGGACACAAATTTTGGTATGTGAATGTGATAACGCCCTAATTTCGAATCCTATTTGCTTTGATTTCTGATTTTTATAATTGAATTATATATAGCAATGATGCACGATTTCAGAAAATTTTATAACACAAGCACATATTTGTTAATTTGTGACTACATTTATAGTGTTTGCCATCCAATTAAAAATATTTTTTTATTTTTGTCATGTTTTAAAATGATTCATCATTTCATTAAAAAAAAAAAAAAAAAAAAAAAATTAACAATGTTGTATTCTATGATTTGAATGTGTCGTTCTTTGTCATTACATGTTATCTTTTTAACAGTATATAAAACTAGTATACCGTTTCTTTACGGTGGAATCCGACCGTATGCTCTATTATGATGATAGATTGAGGGGGTGAACAGATTTTGGAGATGATCAGGGGATGGAGATGAACAATTGATGGAGATTGATTGACAAAGTGAGATGATTTTGGAGATGATCGAATCATGGAGATGGATTGAAGCGGTCAGCAAATTTTGAAGGAGATGATTTTATGAGTGGAAAAATTGAAGACGTAGTGACACACGGACGTTAAGTATTTCTTCCCGTAATGGAGAAAACTCCCAACGGTTGTGATTATGAAGAAAATAATGCATGTGACTGATTATTTGGTGATTTAATTGTATGATATTTATTCAATAAATTTGATTGGTCATTTAGTTATATAATTTGTGACGGCTGTTATGGTTTATTATTTGATTATTAATTGTGTGACCCTTTTCCTGTGGATGTGACTTTACTTTTATGTTAAATGTCAGTTTACTTTAGTTATCCTAAAAACATCGTGTGGTATTAATGTAGACTATGGTGACTAGTACTATGTGGCTTAATATGTAAACATATGTGATCACAAAAGATTATTTAGTGTGACTACCTTTATCTCTTTAACAATATATGAAATTATGCAGAAAATAATGATTGTAACTGATTATTTGGTAATTTAATTTTGTGACATTTTATTAAGTGGATATGATTGGTCATTTAGTTATATAGTTTGTGACTTCTATACTAGTGTGTGTGAATCGCCATTTGGTGATAATTTGTGACTGCTGTTATGGTTTAGTATTTGATGATTAATTATGCGACCCCTTTTCCTATAGCCGTGACTCTACTTTTATGTTAACTGTCATTTTACTTTAGTTATCATACGAATATCGTGTGGTATTAATAGGGACGATTGTGACCATTACTATGTAGCTTCATACGAAAAAAAATGTGATCACAAAAGATTATTTAGTGTGATTACCTAAGTAATAACAATTAATGTATGTTTTGATTTATGTTCTGTCAATGTGACTTTGCTAAAGTGTTATTCGCAAATTTACTTAACTTATCTTAAAAATATCATGTGGCTTGAATTACACATATTGTGATCAATTTGTCGGACTTTGTATATGTCACTTGTGATTAAGAAAATGATTTAATGTGACTACTGGAGTCCAGGTGATATAATGATATGTGACTGTTAAAATTGAGGTATGACTTAGATGTGTGGCTGAGGTTTATATTAATTTAATTTAAAAAAGAAAACAGTATTTGTTGTTGAATCTTTTAGTCTTTTGAGATATTATGACCTTTAAATTGTTCCATTTTGCAGTAATGGAGTACACTAGCATTTTCTTGTGTTACGGAGGCGAATGGATTGAAAATAATAAATATACAGGGTCTAACATGATGGGTATCTTGGTCCCATGAAATTTCACGTACAAACAACTCATTGATATGTTGTTTTCACAACTACAATTAGATCCAGAAGTGGTCGTAGTTAGGAACATGAAAAAACCGACAATAGAGGATATTTACCTTCTGACCAGCTAATGGACGGACATTCATCATCTTCATCAACTTCAGACTTTCTTCGTCTACACTTCGTTTCCTTCTCTTATTTTTGCGATTTGAGACCTTAGTGTTCACTTTCTTGGATCGATCAACAGACCTAGCTATTGCCATTAAAGATTTGGAGCTAGGGTTTTTTAAATTGGGGTTTGAGCAGATTCAAATCGATTTTTCGGTTTTGCCCAATATAAATTTTGGAAGATTTTTCCAAAATACTTTGGAATTTATTAGGCAAAAGGTTTGGGAAATTTTGATTTTATGCTTGTTTGGATTTTGAAACTTCTTGCTGATGATGAACGTCCAACAGTTTGTATGGGAGAGTGTTTATTTTGAATACTAAAATTTCTCTCTTCAACAACATGATATCCATTTCTAATTATTATGAAAGATAAATATGAATTTCATAATAAATCAATTTATTATGAATTAGATAATTTAATTAATTAGTTGAATTTTAATTCATTAATTAAAAAAATACCTGATTATAAAAAAAAAATTTCTTAACCTGATTGTCAAAATAGATACTTAAAAATACTGTTAAGCCTAATGATCTCTGTATTATATTTATATTTCTTAATCCAAGCTAGGTTGTGTGCACTACTAAATTTTTCAATATATTTTCTGAGACTATGTTTCTTCGTTCAATTTGAGAACCCGCCGACATCAAAAGAATCACGACTTGAACTCAATTTAGAATTTGTTTCGCGGAATTAATGTTCTACCATAGTAAGAAGAAAAAAATCTCTAGCTTAAGTGAAAAAGGTTGAAGATGAAATCACAATTAATTTTTTTTTTGTGTCAAAAGCTGAAGACGTGAACACTGTGTCTGTGAAGAAGAAGAAGAAGAAGAAGTGATCTTAGATGAATTTATTTTGTTGGGCTTTATTTATTTAGTTCATTCATTATTGAGTTTGGGCTTTAGTATTTTTTGTTTTAATTGGTTATTAAAAAAAAAAAAATCAGAAAGTTGGGGGGTCTTACTCTCCCCCAGGAACCCCTCTCCCCCCTCCCTATTGTGAAAGATGTCTTTTTAAGTTGCCCAAGTTTGTTATGGTCAATTGGACTCTAATGGCCTTTTGGTATATGAACAAAGGTTACAGATAATGAATAAATTTTATCTTATCTTGTTTGGGCAGAAGTAATGTCCAGATAAATTTTTATTCGAATAATAATTTAAACAAAAAATGAGGATAAACTTTGTCCTCAGAAAGAAGTGGACAAATTTTTTTATCATTTAGTGATTCACTTATTTTTTTTAAAGACGAATGTACTTTTTATAATATAAAAAAAAAATCTATTTTTGGACATTCATAACTCAGGATCATCGCTGCTACCCACCCGCTGCCTAGGGATAGCAAAATATTAGGACCTCGCTCTATTAGTAATCTAGGCGGAGACGGGGATCGTGGTCCTTACTCTAAATTTCTGAATCCGTCGTGAATTTCTTTTTATTTTATTCTATATTCATAATTTAAAACTTAAATCGTATTTAAAAAATAAAAAATAACATTAAAATTAATTAATTAAATTAAGCAACAGTAAATTGAGATTATTTAATCTCCGTCCCGCATTCCAAAAATCTCCGACAGGGGGATGATGATATTGGCCACCCCGGCCTGTTGCCATCCCTACCGCCTCCGCCCTCCGCCCTCCGCCACTGCCATTTTGTCATCGCCATCACCCTGTGTTGCTCCAACTATTTTTTTCTCTTTAGTTTTTTTATTATTTATTTTTTTCGTTTAATTAAAAATAATGATATACAATTGTCTTTTTTTATATCAAAAATTAACTTTTTAAAAGTGGCTTTTTTTCATTTTTATACTTAGCTGAAACAAAATAATAATAAATATGTTATTCGAATAACTTTTATCCATATAATTTTTATTCAGATAAATAATTATGTGCTTGTTTGACAGGGATTATAAAGAGTTTATATATTTATAGTCAACTTTTTCTCAAAAGCTGGGCCACTTATTTATAATTTATGTATATTTAAGATTTCTCAACCAACCAAATTTTCCAAAAAATCCCCTGTGGAACGGTCAACAATTGCGGCTGAAGGTTGGAATTCATGGTTATTTTGGTAAATATCATCCTCAGCATTTTGGTGTGTCAGTTGTGGGTCCATGGTCAAAAACCAAAAAAACAGTTTATAATTCCTGCCAAACAAGTACTATATATATAAATCAAACCGATCCTAAAGAAAAATAATACATGTGCACGACCCATTTAAATTCCCTTTCTTGGGAGATCCATCAATTATGTCATCGTTGACGTACTTTATAATCAAGATTTTGCCTTATTTTTTTGCTCCCAGGGGCATAGGCGAGTTAGTAAGGCTTGAGGTGATGTGGAAAGAAATCCTCCAACAACGCATGTTCGAATCCCATGTGGGACATATTTTCACTGAAATATTGTGGGGGTCTGTCCTGAGGGTTGGCTTGTTGGCTATTTCTCTCAGGTCCCTACCACTCGTGCACATCCCTCGATTTACAATCCGCCTGGTCAAAGGGGCCTGTGATACTGGTTGGTGGGTGGGTGGTGTTAGAAGATTTTTCCTTTTTTGGGAGATCTACAAGTAGCATTACTCATCAATCCACACAACTAATTTATTTATAAACTAATGCTATTTATCTCTTGGCAGTTCATGTGGCGTGGGCCACGCATCCATTTATTGTGTATATTATATTTATATGGGCTAGTTGCATCAAAGGTCTCAAATGTTTCAAAATCGTTGATGATATGTTCATAACCTAAAAAAATAGTACCATACATCCTCAACGTATGAAAAACTTGACGTGGTAGGTTATTTATGACCAAATTGCCCTTCCTCTTAAATAAACAAAAAAAAAAAAAACAAGAAAAAAGAAGAATATAATTGAAAACTAACCATATGTACCCAAAAAATAAAAAGTAAAAAAATGTACCCAAAAAAATAAAAAAAAGTAACAAATAGGTAATCTTATTCAAAAAGTCTTAAAATTTTATTTGTACCAAATTCGTCAGAAAACACCACAAACTCACCAAAAAAACCACTCATTTTCTTCAGGTATGGTCTCTTATCTCGGCGGCCCATTACCCCACGGCTGCTTCTGGACACCCCTGAACTTCCGAGCACCACCACTCGCCACATTCTACTCCGCCTCCTTCAGCTTCATTGGCTTCTGCTTGACCTGAAACTCATTGCTAATGCCATTGACATGGGTTTTTCCAGCTTTTTTGATACTGATTACTTGAATGTAATCTAAACCTCGTCGTCCTCTTCATCGCCGGAGGAGTTTGTTGCTTCTAGGTCAGTTACCATTATCCGAAGAGTTCTGTGAACATTAGATTTTTGCTGTTTTTGGGAGGAATTTTTGGTAATACTTCGGTGCTCGGTGAATTTTACCGGCCATAATATACTGTTATTCATTACACCTTCAAGATTCAAACTCCCAGCTACTATTTTCCAGCGAATTTGATACAAATAAATTTTTAGGATTTTTTTGAGAAGATGACCTATTTGTTATTTATTATTTTTTTGGGGTACATTTTTTACTTTCTATTTTTTGGAGTACATATGGTTTGTTTTCAATTATATTTTTATTTTTTTTTTGTTTATTGAAAGAGAAGGGCAATTTGGTCATAAAGGACCTACCACGCCAAGTTTTTCATACGTTGGAGATGTGTGGTGCTATTTTTTTAGGTTAGGGGCATGTTCCCAACGATTTTGAAACATTGGAAATCTTTGATACAATTATCCAAATTTATATTTCTCAGCCATTACTAATGTCTTCTCACTTGCCCTTGTTTTCTGGTGGGCTGGAGAGAATGTTTTGTTTTCTAGCAAATAGCGATGGCAAAAAACCCGCTGACCCAGACCTGCTCTGCGCCCCGTCCAACTAAGGGCCGTTCTGCCGAGTAATAGGGGCAGGTTTGGGGAAGATTTTATTGCCCCGCGGCGGGTCCGAGGCAGCCTCGCCCTGCCCCTCTCCTCAAAAATTTTTTTTTTTTTGAAAAATCATAAAATATAGTAGAAATTATAATTTTCACTAAAAATGGACTAAACAATAATCGAACTCCGGTTGAAATTTATAAACTATCAACTTTAACCACTACACCACAACTCAAATCTTATAATTTTTTTTTGCTTTGTTTGGTACAAATATTTAAATAATGGGTATTTCTTTTTTTTTTAATTAATTTTCATTTTAACAAAAAATAAAATTCGCGGGGGCGGTTGGTGGGTCAAAGGGCAGCCCCGTGAATTCGCAGGTCGCGGGGTCGGTCGGGGCTGGGCCGACCCGCTCAGGACCCGTTCCATTGCCATCTCTACTACTTCCTCCGTCCCAAATATATAGGTCACATTTCATTTTTCTCTAATCCCAAATATATAGGCTTGTTTCTATTTTTAAAGTGTTTTTTTTTTTTTTTGTTCTTTTACTAAAATACCCTTATTTAATTTGCTTATTTATAATCATTTTTTCCAACTTAATCTTGAAATTGTACATTAAATAATACTCATTAAATAAGGGTAAATTAGGAAAACTATTGATAAAATTTACTTTTTCAATAACATTCTTAATCCGTGTGAAAAATCCAATCAACTTATATATTTGGGACGGAGGGAGTAGCGAACTCTGGGACTCATTTAAAATTGATATTATTTGAAATTAATAACCCCGAAAATATAGAATATCTGCAGTATTCAAATTCGGAGAAATCCAAAGATAATAAAAATTAGGATTCCGAATTATTAGGCACAAACACACAATAGTCCACCATGTTACCCTATGGGCCCACCTAAGTTAGACTCCAAAGACCAATCAAAAGGAAAATTGGCCGAAAACGTCCCTACTGTATAGACTCAGTGTCCAAATCATCCATACTTTTTAAATTTTGGCAATTACATCCATCACCTATCCATGTAGTGCCCAAATCATCCTTTTGGATGAAATCCGTCCAAAATTCCGTTAAACCTTTGAAATTTTGGCGCAAATGGTCCTTTACCTTTGTTATTAGTGTGGAATTGGTTCCTAACGTTTATGTTTTGGCAAACAAGTCCCTAACCTATGTGTTTTAGTGCGAAATTGGTCCTTATGGGATGAAAAAGATAAATATACCCTTAGTTTTAATTAAAAGAAATTGTATGTGGATTCCTAATCATTAAAAAATGTGCAAATAAGTCCAATACTTTTATTTTTTATAAAAAAATTAAAGAAAACTAATGAATTTTTTTTAATTAACACTTTAGTAATAAAAATGTCAAATAAAATTATTATCTTTATTATGAAGTAATAAAGAGAAATTATTGTGAGAAATCATTTTTCTCTCTTTTTACTTATAAATTTTTTTCTCCTTCTTTATTTTAAAAATTAAGGGCTTGTTCGGTAGTGTTTTTTGGGAAAAAATGGGGGTTTTTTTTTTTTTTTGTTACTTTTTGACTTTTCAAATGTTTTTGTAGTGTAAAAAAGGTTGAAAAGTCAAAATTGTAGACAAAAAATAGATTTTTTTGGAAAAAATCTCTACCGAACATGACCTAAGTTAAATAAATAACAAAATGACGTATATAATTTTATGACATTGAACTAATCTTATTACATTTTTATTTAACATAAAAATACTAATAAAAATTAATTTACACATTATGTGTTTTATTTTTGAATGAAAATAAAACGATAAATTAAAATATAAAGAATATAGTTGGATTTCTAATATTTGTAGTTAATAAACATATAACTCAATTAAATAAAAGTATTTGAACATCAAGTTTGTGACAAAGTTATTTTTTTTATATAACAATAAAATAAAAGTTTTAATTTTAAATATTATATTTATTACTTAATAATAAAAATAATAAATTTATTTGACATGTTTATTACTAAAGTGTTAATTCAAAAAATAATACTCATTAATTTTTTTTTATAAAAAATAAAAGTATTGGACTTATTTACATATTTTTTAATGATTAGGTCCACATACAATTTCTTTTAATTAAAATTAAGGGTATATTTGTTTTTTTCATCCCATAAGGACCAATTTCGCACTAAAATACATAGGTTAGGGACTTGTTTGCCAAAACATAAACGTGAGGAACCAATTCCACACTAATAACAAAGGTTAGGGACCATTTGCGCCAAAATCTCAAAGGTTTAACGGAATTTTGGACGGATTTCATCCAAAATGATGATTTGGGCACTACATAGATAGGTGAAGGATATAATTGCCAAAATTTGAAAGGTAGGGATAATTTGGGCACTGAATCTATACGTTAGGGACGTTTTCGGCCAATTTCCCCCAATCAAAATTCAGTAAACTTTCCAAGTCCCATGCTGGATAAAGGACAATCCTAATATGATTTTACAAACTCCTCGTTAACAAATAGGAAATAGGACTAGTATTTATTGCTGCATTGTCAGGCTCTTTTACATAAATCTTCAACCACACCCGTTTAAGAATCTTAGTATTATATATTTGCTCTGCCTTTTCAATTTCTTCACATTCATATTTTGAGAAGAACTGAAGTGGCTTTTTGAGTTTGAGGTATGATTCTGTACTCATATTAATGTTTTTATGCGCATAAATCGAACAAGTTTGATCCTTCTGCATTATATCATGTTCTTGAATCTGATTTTTCTCGAAATTTACGACTGTTTTCCCCATTTTAATTTTCTGTGGGTTAAAACTGATAATTTCAAATTTTCAATAACAAAACCCTCTCAATAAGTAATAAAGATAGTTAATTGTTTGAATTCTTGATTTTAATTATTTGAATTCTTGATTTCTTTGATCACGAACAAACTATTAATTTGACTAAAAGGCATAATTTGGATTGATTGAGATGTATTGCTTCAGTGGTTGAAGATTATTTGATGGCTCATGACAGATAAGTAGTTAAGAGTTAAGAAAAGAAATAAAGAATTATAATTTTGTTTCTAAGAAATAAAATAATATATACCATAATTATCCCTGTTGTTAAGTATCATGCTAATTATGAAAAAGGTGCTGGTGTGATATTCTGTAACATTCCTTTTTTCTTTCTTTTTTTTTTTTTTAGTATATGGTAGCCATTTAGAGGAAGCTTTAATTTATGTCATGATTATGGTGTTTTTCTGTTTCAATTAGTCTTAACCCCCGTCCTTAAAACACTTTAAAGAGACCAATGCATGCACTCCTCAATCTTGATCCTTCTGGTTTCCTTCTAATCTATGAATTCATTTGTATTTTATAGAATTCTATTACTGAAGTTGTTTTGGTGAAAGGAACCAAATGGAGGGTGGTATTTCTAAACCGGATAAAACCGAATTCACAGAATGCTGGAGAACAAGTTGGAAAACGCCTTATATTATGCGACTTGCTCTATCAGCGGGCATTGGTGGGCTCTTGTTTGGTTACGACACAGGTAACACATAATTTCCTTTTATTCACTTCATTTAACTTCCTCATTAATTTTCATGAATTGCTTTAAACTCCACATTATACTTTATTGTCAATGGTCTATAACTTGACAAATTTGCTTTTGGTAACTAGGTGTTATTTCTGGTGCGTTACTTTACATTCGAGACGACTTCAAATCAGTTGACAAACAGACATGGTTGCAGGTAAGTAACTTGTATTCTCTTTAATCTCGACTTTCATACATTTCTTTAACAAGATCGATTAATATGTTTGTTCATCGTATAGGAAACAATTGTGAGCATGGCTGTAGCAGGAGCTATTATTGGTGCTGCTGTTGGTGGTTGGATGAATGACAAGTATGGTCGAAAAAAATCTATTCTTCTAGCCGATCTCTTGTTCTTTTGTGGCGCAATCGTCATGTGCGCTGCTCCAGCGCCATGGATGATAATCATTGGGCGAGTATTAGTTGGTTTGGGAGTGGGAATGGCTTCCATGACAGCACCACTTTATATTTCCGAAGCTTCTCCTGCTAGAATTCGAGGAGCATTAGTTAGCACAAACGGTTTGCTAATTACAGGAGGACAATTTTTAGCATATCTTATCAACTTAGCATTCACCAAGGTAGTTGTTTTCCACTATTTTAGATTTCTTATATATATATTCCTTTAATGTAACACGAAATTTATGTATTTATAAGGCACCTGGAACGTGGCGTTGGATGGTTGGAATAGCAGGAGTTCCGGCCCTCGTTCAATTTATTTTAATGTTGTCACTTCCTGAGTCTCCCAGATGGCTATATAGAAATGTAAAAATCTCTTATATTTACTATTTCATGTTATAAATCATTTTATTGCTCCAATTTATAAACAATTTCTCACATAATAATGTCGATCAGGACAAGGTAAAAGAAGCAAGGGCTATTTTAGAGAAAATTTATCCTCCAAATGAAGTTGAAGAAGAAATAAAGGCTCTACAATCATCTATTGAAACAGAGAAGGCTGAGGAAGGTTCTATCGGGGAAGGCTTCTTTTCCAAACTAAAGAGTGCGTGGGGTAATGTAGTTGTGCGTAGGGGTCTATATGCAGGTATAACTATTCAAGTTGCTCAGCAATTTGTGGGTATAAACACCGTAATGTACTACAGTCCCACTATTGTTCAATTAGCCGGATTTGCTTCAAACAAGACAGCGTTGGCACTTTCTCTCATCACCTCCGGTTTGAATGCTGTTGGCTCCATTGTTAGTATGTTTTTTGTGGACAGATTTGGGAGGCGAAGATTGATGATTATATCTATGTTTGGAATCATAATTTGCCTTGTCGCATTATCTGTCATGTTTCATGAAACTTCAATTCATGCTCCACCAGTTAGTAGTATTGAATCCCTCCACTTTGGTAGAAATTCCACATGTTCAAGTTTCTTACAAGCCCCTGATGTATCATCTTGGAACTGTATGTCATGCTTGAAAGCCTCATCCGACTGTGCTTTTTGTGCTAATGGAGATAACAAAGTGAGTTTTCCATATTTACTATTTATTTCCTATTTTAATCCCACTATTAACTGGTACTAATTCCATTCTTTATTTTGTCATGGTTGCAACCTATTAGTATCTTCCCGGAGCATGCTTGGCCATAACAGATGCTATACAAGGGTCATGTCGTCAAGAACGTCGTACTTGGTACACGCAAGGTTGTCCGACTAAGTTCGGAATTTTCGCAGTTCTACTTCTGGGATTATATATTATATCATACTCGCCTGGAATGGGAACAGTGCCGTGGATTGTAAATTCTGAAATATATCCATTGAGATATAGAGGGGTGGGTGGAGGAATTGCAGCAGTTTCAAATTGGGTTTCAAATATGATAGTGAGCGAGACATTCTTAACATTGACAGAGGCTCTTGGTTCTTCCGGCACATTTCTCTTGTTTGCTGCATTTTCGTTTCTTGGACTTGTGGCTATATTTTTCTTAGTACCAGAGACAAAAGGATTACAATTTGAAGAGGTAGAAAAGATGCTGGAAAAGGGCTTCAAACCAAACATTTGTTGCTGCAACAAACCAGCAGAGGAGGACGAGTCTAAAGTCTAAATAGGTTTCAAGAATTGATCAGAGAAGGTATTTTGCCAGATTTACAGATATGATCAAATTTTGATTTCGGCCCACTGAACTATCAATTTAGTTGCCCAATTTATTGTATTTAGTGTATAGAAGTGAAATGTAGTAGTTGGCCAATTTTCAAGACGTACAATTTATTTAATAAATCTTTTGAGTTCCAAAATTTTATTGTATTGTTTAATTAAAAATTTAAGAAAGACAAACAGTCACGAGTATCAAAAGATTGAAGAAGTTGGGATTTGGAAACAATTACTATCTTTGAACCTAAACAAACAAAGGAAAAAAAAAAAAAAAAAAAAACACAGCATCAGTGCATTCAAAAAAACGAACTAGTGAAAAGGATTGGGAGACTTTAGTAAAGATATAGTGTACTGATTTTATTGATAAGTAACCTATAAGGGCCTGCTTGGAAATGTTGGTACGGGTTATGGGTTCTTCTTCTTCCTTCCTTCCTTCCTTTTTTTTTTTTTTTTTAAAGTACTGATTTTAGATATTTATGAAGAGTTTGATTTTGAGTAGAGATTTTTAAAACAGTCAAACATATGTTTGAAAACAGTTCTGAAAGTTTTTAAAAGAATAAAGTTACGTATATGTCTATATATATTAAAAAAATAGATACGTGTAAACAATATAGAATATAGACTAACATTTGGACTTTATTGTTGTTTTGAATAAGCTATTATATGTCAATCATTTTCTATTGAATTATAAGATGAAGAAAAACGAATGTGAAATAGGAAGTATCGTATTTTAGGTTTTATGATAGAATTGGAAATAATTGTTTTAGAAATGATGAAATTAGAATAAAATTTGAAGAACGGTAAAAACCCATCTAATTGAGAAATATACTTCACAATAAAACCGTTCAAAATCAATGTCCAAAAAAAATTAACAAATATTGATTTTTCCAATCTCTTATAAATTGTACTACCCAAAAACAGCTTAAACCAGGTGTGTGTGTGTGTGCGTGTTGGGTGGGGGGGGGGGGGGGGGGGGGGGACTCCTAAGCAGCCCTAAGATTCAAATGGAATTTGGAAATATGGCTTTTTTAGTTTTCCTATTTTAATAAACATTCCTTTCTTGGGAGATCTATCAATGATATTGTCAACGATGCACTTTTAGGTGTCAAGATTCTGTTTTTCTTTCTTCTTCTTCTTCTTTTTTTTTTTTTTATGGACTTTTTTAGGTGTCAATATTCTATTTCTCTTTTCTTTTCTTTTTTTTTTCCCCGTGGTTTGGAAGTTAAATAGGATTAATGAATTATACCTAAATTATTTTAGACTAAAAGTGGTAGCAAATGAAATTCGTAAACTAGTGAAAACTTGGGAGGACTCCTTAAAATGGTTTTTCGGTGAGTGGTGACGGGCGGACTCTTTAAAATAGATATGTGTAAACAATATAGAGTATATACTAACATTTGGACTTTATTGTTGTTTTGAATAAGCTATTACATATCAATTATTTTCTATTGAATTATAAGATGAAGAAAAACGAATGTGAAAAAGGAAGTGCCGTATTTTAGGTTTATGATAGATTTGGAAATAATTGTTTTAGAAATGATGAAATTAGAAGAAATATTGAAATACAGTAAAAAAATTATCGATTTGAGAAATATGCATCACACTAAAAACCATTTAAAATCTGTCCATATATACTGATTTTTCCAATTTCTTATAAACGGTACTATCCAAAAACAGCCGAAACTAGTGGGGAAAAAAAAAAACTCTCAAGCATCACTAAGATTCAAATGGAATTGGGAAATATGGCTTTTTGAGTTTTCCTAGTTGTTTAATCAACATTCCTTTCTTGGGAGATCTATCAAGATGATATTGTCAATGATGCACTTTTAGGTGTCAAGATTCTGTTTTTCTTTCTTTCTTTCTTTCTTTCTTTTTTGGTGGTTTGGATTTAAAGTTAAATAGGATTAATGAATTATACATAAATTATTTCAGACTAAAAGTGGTAGCAAATGAAATACTTGGGAGGACTCCTCAAAATTTCCTTACATTTACACTTAATTTAGTATATTAAGGTAAAGATATTCATAATCTGCGAGATCTTTCTAATTAATTGTTTATACTTGTTTATTAATACGATTGTTCAATTATTATACCTTTCGTTTACAGTTTTTTTACGTATAAAGTTTTCTTTTTTTTTTTTTTTTTTTTTTTTTTTTTTTTTTTTTAATTTCTAACAAAGAACTTTTTCTCTAATTCATATTTCATTCAATCCCAATAACTTAAATAAGGTGATTTAGTTTGAAAATAAATAATTTCTATAATTTTAGTTTTAATCTTAAATGTGTTATTATTTGTGGCAAATGACTTTATAAAAAGTAATAATGTTTTTTTCCATTATGACAAAAGATTCTGAAAAAGATGATGGCATCCTCCACCACTTAAAAGGAGACGTCCAAATTAATAATAGGGATAATTACATTAATAGTCTCCATTCTTTGAATTTTGTAATAATTTTATCTCTATTTTTTTTTTTAGCAGATATCATCATCATTCTTCCATTTATTCTCATAGAGGGTCCCTAAATCACTATTTTTCACTATTTTGACAATTCTATGACAATTTTACCCATTGACTTAAATAAATTAAAATGATATGAATAAAAAATACAATGAAAATATTGTAATTGGGCTCATAACCTTTTTAAAAGTACAAATAAATCTTAAACAAGTTTATTTTATTCAAATAAGTGTTCTTCTCAAACTCAAAAGAAATCACTCCACCCCCCCCACCCCACCCCACACCACCCCACCCCTTCTCCTTCTCCTGTGCAGATGGCTCCGCCGTCATGTCTAAGCTCTTCTCCTCCCTCTCCCCCACACCCTCTTACTGGTCAGCCATTACCCACTTCTGCAGCTGGACTGGCATCAAATGTGACAATACTAACTCATTTGTCACATCTGCAGCTGGACGCCCGCGACCTCTTTTCACCCCAACACCAACAGTAAGAGCATCCCCATTAACGGATCCAACAGAAACGTACACAGCCCCTGGCCCAACGACCATATTCAGTAGGCTCACCGGAACAGTAGCTATGGAATTTTGCACCCCATGAACAAAAACAAGTACATCATTTTGAACGGGCTCGGGCTGAGGCTTAGGAAGGCGACCGTGCCTTCTTTTGGACCCAGCAGAATTGAGATCAAAAGGGACATTAAAAAAATTGAGATCAAAATGGACATTAACAGATCAAAAGGGACATTAACCTCTCCTCCAGACTGACGCTCCTGCCCTTTACATATTAAAAAAAATCGATCATCCACAAGGCGCTCGTGCTTAATAACCTCCCCCACGCAGCTCACTTCCGCCGTGACAGTAGCAGAGTCATTGTAGATTACTCCGAACCGGAGGTCAGTCTGGAGGAAAGTGTGCATTATCATGCAGTAACAGAAATCAAAAATCTGTAAAAGGAGTATAGCCCCTAGAAAAAGAACAAGTGGTAGGGGAAACAGCGGCAACTCCACTATATCATCGGATTTCGGGGGGGTTGGTGTAGTGTTTTTTGGAAAATGAGGAAGTTGAGTAGCGAAGGGAGTTGGGTTCCCGTCGGTGGCGGTGGCGGTGTCGGTGTCGGTGTCGGTGGGAGAATGACTAAGTAGTAGTAAAGATTTTATCTGGGTTTTGGTTTAAGAGATAATTAGCGGGATTTAAGAGAGATTTGTGGGAAATTATTGAAGAAGGAGAAGGCAAGAGTTGGGGCAAAGCCATTTTTCGAATTTCGATTGAAGCAAATTGTATAAAGAGAGCTTTTAGAAAGGAAAAATGGGAATTGAAGTGTATAAAGAGAGCTTTTATTTGTACTTTTGAAAAGATTAAGGGCTTAAATGCAATATTTTCATTGTATTTTTTTCTATTATTTTAATTTATTTAATTCAAGGGATAAAATTGTCGTAGAATTGTCAGAATAGTGAAGAATAGTGATTTGGGGACCCTCTGTGAGAATAAATAGAAGAATGGAGATGATATCTGCTAAAAAAAGAATGGAAATGAAATCGTTACAAACTTGAAAAAATGAAGACTATTAGTGTAATTAACCCTTAATAATATGTTACAATAAAATAAAATAAAATGACATCCCATTCCATAAGAGTCATGCACCTCTTCTAACTTTTACTTTTTAGTCTCCAGCTTTGACTAGATTGAATAATTTACAAGTTAGCTTCTAGTAATGTGCAAAAGCATAGATTCGTACAAGTGTAATATGTATATTCAAAATCATTATTGACATAGGTTGCGAGTTTAGATTACGGTCTACGATAAACTAAAGAATAATACTATGTGCTTGATATTAATTTAAGTGATCGTAAACTCAACTGCTTCATTGACTAATAAAATCGAGTTTACTGTCATCTAAACTAATTCTAAGCACACCTACACAGTGAATATATTGAATAGAAAATACAATTTCGCGTACTTTGGATGTACATGTATCATTTTTCTTTCAAATAATATGATTTGTCGGGATAAAATATATATAGTCAGTCGATCAACTTATAGTGAAGTTTTATGTTAGTTACTGAACTTTACTTTCAAGTTTATTACTAAGTTAGACTCCATTAGTTATTTTGACGAGGCATCAGATGTTGCTAACAAATATCTAAATTTGACACATACAGGTAGTTAAAATCATCCTTTAGGTGAAGTTCTCATAGATTGATTTGTTTATACAGCATGTTCGGATTTTGATCTCTTACTTACTTATAATGTTTACGCTGAGGTGACATCACATAATTAGTAGTTCATAATTCTATATTTATTATTTCTATTAATCATGTGATGTTATATCAGCATGAACATTATAAGTGGGTGGAATAAGTGGATGGGAGACGAAAACTCCTGCATGATCATAGGAGGAAACAACAAACAAGTATGGCAACCCTCCATCAGCCCCAGTCCCATCCACCGCCAATACCCTTTCAACCAACCCTCAATCAGCCCCAGTACCATCCACCGCCAATACCCTTTCAACCGCTGTCTTTTTGAATCATCAGCCCCACAGTCGTCTATCCTACAAGCTTAATATTCCTTTCCTTTTTGCCCACCAAATCCAATCACTTTTCTCATGCACTACCAATCCCGTTATCTATTTCCACATGTGCAACTCTTTAAATTGTAGTTTACCTGGATCTAAATAACTTGCTTGCTATAAAACTGGATTTCAATCGAGATTGTAGGTTTTAGTGAGATTTGTTCGTTTGTATCGAGATTGTAGGTTTTAGTGAGATTTGTTCGTTTGTAGAAAATATGTTTTGATTTTTTTTTTTATTATCGCAATTTTGAAACTAACATAAAATGAGGGAATTATTTGAAATTTGAATAGAAATGAAATTAAATCAAGATAAGAGTTTGACTTTTTGTTCTTAAGACAAATTTGTCACGCACAGGTGCTTACGGTCGAATGACAATTGTCTTCCAAAATACAACAATCTCTTCTTATGATAGCAGCATTTCAAATCACAAGAAACAGTGAATTAAAACTTGTTTTGTACTATTTTAAATGTAGAAACTAAATGCAAAATATTATAAAGTACATGAAAGAATATAAAAGACGAAAGTGTGAATTCTATAGGAAATTGGTTTGTTTATTAAGCCAATAAAATATGTCCGAAAAGACAACTCAAAAGAATTGTCATATTTAAAAAGATGCGACATGTTTTGTCTTGAACAATCATAGTTGTAATAAACATACATCTTATCTTGTTCAAAGGCAGACTTTAACATGCATGTATCACAATCTGAAAGATCCATAATTAATTCCACGCCCAATTATTTATAACCCGTCACCCGTGCCCTGCCCAGCTCAGCTCGGCTGGCGTGCATGTGAACTAGTGGTACCCCTTATGATCCAAAACCAAGCATCAAAGTAGGAATATTTAGAGAGGAAATTAAATAAAATAATAAGTTTGAACTGTCCATTTTTAAAAAGAGTTAATTTTACTAAAGATCACTTAAGTTACTTTAAAATATTAAAACGGTTACTGAAATTTAAAAGTTATATCACTGATCACTAAAGTATATAATCCTTTCTCACACGATCACTCCTTTAAATTTCCAACTTGAAATAGTGATGTGACATGATGATATATCATACAATAGACAGGTATTCATTACATGGTAGTCCCTGTACTTTATATAATATTTACTTTAGTCTATATATTTTCAATTATCTTTCAGTTAAGTCTTCTAAAAATTGCATCTTAAGTCCTTAATTTTTTTACATCTTTACACTTTGGTCCCTAAATTTTTAATTATCTTTCAGTTAAGTCCTCAAAAAATTGCATCTTAGGTCCTTTAACTTTTTACATCTTCAAACTTTGGTCCTCCAAATCATTGATTTTAGTGGACAAAATAAGTGCACTTTTAGTGGTCAAAATAAGTGGATTTTCAATTAAATTCTTGACTTTACACTCGAATTTTCACCTAAACGAACAAAATAACATATTTAAATAATAAACTACTTGAGAAAAAAAATAAGTACAAAACCTGCACTTATCATTTGGAGTTGTCAATAAAATATATTTTTGTAACTCTAAGTGATAAGTGGGGTTTTACACTAATTTTGGCCACTAAAAGTGGGAATTTGTGATTTCTATCAAGTAGTAGTTTATTTTTTAATTATATTATTTTGTTCGTTTTGGTGAAAATCTTAATGTAAAGTCAAAGATTGAATTGAAAGTGCACTTATTTTAATCACTAAAATCAAAGATTTGAGGGACCAAAGTTTGAAAATGTAAAAAGTTGAAAAATCTAATATATAATAACTGAAAGATAATTGAAAATTTGGAGAACAAAGTATAAAGATCTAAAAAGATTAAGGACATAAGATGCAATTTTTGGAAGAATTAACTGAAACATAATTAAAAATATAAAGACTAAAGTGAGTATTATATAAAGTACATGGACTACTGTGCAATAAATAAAGGCCTACTATATGCCACGACATCATGCCACATCACCATTTCAAGTTGGAAACTTAAGGGAGTGGCCGTTTGAGAAATGATTATATATTTCAGTGACCAGTAGTGCAACTTTTGAACTTCAGTGACCATTTTGAAATTTTAAGATAATTTCAGTGACCGTTAGTAAAATTAACCCTTTTGGAAAATGCCAAACTTTGAAATTTTTTGGCCAAATATCCAAATTTGAAAAAATTGGATGAAAATGCCCTTAACAAACAATCAAATTTTCAAATTTTACCATCTTTTCTCTCAAACTTTATCATTTCACGCCACTCGCCCACACTATTCGCCTATTTTCTGTCTTTATTCTTGTTGACGTCTGAACCTGCACCAGTCCACGTGCCAACAGATCTCCAGTCACTCCTCTGCCAGCTCGTATGTTACCTGCACACTAGGACGACCGTTAGGCGCCAAGATCACCGGAGAAAAGGGGTCCGGCGATCGTTGGCACTCCGACGATCAAGTCAACAGCCGGTATATAAAGAATACGCGGGGGCGGGAACAAAATAGGAGTGTGGGAGAGACAAGTAGGCAGAAGTTTGAACAGAGTTTAGGGTGGGATTCGTAAGCATAAAAAGTGCGTACCTTGGAACAATCGGAGGCGCTGTTTTTATAGCGCAAGAATTCTAATTGATTTGGAAGACGAAATCAATTAGGTCCCCAATCGGGTTCTCCTTCCTTATGTGATAAAGATACCCGAGATTGCCTTCCTTCTTTGAGTTTATCACGTTGCATGATTTTAGGAGATCATGATTGTGTTTCCTTGTGGAGGTTCGTGCGCTCAATCCAACGCAATCTTTCTTTAATTACTTCTCAGGTTGTCCCGGCATACCGAGCTGCTTCTCGGTTACAAGTGATGCGAGGCCTGACGAGGCCCTATAGTTCGCATGCGGGCGCCAAGACCCTCTACACGACTCGCAGATTTCTGACCGAAGGCCTAAGCGCGTGACGGGCCCTTCCCCGGCCCTAGCAGGGCCCCGATAAGGTTCTTGATGGATTACGAATTGGGCCCTTACTGGGCTTAGATGGGGCCTGTGCTGACGTGGCGGCCGTATCGTAATCGTGTGGTAACAATAGTCCCCCAAGTCCAAGCCTATTATTTATGCTAGGCGAGGGACTTGTGAGGATAAGCAGAGTGTTCATGTGCCTCGCATGAAGTGTTTCTTAAGGTGGTTCGGCAGGGAGTAATGTGTCTCGCAGAAAGTGTGTACTACTCAGTATAGTCCCCCAAGTCCGAGGCCGAACATTCATGATGGGTGAGGGCTTACAGGGGACAGGCCAGCGCTGACGTGTTTTCTGATGGCGTGATTCTGTCTATCAAGTCTGCCACTCTCTGGTCATGTAATCATGAGTTAGGGGGTGCGTGCATTAAATGCGATCGCGTGAGAGGGGCATATCGGGACGCGCGTGGAGCGCGTACGCCCCCCAATCATTAAATGCGTAGGTTTTGCTTTCCCGCCTGCTGCACCATTGAAGACACGCGTCGACCGTCCGTATGCCTTGATTTGAACGCTTGAGGTCTGCACGGTGGATGAGTGAGAGTGTCTATATAAAGCCGGACCTTCATCCCAGAGTGGCACCTCCCTCCCACTGCCGTTCTTACTGTAGCCTTCCTGCCGATAGTTGGGACGCTTGATGCTGGTGTGCCATTTTAGCCGTAAAGTCGAGGTAAGCGTTCAGACAGCGGTAGAAACTTGTTTGCATTGTTTAATTTTCGTAGCCACAATACGATTTCGTTATTCGGGTACGGCCAGATGTCTTCTGAAGGTGACGATTCGCAGAATCCGTCCGACGCTCCTACAAACCCTAGTATCATTGGGAGCGTCTCTTCGTCGGTCTCCACGTCATCTTCTTCTCCTGGAGCCGCGGGAGGGGTGAATCCAGAGCCTCTGGCCCCGTCGACGAGTGGGAGAGAACGCAGTCCCCCCGTGCCGGCGGGGGAAGCAGTAGTGAAGGGGAAGTCGGGCGCCGGGGTGCCCGAAATGAGGGGATCGTTGGACAAGAGGGATGCTCCGGCTGCGAGGGCTCTGGACGAGGAGCTGAAACGGTCGACGACCGAAGCGTCTATGGCTCAGTCGAGGATCACGGAGACCGAGTTGGAGGACATACGGTTGTCCTACGTTATTCCTTCGACCGTGACGCTCCGAGCCCCGAGCCCAGATGAGCGTGCCGACCATCCACCCGAAGGGTACGTGTCGGTCTACGAGCCTGCGATGCAGCAAGGCCTTCGCCTACCCATGCATCCGTTCTTTCGCCAAGTGCTGAGGGACTGGAACCTAGCCCCCTGTCAAATAACCCCAAATGGCTGGGGACAGATGGTAGCTTCCTACATTTTATGGAGCGTTGCCGAGGCTGGAGGGGATCTGTCCCCCCGAGAGTTTGAGTCCATATACCGCCCCTACCGATCCGCCGGCTGGTATAACATATCTCCCCGGCCGGGGCAAAAATGGGGGACAGCCACTGATAGTCCCAACAAGGTGCACAACTGGAAAGAGAGGTTCCTATTTGTTGGCGGGGACTGGGAATTTGCGCCAGAGGACCCTCTTCCGCACGTGTCTGTCCCTCGACATTTTGGGGATCTTGGTATAACTCCCAAAAATTACGTGAAAGTTTGGTTATGATTCCTGACTTGATGTATTTATTCCGTTTTGCAGATTGCGGGAAGCCACCGATCCCGAAGAAAAACCAAGGAGAGCTGAGGTTGAAGTGGGATAAGGTTCGGTCCCTCAGCAGCGAGTATCGTAGCCTTGGGAATCTCTTAAAAGACAATAAACTTTTGGCCGGTTGCGGACTCATGTGTAAGCCTCACTTGCTTCGGTGTTCTGATATTCTGGCGTGGAATGATCTGGGCGCTCCGTTCGTTTTTTAACGTATGCTCCCCTTTTTTCTTGTACAGCTTTTAGGTTCAGGAGCGTGCCCACACTCCACCTTGCTCGCCCTTCCAGCGGCGAGGGGTCCTCTGCTCAAGTGCCCGTCCGGGAGGCTCCTGGGCCATCACAGGGTATCCCGACCGCTGTGCCACCAGAGCCTGCCCTCAATCCGGCCGTTCCCCCTCCTCCTCCTTCTCCTTTGGCAACCGATCCGTCTCCCGGCCGCATCCCAGCCAAGGACAAGGGGAAGGGCATTGCCGAGGATACAGGCGATGCTTCTGCGCGAAAGAGGAAGGCTCCCGCGCCCGAAGGGAGGTTTATGGGGGATGCACGCAAGTCAGGGCGAATCGAGGGTTTAAAGAAACCTGGCCCCTCGCCCGATCAAGGGAGCCCCGCCTAGACAACCCAACGTCGGGGGGAACTGGAGACTGCTGTTTTGGAGATGCTTCCGGCCCATCCAGCGATGATGGCGGCCAGTGTGCACAAGTATTGGACCCCGAAATGGGAGAAAACTGCTGAGGAGGCCACCGTAAGGGAGCGGCTGAAGATGGCGGAGATGAACCTGATACGGGGCCTGGTGCTGAGCAAAGAGCTGTTCAGTATCGTGGAAAGTTATGATGGTCAGTGTCATGAGGAGGGGGCCAAGTCTGCCAAGCTGGCCGAGGAACTGAAAGCCCTTCAGCTTGAGAAAGCGTAATTGGAGTCTGAAAGAGGGGGACTTCGGTTCAAGCTCGACGCCTCTGTAGGTAGGGAGGCGGCTATCAAGGAGAAATATGAGATCGAGCTGAAGGCCTCGAAAGAATGTCTGAAGGACGCCCGGGAGCAAAAGCGGGCCGCCGAGGCCTCTCAGAAGAAAGCCGAGGAGCTCCTGAAGAGTGCCAAGGAGGCGCGGACGCGTGCTGAAGAGGCCCAAAAGTCAGCAGAGAATCGGGCACTCGCAGTCGAGAAAGCTCTTGCGGACGCGACTAGCAGGATAGAGACTCTCATCGTGGAGGAGGGCAAGTTGTTGGCGGACACGAGGCTGGAACTGGAGAGAGTCCGGGCCGAATGCGCGGTTGCCGGGGCTAAGGCGGTGGAGGCTTATCAGGACGCCTTCGTGGAGACGCCTGAGTATCAGGACCTTGCCCAGCGTTTGATGACAGCTGGGGGCGAGCAACTGGTGGAGAGCATCATGGAGGTTCATCCGGAGTGGGACCTCTCCTTTCTTAGACAGGGCCCTGCCGATGATCAAATGCATGACGCCGAGCCTGATACCGTAGGCGATCAGTCATTTCCACCAACGGAGGCAGGCCCGCAATGTGCCGACCCTTGAAGAGGCGGCGGGGCACTCGTATTTTAGAAAATTTTTTTGTTTTATGCATGATTTAATTGAAAAAACAAATTTGGATTTGTCCTTTTGTTTATCCGACGATTCGATTCTGTGCGCGTGGGAATCATTCCTCCTAGGATTGATGACGCAGATATCTGGTGGAATCCAGAGAATTGGCGTCTTCAACGCCTTGGGGAGGTGGAACGTTTGTGCGTCGTTCCAGGTTCCTTGGTATGACCGCATTTATTTATTACATTTGCACCTTCTCCCAAAGTAGTCCTCTATAAATAGGATATGAGCCCGATCAGATTTCTCCTATCGTGGAACTGCTGTACATAGCCTGTTATTACCGTGTGATCAAGATAGAGATGGAATTCGTGTGATGGTGACACGGCTGGCGGGCTGTCATCCAATATGCCCGTTAATCAACATTCAGAGGACCAAAGGATGTGCCAATCAACGTTCAGGGGACCAAACGTCTGGGGTGGGGGTTTAGGCTTAGCAGCCTTAGCCCGACAATCCTTTGAACGGTTGATGGGACATGGGGGGAGGGGGGTCTCCCGCTGCCAAAAGAGGCACCAACAGCATTTTTTGAGCAGTAGCCTAATAAGCCATCAAATTAACTCATACATGGCTTGGGAGACTTCCTATTATGGTGAAGTCAGGTTCTCCAACCTGGACAGGACTGGCGGGGATCGGGGGATAGGTTTAACAGATCCATTTATGTGCTGACCCGGAGAGGCAGCGGGGTTTTCAGAACATATTACAGTTATGTCTTCTCTTGTATCGTATGGAATAAAAGGAATACCGTGTTATTTTCATATTTGCATGTGCTTGTCCTTATTGTGCCCCTGAATTGCCTATTTGCTATGAATCTCATCGGCGTTTAGCGTTTCCTACGGAATTGTGAGCACGAATAGGAGGTCGCAAATTGCGCCCCCAGTAGCGTGAGGTGGTTCACGAGTCACGATTAAATCCTCTCGTTACCCAATGGACCATAGCGACATACGAACGAGTAAAATGTTTATCCAGCGATTTTGACAGAGCTGACCGCGAACCACACACCCCCGCTGTCTGTCCGGTTTTACTTGATTAATAACGCGTAAGATTTTTACCCAGCGGGTTGGTAGAGTTGGCCGCGAACCAAATTCTCCCCACTGCCGAGTACCTCTTAGTTGCATGATTACGCGCATAATATTTACCCAGCGAGTTAATGGGGTTGGCCGCGAACCACACTCCCTCGCTGCCGTGTTCTTCGTAATTGCTTTCTTACGCGTAAAATATTTACCCAGCGAGTTAATGGAGTTGGCCGCGAACCACACTCCCTCGCTGCCGTGTTCTTCGTGATTGCTTTCTTACGCGTAAAATATTTACCCAGCGAGTTAATGGAGTTGGCCGCGAACCACACTCCCTCGCTGCCGTGTTATTCGTGATTGTTTTCTTACGCGTAAAATATTTACCCAGCGAGTTAATGGAGTTGGCCGCGAACCACACTCCCTCGCTGCCGTGTTCTTCGTGATTGCTTTCTTACGCGTAAAATATTTACCCAGAGAGTTAATGGAGTTGGCCGCGAACCACACTCCCTCGCTGCCGTGTTCTTCGTGATTGCTTTCTTACGCGTAAAATATTTACCCAGCGAGTTAATGGAGTTGGCCGCGAACCACGCTCCCTCGCTGCCGTGTTCTTCGTGATTGCTTTCTTACGCGTAAAATATTTACCCAGCGAGTTAATAGAGTTGACCGCGAACCACGCTCCCTCGCTGCCGTGTTCTTCGTGATTGCTTTCTTACGCGTAAAATATTTACCCAGTGAGTTAATGGAGTTGGCCGCGAACCACACTCCCTCGCTGCCGTGTTGTTGCTCTTCGTTTAGGGAACGCATTGGTTGCATAAAAGACGAATATTTATTGAGTGGCGCCTAGTTTCCCGGCGTTCGGCAAAATGGAAAAGCCTCTAGAGAGACCAAAACAGTGCAGGAAAAAGATAAAACAGAAATGCCATTGGCAGGGTTTCAAGTTGTTGTAGCTGGGGTGATATCCTCGCGCTTGGTAGCCTTTCGTAAGGCGTTCATGTAGCATGCCCGTGCCTCCGTCTGATTACCGCAGATCTTCACTACCTCTCCGGGAGTCGGGAATTTCATCGATAAGTGGTGTATGGACGTAACTGCCTGTAAGTCTTTCAGCGCGGGCCTACCAAGAACACCGTGGTAGGCCGAGCGAGTGTCCACTATTAGGAACTCCATGTATTTCCGGATGTGGCACGGTGGCTCTCCAAAGTCTACCGCCAGGGTGATTCTTCCTCGAGGGACGAGACTGTCCCCGGTAAAACCGAACAACGGCTCGGCGATGGCCGTCGGCTTGTGATCCACGTCCATCTGGTCGAACGTAATACCGAATAGGATGTTTACGGTGCTTCTGTCGTCAACCAGCATCCGGCCTAGGCCGTTCCTAGTGACAATGGCGCGCACCACTAGAGCATCGCAATGCGGGTAATGAATGCCGGATTCGTCATCTTCTGTGAATGTGATTGGCGGTAGTCTAGGCCGATGTCCGTGTACCTGCCAGCTTTCCAGGGGTTCCCCCCTGGCAGCCTTCGCATAGTTACGCCGTGAGTTCATTGTGCTTCCTCCGACGTACGGCCCTCCAAAGATGGTATTTATCTCCCGAATGGGCGGGGCTCCTTGGGGCCTCTCGGCCCTCGGCTGGTCTCTATTCCCCTCATTCCTTCATTCATCGCGGCGGGGTCCTTCATTGTGGCGCTGAGGAGGGGGCCTTCGCCCTGGCGCGGGCGGTCCTCGTCGTCCTCGCGCCGCCTGATCCCTCTCGCCTGGCCCGTGGTTCTCGCGGTTGATTAACTCTCTTACATCGGGGCAGTCTTCTGTGTTGTGTACTCTGGTCCTGTGTATACGATAGAACTTGGGTGGGGCCTCCGTGGGTAAGGGGGCCGCTACTTGTGCCCGTGGGACTAGGGCTACCTCTGTTTGATTGAACCTCCGATAATGGCTGTGGGCAGGATCTGGGGAACGCTTCCTCTGAAAGCGGGCAAACCGAGGTTCTGGGGAGCGACGTCCCTCCCTCCTGTATTGGTCTCCTCTCTCCCTTTTAGCTCTCTCTCTGTTCTCGATCGTTTCTTCCGATCGGATTTCACGTTGTATCATGTCCACCAGCTGGCTGTAGACTTTTGGCTGACTATTTTGGACGTCTCTCCAGAAGGGAGTTCGCATGTGGAGCCCTGTTATCAAAGCATCCAGGGCCTTCTCGTCGATCACCGTTTCGATCTTGTTGATGATGTTGCTGAATCGTTTAAAGTAGCTTTTGACGGTTTCTCCCTCCTTTTGCCGGATATCATTAAGTTGGGCGATGTCGGCGATCATCGTGCGGTTGCCGATGAAGGCGTTGACGAACTCTCTCTTGAGTTGTGGCCAACTTCGGATGCTCCCAGGTCTTAGCTTGTTGTACCACCTCTTCGCATCACCCGTGAGCGTGGTATGGAAATTTCGACACTTCACTGCAGGAGATTGGCCCTGGAGTTTTGTCTTGTTGGTGTTAATGTGGTCCGTGGGGTCACCCCTCCCATTATACTTGTCCATGATAGGCATTCGGAAGTTGGTCGGCACCTCCATCGCCTTCATGTAGCTGGTGAAGGGTAGATTCTCGTCATCATCGTCCTCATAACACTCCAGCCTTTCCTTTTCGTCTTCGGTTTTTTCTTGATTCTTCTGGTCCTTCTTCTTCTCCGTACGGGCCTCGCTGTGCTCGCTGCGCCTGCTGTGCGAGGGCTGGGGTGGCGCGATCGAAGACCCTACTCCCAGCCTGTCAAACACGCTAGCTGCAGGAACATGATGGCTTTCTCGTACAGGGAAGGGTCTCCCTTTGTGGCCGTTCTGCGGAGGCTTTGGAGTCGGATTCTGGAGGCTCCGGTCATGGGAAACGGGGGGTTCTTCTCGGGAACCCTGGCTGTCCAGCGAACCAGTGGATGAGAGACTCCTCCGGGCACGGCTGCGCTTGGGTCCATGTTGGAGGGATTGATTCTCCAACAGTTCAAGCGTGGCCTTCATCCGGGCGTTGTCTATCTTGAGGTCCTGGTTCTCCTGCTCCATCGTTCGTTTCTTCTGATGCCTTCTCTTTCTGCGACGGGTAACGTTCTGTAAGTCCTGAACGTTCTCCTGTCGCAGGTTGGTATGGTGGGACTTCACCTCCTCTTCTGTAGACTGTTCGGACGTCATGCTCCTCTGGGTAGAAGACACGTTTTACCAAAAGCACTGGGTCGTGTAAGGCTTTTCGGTTCCCACAGACGGCGTCAATCTGTTGACGTCTGAACCTGCACCAGTCCACGTGCCAACAGATCTCCAGTCACTCCTCTGCCAGCTCGTATGTTACCTGCACACTAGGACGACCGTTAGGCGCCAAGATCACCGGAGAAAAGGGGTCCGGCGATCGTTGGCGCTCCGACGATCAAGTCAACAGCCGGTATATAAAGAATACGCGGGGGCGGGAACAAAATAGGAGTGTGGGAGAGACAAGTAGGCAGAAGTTTGAACAGAGTTTAGGGTGGGATTCGTAAGCATAAAAAGTGCGTACCTTGGAACAATCGGATGCGCTGTTTTTATAGCGCAAGAATTCTAATTGATTTGGAAGACGAAATCAATTAGGTCCCCAATCGGGTTCTCCTTCCTTATGTGATAAAGATACCCGAGATTGCCTTCCTTCCTTGAGTTTATCACGTTGCATGATTTTAGGAGATCATGATTGTGTTTCCTTGTGGAGGTTCGTGCGCCCAATCCAACGCAATCTTTCTTTAATTACTTCTCAGGTTGTCCCAGCATACCGAGCTGCTTCTCGGTTACGAGTGATGCGAGGCCTGACGAGGCCCTATAGTTCGCATGCGGGCGCCAAGACCCTCCACACGACTCGCAGATTTCTGACCGAAGGCCTAAGCGCGTGACGGGCCCTTCCCCGGCCCTAGCAGGGCCCCGATAAGGTTCTTGATGGATTACGAATTGGGCCCTTACTGGGCTTAGATGGGGCCTGTGCTGACGTGGCGGCCGTATCGTAATCGTGTGGTAACAATTCTATTATTGTTGCAGAAATCAAACACATTGCAAGATGTATCATCCGACACCCGCTTTAATTGCCACTGCGACGCCGCTACTGTATTTCTTCCCCATTCGAGCACTCAACCTACTATTTTTCACCAAATTTTGTCGAATTTTGGACCAAATAAAATTTTGATTTTTCTCTAAATATATTGGGTGCATTTATTATTTATTCTATATGTTCACTCAATTGAATATTATATTTCATCGATTATTTATGACCAATTTGGTTTAATATTGTAGAAATTACACTCGCTACTTACACTTTTAAATTATATTTTAAAAATACAATATGTATGTAATTATTCTAAAAATACTGTGTGATTATTAAATAATTTAATTTATTAAAAATATCAAAAAAGTCCCATAATTTTCACATTCATTCTCTCACAACCACATCAATTTGTCAAGATTCCCAAATTGCTAGGGTTCCTTTCAAACATTCATCAAGATCAATCGTCTCTAATTTCTCGCCCAATATTTGATTGTTGTGGTCATTTTTATTGTTTACCATGTTGATTTTTTTTAGAACTGGTAGAAACTTCAATTGTTTGAACTTGTGCTTGGATTTCTGAGAAATTGAACGAAGAATACAAGGTTCAAAGTCAGAAATTACATTATCGATTTATTTATGAATTTACACATAACTTGGATCTAGTGTAAATAGTTATATACATACAAGAATATTTTCATTTTTACTTCCAGGAATCTATTTTTATTTGGTTATTCTTACATTGTATTGTTATCTGAAAAGAACTTTAGTCGGGCACATTAATTTACGTTTGTTGATGCATCAATTTTATTGGCCTAAAATTGATCATTTGGGAATTAGCCTATTAGGGTAAGTGAATTGATAAGTTATGGTGTCTGAATGAAGTAGTTAATTTGTTTTCCAAGTTGGAGGTGAAATGAGAAAATGATAGTATTTATAAAAGTGTGTTCAAGGATAGAGATATGGTTACGGCTCTCTTGATAGTTCATTTGACATGTTTTTTTGGGTCCATATATGCATATAGCTTCTAAAGAATTTGGATTAGCCTTAATGGTTTCGTCGAATATATGTGGATATGCTAATCATTATTAATTCTTCCAATTATGCAAAGAGTAATATAATAAAACTTTCTGCCACCAGGTATCTATTTTGAGTAGGTCATGTCACACGATGAAATTTTGAAAGTCATTTTTCCTGTACAGGAAGGACGAGACCTCGCTACTTGTATGTTAGTATGTAAGTAGTAGCGAGAGATAGCTCAAGATGATTACTTCTGGAAATGCTTATGAGGCATGAGATGGACATCAATCCATAACATTATAGACCTCAATGTGGAAGCATTCTACTCCCCTCGAGGCTGTCCTTCAAGGAATGGAATTTACGGGGCCAGTTGTTCAGAAGAGAACCTGGACTTCCTCGCCCGAAATCTCTGACGCTCTTAGGTTTGATTTGGACATACTAGACGACAAGTTGACATTACCCGTGGAGCCAATGTTCACTATTACTATTGTGGGAGACATTGAGTGTCTCCGTACTTGTAGGTCGGATAGATTTCAAAAAGGTTGCTTGCATAATAAATAAATTAGTTTGCGATTACATAGATATTTCTGCATATAGGGCCATAGCATTCGACTACCTTTACTTTATCCTCCCCACCCCTTTGTATCTGGTATTCAGGCATGGATTTCATTGCTCTTTATGGACCATGGTAATGAAGGATTCATGGACGTGTTCGGGATTAAGCTGGATTTTTGTGATGATACCAACTTGAAGGGTCAAGTTCTATGGCTCCTAGACATGCTTCATTGGAAGTGAGAGATCCAATTTTGGCGTTACCATGATTCTGGCAATTTCAAGTTGTGTTGTGGCCTTGTGGATACCATGACCCCATGGGTGTTGCTTTCGTCTAGTCCAGAGCTTGCATATATTTATTCATTTTGCACATGTTTTTTCTAAATCAATTTTCTACATTGGAATGGAATTGACCCGTGCATTTTCCCCGAGTCTGCTAGTTTTATTTCTTTTGATAGCTCACGACATTGTAAAGTCAGTATTTCTTTTATCATCCACATAAGCATTACCCGCTTTATATTTTGATGTTTATTTCTCTCACACAAGCATATACTAACACAAAAATCAGAAAGCATTCCAACTATCTTGATTGAATTCGCGGAGACATCAAATTTAACAAAATAATATCTTTTGTGAAGTTCTCAATGTTACTTAAACACTATTAACATATTCAAATTGGATTCACTATTAACGTTGCATGGTCAATTATTAGCAGATGTTATATTTAACACAATTATCCCAAAATTTAACATAACTGCATAAAACGAATTGAAATGTAACATGGTATTCACTAGAAATTGTTAGCAGATTTTGTAATAGCGAATGCAATATAATTGTAACATTCTAAGTACCATAATCAAAGTTTAATCAAATTTGCAGAGACGTCAAATTTAACAAATTAACATTTTATGTAAAGTTCTCAATTTTATTTTGGTCAAAACACAATTAACATATTCAAATTGCATTCATTATTAACATTGCGTTGTAAATTATTGAAAGAATTTATAACAGTGAATGCAACATAAATTGAAGAAACATATTTTTCACGTAATACAATTAACAGAAATTTTAACATAACCACACAAAATGAATATGGATGAACTATAATAGATTTTTGAAGAACAAACACAATTAACATGTAACGTAATTGCATTCTTTACATCACATAGCAGATTGCATAACTCACATTACATTCTTCTATCGAAATTGAATAAATATTTTCATTCGATGTTCAATCTCAGTAACAAATGTAATGTATCCATCAATATCTCAATTAACAATAACAATAAACTCAAATTTACACTATCATCAATGCAATCTTTTGTGAGAGAAATCGGTTTTTTTCCTGCATTTAAATCAATGAAATGTAGTTGTTGTCTCTCATGATTGCACGAGAGAGAATTAGAAATATTTTCAAAAAAAAAAATAGTATAATTATTAGATGATTAAGAGATCAATTTGATTTTGATATATCTCATAAATATGGAATTGCAATGACTCAGGTAATGGTGGTTGTATTCACACTACAATTTGTTATAAGCGCACTATATTTTAATTGTACTTAAAATCATCAAATTTTGTTCATTGTTGCAATTATGTTTTTAACTTTTTGTCATCAAATTCTTATCTTCAACTTTCATTAATTAGCACATTTCATCATTAATGTTTATGTCGAGATATTTTGTTTACGTGCTTTAAAATGAGGAAAAATATTTTATCGTACTTTTGTATCTATTGTTTTTTTTAAACTAGTGAAACACACGTGGTAGAGTACTATATTTGATAATAATAATATAAAATGAATATCTATATTGAAATAAAGTATGAGGTGCAAGATATATGAAAAAATTATTAATGTATTCATGGAAAAAAGTTACCCAGTTATTTATTTAACTGTATGATTCGTGTAATTAATGGTAAAATATGTATAAAGAAAAAACGATGTACGAGCCTAAGAAAAAGAGGAAAACAACCGCTTAATTGATAGGTCAATTATATATATAGTTGCACGTTATGTAGTTGTAATTCGTTAAAATTTAATAGATTTAAATTATTATAGTATATGTATATAATGTAAGCTACAGTTAAAAAAGAATAAACGCAAAGCCTAACGGGCAACCAAATAATTCATAAGTGAATGATTTATATAGAACATTTAATCTCATCGACAATTTTTTTATTAAATTCTTGGAGGAAAAAAAATTATATATGTCACCAAATGGGCCTTGCCAAGTTCCCATTCATATTGTCATTAATGGGTTCCAATTTATATTGTCTTTAATAACGACAAAAAATGTTTAGTTTTGTTGTAAAATATAGAAAATAATATTGATGACCATATTTAGATATTTCTTACCTAGTTTACATGTATTTGAAACCCTATATATATGGGTCCTTTATCATAATGAAAGACACATATTCTTTCTATTCTCGTATATTATTCTCTCTAGTTTATAACACGTTATCAGCACGATATAGCTCTTCAAAAATAGAGAGAAAATTTGAGAGTAATAGTTTAGAAAATTCACAGAATATGGGCAGCCTGCATAGCTATGATCAAATATTGATATCTCAACACTCCGTAGTCCAATCATTGTGAAATTTGGACATCAACTTCAAAACTCATTGTTCTTCAAATTTAATGACTATGATCAAGATCGGACAGTTCATTCGTGAGAAATCGCTACATGAAACAAAGGTCAGTATTCTATTTGCTATCATTTTTTATTTTATATTTTTCAGTATTGATATTGTTTCAATATTATTAATTATTATATATCAATATTTAAAGTATCAATTTATATAAATTAATATTCCAGAAGAATATTTCGCTGGTCTTCTAGAAGAAGCACAAATTATATTATTATTAATATTTCAGTAGAATACACTCGCTTTCGAATAGCATAATTTAATAAATCTAATATTTTATATAAGAATATTTTGTTGCTCCAGAAGTAGAAAAAAATTATATTATATTAGTATTTCAGTAGAATATTAATTGTTCCCAAATAGCCTAATTTTATAAGATCTAATATTCTATAAGAATTTTATAATATTGTACTTGAAAATCAAATTTTTACTTTAGAGTAAAGTTTAATATTTTAAAATAATTTGTTGTTGTTTCTGAAGAAGCACAACATTATATTCATATTCTGGCAGAATATGACTTGCTCCCAAAGACCATAATTTTATGTAATTTAATTAAACTATTTGCTTCTGAAAAACAAATTTTTATAAAGTTTAATATTTTAAAATAATTTATTGTTGCTCCTGAAGTAGCACAACATTATATTAATATTCCAGTCAAATATTACTTGATCTCGAAGAGGATAATTTTATAAGATCTATTATTTTATAAAATATTGTATTAATACTTCTGAAGAGGTATAACGTTATGAATATCAATATTTTAAAAGAAATGATATTATTGTTTCAGAAGAAACACAAAGTATTTAAAATATTCTAAAAGAATAGTGTTGTTACTTCTGAAGAAGCATAACTTAATTAAACAAATATTAAATGACTGCTTTTGAAGAAGTATAAATTTGTATATATCAATATTCTAGAAAAAAAATATCGTGTTGTTATTCTTGAAGAAGCACAACTTTACAATTTTAGAATATTAATGTTGTGTAATATTATAGTGTTGATACTCTTAAAGAAGTACTATATTGAACTAGAAATTCAATGTCCTAAAATTTTTATTGATTGGTATTACCGGTTAGACCATCCCGGATCAATATGATGCGAATTATTAATGAGAATATCTATTGAAAACTAAATTTTTTTTCGATATAATGAATTCTCACGTGATGCTTGTTCTCATGATATATAAATTAGTAGACATTTACTAGCTAAAATTGGGACTGAATTCTTTGTATTTCTGAAAATTATATAGGGTGATTTATGGGGCCTCATCACCCTCCATGTTGACTATCTATATATTATTTGTATATAATAGATATATCTATTAGATGATTGTATGGTGTCATTATTCACAACTTGAAGTTTGCGAGATTTCTTGCTCAAATTTTAAATTATGAGCTTAATTTTCAGATTATATAACTAAGACGGTGGTGTATCTTGTCAATGTTAATGAGTCTAAATCTCAAACTTTTAATAAACGTTAGTTAAGATAATGTTAAATGATTTAGCAATATTGTTTGTCAATGCCTCCAATTAAATTATAAACTATTACTATTGAGAACAAAGTACTTCCCATTTTTATCTAGGGAATGATATTTTATATGTAAAAACACTTATACGCATCATGCCAACATCGAAGTTATCCCCACTATAATTGGCTTATGGTCAGAGCCTAATATTACTCATCAATGATATTTTATAGTGCAATATATGTACAATTGCTCTACCATAGTGCACTGAGATGTGCATTAAAAAATGTTAAGAATACATGTTTAGTTTGGAACATTATAAAATATCTTAAGTCCTAACGTGTGATCTTTTATAATACGATTTTTCGAATATCATTTTGATAAGACAGTTTTTTCAACATTAGGGGAGAGAAATTAAGTAGCTGGAAAGAATACGTGAAAATGCAGTACATTATGTTTTATAGATCTTTGCACAAGACAATATAAACCAGAAGTTCGACAAATAACTCATTTGTAAGTTATACAATTGACAGATGCATTTACTGACCAAAGAGATTAAATCAAATCTCATATACCAGCTCTAAATGCTTCAATTTATATTAACGTCCTTGAAGGACAATCCATTAACATTATATCTAGTAAATTAATGACACGCCTGAAGTGTGGTAATATTTGATTCCAAAAAATTCTCAAATTAAAATGGAGTCAATTATAAAGATGGTTATATTGATGAGGTGTATACTCTTGGAGAGTATATATACATAACTAATTATAAAACTCCAGAAGAGGTTCAGCTAGCTGAAATAATAAAACGAAAAAAAATCTCTTTAAGTTATGTCTTTATGAGAAAGAAATGGATTCAAAAATAAATGTTGTTGACAACACTTTTGTATATAAAGAAGCGCTTCATATTATAAAAGGTAGTAAGTATATTGAAAGAAATATGTCAAAGAATAAATTGGTCAAATAAAAGGATGCAATCCAAGTAAATTGAACTGACTAGAGAAACCTGAAATTTCTGGACCTATAGTCGAAGCACCTAAATATGTATATTTATGTGAAAAGGAAATGGAAAAATGAAGTCGTAACATGTAATGCATGACTTTTAACATTATGAATTTCGTAAAGGCTTATGTAAAGCAATCATAAGTTGATATCTTGTTAGTTTATCAATGCATGATATATATGCATATAACGAATATTGTTATAACCATCTCATCTGACATAACTAATAAAACAATGTATATAAATCTCTGGAGGATTTAATATGTCCGAAGCATATAGTTCAACTTTTCAATAACTTAATCGATCAAAGTACACACCTAAAGTGATATTATGATTAGGGAGAGTAAATACGCGTTGTACTCTTTTCCTTGATCAAGGTTTTGTCCCATTGGATTTTCCTAGCAAGGTTTTTAATGAGACAACTTTAATGGCGTATTAAAAGAATTATGTACTCTTTTTCCTTTACTAGGATTTTTGCCCATCGAATTTTTTTCTAGTAAGGTTTTAACGAAGCATACTATTTCTGTAAATAAGATACAATTGGAAGTGGTATAAATATTATAGTTATGGATGTCCATAACCTACAAAATATTTTACCCTCATCATAACCTTATTGTTATACTCTCGTGTGTTATAAATTGTATATGAGACCCCTAAAGAGAACAACAACAAGATCTGTTTTTAATATAATTGCATCAGATCATTATGCTGACTACAGTCAACTAGAAATAGTGTATGAAGATGATATTGTTTGGAGGTTATAACATAGACCACATTTCATCAGAATTGTTTTATACAAGTTTTAAAAAGATGACGGCATTGAAGACATTGACGCACAAGATATGGATAGCTTGATACAAGCTTTTTTCATTGACTGAAATCAGGAGGAGTAGTTGTACTCTTTTTCCTTTACTCAGGTTTTGTCCCATTGGGTTTTCCTGACAAAGTTTTAATGAGGCAGCATTTTCTTAATACTCCAAAACTTTTACAATTAACTGTACTCTTTTTTTCTTTTTGTTTGATATTTTGTCCCACTGGGTTTTTATCAAACAAAGTTTTTAGCGAGTCAGTTATTGTACTAATGGTCATCAAAGATGGAGTGTTGTAAAATATGAAAAATAATATTGATGACCATATTTAGATATTTCTTACTTAGTTTACATGTATTTGAAACCCTATATATATGGGTCTTTTATTATAATGAAATACACAGTTTCTTTTTATTCTCTTCTACTTTTCTCTCTAGTTTATAACAAGTTTGTATTTATGACGTTATTAACGATAATAAGTGGAAACCAAATTTGGTTCTTATTATTTGTCGACAATGTCGAAAATCACATTTTGTCAACATTGTCGATATTTAAAAATGGAAGAAAAAAATAAAGAGTACTGCAAACAAATAAATTGTATAATTGACAATCGAATAAAGTACTATTTGTACTTCTTGTACATATTAGATGGTCTGAACAGTATAGTCAGAAGATTTTATTTTAAATGGAAAAAACAAAATAACAAAAACAATATGTTGAATAATGTTTTCAAGAATTATTGATGAGACATACAATGAAATCAAATTCAGAAGACAAAAATAATATGTTGAATAGTTGAATGTATGGTAGTAGCCTTTAAAGTTATATTCTTCACAAGATTAAATGTGTAGCAAACTTATTGTGCGCCTAGGTATAAGTCAAATATCTACAAATAGGAAGAAGCTATGTTAAGGTTCAGATACAATGGAAAACAAACAATGGCATTCACAATAATCTGAAAGCGAATGGAATGGAATGGAAAATGAGATAATTTTTGTAAATGATTTTTTCACTTTCTTTTCCCACTATTTTGAAATGTCGACATTGTCGACCAATAATGAGCACCAAATGTTTCCCATTTAATGTGTCGCTAATAATGACAAAATAAAAAAAGAGGAAAAAAATTCGAAACACAAACATAGCAAGATCACAGAGATCAACAAATTCGAACAGGAAGTTGGAAGCAAAATAAAAATAAAAAAATAAAAAATAAATAAATAAATAAATATATATATATATATATATATATATATATATATATATATATATATATATATATATATATATATATATATATATATACGAGTAATTCATTTTTAGAATCATAGTGAAATATATCAATATACTTGCTGTTTGCCGTAGTCTAGTCGTTGTTTGCAAACCGCGGTCGTAGTCTAGTCGTTGTTTGCAAACCGCGGTCGTAGTCTAGTCGTTGTTTGCAAACCGCGGTCCAAACAGAGTCTAACTAAACAGTCATGGTCTTTTTGAATATACTGAAGGGTCTTAAGATGTACAAAAAAGCAGCAAACTATATCAATTTGTTTGATGATCTATTGAATTTTGTACAAATCTATAAACATTAAGTCTCCATGGAAAATACATACAATATTCATAGGAGTGTGCAACAATGTGGTAGGAGAAAATACAAACAATAGTGACCATTATCTATAGCCTGTGTAACCAAACAAAACTAATTACAGAAGAAAATCAGGGGTGGTGACCTAGTGATTCTACTAATCTTCATACTGCTAATAGTAGCAGTACGAAGATAAGATAACAAAGATTTTCAACAATAGATATTATGGTTAAAAATGATAGGCAGTAGTTATATCTGTAGGGGTAAGAGGAACATACCTTTAAAATAATTGTGAAGTTGAACTTCATGGAAGTAGGAAATATATGAAAGTCAAGTGTGGATGAATGCAAGTGCGTGAGTTTTCTAACAAGTGATGTTTAGTATGTGTGTGTAATATATATATAGAAGAGAATCATACCCTTGAATGTTTAGTGTAGAAATGGTTAATGGCCAGTGTGCCAAAGGAGTTGACAGGGACTGATATGTAAACTATTCAAAGACCATACATTTGAATCATCAATGAATCACAATAGTAGAAAAAAGTACAGGTAGGTACATGGTGGTTTGTCCCGAAAACAAATCACATAGCCATAACACTACCCTGGAAATCAGCAAAATAAATTGAAGGCAGCACAACACAAGCTGTTGACACTATAGCAAAAATACGTTTGAGATTTTGATGATACTTAACAAGAGCTACCTTGTCTTGAAGTTTATATTCTACATACTACACTTAACAAGAGCTAGTTCATGCTATTTCAACAATAAAAACAGGATATAAGTGTTGCATACTCTTCAAATTACCATTAAATGTCAGCTCAAAGCATCCAAATATGCTGAAAACATTTCAATATTACCAAGTTCTCCCCAAGTTATATGCACAATCACTTGATCAGGCAAACATAACCCAACAATTAAAATCATCATGTTTTATTTTTGGAACCGTTTTTTCAACCACCAAAAACGCATCTAGTTTTTCAGGTTTTAAGCAAATATACGAGACCCCAACTAGCAAAATCATTCCTTCGTAAAAATAACTACGCATAACTTCACATATATCACGAAAAGTACATACTACTTAAACGTGAATACACAACCAGTAAAATCATTCCTTCGTAAAAATAACTACGCATAACTTCCCATATATCATGAAAAGTACATACTACTTAAATGTGAATAACAAAAGCTAGTATGTTTCAAAGATAGTGGAGTTGCTTGATAAGTTAATTGTTCATCCTCTTGGCCAAGAAGAAAAAAATGATCTTTTCATTATATATCACTTAACAACCCATGTATCAAAAACTCACAAGTGAAAATGTTCTCTTTTCAATTAAAAAGCACAAAAATAAGCAAACCCACAAACAAAAACAGATAATGAGCAAAAACCAATCTCAACACATACATATTCATAATCAATTTCCACATTTCTATTTTTGGTTAAATGTGATCAATCACTCCCAACAAATTATGAATAATATGCAGGTATATTGGGGAAGGTAAAAAATGGCTAACCAGAGTGATGAGATGAACATACTCCTTATCAGTCAAAAATCCCCTATAGAATTCTAATCATCGTAAAAATCATATCATCGTTGATCAAACACAGTGATTCAACACATATAAATCTATATATCTATACATACACATACATAGAGTGAAGTGAAAGTAAAATGGGAAAACGAAAATATATATATATATATATATTACCTTTGGCGCCAAGATATTTGGGTAACCCGTGTTGGATTAAGTGGAATAGAAAAGGTACTCGATGTAAATTTCAACATCGATTCTTTTCTAATACGAGGCGCAGGAGCAACACTGATCGGAAATTACCTAGAATTAGTTGGCAGAACAGTGAAAATTCCCGACCAAAGGTGAGAGCAATTTTAGAAAATCAAAGAAGAAGAGAGCCAGTAAGGAAGATCGTGGCAGAATAGTGCAAATTCCCGACCAAAGGTGGGAGCAATTTCAGAGAATCAGAGAAGAAGAGAGCCAGGGAGGAAGATCGTGTGAAAAAATTGGCACAAAATGAAACAACCCACATTTGAATACGACGTCGTTTTGGGCTTCTTGGGAGGAAAATGAAAACGATGCCATATTGGTCCTTTTGTAACCATCTCTTATGAATAGTAAAAATCCCCACTTTGGCTCTTTTATTATATGTTAGATGTTAGACATGATAGACAAATAAGCCCTTTTACGAATTTCTAACAAATGTTTTAGACGAAAATCGTTATCAAACATAAGATGTGCTAATTAATGAAAAGTTGAGGATAAAAATGTGATAAAAAATTTGGAGACATGAGTGCTATAATATTCATAGATTAAGAGTGTTAAATGTAATTAAAATGTAGTACAAAAAATAAAAAGTGTTGTGCGAATATAATTATCCCTCAGGTAATCGGCATTTTGTTAGGATTCTACTGCATTGATAAAGCTATTAGAAAATAAAATTACTAAAACAAAAAAATAATTCCAACTATTTTTATAATAAATAAGATGTAACCGTTTTTTTTTTTAAGAAATATTAACATTTATTGGTTTAATGGTGTAAATTTCCTTTTAATATTTGCTTATGATACATGTCAGTTTTTTTTCCTCATTTTCCAACAGTCGACAATCGATTTACATTTTCTTTCAACTGTCTATTTTTGGACTGATCCGTCGATTTAAAAAAAAAATTAAAGATTTCAATTTTCCATTTTTGGACTAATTTGTCAATTTTTTGGTTGATTTGTTGATTCAAACACAAAATTGACAATTTTTCGATAGAATACCGACAGTTTTGTTGGTAAAGTACCGATTTCAAATAAAAAGAAAAAAAAAAAAAAAGAAAAAAGAGAGTTCTTCAAAAGTAGCTATTAATTTATTTTGTATTATCCTATGTGTAATAACATAATATTTCATATAATTGCAAAATTCACTTTAATAACTTATGTTTGAAAGCTATTATATAAATCTCAACTACTACGAAATGTTAATTTCACAAAAAGTGATCATTTTTACAAAATAGTATATTTGACATTTTCTATCTAAAAATTGTATATTTACAAATGTTACCAAAATTAGCATATTCCAAATCCACCATTTACTTTTGGACCCTTTTCAAAATTCCTCATATTTAAGTAGGTCATAATTCTATTCTTTTTTCAATATGGTAAAATTTTCTCTCTTCCAAACTTATTTTATCCAATTCTAAAACTTTACTTTTAGTTTCTTATTCATCTGAATATATTTTTGAACATCTAAATATATTACGAATATCTACCCACAGAATAAAATATGTTCAACTATTGTTCCACTTACAACAGATGTAAGACCTGGGTTTTGATCTACTCTCCATTATAGGGAGTTCTTATAACTCCAATTAGACAAGTGTCCAGTTGAGATTGGACAAGCAATTGACTTTTAATTCCTACCACTTTTGCTTGTCTAATCCCTCCACTGGACACTTGTCCAATAGGAGTTATAAGAACTCCCCATGGTGAGGAGTAGATCTAAGGCATGTAAGACCCATAGTAAAAAATTGATAAAAACCAACTTTGAAAACATATTTCCAACAATTTTTCTCAGATGTCAGTAAAGTGTGAGTTTATGATCAACCCATTTAGGGTGAAGTGGTTTTCAACTTTATATAACTTCCAATTACTCCCATGCCGAAGAGTACACCGACACACTATAAAAAGTAAAAAACAAAAAACAAAAAACAAAGAGAAGACGAGAGGTAGTGCAAAAGTGCAAAGAGCAGAACAAAACACATACCTGCTCCTGCAAGTGCCAGCTAATGCAATCATAACTCGACCAATGGAAAAAGAAAAGGAAAGATTCATATTCACTCACCCCCAACCCCAACTACTAAAAAAAAGAAGAAAAATGTTGTGGGGTTGGTATCTGGCTGGCTTCCTGGCTCTATCATGCCCAACCTATACATGCATGTTGGTAGGACCATCACATTTCAAGTAGATCAATTTTACAGCACATATTTCAGTAGACAACGTCCCTACCCACCGTCGCTTCATTTTGAATCCACTTCCATATGACTGTTGTGCCAAACCTTTATCCGAAAATAATTTATTTAACCTAATTATACTGTTTTCTGATGTCTGATATAAGCTGTATTCAGGAAGCTAAACAAAGGACCCAAGGATCAAAACAAAACATCTAATTCAAAGGGGAAGCTTTCAAGAGGGATCGTTGTCTTAAAATTTCGGTGAAAGAGAGCTTGTGCTACGTACCTGTCGTCAATGAAAACAAGGGATGCCCATAGTTTGAGAAGCATATAAAAGGTAAAGGAGGAGGTATTATCCAGGAATGGAAACTGGTAAAATACAACAGAGACATGTTCTAATTATAACAAAACCAAGCTCAATCATTCTCAACCTTCTATTAAATCAGGTCAAGCTCCGAAAGAAAAATTCCTACTTTTGGAAGAACAACTAATAAAACCTTCCATGGAATTGGATCACCCAAATAGAACAGAACAATTTGAAGGCTGACAACTTAAATTTTCAGCAACCAAAAACAAACGCTAGGCAAACAAGCACCACCCTCCACAGAAACAAATACTGTCAACGAGGGGGATATACAATCCAAAAAAGAACCTAGTCGACCAAAATACAACTAGAAGGTCAGCTTCTAATCATTTTCAATTTCTTATCATATACTCCTAAATTACTCGACTACTCTGTACAAACCCCATCAAAACACTTACCATATACAGTCAACAACAAACCGTTCACCGTATGATATTATACAGAACCATTTTGTGAGTCTTTCATGGACTCGAAGTAGAGGCTTCTTGTCTAGGTTCTCTCAGGTAACCAAGAAGTGCTTCAGCCTGCCAAACACAACCATACATTATCAATATAATTCTTCCCGTGAAAACATCAGTGGGTCAAGAAAATTGTAGCTTTCGATTCATGGTACCCACAAGCAAACATATAGTAAACCATGACCAGTGACCACCATTGAAAGCAACAATGCAGCAATTATTCATTTATAGCGTGTATTCATAATTTAATGAATGCCTTAATAAACAAACAAGACAACAGTAAACATCCATCTCAAGATCATACCATTAAAAATTATGATATAACCAAAATTATTAGTTTGTGGTGTTGAAATTCAGTATTCAAATAATTAACGTCATAATTCAACAAGCTCCATACAACTTGCCACTCATTTGACGATAACTCTAAAAGTTTAAAATATTTAAGCATCCTATTTTGCACGAACAGTCATTAGATGTGCCTGCACAAATCAAATGCATAGCTACAAAAATTATGATCCCTGTTAATTATTGTATTTGCAAATTACTTGGGCACTACAACTGTGTATCAGAATTGGAACTATAACAGAATCCATTCAATTTGGCATTTTCTTTCACCAAAAACAAATCCAAGAAGCCAATTCAATGGTGCAAAGCTCATCAAATTAATTACATATTATTTTGCCAAAGTATATAAATTATCCCTAATTTTAGAGGAAGCTCTTAAAATGCAACATTCATGGTAAAAATAACCAAATAATGAAATAATTTAAGGGAAATATGTTTCAAAACTCACCTTGTGCTTAGCCTTTGCCGTACCAGTCTGTGACAGGGCAACAAGTGGCGGAATGCCCCCCTCCCTAACGAGCAATCCCCTGTTCCGAACACTTTCCCTACACAACTGCAGCAAAGTCAAAACGGAAAATTCCTTCCCCTTATTGCTTGCATCCTCGATCGCCTCTACCAGTGCTGCGATACCACCTTCCTCTACTATAGCATCCCGTCCCATCTCAATTGCAGCCAAACTACTCAATACCACCATTGCCTTCTCCGCCAACCCTGTCCCCTGTTCTCCCACAAGCCCCACCAACGGCTTAACAGCACCCGCATTCACTGTCCTCTCCTTATTCAACCTCACAGAGCATAATTTATACAGCGTTGTTATAGCATCTTTTTTCCCTCTACACGACCCATTTATGAGTAGTGCCACTAATGGAGGTATTGCACCGCAAGCACCAATTGACAACTTATTCTCTTCAATCAAAGCCAAGCTTAACAAAGCGCATGCTGCGTTCTGTTTGGAGGTTTCGGTGCCTGTTTTTAACACGTAAATTAAGGATTTTACAGCGCCTGCATCTGTGATCACGCTTTTGTTGCTTTCCAGAAGGGAGAGATTGAGTAAAGCCGTGACTGCGTGTTCCTGAGTCATTGGGTCAGAGCAACGGAGAAGGGGGATCAAAGCGGGTACGGCACCGGATTCTCCAATCAAGGCCCGATTATCAGCCCGATTTTTAGCCAATAGTCTCAATTTAGCAGCTGCTGACCTTTTAATTGCAACTGAGGACGATTGCAACCCGTCCACGCAGAGTTTTACAGTAGGCTGAAGGTCTTCAGGTGAGATGATTTCAATAATTTCCGTGGAAAACGTCTCCCTCTGCAAAAAGCCCGAACATGGTTCGGGTTCGGGCTCTTTCGCAGGTCCTTGATTCGGGCCAGGATCGGGGAGGCTCGCAAGGCGTTGGAGCTCTCCAGATATGTCACTGGAGCACGCGGAGAAGTCGCTGAAAGCTTGGGAAATGTCCAAAAACTCGTCGATTTCCGAAGAAGACGAAGTTTTCGAATTAATCGGCGATTTATGGGCGAGCTCCCCGAGCCGGAGGTCTATAACCGAGTCGGTTAGATTTTCAGAAACGTTGAGCGATTTCTCGGAGATGGGACCGGACAGGTCAGTCTGGAAGTGCTTTGAACGTATAGTGCGCATGGAGCGGCCCATGGAGCGGCTGATCCTGGCGGAGGACGGCGGCGGAGTATAGTAGTAAGGCCGCGTTCGGGGAAAGTGAGAACTAATGTTGGGATTGGAGTGTGAATGAGAGCGTGAATCTTCTAGAGAAACCATGACTGGAAAACCCACAAAAAACTAAGCCTTAAATTTGAGTAGTTGGTGAAATTTAGAGAAATTCTTGAAGGGTGTCAAGAAATTTTCATGGCTTGTTAATCATGGGCTTTAAGCAAAATTTCAGAAATGATGAACTTTTATAGAAGGGTAGATGGTTCTGTCATGGCTAATTTTAGTGTGTATGTGTGTATTATGCGTGTTTTAAGTATAATAACTGAACTGTGTGTACATGGATTGAATGAGTGGATATGGTTTATCAATTTTGTTTTATTTTTGTTGGAATTCACTTTGGGACGCACACGGGTCTGAATGGACCCGTTTATGATACCAGAGTCTTTTGTCGGCGATGCCCAAGCGACGTCGTTGATTCCCTGAGGCTTGGATGGAAATGAAATCGAAAGAGAAAATGGAAGGAGAAATCAATTTCTCGTGTTTCGGGGACTTGGCCAGATTCTTTTTGTCGTATGTACAATTAATTATTCTAAATTAATTGAAAAAGTGCTTAAAAGCAAGGATAAATTTTGATCCCAACATTTCCTAAGTGTGGCCATTGTGGCACTCATGTAATCTAGTACTCATTTGGTAGAGTTTATAAATTAGTTTATTTAATCAAAATAGTTTATTTGATCAAAAATAGTAACAAATATCAAGTTACAAATCAAAATTTTGTGTCAAATAAACTATTTTGGTCAAATAAACTAGTTTATAAACTTTACCAAACGAGCACCTAACATTTTTAACTGTTACACTATTCTTATATGATAAAAAAAATTGTCTATTTAGATTTTTAATAACCATGGAATACACAAATAATTCTAACTAATTACTAAAAAAGTAAATTTGTCACACAAAAAAAAAAAAAAAAACAAAAACAAAAAAAAAACCAAAATAGAGATGGCAAAAAACCCACCTCCAATTTGCCTCTAATGCCCGCCCCGATTACTAAACGGGGCAAGAACGGAGATCATGGTCCCCGCTCTGAATTCTTCGAATCTGCCTTGAATATTCTTATTTTATTTTATTTTTATGTTTTAAAATTTAAATTGTATGTAAAAAATAAAAAAAATATTAAAAATCAATTAATTAAACGAGACGATAAATGTGTATCTTCTATATCCGTCATGCCACATTCTGTTGTCATCCCTTAAAAAAACAACATTTAATATTCCCTCCGTCCCACAAAGATAGACTCATTTTTTTTTCACACAGATTAAGAAATTTTATTTAATGTAATTGAAACTATAAATTTTTCACACACTTTTCCTATTATACCCATATTTAATATTAGTCATTAATGAATCTAATAAATTTAAATGTTTGTTTTGGGTTGATAACAATGTAAATTAAATAAGGGTATCTTAGAAAAATGAAAAATTTAATACATCCTCTATAAAGTAAGTGGTCTAAAATTTGGGACAGATAAATAAAAAAAATGAGTCTATCTTTGTGGGATGGAGAGAGTATAAGTTCAAACTATATAGTTATTGAAATAAAGATGGACAATTTTACCCTTCTAATCACGCATCATATGCGTGTAGTGAACATTTATTGTTTAAATACATATTTTTCTTAGTGTAAAGAAACCATTCTTGCATTCTTAAAATGTTAAAATAAAAGGGTGACAAATAAAAAATTTGATATGTAATTATCACGTTTATGAAAAATGAAGAATGTCCAAAGGATTTTATCCTTAGCTGTAATGAAAAGACATTGTTTTAAGATGTTTGTAGAAAATGTCTTTTCAAAAAAGATGTCTGTTAGTTAAAGCATAATATTGTAAGATTTTTGTTACTACTCACAAATGTCTATTGCTTATTGGAACACGAGATATAAAATATATCCTTATCTTCACTAATAAAAGATCAATTACACTAGTATACATTTTACTAGTGGAATTCGATCATGGAAGTTTGTTGCGTTGAAGAATAATGAGAAAGGAATAAGGTTTAGATGAGATATTTAAAAAATAGTGAAGAAAAATGAAAATAAGAAATTTGATGAAAGAGTGATTTTTTTCAAAATTAAAGACGTCTCTCGTACATGTGTTTTTATTTTGAGTGGGGGTGAAAATTTCCTACGATTGTAATTATACTATAGTGTTTTGTAATTAAATTATTACTTTCTATCGTATCGTATGATTCTAAAAGTTTTAACACTTTTACACTTTATTATTGTATGAAAATCACGTTTAATTCAACGAGATTGCATAGAATACAAACCCGCGGGTTCCAAATTATTTGATAATTTCTTCCATGAAGATTATCCACTTGAACAAGTAGAAATTGTGGGCTTCTTCAATTCAAGAGTGTTGTAGTAACTAGTTAATTTTTCATTTTTGTTTGGGTTAACATTTTTGTCATAAGCTTTTATAGTTTGTTGTACCTTGGTTTTCCAACAAATTATTTCTTCCATTTAACTGGTGAGAAATTAATTTCATATCAAAAAGACAAATATGTATTGTCAATTTGGTATACCTTCACCACACCAAGAGGTCACCATGTAAGCATCAAAGCATCACAAAGGTTGAATCTTGAGTAAGTAGAGTAGGTTCGTCGTCTAAAAAAATAGTGAAGTGAGCCGGTGCATTTTCAAATGAACTGTCAAACAAAATCTAAAATGCTTGGGCTTGGAGACTTTGTTATACATTCGCCATATGTAGACGTCATGTGAGAGTAAAAGAGCTATGTAGAAGCGAAAATGTCATATCATTACGAACAAGGGGCCCTTGCATAAACAGATCATGCACCTCAACGAGGTCTGTTCCTCCTAAGTGTTACGAACTCTCCATGGTGGTTTGTTCCTTGCCGAACCACTTACTAGACAAGGAAGGTGGATCCATTCCAACCCCAGCTACCTTGCCAATTAAAGCGAACAAAGAATCCTTAGCCTCGAGAAAAATCTTATTCCTTTTGATCGGAGAAAAAAAAATCTTACTCCTCATCTGACACTAATGTTGACAACAACAATAGAGGTCACATGATCTTCCCAAATGAGGCAAAAACCTCATAACACTAATATACTCTGCCGAGACCTTTCATCAATTAGAAAGGCCTAAGAAACAATCTGACATCCCTGAAATGTCTAAGCAGAAGGTCTGCATTCAAGTATAGAATAACACCCACAATTTATAATATAAGCACTTAAAAAATAATTTCATCACTACCAAATATATGCCAAATAAATGACAATAATAGGATTAGCACACAACCGATAGTATCTAAAATGTCAGAATTACCATTTACTTTAAACCCCTATATATGTTCGAGACTTGTACAAATGAAAGGTAGTCTATCATCAACTCTAGTTGAAACTATGTCCATTATCCATCACACAACCATATATTCCAATAACCATTATTTCAGGGCTTTTTTGTACAAATGGTCCCTATCGCTTGCCCTTACTGCGGATCGAGGACCTACCTTTCTATTTTTGGCAATACTATTTCAACTTTTTTTTGGCACAAATAGTCATTTCCATTAATTTCCATTCAATTCCTTCGTTAAATGAGTGCGTGTAGTGCAAAATTGACACTGGAACAATTTTGGACATAAAAAATAAATAAAAATTTGTAGCAAAGGTCCAAAATCTTTTAAAAAGTGTCAAAAAGTCCCAAGATCTTCTAATTCTAACACATATGACCAACACTATTTTGATAATTTTTTCCATAACTTAAATAAATTAAAAATTAACTTTTAAACCTTTTCAAAAGTACAAATAAGTCCTAAATCTTTTTATTTTTTTTACTGATTTACACTTAAAATAATAATAAATTGTCATCAACTCTCAAAATTTCTAATTATGTTCACTGAAATGACATTTAGAGTTTATACAGATTTCGTCCAATAGTCCGTTAATTAACAAAAAAATTATATCCATAATCTAAATTTGACCAATTTAACAAGTACAAAATAATTTATTATATTCAATTATTCAAAATAATTTAAAAACAAAAAAGGATCGTCATCCCAACCCACATTTTTTCTTTTCAATTTTACCATTCCTTTTATAGTTTTACAATATCATCTCCATTCATTTTTTTTGGCACCAACGTTCAAATGGGGAGTAAGCATAGCCATGATTCTGTTCGGATTTCCTGAAATGTGGCCCAAAAAAGCAAAAAAAATTCGCCGGAGATACATGTACACCGGTATCTCTGATCACTGGCCAGAGATTGATTCTCCGGTGCGCAAACCAGAGAGAATTGAAAATTTCCGCCGCCAATATATATATATATATATATATATATATATATATAGAAAGAGAGAGAGAGAGAAGATGAAAGGTTTATTAAAGCCAATATCAAGTCCAAGCAGGGTAGTTCAAATTTCCGCCGCCATTGATTGATAAAAAACCAAGAAACAAAGAGAAAAACTTGGAAGAAAATAGACGAAAATGATACTTTGCTATTCATTATGATAGTGCCTTTATATAGCACTATTGTAAACGACTTGAGCAAAAAATTAGCAACTAATTGATCCACTAACCTGATCAATTCATGCCTAAAAAATAGGACACATTACTACCCACTAACAAGACTAAGTCATAGAAAAAACATCAGATAATAAAAACGAATTTCCAACATTCCCTCTCTTAAACTGAAGGCTTCTGAACTTCAGTTTCATTTTGCAATACCTTCTTCAAGCAAAATTTCCAAAGTGCAAATACCCATCAATCTTTTCAGATATTGGAAGGAAAGAAATCTAAGAGGTTTAGTAAATATATCAGCTAGCTGATCTTCACTTTTGCAGCACTTCAAATCAATTGTACCATCATTGCTAAGATCTCTTAAAAAATAATACTTCACATCAATATGTTTGCATCTTCCATGTAGTACATGATTTTTGGAGAGTTTGATGGCTGAGCTATTATCACAAAAAAATTGTAGTAGCTCCCACTTGATTGAAATGCAGCTCTTCATGAATTTTCCTTAGCCAGATAGCTTGACAAGCACAAGTTGTTGCAGTTACAAATTCAGCTTCAGTAGTTAATAAAGTGACAATTGGTTGCTTCTTAGATGACCAGGAAACATCCCCGAAACCCAGCATAAAAACATAACCCGAAGTGCTTCTCCTATCATCTTGATCTCCTGCATAATCACTATCGGTAAACCCAATCAAATCTGAATTTTTACCCTTTTTTGTAGAACAGCCCAAAATCTTTAGTTCCTTGCAAGTAACGAAAGATTCTCTTGGTAGCTAAAAGATGAAATTCTGTTGGATTCTCCATATATCTACTGATTATGCTCACATAATACATTATGTCAGGTCTTGTTGCAGTTAAATACATTAAACTGCCTACAATTTGTTTATAGAGTGTGATGTCCACTTTTTTTCCTTCATGATCTTTGTTTAGTTTCAAGCCAAATTCAATTGGAGTACTTGCAGAATTACAATCCTTCATCTTAAACATGTCCAAAATCTCTCGTACATATTTCTTTTGAGACATAAAAATTCCAGTTTACATAGTAGACTGCACTACTTCAATTCCAAGAAAATAATGCATCACACCAAGATTAGTCATTTCAAATTCAACCATCATGGACTCCTTAAACTCTTCAAACATGAAAATCTCATTTCCAGTAAATATTAGATCGTCTACATATAAGCAGACAATGAGCATTTTTTCCTTCTTTTCCAACTTTAACAAAAAGTGCGTGCTCCCATGGACGTTTTTTAAAACCTTCTCTCAAAAAATAAGCTTCGATGCGACTATACCAAGCTCGCAGGGCTTATTTTAATCCATAGAGAGCTTTCTTTAATCTATACACTTTATGCTCATTTCCAAACTTAATATAACTAGGAGGTTGATCTACAAATACATGTTCCTCTAAGTTTCCATGCAAGAATGCCGATTTGACATCCAACTAGAAGATAGACCATGAATTTTGTGCTGACAATGCAACCATTAATCTGATTGTGTCATGCCTTGCAAACGAAGCAAAAACTTCTTTATAGTCGACTCCAAACTCTTGCTTGTTTCCCTTAGCAACTAATCGCGCTTTATACTTGTCGACTTCACCATTCTCCTTGAGTTTTGTTTTGTAGACCCACTTCACACCAATGGTTTTGTGCCCTTTTGGAAGATCGGATAGCTCCCAAGTATAATTTCTTTCAATACTTGCAATGTCATCATCCATAGCTCTCTGCCATTTGGTTTCTTTGATAGCACTTTCAAAAGTTGTAGGGTCACAATCTGAAAATAAAGCAAATTGAGTAACTAGATCTTCAGATTGGTCAATGCCGGTTACATCATAATCCAAGCTGGCCTTTTTCGAACACAAGAAAGACGTGATTCAGCTGCTACATCAGCAAATTCTGATGATGTTGGTGAAGTTACAGCAGCTGTTGCAGCTTCATTTTGTGGATTTCCAGAGATAGAAATTGTTCGAATTTGTTGTTGTAGGGGCGTCTGACTATCTTCTTCTATTTTTCCATAAAAAAAGTCAGGATTAGGCTTCTGCCTTTTACTATTTTTTCCCAATTCCAAGTGTTTTCTTCATCAAAGATGACATCTCTGCTGGTCACGATCTTTTTCTTGAGTGGATTGAACAATTTATATGCTTTGGAAGTTTCACTTACGCCGAGAAAGACACATTTTTCACCTTTATCATCAAGTTTCTTTCTTTTATCATCTGGAACATGTCCATAAGTGATGCAACCAAAAATTCTGAAGTGATCTACCGATGGTTTTCGCCCACTCCAAGCCTCTTCGAGTGTCATGTTTTTAACAAAAATAGTAGGACTTCTGTTCAACACATGAATGCTCCAATTCACTGCCTCAGGCCAAAAATTCTTTGGTATCTTCCCTCTTACCAACAAACTTCTCACCATGTTGAGGATGGTTCTATTTTTTTCTCTCCGACACACTGTTCTGCGGTGGTGTATAAGGAGCTGTAAGTTCTTTTCAAATACCCTGGTCATCACAAAATCTTTCAAATTCTTTTGAGTAGTATTCTCCTCCACGATCAGTACGTAGAGTTTTGATGGCCTTTCCTTTTTCATTTTCAACACGTGCTTTGAAGCTTTTAAATGTACTAAAAGCTTCTGATTTCTCTTGCAAAAAATAAACCCAAGTTCTTCGAGAATAATCATCAATGAAGGTAATTAAATATCTTTTATCCCCATTAGAAGATGGATTTATCGGCCCACATATGTCAGAATGAACCAGTTCCAAGATATTTTTGGCTCTCCAGGACTTTTCTTGAGGGAACTGAGAACGATGTTGTTTGCCAACAGCACATTCTTCACAAATTTGAGATGGAATGACAATTTGAGGAAGACCTATCACCATATTTTTCTGCTGGAGAGTTTTTAATCCACCAAAATTCAAGTGGCCACAGCGATAATGCCAACGCCATGAGGGCTCTTTTATTTCAGCCATTAAGCAAGGTTGAGCCTTTTCGATCTTCAATGGAAACAACCTGTTTGAAGTTATTTGAACCACTGCAATAGCTCCTCTTAGGGGATCATATATCTCACAAGTACCATTCTGAATAGTTATTACATAACCTTTTTCTTGCAATTGACCAGCACTTAACAAGTTACTTTGCAGGTCAGGAATATAAAAAACATTGGAAATTGTCTCTACAAAACCATTCTTGGTTCTTATACTAATATCACCTTTTCCCATTACATGCACATTATGACAATCACCAAAACTCACTGTAGTACGAAAGCTTTCATTTAAATAAGAAAAGAAATACTTATTACTGCACATATGGTTACTGGCACCAGAGTCCACATACCAAACATCAGATTCATGCTCCTCATTTACGTGGTAAGCCATCAATAGTGTTTCTTCTTCTTTCTTTTCTGCAAAATTTGATTTCTCCAACCTTTCTCTGTCTTTAGGCAGTTTTGTATAACATTCAGAGCGATAATGACCAAAATTGTAGCACCTGTAACATTCTACCTTGGATTTGTCAAAGTGCTGATCACACCATCTTCCTTTGCTTTGAAATTGATCATCATTTGCTTTGAAATTTTGATACTGCCTGCTGCCATCTCTAATTGCTCGACATCCTCTCCCTCTACCTCTACCCATTCTCCTGGAATAGGAGGGCTGGATAAAAGGTAGAAGCCTTTAGAGCTTGCTCATCTATAGATGAACTTCGGTTCATCTTTTGTTCGTGGACCAATAACGAGCTCTGGAGTTCATCAAGTGTAAGTGTATCCATATCCTTTGATTCTTCAATTGAGCAAACAACATAGTCAAACTTTGGTGCCAATGAACGCATTATTTTCTCAACAATAGCAACATCTTCCATCTTCTCACCATTAAATCGCATTTTGTTTGCTATCCCCATGGCCCTTGAACAATAATTTGTAACAGACTCGCTATCTTTCATTTGTAAGGTTTCAAAATCTCTTCTCAAGGCTTGAAGCTGTGCTCATTTCACTCTTGATGAACCTTGATATTTTTCCTACATTGAATCCCAAATATCCTTGGAACTTTCTTTGCTGAGAATTGTTTCAAGGATAGATCGATCAATGGCCTGGAACAAGTAATTCTTTACCTTCAAATCTTTTAATTTTAGTCCTTCCAACTCTATTTTATGCGCATCTGTGAGTACCATGCCGGTTGGAGCTGCTGCTATGCCAGATTCAATGACATGCTAGTACTCTTTAGACTTCAAAAAATTCTCCATCAACATGCTCCAATGGTCATAGTGACCATCAAAACGAGGAATGGTAGGTTGCACAAAATTTTCAGAAGCCATTAATTTAAAAAAAAAAAAAAACTGCACTGCTAGAATAAAGAAAGCTACTGCTTTTTTTCTTTACTTTAGTTGTGTGCAACCTGGCTCTGATACCACTAATAATAAACCAAGAAATAAAGAGAAAAACTTGAAAGAAAATAGAAGGAAAGGATACTTTGCTATTCATTATGATAGTGCCTTTATATAACATTACAGTAAACAACTTAAGCAAAAAATTAGCAACTAATTGATCCACTAACCTGACCAGTTCATGCCTGAAAAATAGGACACATTACTACCCACTAACAAGACTAAGTCATAGCAAAAACATCAGATAATAAAAACGAATTTCCAACATTGATGAGATTTTTGGGGTTCTCCATTAGCCTCACCAAAATTGAAGCAAAATCAGAGAATGAATTTCAAGATTACAAAAGCCCAATTGTGAAAATGTGATGCTTGATTCAAGAAGAAATCAAGAATCTGAAAATTGAGTCATGTTCATAACCCATTGATGAGATTTTTGGAGATCAGCTATTATTCTGGAATGTGGATTCCGAGTTTTTCTTAGTCGCTGAGTTCTTTACGAGTGATTTTGCCATCTCCGTTGCGATCAAACATTTGGAAAACCCGACGGCGAAGGACACTGAGTTTTTTCGGTGGTGGTAGTAAGGTTTATGGATAGGGGTGGTGACGGGAGAGAAAATGGAGAGGCCATGGTGGGTAGCTTCAAATTCTTCGAATGGGGTGGGGTGGGGTGGGGTGGGGTGGGGTGGGGTGGGTGATACCTGGTTTTTTTCAAAGTAAAAATCTGAAAAAAAGTTTATGATTTATTTGTATTTTGGAAAGGTTAGAATCTCAATTACAATTTTTTCATTGTTTTTTTCTTTTTTCTCTCATTTTAATTTACTAGTTAAGAATACGTGCGTTGCACGTAATTTTGTAATAATATTATGAATTTTTTTTTTAATAATCATCGATTAATATAATACTTATAAAAAAAATTTAATTATAAGTTCATTCAAAATATGACCAACTAAGGAATAACATTTAAGTTTCTTAGTAAAACAGATGGTTCATTAAAAAGTACATGACCTACATGAATGTGAAGTTTGAAAGATTGATGATGTAACATGTTAATATAGTATTGATACTCTTTTAATTATATTTTGAAGCATATATCTAATGGCATATCAAGGAAAGACAACTTTCTTTTATAAAAATTAGTATCAAATTTTAAAATATAAAATAATACGTATAACACAATGTTTCATTGATTTTCTTCATATCATTATTAAAAACACATGGAAAATTTTTTTAGCATTTTTAAGCAATTTCGTTAGACAAAAAAAAAAAAAAGATTCTAAAATTATTTGACAAACAATAAAGAAGAATTTACTCCTACAATATCATCCTAAAACACTGATCAAAGCATTCAGTTTTAATATACCTATAAATTAAGAGTTTTTTTTTTCGTTTCATGCATTCTTCACCACAGTTCATTCTTAATAAAATTCATGATTTTAAATCATCATGTAAAATTAAATTATTATGCGAGATTTACCTTCACCTTATAATGGCACTACTCAGTTTATCTAAGTTATATAGTACATGTTAGCACTCTTCTTCAGCTGCGAACTTAAGAGAGCTAGAGCAACACTAATGATCTTTGTTCTAACTTGTTCTTCTTCAATAAATATATATTTAGTTTCTTACAAAATGACATAAAATATCATTCGAGCTTAAATTCTTTTGCTATCAAGACTACTACGATAATTAACATTTTTAACTCGAACAAACATTATAAATCAAGAAAATAGATATAGATATATATATATCATCAAAATTTAAATAAATATTACAATCAGATTCTCAAAAATTGTGAATGCTTCATAGAAAATTAACACATCCACTATTACAACATTATTATCAAACTAATCAAAAATTAAAAACCGTCCCTTCAAAAGAAAAAAAGAAAAAAACAATTCTCAGCATAATTGAAAAAAAATAAGAACAACAGATAATGAAACTATGAATCAATAATAAGAAAGTTGAAATCCTCTTTTTTTGTTATATTAATTAAAGAATTTGATTAAATTTTGATGCATAATAAGATTGACTCTTTGAGTGTTTATCACTAAAAAGAATAATTTCAATCTATTAAGGGATAATTGCATATATGGTCCCCAACCTTTCAAAAATGTATGAAATATACCCCTAACCTTTAAAAATAGCATCAGACATCTCCAACGTTTGAAAAATTTGGCATGTTAAGTCCTTTATGACGAAATTGCCCTTCCTTTTAAATAAACAAAATAAAAAAAAAAAACAAAAAATGATTGAAAACTAACCAAATGTACCCCTAAAAAAATAATAAGTAAGAAATGTAACCCAAAACGATAAAACCCCTTTCCATCGTACCTCCATCACACTACCTCATTTTTCTTCTTCTTCTATCTTTCTATACATGCAACTGCAATATATCTTCTTTCCCGGTGGCCTGGCCTAATTCTTTAGTTTAGAAAAGGATTGATTTTGGCCTGAAAATGGGTAACGCAGATTTTGAGTGTGTACACAGTGTAGCAATCCTACCACCACAGCAGAAGCAAAATCTGATCAATCTAGAATTTCTCTTGCAAATCTAAAAAATAATGGAGGATCTTGTAAAATTACAGTGAATGAGAGGGGATTGAAAAAAGTGAGCAAAGGGCACATGGTTTGGAAGTGGATTTTTAGGCATCATTCTGCCAATTAACAAGGAAGAAAATAGCACTTCAAAACCTTGATTCAGGAACCATGTTTTATTCTTGTTTATATTTATATAATAAATTGTAGGGATAATTGCATCAAAGGTCCCCCAACGTTTCAAAATCGTTGGGGATATGCCCATAACCTAAATTAATAGCATCAGACATCCCCAACGTATGAAGAAATATGTATAGTAGGTCCTCTTCACACTTTCCGTCAATTTTCTCTGTTAAAGTCAAAATTTGGACTGCACACGCCATATATTTTCAAATAAAGCGATTGGAGAAATTAATTTCCTAATTCATCACTTTACCTACCCACTCCATTCCCACAAGCTCCGGTTTCTCTCTCCATCTCTCTCAGCCGCCAGCTGAGTATAGGATGATGCTTAAAATGAAGAAAAGGGGCACAAATGACCCAAATTTTGGAACAAAGAAAAAGGATAAAAATCAAAAATAAAAAATCGATATGGGAATTGGAACTATGATCTAGTTGCAATGGAGAAATCTTCAACAGAAGATAATAAGCCACAAATTGATCATGACTAGCATTTAGTCCACCCACCAGTTGGAGCATCTTTGGATCAAGGCTCAGGATTGGCTGGTGGGCATGCCATGGTTCTTCCATTTGCACGAGGGCACAGGCTCACAGTTTTTACCCACCGAATGGAAATTGGACCAATGGGTCCCGTGTCAACAGCCCCAAAGTATGGGCCTTCCTACGGGAATGCTTGGAAATGGTATTCAATGGGTAACACAGTCTCATCCTCAGCAATTATATCAAATGCCTTTGTCAGCTGGTATATCACTGCAACATCAAAGTAATACAATTCCGGGTTGCCTTTTAATTTCGTTTTACCATGTGGGCAAGCAAATTTTGGTGAAAGCCCAACATTCACATCTTGGATGGGTTAAACCAATCACCATTTGGAATGGGTTTTCCGGGCCAACAACCTCTTTGACTGGAAATATGGAAGGACAAGCGGTTCAACCTAATGGACCGCAATTGCAGTGGTGGAAGGAACGCACATGGGGTATGATCTCAATTTGCAGCCATCTCCTCTTCACACTTAGCCTGCAGCTTGCGGCTGAGAGAGGTGGAGAGAGAAATCGGAGCTTGTGGGGATGGGGTGGGTAGGTAGAGTGATGAATTGGGAAATTAATTTCTCCAATCGCTTCATTTGAAAATATATGGCGCGTGTAGTCCAAATTTTGACTTTAATGGAGAAAATTGACGAAAAGTGTGAAGAGGGACCTACGATACCTATTTCTTCATATGTTGGGGACGTTTGGTGCTATTCATTTAGGTTAGGGGCATATCCCTAACGATTTTGAAATGTTGGGCACCTTTGATACAATTATCCCTAAATTGTAGTGGAGTTTGATATATATATATATATATAATTCTCTTGTTGTATTTGCTTATTTTTCTCTTCAATTTATTTATATCTGTATTTTTTCGACGATCCACTCCAGCAATTCAAGAACCAGTCGTCGGCGAGGAGGTTCATATTAGGCCTCCAGTATGTTTTCCAATACTCGAATGGGGCCGAAAATATAGTCTGGAATTCTTCAAGGCTGACCTTATCGTCGGAACCACCATAGCTAGCCTTGCTAAAGAACTTTTTTATTATTTATTGTTGGATTTTGGATTTTTGGAGAAGATTACCTCTTTCTTATTTTTCATTTTTTTTGGGGTATATTTCTTACTTTTTATTTTTTGGGGTACATTTGGTTAGTTTTCAAATATGTTTTTCTTTTTTCTTGTTTCTTGTTTTTTTGTTTATTTAAAGGGAAGAACAATATTGTCATAAAGGATCTAACATGCCAAATTTTTCATACGTTGGAGATCTGTGGTGCTATTTTTTTAGGTTAGGGGCACATCCCCAACAATATTGAAAAGTTGGAGACCTTTTATGCAATTATCTCATATATTAAAAACCTTATTAGCACTATATTTTTATTTCTTTTCATTAATTACAATATATAATAGAATTTAAAGGGGCAACCTACTTTCAATGATCCTAAATGCAATATTTATTTGGTATTAAATAATTCAAATTTAAATCAAAACCAAAATAAATAATACTAATTGAAAGAAAATTTTAGGAATTATAAGTTATTTTCAAGGGTAATATCGTCCATAAATGTTTCTCCCACATTGGGACTTTTATATGTAGTATATATTTAAATCAGGAGCAAAATTGTCAAAACAGTTATTTGGAGACCATCTGTGCAAATAAATGAAATGATGATCTTTTTTAGTTTTTGTTTTTTTCAAAAAATTATTTTGAATAATAGAATATAATAAACTATTTTGTACTTGTTAAATTGGTCAAATTTAGATAATGGGTATAATTTTTTTGTCAATTAACGAACCACTGGAAGAATTCTATAGAGATTTTAAATGTCATTTTGGTGAAAATAATTAGAAGTTTTAGGACTTGATGACACATTTTTTTATTATTTTTAGTACATATCTGTAAAAAAAAAAATAAAAAGATTTAGGGCTTATTTGTACTTTTGAAAAGATTCAGAAGTTAATTTTTAATTTATTTAAGTTAGGGGCAAAATTGTTAAAACGTTTGGGTCATATGTTTTAGGATTAGAATGCTTAAGAATTTTTTGACGCTTTTTGAAAGATTTTAGACTTTTGTTGCAAATTTTCCTTAATTTTTTATGTCCAAAATTGTTCTGTGTCAAATTTGCACTACACGTGCTCATTTAACGGTGGAATTGAACGGAAACTAACATAAATGACTATTTGTGCCCAAAAAAGTTGAAATATGGACGTTATTACCAAAAATAGAAGGTTAAGTCCTCAATCCACATTAAGGACAAGCGATAGGGACCATTTATGTTAAAAACCTTATTTCAGGGTGTCGGATTGTTCCTTATGAAAGGCTTGGGGAACAATCAGACATCCTTGAAATGACCAAGCAGGAGGTCTACATTCAGGTATACAATAACAGTCACAAGAAGTACACAATCAAAGAAATGACAATGATAGGATTAGCGGACAATCGATAGTATCTAAAAGGTCAGAATTTCTTAAAAAAAAAAGAAAATCCGTTTGAGTGCAACTGGTGCAAGACCATCACTAGTATGACGACCTTGTATTCTAAAGGAGTTCCAGTGTTATCAGATACACAGTAAGATGACAAGAGATATGTTGAAAATTGGGTCATGCAGGTTTAGAGATTAAAACAATTGAAACAAAGAAATAATAAAAATAAAATAAAAGGAAATAATTAATAAAAACAAAAAAACTTTCTTTTTCAACCTCTCCAATTGAAAAACTGTTCATCATCAACGTTTGGAGAAATCACACAACGAGAAGAGGAAAATAGATAAGACGAAGGTGAGAGAGGATGTAGAAAGAGAGAACCACGGACGATGGGGAGAGAGTATGGATTGAGGCGGTGCAATTGCTGTGAAAATTGTTTTCTTTTTCTCTTTAACTTTCACTCTTTCATCATATTTCTCTTTTTAATAATTCGTTTCTAATAAAATCAAGTGCTTATTTATTTTACCTTTCAAAAATGAAGCATGCAAGAATCACAAGTTTTTTAAACGAAAATGATAATAAAAATTGTCCACAAAAAATTAAATTATTTTTAAACATCTATAAAAGTGGAGGACTTAAATAATAAGAAATAAAGCGCGGAGTTACGCTGCAAATTTCTCATAATTATTCGATGAGGTGGAGCCGTGGAGCTGTCCCGTTTGGCCAACATTCATAGTCCGATATCCAAAAGACAACCGTCGAATTAATTATCAATCTTCTTCTCATTGATTTTCACGAATTTACTCGTTTTTACACACGTGGTTCGAAGCCGACACAACCCAACACCAAAAATATGTATTTAAAAAAAAAAAAAAAAAAAAAAAAACAGCCGGCTCTCTTCGTAATATTTTAGTTTCGTCTCTTCTAAAAATATATTGTAACCTATGTTGGCGTATCACGTATGATGAAGAAAACTATGTTTAGTCGACAACTGCATATTGCCAACATACAAAACAATGCCCTCTTTATATTCATTTTATTCATTTCTTCTTTTCAAATGTAATGTATGCAATGACAGGATAAGGAATTTATTTTTGAGTCGACAAGAATTAAGTATTAGAAAAAATATAATACTAATAAAAATATTTTAATATATTAATACAAATGTTTCGTACCTGTTTTTATACTTTGAAAACATTATATATAATTACATTACTATTAATTTCGTGAAATATTTCATTCTCAATATATAAAATCAAATTGTTATTCAACCATTGATTTTTTTCTATCAATATTTTGTTCTAAGTATCAAACTGAGCTTTTTTTATATATAATTTCTCAATAACTGTTGACATTAAATTTAATAATATTTAAATAAACAATAAAATATGTAGGCAATGAACAACAATCTAATAACATTATAATAAGTGAATAAGGCAATAAAATAAGCCGGCAAGACCAACAAGCATCTAACAATTTCATTTACATATATAAAGGATAATGCTATTTGTACATAGACTACTATCAATAACAATTGACAATTATACAAATTATGAAAAAAATAAGAACCACAGGGAAAAAATTTCAAAAAATCAAAACTAAAATATACAAAAACTAAAATATACACATTAAAATTTACATAAATGCTAACGAATTTAGGATTGATTTAGAAAGAAATTATTTGGGTTTAGATCGATTTCTCTTTTCATCCCTTTGAAAAAATAACCATGAAGAGAGCAAGCTAAACCCTCATCTCCTAGTTCTTCCGTGAGCTGGCTATCTGGGTTAACAGATGTATGGCTGATTTTAGCTTATTGTAAGTTTAATTTGAAGAAATAGAGTAGAAATTACAATCAAATTAGGACGTGGTTATTTGCAGAGAAGAGAATTAAATAGATGATATCAATTGGGATTGGAGAATTATGTGTTTAGCAGATGATATGAATTAAAAGTGGAAATTACATCAACTACTTACCATTATAATAATATTTCTAACATTACAAACTTAAATCTTTTATTTTAAAAATAATGTCCATATATTATTATATTAATATATAAAATAAATGGTTTAAAATCAAAACAAATTATAATTTATACACAGTTGTTTCTAAAACTGTCCTTGGAATTCGCACAGAAAATGAGGCGAATTTTTTTTATTTCCAAGCATACCAAAATCCTCTATTTTTTTATATTTAATTGTTCTTGATTGAATTATTACTTGAAAAGACAGATTATGTTATACAATTTTTTATTTTATAACACTGATTGGTAAGAATGTTACAACTTGTTACACAATTTGTTATTTTTTAACACTGACTGCTAAAAATGTTACAACTTGGTATTGGTTAATTGCATGTAATACGTACTGTTGATACACTGTTTTGTAACAATGATATTAATATAATATTTTGATTGAGCACTCTATTTTTTATATTTAAATGTTTTTGATTGAATTATTATACGAGAATATAGATTATGTTACACAATTGAGTTATTATGTAACACTGACTGTTAAAGATGTTACAACTTGTTATTGGTTAATTGATGTTTAATATTATGTTTTGATTCTTAATACAGATTATGTCACTCCCAATTGATATTATGTATCAATGATTAATACAGATGATACAATTAAGTATATCATGAATTTTTTGGTATGAAAAATGGTATTATGTGTTACATCTCATTTTGTAACACATATTATTACAAATGTTGAAATTGAAGGGATCATGAGTTTTGTTTGTAGTTGTTATAGCTATTTCTGATACAAATGACATATATTTGATAGTTATAATAATATAAGATCATGTAATATATGTATTCCAATCAATTCTGATTTTTAAGGATTCGGTTACTATAACAATAAAATATTATGTAATATATGTATTCCAATCAATTCTGATTTTTAAGGATTAGTTACTATATATAATATATACTATAATAAATTAAAATAATAGTTTTTTAAAAACATTATTTTTAGAAGGGATAATTGTATGAAAGGTCCCAAACTTTTCAAAATCGTTGGGGATATACCACTAACCAGACATCCCCAACGTTTAAAAATATTGGCATGGTAGGTCTTTTATGACGAATTTGTCATTTCCTTTAAATAAACAAAAAACAAGAAAAAAGAAAAAAGAAAAAAAATGATTAAAAACTATCCAAATGTACCTCAAAAAATAAAAAGTAAGAAATGTACTCCCAAAAAATAAAAAGTAACAAAGATGCCATCTTCTTTATTAAGTTTACGGTGAGTGAAAATCTTAGCTTTAGTCAACGGCTCCCACTAAACTCTCTCTCTCTCTCTCAATATTTTCCTATTCTCCTCCAAATCTTGTTCATTTTCTGAGGACCACACTTTCAAGTTGATCATTGGGGCACAAACACCCGTCCAACCTCTATCTAGACGGCCATGCTTGAATGGGAAGTACTTTGGCTCGCAAAGGCCAATGGGTATCACATTTGGACTGCTTTCGGTGTAACTGAACTGGAAATCAAAAGGGAGGTCAGAACGGACCAGTCTTTATCAGCCCTGTTGAAGGGGTGATGGTGGACGGTACGGGAGTTTGGACGGTTTACTATAGGTGGGTTGGGTTAGGGATGGGGTTCTGGGATGGGGCTTAATGGAGGTGGTGGTGGTGGTGGTGGTGGTGGTGGTGGTGGTGGGGGGGGGGGTTGGGGGGTTGGGAGAGACAGGAGGCTTGAAATAGTATTTACTGTAGAGGGTTGACAATGATGATGATGAGGAGGGGGAGAAAATGGTGGTGGTGGTGGTGGTGGTGGTTGGAGGAAAGGGTGATTGAGGGCGGTGGTTTCCGGTAAGAGAGGCAGCTGAGGAAGACGGCAAACATGGTTCATAGGTAAACTGGAATGGGTGGGTTCTCTCTCACAGTTTTCAATAGAATTCGCAATTTTCATTCACTGCAAGCTTCTAGTTAAGAAAATCGAATTACAAAACAATGGCTGAGTTTGAACTAATTCATTTGCTCATGGGTTGACTACAAATAAAGAAGAAATCGGTGGCTGCTGTTGAAACTTACATTGAGATTCAATCGGTGGCTGCTGTTGAAGAAATTGGTGGCTACTGTTGAAAATCGGTGGTTGCTGGTCATGGGTTTGAAACTTATTTATTAAGTTTACGGTGATTTTCTTTGAAGAAGATTTTTCTCTTCATTTTTACAAAGTTTGAAAAAAAAAAAAAAAAAAAAAAAAAAAAAAAAAAAAAAAAAGTGGGCCACTTTGTTAATTTTTATTTTTTTGGGGTAAATTTGGTTATTTTTCAATCATTTTTTTTTCTTTTTATTTGTTTTTTGTTTTTTGTTTTTTTAAAGAGAATGTCAATTTCGTCATAAAGGAACTACCATGCCAAGTTTTCAAATGTTCGGAATGTCTAGTGCCATTTTTTTTAGGTTAGGAGCATATTTCTAACGATTTTGAAAGGTTGAGGACCTTTGATGCAATTATCTCTTTTTAGAATAAATGTAAGAAGAATAAGTTTTTGCAATTCTTTTCAAAAAGTGACTTATTTATGAAAAAAATCCCGAATTAAAACTTGGAGTTGGGTCAATTTGGGTTGAAATTTGAATTGAAACAATATAGGTTGCGACTTGAATTTGAGTTATTTTGGACTAATTTATATTTTTGGATTTGAGTTTGGATTTGGGTTTGGACCATTTTCAAAATCTCTGCAAGGTCAATTGACCCTCTTGTCCCTTGGTGGCTCCACCCCTGAACGTATATTCAAGTATTATATGTTAACTATTCAGGAGTGATGTGTTAAAAGATAAATTTCATATTGGTTAATGTTGGCGGAATTCTGTGGAAGTGACCCAAAGCAATAACAAACAAGAACCGAAAATCTGGAAATGAAGAAGAAAAACCGAGGCAAGAGTTGCACTCTTTGTCCTTAAGTCAAATTGCCCCGCAAGGTGCTTTCGGTATTTGGCAAATGACTCCCAAGATACAACGGTTTCGCTTGAGTTTTGTAGCACAACAAAGACTCAAGTACAACGAACCAATGATGGCTTTTGTACTCCAATGGATGAATGAAATGGAAAACCAGATTTTATGCAACTTTAATGCAATAAATAATGGTTCAAGGATGAAATGTATGAGAGATTTATGTTTGCAATCGTTTCTGTATCAATATGTCTGCAGAATGGACGTTCATGGCCCTTTTTAACGTTGGAGAGTTGGTTGGAAACGAAAAGGAATGAACCAAATCGTGCAACTCTTCAAAAGGACATGTCTGTTCACGCAAACCTATGCGATCGCATGGTTTAACCAAGCTGCGATCGCACAACACAAAAATTAGAACAAGACTTCGCCCAGATTAACCATGCGATCGCAAGGCTTTTCTTCCTGCGATCGCATGGAAGGACCAAAATACACTCTGTTAAAATTTTAGCCATATTGCGATCGCAGGTTTACATACCTGTGCGATCGCATGGTCAAACATTTGACCCGATTTTGTCATTTTTCGTAATTTCTCATTTATTCGATATTGGTTTCGAGATGCCAAATATACCCTTTAAACATACAGATAAATCTGAATTTTTGTCCGGGGGCACGAGCCCCCACGAGGGGCGCTGCCCCCTCGACCCCCGCGACCTGACCGGGCAGGTCGATCCCCGTTCCGGGGGCGTTGCCCCCGAAACGTGCGTCGAAGTGGCAAACAAATTTGCCTAAACGGATTGGGTCGGGACTTGTATATTTGGCTAAGTTGACACGAAGTCACTTAGTTAATTTATCAACATTTTAAACCAATTTCCAATACTTAAAATATTGAAATATTAATCAATACAAAGGTTTGTGCTATCTCTTTTTAACAATGTTGATTTTTAAAATGGAGCATCAAGTTTTAGCTCAAACAAACAATTCATTTCGACTAAGAATTACACAAATATATGGAATTTAAGAATTTTTTTTTTAAAAAACGAGTCACCATCTTTCTAGACACACTAAGACATAAATCTCATATAAATAAAATTAAAGTTTTAAAATAAAACATCAAATCTTAATAATGTCTATCTCACAATAAAATTGGAGCTAAGCCTATTGTGTCGGGTGATCTTCGAAATAAAATTGATTTGTTCACCCTGTATTTAGTTGATAGAATATTGGAATAGAATTTTGACTTGAGTTGACTCTGAGGTAATGTTAAATAGTCAAATTTGGATATTTTTACAGTATAGTTTAAAAATGTCAGGATGTTTTTCTGTCTATATTAGACAAGAGTTATCTTATTCAGAGAAATGATCTCTTAAGCAATGACATGGCATGTCTATTTAATGGATAATAGTGAATTTTACATATTAAATGCATAAATGAAATATACATTAAATATACATGCCATGATATCGGTGCTTAGAAGATCATTCTTCATCTTACACATGGTTGAGGTGGCATCTATTAATTGACAATTCATAGAGAAAATAAATGAGTGTGGGGGCCAATTAATAAGTGTCACATTAATAATGGATAAGATAACTCTTACCCACCATAAAAAAGAAAACATTTCTATTAGAAATGTACCTCTCAACATGTGGTGTAAATTATGAATCAACACGATACGTCCAACAAAATTAAAAGAGTAATTCTCATTGAATCGCTAAAAGTACTAATATATTGATAGAATATAAAATTGTCGCCTTTGTATTAAGACACAAAATTAATAAAACTAACCATAAACACAACGTTTTTGTTGAGTCATACTCGCACCAACTATGGCTTAATAAAGTGATCTCATGATTATCCAACTTTTAATGATTATTGGTGTAACGTTGAAAGTTCAAAATGAACTATTATACTTTTGACACTTTGAAAGTCACATTTTTAATGTTAAAAATTATTGTTTTATATTCTAATTTTATGACACGTTTAACATTAATCACCATTAAACATAATTAGTTTGCACTAAGAACTAGGATTATCCCTTCTTTATGGTACTTTATAGAGTTTGATTCAAGAGTTTCATGATGTAAATTAATGGATCAAGTTGGATGACATGATAAGAGTCAACAAAAGTCGACCTTTTCACTTTTATTAATTTGACACGTTGAATTCAGCATAATCTAATTTTAAAACGTTTTGAAGTAGTGACCATTTAATTGTGTCTAAATTTCCTAGTGGTACAATGTCAATTTACCAGTTATTGTCACACCACTACTCACTAAAAATGCACCAATATCTGTTAACTACTATTAGGTGTGGACTCGATAGAGTACCTCAGCAGTCAATTATATAGTTAATATTAATTTGTTCAAACAAAATAAACAAGTTCAATAGTTTCTTCACACAACGTCGGCTAGTGTCACATCGAAAGTGGTTGTACGTTATTAATTAAATTATAATTTAAATTTGGTCAAATTTGTCAAACGTACTTTTTATCCACATTATATGACTCACAATTTACTACTCACTTATTATCTACAAATTTCATGAAACTCACAACTTATAAGTATTTTAAAAATAATTTTAACACTACCAAACATGCAAATTACTAAGAAATATTGTATACTTTCTAACGCAAGCACAAACGTGTATAAATGATACAAATCCAAACTCAACTCGTTGATTCCTATGAATACTGAATTAAATTGATGAAAATAGAGAAACTCCAAGAACAATAATGTTATTCAACAACAACTGCAATCAATGAATGAAAAAAGACCCTCAAATAATGAAACCTTAGTTGAAATAAAATTCTAATTGATAAATAAATACAAAAAGACGAAAATAGACATGATAAACTAAAGATTGTCATTCTAAATTAAAGAGACGATTTCAAAAGGCTAAAATCCATCTTCAATAGTAGCGAATTGACTAGTCTTGATCGGCTCATCGATACGATTTTGAAAACGTATTATAATAGAAATTTTGAGTACGTATGTGAATTCTATGTCTGTTTTTTTGAAGAATGACGATTACAACCCTTCTCGGTTCATAGAAGACAAAACTAGATCTACTACGCCATCTCTTCCTAACCCAAGGTTGGAGGAGGTGTCATGGCCAACTAATTAGTTTGACCAGTAAATTTGTGCTTACTAGTCTAGCTAGAGTACATAACTAAACAAGATACTCGTAGGGAAATGTTAACGTAGTTGACCTAATTAATGAGATTAGCTCAACAATTAAGTCAATTAATAATTTCTCCAACTTTAGCCTGTTTTAATTTGTTTTGATTCTCCGACTACGTTGAACAAATTATTGTTGTGATTCTCCGACTATGTTGAACAAATTATGTACCTACCGTGTACATGAGATGGTATGTATATGACTATTCAATACATCTTACAATACGTATTATTCAAATTGATTAAAAGACAATTTGATATGGTATTTGTTATTGAGCTTTGGAATTCTATTTTAAAATATAAACTGTTAAGATAATTTTGTTATGAGTAATTATATTCACACTACAAAATTTATTTGTTGCACCACATTTTAATTGTATTTAAGGTCTTCAATTTTTATTCATTGTAGCACTTATGTCATCAACTTTTTTTCGTTGTTTTTTTTTATCCTCAATCTTCCATTAATTAGCACATCTCGTCTTTAATAAAAGTTCATGTCCAAAAAGTCCGTTTGTAAAGAGTAAAACTATTTATTTGCCCCATCATATATATTTTTTGAAAAAAAGAATAAATATAAAAGTGTGACAAAATATTTTTATCTCATTTCAAATTACGCAAAATAGAATATTTTAACAAAAATCATCATCAATGACGAGATGTGCTAATTAATTAGAAGGTTAAATATAAGAATTTGATGGAAAAAAAGGTCAGAGACATAAGTATTACAATATGCAAAGATTGAGGACCTTAAATTTAATTTTTAATTAAAATATTGTACAAAAAAAAAAAACTGGAGTGACAATATAATCACCTTTTTGTTATTTGTGGTTGACAAAAAAAAGGATTTGATATTTGTGGTTGACAAAAAATAAAATAAATAAATAAAGATGGATGGAATATTTATTTTTTTGTGTGTATAATCTTTCTCCAAATGTTACGTGCACGAATAGAATAGGACTCTCTGATAGTGACACCTATAAAGTTTATTCTCTAATAATATTTACTTTCTTTAATTCTCTTTTCTTAATTCAATACATAAAATAAGCCATTGTTATATATTATTCGTTTATCAACTTGGCCAAAATATGTCATTACTATACATGAATTACAGAATTAGTGTTATATTGTCAATGATAAGAATGGCATATATTCATTTACGCGTTATGCGGGCGGCACTTCACTTTTCGTGCGAAATTCATATAATTGATATATTTGCATGTAAATATTTTTTCGAAACATATTTTTCTTTTTTAACTTATAAATAAAAATTTACTTATTTTAGTTGTAATGCAATGCTTTTTGACTTATTTTCATCATTAATCAATAAAAAACTTATTCACGTAATTTAATTCCATGTAAATTTACTAGTGTATAAATCCACAGCATAATTATCAAAAACTATAAATACAACACGAACCATTCTTGAATTAACAACAAATTCCCCTCTACCTCGGTACGTCACCTTTTCATAGAGTCTAAATTTGATGTCTTAAATATATCTCTTCTTAGTCTTTCTAATAAAAATTTTATACATCATTACATAAATAGATAAAAAAAAATATTATAGACAATATTTAATGCAATCAAATATGGTCGGTTCTGACATTTTCGAAGTTCGAGGCGAAATCCAAAAATTAGCTCCCTAAGGCAAAGTCTAATAAGTCGTGAACAAGATTACTAGTGGGATGAGCTTCAATTTTTTTTTTTAATAGACTCCTTCGATTTTGAGTTACTACTTAATAATAATAGTTACGATCCTCATAAAATACGAGTTTTAGTTTGTTGGGCATCAAATTTTTGCACAAATATTATTTTTTGGACAACTTCAATGAACACAAATAAATTTTTTTTTTGCTTATTTTTTTTTTTATGAAAATGGCCCCCCTTCGATTTTGGGCTTGAGACAATTGCCTTATTTGCTTTAGCCCAAAACCGGCCCTACATTCAGATTTAATGTTAAGTTAATTTATTTGAGTATGTATAAAAAAAGGAAAAAATGACAAAAAGTCATCCATAGGTGACTTGTTTCTAATTAGGTCCAAACACTTTCCAAAATTGTGAATAAGTCATATTAATTTATCTAATACCGTAATTACCCATGTAATCTTTTAAACCAATTTAAACCAGATTTTATCAACTCACGATTCTCATTCACAAGCTGCCATTAATAACTTTCTTCTTCAGATCTCTCCATCCACGATCACATCAGCGGCGTACCTCGTAGTCGACATTCTGTGAGTCGCCACAGTCTACAATCATTCTTTTGTTTTCGCAATTGATTATTTCAAGAATTTCACAGTTTTTCAGTATTGTTTTTCTTCTCAATCATGGAAGGTGGCCTGATTTTACTTTGTAAGTATATTTCAAACACACTTCCCATAAAAGTTTCTGCTGGTAGAGATTTTAATGGTGTTTTGCGAAAATTATGTGATAATTGGAATTCATTAGAAATTGACACTATTTTATTGCGTTATTCTATCCATAGACATGATAGGTGTTTTCTAAAGAATGAAGAAGAATTTAGTAACATGATTTCTTTGATTTCTGCGTTTGAATTGAAATTTGTTGATATTAGTGTTTCAGACTATAAAACAATATCACTTAACTGTTTTCGGAAATGAAGGATCTGCCATAATTACATATTGTTCTTCAACAAATAGTAGGGCATTACTTTCATCTAGTTGGTCAAACGTAATCACTCATGTTGGACAGAGGTTTGAGAGATGTGTGGTTGAATTTAGAGATACTTTATGCAAATATTCGATTGAGAGAGGATTTAAGTTTGATTACATGAGAAATAACAATGGTAGGGTAGAGGCGCAATGTTCAAACAGATATTTTGATGATTGTAGGTGATATGTTTGTGCAACAGTATCAAAGGTTAGCGGTTTTTGTTACATACGAAAGCTTGTGAATGAGCATAGTTATCATATAGTGTTGATGAAAGAAAAAAGTGAAAGATTAAGTTGTAAGGTGATTTCTGGTTTGATTGTTGATATATTGAGGGAAAAACCAACATTGTGTTCTAATGATATTGTTTCACACTTTTTAACAAATTACGGTTACACGATAAGCTATGAAAAGGCTTGAAATGCGTTGGAGAGAGCGAATGGATTGATTTTTGGTGACGCATCTGAATCTTTCAAGCAGTTACATTGATATATTGAGGTGGTAAGGTCATTTAATCATAGAAGTCATATTGATTTAGAGGTGGACCAAGTTTTCAAAAGATTCAAAAGATTGTTTGTTTCTTACCATGCGTGCATTCATGGGTTTAATCACTGTTGTCCCATGTTGTTTATCGATGGAACATTTTTGAAAAGAAGGTTCAAAGGTATCTTGTTGTCTACAACTACTAAGAACGGCAACCAAGATAAGATACTGTTTTTCTGTTCTTTTGTGATATTGTTTTGTAATATAATTTATAAGATCCCGTTAGATATTGTTGTTCTTTTATTTTGATATTATTATTTTGTGTAGGCTTATATCCATTGGCTTATGCCGTTGTAGATTTCGAGAACTACGATAATTGGTTGTGGTTCTTGGAACAGCTGCGTAGTATTGTTCAGAGTACTCGGGAGCTTACATTTGTGTTTGATCGAAAAGTTGGGTTAATGGAAACCTTGCCTAAGGTATTCTCTACATCGAATTAGTTTTTCTGTTTACAACACCTTAAAGAAAATTTGAGGGATAAATTCAGTGATGGTGGCTTGTCAAACAGTTATAGAGAGCGTATGGTCTGGTTGTTCCGAGAATGTGCGCATGCTCCAACAATTGCATTATTTAACCCGAAGTTGGAGGTATTGAAATGTGATGGGGGAGCTATTATTCAAAGGTTTCTAGATGGGTTACCATTTGAAAATTGGTTGAATGCTCATAGTGTTGGATGTCGGTATGGAGAGATGTCATCAAATGCAGCTGAGTCTTTCAATGCATGGATAGTTGACTGTAGGAGTTTGCCCATAACTCGAATAGTTGACATGTTGAGGATAAAGCTGATGAACATGTTTGTTACGAGAAGAATTGATTCTGGTAATGTTATGATACTGTTTTATTTTCTACATGATACTGTTATATTTTCAATGTGATGTTGTTTTATTTTTGATGTGATGCTGTTTTATTTTATATATGACACATGTTGACCTATGGTTAACTTTAAACCTTAATGTTTTGATTATAACAAACAAAATAGTGTGTTTTCTAACAATTTATTTTCAAGCAATATTCAAAGCGCTACAAATCGAACTCTCATGCAATGTCAAGATCAAGTCAAAATTAATACAAGAGTTCAAGTATTTCAAAATTTGAAATTCAAGATTCGAAGATCAAGATTGAAGAATAGATTTCTAGATAAAATTTTAAATGTATTAACTCTTTAATCCTTAGCAATTAAATGAACGAAAGCTCAAAAATATTTTTTATCACTTGCATAAAAATATTTTGATCAAAGCCAAAAACCAATTTTTCAAAACTGTGAAAACAGACAATCCGTTTGGTAAATCGGTTGAATCGGTCAATTGTTTGAACTGAACGGGTCGACCGTTTGAATGTCATTTTTTAAAAAGTGTCCGTTCTGATTTTTTGCAGTTCAATAGTTCTGACGAATCTGACTGATCGACCGTTTGGTCATCAATTTGGTCATCTGTTTCAATAGAAAGTAACAAAAATTCATATCTATAAATACCATTTCATTTATTATCATTCCACAACACTTACAAGAGCATTTATAGAGAGAATCATATTGAAAAACTTCATTCAAAGCTTTATTGCATTTATATCTTCAATATCTCTTATTGAAAAACTTTGTTTGATTAAATTAAACTTTTGATTCATCATCCTCAACAAAGTTTTCTTCTAACACTTGAGCTTTTCTCATCTATTGATATTCATTAAAGTGTTAGTCTCTCTTAGAACTAAACTTGTATTTGTCATTCATCTAGAGAGAAATACTCACATCAATCTCTTTATATGTTTGTGTCGTATTGAGGTCCCTTGAAAGCTCAATATTGTATAAAAATCGGTACTCCTTGTTTGTAAGTCACCGGATACATTGTAAGGGTTTGGATTGCACCATAAGTCAATCAAAATAGTGGAAATGCCGTGCTTGTGTTGGAGAGCTTGGTAACGGGAGACGTAGATCATTGGTTGGATCGAACCTCCTATATTGTGCTTATATTTTTGTGGATTAATTTTAATTTCTTAAATATCACTTTTGAGAATATTTTTTGAAAAAGTTTGAAAAAATCAATTCACACCCTCTTGGTTAGTTATTCTTAGATTATCAACACCGATGTAGGTGAGTGGACGGGGGTTGTCTGCCCAAAGATGATAGAGAAGTTACAAGGATATGCAGATGAAAGTCGATCATGGAATATCAAGTGGTTTTCTGATACAATTTTTGAAATTTTTTCAGATTCATCGGTTTGTGTGGATATCTGCAAAAACACATGTTTTTGTTCCCAGTAGCAGTTGAATGGGTTTCCATGTGTACATGCAGTCACTGCAATTAATAGATCTGGAAGGCATATTGATAAATTTGTTGATTATTATTTTCATGTTGCAGTATTCCGCAAGTCCTATGAAGAAGCTATACATCCCATTCCTACATCAATGAGGTTGGAATATGAAAATTCTGTCAATTTTGACATTTTGCCTCCACCTACAAGAGACAACCTGGAAGACCTAAAAAGAGGCGAACAAGTACGGATGATACAATGTGAAGGTGTGGAAAGTTGGGTAATCATAATAAGAAGACTTGTAATGAGTCATTGGCCTAAAAGCTTGTTCATGTGAAGAATATTATTCTTTCTTTTTTAAATATATAGGAACATAATTGTATTGTAATCATTTGTTGGTTAAATTAATGAAAGTAACATTTATTTTCAGAAAACAGTATCACAAAATGTTTATCTTAATATAAGAAAGAAAGTTTAATAAAACAGTATCTCATTAAGAACATTACGTTGGAATTCATTATCGTAAGAACATTTATTTTTTAAGTTTTTTGATGGTGAGATATTATTTTTTTAATATACGATAACACAATTGTCTTGTAATTATTTGTTGGTCGAATTAATGAAAGCAACATTTATTTTACAAAACAGTATCACAAAATGTTTATCTTAATAAAACAGTATCACAAACAGTAGCTCATTAATTAACAGCAGTGTGTTGCAATACAGTATCACAAATTATATTCAGTATCATAACAAAACTGCAAGTACAATTTACAATATCAAAACCAAATTCCCAACTAGGAAATCTATTCATCTAGAATGAAAAAAATCTATTCATCTATTCATTCATCTACAACGAAATCCCTGATAAATTGAGAAATCATGTTTGTTTTATATTGTCTAACTTCCTTCATTATCATGGTTTCTTCTATCTTTTCATTCTTTGCTAGCCTTTCCATCATATGGCAAACGTGTATTCCACAATCGACACTGCAAAATAAAATTCAAAAACATGTAATTAATGTCGGTGTGCTGCATAGTCATTTAAACACAAGATAATATAAATAGGGAGTTTGAAGGATTAGTCGCTTCTTACGTTTCAATATGTTGTTGCAGACATTTATCGTAGGAGATCAATGGATGATTGAATTCTTCTTCTTTATACTCAACAATATTTGTAATGGGAGATTTCATAAACAGTTCTTTTTATTTTCTCTTAACATATTCTTTCTACACGTATTTGGAAAAAAAAAAAAACAATGTAAAATGTTAGACTTGTATTTTAAAATTCTTAACTCATTATTTTACCAATATCCTAGTATCGTCCATATATCTATTTGACATCCCGTCTCTTGACAAATTACTGTTGTAATGTGTCCATTGACTTGCCTCAAAGTCGAATTTGAGTAGTGTCTAATGGTTTGGAACTATGTCAGATTCTTTTCATCCGTTTGAGTTCATTGGGAACAACAAAAGTCGAGGCTGCCCGATGTTGCGGAGGTGCTCCAACACTATGTCGATTTTTCGTGATCTTGGAATTGCCATTTTAGGATTTGTGACATATAGTTACAGTATTCAAGTATAATATCAAGATAAAAAACTATTTTGTTGTTAGACCTAAGTTTGTAATTGAAATGTTTATGTTGAAATTAAACAATTCACCCATCACAAAGAATCAAAAATGACAAATCTTTTATTGTAAGTGCTGTCTACAATTGGGTCATTGGCCTTTAGCATTTCCCCGTATGCATCAATCACCTGCATATAAAGTATCATAGTTATGTTTTGTATAAGTTTAAATTTGGGAATACATTTTTTTGTTTTTGTTTTTACAATCTTACAATATTTGATATTGATTGGTCTCCAAGAATATCAAACAAATCATCCAATGTCAAAAACCAAATTCTGTTCCGGTCGGCTTGTAAACCGTCGCTCTGCAATATAACACAACATTAAGCAATGAAACAGTACCACAATATCATAAGTAAAAACATTCAGTAGTTGAAACAGTATCATAATATTTATAAACAATATCACGAAAACAGTATCACAATATCATAAATAAAACATTCAGTAATTGAAACAATATCACAATATTTTTAAACAGTATAATGAATCAAAACATCAACAATTAGTGTATGGAAGATACTTACGATGGGTTGTGGATTTTCCTGATCTTTACGATCTTCTTCCTGTCATCTGCAGTTAACTGTTTTACTGTCAACCATTTTGCATTGATTTTCATTAGTGCTTTTTTTTTTTTCTTTCCTCATTGGAAGATTGGGAAGATCCTCAACGTTGATGATCGTATTGTCATCCTCTTCTTCTTGCACTTGAGATTTAACCTTTTTTTTCGGAACAGAGTAGGTGAAATAGTCATCCTTCTTTCTTTTTCTTTTCTTTTTTCCTTTTATTCTTTTGACCATTGAAGTTTGCTTTGTTGTATCTTTTGTTTTTTGAATCTCACTGTCATTCAAAGCTTGAGTGACTTCATGTACTACCTTTTCAGTCTGCTCATTTACAAGTGATGTATTATCTTTTTCCAATGATTTGTTCTCACTTATAAGAGATTCCAAAGTTTCTTTCAGTTTTTTAAGTTGTTCGACAATGTTATTATTTTCCTCCAAAACTGTTGCATGTAGAGCCATTGACTTTTGTAGTTGGTCTTCTATAATTCTTATTCTTGTGCTCATCTCATTGAGCTCCTATATATTTCTTTTATTTTGCAAAGTATCAAAAGTATTAAAATTATATTATTATTAGTATCTTAATTACACAGTATCATAATAAAATAGTATCACAAAAAATAGTATATCAATAAAACAGTATCATAGATAAAAATATTATCATATCAGTATCACAATAAAACAGTATCACATATTCTATTATTATAGATTGTTGTATTATATTTATATATATTAGTACATTTCATTCCACGAGATGCTTTCATCCAACGCAGTTTGCAAGATTCCTCATTTTTCCTAGAGGCTCGTAATTCATCACGAAGTTTGGATGAACTGGTTATGGCTTTCTTTGATGATGAATCCTTTATTGCTACTTCTGAGAGATGAATTAGGGGCAAGTGTAGCCAACTGTCATCCTCCTCTTCAATTTTTTCAAAGCTGTCATATTCTTCTTCATTGACACTACCTTCCTCACTTTTTTCCTTTTTGTTTTCTTCCGTTGAATCATTCTCCTCTATTTGATTATCATCACTTTCTTCTTTTTCAGTATCTTTTATTTCCGTATCAACTTCATCAGATTCTCCATCTTCATCTTCATTAGATTCTTCATCTTCATCAGATTTTTCGACAACCTGCAATGGTGTAGTAGTTGTATAATAAATATACTAGATGTTTGTATGTTGACTCTTCATATAAGATAATGTATGCTGTGAATTGGTGATACTACTATTACCTTTTTTTATAGTTCGTGTACAGTCGTAGATTTTAGACTACATGTCAAATCTCTTAAGTCTCATTTAATGTATTTTGGTTCTGCATTCTTCTTCAACGCTTTGCAGACATTGATTTTTTCTAACAACCAATACTGGATTTTCATAAATAAAAGCTTATTAGTGCGAATATCACATTTAATACAAAACAATATCAACAAATAAAATAGTATCAACAAAACAGTATACAGAAATCAAATAGCTTATTGTTAAAGTCACATGTGACGTCAATTGGGTCTTCATTTTTACACAGAGAAAAAATTAGGTATTCAAATATGTGCTTCGACCAATTGTAAGTTTTGATCTTGTCGACATCTTCAACGTACTTGATATATCCCCAGCTCAAAGTCAGGGATTTATTTGGCACAAAGAACGATGCCATCAAGAAGAGCATCATTAACCTAGAAACATCGTCGATGTCTTCTTTTTTCTTTCCATTTGCTACAGCCCTTAACTGTGTAGATATTATTGTTTTGGTCAACCTATGACAGCCTTTGAACCTTCGTTGGGAGAAATCTGAAATCGAGGCTAGCTTTTGTTTTTCAACCACCATCAGATATTCACATTCGACAATACCAAAAATACCCTTCACATTGTCCATCTTGAACTTTAGATGGGATTTGTTTATCAAAAATTCCTTCTATGACTTGTCAAAGCATTCAATGATCTTGTACATATCCATATCATTTCGACGACAACAATGTCTATCAATTTTGTCATCTAGTTTCAACTTGACAAGATTGTGAAATAGCAATTTCTTCAACCCATTCCTTTGTGTTTTTGTTAATGATAACTCTTTCACATCCCCGATTACTGTTTGGAGGTTAGAACGATATTGTGGATAAGTCTTCTTCTCCACTATTACTTTTCTTCATATAGGTATAGACTTCTTTTTTTCCCATCGATTTGTAACCAATTGTTTTGTATCTAGAATTTTTTTTTTTTTTTTTGTTGCATTATAAACAAAAACAGTATCATAAACAAAACTAAGAGATTGAAATAGTATCATAGGTTGAAACCTTGTCATAATTAAACAGTATCAAAGATAAAAGCATGGTATAAGTTCACTAATATACATTATCTAAATAAAAATAGTATCATTGATTAAATAGTGTCAAAAATAAAACAGTATCATTGATTAAACAGTATCAAAGTATACTAATGCACATTACCTAAATAAAATAGTATCATAGATTAAAACAGTATCATAGACAAAACTAAGAGATCGAAATAGTATCATATGTTGAAACATTGTCATAATTAAACAGTATATCACAGATAAAGCATGGTATAAGTTCACCAATGCACATTATCTAAATAAAAATAGTATCATGGGTTAAACAGTATCAAAGATAAAACAGTATTAAAGTATACTAATGCACATTACTTAAATAAAATAGTATCATAGACAAAACTGAGAAATTGAAACAATATCATAAGTTGAAACATTGTCATAATTAAACAGTATCAAAGATAAAACTAAGAGATTGAAACAGTATCATATGTTGAAACTTTGTCATAATATTTCACTATCATTACAAACAAGGAAAAAATTCAAAAAATAGAAATAGTATTATTGTGTGATTTAATTCCGCAAGTGGATGGATCGTTAACAAGTAATAAAATGATGTGTAGAGCGCCAAACCCACGAGAACTAGTTATCAATTAACCAATTAATTTATAACTCAAATTTTAACAATAAAAGAACACAGATTCGTTTTGTGATTTTAATTCTAAAATTATTCTACTTATGTTAAATTAAAACTAATTATCTCGTAATCAAAATTAATTTTTAAGAATGAATTCGAATTGTACCAACACTAGGATTTTCGAATCCACCTATACATTTCGTAACCAATTATATGTTAATCGCTTTAGATTATAATTACCTTAGATTGAAAATCGGTGATCCTATAATAATCAAAAGCCTCTCTCGATGGTCAATTAATTTTATATCGATATGTGAACTTAATTATTTCTAATTAAGTTTCAAACATAAAAATATACATTTAATTCACAAGAACACCTAATCGAATTTTACAAAGCATAATAATAATTTCTATATATTATTGAACTTTATGTTATTCAATACCATGTACTTAGTCTATATTGAATCTCTCGACTTCAATATAGATCAAAAAATATTCTAGGTCAATAATTAAAACATTAGAAAAAATAAATAAAGAATAATTAATCCACAAGCAATTAATTACTAAAATGAAAAACTTCTAATTAATTAAAAATATGAGGTATCATCGTTCATCCTAGCAATAAAAGATTAGCCAGACATGATTTCGTAAAATAATACAATTATTGAATTTATCATGTTTCGGAGAAAGAAGAAGAAAAATAAATAAATAAAACACGTGATTCCGGCTCAAGAATTTTCAATCTTGTTCTTCAATCTTCGATTCTTCCTTTTTCTCTTGTTCCCAAAATTTGTCTCTTTCATTTTTGTGCTGTATTCTGCCTTTTATACTCATTCCCTAACTTTCTAAAACGTGGCTTAGGCAGTTGTATAAATCTGAACTTCGTAGAATTTTAATTTCATTAGGAAACAACTTAAGTTCTGCTCGAAATACTCATGCGATTGCATGGTTTTGTATATTTACGTTATGAAGAATTTCTTGGAGCCTTGCGATTGCAGCCGTAGTTAACCATGCGATCATGGTTAACCATGGTTGCGATCGCAAGGCTCCAAGAAATTCTGTAGAACGTAAATAGACAAAACCATGGTTAACTTGGATGCAGTTCCTGGTTTTCTTTCTTTGATATTTGCATGTCAAGCTCCTCAAATCTCTTTGTCTATTCAATTGAGTCACTTTCTCTTCTGTTTGCTTTCTTTTTGTTCGATCGATACTTGAATTGGTTATTATCCTATAATGAACAAAGACAACACATCATTATACTGAAAACAAATAATTGTACTCATAATCGTCTTTTTTTTTTTGTGAACTTAGATAAGTACAAAATTGTACCTATCAAGTATCATAGATCGAAAGAGTATCAAGCATTTTGCATGATACTTTTAGACAACCTTGTCATAATGAAACAGTATCAAAGATAAAGCTAATAGATTAAAACAATATCATAAGTTGAAACTTTGTCATAATATTTCAGTATCATTAGAAACAAGGAAAAAATTTGGCAAATAGAAACAGCATCATAGATCAAAAGAGTATCAAATATTTTGCATGGTTAAATGACACGTTCTAAGAAAAAATCGATAAAATCACCAAATTATTAACAAATAGTATACAATATCACGCATTTTAAAACCCTATATCACTTGTTCTGATAGAAAAAACTAACTCACAGCAACTACATTATCAAAAAAATACCGAACAAATTACCTTCGCCATCGAAACCTTTGAACTGCTTTGTATGCGGTTAGGATTTGCGATGAGAAGAATCAAACATGAAGAAGATGAAGTTTGTTAAAGTAAATGGAGGTTTTTGTAATGGTTTACGTGTTTAAATGATGGTTTTTGCAATTGGAGGGTATATTGGACTTTTGGCACTAAAGTATGACTTTAGTAGAATTAAGATTGGGTCATATAATTTTTTAGCCCAATTTGACAGTAACAGTTACGAGTCCAAAATTCTCCCATAAAAAAATTATTGAATAGACAGACTAAAAAAAAGTAGATACGAATTCTTTTTTTATGGGAGCTTGCATGCAGAAAAGAATTACAGAAAATTTCAACACAATATTTATAATTATATATGCTGTTAAGTTGAGGCCCTTTACCTTCAAAGAAACTGGGCCTGGCCTTAGATTTTTGTTAAACAAAGCAGTCCAAAGCCCTAAATAGATATTAGACACGGCCTAATATGAAAAGACACAAAAACTGAAACTCTTTAGGGCGAAATTGATGACAGCCATACATCTTAAAGTTAAAAACTCTCTTTATTAATTTTATTTAAAATAAATATTTTAAAATTTACCCCTTTATATTTTTTTTAAAAAATACTTCATTTTCATTTGAAATTAATAATTTATTTTTATTTGAAAATAACAATTTACGTGGAAAATATATTGTGCCATATGTGCATTTTTATTAAGAATCATTATTTTGCACGTGTAACATGTTGTATTATTGTATGTTACTTTTTTATTAACATTCAACGATTTAGATGGGTAATATACTATGTTACATTATGTTACTTTATATTAGAAAGTCAATGTTTTACACAAGTAACATGTTATATTATAACTTGTTACTTTTATTTAAAAAATAACTCTTTTACACGGTAACATGTTGTATTATCATATTTTATCTATGTTACTCTTACTTTTTGTTCAATCAACACTATCCGCAAAGAGTAATGCTACATGAATATCAAGTTGGACATAAAGTTAGACTACTATGTGTAAAATGTCATACATGTCTTTTGGGACATGTATGACATTTTACACATGGTGGTCTAACTTTATATTCAAGTTGTTGTTCATCTAGCATTTTCCATCCGGAAAACACCACTATCTTGAAAATCATTACATTCAACCACCCCGCTTAATTCGCCAATAGCACAATCTATCTAGTTTGAATTAAATTAACAAAATATCTTTACTTATAGGATTACACACTAGTTGCCTTGTTAATTTTGTCTCAAATCTTACCACCATTTCCCACCATCATTGTTGCCTTCCGTTGCTGCTGCCACCGCCTTCGACCACCACCACGACCACCACCACGACCACCAGGGCGTAGGTGACCACCACTACCATCGTTTCACCACCACCACCGCCGATAACCAAGCTAACATCGGCGACCACCACTCACACATCTACTTTGAAAATACCGCGGCTGCCTTCTCATCTTTATGCTCCACCATAACCACCATCGAATCATCTCCACTACCATTCAAACATCCAACACCAGCACTGACATCATCATCAGATCCTCACGCCAAAGCTAAACCAGTTGCAAACTCCACACCTCGACTCTACGCAGGTCCATATTTCATATCTAGAAGAAGAAGGTTAAACTCGACAGCTGGCATTGCATTTATCTACTTGACATAGATTGCAAATATGTGCGATCTCATTGCTGTTGCACATATCAGTTTAACTTGACAGCTGGTATCGCATAGATCTACTTGACATAGTAATCTGTGCGATCTTAGTGCTGTCGCACAAATCTGCACGACAAAGGTGACACATCATCACAATGGTGAGGTGGTGCCATCACAAGATCATTGCAATGGTGGTTGGCAGCACAAGGGAGGCGGTGGTCCATAGTGTTATAGTTTGTGTTTAGAATGGTAAATAAATATTGTTTAAAAAGTTTATACAATAAAAAGTAAAGTGTTATTTAGATGTAAGGTAAAAATTAAAAAACAAAAAAAGATGATATTTTTTAACTAGTAGAAGAAAAAGATGTATTTGGCATAATTTCCCCAACTGTTTGACATCAGAAACCCATCTCACTCGATTGTGAAAAGTTATATCGCCCCATTACAAGAAACTAGTTAAAGTACAACATATCTAGTTTGATTACATATCTAGTATATATCAAATCAAACTACACAAAACCAAATAAGACTAAGAGAAATTCAAATGTTGTCCACACTAATATGCACTATTGTAATATTGTGTACAAAAGACAATTGACAATATTGTTCAAAGTCTACAAACATAATTATAAAATCAATTCTGTATTATTGTTTACAAACAAGGAAATGGCAATTACAAAATTATAGAATCTTCTGGTTTGTGGGCAAAGGAACAAATGTAGGTAGCAGAAGAACAATCTTTTCAGATTAGGACGCGACAGACGTTTGAAGTAGTAGTAATACAAGATCTTCACGAAACCTTATTCAAATCCTGGTCTTTGCATTCATGCAGACGACACGTTCTTACCAACCTCAGGTAAATATAAATAAATAATGCATAATTTACCTACCTTGTAACAAATTGATGAATGCAAATTTGTTTCTTTAAATTCATATTAGGGAAAATTATACCTATCAATTCAAAAAAGTGAAGTTAGTTTAGTATATAATAGAGACGTAACCGTAATTTCTCCTAAATTTTTTTTATTAATCCTATAGTTTAAAGATAAACTTGTCACGCGGAGTTTAAGCATATGTTTGTCACTGTTTAAATTATAATTTTAGTTGGTTAAATATACTTTTTATCCCCACATTTTGAAGGACCCACAACTTACAACTCATTTTTTATCTACACATTCATCCACAACTTATAATATAAGCACATAAAAAATAATTTTAATTTTCTTCTGCAAGACCCGTTGTGACAATTTAATCACAAATTTCAAGACACACTTCTCTTGATTATACTTTTTTTTTTTTTTCAAATGTTTACTTCCTTTATGCATACTACTATACTAGGTCACTGTCATTAGGTGACTTAAGAATTAATTAGTATGTTATTAATTATAATTATTTTCCTTTCAAGAGGATTTCTTCTTAATTACTTCAGCATTACTGACTTATTAATATACAAATTGTCTTCTTATTCAAAACTTGGTTTGGTTCTGTTAAGAGGAATAAAGTTAACTGTGACGTCATGCTTACACGTCCATACGTCATGCTTTTAAGATATTACATCACAAGAAGGGTTGCTATTGTGGGCCAACTAATTAGATATAGTAAGTAAGCTAATTTTTATTGATATATTATGAATTTTTTGCAATAATTATGGGAGACTTGTATCAACAAATTTTGTCTATTCCAATTCTATATTGAATTGAACCATCCACAACACAGTAATTTTAAAAGAAAATTTGTTTCTTTAGCTTCTAAGCTCAAACCACTATTTACTCGAAATAAAAGTCTCTACAAAAGAGTAAACTATACATGAAGATCGACTTCTACGCAGTGTTAAAGGTCAAGTAAGTCGGTAAAAAAAAATCTAGTGACCAAAGCACATACGAAAGACGGAGAAATATCCTATAAATTTCTCCTCTTCATCATTTTTCTTTTGAAAAAAAAGAAGAAAGAAACATAATCCCAAAAATGTCTGCATGCAAAATGACAAGTATGATTATCATATATGATGTATTAGAGATTTGCACAACAGTGAAGAATAAAAGATAAAGGGTGCAGGTGGAAAGCATTGGGTTTCTAGAATCGTGTGGAGTGCCCACATTAAGTTAATTAAGCAATTATGTACTTAATTTAATAAATATGAGTCAAATGGGCAACCACAGACAACATAATAGCAGTAGAGGAGGCCATGTGTTTCAAATTAAGGTTTTATTATAACTACTTTAGCAGAAATCATGGCCAGTTGTCTTGTCATATTAATATCATTAAAATTAATCATAATAATTTACCACCTGTGAAGTTTATTAGTTTCACTCCACTCACTCAAAATAGATATTTACGTTTGTCTTGATCTTCTCTAAATTTTTTTTTTCAATTTTTTTACTTCTCTTTTTCTTCACCGTTTTTCTCCAAATATTTCCTTATCAACATTGTTCCTCCTATCAATCTCTATTTATTTTTCTACGGTCGAATTTCATTAATAAGCGGTATACTAGTTTATAATACGCTAATGGGTTTTCATTTTGTTGGAATTACAAGATTATGTCAATATAAGAATGAGCTCAACTTTTCGTATCTCCCACGTGACGCAAGATTAGTAAACATTTAAATTTTAATTTATTTTTCTTCATTAATATTATCTAATCTTGTCTATTCTAACGCACCAAATCTCTTACTGACCTCTGTTTGAAGAAAAAACAAGTGCTAGTGAAAATGGGGTGCAGATAATTGGCATTATAGGATCTTTCGGTGTGAGGCTGGCAGGATTAGGATTTGGTTTGACCAAGCTAGGGTGCCACCAATTAAATAATGCACCTAATCCAATTTATCATGCTATTTGATACCTGTCCACAGCCTCTTATCAACATGTTGAAAGGATTTGTTAGCATGCATGAAATGAATGGAGAGTGTAGTGGTTATGAATACAGACTAGATGATTTTTTCATCTTTTTACTGTGAGTCCTTGGACAAAAAAGTGAAGTGGTTGTTTGGTATTCTTGATTGGACGAGGGTAACACTACTCCGTAATCATGTTAGCTCAATCCAACGTACAAAACTACTGTATTGATCTTGTGCCAATGTTTCTAGCAGATCATCCAACAATTTTGAGCTGAGTCAGTGTAAATACTAATGCTAAGCTGGATTGATTACTTCTAGACATGATCAAGGAAGTAAAAAGAGTTAAAATCTTGTTTGGTGTACTGTCTAGTACATGGTATTGAACACGCCTCGAAAGTGAGTGTCATCTATTGTATCATCCAAAAACCTAAAGGTGAATTGGCGATGAATCAAAGAATGTGTGTGTTCATGTTCAATAAAAGGGGAAAGAATCTCTACAAACAACATGAAAATATTGAAGTTTAGATGACAAAAAATTATAAGTCTATGCATTAGTACAATTGCAGTTGAAGTTAGAAAGTTGTTGAAACCTAAGCACAGAGATGATACCAATTTGAAACCTAAGCACAAAGATGATACCAATTTGACAAGTGCCAAAATCCCATATAAACATAGAGCTTTTTCTCTAATACAGAACCTTCCTCACCAAACTGCAACTACTCATGTCCCACCATTCTGTATTAAGTCTATAATAAGAGACCCTTCTGTCCATCTTTATATTTCCCCATAAGCTTCTTTTCCAAATCAAATCATTTTCCCTGCCCCTTCAAATTCCTCATTTATCACTTCTCAATTAAAGCTGATCAATTTAATATTATTCATCTGTTAACTCCAGATTTCCCTGCATTTCTATTGCGGAGAGAAGGGAACAATATGTTAAGAGCTGTATTGATTTCTTGTGTTCTCTTCTCTTTGTATTTATCATCCTATGCTCAATCATGTGCAAAATACAACTTTGCCAGCAACCAACTTTTCAGTTCGTGCAATGATCTCCCACGTTTGAATTCATTTCTTCACTGGAATTACGACTTGTCTTCGAAAACAGTTATAATGGCCTATCGACACACGGGTGTCACAGCCTCTAAATGGGTCGCGTGGGCTATTAATCCGAAGTCTCAAGGCATGGTTGGCGCACAAGCACTTATTGCTTTCCAGAAATCTGATGGAACCATGAGAGCTTACACAGCACCTATCACTACTTATCAGACTCAGTTGCAGGAAGGAGATTTGAGCTTCCCGGTTTCAGAATTATCAGCAGTATATTCGAAGAATGAAATCATTATTTTTGCCACGCTAAAGCTGGAAAACTTAAGCTCTACTGTTAACCAGGTTTGGCAAGACGGTCCACTTTCAGGAGATGCCCCCGCAACGCATCCTACATCTGGTCCCAACGTCCAATCTGTGGGGACCCTAAATCTTCTTTCAGGAGAGTCAGGAACAACAGCAGGGGCATCAAACTCCAAGACTAAGAAAAGAAATGTAAGTGCTTAAATCCTTATATGACCATCAATTATAATTATTCTCAGAATCCAGTTTTTTGATATATAGTAATTCTGAAAATTATGCATTCACAAGAGAAGATAATTTTGCCTTTATATCTAAAAAGTCTACAGATATCTGACTCTTGGTTAATGAATATTCAGATTCATGGAGTACTGAATGCAGTGAGTTGGGGTATCTTGATGCCTATTGGTGCTTTATTCGCAAGGTACTTAAGGGTCTTTCCATCTGCTGATCCTGCTTGGTTTTATCTTCACGCAACTTGCCAAACCTCGGCCTACATCATTGGAGTTGCCGGCTGGGCTACCGGCCTCCAGCTAGGAAGGCAGTCTCCCGGAGTTCAATACACGTCCCACAGGACCATAGGAATAGTTCTCTTCTGTCTAGGAACCCTCCAGGTAATTATAAATTTCTTCAAATGTTAAACATCTAATCATTATCAGATTTTGTTTAAAGTCTAAGAAGACGATCGATAGGAATGATGATACTAAGGTTTCTTTTGGATACAGGTATTTACTTTGCTTCTAAGGCCGAAAAAGGACCACAAATACAGAGTTTACTGGAACATCTACCACCACTCAGTAGGATACGCAGTCATCGTCCTAAGTATTATCAACATTTTCAAGGGGTTCGACATATTAAATCCTGAGAACAAATGGGAGAGAGCCTATATCGGGATCCTGGTGGTTCTGGGAATTTTTGCTGCAACATTAGAAGCTTATACATGGTATGTAGTTGTGAAAAGGAAGAAATCTGCTGCTTCTCAAAAGATGGCTAATGGGGCAAATGGAACAAATGGATATAATGGATATGGAGCAAGAGTATGAAGAGTAGGGTTATTGAATTTTCCCATATATCTTTCATATTTTTCTGTTTCTGTATCTCTGTGTACTTTTCCATTGACGGTTGCTTGTCCTGGGGATAGTTTTAGAGAGATGATACCAGTTTTTCTTCCCCCTTTTTTCATTATTTATGTAGATTTTCTGTTTAATATTTACATATATTTGTTGTTTCTTTAATGTATGAGAGTGCATTTCGTGTTGTTCCACTACTTTTTACATTTTTTTTCCAATATTCTTTAACAATTTATCCAAACAATTCATCTACATTTTATCCACGGCCAAGCAATACAAACAATTTTTTGGATAATCGCAGGGGAGATTTACTCAGCCAAGCGACAACCGATATATTTTATCAGTTTTCTAGTCCCTTAGACCCATTTTTTTTGACCTATCGTCAGCTAATTTCTTTCCCTTCTTTTTTTTATTGGTGCAAGTGTTGCTTTAGTTTTGGTACTGATGCAGCCCACATATAAAAATTATCATTTATTTTGACAATTTTAAGATTTTAGTACTATATTTCTTTTGCTTCAAGTTTTGCTTAGATTAGGATGTTTAATAGGATTTTGAAATTTCTTTATAGAATATAATTCTATTGCATTGTACAAATAAGATCACTAGGTCTTTAGAAATATGGGATTTAACAAAAATTTATGAGTTTTCTCAATTATGTATCCAAATTCTCGATACTCTACATGAATTAATGAATCTTCAATGCTTACTTTTCTGGGATTCATCATAAACTAAAGTTGTTCGTGATTTCCGTATTCTCACGCTTCCATACGCACTATCCCACGTCAGTTAGGATCAGAGACGGATTCACTCCTATAAGCATGCTGCCAAGGAGGTGTGAGAACCGTGAAGTACAACTGGAGAATGCCTATGATCGCGACTACATAATGCAGATCCAACAACAGTTAGCGCTGATAATGCAATGGGTTGATACATTAATGTTAGCCCAAAAAAAGGGAATCCATTTCCATTTAAAATTCGTGGACTAATTTTCTTCACACATGAGAGAATGACAGAGCCCACATATGAAAATTATCAATTATTTTCATATCTTCAGTATGCGCTACCCTACATCGGGTACACCCTCCAGTCTCCGGGACAAAAGTATATATATATTTCCATTTTCATGAACGGATCCATGAAAGACTAATTCAAGCAGTTCCTCAAATTTACATGTCACATCAAACTACCCAGTATACCAATGGTGATCTCCTACCCCCCATGTGGGCATTATAAGGTGCCCACATGCTGATGTGGCAGCATGTGGGCACTTGATGATAAAGTACTTTATCATCAAGTGCCCACATGCTGCCACATCAGCATGTGGGCACCTTATAATGCCCACATGGGGGCATTATATCATTCTTTCCCAGTATACAGGAAAAAATTTAACACTATACCATCTCGTAACTCAATGTACATAAAGAAAAATGGATATGCTAGAACATTATTGCAGGGTCTTATTTGTCAGTCCCTATGGAGCGAGAGAAAGGAGAAGGGATATCACCCGGACAAAATCAAGCATAGAATCAGACTAAGAAATTCCCCAACAGTGATGTGTTTTGTATAACCAATTCAAATTTTACACATAGTCTAGAGCACAGCTCAAGGTCTTAGTTCAAGAAGAAGAACTAGTAGATACATCACATGTATTTCGACTAAAGATTCTCTAAAAATCCTTCAGGGGAAGCCAGTACAGGCCGATTGTGATGCTTACAGAAAGCAAATAGAAACTTAACTTGTTAGAAGTTTCTGCAGGTCTTGTACCTCTCTCTCATTCTGACTGTAGCAATGCCTCGATAAATGCTTCCTTGAGAAGAGGATTTGATGCTGCTATTCGCTGAGATGTGATGTCAAATTCCTTGCCAGATCTGATTACAGAAAGCATCGTGATTCAGAAATGCAAACTCTGACTATGATTTTCAATGTTGTGCATATAGTCGATGTGGTTGCTAGTGCAATTCAAAATCCAATTGCAAGTGAGTGTTTACTTCAAATTATTAAGGATGTTTAGTCAATTATGATATGCTCAAGTTAATTTGTTAATATACTAAAATGTTTTACTGGGTAAAACAATTGACTTTCGTTTGTTCAATTCAATTTAAGAAACAAAAGGAACGGTTTCACCATGATGTAGGGCAAGAGAGCCAATGGAGAATTAATCCTAAATATAAATCTAAACTAAAGCCAAAATAATTGAAAATGAAATTTGACTTAACTACAACTTTGGTTCTATTTATTGGTCTTGGCAAAATAGAGTTATTTGAAATTTATACTTGATGGAAAGAATTCCTAAGAGTAAAATAATTTAACATATCAATATTTATGGGCCATGTACAATTGTAAACAGAATACAAAGAAGAATCTCCAAATTCATAAATGTTCAAAAATTCCTAGTATTACTAGAAATGTAAATAAATCTTCTATCCAAAGGCTGCTGCTCATTCATTAACAACTTTTTCTTCAGTATTCTTTCTTTAAAGAAGAAAAAAAGTGTTTTACTTACGGATCAAACAGAACTCCTCCAGCTTCGGTTACAATCACAGCACCAGCTGCTATATCCCTGGACAGAATGAGAACTTTAATATATGTTTGGGACACCATACTAGATAGTACTGTTTAGTATAATGGACAATATTCCAACTTCTTTTTCTTCTTTAGTCCTATATAGTCTAGTCCAACCAACATACTAAAGATGCTCCTAGTAATTTATATCAAGACCCAAAATCAAACATTTAAAATCTTACCAAGGTCCTCCAAACCCAAGTTCATACAATAGGTCAAGCCTTCCACATGCAATCCCACATAGATTCAATGCACAAGAGCCACTCATCCGAAGAGACCTAACCTGGTCGTATAGGAACCAATGTTCTGAGCTATATTCCCGAAAACGTCATTCAAAATGTGATTATTAAGCAACCACTTGTTTACCTTGAACAGTAAGCTATTGATTCTATTTGTACAGGCATCCAAAGTAGACTTGTCACGCTTTGTTCCTACCTGTCATTTCATCAGGCGAATCTCAATTAGCTTCTATAAGTAAAATTAGAAAGGTAAATTTACAAGTCATATTGCAAAAGTTGTACTGTTTAGAATATATTACAGAAGTAAGAATAACGTTCCTATTTTAGACTATATAAGATATTAAGAGAGGGACAGGAAAAATGGATCTTAACAAGGTAAATATGTGAATTTTCCATTTTCTTCCACTGCTAACACTCCTTCAAATACAGGATCATATAAACAGGCACATAAAATTTAGAGTAAAGAAGCCAGGAGTTGGATAAATTATCCTTCCCAATTTGCCGGTTGACATTCTAAGTTACAGAATTGGAAAATACAATGAACATTTGTTTTGCAACCAAAGCACTGTTCAATAATATGTTCAGCTGAGTACCTCTGTTGCAAGAAGGGACTTCACAAGCTCAGATTGAGAAGATACTGCAGATAACAGAGCATAGGATGTCAACTGAAGTGTAAGATGAATGTTCAACAACATAAGTGAGACTACATGTAGAGGAAACTTACCTTTGATAGGTTTTCCATTCAGAAAAGCGCCTTTTCCACGGACGGCAGTGAAGAGCTGCATATTAAAAACAAAATATTTTATATGCTCAACCAACAAACTCCGCTAAAGAAGACATACTGCAGCCATAGTACATGTAGGATAGGAAGTCTTATATTCATCACATCAGAACGATCGTGCAGCAAGGGAGAAAAATATGAAAAAGGAACACAAAAATCACTAGTCACTTGACTGGTCAGTTCCAATTAAGATCAAAGGCTCATTTCAATGCTACAACTGGCATGAAACAAAACACTGAGCATGATACAGTAACTTGGATCACAAGTTATAAGTTACATGATGCATGTTAAACAAGAACACAATTCTGGAGGAATGACTTATCTTCTTGAAATGAAACAAGTTTGGCTATATGATAGCCGTACAGAGACCTAACAGAAAAGCACAAATGCAGCCCACGTATTACATGACCTAATTACGTGGTAAATACTAAATGAAATAGTCAAAGCATTAACTCAACTACCCTAGCTAATAGGGATTTATTCTAAAAACCTGAAAACAAGCAACTTAAATTCTCATCAGTGCAAATAACCTAATCTCTCAACAGTTTCAGATAAGTACTCGGAGTTTATCAATTTCCTTGATTTTATTCTTATCATAAGCAAGTTGCAGAAGTTAACACCCTCAAATGAATAAAATTTCAATAACTTTACCTCATCCATGACAGGATTGTAGACAACACCAACAGTTGGAATTCGACCAATTGTCAGGCCAATAGAGACACATACAAATGGATACCTGAAATTGAATGAGATAACTTAGAAGCTTAACATGGAAGAAGAAAAACTGCCCCATAACAAATGATATGAATATAAGATACTTGCCCATGCACAAAATTAGTTGTTCCATCCACAGGATCAACAATCCAAGTTGGTTCATCAGTCAATTCTGAAGCACCACAAGCAGCGGTGGTTTCTTCCCCAATGAACTAAGATGGAAAAATTATTAGAAAAGAGTTATGAGAACCAAGTAGTTAAAAAGTGTCACATTTAAACCCATCAAGAATGTATCAATAAATTCAGCTAAAATAGGAAACATTGCAGAACAGAGACAAGATCTAACCTTATGATTAGGGTAGTGTTGTTTGAGAAAATTGAATATGACTTCTTCACATCTCTTATCAGTCTCAGTGACCAAATCCACCTACACTTAGAAGCAGTAGACTTGTTAGCATTTATGAATTAATAATATTATTAGTGTAATGACTACGGACTTTCTCCTACAAGCCTCTCGCTTTAGGGGCAATTCTGTGCGTCGATAGTTTATGTACTGTCCATTGGAGGTTGGACTCCAAATTGGACTTCTTTCGCGTCCCCAGCGATTTGAACCCTTGACCTCCCCCCCTTCAGAGAAACTTAAGTAGAATGCTCGTACCAATTGAGCAATGTAATCAATTGGTATCAGCATTCTACTTAAATTCCTCTTCAGATATTCTCGTTGAAATTGCTAAGCAATTAAAAAATAAAGAATCTACAAGCAAGATTAATGTCATTAATTCAATTGATGAAATTCAAGAGCAATTTGAAGAACAAAAAATTAAGTTTTATGGAACTTATGCCTTACCCCTTTATTACTCAAGACATACTTTCCCAGTTATGCTTGGTGAAGAACCAAAACAACCTCAAAAAATGTTTTCAAGAAATGAGGTTATTCAGTCGAACATTGATGGAATGACCAAACATCAAATTGTCCAAGTCATTAGAGAAATGACTATGGCTTCCAGTGCCTTTAGTGCCAGAGGCAATAACGACCACCAAGTGGTCGTTAACCTTATTATTGGATTTAGGCTGTATACAACATGATTTGGAGTTCTATTATCCCGACGACTGTTTCTTTCTTCTGCTAGAGACTATAGTAGGGTCTTATCCCTGTTGATGTTGTGATTCAGAGGCGGATTAGGAGTCATATGGCTTCTCGTTGTCAGTATTGCTCGGGTATTGAGACTACCCAATATTTATTTATTGATAGTTATATTGCCGACCAGGTTTGGCGCTATTTTTTTGACATTTTTCATATAACCCTTCGGCCAATAGAGGATTTTCAGTATCGCTTTTAGTCTTGATGTTTCTCATATTCACACGATCATTTCTCTTTTGATTCTCTGATTTATTTGGACTGCGATAAATGATTCAAAGTACCATGATATCTCTATTGAGCCGAGACAAATCATCTGGAGAGTATACCATACTATCTCTCTACTCCATATAGGTCATTTATTTCGAGTTATTCATTGGCGAGGAGATGGATATTGCTCATCTTTTTGGTATCTCTCTTACTACTCCATCCATTCTTCCTCCTATTTTAGTTTATTAGCGTACTCCATCAGTGGGATCTTACAAAGTCAACACTGATGGATGTGTCAAAGATGGCTTTGTGAGTGGATGTGGGATTATTAGAGATTCATCAGGTCAGTGTGTTCGTGCTTTCTTTTCTTCATATGGCGAATGCCCTATTCTGAAGGCTGAGCTCAAAGCTAATCTTGATGGTATCATTTTTGCTCAAAAGATTGTACTATCAGATTTATAGATTGAGTCCGACTCTACTTTGGCCATTCACTGCATCACCAGTGGTGATGGACCTTGGTCTATTCAGGCTACTCTTCGCCACATCAGACATATCCTTACCTTCAACTGTGATACTATTTCTCATATTTATTGCGAGAGCAACCAAGTGGTTGACTTACTTGCTTCAGAGGGTTGGGATCGTTGCAGCGCTCAGGACTTACCGCGACATTACAACAGCTTAGTCCAGATTGATAAACATGGACTTCCTACAGTTAGGGGTTTATAAAATTTTTTAGGATTTTTTTTATTCATTGTTTCATTATTTATTTGCTTCAGATTTATGATTAGAGGTTAGGTTTTTTGCCCCCCTCCCATGTAATTTCTATGAGTTATTTATATATGGTTGGGGTACCGAACTCTCCCATTCTTTTTTTGGTGGAGGCCTGAAAATCACATTGGGGATGCGATGGTGTGTTGAATAAAACAAAAAAAAAAAAACTTATTATTGAATTTACTGGTCAATTAAAAGATTGGTGTAACAATTATCTTTCTCAAGACGAAAGAAACCATATTCACCTTGCCATAAAAAATGAAGGTGATAATGTTGCAGATCCTATTAACACCCTCATTTTCACAATCATCAAACATTTCACTAGCGAACCAATTGCCTTTCTTGAAAGATCTTCTGAACTCTTGATGAATCTATCGTGTCAAAATTGTAAGATTTCTGGTGGTATAAATACATCTTTCTTCAAAAAGTTATGATGCGTGCGTGAAGACTGTAATTCACCTTTTTGAAAAGAAAGATTTATGCAGGACTTCCAAAGTTGTTTGACGAAAGGGTTCGAAATGCAATCAAAACTGAATATTCAATGATTCCATATAGTATTTTAACATATGGAGAGCTTATATGTTTCATTAACAAAGAAGGACTTTTTCTTTGTAATGACCTAAAGCTCAAAGCAAAACTTAAATCTAAAAAACAAGAAGGAAGAAAAGAACTTCATTCTTTTTGTGAACAATATGGATATGAACGTATCCATCCTCCTTCAAGATCTCATCAAAAATTGAAAAAACACTTTAAAACAAGAAGACCATTTTATCAAAAGGATACTCCAAAATATTACAAGAAAAAAACGAAGATTTCACAAGGGTCGTAAAGGAAATACTTTCAAAAGAAATCCTCCTAAAGATCCCTCTAACACGACTTGTTGGAAGTGCCAGAAAAAAGGGCAGTATGCGAATAAATGTCATTTGAAAGGAAAAATCAATAATCTCCAAATTGACAGCGAACTTAAAGATCAATTGCTAAATTTAATCAATTCTTCCAATCCCTCGAAATCTGAAGATGTTATCTTCAATCTTCACGAAGACTTTGACTTTAGTGAAGAGTCTTTTTCTACTCAATCTTCTGATACAAAGAAGATTTGCAATTGCAAAGATAATTGCAATTGTGATACTAACTCCATTAATGTCTTAACATTTGAAAAAGAATTAATCCAATACATTATAAATCAAGTTCAAGACCCAGAAACAAAAATTTAATCAGCTAATTTATCCACAAGAAAAAGGACCTCAGACAACTTACAATCTTAACGAAATACTTAAGAAATTCAAACAAACTAATAAGATCTCTTCTAGTAAAGACTTAAAAGGGGAAGTCAATCAAATGAAAAGACATTTCAAGTCTTGAGAAACAATTAACGGATCTCAAAGTTGAAGTTTCCATTATCAAAGCTTGCTCAGCCCTAGTTCCTCAAGTTCTTCTGAAGAAGAGAGTACTTGTCAAATTCCTCTCCAAACTACTAAAGAGGATGACCAAAACATGAATATCATTAGACAAATTCGTCTACAAAAATGGTAAACCAATACAACAATAGTTATTAATAAAGAATTCAAGATTAAAACTAAAGTACTTCTCGATTTAGGTGCAAATCAGAACTACATTAGAGAAGGGTTTGTTCTAACCAAATATTTTGAGAAAACCACTGAAAACCATTATGGAGCAAGTGGTAAAAGTTTCAATATTAGATATAAACTAACAAAAGCTCATGTCTGTAATCAAAATATTTGCTTCAAAGGTAGTTTCTATCTTGTTAAAGACTTAGATCAAGAAGTCATCCTTGGAACCCCTTTCCTAGTTCAATTATAACTAATCACAGTTACAAAAACTGGATTAAGATCAAAATATCTTGATCAAGAGGTTTTCTTTGAGTTCATCAATCTTCCTACTCTTATAGATATCAATATTATCAAAGAAAATACCATTACAAAACTTATTATAATATTAATTTCAAGAAACAACATGTAAGATATCTTAAAGAAGACATTAATTTTCAAAGAATTGAAGAACAATTAGAAAAGACGAATGTTAAAGAATAGATCTCAAAAATTGATAAAGCTATTAGGTCTGAAATATGTTCTTCTATTCCCAACGCTTTTTGGGAAAGAAATAAACATATTGTCAATCTACCCTATATATCCAATTTTTATGAAAAACAAATACTAACAAAAGCAAGACCCATCCAAATGATCAATGATCTCCTTGAAAAAGGCCTGATCAGACCGAGTGAAACCCCTTAAAGTTGTGCGACCTTCTACGTCAATAATGAATCTGAGATTGAGAGAGGAGCCCATCGACTTGTTATTAATTACAAACCTCTCAACCAAGTTCTCCAATGGATTCGTCATCCTATGCCTAAAAAAAAGGACCTTCTCGACTGGCTCCTTAATGCAACAATATTCTCTAAATTTGATCTTAAGTCAGGTTTTTAGCAAATTCAAATTGATGAGAAATACAAATATAAAACAGCGTTTAATGTTCCTTTCGGACAATACAAGGCATTTCAAAAGATTATGAATGACATTTTCAATTGTCTATATTGCTGATGTTCTCATTTATTGAAACAGCATTGAACATTATCTTAAAAATCTTCAAATATTTCATTCAATTACATAGAAGAATGGTTTAGCTGTCTGAGAAAAAGATTGTCCTTTGTCAAACTAAGATTAAGTTTTTAGGGCATGAGATTTTTAAGGAAACCATTACTCCAATTAGGCGTAGTCTTGAGTTTGCCTCCAAGTTTCCAGATCAAATACTTGACAAAACCAGTCTTCAAAGGTTTTTAGAATGTGTCAATTATATTTCAAACTTTATCCCAAATATTAGGAAAATCTGCACTCTTATATCAAAGACTTCAAGGTAATCCTCCTCCATGGTCAGATAAATATACTGAAATAGTGAAGTCCATCAAGCAAATTGTTAAGTCTTTGCCGTGCCTTAACATTATCAATCCCAATGCCTTCTTTATAGTCGAGATTGATGCGTCAGATATCGGGTATGGGAGAATTCTCAAACAAAAAATTGATGGCAAAGAGCAACTTGTTCGATACCATATTGGTATCTAGTTAGGTCCTCAAAAAAATTATTCATCCTTAAAAAAAGAATGTATTTCCATTGTTTTATGCATTTCAAAATTTCAAGATGATTTGATCAATAAAACATTTCTTGTCAGAACTGATTGCAAAGCGTCAAAAGAAGTTTTACAAAAAGATGTTAAAAATCTTGTTTCAAAATTTTTTTTTGCCAAATGGCAAGCAATTCTATCATGTTTTGATTTTCAATAGAATTCATAAAAGGTGAGGATAATGCTTTACCAATTTTTTAACGAGAGAATTTTTACAGGGAAGAAATGTCCAAGAAGATCAGCAAGGGAAGAACCCCTGAGAATTTTCTCCTCGAAAGATCCAGTTCTCAAAAATCAACCCAAGCACTTTCTTCTCAAAAATCCAAATAGTTCTCAAAAAATCCAAACCCCTTCTAATTACAAAAATGCAATTACACAAGGGTCTGGAAAACTACCTGAAATCAATAATAAAAAATTTCAATACTTTACTAAGGGAGCAGACCTTCCAGTTGCCAAGCTCGAATTAGAATGGGGAAACTTTGCCTCGCTTGACTAGTGTATTTCAAAAATCTTTCCTCCTTTTCAAAAAGACGATGATCCATTCAATTTTCTATCAAAAATATCATGTTCTCAATGAATTTTACTTTATTCCTCAATCAATTTCAAAATCTAGAATGTGGTATGAAACAATATTGAAGGTTACTAAATCTGCAATCATTTTCCATACCCCTAACAAACCAAACACTCATTGGATTAACTTTTCAAAAATCAAAATTCTTCAAGTTCTTACGATTTCAAATTGGAATCAACAACCATGGGAAACCAAGTCATTCTCAATGAAGAATGGTAAAAAATCTACCGTTTCTTATTTTGACTACATCAAAGTCTGGTATAACGTAATGTTCTTCAGGCCTCAAGCCACTCGTGGTTTATTCTTTTCGACCACAAGTGTCCAAAAACATTTCCAAAATGGTTTAAACATTGGTGGAGCCACTATCGAAATCCTTCCTAGTTGTGTCTTCGAAGTATATCAATTATTTTAATCAAAAGGTGTCGGTTTCACTCCCCAAGAAAAACTCCTCTTTCAATTTTGTAGAACTTTAAAGGTCGCATGGATTTTTTGTTGGGATTTTCAGGTAGTGCCTAATTCAAATGACACCTTCTCCTTCAAAAGAATTTTAAGGAGATGTAAGATCAAATGGTGGAAAAAATTTAGCACATATTTGGTAGTGCTTAAATTATAATTTCAGCTGGTCAAACATACTTTTTATTTACACATTTGATAAGACCTACAACTTACTTTCCACTTTTTATCCACACATTCACATACAACTTATAATATAAGCACTTAAAAATTAATTTCAGTACTACCAAACATACACTTAATGAGTCAAATGCATGTTCCAATGCAGTTCAAGCATTGATTGATCAACAACACAAGGTGCATTCAAAAAGAGACCAAGCAAGTTCATCTTCTCAAAGTGATTTTCTTACAGAAAAGAGCAAAATCATGGCAAAATGCTCTAACCTATAAGAGTTTCCATTCTTGCCTACAAAGCAGCTTCAATGGCTCAAGCCGAATCAAGCAAAGGTTCTATTACTGCCTCTGAAGCAAGGTCAATACCTAATTTCAAACAAGACAACAAAGACGACTGCTTTGGAGCAGATTTCTTTGAAGAATAATTGTTATCCCTTTACTCAATACTTTGCGGAATGCAAAGAAAAACTATAGATAATAATTACTCTTTTCAAAAAGTCAACAGTGAAAGCAAATAGTGTCCCGCAATTATTGCAAAAGATTCTCCTTTTCAGAAATGCAAACGGCACTCAAGAGACAGCCTTTTCCAACAGTCAAAGCAAAGAGCACTCAGACAGCTTTTTTAAACCACTCAAAATATTCTTCAACCATTTCAAATCCGAGTTTGAAGTCCGAAGACTATCTATAAAGAGCAGAAGATTTTTCTCTTATTAGGCTGAATGAATTTTACAATTATCTTTCATATTTCCTTAAATTGTAAATATGAAATGTTTCTTCCAACGTTTGTATTTTCAATCACGTACTTTCAATTATTTTAAATGTCTGACAATTTTTCCATCTACTATTCAATAGAAGCTTTTTATCAATATATTTATCAAAACACAAATCGTGATCAATTAACTTCTATTTCTTCAAACTTACTTCAACCACACTTGCATTCTTCACAAGCATCATGGTATCTCAAAAAAATCACGATAGACAATCTATTAGATCAAATTCAAATATTTTTAATTCCCGATCCCAAATATCATCTTGTCGCTCCTCTAAAACAAGAGTCGTAAAACAGACCATTCAGTAAAAGCGTCGAGCCACTTTGGAGTAGGAAGAAATTTTAGTTTTTCCTTTATCAAAAGGAGCTGAGCAAGCTTTGATAATGGAAACTTCAACTTTGAGATCCATTAATTGTTTCTCAAGACTTGAAATTTGTCTTTTCATTTGATTGACTTCTCCTTTTTAAGTCTTGACTAGAAGAGATCTTATTAGTTTGTTTGAATTTCTTAAGTATTTTGTTAAGATTGTAAGTTGTCTCAGGTCCTTTTTCTTTTTCTTCTGGATAAATTAGCTAATTAAATTTTTGTTTAAGTTCTGGGTCTTAAACTTGATTTATAATGTCTTGGATTAATTCTTTTTCAGACGTTAAGACACAATGGAGTTAGTTTCACAATTGCAATTATCTTTGCAATTGCAAATCTTCTTTGTATCAAAAGATTGAGTAGAAAAAGACTCTTCGCTAAAGTCAGAGTCTTCCTCTTTTGAAGATAACATCTTTAGATTCTGAGGTATTGGAAGAATTGATTAAATTTAACAATTGATCTTTAAGGTGTTTTTTCAATTTTTGATGAGATCTTGAAGGAGGCTGGATAAGTTCATATCCATATTGTTCACAAAAAGAACGAAGTTCTTTTATTCCTTCTTGTTTTTTCATATTTAAGTTTTGCTTTGAGCTTTAGGTCATTACAAAGAGAAAGTCCTTCTTTGTCAATGAAACATATAAGCTCTCCATATGTTAAAATACTATATGGAATCATTGACCATTCAGTTTTGATTGCATTTCGAACCCTTTCGTCAAACAACTTTGGAAGTCCTGCATAAATCTTTCTTTTTAGATTGGTGAATTACAGTCTTCACGCACGCATCATAACTTTTTGAAGAAAGATGTATTTATACCACATGAAATCTTGCAATTTTGGACACGATAGATTCATCAGGAAGATGTATTTATACCACCTTAATTTGCTTAAGAGGAGAAACAATAACTTTAACATCTCCCTTTTGAATACAAATTTCTTCAAGAGGAGGAGGGTGAACAGATTGAAAACATTTCCGGAAGTGGTTTTCCAGAGTTTTGATTTATCATGAGTATTGTTTATTGTTGGTTTTTGGTTAAAAACACTAAGATAAGCCCATTCAAAGAAACTGATATCTTCTGGGTATGAGTAAAACTCTTCTTGGAGAAGATCGAGTTCTTCTTTTGAGTGAAGTTTCTTAATAGTTCTTCGAAAAGTTTTGACAATTAGATTTTTGTCTTTTTTGAATTCTCTTTTTCGACAGCAGTAAAGGTTTGACAGCAACTTGAACTAAACCAATATAGAGAAACTTATATTTCTTCCTATGATTAAGAATTGCTTCTTAATGTATTTGTATCTTGTCTGATTGAGATAGATTGTTCACAAAAAATTTTATTTCATAATCTTGTTTGAAATCAAATTTTCCTATTTGATAAATAGTCTTTTGATCTATCTTTGGGATCGACCAGTTTTGAAGTTTTAGTTAATTTCTGCTATCTGAATTTCTCTCATATAGAGATTTTCTTGTTGATTATCCAAGTCTTCTTCAGAATTATGATTGAATAAATCTTCACTAGTAGAACCTTGCATGCTTCGAGACTTATTGAACTAAGACCTAGGCCAAAACATAGTAACAAGAGATTGATGCATTTCTTCTGGAAAATGAAGTTAGTAAGTTAACTGACGGGACCACCCAACTTTGGCTGACCAACTCTTTAAGGTCTCCAGGGCTGACCAATGCTTCCCCAACCTAATGACCTTATTTCCTAGAACTGGGTTTCAAACGTTTGTTTGTATGACTTGAACTTGGTTCTGATACCAAAGTGGCTCGACGCTTTTGCTAAATGGTCTGCTTTAAGACTCTTGTTTTAGAGGACGATGTTTGGGATCGGGAATATGAAATCTTTGAATTTGATCTAACTGATTGTCTACCATCATTTTTTTGAGAAACCATGATGCTTGTGAAGAATGCAAATGTGGTTGAAGTAAGTTTGAAGAAATAGAAGTTAATTAATCACAATTTGTGATAAATATATTGATAAAAAGCTTCTATTGAACAATAGATGGAAAAATTGTGACATTTAAAATAATTGAAAGTACATGATTGAAAATACAAACGTTGGAAGAAACATTTCATACTTACAATTTAAGGAAATATGAAAGTTAATTGTAAAATTCACTCTGCCTAATAAGAGAAAAATCTTCTGCTCTTTATAGATAGTCTTTGGACTTTAAAGTCGGATTTGAAATATGGTCGAAGAACCTTTTGAAAAAGCTGTCTGAGTGCTGTTTGTTTTTTGACTGTTGGAAAAGGCTGTCTCCTGAGTGCTGTTTGCATTTCTAAAAAGGAGAATCTTTTGCGATAATTGTGGGACACTATTTGCTTTCACTGTTGACTTTTCAAAAAGCACTGTTGACTTTTCGAAAAGAGTAATAATCCACAGTTTTTCTTTGCATTACGCAAAGTATTGAGTAAAGGAATAACAATTATTCTTCAAAGAAATCTGCTCCAAAGCAGTCATGTTCATTGTCTTGTTCGAAATCAGGTACTGACCCTGCTTCAGAGGCAGCAACAGAACCTTTGCTTGATTCGGCTTGAGCCATTGAAGTCGCTTTGGGAGCAAAAATGGCAAACTCTTCTGGTTTAGAGCATTTTGCCATTTGTGCCATGATTTTGCTCTTTTCTGTATGAAAATCACTTTGAGAAGATGAACTTGCTTGGTCTATTTTTGAATGCACCTTGTGTTGATCAATCCATGCTTGAACTGCCTTGGAACAGGCATTTGACTCATTAAATTTTTCCCACTATTTGATCTTACATCTCTTTAAAATTCTTTTGAAGGAGTTGTCATTTGAATTAGGCAGAACCTGAAATATATATATAATGCTTTCTTGCATATATATGGTAGATAAAATAGCGATTAGAAGATGCTAATATGTGGATATGATTATGTGATTAGCTTAAATTAGTCTTTAACCATGCATGTAATTTAAGGTAAGAATCTATATTTTCCTAATAATGTATATATGTAGAGCTGGCAAATGGGATGGGTTGGCCCATCCTGGCTCGCCAAAGCAGAGACACACTTAAAACTGGACCGGGCCGGCCCAACCTAGTTTTGTGTGGGCCAGAAATATGCTGGCCGAGCCCAGCCCAGCCCATCGGGCTAAACCTGTCTTAATTTTTTTTTAAAATAAATTTTGTATACAACCTAATACATTGCATCAAATACAATCTTAGATAAACTTCGACAATATATATTTTGAGATTTTTAAAGAGATTAATTTATAAAATTGGAACTCTCATGTATTAGTCAATAGATAAACATCATGTTTTTTATGTTTCTTGTAAACTATTTGTTGACAGTTTTTAAGAAAAATATAAATAGTAAAGGCATACTAGTCTCATTGCTTTGAGATATAAGCATGTTTGACTTAAATTAAAAAGTTTACTTATAAGTAAATTTAAAATAAATAATTTACTTGTCACACCAAACATAATTTGGATTGAAACTTTAATAAAACTAAATTTTAACTAAATCTAAACAATTTTATGTTAGAGCTTGGGATTTTTGGACTAATGTTTCAAAAAAAGACAATTTAAATTAGAGACTTGGGCTTAGATCATTTTAGATTGATATTATTTGGATTATATAATGGGGTTATTCACAAAATGAGTGATTAATGTTAAGGAGAGAAAAAAATCGGGTCAGCCCGGCGTGCTAAATGGGCCGGGCCATATAGGTCCGGTTTTGTTTGGGCCAGGGCCAACCCAACCCAACCCAACCCAACCCAACCCAAACCAAACCAAAATTCGGGTTATATGGGCCAAGCCAGTTTTGCCACCTCTATATACAGGTAACATAGGATGGTAATTAATGAAATTAAAAGTTTCCATGCGTGGCAAACCTCAACCTCCCCTCTAAATACCCGTCCTTTGTGCAAATAAAAAACACGCAAATACACAATCCTCTTCTTATCCTTAGAATAAGAGAGAAAAGTTCTTCAAGTGATCTCACTTTATTTCAATTTTCAAGCAAAAGGTAAGTGTGCATTATGTTTTATTGTGAGTAGCTGTTTCAAATGTTATTTCTATGGCTATATTTATGTTTTGATTAGTATCATGTATAATTTATTAAGAATGGACCGGAGTTTAGTAGCGCTACGCATGGAATTTGGTACCATCTATAAGTTCGGTCCAATTTTCGTGTCTCCGATTTTTTGTTGAAATACATGTACGAGAATTAATTACTCACGCACACTTATTAAGATTTATCTCACAAGCATTACCTCTCTCCCTTTTAGGAAATAAATAGTTCGAGACGGTCGGCACAGAGATGGCTTATGGTTGCGGGAGTTTTTAATAATAAATTATGTTTATAGAGCCAATGTTATTTTCTTTTATTTTCTTTTATTTTATTTTTTAATTTAAGTATTAAAGATATTTTCCCCTTTAAGTTAAATGTTATTGAATTCATTAAGCTATATGAAAGATTGGTCTACTATGATAAATTCTTTAATTATTAGTTCATGATTTAGTGGCACTCGGATTGCTAAGGATTCGGGTAGTCACAAATAGTATTAGAGACAAGTGTAAATCGGTTCTCTAGACTTAACAATTTTTTTATTATTATTTCCAGATTTCACGAAGAAAAAAAAATCGTGAACAGTACCCTCAGTTACTGTTTACGTGAATACTAAAGTGTAAAGATTGGACAATTGGGTCTTGTTATTTAAAGAGTTTAAAGTCATCACCCGCTGTGCCATTCTCCATGTCTTGATTCCTTGAACCAGGTATATTGTATGCTTTATGATCGTTTATGCTAGCCATATTTATTATTTGGAATGCCATGTTACTTATGAAAACCTGCTTATTATGTGCAATAGCAATCATGAATTTTCATAACAAGATATGTATGTCACTTATGATTCTACAGATGTATGTTAATTATAAAAAACTTATTATATTATAGAAATTGCACGTTATAAGAATTGTACGTTTATTTATTATGTATGATATTATGATAGACTAAGTATTCAATTTTAGTAGGAATGACTACGTTAGAGAATATATCGCTTACAAGAATAGTCGACTTTAGAGAATAGTTTAGATAATAGGGTCATCGCAAAACTGAAAGTCTTTGTCAAAACGACCTAAATTGTTTAAGGAGATCTTGGAATTTAAGTAGTCCACTTGTGATCACCCTCTTCACCTGGAAGTCTTTTAGTTGTGCGTCATTCAAATCAACGAAACAAAGACAATATTTTAAACTCACTTCAAAATTAAGAAAGTTTCCATCTTTAGAAAATTTTAATTTCAGAAACGTTAAGAAACTTCTATTTTTTGGAAAATTTTATTTTTGAGAACTTCTATTTTTGGGAACTTCTAGATTGGGAAAATTTCAATTTTTCCTAAGTATGAACCAAGGTCTTTTATGCCTTTTCATAGATGACTAGAGGTCCAGGCAAGTCGAAAGAGGATTAGGAGGCAAAACCGATCAAGGTTCGTGCACCTCCTTAGGTTTTATATGAAAAACCAAACCATGATCTCATGTAGCATTTGGATGCTATCGAGGTGTAGTCGTATCTTCCATGATTGATTTACGATCTAGTTACCATCAGGTAAGGATAAAGGCTAGTGATTCCCAAAGTCGGCCATAGGTCATGATGTTGTATGGGTCGTTGTGGATCGACTCACCAATTTGGCTCATTTCTTGCCAATTCGGTTTCCATGGACCAGTTGGCACGGTTGTATGTGAATGAGATGGTAATGCAGCATGGTGTGCCCGTTTAGATTGTATCAGACAGAGATCCGAGGTTCACATCAAACTTTTGGAAGAGTCTACATGGGCAATGGGGACTAAGTTAAAGTTTAGCACGGCTTTCCATCCTTAGACAGACAAACAGACGAAAACGACAATTCAGACGTTGGAGGATATGCTTAGAATATATGTCCTCGAGTTTGGAGGGCATTGGGAGAATCACCTACCAACAATAGTTTTCAAATCTCTATTGGCATGGCACCATATGAGGCATTGTATAGAAGGAAATGCAGATCCTGAGTTCATTGGGAAGAGGTTGGTAAAGGTAAGATTTTGAGCCCAAAGATTATTGAGCAAACTGCAAGCTATTGAGAAAATTCGTAGTATGAAAACAACTCAGGACAAACAGAAAAGCTATGTAGATAAGAAGAAGGAGGATTTGGAATATTTCGAGGACGACAAGGTATTTATCAAAATTGCACCCATGAAGATACGCTTTAGCAAAAAGGGAAAGTTACGACCGAGATTCATTGGCCCATTTGAAATCTTATTGGGAACGTGGCATATCAGTTGGCCTTACCCCCAAAATTTTTGGCAGGACATGACGTCTTCCACGTGTCTATGCTTAGAAAATACGTCTCTGAAGCCGGGTTTAAGCTACAAGGAAGTGCCAGTAAAGATAATTAATCAAAAATTTCAAACACTCCGGAATAAAGTGATTCAATTAGTAAAGATGTGGTGGCATAACCACTCAGTCAAAGAAGCTACTTGGGAGTAAGAAGTGGAGATGCAAGCTAAGTACCCGCAACTCTTCGAGGAATTATAAAGTAAATTTCGAGGATGAAATTTATTTTAAGGGGGTAGATTGTAGCACCCCTAATTTTCATTACTAGCCGTTAAATTGGAATTAGGACTTAATTGCACAAACATGAAAGTCTAAGGACCAAATTACGGATTTGCTTATAGTTGAGGACCTAATTGCAGATATCAAAAATATGTAGATAATTGTCCCGTGAACAGTAATCTTGTTTGCTAATAATTTGCTAAAAATATATATGTTTAATATCCTATTGCTTATATATAGTAGATAAAATAATTGATTACATGTTAATATGTAAATGATTGTATATACACATACATGATAGTGTGATTAACTTAAATCATGCAATGTAATTTAATTTACGAATATATATATTTAATGCTCTCTTGTATATATATGGTAGATAAAATAGTGATTAGATGCTAATAAGTATATGATTATGTGATTAGCTTAAATTAGTCTTTAATCATGCATGTAATTTAAGGTAACAATCTATATTTTCATAATAATACATACAGGTAACACAGGAAGGTAATTAATGAAATGAAAACTTTCCATGCGTGGCAAACCTCAACCTTTCCTATAAATAACCATTTATGCAAACAAGAAACGCACAAATACACAATCTTATTCTTATCATTAGAATAAGAGAGAAAAGAGGAAAGAATTTCAAGTTCTTCAAGTGATCTCACTTTATTTCAAATTTCAAGCAAAAAGTAAGTGTGTTATATTTTATTGTGAATAGTTCTTTAGAATGTTATTTCTACGGCTATTTTTATGTTTTGGTTCGTATTATGAAAGATTTATTAAGAACGGACCGGAATTTAGTACGCACGAAAATTTGGTACCATATAAGTTCAGTCCACTTTTCGTGTCTCCTATGCAAGTATGATTTTTCGTTGAAATACATGTACGAGAATTAATTACTCATGCACACTTATTGGGATTTATCTTACAAGTTTGACATTTTCCTCTTTTAGAAAATAAATATTTAAAGACGTTCGGCACGGATATGGCTTACGGCTGTAGGAGTTTTTAATAATAAATTATGTTTATGGAGCCAGTGTTATTATTATTTATTTATTTATTTATTTTGGATTTAAGTATTAAAAATATTTCCCCCTTTAAGTTAAATTTTATTGAATTCATTACGCTATTTGAAAGATTGGTCTGTTATGATAAATGCTTTATTATTAGTTTATTTTGTGTTAATAATTCTATTTATACTTTTAAGTCATTCAAAGTAGTTTTAATTCATGATTTAGTGGCACTCGAATTGCTAAGGATTCGGGTCGTCACATAAAGGGGCACTTGGTAACTGACACATGGGCCAAGATATCCCACAAATCCCATACACTTCCTAAGAAAGAAGTTCAAGATTTTCAAAAGTGTTGTCCTGACATCAGAATTCTAGTGAAAAGAAAGTTTTACCAATTCATTTACTCCAGGTGCCCCAAAACCAGCTCTTCTCAGAACGCAGGGAAAAGATTAAAAGCCATCTCCAGAGCTTTGGTAGCTCCTTCTCATGATGCATCAACTACCATCCAATTTGGTCTAGGGAGGGGAAGAAAGGGTATAGAACCATGGTTTAAAAAGTCAGAAGTGAGGCGCGCGTTGAAGCTCGCATCAGTCTGAAGCGCAGTCATAGCGCCTTTAGGAGCGAATTGTGGTACATCTTTTTTAGATTCAAACGCCTTATTCTGTGAGACGTACGCCTCACGATTTATGCCTTACATTTCACTGAAATTTTGTTATTTTTTTAAAAAAAAATGAATTTTTAATTGGCCTTTTTTTTTTTAACTTAATCAGAAATCAAAAGTTTGGACCAAAAAATATAAAATATAAAAACAAACATTTGGGCCCTCTTTACAAATAAAAAACACAAAAAAATCTAACATCACCCACATCAGCTAGGCACCCTCTTTGCAATTAGTGGATGAGAAAAAAGATTGATAGAAATTGCCAGTGAAAATGAAGAAAATTATAGGGGAATTAGATATGACGACGATTCTATGGAAGATGCTACTAATAATAATGATGATAATTGGAGCACAACCTTTTAAACTTTGTTAGTTTAAGCTTTTCATTGCAAAAGGAGTAAAAATTGTCGGTAAAAAAATCATATTTTTGATAGTCTACTTAAGAAATTTCAATTCTACTTTTTATCGGTGAAATAGACTATTTTTACATTAATTTATAGTTTTTTGACTAATTTTTTAGTTTGTGGTGAGCCTTACGCCTCAAAGCACCTAGACGCTTACATCTCGCCTCACAAAGTACCTATTTCCGCCTATTGAAACATTGTAGAACCTCAGTTAATCAAGCATCTAGTCAGTGATAGTCAGTGCATTATCACTGGCCACCTCACATAATGGCATATATATGGAATTTATTCATGTACATTTATTAGGATGGATGATGTGATGACAAAATCCACCATTAGCTGGTTATTCACTTATTCTCCGCTTAACCACCTGTTATATTTTATGATTTCCATATCAATCGAAAGAATGGGTCCCCTCATAAAGCAATTCAGGTATAGAGATCCCAATTCAGAAATTGAAAAAATCACTGCTATATAAAACACCCGCATACACACCCACACTCTTCCTCCCAACAGAATTTTCCATCATAATCAGTCAAGATTTTACCTCGCCTTTGTGCTCCACACGCTTTGTCTGATGGAACCCAGAACGAATGATCTGTGAACCAGAGATGTGAAGTAAAGAGATTAATTGTAAAAATCAAGTATAAAGAATGAGGCCAAAAACTTATCAGTAAATGCCGAAAGAAACACGACTTTAATAGTAGCAAACAAGAATTTGGATTTGCGAACTGGATGTCACCTCTCCAGCATTTTTAGCTGCATCCACTGCCTGGGCCAAGAACTCATCCACTGAATCTGAAATTCGACAAATCCAATCAAGAAACCGTTCACTCCCACCATAATACAAAAATAAAAATGTACGATATGATACACTCATTTGTTCATGAGTGTGCACACACATATATATCCAAGTGAGATTAACGGGTTCATACCTTTTTGTGCCATTTGTTTTTCTTGAAGATTGGGTGATTGTATAGTAATGGTTGATGACTGAAGATTTCTGTTTCGCGTAGCACGCAAAAATCAAAAGAAGAGGCCAAATATTTATAGGGAATTTGTGGACATGAAATGCCCCTGGATTTGCTCGTATTCACACATAAACAGTTGCATTCAGTCACTTGACGTTTATTCGGTGGTTGTCAGTCATTCACGGCGTCAGCCGTCCGCTTTTCCATTTATGGCACTACAATTAAGAGTTGATAAAGATTTCGAATATTGAAGAAATTGGATCATTACGTTAATTATACTGTTTTAATAAGTCGTTAGATATTTTTTCGAAAAGGAGAGAGATCATTTCTTATGTGCCGTATAACCTTTGGGGACGGAGGCGCACAGAATATGCCAAGATGCCGGTTCGTTATTCGCAATATTACAGACACACATCCCGAGAGAGATTCTATCACTCATGCACAGTTACAAGTCACATACAAGACGCTGAGATGGCTTTATTTCACGAATACATGACATTACATCAGCACTTAATATTAAGCTGACACTATCAATTTACACTTCGTATTTGCTTTGTTTCTCTTTCTTCCTGAAATTATTTCAAGTGAGCTCAGTAACAATTCTGCACAACTTGAGTTTAAATTATAAAATAAAACAGAACTAGAATATGACAAATCCTTTTTGAATCAATCTTCATAATATTGGGACTAAGAACTAATAATTCACAAGTATATTTGGAAAAAGAGACCAACTGGAATCACCCATACAATATTGCCGTCACAGTTGATATAAATAATTAAAGACAAAACTGATGGGTATTATTTCGGTTCAAGCGCAGCAATTTCTTTGACGACCAGTGCTTTATCGGCCTCAAACTGTTCATCCTCTGTATCAAGAGTAACCAAGATTTAGAAAATTGTTGAATTCGCAAAGAAGTTTATCGGTATGCATTCCTTACTCCCGTACCTTTCTCGGTTTTAAAATCAGCAAAGAGACGTAGAAGCTTGCTTCTATTTGTGACAAGGATGCCAACAATATCTGGGGGCTTGTTCTGATTAGCTGCAAATAACTGCAATTTTTCGTGTAGGGTCAGAACAAGAACAAAATGTACAGTAGCAAAACAAATCACCTAATCAAGTTTTGTCAAGATATTAGCCACACCTTAAAAACATGAAAGGCTTCGATCTGAATACTCTTGCTCGACTCCTGGCAGAAGGAAGAATAAACCATGGAACAAATGAGACAGTAAAAGTCCAGGTAAAATCTGTTTTCACATCTTTTACGGTCTTCCAAGTGTGACCATTATAAACACCTAAAGAAATGACAATGGATTTTTTTGGTTGTAAATGCATCTCAAGTTCTGTACTTTTTTTAGGTTGTAAAATGTTCATTTTATGTATTCCCTCTTTTTATCTACTACTTTTTCCCTCAGTTCCTCCGACACATGGCACTAGAGATGGAAGGGGGGAAGGGAAACTGGGCGTTTGCATCTATAGAAGCGAGAAGGGAATCATACTCTTAGAAGATTCATAAGGATCCTCAAGTTTTCCCGAGAGCTAACATATCGAGTCATCACAGCCGAATTTGAACGGTCCAGCAAGATATCTCCTAACAGCTGCAAGAAGTATTAACACAAACTGAGTCAAAAGATATGGCATCCCATTAAAAGTTAGAATCCTACATTTCTGATCCACCATATTGCAGTAGAACCCCTTTTTCTCTCTAAATACTCTCCCACTGTTTTTCCTTTCTTTATTTTTATTATTTATTATTGTTGTGGGGGGTGGGGTGGGGGTGGGGGTGGGGGTTGGGGTGGACGTAATAATCCCAAAAGGAGAGAACAAAATCCCATACCTTGACAGCTTGCCTTCTAGTAATATAATTTGTGGATTCAAGTAGCTTTGAGTTATACTCTGCAAAGAACTATCAAAAGAAGCATAGGAAAAGGTTAAAAGTTGAGCTCAACCAGGAATACAAGTAACAAACTACTAATATCTAGTGCTAAATTAATAATTTAGAAATTAAGCACATAAATTGAGTTCTGCATCACTATTTCAGCACCAAGTGCACACAAGGACAGCAGAATTATTGATAACCATCTTTAAACGAAAAGAGAGCTCAGAAACTATATAAATGCTCGAAGAATTTAATAGTGACCAAGTGACAGGCATAAAACAATGGAATAAAGAAGACAGTGTCTAAGCGTACAGCAGTGAACGTGTGAAGATGCTTATCAACAATGATGCAGTTCATTGAAGCAAAAGCCACCTACCCAGTCATAATTTTTAGAAAGAAATTCAGCTACCGTTGACTTATGCCTGGTCAATAGTTCCTGGAACAAGGCAGAAGAAAATGTGACTTTAATTATGGTACTCCATGCTCAATGCTGGACAAACATTATAATGCAAAACAAATAGCAGAAAATCAACATCTGCTAGTCTATACCCCATATTTGCTCAGCTATGACAAGTAAAGGCAGAATTATAGGTTCACAATTTCACAGTACAGTGGCTTCTTATGGATTAAGGTGACAGTTGACGTGAGAGACAGCAATAACAGAACTTGGTGTTAGCAATATGCCCTTTCTTTAAATAATGCAGTGTACACTTGCAAGAAATTTGATATTCCTTTTCCTTTAGAGCTTAGAATGTCCCAATATACATGGTCAATTTGTGAGTAGATTCCCAAACTTCTAGATTGCCACTTTTACAAGATATTTCACAAAACCACAAAGCATTAAGTTGTTGTGATTTAAAAACATTGGAAAACCTGTGTTGTATCCAATGGATATATGCCATTAATCAAGCTCCCAAATAAAGGCGGAGTTACCAGAAGAGAGATTCAGGTCTTTTCTTTTTTCTTATTCAATCCCCCAGCCCAACCCCCGCCTTTTTCCCCTTTTACATCTGAACAGTGGGTCATGGACTAATGGGGGATCTCAACCAATAAATTTTTAAAAAGAGGAGTTCATGAATGAAGAAATTCACTACTTCAATAAGGAGACTTAACCTTGAAAGTGGCAGCAGCATCAGAAGCAATATCAAAATTTGGAAGTTGTATGTAATCAAAAAATCTCTTCATGTGCTCTGATTCCAAAACATACCTGTCATAGCAAATCGTGTTTTTAAATTAAAATAGTTCAGCATCCTTTTGCAATCATGAAAAACAAATAAACACAATATAATACGAAAGAAATGCCTACAAAATAATGTATAATTGCCTCAATCCTAATCAAATGAATAAAAATTCAAATATTTACTTTCAAGAACAGTGTAAGCGCATGTATTGATCAACATTCCCAGAATGCTAGTCAAACGGACAGAGACCCGTTTATTCATTTTCTTCGTGAATGGTATAGGACCATTACTTTCATGAAGTTCGTAGAATAAGAGAAACAAGCCATATAACACAGTTTGCATTTCATTCCTCGTTCAGTTTTCACAATAACTCAGTTTCATGTTTAATAAACATAGAAAGTGAGGAAAAGGCAAGGACAAAAATGTTAAGAGGCTTATTAATAAGAAATTAGACCATGATAGTCCACCAGTGAGCAGTTAGTCTTAGGAGTTTTTTTTTCACCCGTTTTGACCGGTTTTGGGTGGTACCATTTATGAGAGGTTGGAAAAACTAGTGCTTGTTAGTTTTTTGGGGCAATGATTTTGGGTTGTTAGGTTGGAAAAATCGGTGCTTGTTAATTTTTTGAGGCAATGATTTTTTAAACCATCCAAAAACGGTGTAGTGTAATTTAGAGTGTATTTCTCAATCCCTAATTTAGTGGTTTTTTACCGGTTTTCAAATTATCTTCCAATTTACCTTTTCTAAAATAATTATTTCAAAATCTACTCTAAACCTAAAATACATACTTCATTTTCATCTTCTCTCCAAACGCACATTTTGCCTCCTCTCCAAACAATAATTTTATGTGCTATTAAATTATTTTTAAAAATTTTATGAGTGAATATATATTTACATTTAAATTTTATATACTTCATATTGTTTACAAATACTTATATTTTTTTAATATATGGTAATATATGTAATTTTATTCTTTTAAAAAAATTTGAAAATCGCTATATAATAAACTCCCAAACATAGGTTTGACTGTTTTAAAACTCGTTACTAAAACCACCCAAGACCGGTACTTTAAAAAACTCTCATAACCAGTAATCCAAAACTCCGAAGCAGGCCCCAACATTTAATTTGTCACCAACAACCAACATTAATGATGATCTCAAGTGAGATAATTCAAAATTTCTTCATGTCATTAAAGATCTAAAACATTAAAAAATGGGACTATCATGGTATCACCATAATTTATATATAGATTCTGAAAATGATACATACCGTAGCAGTATTCACAGATGACTGCTATTTCAATTAACTTAGACAGACCAATAATTAACTTTAAAAATACTTCTAGTTAACGTTTTGTAACTGATGATATCTACAAATATCTAAAGTGGCATAAGTACAAACCATGCACTCACCTAGCAACACTTTGGTGGCGAATGCACTCCCTCAACATTGCACCATAATGTAATGCCAAATCTGTATTCTCATAACTACATGATCCAGCAGCAAAGTAATATAAAAGTCAATCACGAGTGAAAGAAAATAGGCTTTCAAGCAATATCAGAAAATGGGGAGGGAAATGCAACCTCCATGGCCATACTCAATCAGAAAGGTAACTTCTTGAAAGGAAACTCTCACCAAGGGCGATTCCAGAAAGGAAAGCAACAATATTATCCTATTAATCTCTCTTCCACCACAATCTAGTTACTTTCTTTTTTTACCTCCACATAGAAATGGTTCCTCAAATCCATATTTTTTATGCATAATACCGGTTAAAAAATTTAAATAATAATATTTGAAGGAAATTTCTTTCTAAGTAAAGTGTCTTTGTCAAGATTTTCTAAATAAATAACATATTATACACAAAAATTCCTCAAAATGGCTGCAAAAGTGAAAGAAAGTAAATGGGAGTATAAAGCTCAGGACCCTCAAATCAACTTGTATAGATATACACAAATATCCAGTTAATATTACTGGTGCGTGCTAGCCTCAGATATATAGTTTTCAAGGAAGGTTGTAGTAGGGAACTTGTATTCACATTTGGAAGAAAGTAAAGCTCCATCTCTCCGTGAAGAGGGCCTACAGAAAGACAGAGGCTAAGAGGATTGGTGTAAGAGAGGAAGTTCTAGATTTATTCCCCTCACAGAAGCAGTTCAAAATAACGTGGAGCTAATAGTTTTCAAATGGTTAGTGGAGAATATTTTTTTAACCGGTGCTACTGCACCTCTCACATTCACAGCATCAATGCAATTTCAGAAGTGGGGGAGGTGAAAATTAACATGGTTTCTTGTGGTTCCAGAAGATTTGCTGTCATTAAACCTTCATCCTTTCAATAGATCTAGAGCCTATATCAAATAGAATTGCAAAAACATGATTGGTGTAGTGGACTCCAAATTGACTGGGAATGAGACTTAGCATCTTGTAGTTTCGACCAAACTAATATGATTTTTGCAAAGCAAACTGCTCACTGAAAGGAGAGGTCGGAGAAGAGCTATAATGTGTGTGTGTGTGAGAGAGAGAGAGAGAGATGGACTACATATAAGTATTCCAGAATCTAAACCCTATCTCAAACGAAGAAAAGAAATTGCAAACGGAATATTTTCTCTGCTAACAAATTAGTCCATATTTCCAAGTATCTTATCAACTGTTTTGCTTCTTCAATAAGCAAGGAAAAATATGCTTATGGTTTACTATATGGGATTGAGTTGATTTTCCTATTCTCTATCTTCCAAAAGAATATAGAGAGCAAATTAATTGAACAGTTCACAGCCAAGAAAGACATCTTGCCATGCCTGCTTACCCTGCTATCAAGGTATCCATTAGATCAATGTTTTTCTCCAAGTAATCACAAGCGATCAATCGTGACTGAACCTGTTGCCTCTGCAGATTTGCAACAACCTGAGTAGCATCTTTGCGGGTCTGCAAAAGTTAATCTTAATTGTCATCACAATTATCCTTCTCAGTCATCACAATAAAACAACTGTGCATTTAAAAGTAAATTCAACAACATACACACTAAGAATAGTAATGGCCATTAGATCACACTCATCAGTCAGTCATTGTAACATTAGAAACTATAACTACGTTGAATTCTGATAAATCTTTTGTGCTCAATTAAAAACCCATATCACATTACTTCTAGATTCAACTTGGGCAGACATATAATTAGGAGGCGTAGAGTGTTCTCTTTGAAAAACTCCTGAGTCAACTGTGTGCATGCTTCTGAGACGGGCTCAGATTCACTGTCGCCGTAAAGAATTGACTTCAGATCTCGGATAAGTTTACTCAACTCCATCATCTGCAGAGGATAAAATGTAAAAGACTGGTTGAGCAACAAAAGAGCTAACATTTCAAATTGGTATAGCAATACGCATCAAACACTGCAAAGTAAAAATTTATCGCACACTGAACGGTTATATCTTCCTTATCCCAATGATCACTTTTTAAAAAAATGAAGAGCAATAATTAAAGCCCATTAAACTTCTCACCTAGAGTAACAAGATCAATTCGTATCACGAATACAAGCCGATCTCAGTAGACTATGAGCTACCACGGTCAAATCAATTTAAAAATCAATTTTTTGAATTCATACGAGAAAAGAGCACAGAAAACAACGTAGCACAACATCTAGAAAGTATCCACTTGATTTAGATCCAAAAATGTTTATGATGTGTAGAAGAAAACCAGATCAAAAGAACAAATAATGCGCCCAAAAAAAAATCGAATCGGGAACCTTCTCTTCGCGCTTGCTCTCCTTAGTATCCGTCCCGCGATCAGCGAAGATGAGGAGATCACGGGTCTGGCGAACCAGGTCAGCGGGGGTCTTGGGCTTAGGCTTGAATAGCGCCTTCATCTTCGCGTTCTCACCACCACCGTCGGTGTTTTCCGGGAGCGGGAGCCTCCTGACCACTGCCTGCGACGCCGAGGCACTCTGCGCCGCCGGTTGGCCGCCGGTTGACAAACACCCTCCTATTTTTCCTAATTTTTTCCTCCCCACACCACCTTCAGTGATCACTACAACTAATTCACTTCTCTGTAACTTGGGGTTTCAAGTTGCTTTCAATTTCTGCAAATTTTACCAGAATTTTGCGGTTCCTGCTTGGGATCGGGTAGGAATCATTCGCGGACGATTCGAATCCTCATTTATATTATATAGGTGTGGACTCAAGTAGGTTACTCTCTGATTTGTGTGTGTTGGGAATGGAACGGATAGATAAACGACAATATAAAATTTCATTATTTACTTTTTTTTTTCCCACTTGGTAGTTCACTAGTTTGTAATTGTAATTCACTAATTTGTATTAGAGTGGAAGTATATCATCTTAGTTCGCACTAATTATTATACATATTGTTCACGTGACATTATCATATTGATAAATTTTTAAAAAGTTGGTCACAATTTTTTTGAATTTTTAAAAAAATAACCAATATAGTGATGTCACGTACACAGTGGGTACCATAATTAACGCTTAGGTGTTATATCACTATTTATTTGTATTATACATAACTGTTTTTTATCTAGATATTACTTATTTTTCTCAATTATTATATAAATAAATAAATATACTAGTATATCGCTTCTTTTACAGTGGAATCCGACTGTAACTCTATTATTATAATGGATTGATGTGAACAGATTTTAGAGATGATCGGTGGAAGATCGATTGAGAATGATGGATTGAGAAGATATTGGAGATGGTTCATTGAAGAAGATGATTGAACAATAAATTTTAGAATAGGTGAAATTGAAGACGTAGTGACACGCATGTGCTTTTTTCTTCTCGTAGCAAATAAAAACTCCCGTACGATAGTGATAATGCAAGTAATAGGATATATTTTTAGAGAATTAACAACATATAGCATTATTCATAAAAACCTACTTTATTTTAATGAATTTGACAGAAAATTAAGAAATTCAATGTCATCTAGACTTAGGAGTCTAGGACCGGCATTTAGATCGCTAACCTGCGAGAAATGATCGATCCAAACTGATCGAACTAGTTTGGGTTGGTTTTTGTTACCGAATCATTTGTTAACGAATTGTTCTAAGCAAAACAGATCGTGTTGGGTTAGATTTCAGTCACAATACAAAACACAATCTATCCCGAACCACCTTAAAATAATTTATTTGTAATTTTAAATCTCTAAATTAAAATTTAAAAAAAAAAAAAAATCAAAACTTCAACAACTCTAAAAACAAATTTCCGTCGTCTCTCATTTCTCTCGCACACATCTTTAACTCTCATCTCTTTCAACTGCCACCAACTTGCCTGTGAAGAAAGAAGTCTCAGCGTTCGATCAAAAAAAAAAAAAAAGTCTCAGCACCTCATCAAGGATGGGAAGTTATAGAAAATCAGGTAAAATATCATATTTATTTCTTATTATATTATTTTTCACTGGATTTTCATTTTTCTTTTTTGAAAAAATAATGTTGTTTAGTTATTTACACTATTTTTCATTAAGATATTTTGTTGATTGACATTTTTTGAATCAATTAGTGGCTAGGAAGTACGAACCCAACTTATTAACAACAATGAAGGACTAAATCGATTATCACAATCCAAACATATTTAGTTTGAGTTAGTTCAATTTTTTGTGTATGATCCGATAGGTTTGGATTGGAATTTCAACAAAGAATAATTATATTCACACAATACTTTTTATTTTTTGCACCACATTTTAATTACATTTAACATCAACATCATTAATCTATGAACATTATAGCACTCATGTCCCTAATTTTTTTTAACCACATTTTTATCCCCAACTTTTCATTAACTAGCACGTCTTGTGTTTAATAACGATTTCCGTCTAAACATTTGTTGGAATTCGTAAAAAGACTTATTGGTCTTTCAAATTTTTAAAAAAATAATTGATACAAAAATACGATAAAATATTTTTCTTCATTTTAAAGTACGTAAACAAAATATCTAGACAGAAACCATCATTAATGATGAAATGTGTTAATTAATGAAAGTTGAAGATAAGAATTCGATGACAAAAAGTTAAAAACATAATTGCAACAATGAACAAAAGTTGAAGATTTTAAGTACAATTAAAATGTAGTGACTTATAACAAATTATAATGTAAATATAATCACCCTTCAACAAATCCAAATGGCTTGTTAAATTACGATTCAGGCTGAAAAACAAATTAACTTGCACTACATCTACTCAACTAATGATCATTAACATTATTCTTCTATTAAGCGAACTACAAGACTCTAAGGTCATTATTGGCCGACCACACTCAATATTGAATGGTCCAAACTTTATTTGATCGATTCATGACTACTTTTAAAAATTATTTATTTGACAACAAGACATTTTCAGTAAAACTTCTTGTATAAATTTAATTTTTTGATTGGTGTCTTGAATTAATTATGTAAAATTATATATTTTCTTTTTGCATACCTTAATTGAAGTGACATAATAACATTTTTTTTTCTCAAATATGAGTTCGTTTTTATATGTGGAGTTGTCATTGGGACTTTGTTAAGTGCTCCATTAGTTCAAATTCGACATTTGTTTCTAAAATTTAATGAAATTGTTACAACTTCATTTGAAAATTCATAATTTAATTGGACATCCACTTTGTTAAGAAGTGAACGTAGATCTCATTTTCATATAAATTCCGTGGATTTAAATATAGTTAAATTTGTTTAACACCATTCAAATAAGAATTAAATTATTTGAAAAAAAAAAAAAAGGTGAAATTGAGTATTTTTTGTTTTTACGAGTATTTGATTACGCCATAATCCATGCCTACATAAATTGTATTATTATATCATTGTTGAAGTCAGATTTTGATATCCTAATTTTCTATTAGTCAATGAATATATACTCGACTTAACTTCAATGAGAAATTAGGAAAAATATTTGAAGTGGTGTCTCTTGCGGGATTGATGGGCCGAAACTTTACAGTGAGATCGGAGGTGCATGCCAGAGCTGAATCACATGTCTTGCCCACTCATTAATACATCCACAACCCCACACCTTTTCAAGATCAATGGTCTAGATTTGCCGGACATATTGAAGTTGGTATTTTTCATGAATTTTTCTAGATACATCCTATACCACTTGCAAATTCTTGTTGAGAGCATGTTTGGACAAAAAGTTTAATCCTAACCTAAAATAAAAGGAAAAATAGTATTTAGTCAGGACCTCACTGACTTGTCCCCAAAATTGGATTGAGAATCAATATTACTTTTGGGGCATAAATATATTAACAGCATACAGCCAAAAAGAAGTGGCATTTCGATTACATCAAACCTCCAATTTATACTTCAAACTTCAATTCCTCTTTATTTTGGTATCGGGGATGATTTGAAAATTGATACTAATTGTGTAAAATTATCTTTGGATCATAAACTTTTTTCGAATTAAAGAGTAGAATAGATTACAATGTTAACTTTTGTATTGCTATATGTATTGTTTATATACAAAACTTCATGTACATATATATAGAATTAAATTAATCCAAAAGCCATGATCTTAGGACATGAATCTGGACATTGAAGAATCTGGTCATTGATTAAGTCCACATTCAGTCCTAGATTATGTAGTTGAAGAATCTAGACATTGAAAATTATGTAAGAGATGAATCTGGACATTGAAGAATCTGGTCTATTATGCCCCCGCAAGATGGTACTCCCATTGGAGATACCAATCTTGGTTCGTAATGCAGTAAATTGTTGTCTTGAAAGTGGGTTTGTTTTTTAGAGCATCAGCAAGCTGGTCTTTTGTAGATATTTACGAGACATTGAAGGTTACATTTGTCACATGATCACGAACAATGTGGTAATCAATAGATATATGTCCTTGAGTGAAAAATTGGGTTGATCGAAAGGTATGTAGCACCAATGTTATCATAGTAAATAGTTGGATGCATAGTGAGGGTCACGCCAAGCATAGTTATCAGACCCGGCCCGGACATCGACCTGGACAAGGAGGTGGGTCACCGAGTTGTTGGTTCAACCGGTGATTCGGTGGTTGAACCGGTGGGTCAATTCATATCGAATCGATAAGTTTATTTTTTTAAAATATAATATAAAATCATGATTATTACACTCTAATCAATAAATATTATATTAATTTTGTAACTAAATATCACCATACAAGTATAAATCAAACAAAAAACTACATCTATAATAAAAAATCATCACTATTACGAATGTATTTTGTAAAATAAGTACGAGACTACTAGTATTATCAACTAATTATTGTAAAAAATAACATAAATTATTATATTTCATTAAATTAATTATATTTTATTAAATTAACATCTTATTAATAGAGTGGAGAAAAAATTGGTACATTTTTAGGTAGAATATGGTAAGAAGAAAAATAAAAAAATTCATCATGCAATGACCTGGACGGGTCACCGGGTTAGTCAAAAAACTAGCGGTTTTTCTGGGTTATAAACGGTTCGATTGTTGGGCGGTCCAATTAAGAGAACCGGACCGGTTATGGCACCGGGTCGCCAGTTTTCCAGTCTGACCGGTCAGGTCGGTCCGAGTTTGATAACTATGACGCCAAGTTCTCCAAGTAGATTTTTAAGCCATAATACTTCAGCTACTGTGGAAGCAGGAGCACGGTATTCGAACTTTGTTGATGATCGAGCAACAGTTTTTTGTTTGCGCGAGGACCAGGATATAGCATTGCCACCAAGATAGACAATGTATGCAGTTGTAAATCGGCAATCATCTTTATCCCCTGCCCAATCAGCATCAGAGAAAGCAGTGAGAGTTAATGTTTGAGCTTTTTTGAGAAATAGACCGTGATGAATGGTATTCTTCAAATAACGGAGAAGACGTTTAGCTGCTGACCAATGAATTTCTGTGGGCTGATGCATAAATTTGGCTAATCGATTTACTGTAAATGAAATATCTGGTCGAGTGAGGGATATGTACTGTAGTGCTCCAATTACACTCCTATACTGAGTAGCATCAATTGGTGCAGAACCATCATGAAGCATTAGTGGCTGAATGTATTTATGTTGTGTAAGAATAAGGCCACTAGGAGTGGAAACCACTTCAACACCAAGAAAGTAATGTAAATCTCCCAAATCTTTGACTAAAAATCTGTTTGCAAGAGCAGTCAGAAAATGAGTAATAAAGTGTTCATCATTACCAGTAACAATTAAATCATCCACATAAACCAGAAAATATATAGTGATGTCCATGCACTTGTAAATGAATAAAGAGGTGTCATTTTTGGAGTTGGTTAATTCGAAGGCAAGTCGAGCTTTATACCGAGAAATCGTTACATCTGGATTTCTCTTGATGTGAAAAACCCACTTACATCCAACTACATTTTGTGATGCATGCGGAAGAACGAGCTCCCAAGTGCCATTTTTTTAACAAGGCATTCAATTCATCTGACATGGCTTGACGCCAATTTTCAATGTGGACTTAATCAATGACCAGATTGTGAACACGTCATCAATGACCAGATTCTTCAATGTCCAGATTAATCTCCTACATAATCTTCAATGTCCAGATTCTTCAACTACATAATCCAGGACTGAATGTGGACTTAATCAATGACCAGATTCTTCAATGTCCAGATTCTTGTCCTAAGATCATGGCTTTTGGATTGATTTAATTCCATATATATGTGCATGAAGTTTTGTATATAAGCAACACTTATATCAATACAAAAGTTAACCTTGTAATATATTCTACTATTTATGGTATTAGAGCCCTATTAGCTCCATCGAGCAACCTTCTCTTCTTCCTTTTTCCTCCCTCATGGCCAATAACTCTCCTGAATATACGTCTTCTCCTATCATCTCCAGTTCAAATCCATCTTTACCCAATACCAGTACTCTTATCACAATCAACGCTGCAGCTCAGTTACCTCTCAAATTAACACCTTCAAATTACTCTTCTTGGCGTGCTTAATTTAATTATCTCATTCTCGACTTTGATCTCCTCCGTTTCGTCAATGGCACATATGTCTACCCTTCTTCTATTGTTGAATCAGATGGAAAGTCGAGCCCCAAACCCTGATTATAATTCGTGGATGCGACAAGACCAATTGATATTACACGCCATCTTTGCTTCATTGTCTGAATCAGTGATTCCTCTTGTTTCATCAGCACAAACCAGCAAAGTTGCGTGGGAGAAATTAGCAAAACTTTATGCCAGCAAGTCACACTCCCGCATTGTTTACCTCTAAGACAAATTAGTAGCCATGAGACGTAGCTCGAAACTTGTTGCTAATTTTCTTCTTGGTATTAAAACCATTGCTAACGAATTAGCTTTAATTGGTGTACCACAATCTGATGATGATCTGCTCATTATTGTCTTTTGTGGACTTGGTAATGAATTTAAAAAAGTTGTTGCTGCTTTCAAAACCTGTGACACTCCGATCTCGTTTGAAGAACTCTATGACAAGCTTACAACATGTGAACAGGACATGAAGACTCATGAAGTACTAGCAGAATCTTTTCATGTTACTGCAAATCACACTCACAGACCTAACTCTTTCAATTCTTCATACAAGCATAAGTCCACAACTTTAACACCAATAGGAAGCAAACAAGTCATCCGTCTCATGATATTCTTTCATTACGACGAGCCCCTCAAACAAGCATTAAACATCTTTCCTTCCAGTGAAATTTCAATCAAGCTCCAACTTCAGTCCCAGTAGTTTGTCAATTCTGTGGCGAAAGAGGGCATGAGGCTAATCGGTGTTACAAAGTATTTCCTCATCTACGACAAACTCCAACAGCAAATCATATAACTGCCTACTCTCATCACAATGGTAAATGGCTCATGGACTCAGCAGCTTCTCACCATATGACATCTGATCTTGAAAACCTCTCCCTTTAGCAAACATATGAAGGACCAAATGGTGTTGTTATTGGAGATGGTTCAAGCCTTGGAATTTCTCACAATGGTCCAGTCTCTTTACCACACAACTCTAATAATTTCAACCTCTCTAATGTTTTGTGTGTTCCTTCCATAAAAAAGAATCTTATCTCTGTTTCTCATTTTTGCAAATCTAATCAAACTTCTGTTGAATTTTTTCCCAATTTTGTTGTTGTGAATGATCTAAGCACGGGGGCACCACTAATTTGCAAAATGTTTATGAATGGCCAAGTACCACACAACCCAGAACATAAAGAGTATAATAGATTACAAGTTTAACTTTTGTATTGATATATGTGTTGCTTATATACAAAACTTTATGTACATATATATGGAATTAAATCAATCTAAAAGCCATGATCTTAGGATAGGAATCTGGACAATGAAGAATCTGGTCATTAATTAAGTCCACATTCAGTCCTGGATTATGTAGTTGAAGAATCTGGACATTGAAGATTATGTAGAAGATGAATTTGGACATTAAGAATCTGGTCATTGATGACGTGTTCACAATCTGGTCATTAATTAAGTCCTCATTCAGTCCATATTGAATATCAATTGGTCTTGTCATAACCACAAATTATAATCAAGGTTTGGGCTCGACTTTCTATCTGATTCAATAGTAGAAGAAGGGCATACATATGTGCCATTGACGAAATGGGAGAGATCAAGGCCGAGAATGAGATAATTAAAATGAGCACGCCACGAGAAGTAATTTGAAGAGGTTAATTTGAGAGATAACTGAGCTGCATTGCTGATTGTGATAAGAGTACTGGTATTGGGTGGAGATGGATTTGAATTGGAGATGATATGAGAAGATGTATATTCAGGAGAGTTATTGGCCATGAAGGAGGGAAAAAAAGAAGAAGAAGAGAAGGTTGATTGATGGAGCTAGTAGGACTCTCATACCATAAAGAGTAGAATAAATTACAATGTTAACTTTTGTATTGCTATATGTGTTGCCTATATACAAAACTTCATGTACATATACATGGAATTAAATCAATCCAAAAGCCATGATCTTAGGACATGAATCTGGATATTGAAGAATCTGGTCATTGATTAAGTCCATATTCAGAGTGTCGAACCCACGAGGACTAGATATTAATTTAACCAATTAATTTATAACTTAAATTTTAAGAATAAAAAGAAACACAGATTTGATTTGAGTTTGTGATTCTTAACTATTCTAATTAAATCTAAATTATCAAACAATTAAAATAACTTTATGAGAACGAATTCGAATTATACCAACACTATGATTCACGAATCCACATATATGATATTTAATTAATTATCCGTTTAATCGCTTTAGCTTATAATTACCTTGGATTGAAAATCGGTGTTCCTAAAATAATCAAAAGCCTCTCTCGATGGTCAATCAATTCTATACGATATGTGAACCTAATTATCTCTAATCAAGTTTCGAACATAAACATATGCATTAAAATCTCAAGAACACCTAAATGGATTTCATAGAGCATAATAGTAATCTCTATCTATTATTGGACCCTATATTATTCAATACCATGTGCTTAATCTATATTGAATCTCTTGACTTCAATATAAACCACAACATATTCTAATGGTGATCAGGCATCAAAATAATAGAAATAATGAATAAAGAATAATCAACTCAAAAGTAATTAATTACTAAAATGGAAAAATTTCTAATTAATTAAACGCATGAGGTTTCATCGTTCATTCTAGAAATAAGTAAATTAGCCGAACATGATTATATAAAATAATACAAGAATTGTATTAATCATGTTTCGGCAAAAGAAAAAGATGAAAGAATAGATAAAACTCGTGACTCTGGTTGAAGAATCTTCAATCTCGTGCCTTAATCTTCAATTCTCATCTTGTATCTTCTTTCCAAAATTCGTCTCCCTTTTGTTCTGGCTATTATCTGGCTTTTATAATGCTCTCTAAAGACTCCAAGACGTGTGCTAGGTAGTTGAATTCGATTTGGAGTTGTAGAATTCTAATCCCATCAGAAAACTACCAAAACTAGTGCCCGCTATGCCATTGCGATCGCATGGTTAACAACCTTGCGATCGTATGGTTTGATCAATTAACATTCTGTAGAAATTTTGGATGTCTTGCGATCGCGACAAAGTATAACCATGCGATCGCATGGTTATCTTGGAGGCATTTTTGATTTTCTTCCTTTAATATTTGCATGCCAAGTCCTTCAAGTCTCTTTATCTTTTCAATTAAGTCCACTTTTCTTCTGTTTGCTCTCTTTTCATCTTTTTGTCAGATTGACACTTAGATTTGATTATTTCCTAAAATAATAAGAAAACAACACACAATCATACTGAAAACAAATAAGAGTACTCATAATTGTCCCCTTTTTTGAGCTCAAATAAGTACAAAATTGTAATTATCAAATACCTCCAAACTTGAACTTTTATTCGTCTTCGAATAAACTAGCTAAAAACAATCATGCACATACTGATAAAAATAATAAAAATACCCATACTATAAATAGCTTGCCGTTCTTTTGTAACAACTTATAGTTCATGATGAGTGTTTAGGTAATACCATTGCAAACGTGATAATACTTAAACCATACTTGATATGTGTACGAGAACAGTTAATTTGATTAACTTAAATTCTATGGTGGTGATAGCCCAACCACTTGGTCACTTTTCCTTTCCCTCTCGTAAGGTACATTTTTCCCCAAAATTATATTTTCTTTCAATTCTCGAGATTTTGGATCTAAGGTTATTGTTCACTTATTCTTTTCTTGCTCGAGGCTGGTTGAGAAAGCTAGTAATTGTGACAACTTAGGTATACGAAGATTCTCTAATTTATGAGCGCTCTCGACCAGAAAATTTCTACTAAGTAAGTCAAACCCATTAGTTATCTAATCCTCATGTTTACTTTGCAAATGATTTTTTCACTAGCTTTAGCAGAATTTTTTTTTAAAAATTAAATCTTATGTGCAGAACTCAATCCTTTAAGCTTTCTAGATGACTCATGTAACGAGCTTTAGGTCGATGACTCCCAAGTCTTTTGAACTTTAGGGCATCGAATTTTGAGAAACCCCTACGGGCCTTTTCACTCATGTCAAATAGGCTACGAAAAGAGTTATAAGATATTAATAGTGTGCGAAACTCAGTACATTAAGCTTTCTAAATGACCCCTGTAACGAGTTTTAGGTCAATGACTTTATCACTCTAGTCAAAAAGGGTACGAAAGGAGTTATATAATAATAATAGCCTTATTCTTTGCGTGCAATAAGTTCATGCTAGGGAATTAGATTTCTAACATTCGGTCATTACTTAGTTTCCTCTAACTGGTCTAAAGTGCTCCACACTATTTTGCAACATACATGGAATTAATCATAACCCAAATAGCCACTATCACAGTTAAACTACCACACTTACTCACTCTATTGGTTACTTGGTTGAGATACAAATGATTCTTAGATTCAAAAAAGGGTATCCTATTGTTTTCAACATAAGTGCACAAACATAGCTAAAAATCATCTTAACTGGCCGACATAACACGACATCAAACATAGTTAAGTAGCCTCACATTTAAACAAAAGTAATAATATGTTCACAAGTCATGGATTAAAATTTAAAAAATTTCATTATTAGCCGGCAAGGCTATTCATATCACACAAACATGCAAATAACTATTAAAATTTGTTTTTTTTAAATAAAAATAAATTAACAATCAATATCAAATATTATCATCAGATCAAATATTTTTCCACCCAAACTTGAAAGATACATTATCCCCAATGTAAAAATTAAGAAAAAGAGTATATAAAAATCAGAGACTACTCAGATAGGGATCGGATGGTGCTGAAGGAAGAGATGTAGTATGATCAACTGGTGGAGAATTTTGTATAGGTTGGTTGAAAAATCTTTGCTTGAATGACATCCAGCTAGCCTGTAGGTTGTAACCCCTAAAAAAAAGAAAAAAGAAATTATTAATTTTTTTTTACAAGCAGAATGACGATGATCATAGCCTCATTACCTAAGAATTTAAAGTCTACTTTAAAAATCATAAAAGCCTAAAACGTGCAAAATGTCAATTGAAATCCTATAATTGAAATATACGAAAATTTAAATAAAAGGGTAGAAAGATGGGTTGCCTCCCATTAAGCGTTTTTTTTTAAAGTCATTAGCTTGACTTTGTCGTGGTGATCGCTCAAGACACTTTGAACAAATCTTTGGAAGACTTAATTTGCCTTGTTCGATTTTCTTTGTACCAATTTTTGTTCACCTTCCAGAGTTTTATTTTTTCCTTATCATATTGATAGGACTTTATTTTGCCACCCTGTTCGAACTCGACTATGAAGATTTCAGCTTCCTCATCAGCTTTGATAGTAGAAGATGGATGGAACTTTTCTTTCTCCACATACTCTTCTTCTCTAAGTGGTGCATCCTGATGTTGGGTGACAGCTCTATCGTCTAAACTCCCAACCTTCTGGTTAATGACATCAATCTCAAAACAGGACTCTGGAGAGCTTGGAAAATTAATTGCTTTGAACACATTGAATGTAATGTGTTCATCATTCACTTTCAACTTAAGTTCTCCTTTTTGAACGTCAATTACTGCCCGACCAGTAGTCAAGAAAGGTCGACCCATAATAAGTGGTACATCCCTGTCTTCGCACATATCCAAAATAATAAAATCTGCAGGAAATATGAATTTGTCCACTTTCACTAATATGTCTTCAATGATTCCTCTTGGGCGTTTGATTGTTCTATCTGCAAGCTGCAACGATACTGTTGTTGGTTTTGCTTCTCCCAAATCGAGCTGCTTAAAAATAGAATAAGGCATTAGATTTACACTAGCACCCAAATCACATAAAGCTCTGTCAAAAAATAAACTACCAATAGTGCAAGGAATATTAAAACTCCCTAGATCTTTGAGTTTTGGAGGTAGCTTGTTTTGCGCACTGCATTCTTCAGTAAGCGTAACTGTTTCGTGTTCCTCCAACTTTCACTTATTTGAAAGAATGTCCTTTATGAATTTGGCATAGCTAGGCATTTGAGCTAAGGCATCAGCGAATGGTATGTTGATGTGAAGATTTTTGAATACATCCAAGAATTTCTTGAATTGTTGGTCTAGCTTATGTTTTTGCAGTCTTTGAATGGAATTGGAGGGATATAAGTCAGTGGTGGAATATAATCTGGTGGAGAGTTCTATTTTTCTTGTGCAATTTTTGGTTCTGATTTGTTTTCTCTCTCTTTGCTGGACACAGTTTCCTTTTCTACACCTGGTCTTTTTACATGAATTTTTGGCAATTCAACTCCGCTTCATGTGGTAATTGCATTTACTTGCTCTTTTGGATTGATCTCGGTATTGCTTGGCCATGTGCCTGGTTGTCTCTCTGTCAATAGTTTAGCCAACTACCCAATCTGATTTTCTAAATTTTTAATTGCAACGTCTTGCCTTTTATGCACCTCCTTGAGTCATATCTCCATCCGTTATGACAATTTAGCAACTGTTTCTTTGAATCATCCTTCTCTTTTTTTGAGGTCTTCCTTGATTTGGCAGATTTTGAATATTTTGAGTATTGCCATATGAAAAATTTGGATGATTTCTCCATCATAGATGGTAAGTCTGTGAGTATGGATTGTTCTGTTGTCGCTGAAAGTTCTGAGCATATGCAGCTTGTTCAGGTGATGACATATCAACTTTGGTTAAAAGGCATTCTGATGACTGATGGTTTGCCCCGCAAGTTATACAGATTGGTGGGGATATCTGAACCATATTGGCTGAGTGATAATATTTCATTGCTTCCATCTGCTTTGTCAATGCATTGATTTTCGCCATTACAATTGAATTAGTGTCCACTTCGTGTAATCCTGTTGATTTCTTCTGCAATCATCTTTCTGGCCACATAATGAACTGTTCACTCATAGTTTCATATAGATCATAAAGGTCACTGACGGATCTATTTTAGATAGAGCCACATGCTGCAGAATCTACTGAAGAACGACTGGTTGGAGCTAGTCGTGAGTAGAAATAATAATTCTGAGCTGCTAAAGGAAAACTTTGACTTAGACACTTTCTGAGCAGTTGCTTAAATCTTTCCTATGCCCCGTGAAAATTTTCCAATTTAGATTGTTGGAAATTAGAAATTTCATACTTCAGTCTGTTTACTCTAGCCGGAGAAAAATATTTCAGTGTAAATTTTTGGATCAGATCTGCCCAAGTAGTGATACTCCCTGGTGGTAGAGAATCTAGTCATTCTCTAGCTTTGTCCTTCAATGTGTGTGGAAAGAGCCTCATCTTCAGTGCTTCTTCATTAACACCGTGGTATTTGAAATTTTTACAGTATTCATCGAAGCGAGAAATATAGTAATAAGGATTTTCATCTGTCATCCCATAAAACGGCAGATTGTTCGAGAACAAATTCATCACATCTGGCGTCAACTGGAAGTTGTCGTGTCCATTAGGCAGATAGACTATGCTGGACCGATTCTCAACAATCGGTGGCATCATATACTCACCCATAAGAACATCCCGTTCACTAACTTCAACTGGTCGAGCTATCGGTGCTTGATTATGTATCATATCTGCAGGTAGTTGATCGTGTACTTGGTGGTATGCTATTGTGTCTTTTTGCTGTATTTTCTTTTCTCGTTTTTCATGTTGACGTTGGTGAAAGCTCCGTTCAATTTCTGGATCTAAATCAAATAGATCAAGATCTTTTGTACGGAGCATGCATACTTAACACCTGAAATTTTAGAAAATATATACAATTCAGCAGTATCACGAAGAACTAAAATATAAAAATAAAAATAAAATAAATAACAATAAAAAATTGTTAAAACTAAACTATCAATTAATGTAGTAATTAATAAAATTACTCCACGACAACGGCGTCAAAAACTTGTTGTGCGATTTAAATCTCGCAAGTGGACAGATCGTTTACAAGTAATATAATGATGTGTAGAGTGTCGAACCCACGAGAACATAGATATTAATTTAACCAATTAATTTATAACTTAAATTTTAACAATAAAAAGAAATACAGATTTGATTTGGGTTTTTGATTCTTAACTATTCTAATTAAATCTAAATTATCAAACAATTAAAATAACTTTATGAGAACGAATTCGAATTATACCAACACTAGGATTCACGAATCCACCTACATGATCTTTAATTAATTATCCGTTTAATCACTTTAGCTTATAATTACATTGGATTGAAAAATCGGTGTTCCTAAAATAATCAAAAGTCTTTTTCGATGGTCAATCAATTCTATACAATATGTGAACCTAATTATCTCTAATCAAGTTTTTGAACATAAACATATGCATTAAAATCTCAAGAACACCTAAATGGATTTTATAGAGCATAATAGTAATCTCCATCTATTATTGGACCCTATGTTATTAATACCATGTGCTTAATTTATATTGAATCTCTCGACTTCAATATAAACCACAATATATTCTAATGGTGATCAGGCATCAAAATAATAGAAATAAAGAATAAAGAATAATCAACCCAAAAGCAATTAATTACTAAAACGGAAAAACTTCTAATTAATTAAACGCATGAGGTTTCATTGTTCATCCTAGAAATAAGTAAATTAGCCAGACATGATTATGTAAAATAATACAAGAATTGTATTAATCATGTTCTGGCAAAAGAAAAAGATGAAAGAATAGATAAAACCCGTGACTCTGGCTAAAGAATCTTCAATCCATTGCCTTGATCTTCAATTCTCCTCTTGTATCTTTTTCCCAAAATTCGTATCCCTTTTGTTCTGGCTATTATATGGCTTTTATAATGCTCTCTAAAGACTCCAAGACGTGTACTAGGTAGTTAAATTTGATTTGGAGTTGTAGAATTCTAATCCCATCAGAAAACTGCCAATACTGGTGCCCGCTATACCCTTGCGATTGCGATCGCATGGTTAACAACCTTGCGATCGCATGATTTGATCAATTAACATTCTGCAGAAATTTTGGATGTTTTTGCGATCGTGATAAAGTATAACCATGCGATCGCATGGTTATCTTGGACGCATTCTTGATTTTCTTCCTTTAATATTTGCATGCCAAGTCCTTCAAGTCTCTTTATCTTTGCAATTAAGTCTACTTTTTCTTCTGTTTGCTCTCTTTTCATCTTTTTGTCAGATTGACACTTGGATTTGATTATTTTCTAAAATAATAAGAAAACAACACACAATCATACTGAAAACAAATAAGAGTACTCATAATTGTCCCTTTTTGTAAGCTCAAATAAGTACAAAATTATATTTATCATCTACATTCAGTCCACATTGAAGAATCTAAGCTTGACAATACAATATTGGATAAGCTAAAAGTCTTTTGCCTCAACTCAGCTCAAGATTATAGGTCAAGCTAAAAATGCATAAATTTTGTGAAGATTGGGTTTAGAAAAAGATCATAAGATCAAGTAGAGAAATTTAAAGCCAGGTCACACAAGGAAAGATTTAACCTATGACGAGAGCAAAAAAAAAAAAGGTAAGACCAAATATTTGTCGAGCAGAACTTGTCGAGCCTAACAGCATGGCTAACCAAACAAGTATCTAACAGTGACTTGTATGAAATTAATTCAATAAGCTCTAAAAAGACCGTATTAGTTCATAACACGTCCAACGTGATTGTAATATGTCTTTGACTTGTACTTGCCATAAGCCAAAATTAATTCTTCCGTTAAATTTTTCCACGTCATATTTGATAGACATATCTTTTCTGTGCGCCAACACTCTGAATGACCTGATGCTATGAACCACTGTTGGGAATTGAGACCAATTTATTTATTGCCCATAAGATCCTTGTTCAAAGAAAGATAACAAAACAAAAAATATAAAAAGATAGAGAAATATTTACGGACTGTCAAAGCTTTCACTAAATGAAAAATTGTTACAATCATACATATTTCACTCGCCCAAATCCCCAAGTATTTCAAGAAAAATAATATCCTAAGTTTTACCGCACCCACTAATTTATACAACCCACAAAGAGAACAAGAAAAATAACTAAGATGCTAAACTTACAATTTTTTTTCTCAAAAAACTATCAAGTCACATCTACAAAAGAGAATAAATCACGTCTATTACCACCAGAGTTCGTTAAATCCTCAACATCAGCAAGAGTTCAGCTAAAGCCCTGTTTAGGCCCAAATTAGGCCTCGTTAGGGCCTCATGTGCCCAACAAGGGCCTTCCAAATTTGTCGAGGCCTCGGATATCCAGCAAGGGCCTCGCGGACATGCTTAAGGTTCGGCAACACGTTAGCACCCTCAAGGCTAAGTGGAGTGAAGACCAGGAAAGGCTTCGGCACCCCTGGCCATCCTAGAATGCTTCACTAGTCTTCGCACTCTCGTAGTTTGAGGTTTCGGGAATAACCAGAGAAGTAGTCAATGACATATTGTGTTTGATTGCCACAAGGATTCTCACAAGGAAACCAAATCCCGATCTCTTAAAGATTAGGTAACGTGATCAACTCAAATAAGGACTGAGATCTTGGAGATTGCCTTAACAACTGATCATTCCTATCCCAAAAGGAAAGAGAGTCCGATCAGATTTCTAATTGATAGTTTTTCCTAAATCAATTAGTACTATTGTGCTATAAATACAACGTCCCCGATTATTCCAAGGTACGCACTCTTTGCACATTAATTTACCTATAAACTCTGCTCAAGTCTCTGTCTACTTGTCCCTCCCACACCCAATTATTTTTGTTACACGTATATTATTCTATATACCGGCAGTTGACTTGATTGTCGAAGTACCAACGATCGCTGGACTCTTTTTTCCCAGTGATCTTGGTGCCTAACGATCGTCCTAGTGTGCAGGTAACATTTAGGTTAGTAGAGGATTGACTTGAGATCTGTTGACACGTGGACAATGCAATTCCAACGTCAACAGATTGGCACTGTCTGTGGAAATTGAAAAACGTTACACAACCTAAAACTTGTGGTAAAAACGTATTTTCTACCAGAAAGAGGATGTCAACCGAACACTCCATGGAAGAAAAGGTTGAGTCCCACCACACTGATTTTCGACAGAAAAGCGTTCAAGATCTCTATAATGTAACCCACAGTAAAAAGATAAGACAACGACAAAAGTGGACGGTTGAGCAGTAGAACCATGACCTGAAGCTAGATAATGCACAGATGATGGCAGCGCTTGAACTGTTAGAAAACCAATCCCTCTAGCATGGACCCAAGCGTAGCCATGCCCAACAAAGCCCTTCGAGGTCTGGCTCAATAGAAAGTTGTCGATCTCAGGATGACCTGCTAGTTTCAAACGACAGGAACCCTCGGAACATCGTTTTGAAACCCTCGCAGGACAATCAGAAGAGAGACCTCCTCCGACGTGTGGAAACCAGCCAGCATGTTTAATAGGTTGGAGATGGGATCCTCCATAGCTCTATCTCTACCGGTGCACAACAGACACATTGTGTGCAGCGAGGCTCGTATAGAAAGGAGAGGGACCCGAAACCTGTTCACTCGAGGCCTGAGGACGTGAAGAAAATGTTAGAATGCTATGAAGATGACGACGACGAGAACCTCCCATTTACCAATTTCATGAAGACAATAGAGGTACTTGTGAATTTCAGAATGCCTATAATGGACAAATATAACAAGAGATGTGACCATACGGATCACATCAACATATACAAGATGAAGCTCCAGGGCCACTCCTCCGTAGTGCAGTGTCGAAATTTCCATACCACGCTCACATCCGATGCGAAGAGGTGGTACAATAAGATGAAACTACGAAGAATCAAGAGTTGGTCCTAACTTAAGAGATAGTTCATCAACGCTTTCATTGGCAACCGAACCATTATAGCCGATATTTCCCAACTCTACAACATTCAGCAAAAAGAAGGAGAAACAGTAAAAAGCTATTTCAAGAGGTTCATCAACGTCATCAACAAGATCAATATTGTAACCGATGACAAAGCTCTAGATAATTGGTGACCGAACTTTACATGCACATCCCTTTCTAGAGAGACGTCCATAATAGCCAACCTAAGACTTACAATCAGCTAGTGAACCTGATCCAACAAAAAATCTGATTAGAAAAGAGGATCGAGAACAGGGAGAAAGCCAAAAGAGATAAAGGAGATCGTTATCGAATGGAGATGCGACACTTTCTTGAACCCTGTTTCAGTCGCATTCGAAGAAAGCAATCCTCTGGGCTGCAGAACAACAATTACAAGAGGTTTAACCAGACAGATGTGGCCCCTGCTCCCCATCTCAGAATACCAGCAGTTGCCTCTTCACCGGCGGCCCCTCTACCCATGTTCTGTCACATACACAGGACTAGGGTATATAATACAGAAGATTGCCTAGATGTGAAGGAACTGATCAACTACAGGAACCAGGGACAAGGAGAGAAGAATCGACAGGCACGAGAGTTGCCCAATCAAGGGCAAAGGCCTCCACCTCGGCGTCAGGACGATGGACCTCACCACAATGATGGAAGGAATGATAGAAACAGGGACTCGTCGAGGACCAAAGGACCCGCGGGAGCACCTCTAGTTCAAGAAATCAATACGATCATAGGAGGGCCCTATGTCGGAGGGTACACGATGAAATCGCAGTGAAACTATGCTAAGGCAGCAAGAGAAAAACCCATGGAGAGTTGGCAGGTTCACGGACACCGACCAAGAGGTCCACAGATCTCGTTCGCTGAAGAAGACGAGGATGGCATACACTACCCCCACTACGATGCCTTGGTGGTCAGTGCCGTCGTCACCAGAAACAGACTAGGACAGATGTTGGTCGATGATGGAAGCACTGTGAACATCTTATTTGGCAGTACTTTTGATCAGATGGACGTGGACCATGAACTAACAGCCATTTCAGAATCTCTGTTCAGTTTCACTAGGGATAGCCTTGTCCCACGAGGGAGGATCATCCTTGCAATGGAGCTCGGGGACCCACCGTGTCATCTCAAGAAATTCATGGAGTTCCTGGTGGTAGATACTTGCTCTATCTACCACGGAGTCCTGGGTAGGCCCGCTCTCAAAGACCTACAGGCAGTCACTTCTATACACCACTTGGTGATGAAGTTTTCTACCAGATGAAGTTTTCTACCCCAGGTGGCATCACCAAGATTCGTGGTAATCAGATAGAGGCTAGGTCCTGCTACATGAATGCACTCCGAAAGGCCACGAACTACAAAAACCCTCTCCCAGTGGTGATGACGATACACACGAAACCAATGGATGTCGACCCTGAAAGAGTTAAGGAGGAGATGATACTGGACGAGGACTTGGACCCTCGAATCATAGGCTCAGATTCCTTGACCTCTCCGACAGAAGGGCTGGAGACATTTCTTGTGAATCCTTCCGACCCTACTCAGATGCTACAAGTGGGGCAGAACCTAGACGAGAAGATAAATGAGGAAGTAAAACAGTTCTTGCGAGAAAACATTGATGTTTTCACGTGGAAACATAGTGACATGGTAGGGATTGACCCATCCGTGGCCAATTATGTCCTGAAGGTGGACCCAAAAGTGCAGCCCAAGACACAGAAGAGAATGCCTCTGAGCGCCAAAAGATACAGCTCCTTAAAAGAAGAGATTGACAAGTTGCTGGCGAACGAGTTCATCAGGGAAGCAGTCTATCCCCAGTGGGTATCCAACCCCGTGTTGGTAAGGAAGAGTACCAAGAAGTGGAGGGTATGCATAGACTTCTCAGACCTGAACCAAGCATGCCCTAAGGATAGCTTCCCGCTACCGCGCATCGACCAATTGGTCGATGGGACTGTCGGCCATAAGCTACTCAGTTTTATGGACGCCTACCTTGGTTATAATCAGATTCTGATGTTCACAGGGGACAAAGAACACACCTCATTCATTATGGATCGAGGGCTGTATTGCTATAAAATGATGCCATTCGGCCTGAAGAATGTGGGAGCCACATATCAACAGTTAGTAAACCATATGTTTTTGAAGCTGTGGGAATTCCATAGAGGTCTACGTCGATGATATGCTCGTGAAGAGCATGAATGCCGAGGACCACGTCGGGCACTTGAGAGAGATGTTTGAAATCTTCTGCAAATACCGCATAAAGCTTAACCCCTCAAAGTGAGCATTCGGACTCGCGTCCGGGAAGTTTCTCGACTATATAGTAAACCAACATGGGATAGAGGCTAATCCTGAAAAGATCAAAGCACTCGTAGATATGCGATCACCCTCTTCATCCAAGGAGGTTCAAAGCTTGATAGGAAGAATGGCAGCCCTAAACTGATTCATATCGAAGGCGACTGATCACTGCCAGCCCTTCTTCCAGACCATCAAAGGAGAGAAAATATTTAAATGTATAGAGGAATGTGAGAAGGTCTTCCAAGAACTCAAGGTCCTCCTTAGGAAGGCCCCGCTATTGTCCAAATCGAAGAACAGAAAAAACCTTGATCATTTACCTCGTGGTATTTGAAAAGACAGTGAGCTCGATTCTGATCCAAGAGGAGGGTCCGACACAGCTCTTGGTGTATTATGTGAGAAAAGCCCTACGGGATGCGGAGACAAGGTACCTGACATGGAGAAACTTTCATTGTCTTTGATCGTCGCATCTCAAAAGCTCCGATCGTACTTCCAGTCGTATAGCATTAATGTCCTAACAAACCTCCATCTGAGGTGAAGTCTCCAGAAGCCGAACACCTTAGGAAGACTGATAAAGTGGTCGATCGAGCTCAGCCAGTTCTATATTTTATATAAGCCAAGGCCCTCCATAAGGAACAGGCTTTGGCAGACTTCATGGCTGAGTTCGCCTATATCCCAGAGGGCCTGCTCGAAGTTGAGCCTCAAGAAGTACCAACATGGAAGTTGTATGTTGACGAGTCCTCAGGAGAAGCCGAGGCTGGAGCTGGGATTTTGATGATTGGCCCCGATGGCCATAATCTCAACTGCGCAGTTCGCCTGAAGTTCAAAGCCACAAAAAATGCTGTCGAATACGAGGCACTCCTAGCAGGCTTGAGGCTGGCACAAGAGATGAAGGCAAGAAAACTCCAGATCTACATCGATTCGTAGCTGGTGGTTAGCCAAGTTAATAAAACCTTCACGGCCTGCGATCAGTCCATGGTGGCATACCTAAAAAAGGCCAAAGATCTCCTATCCCACTTTGAGGTATTTGAACTTCTCTAGATCACGCGGATCGAGAATGGTCAAGCCGACGCCCTTTCAAAGTTGGCGAGCAGCAATGAATCTGACTTGATGAAGGCTATCCCAGTCGAAAAGCTCAGCCGACCGTCCACTGACGAGATTCTACCATCGGATACCATGACGATTTCCAAATCTCCTAAATGGATTAAGGAAATCATTACATATTTGACCAACCAAATTCTGCCGAACGACAGGGAGGAAATGCAAAAACTCCGCAGGAGGGCGACGAAATTCATACTATAGGATAAAATCTTGTATAAGTGAGGTTTTAGCCATCCCCTCCTATAATGTATCACTCAAGAGGAGGCAAATTACGTGATAAAGGAAATACACGAGGAAATTTGTGGTAATCATTCATGAGGAATGGCCCTCGCACAAAATACGTTGAAGCAAGGGTACTATTGGCCAACCATGAAGAAGGATTCGCATGCTTATGCAAGGAAGTGCGACAAGTGCCAGAAATTCGCTGTTGTACAAAAACTCCCAGCTCAGAACCTCACCCCGGTAACCAGTCCTTAGACTTTCGCCAAATTAATGATCAACTTCATAGGTCTCTTCCCAACTGGAAGGGGTGGGGTCAAATTTGCGATTGTAGCGGTGGATTATTTCACAAAGTGGTGTGAGGTTGAGCTATTGGCCAAGATCACAGAGGAGAACACATGGAAGTTTGTTTAGAAGAATATTATATGTCGCTTTGGGATACCCTACTCCCTTGTTTCAAACAATAGTACACAGTTCACTGGGAAAAAATTCAACATGAACTGCGAAGAGCTAGACATTCGGAGGGATTTCTCCATTCCCTACTATCCCCAGTCTAACGGCTAGGTGGAGGCCGTCAACAAGATCATCCAGCACACCCTAAAAAAGAAATTGGAGTTTACCAAATGAAGATGGGCTGAAGAATTACCCGAGACTCTATGGTCATATCGGACCACTTCTCGAACGGCGACTGGTAAAACGCTTTTTGCCATGGCATATGGGGTGAAAGCGATGATTCCCGTCGAACTAGGGAAACTCTCTCCTAGGCACTTATACTTCGACGAATTAACCAATTGGGATCTACGCAGGACGAACCTAGACTTGTAGGATGAAATACATGTAGGCTCAGTACTTCGCCTAGCAGTTTATCAAAGAAAAATGGCCAGATACTACAATTCCAATGTTAAGAACATGAATTTTCACATCAACGACTTCATCCTGAAAAAGGTGTTCCAAGATAATAGAGAGGTGGGAGCTGGAACCCTCAGACCCACATGGGAAGGACCTTACAAGATCATCAGAGAAATTTGGCCTAGAACCTATAGATTGGAAGATTCAGAAGAGAGAGAGAGACGAGGCATCCCTGGAACATCACTCAATTACATCCATATTACCAGTAGTTTTTTTTTCATTTTTTAGTTTTCCTGCATTGTTTTCGACCTCACTCAGATGTCGTGTTGTTTTAATGAAGTTCATTGTTTTTCAAACCGAGATACTCTCTGTCCAACTATGTAAGTAAAGAAAATTTGGCAGTGAGAGAATGTGGTTCGCGGCCAACTTTGTCAACTCGCTGGATAAACATTCAACGCGCATTCAAACAAGTAAAGAAAATTCAGCAGCAAGGGAGTATGGCTCACGGCAAACTCTGACAACTCACTAGATAAACATTCAACGCGCATTCAAACAAGTAAAGAGAATTACGCAGCGAAGAAGTGTGTCTTGCGGCCAACTTTGTCAACTAGTTGGATAAACATTCAATGCGCATTCAAACAAGTAAAGAGAATTCAGCAGCGAGGGAGTATGGTTTGTGGCCAACTCTGTCAACTCGCTGGATAAACATTCAATGCGCATTCATACAAGTAAAGAAAATTTGACAGCGAGAGAGTGTGGCTCGTGACCAACTCTATCAACTCGCTGGATAAAGATTCAATGCGCATTCAAACAGGTAAAGAGAATTCGGCAGTGATGGATTATGGTTCGCGGTCAACTCTATCAACTTGTTGGATAAACATTCAACATGCATTCATACAAGTAAAAGAAATTCGACAGCGAGAGAGTGTGGCTCACGGCAAACTCTGTCAACTCGCTAGATAAACATTCAACACACATTCATACAAGTAAAAGAAATTCGGCAGGGAGAGAGTGTAATTCGCAGCCAACTCCTTTTGCCTCGCTGGATAAACAACTAATGCATTTTCATATAAACATTAACACGTGTCACAGAGAACGGCGCTCTTATAAAAGATGTACTCTGCAAAATTTTTACAATACTCGAAATTACAAAAAGAACATTGACACGTGTTGTGAAGAAACATGACCCCTAAGTCCTGGTCAGACCCTTGGGGTCGGCATAACCAGGAACACCAAGGTTAGCTAACAGATCTTTGGCCCTTGATAACTTTGCCAAAGCCTCCTTCAATTCTTTATCTTTGGCATGGATCATGTTTTGACAGGCCTGAAGCTGTGACTCGGCCTTCCTCTGAGCCTACACACACACCCTTTGGATCATTCTAGCTTTAGTTATGTCATATACAGCCCGTGCCCTCGCATCTTCAAAAAAAGCAAGTTACACAACGCGTCGATATTCTTTCCTCCTCTGACCGTTGAATGCAGTTCGTTAACCTTCATTGCCAGTACCTTGTACAACTTACAGTTGAGTAAGTGACTACAGGAGTAATATATCTCTGCCAGTTTCAACAACACCATTAGTTATGTGTTGTCCGCAGCCCTCGTAAAAGCAGAAGTCCAATACTTATGAACTGAAGCTGTTGCTATGGCTAATTTTTCCAAAATGGATAGGTCCAATTCATCCTGATGGTACCCAATATTGATGTACTCGGACCTGTCGAAGGAAGAAGGAGTAGAAGTCGTACCTCGTGCACTGGTAGTGCGCTCTCCGGTCTCCCAAGAAGGAGCCTTTCAACCTCGCTTAGCCTTTCGAGAATCCTCCACACCCCTATCATCCTCCATGCCCCGCCCTGGCATGGCCGTTTCTCTCTCCGCCATCAAACACTGTCTTTCTCTTATCCAAAACTTCCCAATGAAGATAAAGGTCCTGTAGGAGGTAGAAAGGAAGAAACCCCTACCGTGGTTTCTGGCGCCAATAGGACGGTAGAAGAAATGCTGATCGTTGCTTCTGGCACCTGTGGGACAGTAATCTCTGGAACAGATGCCGTGCGCGGTACCGGAGATTGAGGAGAAATATCCTCATTTTCGTCCACAACTCCACCACGTCTTATCTTGAGCTTTGGCACACTGAAAAAATAAAAACCTGACATGACAAACAATGCCTGAATTCCAATATCGCGGGAAAGAAATAGAGGTGACAAAAATGAGAGAACGTTCTGTAAGTGCATATATAAGCAAAGGTGAATGCAAACGGCCAGATGAACGGATACGTATGTGGAGGGAGGATGCACCCCAATAAACCCAGGGAAGATATAAAGGCTATGTGGGGTACACGCGCTTCGTTAGTTACACCATCATTGCATCATGATGGCACCACCAATACACATCCCACCGGAAAACGCTCAACAAAGTCTGAGAGCCCCGTCCAGGTTGCGAAAGTAGGTCAACCTGAGAGCCTCGAAATTGCGCGAAGGCGAAGGCGAAGGCGAATGCCCTGACTACAAAACCTCGCGTTTGTAGTGACTTTTCCTCAATCACCAGCAAAAGTTGTTTGGTCAAGAAACTACGTGTTATCTATTTGAATATCTCTTCGCCGAATAGCTCATCTCAACTTCAATTGTGCAACAAACAATGGTAATCGGATATATTCTTATTTCATTCATCACAATCCGAATTACAAAGCAAGAATGAACAAACATGGCCATAATCCTACTGCCCACCACCTCTTAAGGTAGGCACATATCGGGATCTATAGTCTACTAAATTGATACTCTGATCTCCGTCATCTTGAGCTTCGTCATTGGCGAAAGTCTGACTTCACCATGGTGGGGAGTCTCCCAAAATCAATACGAGTTGATTTGGTGACTAATTAGGCCACATTGCCCAAAAAATGCCATTGACACCTTTGGCAGATAGCTTTCAGCCCCGTTATCCAAATCAGGATCATCGATGGGTTTGGTCATCGATGTCCATGGTGGACGCACCGTTCGGGACCTTCTGGCTAAGGTTACTAGGCCCAACCCTCTCACACGTTTGGTCATCTGAACGTTGATTCCCTGGGCATTTGGTCATCTGAATGTTGATTCTCCAGTTGTTTGGTCCTCCAGGTGTTGGATCTTCATCCACGCTTTTGTAGTACATTTGAGACGAATGTTGGAACCTAATAAACGAATATTAACAGATGCACCTGTGCTTTTTCTACCACTAGAAGTTACAGCCATGGAGAATAGTTAACAGAATTTACCAGAGTTTTGAATGCGTGAGAAACGCAATGAAGGACCCTTGTTATTTTTATAGGAACTTCATGGGAAACACAACACTTAGCCGCATGGAAAACACACGACAATAAATGCGATGGTTATTGTATAGTCATCAAGTGGGTATTTGGAACGCCACACGCCTCAAGTGCCTTTCCGTTTACTGGGACATTAATGACGTTAACTATTCAGATTCAGCAAAGAAGTCTGTACCATTAATGTCCAGAAGAACGATTCCTCAATTTTAGGACTAATCTCTTGTGCCCAGCAAATATAATCATTCATGAGGTTATCCTCTTTGACTAATGCGATAAGATTTTACACGAAGGTGATATAATAGGAAATAAACTCGAGTGATGATGCTGGAACATATGCAAAAAAGGAACAAAGTTACAAGTCTCGATGCCCCACCGCCTCTCTAAGGGTCGACACAATCCGGGCCTTCCCCTGTAACAGGAGGAGTAATTTGATATTTGCCTAAATCGTGGCCCTCGTCGGGAAGAACCTCGGGGACAGGGACTTCGGCAGGAGCATACCGGAGAAAGGATAGATCCCACTCCGAGTGAATGTCAGCGATCTTCTCCACCAACTGCACCCCGCTTATTGTCATCAAACGATGGGCAAGGTCTTTATACTCGGGCGTATCCACAAATGCATCCTGGTACGCCTCAATTGCCCTGGCCTCAACATCCACACGTTTGGCCCCCGCCTCTTTCCTAGCCTCAGCCAACAGCCTATCATTCTTTGCAACAACGGCTTCTAAATTACTATTAGCGGTCGCTACGGCAGTCTCAGCTACGAGGGTCCGATCCTCGGCCAACTTCTGATCCTCTTCAGCACATTTCTGGGAGACCTCGGTAGCCCTCTTTTGATCTTGAGCTTGTTTCAAACTCTCTTTCGCAGCCTTCAGTTCGATCTCATATCCACCCTTCATGTCGGCCTCCTTGGTCACAACCAAATCTACATTTAATTGAAGAGCTCTCTTGTCTGAATCCAGCTGTACTTTTTCGAGACTCATAGCCTTCAGGTCCACAGACAACTTCTTGGATTTGGCCTCTTCCTTCCTGCACTAGCCGTCAAAATTCTCAAGGGTACTGAACAACTCTTTGGTCAAGACCAACCCTCGAATTAGGTTCATCTCTACCAGTTTCAACTGTTCGCGCATTGTGGCTTCCTCATCTCTTTTTTTCTATTTTTGGGTCTAGTACTTGTGGACGCTCTCCGCCATTATTGCAGGATGGGCATGGAGCAATTCCATCACGGAGGGTTCCAATTCGCTGTGATGTTGAGAAATGCGAATACAACTTCTTTGGCCGATCGAAGAGGCAGAGTTCTCAGCTTCCCCAAACCCTTCGTCAAGAGGTAGCGAGGACTGGCGATTCTCCTTAGTCCGCCTCGCCTTACAGACATCTTTCACAAACGCCTTCGTAGTGTAGGAGCCTTCCTTTTCCGTCTGGCCACCTCACCTGTGTCTTCGGCGATTCCCTTCTCCTTGTCCTTGGAGAGAATGGAGTTAGGGAAAGGATGAGAGGATGGCGGCGGGGGTGGATGAGAAGTAGCCTGGCCTGGAACTTGGACATCGGATGCCAGATGGTGGATTGTCCTTAATAGCGTAGCAACCTAGACCTCTTGCGACGGACATGGCGTCTTACATGAAGGAGGCTTGGCCGAGGAGCCCTCTCCGCTGGTGGGACGGGCAAGACAAAATGAAGGAACATTCTTAAACCTAAAAGTTACTGACTCAATAGCCAAGGTACAAATCACTAGGGTAGCTTATCATAACGAAGTCAGTACAGTTTAGCTTGCGAGACTTATCCATTAGTCCGTAGCAAATTAGTAAGTTGTTGCCTTTGATCAAATTGCTGAGGTTCCTGAAGTCACTATCAAGCGCTCGAACCTTATTCGACTTCGATCTTAACTCCCCTTGATCCCTCTTTGGAATGGTTAGCTTCTCGTAGTCTGCAAAAATAAGCGAAGCATTAAGTCAGGAACATTGATAAAAAATTCTCACAAAGACAACAAGATATACAAAGTTGTCCAAATTGACAGAGAATCGACATGTTGGGGATAGGATCTTCCAGCATAAACTCTCAGTCCTCTCCGACGAAGATGGACCTCTTCTTCTAGTTATGCTGTTATGCACTTTGTTGGGACTACCGATAAGAGATATTAAACCAACCTGCTGACCGGCAAGATAGGTAAATTGATTCGAAATCCTTGGAGAATAGTCCCCACCAGCCTCGGCAATCTCCCACAATAGAAACGAGGCCACCATCTGGCCCCATCCATTTGGTTTTATCTGGCAAGAGGCCAAATTCCAATCTCTTAGAACTTCGTGGAAGAAATGGTGTATAGGCAGGCGAAGACCTTGCTGCATTGCCGATTCGTAGATCACGATGAATCCCTTAGATGGGTTGTCGGCACGTTCCTCGGGACCGAAAGCCCTGAGCTTCACAGAGGTAGGAATATCGTAGGATAATCGTATGTCTTCTAACTCCGCCATGGAAGCTTCGGTGGCTAAACGCTTGAGCTCCTCGTCAAGCACCCGGGTAGCCGAGGCATCCCTTTTGTCCAACGACCCTCTCATTTCGGGAACCCGGTGCCACGTCGTCCCTTTCCCAGCGTCGCCTTTGGCGACACAACATGATTCACTATTCTTCGGCTGTTGGATGTGGAGAACGGGCTAGAAATGGTGGGAACTTGATTAATTTTCTCTTGGCCCTTGGTCAAAGGTGAAGACGAAGAGGAGGACGACGCCTTACCCCGGATACTGGGGTTTGTCCTAGCATCCGACCGGTTCTGTGAATCATCATGTCTATACGACATCGCTACCTTTCTCAACTCAAGAAGAAGGTACCTTCACGATCGCTGAAAAATATTGCAGAAAACGGCGTTCAAACTAAGAAACCACAAAATAAAAACAAAAGCAGTCTACGAAACAAAGCACAGCAACTCCCGCAGTGCTTACCTCAGGATTACAGTTGAACCAATGAATACGCCTTGAATTTTCCTGATTATCGATGAAGCATTCCAAAAAGACTGAAATGTGCGTAGAAGCAAGAAAAAGACAAATATGGAGGGGCACAGGTTTGTATAGATTGAGGCCCCTCAATCCCCACTGTCCAAACTCAAAACATAGCATCTAAACCGTTGCCCAGCGGACGCGTGTCCAAAGAAGGGCAAAAGGCGGGAAACGAAACCCTAGGCATTTATTACAACGACCCTGATAATTCCAAGGTATGCACTTTTTGCACATTAATTTTACCTCTAAACTCTGCTCAAGTCTCTGCCTACTTGTCCTTTCCACACCCAATTATTTTTGTTCCTCATATATTATTCTATATACCGACAGTTGACTTGATCTTTCGGAGTACTAACGATTGCCGGACCATTTTTCCCCTGTAATCTTGGTGTCTAACGATCGTCCTAGTGTGTAGGTAACTTACATGTTGGCATAGGATTGACTGGAGATCTGTTGACATTTGGACAATGCAGATTCTGACGTCAACAACGTCAATTTATAGTTAACATATGACCTAATTTTCTTTCAAGTTTCGACTGCCAAGGAGTCCAAGATTTGAAAACATGTTCAATTTTAGTTGACCTAGATGTCTTTCAAGTTTAGACTAACAATGTGTTCAAGATTTGAAAACTTATTCAATTTTAGTCAACAAAGAATAGGATTGACTAGCGATTCCGAAGGAACTGGAGTTACATCTCTTTTCTATTTCCATTCAAGAGTTCTTATGTGTTTCCACGCCCTTTAAGACCTACCCCGAAAAATGGACAAATTCCTTTTCTTAAAAACACATACAAAGATGTCTTCCAAATTTTGACTACCAAGTTTTAAGAAAATATCAAAACAAAAATCTCCACCAGGACCTTCACACACAATGCTAGAAGTGAGTACTTTGTCGACACTCAAGCTTAGTCTAACACAACATTGATTCTAGACAACGACATTGTATTGTATTTAACTTTGAGTTTTGATGTGATTTGACAAGCAAGTTATTTAACATAAGAAAGCTTTAAGAGTGTCTATTTTACTTGATTTTTAATATCTATCATGTTCGATGTTTAATATGAGTCACGTTAGACGTTGGCAAAAAGTTTCATACAATTTTCAAGATCGACGTAGTTAATTTCTGATTTAATGAACTTAAAAGTAAATAAAAATGCTTCTTGTTGTAATTATGACGAATCTGTATAATTAGTTGGATATATTTATCATGCTCGTCTTTGTACACTACGATAGCCGTAAGATATTCCAATTTAATTATTGAGAGTAGTGTTGAGATTCAATGATATAGAAGTGGTAAAAGGTCATTTTCATGGACGTGAAAAAGGGGAAAAAATACGTGACAAACAATTCAGTGTAATTTTTTGTATATAAAAATCAATAATTTCTATTTTTACACTGTAAAATGTTTCCAAAAAATAAAAAAAATAAAATAGGGAGAGAGATAGAGTTCCCAATTTTATCAAGAAATTAGTGATGGATGTTAATTGATGATTTTAACAATAGTTATGATATATTAACTAATCAATAAACACAACAAAAATCCAATACGCATCACATGACACATCGATAGATCAAAATTATCATATGGGTGGACAAAAGTATTCACTCGAATCGGACCGAACCAGAATCGAACCAAGTTGAGCGATTTAGTTCAATTCTTCTTAAGTTGAAATCTGATAATGAGTATTAAAATCGAGAATCGACCGTTTATAATTCGATTATCGGTTCTAAATTCAAAATCAAAGAACTCAACCAACTTTTTTGTATTTTAATTTGTTTTGAAAATTTAGTTCATAAAAAAATTATTTAATATTTATTATTTTGTATTAAGATGGAATATTATGCTCAAAATTTAATATATTATTTTTTTGTGAATATAATAAAATTTCAAAATAAAATTTTTTTAATTATTGTGTTGTTTTAAAAAAAGAAATAAAAATATTTGTTACAAATATAACAAATTTAAAAATTTTAATTATATAATTGAATTGAATCGAATATATGATTTAATAATTCAAGTTGGAATCGATAATTCTACTTACAAAATACCGAATCATTCGGTCCAAACTAGACAGCACCCTACCCTAGAGATGGCAATGGGCCGAACTGGGGCCGAGGGTCGGCTCAGCCCATGTAAAAAATGTGGGTTCGGATTGGTCCGTGGTCCACGGGCCACACGGGCTGAGCCACTGGCCGGTTCGCGGAGTCACTTGAAATTAAATTTTTTTTTTGTAAAGTTAAAAAAAAAAAAAGAAAAAAAGAAAAATGGAAATATAATTGTTAATTGCAATTTTTGTTCCCATTTGGACCACGGACCACGGGCCCGGTCCACGGGCCGGCCCGTGGACTTCACAAGTCGAGCTTGGTTTAGCCCGTGTGTCAATTTTCGGCCCAATTCGGGACAGGGCCCGGTGTTCGACGGGTCCGGCCCGGGCTCAGACCCGGACCCGTCTTTTTACAGACGGGCGGCCAAGTCCATTTGCCGTCTCTACACCCTACCCTAATTATCAGTTTTTTGTGCTTAAAATCAGAAACTTACTGCCATAAAGCATTACAAAAGATCCTTACATAGAAATCTCTCTAGCCTTTGTCATATATTAATTAACCTTTTAATTCTTCAAATGAAGTGAGTTTCCTAAAATTCTCCCAAGGCTTGTCCCAAACAACCGTCTGATATTTGTGCACCGCTGCTCCATCCTTGGCGGAGATAACCAGCCTGTAATTGGTACCAGCAACAACTTGGGTTTCTCCGCTGACCACACTTAGAAATCGCAAATTTGTTTTCGCCTGCTTGTTATGCTCCTCCACCGCGTATTTCGCGATTTCTTGCACAATAGGATCATTAAGGTTCTCGATTGGCCGCCAACTGCCAACAAGATCGCCTTTCCTGCCACCCAAGGCAGCGGAGACTTCGATGGAAGCCACCAAAATTGGGAGGACTATGAGGAGAATCGATTGAGATTTCAGCGTCATTTTTGATTTAGTAAATGCTCTTGTACGATGGTGCTTGGAAAGTTGTGGAATGCAATTTATTTATAGTTGTGTGATGCAGCAGATTCATTAGGTTTTATTTGATTTTGTTTTAAAAATGAGAATACCATTAAATGACTTTTGTACACAGAACATTTTGGCAAATGGTCTTTGACCAGAAATAAACAAATAAAATTAATGTCAAAATTTGAATAATAGGTAAATGACATAAATCTCCTCACTTTATTCCAAATATATGTACTCACCTTTCTCTCTTCACTTTGCACACTGTTTTCATCTCTCTTCTTCCATCTATGGAGAAAAGATCTGGACGAGCGCCCCTGCCCCCACCCCCACCTGCAAAAACTCAAACAAATTACAAATGTCCCCCACCCTCCACTCATTTATTTATACTTTAATCCCCTCCCCTCATTTATTTATACTCTAACCCCCCACTTTCTTCAATCCCAACCTATTTATTTACCACCAAATTTATATCCACATTATTAATATAATTAAATTTATTAAATTAAAAATAAATTTTTTATTATTATATTAATTGTATTTGTTTTTTAAAAATATAATATATAAGTTATATATTATTTATATCATATAATAAATAATATAGTTAACGTTAATTTTATTATTAAAATTACATTGAGATTAATTAATTAGTTTATATTTGAGTAACAAATTAAATTTTACTTAAAAATAAAAATAAATAAAGTGTGTATAATAAATTTGCTCCAATTGATAATTTACATATATAAAGAAGAAAGTAATATTACAATAGAAATAATAAATTAACGACGAGAGTTAAAGCGTGCATCATATGTTAATAAAATAACGTGCAAATTGTTAAAAACATAAAAAACTGTTAACAATGTTACAACTAACTCGCAAATTACAAAAAATAAATCTGTACAAATAAACCAAAATAAAAAATAAATTAATAATTTATTACTAACATTTGAAAAATATGAAAAAAAAAATAAATAGAAGACAAATTTGGTAAAATAAATTTAGAGAACAAAAGTGATTGAAAACGTTTGTTGTTGGCTAAATTTGGGTAAAGTAAATAAAGCGATTATGTTGGTCAAATTTCAAAAAAAATATGTATTCTAATGAAGAGGAAAAAATGTGTATTCTGATTAAAAAAATTGTTACGTTGAGTGGTGTACAAATAAGTGGGAAAATGAAGAAAGGAAATTGATTATTTGGGGTGGGGGAGGTGTAAATTAAATGGGGGGTGGGGTGTAAATTAAATAGGAGAGAGGGGAGAATGTTAAAAGTTAAAGTAATTGGGTGGGGGTGGGGGTGGGGGTGGGGGTTTGTTTTTTGGGGCGTGGGGAGGGGGGGTTCCTGACATTTTGCAGAGGGGGAAAGGGAGTGGGTGGGTGGGGAGGCTAATTCTTTCTGGTTGAGTGGCTGCGTGACAGTTGGGAACATATCTAGACCTCGTCACGGGGTCCAGATCTTTTCTCTCCATCCATCGATTCTCTCTTTCTTTTCTGCACCGTCTCTTTTTAGTCGGTGGCCTCTACTGATTTGTTTGCGTTCTTGGCTTTACCGAACAAAAAGGCAAATATGCTGTCCAGCTATCCAGCAGTTCTGTCGCCAAGGAAAAAGTCCAATATTTTTTCGCCCTCCCAAAAAAATCGAGACGGCCGAGAAAGTTCCTGTCTTTGTCGACACCTATGCATATGATTCTCTGCAAAATGCCCAAAATTGAATCGTCATAGATATTGATAGATTGCTCAATTTGGTGCTATGGTTTATTGTTATAATTTAGGTTAATTTTCATTCCATTTTGTTGCTTATTGGAATAGCTTTCATCTTTTTGTAGTTCTTTAATCAATGGTAGAAAATTTGGACTCTTTGTTTTTTTATAATCTATTGTTAATGTTGAAGGCTTGGACTACCTTAATTGTCTTATGAAATTACTGGGAAAGAAAACAAATTCTCTCTAAATTAAGTCGTGTTTTGGTTAAGCTTATATTATAATTTAAGCTCGTTTTGTAAGATTTACAACTTACTATTTGTTGACCACTAATACTTAAGTAATTTTCATAACGGTAGTCATGCCGTTTTAGTGATACCGTAACGGCATGCATGGCCATTATGCCTATAAATGAACCCGAAATGAACTCGAACATGTTCTAACTTCTTAAAGTAGTAAATTTCGCTATATTTGAACATCAATATGATTTTTGGGAGGCCCGAAATAGAGAAATACTTAAGTAGTTTTCATAACGGCAGACATGCCGTTCTCGTGATACCGTAATGGCATGCATGGCGTTATGCCTATAAATGAACCCGAATAGGTTCTAACTTCTTAAAGTAGTAAATTTCGCTACATTTGAACAGCAATATGATGTTTGGGAGGCCCGGAATAGAGAAATACATAAGTAGTTTTCATAACGGCACGCATGCCGTTTTAGTGATATTGTAACGGCATGCATGACGTTATGCCTATAAATGAACCAGAACAAGTTCTAAAACGCTGAAATGCGGAACAAAAAAAGCGGAGCGCCGGAAATTTGTGCCATGCGATCGCATGGAATAACCCAAAACTTTTCTGCTCAAAAAATAGATATGTTGCGATCGCATGGTATTTGGCCCATGCGATCGCAACTTACCAAATTGCCATGCGATCGCATGGTTTTATGTCTTGCGATCACATGGAATAACTCAAAACTTTTCTGCTAAAAATATAGGTATGTTGCGATCGCAAATACCAAATTTTCATACGATTGGGGTTTTGATCTCGACTAATAACAATTACAGTCCTTAAACTTTGTGGAATACTGACTTCAGTCCTTGAATTTTTTTATTTATTTCGGATAAGTTCTCCATAAATTGTAGCACACGTCCTCCATCTTTTTGCTTCTTTATACTTCAGTCTCCAAAATTTATAAATAAATAGTAAAATACTTCAAAGAACTGACAAATATCCATTGTAGTAGCTAAAATAAATGCAAAATTTGCACTTATCAGCGTTATGCCTATAAATGAACTCGAACAAGTTCTAACTTCTTAAAGTAGTAAATTTTGGTACATTTCAACAGTAATATGATGTTTGAGATTTCCGTAATATAGAAATACTTAAGTAGTTTTTATAACGGCAGACATGTCGTTCTAGTGATACCGTAACGGCATGCATGACGTTATGCTTATAAATGAACCCGAACATATTCTAACTTTTTAAATAGTAAATTTAGGTACATTTGAACAACAATATGATGTTTGAGAGTCCCGAAATAGAGAAATACTTAAATAGTTTTCATAACGACAGACATGCCGTTCTAGTGATACAGTAACGACATGCATGGCGTTATGCCTATAAATGAACCTGAGCAGGTTCTAACTTCTTAAAGTAGTAAATTTAGGTACATTTGAACAGCAATATGATCTTTGAGAGTTCTAGAATAGAGAAATATTTAAGTAGTTTTCATAACGGCAGATATGCCGTTCTAGTGATAGTGTAACGACATGCATGACGTTATGCCTATAAATGAACTCGAACATGTTCTAACTTCTTAAAATAGTAAATTTAGGTATATTTGAACAGTAATATGATGTTTGAGAGTTCTGGAATACAAAAATACTTAAGTAGTTTCTATAACGGCAGGCATGCCGTTCCAGTGATACCGTAACGACACATGTCACGTTATGCTTCAAATCTCTTTCGCAAATATTTTTCAAGCGTTTTATATGCTTATTCAATGTTAGAATAGTTATTATACTGATTCATAAGCAATCTCTCTACCTCTAAAACTATTCTATGACATCTTCTCCATTATGAACACAATATGCATGAATTCTTTTCACATACTAAAGTTCTTTGCTAACAAATCAACTAAATTAAGTATCATTAAGGTCATTATAACAAATATGACACATATTAGCTTATTTGTTAAAAAATAGCATCTTTATGGCCGAATTAAGTGAAAAATTAGTATTGTAGGACCATAACGGCAAGCGTGCCGCTTTAGTGTACCCATAACGGCATTGTTGCCGTTATATTTTTAAATTGTTCGGAATGACTTTGAAACTAATACACTAACTTGTTACAATGATTTTATCAAAAATAAGATGTTCAATGTCGAAGTGCACAATAGATAAGAACTTTTAGGACCATAACGGCAAGCATGCCGTTTTAGTGTACCCATAACGGCATTGTTGCCGTTATAGATGAGTGCTAACTACTAACCTACGTCCAATAGCACTTAACTAGTCTATATATTCAAAGCCAAATATCAAACCCAATGCTAGGTAGATGGTAATAGTCAATAATTAGATAATACCACTAGTCCCGTTATACATTGTGAATAACGACATACTTGTCTTTATTTTAAATTTTTAATGCCCTCACATATTAACTCACTAAAACAAACATATATTTAACGAAAGTTATCACATTAAAGGTTATAAACACACTGAAAGTGGAAAAATAAGATAACTGTATGGGTGCCGTTATAAATCATAGATAACGTCATATATGGCGTTATGGCAAATTCTTAGGCAAATGCATATATCAGCAACAATGTTGTAAAGGCCCAATGTTATATACATGCTGACAGTGGAAAAGTAAGATAACGACATGGATGCCGTTATAGATCACAGATAACGGCATATATGACGTTATGGCAAATTCTTAGGCAAATGCATATATCAGAAACAATGTTGTAAAGGTCCAAGGTTATATACATGGTGACAGTGGAAAAATAAGATAACGGCATGGATGTCGTTATAGATCATAGATAATGGCATATATGACATTATGGCAGATTCTTAGGCAAATGCATATACCAGCAATAATATTGTAAAGGTCCAAGGTTATATACATGATGACAGTGGAAAAATAAGATAACGGTATGGATGCCGTTATAGATCACAGATAACGGCATATATGACGTTATGGCAGATTCTTATTCAAATGCATATATTAGCAACAATGCTGTAAACCAGAACGAAAATTGAGCCAAAAATTGCAGCAATTGATATTAGTATATATATTTTATCTTCTCTAACTACAAATCTAAAATGTAGATAATTTAACAAGTTTACACACCACTCAAAATTACAATGGACAAAGAAAGAGGGCAAACATAAAGATTTTTTGGGCTTCTAGGTAGAACAAGTGCAATGAAGATGGTGATGAGAGAGAGACATGGCCGCAATAATTTTCCTAGAGAGAGAAAGAGGAGAACGAAAGATGAAATGAAAAAAATTAGGGTATTTTTTGTTTTAAGCACTTGGTGGTATTTTGGATATTGTGTAATATTTTTTTATACTTTATTTAATGGGGGAGGCTATTTACCAAAACATTGTGGAAGTAGACTTATTTTACTAAATTTATTGTTTGACAAGTCCTTTTAACTCAATTAAAAATTAATAAAAATTGGAGTTCAGATAATAATTAATTTAAACAAATATTATGAAACTTGCAATGTCATGAAACGTGGGGCTGTTTGTTTTGTGGGCTTTAGGTAGCTCTGGTAAGACTGAATGGATAACTTCTAAAAGGATCAACACTTAGGGCTTGTTTGGTGGAGATTAAAATGGGTTTTTTTGGTTACTTTTTGACTTTTCAAAGGTTTTGATAGTGTAAAAAGGGTTGAAAAGTCAAAAATTGTAGGCAAAAAATAGGTATTTTTTGGATAAAATAGCAACCGAACAAGCCCTTAATAATGACATAATTTAGATTTTAATATGTATAACTATAAATAGAATTCACTATAATTGTTTTTAAAACTCACTCTTTAATTTATTTATGCTTGTCATTCAATTTAAAATTTTAACAAGATTATTTTCTACTTTCTATAAAAAAATTAAAAATAGTCTATAATTTAGTGCATGTTTGATGTTGATTATACACTAAAAAATAGTTTATTTGACCCACTATTTTTTACTTTTCAAACCAAATAGAGTGTAAAATGACAAAATTGTCTTTAATTATTTGAATTAACATTTTGTTGATCAAGGACAAGTTTGTCATTTCACGCTTTATTTGGTTTAAAAAGTGAAAAAAAAAAAAACAGCTCAAATAAACTACTTTTTGATTTATAATCCACTCCAAACATGCACTTACTCGTTAAGCTATACAAGTTGTATAACATCTTCATCTTCTTATTTTCCTTCTTTTTGCCAATTTTATTGCAAAGACAAGGCCGAGATCGGACAGGTCAGGAAAGACGTGAGAGTAGTAAGTGGAGGTAAAAGCTTATATATATTTTTTTAAGGGTTAATTATACTAATGGTTCCCATTCTTTTAGGTTTGTAACGATTTCATCCCCATTCTTTTTTTAGCAGATATCATCCCAATTTTTCTATTTATACTCACAGATGGTCCCCAAATCACTATTTTTCACTATTTTGACATTTCTTGGATAATTTTGCCCCTTGACTTAAATAAATTAAAATGATAGGAAAAAAATACAATGAAAGTATTGCAATTAGGCCCTTAACCTTTTTAAAAGTACAAATAAATCCTGAACTATTTTATTTTATTCAAATAAGTGTTCTTCCACAATTAAAAAAGAACCCCAACCCCAAGCAAATTCGAGTATCACTGAGTTGAACAGTCTGTTAGATACGTACGATTATCAGTCCCGTTTTTGTCTCCTATCGATTTTATTTTTGACGCTAGGACATCCCTTGAACCCTCGAATATCAACTTGGTTGTGAATCAGCCTTTGGTTCAAGACTGCGATGTGGCTAATGTCACTGTTTCAGCCAATCAGATTAGGGGTTCCTTGTTGGGTTGTATGCCCAAATAGTATAATTTTGCTGTGATGAAATGACAATTTTATATTGAATAAAACTTTAGTTTGTATTCATTTATTATTATTGCATTTGTTTGATATTGAGTATGTAAACAAAGTGTCAATGATCACTTGTGACAATATAAGTTGGATGCTTGCGTTGAGAAGTATAGTGTGACACAACTTATATTTTGATCATCAATAAAATTGTTCACAACTAATGTATAAGGGTTGGCGCCTTGTACCGGAAGGTTGTAGTGTTGACTATTTAATCATTCGGGTTTGCGATTTGTCCTTATCGCAGAAATGGATTAATGGTGACACTAGTACACTAAGAGTGTATTGAACGGACCACGTGTCGAATTTAATTATATAGCATGACCGTGCGAATAATTAAGTTCCACTTGATCACCGAATATTTCATCTAAATCCCTTGACAGGATTGTGTATACCTTTTCGTTAGTTTAATGGTTCTTTGATTCACCAATGGGTGAGATCAATTTAATTGATCAAATATCTCGGTGAGTTGGGAGCTTGAGAATAAGCGAAGTAGAGAACACGAATTCGTGTCGGGAACTGTCGCCCTGAAAAATGGGTCGAGTGACAACTTAAGTATTTTCTGTTGAACGGTTATAAATCTGAGCTCAGTGTTTAGCGACGGCTAAACTTCGACATCTGTGAATTAGTTCACAGGACCGTTGAAGAAAATGTAACTTAAAGTTATTGAGAATAATTAGAGGGGCAAAACGGTCATTTATGCTCATACCTAATTATCGGATCTCAAACAGGGATGAATTACATATACGGTAGGTCAAAGGAAAGTATTACAGCTTCTGTAATTTTATATATTCTGAGAGTTCAGTCTCTTGCCTTTAGTGGAAAAAGCAAAAGACTAATAATTAGATTGAGGGGTCTAGGGTTGACTAGACGGAATCTAATTATTAGAGCTTGGAAAATATATATTCGATCAGGTCCCTGTGGTAGCTCTATAAAGTTTTGGACTTAATCACAGTTACTATAAAAGTTTTAGACTTAATTGTAATTGTAATATAAGTTCAGGGATTATACGTGTAATTAAATCAATCCTAAACTAATTGGACTTGGATGCAATCAGGACTCTTGTCGTTGTTTGCAATCAGATCACTTGCCGTTATTTATATCACATTGCTTGTGATGTAAATTCTATTCCAATTGATTTTGATTGATTCAATCAAGAAAAGAGAAGAAATTTAGCTTCTCAGTATTTTAGATCTGACCAGTCCAGAAATTAGTTTTAGTTTTTGATTAAAATTAAAAGGTGCCCACACGCCGGTGTAATCCAGACTTGGGAGAATACCATAGAAGGCTTGAACGTTGAAAGCACCAAGTTCGTGAATCAAAAGCAGCAAGTTCGTGAATCAGATCCAGATCAATATCGATTATCGATTCAGGTATAATACTAATCCATTAGTATTTTAATTATAATAAATACGTGAACATCTAGCAAAGATCCTGGTTTTATGAATTAAAGAAAATTTTTGTTTTCTGGCTAATTCTCGTGCCAGTTTCCAACAAGTGGTATCAGAGCGGTCTAGATCGTTCACGTGTTTATTGTATTATCTAGATCTGATAATTGCATGTTCTAGTCGAGCGATGTCTAGGATTATCTGTTTATATGTTGATTGAATAATTGGTCTTATTTTAAACTGTGATCCAATTATTTTGTGGCCCCACTTGTTCATTGTATTTCGTTAATTTCGAGTCTGTAACAAGATCGGTGGATTACGACTTCATCATCTTGATTCAATTTCTAATTGCAAAATAGAGTTAATTGTGAGCTCTAAAATGGGACTAGTTAATTTTTGTAATAGTTAATAATTGAAGATGGATGTTTAGAACAAAAAAAAAAAAATTGAAAAAGAGATCTGGTCGGACAGGTGCGCGGCGCCGCGCAGATCCGGCGCCGTACAGACCTCGCCGGATCTGCGCGGCAGTCACGCAGATGGGTTTTTGCACCGGCGTGGGTCAGGCGACCGACACAGAGCCAGCAGATCAAGGATCTGCGGCCGGCGTGGGTCGCGTAAGCGCGCCACGCAGATCTCCAATCTGCGTGCGACAGCAAGCTCGGCGATCTGGCGCGCTCCGGATTAGAGATGATCTGCTAGAGGCCCAGATCTGACGCGCCGGAGATCTGCCTTCGCACAGATCTGGTGCGCCAGTTCTGGCTCGCCGGATAGCAGATCCCAATCATGCACTGGAGCAGCCAGCGTAGATCACCGGCGCCAGCGCAGATCTCGGATCTGCTCGCGCGCCATGCTGGAGATGTCTGCTGGCCGGCGCTCCGGCGGTGGTCCTTGTGGTTTGAGCCATGGTGGACTACGGTGGTTCCACGGTTGTCCTTTTTGCCGGTGTGATCGGATTTGGCCATGGTGTTTTCATGTGTTGATTTTTGCTTGGACAAGAAGATGGTTTGAGGAAGAAGAACCATGTTTGGAAACTTGGATAGTGAATGTTTGGAAACTTGGATTGCTCTTGTTTGGTTACTGGAATAACTGGGCTTGTTTGGCAATTGGAGCAAGGACTAGAGATGGAGATTAAATTTAAATATTGGGTTTGAGCCCAATTGGTTTTGTAATTTAATTCTCGAGTCTTGTTTTGGGCCACAAATAATTGTTAATTTATTGCTGATGAATGCTTTAAATATTTGTTTGAAATATTGTTATTCTGTGAATCATGTCATATATAATTAATTTTGGCATCGCTCGTGGTACTTAGAATAGAATGCATTTCATTAAAATATTATTTTTTCTTCGATTAATTTAATTTAAATTAAATTTTTCTGGAAAGGAAAATTCGCAATAATTAAACTATATGTTAATTTGATTAATGTGAACAGTTGATAATTATTTTAAAATCCATTATTTTAAAATATTGAGTGGGAGAGGATATTTATTTAAATAAAAATCCACAGTCTCCTTTTGTCAATCCATAAGCAACAGAATGCGTTAGCCTCGTGCCGGTAACGCAACGGACTCCCTATAGGAGGGCTGCGTAATTCAAGTTGTTTGATTGGATTCCTTTTTGGTAAGATCGTCTAAATAGAATATAATTTGAGATTATCCTATAGATGGCGGGATTATTTTTCAAGTATTTAGAGATCTAGACAAAGGTTATACACTCAAATCGAGATTATCTTCGAACCTCCTATAGAGGCTCTCGTTTATAATCTTGGTGACCAAACGAAAGCGATACTAGATTTATCTGGACATTTATTGTCAAGATATGATTTGTCTAGTGGGAGGGTCCCAGCTTAATCGATGGACACGGTGACCTTTCCTATAGAGAGGCCTGTTGGATCACAAGGATTAAGTAGTCGTTACATTATTGTAGTTTTATGGATCTACATGTGCATTCATGTATCATATGTTAAATTCACTGCTTAATTTTAATATGCAATATTTTTGTTATTTTCAGCAAAATGTCTCTCAATCCATTTTCCGTTATTCTAAAACAAAACCAACTAACCGGGGAAAATTATGTGGATTGGAAATGTAACCTAATGATTGTTCTCACCGTTGAGAAAATTGATTTTGTGCTTGAAGAAGATTGGCCTGAGCAACCCACTGAGACTGCAAGCAAGGACATGAGGGATGCTTATGATAAGTGGGTAGCTGCAGACAAGTTGGCTCGCTGTTACATTTTGGCATCAATGTCAAATGTGTTACAGCAGAAGCATGACAGTCTTGAGACCTCTTATGACATAATGAAAAGCCTCAAGGACATGTTTGCACATCAAAGTAGGAGAGCTCGGTTCGAAGTCATTCGTACCTTACAGAACATCCGTATGAAACCTGGAACGCCAGTGAAGGACCATATGTTAACCATGATTGGACACTTCAATGTGGCGGAGAATCTGGGTGCAACCATTGATGCAAATACTCAGGTTGATATGGTATTGAACTCTTTACCTGATATGTTTTCACAGTTTACTGTGGACTATCACTTACACAAGATGGATATGCCATTGACTGAGCTAATGAATGAGTTGCAAAATGTGGAAAGTGGTCTGAAGGCCAAAGGTGGTAATGTTTATGCAGCAACTGGTAGCTCCTCTGGTTCCAAGCCGAAAGGCAAAGGCGGAAAGAAAAAGAAGAGAGCTAGCAATAAGCCAGTAAGCAACAAAAAGACCAAAGCAGATGGAAAGCCGAAAGGCAAGTGTTTCAGCTGCGGCGAGAAAGGTCACTGGAAGAAAGACTGTCCCAAAGCACTAGCTAAACAAAAGCATAGTGCGGGTGAGTTTTTCATAACTGAGTCTTGTTTGGTGGTTGATTCTACATATTCCTGGGTTGTAGATTCTGGAGCTACTAATCATGTTTGCATGTCAATGCAGATGCTTCAGGAGAGCAGAAAACTCAATGAAGGCCAGTTCACTATCACAGTCGGCACAGGAGCAGTAGTTTCGGCGAGAGCTGTAGGAGTAGTTTAATTTTTTTTCAGTAGTGGTAGGCGTTTAATTTTTAAAGACTGTTATTATGTTCCGCAGATGAAGCGGAATCTAATTTCCATTTCTTGTCTAATAGGACAGGATTATTCTCTTGATTTTTGATTTTGCGCCTAATAAAGCGCTTTACATTATGATGAATAAAGCTCCTATTTGTGCCGGATATTTGATGAATGGTCTTTATATATTAAACTATTCCACGAATGAAATTAATAATACTTCTGCAAACCATAATAAACAAAATACATACCATACTAGTGATACTTATTTATGGCATCTTAGACTTGGACACATCAACCTTAACAGGATACAGAGACTGACAAAGGATGGTCTCCTCAACTCAATTGAGGTCAAACCATTGCTGGTCTGTGATTCTTGTTTGGAGGGTAAGATGACCAAAAGATCCTTTCTAGCAAAAGGACATAGAGCCAAAGAAGTATTAAAACTAGTTCATTCTGATGTATGTGGACCTATGAATACACCAGTGAGAGGGAGATATGAGTATTTTATCACCTTTACTGATGATTACTCTAGATTCGGATACATTTACCTGATGACTCAAAAGTCGGAGGCTTTTGAGAAATTCAAAGCATATCGGACTGAGGTCGAGAAACATTTGAGTAAAAGTATAAAGACATTTCGATCAGATCGAGGTGGCGAATATCTCTCGGGAGAATTCAGGGACTACTTGACAGAAAATGGTATAGTTTCTCAACTGAGTGCGCCTGGTACACCCCAACAGAACGGCGTTTCAGAAAGAAGAAACAGGATATTGTTAAATATGGTTAGGTCAATGATGAGTTTTTCAACTCTACCTATCTCATTTTGGGGATATGCACTGGAGACAGCCGCTTATATTCTTAACCTAGTTCCATCTAAGTCTGTTCCCAAGACTCCCCTGGAAATATGGAATGGGCGCAAACCAAATTTGCGTCACATCCGAATTTGGGGATGTCTGGCTCATGTGCTGAAAGGAAAGACAGAAAAGTTGGAGTCTAGATCAAAAATATGCCTGTTTGTGGGATACCCTAAAGGTACCAGGGGATACTATTTTTATAGTCCTCTAGATAGGAAGGTTTTTGTTAGCACAAATACAACCTTCCTAGAGGATAAATATATTAATGAACGTCAGTCCAAAAGTAAGGCTGTTTTGGAAGAAATGAGTGGGAGTAATCCCAACTCATCAATTCCTGAAACACAACCTAGTGACAGACTACCCATGGTATCTCAAATACCTAGGGAACGTTATCTGAGTGGGAGAAATGATTCATCATCTAATCCCATAGATCAAGAAAATGTTCAAGGTAGTGATGAGGTAATTGTATCACCTGAAAGTGATACTAACATTGATGAAAATGTTACAATTCCAAATGAAGCCACAGTTCAAGATCCACCGCCCCTTAGGCAAAGTCAAAGGGTCATCAGGAAACCATCTAGGTACTTGTTTGTCGGAGAATCCAAACAGGCGATCTCTGTAAAACAAGTAGATGATCCGATTTCATATAAGGAGGCTATAAACGATGTAGATGCAGATTTGTGGAAACTAGCTATGAACACTGAGACGGAATCTATGCATTCTAATCAAGTCTGGGAACTTGTAGATGCACCAAAAGGGATAAAACCCATCGGGTGCAAGTGGGTCTACAAAAGAAAGAGATGAGTAGATGGCAAGGTGGAAACCTTCTCGCCTGTAGCTATGCTCAAATCTATCTGAATTCTCTTATCCATTTCAGCTCATTGTGATTATGAGGTGTGGTAAATGGATGTCAAGATGGCTTTTCTTAATGATCATCTTGAAGAGTGTATCTATATGGTACAACCAGATGGGTTCGTAGAACGTGGTCATGAATCTAAAGTGTGCAAGCTGCAACAGTCTATTTATGGTCTGAAGCAGGCATCAAGATCTTGGAACAAAAGGTTCGACGAGGAGATTAAGACATATGATTTTGATCAGAACTTCGACAAACCCTGTGTCTATAAAAGAATACAAGACAAAAAGGTAATTTTCCTAGTGCTTTATGTGGATGATATTCTACTCATAGGAAATGATGTAGGTATGTTATCATCTACGAAAGCGTGGTTGGCCCAACAGTTTCATATGAAGGATTTGGGTGAAGCTAGTTATGTTCTAGGCATTCAGATCTTGAGGGATCGAAAGAACATGCTGATAGCATTATCCCAAACTATATATATTGACAAGATGCTTGTCAAATTGTCATGCAAGATTCTAAGAAAGGCAATTTTCCATTCAGACATAGAATCTAACTATCTAAGGAGCATTTCTAAAGAAACTCCTTGAGAGATAGAGGACATGAGTAGAATACTTTATGCATTTGCAATGAGTAGTCTCATGTTCGTTATGCTGTTGGTATGATAACTCGTTATCAATCTAGCCATACTAGAGCCAGACTAGAACATTGGGTGATGTAAAGCATATCCTTAAATACCTTCGGAGAACAAGGAACTACATGCTGGTTTACTCTTTGCCATTGGGGTATATGTATTTTAAGATTATACTCTAGGGCAAGTGGGAGAATTGTTGGGTTGTATGCCCAAATAGTATAATTTTGCTGTGATGAAATGACAATTTTATATTGAATAAAACTTTAGTTTGTATTCATTTATTATTATTGCATTTGTTTGATATTGAGTATGTAAACAAAGTGTCAATGATCACTTGTGACAATATAAGTTGGATGCTTGCGTTGAGAAGCATAGTGTGACACAACTTATATTTTGATCATCAATAAAATTGTTCACAACTAATGTATAAGGGTTGGCGCCTTGTACCGGAAGGTTGTAGTGTTGACTATTTAATCATTCGGGTTTGCGATTTGTCCTTATCGCAGAAATGGATTAATGGTGACACTAGTACACTAAGAGTGTATTGAACGGACCACGTGTCGAATTTAATTATATAGCATGACCGTGCGAATAATTAAGTTCCACTTGATCACCGAATATTTCATCTAAATCCCTTGACAGGATTGTGTATACCTTTTCGTTAGTTTAATGGTTCTTTGATTCACCAATGGGTGAGATCAATTTAATTGATCAAATATCTCGGTGAGTTGGGAGCTTGAGAATAAGCGAAGTAGAGAACACGAATTCGTGTCGGGAACTGTCGCCCTGAAAAATGGGTCGAGTGACAACTTAAGTATTTTCTGTTGAACGGTTATAAATCTGAGCTCAGTGTTTAGCGACGGCTAAACTTCGACATCTGTGAATTAGTTCACAGGACCGTTGAAGAAAATGTAACTTAAAGTTATTGAGAATAATTAGAGGGGCAAAACGGTCATTTATGCTCATACCTAATTATCGGATCTCAGACAGGGATGAATTACATATACGGTAGGTCAAAGGAAAGTATTACAGCTTCTGTAATTTTATATATTCTGAGAGTTCAGTCTCTTGCCTTTAGTGGAAAAAGCAAAAGACTAATAATTAGATTGAGGGGTCTAGGGTCGACTAGACGGAATCTAATTATTAGAGCTTGGAAAATATATATTCGATCAGGTCCCTGTGGTAGCTCTATAAAGTTTTGGACTTAATCACAGTTACTATAAAAGTTTTAGACTTAATTGTAATTGTAATATAAGTTCAGGGATTATACGTGTAATTAAATCAATCCTAAACTAATTGGACTTGGATGCAATCAGGACTCTTGTCGTTGTTTGCAATCAGATCACTTGCCGTTATTTATATCACATTGCTTGTGATGTAAATTCTATTCCAATTGATTTTGATTGATTCAATCAAGAAAAGAGAAGAAATTTAGCTTCTCAGTATTTTAGATCTGACTAGTCCAGAAATTAGTTTTAGTTTTTGATTAAAATTAAAAGGTGCCCACACGCCGGTGTAATCCAGACTTGGGAGAATATCATAGAAGGCTTGAACGTTGGAAGCACCAAGTTCGTGAATCAAAAGCAGCAAGTTCGTGAATCAGATCCAGATCAATATCGATTATCGATTCAGGTATAATACTAATTCATTAATATTTTAATTATAATAAATACGTGAACATCTAGCAAAGATCCTGGTTTTATGAATTAAAGAAAATTTTTGTTTTCTGGCTAATTCTCGTGCCAGTTTCCAACATTCCTATGGATAGTATATTGTGCAGTGTATTTAGTAGGCCTCTAGAGAAATAATTTCACAGAATTATTCTTATAAATTTCAAATTTCTTATCTTATATGAAAATTTGAACAATAGATGTCCACTACACAATTTAGCGTTCGAGAGGCTGAAATAGAATTAAGGAAAATGTTATATCAAAATTTTTATGTTTTCTTTTTCGTAAAATATTTAGTTCTTTTTTTTTTATACGATATATGTCAAAATTCTCCAACGACTAAAATATATTATAATTTTCATATTGAAGTTGACTTGTACGTGAATACATGTCTAAGGTTGTGATTGGATTACCCAACAGAGATGTCTAGTGCCCAAGTCAGCCGGACAATTCAAATATAATACATACAAGACAATTACATGCGTAAAATATAAGTGAATATCGAGTGTTATGTGTGTTGATAAATTTTACTTTCCCACATGTCTCTTAAATCTTTCTTGTGGACCATAATTGATGGCTGTAAAGCTTTTGTGTCAATAAAAGTTAATTAGTACGTATTTCCTTTTGCATAAAACATTACAATGATATGATATTCAATTTCTTGATACATTGCAATATTGTAGTTTTTCTTAAGGAAAAGAAGGCCTTCTCACTGGATTGCTGCTCACGAACTCTTGCCTCGTATTCCTCTTAAAGTCTTTCATGACCAAGATAACTAGCTCACATTCACTATATTGATAAAAAAGTTTGCAATATTCACGTATCGCATTCATGAATTTAATTTCAAGTTGGTTTTTACCATCTCATCGTGCTCATTAATTTAGTGCGAATTTTGCAATTTTTAGCAACTTTCGGGTTCATCATTCATGGTAGACCATGAAGCATGTGGGCTATGCATACGGGGGAGGAGGGCTTGAACAGACACGGAAAGCGACCAAAAATGAGAGGAGTAAGAGGAGAAGTAGATGATGAGAGTGAGATTGAGGGCCATTTTGGTTATAGTTTGTGTTGGTCGTTAATTGATCTATTAATGTATTAAAAAAAGTTGCTAAAATCATCAATCAACATCCATTTGGTTTATGTTTTAGTGTTTCTAAGGAAACTTGGTGTCTTTGAATTGCTTCATGACAAGAATTGTGATGCCTTGTCATCTTTGGCATAGATGACGAGCTATCCTGTAAAAACTGCCATGAAATAAATGTTGGTAAATTTTGTGTATCACACTTTTGAATTTCAAGTTAGTTTTGGCCATTTTATTTTGCTCATTGATTGTGAATATTGCAAGTTCTAGCACCTTATAGTCTTTTGACGGTGAAATTTAAGGAGCGTTTTCAATTTCTAAATATGAACAGTGGAACTATACTATTTGTAGAGTGGTCCTTTTATTTCGGACCGGAATTGTAGCAAACTTAAATGGGCCAAATTAAATAAATTTCTTAATGTATGGGTCTTAAGACAATATACTTTAAAATGTTTGTGCAAAAAATAATTAAAAATTTATTATGGGAGTATCTCCAATGCTACCGTCTGTTTTGAATGTCCAACTGATGTGGCGACGAAGTTGATGAAACAAAACTCATGTGACAGCATTTATCGTAGAAAGCCGTCTGGTTTTAGACATCTTGTTAGACGGCATTCCACCTATTTTTTTTTATTAAATCGTGTTCATATCTATCATCTATTTTCTATTTCTCTTTCTTTTTTCCACTATCTTTTTCTTGCCATATAGATTTTTTAGAAAGTATCTAGTATTGGAGATGCTCTTATTCAATCCTCATCACCTCCCGTTATTCAATATTATCTCACAATTTCAAGAACTTTGTGCCTGTATAAGAGCATCTCCAATGCAACTGTAAATTGGAAAAAAAAAATTTATGCCACATAAGCAAAATAGACAATTTCTAAAAAAATTCCTCCTAATTTCAAACATGCTGACTAAGCAATATTTAAATTTTTTATGTAGATTTAAATTTCATATGCATATTTAAATATAATCTAATATTTATTTCAATAAAATAAAATCCTCCTACATAGCACTCCATAGATTGCATTGGAAATAAAATTTGAACTTGAATATATATTCATTAGCTATCAATGTCACGTAGATCAAAAGTCTTTCAATATTTGTGCCATATAGATAGTAATCCATAGAATACATTGAATTCTGAATTTAATTATGGGATTTTGACATTAATACTGAATAACCATAATTTAATTGGATACTTGCAGTTTTTCAATTCTAATTTTCAATTCTAATGTAAAGGATATCTGAAATGTTTGAAATGAAAGGTGTAGTTCAAATGTTCAAGAACAAATTGGTTTTTTGTTTTTGGTGGTGGTGGTGGTGGTGGGGCGGTTGGTGGAGGTTGTGGCGGCGACTGAGTTGCCGTTGCTGAATTGTTATGAGAGAAGTCTTCTGGTTTTGGGCTTTTGGTGGGGTCATTAAAGAAGTACTCTATTTATTTTTTTTTTCAATCTTTTTTTCTTTGTTACTTTTTGTATATGTTTTTGGGAAAAAGTGCTAATATTTTTCACTTTAAAAAATGTTAGGGATCATAATGGCAATTTACTAATTTTTTATTTTATTTTTTGGCTATTTTAGTTTATTTAAGTTAAGAACAAATTTGTCAAAACTGTCCATATGCTTAAATTTGTGAAAAGTTGGAGATGATACGTGTGAAGATGAAATTGCCACAAATTAGAAATGATGGGAGTCTGAATGTAATGTACCCTAATTTTAATTTACTGACAAATTTTCTAACACTAGTAAATTGTAAAAATAAAATTAGTAAATATTATCGACCAAAATTATTAAACATAATTATTTATCATTTACAAACAAATGAACTTTAAATAAAAAAAGTAATTAAAATTTCAACTTAATACTAATGAAGAAAAAATTTCTTCTTGTCAATAAAAAATAATAGTAAAAGAGAAAAAAGAAATTTTAACCTATTGACAAAATCTTAAAGAAGATGAAGAAAGAATAAATGATTCTTCATCGATGATCAGTGAATCAAAGTACCGTTAGTGATTACCGTCGACATCGCGGATGTCATTGCCATCGTATTTGTCGACTGATGTACATTAATGATTACTGATGATATTATTGTTAGTAATTATTTTCTCGAAATTACCAAATAAATATTGATTTTTAACAGGTATACTACTAAATAAACTATGATGCGCAAGTCTTGTGTATGCTTATGTTTATCATTTGCTGCTTCCGTCTTTATCAAGTATACTACCAATTTGTAATTCTTTACGTCTTTATTCTATTTTTGTCCAAACGCTATCCATATTTCCAATTTTATGAAAATTTTCTTTCAAATGACAAAGTTATGAGTTTCTTTTAATAAACGATAATATTATGGATTTTTTTTCTAATCACACTGTTAGAATTTTTCTTTTTTGAGTGATGTAGTAAGAAGCTATACCATTTTCTTGTTTTATTTTCCTAAAAAATTCATATTCAATTTGTGCACAGTAAGTAGTTAAAGTAAGAAAAAATATCACAAAAATATTGTATAGATTTCATTAACTTCAATAATTTAGAATTCTATTAAAAATAATAAACGTCATGTTAATCATTTGTAATATTTAATATATATATTTATTAGGGGGTCTTTGTCTAAATTTGAAACGCCTCACTTCCCTAGAAGTGGAGTTAAATTTGGTCCAAAACAGATGAAGATAAAATTGACATTGATAATTAAGAACTACAATAAATTGGCACTGATAATATTTTCTTTATAACATGGTTTCACAATAATAAAGGAAATTTGATATCCCATTATTATTAGTAAATCAATTGTGCACCACATAACATAATAAAACTTATACCTTCTCCATTGTTTTTTATTTCCTCCAAAAAACTAATTATTTTTTTAACAGTAGAGGAATCAAACATTAAATTCCTGAATGTGTTGATCTACTATCACTGTAAATTAGAAGTTTACTGTTTTTTTGAAGGTAGCGAGCTTTTTAGAATCTCCATTCAATAAAACCACCACATCATAGTTCTCCAGGATAGTTCCGTCTCGACTAGCAATAATAAGACTGTAAGCTGTCTCTTGTAAGGCAGCCTTCAAAACATGGTCGAGTTTCAAGTTGGTTTTAGCTTCTTTATTGTGTTCATCAATGGCATACTCTGCCACTTCCACCACTTTAGGGTCTTTTGGGTCTCTAAGCCCACCTGCTGCGGTGGAGACTTCAAAAAGAGTGGAAACAGCAACCAACATTGTCAAAACCAAAAGTAAGGAATGGGAAATGGCAGCCATTTTTTGTGTTTTGAATTTAAAGAATAGAAATGTTGTAAGAATACCTTGGTTGGATGGGATTCCTATTTATAATGGAGGTCAAGCCTTCTAGTGAGTTCGAATTTTAAAATTGCTTTTAATTTTAGCATTAAATATTTAAAACAATTTTAGTAATAAATTAAATGAGATTAGTTTGAAAATGAATTTAGTTAAAAAATAAATTGTTTTTAATTTTAGCAAGAGATCTTTAAACACAATTTTAGTCATAAATTAAACGAGATTCACTTGAAAACAAATTTAGTAAACAATTAAATGAGATTGATTTCTAGAATGATTTATGTAACATTTTTTTATTTGGTAAGTTAGAGAAAATTTTGGTCAAATAGACTTGAATACAAATTCGTTGCAAAATTGTTGTAATAACAAAATAATCCTTGTAAAATCTTTGTAATTAACAATTTTAGGGACAAATTATCCCTGCAAAATATTTGTAATAAACAATTGGGTCAAAATTTACCATCACTAATTTTTTTGATGAATTACTTAGGGTATGAATTACAGTTCCATTGGCTAAACTTAAAATTACTTATAAGTAATTCTACTTGTTTTATTTTGAAATAATAGTAAGCTTGGATGACTCTTTATATTTAACAAAATATTGAGCTCCCCAACTTTTTGCGCAATGTGGTAGTGGTCTCCAACTTTCCAAAGTGAGGTTATGAGTCTCCAACCCACTTAAACTTGTTTGAAATTCTTTTCCTCGAGCTTCAAGTCAAGTGAAAGTCGTGTTCGATTTTATCATCCATATTGACGATTTTGGTCATTTGGAGACCCAAGTTCATAGATTTACTACATGTTTGGTGGTACTAAAATTATTTTTTAAGTATTTATAAGTTTTGGATCATATAAAATGTGTAGATAATAAGTGGGTATTAAGTTGTGAGTTTTACGAAATTTGTAGATGAAAATATGTTTTGACTAGCTTAAATTATAGCCAAATACAAACTTAAATAGACCAGGGACTCAAAATCTCACTTTTGAAGGTTGAGGACTCGTAACCATACCATGTAAAAGGTTGGAGAGTCCAGTCCTAATTTTTCCGTCATAAAAAATGAGTACACATATACAAGTCCAAAGTAGTGAAATTTACTAAATTTTAGAGCTCTTTAATTAGGGACAAGAAAATGAAGGTAATTTTGTGAGCTAGGACTACAAGAAATATGACATTCAACAACTATACATGTGGTCGTAAAATATACATATTTGGTTGTTGATTACATGCAACGACCAAAATCAATTGGTCGTTCCTTGGTTGGCAAGGAGGTATTGGCGAATGTATTCAACGACTACAAAATGGTTGGTCGTTACATGTACTGCTTCAGCAACTAAATAAATGGTCGTACATGGTTTGTATTGACAACCGATTCTTTTTATCCCAACCACTTTGTTGGTTGTTGTAACAAATATTTTAGTCGCTAATATACAATAAAAGCAACCAAATCTTAGTTGTCTTTCATTTTCACCAACCAAATAAATAGTCGTTAATATTTAATAGTGGCAACCGATTTTTATTTCCCAACCACCTATTTGGTTGTTGTATCAAATTTTACCGTCGTTAAAATACAATAAAAACAACCAAATTTTAGTTGCCTTTCATTTCAACAACGACATACATGGTCGTTAATATTTAATAGTGACAACCAATTTTTATTTCAACAACTACTTGATTTTTCGTTGTATTAATTATTTTTGTCGTTAAATTATAATGAGAGCAACCAAATTTTAGTTGCCTTTTATTTCAACAACAAAAGAAATGGTCGTTAATATTTATATTGAAAGCCGATTTTCATTTCAACAACTATTTGATTTGTCGTTATATTAAATATTTTGGTCGATAAATGAACATTGAAGCAACAAGAATTTAATTGCCTTTCTTTTTAACAACAAAAGAAGTGGTTGTAAAAAGTTTATATTAACAACCGAACTATTAAAATAACGAGAAATATGATTGGCAACAATAATATTCATGGCTCCATAACTTTCACACATTCACATCATACTACAAGCAAATTTTACCCACAACCATAAATAATTATAAGAAGTAAAAAAAATAAATAAGATTAACAAAAACTAAAATTTTCATGGGCCTTCAATCAATTAAAATATCATGATATCAACTACAACTATATATCAATATCAAATGTTATGACTTAAACAAAAGATTACACCCAGTTCAGTCATTGGTGTTCTCAATATAAAAATAAGAGATGTAGAGAAGCGGACTATTGTCTCGATCGAAGAAAAATATATATCTATTACAACCATCACAAAAAATAAAGTCAAAAACTCATTAATTATCACCATTAGACGGAGACGCATCAGGTTGAATAGGCTGCAGAAAAAACTCTTCAGGAATGCGATTTAAGAATGTCTGCACAGATTTTAACTGAGAACGAAGATCTTGAACCTCATTCCGTAAAGCAACATTTTCTACAGAAGTAGTACAATTTTCCAACCTTGTCTTCTTTGGGTTTTTCTGTTGATCAACGTAGCTAAATCTCTTGCCCAAAACTTGCTCACATATTTCAGATTCTTTCAAAAGCGTAAGGTGATCATTCGGGTCTAGTTGAGAATTCTGTTCTTTTAAAAGGTCCAGCATTTGATTATGTAGATCAATGTAAATTATAAATAAATGATTATAATTTTGAAATATATATTATACCATTGCAACAAATAAAACTACTTACATAATAAGACTCCGCTTCTTTGGTTGTCCACCCACGTTCACTACAGTTCATGTCATAGAAAAATTTGATTTCATCAGGTAGCTCTTTTGTAAACGGATCCCTCTGTTTAAAAAATAGAATTTGATGTATGAAGTTGATAAAATATAATATTGTATCATTATTTATGACTTACCATTTCATGTGCATGTGCAGCATAAGATTTCGATCCTTGAAGAGTAACCAACTTTTTTTTTGGCACGGTTTGCTTTGCTCACTTCAGATTTTTTCTACAATGTATATGTATCACAGTTCTAATCAAAATGCATAATTAGAAGCATTGTTGACCACAAGTGTAAATTGCTTAAACAACAAGAAATATAGGAAATAAAAAGTGACAAAATACTAGAGAAAAATAAATAAATGGGACAAAAAATAATAACTTTTTTCCAACAAGAAAGTAATAGCAATTATAAAGAGTTCTAATTTATCAATCACCCATTACATAAATCCATAGATTCCATCAATAACACGCACTACAAATAGTAAGATTGCACATTACTAACCTTCATCTCATCACTTGCAAAATAATCACAAAGAAAATCCCAATCACTTTGCTCCACTATAGATGCAGGCTTGTTTCTTTTTGCAGATCCAATATCTTCATTGCCACCCATGCCTTGAAATTTTTTATGTAGTCTACAACGGTATCACTACCAGAAATGAGGGAAATAGCGGCGACATTTGTCGTCGCTAAATGTTCAAAAGTCGTATCTTTAAGGTTTTAGAGACGACAAAGTCGTCGCAATATGTCGCCGCAACAAGTTAGTGTCTCTAGAGTTATAGCGACGACTATAAGTCGTCTCTATAAAAATTTGTATTTATAGAGACGACATTGTCGTCCCTATAGAGTCGTGACCATATCTCGAAAACGGACTTATAGGGACGATATAGTCGTCGCAAAAACCGTCGCTATAGATAAACTAATAGATACCATTGTGTCGTCGCCATACGTTCATCCATTACAGCGACGATAAAGGCGTCGCTAATACAAATAATGTATTTATCTATAGCGACGACATTGTCGTCGCTATAAACGTTATGAATTTTTTCAAAAATTTTTTTTTTCAATAATGTAATTACCTATAGCGACGACAATGTCGTCTCTATAAACGTTATGAATGTTTTTAAAATTTTTTTTTTTCAATAATGTAATTACTTATAGCGACGACATTGTCGCCGCTATAAACATTTTGAATTTTTAAAAAAAAAAATTTTTTTTTCCAAATAATATAAATAATATATAAAAAAATTCAAAAAATCTACAGACCCTGTAAACCGTCGTCCCCATCCCCGTCCCCGTCCCCGTCCCCGTCCTCCTCATCCGCAGGCGCAGCTGGTATTTTACTTTTTAAAAGCTCAATTTCACGCTGCATTTGGCGTAGCTGCTCCTCGTACATGGCAAACCGAACATCATTACTCTGGGGGTCTGCAGAGGACTGATGGGAAGTTCCTTGTGGGGCAAACGATGCAGCGGTCGAATCGAGCGAGTGAGAGGTGCCCTTCGGAACCCGACCAACCCCACGGACGTGACCTCGTCGTTCTCCGAGCACCTCCTTTGCAATAGCACGCTCGTCTAATGACGCGCTATTGGAGGTGACTTGTGTCTGTTGAGTCTCTCTGAACTCAACAAGCTTATCCTGTTCAGTGAAAAAATAATAATAAATAATAATATCATGCATGTCAGATAAAATTATATTCACATAATTTAAAAATTCTCACATAGTCACCAGCCGCCTGCGGGTTCACCCAATTGCCATCCCGGAAGGTGTGAAACGTCCGGAACGAATCAATAATCCCCGGCCACTTCTGGGTCTCGGGTCCCGCTACGACAATTTAAACGTGAAATTTAGTATACATTTTTACGAAATGTAGTGAAGATATATTGAAAATTTATATGTTGTACCTGATCGTAACGCGTGGCAGAGAAGCTCTTCGACCCCTGCACGCTCGGGTATTTAGCCTTACCCCGATTGGCTTTATTTTTGGAGGACCGGTCCTGAAAGTATAACATATTATTGATTAGCAAAAAATATATTAGTTAAAAGAGTATATAACATATCGTAAACAATATATAAACAATACTTACCACGAAAGTAGGACTGGTGAAGAAGTCAATGCACTTCTGCCAGTCCTCGGCGGACATCTCGCCGTATGGTCGGCTCGGTCCATGTGCTTTTAAGTGATTATGCGCCTTGAGTTTGTAATCGCGATAACGATCGGCCGCCAGACGATCTACTGCGGCACATACTGCCCGGTACTCGTCGGGCGACCAATCGCCCTGCAGATCGAAGTAGCTCTGCAAGAGTGAAAAAAGAATATGTTAGTGTACAAGTCGTAAAACAAGTATTAATGAAGTGTACTAATAACAAAACTAATTTACGTTCATACCTCGATAATGCTACGTAACCGTGCCCGCTGCTCCTCTGGAACCTCTGTCCATGAAGGGTAGCACGGGGGCACGGTGAATCTCACTTGGTTCCCAACCAAGCGCGTGAAATACTTCGCGTTATTCCCGATCGGCTGCATTGTGCGTTCGACATTGTCGAACGCGATAGGAAGTCGCATCTTCCCATTCGCCTGCCAAACCATCTCGAGATTGATGCCTCGAGATATACCCCGTCGCTTTGGCGGGGGTGCTGAAAATGAAAAAATCGAAAAATGTATTGATCATACGATTTTCTTCAACGATATGTATAAAATAATAAATAATTACAATTTGAAAGAAACGTCTTACCAGACTCGCATGCCGAAGGGAGCCGGTGAGATGGCTGCTGTGGAGGATCTCCTGCACCATAACCTCCGTGCGATATCACGTCAGCCATACTAACACATGACATATTTTATTGCAAATTAGTCCCTAAACTTTAAAATTATGGATAATTTTGAATTAATTATATTTTATTTCAAATTGGTCCCTAAACTACTGTAAAATTGCAAATAAGTCCCTAAACTTTGAATTTATGAAAAAATTTGACTTTATTATATTTAATTATAAATTGGTCCCTAGACTTACTTTAATTTCAAATAAGTCCCTAAACTTTGAATTTATGAGAAAATTTGACTTTATTATATTTTATTATAAATTGGTCCCTAAACTTACTGTAAAATTGCAAATAAGTCCCTAAATTTTGAATTTATGGGAAAATTCGCCTTTATTATATTTTATTATAAATTGGTCCTTAAACTTACTGTAATTTCAAATAAGTCCCTAAACTTTGAATTTATGAGAAAATTTGACTTTATTATATTTTATTATAAATTGGTCCTTAAACTTACTGTAATTTCAAATAAGTCCCTAAACTTTGAATTTATGGAAAAATTTGACTTTATTATATTATATTATAAATTGGTCCCTAAACTTATTTTATTGCAAATAAGTCCCTAAACTTTGAATTTATGGAAAAATTTGACTTTATTATATTTTATTATAAATTGGTCCCTAAACTTATTTTATTGCAAAGAAGTCCCTAAACTTTGAATTTATGGGAAAATTTGACTTTATTATATTTTATTATAAATTGGTCCCTAAACTTTTTTTATTGCAAATAAGTCCCTAAACTTTGAATTTATGGAAAAATTTGATTTTATTATATTATATTATAAATTGGTCCCTAAACTTATTTTATTGCAAATAAGTCCCTAAACTTTGAATTTATGGAAAAATTTGACTTTATTATATTTTATTATAAATTGGTCCCTAAACTTATTTTATTGCAAAGAAGTCATTAAACTTTGAATTTATGGGAAAATTTGACTTTATTATATTTTATTATAAATTGGTCCCTAAACTTTTTTTATTGCAAATAAGTCCCTAAACTTTGAATTTATGGAAAAATTTGACTTTATTATATTATATTATAAATTGACAAAAATTTTTTTTAATGCAAATAAGTCCCTAAACTTTGAATTTATAGAAAAATTTGACTTTATTATATTTTATTATAAATTGGTCCCTAAACTTATTTTATTGCAAAGAAGTCCCTAAACTTTGAATTTATGGGAAAATTTGACTTTATTATATTTTATTATAAATTGGTCCCTAAACTTTTTTTATTGCAAATAAGTCCCTAAACTTTGAATTTATGGGAAAATTTGACTTTATTATATTTTATTATAAATTGGTCCCTAAACTTATTTTATTGCAAATAAGTCCCTAAACTTTGAATTTATGGAAAATTTTGACTTTATTATATTTTATTATAAATTGGTCCCTAAACTAATTTTTATTTCCAATAAGTCCCTAAACTATGAATTTATGATAAAATTTGACTTTATTATATTTTGTTATAAATTGGTCCCTAAACTTATTTTATTGGTCCCTAAACAATTTGCAACATGTTTTCAATGAAGTCAGATGCATAACATCAACATGTAAATTAAACCAATAAATCATATAAACTGCATAAGAACAAATACTCAAAATTCTATTTTCTAACAATTTAAAACCCATTAATATTCACCACACCTTGTCCAGAAAACTGACCACCCTCATGATTTGGCTCTAAAGTTAAAAACAAATTCACTTGAAAACAGAACAATGCTTTCAAAATTAACAATAAAATAATATCCAGTAAGACCATAATAATTATAAGATCCAATTCCACTGTTACATACTTCTAATTTTTTGATATTTAAAAAATTAAGGCTGAAACTCTTCAACATACCATCCAGCTTAAACTGTGTATCAATGGTTTTGGTTCATAAACAAAGCAGTCAACCTAATACTCAAAACAGAATTAAAATATCGTAATCTCAATAATTCAGAAAGTATGCATGATTTGCTACTACCAGGGGCTAGGGGAGGAAAAAAATAAAAGACATACCCGATTTGCAAAAAGATTCTCTTTCTTCCTGTTCTTGAACAGGGCCAATTGGAATTCTTCCTGCACATAAAGCATTGTTCCAAATGCATCAAATTCTAAAATTACTCTAATAATAGCAGTGTAGGTGATTTATCTAAATCATTCTCAAGACACGCGATAACTTTGTTACATTGGTTGATAAAATTTGTTATAAGAAGCTCTAACGTTCGAATTGCAGTGCCAGGATCAATGTATTTGTGTAACATTCATCAAAGTTCCAAAAATCCACTATAATTGGAAGTTTGATGCACTAGGAACAATACTGCTTTTCAATAAAAAACTTATTTGGAAGTCTAAAAGATAGAGGCAAACAAATACAGGTAATTTTGCACAAGCCAAAACATATCCCAGCAATACGCTGCAGCCTGCAGAGAGCTATGCAATTATGATTTTTAATGCAGGTCTTAAAAGGGACAAGATCCTTTAGAAACCAATCAACTATGTATTCCTATGACCACAGAAATAAGAATTGATAAGCAAGAGAAAAGAGACATGCTCAAATAATGCTTCAACTTCACTAACACTGACTGCAACTTAATTTTTATGCCAGGTATACAAGTTTTTAATTACCAAAAAAAAAAAAACACACAAGGAAAGCATCGAGATAACACATAACAGCAAGGTGATTAGATGACAAGGGAATGAGTGCTCACCCCAAGAGTTAAGTGAAATAATTTATTGTAAGATGTAAATAAACTTACGGGTTTTGTATTGGAGTGGTGGACGGTGGAAGAAGACGGCAGACGGCAGACGACAGACGACGGCGGCGCGAAGGCGCTGGAAGAAGAACAAGCAAAGCCAAAATGGAAAAGAAGAAGGTTACGCGTGGATTAAAAGGACTGGCTCTATAGCGACGACATATGTCGTCGCCTTAGGGTTCAATAGCGACGACATATTTTTCAGATTTTTTATAACTCGAGCCTAAAAAGGGGCGCCCATTTTTTATGAAAATAGCGACGACATATGTCGTCGCTGTTAATATCTCATTTCAAAGGGATTTGTTCAGTAACATAATTTTTTTAATATTTAATATTTAATATTTAATATCATCAATAATTTGTAATATTTATTGATATTTAATAATATCAATAATAATTATTATTATTTAATATTTAATTTTTAATATTTAATATTTATTGAGATTTAATATTATCAATAATAATTTTTAGTATTTAATATTTCATATTTAATTTGTATGTTTTCATATTTATTGATATTTAATAATATCAATAAAAATTATTAGTATTTAATATTGAATTTTTAATTTGTGATTTTTAATATTTAATATTTAATGAGATTTAATATTATGAATAATAATTTTTAGTATTTAATATTTAGTATTTAATTTGTAATTTTTAATATTTAATATTTAATGAGATTTAATATTATGAATAATAATTTTTAGTATTTAATATTTAATATTTAATTTGTAATTTTTAATATTTAATATTTAATGATATTTAATATTATGAATAATAATTTTTAGTATTTAATATTTCATATTTAATTTGTATGTTTTCATATTTATTGATATTTAATAATATCAATAAAAATTATTAGTATTTAATATTGAATTTTTAATTTGTGATTTTTAATATTTAATATTTAATGAGATTTAATATTATGAATAATAATTTTTAGTATTTAATATTTAGTATTTAATTTGTAATTTTTAATATTTAATATTTAATGAGATTTAATATTATGAATAATAATTTTTAGTATTTAATATTTAATATTTAATTTTTAATATTTTAATATTTAATATTTAATATTATCAATAATAATTTTTATTATATAATATTAGTATTTAATATTTAATATTTAATTTTTATGTTTTCATATTTATTGGGTCATTCAATTTTAAACAATTTTCATTTGAGTCCTCTTAATTTTTCTTTTATTTCAATTTCTTTAAATTTTATTTGCAACTTAAGTCCTTCAACTCGCGTTTTGACCAATAACAATGAACCGATGAATGAATGACAAACATTCAAGCCGAAAACAGTAACAACAATTTGAACATGCGTTTTTTAAAAGTAATTTCATTACAAATTTAGTGATGTACAATAACATTTCAATCTGATTCACTATCATGATACGATTGATCTACGTCATCGTCACTGACGTCCTCATTGATTTCACTCGATGTTTCTTCATCCTCGTATTCTGCATTTGTATCGTCTTCAACATCATCGTCGTTTATAAACGAAGTTTCTCCTGCACTATCTAACGAGGCTCTCCTGATAACCGATGCATCGATCTCATCAGCTTCATCATCATCGCGGTGCAAGGATACATGCTCTATGTTGCCAAGATCAACGACTAGAGATAAACCGGAAGAGTTGTTATTGTGGAGCAGGTCAATCTCTGTGATATTAGCTCCCACTGTGTCCCACGTGCTCCTATGATGGACAATTTGTACTACTCGTCAGTTCGGACCACGAGATGGATCTTCAATGTAGAACACTTGTTGTGCTTGGCTAGCAAGTATGAACTGATCATCCTTGAACGCCTCTGCACTGATGTCAATACTGGTAACGTTATTCTCAGTTACCATCCGTCTCCCATCACACCTAAACCACTTGCATCGGAACAGATAGACTGAAAGTTTCGGTCCATATTGTAGCTCCAGTATATCTTGCAGCTGCCCAAAGTAAACCTCACCCCCAGTCCCTGGGACGGACACACCACTATTTTGAGTTTTTCTTCGAATATCACGATCATATGTCACGAACCGAACTCCTTTCACAACACAAGCCGTGTATGACATAACCTGCTGGTAACATCCACTGGCCAGCGCAAATAACTCATGAGAAACTTGATGGTTGTGGCTTTGGCGCATTGCATATAGCTGCATGACAACAATTATTCTCAGTTATTGAAAGCAAGTATGTTGAAAACTTGTAATTTTATTCAGTCGATGTTCGTTTACCTTTCTGTAGAACCAACCGTGAAAGTCTCTTCTGTGCACTACTTCGATGTTTGGACAGCCACTGTTCAGTAGTTCCTGCCTATGTTCCCTGAATATTTTATTGAAGATCAACGTTCATTAGTTCGTTTCAAATGATAAAGTTAATTCGAGATAAAAGCATAATAATCAAGAATTAACGCCGTCTTACTGCAAGAATGGCTCAACTTCAAAACAGTTGTTCAGGATGTAAAAAATTGCTTGATTTCGAACTTGAGTAGGAAACGTCGTTGGTGACTGCTTTTCAAGTGGGTGACACTGCGACTGAAAAACAGAAAGCTGTGTCTGTGGAACAGTAGCATCCTCGCTTCTGTCTGGTCGATCGAACCTTGTCCCTAAGTCCTGGAAGTACCTTGAACAAAAGGTCAATGCCTCGTCCACAACATACCCTTCAGCTATTGATCCCTCGGGCCTAGCTCGATTTCTGACGTAGCCCTTCAATTTCTTCAGGTATCGCTTGAATGGATACATCCATCTCATGTGCACCGGACCTCCAAGGATTGCCTCTTCTGGTAAATGCATTACGAGGTGAATCATGATGTCGAAGAAGGCTGGCGGAAATATCCTTTCCAACTTACAGAGAATGAGTACAAGGTGATCGTGGGAAGCTATCATGTCGCTAACCTTTAGTGTTCTTGCACAAAGCTTTCTGAAGAACGTGCACAGTTCAATAATGACCGTGGAAATTGTTTTATTCAAGAACGCCCGACATCCGACTGGTAATAACCGTTGCATGATAATATGGCAATCATGTGACTTCAACCCGATAATACGGCTGTCATTTGGAGCAATATTCTTCCGAAGATTAGAAGCGAAGCCATCTGGAAACTTAACCGATCGGATAAATTGACAAAATTTCTTACGATTTGAAGACGACATGGTGTAACATGCGGCAGGCTTCATCCACTTATTCCCGTTCTGATACAAGTGTAACTCCCTTTTGATCCCTAATTGCATTAGATCGCGCCTCGCATTGACTGTGTCTTTTGATTTGAATGGATCGTCCATAATTGTGCCGAGCAAGCTATCACAAACATTCTTCTCTACGTGCATGACATCGATGTTATGTTTGAGCTCGGTAGAAGTCCAATACGGCAACTCATAGAAAATGCTCTTTTTTCTCCAATTGAGCTCGTCATCACTTCTCCGAATTGTAGCGCCACCCGTAATTTGGGTGCTTTCCTGGACTTCTATATCTGACACGACTTAACTGTGCTAAAATGTCTATAGGCGTTAACCGACGCGGAGGTGGTCGCCTATCTGTCCTCCCATCGAAGTCTAAATTGCTCCGAAAATGATGCCTGGATGGCAGGAACCGACGATGACCCACATAAGCTGTCTTACCTATGACACGGACTGAAGGAGTATCCTCGTTGCACGTCGGACATGCCTTGTACCCCTGACCACTCCAACCGGACAAACTACTTCTCGCTGGGAAATCGTTAACAGTCCACAACAAAGCTGCACGCAGTCTGAATACCGACTTGCTGTTGGTTCCACCGTCTCCTGTGTCAATCCCATCGGCCCACAATTCCTTCAACTCATCCACTAATGGTCGTAAAAATACATTAATGTCCTTACCCGGTGCTTTAGGACCAGGTATCAATAGAGTAAGCATGAGATATTCGGGCTTCATTCATAACCAGGGTGGCAAGTTGTAAACTGTTACAACTACTGGCCACATGCTGTACGACAGACTCATGTCACCGAATGGATTGAATCCGTCTGCGGCCAAACCTAACCTGACATTTCTGATCTCACTTGCGAACATTGGATGTTTCAAGTCAAAATCCCGCCATGCCTTTCCATCAACGGGATGTTGCATTTCATCATCGTCCCTAGACCTTCCTATACTGTGCCACCTCATAAGTTTTGCAGTATCCTTCGTCGCGAACATACGTTTTAGTCTGGGGGCCAAGGAAAAATATCGCAACACCTTATGCGGAACATTCTTCCCGTTCACTTTCCCAGAAGTGTGAACCCAACGACTTTTCTGGCAAATCAGGCAAGTTTGTCTATCAGCATGTTCACCCCAAAACAGTGCACAGTCGTTCTTGCAGGCATGAATGGATTTGTAACCCAAACCAAGCTTCGTCATCAGCTTCTTAGCTTCGTAGTGAGAGTCAACCAGGTTCATATTTGGGAATGCTAACTTCAGCAATTTCAAAAGATCATCGACAGACTTGTTTGTCCATTTGTTCATAACTTTAATATGCATCAACTTGACTAAAAAATTTAGGGATGAAAATGATGAAACTCCCGGGTACAGTTCTGAATGGAGAGCCTGAAACAGTTCGTCATAGTAACCATCGGTGCTTGTACCTGCATGCTCATCACCAACTACGTCGTCTATTACATCCATCATCTCATCTTCCACACCATCTCGCTCATTCTGTCTATACACATTCGCAGTACGAACATCAATCTCGCCATGATATATCCAAGTGACATAACTTTCCGCAAAACCATTATGAAATATGTGAGCCTCGACAATTTCCAATGGATGTGTGAGACCGTTTAAACATTTTTTGCACGGACATTTAATTCTTCCTCTGTCGTTAACGTATGGCCTCGCCATGTTTATAAATACTTGCAAACCGTTCCGAAATTCTGCAGACTTTGTGCGATTTCTAATTGTTGTCCAACTTTTATCAATATCCATACTTGTAAAATACTATATTCTTACAAATACAGTACAGATAATAATTGGAGATGATTATGAAGAAATGGAGATGAAAAAATGGAGATGGAGAAGAATTGATATGCTGCAGTGGAAGAAATACAGAGATGCAAATCGGAAATGGAAGAAATACAGAGAGGTAATACAGAAATGCGAACATTGGAAGAAGATAAAGAAGAGTCTATAGCGACGACTTTGTCGTCGCTATAGACATACGTCGTCGCTAAAGAATCATTCCCATTTTTCGAGGCAATCAATTATTCACGCGCCTGCACAATTTAATCAAAATAGTTATAGCGACGACATATGTCGTCGCTATATATAACAATTGGGCGCCAAATTTCCCGCCTAAATTGATGTTGGTATATAGCGACGACATATGTCGTCGCTATAGACCCCTTCACACTTTACGAGAAAATACATGATTCACGTGACTTACATCATCATCTGCATATCAATTGCGATGACATATGTAGTCGCTATATATGCACCAAAATGCCGCCATTAGTTCCCGCCCTTTCCTAATCTGAGTGGCGACGACACAGAAAGACGTCGTTATAGCCTCTACGCAACAGCGACGATATAGGTTTTATAGCGACGACATATGTCGTCGCTATAAGTTTTGTTGGTATTGCGACGACATTTCTCTGTCGTCGCTACTATGTAGAATTAATAGAGGCGACTTGTTGTCGTCGCAATATATGTCGCCGCTATAGACCCTCTTTGTTGTAGTGTATTCCTTCCACTTCTTGTTCATTGAACGATCAATATCATCTTTGATTAGCTGGTTCAACTCAAACTCGAATTTTTCCTTGAACATAGCCGAATACAAGACATAATAACACAGTCCAAGAGATTACAACAGTTTGATTTTCAATAGTTTGATTTTCATTCTTGTTTAATATCATACTTTATCTCCATATGTCATTATATAAGGTTACTACAGTTACATTTTAGACTGAAAAATGGCTACGTTCGTCAATGAGTTGTTGGCCGTCCATAGATTCTAGTTGATATATGTTGCTAAAGGCAGGTCTCATATTTTAGTAAATGTTGTTATATAATAACTAAGTAGGGTTGGTGCGATGATGCTCACTGTGCAATTACTGGAAGCAAAAATTTCATTCTACATGCATATGTCACAGTCTAGTTATCATGGAGCATTATTGTACTACTAAAGCAAATATTGTTAGAAAGCCAACTTTTCCTAAAGAACAAACGCATATGTGTTTGTTGCAACTTCCACGAGTTTCAAAGAATTTATACATGCCTTATTGATGGTTCTGTTTTCGTTTAATTTCAGCCCCTCTAGGCCATAATATTTTGCCGGAAGTCTCTTAAGTGCTACTACTTAACACCCCAATATATACAAAAGGATGACTCTATCCATAACTGTATAAACCACTAAGAAGAAGCCTTCCATCAGTAGATCAGGGGGAAAATATCTCCTAGAGATATTCATTCTTGATTTTTACTCTAATGCTTTAATCCCTTTTGAAAGAACATTCAATCTAGTGTGTTATTTGGAATAAAGCAATTTCAACATATTTCAAAAGAAATGGGGGCTTAACCAGCCTTTAAAATCACATTGATACCTTAACACTTTAAAATACCATTGGAATAGATAATTGACATCATTAACGATACGGTCACTTATTTCGAGGACAAAATGTTATTGTATCTGAACAAAGTGAAAAGCTTACAATCAACTAAAAAAAAATAAAAATCATTGATATGTTTCATATATGAGAAAAATAACATTCAATAGCATATATAAACAGTCATATGATATTGAGTTGTGAATATGGAAAAATGTAAGAAATTTCCATACAAAGATCATTCATATCTGATTTCACTAACTTTGACCATGTATCAATAATACAAATCCTAATTAAATTTTTTTATACAAGCAATTAATCTCAAGAGTAAATGCTTGCAGTTTCACAATCACCATTATTGCACAAGATTACATATTCAACCCTCCAGAGAAAGCGAGTCAAGGCAATGGAGTCTAAACGCATAAATTTCTCAATTATAAATCCAAACTATTCTACCAATTATCTCGCAAAAAAAAAAAAAAAACCCTAGATATAACATATACAAATACAAACCATGTACTTGGTGACTGCGAGAACGAGATTAGAGAATGAGAGGAGTTTGGGTCGTGAGTCGTGACCACTGATCACTGGAGACAGTCCGGACTCCGACGGAGAGAGAATGAGAGACAGAGAGAAAGGGTTTCCTGCTGCGGCTGCTGGCTGCGTTCTCTGGTTTACGAATTGGGAGAGAACAAGAGAGAGAAGACGGGCCAGTTTGGTGGTAATTGATCAATTAAAATGGGCTGAGATTCTTAAAATAGGATTCTCAATTTTAAGAGGGAATTTAGCATAAAACATAAATTATATATTTAATTTTTTCCCTTCAAATATTCTATTTGCCGGGACTAAAACACAACAAAAAAGTGGGAATTTTTTTTGTTATTTATTTGCCTACAAACGGATTAATTTTTTTTGTCGGCAAAAGATATATTTTACCCAACAAATTTTTTGTCGAGAAAAATACACATTTTCGTGGGCACAAGTCCTCTCATTCTTGAAAATTTTGAAGTAAAACATAACCCTACAAAACATCGTATTTGTGGAGAAAAGTAAACTCCGGCTACAAAATTAAATTTGTCTCCTAAAATTTTGTATGCAGAGGATAAAATTCTTGTAGTGTGTAGGCGAAGATGATTAAATGAGAACAAAATCGTATCTTGTATGTAGAAAGCGATAATGAATCCCAAAATCGCCTCGCCCCGAATTTAAAAAAAAGGATTAAAATAATGAATTTATATTTTGTTTTATATGTGATTTGATTATTTATTTTATAGATAATTAAAATATTTTTTGAATAGAAAATTCATCACCTTCGACATATTGTGGACCTTGCATAAGGTTTAGTGAGGAGGAAATTGAGGAGGATGATGTTGTTTAAACTCTTATAGTATAGTAGTAAAGCTTGTTTCAATATATTTTAAATTTTTTGAATGCAAAAAAAAAAAAAAAAAAAAATATGGATCAGTATACGGATCAGGGGTTTGATCCGCCCAGATCCGTATCCAATCCGCCCCAAAAAATGGCGGATCGCGGGGCAAATTTGGATCTCCTACAATTATTGCAGGGCGGATTTGGATCAGGCTGATCTGTCCCGATCTGCCCCGTTGCCATCACTACCTATGCAAGCCCTTGGTCACCAAGCCGACCTCGTCTTCTCAAAAGACTATTGTAAAGATCACTAACCAAGCACCGCTAAATGTAATCAACTAAGACCTTGGTTGTTAATTCTCATTTTGGCCACAACAAAAAACATACGATTAACAACTAATACTTTGGTCGCACAACATATTTGTAGCTAACTCAAAATTTAATTGTATACGATTCATTGTCAACATCCAAGCATATCATTTAGTTGTTGATAACGGTTTTGATGACCACGTTTATTGGTTGTAATTAGTAATTTTAACGACCAGCCAATATGGTTGGCAAATATTCCTTTTAACGACCATCTAACATTGGTTGTAACGTTTTATCACTTTTAGCGACTGAAATAAGATGGTTGTTAACTTATTCTGAATACAACCAATTATTTGGTCGTCAAATATATTGTTTTAGTCGTTGTTTGTTTTGGCAGATTTTTAGGTTTTGGCGCCACACATACAACGACCAGCTTTAACTTGGTTGTAAAACATTTACAACTAATGGTCCTTGTTAAACATTTGTAACGACCATATGCATTTGGTCGTCAAAATATTAATTGTTAATTCTCATTTTGGCCACTACAACAAATATAAGATTAACAACTAATATTTTGGTCGTTACAACATATTTGTAGCTATCTCAAAATTTAATTGTATACAATTCATCATCAACAACCACGTATATCATTTAGTTGTTGAAAACGGTTTTTAATGACCAGATTTATTGGTCGTGAATAGTAATTGTAACAACCATCCCATATGGTTGGCAAATATTCCTTTTAACGACTATCGAGCATTGGTTGTAATTTTTTATCACTTTTACCGATTGAAATAAGGTGGTCGTTAATTTATTCTAAATACAACCAATTTTTATGTTGTCAAATATATTGTTTTAGTCGTTGATTGTTTTGGCGGGTTTCAAGGTTTTGGCGCCACACACATAACGACCAGCTTTACATTGGTTGTAGAATATACAAATTTTACAACTAATGTCGTGGTCGTTACAACTCTTCTCCAACTAGCCCAAAATACAATAGTTTGTGACACATTATTTGCGACTAAACATTTATTGGTTGTAATGTGTTTTTTTCACTTCAACGACTAAAATATGATTATCGTTAAATTAGTCTAACTACAACTATTTATCTGGTCGTCAAATATATTCTTTTGGTCGTTGATTGTTTTGGCGGGTTTGAAAGTTTTGGCGCCACACATACAACGACCAACTTCAACTTGGTCGTAGAAAAGAATAAATTTACAACCAATGACGTGGTCGTTAAAGCTTATTTCCAACTCGCTCAACATACAACTGTTTGTGATATTTTACGACTAAATATTTATTCTGGTCGTTGATAAATATTTGTAACGACCATATTTACTTGGTCGTTAAAAAATTCGTTGTTAATTCTCATTTTTCTTGTAGTTCATAAATTTTTAGATATGGTGGGAGGTGATAACCCAAGAGTAACTAACCAAGAGGGAGGTGAATTGGTTTTTACAAAACTTTTCATAAAACAATCTCAAAATAAGAAACTTAAGAGATGTAAATTAAACAAGTAAAAATATAAACACAATATAAGTAAAACTTTCAAAAATTCACTTTAAATGTGTTCTTCTAGCATTTTTTGACAAAAAATAAGCAATTTATCTATTAAAATCAATCTGCTCTAATCCATGTTTTTCAATAGACACCATCGCCAATTCATTCAGTCTATCTTGTGGCATTGTTGATCGAAGAAGACATAATAAGGCAATCCAACTATAAAAACAAGATATGATAAAATATAAAACTTGTGAAGAACAATAAAACCTGATTAATTTGGAGAGAATTCGATCATTGAAATTTGAACTCTAATATGCAAAAAATTAACAATAAAAAGGGGTTAATTTATTTACTTAAAATTATATTTTCAAAGCATAAAAATATTAATTAGTCGCTTCAAATTAGAATTCAGTACAAGAAAATGCTCTAATCAAATAAAAAAAAATTCTAGAAATATTTTTATGCTATATACTTCAAACAAATATTCAAATGAAAAATTTCTAACAATTTAAATGGGTATTAGAATATTTAAATTATCTGCATTTATAATGGTAACCCCATCCCCCTTCACCATGCGTACTAGTTAGAATTGAAGACGGGTAGCCTAGGGTTACACAAGCATACAGAGAGAGAGAGAGAGAGAGAGAGAGAGAGAGAGAGAGAGTGATCAGAAAAGCATGTAAACACTCTCAGCAAGATCACCATTAAGAAAAGCGTTATTGACATCTACTTGTTGAATGTCCCATCCAAAATTTACAGCCAAAGTTATTATTGTCCTGATAGTTGTGGGGGTGTGCTTTACGACCGGACTGAAAGTTTCAAAATAGTCAATTCTAGGAGTCTGTTTAAAACCCTTGGCTACAAGTCTTGCCTTAAGTCTTTCAACATATCCACCTGGGTTACTTTTCACTTTAAACACCCACTTGTTACCAACAATATGTATAGAATCAGAAAAAGGCACAAGACTCCAGGTGTTATTATTGTGCAAGGCTTTCAGTTCTGTACTCATGGCCTCCATCCACTCTGGACTTTATAATGCCTCCTTAATAGATGTTGGTTCAGTGGGCTGAGGTAAAATAGAAGTAAAGGCAAAAGTTTTTGGTTTAAAGATACCAGATTTGGATCTGGTTTGCATGTGATGGAGAGGTCTTTGTGGGGAAGGATCAGACTCTTCATTGGAAGAATCAGGTTCAATTGATCCATTTCTAGAGTGATCAGATGGAAAAGAAATTAATGGTGAACTTACATTTGGTTCTGAAGAGGAGGAAGAAGTAGGAGGTTGATTAACCATGGGACATGAGGCTGTCACATGTTCAAAATCACCAGATATGTCCATGTCATTTGATAACCAATTGTGCATAAGTAATTGATTAAGAACCTGATCAGAATTAGCCATTTTGAGAGAAGTAGAAAAACCACAAGTAAAAAGAAACAAATCTTCATTAAATATTACACTTTGAGCTATATAGATCCTTCCACTAGAATGTAAGCATCTATAAACTTTGTATTTATTGCTATATCCAAGAAAGACACATTGAGTAGTATGAAAACCAACTTTGTGTTTGTTATAAGGTCTAAGGAAAGGATAATAAGCACAACCAAAGGACTTAAGATGAGTATATAAAGATTTTTCTTTGAAAAGAACTTCATAAGGGGTTTTGTTTGAAAGAGTGGAAGTAGGCAGTCCGTTTATTAGAAAGGTTCCTGTTGCAAAAGCATCCCACCAGAGACTTAGAGGCATGCTGCCTTGGGCTAGAAGAGTTAAAACAGTTTCAACAATATGCCTGTGTTTTCTCTCAGATCTACCATTTTGTTGGTGAGTATGAGTACAAGGATATCTGAAAATAACTCCTAATATGTTCAAGATTGGCTCTAACTTCCTATATTCACCCCCAGTCTGATTGAACACATTTGATCTTAATATTGAACTGTCTTTATGTTATCTAGGGAGACTTAGCACACTTACTAGATGAAGGAAATTTTGATTGGGATAATTTCTCTTATTGACAGGCTTGGCATAATGCAACACACTTTTTAGTATCATTAGAGTAATTCAAGGAGTTCAACACAACCTGCAAGACATGTTTATTTGGATGACCGAGTCTTTGATGCCAAATATTAGCATCGGTACTTGTCAAATATGTACAAACAAAAGCATAAATAGAGTTTAAATATTTTTGTAACATATTGGATTTAGAGTTATCAGCAGCAAAAACAGAGTTATAACAACAAACAGAGTTTAACAAAATTGAGGTAGACACACATTTAGATATATCTAGTTGAATAGAGTCCATGCTTAAGCATGCCTTGAAGAAGAACCTGCTTCGAAGTTTTGTCCTTGAAAACACAAGAATTATTTTCAAAAACAGCAATTAGGTTATTTTCATCAAGAAATTTTGAAAAGCTGAGTAAGTTCTTTTTAATAAAAGGAACATGTAGAATATTTTTCAGAAACAATGGTGTATTCACATTTGAACGGAAAACAAAAGAACCAACATGTATTATAGGAAGATCATTACCATCACCAACAGTGAGCTTACCCTTTCCTTTGTAGTCAGTGTAAATTTCAAGCTTTTAAGCATCTGAGGTCACATGATATGAAGCCCCACTATCAACATACCAAGCACCATCTCTAATAGTTTCTGGATATGCTACATAAGCTTGTGGATTAGAATGAGATGAATACCATCTTCCTCTTCCACTTCCACCATTACCACTGCCTTTGTTTGGAGGCGAGTTCATTTTAGGCTTTAAAGATACATCATACCTCATATAACATCTCAATGTCGTGTGACCAGTTTTATCACAAATTTGGCATTGTAAGTTCGATCTAGCACCACGTCCTCTTCCTCTACCAGAACCTTGATAATGTTGACCAGAGTTAGCAAAAGAAGAAGATGATGCCTGATTTCCCTTGAAACCCCTTTTTGACATAGAATAATTTGTAGAAGCACCAAAATCAACTGTTGACACAGTACATAACTATTCTATTATCGTCTCATGAGTTTGCAAGAGATACTGAGCCTCTTGCAAGGTAACAAACTCATTTCTTGATGTAAGGTTAATCGCAACATCATCATATTCAGAACCAACACCCTCTAAAATATACATCAACATATCCTCATCTCTTAGAGGATGACCAATGTGGTTAGATTGTCTGCAATACCTTTCATAATCAGAAAATAGTCATTGATTGACCTATTTTCCTTTTTGGTAGATTGAAAAGATGAACGAAGATGTAAGACTTGGGATTTTGACTGAGTTACGAACAGCCGCTCAAATGTTTGCTAGACCTGACTTGAGGTAGCACATCCGACGACATGTCCAAACATATTCTAAGCAATAGATCTAAGAAGCCAACTCGTAATAAGCTGATCCATTTTTACCCACAACAAATATGCTGGGTTAACACCCCTAATTTCACCGACATTATCATATCCAGTCTCAATAAATTTTTGAGGACATATTTGATTTCTGGTAACAAAATCTTCAAGATCATTCGCACGAAGAGTAGGTAATATCTGAGATTTCTAGAAATTATAGTTTGCTCTCCCTAACTTTATCGAAATAGGTATGAGAGTAGGAAAACTATTCGGGAAACTAGCTGCGGCAACACCTCTAGTGATAGAAGGGCTACCAGTAGCAATGTCCCCAGACGAAGCATTCTCTGATGCACTAGGATTCATCGCCGTAAAGCAGACGGCTCTGATACCAAGTTAGAATTGATGACGAGTAACCTAGGGTTACACAAGTAGAGAGAGAGAGGGAGTACGCTAAAGTGAGGAGAAAAAATATCTGATTTATTGAATAATACCACAATGTGGTCACTGTTCACATATATACAATAATGAATCGAGTGAAAAAAGGTGAAACGTGTTTTACATATTAACAACTTAACATTACTAAACATTACATTACTAAAATAATACAGAATAGCTTTTCTTTCAACAGTACTCTGCAACTCAACATAGGCTACACAGAGACAACGTTTAGCCATTACCCAATAACCATATTAATTTGTTGGTCCACACGGATCCTCTTGTTCCACTCTCCACCATTTAATGCCTTTTTTTATAGTTACACAGGAAAGATTCAAACTACTTGTATTACAAATAACCTCATTCCTTGTGATTAACACATTGAAAATGCCAAAAATAGCTTTTGTGATTCTGTCCACCAAAAATTGCAGAGAAGAAAAGGATTGCTGCTGCATTTGGATTACCCATATGGCTATATTTATCTTGGGCTTGGGAGATTGATTAATGGCACACCACAGAATCGTATTTGCATACGTGAGAACTGATTATTGAGATGGCAACCTCTCGCCTTCTCTTTCTTTGGACTCTAATACTCTCCTTCAAGCACCGTCTCTTGAGTTCTAGTAATTGTAATTGTAAGGAAAAGATTATATTTTTGGACAATGGGCTGAAATTTTCATTCGGACTTTTCACTGTAATGGGTTGATTGTTTAAAAAAAAAAAAACTAGACCAATTTATGGGGCCCTATAATGGTTTGGATGCCCTAGGTTGTTGCCTATCAGCCTAAGCCCAGGGCCAGCACTGGGTGCAATCAAAATCCTTACAACATTTTCGGTGACTTACAAACAAGGAGCACTAATCTTTATATAATATTGAGCTTTATGGGACCTCAATATGACCTAAAAATAAGAAGAAATAGATTTGAAATAGTATTTATCTCTTAATAAATGATATATACAAGTTTAGTACTAAGACAGATTAACACTTCAATAAATAACAATAAAAGAAAAGCTCAAGTGTTAGAAAGAAACTTTGATGATGATGATGATGATTCAAAAGTTTGATTTGATCAATCAAAGTTTTTCAATGAAATATTTTGAAGATGTAAGTGCAATAAAGTTTGAATGAATTTTTCTCAATATGATTCTCTCTTTTTATGTCCTTGTAAGTGTGTTCAATGATAATAAATGAAGGGCAATTTATAGAAATCAATTTTCAGAATTTTCTGTCTAAACGGATGATCAAACGGTTGACCTACAACATGTCGGATGACCAAAAATAGCCGTTGGAACAGTAAAAATTAGAACGGTCATTTTTTGAAAAAAGACGTTCAAATGGTCGACCTTTATGTCTAAACAATCGACCGGTTTGGTTAATCGGTCGACCGATTCTCCAAACGGATGACTGGATTAATTTTTCCAAAAAGTTTTAAAAATTTAATTTTTGACTTTGATAAAAACAGTTATGCAAGTGATATTAACATATTTTTTGGGCATAAAATTGTTTTTGAGCTTTCATCCTTTTAAGACTAAAAATCAAAGAGTTAGTACATTTACATTTCATCTAGAAGTCTAATCTTCGATCTTGAATTTCGAATCTTGAACTTTTGTTTTGGATGATTGACTTTGATCTTGACTTGTTTGAGAGTTCGATTTGTAATATATCATAATTATCAGACCCAGCTCGGACATCGACTCGGACAAGGAGGCGGGTCATCGAGTTTCTGGTTCAACCGGTGATCCGATGGTTGAACCAGTGGGTCAATTCATGTCAAACCGATAAGTTTATTTTTGTTAAATCATCACCACTAGAAATTTATTTAGCAAATAAGTACAAAACTACTAGTATCATCAACTAATTCTTGTAAAAAAATAACATAAATTATTATAATTGATTGCATAACATGTCATTAACAGAGTGAAGAAGTACATGGTGTATCATTTGGGTAGAATATAGTAATAAAAAAATTGAAAATTTCTATTATGTAATGACCCGGCTGGGTCACAGGGTTTCAGGTTACCGTGTTACTAAATAAGTCGACAGTTTTTTCGGGTCATAAACGGTTCAATTGTTGGACGGCCCAATTAAGAGAACCGGACCGGTTATGTTACCGGGTCGTCAGTTTTCAGTTGAACCGGCCGATCCAGGTTTAATAACTATGTAATATAACATTTGATCTTGACGATGATTGATTTGAACGCTTTGAATATTACTTGAAAACAAATCGTAACAAGACTAATTTGTTTGTTATGATCAAAACATTAAGGTTAAAGTTAACCATATGTCAACAATTTCCCCATTTTAGATCATGACAAACAATATGATGTGTAGTTGAGAATATAACAAATAATAAGATAAACGGTGGCGTGTATATTCCTCCTTTCTTTTTCAAGTAAGCATAGTTTGATAAATTTATAGCATGCAACATTTTCCATTTAATTTATCACAATATTTATCAATTTGATTTCAATAGTTCTCTATGCTAATTTCATCAGATACATAAATCACGACTTATTCACCAATTTCATCACACATCCTACGCTTTCCCCCTTTTGGCATAAACAAAAAGACAAGAACAAAACATTAAAAAGATATTGATAAATTCCCCCTAAATGAAACAAAAGATGCATTTCATTGATAAACTCAAATTTAAAGACAATCATAGTTCAAATAAAAATAGGCATTAATCAAGATTGGTTCCAAAAACTCATAAACTAAAACTAGAGGCACTAGATCTCCGGTGGAGGAGGTGGAGGAAACACCGTGTCAATCCGGGAGTGAATTGCTTGTTGTGAAGCTAGCACTTGTTGGAGCAAAGATGTCAAACCATTGACCGAGTGATGTAGGCCGTCAACCGAATGTTGTAGGCAAGTTGTCGTGTTTTGTAAGCCATCCACCGTATGTTGTAAGCCATCCGCCGTAGTAGTGAGCAAGTCAATCTGGCCATTAATGAGATTATAATGGTCCTCGGTGAAGGTGAAGCCGGAGGTGGAGGATTATGGCATATGTAAGTTCGGTATATCATGAGGATAAGATGGAGAAGGAGCATCTTCATCATTGTCGGCTTCGTCCATTGCCTCACCACCCTGAAATGGTAAAGTAGAAGGTCCTAACTCATCATCAAAGCCTTTTGTTTTCGCCACCCATTGCCCGCCTTCTTTCACGATTTTCATGCGCTTAAGGGTATGAATATTGATGGCGTCGGTGGGTTTTGGATTAATTACGACCTCATCACGGAAGAAAATTTCGAAGTGAAAAAAGATTTTGTTAAGGATCATACCATATGGTAAGGCCGCAACCCTATGAGCGCGACGAATTGTGTTCATATGGTTTAACATAATGAACGGAAAATCAAATTTTCGCCCAACTAAGAAGGAGTCGAGAATGAAGAGGTCGAAATGATTGACTTCATCTAAATGACCTTTCCTAGGAACGATAATATATGCAATGATGTTATGCAAGACTCGACAAGACAATGTGAGTTGATTGGAACTAGGTCTTACGACATTCAAAAACGGTGTGCCGGTGACTCGACGACAAGCTTCGACAGGATTGTACCCTTCGAGATGAGGACCTAATTTTTGACTATACAAAAGGGTTTCACAATCCTCAAGTTATAGGATGGAACGAATAATTTTGAAAATGAGATGGGTTTTGATTTTAGGTGTAAATTTTGAAAATTTGGAGATGATTTTATGAATGAAGAACGATTGGATGAGAAGAAATCGAACTTGCGTAAAATGGGAAATGAGGAATTTGAAAAATTTAGACTTTAAAAAACCAAAATTCCGTTGAAACGGTCGACCTTGTGATTTTAAAAATAAAACTCTGGACAGACGAATGATGAATAGGTCGACCGTCTGAGATGAAATGATCGTTCGTTTGGCTTAAACGGTCAACCGTAAAATCGTGATATTTGGACGAAAATTCCATGGACAGACGGACAAGAAACCGATCGTCCGTATTGCTTTCAACGGTCGTCCGTTTGATGAAACGGTTGTCCTATTGGGCTGTTTTGTTGAAATTTCACAATGTTTATAGATTTGGTCTTTTGTCATAGGTTTTTATACTACCTTTATCGTATGAATTTCAATTGATTATCATAAGGACTAGCATTCATTAAGTTTTAGCCACATATTTCACATTCATCAATTATGTCTAAATTTCTTCGAATATTGGAGAATCTTTCAAGTGCTAATGGTTTAGTGAGAATATCGGCTAATTGCTTTTCCGTATTTACAAACTCTAAAGTTATATTTCCCTTTTGTGCATGATCTCGTAGGAAATGATGCCTAATCTCAATGTGTTTGGTTCGAGAATACAAAATGGGATTTTTCGAAAAATTGATAGCACTAGTGTTATCACACATGATAGATACACTTTCAAATGATTGGTGATAATCACTTAGACTTTGCTTCATTCATATGATTTAAGTACAAAAACTAGCAGTCGATAAATATTCGGCTTCGGCGGTAGATAAAGCAACAGAATTTTATTTCTTACTAAACCATGATACTAGAGCAAAGCCTAGAAAGTGACAAGTTCCGCTAGTGCTTTTACGGTCAATTGTGCAACCGGCCCAATCGGCATTTGAATAGCTAAGTAAATCAATTTGAGTATCTTTAGGACACCAAAGACCTAAGGATATAGTGCCACTAAGATACCTAAAAATACATTTTATGGCACAAATATGGGAATTCTTAGGATTAGATTGATATCTTGCACATAAGCATACACTAAACATAATATCGGGCCTACTAGCAGTTAAATAAAGAAGAGATCCGATATACCTCGATATTTAGTTATGTCTACGGGAGTACCTTGACCATCTTTGTCTAATTTGATCGATGAGCTCATTGGAGTATTCATTGGTTTCAATTCTTCCATTTCAAACTTCTTGAACATATCCATGATATACTTGGTTTGACTAATGAATATTCTGTCATTAGTTTGTTTTCTTTGGAGTCCAAGAAAGAACTTGAGTTCTCCCATCATACTCATCTCATATTTCTTGCTCATATACTTGGAAAATTCTTCACATAGTGAAATGTTAGTGGCATAAAAAATAATATCATCAATAAATTTGAACAACAATCATATCATCATTTTTGGTTTTTACAAAAATTTTAGTATCCGCTACCTATTAAAAAACTATTTGATAAAAGAAATTTGCTTAATCTTTTGATAAGTGCATTTTGTGCACTTATTTGAGCCTTTAAACTAAGCTTTTATCTCGTCATTTTATTGATTTTATACTTAATTTAGTATATGATTCTTTATATTTCAGTTTTGGACCCGTTTATAAGCAAATGGAGAAGAATGGACGGAAAGAGCAACAATTTGGTGAAATCCACGAGTAAGTTGAGTTTTTAAAGTGAATATCAAGAGCTAAAATTTGGAGGATGAGTTAGAAGATAAAATCTATAAGTTTAAGGTGTTTTGGAGTGACAATGAAGAGTTTAATCAATGGATCAAACACCAGAAAGCTAAAGAACCGAATTGAGAAACTACCTAACGAAGCATGTGGAAAATTTGAGCACAACTTTTGATATTAAAATATCCAAAAGGAAAATGATATAACATTAGAAATATAATTGAATTATGAGTCCAAAAGTTTTTACAGATCTCAATTTGGAGTTTTCTACAAGAATTTATGACTATTTGAAAAACGTCTGTCGCAGAGAAAAAATGCTGAACTGCGCAATCGCCCAAGATAAAGATGGGCGATCACCCAACCCTATTTTTCAACAGCAGAATGGTTTTTCCTTGGCCTGGGCGTTTTTCCGGGTTTGCACCGAGTGATCGCCCAGTGTATTTTCGGCAGAAACAAAATTTTCTTACCTTTTTGAGTTCTAATTTAATTAGGAAACCTTTTGGACACAATTTTAATGATTTTTTTTTTTGTATCTTTTGGAGCACTATTAGAGTAGTATAAATATGAGTTATATTCTCATAATCAAGGATGGAATTTTGGGAGCCGATTTGGGGAAGAAAACACAAGACAGAAACAAGAAACTAAGATCAAGAATTAATCTTTGAAGAATTGAACGAAGATCAAGATCAATATTTCTTCTCTTTCAAGTTTCTTCATATCCGGGTGATGGATTCTATGTTTTCTTCTTCTTAGTATGATAGGTTAAACCTTTTAGTGCTAGGATCATGATGAAACTTGTATCATGATCCTTTAATTGTTTGAATCTAGTTTTTGATATTTAAGCACGTTTTTAATTCTTGAATAATTGATATTGATTTCTCTTCATCTACAATTATGTGCGCAATAGTTGTATGATTCTTGCGGCTTGTTTTACATTTGAGAGATGGAAAATAGGTTATACATAGTATCAATTATTGTAGAGTCCGATAGGGGATAGAGATATGCCGTTATACTTTACGTGATCTTTAAGTATTCACAAATTCTAATGTATTTTTGTATGTTCGCATCCGTCATAAAGATATAGTCGGGTCATATATAGGAATATGTTTAATTCTACTCGAGAGAGATTGTTAAACAAATTAGAAATATTGATCTTCATAATGAAATCTTGTTATCAAATTCAACGGTTCGGGTTAAAGAAAATTGGTATAAGTGGATTCGGGATCCTAGTACGCTTTTCTTTTCTTTTCTTTTCCAATTTTAAAGTAATTCTTTTTTAATTTAATCTCTTGTTTGCTCGAATTATAATTAGTTAATTAATTTTAGTTTATGCTTTAATTAGTTCTTAAATATCAAATTTCTAAAGTTAACAGATTCGGTTAAGGTAATTGTAATTGAATTGAATTATCTAAATTTCTGTGGGTACGATACTTGGACTCAAAATCTATTATACTACTTGAGCGACCCGTACACTTGCAGAATTATTAAACACATAAAAATCACTGACATCTTTCATACCAAGCTCTATGAGATTGCTTTAATCCATAAAGAGCTTTTCTAAGTTTGAAAACTTTGTCCGAGTATTTATGATTTTTGAAATTGGGAGGTTGCTCAACAAATACTTTTTCTTGAATGATACCATTTAAAAATGCACTTTTGACGTCTATTGAAAAAGAGTAAAATTTTTATGACAAGCAAAAGCAAGAAGCATGCGAATTGATTCCAATCTAACAACCATTGTAAATGTTTCTTCAAAATCTATACTTTCTTCTTGATTGTAACCTTGAACAATTAATCTAGCTTTGTTATGCACAATTATGTCATTTTCATCTCGTTTATTTCGAAAAACCCATTTTGTACCAATAACGATTTTTGATTGGCCGCGAGCCACCAAACAATGAGAGGACTAGAAAGGGTCAACGGTGAAATTTAAGGGGCATTTTCAATTTCTAAGTATGTACGGTGGAACTATGAGAACTAATTGACGTGGTAGGAAAAAATAGACAATGTCTAACACTCCATCTAATTTCAAACATGCTGACTAAGCAATATTTAAATTTTTTATGTAGATTTAAATTTCATATGCATATTTAAATATAATCTAGTATTTATTTCAATAAAATAAAATCCTCCTACATAGCACTCCATAGATTGCATTGGAAACAAAATTTGAACTTGAATGTCTATTCATTAGATATTAATGTCACGTAGATCAAAAGTCTTTCAATATTTGTGCCATATAGATAGTAATCCATAGAATACATTGAATTCTGAATTTAATTATGGGATTTTGACATTAATACTGAATAACCATAATTTAATTGGATACTTGCAGTTTTTCAATTCTAATTTTCAATTCTAATGTGAAGGATATTTGAAATGTTTGAAATGAAAGGTGTAGTTCAAATGTTCAAGAACAAATTGGTTTTTTGTTTTTGGTGGTGGTGGTGGTGGGGCGGTTGGTGGAGGTTGTGGCGACGACTGAGTTGCCGTTGCTGAATTGTTATGAGAGAAGTCTTCTGGTTTTGGGCTTTTGGTGGGGTCATTAAAGAAGTACTCTATTTATTTTATTTTTTTTTTCAATCTTTTTTTCTTTGTTACTTTTTGTATATATTTTTGGGAAAAAGTGCTAATATTTTTCACTTTTAAAAATGTTAGGGATCATAATGGCAATTTACTAATTTTTTATTTTATTTTTTGGCTATTTTAGTTTATTTAAGTTAAGAACAAATTTGTCAAAACTGTCCATATGCTTAAATTAGTGAAAAGTTGGAGATGATACGTGTGAAGATGAAATTGCCACAAATTAGAAATGATGGGACTCTGAATGTAATGTACCCTAATTTTAATTTACCGACAAATTTTCTAACACTAGTAAATTGTAAAAATAAAATTAGTAAATATTATCGACCAAAATTATTAAACATAATTATTTATCATTTACAAACAAATGAACTTTAAATAAAAAAAGTAATTAAAATTTCAACTTAATACTAATGAAGAAAAAATTTCTTCTTGTCAATAAAAAATAATAGTAAAAGAGAGAAAAGAAATTTTAACCTATTGACAAAATCTTAAAGAAGATGAAGAAAGAATAAATGATTCTTCATCGATGATCAGTGAATCGAAGTACCGTTAGTGATTACCGTCGACATCGCGGATGTCATTGCCATCGTAATTGTCGACTGATGTACATTAATGATTACTGATGATATTATTGTCAGTAATTATTTTCTCGAAATTACCAAATAAATATTGATTTTTAACAGGTATACTACTAAATAAACTATGATGCGCAAGTCTTGTGTATGCTTATGTTTATCATTTGCTGCTTCCGTCTTTATCAAGTATACTACCAATTTGTAATTCTTCACGTCTTTATTCTATTTTTTTCCAAACGCTATCCATATTTCCGATTTTATGAAAATTTTCTTTCAAATGACAAAGTTATGAGTTTCTTTTAATATACGATAATATTATGGATTTTTTTTTCTAATCACACTGTTAGAATTTTTCTTTTTTGAGTGATGTAGTAAGAAGCTATACCATTTTCTTGTTTTATTTTCCTAAAAAATTCATATTCAATTTGTGCAGAGTGAGTAGTTAAAGTAAGAAAAAATATCACAAAAATATTGTACAGATTTCATTAACTTCAATAATTTAGAATTCTGTTAAAAATAATAAACGTCATGTTAATCATTTGTAATATTTAATATATATATTTATTAGGGGGTCTTTGTCTAAATTTGAAACGCCTCACTTCCCTAGAAGTGGAGTTAAATTTGGTCCAAAACAGATGAAGATAAAATTGACATTGATAATTAAGAACTACAATAAATTGGCACTGATAATATTTGCTTTATAACATGGTTTCACCATAATAAAGGAAATTTGATATCCCATTATTATTAGTAAATCAATTGTGCACCACATAACATAATAAAACTTATACCTTCTCCATTGTTTTTTATTTCCTCCAAAAAACTAATTATTTTTTTAACAGTAGAGGAATCAAACATTAAATTCCTGAATGTGTTGATCTACTATCACTGTAAATTAGAAGTTTACTGTTTTTTTGAAGGTAGCGAGCTTTTTAGAATCTCCATTCAATAAAACCACCACATCATAATTCTCCAGGATAGCTCCGTCTCGACTAGCAATAATAAGACTGTAAGCTGTCTCTTGTAAGGCAGCCTTCAAAACATGGTCGAGTTTCAAGTTGGTTTTAGCTTCTTTATTGTGTTCATCAATGGCATACTCTGCCACTTCCACCACTTTAGGGTCTTTTGGGTCTCTAAGCCCACCTGCTGCGGTGGAGACTTCAAAAAGAGTGGATACAGCAACCAACATTGTCAAAACCAAAAGTAAGGAATGGGAAATGGCAGCCATTTTTTGTGTTTTGAATTTAAAGAATAGAAATGTTGTAGGAATACCTTGGTTGGATGGGATTCCTATTTATAATGGAGGTCAAGCCTTCTAGTGAGTTCGAATTTTAAAATTGCTTTTAATTTTAGCATTAAATATTTAAAACAATTTTAGTAATAAATTAAATGAGATTAGTTTGAAAATGAATTTAGTTAAAAAATAAATTGTTTTTAATTTTAGCGAGAGATCTTTAAACACAATTTTAGTCATAAATTAAACGAGATTCACTTGAAAACAAATTTAGTAAACAATTAAATGAGATTGATTTCTAGAATGATTTATGTAACATTTTTTTATTTGGTAAGTTAGAGAAAATTTTGGTCAAATAGACTTGAATACAAATTCGTTGCAAAATTGTTGTAATAACAAAATAATCCTTGTAAAATCTTTGTAATTAACAATTTTAGGGACAAATTATCCCTGCAAAATATTTGTAATAAACAATTGGGTCAAAATTTACCATCACTAATTTTTTTGATGAATTACTTAGGGTATGAATTACAGTTCCATTGGCTAAACTTAAAATTACTTATAAGTAATTCTACTTGTTTTATTTTGAAATAATAGTAAGCTTGGATGACTCTTTATATTTAACAAAATATTGAGCTCCCCAACTTTTTGCGCAATGTGGTAGTGGTCTCCAACTTTCCAAAGTGAGGTTATGAGTCTCCAACCCACTTAAACTTGTTTGAAATTCTTTTCCTCGAGCTTCAAGTCAAGTGAAAGTCGTGTTCGATTTTATCATCCATATTGATGATTTTGGTCATTTGGAGACCCAAGTTCATAGATTTACTACATGTTTGGTGGTACTAAAATTATTTTTTAAGTATTTATAAGTTTTGGATCATATAAAATGTGTAGATAATAAGTGGGTATTAAGTTGTGAGTTTTACGAAATTTGTAGATGAAAATATGTTTTGACTAGCTTAAATTATAGCCAAATACAAACTTAAATGGATCAGGGACTCAAAATCTCACTTTTGATGGTTGAGGACTCGTAACCATACCATGTAAAAGGTTGGAGAGTCCAGTCCTAATTTTTCCGTCATAAAAAATGAGTACACATATACAAGTCCAAAGTAGTGAAATTTACTAAATTTTAGAGCTCTTTAATTAGAGACAAGAAAATGAAGGTAATTTTGTGAGCTAGGACTACAAGAAATATGACATTCAACAACTATACATGTGGTCGTAAAATATACATATTTGGTTGTTGATTACATGCAACGACCAAAATCAATTGGTCGTTCGTTGGTTGGCAAAGAGGTGTTGGCGAATGTATTCAACGACTACAAAATGGTTGGTCGTTACATGTACTGCTTCAGCAACTAAATTAATGGTCGTACATGGTTTGTATTGACAACCGATTCTTTTTATCCCAACCACTTTGTTGGTTGTTGTAACAAATATTTTAGTCGCTAATATACAATAAAAGCAACCAAATCTTAGTTGTCTTTCATTTTCAACAACCAAATAAATAGTCGTTAATATTTAATAGTGGCAATCGATTTTTATTTCCCAACCACCTATTTGGTTGTTGTATCAAATTTTACCATCGTTAAAATACAATAAAAGCAACCAAATTTTAGTTGCCTTTCATTTCAACAACGACATAAATGGTCGTTAATATTTAATAGTGACAACCAATTTTTATTTCAACAACTACTTGATTTTTCGTTGTATTAATTATTTTTGTCGTTAAATTATAATGAGAGCAACCAAATTTTAGTTGCCTTTTATTTCAACAACAAAAGAAATGGTCGTTAATATTTATATTGAAAGCCAATTTTCATTTCAACAACTGTTTGATTTGTCGTTATATTAAATATTTTGGTCGATAAATGAACATTGAAGCAACAAGAATTTAATTGCCTTTCTTTTTAACAACAAAAGAAGTGGTTGTAAAAAGTTTATATTAACTACCGAACTATTAAAATAACGAGAAATATGATTGGCAACAATAATATTCATGGCTCCATAACTTTCACACATTCACATCATACTACAAGCAAATTTTACCCACAACCATAAATAATTATAAGAAGTAAAAAAAATAAATAAGATTAACAAAAACTAAAATTTTCATGGGCCTTCAATCAATTAAAATATCATGATATCAACTACAACTATATATCAATATCAAATGTTATGACTTAAACAAAAGATTACACCCAGTTCAGTCATTGGTGTTCTCAATATAAAAATAAGAAATGTAGAGAAGCGGACTATTGTCTCGATCGAAGAAAAATATATATCTATTACCACCATCACAAAAAATAAAGTCAAAAACTCATTAATTATCACCATTAGACGGAGACGCATCAGGTTGAATAGGCTGCAGAAAAAACTCTTCAGGAATGCGATTTAAGAATGTCTGGACAGATTTCAAATGAGAACGAAGATCTTGAACCTCATTTCGTAAAGCAACATTTTCTACAGAAGTAGTACAATTTTCCAACCTTGTCTTCTTTGGGTTTTTCTGTTGATCAACGTAGATAAATCTCTTGCACAAAACTTGCTCACATATTTCAGATTCTTTCAAAGGCGTAAGGTGTTCATTCGGGTCTAGTTGAGAATTCTGTTCTTTTAAAAGGTCCAGCATTTGATTCTGTAGATCAATGTAAATTATAAATAAATGATTATAATTTTGAAATATATATTATACCATTGCAACAAATAAAACTACTTACATAATAAGACTCCGCTTCTTTGGTTGTCCACCCACGTTTACTACAGTTCATGTCATAGAAAAATTTGATTTCACCAGGTAGCTCTTTTGTAAGCGGATCCCTCTATTTAAAAAATAGAATTTGATATATGAAGTTGATAAAATATAATATTGTATCATTATTTATGACTTACCATTTCATGTGCATGTGCAGCATAAGATTTCGATTCTTGAAGAGTAACCAACTTTTTTTTGGCACGGTTTGCTTTGCTCACTTCAGACTTTTTCTACAATGTATATGTATCACAGTTCTAATCAAAATGCATAATTAGAAGCATTGTTGACCACAAGTGTAAATTGCTTAAACAACAAGAAATATAGGAAATAAAAAGTGACAAAATACTAGAGAAAAATAAATAAATGGGACAAAAAATAATAACTTTTTTCCAACAAGAAAGTAATAGCAATTATAAAGAGTTCTAATTTATCAATCACCCATTACATAAATCCATAGATTCCATCAATAACACGCACTACAAATAGTAAAATTGCACATTACTAACCTTCATCTCATCACTTGCAAAATAATCACAAAGAAAATCCCAATCACTTTGCTCCACTATAGACGCAGGCTTGTTTCTTTTTGCAGATCCAATATCTTCATTGCCACCCATGCCTTGAAATTTTTTATGTAGTCTACAACGGTAGTCCTTCCACTTCTTGTTCATTGAACGATCAATATCATCTTTGATTAGCTGGTTCAACTCAAACTCGAATTTTTCCTTGAACATAGCCGAATACAAGACATAATAACACAGTCCAAGAGATTACAACAGTTTGATTTTCAATAGTTTGATTTTCATTCTTTTTTAATATCATACTTTATCTCCATATGTCATTATATAAGGTTACTACAGTTACATTTTAGACTGAAAAATGGCTACGTTCGTCAATGAGTTGTTGGCCGTCCATAGATTCTAGTTGATATATGTTGCTAAAGGCAGGTCTCATATTTTAGTAAATGTTGTTATATAATAACTAAGTAGGGTTGGTGCGATGATGCTCACTGTGCAATTACTGGAAGCAAAAATTTCATTCTACATGCATATGTCACAGTCTAGTTATCATGGAGCATTATTGTACTACTAAAGCAAATATTGTTAGAAAGCCAACTTTTCCTAAAGAACAAACGCATATGTGTTTGTTGCAACTTCCACGAGTTTCAAAGAATTTATACATGCCTTATTCATGGTTCTGTTTTCGTTTAATTTCAGCTCCTCTAGGCCATAATATTTTGCCGGAAGTCTCTTAAGTGCTACTACTTAACACCCCAATATATACAAAAGGATGCCTCTGTCCATAACTGTATAAACCACTAAGAAGAAGCCTTCCATCAGTAGATCAGGGGGAAAATATCTCCTAGAGATATTCATTCTTGATTTTTACTCTAATGCTTTAATCCCTTTTGAAAGAACATTCAATCTAGTGTGTTATTTGGAATAAAGCAATTTCAACATATTTCAAAAGAAATGGGGGCTTAACCAGCCTTTAAAATCACATTGATACCTTAACACTTTAAAATACCATTGGAATAGATAATTGACATCATTAACGATACGGTCACTTATTTCGAGGACAAAATGTTATTGTATCTGAACAAAGTGAAAAGCTTACAATCAACTAAAAAAAAAATAAAAATCATTGATATGTTTCATATATGAGAAAAATAACATTCAATAGCATATATAAACAGTCATATGATATTGAGTTGTGAATATGGAAAAATGTAAGAAATTTCCATACAAAGATCATTCATATCTGATTTCACTAACTTTGACCATGTATCAATAATACAAATCCTAATTAATTTTTTTTATACAAGCAATTAATCTCAAGAGTAAATGCTTGCAGTTTCACAATCACCATTATTGCACAAGATTACATATTCAACCCTCCAGAGAAAGCGAGTCAAGGCAATGGAGTCTAAACGCATAAATTTCTCAATTATAAATCCAAACTATTCTACCAATTATCTCGCAAAAAAAAAAAAAAACCCTAGATATAACATATACAAATACAAACCATGTACTTGGTGACTGCGAGAACGAGATTAGAGAATGAGAGGAGTTTGGGTCGTGAGTCGTGACCACTGATCACTGGAGACAGTTCGGACTCCGACGGAGAGAGAATGAGAGACAGAGAGAAAGGGTTTCCTGCTGCGGCTGCCGGCTGCGTTCTCTGGTTTACGAATTGGGAGAGAACAAGAGAGAGAAGACGGGCCAGTTTGGTGGTAATTGATCAATTAAAATGGGCTGAGATTCTTAAAATAGGATTCTCAATTTTAAGAGGGAATTTAGCATAAAACATAAATTATATATTTAATTTTTTCCCTTTAAATATTCTATTTTCCGGGACTAAAACACAACAAAAAAGTGGGAATTTTTTTTGTTATTTATTTGCCTACAAACGGATTAATTTTTTTTGTCGGCAAAAGATATATTTTACCCAACAAATTTTTTGTCGAGAAAAATACACATTTTCGTGGGCACAAGTCCTCTCATTCTTGAAAATTTTGAAGTAAAACATAACCCTACAAAACATCGTATTTGTGGAGAAAAGTAAACTCCGGCTACAAAATTAAATTTGTCTCCTAAAATTTTGTATGCAGAGGATAAAATTCTTGTAGTGTGTAGGCGAAGATGATTAAATGAGAACAAAATCGCATCTTGTATGTAGAAAGCGATAATGAATCCCAAAATCGCCTCGCCCCGAATTTAAAAAAAAGGATTAAAATAATGAATTTATATTTTGTTTTATATGTGATTTGATTATTTATTTTATAGATAATTAAAATATTTTTTGAATAGAAAATTCATCACCTTCGACATATTGTGGACCTTGCATAAGGTTTAGTGAGGAGGAAATTGAGGAGGATGATGTTGTTTAAACTCTTATAGTATAGTAGTAAAGCTTGTTTCAATATATTTTAAATTTTTTGAATGCAAAAAAAAAAAAAATATGGATCAGTATACGGATCAGGGCTTTGATCCGCCCAGATCCGTATCCAATCCGCCCCAAAAAATGGCGGATCGCGGGGCAAATTTGGATCTCCTACAATTATTGCAGGGCGGATTTGGATCAGGCTGATCCGCCCTGATCTGCCCCGTTGCCATCACTACCTATGCAAGCCCTTGGTCACCAAGCCGACCTCGTCTTCTCAAAAGGCTATTGTAAAGATCACTAACCAAGCACCGCTAAATGTAATCAACTAAGACCTTGGTTGTTAATTCTCATTTTGGCCACAACAAAAAACATAGGATTAACAACTAATACTTTGGTCGCACAACATATTTGTAGCTAACTCAAAATTTAATTGTATACGATTCATTGTCAACATCCAAGCATATCATTTAGTTGTTGATAACGGTTTTGATGACCACGTTTATTGGTCGTGATTAGTAATTTTAACGACCAGCCAATATGGTTGGCAAATATTCCTTTTAACGACATCTAACATTGGTTGTAATGTTTTATCACTTTTAGCGACTGAAATAAGATGGTTGTTAACTTATTCTGAATACAACCAATTATTTGGTCGTCAAATATATTGTTTTAGTCGTTGTTTGTTTTGGCAGATTTTAAGGTTTTGGCGCCACACATACAACGACCAGCTTTAACTTGGTTGTAAAACATTTACAACTAATGGTCATTGTTAAACATTTGTAACGACCATATGCATTTGGTCGTCAAAATATTAATTGTTAATTCTCATTTTGGCCACTACAACAAATATAAGATTAACAACTAATATTTTGGTCGTTACAACATATTTGTAGCTATCTCAAAATTTAATTGTATACAATTCATCATCAACAACCACATATATCATTTAGTTGTTGAAAACGGTTTTTAATGACCAGATTTATTGGTCGTGAATAGTAATTGTAACAACCATCCCATATGGTTGGCAAATATTCCTTTTAACGACTATCGAGCATTGGTTGTAATTTTTTATCACTTTTACCGATTGAAATAAGGTGGTCGTTAACTTATTCTAAATACAACCAATTTTTATGTTGTCAAATATATTGTTTTAGTCGTTGATTGTTTTGGCGGGTTTCAAGGTTTTGGCGCCACACACATAACGACCAGCTTTACATTGGTTGTAGAATATACAAATTTTACAACTAATGTCGTGGTCGTTACAACTCTTCTCCAACTAGCCCAAAATACAATAGTTTGTGACACATTATTTGCGACTAAACATTTATTGGTTGTAATGTGTTTTTTTCACTTCAACGACTAAAATATGATTATCGTTAAATTAGTCTAACTACAACTATTTATCTGGTCGTCAAATATATTCTTTTGGTCGTTGATTGTTTTGGCGGGTTTGAAAGTTTTGGCGCCACACATACAACGACCAACTTCAACTTGGTCGTAGAAAAGAATAAATTTACAACCAATGACGTGGTCGTTAAAGCTTATCTCCAACTCGCTCAACATACAACTGTTTGTGATATTTTACGACTAAATATTTATTCTGGTCGTTGATAAATATTTGTAACGACCATATTTACTTGATCGTTAAAAAATTCGTTGTTAATTCTCATTTTTCTTGTAGTTCATAAATTTTTAGATATGGTGGGAGGTGATAACCCAAGAGTAACTAACCAAGAGGGGGGTGAATTGGTTTTTACAAAACTTTTCATAAAACAATCTCAAAATAAGAAACATAAGAGATGTAAATTAAACAAGTAAAAATATAAACACAATATAAGTACAACTTTCAAAAATTCACTTTAAATGTGTTCTTCTAGCATTTTTTGACAAAAAATAAGCAATTTATCTATTACAATCAATCTGCTCTAATCCATGTTTTTCAATAGACACCATCGCCAATTCATTCAGTCTATCTTGTGGCATTGTTGATCGAAGAAGACATAATAAGGCAATCCAACTATAAAAACAAGATATGATAAAATATAAAACTTGTGAAGAACAATAAAACCTGATTAATTTGGAGAGAATTCGATCATTGAAATTTGAACTCTAATATGCAAAAAATTAACAATAAAAAGGGGTTAATTTATTTACTTATAATTATATTTTCAAAGCATAAAAATATTAATTAATCGCTTCAAATTAGAATTCAGTACAAGAAAATGCTCTAATCAAATAAAAAAAAATTCTAGAAATATTTTTATGCTATATACTTCAAACAAATATTCAAATGAAAAATTTCAAACAATTTAAATGGGTATTAGAATATTTAAAATATCTGCATTTATAATGGTAACCCCATCCCCCTTCACCATGCGTACTAGTTAGAATTGAAGACGGGTAGCCTAGGGTTACACAAGCATACAGAGAGAGAGAGAGAGAGAGAGAGAGAGAGAGAGAGAGAGAGAGAGAGTGATCAGAAAAGCATGTAAACACTCTCAGCAAGATCACCATTAAGAAAAGCGTTATTGACATCTACTTGTTGAATGTCCCATCCAAAATTTACAGCCAAAGTTATTATTGTCCTGATAGTTGTGGGGGTGTGCTTTACGACCGGACTGAAAGTTTCAAAATAGTCAATTCTAGGAGTCTGTTTAAAACCCTTGGCTACAAGTCTTGCCTTAAGTCTTTCAACATATCCACCTGGGTTACTTTTCACTTTAAACACCCACTTGTTACCAACAATATGTATAGAATCAGAAAAAGGCACAAGACTCCAGGTGTTATTATTGTGCAAGGCTTTCAGTTCTGTACTCATGGCCTCCATCCACTCTGGACTTGATAATGCCTCCTTAATAGATGTTGGTTCAGTGGGCTGAGGTAAAATAGAAGTAAAGGCAAAAGTTTTTGGTTTAAAGATACCAGATTTGGATCTGGTTTGCATGTGATGGAGAGGTCTTCGTGGGGAAGGATCAGACTCTTCATTGGAAGAATCAGGTTCAATTGATCCATTTCTAGAGTGATCAGATGGAAAAGAAATTAATGGTGAACTTACATTTGGTTCTGAAGAGGAGGAAGAAGTAGGAGGTTGATTAACCATGGGACATGAGGCTGTCACATGTTCAAAATCACCAGATATGTCCATGTCATTTGATAACCAATTGTGCATAAGTAATTGATTAAGAACCTGATCAGAATTAGCCATTTTGAGAGAAGTAGAAAAACCACAAGTAAAAAGAAACAAATCTTCATTAAATATTACACTTTGAGCTATATAGATCCTTCCACTAGAATGTAAGCATCTATAAACCTTGTATTTATTGCTATATCCAAGAAAGACACATTGAGTAGTATGAAAACCAACTTTGTGTTTGTTATAAGGTCTAAGGAAAGGATAACAAGCACAACCAAAGGACTTAAGATGAGTATATAAAGATTTTTCTTTGAAAAGAACTTCATAAGAGGTTTTGTTTGAAAGAGTGGAAGTAGGCAGTCCGTTTATTAGAAAGGTTCCTGTTGCAAAAGCATCCCACCAGAGACTTAGAGGCATGCTGCCTTGGGCTAGAAGAGTTAAAACAGTTTCAACAATATGCCTGTGTTTTCTCTCAGATCTACCATTTTGTTGGTGAGTATGAGTACAAGGATATCTGAAAATAACTCCTAATATGTTCAAGATTGGCTCTAACTTCCTATATTCATCCCCAGTCTGATTGAACACATTTGATCTTAATATTGAACTGTCTTTATGTTATCTAGGGAGACTTAGCACACTTACTAGATGAAGGAAATTTTGATTGGGATAATTTCTCTTATTGACAGGCTTGGCATAATGCAACACACTTTTTAGTATCAATAGAGTAATTCAAGGAGTTCAACACAACCTGCAAGACATGTTTATTTGGATGACCCAGTCTTTGATGCCAAATATTAGCATCGGTACTTGTCAAATATGTACAAACAAAAGCATAAATAGAGTTTAAATATTTTTGTAACATATTGGATTTAGAGTTATCAGCAGCAAAAACAGAGTTATAACAACAAACAGAGTTTAACAAAATTGAGGTAGACACACATTTAGATATATCTAGTTGAATAGAGTCCATGCTTAAGCATGCCTTGAAGAAGAACCTGCTTCGAAGTTTTGTCCTTGAAAACACAAGAATTATTTTCAAAAACAGCAATTAGGTTATTTTCATCAAGAAATTTTGAAAAGCTGAGTAAGTTCTTTTTAATAAAAGGAACATGTAGAATATTTTTCAGAAACAATGGTGTATTCACATTTGAACGGAAAACAAAAGAACCAACATGTATTATAGGAAGATCATTACCATCACCAACAGTGAGCTTACCCTTTCCTTTGTAGTCAGTGTAAATTTCAAGCTTTTCAGCATCTGAGGTCACATGATATGAAGCCCCACTATCAACATACCAAGCACCATCTCTAATAGTTTCTGGATATGCTACATAAGCTTGTGGATTAGAATGAGATGAATACCATCTTCCTCTTCCACTTCCACCATTACCACTGCCTTTGTTTGGAGGCGAGTTCATTTTAGGCTTTAAAGATACATCATACCTCATATAACATCTCAATGTCGTGTGACTAGTTTTATCACAAATTTGGCATTGTAAGTTCGATCTAGCACCACGTCCTCTTCCTCTACCAGAACCTTGATAATGTTGACCAGAGTTAGCAAAAGAAGAAGATGATGCCTGATTTCCCTTGAAACCCCTTTTTGACATAGAATAATTTGTAGAAGCACCAAAATCAACTGTTGACACAGTACATAACTATTCTATTATCGTCTCATGAGCTTGCAAGAGATACTGAGCCTCTTGCAAGGTAACAAACTAATTTCTTGATGTAAGGTTAATCACAACATCATCATATTCAGAACCAACACCCCCTAAAATATACATCAACATATCCTCATCTCTTAGAGGATGACCAAAGTGGTTAGATTGCCTGCAATACCTTTCATAATCAGAAAATAGTCATTGATTGACCTATTTTCCTTTTTGGTAGATTGAAAAGATGAACGAAGATGTAAGACTTGGGATTTTGACTGAGTTACGAACAGCCGCTCAAATGTTTGCTAGACCTGACTTGAGGTAGCACATCCGACGACATGTCCAAACATATTCTAAGCAATAGATCTAAGAAGCCAACTCGTAATAAGCTGATCCATTTTTACCCACAACAAATATGCTGGGTTAACACCCCTAATTTCACCGACATTATCATATCCAGTCTCAATAAATTTTTGAGGACAGATCTGATTTCTGGTAACAAAATCTTCAAGATCATTCGCACGAAGAGTAGGTAATATCTGAGATTTCTAGAAATTATAGTTTGCTCTCCCTAACTTTATCGAAATAGGTATGAGAGTAGGAAAACTATTTGGGAAACTAGCTGCAGCAACACCTCTAGTGATAGAAGGGCTACCAGTAGCAATGTCCCCAGACGAAGCATTCTCTGATGCACTAGGATTCATCGCCGTAAAGCAGACGGCTCTGATACCAAGTTAGAATTGATGACGAGTAACCTAGGGTTACACAAGCAGAGAGAGAGGGAGTACGCTAAAGTGAGGAGAAAAAATATCTGATTTATTGAATAATACCACAATGTGGTCACTGTTCACATATATACAATAATGAATCGAGTGAAAAAAGGTAAAACGTGTTTTACATATTAACAACTTAACATTACTAAACATTACATTACTAAAATAATACAGAATAGCTTTTCTTTCAACAGTACTCTGCAACTCAACATAGGCTACACAGAGACAACGTTTAGCCATTACCCAATAACCATATTAATTTGTTGGTCCACATGGATCCTCTTGTTCCACTCTCCACCATTTAATGCCTTTTTTTTTATAGTTACACAGGAAAGATTCAAACTACTTGTATTACAAATAACCTCATTCCTTGTGATTAACACATTGAAAATGCCAGAAATAGCTTTTGTGATTCTGTCCACCAAAAATTGCAGAGAAGAAAAGGATTGCTGCTGCATTTGGATTACCCATATGGCTATATTTGTCTTGGGCTTGGGAGATTGATTAATGGCACACCACAGAATCGTATTTGCATACGTGAGAACTGATTATTGAGATGGCAACCTCTCGCCTTCTCTTTCTTTGGACTCTAATACTCTCCTTCAAGCACCGTCTCTTGAGTTCTAGTAATTGTAATTGTAAGGAAAAGATTATATTTTTGGACAATGGGCTGAAATTTTCATTCGGACTTTTCACTGTAATGGGTTGATTGTTTAAAAAAAAAAAAAACTGGACCAATTTATGGGGCCCTATAATGGTTTGGATGCCCTAGGTTGTTGCCTATCAGCCTAAGCCCAGGGCCAGCACTGGGTGCAATCAAAATCCTTACAACATTTTCGGTGACTTACAAACAAGGAGCACTAATCTTTATATAATATTGAGCTTTAAGGGACCTCAATATGACCTAAAAATAAGAAGAAATAGATTTGAAATAGTATTTATCTCTTAATAAATGATATATACAAGTTTAGTACTAAGACAGATTAACACTTCAATAAATAACAATAAAAGAAAAGCTCAAGTGTTAGAAAGAAACTTTGATGATGATGATGATGATTCAAAAGTTTGATTTGATCAATAAAAGTTTTTCAATGAAATATTTTGAAGATGTAAGTGCAATAAAGTTTGAATGAATTTTTCTCAATATGATTCTCTCTTTTTATGTCCTTGTAAGTGTGTTCAATGACAATAAATGAAGGGCAATTTATAGAAATCAATTTTCAGAATTTTCTGTCTAAACGGATGATCAAACGGTTGACCTACAACATGTCGGATGACCAAAAATAGCCGTTGGAACAGTAAAAATTAGAACGGTCATTTTTTGAAAAAAGACGTTCAAATGGTCGACCTTTATGTCTAAACAATCGACCGGTTTGGTTAATCGGTCGACCGATTCTCCAAACGGATGACTGGATTAATTTTTCCAAAAAGTTTTAAAAATTTAATTTTTGACTTTGATAAAAACAGTTATGCAAGTGATATTAACATATATTTTGGGCATAAAATTGTTTTTGAGCTTTCATCCATTTAAGACTAAAAATCAAAGAGTTAGTACATTTACATTTCATCTAGAAGTCTAATCTTGGATCTTGAATTTCGAATCTTGAACTTTTGTTTTGGATGATTGACTTTGATCTTGACTTGTTTGAGAGTTCGATTTGTAATATATCATAATTATCAGACCCAGCTCGGACATCGACTCGGGTCATCGAGTTTCTGGTTCAACCGGTGATCCGATGGTTGAACCAGTGGGTCAATTCATGTCAAACCGATAAGTTTATTTTTGTTAAATCATCACCACCAGAAATTTATTTAGCAAATAAGTACAAAACTACTAGTATCATCAACTAATTCTTGTAAAAAAATAACATAAATTATTATAATTGATTGCATAACATGTCATTAACAGAGTGAAGAAGTACATGGTGTATCATTTGGGTAGAATATAGTAATAAAAAAATTGAAAATTTCTATTGTGTAATGACCTGGCCGGGTCACAGGGTTTCAGGTTACCGTGTTACTAAATAAGTCGGCAGTTTTTTCGGGTCATAAACGGTTCAATTGTTGGACGGTCCAATTAAGAGAACCGGACCGGTTATGTTACCGGGTCGTCAGTTTTCAGTTGAACCGGCCGATCCAGGTTTAATAACTATGTAATATAACATTTGATCTTGACGATGATTGATTTGAACGCTTTGAATATTACTTGAAAACAAATCGTAACAAGACTAATTTGTTTGTTATGATCAAAACATTAAGGTTAAAGTTAACCATATGTCAACAATTTCCCCATTTTAGATCATGACAAACAATATGATGTGTAGTTGAGAATATAACAAATAATAAGATAAACGGTGGCGTGTATATTCCCCCTTTCTTTTTCAAGTAAGCATAGTTTGATAAATTTATAGCATGCAACATTTTCCATTTAATTTATCACAATATTTATCAATTTGATTTCAATAGTTCTCTATGCTAATTTCATCAGATACATAAATCACGACTTATTCACCAATTTCATCACACATCCTACGCTTTCCCCCTTTTGGCATAAACAAAAAGACAAGAACAAAACATTAAAAAGATATTGATAAATTCCCCCTAAATGAAACAAAAGATGCATTTCATTGATAAACTCAAATTTAAAGACAATCATAGTTCAAATAAAAACAGGCATTAATCAAGATTGGTTCCAAAAACACATAAACTAAAACTAGAGGCACTAGATCTCCGGTGGAGGAGGTGGAGGAAACACCGTGTCAATCCGGGAGTGAATTGCTTGTTGTGAAGCTAGCACTTGTTGGAGCAAAAATGTCAAACCATCGACTGAGTGATGTAGGACGTCAACCGAATGTTGTAGGCAAGTTGTCGTGTTTTGTAAGCCATCCACCGTATGTTGTAAGCCATCCGCCGTAGTAGTGAGCAAGTCAATCCGGCCATTAATGAGATTTTAATGGTCCTCAGTGAAGGAGAAACCGGAGGTGGAGGATGATGGCATATGTAAGTTCGGTATATCATGAGGATAAGATGGGGAAGGAGCATCTTCATCATTGTCGGCTTCGTCCATTGCCTCACCACCCTGAAATGGTAAAGTAGAAGGTCCTAACTCATCATCAAAGCCTTTTGTTTTCGCCACCCATTGCCCATCTTCTTTCACAATTTTCATGTGCTTAAGGGTATGAATATTGATGGCGTCGGTGGGTTTTGGATTAATTACGACCTCATCACGGAAGAAAATTTCGAAGTGAAAAAAGATTTTGTTAAGGATCATACCATATGGTAAGGCCGCAACCCTATGAGCGCGACGAATTGTGTTCATATGGTTTAACATAATGAACGGAAAATCAAATTTTCGCCCAACTAAGAAGGAGTCGAGAATGAAGAGGTCGAAATGATTGACTTCATCTAAATGACCTTTCCTAGGAACGATAATATATGCAATGATGTTATGCAAGACTCGACAAGACAATGTGAGTTGATTGGAACTAAGTCTTACAACATTCAAAAACGGTGTGCCGGTGACTCGACGACAAGCTTCGACAGGATTGTACCCTTCGAGATGAGGAGCTAATTTTTGACTATACAAAAGGGTTTCACAATCCTCAAGTTATAGGATGGAACGAGTAATTTTGAAAATGAGATGGGTTTTGATTTTAGGTGTAAATTTTGAAAATTTGGAGATGATTTTATGAATGAAGAACGATTGGATGAGAAGAAATCGAACTTGCGTAAAATGGGAAATGAGGAATCTGAAAAATTTAGACTTTAAAAAACCAAAATTCGTTTGAAACGGTCGACCCTGTGATTTTAAAAATAAAACTCTGGACAGACAGACGATGAATAGGTCGACCGTCTGAGATGAAATGATCGTTCGTTTGGCTTAAACGGTCAACCGTAAAATCGTGATATTTGGACGAAAATTCCGTGGACAGACGGACAAGAAACCGATCGTTCATATTGCTTTCAACGGTCGTCCGTTTGACGAAACGGTTGTCCTATTGGGCTGTTTTGTTGAAATTTCACAAAGTTTATAGATTTGGTCTTTTGTCATAGGTTTTTATACTACCTTTATCGTATGAATTTCAATTGATTATCATAAGGACTAGCATTCATTAAGTTTTAGCCACATATTTCACATTCATCAATTATGTCTAAATTTCTTCGAATATTGGAGAATCTTTCAAGTGCTAATGGTTTAGTGAGAATATCGGCTAATTGCTTTTCCGTATTTACAAACTCTAAAGTTATATCTCCCATTTGTGCATGATCTCGTAGGAAATGATGCCTAATCCCAATGTGTTTGGTTCGAGAATACAAAATGGGATTTTTCGATAAATTGATAGCACTAGTGTTATCACACATGATAGATACACTTTCAAATGATAGGTGATAATCACTTAGACTTTGCTTCATTCATATGATTTAAGTACAAAAACTAGTAGTCGATAAATATTCGGCTTCGGCGGTAGATAAAGCAACGGAATTTTATTTCTTACTAAACCATGATACTAGAGCAAAGCCTAGAAAGTGACAAGTTCCGCTAGTGCTTTTACGGTCAATTGTGCAACCGGCCCAATCGGCATTTGAATAGCTAAGTAAATCAATTTGAGTATCTTTAGGACACCAAAGACCTAAGGATATAGTGCCACTAAGATACCTAAAAATACATTTTATGGCACAAATATGGGAATTCTTTGGATTAGATTGATATCTTGCACATAAGCATACACTAAACATAATATTGGGCCTACTAGTAGTTAAATAAAGAAGAGATCCGATATACCTCGATATTTAGTTATGTCTACGGGAGTACCTTGACCATCTTTGTCTAATTTGATCGATGAGCTCATTGGAGTATTCATTGGTTTCAATTCTTCCATTTCAAACTTCTTGAACATATCCATGATATACTTGGTTTGACTAATGAATATTCTATCATTAGTTTGTTTTCTTTGGAGTCCAAGAAAGAACTTGAGTTCTCCCATCATACTCATCTCAAATTTCTTGCTCATATACTTGGAAAATTCTTCACATAGTGAAATGTTAGTGGCATAAAAAATAATATCATCAATAAATTTGAACAACAATCATATCATCATTTTTGGTTTTTACAAAAATTTTAGTATCCGCTACCTATTAAAAAACTATTTGATAAAAGAAATTTGCTTAATCTTTTGATAAGTGCATTTTGTGCACTTATTTGAGCCTTTAAACTAAGCTTTTATCTCGTCATTTTATTGATTTTATACTTAATTTAGTATATGATTCTTTATATTTCAGTTTTGGACCCGTTTATAAGCAAATGGAGAAGAATGGACGGAAAGAGCAACAATTTGGTGAAATCCACGAGTAAGTTGAGTTTTTAAAGTGAATATCAAGAGCTAAAATTTGGAGGATGAGTTAGAAGATAAAATCTATAAGTTTAAGGTGTTTTGGAGTGACAATGAAGAGTTTAATCAATGGATCAAACACCAGAAAGCTAAAGAACCGAATTGAGAAACTACCTAACGAAGCATGTGGAAAATTTGAGCACAACTTTTGATATTAAAATCTACAAAAGGAAAATGATATAACATTAGAAATATAATTGAATTATGAGTCCAAAAGTTTTTACAGATCTCAATTTGGAGTTTTCTACAAGAATTTATGACTATTTGAAAAACGTCCGTCGCAGAGAAAAAATGCTGAACTGCGCGATCGCCCAACCCTATTTTTCATCAGCAGAATGGTTTTTCCTTGGCCTGGGCATTTGTTCAGGTTTGCACCGAGTGATCGCCCAGTGTATTTTCGGCAGAAACAAAATTTTCTTACCTTTTTAAGTTCTAATTCAATTAGGAAACCTTTTGGACACAATTTTAATGAATTTTTTTTGGTATCTTTTGGAGCACTATTAGAGGAGTATAAATATGAGTTATATTCTCATAATCAAGGATGGAATTTTGGGAGCTGATTTGGGGAGAAAAACACAAGACGGAAACAAGAAACTAAGATCAAGAATTAATCTTTGAAGAATTGAACGAAGATCAAGATCAAGATTTCTTCTCTTTCAAGTTTCTTCATATCCGGGTGATGGATTCTATGTTTTCTTCTTCTTAGTATGATAGGTTAAACCTTTTAGTGCTAGGATCATGATGAAACTTTTATCATGATCCTTTAATTGTTTGAATCTAGTTTTTGATATTTAAGCACATTTTTAATTCTTGAATAATTGATATTGATTTCTCTTCATCTACAATTATGTGCGCAATAGTTGTATGATTCTTGCGGCTTGTTTTACCTTCGAGAGATGGAAAATAGGTTATACATAGTATCAATTATTGTAGAGTCTGATAGGGGATAGAGATATGCCGTTATACTTTACGTGATCTTTAAGTATTCACAAATTCTAATGTATTTTTGTATGTTCGCATCCGTCATAAAGATATAGTCGGGTTATATATAGGAATACGTTTAATTCTACTCGAGAGAGATTGTTAAACAAATTAGAAATATTGATCTTCATAATGAAATCTTGTTATCAAATTCAACGGTTCGGGTTAAAGAAAATTGGTATAAGTGGATTCGGGATCCTAGTACGCTTTTCTTTTCCAATTTTAAAGTAATTCTTTTTTAATTTAATCTCTTGTTTGCTCGAATTATAATTAGTTAATTAATTTTAGTTTATGCTTTAATTAGTTCTTAAATATCAAATTTCTAAAGTTAACAGATTCGGTTAAGGTAATTGTAATTGAATTGAATTATCTAAATTTCTGTGGGTACGATACTTGGACTCAAAATCTATTATACTACTTGAGCGATCCGTACACTTGCAGAATTATTAAACACATAAAAATCACTGACATCTTTCATACCAAGCTCTATGAGATTGCTTTAATCCATAAAGAGCTTTTCTAAATTTGAAAACTTTGTCCGAGTATTTATGATTTTTGAAATTGGGAGGTTGCTCAACAAATACTTTTTCTTGAATGATACCATTTAAAAATGCACTTTTGACGTCTATTGAAAAAGAGTAAAATTTTTATGACAAGCAAAAGCAAGAAGCATGCGAATTGATTCCAATCTAACAACCATTGTAAATGTTTCTTCAAAATCTATACCTTCTTCTTGATTGTAACCTTGAACAATTAATCTAGCTTTGTTATGCACAATTATGTCATTTTCATCTCGTTTATTTCGAAAAACCCATTTTGTACCAATAACGATTTTTGATTCGCCGCGAGCCACCAAACAATGAGAGGACTAGAAAGGGTCAACGGTGAAATTTAAGGGGCATTTTCAATTTCTAAGTATGTACGGTGGAACTATGAGAACTAATTGACGTGGTAGGAAAAAATAGACAATGTCTAACACTCCATCTAATTTCAAACATGCTGACTAAGCAATATTTAAATTTTTTATGTAGATTTAAATTTCATATGCATATTTAAATATAATCTAGTATTTATTTCAATAAAATAAAATCCTCCTACATAGCACTCCATAGATTGCATTGGAAACAAAATTTGAACTTGAATGTCTATTCATTAGATATCAATGTCACGTAGTCAGAAGTCTTTCAATATTTGTGCCATATAGATAGTAATCCATAGAATACATTGAATTCTGAATTTAATTATGGGATTTTGACATTAATACTGAATAACCATAATTTAATTGGATACTTGCAGTTTTTCAATTCTAATGTAAAGGATATCTGAAATGTTTGAAATGAAATTCAAATGTTCAAGAACAAATTGGCTTTTTGTTTGTGGTGGTGGTGGGGCGGTTGGTGGAGGTTGTGGCGGCGACTGAGTTGCCGTTGCTGAATTGTTATGAGAGAAGTCTTCTGGTTTTGGGCTTTTGGTGGGGTCATTAAAGAAGTACTCTATTTATTTTTTTTTTTCAATCATTTTTTCTTTGTTACTTTTTGTATATGTTTTTGGGAAAAAGTGCTAATATTTTTCACTTTTAAAAATATTAGGGATCATAATGGCAATTTACTAATTTTTTATTTTATTTTTTGGCTATTTTAGTTTATTTAAGTTAAGAACAAATTTGTCAAAACTGTCCATATGCTTAAATTAGTGAAAAGTTGGAGATGATACGTGTGAAGATGAAATTGCCACAAATTAGAAATGATGGGACTCTGAATGTAATGTACCCTAATTTTAATTTACCGACAAATTTTCTAACACTAGTAAATTGTAAAAATAAAATTAGTAAATATTATCGACCAAAATTATTAAACATAATTATTTATCATTTACAAACAAATGAACTTTAAATAAAAAAAGTAATTAAAATTTCAACTTAATACTAATGAAGAAAAAATTTCTTCTTGTCAATAAAAAATAATAGTAAAAGAGAAAAAAGAAATTTTAACCTATTGACAAAATCTTAAAGAAGATGAAGAAAGAATAAATGATTCTTCATCGATGATCAGTGAATCGAAGTACCGTTAGTGATTACCGTCGACATCACGGATGTCATTGCCATCGTAATTGTCGACTGATGTACATTAATGATTACTGATGATATTATTGTCAGTAATTAATTTCTCGAAATTACCAAATAAATATTGATTTTTATCAGGTATACTACTAAATAAACTATGATGCGCAAGTCTTGTGTATGCTTATGTTTGTCATTTGCTGCTTCCGTCTTTATCAAGTATACTACCAATTTGTAATTCTTCATGTCTTTATTCTATTTTTTTCCAAACGCTATCCATATTTCCAATTTTATGAAAATTTTCTTTCAAATGACAAAGTTATGAGTTTTTTTTAATATACAATAATATTATGGATTTTTTTTCTAATCACACTGTTAGAATTTTTCTTTTTTGAGTGATGTAGTAAGAAGCTATACCATTTTCTTGTTTTATTTTCCTAAAAAATTCATATTCAATTTGTGCACGGTGAGTAGTTAAAGTAAGAAAAATATCACAAAAATATTGTACAAATTTCATTAACTTCAATAATTTAGAATTCTGTTAAAAATAATAAACGTCATGTTAATCATTTGTAATATTTAATATATATATTTATTAGGGGGTCTTTGTCTAAATTTGAAACGCCTCACTTCCCTAGAAGTGGAGTTAAATTTGGTCCAAAACAGATGAAGATAAAATTGACATTGATAATTAAGAACCACAATAAATTGGCACTGATAATATTTGCTTTATAACATGGTTTCCCAATAATAAAGGAAATTTGATATCCCATTAATATTAGTAAATCAATTGTGCACCACATGACATAATAAAACTTATACCTTCTCCATTGTTTTTTATTTCCTCCAAAAAACTAATTATTTTTTTAACAGTAGAGGAATCAAACATTAAATTCCTGAATGTGTTGATCTACTATCACTGTAAATTAGAAGTTTACTGTTTTTTTGAAGGTAGCGAGCTTTTTCGAATCTCCATTCAATAAAACCACCACATCATAGTTCTCCAGGATAGTTCCGTCTCGACTAGCAATAATAAGACTGTAAGCTGTCTCTTGTAAGGCAGCCTTCAAAACATGGTCGAGTTTCAAGTTGGTTTTAGCTTCTTTATTGTGTTCATCAATGGCATACTCTGCCACTTCCACCACTTTAGGGTCTTTTGGGTCTCTAAGCCCACCTGCTGCGGTGGAGACTTCAAAAAGAGTGGATACAGCAACCAACATTGTCAAAACCAAAAGTAAGGAATGGGAAATGGCAGCCATTTTTTGTGTTTTGAATTTAAAGAATAGAAATGTTGTAGGAATACCTTGGTTGGATGGGATTCCTATTTATAATGGAGGTCAAGCCTTCTAGTGAGTTCGAATTTTAAAATTGCTTTTAATTTTAGCATTAAATATTTAAAACAATTTTAGTAATAAATTAAATGAGATTAGTTTGAAAATGAATTTAGTTAAAAAATAAATTGTTTTTAATTTTAGCGAGAGATCTTTAAACACAATTTTAGTCATAAATTAAACGAGATTCACTTGAAAACAAATTTAGTAAAAAATTAAATGAGATTGATTTCTAGAATGATTTATGTAACATTTTTTTATTTGGTAAGTTAGAGAAAATTTTGGTCAAATAGACTTGAATACAAATTCGTTGCAAAATTGTTGTAATAACAAAATAATCCTTGTAAAATCTTTGTAATTAACAATTTTAGGGACAAATTATCCCTGCAAAATATTTGTAATAAACAATTGGGTCAAAATTTACCATCACTAATTTTTTTGATGAATTACTAAGGCTATGAATTACAGTTCCATTGGCTAAACTTAAAATTTCTTATAAGTAATTCTACTTGTTTTATTTTGAAATAATATTAAGCTCGGATGACTCTTTATATTTAACAAAATATTGAGCTCCCCAACTTTTTGTGCAATGTGGTAGTGGGTCTCCAACTTTCCAAGTTGAGGTTATGAGTCTCCAACCCACTTAAACTTGTTTGACATTTTTTCCCTCGAGCTTCAAGTCAAGTGAAAGTTGTGTTCGATTTTATCATCCATATTGACGATTTTGGTCACGTGGAGACCTAAGTTCATAGATTTACTACATGTTTGGTGGTACTAAAATTATTTTTTAAGTACTTATAAGTTTTGGATCATATAAAATGTATGGATAATAAGTTGGTAGTAAATTGTGAGTCTTATGAAATTTGTAGATAAAAATATGTTTTGACCAGCTTAAATTATAGCCAAATACAAACTTAAATAGATTGGGGACTCAGAATCTCACTTTTGAAGGTTGAGGACTCGTAACCATACCATGTAAAAGGTTGGAGAGTCCAGTCCTAATTTTTCTGTCATATAAAATGAGTACACATATACAAGTCCAAAGTAGTGAAATTTACTAAATTTTGGAGCCCTTTAATTAGAGACAAGGTAATTTTGTGAGATTAAGATTCATAAATTTTTAGATAAGGTGGGAGGTGATAACCCAAGAACAACTAACCAAGAGGGCAGTGAATTGGTTTTTACATATTTTTTCGTAAAACAATATCAAACTAAGAAACTTAAGAGATGTAAATTAAAGAAGTAAAGATATAAGCACAATATAAGTAAATAAAATGATAGAGAGAGTGCAAACAATATTTTTATGGAGGTTCGATCCAACCAATGATCTATGTCCTCCGTTACCAAGCTCTCCGTCACGAGCACGGTCTTTCCACTTACTTAATTGACTTATGGTGCAATCAGGGCCAACCCTGAGATTTTGGGGGCCTTAGGCGAAAATTTAAATTGAATATATATATATATATATAAACATTCAAAACTACAATAATAATAGTTAGAAACTTTCAAAAATTCACTTTAAATGTATTCTTCTAGCATTTTGTGACAAAAAATCAGTAATTAATCTATTACAATCAATCTGCTCTAACCCGCATTTTTCAATAGACACCATCGCCAATCCATTCAGTCTGTTTTATGACATTGTTGATCGAAGAAGGCATAATAAGGCAATCCAACTATAAAAACAAGACATGATTAAATATAAAACTTGTGAGGAACAATAAAACCTGATTAATTTGGAGAGAATTCGATCTTTGAAATTTGAACTCTAATATGCAAAAAATTAACAATAAAAAAGAAGTTAATTTATTTACTTAAAAATTTTATTTTCAAAGCATAAAAATATTAATTAGTTGCTTCAAATCGGAATTCAGTACAAGAAAATGCTCTAATCAAATAAAAAAACATTCTAGAATTATTTTTATGCTATATACTTCAATCAAATATTCAAATGGGAAATTGCAAACAATGTAAATGGGTATTAGAATATTTAAATTATCTGCATTTATAATGGTAACCCCATCCCCCTTCACCCTGCGTACTAGTTAGAATTGAAGATGGGTAATCTAGGGTTACACAAGTAGAGAGAGAGAGAGAGAGAGAGAGAGAGAGAGAGAGAGAGAGAGAGAGAGAGAGAAAAAAAAAAATATCTGATATACTGAATAATACCACAATGTGGTCACTTTTCACATATATACAATAATAAATCAAGTGAAAAAAAAAGGAAAAACGTGTTTTACATATTAACAACTTAACATTACTAAAAGACTACAAAATAGTTTTTCTTTCAACATCCTACCTCAAGCGTAACTGTAATGAACCAGTAAGCTTATCTCTAAACCCATTGAATTTAATGGATGAAAAAGGCTTGGTAAACATATCAGCAACTTGATCTTCTGTTGACACATATTGAACCTCAAGCTCCTTAGCCATTACCCTTTCTCGAATGTAGTGAATATCAATCTCTATGTGTTTTGTATGTTGATGAAAAACTGGATTAGCTGCCAATGAACCTGCACTAACATTGTCACACCATATAATAGGACAAGCAATCAAAGAGAAATGTAGTTCTTTGAATAAATTCTGAATCCAAACAATGTCAGTAGAAGCATGTGCTAGTGCTCGATACTCAGACTTGGTACTAGATCTAGAAACTACTTTTTGTTTTCTAGAGCACCATTGGATCAGATTACCACCAAGGAATATACAATAACCAGTAGTAGATCTTTTGTCATCAACACAACTAGCCCAATCAGCATCTGAAAAGGCTTCCAATCTCATCCCAGACATAGGTTTAAAATGAAGACCAGGATTAGTAGTATTCTTAAGATATATCAACACACGTTTACAAGCTTGCCAATGAAAAACAGTAGGGGCATGCAAGAATTGACTAAGTTTATTAATAGAGAAGGCAACATTAGGACGAGTCATAGTAAGGTATTGAATGCTCCAATAGTGGATCTATACAAAGTAGGTATATCAAACACATCACTATCTACCAAGGATAGTTTTTGACCTGTGCACATTGGAGTATCACAGCCCTTTGCTCCTAGCATATTAGTTTTGGCCATCAAGTCATGAATATACTTGGTTTGTGTCAAATACAAACCAGACTGATTTCTGTTAGCTTCAAACCCCAAAAAATATTTTAATGAACCAAGCATTTTCAAGGCAAACTATTTATTCAGATCATTAACAACCTTCAATACCATGTTCTGATCAGATCCAGTAATGAGAATATCATCTACATAAACTAAGGCAAACAAATATATTCCAACATGAAAGTATATAAACAAACTTGTGTTAGAAGTAGAGTTTGTGAATCCCCAAGAAACAAGAGCATGCCTTAATTTCTCAAACCGGGCTATATGAGCATGTTTCAAGCCATATAGAGCTTTATGGAGTTTACACACATGATTTGGAAATTTCTGATCCTCAAATCTCTCAGGCCATGTAAACACTCTCACCAAGATCACCATTGAGAAAAGCATTATTGACATCTACTTGTTGAATGTCCCATCCAAAATTTACAGCTAAAGTAATTATTATCTTGATAGTGGTGGGCTTTACAACAGGGCTCAAAGTTTCAAAATAGTCAATTCTAGGAGTCTGTTGAAAACTCTTGGCTACAAGTCTTGCCTTAAGTCTTTCAACAGATTCATCAAGGTTACTTTTCACTTTAAACACCCACTTGTTACCAACAATATGCATAGAATCAAAAAAAGGCACAAGACTCGAGGTATTATTATTGTGCAAGGCTTTCAGTTCCGTACTCATGGCCTCTACCCACTCTGGACTTGATAATGCCTCCTTAATAGATGTTGGTTCAATGGGCTGAGGTAAAATAGAAGTAAGGGAAAAAGTTTTTGGTTTAAAGATACCAGATTCTGATCTGGTTTGCATGTGATGGAGAGGTCTTTGTGGGGAAGGATCATACTCTTCATTGGAAGAATCATGTTCAATTGATCCATTTCTAGAATGATCAGATGGAAAAGAAATTAATGGAGAACTTACATTTGGTTCTGAAGATGAGGAAGAAGCAGGAGGTTGATTAACCATGGGAGATGAGTCTGTCACATGTTCAAAATCACCATATATGTCCATGTCATTTGGTAACCAATTGTGAATAAGTAATTGATTAAGAACCTGATCAGAATTAGCCATTTTGAGAGGAGTAGAAAAACCACAAGTAAAAGGAAACAAATCTTCATTAAATGTTACACTTTGAGCTATATAGATCCTTCCACTAGAATGTAAGCATCTATAACCCTTGTATTTATTGTTATATCCAAGAAAGACACGTTGAGTAGTATGAAAACCAACTTTGTGTTTGTTATAAGGTCTAAGGAAAGGATAACAAGCACAACCAAAGGACTTAAGATGAGTATATAAAGGGGTTTCTTTGAAAGGGACTTCATAAGGGGTTTTGTTTGATTTAGTGGAACTAGGTAGTCTGTTTATTAGAAAGGTTCCTGTTGCAAAAGCATCCCACCAGAGATTTAGAGGCATGCTGCTTTGGGCTAGAAGAGTAAAACCAGTTTCAACAATATGCCTTTATTTTCTCTCAGATCTACCATTTCGTTGGTGAGTATGAGGGCAAGGATGTCTGAAAATAACTCTTAATTTGTTCAAGATTGGTTCTAACTTCCAATATTCGCCCCCCCAGTCTGATTGAACACATTTGACTTTAATATTGAACTGGCTTTCAACAAATTGTTGAAACTGTTGGAAAATAGACACAAGATCAGATATAAGTTTCATTGGAAAGATCCAAGTGAACCTAGAATACTCATCTATGAAATGAACATAGTATTTGAAGCCCTCAGTGGAAGACACATGTGAGGGTCCCCAGACATCTGTATGTATGATATCTAGGGGAGACTTAGCACACTTACTAGATGAAGGAAATTTTGATTGGGATAATTTCTCATATTGACAGGCTTGGTAGAATGCAACACACTTTTTAGTATCAATAGAGTAATTCAAGGAGTTCAACACAACCTGCAAGACAAGTTTATTTGGATGACCCAGACTTTGATGCTAAATATTAGCATCGGTACTATTCAAATATGTACAGACAAAAGCAGAAACAGAGTTTAAATATTTTTGTAACATATTGCATTTATAGTTATCAGCAGCAAAAACAGAGTTATAACAATAAACAGAGTTTAACAAAGTTGAGGTAGACACGAATTTGGATATATCTAGCTGATAGAGTCAATGTTTAAGCCTGCCCTGTATAAGAACCTGCTTCGAAGTTTTATCCTTGAAAACACAAGAATCATTTTCAAAAACAACAATTACGTTATTTTCATCAAGAAATTTTGATAAGCTGAGTAAGTTCTTTTTAATAAAAGGAACATGTAGAATATTTTTTAGAAACAATGGTGTATTCACATTTGAACGGAAAACAAAAGAACCAACATGTGTTATAGGAAGATCATTACCATCACCAACAGTGAGCTTACCCTTTCCTTTGTAGTCAGTGAAAATTTCAAGCTTTTCAGCATCTAAGGTCACATGATGTGAATCCCCACTATCAACATACCAAGCATCATCTCTAATAGAGTTTCTGGAGATGCTACATAAGCTTGTGGATTAGAATGAGAGGAATACCCTCTTCCACTTCCACCATTACCACTACCTCTGTTTGGAGGCGAGTTCATTTCAGCTTTGAAAGACACATCATACCTCATATAACATCTCAATTCCATGTGACAAGTTTTATCACAAATTTGGCATTGTAAGTTTGATCTAGCACCACGTCCTCTTCCTCTACCAGAACCTTCATAATGTTGACCAGAGTTAGCAAAAGAAGAAGACGATGCCCGATTTTCTCTTTTTGACATAGAATAATTTGCAGAAGCTCCAAAATCAATTGTTGACACAGTACATAACTATTCCATTATCATCTCATGAGGTTGCAAGAGATACTGAGCTTCTTGCAAGGTAACAAACTTACTCCTCGATGTAAGGTTAATCACAACATCATCATATTTAGAACCAACACCCCCTAAAATATACATCAACAAATCCTCATCACTCAAAGGATGACTAGAAGTGGTCAGATTGTCAGCAATACCTTTCATAATCAGAAAATAGTCATTGATTGACCTATTTTCCTTTTTGGTAGATTGCAAAGATGAACGAAGATGTAAGACTTGGGATTTTGACTGAGATACGAACAGCCGCTCAAATGTTTGCCAGACTTGACTTGAGGTAGCACATCCGACGACATGTCCAAACATATTCTAAGCAATAGATCCAAGAAGACAACTCATAATAAGCTGGTCCATTTTTACCCACAACAAATATGCCTGTTAACACCCCTAATTTCACCGACATTATCATACCGGTCTCAATAAATTTTTGAGGACATATCTGATTTCTGGTAACAAAACCTTCAAGATCATACGCAAGAAGTGTATGTAAGATCTGAGATTTCCAGAAATTATAGTTTTCTCTCTCTAACTTTATCGAAATAGGTATGAGAGTAGGAAAACTATCTGGGAAACCAGCTGTGGCAACACCTTTGGTGATAGAAGGGCTACTAGTAGAAATGTCCCCAGACGAAGCGTTCTCTAATGCACTAGGATTCATCGCCGTAAAGCAGACGGCTCTAATACCAAGTTAGAATTGAAGACGGGTAACCTATGGTTGCACAAGCAGAGAGAGAGAAAGAGAGAGAGAGAGATAGATGGATGAGAGTCAATGTTCACACATATACAATAATGAATCAAGTGAAAAAAGGTAAAACTTGTTTTACATATTAACAACTTAACATTACTAAACTTTACATTACTAAAAGACTACACAATAGCTTTTCTTTCAACAGTACTCTGCAACTCAACACAGGCTACACAGCGATAGCGTTTAGCCATTACCCAATAACCATATTAATTTGTTGGGCCACATGGATCCTCTTGTTCCACTCTCCACCATTTAAGGTTTTTTACAGTTACACAGGAAAGATTAAAACTACTTGTATTACAAATAACCTCATTCATTGTGATTAACGTACTGAAAATGCCAAAAATAGCTTATGTGATTCTGTTTGCCAAAAATTGCAGAATCAGAGAGAGAATCACAGAGAAGAAAAGGGATTGCTACTGCATTTGGAATACCCATATGGCCATATTTACCTTGGGCTTGGGAGATTGATTAACGGCACACCACAGAATCGTATTTGCATACGTGAGAACTAATTATTCAGACGACAACTTCTCGCCTTCTCTTTCTTTGGACTCTGACACTCTCCTTCAAGCACCGTCTCTTGAGTTCTCATGATTGTAATTGTAAGGAAAAGATTATATTTTTGGACTATGGACTGAAATTTTCATTTGGACTTTTCACTATAATGGGTTGATTTTTAAAAAAAAAAAAAACTGGCCCTACAAATTGAGCTATAAGGGACCTCAATATGATCCAAAAATAAGAAGAAAATAATATTTCTCTCTTAATAAATGATATATACAAGTTTAGTACTACGATAGACTAACACTTCAATAAATAGCAATAAAAAAAAGCTCAAGTGTTGGAAAGAAACTTTGATGATTCAAAACTTTGATTTGATCAATCAAAGTTTTTCAATGAAATATTTTGAACATGTAAGTGCAATAAGTTTGTATGATTTTTCTCAATAGATTCTCTCTTTTTATGTTCTTGTAAGTGTGTTCAATGATAATAAATGAAGGGCAATTTATAGAGATCAATTTTAAGAATTTTATACCTAAACGGATTATCAAATGGTTGACCTACAACATGTCGGATGACCAAAAATAGCCATTGGAACAGTAAAAATTAGAACGGTCATTTTTTGGAAAAAGACGTTCAAGCCAGGGGTCGAGGATGGTGGCATATGTAAGTTTGGTATATCACGAGGATGAGATGGAGGAGGAGCATCTTCATCATTATCGACTTCGTCCATTGCCTCACCGCCCTCAAATGGTAAAATAGAAGGTCCCAACTCGGCATCAAAGCCTTTTGTTTTCGCCACCCATTGCCCATCTTCTTTCACAATTTTCATGCGCTTAAGGGTATGAATATTGATGGTGTCAATGGGTTTTGGATTAATTACGACCTCATCACGGAAGAAAGTTTCGAAGTAACGAAAGAATTTGGTAAGAATCATACCGTATGGTAAAGCCGCAACCCTATGAGCACGAAGAATTGTGTTCATATGGTTTAACATAATGAATGAAAAATCAACTTTTCGCCCAACTAAGAAGGAGTCGAGAAAGAAGAGATTAAAATGATTGACTTCATCTAAATGACATTTCCTAGGAACGATAATATGGGCAATGATCACTACAACAAAATCTCTATTTCGCGACAATATTTTTTGCGACATACATAAATTTGTTGCGATAAGTAATTTAGCGCGACATGTTTTTATAGTTTGTCGCAAAAATTGTGGTGAAAAAATAAATACCAAAAAAATATAAGGCGACATAAAAAGTTGTCGTGAAATATCAAAAGGCGCGACAAGTAATTAAGATTGTCACCAAAAACATATTGAGAAGCATGGCGCCAAAATATTTTTTGGTAGGAAACTTAAGGCGACAAACTTTTATTTCTTGCAACAATGTTTTTGTGATACAATAAAGCCTACTTTTTGCGACAAGAAATATTTGTTGCTAAATAATCTATGATAGAGGAAAAAATTTACGATACTTGTATGAATGGTGGAAAACAAATCGTGACATCTACATTCGTCGCCTATTAGTCATTGTAATAAACAACATTTGTCAGAGGTTTGTTCATCATTGTTTAGAGAAAAAAATTTGCGACTCCTATACTTATCATCCCTCTAACTTGTATGGATAATATTGAAATTTTGAATAATCGAATATGAAGCATGTATAAAGATGAACTAAGTTTAATAACCTTAAAATTGGATTAAATCTCATTATTGACCAGTTTAGCACCACAATTCTCCATAGACAACTCTAAATAATGCACATTTGTTTGTTTGTTTTTTTTAATACAAACACGACACCTTGACTTTCCGGCCATATATTCTTCCTAATCTAAGTTTTCTCCTATTGAAATTTTATTTTTAAAGCACTACTAAAATATTACCTTTGTGGGTGTGGTAATTATCTGAAAAATGTTTAATACTTAAACAGGACTAAGAAGTAGACTAAAAAAAACATGACAAAATAGAAATACAACGGTTCGAATGAAATAACTCTGTGGTGCAATACATAGCAAAACATAATAATAGCCATTTACTGCAATACACTTATATATACACAGCAAGAAATTCTCCATCATGCACACAACCACCGAATGCAAAATTTTCCCATTTCTGCTTACATAAAAAATCACTGAACAGAAATTGCTTGTCAACAAATTGCAACCTAAAAGGTCAATTGGCTCATCCTAAAAAGATTTGGTTACAATCTTATAATAGTAACTATTCTTCAAACACAGTCCAAAACTTAGAAAATACACAATTAAAGTATATCTTAGAATATGAGGCTGCTATTATCCAAAACATGCATTTCAGATATTGGTGTTCATAATGTTTCCGGTTGAACTCCAACAAGCTGCCATATATTATTCAAATCTTGTCTCAACACTTCTACAAACGAACACTATGTTGGTTCTTTTGATATTTCTTCTTTTTCTCATCTGTAAGTAATCTCATTGATAAGGCAACATGGAGGTACACCCATGTAAAAAAGTTCACGACCTAAGAGATGGGAAAAGATCACAATAAATTAATAATTAGTACTTAACTTTTATGTCTCTTCTTTGCAACACATGATGCATATATACAGGGCAAATATACTTCACCCATAAAAGTAGATTTCATTTTTATACAATTTGTTCGCTACAAAAGCTTAAGAAACCCTCAAAACTACATCACCAACCACATAACAATCTGGAAGCTGAAACGTCCTCAATTTTCTACCAAAAAGACTGAAAATATCATTTTTCATACTTTCTACTTCCACTCCATGGCAAACAAAATGTTCTTACACCCCACCCCACCCATTAATTTATAAAATCAAAAAAGAGACAATTAAATTCTAAATGCAATGTATTCAGAATTTTAAGAGGATAATACTAGTTTTATCGTGATAAATTCAATGGTTTTTGTGCAAAGAGAAAACAAAAGTAATTTTTTGTTGGTCTAAATTTTTCATAGAGCATAACACAATTAAATTTCAGTGGCATGCTAACGGCTCAAACTTCAACAAGATGAAGGTTTTGAAATGTATTTAGTGTAAGTAGAAGAAATAAGAACCCAAAACTATCAGAAAATGTTTGAGAGGGTAAGTATAATTTACCTCCATCTGAACACGCATCGTCTCCAATAGACCAACCAAACCAGGAGAATTATGGGATTGTGTCACATATTCACTCTTACTTCGCTCTAGCTTCCTCGTCAATCTAGACTTATTTTCTTTCTTTTTCTCCTTAGATGGAACAATAAGGCCCCTGTTTGTGCACACAAACATGAAATGGAAAATCATCTATTATTCAGATGGCAGCAATTATGCAAGCCAAGATGCAAAAAGATAAATACCCTGAAGCTCCAGCAGCAGCAAGGAGGATCTCATATGCAGTTTCACGGAGGTCGTCGTCTATAAGACCTGCGGTGAAGCAAACCAATGAGAATCAAAGTTTGAATTTATCATAGCAAGTTCAAAAATGAAACCTCTGTTACTCATGTAACAGTGATCAATTGCAAAATCTCACAAAGATCAAATGGCATTAGTCAAAGTTTAAAAGTATTTAAAACGGCAACATGGAGTATGAGGACAACTACACTCGACTTATCCATTTATGAGATGAACGTCTAGGTTGAGAGAGGGTCCCCCCAGTCCCAATACACTACTATAAATAGAACTTCGAGTCCGCTCCCAATTCCATACCACCTCCATTAATGTTACAGTGATGTAACAACTCATATGAGTTTGGCAAACTTGCATGATTGAGAAAGGAAACAAAAGGTGGTCCAGGAATGAGGTTTTACCACTAGTCAGCAGGGATTTTATTATTTTATTTATTTGTAACAACCATATTTTACATCAGTTTTTGTTATGCATGGATGTTACTGGATGTAGCCTCGGTAAATAGAAAAGGCATTGCCACGTTAGTACTAAAAGCAAATATTTTTCGCACAATGTGAGACCTTCACTGTTCAAAATGAACTAAAGGCGAGACAATTGACTCTGATTATGATGCCAATTACCAGAAGCACATCCTTGAAAGTCTGTATCCCGAATTGCTCAATCTAGTATTTACCTTTATGAGATCCTAGAACCTGAACATAATATACTTGGCAGAAGGTATTGTTTTTAGATCTATGTCAAAACAAGGCCACATAAATGAGATTATATGCCTGATTGCTGTTAAAAGTCTACTAATGTTTCTAAGTCCTAACAGATTTTTGCTCTGCTAACAATTGTTCTTGACTTAGAGATTGAAAGAACTAAACAAGGAAAGTATACATGGGGAGCTTCCATTAACATCCTCTCCATCTTTTTAGTTAATTAGGTTAAAATAAGCTAAAAGAAGAACATGAATTGCACTTCTCTGGTGAAGCTATGCGACATCTAGACTGCAAGTACGATACTTGAAATAAGAAGGAGACGTTAAGATTCCATGTAGACCGTCATTAACCAAATTTACCAGTAGCAAAGGAAGGCAATCCCAGGACCACATCAGAGGCGTCATTGAGAACTCTACTAGAGTACCTCTGAGTGTCAACCTCGTCCGGATCATCATCCTCAAATTCATCAATGTCATCCACCGGTAATTCTTGAACTTGTGAGGAGTTAAGTGACTGGGATTTTGACAAGCTCGATACTTCTTCAACTTCTTCAGTGTCAAGAGGCTCTGAAATTGAAAATTGAAAGGGTGGGCAAAATAGGTGATGCAACCGCTATTGGGACATGCGGGGGTGCTCTTCTCGGAGGAGAACCTAAAGATTCAGGATTGTAACCAGATAGAATTCAGCGGCTGAACTTGCATTATTCTTTTCAAAAGCAATAACAAATAGTAATGAGGACAAAAATATTCAGATATACTCATATATGTTGTTAAGTAAATAATTGGAAGAAGAAATTTGAAAGAAAAAAGGAAATGCAAGGTAATAATTTTTGCCCCAAAAATATTATAGAGTAAATATAGTTAAATAGTAAAATATTCCAATTTATGAGGCATGCATAGAGCAACATAATATTAAATGATGACAACTGAAGCATGCATAAAAATTTCTTGAATGTCAAAATTAATAGCTCAATAGGACGTCAATTACCATGTTCGGGAATAAAGTGCTATCATGGTATCTCTTATAGCTTCCGAGAGTTCAAGCATGCCACCTACATTAATTAACCAAGAGAAGAAAAGAAAAACCACTAGTTATGCATATAATTCCATCTCTTGCCAAGTAAGAACACGGAACAAAAAGAAAAGCGAACAAAACATAGTTTCAAATACATGACCTTTCTTCGCACAATTAAGAACATAATCCACACTGACTTGGTCCAGATCCACATCATCCAATGTCACTGCTCCGGGTGGCATTATGACCTTCTTTATTAAGCTACCAGCAAGTATAAAATCTAGAAGTACCCACCTGTCCCGACGATATCTTTGTAAAAGTTTGACTTCATTCTCCCTAAAAATAAGGAAGGGTTCAAATATAAATTAGAACTCATTGGAAGAAAATAACTATTCAAACGTATATAACTCTTACAAGCTTTCCTATCAATAATCGCAGTAATAAACTACTAATCATATGGTATCTATGTGAGATTGCTTCAAATTTTATCAAGACCGAAGAAACCAACAACGTAGATTGATTTTTGGGACAAACAGAGAAGCTACTGCCACTGGTATATTGAAATTGAAAAATTAAAATTAAAATTAAATGGGCACACGAAAAATGCAGCGTTTCAGGAATTCCATTATCTGGGTACTGGTAAATGCTTCCTTTTCTATCTAACAGTAGAAAACAATGCCTAATTGGATGAAGAATGCATAATGACATGAAAAAAGAAATTTAGAAGTTAAGAAAGGTACATACTCGTCCATCGTGACTTGAATGTGGCTTGAAAAAGTCAGTAACTATACTTGCTTCAGCACCTAAATAAGATTTCACAAAACAAAAATGAATCTTCATAATGAATGACCCACTTATCAGTAAATTCGAAGGGTTAACTTCAAGATTTGTTGGTTTCTTGGGTTTATGAGTAAAAAAGAATACGCTTCAACAAGTCAAAACATGAGGACGGAATGGCGAATTGGGGTGGTGAAAAAGATGGGATCTTGAAGAGAATGCCAATGGAAGTGAAAATGGATTGAACGGAACTTAAGAGGTGAACTGTTATCTCAATTTATATGCGCAGGGAGAGAGATTTGGACTTGGTAATGTCGAAAATCAGATAAAATCGCATTTCAAGAGTATGAAACTGGGGACGATGAATTGATGCGTGTAAGATTTGAGAATGTGAAGTATCCAAGTGGGTGAGATCTGTACTGCCCGCATTGGCGCATTCTGTCTTTCAATATTAATTATTGAATTCTTTCAAATGAAGAGTGTGAAGAAACACATATATTGGGTTTTTTTTGGCGGAAAAACTTCTTAGGCCGTGATAAAGAATAAACAGTGATAAAAATTGAAAAGAAAAGAAAAATTAACATACGTGGATCGTCATTTGTACATTAAACAATTTTTGATAAACAAAAAAAAATAAAAATAGAAAGAATCAACATGAATTAAGAAATCAAAAATATATTAGATTAAGGAATCAAAAATAAAAAATCAAAAGTAAAAATTAGGTTGGAGTTTAAATGTAATGAACATATCTAGGATTCTAGAATGTAGAGAAATAAAAAATGAAGAGGTATGAAAAGAGAGAGGGAGGGAGGGAGGGGGGGGGGGGTAACACATTTCGTCCTATAAAAAGACCAAGGAAGGAAATAAAAAAGATAGAGGGAAATGAAAATTTTCCCACCAAATATATGAGCCAAAAATAAAAATAAAAAATTTGTATGATAAATAAATGAGAAAAAAGAGGGAACCAACAATTTTCCCTCCAAAAATATGAGATAAATAAAAATATAAACAAAAGCTTACATGATAATAAAATTTCACCAATATTTTAACGTTTATCAATAAATTTATGAAAATAAACTAGAGTTTTTGAAATATTATTAAAACTTTCTGAAAAAAATTAAATTATTTTAAAAAGTAATCAGAAATAATAAAATGGAGAAATGGAGAAAATAATAAAAAAAATTAATTGAATAAAGGATGAAATGAATTCAATCAACCTACTAATTTATTTGATTTTATTATTGTCAAATGTTATAGATAATATAAGTGTATTGAAACCATTTTATCACTAAATTTTGAAGCACTTACCCATTTAGAGGTTCGGTTACCAACATCAAGGTAAAAGGCCAACTTCACAACGTGACACTCCACTATAGCAAGCACGACATTAATGAAATTCCCACCTACATGAAATTTTCCATGGAAGATAAATTTACCAACCCTAAATAACATTTTCTTCTTTCATTTAAGCTCCAAACTTCAACCCCCAATTCAAATCCAACAACATGTGGAAAGTATCAGGTTTGTTGGGTGAATATCGAGTTCGCCAAGCAATTATCGAATTTACTTGCCAAAATTTGAGATAAATGTTGAATATGTTGATCTAAAGACTTACCTTAGTCAACGGTTAAGGTAGAATTTACGAACTTGGATTGATGTGCAATCAAATTAAGTGAAATGATCGGCTTTTTCCACTAATTCGAGTTGGTAAATCGTGTATAACTAAGATGTTATGCATGCTATGAAGAACATTGACCAACTTTTAGATAAACATGCAAGTTTTACTAAGATTTATAGGGATGTTGATTGATGACTTATATTGAATGGAGTTAGTTGAACCGTGCCTAATACACACATTAATTGATTGGACGAAAATAACACCATAAATAGTTTACATTATGATTTAAAGTTGTACGACTGTTAATAACTTAAGAAAATAATATACACACACGCACTGAATCTAATCATAATTGTGTAGTCTATAATTATCTATACTACAAAAATAATAACTTAAAATAATTTAATAAATATAATTTATTTTTTCAATTAATTAAATATATTTATCACGACCGTATGAAATTTTCTCTTCTACGGGAAGAAAAATGTACTTAAACGTCTATGTGTTATTACGTATTCAATTTCTCCCCTCACAAAATGTCCTCCTCCAAAATTTGTGAATGCTTCAATCTACCTCTCCGATTCGATCATCTTCTTCAATCGATCATATCCAGAATCTGCTTACATCAATCCATCTCCCTCAATCAATCATTTCTCTCTACTGATCATCTCCAAAATCTGTTCACTACCTCAATCCATCATTATAATAGAGCATACGCTCGAATTCTACTGCAAGCCGTATACTAGTCAATAAACACAACCGTAGGAAATTTTCTCTACTACGGAAAGAAAAAAGTATTTAAATGCCCGTGTGTCACTACGTCTTCAATTTCTCCACTCACAAGATCATCTTTTTCAAAATTTGCTAATCGATTCAATCCATCTCACTGATTCGATCATCACCCTCAACCGATCATCTCCAAAATCTGCTCAACTCCTCAATCCATCTTCCCCAATCGATCATTTCCTTTTACCGATCATCTCTAAAATCTATTCACTCCCTCAATCTATCATCATAATAAAACCTACGATCAGATATCACCGCAAGAAAACAGTATACTAGTTTAAATTACATCAATGTTCCAATCTTATTAACTGCTTACAAATATAAAATCTTAAATATAGTGTTTGAACATTGGACCATCTCTCTAAAACCACACACGAGCGCTGAGATTAAAACCATGTGGCAATAGTGATAAATGGTCAGGTGACCCGATCATTTTTTCTAAATGGCCATTAACTCATTTTAGCTTGTAAATTATCAAATATAACATTGTCTTTTCTTCCGTCTTCTCTTTCCCGCTTATTACATTTCAAATAATTTCAAACTCAATCCATTTCATCTACTAAAAAAGAGATTCCCAAGTTAGAATCTAACATATTTCAAGGTTAGATTCCAATCTATGTAAGAAATTTTATTTCAAGGTAGAAATTTATTTGTCTCTATCTTCTTTTTTTTAATTCACGTTAAAAATAGTGGATTTTATGATATAAATCATGAAAATATCTATACATCTGAATATAAATTGTGATTTTTGTTTTAAATTTCTACAAATCTAAGTTTATTTGAAGTGTGTTAATTGAATAATCAGTTAAAAATGTGTAAATTCGCATTAACAGACTTTCTGTGAAGGCCAAAATTAGAGGTCTGTTAACAGGTATGGTCTGTTAAGAGATGACCTGGTCTGTCAATATTATTTATTAAACGAGGGTATTTAAGTTTTTTTTTTTTTATGTAAAAGAAGCATTTTCAACTTATTTAGTGCTTGTTCGGTTGCCATTTTTTCCAAAAAAATCCATTTTTTTATCTACAATTTTTGACTTTTCAACCATTTTTACGCTACCAAAAAATTTGAAAACTCAAAAAATAACAAAAAAAACCCACGTTTTCCTCCCAAAAAACTCTACTCCTTAATAGTTAATATAACTTATGTGCTTTTGTGATTCGGGTGGTCTGAGATGGACTTTTAGGCTTTTAGCCAACGCGGCCATAAAACCCTAGGTTCACTGTCGATTTGACATATACAGAAATAATATTCCCAAAATTGAAACTTGGAGGATAAAAATGATTCCCACTGGCGAGGAAGCGGAGGGGCGGAATTCCGGCCGTCGGAAGACAATAATACCAATAGCCCAAGCTCCAATCGGCAGCATCTGGTGATTTACGAGGACCATCAGGAGCTGGAATCTTTGCACGACCATTCAATCCCAATTACCACCGACCAAATGCTCTGCACTTATCAATGCCGTCAAATGGTATGACAGACTTGCTTTTGGAAATTCAATTTTTCATGTTGGACACTTGAGTTTAATTTCGTTGATTTATTATGTTTATGTTGTGTTTAAATTGTAATCTGTAACTGTATAATGGGTAATTATTGAGGTACGTCAAATTGCAAGATAAATATTTTAGGTCATTGAATTGTAAGATGAAGATGTTAGGGCTCATTAAATTATAAGCTTGGCTGGGGAAGTATAAGAGTTATGGTTGATTAGTTTGGATCCAAAGCTGAATATAGGAATTGAGACACAAAGCACAATGGGGATTCGGGACTTTGGAGATACTTTGAATGCCCTCTCCATGGAAAATATATTCTAATAAGTCGTAAATGCAAAAATTGTTTGGGACCCAATCATTTTGTATTAGAAACATAGAAGACAACCTCTGCATCTTGTCAATTATGTTCGTATGAAAACCTTTATTGCTTTAGTGAATTTCATTTGGCACACAGTAAGGGGCATATGTAACTGGATTTTTTGCGGCACCATGACTTCTTGAGGAGAATGTTACACTTATCCGATGGCATGCTAGAAAATTTATAATTTGATGACATTATGGCAGTTGCTTTAACCCTGTAAGTATAATTTGACCACTCATCTTATCTTTTGTACATCATTTTTTTAGAATTATCCTCTCAATGAGGGCACTTATGTAACAGTTATTGTTGTTATTCTGTGAAACTTAGTTTCATTTTAACTTAATGAGAGGTTTAGTAGTCATCCGGAAAAGTTAATAAGAATAACAAAAGAAGTGACAGAGAAGAACAAAATGGGATGAAGGGAGTAAGAGTTTCCATTCAATTCGAAACTACTGGTAGCTTTGTAATCTACTCTACTTGGACCAGAGACAACAAGTACGTGTTCAAATGTTCAACAGGATGTATTTGTCTAACCCCTGCTAGATACGTGGACTGGAAAAATAATAACTAGTTGCAGTGTCTTTTTTTTTCGAATTTTATGGTAAAATGATTCCGAACAGTATATTGAACTGTCCAAAATGGGAATTCAACTTTGCCTCGCATTCTAAGTATAATACAACTTGTAGACTTTGAAACCACTATTAAGCTTACTAGTTGGATAATTGTTTGAGCATGGCTATGTTTGCAGTATGTCTAATGTCTTACAAATGGTTCCCACAATTTCCTGTAATCACCCTTGTGGGTTCCCTTGATACTTGTGCTCTTGGGACTTAAGTTGAAATTTTTATGGTTGTGTATTTGTGACAGAAGGTGATCTTATAGTGGTTTAAATATTCTAATCATCTGCAGTTGACTTTGAACATTTACAACTTTCAGCCAATGAAGGTCTGGATGTTCTCCTAGCTGTAACTCTACTACATGTTTTTTCTATATTTTCATTTAAGTTCAAACGTTGGTTGCGATGTAACTTTTTTATTTTTCTTTTGTAGAAGAGAAAGCATACACCTAAAAGTGAACCCGAACAGAATGGTAAGACGTGATATTTTATTTACTTTTTGAGTGTTTGTATAACTAATTTGCTATAATTCACGTAGTTCTCAAGTGCAATCGTCTCCAATGGTTTACTTCTTCAAGTTTGCAAAGAAGGTAAGGTGGCGTGTATTTGGAAATTTTAGCCTTATTTTGTTTGCATTGATACCTTTATCCATCAAACTCATTGCGTAGTAGCGTCAACATGATTGAATGGAAAGAAACAAATTGTCTCTTAGGCATTCAGTTTTGGGAAGAGTGGTATTCATATCACCCATTAATGCATCTTGTATTTGGAATATGGAAAGTTCTAATGGTAATTTTAATATGCAAGTTTTTATTTTTGTGGTACTTGCGTCTACTTCAAGTATTATTTATCTATCAGTTCTTCTTAATTCTTAACATACTGATTTTGCATGCCTTGAAATTGCTACCTTTGCATAGTGCTGTAATAAGCTACCCATTGCTATTATGTTGCAATATTATCACTTGTAATATCATGGCCTATTTAATATTATGTCCTTGAATAGATGACATTGTTTAATTATTTGCTAATAGATGTTTGGTACATCGTAAGCACATGTCACATGACCAAAATTTGTTTCATTATTGGAAGGTGTGGATGGCCTTTTATCACAAATATGTGGATAAACACAAACATTCTGATTAATTCGTCCATAAACATGAATCTATATGTTATGGACACGTAATTTTATATATAATTTGATAGTGACATTGGTAAGTAAAATGTATTTTATATGTAATTTGTTTGTTAATATTTTTTATTAAGTAATGTCTTTTTATTTTATTTCTTAATGACCATTTACATGTTTTCCTTTTCTTATGTAGGAAATTTCAGTACAAATGATGCATCTACTGAGAGTTTATAAGAGATGAGGATTACTGTGACACATCTTTTTATTATATCATTGAGTTATTTTTAATGAAATAAGGTTGTATTGTAGTAACAATTCTATTACGAAAATTTATAATTGTTGAAAATATTATGCAACGAATATTCATATTGTTACAAAATAATATTTATAATAATTTTACATGTTGTAACAATTTTATATGTTGTAAAATATAATACGCGTCAAAATAAATTATACTAACAAATATACTTCGTTGCACAAATGATGATGTGACAAATTTTGTGTCGCAGAATAAATTTAATTGCAAACACAATTTGTCACGTAAACGAATATTGATTGTCACAAAATAATATTTGTAATAATTTTATATGTTGTAAAATAAAATATGAGATATATAAAAATAATCACAAAATAAATAACCCAACAACTATACATCGTTGCAAAAATGTTGATGCGACAAACTTTGTGTTGCTGAATAAATTTAACTATAAAAACAACCTGTGACAACGAATCTCCATTGTTACAAAATAATATTTGTAACAATTTTATATGTTGTAAAATAGAATAGGCGACATATATAAATAGTCACAAAATACATTACGTAACAACTATATATCGTTGCACAAATGATTATGCGACGAACTCTCTATGCTGCTGAATGAATTTAACTACACACAAAACTTGTTACATAATAAATTATACTACAAATATTGAATATCTTATAATATATTCTGCAACGAAGCAATCTCATTGTAATATAAATTACGCGACAAACATGACTTATTATAAAATGTATATTACTACAAGCATGTTTTGTTGCAAAATAGAATAGGTAACAAGCGTTATACTTTTAAAATAGTTTTCGCAACAAATATTTCTCCTCGCAAATTGTATTTCGGAATAAACGTTGCGACAAATTGACTTGTTGCCCTCTTAATTTTTTGCGACATCTATGTATTGCAACGATATTATGGCGACAAATATGTTGTTGCTATTTTATACTTTTTGCGGCAAACAAAAAATGTTGCAAGTTTGCTTATGCGACGAGTGACTCATAGTTGTCGCAATATACATTCTGTGGCGCTCATAGCGCGACAATGCCCGCAACAAACAGTTTGTTGTCGCTAAATTAATTTTGCGACAAAATCTCTATTTAAGCAACAATATTTTTTTGTCGCAAAATGAGTATTTTTTTGTAGTGGATGTTATGCAAGACTCGACAAGACAAGGTGAGTTGATTGGATCTAAGTCTTACGGCATTCTCAAACGGTGTACCGGTGACTGACAACAAGCTTCGACGGGATTGTACCCTTCGACATGAGGAGCTAATTTTTGACTATACAAACGGGTTTCACAATCCTCAAATTCAAGGATGGAACGAATAAGAGTTAGAGTAATTTTAATCCGATTGTTTTTTACCATGCAAGAAATGCCCGTCCCCAGAATATAGACCATATCTTGGTAGAACTCTTTCATTAGGTTTGGGTAAGCTTTTTCATCGAGGGCAACTATTGGAACCCAACCTATAGATATAAAGAAATTTTCTACATGCAACGAATAGGCGTCAAAAGTAAAAGAAGAGAGATCGACGTTTTTACCTATGAGAATGGGGCATTTGTCAACACGATTTTCCGGTAGAGCCTCGTCGTCGGAAGATGGTGTCAGTAGTCTTTCCCTTCTTTGATGTTTGCTTGCCATTTTTACCCGAGGCATTTTGATAAAACCGGATTATGATATCTAGGATTTTAGAAGTCCATTTGAGAAATTGAAATTGATGATTTTGTGGTTAAAAATTGAGAATTTTTCAGATTTGTGAAAGGAAATGAGATGGGTTTTAATTTTAAGTGTAAATTTTTAAAATTTGGAGATGATTTTAATAATGAACAACGATTGGATGAGAAGAAATCGAACTTGCGTAAAATGGGAAATGAGGAATTTGAAAAATTTAGGCTTAAAAAAACTAGAATTCAGTTGAAACGGTCGACCGTTTAAGCAATCCGGTCAACCAGTTAAACCTGTGATTTTAAAAATAAAACTCTGGACAGAAGGACAATGAATAGGTTGACCGTCTGAGACGGTCATCTGTTTGGCTTAAACGGTCAACCGTAAAAACATGATATTTGGACCAAAATTCCATGGACAGACGGACGAGCAACTGGTCATCCGTATTGCTTTCAACAGTTGTCCGTTTGATAAAACGGTCGTCCTATTGGGCTATTTTGTTGAAATTTCACAAAGTTTATAGATTTGGTCTTCTGTCATAGGTTTTTATACTACCTTTATCGTATGAATTTCAATCGATTATCATAAAGACTAGCATTCATTAAGTTTTAGCCACATACTTCACATTCATCAATTATGTCTAAATTTCTTCGAATATTGGAGAATCTTTTAAGTGCTAATGGTTTAGTAAGAATATCAGCTAATTGCTTTTCCGTATTTACAAACTCTAAAGTTATATATCCCTTTTGTGCATGATCTCGTAGGAAATGATACCTAATCTCAATGTGTTTGGTTTGAGAATACAAAATGGGATTTTTAGATAAATTGATAGTACTAGTGTTATCACACATGATAGATACATTTTCAAATGATAGGTGATAATCACTTAGAGTTTGCTTCATCCATATGATTTGAGCACAAAAGCTAGCAGCCGATATATATTCGGCTTCGAAGGTAGATAAAGCAACGGAATTTTATTTCTTACTAAACCATGATACTAGAGCAAACCCTAGAAAGTGACAAGTTCCGCTAGTACTTTTTTACGATCAATTGTGCAACCGGCCCAATCGGCATCTAAATAGCTAAGTAAATCAATATGAGTATCTTTAGGATACCAAAGACCTAAGGATCTAGTGCCACTAAGATACCTAAAAATACATTTCACGGCACAAAGACGGGAATTATTAGGATTAGATTGATATCTTGCACATAAACATACACTAAACATAATATCGGGTCAACTAGTAGTTAAATAAAGAAGAGATCCGATCATACCTCGATATTTAGTTATGTCTACGAGAGTACCTTGATCATCCTTGTCTAATTTGATCAATGACCTTATTGGGGTATTCATTGGTTTCAATTCTTCCATTTCAAACTTCTTGAACATATCCATGATATACTTGATTTGACTAATGAATATTCTATCATTAGTTTGTTTGTTTTGAAGTCCAAAAAGAACTTGAGTTGTCCTATCATACTCATCTCAAATTCCTTGCTCATATACTTAGAAAATTCTTCACATAGTGAAAGGTTTAGCATCCTCTTTACCTATTAAAAAACTATTTGATAAAAGAAATTTGCTTAATCTTTCATACCAAGCTCTATGAGATTGCTTTAATCTATAAAGAGCTTTTCTAAGTTTGAAAAGTTTGTCCGGGTATTTAAGATTTTTGAAACTGGAAGGTTGCTCAACAAATACTTTTTCTTGAATGATACCATTTAAAAATGCACTTTTGACGTCCATTTGAAAAAGAGTTAAATTTTTATGACAAGCAAAAATAAGAAGCATGCGAATTGATTCCAATCTAGCAACCATTGCAAATGTTTCTTCAAAATCTATACCTTCTTCTTGATTGTAACCTTGAACCATTAATCTAGCTTCGTTACGTACAATTATGTCATTTTCGTCTCGTTTATTTCGAAAAACCCATTTTGTACCAATAACGATTTTTGATTGGCCGCGAGCCACCAAACAATGGAGGACTAGAAATGGTCAACGGTGAAATTTAAGGGGCATTTTCCATTTCTAAGTATGTACAGTGGAACTATGAGAACTAACTGATGTGGCAGGAAAAAATAGACAATGTCTAACACTTCGTCTAATTTCAAACATGTTGACTCAGCAATACTTAAATTTTTTATGTAGATTTAAATTTCATATGCATATTTAAATATAATCTAGTCTTTATTTTAATAAAATAAAATCCACCTACATAGCAATTTATAAATTACATTAGAGACCAAATTTGAACTTGAATGTCTATTCATTAGATATCAATGTCACGTAGATCAAAAGTCTTCCAATATTTGTACCATCTAGATAGTAATCCATAGAATACATTGAATTCCGAATTTAATTATGGGATTTTGACAATACTGAATAACCACAATTTAATTGGATATATACTTGCAGTTTTTCAATTCTAATATAAAGGATATCTATGTTTGAAATGAAAGGTGTAGTTCAAATGTTCAAGAACAAATTGGTTTTTTGTTTTTGGTGGGGTGGTTGGTGGAGGTTGTGTCGGCGACTGAGTTGCCGTTGTTGAATTGTTATGGGAGAAGTCTTCTGGTTTTGGTCTTTTGGTGGGGTCATTAAAGAAGTACTCTTTTTATTTATTTTTTTAGTCTTTTTTTCTTTGTTACTTTTTGTATATGTTTTTGGGAAAAACTGCTAATATTTTTCACTTTTAAAAATGTTAGGGATCATAATGGCAATTTACTAATTTTTTTATTTTCTTTTTTGGCTATTTTAGTTTATTTAAGTTAAGCCCAAAATTGTCAAAAGTGTTCATATGCTTAAATTAGTGAAAAGTTGGAGATGATACGATGAAATTGCCACAAATTAGAAATGATGGGCCTCTGAATGTAATTTATCCTAATTTTAATTTACCGACATATTTCTAACACTAGTAAATTGTAAAAATAAAATTAATAAATATTATCGACCTAAATTATTAAACATAATTATTTATCATTTACAAACAAATGAACTTTAAATAAAAAAAGTAATTAAAATATCAACTTGAATACTAATGAAGAAAAAATTTTGTCTTATCAATAAAAAATCAAAGTAAAAGAGAAAAAGAAATTTTAACCTATTGACAAAATCTTAAAGAAAATGAAGAAATAATAAATGATTCTTCATCGACGATCAGTGAATCGAAGTACTGTCAGTGATTATCGTCGACATCGCAAATGTCATTGCCATCGTAATTGTCGACTGATGTACATTAATAATCACTAATGATATTATTGTTAGTAATTCTGTCGGAATTACCGAATAAATATTGATTTTTATCAGGTATACTACTAAATAAACTATGATGCGCAAGTCTTGTATGTTGTTATGTTTATCATTTGCTGCTTCCGTATTTCTTTCATTTAATTGCTGATATGTTGTCTATGATTTAGATTTAGATTTTCTTTGTTAGCTTCTGCTCATCCAACAAATTTAGAATTTTAAAAATCTATACAAATTGAGATGTCCTCAATTCAGATTTTAGTAGAATCTATTAAAATTTAGGTATCTTTAACTTAGATTTTAATAGATTTTTCAAAATTTGAAACGTCCTCAATAATTAGTGGTTTTCGTAGAATTTCATTAATTTGATGGATTTTAACTTTTTTCAATAGATTTGGAACTATAACTATAACTACTAAAATTTTTAACAACTCCAGCCCCAAATCTCAAAATTTCATTTTTGCTGAAATGTTTTTACCAATTGACTTGTCTCTCTCCACATATGATTTTACAGAAGCTCTTTTCTATAATTTGTAATTTTTTACATCTTTATTCTATTTTTCTCCAAACGCTGTCCATATTTCCAATTTTATGAAAATTTTCTTTTAAATGACAAATGTATGAGTTTATTTATTTTAATATACGATAATGTTGTGAATTTTATTTTCTAATCACACTGATAGAATTTTTCCTTTTTAAGTAATCTAGTCAGAAGTTATACCATTTTCTTGTCTTATTTTTCTTTAAAAATTCATATTCAATTAGTGCACAGTGAGTGGTTAAAGTAAAAAATATCACAATTATATTGTACGGATTTCATTAACTTCAATAATTTAGAATTCAGTTAAAAATAATAAACGCCATGTTAATCATTTGTAATATTTAAAAAGTAAATTATATATATCAATAGATCATAAATTAGTTGTCTAAATTTTGTTAGTAAAATTATTTGAAATAAAAATTCCTTGAATTATGGGGTCTTGTCTAAATTTGAGCATCACTTCCCTAGAAGATGTGAGTTGAATCTGGTCCAAAACAGATGAAGATAAAATCAGGAGAATGAATTGAAGACTAAATTTCTCTCAATGTAGTCAATATATCCATGACAAATAGTTTAGTGCAACTTCAAAACATACTTTTTCAAATTTGTTCTGCTATTGGTTTAATTTAAATATTTACTTATAATTCAAACCAAACACATGTAAGTTCAATCACACAAAAAATTAATTAAGATCTACACATCCAAATTATAATTTAGCCTTCAAATTTTTTTTTTTTTAAAATCAAAACATTGACGCGTATAAGTGGATCCAAACTAACATTTTTTAATGGGTAAATAGTACTAGGGGTCCCTAACCTTTGAACTTTATAACGATGGGGTCCTGAACCTTTGTTTACTAGCAGCCGGAGTCTCGAACCAATGAATCGTTAGCGCCTGAGGTCTTTTTTTGATAGAAACCATCAGTTTGACCGTTAAATGGTCAAAATATTGTTAAATAGATCGCTTTACCCTTACATTGAATGATTTAAAAAAATTGCAACTAAACCCCAACCAACAAAATTGCAACTAAACCCCAATCCAATTTTGCAATTGGCCTCCATCTCCAAAACCATGGCCGATAAGAATGGCTGATAAGAGAAAGCACTGCCGACCGCCCACCACCCGCTATCGTCCTAGCTCAATTTCCTATCTCGATTTCCCGCCTCTGGTTCAGGCATTTTATCAGTCACCTTTGTTCATCCACTTTGACTGTTCGTGCCTGAAGCTTCTCTGAGAAGCAATTTGATTCTGTGTCTTTTTCTCCCAAGAGTTCTAGAGATAGAGGGGACGTAGAGCACTGCTGACTCAAAACAGCCCCAGAATCATTCATCCCTTTCTTCAAAGAATCACCACAAGAGGAGGAATGGGTGTCTTCCTTACCGTGGATCGTGACAGAGTTTTTCTCCACCAAGTTCTGTACTTTATTGAGCAATCTTGCGGACTTAATAATGTGTCGGCAATGATGTTTTCTTCTTCCTCATAGCTTGAAATGGGCGAACAGAATTCAAACTCAGAAAAAGCAAGTTGGCTCAGTGATTAAACAATAATCCACGATTACAAGCAGAAAATTTGAAGGAAAAAGACCAAAGAAAGATTGTAGCAGGAAGCCGCCGAAAGAGTTTCTCTCTAGGTTGAGAGCATCTCTCTCTAACTTCCTTTGTCAAGATTTTGCACTTTGGTGGGATGATGAGTTGGTTCACCATTGGAGATAAATGGTGTTTGTTGTTATTTCTTGTTGAATCGGAGCACTTCGGAATTTTGTTGCATCCCACTGGTGTTGGCTGGTTTTTTTCTAGTGGATGGTGGGCAACGGCGGTTTGGGAGATGGAGATGGAGGCCAATTCCAGATTTGGGTTGGGGTTTAGTTATAATTTTGTTGGTTGGAGTTTAGTTACAATTTTTATTTTATTTATTTATTATTATTTTTTTGATCATTTAATTTAAGGATAAAACGATCTATTTAACAAAATTTTGACCATTTAATGGTCAAATTGACGGTTTCTGTCAAAAAAAGACCTCAGGCGCTAACGTTTCATAAGTTCAGGACTCCGACTGCTAGTAAACAAAGGTTCAGGACCACATTGTTACAACGTTCAAAGGTTAGGGACCCCTAGTGCTATTTACCATTTTTTAGTTTGTCATATTTAAATGAGAAAATATTCTTAATTAATGAACCACAATAAATTGACACTGATAATTAAGAACCACAATAAATTGGCAATGATAATATTTGCTTTATAACATGGTTTCCCAATAATAAAGGAAATTTGACACTACAAGAATTTTATGCTTTACCTACAAAATTTTAGGAGACAAATTTAAATTTATTGTTGTTTCGAATGTAAAGATTGAAACTTATGCAGTCTCTAAATTGAATTAGCATCATTTAAATTCCCGTATGTTATTTCTCTTTGGTTGAATCCTCTGTCTGAAAATGTGTTGTTCATTGTTTATGTGTATGAATATTCTGCTAATGATCTGTAATTCAGAGTTTCATTGTTGAAACCAACTTTGTAAATTTGCTTCAAGTGGTTGATTGACTTTTGCCTAAATGGGGCCACTTTATAATTCTTTATTGTTTTATTGGTACTATTTCAGTTATAGTGATAACTTTAATTTTTGTAAAGTGTCTGTCTTACCTCATGAGAGATGCAATCAATATGTTAGGTATTATTTCATGTGTTTTGAGGAATTATTTGGGAAGACAGTATGTTATATTTTTTAATCATCACTCCGTAATATTCTTGAAATATATTATTTCACACAATATGTTAGATACATTTAAGTTTATAAGAACTCATTTTGACTTTTCGAGAAACTGTTCTTCTATTTAATATTCTGTTATGGTTTTCTAAATGTCTTGTACAACTATCTTTCTGTTATAGGTCACATATCCCATTGCTGATTTGTGTCATTTGGGGGGGAGGTGGTGAGTGATATTTTTAAATAAATATATTACTCTGGACTTTTATGACTTTGTATTTGTTTGTTTGTTTAAATTGGGGTGTTCTTTAGATGGTGGAAGGAGGCGCAAGACTCTTCCTCATCAGAGGTGAAGAGAGGGATCTTTTATGTTGTTTCATCTACACCACCATATGGGGGAGCAATGATCATATTCAACTCAGACATTTCATTTAACTTGAGGAAAGATGATGATTCATCCTTCAACAGTGGGGCAAGTGGTGAAGTCGGGATAACTGGTCAGGACTATGCGTTGGTCCCAGTGAAATGTAGCTGTCCACACTCAAGTGGTTAGTAAGTTAACTAAAATTTGCATTAATTTGTAAGCTTTAGTCGAGTTTCCACTTTCTATTGCGTCATTGCGTATTTGATTCAATATGATAAAATTTCAATTTGCAACACTGCTTTGCACTCAACTAGTCAGTATATTAACTGAAATTTTCATTAGGTTATATGCTTAACTCGACTTTCCACTTTCTATTGGGTCCTTGCACAATTGAATCGATATGATGAAGTTTCAATTTGCAACACTGCATTTGTTGGAGATGCATTGCACAAATGCAGTTTTGAAAGTGTTAGCTAATATTTTAGTGATAGCATCGGAGTGCTAAAAATGTGAATTCACTGCATGTTGTGTCACGTGTGCACAAGATTTTTTTTTTCTCTGCCAGTGCTCCCCTATATTTTTTACTGATTTGGTTTGATGTGAGCAAATCTCCAGTATTAAAAACTTCATCATTCTTGCTTGTTTGGCAATATCTATCAAACAGTTTTTTATATGATTAGTTGTCCTGTTGTAGCACTTGGAAGGTTGTGGAATTCAATTTGTTGGTTGTGATGTTTGTGTAGATTTTATCTGTCCTCTTTAGATTTTCCAAAATGGTCAGTTTGAATTATTATTCTGTTTTGTTCAAATGATGTGTTATTGGGGGTGGTGAGTAATATTTAAAATAAATATGTTACTTCGTGTTGTTCGTTCTAGGTGTGAAGCGCAGACGTCAAATTCGTGGGTTGGGAGATTGTTGTCTTCGAAACATTGGTACTTCTTCCAGTGTGCGCTATATGGAGAAGGGAACGTGCTACTCGAAAGACAGCCGTTACAACTGGAATTGAAATAGAGCAGAATATGAAAAATAAGTTGAAGGTTGTTGGGCAACAATTCAATTCTATACTGCAGTCTTGGCATCATTCTATGCAACAACTATGTAAACAAGTTTCTGACTTCGTTCTACTATTATTTACACCATTGTTAATAGAGGATGATATTAATGAGAAAGATGATAATATTGGGGATGAAGAAAACGGCTTTGATGAGGAGAACAATCTTGGTGAAGATGAGTAGCATATCTAATTTATGATGAAAAGTTATATATATATATTTTTAATATTAGATTCATTATCATAGATAGAGAGCATGTTTGCTATACTCTTTTTAAGTTTAGATGTAACAATACTAAGTGAACCATTTTTATTTGTATTTTGTACAATATTTTGGGTTCAATGTTATATTGATTGACACTAAAGGTCTTGATTTAGTTTAATTTATTGTCTTTGTGCATCTTTATATTATTCTGAATAAGGTAAAAAATAAAAAATATAATATAAATAAAAAATAAAAAATAATTTATTTTCTCCCTACAAATTCTATTATTGGCGGAAAAAATAATATATTTAGCTTACAAATGCGTCTTTTTAATAAAAAATTATTTGTAGAGAAAAATAGGATTTAGCCCACAAACGTTTTTCGACACAAAATTATTTGTAGAGAAATGAACGATTTAGCCACAACATAATTTTTACCATGTACCCCGCAAAACTTGTGTTGTGGGCCAAAGTCATTTTAGTAGCCAAATAATTTTGTCGGGAAAAAACTTACACGACGAATTGTATTCGTCTCCAAAGGGTTCGTAGGGAGAAACTTTAGCCCACAAAGTTCCACATTTTGTCTTCTTATACCTTTTCCCACGATGTTTGCCCTACAAATGTCCCTACAAAAGTTTTTCGTCTGAAAAGGTCTTTGTCCACAAATAAGAACCTTTTCATACAAATTTAATTTGTATGCAAAACATAAAATTCTTGTAGTGTGATATCCCATTATTACTAATAAATCAATTGTGCACCACATAACATAATAAAACTTTAAGTGAAATTGAACACCTTCTCCATTGTTTTGTATTCCCTCCAAACACTAATTATTTTCTAATAGTAGACGAATCAAACGTCAAATTCCTAAATGTGTCGATCTACTATCTCTGAAAATTATTATAAATTTTCTGTTTTTTGAAGGCAATGAGTTTTTTAGAATCTCCATTCAATAAAACCACAACATCATAATTATTCAGGGTACTTCAGTCACTAGCAACAATAACAAGACCGTAAGTTGTTTCTTGTACAACTTGGAAGGCAGCCTTCAAAACATGGTCGAATTTCAAGTTGGTTTTAGCCTCTTTACTGTGTTCATCAATGGCATACACTGCCACTTCCACCACTTTGGTTTGGGTTGGGAATTCAACAAATCCAAATAGTTGGTTCAATTACGATTCAGGCTGAAAAACAAATTAACATGCACTACATCCACTCAATTAATGATCAATAACATTATTCTTCTATTAAGCAAACTACAAGATTCTAAGGCCATTACTGGTCGACCACACTCAATATTGAATGGTCCAAACATTATTTGATCGATTCATGACTACTTTTAAAAATTATTTATTTGACAACACGACATTTTCAGTAAAATTTCTTGTATAAATTTAATTTTTTGATTGGTGTCTTGAATTAATTATGTAAAATTATATATTTTCTTTTTGCTTACCTTAATTGAAGTGACATAATTAAAAAAAAAAAAATTTCTCTCAAATATAAGTTCGTTTTTATGTAAAAAAAATTTTTAATGCTCAATTTTTAAATTTTAAAAATATAGCATAGAATATACTAAGTTAGATTACAAAATTACAGACTTAGTTTTAAAAAATAAATAAAAAATACACGAGTTTTCAAAATTAGATGCACGCTATACAATGAAGAAAAATTAGATTTATATTAAAACACATATCATGACTGAACATATCACATTCAACGTGGTTTAAAATCAAAATTGCAGGACTAATTTTAATATCATAGCATACAATTAGATTACAAATTAACAACCCAATATAATATTTTTCAAAAGTTAGTAAATTACAACTATCATAAACATAAACACAATACTCAATAATTTTCTACAATTTGATAATATACCAACATAGCTTAACTTTTGCCTAACTCTTTATCGAATTCTAAGTTAAGTTCTTCTTCTTCATTTAACTCATCTTTCATGCCATTCAATACAAAATCATTTTCGTCGGGCTCCCTTATTTCATCTTGAGCATTTATAGTACCTCTTGTAGATTTATAAAAAGGTTTATTTTGGCCCAATCTGAAAATAAATTTAAAAAGAAGGTTGCTTGCTCTAATGCGTGTTATGCGCGATTATTCGTGCCTATTCTCGTATAATCGTGCTAATTTTTGCATATTCTCGTCTATTCGCGCTTAGGCGGTCAACAAAAAGAGTTGACCGCATTTTTACGCGCACACCCTCAATGCGATGCGTTTTACAAAAGCATCGAGCTTAGGCGCGCCTGTTAAACACTGCTTTTGGGGCATAAATATTAACAGCATGTAGCCAAAAAGAACTTGCATTTCGATGTCATCAAACCTCCAATTTATACTTCAAACTTCAATTCCTCTTTATTTTGGTATCGGGGATGATTTTAAAATTGATACGAATTGTGTAAGATTATCTTTTGATCATAAACTTTTTTCGAATTAAAGAATAGAATAGATTACAAGGTTAACTTTTGTATTGCTATATGTGTTGCTTATATACAAAACTTCATGTACATATATATGGAATTAAATCAATCCAAAAGTCATGATCTTAGGACAGGAATCTGGACATTGAAGAATCTGGTCATTGATTAAGTCCACATTCAGTCCTGGATTATGTAGTTGAAGAATCTGGACATTGAAGATTATGTACATTGAAGAATCTGGTCATTGATGACGTGTTCACAATCCGGTCATTGATTAAGTCCACATTCAGTCCACATTGAAGAATCTAGTCTATTATGCCCCCACAAGATGGTACTTCCATTGGAGATACCAATCTTGGTTCGTAATGCAGCAAATTGTTGTCTTGAAAGTGGCTTTGTTAGAGCATCATCAAGCTGGTCTTTTGTTGATATGTACGAGACATTGAAGGTTCCATTTGTCACATGATCACGAACAAAGTGGTAATCAATAGCTATATGTTTCATCCTTGAGTGAAAAATTAGGTTGACCGAAAGGTATGTGGCACCAATGTTATCATAGTAAATAGTTGGACGCATAGTGAGGGTCACGCCAAGTTCTCCAAGTAGATTTTTAAGCCATAATACTTCAGCTACTGTGGAAGCAAGAGCACGGTATTCGAACTCTATTGATGATCGAGCAACATTTTTTTGTTTGCGCGAGGACCAGGATATAGCATTGCCAGACAATGTATGCAGTTGTAGATCGGCAATCATCTTTATCCCCTGCCCAATCAGCATCGGAGAAAGCAGTGAGAGTTAATGGTTGAACTTTTTTCAGAAATAGACAATGATAAATGGTATTCATCAAATAATGGAGAAGATGTTTGGCTGCTGACGAATGAATTTTTGTGGGCTGATGCATAAATTTGGCTAATCGATTTACTGTAAATGAAATATCCGGTCGAGTGGGGGATAGGTACTGCAGTGCTCCAATTACACTCATAAACTGAGTAGCATCAGTTGGTGCAGAACCATCATGAAGCATCAGTAGCTGAATGTATTTATGTTGTGTAAGAAAAAGGCTACTAGGAGTGGAAACCACTTCAACACCAAGAAAGTAATGTAGATCTCCCAAATCTTTGACTAAAAATCTGTTTGCAAGAGCAGTCAGAAAACGAAATATAAAGTGTTCATCATTACCAGTAACAATTAAATCATCCACATAAACCAGAAAATATATAGTGATGTCCATGCACTTGTAAATGAACAAAAAGGTGTCATTTTTGGAGTTGGTTAATCCGAAGGCAATTCGAGCTTTGTACCGAGAAATCATTCCATCTGGATTTCTCTTTATGCAAAAAACCCACTTACATCCAACTACATTTTGTGATGCATGCGGAGGAACGAGCTCCCAAGTGCCATTTTTTAACAAGGTATTCAATTCATCTGACATGGCTTGACGCCAATTTTCAATGTGGACTGAATGTGGACTTCATCAATGACCAAATTGTGAACACGTCATCAATGACCAGATTCTTCAATGTCCAAATCCATCTCCTACATAATCTAGGATTGAATGTGGACTTAATCAATGACCAAATTCTTCAATGTCCATATTCTTGTCCTAAGATCATGGCTTTTGGATTGATTTAATTCCATATATATGTACAAGAAGTTTTGTATATAAGCAACACATATAGCAATACAAAAGTTAACCTTGTAATCTATTCCACTCTTTATGGTATCAGAGCCCTACTAGCTCCATCGAGCAACCTTCTCTTCTTTTTTTTTCCTTTCCTCGTGGCCAATAACTCTCCTGAATATACGTCTTTTCATATCATCTCCAGTTCAAATCCATCTCTACCCAATACCAGTACTCTTATCACAATCAACGCTGCAGCTCAGTTACCTCTCAAATTAACACCTTCAAATTATTCCTCTTGGCGTGCTCAATTTAATTCTCTCATTCTCGACCTTGATCTCTCCCGTTTTGTCAATGGCATATATGTCTACCCTTCTTCTACAGTTGAATCAGATGGAAAGTCAAGCCCAAACCCTGATTATAATTCGTGGTTGCGACAAGACCAATTGATATTACACGCCATCTTTGCTTCATTGTCTGAATCAGTGATTCATCTTGTTTCATCAGCACAAACCAGCAAAGTTGCATGGGAGAAATTAGCAAAACTTTATGCCGGCAAGTCACACTCCCGCATTGTTTACCTCTGAGACAAATTAGCAACCATGAGACGTGGCTCGAAACTTGTCGCTAATTTTCTTCTTGATATTAAAACCATTGCCAACGAATTAGCTTTAATTGGTGCACCACAATCTAATGATGATCTGCTCATTATTGTCTTTCGCGAACTTGGTTATGAATTTAAAAAAGTTGTTGTTGCTCTCAAAACCCGTGAACTCCAATCTCATTTGAAGAACTCTATGACAAGCTCATAGCATGTTGGAAAGACATGAAGACTCATGAAGTACGAGCAGAATCTTTTTCTGTTACTGCAAATTACACTCACAGACCTAACTCTTTCAATTCTTCATACAAGCATAAGTCCAACAACTTTAACACCAATAGTAAGCAAACTAGTCATCCGTCTCATGGTATTCTTTCATTACCACGGGCCCCTCAAACAAGCATTCAACGTCTTTCCTTCCAGTGAAATTTCAATCAAGCTCCAACTTCAGTCCTAGTAGTTTGCCAATTCTATGGTGAAAGAGGGCACGAGGCTAATTGGTGTTACAAATTATTTCCTCATCTACGACCAACTCCAACAGCAAATCGTACAACTGCCTACTCTCCTCACAATGGTAACTGGCTCATGGACTCAGTAGCTTCTCACCATATGACATCTGATCTTGAAAACCTCTCTACCACACAACTTAAATAATTTCAATCTCTCTAATGTTTTGTGTGTTCCTTCTATAAAAAGAATCTCATCTCTGTTTCTCATTTTTGCAAATCTAATCAAACTTCTGTTTAATTTTTTCCCAATTTTTTTATTGTGAAGGATCTAAGCATGGGGCCACCACTAATTCGCGGTCAGAATAAGCAAGATGTTTATGAATGGCCAAGTACCACACAACCCAGAACATAAAGAGTATAATAGATTACAAGGTTAACTTTTGTATTGCTATATGTGTTGCTTACATACAAAACTTTGTGTACATACATATGGAATTAAATCAATCCAAAATCCATTATCTTAGGATATGAATCTGGACATTGAAGAATCTGGTCATTATTTAAGTCCACATTTAGTCATGGATTATGTAGTTGAAGAATTTGGACATTGAAGATTATGTGGAAGATAAATCTGGACATTGAATAATCTGGTCACTGATGACGTGTTCACAATCTGGTCATTGATTAAGTCATCATTCAGTCCACATTGAATATTAATTGTTCTTGTCGCAGCCATGAATTATAATTAGGATTTGGGCTCGACTTTCCATCTGATTCAACAGTAAAAGAAGGGCAGACATATGTGCCATTGACGAAATGGAGGAGATCAAGGCCGAGAATGAGAGAATTAAATTGAGCACGCCAAGAAGAGTAATTTGAAGGTATTAATTTGAGAGGTAACTGAGCTGCAGCGTTGATTGTGATAAGAGTACTGGTATTGGGTGGAGATGGATTTGAACTCGAGATGATAGGAGAAGACGTATATTCAGGAGAGTTATTGGCCATGAGGGAGGGAAAAAAGAAAAAGAGAAGGTTGCTTGATGGAGCTAGTAGGGCTCTCATACCATAAAGAGTAGAATAAATTACAAGGTTAACTTTTGTATTGCTATATGTATTGCTTATTTACAAAACTTCATGTGTACATATATGGAATTAAATCAATCCAAAAGCCATGATCTTAGTGCATGAATCTGGTCATTGATTAAGTCCACATTCAGTCTTGGATTATGTAGTTGAAGAATCTGGACATTGAAGTTTATGTAAGAAATGAATCTGGACATTGATGAATCTGGTCATTGATGACATGTTCACAATCTGGTCATTGATTAAGTCTACATTAAGTCCACATTGAAGAATCTGGTCTATTACGAAGAAACTAAAAATCTTGACAAATACAATATTGGATAAGTTAAAAGTATTTTGACTCAACTCAGCTCAAGATTAGAGGTCAAGCTAAAAATGCATAAATTTTGTGAAGATTGGGTTGAGAAAAGGATCATAAAACAAGATCAAGTAGAGAAAGTTAAAGCCAGGTCACACAAGGAAAGACTTAACCTATGACGAGAGCAAAAAAAAAAAAAAAACAGGTAGGACAATATTTGTCGAGCCTAACAGCATGGCTAACCAAACAAGTATCTAACAGCGACTTGTATGAAATTAATTCATTAAGCTCTAAAGATCATATCAGTTCATAACATGTCCAACGTAATTGTAATATGTTAAAATTTTTGGGAATTGAGACCAATTCCTTTATTGTCCACAAGATCCTTGTTCAGTGAAAGATAACGAAACAAAAAAATATAAAAAGATAGATAAAAGATTTACGGACTGTCAAAGCTTTCACTATATGAAAAATTGTTACAATCATATAGATTTCACTCACCCAAATCCCCAAGTATCTCAAGAAAAATAATGTTCTAAGCTTTACTGCACCCACCAATTTCTACTATTTGTACAACTCACAAAGAGAACAAGAAAAGCAACTAGGATGCTAGACTTACAATTTTTCTCTCAAAAAACCATCAAGTCACATCTACAAAAGAGAATAAACTACGTCAATTTATAGTTAACGTATGACCTAATTTTCTTCCAAGTTTCGGTTGCCAAGGAATCCAAGATTTGGAAACTTATTCAATATTAGTCGACCTAGATGTCTTGCAAGTTTTGACTACCAAGTTTTGAGAAAATATCTCAACAATCTCCACATTGACAAAAAATGAGTCAAAACTCAATCATCTCTTCTACAGCTCTTCATCTCGATACTTAAAAAAACCGGTAAACTTTGACAATCCCAATTCTCAAAACAGAGAATTAACATACTCCACCATATAAGTATAATCACTTAGAATTAACTAATTCTAAGAATTTTATCGGTTCATGTCGAATAAATTTGCTGAAATATTATTGTGCAACTCCCTTGCTTGACCTACTTAGAAGTTCATCAACCATCGACATCAATTCTATCACACCTTGCATTAATGTCAAGCCAATGACCATATGCAAACATATAGACCCATTGGTAGTAACATATCATCTATCATAGCAACTAGCGCATGCCACAAGAATGTAGATATTTACTTAAGCGACATCATCGTCTCCCATAAAGAGAGATATATTGTCCGTATCTGATGCGAGCAGTTAGCCGAGCCTGCTCCACCTTGTGGACAATTTTTTTTCACGTAACCAAGTTGCCTACAATTTCAACTAGATACTTTCTTTTTAGTATCTTTGTCAAAAATAGGAGTTGGTTTCCCTTTCAAAGCCTTGTGCAGTCCAGACTGAATCAAAACATCTTTGACTTGTACTTGCCACAAGCCAAAATTAATTCTTCCGCCAAATTTTTCCACATCATATTCGATAGACATATCTTCTCTGTGCGCCAACACTCTGAATGACCTGATGCTATGATACCACTGTTGAGAATTGAGACCAATTTATTTATTGTCCATAAGATCTTTGTTCAGAAAAAGATAACAAAACAAAAAAATATAAAAAGATAGAAAAAGATTTACAGACTGTCAAAGCTTTCAATAAATGAAAATTTGTTACAATCATATAGATTTCACTCACCCAAATCTCCAAGTATCTCAAGAAAAATAATATCATAAGCTTTACCGCACCCATCAATTTCTACTCTTTGTACAACCTACAAAAAGAACAAGAAAAATAACTAGGATGCTAGACTTACAATTGTTTTCTCAAAAAACTATCAAATTACATCTACAAAAGAGAATAAATCACGTCTGTTACCACCAGAGTTCGTTAAAGCCTCCACATCAGCAAGAGCCTAGCTAAAGCCCCGTTTAGGCCCTAGGCCTCGTTAGGGCCTCATGGGCCCAACAAAGGCCTTCTAGATTCGTCGAGGCCTCAGATATCCAGCAAGGGCCTCACAGATATGCTTAAGGTCTGGCAACACATTAGCACCCTCAAGGCTAAGTGGAGCGAAGCCCACGAAAGGCTTCGGCATCCCTGGCCAGCCTAGAATGCTTCACTGGTCTCCGCACTCTCGTAGTCTGAGGTTTCGGAAATAACCAGAAAAGTAGTCAAGGATAGATTGTGTTTGTTTCCCACAAGGATTCTCACAAGAAAACCAAATTCCAATCTCCTAAAGATTAGGTAACGTGATCAACTCAAATAAGGACTGAGATCTTGGAGATTGCATTGAAAACTGATCATCCCTATCCCAAAAGGAAAGAGAGTTCGATCAGATTTCTAATTGATCGTTTTCCTAAATCAATTAGTACCCTTGTGCTGTAAATACAACGTCTCCGGTTATTCTAAGATACGCACTTTTTGCACATTAATTTTACCTCTAAACTCTGCTCAAGTCTCTACCTGCTTGTCCCTCCCACACCCAATTGTTTTTGTTTCTCGTATATTATTATATATACCGGCAGTTGACTTGATCGTCAGAGTACCAACGATCACCGAATCTTTTTTTCTGGTGATCTTGGTGCCTAATGATCGTCCTAGTGTGCATGTAACATATAGGTTGGCAGAGGATTGACTGGATATCTGTTGACACATGGACAGTGCAGATTTCGACGTCAACAGATTGGCACCGTCTGTGGAAATCAAAAAATGTTACACAACCTAAAACTTGTGGTAAAAATATGTTTTCTACCAGGAAGAGCATAGCAATCAAACACTCCATGGAAGAAGAGGTTGAGTCCCACTACACTGATTTGCAGTACGAAAGAATTTAAGATTTCCAGAACGTAACATGCAGTAAGAGGAGAAGACAACGAAAAAAGTAGACAGTTGAGTAGGAAAACCAGGACCTGAAGCTAGACAATGCACGGATGAAGGCAGCACTTGAACTGTTGGAAAACCAATCCCTCCAGCATGGACCCAAGTTTAGTCATGCCCGACGAAGTCCTTCGAGGTCTGGCTCAATAGAAAGTTGTCAAATCTCAGGACGACCCGCTAGTTTCAAATGACAGGAACCCTCAAAACATCATTTCGAAATCCTCGCAGGACAATTAGAATGGGAGACCTCCTTTGATGCGTGGATACCAGCCAGCTCTTGTTGCCAGCGTGTTTGATAGGTTGGGGTGGGATCCTCTATAGTACCACCCATACCGGTGCACAGCAGGCACAGTAAGTGCAGTGAGGCTCACATAGAAAGGAGAAGGGACCCAAAACCTGTTAATGCGAGTCCCGAGGACGAGAAGAAAATGTTAAAACATTATGAGGATGATGACGATGAGAACCTCTCATTCACCAATTACATGAAGGCCATGGAGGTACCCACAAATTTCAGAATGCCTTTAATGGATAAATATAATGGGAGAAGTGACCCTACGGATCACATCAACATATACAAGACGAAGCTCCAGGGTCACTCCTCCACAGTGAAGTGTCAAAATTTCCATACTATGCTCACATCTAATGCGAAGAGGTGGTACAATAAGCTGAAACTAGGAAGCATCAAGAGTTCGCCCCAGCTCAAGAGCCGGACCATGATAGCTGATATTGCCCAACTCCACGACATTTGGCAAAAGGAAGAAGAAACAGTAAAAAGCTATTTCAAGAGGTTTAGCAACGTCATCAACAAGATCGAGACTGTAACCGATGACAAAGCTCTAGATGACCTAGTGACCGAACTTCACATGCGCACCCCTTTCTAGAGAGACGTCCAGAATAGCCAACCTAAGACTTACAGTCAGCTGGTGGACCTGATCCAACGAGAAATCTGATCAGAGGAGACGATCGAGAACAGTGAGAAAGCCAAAAGAGATAGAAGAGATCATTAACGAAGGAAGGAGCAACACTTTCTTGAACCCCGTTTCAGTCACTTTCAAGGAAAACGATCCCCTGGGCCATAGAACAACCATTACAAGAGTTTTAACCAAACGGAGGTGGTTCCTGTCCCCTATCTCAGAACACCCGCAGTGGCTCCTTTGCTGACGGCTCCTCTACCTATGTTCTATCACATACACATGACTAGGGTGCATAATACAGAAGATTGCCCGGACGTGAAGGAACTGATCAACTGTAGAAACCAAGGGCAAGGAGAGGAGAATCGACCGATACGAGGGCATCGAGCGCTGCCCAATCAAGGGCAAAGGCCTTTGTCTCAGCATTAGGACGATGGAAGGAACGACAGAAATAGGGACCCATCGAGGGTGGAAGGATCCGCGCGAGCACCTCCAGTTCGAAAAATCAATACGATCATATGAGGGCCCTATGTCGGAGGGTACACGATGAACTCGCAGTGAAACTACGCTAAGTCAGGAAGAGAAGATCCCATGGAGAGTTGGTAGGTTCATGGAATCGACCAAGAGCTCCACAGATCTCGTTCGCTGAAGAAGACGAAGATGGCATACACTAACTCTACTGTAATGCCTTGGTGGTCTGTGCCGTTGTTGCCAGAAACAGACTGGGATGGATGTTGGTCGATGATGGAAGCACTGTGAACATCTTATTTGGCAGTACCTTTGATCAGATAGACGTAGATCATAAACTGACAGCCATTTTAGAACCTCTGTTAGGTTTCACCTGGGATAGCCTTGTCCCACGAGGAAGAATCACCCTCGCAATGGAGCTCGGGACCCATCGTGTCATCTTAAGAAATTCATGGAGTTCCTAGTGGTAGATACTCGCTCTGCCTATCACGGAGTCTTGGGTAGGCCCGCGCTCAAAGACCTACAGGCAGTCACTTCCATACACCACTTGGCGATGAAGTTTCACAACCCAGGTGGCGTCGCAACGATTCGCGGTAATCAGACAGAGGCCAGGTCCTGCTATATGAATGCACTCTGAAAGGCCGCAAACTATGAAAACCCTCTCTCGGCGATGATGACGATACACACGGAACCAATGGATGTCGACCTCGAAAGAGTTGAGAATGAGACGATACTGGACGAGGACTTGGACCCTCGAATCATAGGCTCGGATTCCTTGGCCTCCCTAGTAGAAAGGTTGGAGACATTTTCTGTGAATCCTTCTGACCCTACTCAGATGCTAGACGAGAAGATAAATGAGGAAGTAAAGCAGTTCGTGCGAGAAAACATCGATGTTTTCAAGTAGAAACATAGTGACATGATAAAGATCGACCCATCCATGGCCAGTCATGTCCTCAAGGTAGACCCAAAAGTGCGGCCCAAGATACAGAAGAGAAGGCCTCTTAGCGCCGAGATATACAACGCCTTAAAAGAAGATATTGACAAGTTGCTGGCGAACGGGTTCATCAGGGAAGTAGTCTACCTCCTAGTGGGTACCCAACCCCGTGCTGGTAAGGAAGAGAACCAAGAAGTAGAGGGTGTGCATAGAATTCTCAGACCTGAACCAAGCACGTCCCAAGGATAGCTTCCTGCTACTGCGCACCGACCAATTGGTTGATGCGACTGTCGGCTAATTGGTCAATGCGACTGTCGGCCATAAGCTACTCAGTTTCATGGACGCCTACTTTGGTTATAATCAGATCCCATTGTTCGCAGGGGATGAAGAACACACCTCATTCGTTACGGATTGATGGCTGTATTGCTATAAAATGATGCCCTTCGGCCTGAAGAACGCGGGAGCCACATATCAACGGTTATTGAACCATATGTTTTCGAAGCTGATTGGGAATTCTATGGAAGTCTATGTCGATGATATGCTCGTGAAGAGCGTGAATGCCAAGGACCACATTGTGCACTTGAGGAAGATGTTCAGAATCCTCCGTAAATACCGCATAAAGTTAACCCCTTAAAGTGCGCCTTCAGAGTTGTGTCCGGAAAGTTCCTCGGCTATATAGTAAACTAACGCGGGATAGAGGCTAATCCCGAAAAGATCAAAGCACTCGTAGATATGCGATCACCATCTTTCTCCAAGGAAGTTCAAGGCCTGACAAGAAGATTGGCAGCCCTAAACTAATTCATATCGAAGGCGACTGACCACTGTCAACTCTTCTTCCAGACCATCAAATAGGGGAAAGGATTTGAGTGGACAGAGGAATGCGAGAAGGCCTTCCAAGAACTCAAGGTCCTTCTTGGAAAGGCCCTGCTATTGTCCAAACCGAAGAACGGAGAAACCTTGCTCATCTACCTTGCAGTATCCAAAAAGGCAGTGAGCTCGGTTCTGATCTGAGAGGAGGGTCCGACATAGCTCTCGGTGTATTATGTGAGCAAAGCCCTATAGGATGCGGAGACAAAGTACCCTAATATAGAGAAACTTTCGTTGTCTTTGATAGTCGCATCTTGAAAGCTCCGACTGTACTTCCAGTCACATAGAATTGATGTCCTGATAAATCTCCTTCTGAGGTAAATTCTCCATAAGCCGGACACCTTGAGAAAACTGATGAAGTGGTCGATCGACCTCAGCCAGTTCTATATTTCATATAGGCCAAGGCCCTCTATAAAGGGACAGTCTTTGGCAGACTTCATAGCTGAGTTTGCCCATATCCCAGATGGCCTGCTCGAAGCTGAGTCGCATGAAGTACCAACATAGAAGTTGTATGTTGACGAGTCCTCAAGAGAAGCCCAGGCTGGAGCTGGGATTTTGCTGATCAGCCCCAATGGCCATAATCTCAACTGCGCGCTTCGCCTAGAGTTCAAAGCCTCGAAAAACATTGCCGAATACGAGGCGCTCCTAGCAGACTTGAGGCTGGCACAAGAGATGAAGGCAAGAAAACTCCAGATCTACAGCGATTCGCAGCTGGTGGTTAGCCAAGTCAACGAAACCTTCACGGCCCACAAACAGTCCATGGTGGCATACCTGAAAAAGGCCAAAGATCTCCTATCTCACTTTGAGGTATTTGAACTTCTCCAGATCCTGCAGATTGAGAATGGTTATGCCGATACCCTTTCAAAGTTGGGGAGTAGTAAAGACTCCAACTTGATGAAGGCTATCCTGGTCGAAAAGCTTAGCCGACTGTCCACTTATAAGATTCTACCACCGGATACCATGACGATTTCCAAATCTCCTAAATGGATGAAAGAAATAATCAAATATTTGACCAACCAAATTCTTTCGGCCGACAGGGAGGAAGCGCAAAAACTCCGCATGAGGGCGACGAAATTCATACTACTGGGTCGAATATTGTATAAGAGAGGTTTTGGCCATCTCCTCCTACGCTGTATCACTTAAGAGGAGGCAAATTACGTGATGAAGTAAATACACGAGAAAATTTACGGTAATCACTTAGGATGAATGGTCCTCGCACAAAAGGCGTTGAAGCGAGGATACTATTAGCCAACCATGAAGAAGGATTCGTATGCTTTATGTAAGGAAGTGCGACAAGTTCCAAAGATTCGCTGTTGTACTAAAGCTCCCAGCTCAGAACCTCACCCCGGTCATCAGTCCTTTGCCTTTCGCCAAATGGTGGATCAACTTCATAGGTCCCCTCCCAACCGGAATAGGTAGGGTCAAATTTGCGATTGTAGCGGTGGATTATTTCACCGAGTGGTGCGAGGCTGAGCCATTGGCCAGGATCATAGAGGAAAACACATGGAAGTATGTTTGGATGAACATTATTTGTCACTTTGGGATATCCCACTCCCTTGTTTTTGACAATGGTACACAGTTCGCCGGGAAGAAATTCAACATGAACTGCGAAGAGCTGGGCATTCAGAGGGATTTATCCACTCCCTACTATCTCTAGTCTAACGACCAGGTGGAGGTCGTCAACAAGATCATCAAGCACACTCTAAAAAAGAAATTGGAGTCCGCCAAATGATGATGGGCCGAATAATTGCCTGAGACTCTATGGTCATATCGGACCACTTCTCGAACGGCGACTGGTAAAACTCCTTTTGCCATGGCATATGGGACGAAAGCGATGCTTCCCATCGAAGTAGGGATACCCACTCTTAGGCACTTACACTTCGACGAAATAACCAATGGAGATCCACCCAGGACGAACCCGAACTTGCAGGTTGAAATACATGCAGGCTCACAACTTCGCCTAGCAGTTTATCAAAGGAAAATGGCCAAATACTACAATTCGAAGGTTAAGAACAGGAATTCTCATATCAACGACTTCGTCCTGAAAAAGGTGTTCCAAGCTAATAGAGAGGTGGGAGCTGGAACCCTCAGACCCACATGGGAAGGACCTTACAAGATCATCGGAGAAATTCAGCCTAGAACCAACAGATTGGAGGATTCAGAAGGGAGAGAGACGAGGCATCCCTAGAACATCACTCACTTACGTCCATATTACCAGTAGTTTTCTTTTTCATTTGTCAGTTTTCCAGCATTGTTTTCGGCCTCACTCAGACGTCGCGTTGTTTTAATGAAGTTCATTATTTTTTGAATCGAGATACTCTCTGTCCAACTATGTAAGTAAAAGAAATTCGACAACGAGGAAGTGTGGTTCACGGCCAATTCTATCAACTCGCTGGATAAACATTCAACGCGTATTCAAACAACTTAAGAGAATTTGATTGTGAGAGAGTATGGCTCACGAAAACTCTGACAACTCGCTGGATAAATATTCAACGCGCATTCAAACAAGTAAAGAGAATTCGATAACGAGTGAGTGTGGCTCACGGCCAATTCTATCAACTCACTGGATAAACATTCAACGCGCATTCAAACAAGTAAAGAGAATTCAGCAGCGAGGGAGTATGGTTCGTGGCCAACTCTGTCAACTCGCTGGATAATCATTTAATGCGCATTCATACAAGTAAAGAAAATTCGACAACGAGGGAGTGTGACTCGCGGCCAACTCTGTCAACTCGCTAGATAAACATTCAATGCATATTCAAACAAGTAAAGAGAATTCGACAGCGAGGGAGTATGGTTCACAGTCAATTCTGTCAACTCGCTGGATAAACATTCAACACGCATTCATACAAGTAAAAAAAATTCAACAGTGAAGAAGTGTGGCTCGCGGCCAACTCTGTCAACTCACTGGATAAACATTCAACGCACATTCATACATGTAAAAAAAATTTGGCAGCGAGGGAGTGTGGTTCACGGCCAACTCCTTTTGCCTCATTGGATAAACAACTAACGCATTTTCATATAAACATTAACGTGTGTCACAGAGAATGACGCTCTTATAAAAGATTAACTTTGCAAAAGTTTTACAATACTCGAAATCAGGAAAACAACATTAACGCGTGTTGTGAAGAAACATGACCCCTAAGTCCTAGTCGGACCCTTGGGGTCGGCATAACCAGGAACCCCAAGGTTAGCCAACAGATCTTTGGCCCTTAATAACTCTACAAAAGCCTCGGTCAATTCTTTATTTTTGGCATGGATCATGCTTTGACAGGCCTGAAGCTGGGACTCGGCCCTCCTCTGAGCCTGTACACACACTCTTTGGATCGTTCCATCTTTAGTTATGTCATATACAACCCATGCCCTCACATCTTCAGAAAAAGCAAGTTGCGCATGGAGGGCATTGTTCTTTGAACACAACACGTCGATATCCTCGCCTCTCTCGACTATTGAATGCAGTTCGTCAACCTTCATTGCCAGTACCTTGTACAACTCACAGTTGAGTAAGTGACTACGGGAGGTATGCATCTCTACCAGTTTCAACAACTCCATTAGTTATTCGTTGTCCGCAGCCCTTGCAAAAGCAGAAGTCCAATACTTATGAACTGAAGCTGCTGCTATGGCGGCCGGAGTTGGTAATTTTTCCAAAATGGCTGGGTCCAATTCATCATGATGGAACCCGATATTTATGTACTTGGACTTGTCAAGTGGAGGATGAAGAGTAGAAGTCGCGCCTCGAGCACGGGGATTGTACCTCCCGATCCTCTAAGAAGGAGCCTTCGAACATCACTTAGCCTTTCGAGAATCCTCCACACTGCCATCATCCTCCATACCCCGCCCTGGCATGGCCATTTATCCCCCGCCATTAACCACCATTTCCTCTTGTCCAAAACTTTCTGACAAAGTTAAATGTCCTGTAGGAAGCGGAACATAATGAACCCCCACCGCAGTTTCTGGCGCCAACGGGACGGTAGAAGAAATGCTCATCGTTGCTTCCGGCACCTGCGAGATGATAATCTCTGGAACAGACGTCATGAGCAGTATCAGAGGCTGAGGAAAAATATCTTCCTTTTCGTCCACAACTCCACCACATCTTATCTTGAGCTTTGGCAGGTAAAATTAAAAACCTGACATGATAAACAATTGCTAAATTCCAATATTACGGGAAGGAAATAGAGGTGAGAAAAATGAGAAGAAGTTCTGCAAGTGCATATATAAGCAAATGGGAATGTAAATGGCCAGATGAACGGACACGTATGTGGGGGAGATGCACTCCTATATACCCAAGGAAGATATAAAGGCTACGTGGGGTATACGCGCTTCGTTAGTTGTACCATCATTGCACCATGATGGCGCCTCCAATACACATCCCACCAGAAAACACTCAACAAAGTCTGAGAGCCCCGCCCAGGTTACGAAAGTATGTCAACTTGAGAGCCTTGAAATTGTGCGAATGCGAATGCAAACGCCCTGACTACAGAACCTCGCATTTTAGCGACTTTTTCTCAATCACTAGCAAAAGCTGTCTGGTCGAGAAACTACGTGTTATCCATTTGAATATCTCTTTGCCGAATAGCTCATCTCAACTTCAATTGTTCAACAAACAAAGGTAATCGAATATATTCTTATTTCATAAATCACAATTCGAATTACAAAGCAAGAATGAACAAACATGGCCATCATCCTACTGCCCCGCCACCTCTTAGGGTCAGCACATATCTGGATCTATAGTGTACTAAATTGATACTCTAATCTTCATCATCTTGAGCTTCGTCATTGGCGAAAGTCTGACTTCACCATGGTGGGGAGTCTCCCAAAATCAATACGAGTTGATTTGGTGACTAATTAGGCCACACTGCCCAAAAAATGCCATTGACACATTTGGCAGATGGCTTTCAGCCTCGTCATCCGAATTATGATCATTGATGGGTTTGGTCATCGATGTCCATGGTGGACGCATCGTTCGGGACCTTCTGGCTAAGGCTACTAGGCCCAACCCTCTCGAACGTTTGGTTCTCTGAACATTGATTCTCTGGGCATTTGGTCATCTGAATGTTGATTCTCCAGTTGGTTGGTCCTCCAGGCGCTGGATCTTCATCCACGCTTTCGTAGTACATTTGAGACGAACGTTGAAACCTAATAAACGAATATTAACATATGCGCATGTGCTTTTCCTGCAACTAGAAGTTACATCCATGGGGATTAGTTGGCGGAATTTACCAGAGTTATGAACGCATAAGAAACGCAATGAAAGGACCCTTGTTATTTTTATAGGAACTGCATGGAAAACATAACACTTAGCCGCATGGAAAACGCAGGGCAATAAATACGATGGTTAATGTACAGTCATCAAGTGGGTATTTGGAATGCCATACGCCTCAGGCACCTTTTCGTTTACTGGGACATTAATTATGTTAACTATTCAAATTCAGCAAAGAAGTCTACACCATTAATGTCCAGAGGAACGATTCCTCAATTTTAGGACTAATCTCTCGTGCCTAGCAAATATAATCATTCATGAGGTTATCCTCTTTGACTAATGCGATAAGATTTTACATGAAGGTGATACAGTAGGAAATAAATTTGAGTGATGATGCTGGAACATATGTAAAAAAGGAACAAAATTACAAGTCTCGATGTCCCGCCGCCTCTCTAAGGGTCGGCACAATGCGAGCCTTCTCCTATAACATGAGGAGTAATTTGATATTTGCCTAAATCGTGGCCCTCATCGGGAAGAACCTCGGGGACATGGACCTCTGCAGAAGTATACCAGAGAAATGAGAGATCCCACTCCGAGTGAATTTCGACGATGTTCTCTACCAACTGCTCTCCGCCTATTTTCATCAAACAATGGGCAAGGTCTTGATACTCGGGCGTATCCACAAATGCGTCCTGGTATGCCTCACCCGTCCTGGCCTCGGCATCCACACGCTCGGCCCTGACCCTCTACACCTCTTCCCTGGCCGTGTCCAGTAGCCTATCCTTCTCCGTAGCAACGGCCTCTAAATTGCTATTAGCGATGGCTACGGTGGTCTCAGCTGCGAGGGTTAGATCCTTAGCCAACTTCTGAGCTTCCTCGGCACGTTTTTGGGAGATCTCGACAACCTCTTCTGATCTTGAGCTTGTTTCAAACTCTCTTTCGGGCCTTCAGCTCGATATCATATTTTCCCTTCATGTCGGCCTTCTTGGTCACAACCAAATCCAACTTGAATTGAAGAGCCCTCTTGTCCGACTCCAGCTGCATTTTCTCGAGACTCATAGCTTTCAGGTCCTCAGATAGCTTCCTGGATCTGGCCTCTTCCTCACTGTTCTGGTCGTCGAAACTCTCAAGGGTACTGAACAACTCTTTGGTCAAGACCAACCCTCAAATTAGGTTCATTTCTACCAGTTGCAACCGCTCGCGTATTGTGGCTTCCTCATCTGCATTCTCCTATTTTTGGGTCCAGTACTTGTGGATGCTCACCACCATTATCGAATGATGGGCAGTGAGCAATTCCATCACGGAGGGTTCCAATTCACTGTGACGTTGAGAAATACAAATACGACTTTTTTGGCCGATCAAAGAGCCAGAGTTCCCGGTATCCCAAACCACTCCATCAGAAGGTAGCAAGGACTGGCGATTCTCTTCAGTCCACCTTGCCTTACGGGCATCCTTTATAAACGCCTCCGCAGCTGCGAGAGCCTTCTTTTTTCGTTTGGCCACTTCACCCGTGTCTTCGGCGATTCTCTTCCCCTTGTCCTTTGGGAGAATGAATTCAGTGAGAGGATGGGAGGATGGCTGCGGGGGTGGAGGAGGAGTAGCCTAGCTTGGAACTTGGACAACGGATGCCGGATGGTGGATTGTCCTTAATGGCGTAGCATCCTAGACCTCTTGCAACGAACATGGCGTCTCACCCAAAGAAGGCTGGGTCGAGGAGTCCTCTCTGCCGGTGGGATGGGAAAGGCAGAGCGAAGGAATATTCTTAAACCTGAAAGCTGCTGACACAATAACCAAGGTACAAATCATTAGGATAGTTTATCATAACGAAGCCAGTACAGTTCAGCTTGCGAGACTTACCCATTAGTCTGTAGCAAATTAGTAAGTTGTCGTCTTTGAGCAAATTGCTGAGGCTCCTAAATTCGCTATCAAGCGCTTGAACCTTATTCCACTTCGATCTTAACTCCTCTTCATCCTTGTTTGGAATGGGTGGCTTCCCGCAGTCTGCAAAAATAAGTGAAGCATTATGTCAGGAACATTGATAAAAAAAGCCGCACAAAGACAAGAAGATGTACCAAGTTCCCCAAATTGACGGAGAATCGACATGTTGGGGAGAGGATCCTCCGGTATAAACTCTCAGTCCCCTCCGACGAAGATGAACCTCTCCTTCCATTTATGCACTTTGTTGGGACTATCGGTTGCCGTTCCCCATTTCTGGCCCGACCGATGAGAGATATTAAACCAACCTGCTGACCGACAGGGTAGGTAAAGTGATTCGAATTCCTTGGAGAATAAGTCTCCACCAGCCTTGGCAATCCCCCCCCCCCAACAGGAACGAAGCCACCATCTGCCCTAGCCATTTGGTGTTATCTGGCAGGGGGCCAAATTCCAATCTCTCAGAACCTCGTGGAAGAAATGGTGCATAGGTAGGCGAAGACCTTGCTGCATCGTCGATTCGTAGATCGTGACAAATCCCTTAGATAGGTCGTTGGCACATTCATCGGGAGCGGGAGCCCTGAGATTCACAGAGGCAAGAATATCGTAGGATAATAGTATGTTCTCTAACTCCTCTTTCTTGTTCTTCGAGCAAGCCATGGAAGCCGGGGCATCCCTTTTGTCCAACGATCTTCTCATTTCGGGTACCCAGTGCCACGTCGTCCCTTTTCCAGTGTTGCCTTTGGCGACACAGCTGGATTCACTACTATTCCGCTGGTGGATGTGGAGGACGGGCGAGCGATGGAGGGAACTTGATTAACTTCTTCTTGGCCCTCGGACGAAGGTGAAGACGAAGAGAAAGACGACGCCTCACCCCAGATACTGGGGTTTGTCCTAGCGTCTGACCAGTTCTGTGAATCATCATGTCCAGAAAACATCGCTACCTTTCTCAATTCAAGAAGAAGGTACCTCCACGATCGCTGAAAAATATTGCAGAAAATGGCGACAATGCTAGAAGTGAGTACTTTGTCGACACTTAAGCTTAGTCTAATACAACATTGATTCTTGAGAACGACATTGTATTTAACTTTGAGTTTTGATCTGATTTGACAAGCAAGTTAGTTAACATAAGAAAACTTTAAGAGTCTCTAATTTACTTGATTTTTAACATCTATCATGTTCGATGTTTAATATGAGTCACGTTAGACGTTGGCAAAAAGTTTCATACAATTTTCAAGATCGACGTAGCTAATTTAAGATTTAATGAACTTAAAAGTAAATATAAATGCTTCTTGTTGTAATTATGACGAATCTGTATAATTAGTTGGATATATTTATCATGCTCATCTTTGTACACTGCGATAGCTGTAAGATATTCCAATTTAATTACTGAGAGTAGTGTAGAGATTCAATGATATATAAGTGGTAAAAGATCATTTTCATGAACTTGAAAAAGGTGAAAAAAATACGTGACAAACAATTCAGTGTAATTTTTCGTATATAAAAATCAATAATTTCTATTTTTACACTGTAAAATGTTTCCAAAAAATAAAAAAATAAAATAGAGAGAGAGAGTTCTAATCCCAATTTTATCAAGAAATTAGTGATGGATGTTAATTGATGATTTTAACAACATTTATGATATATTAACTAATCAATAAACACAACAAAAATCCAATACGCACCACATGACACATCGATAGATCAAATTTATCACAGGGGTGGACAAAAGTATTCACTCGAATCGGACCGAACCAGAATCGAACTGAGTTGAGCGATTTAGTTCAAGTTGAAATTTGGTAATGAGTATTAAAATCAAGAATCAGCCATTTATGATTTTATCGGTTCTAAATTCAAAATCAAATAACTCAACCAACTTTATTGTATTTTAATTTGTTTTGAAAATTTAGTTCATAAGAAAAATTATTTAATATTTATTATTTTGTATTAAGATGGAAGATTGTACTCAAAATTTTATATATTGTTTTTTTGTGAATATATTAAAATTTCAAAATTAATTTTTTTAATTATTGTGTTGTTTTAAAAAAAGAAATAAAAATATTTGTTATATGACAAATTTAAAAATTTTAATTATATAATCGAATTGAATCGAATATATAATTTAATAATTCAAGTTGGAATCGATAATTCTATTTACAAAATTCCAAATCATTCTGTCCAAACTAGAATCAGAAACTTACTGCCATAAAGCATTACAAAAGATCCTTACATAGAAATCTCTCTAGCCTTTGCCATATATTAATTAACCTTTTAATTCTTCAAATGAAGTGAGTTTCCTAAAATTCTCCCATGGCTTCTCCCAAACAACCGTCTGATATTTGTGCACCGCCGCCCATCCTTGGCGCAGATAACCAGCCTGTAATTGGTACCAGCAACAACTTGGGATTCTCCGCTGACCACACTTAGAAATCGCAAATTTGTTTTCGCCTGCTTGTTATGCTCCTCCACCGCGTATTTCGCGATTTCTTGCACAATAGGATCATTAAGGTTCTCGATTGGCCGCCAACTGCCAACAAGATCGCCTTTCCTGCCACCCAAGGCAGCGGAGACTTCGATGGAAGCCACCAAAATTGGGAGGATTATGAGGAGAATCGAGTGAGATTTCAGCGTCATTTTTGATTTGGTAAATGCTCTTGTACGATAGTGCTTGGAAAGTTGTGGAATGCGATTTATTTGTAGTTGTGTGATGCAGCAAATTCATTAGGTTTTATTTGATTTTGTTTTAAAAATTAATAAAAATTGGAGTTAAAGATAATAATTAATTTAAACAAATATTATGAAACTTACAATGTCGTGAAACGTGGGGCTGTTTGTTTTGTGGGCTTTAGGTTGCTCTGGTAAGACCGAATGGATAACTTCTAAAAGGATCAACAGTTAATAATGACATAATTTAGATTTTAATACGTATGACTATAAATAGAATTCATTATAATTGTTTTTAAGACTCACTCTTTAATTTATTTATGCTTTTCATTCAACAAGATTATTTTCTACTTTCTATAAAAAATGTAAAAATAGTCTATAATTTAGTGCATGTTTGATGTTGATTATACACTAAAAAATAGTTTATTTAACCCTTTACTTTTCAAATCAAATAGAGTGTAAAATGACAAAATTGTCTTTAATTATTTGAATTAACATTTTGTTGATCAAGGACAAGTTTGTCATATTACGCTTTATTTGGTTTAAAAAGTGAAAAAAAAAAACAGCTCAAATAAACTACTTTTTGATTAATAATCCACTCCAAACATGCACTTACTCGTTAAGCTATACAAGTTGTATAACATCTTCATCTTCTTATTTTCCTTCTTTTTGCCAATTTTATTGCAAAGACAAGGCCGAGATCGGGTAGGTCAGGAAAGATGTGCGAGTAGTAAGTGGAGGTAAAAGCTTATATATTTTTTTTAGGGTTAATTATACTAATGGTTCCCATTTTTTTAGGTTTGTAACAATTTCATCCTCATTCTTTTTTTTAGCAAATATCATCTCCATTTTTCTATTTATACTCACAGATGGTCCACAAATCACTATTTTTCACTGTTTTGACATTTCTTGGACAATTTTTCCCCTTGACTTAAATAAATTAAAATGATAGGAAAAAAATACAATGAAAGTATTGTAATTGAGCCCTTAACCTTTTCAAAAGTACATAAATCTTGAACTATTTTATTTTATTCAAATAAGTGTTGTTCCACAACTAAAAAAGAACCCCACCCCCAAGCAAATTTGAATATCATTGAGTCGAACAGTTTGTTAGATAAGTACAATTATCAGTCCCGTTGTTCGTCTCCTATCAATTTTATTTTCGACGCTATGACATCCCCTGAACCCTCGAATATCAACTTGGTTGTGAATCAGCCTTTGGTTTAAGACTGCGATGTGGCTAATGTCACTGTTTCAGCCAATCATAGTAGGGGTTCCTATGGATAGCATATTGTGCAGTGTATTTAGTAGGCCTCTAGAGAAATAATTTCACAGAATTATTCTTATAAATTTCAAATTTTTTATCTTATATGAAAATTTGAACAATAGATGTCCACTACACAATTCAGCGTTCGAGAGGCTGAAATAGAATTAAGGAAAATGTTATATCAAAATTTTTATGTTTTCTTTTTCATAAAATATTTAGTTCTTTTGTTTTTTATATGATATATGTGAAAATTCTCCAACGGCTAAAATATTTTATAATTTTCATATTGAAGTTGACTTGTACGTGAATACATGTCTAAGATTATGCTCGGATTACCCAACAGAGATGTCTGGTGCTCAAGTTAGCCGCACAATTCAAATATAATAGTGGATATTACATCCACTATTTATGAATATTAAAATAATTCTAAATCTAACAACTTAGTTTATTTATTTCAAAAATACTACATTCTTAAAATTAGATTAATTAATTTAATATTGAATTACTAATGTATTAAAGTCATTTTTAAACATTTAATTATCCATTATCGCTTTTAACCTTCTTAGATTACAGCGCCCATTAAATTGAAAACTCCCAAACCAAAGAAACTTCCCCATTTACAAGCTGGAATAAAATCTTTCAAAATTTTAGCAAATCTTCTCCCAAAATCTTGAAATCGCAGTGCATTTTTCACAATTTTTTTTTTTTTTTTTTTTTTTTTAATCTTGGTTGAAGAATGGAGACTCCAAATCGTGAAAATACAAGGTTGAAGTTGGCGTCGCCTGGAAAAGAAACCATACATTTTCTACACCCACGAAAGCACCCAAAACGAAAGAGACAATAAACTTGTTGAAGTTTAGAATTGATTTTGTATTTGTAACAGTTGTAACAGTTTAAGATTTGATTGTTCTCTATATGAAACATTTTTTTATGATATAATATGTATATATAGGTCTGTTACAGTACATTGTATATATTAATAGGAATTTGTTGAAGTTTAGATTTGGTTTTGGCTGTTGTAACAGTTGTAACAATTATAACAGATTCTCTTTAATATCAATGTCTGATGCTGTTGTTACAAATGATATTGTGTATGAATGTTTGATACAGTGTTAGGGATGATGTTGTGAATCAAGTTCTGATACAGATGTTACAATTGATATTTTGTAGCAATTAATATGTTACTAATTATGTTACAGATTAAGTTATGTTACAGATTGAGTTATGTCATTAAATTACGAGTTAAATTTCTTCTCACTGTTACATTATGATGTTACAATGTGTCAATTTGTCTTAAAGTCCAGTACGTATGTAAATATGAAATTGTTGAAGTTTATAGTTAGTTTTGCAGTTGTAACATTTGTAACAAAATCTTTTTAATATCATGGTCTGAAATAGTGTTACAAATGCTATAGTATATCACTGTTTGATACATATGTTACAAACGACATTTTGCATCACTGAATATGTTATAGATGATATAATATTATTTTACCCAGCACATGTTACATGTATTGATATTCTCTACTACTGACATTACATATTTTACAATTGATATTATCATGAGTTTTAATATGTATCATTGATGTTATATATCATACTAAAATGTAACATACACAGATGTTCTAAATGTAATAAACATCTACGCAAACCAAAAACTTCCAAGTGTTACAAGATCAAAACAGAATTATAGTGTAACATATGCAAATGTTCTCACTCTAACATAAACACAAAATATCATGAATTCTGATAGTTTTTTTTTGTAATATTTGTTTTAGAGTGATGATAACATAAAATAATATGTTACCAACATCTAAATGTAACATATGTAAATGTAATACACGCAAATGTAACATATGGAAATGTAACATGCGCGATTGTAACATATACAAATGTTCTAAATGCAATAGACGTCTCCGCAAATCAGAAACTTCCAAATATTACAAGATCATAAATGAAATATAATATAACATGTGCAAATATTCTCACTGTAACTTAAACATAAAATATCATGAATTTCAAAAAAAATTTGTAACATATGTATTCAAATAAAGAATTTTTTGAACTGCTACATATAATCACATTTAGTCAAAATCAGTTAATATATATTTGGATTGATAAACATGTTACAATAATTAACATTATGTAATTATTTTGATCTTTCATGTTCTAATTTTCTTCACCGCACTTTCTTCACGCGCGAAAGTTTTTCACAGACTGATGTTCTTCGCGGATTGATTTTCTTCGCCGAATGATGTTATTCATGGAATGATGTTTGCCTGATTTTCTGAAATTTTTTTGTTTTCTATTTGGACAAAGAATCAATTAGGATATTCAATTTAATGGAAATAACTGAAAATCCCCCTTTTTTAGGCTAACTGTTATAGCTAGTAATTAATATATGAAAATAGAATAAATATATTTAAAAAACAGTATTTTTGGAATTTCTGCAACATAATAAGTCTTTTGGAATTATTTTCAAAACATGGCTCATTTATGAAAACATCCCAATATAATACATACAAGACAATTACATGCGTAAAATATATGTGAATATCGAGTGTTATATGTGTAGATAGATTTTACCTTCTCACCTGTTCTTGAATCTTTCTTGTGGACCATAATTGATGGCTGTATAGCTTTTGTGTCAATAAAAGTTAATTAGTACGTATTTCCTTTCGCATAAAAGATTACAATGATAATATGATATGATATTCAATTTCTTGATACATTGCAATATTGTAGTTTTTCTAAATGAAAAGAAGGCCGTCTCACTGGATTGCTGCTCACGAACTCTTGCCTCGTATTCCTCTAAAGAAAGTCTTTCATGACCAAGATAACTAGCTCACATTCACTATATTGATAAAAAAGTTTGCAATATTCAAGTATCGCATTCTTGAATTTCAAGTTGGTTTTTACCATCTCATCGTGCTCATTAATTTAGTGCGAATTTTGCAATTTTTAGCAACTTTTGGTCTTTCGGGTTCATGGTAGACCATGAAGCATGTGGGCTATGCATACGGGGGAGGAGGGCTTGAACAGACACGAAAGCGACCAAAAATGAGAGGAGTAAGAGGAGAAGTAGATGGTGAGAGTGAGATTGAGGGCCATTTTGGTTATAGTTTGTGTTGGTCGTTAATTGATCTATTAATGTATTAAAAAAAGTTGCTAAAATCATCAATCAACATCCATTTGGTTTATGTTTTAGCGTTTCTAAGGAAACTTGGTGTCTTTGAATTGCTTCATGACAAGAACACTTGAGTTGTGATGCCTTGTCATCTTTGGCATAGATGACGAGCTATCCTGTAAAAACTGCCATGAAATAAATGTTGGTAAATTTTGTGTATCACACTTTAGAATTTCAAGTTAGTTTTGGCCATTTTATTTTGCTCATTGATTGTGAAAATTGCGAGTTCTAGCACCTTATAGTCTTTTAGAAAGGGTTTCCTCTCTAATATAAGTTGTCAGGCTCTGTCAAACTGATGTGGCAAGAAAAAAATAGACAATGTCTAACATTTTGTCTAATTTCAAACATGCTGACTCAGCAACATTTAAATTTTCTATGTATATTTAAATTTCATATGCATATTTAAATATATTTGAACTTGAATGTCTATTCATTATACATCAATGTCATGTAGATCGAAAGTTTTCCAATATTTTTGCCACCTAGATAGTAATCCATAGAATGCATTGAATTCTAAATTTAATTATGGGATTTTGACAGTATTGAATAACCGCAATTTAATTGGATATACTTGGAGTTTTTCAATTATAATGTAAAGGATATCCGAATTGTTTGAAAAGAAGGGTATAGTTCAAATGTTCAAGAACAAATTGGTTTTTTGTTTTTGGAGATGGTGGTGGGGCGGTTGGGGGAGGTTGTGGTGGCGACTTGGTTGCCGTTGCTGAATTGTTATGAGAGAAGTCTTCTGGTTTTGGGCTGTTGGGGGTGGGGTCATTAAAGAAGTACTCTTTTTATATATTTATTTTTTCAGTCTTTTTTTATTTTTTGTATTTGTTTTTGGGTAAAAGTGCTATATTTTTCACTTATACAAATGTTAGGGGTCAAAATGGAAATTTACTATTTTTTTTTTGTTGTTGCTATTTTAGTTTATTTAAATTAGGCACAAAATTGTCATTGTTGCTATTTTAGTTTATTTAAATTGGGCACAAAATTGTCAAAAGTGTTCATATGCATGGAGATGATATGCATAGAGATGGAAATGCCACAAATTAAAAATGATGGGACTCTGAATGTAATTTAACCTAAATTTAATTTATCGAAAAAAATTTCTAACACTAGTAAAATAAAATTAATAAATATTATTGACCAAATTTATTAAACATAATTATTTAACATTTACAAACGAATGAATTTTAAATAAAAAAAGTAATTAAAATATCAACTTAAGTACTAATGAAGAAATTTTTTTGTCTTATCAATAAAAAATAAAAGTAAAAGAGAATTTTTTTTTTTTTTTTTTTAACCTATTGAAAAAAAATTGAAGAAAGAATAAATGATTCTTTGTCGATGATCAATGAATCGAAGTATCATCGGTGATTACCATGACATCGCGGATGTCATTGCTATCGTAATTGTCGACTGATGTACATTGATGATAACTATTGATATTATATTCAATAATTATGTGAATTACCAAATAAATATTGATTTTTATCAGGTATACTACAAAATAAACTATATTGCGCAAGTCTTGTGTGTGCTTATGTTTATCATTTGCTGCTTCCATCTTTATCAGGTATACTACCAATTTGTAGTTCTTCACGTCTTTATCCTATTTTTTTTTTTCAAACGCTATCCATATTTCCAATTTAATGAAAATTTTCTTTCAAATGACAAAGTAATGAGTTTCTTTTAATATACGATAATGTTATGGATTTTATTTTCTAATCATAATGTTAGAATTTTTCTTTTTTGAGTGATGTAGTAAGAAGCTATACTATTTTCTTGTTTTATTTTCCTAAAAAAATCATATTCAATTTGTGCACAGTGAGTGTGTTGATCTACTATCACTGAAAATTAGAAGTTTACCGTTTTTTTGAAGGTAGCGAGCTTTTTAGAATCTCCATTCAATAAAACCACCACATCATAGTTCTCCAGGATAGTTCCGTCTCGACTAGCAATAATAAGACTGTAAGCTGTCTCTTGTAAGGCAGCCTTCAAAACATGGTCGAGTTTCAAGTTGGTTTTAGCTTCTTTATTGTGTTCATCAATGGCATACTCTGCCACTTCCACCACTTTAGGGTCTTTTGGGTCTCTAAGCCCACCTGCTGCGGTGGAGACTTCAAAAAGAGTGGATACAGCAACCAACATTGTCAAAACCAAAAGTAAGGAATGGGAAATGGCAGCCATTTTTTGTGTTTTGAATTTAAAGAATAGAAATGTTGTAGGAATACCTTGGTTGGATGGGATTCCTATTTATAATGGAGGCCAAGCCTTCTAGTGAGTTCGAATTTTAAAATTGCTTTTAATTTTAGCATTAAATATTTAAAACAATTTTAGTAATAAATTAAATGAGATTAGTTTGAAAATGAATTTAGTTAAAAAATAAATTGTTTTTAATTTTAGCGAGAGATCTTTAAACACAATTTTAGTCATAAATTAAACGAGATTCACTTGAAAACAAATTTAGTAAAAAATTAAATGAGATTGATTTCTAGAATGATTTATGTAACATTTTTTTATTTGGTAAGTTAGAGAAAATTTTGGTCAAATAGACTTGAATACAAATTCGTTGCAAAATTGTTGTAATAACAAAATAATCCTTGTAAAATCTTTGTAATTAACAATTTTAGGGACAAATAATCCCTGCAAAATATTTGTAATAAACAATTGGGTCAAAATTTACCATCACTAATTTTTTTGATGAATTACTTAGGGTATGAATTACAGTTCCATTGGCTAAACTTAAAATTACTTATAAGTAATTCTACTTGTTTTATTTTGAAATAATAGTAAGCTTGGATGACTCTTTATATTTAACAAACTATTGAGCTCCCCAACTTTTTGCGCAATGTGGTAGTGGGTCTCCAACTTTCCAAAGTGAGGTTATGAGTCTCCAACCCACTTAAACTTGTTTGAAATTCTTTTCCTCGAGCTTCAAGTCAAGTGAAAGTCGTGTTTGATTTTATCATCCATATTGACGATTTTGGTCATGTGGAGACCCAAGTTCATAGATTTACTACATGTTTGGTGGTACTAAAATTATTTTTTAAGTACTTATAAGTTTTGGATCATATAAAATATGTAGATAATAAGTGGGTATTAAGTTGTGAGTTTTATAAAATTTGTAGATGAAAATATGTTTTGACCAGCTTAAATTATAGCCAAATACAAACTTAAATAGATTAGGGACTCAGAATCTCACTTTGAAGGTTGAGGACTCGTAACCATACCATGTAAAAGGTTGGAGAGTCCAGTCCTAATTTTTCCGTCATAAAAAATGAGTACACATATACAAGTCCAAAGTAGTGAAATTTACTAAATTTTAGAGCCCTTTAATTAGAGACAAGAAAATGAAGGTAATTTTGTGAGCTAGGATTCATAAATTTTTAGATATGGTGGGAGGTGATAACCCAAGAGCAACTAACCAAGAAGGGGGTGAATTGGTTTTTACAAAAATTTTCATAAAACAATCTCAAAATAAGAAATTTAAGAGATGTAAATTAAACAAGTAAAAATATAAGCACAATATAAGTAAAACTTTCAAAAACTTTCAAAAATTCAATTTAAATGTATTCTTCTAACATTTTGTGACAAAAAATAAGCAATTTATCTATTATAATCAATCTGCTCTAATCCATGTTTTTCAATAGACACCATCGCCAATTCATTCAGTCTATCTTGTGGCATTGTTGATCGAAGAAGACATAATAAGGCAATCCAACTATAAAAACAAGATATGATTAAATATAAAACTTGTGAAGACAATAAAACCTGATTAATTTGGAGAGAATTCGATCATTGAAATTTGAACTGTAATATTCAAAAAATTAACAATAAAAAGGGGTTAATTTATTTACTTAAAATTATATTTTCAAAGCATAAAAATATTAATTAGTCGCTTCAAATTAGAATTTAGTACAAGAAAATGCTCTAATCAAATAAAAAAAAACATTCTAGAATTATTTTTATGCTATATACTTCAAACAAATATTCAAATGGAAAATTGCAAACAATTTAAATGGGTATTAGAATATTTAAATTATCTGCATTTATAATGGTAATCCCATCCCCCTTCACCATGCGTACTAGTTAGAATTGAAGACGGGTAACCTAGGGTTACACAAGCGCGCACACACACACACACAGAGAGAGAGAGAGAGAGAGAGAGAGAGAGAGAGAGAGATCAGAAAAGCATGTAAACACTCTCACCAAGATCACCATTAAGAAAAGCATTATTGACACCTACTTGTTGAATGTCCCATCCAAAATTTACAGTCAAAGTAATTATTATCCTGATAGTTGGGGGGTGTGCTTTACGACCGGGCTGAAAGTTTCAAAATAGTCAATTCTAGGAGTCTGTTTAAAACCCTTGGCTACAAGTCTTGCCATAAGTCTTTCAACATATCCATCAGGGTTACTTTTCACTTTAAACACCCACTTGTTACCAACAATATGCATAGAATCAGAAAAAGGCACAAGACTCCAGGTGTTATTATTGTGCAAGGCTTTCAGTTCTATACTCATGGCCTCCATCCACTCTGGACTTGATAATGCCTCCTTAATAGATGTTGATTCAGTGGGCTGAGGTAAAATAAAAGTAAAGGCAAAAGTTTTTGGTTTAAAGATACCAGATTTGGATCTGGTTTGCATGTGATGGAGAGGTCTTTGTGGGGGGGAAGGATCAGACTCTTCATTGGAAGAATCAGATTCAATTGATCCATTTCTAGAGTGATCAGTTGGAAAAGAAATTAATGGTGAACTTACATTTGGTTCTGAAAAGGAGGAAGAAGTAGGAGGTTGATTAACCATGGGACATGAGGCTGTCACATGTTCAAAATCACCAGATATGTCCATGTCATTTGATAACCAATTGTGCATAAGTAATTGTTTAAGAACCAGATCAGAATTAGCCATTTTGAGAGAAGTAGAAAAACCACAAGTAAAAGGAAACAAATCTTCATTAAATATTACACTTTGAGCTATATAGATCCTTCCACTAGAATGTAAGCATCTATAACCCTTGTATTTATTGCTATATCCAAGAAAGACACATTGAGTAGTATGAAAACCAACTTTGTGTTTGTTATAAGGTCTAAGGAAAGGATAACAAGCACAACCAAAGGACTTCAGATGAGTATATAAAGATTTTTCTTTGACAAAAACTTCATAAGGGGTTTTGTTTGAAAGAGTGGAAGTAGGTAGTCCGTTTATTAGAAAGGTTCCTGTTGCAAAAGCATCCCACCAGAGACTTAGAGGCATGCTGCCTTGGGCTAGAAGAGTTAAACCAGTTTCAACAATATGCCTGTGTTTTCTCTCAGATCTACCATTTTGTTGGTGAGTATGAGTACAAGGATGTATGAAAATAACTCCTAATATGTTCAAGATTGGTTCTAACTTCCTATGGATAGTATATTGTGCAGTGTATTTAGTAGGCCTCTAGAGAAATAATTTCACAAAATTATTCTTATAAATTTCAAATTTCTTATCTTATATGAAAATTTGAACAATAGATGTCCACTACACAATTTAGCGTTCGAGAGGCTGAAATAGAATTAAGGAAAATGTTATATCAAAATTTTTATATTTTCTTTTTCATAAAATATTTAGTTCTTTTGTTTTTTTATACGATATATGTCAAAATTCTCCAACGACTAAAATATTTTATAATTTTCATATTGAAGTTGACTTGTACGTGAATACATATGTCTAGGGCTGTGCTCGGATTACCCAATAGAGATGTCTGATGTTCAAGTCGGCTGGACAATTCAAATATAATACATACAAGACAATTACATGCGTAAAATATAAGTGAATATCAAGTGTTATGTGGGTTGATAAATTTTACTTTCCCACATGTCTCTTAAATCTTTCTTGTGGACCATAATTGATGGCTGTATAGCTTTGCATAAAACATTACAATGATATGATATTCAATTTCTTGATACATTGCAATATTGTAGTTTTTCTTAAGGAAAAGAAGACCGTCTCACTAGATTGCTGCTCACGAACACTTGCCTCGTATACTACTAAAAATCACTTTTTCACCAACAGAAATTTACCAACGGATTATTTTCGTTGGTAATCAGCAATTGATTATCCGTCGGTAAAAGTGACCTTTCAACTACAGTAATTAGCGATGACTTTTCTATTGGCAAATATAATAATTTTTCACCAACGAATTTTCATCTTTCACCAACGGAATATCCGTTGATGAAGAGTGAATCATATCACCAACGGAAATTCCGTTGGTGATATTAATTAATTTTGAAAACCAAAAAATAATTCGACCTTCACCAATGGAATATTCGTTGGTGAAGAGTGAATCTTATCACCAACGAAAATTCCGTTGGTGATATGAATTAATTTTGAAAACAAAAAAATAATTCGACCTTTCACAAACGGAATATCCATTGGTAAAGAGTGAATCATATCACCAACGGAAATTCCGTTGGTGATATTAATTAATTTTGAAAACCAAAAAATAATGACCTTTCACCAACGGATATTCTGTTGGTGAAGAGTGAATGTTATCACTAACAGAATATCCATTGTTGATATTAATTAATTTTGAAAACTAAAAAATAATTCGACCTTTCACCAACGGAATATCCGTTGGGGAAGAGTCAATCTTATCACCAACGGGAATTTAGTTGGTGATATTAATTAATTTTGAAAACCAAAAAATAATTCGACCTTTTACCAAAGGAATATCCGTTGGTGAAAAGTTAGTCATATTATCTACAGAAGTTCTGTTGGTGATATTACCTTTCACCAACGGAATATCCGTTGGCGAAGAGTGAATCTTATCACCAACAGGAATTCCGTAGGTGATATTAATTAATTTTAAAGACAAAAAAATATTTCGACCTTTCACTTACGAAATATTCGTTGGTGAAGAGTGATTCATATTACTTACGGAATATCCGTTGGTGAAAAGTGGTTCATATAAAAAAATTTCGAGCAATGTGATATTTTATGTTTAAGTGTTAACACAATGTGGAATTTGATTTTTCACTAATATTTATTTTTTACTTTATAAGCAATTATAGAAAATGTTGCTCATTGAACTAATATAAATTATAAAAACAAATATAATTACAAGAATTCATTTGTCTCCATTAGTTTGGTTGTAACTTTACAATTCTTAGGTCAAAGGTTCAAATCACATTACATCCATTTTAAATTAATAAAATAAAATAATAAAAAGAGTTGACAAAGCTTAGTGGATCGGGTCGGACTTTTGGTGGGTCGAGATTCAAACTCATAATTGGCAAGTTGGGTCAGGGGTCCACCAAGTATATAAAATTAATATTTTTAATTATAAAAAATTTGCATTATTACCTATGGAATTTCCGTTGGTAATAGTGCTCGTCATTTCTGTTGCTATTTTGAGGGTCGCTGAAAGTTACCAACGGAATTTCTGTTGGTAAAAGTGTGTGTCATTACCAACAGAAATTCCGTAGGTAAAGGGTTGGGACATTACCAACAAAAATTCTGTTGGTAATAGTGTGTGTCATTACCAACGGAAATTCTGTAGGTAATAGCACACGCTTTTACCAACAGAAATTCCTTTTGTGAAGATCACCAACGGAAATTCCGTTGGTAACTTTCAGCTACCCTCAAAATAATAACGGAAATTCCGTTGCAAATTATCTGTTGGTAGCGACTATTAGGCACGGATATCATGGCTTCAGCAAGGGAAAATCTGTTTATGAAGCCACAGTTTCCTCTAAAGAAAGTCTTTCATGACCAAGATAACTAGCTCACATTTACTATATTGATAAAAAAAAGTTTGCAATATTCACGTATCGCATTCTTGAATTTCTAGTTGGTTTTTACCATCTCATCGTGCTCATTAATTTAGTGCGAATTTTGCAATTTTTAGCAACTTTTGGTCTTTCAGGTTCATCATTCATGGTAGACCATGAAGCATGTGGGCTATGCATACGGGGGAGGAGGGCTTGAACAGACACAAAAGCGACCAAAAATGAGAGTAGTAAGAGGAGAAGTAGATGGTGAGAGTGAGATTGAGGGCCATTTTGGTTTAGTTTGTGTTGGTCGTTAATTGATCTATTAATGTATCAAAAAAGTTGCTAAAATCATCAATCAACATCCATTTGGGTTATGTTTTAGTGTTTCTAAGGAAACTTGGTGTCTTTGAATTGCTTCATGACAAGAACACTTGAGTTGTGATGCCTTGTCATCTTTGGCATAGATGACGAGCTATCCTATAAAAACTGCCATGAAATAAATGTTGGTAAATTTTGTGTATCACACTTTTGAATTTCAAGTTAGTTTTGGCCATTTTATTTTGCTCAATGATTGTGAATATTGCAAGTTCTAGCACTTTATAGTCTTTTAGAAAGGGTCGACCGTGAAATTTAAGGGGCATTTTCAATTTCTAAATATGAACAGTGGAACTATTTGCAAAGGTAACTGACTATACTATTTGTAGAGTGGTCCTTTTATTTCGGAATGGAATTGTAGCAAACTTAAATGGGCCAAATTAAATATATTTCTTAATGTATGGGTCTTAAGACAATACACTTTAAAATGTTTGTGCAAAAAATAATTAAAAATTTATTATGGGAGTATCTCCAATGCTACCGTCTGTTTTCACTATCCAGCTAATGTGGCGATGAAGTAGATGAAACAAAACTCATATGACAGTATTTATCGTAGAAGGCCGTCTGGTTTTAGACATCTTGTTAGACGGCATTCCAAACATTTTTTTAATTAAATTGTGTCTATCTCTCTCTTCTATTTTCTCTTTCTCTTTCTTCTTTCCACTATCTTTTTCTTGCCATATAGATTTTTTAGAAGGTATCTAGCATTGGAGATGCTCTGATTCAATCCTCATCACCTCCCGTTATTCAATATTATCTCACAATATCAAGAACTTTGTGCCTGTATAAGAACATCTCCAATGCAATTGAAAAAAAAAAAAAAATCTGCCACGTAAGCAAAATAGACAATTTCTAAAAAAATCATCTCCAATACAAGTTGTCAGGCTCGGTCAAACTGACGTGGCAGAAAAAAAATAGACAATGTCTAACATTTCGTGTAATTTTAGACATGTTGACTCAGCAATATTTAAAGTTTCTATGTAGATTTAAATTTCATATGCATATTTAAATAAATTTAAACTTGAGTGTCTATTCATTAGACATCATTAGACATCAATGTCACGTAGATTGAAAATCTTTCAATGTTTGTGCTACCTAGATAGTAATCCATAGAATACATTGAATTCTAAATTTAATTATGAGATTTGGACAGTACTGAATAACCACAATTTAATTAGATACTTGCAGTTTTTCAATTATAATGTAAAGGATATCTGAAATGTTTGAAATGAAGGGTGTAGTTCAAATGTTCAAGAACAAATTGGTTTTTTGTTTTTGGAGGTGGTGGTGGGGCGGTTGGCGGAGGTTGTGGTGGCGACTTGGTTGCCGTTGCTGAATTGTTATAAGAGAAGTCTTCTGGTTTTGGGCTGTTGGGGGTGGGGTCATTAAAGAAGTACTCTTTTTATTTATTTTTTCAGTCTTTTTTTACTTTTTTTACTTTTGTATTTGTTTTTGGGTAAAAGTGCTATATTTTTCACTTTTAAAAATGTTAGGGGTCCTAACGGAAATTTACTATTTTTTTTGTTGTTGCTATTTTAGTTTATTTAAATTAGGCACAAAATTGTCAAAAGTGTCCATATGCATGGAGATGATATGTGTGGAGATGAAAATGCCACAAATTAAAAATGATGGGACTCTGAATGTAATTTAACCTAAATTTAATGTATTTAAAAAATTTCTAAAACTAGTAAAATAAAATTAATAAATATTTTTGACCAAATTTATTAAACATAATTATTTAACATTTACAAACGAATGAACTTTAAATAAAAAAAAAGTAATTAAAATATCAACTTAAATACTAATGAAGAAAAAATTTCGTCTTATCAATAAAAAATAAAAGTAAAAGAGAATTTTTTTTTAACCTATTGAAAAGAAAGAATAAATGATTCTTTGTCGATGATCAGTGAATCGAAGTATCATCAGGGATTACCATTGACATCGCGGATGTCATTGTCATCATAATTATCGACTGATGTACATTGATGATCACTATTGATATTATATTCGGTAATTATGTCCAAATTACCAAATAAATATTGATTTTTATCAGGTATACTACTAAATAAACTACGATGCGCAAGTCTTGCGTGTGCTTATGTTTATCATTTGCTTCTTCTGTCTTTATCAGGTATACTACCAATTTGTAATTCTTCACGTCTTTATTCTATTTTTTTTCCAAACGCTATCCATACTTCCAATTTTATGAAAAATTTCTTTTAAATAACAAAGTTATGAGTTTCTTTTAAGAAAAATGCTATTGTACAGAAAATTTGTACAAAATTTTTCACACATGCTAACTTGGCACATTTCTTAAATGACTGTTATACCATTGTCTTACAATTCCCAATTTTGGAGAGAAATTCATTTGGTAGCGTGGGTCCAGACCTGAAAACCCATAAGATCCTGCTAATTTTATTGAAGAATCAATGAATGCTTTTCGAGAAGTGGACTGAGCAGCCATTGAAGCAAAAACAGTCTTGTTAGCACTTCCACCACCAATGGACAAAAGGGTTTTGATAGAAGGGTTCTTAAGTTGGACAGTTTTTGTGAATTGAGCAAAAGAGGCATTGTTTGTCGAGGAAATGGTGAGTTGATAGGTTTGGGGATCAAGATTTGCAAATGCACATAATAAATGTGTGAAATGTTGTAATAACAAAATAATCCCTGCAAAATATTTGTAATCAACAATTGGGTCAAAATTTACCATCACTAAATTTTTTGATGAATTACTTAGGGTATGAATTACAGTTCCATTGGCTAAACTTCAAATTACTTATAAGTAATTCTACTTTTTATTTTTATTTTGAAATATATTAAGCTTGGATTGTTAGAGAAAGGAAGTTCAGGGACTCAAATGATCAAATCAATAAAGGAGAAGGATGAAGAAATGGAAACATGTATAACAGATTTAGAAGAGACTAGAAGCTAAGCCACTTGCTGATGGTTTTAACAGATTCATACCAGCCATCACGTTTGTTTGTTTTGTAATTATATCAATCTGTATGCATTCTGTATGTATATGTAAGTGTGTATAAATAGGTGTACATACTTTGATTCTGCAATCAATCTTGATCAATCAAATATCCATCAGAATTCACTGCAATTTATTTCTTCTTTCTGTATATTCCGTTTCCTCATTTCTCACTTGGTATCAAAGCCACAATGGCAGACTTCAACCTTAGTAATCAATCACAAAATTCTGATTCTAACTCCATGAATCAAACTCCAGTTCATATGAGTAATCTCGCTCCCTTCAGTATGAATCTGACTCAAGCAGCATCAGTTAAATTGGACAAAGACAATTTTCTCTTATGGAAATGTCATAATGCCTATTGTAAGGGGCCATGGTTTAGAAGGATATCTTCTGGGCAGCAAGGTATGTCACCCTCAATTCATCAATTCTCAAATCACTCCTGAGATTGGTACAACTATGGAGATGATTCCAAATCCAGAATACTCCAGGTGGATATCTGTTGATCAACTTCTAATGGGGTGGATGTACTCCTCCATGACACCAGAGATTGTGATGCGTGTCACGGGTTGTAGTAGCTCAAGTGAGCTTTGGAAAGCCATAAATGAAAATTATGGAATCCCCAATAGGTCTAGAGTGACTTTTCTCACAGCTGAATTGTAGAGAATCAGAAAAGGGTCCATGACTATGGATCAGTACATCAGCACTGTTAAACAGCTTGCTGATAATCTTGAAATAGCTGGAAAGAAGATTGATCACGTTGATCTAGTAACCCAAGTTCTAGCTGGACTTGATGAAGAATACACTTCCATTGTAGTACAAGTGAATAGCAGAGATCAAGTGACTTGGCATGAGCTGTCTTCCACACTCATGACCTTTGAAAGCAGACTGGAATATCTTAATCAAGTGCGGAGCAACTTTGGATCAATCAATTTGATACATGGCAGTCCACAGAGTACTAACTCTTATAATGGAAGAGGAAATAGAGGTGGAAGAAATTCAAACTTCAGAGGCAGAATAAGAGACAGAGGGAGATTTGGAAGATCCAATGAAGTAAGACATCCCTGTCAGATTTGTGGTTTGAGCAATCACACTGCTGCCTGGTGCTATAACAGGTTTGATGAGAAATATATGGGAAAAAGGCCAACTGATCATAACCGTAGATCAAATCCTTCTGCCTATACTGGAAGCCCAAGTTCAGTGGAGGATCAAGCATGGTATGCTGATTCTGGAGCCAGTCATCATGTTACCACAGATGAGAAGAATGTTGATCAAGCAAAGGAGTATGGAGGTAAGAAAAAGATGGTAGTAGGTAATGGTATTTCACTGCAAATATCTCATATTGGTTCAAAAAATTTTGATGTTGATTCTGATAGAACATTGATTCTGAAGAAATTGCTGCATGTACCTAAAATCAAGAAAAACCTCATAAGTGTATCTAAGTTAACTGCTGATAACAATGTATCTGTTGAATTTTTTCCTAATGGCTGTGTTGTGAAGGATCTACCAACAAGGAAGGTTCTAGTGTAGGGGAAACTTGAGGATGGATTGCATAAATTGAATTTGTCTACCCACAACTCAAGCTCAAGATCAGCCATCTATCATCAGCCCAAATTCAGTCATACTCTTCTCAATACCAGCATAAACCAGCCTACTAAATCTATTAGTGATAGTTGTCTAGATTCAGATCTTAAAACCTGGCACAGAAGATTAGGCCATCCCCCTACTTCTGTACTACAACAGGTGTTAAGGTTGTCTTGTAATAAATTCAAAACTATCAGCAATAAAAATTTGTCTTTTTTTGAAGCATGCCAGTTTGGAAAATCACATGCATTACCCTTCAAGCTATCATCTTCTCATGCTCAGATGCCACTTGATCTGATCCATACAGATGTTTGGAGACCAGCTCCTATAGTCTCTACCTCAGGGTTTAAGTACTATGTATTATTTGTTGATGACTGCACTAGATACACATGGATCTATCCTTTAAAACATAAATATGAAGTGTAACATTACTTTATCCAATTTAAGAAGTTAGTTGAAAACCAATTTGAGAGAAAAATCAAAGCATTACAATCTGATATGGGAGGTGAGTACAAAAGCCTTAACAAAATAGCTGTTGAATCAGGCATTAACCTCAGATATTCTTGCCCTCATACATCTGCCCAAAATGGGAGAGCTGAAAGGAAACATAGACACATAACTGAAATGGGTCTAACCTTGTTAGCTCAAGCACATATGCCATTGTATTATTGGTGGGAAGCATTCCTGACTGCAACACATCTCATTAACAGAATACCAAAACTACTCTTTCAACAGAAATCACCCTATGAACTCTTGTTCAAACATACCACAGACTACAATCTTCTCAAAGTTTTTGATTGTGCTTGTTATCCATGTCTAAGACCATACCAAAAACACAAATTTGACTTTCATACCCAAAGATGTGTGTATCTAGGACCTAGTGCATCACACAAAGGATTCAAGTGCTTAAGCTCTAGTGGCAGAACTTACATCTACAGACATGTAGTTTCTGATGAAAATGTTTTTCCTTTCAAAGAAGGTTTCCTCAATAAAACACAACAAACTAAATGGTCACCTACAACTCTTCATCATCTTCCATTTGAACTCAATTCTTACAAACCAAATTCAGATTCAGTTGATATGATGCATCCTACAGATGAATCTGCACACAGACCTTCTGTTGAAAATAAAGAGGTGTTAGAAGATGGTGAATAATTGGTTAATAAACATTCTCAGCAGCTTGAACAGAAAGGAAGTTTGAATGATGAACAGTCACAGCAGGTTGTACAGGGAGATTCAGTATCTGATGCTCCAAAATCTCAGGCTGGGATAAGAATCTGGGTAGAAATGCCAGAAGTTGAGCAGGAAACAGAAAAATGCAGGCATCCTATGATTACTAGATCAAAGGCAGGAATTGTAAAACCAAAAGCCTATATGACTAATGCTGTTTCACATTGTACAGATGAAGTAGAACCAGGTAGCTTGGATGAAGCACTGAAAAGTGAAAAGTGGTGTAAAGCAATGAAGGAAGAATATGATGCTTTGATAAAAAATCAAACATGGATCTTAGTCCCTCCTGAACCTACAATGAAGGTCATTGGATGCAAATGGGTATACAAACTGAAATTTGGTATGAATGGGAAAATTCAGAGACATAAAGCTAGGCTAGTGGCAAAAGGGTTCTCGCAAACTTCAGGTGTTGACTACTATGAAACCTTTAGCCCAGTAGCCAAAGCACCAACTTTAAAAATCATTCTCACAATTGCAGTTTCAAAAGTTGGGAGATCAGGCAGGTAGATATTAACAATGCTTTTCTGAATGGAAAGCTAGAAGAAACAGTTTATATGGAGCAGCCTCATGGATTTGTAAATCAAGCTGAACCATCGTTTGTTTGCAAACTTAGCAAGGCCATATATGGACTCAAACAGGCCCCCAGAGCTTGGTATGATACACTGAAAGAGACACTTCTGCAGTGGGGTCTTAAACAATCCAGAGCTGATAGCTCAATATTCTATCAGATATCACAAGATCAGGTAATTTACTTGCTACTGTATGTTGATGACATTATTCTGACTGGAAATTGCAGAGCAACAATACAGAAGTTAATTGAGAAGCTGAATGTATCCTTTGCCTTAAAAGATATGGGAAATCTAAAGAAATTTCTGGGAATTGAATTCTATAGAGATGAAATTGGACTTCATATGTTGCAAAAGAGATATGCTATGGATATACTGAAGAAGTTTGGATATGAAAATATGAAGCCTAGTGTTATACCTATGGCAGCTGGAAGACTAGTAAGTAAAGAAGAAGGAACACCTTTGAAGAGTCCAACTCAGTTCAGGAGTGCAGTAGGAGCACTTCAATATTTGACACACACAAGGCCAGACATTTCTTTTGCTGTTAATAGAGTTAGTCAATACCTTCAAAATCCAACTGATGCTCACTGGAGTCTACTGAAATGGCTATTTTGATATATAAAGGAAACTCTTGATATGGGGTTGATTGTTCATGAAGCACAAGATCTCAACATTGTTGCATATGGAGATGCTGACTGGGCATCATGTCCAGATGATAGGAAGTCCACTGTAGGCTACTGTGTTTATATGGGTGGTAATCTTATATCTTGGAGCTCAAAGAAACAACAAGTTGTGGCAAGATCAAGCACTGAGGCAGAATATAGGACCTTAGCTCATACTACTGCAGAAATTGTTTGGACTCAATCTCTTTTACAAGAACTTGGTATTGTACAAACTGAAGTTCCTACAATCTGGTGTGATAACTTGGGAGCAAGTGCATTGGCCTCAAATCCTGTTTATCATGCAAGAACCAATCACATAGAACTTGATATACATTTTGTTCGAGACAAAATCCTTGCTAAGCAATTGGTAATCAGTTATGTTCCTACAGCAGTCAAACAGCTGATATATTGATTAAACCACTGATGAATTCCAGATATTTGTATCTTCGAGACAAGCTTGGAGTAATTGAAGTTGACTCCATCTTGAAGGGGTGTGTTAGAGAAAGGAAGTTCAGGGACTCAAATGATCAAATCAATAAAGGAGAAGGATGAAGAAATGGAAACATATATAACAGATTTAGAAGAGACTAGAAGCTAAACGACTTGCTGATGGTTTTAACAGATTCATACCAGCCATCACGTTTGTTTGTTCTGTAATTATATCAATCTGTATGCATTCTGTATGTATATGTAAGTGTGTATAAATAGGTGTACATACTCTGATTCTGTAATCAATCTTGATCAATCAAATACCCATTAGAATTCACTGCAATTTATTTCTTCTTTCTGTATATTCCGTTTCCTCATTTCTCACTTGGATGACTCTTTATATTTAACAAAATATTGAGCTCCCCAACTATTTGCGCAATGTGGTAGTGGGTCTCCAACTTTCCAAAGTGAGGTTATGAGTCCCAAACCCACTTAAACTTGTTTAACATTTTTTCCCTCGATCTTCCAGTCAAGTGAAAGTTGTGTTCGATTTTATCATCCATATTGACGATTTTGGTCACGTGGGGACCCAAGTTATAGATTTACTACATGTTTGGTGGTACTAAAATTATTTTTTAAGTACTTATAAGTTTTGGATCATATAAAATGTGTGGATAATAAGTGGGTAGTAAGTTGTGAGTCTGACAAATTTTGTAGATAAAAATATGTTTTGACCAGCTTAAATTATAGCCAACTACAAACTTAAATAGATTGGGGACTCAGAATCTCACTTTTGAAGGTTGAGGACTCGTAACCATACCATGTAAAAGGTTGGAGAGTCCAGTCCTAATTTTTCCGTCATAAAAAATGAGAACACATATACAAGTCCAAAGTAGTGAAATTTACCAAATTTTAGAGCCAGTTAATTAGAGACAAGAAAATGAAGGTAATTTTGTGGGATTAGGATTCATAAATTTTTAGATAAGGTGGGAGGTGATAACCCAAGAACAACTAACCAAAAGTGGGGTGAATTGGTTTTTACAAGCTTTTTCGTAAAACAATCTCAAAATAAGAAACTTAAGAGATGTAAATTAAACAAGTAAAAATATAAGCACAAAATAAGTAAATAAAATGGTAGAGATAGTGCAAACAATATTTTTATGAAGCTAGTTCGATCCAACCAATGATCTACGTCCCCCGTTACCAAACTATTCGTCACGAGTACGGTAATTCTACTATCTTAATTGACTTATGGTGCAATCAGGGTCGACCTTAGGCGAAAACTTAAATGGAGCCCTTAATAAATAGTTCAAAACATATATATATATACACACACACACACACACACACACACACACACACACACACACACATATATATATATGTGTGTGGGTGTGTGTGTGGGATCCACCATTATCTATTAAATAGACATGCCATGTTATTGGCGCTTAGCATAAGTTAAGCACCGGTGCTTAGGAGATCATTCCTCAAATATATATATATATATTCCTACAATAATATAAGAGTCTTAAAATTTTTACTGTAGATTTTTCGTCCAATACGACAACGTTTTGGCATTAAAGAAAACCACAATTTTTGACTTCTAATTTTAGTTTTTTCTTTAAGATTAAAGCCTTGGCTTTGGTTTGGTTTGTCGAGTAACTCGACAAACAAAACCAAAGAAAAATGGGCCTTTAGCCCAGCTCAACAATATGATATATATATATTTTTTTGTTTTGTTTTTTAAAGATTAAAGCAATTATAATTGGTTCTTGGTTATGCTAAAGGGTTAGTTTCTAAGTTCTAACTGTTTATTGTTTTATGAAGTTGCTGATTTGAAATATAAACTAGGTTTCATCTGTTTCCTAGAACACTCGTTATATACATTACGTTTAAATTATACCAAAAAAATTTATTTTATTGTGCTTGTTGAGCTGCAAGAAAAAAATCCCCCAAAAGGGATGAAAAATTAGAAAAATTCAAAGAAATGGTATTTTTTCCAAATTGCACAGTTGCTATTAGCAATCCTTACCATACGCTAACTCTTTTATACCATATCTCTCTCTCTCCCCAAAACTCCCCAAATCCTTTTTCGTTTCTCTCTCTAAGAATACTCAATTCACCCGTTTCATCGTCTTCTCTTTCCTAGCAACCTTGATACTGTAGACTGGAGTAAGTATAAGCACACAAAAAAAATTTTCTTTGGTTGTCGAATTGCTCGACAACAAAAAAAAAAATTGGTTAGTTTTTCAGTCCACTGTCAATGCAGCTGATATTGAACCCATTGTCAATGCAGCTGATGTTGAACTTGAGGATACTGTTTGGGTGCTCATTGTGAGTGGTGTGGGATGAATGTGGCAATTTGAAAGCAAGGTACACGTCAATGATGTAGTAGCTAATTTTTGGACATCTGAAGTGCTCTTGATCTGGCTTATTCATTTGCATCCGTGCTGAAATTTAAATCCATCTAAAGAAAGCCGTTCAGTTAGGCTAATGGTTTCCATTTCTAGGCTACATATTACTTAACCTTTGCAGCTAATGCATTTCATGTATAGCATCACAGCAAATAAAAAAATTCCTGCGAATAGATTTTTCTATTTTATAGTTCAAACTTCAAATTATATTTGCTTTCCTTTTCAGATTGGGCATTTGATGAGTTGCTGTGCATGTTTTCACTCCTGTTTTGGTATTAACTATTAAGCTTGTTAAGAAAATGTTGTGTGAAGCTAAGTGTTTGTCAGCAAGCTATTGCTTAATCAGGAAGTGGATATAATGCTGTTATCTAACGACGTTTTAAAGTTCAACAGTCAAATTTGAACTTGGTCTTTAACGGTGTGATTTGAATTTGCATAACATGTTGTGGCATTGATGCCAAGGTTGAGTAGATGGATATAATGGGCACACAAAAAAAATTCTCTAACAATTTTTTTTATTTTTTGTTCTTGACAAGAACAGTTTTTTTTTTTCCTTCGATCTTGTCGAGTAACTTTTTTCTCTTTTCTTAATCGACAAGAACATTTTTTTTTGGGTATGTAAGTTCACTGTAAGTTCACATTTTTACAATTTATCTTTAAGTTCTTATTTCTAGAACTTATCAAATCTCTTAATATATGTTTTAGATTATTTTACATAAATCTCTTATTATCGAGTAACTCGACAACCATAAAATTATTTATTTTCAAGATTGTAAGTTAAACTCTTGAACTAGGTAGTGTTTTCCGGCCACATTCATTGGCTTGCACCCTTAATCCTAATCAAGAATATGCTAATATACACACATTTCATTACCTTTCTCTCTCTATATAAGCATAAACATCCATCAGGGTCTCAGAACGGGATAAAAAAAAAGACCTTGAAAAAATTGAAAACAATCGACAGATGGGAATCCCAGTTAAATTCAAAAGAGTGGCGGTTGTTTTGGAAGAAGCGGCAGCGAGGTATTCAAAAGATTTAGACAACTTACTTATAAAATTCCCCAATTATAGGAGTTTTGAGGTTTAGGGTTTTGAAAATTTCGTAAAATTTCAGCAATTAGAATTAGAAAAAAAAAAAATAATTCGAGTAGTTAACACGACAACCACGTTGGTTGTCGAGTTAGCTTGACAACAATGTTAGTTGTCGAGTTAACTCGACAATGAGTTCTGTTAATGTTGTGTTTCACAAACCCGTTTCTTCTAAAGGGTTACAAACGCGCCTCTGTCTTCTGTTTTAAAAGAAGTAACGTGGCTGCCTGTGATTGGTCCAATGCTAGTGAAGGGGATTGTGCTTTCTCTTGATCAATGGCAACCATTGGATTTCATCCAATGGATGTAACTAAGTCCTCAATTGATACACACCCACCCACTGCCTTGGGAATCTCAGACGGTTAGTTTTGATTATGCTGAGTCCCTTGATTTTCTCTCTCTCTAAAAACGCTCTCTTCTCCTTCTTTGGTTTTCTGGTTCATCTCTGGTTTCTACTCCTTCTTTTTATTTGATCCTTTGTGGATATTGAGCGGGGTTGTTGGCTTAACAGCCGGGAAAGAGAGTGAACAGTAATTTGGTTGGTACATGGTCTGGATTACACTAGTGTTAGTGAACAATAACTCTAACAATGGAGTTAGACGTGCTGTAGGTTTGATTGACCTTGGGTTTTAGGGTTAGAGGTGATTCTGATGATCTGGGGAAACCGGTGCCTATTCTTTGGACGGCAAAGTGCTTTGTTCTGTGTGGTTGGTTAAAAAATGAGCCTTAACACCTTCATCTGTTGGTTTGAAGTATGGAGATGTTCTGACTTTAGAGATTCATCTGCTTTCTGTTATGTTGTAATAGTAGGTTTATACTTGTATATGTGGTCTGTTTGACTCAACAATTGGTATCAGAGCCATTCTTTGAAGGGTTGAGGCTGTGTTTCTTTTGTTTTTTTAGGGTTTGCGATGACAGCTCTATCAAAGTGATGATAGATTTGTCAGATCGCTCATAAACCTCACATTTGGTATTCTAAAATATTATAACAAGTACTGAAGAACTTGGTATACTGTTTTGACAACAGTATCTGGTAAGGTTTTCTGACCGTTCAAAATCTTGATTTGTGTCTAAACGAGAAAACCCTAATTTTTTGGACCAACTTGTTAGATTGAGCTTTCCTGCCTGTATAACTTGAACTATGTGAAGTACTTGAGTTGTGTTGATTAAATTCTTGAAATATCTGGTTTTCTTTGTGTCTTTGGGGCCTGATAGGATATATAGAACTTCCTTGATAAGTCCCTGTATGTGAGTCTCTCTATTTGTTTGATAAAACCATCTTTTGTTTACTGCTTTGTACTAAACTTGAAAAGATTAGTCAATGCAATCTAGAGAAATCACTCCATTTTTAGAATTCGGTATGGGTTCGAGGGTCGAATTGTCTATATTCAATAGAAAGGGTGATTACTCAATATGGAAACAAAAGATAAGAGCAATTCTGGTTCAACAAAGAGTGGCTAAAACTCTTGATGACCCAGAAGATTACCCTGATGAATTAAAAAAAAAACCCATTGAAATTGCTGATATGAATGAAATAGCATATAGTTCAACTATACTGCATTTGTCAGATAACATTGTGAGACAAGTTGATGATTCAAAAACTACAAGAGAATTGTGGTATGCTCTAGATGCTTTATTTTTTACTTAGACTTTGCCTAACAAAATCTACCTCCTTGAAAAACCGTTTAGTTTTAAAATGGACACTAGTAAGGACCTGGAATTAAATCTATGTGATTTTAGTATAATTGTTAAAAGTCTGTCCCACAATGGGAAAACATTTACTGATGAAGATCTTGCTGTGATTTTGTTGAATTTTTTATCTGATTCTTATAAAGATGTGAAAAATTCTATTAAGTACTCTAGAGATACTTTGACTCAAACAATTGTTATAGATGCTCTTAGGTCTAGAGATCTTGAGGTCAAGAAAGAGTTTAGGGGAGGGACCAGGAAGGAAAGTCATTTTGTTCGGGGAAGGTTTGAGAAAATGGAGGGTAGCAACAATTTTAAGAAAGGTAAGAGCAAGTCTAGAGGTAGGTCAAAATCCAAAGACAAGAGTAACAAGAAATGTTACCACTGTGGTAAGCTAGGCCATTTTAAGAGAGATTGTTATGATTTCAAAAGAAAGCAAAGAGACCAATCTGTTGAAAAACAAAACAATACTGCTCTTGAAAATGAATTAGATATCCTTCATGTTATGAATGTGTCTGAGGACAATCATAGACAAGAGTGGATACTTGACTCTGGTTGCACTTTCCATATGAGTCCTGTGAGATATTGGTTCAATAACTATAAGGATATTGAACCAAGAAAAGTGTATATGGGGAATAACAACTCTCAGGTGGTTGAGGGAGTTGGGGACATTGCCATTAGAATGCATGATGCCATGTTTAGAACCATTCATAATGTGAGATATGTTCCTAATCTTAAGAGAAATCTTACAGCCTTAGGGGTCTTAGAATATGAAGGTTATTAGTTTAAGTCTGAGGGCAATGTCTTGAAAATTGGGAAGGGTTCTCTGGTAGTGATGAAAGGACCAAAGAAAAGTGGTATGTAATACCTTCAGGGTGAAGCCCTTTTAGCAAATAGCTCTGACTCTTTTTCTGTTAATGAGGATATGACAGAGCTTTGGCATAAGAGGCTAGGGCATATGGGAAATAAAGGCTTAAAGTTTCTGAATGATCGGCAACTTTTAGGAAAAGATCAGATTTCTACGCTCTCTTTTTGTGAAACTTGTGTCTTAGGAAAGTCCCATAGACTTAGCTTTGGTAAAGGGTCTCACAATTCTCTCAAGCTTTTAGCATATATCCATGTTGATCTATGGGGGCTTGAAAGGCACCCCACTCATGGAGGCAATAGGTATTTCCTTTCTCTGATAGATGATTACAGTAGAAAACTTTGGATGTTTTTGCTAAAAACTAAAAATGAAGCTTTTAAACATTTTAAAAGTTGGCTAACTTTAGTTGAAAATCAAAAAGAAACCAAGGTTAAGACCTTAAGGACAGATAATGGCCTTGAATTCTGTAATCAAGAATTTGACATTTTCTGGAGAGAGAAAGGAATTCGAAGGCATAGAACAGTCAGGCACACACCTCAGCCGAATGGGATTGCTGAGATGTTCAATAGAACCATTATGGATAAGGCTAGGTGTATGCTAATCAGTTCTAGTCTTTCCAAAGGTTTTTGAGGTGAAGCAGCTTGCACGGCTGTTTACCTTATTAACAGATCCCCTTCAAGTGCTGTTAACTTCAAAACTCCTGAGGAAATGTGGGGAGGAAAACCCCATGACCTCTCACATTTGAGGGTTTTTGGGTGTGCTGCTTATGCACACCAAAATCAAGGAAAATTGGATGCTAGGGCATCCAAGTGTGTGATGTTAGGGTACCCTACATGTGTTAAAAGGGTATAGGTTATGGGTAAGTGAAGAAAGGAGAATTAAGATCATCAATAGTAGGGATGTCATCTTTAATGAGACAGAAATGCCTAAGTATAAGAAGATTGATGATTCTAAGCCTGATCAGACCACTTATAAGGTTGTTACTGAGATCAGAAGGGGAGAGTTAGAAAAAGGTGTCTCTGAAGAAGTCCAACCAAATGACCATTTGACTGACATTAGTACCCCTAATAACCCAAATCCTTCAGAACCTCCTGCAAGTCCCTCTGTTGTCACTCAACCTAATACAATTGATCAAATTGATCTTCAAAACTATCAGTTGGTTAGGGACAGAGCGAGACGACAGATTAGACCCAATCCCAAATACAATTCTCTGAATATGGTTGAGTATGCTCTAGTTTCAGGTAAAGCCTTAGAAAGCTTAGAACCCCTGACCTATGAGGAAGCTGTGAGCTGTTCCAAGTCTAGACAGTGGGTAGAAGCTATGAAGGATGAAATGCAATCTTTATTAGGAATGATACCTGGAAACTGGTTATCAGGCCTAAAAATCAGAAGGTAATCCAGTGCAAATGGCTTTATAAACTAAAAGAGGGAAACAGTGACACTGATCCTCCTAGATTTAAGGTCAAACTAGTTGCTAAGGGCTTCTCTCAAAGAGAAGGCATAGATTACAATGAAGTGTTCTCCCCTGTTGTTAAGTATAAGACTATTAGATTAGTTCTTGCTCTAGTTGTCCAGTTTAACTGGGAATTAGAACAATTAGATGTCAAATCTGCTTTCCTTCATGGTTAGCTAGAATAATCAATTTATGTGTCTAAACCTTTGGGCTTTGAAGCTAAAGAGAAGTCTGATCATGTCTGCCATCTTAGGAAGTCCCTGTATGGCCTTAAGCAGTCTCCAAGGCAATGGTACAAACGTTTCGATTCGTTTGTTATAAGAATTGGCTTTAGGAGAAGTGAGTATGAAGCTTGCTTCTATTTTAACAGTAAGTCTAGGGACTGTGTTGTGTATCTCCTTCTTTATGTGGATGATATGCTCTTAGCTAGTAGCAGTAAGAGTGAAATTGAGAAACTAAAGGTTCTTCTTAAGTATGAGTTTGATATGAAAGATTTAGGTAGTGCTAGAAAGATTCTAGTTATGGTAATCAATAGAAATAGACTTGAAGATAGATTGACCATATCTCAGGAGTCGTACTTGAATAAGGTTGTCTCTATGTTTGGTATGAAAGATGCTAAATCTGTCAATGTGCCCTTAGCTGGTCACATGGTTCTTTTCTCTAATCAGTCTCCTACTAATAATGATGAAAGAAAGGAAATGGAGCACATTCTGTATGCCAATGCTATAGGATCAGTGATGTACTCCACGTTGACTAGCAGACCTGATTTAGCTTTAGCCATAAGTCTTCTTAGCAGGTTCATGGCCAACCCTGTTAAGCCTCATTGGGCTGGTCTAAAGTGGCTATTAAGATATATAGCTGGTATATGTGAAGTCCCATGATGTTTTGTCTTTGACTGGCTATGTGGATTCTGATTTTGTTGGAGATAGAGACCAACGAAAATCCACAACTACTTTCTTTTTTACACTTGGTAAAAATTGCATATCTTGGAAATCTCAACTTCAGTCTTTAGTTGCTCTTTCTAGCGTTGAAGCTGAGTATGTTGCTATCACAGAAGCTGTAAAGGAAAGCTTATGGTTAAAAGGTTTACTTTCTGAAATTGACATTCTGAAAAATGAAGTTATCCTTTATACTGATAGCCAAAGTGCCTTAATGCTTTGTAAAAACCCTGTTTATCATGAAAGATCAAAGCATATAGAGGTGAAGTATCATTTTTTAGAGAACAATTATCTTTTGGTGAATTGACATTGTTAAAAATTGATACTTCTGAAAATCCAGCTGACATGGGTACCAAAGTGCTTCCTGTAAGTAAATTTAATTCATGTTTATCTAAACTGTTAATTGACACAGGTTAGTCTTCATTGTTTGCAGGGTCATAAAGTAAGGAGCATAGGTCAATGATAAAAAACCAAAAACCACAAATATATGATAGCACTTTGCAACCAAGAATATGGGTACGGGTTAGTGATCCAAGGTGAAGAATGTTGGTGTTGTGTTTCACAAACTCGTTTCTTCTTAAGGGTTACAAACGCGCCTCTGTCTTCTGTTTTAAAAGAAGTAACGTGGCTGCCTGTGATTGGTCCAATGCTAGTGAAGGGGATTGTGCTTTCTCTTGATCAATGGCAACCATTGGATTTCATCCAATGGATGTAACTGAGTCCTGAATTGATACACACCCATCCACTGCCTTGGGATCTCAGACGGTTAGTTTTGGTTATGCTGAGTCCCTTGATTTTCTCTCTCTCTGAAAACGCTCTCTTCTCCTTTTTTGGTTTTCTGGTTCATCTCTGGTTTTCTACTCCTTCTTTTGGTTTGATCCTTTGTGGATATTGAGCGGGGTTGTTGTCTTAACATCCGGGAAAGAGAGTGAACAGTAATCTGGTTGGTACAAGGTCTGGATTACACTAGTGTTAGTGAACAGTAACTCTAACGATGGAGTTAGACGTGTTGTGGGTTTGATTGACCTTGGGTTTTTGGGTTAGAGGTGATTCTGATGATCTGGGGAAACCGGTGCCTATTCTTTGGACGGCAAAGTGCTTTGCTCTGTGTGGTTGGTTAAAAACTGAGCGCTAACACCTTCATCTGTTGGTTTGAAGTATGGAGATGTTTTGACTTTAGAGATTCATCTGCTTTCTATTATGTTGTAATAGTAGGTTTATACTTGTATATGTGGTCTGTTTGACTCAACAAGTTCGTTTTTGCCTTTAAACTTGTGTCTCTGATTGGAACCCCTATTTTTTTGTGTCGAGTTAACTCCAGGAGTTGTGTATGCAGGTGCTGGAATTGGCAGGGAATGCAGCAAGGGACAACAATAAAACTAGAATTGTTCCGAGGCACATTCAGTTGGCTGTGAGGAATTGTGAGGAGCTAAGCAAGCTTCTTGGAGATGTGACCATTACCAATGGTGGAGTGATGCCCAACATTCACAACCATCTGCTTCCAAAGAAGACTGGTGGTAGAAGAATATGCCAATTTTTGTCTAACGTGCCCATCAAAGTATGCTGCTTTCACTATTGACCTCGATTAGTTTCCGTGTATTATAGAAACGGGATAGTGGTACTAGGACCTTTGCAAGCTCCAGTGACAAATCCAGTGGAATAAAATCAACAAGTATACCTTCAATGTCTCAAGCTGAAAGTACTAATATTCATATGGAAGCAAGTCATCCAAATTCTGTACTCTCAGAAACTGCTCCTTCTGCTGTCCATTTATCTGATGCCAGAGAGAATGGAGTAGTCCTCCTTGAGGACGACTTTTTGGGACAAGAGACTCCGCTGGTATGAGATAAGGAACATTTTTTTTTGTCTTGTTGTGGTAAATTTGCATTCTGTGTTTTGGATATGATGCAATGAAGTCAAGTCACTCTTGTAGTTGCATGGTTCATAGTGGTTCTTGTTAAGATTTGATTAACATGATTAAAGCCTTAAAATGTTTGTATTCTTATAATGCGTCATCCACCACGCCTTAACTGTAGTTGTAAAAGCTATTGCTTGCTTCAGAAAATCATGTGCATTTTGGTGCATAGGATTGCAGTAAGAACTGTAATCATTTCACTTTTTCATGGACTGCATAGTTATCTTGTGTTATGTAAAAGACTATTGATCAAATCGACCTTCTCAGAGAATGTCAAAAGATCTTGTCTGGTGAAGTGGCACTTCACACGAGTTCTCTAAAGCGATTATCTAAGGAGGCTGCACAAATCCTAGGAAAGAGCATCTCCAAGTAAATTTCTTCACGATCTCTTCAATTCAAAGTTCTACTGTTATAACCTAAATTTTGTCTTCCTTGCTTTCTTATTAAGGCAGAGATGAGCAAATTGAATGATGAAATCCACCGAAAGAATGAACAAATAGCTTCACTGGGCAAGTAAATTGCAGATTCCATTATTCCTTCTCATGACAAAAAGGACAACTTCGAAGAATCACAAGTAATTTTGGAGCTCCTTTTTTTTCTTTGTTTCGTGTTTAAACTCATTTTCGAGTAGTAATTGTTGTTCCATGCTGCAGTCTGTGTCAGAAATGATGGAATAGTTAAATTAGAAATCATTTGAACTTGAGGTAATGTGTGTAATGTAACTTGTACGTCTATATATAAAATCTGGTTTCCTATAATATTTTTATATGTATGGCTATGTGTTGAATCTATTTCAGTTTTGATTCATATCTTCTTCATATTGTTTGAATGAGCCATCCATCTTTTTATACACTGCCACGCTAAAAATCTTCTGTATGCTCTACTATGCTGGCTGAAAATTAAAACGGAAATGTCATTTAGTGTTAAAAACTTGGTCAAAGATTGAACATTGAAATTTGAAAATTTTCTTTTCTCTATCAATTCTCGCTTCCTGGCCTTGGCATCAAGTGACTTGAACTTGGATTTATTTAGATTTCAAATGAAAATATAATGATGGAGAGATGAAAATGGTGTGAAGGTTTTACAATATCTTTTCTAAAACATTCAATATGCCTTTTGTTGTTTCCAGGTCAAATCTGCAGACAATCAAATAATCCAAGAGCAACTTAACCAAAAGGTAAGTACTCATTTCAACCAATTTTCCTCATTAATCATTAATTTTGTTCTCATGATATTAGTTAGAGATATTACAAATAACTTTTTATTGCTAGATCTTGGAATGTGAGGAGTTGCAAGAAACAATTATCTCCTTGAGACAACAGCTTTCTTATGCTGTAGAGCAGAAAAACTTTAGCCCGTTGAGTAGTCATTCACAACGCTTTTTGGAAACCAAAGGTTTGCAGGTAGAACTTCATATGGGCAAAAAAAAATGCAGTCCTGAAAGATGGAAATGAAACATTGCTTCCACAAGCTCAGGTTCTAATCCATGCCTCTTCCTCTTTCTGAAATTAAGTTCTCCTATGAAATGATGAAATTGCAAAACTTGCACATAATATTGTCAGTATAACAACATGGAATAGGAGAAGCAAATGGAATAGGAGCAGATCTGAACTACAACAAACGGAAAAAGTATTAAGTGGATTTGATTAAATAATATCCTTTTTCGGTTATTTAATATAGTCAGCTGCGCTGCTCAAGTTATTCTTTGTTTATTTGAACTTAATTGGGGCTCTGAGTCAATTGATTATTTCATACTTTTCCGACCTCTGAATCCTATGCAAACCACCATGACCTAAGAATTGCTACCAAAAGTGTTCTCTTGATTTAACCAAATAAAGAATAAAGGCCATTGTCTTTCATCTTCTTTTCCTTGTTATGACTTGCTTATAAGTTATAACGTAACTTTGTGTCCAACCATCACTCTGCTGATTGTGAACAAGTTATTTTAGTTGAATAAATTTTCTTTAAACCCTACAGCATTGTGGTTGAAAGTTGAAGCAAATTAAAGAATGCTATTAAACAATTTGTGAACGAAATCTCATAATATTAAATGTTATGAGTGCAATTAACTGATCAATTTATTGAATGTCTTATTAACACAATTTATGAACAACAGAATTTATAGAATGTGAACTTATAATTGCCATGTATATATAGATTCAAGTCAGATGAGGCATTTAATATACTTCTTAAGCGATGTGCTAATTCCCCGTTGGCTGCTGAATTAGTAGTCTTTGGTTTATGGTTGATGCATGCATGTGTATGGGCTTTTTCTCTGTCATTTCTGCACAATGAAGACTATCTGTTATAAATCAGCTCAAGAGGTCGTTTTATGCTGTGTAACTAATTTAATGCTTTCGCCTCCATTAGGCAAATGAAATTGAAGATCTAAAAAATAAGTCACAATATTAACTGTATCAAAAGAGGAATTAGAGCTACGCAACAATAAACTGGCAGAGGAGAGTTCATATGCAAAGGGATTGTCATCTGCTGCTGCTGTTGAGTTAAAGGCTACGTCTGAGGAAGTTGTTAAATGCTGTCGAGCAACTCGACAAGATTTGATTTTGAATTGATTTTTTAAATCTTGTCCAGTTACTCGACAACATTTCATTTTTTTTTTTTTTTTTTTTGAGAAAATTGCCTAAAAGTCACCTACAAGTGACTTGTTTCAAATTAGGTCAAAACAAATTTCAAAATTGTCAATAAGTCATATTCTTAATCAAATTTTCATATTTATCCCAAAATTATCCCTGTGATCCATATTTTTCACACACCGTTGCAGCCGCCACCACCACCACTGTCACCGTTGCCACCGCCACCGCCACCGTTGCCACCGCCACCACCACCGCCACCGCCAAGTCAAGAGAACATTCCGAAATCTTGTTCAAATCTGAATGATTTGAATCCATTATATCATAATTTGGCTCGGCACCAATACTTTCTTTCTTGGTGATGGACTGAACTTGGAGGCTACAAAAATCGTTGGAGACATGAAATTCTTGGAACCCATAGCCACCTGCCGGATTTTTTCTGCTTTTATATTGTGATCTTTTTCATTGTTTTCTTTTTTTTCACAATTTCTTGAAGCAACAATGCCTTCTTTCCCCATTGAGTGTCTTCTCGCAAAATCTGAAAATTCATAAGCACAAATCAAAACAAAAATTAGAACTCATTTACAAAAATTCATAAAAAATCTCAGAAGTACTTAAATCAATAAACTAAAGGAAAAACCCTAAAGGGCTATTGGTAGGGGTATTGGGGTAAAAAATTCTGGGATTTGTGTGTACAGAGGGTTTGGAAAAAGGGTTTCCACTAAAACTTCTTCTGGCTCAAGTATTAGATTATGAATTTCTAATATTTTATATTGTATCTATTCCAATAAGCTACTATTGATGAACAAAAATTCTACACTAGACAATAAAGACTGGAGTGAACAAAATATTCTTGTGAGAGGAAAGAAATTCTTGAAGAATTATGAATGATTTTGCGTAGATCTTGAAACTGATTTGATGAAAATAATGAATGTGGATTTGAGAGAATGGTAACACGTAGTTTTGTAATCAAGAATGAGAAAACATTCGTGATACTGTATTATAGAAAACATTAAGAAAGATTTGTTTGATAAATTTCTGTAGAGTTCCCATGATTTGTTGTGGTAAATAGTAGCTTGAATTTTTGTAAGAATGGAAAAGTTCGATTTGGGCATTGCTATGACCGAAGTTGGCCATTAGATTATTTTCTGTATTGGTAATTAGTCATCTGTATTGTTTGATACTGTTTTTTTATAAAACAGTATCACAAAATATTATCATAATAGATATGACATAGAATTCGTATATGTGCTTAGAATTCTTATTATAATATGTTTTTAGAATGGTCTTGACGAGACAGTCAAGAACAGTGGCTTTGTCACTGCATACGATGGATTTTACCCGTTTGAAGTCATCTCTTTAGCTTAAAATGGCAATCTTTAATTTTTTTGTCAAAACAGTATCATACATCCTCTAAAACAGTATTACAGCTAAATTTATCTTAATATATATTAGTATCATACATGAAAATATCTTAATAAAACAGTATCATATACACAAATTACAACCCAATAAAAAAACAGTATCATAGGTTGAAACATTATCATAATAAAACAGTATCAAAGATAAAAATATGATATAAGTATACCATATCACTTTATCTAATTAAAACAGTACCATAGATTTGTTTTACCAGTTCAATACTAGTTCAGCTTGACATGTGTATATTACAAAATGTAACTATGGAATAGCTAATCCTATGTCTCAACCTTGTAAAATCTGAAATTAATAACTTCATATATGAATATAGCCCAGCCACCCTCCTCCAAACAAAAAAGGAGCCAGGATTTGATTTTCACCACTATAAGGCACACTGGTTAAAGTAATTATATTGTTCTTAAAATGTTCCATTAGTAGTACAAGATCATTAATACTATTTGTATTCAATAACATTATCATATATTAAAAAAATATCATACATCTTCTAAAATGGCAATCTTTAATTTTTTTGTCAAAACAGTATCATACATCCTCTAAAACAGTATTACAGCTAAATTTATCTTAATATATATTAGTATCATACATGAAAATATCTTAATAAAACAGTATCATATACACAAATTACAACCCAATAAAATAACAGTATCATAGGTTGAAACATTATCATAATAAAACAGTATCAAAGATAAAAATATGATATAAGTATACCATATCACTTTATCTAATTAAAACAGTATCATAGATTTGTTTTACCAGTTCAATACTAGTTCAGCTTGACATGTGTATATTACAAAATGTAACTATGGAATGGCTAATCCTATGTCTCAACCTTGTAAAATCTGAAATTAATAACTTAATATATGAATATAGCCCAGCCACCCTCCTCCAAACAAAAAAGGAGCCAGGATTTGATTTTCACCACTATAAAGCACACTGGTTAAAGTAATTATATTATTCTTAAAATGTTTCATTAGTAGTACAAGATCATTAATACTATTTGTATTCAATAACATTATCATATATTAAAACAATATCATAGATATTTTACTAGTTGAAATAATTATATTGTTCTTAAAATGTTCCATTAGTAGTATAAGACTATTGATACTGTTTGTATTCAATAACATTATCATAGATTAAAACAGTATCATATCTTGAAACATTATCATAATAAATCAATATCAAAGATAAAAAGTATGGTGCAAGTTTATCATATGGCGGCGGGGCGCGGCGGGTATAGAAAAATCCCCATTTATCGCCCCGTTTAATTAATTGTATTATTTTTATTTTTTTACATACAATTTAAATTTTAAAACATAAAAATAAAATTAAATAAAAATATTTGGGGAGGGTTCGGGGAATGCGGGGCGGGGACCATGATCCCCGCTCCCACCCCATTTAGTAATCGGGGCGGGGCGGGGCGGGGACGGGTTTTTTTATCATCCCTAGCACATTATCTATATAAAACAGTATCACAACAAAACAGTATCACAATTAGCATTTTTTTTACAATTAAGGGTATGTTGGTCTTTTAGCTCTAAAATGTGACTTTAATTGAATTAAGTTTTGACCATATGACTTTAAAGCCCATAAGTTCCAAAACAGTGACTGGCCTCGAATTTACCCATTTTTTCTGGTTGACACGCCAGGCTTTGGCCATTTAATTTTTATTTTTATTTAATTTAATTTTTTTTGGTTTGCTTGTCGAGCAACTTGACAAGCAAACCAATTTTTTTTTTAAAAATGTGTTGTGTGGGCTTTTAGCCCATTTATTTTTTTTGGTAATTTGCACTTTTGATTCCCAACATTTTCAATTTATAACAAATTTATCCATAACCTTTTTTTTAGTATTGGCCATCCCAGCCTTTGAATTTTGTTGCACATCACATTCTTTTGACATTCTTTTGATGGTTTTGCCATTGTCTTTAAATAAACAAAAAAAAAAAAAAAAGAAGCTAAAACAACAAAAATAAAATAAAATTGTAAATGAAATCTTGCAACTTTTAAAAAGTACAAAATAACTCCATCTTCCTCAAAAATCCATCTCTCCCCACCCCTTTTCATTTTCATTAGAATTACATTACTTAGATAGGTGGGAGACGGCCAAATTATTGTGGTGTGTGCCAATCACAATTTTTTTTTTTCCTTTAAATTTTTTTTCCTTATTTGTTTTTCTTTAACAACTTTCATTCAATTTTTTACTTTTCATTTTTTCTTTGTCGAGCATCTTGACACTGCCCAAATACTATTTTTTTGTCGAGCAGCTCGACACTGTCCCCATACAATTTTTTTCGTCGAGCGGACAAATAGGAATCCAATAATTAAACAGTGAAAAAGTTTAAAAAATAAACTAAACAATAAGGGAAAAAAATTTAAATCTTTGTCGAGGTACAATAACATTTGAATTTTAAAAAAAAAATGTTTGTCGAGTAACTCGACAAACATGTTTTGATTTGGATTTTTTTTTTTTTTTTTATGTTTGTCGAGCTAATAACATTTGATTTTTTTTTTTTAATGTTGTCGAGCAACTTGACAACATTTTAATTTTGATTTTTTTTTTACATGTTGTCGAGCAACTCGACAAGATTTGATTTTGGATTTTTTTTTCGTGTTGTCGAGTTACTCGACAACATTTGATTTGTTTTTTAAATGTTGTCGAGCAACTCGAATACATTTAATTTCCTTTTTTTTTAATGTTGTCGAGTTACTCTAACTTGACAACATTTCATTGTTTTTTTTTTGATTGACACGTGTTAGGCTTTGGCTATTTAATTTTTATTTATTTATTTTTGGTTTGCTTGTCGAGCAACTCGACAAGCAAACCACATTTAATTTTTTTTAAATGTGTTGTGTGGGCTTTTAGCCCATTTCTTTTTTTTTTTTTTTAATTTATAACACATTTACTCGTAACTTTTGTTTTTAGCGTTGGCCATCTCAGCCTTTGAATTTTGTTGCAAATCACATCATTTTGACATATTTTAACGGTTTTGCCATCCTCTTTAAATAAACAAAAAAAAAAAAAAGAAGCTTAAAACAACAAAAAACAAATAAAATTGTAAATGAAGTCCTACAACTTTTAAAAAGTATAAAATATTTTCATATTTCTCAAAAATCCACCCCACCCCACTCATTTTCATTTTTCCTTTTTCATTTTCAGTAGAATTACATTACTTAGATAAGTGAGAGACGGCAAAATTATTGTGATGTGTGCCAATCACAAATTTTTTTTCCTTATTTGTTTTCCTTTTACACATTTTCATTCAATTTTTTACTAATTTTTTTTTTATTTTGTCTTATAATATTACAGATTATTCTAAACAAATGCTATTCTTTTTTTCCTTAATTTTTTTCCTTATTTTTTTCTTTTACTATACACATATTCGTCCAGATTTTCATTCAATTTTCACCAATCTTTTTTTTTATTTTTTTATTTGATGTTATAAGCAAATTGAACACAATTCTTTAAAACTTGGATCATTAGTAAAAAAGTTTAAAAACTTGGAAGCCTAATTTGAAGAATGAGGGTTTGGTCCTATTTAAATTTTCGAAGTGGTGCAATTGAATAAAAATATAAAAATGGTCAATTTACCACTTGACTTTACCAACATCCAAATGTCATTTACAAATCTTAGTTATTTAATTTTTTTGGTACGAGTTATTTAAATTTTTTATACGGATTATGTGTTTATTTGGTTATGCTTTTTTTAATAGAATTTCAACATTTTACTTAATTAATTGTATTAAATGATATGTTCAAAAATATGTTTTTCATATTTATTACTTACGTATTATACATTTAATATTTTTTATACTAACATTTTTGCCTACGGCAGCCTACGTGCAATGCACATATCAACAACTAGTGTGTGTGTGTGTATATATATATATATATATATATATATATATATATATATATATATATATATATATATATATATTTTTTTTTTTTTTCATTTAATAAAAACATTCAAAACTACAATAATAATAGTTAAAAACTATCAAAAATTCACTTTAAATGCATTCTTCTAGCATTATGTGACAAAATCAGCAATTAATCTATTACAATCAATCTGCTCTAACCCACGTTTTTCAATAGGCACATCGTCAATCTATTCAGTCTATCTTGTGACATTGTTGATCGAAGAAGACATAATAAGGCAATCCAACTGTAAAAACAAGATATGATTAAATATAAAACTTGTGAGGAATAATAAAACCTGATTAATTTGGAGAGAATTCGATCTTTGAAATTTGAACTCTAATAGGCAAAAAATTAACAATAAAAGGGGTTAATTTATTTACTTAAAATTTTATTTTCAAAGCATAAAAATATTAATTAGTCACTTCAAATCAGAATTCAGTACAAGAAAATGCTCTAATCAAATAAAAAAAACATTCTAGAATTATTTTTATGCTATATACTTCAATCAAATATTCAAATGGAAAATTACAAAAAATTATATGGGTATTGGAATATTTAAATTATCTGCATTTATAATGGTAACCCCATCCCCCTTCACCCTGCGTACTCTAAAACTCAACACAGGCTATACAGTGACAATGTTTAGCCATTAACCAATAACCATATTAATTTGTTGGGGCGCATGGATCCTCTTGTTCCATTCTCCACCATTTAATGCTTTTTTACAGTCATACAAACTACTTGTATTACAAATAACCTTATTCCTTGTGATTAACACATTGGAAATGCCAAAAATAGCTTCTGTGATTCTGTCCGCCAAAAATTGCAGAATCAGAGAGAGAATCACAGAGAAGAAAGGAGATTGCTTCTGCATTTGGAATACCCATATGGCCATATTTACCTTGGGCTTGGGAGATTGATTAACAGCACACCACATAATCGTATTCGCATACATGAGAACTGTTTATTGAGACGGCAACTTTTCGCCTTCTCATTCTTTGGACTCTGATACTCTCCTTCAAGCACCGTCTCTTGAGTTTTGGTGATTGTAATTGTAAGGGAAAGATTATATTTTTGGACAATGGGCTGAAATTTTCATTTGGACTTTTCACTGTAATGGGCTGATTTAAAAAAAAATGGACCAATTTAAGGGGCCCTACAATGGTTTGGGGCCCTAGGTTATTGCCTATCAGCCTAAGCCCAGGGCCGGCACTGGGTGCAATCAAAACCTTTACAACATTTTCGGTGACTTACAAACAATGAGCATTGATCCTTATACAATATTGAGCTTTAAGGGACCTCAATATGACCCAAAAATATGAAGAAATAGATTTGAAATAGTATATCTCTCTTAATAAATGATATATACAAATTTAATACTAAGAGAGACTAACACTTCAATAAATAGCAATAAATGAAAAGCTCAAGTGTTAGAAAGAAACTTTGATGATGATGATGATTCAAAAGTTTGATTTGCTCAATCAAAATTTTTCAATGAAATATTTTGAAGATGTAAGTGCAATAAAGTTTGAATGATTTTTCTGAATATGATTATCTCTTTTTATGTTCTTGTAAGTGTGTTCAATGGTAATAAATGAAGGACAATTTATAGAGATCAATTTTCAGAATTTTCTGCCTAAACGGATGATCAAACGGTTGACCTACAACATGTCAAATGATCAAAAATAGCCGTTGGAACAGTAAAAATGAGAACGGTCATTTTTTAGAAAAAGACGTTAAAACGGTCGACCTTTATATCCAAACGGTCGATCGGTTTGGTCAATTGGTCCACCGATTCCCCAAACGGATGACTGGATTAATTTTTCTAAAAAGTTTTGAAAATTTAATTTAAATATTAAAAATTGTTTTAATTTATGCAAGTGATATCAACATAGTTTTTGGACATAAAATTATTTTTGAGCTTTCATCCATTTAATACTAAAAATCAAAGAGTTAGTACTTTTACATTTCATCTAGAAGTCTAATCTTCGATCTTGAATTTCAAATCTTGAACTATTGTTTTGGATGATTGACTTTGATCATGACTTGTTTGAGAGTCCGATTTGTAATATAGCATAGTTGTTAGACCCGGCCCGGACAAGGAGGCGGGTCATCGAGTCTCTGGTTCAACCGGTGATCTGGTTGTTGAGCTGGTGGGTCAATTCATGTCGAATCGATAAGTTTATTTGTGTTAAATCATCACCATCAGAAATTTATTTAGAAAATAAGTACAAAACTACTAGAATCAACACCTAATTCTTTTAAAAAAAATAACATAAATTATTGTAATTTATTGCATAACATGTCATTAATAGAGTGAAGAAGTACATGGTGCATCATTTGGGTAAAATATAGTAATAAAAAAATTGAAAATTTCTTTAATGTAATGACTCTGCTGGATCACCTAGTTTTGGGTCACCGGGTTACTAAAAAAATCGGCAGTTTTTTCGGGTCATAAACGGTTCAATTGTTGGACTATCCAATTAAAAGAACCGGACTGGTTAGGACACCGGGTTGCCGATTTATCGGTGAAACAGGCCGGTCCGGTCCGATTTGAGTTTAATAACTATGTAATATAGCATTTGATCTTGACGATGATTGATTTGAACGCTTTGAATATAACTTGAAAACAAATCAATAATAAACAAGACTAATTTGTTTGTTATGATCAAAACATTAAGGTTAAAGTTAACCATATGTCAACAATTTCCCCCTTTTAGGTCATGACTAACAATATGATGTGTAATTGAGAATATAACAAATAATAAGATAAACGGTGGCGTGTGTCTTCTCCATTTCTTTTTCAAGTAAGCATAGTTTGATAAATTTATAGCATGCTACATTTTTCATTTAATTTATCACAATATTTATCAATTTGATTTCAATAGTTCTCTATGCTAATTTCATCAAATACATGAATCATGACTTATTCGCCAATTTCACCACACATCCTACGTTTTTCCCCTTTGGAATAAACAAAAAGACAAGATCGAAACTCTAAAAAGATATAGATAAATTCCCCCTAAATGAAACAAAAGATGCATTTCATTGATAAACTCAAATTTAAAGACAATCATAGTTCAAATAAAAATAGGCATTAATCAAGATTGGTTCCAAAAACACATAAACTAAAACTAGAGGCACTAGATCTCCGACGGAGGAGGCGGAGGAAACACAGTGTCAATCTGGGAGTGATTTGCTTGTTGTGAAGCTAGCACTTGTTGGAGCAAAGATGTCAAACTATTGACCGAGTGATGTAGGCCGTCAAATGAATGTTGTAGGCTAGCCGCCGTGTTTTGGAAGCCATCCACCGTAGTAGTGAGCGAGTCAATCCGGCCATTAATGAGATTATAATGGTTCTCGGTGAAGGAGAAACCGTGGTATGAATATTGATGGTGTCAGTGGGTTTTGGATTAATTACGACCTCATCATGGAAGAAAATTTCGAAGTGACGAAATATTTTGGTAAGGATCATACCGTATGGTAAGGCCGCAACCCTATGAGCACGACGAATTGTGTTCTTATAGTTTAACATAATGAACGGACAATCAACTTTTCGCCCAACTAAGAAGGAGTCGAGAAGGAAGAGGTCGAAATGATTGACTTCATCTAAATGACCGTTCCTAGGAACGATAATATGGGCAATGATGTTATGCAAGACTCGACAAGACAAGGTAAGTTAATTAACTAAGTCTTACGGCATTCTCAAATGGTTTGTCGGTGATTCAACGACAAGCTTCGACGGGATTGTACACTTCGAGATGATGAGCTAATTTTTTACTATACAAACGGGTTTCACAATCCTCAAGTTCAAGGATGGAACGAATAAGAGTTCGAGGAATTTTAATCCATTTGTTTTTTACCATGCAAGAAATGCCCGTCCCCGGAATATAGACCATATCTTGGTAGAACTCTTTCATTAGGTTTGGGTAAGCTTTTTCATCGAGGGTAACTATTGGAACCTAACCTATAGATACAAAGAAATCTTATATATAAAACGAAGGGTGTCAAAAGTAAAAGAGGAGAGATCGACGTTTTTACCTATGAGAATGGGGCATTTGTCAACGCGATTTTTCGGTAGAGCCTCGTCGTCGGAAGATGGTGTCGGTAGTCTTTCCCTCCTTTGACGTTTGCTTGCCATTTTTACCCTAGGCATTTTGATAAAACCGGATTATGATATCTAGGGTTTCGGAAGTCCGTTTGAGAAATTGAAATTGATGATTTTGTGGTTAAAAATTGGGAATTTTTCGGATTTGTGAAAGGAAATGAGATGGGTTTTGATTTTAAGTGTAAATTTTAAAAATTTGGAGAAGATTTTATGAATGAAGAACGATCGGATGAGAAGAAATCGAAATTGAGTAAAATGGGAAATGAGGAATTTGAAAATTTTAGACTTTAAAAAACCAAAATTCCGTTGAAAGGGTCGACCGTTTAAGCAATCCGGTCGACCGGTTAAACCTGTGATTTTAAAAATAAAACTCTGGACAGACGAACGATGAATAGGTCGACCGTCTGAGATGAAACGATCGTCCATTTGGCTTAAACGGTCAACCATAAAAACGTGATATTTGGACCAAAATTCCATGGACAGACGGACGAGCAACTGGTCGTCCGTATTGCTTTCAACGGTCGTCTGTTTGATGAAACGGTGTCCTATTATGCTGTTTTGTTAAAATTTCACAAAGTTTATAGATTTGGTCTTTTGTCATAGGTTTTTATACTACCTTTATCGTATGAATTTCAATTGATTATCATCAGGACTAGCATTCATTAAGTTTTAGCCACATACTTCACATTCATCAATTATGTCTAATTTTTTTTGAATATAGGAGCATCTTTCAAGTGCTAATGGTTTAGTGAGAATATCGGCTAATTGCTTTTCCATATTTACAAACTCTAAAGTTATATCTACCTTTTGTGCATGATCTCGTTGGAAATGATGCCTAATCTAAATGTGTTTGGTTCGAGAATACAAAACGGGATTTTTAGATAAATTGATAGCACTATAGTGTTATCACACATGATAGATATATTTTCAAATGATAGGTGATAATCACTTAGAGTTTGCTTCATTCATATGATCTGAGCACAACAACTAGCAGCCGATATATATTCGGCTTCGACGGTAGATAAAGCAACAGAATTTTATTTCTTACTAAATCATGATACTAGAGCAAAGCCAATAAAGTGAAAAGTTCCGCTAGTACTTTCACTACAAGAAAAACAGCCATTTGCAATGTGCAAAAAACGTTGCCAAAGGTCTTTTGCAACGTGCATCTGTATGTTGCGTCCTTTGATGTTGTCAAAAAGTATAAGTATATGGCAACAAGAAATGTCTATTGCTAAAGATAAAAAGTGCGTTGTCATTCATACTTTAACAACACACATATGAGTTTCAACGACATGCAATTGCTTGTTGTGGTAAGAGTGGACACATGGTCTTTAACAACGTTCAACTGAATGTTGTCATTGCTTTTTTAAAAATAGTTAATGCACGTTGTCTTTTATTAATATGTGGTCTTTTCACAAAAGTTTATGCATGTTGCCGTTTCTTTTTAACAACAGTTTATGCACGTTTTCTTTCATGTTTGGCTATTTTTTATTCCAAAATGAAATGTTTTAAGATACATTCAATATAATACCAAAGCAACTTCTCTTTTCGCACAAGTTGAAGCCATTAAGGCAATACTATTTTGGCATAATGCACTCAAAATGTTAAAAAAAACCAGATTTTATTCATAACAATATGTTTACATCATCAAAATTGCAATAAAAAGAGACTAAGCTAGTAATTGGCAATTTGGCACTCAAAATTCATGTTCCAACAAAAAGTTAATAAAGCTAAACAAAAGTATTCCTTCTTGTTCGGGACAAGATATGAACTTCATCTCTCTATAATGCAAATCTTCATCTTTTGTAGTCAAGAGCAACTCATTGGCAATTGGCATGTACAGTGATTAATAGGCTTCTCCAAGATTAGCAAAACTGAAATTAATGTTGTACCTGTTAAGAAAGAGATAGGCGCAGATTCTTTATAACTGATTGAGTCTAAATATGTTCTATCTATTTACTAAATTCTATTCGTCTAAAGAATAAACATTAATTTTTCTCAGAACTAACCAGTCCTAAAAAATATATATATATTCCCTTGCCTAACAACCTCATAAGTACTCTCCATTCTTTAATTTTCATAGGAACTAACATAAAAGGAGGGTTTAGATAAACCAAAACCCACAAGTCAAATGAACAATCCAAGACATATCCAAAGCATCACATATAAAGATGCGTTGAGTTGTCGAAGACCTAGAACACCAAAACGGTGAGGTAATGCATTGTGAGTCATCTGCATCTCAACTTCATGGCTAGCAAATGATGGTAAATATACCTACATAGTATGCGACATTATACCAAAAACCGACCAAAGACGATCCATATGCAAAATAGATGGTGTTAAATAGTTCATCAGATATTAACTCAACAAAATGTGGGTCAACAAAAAGACTGCAACTAAACTACATGGTAAAAACTTAATTCATCTAGACTTGACATAGCAAAAATGGTACTCAAAAATAACTCATTCGATTGGATAGCTGGGAAATCCTTATTGGGTAAAATAGGTTGAAAATATAAAAATAAAAATTTTATTTATTGTATAATTCCATTCTACCAAACAAAATTCAACAAATACATAGTGTAATAGTGCTCTATATATGTTCTCTCCATAGGAAATTGAATCACATGGCCAAAAATTGAGACATGTCCATTGTCCTTCCTAGTTTCATTTTTTGATACTCAAAACATTGTCTCCAAATTTCAGCCTTAACAAAAGCGAGCACATCCAGTCCTTTCAATCTTAATTTTGCATGCGTGAAACCATTTATCCTGGTCTTGAGACCAATTTTTAAATCCCAACCAAAGTTGTTCAAATTCATATTCATAAAAAAACATATTTTTCAAGACGGTAATTTTGAGTTGCACTAAAATCTGCCACATTAATAATAGAAAATTTTCTATCTATATACAACTAGTTGATATGTAACAATTTAATTATTTAGATCATAAGATTTTAAGTCGCTAAATATAGTATTCAAAAAATCTGAGTTTTAAGCACAACCACTCCTAATTTACCAATAGAGGACTAATGATAGGATCTGATGTTAATCTTTAAACCACAATATCAATCAAAATGAGGTAGAAAAAATTAGAAGTTGACACGTCATGATCGATCAATTTGAATGGTCGCTGTAAGACTATGTGAAAATGATCCTATAGTTAGAAAAGAAAATGACAGCTCCTAGGGGTATAGGCGAGTTGGTAAGGCTTGAGGTGACGTGAGGAGAAATCCTCTGGTAAAGCAGGTTCGATTCCCGTGTGGGGCAGATTTTCACTGAAATATTGTGGGGGTTTATCCTGGGGGTTGGCCTGTTGGCTCTCTCCCTCATATCCCTGCCACTCGTGCACATCCCTCGATTTACAACCCACCTGGTCAAGTGGCCTCTGACATAGATGGGGGGGGGGGGTTTCGACTTTGGGACTTTCCTCTTAACAAAGAAAAGAAAATGACATAATATAAAATTTAAATCAACCAAGAGCTCATTAATGGCACCTGATAAGCATTTTCATACTTCAAGGCTACAAGCTAAAGTTCATCATCCACACCTGATTTCTCAAGATCTTCCAAGGTTGCAACAGGATTTGTCTTAAAAAAACTCTTTTATTTGTTGTGCACTAATTTGGCAAGCTCTTAACTGTTCTTGTTCAGACGGGACCTTCATTTTGCAATCAATTCAGGTTCAATACGAGATCACATGCTATATGGCAACAAGAAATTAACCTACCAATATCAAATCATTACTAGCCACTGGAAGAAGCATCTATCATCAATAAGCTGGCACCACTGACCAAGGTTCCAATTCATGTTTTATTGCATTATTGCTAAGGCAAGGTTCCTACAAAGCAGGACAACCACACTCTCTATCTTTGCAGATATGAAACCAAGAAGGAAAATATTTAAACATCCACAGTCGTAGCACTCGAGAATTGTTTCTCCCAGGGGACTATCTTCATGAAGACATATTTCCTTATGCTTTTCCCTCACCTAGATCACGTATAGCACAGAAAACTCAAGTCAAAAAAGTTAAAACAATGGGACCTCTAAATATGTCGTGCAAAAGAAGTAATGACAACAATAAACACGGAAAGATATGTTCAATCCATGGAATTGGTTTTATTAGTTCCAGATGGATAATAAACTAAGATTTTTCGCAGCCAAAAACACAAAAGAATTAACCCCTTCTGACTTTCATGCATCATTAAATAACTTCTCCATTTGTAAGCTTAAATACGAGGAACTCAACAAAATTAGGTCCTAATCTTGCGTGTATGATATCAGAAAACATTTTCTCTGATACATCTCAATCATCTTTTAAGATCTGCAAATTCTCAAGGAACAAATGTGTACGGCAAAAGCAAATTATTGATACACAACAAGTTCAAATTCAGTAAACTATTCAACTTCAGCGACTCTATCTTACAATAATTCTTCTCAATAATATACAAGAAAAGTTTCAGAACCATGAACAATGAACTTCAATCAGTCAACGCAAAAATCAAATGTGTACCGCCCAAGCAGACTATTGATTGTTCCAGACTTACAGCGCTAAAACATAATACTTGTTGGCGGATTTCTGTGTAAATGACTCCAAAGCAATCAAAATGAACGAAATGAAAAGGATGATATTCAAGCCAAGGCAAGTGTTGAACACTTTGTCCTTAAGTTGAATTTGCCCCGCAACGGTGCTTACGGTTTTGGCAATCAACTCCCAAGATACAACGACTTCTTACTTGTGTTTGAAGCACTTCAAAACACAAGCACAACGAACCAGAAATGGTCTTTGTACTCCAAAGATGGAAATGAAATGAGAAATCAGAAATTCAAGCAACAAATGCAAGAATTTGTGATTCAAGAAATGATGAAATATGAGTGGATTGTTATGCAAATGTTTTCTGTATCTCTTCTCTATCAAAATGGATGTCCAGAGGCCCTTTATAACGTTGAAGATTGGTTGAAAACGAAAAGGAATGGAACCAAATCGTGCAACCCTTCAAAAGGACATGTCTGTTCGCATAAACCTATGCGATCGCAAGGTACAAATTTGAAAACAGAACTTGATCCAGTTTAACCATGCGATCGCAAGACATTGCCTCCTGCGATCGCATGGAAAGACCCAAAAACGTTTTACTTAGGGTTGCTTTTGGCTGATTAGAGCTCGAATTTGAAAAAAATGGAGAGAAAGTGTTGCAAACGGATTTAGCCTGGATTGATTAATTTGGAATCGTTCATCTTGGCTAAAGAGGTTTTCAGATTTGGGAAATTCCTAACACTGGCTAACTTTAAATTTGGGTCGAATAAGTTTAATTGTAGTTAAATAACAATCATGTTAGAGCATTTCTAATAGATTCTCTTTTTATGAAGAGCATATTTGGCATTTTAGAGAGCATCTATAAATTTAGAGAGTAAAATTATTTAAGTGCTCCAACAATCTATTTATCTTTACACTTTATTTTACTTCTTCCAATAAGTATTTATTATTTTTTCATTTATTTTCTTTTAACATGCCTCTCTCCTAATTATTATATGATTTTATTCTATTTTTTTTTTATTTTGTATACACTATTTAATTCAATCATTATATGGAGAATTAAAAATTGAAATTGTTTGAATGCATTTAATTATAGAGAGGAGAGCCAAACCCACTCTCTATTTTAAAAAATTAATTTAGAGAGTCCGTTGAAACATAATTTTAAAGTTTGGCTCTTTAAAATAGAGAGAATCTTATGTTTAAAGAGCCCATTGGAAATGCTCTTATATCTATTGCTAAAAAGTATATATTTTAACGTCCTACGAACATTGCCAAAGAGGTTTTTTTATTTTTTATTTTTTTTACAATAGTTAAAGTCCGTTGTAAATAACAAATTATATAATTTTTTTTGCAACAAACTGTGAACATTGCAAAATATTTCAAAAGTACATGTTTTAACAACGTTTGTGAACGTTGCTAAATACGCTATTTTTTTTACAACGGTCACTGCCCATTGTTAAAGAACAAAATATAAATAAAAAAATTGCAACAGACAATAAACGTTGTAAAATGGTATATTGGCAACGTTCATTTAAATACATATTACCATCCGATTTTGGTAAGGCCTCCATGTCATCAAAGTTCCAACAAAGTCCCATAGACCCAATGAAGGCCTTGGGGGCCCAGCAAGGGCCTCGTAAATTCTCAAAAGGCCTCGGAGGCCCATCGAACATCTTAGCACTCTTGAATCCATCACAGCGAAGCTCATGAAGGGCCTCAATATTCTTGGCCAATTTGGAGCGCTTTGTTGGTCTTCGCATTCTCGTTATATGATATTTTGAGATAACTAGAGAAGTAATTAAAGAAATATCGTGTTTGATTTCCATAAGGATTCTCACAAGGAAAACGAATACCAATCTCCCAATAATTAGGCAACACAATATTGAAAATCCAATCAGATAAGAATCGAAATCTGGGAGATTGTGTACATGTTCAATTACCATTTATCCCATAAGGAATAAGAATCCAATTAGAGTTCTAATTGATTGCTTACACTGAATAATTAGGACTATGCAGCTATAAATACACCACCTCTGGTTATTCTAAGGGATGAACTTTTACGCATCATTCTCACCCCTAAACCCTGCTCAAATCTCTGCCTGCTTGTCCCTCCCACACCCAATTGTTTTCGTTCCCCGTATATTATTCCATATACCGACAGTTGACTTGATCGTTGGGGTGCCAACGATCGTTGGACCCTTTTTCCTTGGTGATCTTGGTGTCTAACGGTCGTCCTAGAGTGCAGGTAACATACAGGTTGGCAGAGAAGTGACTGGAGATCTGTTGACACATGGTTGGTGCGAAATCTCAATTGAATTAACTAATGACAACATACATTTAATGACTATTGCAATAAAGCCGTTTTAGCAACATGCGATTAATGAATGTTGTTGTTTAGATGTTGCAAAAAACTATTTTTCTTGTAGTGTTTTACGGTCAATTGTGCAACCGGCCCAATCGGCATCCGAATAGCTAAGTAAATCAATATGAGTATCTTTGGGATGCCAAATTTATGAGTTTCTTTTAATATACGATAATGTTATGGATTTTATTTTCTAATCACAATGATAGAATTTTTCTTTTTTAAGTGATCTAGTCAAAAGTTATACTATTTTCTTGTTTTATTTTTCCTTAAAAATTCATATTCAATTTGTATACAGTGAGTGGTTAAAGTAAAAAAAATATCACAATTATATTGTATGGATTTCATTAACTTCAATAATTTAGAATTCTGTTAAAATTAATAAACGTCATGTTAATTATTTGTAATATTTAAAAAGTAAATTATATATATATATATATATATATATAGATCATAAATTAGTTGTCTAAATTTTGTTAGTAAAATTATTTGAAATAAAAATTCCTTGAATTATGGGGTCTTGTCTAAATTCGAAAGGCCTCACTTCCCTAGAAGATGAGTTAAATTTGGTCCAAAACAGATGAAGATAAAATATGGACAATGAATTGAAGACTAAATTTCTCTCAATGTAGTCAATATATATATCCATGACAAATAGTTTAGTGCAACTTCAAAACTTACTTTTTTAAATTTGTTCTGCTATTGGTTTAATTTAAATATTTACTTATAATTCAAACCAAACACGTGTAAGTTCAATCACACAAAAAATTAATTAAGATCTACACATCCAAATTATATTTTAGCCTTCAATATTTAAAAAAAAAAAAATGAAAACGTTTACGGGTGTAAGTGGATCCAAACTACCATTTTTTAATTTGTCATATTTAACTGAGATAATATTCTTAATTTATGAACCACAATAAATTGACATTGATAAATAAGAACCACAATAAATTGACACTGATAATACTTGCTTTATAACATGGTTTCCCAATAATAAAGGAAATTTGATATCCCATTATTACTAATAAATCAATTGTGCACCACATAACATAACAAACTTTAAGTGAAATTGAACACCTTACTCCATTGTTTTTTATTCCCTCCAAACACTAATTATTTTCTAATAGTAAACGAATCAAATGTCAAATTCCTGAATGTGTCGATCTACTATCACTGAAAATTATAAATTTTCTGTTTTCTGAAGCTAATGAGTTTTTTAGAATCTCCATTCAATACAACCACAGCTTCATAATTATATTCGTCACTAGAAACAATAACAAGACTGTAAGTTGTCTCTTGTGCAACTTGGAAGGCAGCCTTCAAAACATGGTCGAATTTCAAGTTGGTTTTAGCCTCTTTATTGTGTTCATCAATGGCATACACTGCCACTTCCACCACTTTAGGATCTTTTGGATCTGCAGGCTTAAAACCGGTGTCAGAAACCTTAGCTTTACGCCCACCTAATGCGGTGGAGAATTCAAAAAGAGTGGATACAGCAACCAAGAATGTCAAAACCAAAAGTAAGGAATGGGAAAGGGCAGCCATTTTTTTGTGTTTTGGATTTAAAGAATAGAAATGTTGTAGGATTACCTTGGTTGGATGGGATTCCTATTTATAATGGAGGCCAAGCTTTCTAGTGAGTTTGAATTTTAAAATTGCTTTTAATTTAGCAATAAATATTTATAACAATTTTAGTAATAAATGAAATGAGATTCGTTTGAAAATGAATTTAGTTAAAAATTAAATTGTTTTTAATGTTAGCCAGAGATCTTTAAACACAATTTTAGTCATAAATTAAACGAGATTCACTAAATGAGAATGATTTCTAGAATGATATATGTAACATTTTTTATTTGGTAAGTTAGAGAAAAAATTTGTCAAATAGGGTTGAATAAAGGCTAAATATTTTCACAGCACATTTTTCTATAAGTGCGCTATATTTAATTGCATAAAAAGTCTATAATATTTACTTATTATTACATTTATGTCCTAATATTTTTTCATCGCATTCTTATCATCAACCTTCCAGTAATTATCACAAATTATCTCTAATAATGGTTCTCATCCAAAAATTTCATTAAGAATGAACAAAAAGACTTATTTTTTCTTGTATTTTTACATAAGCCAAAAAAAAAAAAAAAAACATACAAAATTTCGATTAAATATTTGTCCCTCATTTTAAAGTACACTAATAGAATTTTTGGACGAAAATCGCTAGTAAGAACAAAATGTGTTAATTAATAGAATGTTAAATATAAGAATTCAATGAATTAAAAGTTAATGACATAAATGTGACAATAAATAAAAGTTAAATTTTTTTTATACAATTAAAATGTAGTGCATTTATAATAAAATGTTGTGTGAATATAACCACATGAATACAAATTCGTTGCAAAATTGTTGTAATGACAAAATAATCCTTGTAAAATCTTTGTAATTAACAATTGGGTCAAAATTTACCATCTCTAAATTTTTTGATGAATGACTTAGGATATGAATTACAGTTCTATTGGCTAAACTTAAAATTACTTATAAGCAATTCTACTTTTTTTTTCGAAACAATATTAAGCTTGAATGACTCTTTATATTTAACAAAATATTGAGCTCCCCAACTTTTTGTGCAATGTGACAGTGGCCAGTGGGTCTCCAACTTTCCAATGCGAGGTTATGAGTCGCCAACCCACTTAAACTTGTTTGGCGTTTTTTCCCTTGAGCTTTAAGTCAAGTGAAAGTTGTGTTCGATTTTATCATCAATAGTGACGAATTTGGTCATGTGGGGACCCACATTCATAGATTTACTATATATTTGGTGGTACTAAAATTATTTTTTAAGTACTTATAAGTTTTGGATCATATGGAATATGTGGATAATAAGTGAGTATTAAGTTGTGAGTCATACAAAATTTGTAGATAAAAGTATGTTTGACTAGCTTTTTATAGCCAAATATGAACTTAAATAGATTGGGGACTCATAATCTCACTTTTGAAGGTTGTGAGTTGAATGATTGTTTCTTAGAGGTAAATACAAAGTTGCTCCTTGGTGTAGCTTGTTTATATTCAGAAAATTCATTCTCTTCTTTTGACAAGAAAAACTTGCTGAGCTTTATCCATAAGGTTTTTCTAAAGTAGATTTCTTTATACTTAATGATCAACTTGAAATTTATATTTTTGATATGCACTCTAACAAAACGTTTGAAATGTTGAATGACCTTAGTGATCTTGCAGAAAAGTTAGTCATGACAAAAAAAAAAAAAAAGGAAAGTATATCCATTGGTTTACAAACTTTTGGCTTTTGTGCTAGTTTTACCGTTTGCTACTGCTACTGTAGAGAGAATATTTTCTGCAATGAAAATTGTGAAGGATAGATTGCACAATCTGATGGGTGATCAGTAAATGAAAGATAGCATCATTGTTTATGTAGAGAAATATATATTTTTAAAAATTGATAATGAAGTCAATTGTACAACGATGTCAAAGTATGAAAACTCGTAAAGAACAATTGTAATGTATGTCATTTTTTGTATTGTAGTGTTATTACATTGTTTTATATTATTACAATTATTAATTTTTGCCCGCACTGGATTAAATTCCTAGTTCTGCCCCTGTTCAAGCCTATTCATATTCCACAAAAATGATACCCATGCATCTCTCCATTGCCACTATATTGAGCACACAATTTTTTAAACACATACCCAAAAATAAAATACACACACTGATTATGTTTGTTTACCTTCTTGAGGCCATTTGTGGGTGAGGAAAAAGAAAGTCTACAACGCATAATCAAGATGTTTAGCACCCACATTGCTTTTGGACTAATGCAATCTGGGAATTAAATTTCACTGATGCAAGGAGATTACATTTGAGTGCCGAGACTTCTATTACTTTTTTTTTCTCTTTCTGTTTGAGGTATATAATTATTGTCGTTTGTCATTTTCTTTAAACGAAACTATTGATAGACATTAAAGTTAACACAACATGTGAGTGGTATATAGTTCTATATAATGAGTACAAGGAGATGGTTAGTTTTGCTCCTTTTCAAAATTAAATCTAATTTGTTTCCTCTCATATACATATCCAAGGGTAAAAGACAATTTTCATTCAACTCCTTATTTAATCATGTGGTTTCTAAGCCATTATATGTGTTAATGAGAAAACTACAAGGATATAAAGTAAAATAGTTTTGGTCATTTGAATTGGTGCCATTTGTATAAGAAACTAAAAATATTAGAAATTGCACGACGAAAGACATCTTGGAATTAGAAAAAACGAAATCCAACTCAAGCAACATTGCGATATCAAAATTTTATCATAAGAAATAACAAAACCAACTTCAGGCATTGAGTATAATTTTTGGCATTTTTCAAGTATAATAATAAATAATCTAACCATGTGAATTATTCGAATTTATTTACCATTTGTCAAATATTAGAAATCAAATCAAATAAATAATTCAATAATTACATGTTTTATGTAGGAAGCAATGTTTGAGCATTTGAGTTTAATATTTTGGATCAAGAAGTTGATCGAAAAACAAAACGAAGTGATACGTGCATGTACTTCTATTACCAAACAGAATGAAAAAAATAAAATAAAAACATAAACAATTAAAAGGACAGATATGCATCATGTTTGACTAAGCTTAAAAAGTTAAGTGTAAATAAATAAATAAGTTTTAAATATTTATTTATAAATCAAGGTTAAAGATACTAAGCTACTCATTTTGACTATAAGATCTACTAAGCGAAAGAAACATATTTGTTGCCTTTAGGACTTTTATAGTGATGATTGATGAATGATATTAAATTTTATACTTTGATTACATTTATACAAATTTTTACTTTGTTATGGATTTGTTATCTATTTAACTATTTTTAATAGGATTATTGTAGGTCCCTCATTTTGATATGTCACTTGATGTTGGGAGTAGAAGATGTTTGTAATGAATACAATCTATAATTTTATACCAATTAGATTCATTTAAAATTATACGCCACATGTCTCTCCATTTACCCTCTTAACATCAATTGATAAATCAATTGAAAGAAACAATTTGTATTAACTATTTTTATATTCATACAACATCTTCAAATATTATTTTTATTGTACTTATAAAATATTTCAGAATAACGTGCAACGCACGTTCGACTATAACTAGTTTGTTTTTAAAATAGTCTATCATTAGTAGATAATTATTTTTAAAATAGTCTATCACTAGTGGATAATTATTTTTAAAATAGTGTCTAAATGATTTTTCATTATAATTGAAATGTGTTAAGTTTATTTGAGTTGATAACAATGTAAATTACATAAGGGTATATTAAGAAAAAGAAAAATTTAATACACCATATATAAAATAAGTGGCCTATAATTTGGGACAGATAAATAAAGAAAACAAGCCTACCTTTGTGGGATTGTGATAATATTTTTTATATTTTACAAACATGTTAAATAAAATAACTAAATTTTAAGCTCATAATTATTAATGTTAAATAAAATTATAATTTTTTATTATTAAGTAATTATATTATATAAAATTTAAACTTTTATTTTATCGTTACAACATAAAAAGAAAAATAAAATTGTCACAAACTTGATACTCAAATACTTCTATTTAATTGAGCTATTTGTTTATTAACTAAAAATATTAGAACTCCAACTGTATTCTTCATATTAATTTATCGTTTTATTATCGTTCAAAAATAAAGAACATATAATGTGAAAACAAATTTTTATTAATAGTTTTATATTAAAAAAAACATAATAAGATTGGTTCAATATCATAATATTAAATAAATCATTTTGTTATTAATTTAACTTAATTTTTATTCAATTTTTTCAAATCACATAGCAATTACATATACTTAAATCACAATAATTTTATATTTTTTTTCTGACGACTTTTAAAGCCCCCAATCACACATAAAATTAATTAAGATCTAAACATCATAATTATAATTTAGTTTTCAATACTATTTTGTGTTCAAAATCAAAACGTTGACAAATCTACGCAGATTGAAACAATATTGCCATCTTTAACAATAAATCGACAATAATTATATGTTTGTCTTTGCCATAGATATTGTGTGCAAATAACAACTCATAATAAGAATTGCTTTATAACATGGTTTCCCAACAATAAAGGAAATTTTTATCCCATTACTATTAGTAAATCAATTGTGCACCACATAACACAATAAAACTTAAGTGAAATTGAACACCTTCTTCATTGTTTATTTTTTGCTCCCAAAACTAATTATTTTTTGTAATAATAAACAAATCGAACATTATATTTCTGAATGTGTCAATCTACTATCACTGAAAATTAGAAATTGGCCCTTTTGAGAAGGAAACAAGTTTTTTAGAATCTCCGTTCAATAAAACCTCAGCACCGTAGGTACCCAAGTTACTTCCGTCACGAGCAACAATAATAAGAAAAAAATTTGTCTTTTGTACAACTTGGAAGGCGGCATTCGAAACATGGTCGAATTTCAAGTTGGTTTTAAACTCTTTATTTTGTTCATTAATGGCAAACTCTGCCAATTCCACCACTTTAGGGTCTTTTGGGTCCGCAGGACTAAAATCGTTGCCGGAAACCTCAGCTATACGCCAACCTAATGCGGTGGAGATTTCAAAAAGAGTGGATACAGCAACCAAGAATGTCAAAACCAAAAGTAAGGAATGGAAAATGGCAGCCATTTTTTTGTGTTTTGGATTTAAAGAATAGAAATGTTGTAGGATTATCGTGGTTGGATGGGATTCCTATTTATAATGGAGGCCAAGCTTTATAGTGAGTTTGAATTTTAAAATTGCTTTTAATTTAGCAATAAATATTTGAAAAATTTTTAGTAATAAATTAAATGAGATTAGTTTGAAAATGAATTTAGTTAAAAATTAAATGAGTTTGAATTTTAAAATTGTTTTTAATTTTAGCAAGAGATCTTTTAAAAAAATTAGTAAAAAACTAAGCATATAATTGGTAGTATTGAAATTATTTTTTAAGTACTTATATTATAAGTTGTAGATGAATGCGTGGATAAAAAGTAAGTTGTAAGTTGTGGATCTTATGAAATGCGTGGATAAAAAGTATGTTTGACCAGTTTGACCAATTGAAATTATAATTTAAGCAAAATTGATGCAAAATTGTTGTAATCTGAGACAAAATAATCCTTGTAAAATCTTTGTAATCAACAAATGGGACAAAATTTACCATCACTAAATTTCTTGATGAATTACTTAGGGTATGAATTACAGCTCCTTTGACTAAACTTAAAGTTACTTATAAGTAATTTTACTTGATTTATTTTGAAGTAATATTAAGCTTGGATGACTCTTTATATTTAACAAAATAGTTTAAATGAAGCCATCTTCAAAAATATTAATAGTTACAATATTTTTATACTCCAACCAAATTAAACACATTTGTAATTAAACTAGTTAGAAACACTTGCGTTACACGCATTTTTCAATAATATTGTCATTTTTTAATATTTTCAAAATTTTATTTTTTAATTGTGAATAATTGTTAAAGTAGCAATTGCAAAAAAAGATAAAGTAATACGATTCTTGATAACATGTTGTATTATATTGTCTGATGTTATAACGAAGAATGTTGATATTTTATTTCTCTTTCAGTTTTGACAACCATGATTTGAATTTTAATACGGTAATAAAAAATGTTACAAATTTTTTCATTCATTTTTTTTAAAACACATTGCTCATTTCTTTCATCTACATAATGAAAATATAAATAAAAAATTTGAGATTATCTTTTCACCTTCATATTTAATTTAACAGATTAAATGTTTAAAAATTTTAATGGTACATTTAATAAATTGTTAAAAATTTAATATACAATAATGATGAACAATAAAATAGTAATAAATAAAATATTAAAAGATAATTTTACATTAATGAACGCTAATGTTGACTTGTTAAAAATTTTATGTACGATAATGATGAACAATAAAAGAACAATAAATGAAATATTAAAAGATAATTATATATTAATGAACACCTATGTTAAATTAAATTTTTTTTAAAAAATTGTAAAGATAGAATAGTTCAAAAATAAATAAATAAATAAATATATGTATGTGTATATATATATATATAACATTACAAAAAGTATATCATAAAACATTACAATGATGAGATATTCAAATGCGTGATATAGAACTTATTATAATTATTGAAAAGCAAAGAGAGTTTGAAATTAAGCCATGGCTCCTGAGATAAATGTGCTAAATATTTGTGCAAAGCATCGGCATCCATTGTCTACCTAGATCAACTGCAAAGAGAAAATTAGGGTGAGCTCTCGAACTTTTTATTTCGTGTGGTTGTTGGTCTCCAACCTTCAGGTTATGAGTCCCAAATCTACTTAAATATGTGAATTTGGGTCTCCACACTTCTTCAGTTGAATTGAAGAGAAATGTCAAGTTGTTTGACATTTGTGCTCTCCAACTTCAAGTCACATGAAAGTCGTTTTTGATTTTATCATCCATATTGACAATTTTGGTCAAGTGGGGAACTAGATTTATAGATTTAAATAGACTGGAGAACCCAAAATTCTCACTTTTAAAGGTTAGAGACTCATAACTATACTATGTAAAAATTTGGAAAGCCTAGTCTTAATTTTCTCACAAACCATAGGGACAATGCGGATTAAACGAGTCAGTTTAATTATATTTTGTAGGCTCGGCCAATGATCGAAGATTTATTATATTTTTCAATCTCCAACAATTAGGCAACTCAATTACAAAGACAAGTCAAATCACTTTATTGTCAACTTTGAGTAATAGGTCTCGGCCCAGTTATTCGGCAGATCGATTCTATGTAGACTTACTTAAATTGAGGGCATTTGTTTTGTCGTTGTGTGATTAATATATATGAACTCTTAACCCTATATATTCATACACGCATATACACATTCATATCTCTCTCTATGCTCCTTTGTGCAAACTGGCTTCCTCTTCTCTACTTGACCAAAATTCGCATCTCTCTCTTCTTCTTTGTCAAGTTTCGCCTTTTTCTTTTTGTGTGGAGTCTTGTGAGTAGCTTATGAGTGTTCTTTGACCATTATTTGTGGCGTTACCATTTTTGGAGATTGGCTAAAATCTAATCTTCCTTTCTCCACCATTATCGCGCCATTAGTGAAGCTTTTGGAGTTTTCTTTTTGCGTCTACTTATTGTTCAATTAATTTCTAATAAATTTTTTGTTCTTGTTAGATTATTTCCTGCATCATTGATTTTAAACTTCCTTACTTCCACCACTTTAGTGCCGTTGGAATGAAAATCTTGAAACTCGTGGCTGGAGCCTCAGCATGTCAAAACCAAAAGGAAAGAATGGGAATTCATAGCCATTTTATTCTCATGAATTTTTTTAAAAATGTGACATTGTAGGGTTACCTTGGTGGCGTGGTGCGTTACATATTTATAGGCCAAAACTTTTCAGAAATTTTGAATTTTGAAACGTGAAATTGTTTTTGATTCAATAAGATGAAAATTTGAAATCAGATTGATTTCTATATTATCATATATAGGATCATTTATTTGGCTTAGAGAATTTTTTTTGTCCAAAGGTATTAGATTTTCTTGCACATTCTTTGATTATGTACAATTTGGGACAACATAATCCTTGCAAAATACCATATTCGACAAACCAAATTAATTCAGTCTATAATACATAATATTGACTCGGATAATTAGCACATTTCGTTCTTATCGTTTGTCCTCATTGTGCAAAGCATCTCTATCGTTTGAATTTTAGCATTTGGTCACCTAAGTAAACGTTTCTCTGCGGAACAAGTCCCTTCCATCTATATTGGTTAACATTTACCGTTAAAATTATTAAAAAAATTAATTAGCACAAATAAATCTAGACAAGAGAGATGATTTGTGGTAAAAAAAAAAAGTAAACAATATGGACATTTTGCACATTAAAACGTTTAAAGTCGGATTTTGGGTCTTTTTCTTCCAACAACTATAAAATTCCACACAAACAAATAAAATTACATATATTGTAATACTACACTAAAATATTATGAATGAAACTCATACACAATACAAGAATTCAACAACTTATTTTCTTTCTATAAATTCAACAATTGTTCTTCATACATATTCTTGGATCTAAGTAAACTAGGTATTATCTTCATAGATTCGGGGCACATACGCAGGTAAAATCAAACACAAAACCTCTTCTTACATGTTGACGTTGGAAAATGACGTGGTACTTCCCAAACCAACTTAATGTTAAGGATTGAGGTTGGACGTGGCCGAACTAAACTAGATACGTGAAATTGTAAAAGAAGATTCCGAGTATGCTATTTATTATTAGCCATTAATGTCCTTAATGGAATATTTAAATCTCCTATCTTTAGGAGATGTGTGGTGATTCTCTGCATTTAATGCCTAGCTAGGCATTAAATGCTTATAAGACATTCTCTTTTAAGATATTAAATGTGAGGTGACATCTGCTTTAATTACGACTAACATACGGATGATTGACATCTAACGAGTGGAAAGGCGTGACCTACTAATGACGCTTCGCTACTTGTAGATGATGTGGTAGGACCTGTAGTGGGTGGGTAGGACCTCCTAGGCGAATGTACCCCATTTTTATGGAAGTTAAGTAGGAACTCCCTCATGTGGGTTTGGTAGGACCTGAAGTGGATGGATAGACCTTCCGCGCGAGGGAACTCCCTCTTTGTGGAGGTTAGGTAGGACCTCCCTCATGTGGGTTTTGGAGGACCTCATTACCCATGTAAGTTTGGTAGGACCTCCATCCGGAGAAGGGGTTCTTCAGGCGATGGTGACAGGTCAGGTCGGATGTCAACAATTGCCCCACAATGCCACCTCTTGACTTTAGTCATGGACGGCCTTCAGTTCGTACAATTAACATGGTCCGTCCTGGGTTGTTTCAAAGATTCCCACGTGGTTGACATGATGTTACTGACAGCTCACTTCATTTGTTGACAAGTGGCACAAATTTGATGAGGTGTCAGCTTTTTGCGTTTATTGGGGGCACCGCCGTGTCATTATTGCAGCATTAATTGTGCTGCCTTTTCATCTTCATTCCTTATAAATAGGGAAAAATTGAAGCTCATTTGGGTTCCTACTTTTGCATTTTTTACTTCGATTGCTATGTTTGAACTACAAGTCAAAGGGTGTCTAAATTGTCTAGCTATCTTTTAGGCTCTATCCTAGAGGAGGGGGTCAGTTTGGGTAGGGGGTAGAAGAGATAGATGTGGATGAGGTGCTTAGCTCTACTCTTCTGATGGCGGTTTCTTCTCCAGGTAGGTCTTCTCCACATGCTCAGAATAGTAGGGATAGTTAGGTAGAGTACAGAGCTTTAGGTAGGAGGGAAAGAGAGGTAGAATCTGGACATTGGAGCGCTCCGATCTGGAAGTGCAAGTTTTTTCGATCTAAGGTCGATCCAAAAAAACTTAAGGATTGGCATAGGGCTTATAGGATCCCGGACAATGTGGAGTTCATTATCCCAGGTCCCGATGATTGGGCTGACGATCTTCCTCTGGGATGCGTGGCCTTAAACCAGATCGTGCTGGATGCAAGACTTCGTCTTCCCTTCCCTAAAATTATTAGAAAGTTCTTGTGAAAGTGAAGAATAGCTCCGACCCAGTTATGCCCTAATGGGTGGAGAACAATGGTAGGGTTACTCATTCTTTGGATCAGCTCGAATTTTTCCTTCCTTCAATTTGAGAATTTAATAGTCTGTACTCTTTTAAACCAGTTGGAAAGAGATCGAGTTGGTGGTATATGTAGGTAAAGGCTAGGACATGAGGTAGTGTTGGTACCCAGACCTCGGACTCGGTGAAAAATTAGAAGAAAAATTAGTTTTTCGTCCGATATTCTTGGCAATTTTCTGAGAACAACATCAGACCTGACGTAAACATCCCAGTTCATTTTCACGAACTAATCATGACTGCTATGTGTGTTTAGGTCAGTTCAGCTTGTTGCTCACTGACTACCTTTTGTTTTTTTTTTCTTTTCTAAGATATAACTTATACAGTCCAACAAAGGAATCTTCAAAGAGAGCTCAGAGGGCATGAACTTTGGGCGAGGACTCCCGATCTTGCAACATGCTGATAACTGAGGAGAACTTAGTTGCAGCTCGACTTTCTCTTTCTAGTTTAGATATTCTCCTACTTCGTAAGTTGATTATAATTCCAAGCTTCTTACTTGTCTTGGTTTTATCTTGGTAGTCCTAACTTTGGTAACTCTGCAAATTATTCCAAAAAAGAGATGAAGGACATTTATGCCTTGCTAAGGAAGACAGATCAAACAATGAAAGACAAGAGGAAGGCCTCAGATAAGGGGCAAGACCAATTAGTCCAGCAGCAGCCAACACTAGTTGTAGTGCCTTCTCCACGTCCCAGTCCAGCCTAGAGCGTTGAAGAAATGACTTCTTTTCCAGCTCGTGAGAGACTGTATTTAGCCCAACATCCCAAGCTCCACGGTTGCCAGCTAAGATTGTTGCTCTATACTTAGGCTCGACACTAGAGAAGATGAGAAATACCTGAAGCTCGACGAAGCTCTCTCCAAATCTGTTCGTGACTTCTTTTGTTTGAACTCTCCTTCCAGGGACGAAGTCACCGAGCTACTCCTTCTTGCTGAGAAAGCTATGAGAATCAAGTCCAAGAGCTGGACAGGAAACTTGGATAGCATCGGAGCGGTGGAGGCCGTCGTTGTTGCCTCGGTGACCACTACCAGGGCGTTGATTCAACTCACCTCACCCGCGGAGAAGATGGGCAAGACCTTGTCCGAATACTAAAAGATAAAGGATGAAGGTCGGAAGGTGATGGTTGAGTTGGTTGAGGTGAAAAGACTCCGTTATAAGGCTGGTGAAGAACTAGAAATGAAAGAGGAAGAGATCAAAGCGAAGGACTCCGAGGTTCAAGCTCTGGCAGAACAATTGGTGGAGAAGAAGAGGGGAATGGCTGATTGGAGACTTCCCTAGAGAAGAGTCAGGCTGACCTCAGGGCCGTCTTGGAAAGATTGGTGGAGAGAGATGATGTCATAGCTGAGTTCAAGTCTTCGGACGCTTACCTAGCCGATCAAGAGAATGTCTAATTCCTTACCATGGATGAGCTAATTGAGACGGTTGCTGAAAAGCGTCTGGATTGGGATGTCTAGTTTTTTAAGGAAAAATTGGACGACCTTAAGAAGAACTCCAAATTCAATCCCCATCTCTAGATGAAGGAGACCAGTCTAAAGGCCAGGATTGAGCTTGGTTGCCCTTAGTTTAGGTCTTGATGTAATTTTTATTTTTCAAGGGTTTTCTCTAGAGATGGCAAAATATCCGATCCGCCCCGAACTCGATGGATACCAAATCCGAGTGGAGCAAAAAAATACCTGATCCGCAAGTCGACGGGACAGATCGGGACAGGAAATAATTATCCACCACTGATCGGATCGGGGCTACCCCGTCCGACCCGCTCCATATTTTTAAAAAATGACTAAATTATAAAAAGATCAAAGATTTGGGACTGGGACTGAAATTGCAATTTCAAATTTCTTAATTCCTAATTTCATAAACCTAAACCTAATGTCCCATTTTCGTTTCACTTAAAAACAAAATTGAAGTCTGAAGATTTGAGATTTCTAGTTCCTTGCCGCCGTCTGCTTCGCGGTAAACTGTTTTCCATCAACAGAAAAGCCTTATAGTCATTGGCATAGACGAGAAGAACCCCAAATAATTCTGTCTCTAAATTCCTTCTCATAGTTTAATCTCGACAACAATAACTGGATCGCTACTAGATCAATTTCTAAAGGAAGAGGAACAGATGAACAGAAAGTTGTATGGGAAGACGCTATACCTCTTCAGATTCATCTCCACGATTCCGAAGTCACAACTCTTCCCAATCCTTCTCCTACTCTGGTATTATTTATTTCTCGATGTCGGTTTTTAATTTTCGTATATGAATGAATATTTGAGGTTTGACTAACTCAGTTGAGTGTAATTATTGTTATAATTTGAAAGGTTTACTTGTGATTTTCTTATGGTTTGAGTTATTGTGGTTCAGATCTTGGCACCTCGTTTAGGGTACTTGCATTTGTTAGTATAACAGATTAAGCCATTTTTCAGTAATTCCCTTCCTCCAGGTGTTGACACTGTATGGTTTGAGTACTATTTCTGGTGCTTTTATTGTTTGTTTCATCTTTTGACTGATTCATACATGATAGTGTAATGTTAACTCACATGAAAATGTTAAAATTTTGCACGAGTTGTTGCTTTAAGTGCTTGTCTAAAGCTTGTTTCAATATGTTTTAGATTTTTTGAATGACAATTGAAAAAAAATGGATCTGTATACAGATTAAGGATCTGATCCGCCCCGAACTATATCCGATCTGCCCCGATCCGTCCTGAAAATGGCGGATCGATTTGCAAATTTGGATCTCCTACAATTCTTGCGGGGCAGATATGGATCAGTCCAATCTGCGCCGTTGCCATCACTAGTTTTCTCTCGAGTTTTACTGAACTTTCATGTCAATAAAAATTATGTTAACTTGTACTTTTATTTTTCTACTTGTTAGAACTGACCTCAAACTAACTTAGATTGATCTGACTTATGACTTCCGACTTCAGACTTTTGACTTTAGACTAGTGACCTCTGACTTATGACTTCAGACCTTTGACCTCGGACTTCATACTTCAGAGTTCAACCTTTGATGATGTTACATTCTCCAAGTTTTTAGCTCGGTCAAATAGCTAAGTTGTTCCTTAAAAAAGAGTACGTTGGTTTAGTTTTGTAATCTTTGTCGGCCACAAGGCCGAGCTCTTTTTTTTTTTTTTTTAATGTTGGACTTTTGTGCTGATGTCGGTGGTGCAGCATTTACACTGTACGACGTGGGTCCGAGTTGTGTAGACCTTAGCGTCCAGAAGTTTGTGACATTGGTCACATCCTCAGTTCGGACGTTGGCCTTTGGGACTGACGTCAGTGGCACAAGACTTATGCTGTTCGACTTGGGTCCAAGCTGTGTGGGACCTTTGTGTCTAGAAGTTTGTGACCTTGAGTAGCACCTTTGATCTTCATTTTCTTCATTATGTTTAAGTGTAAAATTACAACGTATGTGATTTTATTTATTTGTGTGGAATTTTATAGTTGCTCGAAGAAGAAGACTCAAAATCTGGCTTTAAATGTTTTTGTGTGCAAAACGTTTCTATCGTTTACTGTTTTTTTTTTTTTTTTTTTTTTTTTTTTTTTTTTTTTTGCAAATAATCTCTCTCTTTTAGATTTATTTGCACTAATTAACTATTTTGATAATTTTAACAAAAAATGTTAACGGATATGGATGGCATAGACCTTTTCTGCAAAGAATGTTTATTTAAGAATCCAGATGTCAAAATCCAAACAATATGGACACTTTGCACAATGAGAGTAAATGATAGGGACGAAATGTGCTAATTACCCTATTGATTCGTTTGACTGTTCAATTTTCCTTTTTTTTAAGAAAAAAATCTATGTATTATTCAAATACAATTTTTTATTTGTTGGGAAAAGAATTGTTATTCACTTTCAAACATTTTTTCTTTGACTTGGTTAGTTTTTAACTATAACTTATTTTTCCTTGAAATTAAATTGATTGAAAGTCTATTTTAGTCATTGTCGAAAGTCTATTTTAGTCATTGTCTTCAAATTAAATTTAAAGCTTTTTATTGTAAATTTTTTTTTTTTGTAGATTATAAGTAGTGGATTTTAAGAAATGTGTAGATAAAAAATAGATAAAAGTTTTGAGTTATGCGGAATGTGTGGATAAAAACGAGATTGAGACTTGATTTGATATTGCTATAGTTTTAAGGGAATCGGTTTTTGTTGTGCTAAAGAAAGAATCAATTGTAGGAAAAATCACTTAATTGTTTGATAAACTTTTGTAATTGTTGTATATTTTAAAAGCAACATTTAGTGTTTGGTAAAAATGATTGATTGTTGTACACGTATACAATTATTAAAATAGACATTAATTATAATGATATTCTTTTATATTATTATTATATTATTATTATAACTATCATTTGTTGTTGATTATTTTTGTAATCATTATTTAGCTTGAAAAAGATTATTTTGTGAAGTGTTCTGGTAGGAAAATCCTTAAACTAGTAATGATGAAATTCAATTTTCATAAGTCGTCCAACCAAAATTAAAACACTCTCGTCCGAACTTGTAATTGAACTTCTTGGCTCTTTTTACCTTAAAGCAAAATTTGAATTTTTTTTCGTAGAACTGATATGACTCATTTTGAATTATTTGAGTGGACTTGAAAAGTGACATGAGTCGATAATAAATACTAGCTAGATGTCAGATCTACAACCGAGACTGACTACAATCTATTATTGATTTCGTGGTACAAATGACTGTAAATCTAACAAAAAAACATGTTTGCAGCACTTTGCATGAGTTCCAAGAATTTCTTTCATTTCCTTAATAAGTGCTACAAACATGTTTATTACTATGAAATTGTTCAATTAACTCTTTAATTCTAAGTCATTTTTTATGCTAAATTGTTAAACTGTTTAGTAAATTTCTTTAATAAGTTTTATACTAATATTAAGTTTTTTTAATAAATTATTTGAATTTTAATGCACAAACTTAATGAAACACTGTTCTTGAATTATTGATTGGGTGCTTTGTAGACAACTTGCCAGAGCTAGTCTATTATACTCTCATCTTTTACTCCTAAGCTTCCTCAAAGGCATCTAGAGTCTTTTGAGTCCCTTGGACTATGGCGCTGTACTTCTTTGAAGTCATGCCATCCTCCGCCTGGATGACGAGAATGTACTTTGAGTCGGCAAGTAAAGCCTTGACGACACTCTGAAATTGCAAGGGGGCATTATCCACCTTATTGTGTTCATCGATGGGATATTGGCCAATTTCCACCACCTTAGGGTCTTTTCCGTCCATTATTTCGAATCCAACAACACTATCCTTAGAGCATCTCCAATGCATTCAATGGATTGTGAGAAAACATATGCTACATCATTAAATAGACAATGTCTATTAAAAACACTTCTCCAATGCACGTGGAACATTATGTCAGGCTGACATGGCACCAGAAAAAATAGAAGATGTGAGATACTCATTCTACATCTAGACGCTATGTGAGATTGGATAAGTCGGCAATTATTTTAATTTTTTAAAATTCTGTTAAGTAGATTAGTTTTATTATTTTTTAATTTAAAAAATAAATGCCACATAATTAACATTATTGGAGATGCTCTTATGTCCACCAAATGCGGTAGTAGTGGTGGTGGTGGTGGTGGTGGTGGTGGTGGTGCCAATAAGAACTTAGCCAACCAAGAAAGATTGGATTAGGAAGAGGGAGAGATTAGATTTAAGAACCATCTCAATTAGAAATAAAATTTGATTTGAGGAATGCAAGAATGTTTGATAATTTGTAGAGTGATTTGACTTGATAATTGATATATATATATATATATATATATATATATATATATATATATATATATATATATATATATATATATATATATACACTAGTTTTAAGCCTGTGCGTTGCACGTGTAGCAATTATAACATTGTAGAATTTATGACAAATAAATGAATATAATAGAATTCAAGACAAAATCCCACAAAAAGAAAAAAAATGGTCGAATTAAGCTTTCAACAAAATTTAAGATGGATAAAAAATGTTGAAAAGATATTCTGAAATTCTGTATCTAGTACTCTTCCATTATATTGTGGTAACTTTTCTTTGTTTTTTTAATGTTGAGCTTATAGAATGCATTGGGGATATTCATTGACTTAATAGGTGATGAGATATAGTTTAGTGTTGCATCTAATAATTTATCTTAAAATTCTATAGTTTTTGGATTACCAAAATTCTTTTGTGCATTTTCATAACTTCCCTTTTGTCAAATGTATAATGAACAAAATTTTCAAACACGATAAAAATTTCACTTATGATTATATCAGCCAAAACAATTACCAAGCATTGGAACCTAATTTTGTATTCCCGTCCTTGCAGATACAATCTCCAAAGAATGGTGTCATTAATCTATAAATTAATTTTAACCTTCAATATGTCCGAAATGAATTTAGATACTTTAATTATATTATATTATGTTGTCTATTCAATATAAAATCAAAATGAATTAGGGTGCTAAACACATATATTTAGCAATAAGATGTGATTAAATGATTTGGACTGCATTCTTGATTCTATTTTGAACTTCTTTGATCATTATAATGAGAGGGAATAAACCATGACAAAAGGTTCAAGCATTATTATTAATTGTTGATTTTTTTCATTGAAAAAAAAAATTAGAAATGGAAAAGCTCACCTTAAAAAAAAAACCCTTAGCTTGAACAGTAACTCGAAAAAGTTTTTCGAGTTACTATTCAACTCAAAAATGTTTGTCGAGTTGAATAGTAACTCGAGAAACTTTTTCGAGTTAAATAGAAGAGTAATGATCTCCTCCCCACCATGGGGAGGAGTTATAAAGGCCACAGGACACGTGTCCTGTGGCCATTGGACAAGTGATTGACATTTATGTCATTCACTTTTATCTTACCCAATGGCCACAGGACATGTGTCATGTGGCCTTTATAAGACCTTCCCATGGTGGGGAGGAGATCATTACGTTACTGTTCACAATTTTTTTTTTTTTTTTTTGGGTATGTGGACCAGCATAAGTAATTTTAGTGTTGTAGTTTTTGTCCAAATGTTAACATTTTTTTGTATTAGCCGCATTTATTGACTTGTATATAATTTTTTTAATTTTAAGTCTTAAATCAAACTTATCTCATTTATTTTATAAGTCACTTGGCTTTGATTTGTCTCTTTTTTCATATTTTTCTTTGTCGAGTTACTTGATAAAGTAAGCACATGCATAAATATTTGTATTCTATCATTTATTATAATATCAATTTATTATAAATAAAAATATTGATTTTTGACTTTATGGTATGTGGCATTTTATTTATATAATTAATTGAGTAACTCGGCAATCTCAAATTTCAGTTTGTCGTGTTCCTTGATAATTTAAGCACATGCATAGTTTTTTTACTCTATCATTTATTATAACATTGTATAATAAATTATATATCATATAAAATTATTATATATTATAATAAATTAATATAATATATTTTATTTTATTTTATTTTAACAATTATAATAACACAGTGGAATGCAAATTTATTGTAATAATTATGTCAATTTATTATACTAATTATATAAATTTTATTAAAATAATCAATTTTTAGTATAATTAATAATTATAATAAAACTTACTATGAATATATTATAAATAAAACATTTGTTTTTTAATATGCCGAAACATGTCGTCGAACTCCCAATTTTTGATATGTGGTAGCTACCTGAGTATTCTATGTCCCCTGAAAATTTCATATTGTTCGGTGATCGTTTTATATGTCAAAGAAATTTTTGTGGAAGTCATAATTAGGCGTAAGGCTATTGTTAGCATTTTTGGACAAATTAGTGTTAAGAGCCACAATAATGATACAATGTATGGGGGTCTTCTAGTACTTAGACTAATTTTGATTTAGGAACTTGTTCATGTACTTCATTTTTTTCCCCTCAACAAGATGTTAAAATCCATTTACCTTTCAGATATGAGAGATCAGTTGATTATATACAGTCACTTCAAGAAGAAAAAAAGTTAAAAAATAATAGAAAAGCCAATAGGAAGTTGACAATAGTTTACACCTCATGTTAAGGATAACATGCAAGCTGTCATTATAACAGGGAAGATGAGTTCGGGTTCACAACTATGTGCTTGAGCGGGTGATCTACATCTCTGCCTCCAGCATGCTCGACAAACTCGGCTAGTGAGAGGAACGTACCATCAACTCGACAACAACAGCCATGTTCTTGTAAACTGGAATTTCTGTGTCTTCTTCAAATGCATGGAAGTATAGGTAACATTGTTTCAAATGATTTTGTAAATTCTTGTAACCAAGTTTTAGTATGTCCATGGGGAAATCAGAATCATCATAATTGCAGGAGGTTAATGAGTAACAAAAATTTCTTTGACATAGAAAACGATCACCGAAAAATATGAAATTTTTAGGAAACATAGAATACTCATTTAGATACCACATATCAAAATTTGATAGTCCGACGGCGTGTTTCGACTTACGAAAATGCTCACCGAAACATTGTAGACAGTTTCTCGAATTCATGCAGTCGCAGTTTACAAAATTGTCCATAACTTGAGTTATATAACATGAAATTATGTGAAACCAAAGCCAATGGTTAGGTAACCCATAGGGATATCGTCTCCAACTGGAATTATGTAAAAATACTTAATGTATAAGGTGTAGCAAATTTTTAAGTTGGACAATAAAAACTGCAGTTTAGAGAAAATGAAGTTTAGCAAAACCTTTGAAGTTCTTTATTTTTTGAACTATAATAAAATGATAAATTAAAATATGTGTTCCTTATTTTTGAACTATAATAAAATGATAAATTAAAATATGAAGAATACAAATGGAGCTCTAATATTTCATATTTGTAGTTAATAAATGAATAACTCAATTAAATAAAAGTATTTGAACATCAAATTTGTGACAAAGTTATCTTTTTTTTTATATTGTATCAATAAAATAAAAGTTTAAATTTTTAATAATGTATACTTAATAATATAAAAATAATTTATCTAATATGTTTGTTAATAATTATGAGCTTAAATTTTAGTTATTTTATACAAAACAATTATGTATATTATCAATTTGATTAATAAAGTGTTAATTAAAAAAATTTAGTTTCCTTTAATTTTTTTATAAAAAAATAAAAGTATGAGACTTATTTGTACTTTTTGTAAAGTTTAAAATTAAAGTTGTGTTGATCTTTTTCATTAAATAAGGACTAATTGTGGACTAAAATACATATGTTAGAGATTTTTGTGTTAAAAATAAACGTTAGAGACTATATTTATACTAAGAACATAGATTAGGAACTATTTGTGCCAATTTCCCTAATAAATATTCAAAAAGAAGAGAGCCAAAAAGATTAGATAAAAGCTGCACTATTATAAAATTGGAAATGATTGCCAAGTATATTCCCCCAACATATTACCGGCCTCAAAATGGCATCTACTCTACATAAAAAGCATCAAGCAAAGGGCAAATTCACGTACGCAAGCACAAAGGAGATGACCCTCATATAAAGCCAAACCCCAACTCCCCAATCCATGTTCTCCACATACCTAAAAAAGCCTCGAACGTTCCATCTGATTAAATGTGGAGCCCTGTTCGTTTAATGTTTTCATAGACTATCCTCTACTCTTAAACTCCCCATTAAAAGCCTTTAGTTTCTTGAATTTCTCTACTTCTAGTTCCGTAAACTACTCTGCCTTTTCTTTCTTCAGAATCAAGAAGTCCCAAAAATTCAAGACATCGGGAATTGCTGTAAATTGCTTGAATCCTCGTAATACTAACTTGTTATGGGGAAATTATGGCTAACCCATCAAACCTGTTTCTTATTCAATTCCATTTTTTCACAAAGTCATGGACTTTGCCATGAAATCTCCGAAGCAGAACTGGACCTCTGTTTTTCAGAATTTTAGTGGGCAAGAAACTGGTGTTTTGCAGAATGGATCATTTGGAATGGCACTCATGATTGTCGAGCAACTCGACAATATAGGCAGCTTGACAATAACGATTGTCGAGTTAGCTCGACAACTATTGAGAAAGCTGAAGAACACTGTGCAATTTGCCCAGTTATGATACTCAGTCTCTTATTTCTTATTTCTGATATAAATTCATGTTCTTCAATATCATCTTGCAAAACAATTCATGTCCGTATACTCAAATCCTTGAATTACGAAGATGGATTCATTGGTGACCGTCTAGTTTCTTTGTATACAGAACTGGGGTTCTTTGAGTACGCATGGAATTTGTTTAATGAAATGCCAAAGAAGGACTTGATTTCCTAGAATTCTTTGATTTCTGGTTTTTCGTGGAAAGGTGAATTGAATTATTGCTTAAATTCATTCCATAGAATGAGATTCGAAATGGGGTTGGAACCAAATGAAGTGAGTTTAATTTATATTGTTTCAGCTTGTACTGAAATGGCTGCCTTTTTTGAAGGGAAAATATAGACATAGCAAGGTGATTATTTGATGCCATGCCAAAGCCAAATTTAGTTTCTTGGAACTCAATTATAATGGTTTTAGTTCAAAATGTCGTGTACAATGAAGCATTAAAAGTTTTTAAAGTAATGAGAATGATTGATATTAAAATTGTCGAGCTGCTCGACCAATTGTAATTCTAAGTAATGTAATTCTGCTGAAAATAAAAAATGAAAAATGAAAAGGGGTGGGGCGGGATGGATTTTTGAGAAAGATAAAGTTATTTTAAAATTTTCAAAATAAGGGCAGTGTTACTTAAATTTCTTCACCCGGTCATGGAGTAACAAAAATTTCTTTGACATAGAAAACAATCACCGAAAAATATGAAATTTTCAGGAAACGTAGAATACTCATTTAGCTACCACATATCAAAATTTGATAGTCCGACGGCATGTTTCAGCTTACTAAAATGCTCACCGAAACATCCTAGGCAGTTTCTCGGATTCATGCAGTCGCAGTTTACAAAATTGTCCATAACTTGAGTTATATAACATGAAATTATGTGAAACCAAAGCCAATGGTTAGGTAACCAATAGGGCTATCGTCTCCAACTGGAATTATGTTAAAATACTTAATGTATAAGGTACAAAAGAGTTTTGAGTTGGACAACAGAAACTGTAACTTAGATAAACATGTAGTTTAGCAAAACATTTCAAGTTCACATCATTAACGTGTAATCAAAACATGGGAACCCACTAAAACTACCACAAAACCAAGGTTCACAAAAGTTTAAGAGGATATTTACAATACTTAAAGTTTTTTGATTGATTTATAATAGCGATTCTGGCACGTCGACTGCATGAATTCGAAAAACTGCCTAGGAGGTTTTGGTGAGCATTTTAGTATGCCTAAACATGCCTTCGGACTACCAATTTTTAATATGTGGTAGCTACCTGAGTATTATATGTCTCTTGAAAATTTCGTATTGTTCAGTGATCGTTTTCTATGTCAAATAAGTTTTTGTTACTCCATGACCAAGTGAAGAAAATTTTCAAAATAAAGGCAATGTTACTAAAATTTCTTCACCCGGTCAATGAGTAACAAAAATTTTTTTGACATAGAAAACGATCACCGAAAAATATGAAATTTTCAGGGAACACTCATTCAGCTACCACATATCAAAATTTGATAGTCCGATGGCATGTTTCAGCTTACAAAAATGCTCACCGAAACATCCTAGGCAGTTTCTCGAATTCATGCAGTCACTGTTTACAAATTGTCCATAAATTGAGTTATATAACATGAAATTATGTGAAACCAAAGCCAATGGTTAGGTAACCCATAGGGCTATCTTCTCCAACTAGAATTATGTAAAAATACTTAATATATAAGGTGCAGTAAATTTTTGAGTTGGACAACAGAAACTGCATCTTAGAGAAACATGAAGTTTAGCAAAACCTTTCAAGTTCACATCATTAACGTGTAACCAAAATATGAGAATCCACTAAAACTACCACAAAACCAAGGTCCACAAAAGTTTAATAAGATATTTACACTACTTAAAATTTTTTGATTGGTTTATAATAGCGATTTCGGTACGCCGACAGCATAAATCCGAAAAACAGCCTAGGAATTTTGCGGTGAGTATTTTAGTATGCCTAAACATGCCGTTGGACTACCAATTTTTGATATGTGGTAGCTACCTGAGTATTCTACGTCCCCTGAAAATTTCGTATTGTTCGGTGATCGTTTTCTATGTCAAAGAATTTTTTGTTACTCCATGACTAGGTGAATAAAATTTTCAAAATAAGGGCAGTGTTACTAAAATTTCTTCACCCGGTCAATGAGTAACAAAAATTTTTTTGACATAGAAAACGATCATCGAAAAATATGAAATTTTCAGAGAACATAGAATACTCATTTAGCTACCACATATCAAAATTTGATAGTACGACGGCATGTTTCGGCTTACAAAAATGCTCACCGAAACATCCTAGGCAATTTCTTGAATTCATGCGGTCACAGTTTACAAAATTGTCCATAAATTGAGTTATATAACATGAAATTATGTGAAACCAAAGCCAATGGTTAGGTAACCCATAGGGCTATCGTCTCCAACTAGAATTATGTAAAAATACTTAATATATAAGGTGCAGTAAATTTTTGAGTTGGACAACAGAAACTGCATCTTAGAGAAACATGAAGTTTAGCAAAACCTTTCAAGTTCACATCATTAACGTGTAACCAAAACATGGGAATCCACTAAAACTACCACAAAACCAAGGTCCACAAAAGTTTAATAAGATATTTACACTACTTAAAATTTTTTGATTGGTTTATAATAGCGATTCCGGCACGCCAACGGCATAAATCCGAAAAACAGCCTAGGAGGTTTCGTGGTGAGTATTTTAGTATGCCTAAACATGCCGTCGGACTACCAATTTTTGATATGTGGTAGCTACCTGAGTATTCTACGTCCCCTCAAAATTTCGTATTGTTCGGTGATCGTTTTCTATGTCAAAGAATTTTTTGTTACTCCATGACTAGGTGAATAAAATTTTCAAAATAAGGGCAGTGTTACTAAAATTTCTTCACCCAGTCATGGAGTAACAAAAATTTGTTTGACATAGAAAACGATCACCGAAAAATATGAAATTTTCAGGGAACATAGAATACTCATTTAGCTACCACATATCAAAATTTGATAGTCCGACGGCATGTTTCGGCTTGCGAAAATGCTCACCGAAACATCCTAGGCAGTTTCTCGAATTCATGCAGTCCCAGTTTACAAAATTGTCCATAACTTGAGTTATATAACATGAAATTATGTGAAACCAAAGCCAACGGTTAGGTAACCCATAGGGCTATCGTCTCCAACTGGAATTATGTAAAAATATTTAATATATAAGGTGGAGCAATTATAAACCAATCAAAAAACTATAAGTAGTGTAAATATCTTCTTAAACTTTTGTGGATCTCGGTTTTGTGGTAGTTTTAGTGGATTCCCATGTTTTGATTACATGTTAATGATGTGAACTTGAAAGGTTTTGCTAAACTTCATGTTTCTCTAAGCTGCAGTTTCTATTGTCCAACTTAAAAATCTGTTGCACCTTATCTATTAAGTATTTTTACATAATTTCAGTTGGAGACGATAGCCCTATGGGTTACCTAACCATTGGTTTTGGTTTCACATAATTTCATGTTATATAACTCAAGTTATGGATAATTTTGTAAACTGCAACAGCATGAATCCGAGAAACTGCCTAGGATGTTTCGATAAGCATTTTAGTAAGCCGAAACATGCCGTCGGACTATCAAATTTTGATATGTTGTAGCTACATGAGTATTCTATGTTCCCTGAAAATTTTATATTGTTCGGTGATCGATTTCTATGTCAAAGGAATTTTTGTTACTCCATGACCAAGTGAAGAAATTTTAGTAACACTGCCCTTATTTTGGCCATTTGATTTTTATTTGATTTTATTTTTTTGTTAAAGAAAAATTAAGATTTTGTCGAGTTACAAAAAAAAAAAAAAAAAATATCCTTTGTCGATTTACAATTAAAATATAAAAAATAAAATTAAGACTTTGTCGAGTTAGTCTTTAATTGAATATTTTTTTTTAGTGACTTTAATGGCTTTGTCGAGTAACTCGACAAAGTCTTAAGAATGAATTTTTTTTTTTTTATGACTTTGTCGAGTTGCTTGACAAAGTCTTTTGAATCTTTGAATTTTTTTTATTTTTAATGACTTATTCGAGTTATTCGACAATGTCTTTGGAAATTTTATTTTATTTTATTTTATTTTTTTGCTAACTCGACAAAGTGGGAAAGTGTTTGAATATGTTTTTTTTTTTTTTTTTTTTTGCCACTTTGTCGAGTTACTTGACAAAGTGACAAAGTTTGAAATTTTTTTTTTTTTTTTTTGACTTCCTCGACAAAGTCTTTGAAATTAAATTTTTTTTTTGTGTGGGCTTTTAGTGCAATTTTTTTTTTGTAATTTGTACTTTTGGTCCACAACCTTTTCAATTTATAACAAATTTACCCCTAACATTTTTTTTATCATTGGCCATCCCCGGCCTTTGAATTTTGTTGCAAATTTTATTTTGTTCTCCTCTTTAAATAAACAAAATAAAAACAAATAACAACAAAATAAAATAAAATTGTAAATGATGTCCTACAACTTTTAAAAAGTACAAAATAACTTCATCTTCCTCAAAAATCCATCCCGCCCCACCTCTTTTCATTTTTTATTTTCAACAAAATTACATTACTTAGATAAGTAAGAGAGCCAAATTATTGTGGTGTGTGCGAATCAAAAAAAAATTTTTTTAAATTTTTTTGTCCTTATTTATTTTCCTTTTGCACGTATTCATTCAATTTTTACTAATCTTTTTTTTATTTTATCTTATAATATTACAGATTAATCTAAAAAAATGCTATTATTTTTTTCTTTTACTATTCACATATGCGTCCAAATTTTCATTCAATTTTTCACCAATCTTTTTTTTACTTAATGTTATAATCAAATTGTACACATTAGGATTGAAGAAAGAAAGAAAAAAGTGAGAAAAAACACAACAAAAGAGAAAAAAATAAAAAAATAATTTTATAAAATTTATTTATAAGCTCAAACAAAAACATGATAAAAAATTGAATAAAACATAAAGGTGGGAGTAGTTTAATTACAGATTTAACATGTTGCGACTCAAAGTGCAAATTGAAACAAATTAAGTGAACAAATGGTACAAATGGAATTTGTCGAGTAGCTCGAAAAACAGTAAAAAAAAATTTAATAAAAAATTGTCCTATGCCGAGTGACTCGAAAAAATTAAAAAAAAAAAGGCCAAAACAAACTTTTTCGAGCGACTCGACAATCAATCCAAAAGGAATTTGGCCAACCACGATAAAAACAAAGCCAAATCTATAAATAGAAAACGAATAAAAAGTCAACAATAGCGGTTCCTTTCTAATAAATAAAACATACTTTAGTTTTTTAAGATAAAAAAAAAATGTTTAAAAAAATTGTCAAAAATGACGGCTCCCAAAAAAGAAGAAAAAGTCAACAAAGGCAGTTTTTTTTAATAAGTTAAACAAATTTATAGTACAAATGGGTGAGATTTGGACAAAATTAAGACTAAGAAAGCATCAAAACTACGTCGTGTTGGTTGAAAGGTGAATAGTAAACAGGTGATAGACACTTATATTATATATATATATATATATATATATATATATATATATATATATATATATATATATATATATATATATATATATATATATATATAGTAGTGCTATTCATAATCGTTCACTATCGATAGTCAACTTACAATATATGTGATTTTATTTGTTTGTGTGGAATTTTATAGTTGTTGGAAGAAAAAGACCCAAAATCCAACTTTAAACGTTTTAATGTGCAAAATGTCCATATTGTTTACTTTTTTTTTTTACACAAATCATCTCTCGTCTAGATTTATTTGTGCTAATTAATTTTTTTAATAATTTTAACGGTAAATGTTAATCGATATAGATGGAAGGGACTTGTTCCGCAGAGAAACGTTTACTTAGGTGACCAAATGCTAAAATTCAAATGATAGAGATGCTTTGCACAATGAGGACAAATGATAAGAACGAAATGTGATAATTACCCGAGTCAATATTATGTATTATAGACTGAATTAATTTGGTTTGTCGAATATGGTATTTTGCAAGGATTATGTTGTCCCAAATTGTACATAATCAAAGAATGTGCAAGAAAATCTAATACCTTTGGACAAAAAAAAATTCTCTAAGCCAAATAAATGATCTTATATAAGATAATATAGAAATCAATCTGATTTCAAATTTTCATCTTACTGAATCAAAAACGATTTCACGTTTCAAAATTCGAAATTTCTGAAAAGTTTTGGCCTATAAATATGTTACGCACCACGCCACCAAGGTAACCCTACAATATCCCATTTTTAAAAAAATTCATGAGAATAAAATGGCTATGAATTCCCATTCTTTCCTTTTGGTTTTGACATGCTGAGGCTCCAGCCATGAGTTTCAAGATTTTGATTCCAACGGCACTAAAGTGGTAGATGTAAGGAAGTTTAAAATCAATGATGCAGGAAATAATCTAACAAGAACAAAAATTTATTAGAAATTAATTGAACAATAAGTAGACGCAAAAAGAAAACTCCAAAAGCTTCACTAATGGCGCGATAATGGTGGAGAAAGGAAGATCAGATTTTAGTCAATCTCCAAAAATGGTAACGCCACAAATAATGGTCAAAGAACACTCATAAGCTACTCACAAGATTCCACACAAAAAAGAAAAAGGCGAAACTTGACAAAGAAGAAGAGAGAGATGCGAATTTTGGTCATGCAGAGAAGAGGAAGCCAGTTTGCACAAAGGAGCATAGAGAGAGATATGAATGTGTATATGCGTGTATGAATATATAGGGTTAAGAGTGCATATATATTAATCACACAACGACAAAACAAATGTCCTCAATTTAAGTAAGTCTACATAGAATCGATCTGCCGAATAACTGGGCCGAGACCTATTACTCAAAGTTGACAATAAAGTGATTTGACTCGTCTTTGTAATTGAGTTGCCTAATTGTTGGAGATTGCAAAATATAATAAATCTTCGATCATTGGCCGAGCCTTCAAAATATAATTAAACTGACTCGTTTAATCCGCATTGCCCCTATGGTTTGTGAGAAAATTAAGACTAGGCTTTCCAAATTTTTACATAGTATAGTTATGAGTCTCTAACCTTTAAAAGTGAGAATTTTGGGGTCTCCAATCTATTTAAATCTATAAATCTAGTTCCCCACTTGACCAAAATTGTCAATATGGATGATAAAATCAAAAACGACTTTCACGTGACTTGAAGTTGGAGAGCACAAATGTCAAACAACTTGACATTTCTCTTCAATTCAACTGAAGAAGTGTGGAGACCCAAATTCACATATTTAAGTAGATTTGGGACTCATAACGTGAAGGTTGGAGACCAACAACCACACGAAATAAAAAGTTCGAGAGCTCACCCTAATTTTCTCTTCGCAGTTGATCTAGGTAGACAATGGATGCCGATGCTTTGCACAAATATTTAGCACATTTATCTCAGGAGCCATGGCTTAATTTCAAACTCTCTTTGCTTTTCAATAATTATAATAAGTTCTATATCATGCATTTGAATATCTCATCATTGTAATGTTTTATGATATATTTTTTGTAATGTTATATATATATATATATATATATATATAAGTCTTAGAGGATGCTCAGTCATTTCTGCGAGATCTTTTTCTTTTGAAGGGAAGAGGTGATCAGGGAAATTACCAAGGAATGTTTGACATCTAAGGAAATCGATGCGATTTTGAAGTATCAATCTTTTGACATAACGGTTTTGTAAGCATGGAAATAAATCAATTGACAGAATATCCACCCTTGGAGTAAACATAAAACGATTGAGGTCATCAAGCAATTCAAGATCATAATTTTTGTAAATGATATTATGAAATGATTCTATTGAACAATCAAAAAGATTTGAAGCATCCATATGAAAACAAAATCTCTTAATATTTGTAGCATCCATAAGAAAACATACTTGATTGGAAAATGGAAACAATACTTACAGATAATTGAAATTTCCGAATTGAGAGTTACAGAAAGTTTTGAAGATAAGAGAAAAATAACACTCTGCCTATTACAAGACTAGATCACTTCTTATATAGACAGGGGCGCCTTGGATGCTTGAGGGAACCGACAGGTGGAATCTCCTTTGTTGAAATTTGAAATCAACTTTCTTGAAATTGGGAAAAGGATGTCTGCCACTTGTCTTGATCACTATTTTCTTTTTGAATTTTTTGTCCGAAACTGTAGAACTTTTGACTTTTGGGAATCTGCTTTTGAAGATTGAAATCTTTGATTGATTTTCTGTCTCCTGATTGAAATTCTTTGCCGACACTTTTGAATTGAAATTTAACCAAAACCCACAGTTTTTCCCTTACATGATTGAAGGGTAGTGATAAAGGGAAATTGGTTACATTTCAAAGAAATCAACATTGACACCAAGACAGTCGTCTTCATTTTCTTGAAAATAATCTGGATCAGACCCAACTTCTGAAGCATTACCAGATCCTCCTTTGCTTGATTCTGCTTTTGCAAGGGAAGCTGCTTTTTGAGCAAGGACTGCAAAAACTTCTGGATCTGAACACTGGGACATTTGAGCAAGAATTCTTGATTTTTCAGTTTGAAAATTATCTGAAAGGATGTTTGAATCGGGACCAATTTTTGATTTGATTTGTTGATCAATCCATGACTGGACTGCCTTTGGACAGGCATTTGAATCATTGAACTTTTCCCACCATTTCACTTTGCAACGTCGAATGATACATTTGAAGAAGTATGGTTCAACGGTGGAAGGGAAAAGTTGGAAATCCCAACAAAATATCCATGCGATTTTGAAATTTTTGCAATATATATATATATATATATATATACACATACATATATTTATTTATTTATTTATTTATTTTTGAACTATTCTATCTCTACAATTTTTTTTAAAAAAATTTAATTTAACATAGGTGTTCATTAATATATAATTATCTTTTAATATTTCTTTTATTGTTCTTTTATTGTTCATCATTATCGTACATTAAATTTTTAATAAGTCAACATTAGCGTTCATTAATGTACAATTATCTTTTAATATTTTATTTATTACTATTTTATTGTTCATCATTATCGTATATTAAATTTTTAATAATTTATTAAATGTACAATTAAAATTTTTAAACATTTAATCTGTTAAATTAAATATGAAGGTGAAAAGATAATCTCAAATTTTTTATTTATATTTTCATTATGTAGATGAAAGAAATGAACAATGTGTTTTAAAAAAAAAAATGAAAGAAAAAATTTGTAACCTATTTTATTACCGTATTAAAATTCAAATCATAGTTGTTAAAACTGAAATAGAAATAAAATATCAATATTCTTCGTTATAACATCAAACAATATAATACAACATGTTATCAAGAATCGTATTGTTTTATCTTTTTTTGCAATTGCTACTTTAACAATTATTCACAATTAAAAAATAAAATTTTGAAAATATTAAAAAATGACAATATTATTGAAAAATGCGTGTAACGCAAGTGTTTCTAACTAGTTTAATTACAAATGTGTTTAATTTGGTTGGAGTATAAAAATATTGTAACTATTAATATTTTTGAAGATGGCTTCATTTAAACTATTTTGTTAAATATAAAGAGTCATCCAAGCTTAATATTACTTCAAAATAAATCAAGTAAAATTACTTATAAGTAACTTTAAGTTTAGTCAAAGGAGCTGTAATTCATACCCTAAGTAATTCATCAAGAAATTTAGTGATGGTAAATTTTGTCCCATTTGTTGATTACAAAGATTTTACAAGGATTATTTTGTCTCAGATTACAACAATTTTGCATCAATTTTGCTTAAATTATAATTTCAGTTGGTCAAACTAGTCAAATATACTTTTTATCCACGCATTTCATAAGATCCACAACTTACAACTTACTTTTTATCCACGCATTCATCTACAACTTATAATAGAAGTACTTAAAAAATAATTTCAATACTACCAATTATATGGTTAGTTTTTTACTAATTTTTTTAAATGATCTCTTGCTAAAATTAAAAACAATTTTAAAATTCAAACTCATTTAATTTTTAACTAAATTCATTTTCAAACTAATCTCATTTAATTTATTACTAAAAATTTTTCAAATATTTATTGCTAAATTAAAAGCAATTTTAAAATTCAAACTCACTATAAAGCTTGGCCTCCATTATAAATAGGAATCCCATCCAACCAAGGTAATCCTACAACATTTCTATTCTTTAAATCCAAAACACAAAAAAATGGCTGCCATTTTCCATTCCTTACTTTGGTTTTAACATTCTTGGTTGCTGTATCCACTCTTTTTGAAATATCCACCGCATTAGGTTGGCGTAAAGCTGAGGTTTCCGGCAACGATTTTAGTCCTGCGGACCCAAAAGACCCTAAAGTGGTGGAATTGGCAGAGTTTGCCATTAATGAACAAAATAAAGAGTTTAAAACCAACTTGAAATTCGACCATGTTTCGAATGCCGCCTTCCAAGTTGTACAAAAGACAAATTATTTTCTTATTATTGTTGCTCGTGACGGAAGTAACTTGGGTACCTACGGTGCTGAGGTTTTATTGAATGGAGATTCTAAAAAACTTGTTTCCTTCTCGAAAGGGCCAATTTCTAATTTTTAGTGATAGTAGATTGACACATTCAGAAATATAATGTTCGATTTGTTTACTATTAGAAAAAAATAATTAGTTTTGGGAGCAAAAAATAAACAATGAAGAAGGTGTTCAATTTCACTTAAGCTTTATTGTGTTATGTGGTGCACAATTGATTTACTAATAGTAATGGGATAAAAATTTCTTTTATTGTTGGGAAACCATGTTATAAAGCGAATCTTATTATGAGTTGTTATTTGCACACAATATCTATGCATGGCAAAGACAAACATATATAATTATTGTCGATTTATTGTTAAAGATGGCAAATTGAAAAATATTGTTTCAATTCGCGTAGATTTGTCAACGTTTTGATTTTGAACACAAAATAGTATTGAAAACTAAATTATAATTAGGATGTTTAGATCTTAATTAATTTTATGGGTGATTGGGGGCTTTAAAAGTCGTCAATTAAATTTTTTATAAGAAAAAAATATAAAATTATTGTGATTTAATGTAATTGCTTTGTGATTTGAAAATTTTGAATAAAAATTAAGTTAAATTAATAACAAAATGATTTATTTAATATTATGATATTGGACAAATCTTATTATGTTTTTTTAACATAAAACTGTTAATAAAAATTAGTTTACACATTATATATTCTTTATTTTTGAACGATAATAAAACGATAAATTAATATGAAGAATACAGTTGGAGCTCTAATATTTTTAGTTAATAAACAAATAGCTCAATTAAATAGAAGTATTTGAGTATCAAGTTTGTGACAATTTTATTTTTCTTTTTATGTTGTAACGATAAAATAAAAGTTTAAATTTTATATTATATAATTACTTAATAATAAAAAATTATAATTTTATTTAACATTAATAATTATGAGCTTAAAGTTTAGTTATTTTATTTAACATGTTTGTAAAATATAAAAAATATTATCTCAATCTCACAAAGATAGGCTTGTTTTCTTTATTTATCTGTCCCAAATTATAGGCCACTTATTTTATATAGGGTATATTAAATTTTTCTTTTTCTTAATATACCCTTATTTAATTTACATTGTTATCAACTCAAATAAACTTAACATATTTCAATTATATTGAAAAGTTACATAAATTTATTCACACTTTTACTCAATAGGCAGTCAATTAATTCCTCCTTGCCTAAAAAACACCCATCCCCCTAATAACAAAGTCAACAATTGATTTCATTATTGTTTCAATGTAATGCAAATCAATTTCATTGGCATTCCAATTGTAATTTAATGCAATTGTAATTTAATGAGCATTTAAATTTATTAGATTCATTAATTACTAATATTAAATAAAGGTATAATAGGAAAAGTGTATGAAAATTTTATAATTTCAATTATATTAAATGAGATTTCTTAGTCTGTGTAAAAAAAGAAACGACACTATCTTTGTGAGACGGGTGGAGTAATTTAGTATACTACAATTTGGTCAATAAAGTAAAATTCAAAATAAAAAAATAAAAATAAACTCGTTAGTTTCTTTTAATTTTTTTTATAAAAAATAAAAGTATCAGTCTCATTTGCATTTTTTTTTTTTGGCAAAGGTTAGAAATTCAATTGTAATTTTTTCTAATTAAAACTAATGACATATTTGTCTTTTTTATCAAATAAGGATCAATTATGCACCAAAAACGATAGGTTGGAGAGTTATGTGTCAAAAAACAAAAGTTATGTAGCATTTTCATATCGAGAAAAAAGATTAGAGACCATTTACGTCAATTTCCCTATATTTTATATATATGTTTCGCCTTACTTCCTATATATGTTGTGTTCAGCTTATAAACAAATATTTAAATTACACATGTTTGGTTAAATTTATAAGTAAATATTTAAATTAAGCATGTTTACTTTTGCTAAGAAATAACTTATTTTGTACTTGTAAGTAAAAAATAAATAAATAAATAAAATCATTTAGAGACTATTTTAAAAATAATTATCCACTAGTGATAGACTATTTTAAAAATAATTATCTACTAATGATAGACTATTTTAAAAACAAACTAGTCATAGTCGAATGTGCGTTGCACGTTATTCTGAAATATTTTATAAGTACAATAAAAATAATATTTGAAGATGTTGTATGAATATAAAAAATAGTTAATACAAATTGTTTCTTTCAATTGATTTATCAATTGATGTTAAGAGGGTAAATGGAGAGACGTGTGGCGTATAATTTTAAATGAATCTAATTGGTATAAAATTATAGATTGTATTCATTACAAACATCTTCTACTCCCAACATCAAGTGACATATCAAAATGAGGGACCTACAATAATCCTATTAAAAATAGTTAAATAGATAACAAATCCATAACAAAGTAAAAATTTGTATAAATGTAATCAAAGTATAAAATTTAATATCATTCATCAGTCATCACTATAAAAGCCCTAAAGGCAACAAATATGTTTCTTTCGCTTAGCAGATCTTATAGTCAAAATGAGTAGCTTAGTATCTTTAACCTTAATTTACAAATAAATATTTAAAACTTATTTATTTATTTACACTTAACTAAGCTTAGTCAAACATGATGCATATCTGTCCTTTCAATTGTTTATGTTTTTTTTTTTTTTTTTTCATTCTGTTTGGTAATAGAAGTCCATGCACATATCACTTCGTTTTGTTTTTCGATCAACTTCTTGATCCAAAATATTAAACTCAAATGCTCAAACATTGCTTCCTACATAAAACATGTAATTATTGAATTATTTATTTGATTTGATTTCTAATATTTGATAAATGGTAAATAAATTCGAATAATTCACATGGTTAGATTATTTATTATTATACTTGAAAAATGCCAAAAATTATACTCAATGCCTGAAGTTGGTTTTGTTATTTCTTATGATAAAATTTTGATATCGCAATGTTGCTTGAGTTGGATTTCGTTTTTTCTAATTCCAAGATGTCTTTCGTCGTGCAGTTTCTAATATTTTTAGTTTCTTATACAAATGGCACCAATTCAAATGACCAAAACTATTTTACTTTATATCCTTGTAGTTTTCTCATTAACACATATAATGGCATAGAAACCACATGATTAAATAAGGAGTTGAATGAAAATTGTCTTTTACCCTTGGATATGTATATGAGAGGAAACAAATTAGATTTAATTTTGAAAAGAAGCAAAACTAACCATCTCCTTATACTCATTATATAGAACTATATACCACTCACCTGTTATGTTAACTTTAATGTCTATCAATAGTTTCATTTAAAGAAAATGACAAACGACAATAATTATATACCTCAAACAGAAAGAGAAAAAAAAGTAATAGAAGTCTCAGCACTCAAATATAATCTCCTTGCACCAGTGAAATTTAATTCCCCAATTGCATTAGTCCAAAAGCAATGTGGGTCCTAAACATCTTGATTATGCGTTGTAGACTTTCTTTTTCCTCACCCACAAATGGCCTCAAGAAGGTAAACAAACATAATCAGTGTGTGTATTTTATTTTTGGGTATGTGTTTAAAAAATTGTGTGCTCAATATAGTGGAATGCATATGTGATAAAACAATGGAGAGATGCATGGGTATCATTTTTGTGGAATATGAATAGGCTTGAACAGGGGCGGAGCCAGGAATTTAATCCAGTGCGGCAAAAATCAATAATTGTAATAATATAAAACAATGTAATAACACTACAATACAAAAAATGACATACATTACAATTGTTCTTTGCGAGTTTTCATACTTTGACATCGTTGTACAATTGACTTCATTATCAATTTTTAAAAATATATATGTCTTTACATAAACAATGATGCTATCTTCATTTATTGATCACCCATCCAATTGTACAATCTATCCTTCACAATTTTCATTACAGAAAATATTCTCTCTACAGTAGCAGTAGCAAACGGTAAAACTAGCACAAAAGCCAAAAGTTTGTAAACCAATGGATATACTTTCCCTTTTTTTTTATTTTTGTCATGACTAACTTTTCTGCAAGATCACTAAGGTCATTCAACATTTCAAACGATTTGTTAGAGCGCATATCAAAAATATAAATTTCAAGTTGATCATTAAGTATAAAGAAATCTACTTTAGAAAAACCTTATGGATAAAGCTCAGCAAGTTGAATCAAGTTTTTCTTGTCAAAAGAAGAGAATGAATTTTCTGAACATAAACAAGCTACACCAAGGAGCAACTTTGTATTTACCTCTAAGAAACAATCATTTAACTCACAACCTTCAAAAGTGAGATTATGAGTCCCCAATCTATTGAAGTTCATATTTGGCTATAAAAAGCTAGTCAAATATAATTTTATCTACAAATTTCGTATGACTCACAACTTAATACTCACTTATTATCCACATATTCCATATGATCCAAAACTTATAAGTACTTAAAAAATAATTTTAGTACCACCAAATATGTAGTAAATCTATGAATGTGGGTCCCCACATGACCAAATTCGTCAATATTGATGATAAAATCAAACACAACTTTCACTTGACTTAAAGCTCAAGGGAAAAAAACGTCAAACAAGTTTAAGTGGGTTGGGGACTCATAACCTCGCATTGGAAAGTTGGAGACCCACTGGCCACTGTCACATTGCACAAAAAGTTGGGGAGCTCAATATTTTGTTAAATATAAAGAGTCATCCAAGCTTAATATTATTTCGAAAAAAAAAAGTAGAATTGCTTATAAGTAATTTTAAGTTTAGCCAATAGAACTGTAATTCATATCCTAAGTCATTCATCAAAAAATTTAGTGATGGTAAATTTTGACCCAATTGTTGATTTTGCAGGGATTATTTGTCTCTAAAATTGTTAATTACAAAGATTTTACAAGGATTATTTTGTCATTACAACAATTTTGCAATGAATTTGTATTCATGTGGTTTTATTCACACAACATTTTATTATAAATGCACTACATTTTAATTGTATAAAAAAAATTTAACTTTTATTTATTGTCACATTTATGTCATTAACTTTTAATTCATTGAATTCTTATATTTAACATTCTATTAATTAACACATCTTGTTCCTACTTGCGATTTTCGTCCAAAAATTCTATTAGTGTACTTTAAAATGAGGGACAAATATTTAATCGAAATTTTGTATGTATTTTTTTTTTTTTTTTTTTGCTTATGTAAAAATACAAGAAAAAATGAGTCTTTTTGTTCATTATTAATGAAATTTTTAGATGAGAACCATTATTAGAGATAATTTGTGATAATTACTGGAAGGTTGATGATAAGAATGCGATGAAAACATATTATGACACAAATGTAATAATAAGTAAATATTATAGACTTTTTATGCAAATAAATATAGCGCACTTATAGAAAAATGTGCTGTGAAAATATTTAGCCTTTATTCAACCCTATTTGACAAATTTTTTCTCTAACTTACCAAATAAAAAATGTTACATAAATCATTCTAGAAATCATTCTCATTTAGTGAATCTCGTTTAATTTATGACTAAAATTGTGTTTAAAGATCTTTGGCTAAAATTAAAAACAATTTAATTTTTAACTAAATTCATTTTCAAACGAATCTCATTTCATTTATTACTAAAATTGTTATAAATATTTATTGCTAAATTAAAAGCAATTTTAAAATTCAAACTCACTAGAAAGCTTGGCCTCCATTATAAATAGGAATCCCATCCAACCAAGGTAATCCTACAACATTTCTATTCTTTAAATCCAAAACACAAAAAAAAATGGCTGCCATTTCCCATTCCTTACTTTTGGTTTTGACATTCTTGGTTGCTGTATCCACTCTTTTTGAATTCTCCACTGCATTAGGTGGGCGTAAAGCTAAGGTTTCTGACAACGGTTTTAAGCCTGCAGATCCAAAAGATCCTAAAGTGGTGGAAGTGGCAGTGTATGCTATTGATGAACACAATAAAGAGGCTAAAACCAACTTGAAATTCGACCATGTTTTGAAGGCTGCCTTCCAAGTTGCACAAGAGACAACTTACAGTCTTGTTATTGTTTCTAGTGACGAATATAATTATGAAGCTGTGGTTGTATTGAATGGAGATTCTAAAAAACTCATTAGCTTCAGAAAACAGAAAATTTATAATTTTCAGTGATAGTAGATCGACACATTCAGGAATTTGACATTTGATTCGTTTACTATTAGAAAATAATTAGTGTTTGGAGGGAATAAAAAACAATGGAGAAGGTGTTCAATTTCACTTAAAGTTTATTATGTTATGTGGTGCACAATTGATTTATTAGTAATAATGGGATATCAAATTTCCTTTATTATTGGGAAACCATGTTATAAAGCTATTATTATCAGTGCCAATTTATTGTGGTTCTTATTTATCAATGTCAATTTATTGTGGTTCATAAATTAAGAATATTATCTAAGTTAAATATGACAAATTAAAAAATGGTAGTTTGGATCCACTTAGACCCGTCAACGTTTTGATTTTTAAAAAAAAAATATTGAAGGCTAAAATATAATTTGGATGTGTAGATCTTAATTAATTTTTTGTGTGATTGAACTTACACGTGTTTGGTTTGAATTATAAGTAAATATTTAAATTAAACCAATAGCAGAACAAATTTAAAAAAGTATGTTTTGAAGTTGCACTAAACTATTTGTCATGGATATATTGACTACATTGAGAGAAATTTAGTCTTCAATTCATTATCCATATTTTATCTTCATCTGTTTTGGACCAAATTTAACTCATCTTCTAGGGAAGTGAGGCCTTTCAAATTTAGACAAGACCCCATAATTCAAGGAATTTTTATTTCAAATAATTTTACTAACAAAATTTATGATATATATATATATATATATATATATATAAGACCCCATAATTCAAGGAATTTTTATTTCAAATAATTTTACTAACAAAATTTATGATATATATACATAAAATTTACTTTTTACATATTACAAATAATTAACATGACGTTTATTATTTTTAACAGAATTCTAAATTATTGAAGTTAATGAAATCCATACAATATAATTGTGATATTTTTTTACTTTAACCACTTACTAGTAGTATACAAATTGAATAACAATTTTTAAGGAATAATAAAACAAGAAACTAGTATAACTTTTGACTAGATCACTCAAAAAAGAAAAATTCTATCATTGTGATTAGAAAATAAAATCCATAACATTATCGTATATTAAAAGAAACTCATAAATTTGGCATCCCAAAGATACTCATATTGATTTACTTAGTTATTCGGATGCCGATTGGGCCAGTTGCAAAATTGACCGTAAAACACTACAAGAAAAATAGTTTTTTTTTCAACATCTAAACAACAACATTCATTAATCGCATGTTGCTAAAAAGGCTTTATTGCAACAGTCATTAAATGTATGTTGTCATTAGTTAACTCAATTGAGATTTCGCACCAACCACGTGTCAACAGATCTCCAGTCACTTCTCTGCCAACCTGTATGTTACTTGCACACTAGGACGACCGTTAGACACCAAGATCACCAAGGAAAAATGGTCCAATGATCATTGGTACCCCGACGATCAAGTCAACTGTCGGTATATTGAATAATATAAGGAGAACGAAAACAATTGGATGTGGGAGGGACAAGCAAGCAGAGATTTGAGCAGGGTTTAGGAGTGAGAATGATGGGTAAAAGTTCATCCCTTGGAATAACCAGAGGTGTTGTATTTATAGCTGCATAGTCCTAATTATTATGTGTAAGAAATCAATTAGAACTCTAATTGGATTCTCATTCCTTATAGGATAAAGGGTAATTGGACATGGACACAATCTCCCAGATTTCTGATTGGATTTTCAATATTGTGTTGCCTAATTATTGGAAGATTGGTATTCGTTTTTCTTGTGAGAATCCTTATGAAAATCAAACACAATATTTCTTTAATTACTTCTCTGGTTATCTCAAAATATCAGATTACGAGAATGCGAAGACCAGCAAAGCACTCCAGATTGGCCAGGAATATCGAGGCCCTTCATGAGCTTCGCTGTGATGGATTCAAGAGTGCTAAGATGTTCGATGGGCCTCCGAGACCTTTTGAGAATTTACGAGGCCCTTGCTGGGTCACCAAGGCCTTCACTGGGTCTATGGGACTTTGTTGGAACTTTGATGACATGGAGGCCTTACCAAAATCGGATGGTAATATGTATTTTACACTTATCTGGATCATCAAAAGTGGACGATTGTAAGTACTTTTAAGTGATTTTTTACTTAATTGTGTGTTGATTTAATTTTTTTAGGTAAAAACTAGAGTTCGAATGGAATTGGAGAAAACCAAAGTAAAATATGCGAAAAAGGACTGAAGGCGTACGAAGACTTGGATATGGGGATGAACTTGCAAATATCCAAAATTTGACGGACTTGGGTCTCAAATAAAAAGGACTAAATTGAAATGAAAGAAGAAATTAGAGGACAAAAGAGGACAAAATCTAAAATTGAAGGACCTGGGCTGCAAATAAGAGGACAAAAGGACAAATTTTGAATAAGGACCAAATAAAATACACCTTAAAACTTGGAGAACTAAATCTGCAATTTGGGGATTGGAACCAACTTTGGAAATTCTTTACTGATTGCCGCGGTTAGCAAACCGCGGTTGACCGCGACAATGCGCGGAAATCGCGGCTGGACACTTTTTAGCTTATTTTCAACTCTAATCAGGGCCTTTTTCATCTTTCCATGTACATGGATTTCAAAATTAGTAAAACACTATATAAAGATCTAACCTAGGTCAAAAGAGGGGAGTTAAATCATTGAGAACGAAAGGGGTGAAATCATTGAGAACGAAAGTTGTTGAATCTTGGAGATAGAGAGATTGAAAGAGACGAAGAACGACAGCGAGATTGAAGATTGGAACGTGAAGACAAAGATTTCTTGGTGCAAGATACTCAACGTTTTCTCCTCTTTAATTCAAGGTCCGATTATGTATTCAACACTCTTTATCTTGTCTTTCTCTCGAATCATGAGTAGCTAGATTTAAAATTTGGATGAACGATATAACCTCGTTTAATTCTTTATTTTCGAATCTCAACTTTTGATTTATAAATTGTTCAACTATTTGATTTTACTTCTTTTCTTAATGCTTTGAATAACTTGCCATTATTTCATTGATTTTGTGAATTGTAATGAATTAAGAAGTAAATTATTAATCTATACTACGTAGTAAATTTCGACAATTGGATAAAAGATATAGATACACTTTTATTATTGCTGCGGTCAGAATTGAATTCTTAGGCGACTTAATGCATCTAATTAAGGATCATTCTGACTTTATAAGTTGACTCAATTAGATATGACTAATTTGAACTCGAGAGAGATAAATTATGTTAAATTCGTGAATTCAACCGAATACAACATTAGGAATAAATCTTGAGAGGAGAAATTAGAGATGACAACTATGGTGAATTCGTTTGTCCAAACGCTTTAACCATCATTCTTTTCTAAATTCTTGTTATTTGCTTTTACATACGTTCTTATATTATTTCCTTAAATTCATAGTTCTACTTTAAATATTCAAATCAAATTATTTCAAATTGTTTTTAATAGATTGGAATTACGATTAATTTAACTAGTATTTAAATAAGACAGTCTTCATGGGAACGATAATCCGGACTCAATAGGTTCACTTTATTACTTGTTTGCGAAATTGTACACTTGCAATCACACATATTTTTACAACAAAAATAAACCTCGAAACTCTAACCTTAATATGTATAATATTACACATAACATAATTTCATGAAACAAAAGCGAACAAAACTCTATAAATAATAAAGTATAAGTATGAAATTCATTGGGATAATTTTGGTTATTACTTGTGCCAACAATATTTGTCTCCATATTGTCGAGGACTTCAAATGTATTGGTATCCAATAAATTGCCTACATTGTATATAAAATGTTTAATCCATAATAACCAATTTAGGAACTCATGTGTACAAAACAAATTGTCCTTGGTCTACTACACTAACAACACATTTAGTACTACAAAACAAAATAACAAATATGCTAATATATATATTTTGTTTACAAAATTACTTATCAACTTCATTGTGATTACAAATAATCCCCTCGCTTCTTCCAGAGTTTAATTGTTGTCAATACCGAGAATAATTATCGGTATGTTGATTATCTGATTTCTTCAAGCAAAGCTATCTATGACGCTTCTTTCGATAATCTTTTGATAGTCCATTGTTTCCGCTGTCGGTTATTGAATAAATCTTTTTCTTTGAAGCTCATTGAATTTTGACCCCTATTAACTTCTTCATTTTCCATCTGGCGTCAATCAATTACTAACTATTTCAATTCATATTTGTCTTTTCTAAAATTGAGAATGTATCCAGAGTTCATTTTGAGCATATTCAAGATTGAAATTAATTTATAAGTTAATGGTTTCCACACATAGTATCTATCCCTCAAAACAATAGTTTTAGTAAGAATAACAAAGCACAAAAAGTTAAATTGCAAAATTCAAACATGATAAACACTAAAATCTATGTTTTTTTTAAAACTTTATGGTTCAATATTTAGTTGCAAAATCAGTATAAGATGTAAAGTTTACAATCCAACAAACTGGTAGTATAAATTTGGCCAAACTTTATAAAAAAAACTTATTTCTCCACGACTTGAAACTTAATTTCTTTAGACATGTAAACATAACGACAATTTAGTGTGATAACATCACATAGACAAATTAAAATGGCGGTTTAAAACAAAGACAAAGATAATGAATCAAGATTTGCTAAAGATAGTGAGTTTCATGTGGTAAAATTAATTAGGCAATATTCCATACACCAATCATTCATTCAGACAAGGAAACTCCTACAAAACCTACTACAAACATACTGCTGATTTCCTATACATTCATTTATTAAATTGTTATATATCCATGGGGTCCAAAAAAAGCCTAACATTGTGATGATGTAAGCGAAACAACGCCATCGTCTTCAACAATTAGAGTACAATAACCACATTCTAGTAAATGGGTTTACTTTGTTCTTTTAAGGGCAGAAGTGAAAATGTTGGCGAAATTTTGGACGTGACTTGGTCTGTCAACCCGCACCTATATATACAAACCCGGTCTTTCATTGTTGTCTTTTGGCAAAACAATGTGTAACTAAACTTTATTGTTAGGACAAAACGATAAAATCTAATTTTGTATGGTTTAATTCTAATTGTGACGTTGAATATGGGTTTATGTTGAGTTTCTATTGTCGTTATTATTACTTTCATATTTTTGACAAATCTATGAATGATTTTGTGAACTTGTACTAAAATTGATAGGTTAATGTGCAAGTTTAGCACTTGCAATAGACACCATATATCGGGTAGAATGTAGAGATATGTTATTACTACTTATGTAATTTTGTCTTAAATTTCTTCATGTTTTCATGCGTTTTAATTTGTTAAAATTCACAGTAGATATATATATATATATATATATATATATATATATATACTTCAAAGTATATTTGATTTTACTCGAGAGAGACTATTGAATAAGTTAAAGAAATTCAAGCGTCAACATGAAAAAAAATATTGTCAAAACATGATATGCGAATTCATACCGAATTAGATATGGCGAATTCGTGAAGTCCAAACACTTTTACTTCATCATATTTTTCTAAAAATGAGATTATAATCCTTTTTAATTGATTTCATTTTTAATTACGATTTCAGTTTAAACAAAACCATCTCACATTGTTTTGTGTGTGTGTTTAAATAAAGTTAGATTTATTTAGTGTGGTTTACATACTTTTTTTTTCTATTTTCTTTTTTCATTTGTCTTTTCTTTGTTTTTTTCTTTAGATTTTTTATTTTTTAGTTATTTTTTTAGAAAATAGTGACCTTTAACCAAAATTGAATGTTTAGGGATGGCAATATTACTAAAAAATTGAATGAGGCCAACTCCAATCCATTTTATTTTTGTCTTAGTTACTCCATCATTAACTTATTAATTATTCTGATAGCACATTGATAGATTACTTATGGATATGCAACTTTGAGAAAATGATGTAGGGCCAAGTCATTTGACTCTGGAAAAAGTTCTACTATGCATTTAACTACATTTTAGGGACATTTTGTTCCCTTAATAAGACTTGGTGATCAGTTGATGGTTTAAGACAATATCGTTCGCATGAAAATAACGACCAAAACATGAATTATTAACAACGTTATTTTCTTCATCCGTCATCCTTCTAGAGTGTGTATTGAAAATCATAGTCTTGAATGAGACTTTCAGTTTACCCACAAACCATTGGTCGAGGTGTATGAAATAATCTCATTCCTACAAAAGTTGATTATGATAAGTGTTCTCAATCAAAGAACACTTATCATTTTCCGTTGGCATTCTATTTTTGCTCAAAATAAATATACAATAATGTTTAATCAGTTTCCTACAGAGGTGATAGTGCATAATATGAACTGCTAGCAAATGAGAAACACTTAAAATAGATTAACAACCTGCAGTCACTATCAATATTATGTAGTAGGATGAAGTAACAAGAACGAGAACATTAACTTGCTGTTTTTTAAAATTCGAGGCCTAAATTAGTTGCAAAATTTCCCAATCATCTGATGCGAAATAATAACTGCTATGAAGAAAAGGTAAACGTAGAAAAATATAAAAGTCCCAACCTTTGAAACTCAGGGTGTGTTCTATTTGGTATTTTCAACTCATTTTCCATTTTGTGTTTTTGAAAATAGTAAAACCACATTTTCTTTGCCATTTTTGAAAATGCATTTTCCAAAACACCCAAAAAAATTTCGAAGGAAATGGGAAATGGTGTTTTCATCATTTTCGTGTTTTGTGTACAATATATGGCTGTTTTCCAAAACGGTTGAAAATGCGCGTTTTCAATGAGGAGGTCCGCGTTTTGAGTCCAGCAGCCGGCATTTTTTTTTGTTTTACGCTGGACAAAACAATTATAATTTAATCATTTTCTGCATTTTTTAAACAAAACGCAGTTCATTGCCAAAACGGTCAGCAGGCGCTTATAAATGGTTGGAGGTTGTTAGAGAAAAGAAGTTCAGGGACTTAGATGATCAAATCAATAAAGGAGAAGGATGAAGAAATGGAAATATGTACAACAGATTTAGAAGAGACTAGAAGCTAAGCCACTTGCATTTGGTTGTAACAGATCCATACCAGCAATCACATTTTTGTTCTTTAATTATACCAATCTGTATGCATTCTGTATGTATAGGTAAGTGTGTATAAATAGGTGTACATATCCTGATTCTGGAACTAATCTTTATCAATAATATACTTATCAGCAATTCACTGGAATTCATTCTTTCTTTCTGCATAATCTGTTTCTATATTTCTCACTTGGTATCAGAGCCATCAATGGCAGACTTCAACCTCAGTAATCAATCACAAAATTCTGATTCTAACTTCATGAATCAAACTCCAGTTCATATGAGTAATCTTGCTCTCTTCAGTATGAATCTGACTCAAGCAGCATCAGTTAAATTGGACAAAGACAATTTTCTCTTATGGAAAAATGTCATAATGCCTATTGTAAAGGGCCATGGTTTAGAAGGATATCTTCTGGGCAGCAAGGTATGTCCCCCTCAGTTCATCAACTCTCAAATCACCTCTGAGATTGGAACAACTATGGAGATGATTCCAAATCCAGAATACTCCAGATGGATATCTGTTGATCAGCTTCTAATGGGATGGATGTACTCCTCCATGACACCAGAGATTGTGATGCATGTCATGGGTTGTAGTAGCTCAAGTGAGCTTTGGAAAGCCATAAATGAAAATTATGGAATCCTCAATAGGTCTAGAGTGACCTTTCTCACAGCTGAATTGCAGAGAATCAGAAAAGGATCCATGACTATGGATCAGTACATCAGCACTGTTAAACAACTTGCTAATAACCTTGAAATAGCTGGAAAGAAGATTGATCATGTTGATCTAGTAACCCAAGTTCTAGCTGGACTTGATGAAGAATACATTCCCATTGTAGTTCAAGTGAATAGCAGAGATCAAGTGTCTTGGCATGAGCTGTCTTCCACACTCATGACCTTTGAAAGCAGACTGGAATATCTCAATCAGGTGCGGAGCAACTTTGGATCAATCAATCTGATACATGGCAGTCCACAGAGTACTAACTCTTATAATGGAAGAGGAAATAGAGGTGGAAGAAATTCAAACTTCAGAGGCAGAACAAGAGGCAGAGGGAGATTTGGAAGATCCAATGAAGTAAGACATCCCTGTCAGATATGTGGTTTGAGCAATCACACTGCTGCCTGGTGCTATAACAGGTTTGATGAGAAATATATGGGAAAAAGGCCAACTGATCAGAACCGTAGCCCAAATCCTTCTGTCTATACTGCAAGCCCAAGCTCAGTGGAGGATCAAGCATGGTATGCTGATTCTGGAGCCAGTCATCATGTTACCACAGATGAGAAGAATGTTGATCAAGCAAAGGAGTATGGAGGTAAGAAAAAGATGGTAGTAGGTAATGGTAATTCACTGCAAATATCTCATATTGGTTCAAAAAAATTTTATGTTGATTCTGATAGAACATTGATTCTGAAGAAATTGCTGCATGTACCCAAAATCAAGAAAAACCTCATAAGTGTATCTAAATTAACTGCTGATAACAATGTATCTGTTGAATTTTTCCCTAATGGCTGTGTTGTGAAGGATCTACCAACAAGGAAGGCTCTAGTGCAGGGAAAACTTGAGGATGGATTGTATCAACTAAATTTGTCTATCCACAACTCAAGCTCAAGATCAGCCATCTATCATCAGCCCAAATTCAGTCATACTTCTCTCAATACCAGCATAAACCAGCCTACTAAATCTATTAGTGATAGTTGTCTAGATTCAGATCTTAAAATCTGGCACAGAAGATTAGGCCATCCCCCTGCTTCTGTACTACAACAGGTGTTAAGGTTGTCTTGTAATAAATTCAAAAATATCAGCAATAAAAGTTTGTCTTTCTGTGAAGCATGCCAGTTTGGAAAATCACATGCATTACCCTTCAAGATATCATATTCTCATGCTCAAATGCCACTTGATCTGATTCATACAGATGTTTGGGGACCATCTCCTATAGTCTCTACCTCAGGGTTTAAGTACTATGTATTATTTGTTGATGACTGCACTAGATACACATGGATCTATCCTTTAAAACATAAATCTGAAGTGTTACATTACTTTATTCAATTTAAGAAGTTAGTTGAAAACCAATTTGAAAGGAAAATCAAAGCATTACAATCTGATATGGGAGGTGAGTACAAAAGTCTTAGCAAAATAGCTGTTGAATCAGGTATTAACCTCAGATATTCTTGCCCTCATACATCTGCCCAAAATGGGAGAACTGAAAGGAAACATAGACACATAACTGAAACGGGCCTAACCTTGTTAGCTCAAGCACATATGCCATTGTATTATTGGTGGGAAGCATTCCTGACTGCAACACATCTCATTAACAGAATACCAAAACTACTCTTCCAACAGAAATCACCCTATGAACTCTTGTTCAAACATACCACAGACTACAATCTTCTCAAAGTTTTTGGTTGTGCTTGTTATCCATGTCTAAGACCATACCAAAAACACAAATTTGACTTTCATACCCAAAGATGTGTGTATCTAGGACCTAGTGCATCACACAAAGGATTCAAGTGCTTAAGCTCTAGTGGCAGAACTTATATCTCCAGACATGTAGTTTTTGATGAAAATGTTTTTCCTTTCAAAGAAGGCTTCCTCAATAAAACACAACAAACTAAATGGTCACCTACAACTCTTCATCACCTTCCATTTGAACTCAATTCTTACAAAACAAATTCAGATTCAGTTGATATGATGCATCCTACAGATGAATCTGCACACAGACCTTCTGTTGAAAATGAGGAGGTAATAGGAGATGGTGAAGAATTGATTAATAAATAGTCTCAGCAGCTTGAACAGAAAGGAAGTTTGAATGATGAGCAGTCACAGCAGGTTGTACAGGGAGATTCAGTATCTGATACTTCAGAATCTCAGGAAGGGATAAGAATCTGGGTGGAAATGCCAGAAGTTGAGCAGGAAACAGAAAAATGCAAGCATCCTATGATTACTAGATCAAAGGCAGGAATTGTAAAACCAAAAGCCTATATGACTAATGCTGTTTCACATTGTACGGATGAAGTAGAACCAGGTAGCTTGGATGAAGCACTGAAAAGTGCAAAGTGGTGTAAAGCAATGAAGGAAGAATATGATGCTTTGATCAAAAATCAAACATGGATCTTAGTCCCTCCTGAACCTACAATGAAGGTCATTGGATGCAAATGGGTATACAAACTGAAATTTGGTATGAATGGGGAAATTCAGAGACATAAAGCTAGGCTAGTGGCAAAAGGGTTCTCACAAACTTCAGGTGTTGACTACTATGAAACCTTTAGCCCAGTAGCCAAAGCACCAACTTTAAAAATCATTCTCACAATTACAGTTTCAAAAGGTTGGGAGATCAGGCAGGTAGATATTAACAATGCTTTTCTGAATGGAAAGCTAGAAGAAACAGTTTATATGGAGCAGCCTCATGGATTTGTAAATCAAGCTGAACCATCGTTTGTGTGCAAACTTAGCAAGGCCATATATGGACTCAAACAGGCCCCCAGAGCTTGGTATGATACACTGAAAGAGACACTTCTGCAGTGGGGTCTTAAACAATCCAGAGCTGATAGCTCAATATTCTATCAGATATCACAAGATCAGGTAATTTACTTGCTAGTGTATGTTGATGACATTATTCTGACTGGAAATTGCAGAGCAACAATACAGAAGTTAATTGAGAAGCTAAATGTATCCTTTGCCTTAAAAGATATGGGAAATCTGAAGAAATTTCTGGGAATTGAATTCTATAGAGATGAAATTGGACTTCATATGTTGCAAAAGAGATATGCTATGGATATATTGAAGAAGTTTGGATATGAGAATCTGAAGCCTAGTGTTACTCCTATGGCAGCTGGAAGACTAGTAAGTAAAGAAGAAGGAATACCTTTGAAGAGTCCAACTCAGTTCAGGAGTGTAGTAGGAGCACTTCAATACTTGACACACACAAGGCCAGACATTTCTTTTGCTGTTAATAGAGTTAGTCAATACCTTCAAAATCCAACTGATGCTCACTGGAGTCTACTGAAACGACTATTTCGATATATAAAGGGAACTCTTGATATGGGGTTGATTATTCATGAAGCACAAGATCTCAACATTGTTGCATTTGGAGATGCTGACTGGGCATCATGTCCAGATGACAGGAAGTCCACTGTAGGCTACTGTGTTTATATGGGTGGTAATCTTATCTCTTGGAGCTCTAAGAAACAACAGGTTGTGGCAAGATCAAGCACTGAGGCAGAATATAGGACCTTAGCTCATACTACTGCAGAAATTGTTTGGACTCAATCTCTTTTACAAGAACTTGGTATTGTACAAACTGAAGTTCCTACAATCTGGTGTGATAACTTGGGAGCAAGTGCATTGGCCTCAAATCCTGTTTATCATGCAAGAACCAAGCACATAGAACTTGATATACATTTTGTTCGAGACAAAATCCTTGCTAAGCAATTGGTAATCAGGTATGTCCCTACAGCAGATCAAACAGCTGATATATTGACTAAACCACTGATGAATTCCAGATATTTGTATCTTCGAGACAAGCTTGGAGTAATTGAAGTTGACTCCAGCTTGAAGGGGGGTGTTAGAGAAAGAAAGTTCAGGGACTTAGATGATCAAATCAATAAAGGAGAAGGATGAAGAAATGGAAATATGTATAACAGATTTAGAAGAGACTAGAAGCTAAGCCACTTGCATTTGGTTGTAACAGATCCATACCAGCAATCACGTTTTTGTTCTTTAATTATACCAATCTGTATGCATTCTGTATGTATAGGTAAGTGTGTATAAATAGGTGTACGTATCCTGATTCTGGAACTAATCTTTATCAATAATATACTTATCAGCAATTCACTGGAATTCATTCCTTCTTTCTGCATAATTTGTTTCCGTATTTCTCACTTTAGTGGTTTGAGCCTCCAAATGTGCGGCTCTTTTGTTTTTGTTTTGAATTAATATAATTGTTTTAAATTATTTTTAATTCCAAATAATTCCAAATATAATTATTTTTAATTTTTTTTAATTCCAAACATAATTGTTTTTAATTGTTTTTAATTAATAATTATTTGTAATTTCAAATCATTCCAAGTTTTTAATTGTTTTAAATTGTTTTTAAATATTTTTAATTCTAAAAATAATTATTTTTAAATGTTTTTAATTGTTTTTAAATATTTTTAATTGTGTAAAACAATGTTTTTAATTGTCTTTAATTGTTTTTAATTAATAATTGTTTTTAATTGTAAATAATTCCAAAATTTTCTATGTTTTTAATTCCAACAATAATTATTTTGAATTGGTTTTAATTGTTTTTAAATGTTTTTAATTTTTTTTAATTCCAAATAATTGTTTTTAATTATTTTGAATTGTTTTTAATTAATAATTGTTTTTAATTCCAAGTAAGTCCAAATTTCTAAAAAATTTCAAGGAAACGTGTTTTCCAGTTTTCTGTTTTTAGAAACAATTTTTGAAAATTCTAAAAAAAACGCATTTTCAAAAATTTCAAAACAAACACTCAAAACACAAAATGAATTCAAAACTCAAAACACAAAACAGAAACGCAAAAAGAACACCACCTTAATTCCTAGACATTGTTTTGGTTTAGGGTTTGTTTGCTACATGCTTGAAATATATATATCTTTTTTTTAAAAAAAAGTTTTAAAACTTATTTTCAACCACATTTTTAATAGCACCTATAATTTTTATCAATTTTTCAACCACATACCTTACTAACTTTTTTCGAAATCTCCTAAAAACTACTTTTAAAATTTTGATAAAAAATTGAAGTCAAATTTAACAAATAATTTTAACTATTTCAGAAGATCCATAACTTTTTACAACTTTTCAACCACACATTTTATCAACTTTTACAAAAAAAAAAATTAATTTTAATCAAAATCAAATACCCTTGGTTTAAAAATTGTTAAAAAATTAATGTCAAAGTCAATAATTAAATTTTATTATAAATTTAATGAGATTCATAATTTTTATCAATTTTTATAAAAAATTAGTAATAATTTCATTAAAACTTTGTCAAACATGCCCTTAATCTTTGAATTTTTATATTGAATTTTCATTAAATAGTCAAGTGGTATTTATATCATAATTATTGAAGAAATTGGCGTAAATGGTCCATAACATTTGTTCTCAGTGCAGAAATAGTCTATAACATTTGTTTTTTTAGCATAAAAGTCTTAATCTATATATTTTAATGCACACTTAATATTTTATGCTCTTAGTTTTAATTAGACTAAATTGAAATTGAATTTCAAACCCTTGCAAAAGGTACAAATGACTCCGTATATTTATTAAATAATATTTAATTTAGTATATTAAATATATTACTATAGTCATGTCAATCAAAATTTTCATAAGAGAAAAATATAAATTATTGCACTTTAAGTATATGTAATTGTCATGTGATGTGAAAAACTTAAATAAAAATTAAAAGTAATAACAAAATAGCATATATAATTTTATGACATTGAACCAATCTTATTATTATTTTTAACATAAAAATACTAAAAAAAATAATTTACATATTATGTGTTCTTTATTTTTGAATGATAATAAAACAATAAATTAAATATGAAGAACACAATTGGAGCTCTAATATTTATAGTTAGTAATCGAATAGCGCAATTAAATAAAAGTATTTGATCATCAAATTTGTGACAATTTTTTTTATATTGTAACGATAAAATAAAATTTTAAATTTTAAATAATATAATTACTTAATAATAAAAAAAACAATTCTATTTAACATATTTGTTAATAATTATGATCTTAAATTTTAGTTATTTTATAATAGTTCGTAAAATATACAAAGCAATTTAGTATATTATCAATTTGGTCAATAAAATGTTAATTAAAAAAAAACTCGTTAGTGTCATTTAATATTTTATATAAAAATAATAGTATCGGACTCATTTACATTTTTTGTAAAATTCGTAAGATTCCAATTATAATTTTATCTAATTAACTAATAGCATATTTATTTATTTTATTAAATAAGAATCAATTACGCAATAAAACACATAGGTTAGGAATTTTTGTGTTAAAAAAACAAACATTATGTACTATTTTCACACTAAATGCAAAGATTAATGACCATTTGCACCAATTTTCCAAATTATTCACTTTAAATTCCTGTGCACGAAAAACATTAACTTCATAAAATTTGACTTTCGAGAGCTACGTGATGATTTAGTAATAATCTGTACTAATTTAATTTACAACTTCAATAAAATGTTGTAGATGGATTACCAACTTGCTAAGGAAGTGACGGATTAAGGATCAATAGTGTAATTTTACCTTCAAATTTGATTTAAAGAAACGAGAAAAGAGGAAACAAAAAAGAAAAAGTGCAAAAATGGGAGAGGAATTTGCAGAACTATTGAAAAGTAAAGGGTAAGCAAATTTGATTCATATTGTTTGTTCTTATTGTACAACACGTCTCTATAATTTAAATTTTAATATTTAGGCCTCTAAATAAACGTATTTTTTTTTTGCAAAAAAAAGTCTCTGCCATCCATATATGTTAACATTTACCGTTAAAATTAACAAAAACGAATAATTTGCATATATCAATGTTTGAGAAACCGGTCCGGACCGGCCGGTTCGACCGGAAAAACCTGTCCGGACATTACAATTAACCGTCCAGAGAAGAACTGGACCGGGAACTGGGTTTTTACCCGGTTCAAACGCGAACCGGGTTTTAACTATTAGCCGGTTAAACCGGTGGTGAATTAATTTAGGTCAAAAATCATATTTTAGTCTTTTACACCCAAATTTCAGCTGCTTTCTTCCTTCTTCCCCTGAGGCGACGCGAAGTTCCTTCTCCTTCTTCCGATTTCTTCAAATCTTCTCCATTTTTTTTGAAATTTTTTCGTCACTTTATCATTTTCAACATTTCTTGTGCTTGTGGAATCCCGAAACCGAACTCTTCTCTCCCACAATCCTACGCGCGAACAAATTAGGTCAGATTTCATATTTTTTTGTTCCAAATTTCCGTCAATTTTTTGGGTTAATATTCACGTTCTTGTTTTTCAATTTTTTTTTTTAATTTATGTTTGAATTGGAGAAGGCATATTGTTTGAAAAAGAAAAAGATTCCAAAAGATTGATAATAAATGAGGTTTTGAGATTTTTAAAGAAGACAATAGTTAAATTTTTCTGGTTCCTCACGTTCGATGAAAACAAACTAATCTGTAAATTTATGTAAATATTTGTAACTTATTAACATGGTATGAACTGCACTTCATTGTAGTATTACACTAATTGACTAATCTCTGCTTTTTAACCGCTGAATGAATTGATTACAGTAAACTTATTATGTTTAATTAATTAAGAACAATTGCTAACCTTAATTAAAATGTCTATCCTTTTCATCTTTACTAGCTAAAACACTCTTAATACTAGGTTGAGAACCTGGAGTAGTTCTTGGTGCAAAATAGTTATCAATTACTTCCACTGCTTTTCGTTTTCCTTTTGATTTCTCATTTCTTTGTAAAGGGACACTTATGTCTTCTACATCATCATCCCTAGTCTCTCCAATGTCCATAGGGTCATCACCAAATGTATATTCATGAGCCTCTTTTGCTTGCTTTTTCTTTTGAGATATTTCAGTAAGTACTTTATGCATTTGAGACTTAACATCAAAAGGAACTCTCTTACATTGAGATATTTGACCTTTAATTCCAGCTAGGTGATATTTCATTCGATTCATACCCCCACCCTTAAAGGTATTGCTGCAATAAAGACATGTGTAATGAACTTTACCATCGTTATCACGAGTAGAAGTGAAGTGCTCCCATGCCGGATCACTCTTTCCACGAACAGAAGGGGTGGAGGCAGTTGATTGTCCCTCCGATGATGGTGGAGTGCTCATCTTACACAATCAATAAGTTGTGTAATAAGAAGCAGAAAGCCAAATTATAATCTGACTGAAAAAACAGGGGTGGAGGCAATATTCACTTTTGTCCTTCACAAGTTATAATCTGGCCAACAAATTTATTTAGCAGCCAACAAATTATAAACTGGCCAACAGGACATGATCACATGAAGAAGCTAACAAGCCAAGAAGAAAACATAAACTGGCCGAAAATGGATTTGTGTAGCAAGCCAACAAGAAGCATTGAAAAATAAGTATTATATTGACAAATTAACAATAACAATGACAATAATAAGATTAAGGTAGATGAAAAGGATAGACATTTTAATTAAGGTTAGCAATTGTTCTTAATTAATTAAACATAATAAGTTTACTGTAATCAATTCATTCAGCGGTTAAAAAGCAGAGATTAGTCAATTAGTGTAATATTACAATGAATTGCAGTTCATACCATGTTAATAAGTTACAAATATTTACATAAATTTACAGATTAGTTTGTTTTCATCGAACGTGAGGAACCAGAAAAATTGAACTATTATCTTCTTTAAAAATCTCAAAACCTCGTTTATTATCAATCTTTTGGAATCTTTTTCTTTTTCAAACAATATGCCTTCTCCAATTCAAACAGAAATTAAAAATAAAAAAAAAAAAAAAAAAAATTGAAAAACAAGAACGTGAATATTAACCCAAAAAATTGACGGAAATTTGGAACAAAAAAATATGAAATCTGACCTAATTTGTTCGCGCGCAGGATTGTGGGAGAGAAGAGTTCGGTTTCGGGATTCCACAAGCACAATAAATGTTGAAAATGATAAAGTGACGAAAAATTTTCAAAAAAAATGGAGAAGATTTGAAGAAATCGGAAGAAGGAGAAGGAACTTCGCGTCGCCTCAGGGGAAGAAGGAAGAAAGCGGCTGAAATTTGGGTGTAAAAGACCAAAATCTGATTTTTGACCTAAATTAATTCACCACCGGTTTAACCGGCTAATAGTGCAAACCCGGTTCGCGGTTGAACCGGGTAAAAACCCAGTTCCCGGTCCGGTTCTTCTCTGGATGGTTAATTGTAACGTCCGGACCGGTTTTATGTCCGGTTCCCGGTTTTTCTGGTCGAACTGGTCGGTCCGGACCGGTTTCCCAAACATTGATTTGTGCACATTATTCGTTTTTGTTAATTTTAACGGTAAATTTTAACATATATGGATGGCAGAGACTTTTTCTACCAAAAAAAACGTTTATTTAGAGGTCTAAATATTAAAATTTAAATTATAGAGATGTGTTGTACAATAAGAACAAACAATATGAATCAAATTTGCTAATTACCCTTTACTTTTCAATAGTTCTGCAAATTCCTCTCCCATTTTTGCACTTTTTCTTTTTTGTTTCCTCTTTTCTCGTTTCTTTAAATCAAATTTGAAGGAAAAATTACACTATTGATCCTTAATCCGTCACTTCCTTAGCAAGTTGGTAATCCATCTACAACATTTTATTGAAGTTGTAAATTAAATTAGTACAGATTATTACTAAATCATCACATAGCTCTCGAAAGTCAAATTTTATGAAGTTAATGTTTTTCGTGCACAGGAATTTAAAGTGAATAATTTGGAAAATTGGTGCAAATGGTCTTTAATCTTTGCATTTAGTGTGAAAATAGTACATAACGTTTGTTTTTTTAACACAAAAATTCCTAACCTATGTGTTTTATTGCGTAATTGATCCTTATTTAACAAAATAAATAAATATGCTATTAGTTAATAAGATAAAATTATAATTGGAATTTTACGAATTTTACAAAAAGTGTAAATGAGTCCGATACTATTATTTTTATATAAAATATTAAATGAAACTAACGAGTTTTTTTTAATTAACACTTTAATGACCAAATTGATAATATACTAAATTATTTTGTATATTTTACGAACTATTATAAAATAACTAAAATTTAAGATCATAATTATTATCAAATATGTTAAATAGAATTATTTTTTTATTATTAAGTAATTATATTATTTAAAATTTAAAATTGTATTTTATCGTTACAAAAAAAAAAATTGTCACAAATTTGATGATCAAATATTTTTATTTTATTGTGCTATTCGATTACTAACTACAAATATTTGAGCTCCAATTGTATTCAATGTCATAAAATTATATACGCTATTTTGTTATTACTTTTAATTTTTATTTAAGTTTTTCATATCACATGGCAATTACATATACTTAAAGTGCAATAATTTATATTTTTCTCTGGTGAAAAAATTGATTGACGCGACTATAGTAATAAATTTAATATACTAAATTAAATATTATTTAATAAATATACAGACTCATTTGTACTTTTTGCAAGGGTTTGAAATTCAATTGCAATTTAATCTAATTAAAACTAAGACCATAAAATATTAAATGTACATTAAAATACATAGATTATGACTTTTATGCTAAAAAAAACAAATGTTATAGACTATTTCTGCACTGAGGACAAATGTTATGGACCATTTACGCCAATTTCTCCAATAATTTTGATATAAATACAACTTGACTATTTAATGAAAATTCAATATAAAAATTCAAAGATTAAGGCCATGTTTGACAAAGTTTTAATGAAATTATTACTAATTTTTTATAAAAATTGATAAAAATTATGAATCTCATTAAATTTATAATAAAATTTAATTATTGACTTTGACATTAATTTTTTAACAATTTTTAAACCAAGGGTATTTGATTTTGATTGAAATTAATTTTTTTTTTTTGTAAAAAAGTTGATAAAATGTGTGGTTAAAAAGTTGTAAAAAGTTACGAGTCTTAATGTCATATGAAATGTGTGGTTAAAATTATTTGTTAAATTTGACTTCAATTTTTTATCAAAATTTTAAATGTAGTTTTTTAGGAGATTTTGAAAAAAGTTAGTCAAATATGTGGTTGAAAAATTGATAAAAATTATAGGACCTATTAAAAATTTGGTTGAAAATAAGTTTTAAAACTTTTTAAAAAATATATATATTTCAAGCATGTAGCAAACAAACCCTAAACCAAACAAGGTCTAGGAATTAAGGTGGTGTTCTTTTTGCGTTTCTGTTTTGTGTTTTGAGTTTTGAATTCATTTTGTGTTTTGAGTGCTTGTTTTGAAATTTTTGAAAATGCGTTCTTTTTAGAATTTTTGAAAATTGTTTCTAAAAACAAAAAACTCGAAAACGCGTTTCCTTGAAATTTTTTAGAAATTTTGACTTACTTGGAATAAAAACAATTATTAATTCAAAACAATTCAAAATAATTAAAAACAATTATTTGGAATTAAAAATAATTCAAACCAATTCAAAATAATTATTGTTAGAATTAAAAAAACATAGAAAATTTTGGAATTATTTGGAATTTAAAAAAATTAAAAACATTGTTTTACACAATTAAAAATATTTAAAAACAATTATTGTTGGAATTAAAAATATTTAAGTTTAATTAAAAATATTTAAAAACAATTTAAAAAAAACTAAAAACATTTAAAAACAATTATTGTTGGAATTAAAAATATTTAAAAATAATTTAAAAATTTAAAAACAATTAAAAACTTGGAATGATTTGAAATTACAAATAATTATTAATAAAAAACAATTATGTTTGGAATTAAAAACAATTAAAAATATTATATTTGGAATTATTTGAAATTAAAAATAATTTAAAACAATTATATTAATTCAAAACAAAAACAAAGGAGCCGCGCATTTGGAGGCTTGAACCCCTGACCTCCAACCATTTATAAGCACGTGCTGATCGTTTTGGCAAGAAACTGCATTTTGTTTAAAAAAACGCAGAAAATGATTAAATTATAATTGTTTTGTCCAGCGTAAAATAAAAAAAATAAATAAATAAAGCCGGCTGCTGGAATTGAAACGCGGACCTCCTCATTGAAAATGCGTGTTTTCAACCGTTTTGGAAAACAGCCATATGTTGTACACAAACACGAAATTGATGAAAACACCATTTCCCATTTCCTTTGAAAATTTTTTGGGTGTTTTGGAAAATGCATTTTCAAAAATGGCAAAGAAAACGTGGTTTCACTGTTTTCAAAAACACAAAATGGAAAATGGGTTGAAAACATCAAAGAGAACACACCCTGAGGTTCATAGGTTGGGACTTTTATATTTTTCTACGTTTACCTTTTCTTCACGGTAGTTATTATTTCACATCAGATGATGGGGAAATTTTGCACCTAATTTAGGCCTCAAATTTTAAAAAACAGCAAGTTAATGTTCTCGTTCTTGTTACTTCATCCTACTACATAATATTGATAGTGACTGCAGGTTGTTAATCTATTTTAAGTGTTTCTCATTTGCTAGCAGTTCATATTATGCACTATCACCTCTGTAGGAAACTGATTAAACATTATCGTATATTTATTTTGAGCAAAAATAGAATGCCAACGGAAAATGATAAGTGTTCTTTGATTGAGAACACTTATCATATTCAACTTTTGTAGGAATGAGATTATTTCATTCATCTCGACCAATGGTTCGTGGGTAAACTGAAAGTCTCATCCAAGACTATGATTTTCAATCTCTGGAAGGATGACAGATGAAGAAAATAACATTGTCAATAATTCATGTTTTGGTCGTTATTTTCATGCAAACGATATTGTCTTAAACCATCAATTGATCACCAAGTCTTATTGAGGGAACAAAATGTCCCTAAAATGTTGTTAAATGCATAGTAGAACTTTTTCCAGAGTCAAATGACTTGGCCCTACATCATTTTCTCAAAGTTGCATATCCATAAGTAATCTATCAATGTGCTGTCGGAATAATTAATAAGTTAATGATGGAGTAACTAAAACAAAAATAAAATAGATTGGAGTTGGCCTCAATTCAATTTTTTAGTAATATTGCCATCCCTAAACATTCAATTTTGGTTAAAGGTCACTATTTTCTAAAAAAAATTCTAAAAAATAAAAAGTTAAAAGAAAAAAACAAAGAAAAGACAAATGAAAAAAGAAAATAGAAAAAGAAAGTATGTAAACCACACTAAATAAATCTAACTTTATTTAAACACACACACACACACACACACACACACGAACCAATTTGAAATGGTTTTGTTTAAACTGAAATCGTAATTAAAAACGAAATCAATTAAAAAGGATTATAATCTCATTTTTAGAAAAATACAATGAAGTAAAAGTGTTAGGACTTCACGAATTCGTCATATCTAATTCGGTATGAATTCGCATATCATGTTTTGACATATTTTTTTCATGTTGACACCTGAATTTCTTTAACTTATTCAATAGTCTCTCTCGATTAAAATCAAATATACTTTGAAGTATATATATAAATATATCTACTGTGAATTTTAACAAATTAAAACGCATGAAAACATGAAGAAATTTGAGACAAAATTACATAAGTAGTAATAACATATCTCTACATTCTACCAGATATATGGTGGCTATTACAAGTGCTAAACCTGCACATTAACCTATCAATTTTAATACAAGTTCACAAAATTATTCATAGATTTGTCAAAAATATGAAAGTAATAATAACGATAATAGAAACTCAACATAAACCCATATTCAACGTCACAATTAGAATTAGACCATACAAAATTAGATTTTATCGTTCATCCTAACAATAAAGTTTAGTTACACATTGTTTTGCCAAAAGACAACAATGAAAGACCGGATTGGTATATATAGGTGCGGGTTTGTAAGACCAGGTCACATCCAAAATTATGCCAACATTTTCACTTTTACCCTTAAAAGAACAAAGTAAACCCATTTACTAGAATAGGGTTATTATACTCTAATTGTTCAAGACGATGGCGTTTTGCTTACATCACCACAATGTTAGGCTTTTTTTGGACCCCATGGATATATAAAAATTTAATAAATGAATGTATAGGAAATTCAGCAGTATGTTTGTAGTAGGTTTTGTAGGAGTTTCCTTGTCTGAATGATTGGTGTATGGAATATTGCCTAATTAATTTTACCACATGAAACTCACTATCTTTAGCAAATCTTGATTCTTTATCTGTGTCATTGTTTAAAACTGCCATTTTAATTTGTCTCTATGATGTTATCACACTAAATTGTCGTTATGTTTACATGTCTGAAGAAATTAAGTTTCAAGTCGTGGAGAAATAAGTATTTTTATAAAGTTTTGCCAAATTTATACTACCAGTTTGTTGGATTGTAAACTTTACATATTATACTCATTTTGCAACTAAATATTGAACCATAAAGTTTTAAAAATAACGTAGATTTTAGTATTTATCATGTTTGAATTTTGCAATTTAACTTTTTGTGCTTTGTTATTGTTACTATAACTATTTTTTTGAAGGATAGATGCTACGTAAGGAAACTATTAACTTATAAATTAATTTCAATTTTGAATATGCTCAAAATGAACTGTGGATACATTCTCAATTTTAGAAAAGACAAATATGAATTGAAATAGTTAGTAATTGATTGACGCCAGATGGAAAACGAAGAAGTTGATAGGGTCAAAATTCAATGAGCTTCAAAGAAAAAGATTTATTCAATAAGCGACAGTGGGAACAATGGAATCTATCAAAAGATTATCGAAAGAAGCGTCATAGAGAGAGCTTCGCTTGAAGAAAAATCAGATAATCAACATACCGATAATTATACTCGGTATCGACAACAATTAAACTCTGGAAGAAGCAAGGGGATTATTTGTAATCAAAATGAAGTTGGTAAGTAATTTTGTAAACAAAATATATATATTGGCATATTTGTTATTTTGTTTTGTAGTACTAAATGTGTTGTTAGTGTAGTAGACCATGGACAATTTGTTTTGTACACATGAGTTCCTAAATTGGTTATTATGGATTAAACATTTTATATATAATGTAGGCAATTTATTGGATACCAATATATCTAAAGTCCTCGACAATATGGAGACAAATATCGTTGGCACAGGTAATAACCAACACTATCCCAATGTATTTAATACTTATACTTTATTATTTATAGAGTTGTGTTCGCTTTTGTTTCATGAAATTATGTTATGTGTAATATTATACATATTAATGTTAGAGTTTTGATGTTTATTTTTGTTGTGCACCTATTGAGTCCGGATTATCATTTCCACGAAGACTATCTTATTTAAATACTAGTTAAATTAATCGTAATCCCAATCTATTGAAAACAATTTGAAATAATTTGATTTGAATAATTAAAGTAGAACTATGAATTTAAGGAAATAATATAAGAACGTATGTAAAAGCAAATAACAAGAATTTAGAAAAGAATGATGGTTAAAGCGTTTGGACAAACGAATTCACCATAGTTGTCATCTCTAATTTCTCCTCTCAAGATTTATTCCTAATGTTGTATTCGGTCAAATTCACGAATTTAACCTAATTTACCTCTCTCGAGTTCAAATTAGTCCTATCTAATTAAGTCAACTTATAAAGTCAGAATGGTCCTTAATTAGATGCATTAAGTCGCCTAAGAATTCAATTCTGACCGCAGCAATAATAAAAGAGTATCTATACCTTTTATCCAATTGTCGAATTTTACTACGTGGTATAGATTAATAATTTACTTCTCAATTCATTACAATCCACAAAATCAATGAAATAATGGCAAGTTATTCAAAGCATTAAGAAAAGAAGTAAAATCAAATAGTTGAACAATTTATAAATCAAAACTTGATATTCGAAAATAAAGAATTAAACTAGGCTACATCGTTCATCCAAACTTTAAATCTAGCTACTCATGATTCGGGAGAAAGTCAAGATAAAGAGTTTTGAATACATAACCAGATCTTGAATTAAAGAGGAGAAAACGTTGAGTATCTTGCACCAAGAAATCTTTGTCTTCACGTTCCATTCTTCAATCTCGCCATCGTTCTTCGTCTCTTTCAATCTCTCTATCTCCAAGATTCAACAACTTTCGTTCTCAATGATTTCACCCCTTCCGTTCTCAATGATTTAACTCCACTCTTTTTACCTAGGTTAGGTCTTTGTATAGTGTTTTATTAATTTTGAAATTCATGTACGTAAAAAGACGAAAAAGGCCCTGATTAGAGTTGAAAATAAGCTAAAAAGTGTCCAGACGCGATTTCCGCGGATTGCTGCGGTCAACCACGATTTGCAAACCACGGCAATCAGTAAAGAATTTCCAAAGTTGGTTCCAATCCCCCAAATTGCATATGTAGTCCTCCAAATTTTAAGGTGTATTTTATTTGGTCCTTATTCAAAATTTGTCCTTTTGTCCTCTTATTTGTAGCCCAAGTCCTTCAATTTTAGATTTTATCCACTTTAGTCCTCTAATTTCTTCTTTCATTTCAATTTAGTCTTTTTTATTTGCAACCCAAGTCCTTCAACTTTTGGATGTTTGCAAGTTCATCCCCATATCCAAGTCTTCGTACGCCTTCAGTCCTCTTTCGCCTATTTTGTTTTGTTTTTCTCCAATTCCATTCGAACTCGAGTTTTGACCTAAAATAATTAAATCAACACACAATTAAGTAGAAAATCACTTAAAAGTACTTACAATCGTCCACTTTTGATGGTCCAAATAAGTGTAAAACCACACTTATCAATTTTTTATATAAATTGTTATTAATTTGAATTATGTATAATGGATTTCAAAAAAGTTTATATTTTATTATTTTATAAATAACTTTGGTTCCAGTCATGTAAATAATAATAATAAACATGTAACGTGTAAAAATATTTGTTTATATTGTGACTCTTATGGTTTCATTATTTCATGTATTTATATACATAGTTGGATTCTTTTAATGTTCTTAAATGTAGAAGATATTATTTTCATATGTGTGCTTGTAAAATATAATACTGCTGGGTGTAATAATTGTACAACAAATATGTCAAATGGTAATACCATGTTTATTGAATTTATATTTAAAATTTTATTATTTAATAGGTCATTCAACCATGCTTGTAAGAGGCAGTCAATTACCTCTCAATGTGGATGAATCTTCCTCGTCTATGCACAATACTTTTGAACCTACCTAATTTTACTCAAATATTGTTTCCCAAAATATTCCAATTGAACCTTATATATTACGAACACCAACCATATGCATTAAGTGTGAAGCTGTCAAATTTTATAAAGAAAGTAAGAGATTTTGTTGTTCTGATAGAGCTATCGAGCTATCAAATTGAAAACAAATAATGTACCTGAGGAATTACACAAATTATTTACATCAAATTATACTGAATGAATAGATTTTAAAAAAATTATTTGAACATACAATAACAATTTTTCTTTAACATCATTTAGTATTCCCTACGATAAAGAACTATGTAAAAGAAACAAAGGTATATACACATTTAGAGTTCAATGCCAAGTATATCATTATATAAATGAAGTATTGCCATTAAATAACCGTCCTTCGTATTTGCAACTATATTTTTTCGATACTGAAAACAAAGTACAAAATCATTTACAGATTTCAGAAATGTTAGCTAAATCGGTTGTTTCCAAATTAATAGACATTATGAAGGTAAATCCGCACACAATTTTTTTTCGAAGCCTAAGTGACGTCTCGGACTTAAGGAATTGTACATTCAAAATAAGATGTGACCCTGGGCTTGATCAAAGAGTGTATAATACACCGTTTGCATCGCGAGTTGCTGCGATTTGGGTAGATGATGATGACTCAGTATAGAATGCGTGAAATTACTGTTCGCTGTAATTCTGGTGAAATACAACGAGTGCAATATTATTTTGGGTGTTACAATCCTCTTCAGTGCTCACTTTTATTTCCTCATGGTGAAAGTGGGTGGCACCAAGGTATTAGAAGAATGAACAAAAATAATGGTCAACAATATCATTGCACAAATGAAGATTTACTTAATGTCCACCAGTTTTGTTCGTCTGAAGAACTTATTACAAGGGAAACTACAGGTTAGGAGAGTAAATATTATTGTGTAGTGGAATTATTGAACATCAGTCAATAATTTTTTACTTATGTTTATTAAATTTTTTTACAGTCTTGGAAAACAAGAAGAAGAGAGCGCATGTCTCCTGTCGAGAATATTATTGCTATAAATTGCAGGTTAGATCTCATGGTAATTCAATTTTGTTACATGCTGGTAGATTGTTACAACAGTATATAGTTGATAAAATTGAGACATCTAGATTAGATTATTTTCGCATGAATCAAACTGGACTAAGAACTAAACTTTATCAATGGATAGTTGACACTATTGAAATTGGTCAAAATAGAGGAAACAAAGTTGGTCGTAGAGTTGTTTTACCTTCGTTTTTTAATGGGAGACCTAGGGACATGAAAAAAAGATATATGGATGCAATGTCATTGGTTCAAAGAAATGGAAAACTTGATATATTTTTTACGATTACTTGTAATCCGAATTGGTGCAAAATAAATGAACAATTAAAATGCAATGATGAGTCACATAATAGACCCGATCTAATAGCACGCATTTTTAAAGCTAAATTTGATTTATTTAAGAAACAAATATTTGGACCAATTTCTGCATACATATATGTAATTGAATTCCAAAAAAGAGAGCTCCCATATGCTCATTTTTTTATAATTTTAAAAGGTTATGCAAAAATCATTTCGTCTAATTCGATAGATGACATTGTTTGTGCTGAGATCCTAATGAAGATACTAATCTTTACTTGCACTTAGTTGTTGTTACACATATGATGCACGGTCTTGTGGTTTTTTGAATCCTAATAATGTTTGTATGGATCAAAATAGGACGTGTCAAAGTGATTTTCCCAAAGACTATAACGAGCAGACATCATTAGGTGAAAGTTCTTACCCAAAATATCGTAGATGCAATAATAAAAGAAGAGTAAAAGTTAGGAAACACCGGTTGGATAATAGATGGGTCGTACCTTATAACCCATATTTGTTAGCCAAATTTGATTGCCATATGAATGTTGAGATTTGTTCCACGATTAAAGTTGTTAAGTATTTATACAAATATGTTTACAAAGGACATGATATGGTTGATTTTTCTGTAAATTCTGAGGATCCTCCAGCTATTATAGATGAGATTGACATGCTTCAGACATCTAGGTGGATTTCTCCACCCGAAATTGCCTAAAGAATTTATGGATTTATTTTGTATGAAATTAATCCATGTGTAATTTCTCTCCAATTACATCTTGAAAACAATCATTTTGTAACATATAGACAATTTGATAATCTTCAGAGAATTGCTAGAACTAATTTTTTTCAAGAGAACAATGCTAACTCGGTATTTTCGTACAAATATTACTAATGAAATGGCAAAAACATTATTATACAAACAATTCCCAAATATATCGTCTGGGATTCAAAAGGTAAAATATGGTGTGATAGAAAAAGAGGTATTGCAACAGGTAGAATAGTTACAACTAATCCGAGAGAAGGTGAAAGATATTATCTAAGAATATTATTGAATCATATTAAAGGAGCAACGTCGTTTGAAAACCTTGAACTTGTTAATTGCGTTTCTGCGTCGTCATTTCAAAAAGATGTCCTTTTACATGGTCTGCGTAATGGAGATTTTAATTGTGAATTATGTCTACAAGAAGCTATCCTTTTACATGGTCTGCGTAATGGAGATTTGAACTTGTTAATTGCGTTTCTGCATCGTCATTTCAAAAAGTTGTCCTTTTACATGGTTTGCGTAATGGAGATTTTAATTGTGAATTATGTCTACAAGAAGCTTCTCAATATCAAATGCCCAATACATTACGCAGATTGTTTGCTACAATTTTGACCTTATGTGCTCCTGATGATCCTAAAAAATTGTGGAATAAGTTTAGAGAATTTATTATCGAAGATTATATACATAGTGGTATATCAGTCGAATGTACAATAATGAAAACATTACAAGACATTGATATCATATTGGAACCATTAGGTAAATCAATGAATGAGTATAATTTTGTCCCATACGATGTGAATTTACAAGAACAAAATCGATTTACTAGAACAATTGATGATGAGTTAGGAATAGTAGTCTCTGATGCAGATACATTGTGTGCAGCTCATCTAAATATAGAGCAAAAAGCTGCATATGATATAATACTTAAAACAATGCGATAACCTCAGTGGTATGTTCTTCATTGATGGCCCTAGTGGAACAAGAAAAACCTTTTTGTACCGTGCGTTACTCGCAACTGTAAGATCTAAAGGTATGATTGCGCTGGTAAGAGCATCTTCACGATTATTACCCCGTGGTAGGATAGCTCATTCTAGATTTAAAATTTCTCTTCAAATTAGCAAGGATTTTGTCTGTTATATTGGTAAACAATCTGGTTTAGCCGAACTTTTTAGAATGACACGTTGATAATATGGGATGAAGTACCAATGGTGAATCAACAAGTTATTAAATCTTTAGACAAAATGTTACAAGATGTGAATGATTGTGACATTCATTTTGGTTGTAAAGTAGTTGTTTTAGATAATGGGAGCAAGTTTTGTTAAGTCATCATATCTATGGTCTTCTTTAAAAAAAAAATCAAATTAGTTCAAAATATGAGAGCCCAATTAGATCCAATATTTTGTCAATACTTGCGAGAGATTGGGAATGGAACAGAAAGACTATATTCATATAATATGATAAAGCTTTGGCCAGAGATTACTATTCATTATGAAAATGACATTGTTTTGTTACAACACTTAATAGATATTGTCTTTCCACATCTAGACAACTATATTGAACATCTTGAGTACACAATTAATAGAGTTATATTAACACCAAAGAATGAATATGTAGATCAGATTAACAGTATATTGATAGAAAATTTTCCAGGTCAAGCTTATAAATATTTTAGCTTTGATGAAGCTTAGATAAAACTGAACAAATTTTTCATGAAGATTTCTTAAATACATTAACTCCTAATGGTATACCACCACATGAGCTAATATTAAAGTTAAATTGTCCAATAATATTACTCCAAAATATTAACCCATCTGAAAGACTATGTAATGGAACTAGACTTATATGTAGAAGATTTGAACGAAATGTTATTGATGTAGAAATTGCTATTGGAGAATATCGTGGGAAAAGAGTATTTCTACCTAGAATCCCTTTCGTGCCACTAGAAAATGATAAAACTCCATTCCAATTTAAAAGAACACAATTTCCTGTTCGTCCATGTTTTGCTATGACAATTAATAAATCTCAAGGATAAACTTTAAATTTTGTTGGATTATACTTACGAGAACATGTATTTTCGCATGGACAATTATACGTTGCTTTATCTAGAGCAAAAACAAGTAAATCAATTAAAGTTCTTGTTAAACCAACTGTAGATAAGAAATATCATGAATGCTACACGAAAAATATTGTTTATCCAGAAATTTTGTCTTTGGTTAACAGCTCATAAATTTTATTTGTTTGCAAACTCTATAAATCTACATCAATCTAAATCTTGGTTAGTTTAGAATCAAAAAAAATTTGTTTATGATCTTGCTTTATGATTTGTTTGTTCATGTGTTTAATGTATAAATCTTTGAGCTTAGATCAATTTGTGTTGTCTAATGAAATTCTATTTTTATCAATAAATATGATTCCAGATTATTATAATCTTGTTTTTATTCATGTGTTAAATTAGAATGTCAGGTTAATGGAAAACAATGTAAACATATGATACAAAAAATATGGAGAAATTCTATTTTAGACAATTTTTTACTTCCATAAATCCTACACATGTAGTATATAACCTTATGGTAAATCTCATAAGACTAGACTTTATTGGAATATTTAGCTTTACTGGTCTGTCCTATTGTTAATCTACGCCTATGGTTTTATGAAAATACATGAAGTTAAAATCAAGGTTGTATACTTTGAGATAATCACATTTTTCCTTTCTTATCTCACCTTCATATAAACCTTATCATTTTTCAAAAGATAAAAGACTGTAAGGATTCCTATATCTTGTTCTCTTGTTCTTGCTAGAGTTTCTTCAAATAGTTATTTAACTAATTAATCCACGTTATTTGCAGATTCAACCATTGTGGAAACACTACTTCCAAAGCACGCAATACCTCATATTTGTGGTGGCAAGAGATGAGTTGTATAGGATGTTGAATGAAGTAACATCTTCTTCTTTTTTTACTTACGTTAATTAGTTTGATTTTTGATTCCTATGGATTTCTAATAAATATCATTTATGGCATACAATGATTCAGATGCTTTCTGAGCCATACAAAGGAATTGACGATTGCTTCAACAAAACTATTCAGGAAGAAGGCTTTTCATCATTGTGAAGAGAAAACACTGCTAATGTCATCCGTTACTTTCCCACTCAAGTTCATATGATCTCTTGTTCCCTGGATGCATGAATCTCTTTTCAGTACACACAACTTGATTACGGCTCCTTCTTCTCCCATACCCAACCACCAACATGCCTATGTGCGTTAAAGCGTATATACTATGCTTCTCTTCCGCTTTCAAGGACAACCATTTTTTCTCCTCTTCATCTTCGTTCTCTCTCCTCGACAAAGAAAAACATTCTGCATTAGACGGTGCAATAGTCAATGAATCATATTAAATGAAAATTTTGATGATGACCCACAAATGTGTGGTGCCAATGCCTCTGATATATATCCAAATTGAGGTGAGTTGAACTTGGAATTTCTCTGTCCTCTTTATGTTTATTTTGGGTATAATGTTGTACGGGTTTGATTATTTTTTGGTGTCAAGAAATAGCTTTGTTTATTAGAGATAATTTAACTTTGCTTTTTAAATACGTCTAATTTCAATAAGCAATTGAGATTATTTTTGTTTCAAAGAAATGGGTTGTTGTTAATTATCGATTTAAATTGAACAGTAGTTTAGGTTCATTTAGTTTTTATTGCAAATGGGATTAGGGTTGTGATTCAAATCTTTGACTTTTAAGTTAAAAATAGTGTTTTCTTGGATTGAATGTGTATGCATTTTCTCATACTATAGTTCATGGATTTTGATCTGTTGAAGTTACTATTTTGGGTTTAATTGATAATGTAGGGATGGTAGTGTGATAATATAAGTGTACGTTTGGTAAAACACTATGAACAATAAATGTTCATAACCTTTTATAAGATTCTGGCATGAAAATGAAACGGACTTGTAATGAATGGGCCCACTAATAATCAGATATAAACTAAGAACTTGAACCTACAGAATCAGAAAATCGAAGTTCAAACAGCAAAAATAGAGAATTTTTTAAGGAAAATCCGAAGCACAAATTGACAATAAATGCATAGAAAAATTTCTACAAAATGGAAAAGGAAAAAGAAAGGAAAGCCAAAGCCATCCCGCCTTATACATAGCAGAACAGTAGGTACCAGCACATTAAAATTTCTTGGATTTTTCTTTAATGAAATTTGATATTTTTGTAAATGCATTGCCACGTTTCGGAAATCCTGCATGTATTATACTTTTCATAAAATCTGTAATTTGGTTGCAATAATCTGTCGTTTTTTTTTTTAGTAAATTCAGGTCTGTGTCACCTTTGCGTTATTTTGTCATTCACTTGCTGCATCTATTGGTTTTCTCTTGCATTTACGGTTAATTTATTTTGGGTTTCCGCAGGATTTCTCTTGGTTTTCTGGGTTTTTGAGGGGAAAGAGTACATGCTTCATCTTCCAGTTTGCAAGAACAAAGAATGGCTTCTGATTGATGTTCTTTCAGAGGAGGCTGATCAGGAGCAGTTAAATACACATATCATTCAGGCAGGGAAAGCTCTTCTTGAGCTCGCGTTTACCAACGAGGAGCTCTTGCAAGAATTGGATGTAAGCCTCATTTGTCTATTACAACAATTTACACCAATGTTTCAGCCTACGCTACATAAGGAATTTTGCTTTTAAGTGTTGGTTGGCAACAAATTAAAACTCTTTTGTTTGATGATTTTCTTTTTATAAATTGAGACAGATATGACTTCTATTCGAATTTATCGATCATTTGATTGTTATATAATTGCAAAGCATGAGATTCTGAAGTTAATTCTTTTGATAATTAAACTCTTTGTAGGTTGTCTTTTTGTCAACTGAGATCCGTATGTGTTTGATCTGGTTTATGGATGATTTAGCTGATGTTTATTGGAAAGCATGAGAATTTTAAATTAATTAAGTGGTTCTTTTAAGTTAATTAAGCATGAGAATTCTCGTTCATTAAGTGGTTCTTTTAGTGTGAATAATTGATGGTTTAGAAGTGGTAGCCTCATTGGAGTTACATTTTTTTAGGGATGTAGTTAAATTGATATATAAATTTGGCCACGTAACCATAGTACTGACAGAGAAAAGCAGCTACACTTGGATAAAGTGGCGAACTATGGTGAGCATGTGGGAGCAGCAGCCTCAACTAAGTACTGAAAATTTCCTTAACACCCTCAAGATATCCACATCAGTGCAGGAAGAAGTGCTTTGGTTAAAATCTCAAACACACATACTAGACAAGTCAAATTATAAAGGTATAAAATCTGGATTGACCACTGCTAGACAGTTTGGGTTAAAATCTTGTTGTAACATTGAGGCATGATAGGTAGTGGCGTGTTCTATGTAATCTTAATTCTGTCAATCTCTTGTGATTCATTGAAGGAGCAGCACTTAAGAATTTTGTAATTGATCGTATAAATGGACAATGGAGGAAAGCCGGAGATACTTTTCATTACCAATGAGTCATTGGCAATGACTTGGGAAAGCTAACTAGGTTAATAGATTTAGGGCTGATTTTGGCTTATTATAGTTTTAATTAAAAGAAATGGAGTGAAAATTACAATCACATTAGAGGGCGGTTATCTGTAAAGAAGAGAAGTGAATAGATGATATCAATTGGGCTTGGGGACTTGATATTCAGCAGCTGATATAAATTAAAACTTGAGGTTTGAGCCAATTTGGGCTGAAACTTCAATTAAGATAATTTGGGTTGAGACTTGGTTTATGTTATTTTGGACTAATTTATATTATTGGATTTGGGCATGTTCCATTTTGAAATTGGGCTTGAGCAATTTTTAAAATATTTGCGGGGTCAATTTACCGACCCCTTTTGTCCCTTGGTGGCTCCGCCCCGGATCCCGTTTTTCCTCATTTTTTAATTCATTTTTCTTCCAGCAGTTTTCTGTTGGATTATTTTTCTAAATATATCATTTTTGACATGTATAGCACACTACAAGAATGGCTCGGAACTAGTGTTGGATGAAGCATTAGGTTGAACGAGCTTTCGGGGTCGATAAGGAGCTAAACCGGAAGAAAAGGGAGGGACCACGGCTTGCTTGTCGTAGCCTAGCCGCAGCATACAGGGCCAAATTGGGTGGCCGTAGCTAGGCATACAGTGGTGAACATGTGTTCTTGCACTTATTCGCCTCCCAATCAGTTCTTTTGGACTCTTTTCATATGAATTCGTGTTAGGTATATATTAATGAATTGTTGTGGCCCTTTTTAACCATTGTAACCATTGAAAGGTGTCCATTAATAATCTATAGATATAGTATGATTGTTGTAAAGAAAAATAGATAAATCTTAATAATTTTCTTATATTTTCATTTCTCTAAATAAAGTTTGATTTCATTGTCTTGTTTTATATCCGGAATAGTGCTGAACCGGATATAAAATTCTCTCATATAATTCTCTACATTTTCTTAAGTGTTTGGTTTACTTTTGTCAGTGCATAGACACAAGTACACACATAAATCTTATTCCATTATATCCTATAGGCAACTTTGAATCTTGTGTGCACTAAAATTGAGTAGGACAAATTTTGCCTTAAGAAAAGCATCTATCACGCGTCTTGGAATTATTTGTAAGTTAGGATTTTAGTTTTAGTTCAAGTGACTAAAGCCATTGCAAGCAAATTTTGATCTAACAATCTTAAGGCAAAAATTTTGTAATCTACTGCAATGGCTCCACCGATGTCTTCACTATGAGACTTTGGAGTCAATTTTTTGAAGTTGGAAATGTTCGAAGGGGGTAACTTTTGGCGATGGAAAAAAAAACTACTACGGCACACCCACGGCAAACAGAACTTAAAAAAAAAAAAAAAAATCGATGTGGTCAAGGTTTGCATGCCACAGTTGACCGCGGCAAACCTAAAGAATTGGGATTCTATTTGCCCATTTATCAAATTTTGCTTGTCCCAATGTTTCAATAATTTTGTGCTTTGGTCCCTACTTCATGTATTACGAGCAAATTTAGTTCTTTTTGCTCTAAAATTTTAAACTTGATCCCATACTTTCAAAAACTTCCACATTGGTCCCCGATTCTTCATTGTCGTTCACAATTTGTCCTAACCTAAAAAAGATATTAATTAGTACTTTTATCAATGAATAATTACTAACAAAAAAAGATAACTAATAATATGTATTCTAAAATTGTGCTCATCAGTATTGCGTTACAAGTCAAATATTATTATCTAATGAGCACTTACCTTGTTATTTGTTATTGTTACTATATATGTTATTGTAGAGGCAGCGATAGTGATGGTTGTTACTTCACTTTGTTATTGCAGTGTCAACGACGCAAATGGTGTCGAACAATCATTATTACTGTCGTTAGTGCATATAGTTACTGTTAATTTTCAAGTTACACTTGTTCCCATAATTTATTAATGTCCATTATTTAAACAACATGTTGTCTTGTTTTTTGAAACATTAAATGCACCTTGTTTTTGTTACTCTATACTGGTAGAATTGTACAATATTTGTTTTAGGGGTAATTGACACGAAACGTCCGTACTTTTTGAAGTCATTGTACAAATTATCCATACCAATTTTGACATTTTCATCCTCACATCCACCTTTTCTTGAGCAAAACGTCCATTCCGTCCATTTCCATCCAAAAAAATCCGTTATCTCTCATCCTCAACACGATTCACACCAATTTGGAAGGGTAATTTCATCTATTTCGTCCTCACACTTTCTTCTCTGGCACAATCTGAAACTAGGAAAATAGCACAGGCCAATTAGAGTTCTATAAAGCTGAATTCGTTCATCAAATGAGTATGAAAAGAAATTTATGTAATCAACTGTTTATCGACAACAAGAGAGTGAAAACCACGTTCAACAAACTTATTAATGATGGAATGAACTTTTCTTTTCACATCTTTCTTTACGCTACATAGCTCAATAATCCATTGCCGTATTTTTTTAGGCCGAGAGACACGTGGGTGTCAATGAACTAGCGGCACTGGTGATGAGCATAGAGAACCCATTCTGTCGGTGGATCTGAGCATAGGCTTTGACCTGTTTTTCCCAATGGATGCCGCCCCATGCGGCGGAGAAGTACCAGTTATTGAAATCCATGAAGGATTGGAAACTCAAGTACGATGATGTCAATGCTTCCAAGAAAAGAGCCCACAAGAACATCGTACTCATCAAAGCAAAATAACGGTAAAATTGTCTATGCATTGCATGTGATTTATCCTTAAACTTCACTGGCGTTGAGGGGAGAAGCAATGCCTCATTAATAGAAGGCATTTTTTTCAACAAAAAAATGAATTCTCAAAGATAGAAAATCAAGAATATAAGAAATTTAATGGGTTTTCTTTGAGAAAACAAAGGGGAAAAAAATAACTGGTGCATGAGAAAATGGGGTGCACCTACTAAATTGGTGCCAGAGAAGAAAGTGTGTGAACGATATGGATGAAATTACCCTTTTAAATTGGTGCGAGTCGTGTTGAGGATGAGAGTTAACAGATGTTTTTGGATGGCAATGGACGAAAATGATGTTTTGTGTAAAAAATGGTGGAGGTGAGGGTGGAAATGTCAAAATTTCAAAGGTATGGATGAATTTCACAATGGCTTCAAAAGGTAGAGACATTTTGTGCCAATTACCTTTTTTTTTTTAGCATGGAGATTTTGATTATTGTTATGAAACTAGAAAAGTAGAGAGAATAAGAGAAGATAATAGAGAGAGTCCAAACTCAAGTCTGTTAATTTACTATAATAATGACCCTTATTTATAGGGTTCCAAAGGGAGTTACAACCTGATTATCATACACTCTTCTGGAGTAAGTAGATAATTACATAGACATTTAGATACAACTAAATAGTCATTCATCATTATCTACTATTTTACAACACTCTCCCTTGAATGACTTATTACACAATAACTGGTTCGTTATTTGGCAAAAACCCAATGGGACAAAAATACCAATACAAAGAAAAATTATCAAAAATTGGGAGTACTCAAATGCCACCTCATTAAAACCTTGTCAGGAAAACCCAGTGGGACAAAACCTGTACGAAGGAAAAAGAGTACAGCTACTCCCCCTGATTTCAACCAATGGAAAAAAACGTGTATTGAGCTATACATATCTTGTGCGCTAATGTCTTCAATGTCGCTATCTTCTTAGAATTTGTATAAAACAATTATGGTGAAATGTGCTCCGTGTTATAACCTCCAGCAATATCATCTTCATACACTATCTCTGGTTGACTGTAATAAGCATGATGATCTGATGCTATTATATTAAAAATATATTGTTGTTGTTCCCTTCAGGGGTCTTATATAAAATTTATAATACACGGGAGTATAACCATAGGGTTATGATGAAAGTAAATATTTTGTAAGTTATAGACATCCATAACTATAAGAATTATAACACTTCTAATTGGATATCATTTATACAAAGAGTATGTCTCATTAAAACCTTACTAGGAAAAAACCCTGTGGGAAAAAATCATAGTAAAGGAAAAAGAGTACATAATTCTTTTAATACGTCATGCAAATTGCCTCATTAAAAACCTTGCTAGGAAAACCCAATGGGACAAAACCTCAGTCAAGGAAAAGAGTACAATACGTATTTACTCTCCCTCATTATAATATTAGTTCAGATATGTACTTTGATCGATTGAGTTCTCGAAAAGTTGAACTATATGCTTCAGGCATATTAAATCCTCCAGGAATTTATATACATTGTTTTATTAGTTATGCCAGATGAGTTGGTTATAACAATATTCATTATATGCATATATGTTATGCATTGACAGACTAACAAGATATCAACTTATGATTGTTTTACATAAGTCTTTGCGAAATTCATAATGTTAAAAGTCGTGCATTACATGTTACGACTTTATTTTCCCATTTCCTTTTCGCATAAATATACACCTTTAGGTGCTTCGACTATAGGTCCAGAAACTTCAGGTTTCTCTAGTCAGTTCAATTTACTTGGATTGCATCCTTTTATTTGGCAGATTTATTCTTTGACAGATTTCTTTCAATATCCTTACTACATTTCATAATATAAAGCGTTTCTTTATATACAAAAGTGTTGTCAACAACATTTATTTTTGAATCCATTTCTTTCTCATAATGACATAACTTAACGAGATCTTTTCGTTTTATTATTTCAGCTAGCTGAACCTCTTCTGGGGTTTTATAATTAGTTATGTCTATATACACTCCAAGAGTATACACCTCCTCAATATGACCATCTTTATAATTGGCTCCATTTTTTATTTGAGAATTTTTTGGAATCAAATGTCACCACGCTTCAGGCGTGTCATTAATTTACCTGATATAATGTTAATGGATTGTCCTTCAAGGACGCTAATATAAATTGGAGCATTTAGAGCTGGTATATGAGATTTGATTTAATCTCTTTGGTCAGTATATGCATATGTCAATTGTATAACTTGCAAATGAGTTATTTGTCGAACTTCTGGTTCATATTGTCTTGTGCAAGGGATCTAGAAAATATAATATACTGCATTTTCATGTATTCTTTCCAGCTACTTAATTTCTCTCCCCTAATGTTGAGAAAACTGTTTTATCAAAATAACATTCGAAAAATCGCATTATAAAATATCACCCGTTAGGACTTAAGATATTTTATAATGTTCCATACTAAACATGTATTCTCAACATTTTTCAAATCCCATCTCAGTGCACTATGGTGGACCGATTATACATATATTGCACTATAAAAAATTCATTAGATGGATAATATTAGGCTCTGACCATAAGCCAACTATAGCGGGGATAACTTCGATGTTGGCATGATGCGTATAAGTGTTTTTGCATATAAAATAGCATTCCCTAGACAAAAATAGGAAGCGCTTTGTTCTCAATAGTAATGGTTTAGAATTTAATTGGAGGCGTTGAAAAACAATATTGCTAAACCATTTAAAATCATCTCAACTGATATTTATTAAAAGTTTGAGATTTATACTCACTAGTATTGACAAGACACATCATCGTCTTGGTTTTATAATCTGAAAATTATGCTCATAATTTAATATTTGAGCAAGTAATCTCGCAAACTTCAAGTTGCGAATAATAACACCATACAATCATCTAGTAGATGTATCTATTAGATACAAATAATATATAGATGGTCAACATGGAGGGTGATGGGGCCCCATAAATCACCCTAAATAATTTTCAAAAATATAGGGAATTCGATCCCGATTTTATCTAGTAAATGTCTACTGGTTTATATATCATGAGAACAAGCATCACGTGAGAATTCATTATATTGAAAAATCTTCTGGTTTTCAATAGATATCCTCATTAATAAGTCACATCATATTGATCCGGGATGGTCTAACCGGTATTGCCAATCAATAAAATTTCGAAGTATTAAACTTTTGGTTCAATACAATTTAGCAAATATATTTTTCGTTTATTTGAGTAACTACACAATGAACAAGAAAATATAATTAATTTTCTATTAGACATTGTATAATCATATAATTCACACTAATCAACATAACATGATTTATATGCTTTCCTTCAGGAATAAGCATTAGTTGATTAATTACTCATTTATATCACAATTTAATTATGTGATATGATATATTCTTCAAGACATGTGCTTCTTCTAGAACACAATAAAATATTATTTCGAATACTGTTCAATATTTTTCTGGAATATAAAATTATAACGTCATAAAAATTAATATTCTTCTGGAATATTTAAATTGTAACGTTATGCTCTTCAAGAGCCGCTAATATTTTGTCAGAATATTATAACGTTGTGCATCTTCAGGGACAACAACAAATCATTATTCTGAAGTAAAAATTTATTATTTATAAGTAATATTATAATATTCTATAAGAATATTATATATTATAAAATTAAACTTTTTGGGAGCAGCTACTGGAATATTAATATAATAAAATATTTTGCTAATTTGAAGCAACAATAAAATATTCTTCTAGAATATTTATATGTTAGGTTGTGACATACAATACAATATTCTTCAGAAATATTGATATTATTGTAAAATTGTATTTCTTCAAGAAAAGCACAATTAAAACAAATCATTATAAATCATTATTCCTGAATATTATAAAGTTGTGCTTATTCAGGAGCTACAACAAATCATTATTTTGATGTAAATATGTGCTCTCCAGGAGCAATATTATAATATTCTTATAGAATATTATATCTTATTGAATTAAGATATTCAAGAGCAATTAATATTCTATTGGAATATTAATATATAAAAAAAATTGTGCTTCTTCAGAAGCAACAATATGGTATTGATATATGTAAACTATTACTACTTCAGGAGCAATAGTTCATATTCTTCTAGAACAATAAAATATTCTTCTAGAATATTTATATGTTTAGGTTATGAAATATAACATAATATTCTTCTGGAATATTAATAGAATTATAATTCTTCAGGAAAATAAAAAATAAACAAATATTGTTCAATAATATTTTAAAACAATAAACATACTGATTTGTTGTCCTTTGCCGTTGAATAAAAGTTAAAGCATTGTTATATCTAATTAAAGCATGAATATTTCTTTTAATTGATTCTTATAAAAATGTCATAACAAAAAGTATAATATGAGTTGGACTCATAAATCAAAGCAAGGATAGAGATATGAACACTAACCAGTTGGTGCCGTTTGAATTTCTTTTGAGATATTAACGCTTGAAAAGTGGACTTTGTGCCACTAAGCTTTTGTTTGTTCTTTATGGTGTTTTGATATCACCGTTTGGCTGCCTAGTTTTGCTTCTCCTTTTTCTTTTTGAATAAAAGAAAATAATATCTAATTGTTAACTCAGTTGGCTAGAATCTCGTACTGATAACGTGTTATGAAACTAGAAAAGTAGAGAGAATAAGAGAAGATAATAGAGAGAGTCCAAACTCAAGTCTGTTAATTTACTATAACAATGACCCTTATTTATAAGGTTTCAAAGGGAGTTACAACCTGATTATCATACACTCTTTTGGAGTAAGTAGATAATTACATAAACATCTAGATACAACTAAATAGTCATTCATCATTATCTACCATTTTAAAACAATTATGCAATTTTGAATTTTGATTGAATGGATAGAGTATAATGTGGAGAGAGAATGTACTTTAGAAGAGAGAATATATTTGGATAGAGAGTGATTTTTATTTCTTATTTTATTTTTTACATAACCTAAATTAATTGTGATTAATAAATAATTAGCATATTTTTAACAAGATATTAGTATTCATGATTAATTTTTAATTATTACATAAAATCCAGTATTTTTTTAATTTCCATTTAATTTCTAGTGTATGTATGTAAATTACCCTACAATGAAATTACAAAATTGGCCACATGAAAACGATAAACAAGTATTTACAGGCATACTAAGATGTAAAATGTTAATGTATTTTGTGTATACCATGTAGATGTAAATATTTACACATGAGCACCCTTCCACTCATTGAACTATAATTGTTCACCAAACTCTACAAGCGGAAAAAAAATGTACCGCCTAAAGTAAAAATGGATTAAATTTATTTTTTAAATATATCTTTAATTTCGAACATGTTTAAATATATTGCTTTTTCTTACTTATAAGTAAGTATTCTACTAGTAAAGTAACATTTTAATACAAAAACTTACTTAGAAGTTAGAACTTTTATTGTAGAAATAAAAATCATTCGAATGACTTATTTGCTTATTGATTAGGAAACTATTATAAATAATTTATAACATTTAAGTGGATGTTTGGCAATACTCAAATTATTTTGTAAGTACTTTTAAGTTGTGGGTCATATACAATAAGTAAATAATAAGTGGATAGTAAGTTATGAATCTTATGAAACGTGTAGATAAAAAGTATATTTGATTAATTTAACTACTTTAAATTATAATTTAAGCTTAGCCGAACAAGCTCTAAGTTTAGCCAAACATACACTTTGATGTCCTGAACCATATGGACTATTTTCCTTAGGAGTGAAATGTTTCTTTTTTCTTCTTTAATTTGTCATCAATTTTTCTATGTTTGATTTATAATGAAAACGACCCTCAAAAATATGTAGACTGCCAAAACTTCCTCCAAGACTCTAGAAATTAAAACCCTTTATTCAAAAAAATCTTAGACTTTGTTGGTGGATTTTGTGTAAATGACTCCAAAGCAATAAAAACCGAATGAAATGAATGATATTCGAGTCGAGACAAGTGTTGAACACTTTGTCCTTAACTTAAATTTGCTCCGCAACGGTGCATACGGTTTATGACAATCGACTCACAAGATACAACGACTTCTGCTTGTGTTTGTAGCACTTCAAAATGCAAGTACAACGAACTATAAATGGTTTTTGTACTCCAAAGATGAAAATGAAATTAAAAACTAGAATTTCAAGCAACAAATGCAAGAATTTTGGTTCAAAATGATGAAATATGATATTTGGGTGTTTGCATATGTTTTCTGTATCAATTATGTTAGTAATAGGACGTCCATACAGTCCTATTTAAGGATGAAGAAGTGTTGGAAATGAAGAGGCATTGAACCAAACCGTGCAACACTTTAGAAGGACGCATTTGTTCGTAAAGCCATGCGATCGCATGGCTTTGTTTCCTGAGATCACATGATAGGAATGAAAAATATTCTGCTGAAAAATTCAGCCAGTTGCGATCGCAGGATAATAAACCCATGCAATCGCATGGTCAAAGAATTGACCCGAATTTGTCCTTTTCCGTAATTTCTCATTCATTCAATATTAGTTTCGAGATGCCAAATATACCCTTCAACACATGCAGGTCGATCCCCGTTTTGACACCCCGAAGCAGCGAAGTGACAAACTAATTTGCATAAACGGATTGTGTCGGGTCTGTATATTTTGGCCAAGTTGACACGAAGTCACTTTAGTTATTTTTAAATACTTAGTCAATTTCTCGACAAATTAAACCAATTTCCAACAGACTTTTTTAACAAGTTCTATTATTGATGAAATTTTGATAATTCGACTAAATTGCCTTATACCCTACTATTCATAGATATGGTTTATACTAGTTTTCTGGTTAATTAGTTGGATAGTATCTCTCACTACAGGAAAAGAGAGTTATCGCAATGATGAAAGTCACCGCTATAAGTTTACAAGTCGCCACTTTTAATATATTGGAGGCGGCCTGAGTCTGTTGAATCTCTATCTGTAACGCTTCGGATCAACCCAGAGGGTCATTAAAATAAATCTTTAAATATTGTTTGACAACTCCAAGTAGGTTTTCCACACCCTTGAACGGTTTTAAAATTTTAATTATGGCAGAAAAATAACAAGCGCACAAGGGAAAAGAAAATTACTTCTAAATTTTAAATTTTTTACCTATACCATGATAGGTGTTGCAACCATTTATTTGATCATCTAAACGAACTTAAACAATTACAGAATTTGAACTGTAGATCTTGGGACCTTGGACTAGGTAGGTTCAAAGAATCAAAGATTCATGTTAGAAGTTTCATCGCAAGCCTAGCATAAAATAATATAGCCTAGCATACTAAGAGGAAGAAACCAAGAAAAATAGATATAATCCATTACACGGATAAGAGAAAACTCGAAAGAATGGATCTTGATTTTCGATTGAATCTTGTCCGGTTGAGTTTTCAATCCTTTGCCTCTTGTTTGTTCTCTTCAAAAATCCCAAAATTGCCAACCCTAATTTTGAGTTAAGAACTCATATATATAGTCTCCTAATAATACATAAAAGATCCCAAAATATTGTAAAATTGCTCCCCAAAAGAAGTTTTCTAATTGGAATAAAACAGAAAAAATAAAAATCCCACAGGTGATCAAGTTCGGCCAGGCGTCCATTTTTGCCTTGGAGAATGCCAAGCTTTATTATTGCTTCCTAGCTTCGCGCGTTTTGGTCTCCATCTTTCCAGTATGCTCGTTTTGGTCATCACCTCTTCCAATAGTCTCCAATATAGTCATCTAAGCTTCAATTGAGTGCAATTGTATCCTCCTACTTCCTAAACATCTTCCAATAATTTGCTATTTTCATACATTCTTTTCCATTTGTTTATAAATGGGTCCAAAACTGAAATAGAAACAAAAATTTACTAAATTAAGTAGAAAATCTATAAAATAACAGAATAAAACCTGATAAGTGCACAAAATGCATTTATCAAACACCTTAAATTTAACTCAAGATTCATTCTTTACTGAACAATATTTTCATACATTACTTTTATCATATTTATCTAGTCGTATTTAATAAATAGTTTATCATGAGCACTTGGAATAGTCATCAATAAATGATACAAAAAATAATTTGATCATCCGAGTGATGGAACCAGCGACTCCCAAACATCAAAATGAACCAAGGCTAGAATATGATTGCTTCTAGTTGTAGATGTAGATGTTTTCATCACCAAAATAATTGCAATGCTAGATTTTTTTAAATTTTGGCAGAACTTTTAATCCTCATTCTGACATGTGAACCAATTTGCAATGCCACATCAATGTCAACTCTTCTTCATGACTAGTTAATGCAACAGATGCATCTTTTTCCTGTATTATTTCTCCATTCAAAATAATTGCATTAGGATATTATACAGATATATGAGGATTTTTTTATGAGCTTTTTTTTTTTTTTTTGTGACTCTATAATTCTCACGATGTCATTGATATATGATCATTAAAATACCAATTTCTCAAACACCTTATAAGTGATTAAGTTTATAAACATTTGTCGATATTCAAGTATTTTTTGTTCTTTTATCGTTTTGATAGACGGTCAATTTTATTAAATATTTAAGATTGAGATATGAATCTAATCTAACAAATCATGCCGTGTAAATATCGTGTAATTAATATGATTGAAAGACTACATTTAATTTCTGAAATATTAAATTGACATTTTATGAAAATAAAATTAATATGGGACACCAATTGTTCATCCTTTGGTGTTAGATATTTGTCTAATGAGGGACCCAATCTTATATATGTGGTAGCAATTGATTTGAGAAACATATTAATTGGGAAGCTATTTTGTGGAAGCAAGATGTTGAGATATCACGGCCTGGACTAGTTAACTTTAATTTTTTTAATAAAATTTTATGTAAAATCAAATATGTCCTATATAATGTAATAAAAGAACAAAGAAGGCTAAAGATAAATATGTTGAATGATCACTGTAAAATCTACAAATTATATAGCCACTAACTTGTTACAAGTACTCTTGTCAACTTGAAAGTCAAGTTTACTTGAAAAAAAGTTGTTCTAAGACCGTTTGGTTTGTAGATAAAATTATTTTATTGGATAATAATTATCTAGATAACAAGTTTATTATTATTTTGTTTGGTTTAGCTGGGTTTAAGAATAAAAAAAACACTACTTTTATATTTATCACGTTTGGCTCAACAACACTAGAGTAAAGATAAAATTGTTGAAAAATCCAAAATACTCTTCTTTCTATAAAAGAATCAAAATAATAACATGAATTATTTTTTAGTCTAAGTGGTTATTCGTACGTAATTAATATGTTAATGAAAATATATAATTATGTTATAAAAGGAAACACAATAATTAGTTAATAGTGTTTATGAAACAATAAATTTCAAAAATTTCAAAACCAAACAAGTTTTCCAAAACCAACATAAAAGTACTCATTAAACAAAAGTTACCCGTCCATCCAAAATTGATTTGGAGAATGAGAGAAGTCAAAACTGATTTGGAGAATGAGATATGTCGAAATTGATTTGGAAGAGAGGTGAAAAGAATTCGTTTCCTGGAATATGGATTCAATAATAGATGTTTATTTTTGCCTATTAAAAAAATTGAGTAATTTTTTTATCTAGATAAATATTTGTGTCATTCTCTTTATGAAGATAAAAATTGTCCTCATTTTTAACTTAAAATTGTTATTTAGATAAACTCAGATAAAAATTTATCCAAATATTAATTTTACTCAAATAAAATAAAATAAATTTTATCATTATTTTTATTCATTGACTGTTCTTATGTATGATAATTTGATTAATACTAAATCAAATAAAAAAAAAATCTTTAATTTCTGATGAAATATAAATTGAGGTATATCATCATAGTACTATAGCAGCAGTAGCCAGTAGGTACAGAAATTTCAAATATCCACAACCTCAGATAGTCAGATGATGTTTGTCATGAAAATATCAATATCGAGAATTTGACACATGTTTAATTTGTTGACGGTGATAGATTTATAACCACACATTGAAACGTACAATCAATTATTCTCAAGAATCCCTTACCTAACAATGTTTGTCCTATATATTTAGTAGTGTTAAAATTAATTTTTAAGTTTTTATAAATTATAAATTTTATAAAATATGTGATTAATAAGTAGATAATAAATTACGTGTTTTACGAAATGTATAAAAAAATATTTAAATTATAATTTGAGTTTAAACAAATATGCACTAAGATGAGTTGAGATCTGCTGTCTCAATTCCATGTCTCTTTATTTGTCCCTCTAATGAAAATTTTATACATCATTAATTAAATAAGTAAGAGGATCATTATAAACAATATTTAATGCATTTACATTGATGATGTATAAGAGCATCTCCAATGCAACAATGCCATGTCACAATATCTAGTACTTTTTTTTTACAAATGGCCAAAAAGTGCTTATGTAGCATAATTAATGGTAGAAAGTGTCTATCACAATGTCTAATTCTAGACATTGTTCTTGACAATGTCCATCATTAATTTAATAATTCATATCCAATCAATATATTTCTCTTTCTTTCTTTTTCTTTTTCAAAAAAAACTAATAATAATTTGTCATATTTGCACAATGAATATTGTTGTATTGGAGAAGTTTTTTGATATAATGTCAATGTCTTTTGCTACATATACACGATGAACATTGTTGCATTGGCAAAAATGGATTATTACGTGGCACAGACCGCACACCAACAGGAACAGTCTCAAATTTCTAAGTAAGAAGACCATAAGACTTGTATGAAATTTTCTTGACTATATTGATGAAAAGACATTCCAATAAAATTGGAATCCAATGTAATTTTAGGTGGTGGAAAAACCTTGGCTTGGCAGAGGAGTTTAAGCAAGCTAGGAACCAACCATTAAAATGGTATACATGGTCCATGGCCACCTTAAGTGATCCAAGCATGTCGGAGCAAAGGCTTGAGCTCACCAAATCCATCACATTTATTTACATAATATATGATATTTTTGACCTTTAAAGGACACCAGAAGAATTTATTGTCTTTACTCATGCTGTAAAGAGTATAAATACATGCCGGTCATTTCATGCATCATGTTTAAGTGTGGAGGTGGCGTGACTTTTATCTAGAATATCTATTGATGATTTAAATAATTATAAATTGCGTACAGATGGGACTATGCGGCCATTGACATGTTACCAAAACAGTGGAAGATGTGTTACAAGGCCCTTCTCGATACCACAAACGAGATAGGTTCCAAGATCTCCAAAAAGCACGGATGTAATCCAATCAACTCACTAAAATCAACAGTAAGATTGATGGACTTTTCTACATATGAACACGACATACAAAAATGAGACTAATGGCATCCGTCGTTGCAGTGGGCAAGTTTGTGCTACGCATTCCTAGTAGAAGCCAAATGGTTTCAAATTGGGCACTTGCCAATATCCAATGAATACCTAGCATGAGTAACACATAAGAGGACGCAAGGTCCAAGAAGTTTGGCCATGGTGCGAAAGTGCACAAAGATTTTTAAGTTGAGCACTCAGTGTGCTAATATTTCTTATGGGAATGGCCCTAAAAAATATAAAAATTATAATTATGTGCAATATCATACATACACCTTATTTTACTCATTGAATGTCACAATTCATAGTCGTTTTATGACTCTTGTAGGAAATGAATTTAGATTACTTGGAAATCTTGAAACAAAGGTGAGAGCTAGATTCAGATGGCCAAGAATACCATTTGATCACCGAGATAGACGTATGGTCATACTACTCTCATCGATCCGAGCTACAAAAATATGAAGTAACTATCTTTTTGTAGACGTTTATGATGCTTGGACTATGGAATATCTCGTAACTCGCTTTTATCTGATGTAATGCAAAGCTTGGATGTAGTGGTCTTTAGGAAACTAAGTGAACCTCCTCATTTGTTGAAATATTTTGTAGTACTTTTGAAAATGGGCTGAAAATATGTTTGTCCTTAATAAGACGTAATGATTTGTCATAGGGTCATTGTGGAACAAGGTTGTAATGGTTGTATCTCAAGCTCTTGTTTAAATCTATGTATTGTATAATGGTCTATTGTAATAGATGCGTATTGATGAATCCAAAGACGGGATCTACTTACTATCTTCTTCCTCTATGTTTATTGGAATATATGACTAAATCTTTTAGTTTTTAATGATACGGAGTCTAACCTTCTCACTCACTACGAATAAGACAAACTCGAAGCAAAAGAGAAATGACCACTCACAAAGTCATTTTCTAATTGTTTTTAACTAATTTCATTAGAAGAATGTGTTGGAATTTAGTACAAGAAAGAATATAATTCAGCTTCTAAATACATAAGGAACTAAAAATGTTTCTGCACAAGGGTACTAATACCCTCCTGGACACCCAACACGTGTTGAGATGCTTAATTCTAGATGGATAAAAAAAATTAATTTATTACAATTAAGTCATTGATTTTGTACAGAAATTTCTAAAATATATATATTTGTGGGCTGGGCCATATAGACCCTGTTTTGTTCGGGTCAAGGCTAGCCCAACCCAAAATTCGAGTTATATGGGCCGGCCTGTGTGCCGGGCCTGTTTTGCCACCTCTAAATTTACATAAGTAAGTATAAAAAATGAGGATGCATTTTATGAGTTTTTATTTATTTATTTTAAGCTCTATAATTCTCACAATGTCATTGATATATGATCATTAAAAGTAGAAATTACATCAACTACTTATCATTATAATAATATTTCTACTTTTGCAAACTTAACTCTTTTATTTTAAAAACACTGTTTTTATATTATTATATTAATAAATAAAATAATGGTTTAAAATCAAAACAAAATATAATTAATACACAATCATTTCTATAAGTGGAATTTGCGTACTCAAATTAAGGTAATCTTCCTCAAATCGAGCACACCAAAATCTTCCAAAATCAACGCAAATCCTCTCCAAAATCTTCACAAAATATCTGTAACCTCAAATCTTCATGAAATCTCAGTACATTTTCACCATTTTGTAACAAAATATAGATTATGTTATATCTCACCGGTAACAAATATTACACAAAGTTTGACCCATGCGATCGCATGGTTGATTTTCACTGCGATCGCAAGTTGCTTAATTTTTTAGCAGAAGGTATATTGGTCCTTCCACGCGATCGCAGGAGGAAAAGTCTTGCGATCGCATGGTTAATGTGGATGAAGTCTTGTTCTATTTTTTGTGCTATGCGATCGCAGCTTGGTTAAACCATGCGATCGCATAGGTTTGCGTGAACAGACATGTCCTTTTGAAGGGTTGCACGATTTGATTCATTCCTTTTCGTTTTCAACCGACTCTCCAACGTTAAAAAGGGCCTGTGGACGTCCTTTTTGCAGAGAATTGATACAGAAAATATATGCAAACAATAAGCATTCATATACTTCATCTTTTGAACCAAAGTAATTGCATTTAGTGCATAACCAAATTCTGGTTTCATTTTCATTTCATCTTTGGAGTACAAAACCGATTTCCAGTTCGTTGTGCTTGTGTTTGGAAGTGCTACCAACACAAGCGGAAGCCGTTGTATCTTGGGAGTCATTTACCATATACCGTAGGCACCTTTGCGGGGTAAAATAGACTTAAGGACAAAAAGTTCAACTCTTGCATCGGCTTAATTATTTTTTCTATTTTCGGTTTCTGGTTCTTATTGCTTTGAGTCATTTCCACAGAAATTCCGCCAACAGTTATTATCTCCAATAATTTTTTTTGTAAATTAATTGTTAATTGTTAATTTCAATTTTTTATGTAAAATCAAATATGTCCTATATAACGTAATAAAAATAACAAAGAAGGCTAAAGACAAATATGTTGAATGATCACAATAAAATCTACAAATTAGGAGTCCACTTAGCCACTAACTTGTTATAAGTACTCTCTTGTCTACTTGAAATTCAAATTTACTTGAAAAAAGTTACTTTTGGTTAAGTATGATAATTTGATTAATTCTAAATGAAATGAAATTAAAAAAAAAAATCTTTAATTTGTGATGAAATATAAATTGGACATCTCTCCAGTGGGAGTTATAACTCATCCCCAATGTGAGGAGGAGATTATCTCCCATGTCATCATATCATAGTACTATAGCAGCAATAGCCAGTAGTAGGTACTAGGTACTAGGTAGAGAAATTTCCACAACCTCAAATGGAATTTGTCAAGATGATATCAATATCGAGAATTTTACACTCCCACATTATCTTGACAGTGCTAGATAGATTTATAACCACACATTGAAACTTATACCTGAACAATGTTGGTCCTATATTATTAATGTTAAAATTATTTTTTAACTGCTTATAAGTTATAGATCTGTGCTTGTTTGGAAGAGATTTTAATGAATTTTTCATTTTCTATTTTTTGACTTTTGGGACAAAATGACCAAAATGACCATATTTTCTAGTCAAATATTGCGGCTCCTTTGAAAAGCAAATGGTTATTTTGGTCATTTTGTCCTAAAAGTAAAAAAATAGAAAATGAAAAATCCATTAAAATCTCTTCCAAACAAGCACCTTGTAAAATGTGTAATTAATAAGTTGATAATGAGTTGTGGATCATACGAAATGTTTAGAAAAAAAATGTTTAAAATTATAATTTAAGTTTAAACATACAAGCACTAAGTTTAAACGTCAACTTCATAAAATGGCTTATTGTCATCTTCTTGTGTTAAGTGCATTAAATTTCTTGAGACTTTAGTACCATGCACGCGTCTTGCACCCCTATATAAATCCCATAATGTATTCTTAATTTTATCAAACAAACATCTTCTAATTAAGCATATTTCCCTCTCTGAAAAATCATTACTCTCTGTCATGGCAGTCTACAATATTTGGTCTTCTTTACCCAGCCCCCCTTCTAATATTCGTATAAAAAATAATGCAGATAATGGAGATATTAGACCATCTCTTGTTGCATGTAGAACTGCGTCTCAGAAATGGAGCATTCTTGAAGCAACATCTTCAGATCCCTCCAAACTCCATCAAATGATTCTGAATGGACACAGTATTAAGGTTATATATTTTCTAAACAATCAACTATTTATATATATTTTTATTTTTTTTAATACAATATTGTGACAATGTATATTAATGCAAAGCAAAAAAACAGAACAACTTGGGAGATGAATTTTTAAAGGAATACGAACAAAAACTGGAGGATGTCAGGGAATTATTGAATTCGGAGGAATTACAAAATAAAATAGAAAGTCTAATGTTGGTGGATGCCATCCAGCGACTTGGTGTTGACTACCATTTTCAGGAAGAGATTGAAGCAGTTCTCTGGCGACATTACATGGCAGCCACCACTTGTGTTCATGGATACTCGTACTACACTCTTCATGATCTTTCGCTTTTCTTCCGACTCGTGAGACTACAAGGTTTCTGCATCCCCGCAGGTTGAACTAAATTTTCTCTCTCTTTTTTTTTTTTTTTGCAACTTGTTTTTACTTTTTAGTACTTACATAATCAAGATAATTTCGTGATACAGATATATTCGACAACTTCAAGGGCAAAGATGGGACATTTGAAGGGAAAATGAAGCAAGATATTAGAGGATTGATGGAATTGTATGAAGCTGCGCAGCTAAGTTTAGAAGGAGAGGACATACTTGATGAAGCAGCAAAATTTAGTAGCCAAATTGTTGGTAACAGATTGAAGCATCCTTATCACAAGAGCATTGCAAGATTTACTGCAAAGAAGTATATTAGAGATTTACAAGACATAAACGGATGGGAAAAAACATTGAAAGAACTCGCAAAAATGGATTATTACGTGGCAAAAACCGCACACCAACAGGAACTCACCCAAATTTCTATGTAAGAAGACCATAACACGTGTGTGAAATTTTCTTGACTATTTTGATGAAAAGGCATTCCAATAAAATTGGAAACCTTTGTAATTTTAGGTGGTGGAAAGACCTTGGCTTGGCGGAGGAGTTTAAGCAGGCTAGGAACCAACCGTTAAAATGGTATACATGGTCCATGGCCTCTCTAAATGATCCAAGCATGTCGGAGCAAAGGCTTGAGCTAACCAAATCTATCACATTTGTGTACATAATAGATGACATTTTTGATCTTTATGGGACACCAGAAGAACTTGCTCTCTTTACTCATGCTGTAAAACGGTATAAAACATGTCATTTCCTATTCGTGTTTTAGTAGGAGAACTAGTCCAATTCAATGTACCAAACATGCATCATGTTTAAAAGCGTAGAGGCGGCGTGAGTTTTATCTATAACATCTATTGACGATTTAAATATTTATAAATTTGGTACAGGTGGGACTATGCGGCTATAGACATGTTACCAAAATCCTGGAAGATGTGTTACAAGGCGCTTCTCGACACCACAAACGAGATAGGCTCCAAGATCTACAAAAAGTACGGATATAATCCAATCCATTCACTAAAATCAACGGTAAGATTGATGGGCTTTTCTACATATATATGAACACGACACGACATACACATATGAGATTAATGGCATACGTCGTTGTTGCAGTGGGCAAGTTTGTGCGATGCATTCCTAGTAGAAGCCAATTGGTTTGGATCTGGGAACTTGCCAATATCCAATGAATACCTGGAAAATGGGAAAGTGAGTTCAGGAGCACATGTGGTGCTTGTCCACCTGTTCTTTCTTTTGGGCATCAATGGAAAAACGAGAGATACCTTCCAATTGGATGATATATAAAAACTCATATCCTCTGTGGCCATTATTCTTCGTCTCTGGGATGACTTTGGAAGTGCCAAGGTATAATTTTTTGTTGTAACTTGATATCCATTTTTCACCTGAAGCTTTTAGACAAGTAGATCATCTAGGATTTTCAAAATTATGATTGATACTTCCAATTGACATCCACTATTACTTTGTTTGGGGTATTCAAATTAATGAAAGGACGAGCAGCAATATGGAAATGATGGTTCTTTCATTGAGTGCTACATGAAAGAGAATCCAGGCTCAACAATTGAGATTGCGCGAAAGCATGCTATTGATATGATATCGAGTGAATGGAAGCGTCTTAACAAGGAGTGTTTTCGATTAAATCAAAATTCGTCAATGTCATCTTTCACAAAAGCTTCTCTGAATCTTGCAAGAATGGTTCCTCTAATGTACAGTTATGATGACAATCAACGGCTCCCAGTCCTTGAAGAGTACATCAAATCCACACTCTTTGATGACACTTTTTTGGAGCATCATCCAATATTAGATAAAAAACAGGGCGCATGATCAAGAATGCCACAATCCTTGTGTCCTGCGTTTTCTATAAATTAAGAAATTATTGTTTATGGAAAATGTATGTTGCAAAAATGACTTGCTGTAATGATATCAATATATTTGGAAAAAAAAAAATTACAATTTACATGGATCTGTTGTGTATAGTGTTTACGTGATTGAACATTGCCTAATGATAGTAGGTTCCTTTACCATACAACAATTATTGAATTAATTTCCTTATTTTTCAAGAGTGGTGATGTAACACCCACAGTGGGTACTAATTATAGTGTCAACTGTCCACGTGGCATCATTACATTTGTTACTTTTTAAAAAGTTTAAAACAACTTCTCATCTTATTTGGAAGGTTGATCTTAATTTTGTATGTGTTTCTTCCAGTGGTCAAAAGTTCACTGCGACCTGATTTCCATGTCGCAGCCCAAAATTGTTGTGTAAAGAAAGGGGGTGCTTACACAAGGTGATGTTAGGTACGTCTTCTTATAAGAGGTGGAGGTGGGGTGGTTGGGGAAGATAAAGTGGGGATTGGTTTTTTTATTTTTATTTTTAATTGTTTTGAATAGTATAAAAAGTTTAAGATTTATTTGTACTTTTGAAAATGTTAAGGGTCCAATTATAATTTTTCTATTGTATTTTTTTTTTTTTTTTTATCATTTGAATTTATTTAAGTCATGGGCAAAATTGTCAAAGAATTGTCAAAATAATGATTTGGAGACCATCTGTGCGAATATATGAAAGGATGGTGATTATATCTGATAAAAAATTGAATATGAATGAAATCGTTACAAACCTGAAAGAATGAGAACAATTAGTGTAATTAACCCTTTAATGGGGAGGGGGGGGGGGGTGATGCCCATGGTGGGCAATAATTATTGCCCACCATAAGTACATGAAATTTATAAATATTACAAAGCAGTATACAGATATCATCAATTTACAGAAGTACATCGTGCTTCCTTGAATGGAATGAAAAACAGAATGTTAAATGCTTTACAAGTTTACAACACATGATGTGTGCATGAATTTATTCTACATTATGCGTTACATCATCATACATCATGATTGACTGTAAAATTTGTACAGCATACATACATTCTATGGCAAATAAATGTAACCTTTATGAATACTATGCTGTACAAATTTTACCGTCAATCATGATGTATGATGATGTAAAGCATAATGTAGAATAAATTCATGCACACATCATGTGTTGTAAACTTGTAAAGCATTTAACATTCTGTTTTTCATTCCATTTAAGGAAGCACGATGTACTTCTGTAAATTGATGATATCTGTATACTGCTTTGTAATATTTATAAATTTCATATTTTGCATTCAATGTCATTATGAAGGTATTACATATATTACAATTTACCACAAGCATTAGATCAAAACCCCCCTTTAATAAATGGAAAATGTTAATGAATTTACCACAAGCATTAGATCAAAACCCCCCTTTAATAAATGGAAAATGTTAATGACAAAAAAAAAAAAAAAAAAAAAAAAAAAAAATCACTATTGACCTTGAATATAATGCACTAAACAATAATAATGATAAGCAATGGTAATGTATTTTGGATTAAAGGCTTTTGATATAACTAACACACACGCGTGCGTGCACATGTATGTGTGTGTGTGTATATATATATCCTAAATTTACAGCCCTTAATTTAAGATAATCTAACGGTCTATATCTATTAAAATCTTTATTGAGATGTGTTTGTATGTGAGTATAAGTATTTTAAAAAGTTTTAATAAATTTAGATAGTTATATTAGCTTAAGTTAAGGGCTGTGGTTATTTTTTAAATTTATTTGTCACATTCATTGGTAAGAGCAACAGTCTCATAGTTGTAAGTAGTTTGAGAAAATTACTCTGAACAAATTATTATGGAATGAAATTTTGACAGTTGTATTGTAGTGATTGGAAAAAATTTCACTTTTTATTTCCCCAAAATCGCTATGAACTTTATATCACGAATTTAAGTGTTTTGGTCAAATCAAAAGTTGCACTTGTTTCTTTATTTCTTTACGAACGTGGAATATTTTTATTTTTAAACAATCTTTGTTATATTTTGAGATTTGGTAAAAGTTAAATTTCAAGTCGTATGAAAATTGTCGCGTGTATATGGAATTATTGTAGTTCGCATTGATTTAAGAGAAAATTATATCTTCCACCTACATTTTTTTAAAATTTTGAATTAATCTATATTAATTTTTCCTTTGTAATAATACTATAAATATGCTAATTATATTGGATAATTAAAAAAATTATTATTTAAATAATTCAAACACATCAATTAATACCAATTTCAACCTATTATTCATGAATCAAATCTTATCATGCCATAAATAGTCATGTGATTAAAGATAATTACTAAATTATCTCTTTTCCAACACATAATCCACCATTTCTAAACTTCTTTCTTTCTGAGTCTGTAATCGTAGAAAGAGAAATATCTATAATGGCTTGAAGAAGTTAAATTATTTCTCTTTATTGTCAATGGCTTCTGCATGCAACACTAACAAATTCAGACGTAAAAGCAACAAAAGACAAAATAATTTAGCCATGAAGAAGAAAAAAGTTTTCCCAAACATTGAAGAAGAAGTTTACCATGTTGATTCCCATAGAAAAAACTTTTCTTGCTTATCGATTATAGATTTTTCGATAACAACACTACCAATTTCAAACTCAATTTTACATTGTAAGTGCATTTATTGTCATAGATTTTGAGTTTGAATGAAACAATTTTTAATTTTTAATTATATCGATATTTATTACCTTTTTGGAACTCATACAGATTAATGAAAAATGTTTAGTTACATTGTTATATGTGAAATGGTTTGTCAATATGATAACATTATATGTGTAGCCCTTGTCATGTGAACATATGTTCACATTGTAGTATATTAATTAATATCGTTTAGTTACATTGTTAAGTGATTTTTCTAGTTATAATGTTATCTTCGATCATTCACGTCTTATGTTGTCTTCTTGTATAATGTTAACATCTTAAATTTATTTAGTTACATTGTTACTAAAATCCATTTCTCTGCATTCAATTTGATTTCTCTTGTTATGGATGTTAATTTTGAAATTTGAATTCTCCATCTTCTTCATTGGTTGTATAACAGATTATCATTATCTTAATTTGTAACAAAACGTTGATTGTGGGCTCTTGTGTCTATCGTTTTGGTATCAATCCTATTGAAATGGATCTCATTAATAGTCCAATAATATTATAAATGTTGATTTGTAATCTAGTAATATTATAATTATAAATTTATCCTAGTATTTTTGAAATTTATGTTTACAAGTAGTGTATATATGTAAAGAACCCTTGATTTAATTCGACGTTGCTTAGCTAAAATCCCGGCCTTATTATTTCCAATTTTTTTAGTCCATAGCCCGACAGATTCTAGCCCAAAACATAGCACATAACACTACCTAAAAGTCAGCCCAATTATTGTCCAAAACCCACCCAAATAGCGTAAGAAAAACCCGTCCAAATCATGGTCTAAAACCGTCCATTTTAGTCCCCATATTCTAGTTCAAACCAAGCCCCTTAAGCTCCACCAAATCGTCCCCTCCAGCCCAAAATATTTGTCCCTTTTCAGCCCCAGAATTTAGCACAAAAGCGCACTCCAATAACAACCAAACTGCCAACTCCACCACCCAAAAAAACTGCCCCCCATGCTTCCCAAAAACCGTCCCCCATGTTCAGCCAACTACCCCTTGTTTCCACCATCTAAACCACCTCCCATGAAGTCCCAAAACTGCACCATTTCCTCCCCACTTTGCCTCACATTTCAGCCCTCAATTCAACTTTTTTTTTCCTCCAATTTATTTCCCAGATTTCGGCCTCTATAGTCCTAACTTCTCCTTATTAATTCAGCCCCAAAATCCCAGCATTGTTCACCAGTTTTGTCCCATTTTCTCTGTAAATTTCAGCCCTTAAGTTTCCTCAACAAGCTGTTCCTTTTTCTTCTCTCATTTCCCAACAATAAACCTCATTTATTCTCCACAAAATTAGTCCACAAAAGTTCCAGAAAACTACTATTTCTCCGTCCATTTTCGCCACAGTTTCGGACCCCCTACACAGCCATTTTCCGGAGCCAGGAACTTTTCTTTGGGTGGGCAAAAATTAAATAGATTTTTTTTTTAAAATAATATAACACCGATTAAAATATTTAGATACATTACTGCAATTGTTCCCTATGTGTTTTCTTACTTTGAAAATAATGTATAATTACATCGTTATCAATTTCGTGAAATATATTATTCTCAATATATACAATCAAAATGTCATTCAACCATTGATTTATTTCCATCAATATTTTTCTCTTCAATAACAAATGGAGCTTTCATTTTATAAAATCTTTCAACAACCGTTGGCTTTACATTCAATAATATTTAAATAAGTAACAAAATATGTCGGCAATGCACAACAATTTAATAATAAGTCGACAAGACAACAAAATAGGCCGACGAAACAAAACAATTCAATAATATTATAATAAACAGATAAAACAATAAATTAAGCCGACAAGACAACAACAAGTATCCAACAATTTCATGTACATATAAACAATTAGCAAATATATACAAATTCTGAAGAAAAAAACGAGGGAGTAAAAAAAATCAAAACTTAAATATACAAAAGCAATATAAACATTAAAATTTACATAAATGCTAACGAATTTAGGGCTCATTTAGGAAGAAATTACATAGGTTTGGATCGATCTCTCTTTTTAGCTAGACACCATTCTTTTAGAAAAGAATGACCATGAAGAGAACAAGCTAAACCCTCTTCTCCTAGTCCATCTGCGAGATAGCTAACTAGGTTAATAGATTTAGGGCTGATTTTGGCTTATTATAGTTTTAATTAGAAGAAATGGAGTGAAAATTACAATCACATTAGAGGGCGGTTATCTGTAAAGAAGAGAAGAGAATAGATGATATCAATTGGGCTTGGGGACTTGATATTCAGCAGCTGATATAAATTAAAACTTGAGGTTTGAGCCAATTTGGGCTGAAACTTCAATTAAAATAATTTGGGTTGAGACTTGGTTTATGCTATTTTGGACTAATTTATATTATTGGATTTGGGCATGTGCCATTTTGAAATTAGGCTTGAGCAATTTTTAAAATATTTGCGGGGTCAATTTACCGACCCCCTTTGTCCCTTGGTGGCTCCGCCCCTGATCCCGTTTTTCCTCATTTTTTAATTCATTTTTCTTCCAGCAGTTTTCTGTTGGATTATTTTTCTAAATATATCATTTTTGACATTTGTAGCACACTACAAGAATGGCTCGGAACTAGTGTTGGATGAAACATTAGGTTGAACGAGCTTTCGGGGTCGATAAGGAGCTAAACCGGAAGAAAAGGGAGGGACCACGGCTTGCTTGTCGTAGCCTAGCCGCAGCATACAGGGCCAAATTGGGTGGCCGTAGCTAGGCATACAGTGGTGAACATGTGTTCTTGCACTTATTCGCCTCCCAATCAGTTCTTTTGGACTCTTTTCATATGAATTCGGTTTAGGTATATATTAATGAATTGTTGTGGCCTTTTTAACCATTGTAACCATTGAAAGGTGTCCATTAATAATCTATAAATATAGTATGATTGTTGTAAAGAAAAATAGATAAATCTTAATAATTTTCTTATATTTTCATTTCTCTAAATAAAGTTTGATTTCATTGTCTTGTTTTATATCCGGAATAGTGCTGAACTAGATATAAAATTCTCTCATATAATTCTCTACATTTTCTTAAGTGTTTGGTTTACTTTCGTCAGTGCATAGACACAAGTACACACATAAATCTTATTCCATTATATCCTATAGGCAACTTTGAATCTTGTGTGCATTAAAATTGAGTAGGACAAATTTTGCCTTAAGAAAAGCATCTATCACGCGTCTTGGAATTATTTGTAAGTTAGGATTTTAGTTTTAGTTCAAGTGACTAAAGCCATTGCAAGCAAATTTTGATGTAACAATCTTAAGGCTAAAATTTTGTAATCTATTGCAATGGCTCCACCGATGTCTTCACTATGAGACTTTGGAGTCAATTTTTTCAAGTTGGAAATGTTTGAAGGGGGTAACTTTCGGCCATGGGAAAAAAACTACTATGGCGATGGCAAAAAAAACTACACTTTCTACTCACAACACTAAATGTGGTATATGTTCTTACCACACCAAGACCTAAAGAAAATAAGGAAGAAACATTAGCAAACACAAGGGCAAAGCAAAAATGGGATCACGATCATTACATTTGCAAGGTGCACATATGCTTTGCCATGTCAGATGCTTTGTTTGATCAATACCATGGAAAGAAAACCGAAAAGGAAATTTGGGATGCGCTGGAAACAAAATACATGTCTGAGGACGTGACAAATAAGAAATTTCTTGCATCTAAATTTCACCAATATAGAATGGTAGATTCTCGTAAGATAATGGAGCAATTTCATGAAATTGTTCACATTTATAATCAATTTCAATCATACAACATGAAAATGGATTAATCTTTTGTGGTCTCATTTATTATCGATAAACTTCCATCTAAATGGAAGTATTACAAAAGAAATCTGAAATAGATGAAAGATGATTTGTCCCTAAAGGACTTGGGTCAGCATCTTCTTGTTGAAGATGAGTACAAAATGAACAATTCTGATGATCAAATTGGTCAATCATAAAAAATTCATGTGGTGGAAGAGGGAAACGAAGTCAAAAAGGACAATGAATGCAAACAACACTATTCAAATCAAACAAGAAGAAAAAATATGACTCCAAAAACAAAAAGAAGAAGAGAGGTTCGTGTTTCAATTGTGGAAAGCTAGTGCATATCAAATGGGAATGCCTCCACTTGAATAAACAAAAACAATAGGGTAACTCTAATTTTGTGGCGATAATCAGCAAGGCGTTTGTTTGGAGGATGATATCAAGTGGTGGATCGCTTGTGATGCCACTAGGCATGTTTGCAAGAATCGAGATCTCTTCACCACTTATGAGCCTGTTAATTACGGCAAAGTTCTCTACATGGGTAACTCTTCTACCGCGTCTGTTCAAGGCAAAAGAAGTGTCAAATTAGATTTTACATCCGAAAAATCTCTAACTATCAATGCTGTGTATCATGTATCGAAAGTTAAAAAGATTTTATTTCCGAAAGTCTACTTAACAAATTTGGTTTTAAACTTGTGGTTGAGTCAAATAAATTTGTATTGTTCAAGAGTGGTCTATTTGTTGGGAAAGGCTTTTTTAATGATGTGATGTTTAAACTAAATGTCTTCAATAAAAATACAAGTTCCATTTATTTTGTTGTTGATTCACAATCATTATGGCATTCTAGATTAGGGCATATTAATAATCAAAGATTACAAGAAATGAGCATGTTAAATTTAATTCCAAATTACAAAAGTGATATGAATGAAAAATGCAAAGTTTGTGCTAAAACTAAAATCACTAAAACTTCTTTTCCTAGCATCAAAAGGAAAACAACTTTATTGGAATTAATACATAGTGATGTATGTGATTTACATGGTACTCCTAGTAGAGGATGCAAATTTTATTTTGTTACATTTATAAATGAATTCTCTAAATTTTGCTATGTATAACTTATGCGTACTAAGGATGAAGTCTTAGAAAATTTTAAGATATATAAAAATGAAGTAGAAAATTTATGTAACACTAAAATAAAATGCCTTAGGAGTGATGGATGGGTGAATATCATTTTCCAATTTTATGTGAAAACTTAAGAATTACACATGAATTTTCCATAGCCTATGCCCCTTAACAAAATGGTGCAGCGAAAAGAAAAAACAAGACTTTAACATAAATGGTTAATGATATGTTGTTTAATTCCAAGTTAACTAAAGAATTTTGGGGAGAACGGCATGCCATATACTTAAGGGTTAATTACACTAATGGTCCCTATTTTTTAAGGTTTGTAACGATTTCATCTCTTTTTTTTATAGCACATATCATCTCAATTCTTCTATTTATTCTCACAGATGGTTCACAAATCACTATTTTTCACTATTCTGACAATTCTTTGGCAATTTTTCCCTTTGACTTAAATAAATTAAAATGATAGGAAAAAAATACAATGAAAACATTGCAATTGGGCCCTTAACCTTTTCAAAAGTACAAATAAATCCTAAACTATTTTATTTGATTCAGTTAAGTGTCTTCTCCAATCTTTTTCCCACCCCCACCCTATATATACATACATTACCATGTCCTACTATTGATTGTCCGTGAATAATACTACAGCCAAGAAAAAGAATGATGAGTACCAGAACTTCATGGCAGAGTTGGGATGAACAGGTCCGGAGTCTTCAACCAAGCCTGCAACACTTGCCCTTGGTGTTCCAGCAATGCCAACATATCTAGCTCCAAATCAGTCTATTGGTGCCTACCCATCTCAGCAGTACAATGTAGGTGGTCACCTGGGAGCTATGCGGGGACTCCAGTTCCGTGGGAACCTCCAGTACCTCCTCCTTATGCACCCTACCATCCTCCTTCTCCAAGTTCAACAATGTATACTCCTGTGACATGCCAACCTGCTCTCCATTATGTTGTGCAATATCCTCCACCAATGCCATGGTGTCCCAGGACAGACTGTTTCTTCTAGTGATACGGATACCCAACTAACTTATGCATCATCTGTTGAGACACACACAACAAAATAACCTACCCATGGTACAATCTCAGGGGCAGTGGACCTATTCAATCTACTCCAACCTATATGTACGGTTCCATGCCACCAAATGCCAACGCTGCATAGCCAACACCTCCATATAGCTACCCATCTTATTACGGTGGTGTATGTATATGTAGGGTGGGGGTGGAAGATTCCTTTTGAGTTGTGGAAGAACACTTATCTGAATAAAATAAAATAGTTTAGAATTTATTTGTTCTTTTGAAAATGTTAAGGGCCCAATTGAAATACTTTCATTGTATTTTTTCCTATTATTTTAATTTATTTAAGTCAAGGGACAAAATTGTCAAAGAATTGTCAGTAGTGATTTAGGGACCATCTGTGAGAATAAATGGAAGAATGAGGATGATATATGCTAAAAAAAGAATGTGGATGAAATCGTTACAACATGAAAGAATGTGGGTCATTAGTGTAATTAATCATATACTTAATAGGGTACCTAGTAAAAATAATAAAATAACCCCGTATAAATTATGGAAGAATCGAAATCCTAATCTATCTTACTTGCATATTTGGGGTTGATAGTTAGAGTTTTTGAACCTAAAGTGAAAAGGTTATGAGAAAAGGGAATATAATGTATATTTCAGGTTAGCTATGCGGAATATAGTAAAGTCTACAAGTTTCTTGTGGTTGAACCTATAAGTCCTATTAAAGTTAACACCGTTATAGAATCCCAAGGATGAGAATAGGTTTTCTAACATACCTACGTTAACTAGTGTGGATTTACCTCATTCTAATGAAGTATAACCAAATGAAATAGAATTTATCAAAAGAAAAGCTTATGACGATCCTCTGGAATTAAGGAGAAGTTAAAGAGCTAGAAAAGAGAAAAAATTTAGGTCTGATTTCGTTATGCATCTAGTAGAAGGACTAGGGACTCTCATGTTAGAAAATTTATTGTCTCACAATCAATTGAGTCGGATCCTCTTACCTATAAAGAGGCAATGCAATTGGATAATGTAGCCTTTTGGAAAGAGGCGATAGATGATAAGATGAAATCCATCTTAAGCAACAAAATGTGGAAGTTGGTTGATCTTCCATCAGGCTCAAGACCTATTAAAAATGTAAATGGATCTTCAAAAAGAAGATAAAAGTTCGATGGAACTACAGATAAGTTCAAAGCAAGGTCGGTAGCAAAAGGCTTCATTCAAAAGAAAGGTCTTGATTTTTTCGATACCTATACATCGATTGCTAGGACGGCTACTATTCGAACCTTGATTGCACTAGTTGCAATTTACAAACTTGAAATCAATCAAATGGATGTTAATACAACTTTTCACAATAAAGAACTAGATGAAGAAATATATATGGAGCAACCGGAAGAGGTTGTGTTACCCGGACAAGAGAAAAAGGTTTGTAAATTAGTAAAATCTGGGCTAAAACAAGCTCCAAATTAATGACATGAAAAATTCGATAAAGTCATTGTTACAATTGGATTTAAAATCCAGGTACCAGATAAATGTGTACATAGCATATTCAATGGACATCATGATGTCATTATTTGCTTTTATGTGAATGATATGCTTATATTTGGATCCAATGAAAATAGTATCAAAGAAACAAAGTCGTTGTTATTATCCAACTTCGATATGAATGATATGGGACTTGCAGATATGATTTTAGGGATTAAAATCATATGGAATGATAATGGAATTATCCTAAGACAGTCTCATTATATCGAAAAGATATTAAAGAAAATTGGTCAATTTGACTGCGAGCCGATTTCTACACCTTTTGACTCTAGTGTTAGATTAAATTCTAATACCGGTAGAACAGTTTCACAACTTGAATATGCAAGAGCTGGATGTCTTATTTATGCTCTGACATCTACTAGACCGGATAAAGCTTTGCAGTTGGAAAACTGAATAGATATACATATAATCCAAGTTAGTTGCATTGGCAAGCTGTGTATAGAGTATTTAAATACCTAAAACAAACAATGGATTATGGAATCCATTATATTGGTTATCCCCTAGTATTGGAAGGATACACATATGCAAGTTGGATAACTGACTACAAGTGGATAGATATTCACTCTTAGTGGAGGTGCCATTTCATGGGGTTCTAAAAGGCAAACATATATTGCAGACTCTACAATGGAATATGAGTTTATAGTTCTTGCTTCGAGTAGTAAAAAAGCATAATGCTTAAGAAATTTATTGAGAGAAATTCTTATTTGGCCTAAGCCTATGCCACCGGTCTCTATAGTGAAGCTACGTTGTCTAGAGCTTATAGTCAAATTACAATGGCAAGTCGAGACACATTGGTCTACGACATAGCTTGGTTAGACAATTTATTTCAAATAATATAATCACTATTGATTATGTAAAATTAAGTCAAAGCTTGGCGGATCCTTTGACAAAAGGTTTTGCAAGAGATCTAATTTTGAAAACATCAAAAGGAATGGGATTGTGTCCAATCGATAATCATCAATGATGGAAACTTGACCTAATGCTTGACAAGTCAAGTCCTTATTTTCAATGAGCAAAGTACATCATATGAATGATTGCAAACACATATGTTTAATCCCAAGGTAAAGTGTTTGATAAACGTATCACTATACTCGAGGTTGAGTTATTAAAACTCTTAATGGACTTATATAGTTTTTCTATAAAGTACCTTAGATGCGTCGGTATTTTTGATAAGTTTATATATATGAATATCAGGGGATGGTGCCGTCTCTAAAGTAGTTTAGGCCAAACTACTCAAGATATGTACGAAGTAAAAACTAGGATATAGGACACATGGCCTATACACATGTCAATTTTATACACTCCAAGATTTTTTTTTTCAAGTTAGTGTGTAGAGTGCTTCCGGTTAGTCGCACAGGGTCGCTGTTTCAAAGCCTAGCTACCACAGCACCTTGATTAGCATTTGAGGTATTTCCGCTAAGTGGTGATTCAAGTCCAAAAGACACCTTCATCTATTCACGAACTTGGTGAGTTTATATGAGAATTATTTTTAAAATGTCATTTTTTGAAAATGGTGGAGGATTGTTGGATTGTTTTTCTGAATATGTCGTTTTCGACATGTGTAGGACACTATATGAATGGCTGATAAGAACTAGTCTTGGATGAATCATTAAGTGGAATGAGCATTCGAGGTCAGTAAGGAGCTAAACCAGAAGGAGAGGGTGACCGCGGCATGGCCAATCAGTTCTTTTGCTATCTTTTCATAGAGGTGTCAATCCGGGTCAGGCGGGCCGGGTCGGCCCGCCTCCGATGAGGCCCGGTAACGGCCCGCGTACGAAAAAGCCCGCGCCACTGCGGGTTGCGGGCCGGGTCGACCCAGCCCACGAAATTTTTTCAAAAGCCCGGCCCACCCATTGGCCCATACGGGTCGAGCCCATATGGGCCGCGGTTCGATCCGATTCGGCCCGTATGAATAAAAAATTAATTTTTTTTTGAAATTACTAAAAAAATTTAGTTACTTATTGTAATTCAAAAAAAAAATATTTATATATATAACAAAAAATGTGTTAAATTATTAAATAAAAAATAAATAACAATGATAAATTCACATTTGTTAATTTTTTAATTCAATTTCTATTTTTTATTTATATATTTAAAGGCTAAAACGTGAATGTATCTGTCACATTTTTCACTTTAAACCACTCTTTGTCATTTGTTTTTTTATTTATTTTTTAAATATCATTTCAAATATGAAAGTTTGAATTTTTTGTCCATATTTTTTTTAAAAAAAATTCAAAGCGGTTCACGGGCCGGCCCGCGGGTTGGCCTCTTCGGCCCGTGAACGGCCCGCGGGTTGGCCTCTTCGGCCCGTGAACGGCCCGCCCGGTTCACGGGCCGGCCCGCGGTTCCGGGTCGAGGCGGGTGGGCCGATACCGGTTCGGTCGGCCCGCCCGTCTTGACAAAACAAAAGACTTTTCATATGAAATAACCCTTTTTAACCATTGTAACCATTGAGCAGTGTTCAATAACAATCTATAAATATAGTATGATTGTTGTAAAGAAAAATAGACAATTGTTAATCATTTTCTTGTATTTTCATTTCTCTAAATAAAGTTTGATTTCATTGTCTTGTTCTATATCTGAAATAGTGCAGAACTAGATATAAAATTCTCTTATATAATTCTCTACATTTTTTTAGTGTTTAGTTTACTTTTGTTAGTGCATAGACGCAAGTAAGCACATAAATCATATTCTATTACATCATGGAGGCAACTTTGGATCTCGTGTGCACTACAATTGAGTGGGACAAATTTTTCCTTAAGGAAATCGTCTATCACACACCTTGGAATTATATATAAGTTCGGGTTTTAGTTTTAGTTCAAGTGACACAAGCCATTGCAAGCAAAATTTGATCTAACATTTTTCCCTAAATCCCCCTCCTTCTCAACCCTTTGCCCTTACTCTTTTTATTTCTTTTACACACTTAATTAACTCCTCAACACTTCTCCCTTTTCTTTTTCTATATTTCGGCCCCATACTCCCTCTCATTCACTAGACTAAATTCTCCTCAAATCACACATCCTCGTGCACAAGTTTACAAAAATAAAAGGCAAACGTACAGGATTATTTTGGAAAGGTGCAACAACATTTATTCCTCCATTTCAATTTGAACAAAAAACTCCATTTTTGAGGTAGTTCTATACTGCACTATTTACATAAAATTATGAAGTTTAACCCGAGAAAATTTTATGAACACACATGTGACATGTTATTTACTTTTGACGTCGTCATGCCTTGTTGGATTTATTTAATTGATCTAGCATAGTTCATGCATGTCTATGATGGAACATTATGGCTATGATTGAAGGAAATCACCTAGAATGTTTAGTGATTGAAGGTAATCACTTAAGAGATATGTGGTGCCGGTTATCAAATTTATGTATGTCCCTATGTGGAATTTGGCAATGTCGCATTTGTGATTCTGTATAATTTTTCTCACATGCATGTATATTTACTACTGAGTGTTTCCTTCGAAATACTCACACCCCACAAATATTTACACTTTAGATTGAAAGCCTTGACGGAGGCACAACGGAAAAGTAGCGACGGAAAAGTTCTAAGTTTATTATGATTTTGGCGTCGATATAATCGAACCTTTTATATGCAAATTAAATTACCATGTTTTGACTATGTTTAAGTGGTGTAAATTTGAACAACGACAGTAGCTTTATTACTTTTGTCGATTGAAAGTTAAAGATTACGTTTGCCGATTTAAAGTTAAAGATAAAATTTTAGTTTTTACGTGTTGAAATTATAGCTTTCTGCCCTTGTTTTCAAAATAACATAACATTTTGCATGTGAATTTTTTAGTGAAATCAATGTAGTTTGATAGGTTGATAAATTTTCTATTAGGATAATTTGGAATCACCTTAAAATCACGTTGGATGAATTACTTATGACTGTTTTCTCGGGTAGCACAAGTTGTACCCGAGGCTTATTTTTCATGCTACTTTGGCCACTTATTTCACATACAAAATAATTTGATAAAATTCTGAAATTTTTATATGTTGTTCCTTAAAGTGTTAAGTAGTCCTGAGTGGTGTACTCGAAATAGCAACGACGATTTTCAACCTTATGAAGCAAGTAAGTCAGCCACTTGGTTGCCCTCGCGATAAATATGGAAAATAGTATCACGGTCGAAGGCAAGGAGATGTTTGATGTGGCGAAGAGTGGCCTGAATAGACCAAGGTCTTCCACCTCTGGTGATGCAGTGAATGGCCAAAGTAGAGTCGGCCTCAATCCATAAATCTGAGAGTACAATCATCTGAACAAAAATGATACCGTCAAGAATAGCCTTGAGCTCGGCCTCCAAAATATGGCACTTGCCATATGAAGAGAACAAGGCGTGAACACACTGACATGATGAGTCCCTAATAATTCCTCCTCCACTCACAAATCCATCTTTGACGCATCCATCAGTGTTGACCTTGCAAGATCCCGTTGGTGGAGTACGCCAATAAACCAAAACAGGAAGATGAAGGGATAGAGTAGTAAGAGAGATACCAAAATGATGATCAATATCTATATCCCCTCAACAATGAATTACCCGAAATAAACAACTTGTATGTAATAGGAAAATAGTATGGTATACTCTCCAGATGATCCGAATCGGCTCCATTTAGATATCCCGGTACTTCGCATCATTCCTCGTAGTCCAAATAAACCAAAAAATCAAAAGAGGAATGATCATGCGAATATGACCCTGTCTGACAAACTGACCTGAGAAACGCCAAAACTGAAAGCGATATTGAAAACCCTCCATCGTCCGAAAGGTTATATGAAAATTTTCAAAAAAGTGGCGCCAAACCTGGTTGGCAATACGACTGTCAATAAATAAATGCTGAATGGTCTCAATAGCCGAGCAACACTGACAACGAGATTGATAGGCATGGGTTTCCTACAGTTATGGGTCTATAGATTTTTTAGGCTTATTGTTTGGGAGATACTACCTCCTTATTTATTGCTTTATTATTTATTTATTTATTTGTTTGCTTTAGCTCTTCTGATTGAAGGTCAGGTTTTCTACCCTCCTCCCATGTATTTTTTTATGAGTTATTTATATATGGTTGGAGTATCCGAACCCCATCATTTCCTAGTGGAGACCTAATAACCACACTGGGGATGTGATAATATGTTGACTAAAAAAAAGTGTTAAGTAGTCACCAGTCAAAAATCATAATTTTTTCGAGTACATAAGATTGGTTAAATAATTTGTGGCAACATCTAGAGTTACCGGTAAAACTATAAAGTTTTTTACATCCCTTTTATCTTGCGCGAATGTTATTTTTTCGCAGCATATAAAATCTAAAACCACTCATGGGTTCAAGGGAAATTTAAATTGGAGTAATCAAGTAGTATTTTAAAAAATTTAGTAACCCTCCAGGTTAAAAAAATTAGGGGCGTTACATGTATGACTGGGTGAATGTGTATATATATGTATATATATATGTATATATATGTATATATATGTATACATATATATACATATATATACATATAATGCTACGGATTTATTAAATTAAATTCCTTAATTTTTATTTCACTTATAAGATAAATTAAATAATTATAAATAACACGGGGTGCCCATATGGATATCCAAATTTTAATATAGCATTAGGGTCCATTAAGCTCAAATAAACAAATTGGTTGATCTAAAGCTCAAACGATTCGAATTCCAAGTTGGTGTACTCAAACAGACCACCATCTTGCGAAGTCATGCTAAAGATAAAATCTCGCATTAGTAATTAAAAAAAAAAAAAAAACTAACCAAAACATAAGAATTTTAGCTACTCTTCTTAATAAAGTTGACCTTTTAAGATGAAATACCAAATCTTAATAATATCTTTGTCCCTATTTAATGATGGGAATCATCCAAATCTCTGTTAAAATGCCGCTTAGTCTTCTAGTATTTAACTTTATAAAGCTGAGTTTTATTATCCTGTTTGGATAGTGCTCACAAATTTGAAGTGAAACATGTTTTCGTGAGTGTCGTATGAAAGTTAAGGAAGATTTGAACAATTTTCGCTATTGAGGACTAATGCCATTACAATGAAACTTGAGCTTCAACTTGCTTCATTTTAGAGATTGAGAATTAAGTTACTACTCAAGCTGTAGATTAGGCACCAACGATGCAATTTTCCTGATCAAAATTTGTCAGTTAATTATACAGCAAGATTTGTTTCTTTTGCAATGACCCAACAAATACTTTTTGTCATTGATTTTTCCGCTGCAATTATTTTGTGTTATTCGTGTTGTAAATTCGTCACGATATTTTAAAATAAATTTCATTTTATACCCTGATTTTAATCAAATTTTGAAAACAAATGAGCTTCAACTATGGCCTTTTTTAAAGGCCTATAATTAATTATTAACCTTGGTACCCCTATTTTCTCTCTCTGCCGTCAACTCCAAAGACTTAGACTTGGTCTAATCAAATCATTTTCCATTAAAGACTGAATTTGTTTTTTACAATACTCTAAAACTTACGTATTCATTTGAACAGGTCTAGTCTTAGTGGAAATATTTTTCTCGTTGAAATCCTTTTCATATGGTAATGTAACCACGACTTTTTCTTACCCAAAAAGCAGTCGGGCGATCGCTAAAAACATTTGAAAATAATTTATTTTTATCAACTTGAACTTATTCAATATTTTGGGTTTATTTAGTAATTTTTTAATCCTATAAGTTATAAATCCTTAGAACAAATAATTGTATCAATTTATGGCCCACTATGAAGTCAAAATAGAGTAGAAAGCTTGTTGGTTGGCGTGAAGTTTATGCAAGAAACATTCAACTAAACTTGAATAACATGAGTTGATGTACTTATTTTAGGAATTTTAATTTTGTTTTCTACCGGATAAAGATGTATTTATGGCTTAATTTAATGGAAAAGTTGGTGAGTTTACAAAGATGCTTAGAGCATCTCCCACGCTACTTCCTATTTTAATTGTTTAATTGATGTGGTGATGAAGTGGAGGAGACAAAACTTATGTGGCAGCATTTATTGTAGAAGGCTGTCCAATAAGTTGTCCAGTTTAAGACATCATGTTAGACGGCCTTCCACCCATTCTATTATTAAATTGTGTCTATCTCTCTCATCTATTTTCTCTTTATTTTTTTTCCTTCCACTATCTCTCCTCATTTATTTTTTCTCTTGCACATAGATTCTTTAGAAGGTATCTTGCATTAGAGATGCTCTTAGGTCCTATTTGAAATTGATTTTGGAGTTCAATGTATGTTAGTCAAAACAATAGTTATTTTGGTATTTGGTAAATTTAAGAAAAACTGATTAAAAAAATATGTACCATTTGACAGCAGATTTTTAGAAGTAAAAATGGTAACTTATCAAATTATGCTTTTAACTTCTCCAACTATCTATAATTAAAATATCAATTTTAACCATAATTAATTAAATTAAATCATTTTCTACTAAATGGATTACATATGTTTTTATTTTGTAATTTTATAAATTTTGAGATTTCATTTTAAAATAACTATGGTGAATACAATAACTTCGAAAATTATGTGAGAACGTTACATATTGTTATAAAAGTAAAGAAAAGTTTTACAAATCGTTTTTGTTTACCAAATACTAAAATGCTGATTTTGAAACATACAACAATTTTAATACAAAAGTTTACTAAACATTTAATTGATATTGTCACTGCTAATTCTTTCTAAAATACTGCAAAAAACTAATTTTTTTAAAATCATAGCAATACAAAATTAAGATAAGCTCATCTGATCATGCTCCATCTCCATGACAAACTTTATATTCTTTTTCTATTAATATATATTATGCATTTAAAGTAGAAAATATATAAAAATCTTTGTAGGTAGAATATTTCGTTTTTGTTTGGTAAAGTTTGAAAAGTTACTAACAAGCTACAATTAAAGTCAATAATTAATTTTAACCATAAATTTTATCGACTTTTTATAAAATTTGCTAAAACGTATTCTCAAACAACCCCTTATTGTTTTCTATTTACGTATGTTTGTACTTGTTTAAATCTCTTTTATAAATCGAGAATTACTATGCTAATAGTAGTTCAACTCCGAACAACCCTACATCACTTAATAGAAATGTAAAAGAAATTGACGTTGATAAAGGAACAATGGCGAGGAAAATATATGCCTACTTACTTTTTCTGTGTGTTCTTATGATTTCATGTTACACACATACATATTCTTACAATAATATAAGAGCCTTAAATTTGTCACCGTACAATTTTCGTCCAACACGCCATCGTTTTACAACTGCTATTTAATTTAATCACCCACTTCACTCACCTACTTTCTGTCTTTTTACTTTCTACTGTTTGGAAAGCCAATTTTATCTTCATTTTCCATATTTGTTTCTATTCCATTCCATTGGAGCTTAGAATTTAGCCGCCTGATTGTTCGTCTCTTTCTGTACTTGTTCCATTGGAGCTTATAATTTAAACTGTTCTCTTCAAGCAAGTACTGTAAGTGTATATTATTTGTATGAAAATGACAAAGTTTTTAAGCAAAACTTCATTCTTATTTATACTCTGTTAATTTTTCCATAGGAAATTTCAAATCAAATATTTATGTGGAAGTTGTTTGAAGCTTACATTTCTCCCGAATTCTCTAATACATAATACATTCGGGGCTACATTATATTTTGTCCAAAACTTAGGTTGTGTTTGATTGCAAGTGGAAAATTTGGGTGGAAAGAAAATATTTTCCATGGAAATGAATGACCAAGAAAATTTGGATTGGAAAATGTTAACAAATTTTCCATGGAAAATAATTGGGTTGGAAAAGGTTAACAAATTTTCCATGGAAAATAAATTCTCCTATCCCACCAAGAAAATATTTTCCTTGAAAACAAGGAAAATATGGCCAAAAGTGGAAAACATGGAAAATATTTTCCATGGAAAATCAAAAATTTCAATCAAACAAAAGATGGAAAATAAGTGGGAAAATACATTTTCCATGGAAAATTTTGCCAATCAAACAGACCAAAGATGGAAAATGGGTGGAAAACTTTTATTTTCCATGGAAAATGAGGGAAATCAAACACACCCTTAATTCTTACCAATGTTGATGGCAAAAATCGAGTGAACAGCCACTCGACGATTAAAAAAAAAAAAAAAAAAAAAAAAAAAAAAAAATCTTTGTATGAACAGTAACTCACTCGATTTTTTTTTTTTCTTTTTTTATGTGGGCTTTTAGCCTATTTCTTTTGTCTTTTTCTAATTTTTTTTTCACAGTTTTTTTCCTTTATTTTGTTTTTCCTTATTTTTTTATTTTACACCTTTTCATTCAATTTTTTTATTAATCATTTTTATTTTATCTTATACGTAAATTATAATTTATTTTTACTGAATTATTTATTGCAGATTATTCTAAAAAATGCTATTATTTTTTCCTTTTACTATTCATATATTCATCAAAATTTTCATTCAATTTTTCACCAATCTTTTCAATTTATAACAAATCAACCCATAACCTTTTTTTTAGCATTGGCCATCTCAACTTTTGAATTTTGTTGCAAATCATGTCCTTTTGACATATTTTGACGGTTTTAACATCCACTTTAAATAAACAAAAATAAAAAAAGCTAAAAAAACAAAAATAAAATAAAGTTGTAAATGAAGTTCTACAACTTTTAAAAAGTACAAAATAACTTCATCTTCCTCAAAAATCCGCCCCGCCCCGCCACGCCACGCCACGCCACATCGAATTATATTACTTAAATAAGTGAGAGACGGCGAAATTATTGTGGTGTGTGCCAATCGCAAACTTTGTTTCCTTTAATTTTTTTTCTTATTTGTTTTTCTTTTACACCTTTTCATTCAATTTTTTAATAATCTTTTTTAATTTTATCTTATAATATTACAGATTATTCTAAAAAAATGCTATTATTTTTTTCCTTAATTTTTTTCTTTTACTATTCATACATTTGTCCAGATTTTCATTCAATTTTTTACCAAATTTTTTTATTTTTTTATTTGATGTTATAAGCAAATTGTACACAATTTTTTAATATTTGATTTTTGAGTCAATAGTATAAAATTTAAAAAAGTTGAAGCCGAGTTTGAAGAATGAGAGTTTTGTCCAATTCAAAATCTCGAAGTGATGCAATTCAATAAAAATATAAAAATGGTCACTTTACCAACATTCAAAGGTTGTTTACAAATCTTAACTTTCCTCCCTTCTTGTACTCATGTAAGTGAATCTTTGTTATCTAATTTGCTCAAACAAACATGTAAATGCTTTGTAGAGTATTTATATAAATTGTGAGAGACAACTTTGTGTATGAAAATGACAAATACCACAAATTTATCATTTGAATTAGATATTCAACATAAAATTTATCCTTACATTTTTCACGGACGTGCAACGCACGTAGCAAAAACTAGTATGTATATATATATATATAGCAAGATAGAGTAAACCAAATTAGGAATAAACTACAATTGCTTTAATTTAGGCTAGAATAAGTTCATACAATCTTCTTAAATAGAATTCCAATTTGCCTCCATAATTCCAGCTCACGCCAACAATTGAACCCACAAAATGGATCACTCGATTGGTAATGCTATGATTTTTGTGGATGAACAAGAGTTGATCACTCTTTAAATTAAATAAGTTGTTCTTCTCATAGTTTTTGACTGTTCTCAATTTTATAAATCGCAAGATGTGACTCAGTGGAGCAATGTTGAGAGCTTGCTTTTTAATTGCACTTGCAAAAAGCTTCTTCCATACCAAAGGTAGGAGTCGAACCCCCACCCTACAGCTGTCAACAAAGTTGAGATTACCTCACTCTCACCTTTTAATCAATTGAACTATGCCCTGGGGACAGTTGTTCTCAATTTTATAGTATCAATTTATGATGGTGTTAGAGCATATGCTCCAACGTGCACCATGCGAAAGTGGTTCACGATTTCATATTATAATTCTCAAACAATGAACTATTTAAATCCATTTGCAAGAAAACCTAAATTAGAAAATTAATTAATATTTCAGTATCTAGTTTTATAATTGAACTACATAAACGAAACTAAAAAATTTGTCCCTAGTGTACAGTAATTCTTCATTTGTTTTGCATTTATGCATTGATTATCCATATTTTACATGAATATAATTTTTTTTTTTTGTCATTTCAATATGTTGACAATCTAATCCTTATGTTTCGAAACTATATTTCAATGCTTAATATTTGTTCACGATGTCAAATTATAATCTACAAACAAGTATAAAAATTCAAAAAGAAAAACGCCCAAGAAAACTAATTAATGTGTTTTCTTGTCTAGATTTATAATAATGGTAGGTTTATTCACTTGAAAAAGAAAAATACCCTTAGGATGAATTATTCATAATTAATAGCTATAAATACATTACTTAATTAAAGTAAATAATTCATCCAATTGAGTAATGATACGTTGGATGACTACCGGTAGTGAGCGACTGCAAATAGCATTATTCTTTATTAAAAGTTTGAGATTTAGGCTTACTAGCATTAACAAGAAACATGTCTTGATTGTATTGTAGACATTAAAAATTAATTTAAATATATAAATGGGCTTGATCTATTAAAAGCAATAGTCCACTTAAATTTATTAAAGCCCAAGTCTGTTATGATCTGTTCGTGTTAAAAACAAGTCCACGTAAGAAGCTCATTCTACTTTTTCGAATTATATTTATTTTAAATATAATAAACTGGGTGGTTACGAGATTTCTCTATAAATAAGACATTAAGTTCAAGAGAAATCACAAGTTAAGAAATCCAGGAGAAGAAAAGACACAAGTCTAGAAGCATGTCCAGGAGGAAATCCGAAGTCTCGAAAATCTCAAGAAGATCAAAATCTTCTTCGGATGGAAGCAAGTCCAAGCCAAATCCAAGAAGATCAAAATCTTCTTCACAAATCAAATTCAAACCAAGTCCAAGACTTGAAGATTCAAGCAAATCAAATTCTCAACAAGTCTCAAAGTCCAAAATTGAAGCCATGTGACCCCTCGTCTTCAATGTTCCGATCGTTAATCAGAAGATTTTGCAGCTACGTAGCCACAAGAAGATCATCCACTTTGTAATTTATCAAATTTTCAATTTGTAACAATTTCTATATTTTAATATAAGAAATTTGTCGTACAAATTTCTTGGCACGCCTAGTGGGACCTTTTTGTCCTCTCATCTTCCGATTCTGTGAAATCTTCAATTTTCAACTGCTTCATCAACTATGGTAAGCGAAAAATTAAAGAAAATTGTGACTCCGTTCAAGGAAACACTTGCTGAACTTTTACATGCAACAAGAGCCTAGACGAAGACCGAGAAGACCTAGTTAGTTTCACCACTGAGGAGTTTTCTAACAAAGGTAAGTCAAAATTTTCAAGTACAAAAAGTTCAGTTCTTGTTCTATAGAAAAATTCAAGAACTTAGCAAAAAGTTCTCATTTTGATTTTGGTTCTAATAACAGATCCGTGTCTGGATCCACATATGTCACATTTTCCACAAAAATTAGATGATTATACCATCTCTAAAGAATCTCTCGACCCAGTGATGGTCACATAAATGATACCTGACTTTGATGATCGAATTCAACAAATGGCATTGGCCATTGAAAAGTTGACAAAATTGTTGGAAGACAAAGACACACAGATTACCACCCTCATGCACTGACTCGAACTACAAAGTCCATTGACGGAAGATAGTCCCAAAAATGCAAGCTCTTCATGAACAAAGGATCTAGAAATCCAAAAGCACCAACAAAACCAAGATATACATGACTGGACAGTAGTTCAAAATGTGTTGCGTGATACCACTCAACTCTCAGTTGTCTCTCTGTCTGTCCAACAACTCCAGCATATAGTGACACAATCGTGCTCGGTATGGTGGTTCGCCACAATATTCACTAGTTTATGCTAAACCCTATAATCGTCGAATTGAAGAAATGAGGATGCCACTTGGTTACCATCGCCCAAAGTTCCAATGTTTTGATGGAAATGGAAATAAAGCAACATCTTGCTCATTTCATTGAAACATGTAACAACGCTGGCACCTACAATGACAACATGACGGCATCTTGTACACTCTCTCAAGGGCACATCATTTGAATGGTATACAGACTTACAAGTTGGATAAATTGATAATTGGGATCAACATATACGAAAGTACCTAACCCGCTTCAATAGTACCAGGTAGACAGTCAGCCTTCTAGAACAAAGCAGAGCAAAAAGGAGCTGGTCGTAGAATATATCGAAAGATGGAGAAACCTTGTTCTTAATTGCAAAGAACGCATCAGCGAAGCATCTTCTTTGACATGTGTGTCCAAGGTATGCATTGGGGACTACTTTATAATCTCTAGGCAAATATAACTCACACTTTCAAAGATTTGGCCACGCGTGCCTATAATCTAGAAATCTAGATTACAAGACACAGAAGTTACTTATAAAGTGATATACATGACAAGAAAGATCTCAAGAAGGAAATCAAGAAGGATGGCAAGTCAGGTAATCACAAAGAGGCCATGACAATTTCTACTTTTCCTACAAAAATCACATTTCAAAAAATCAGGTTCAAATCCGAGCACAAAGTCAAATCCAAGTTCTGGCCTAACAAAGTACAAGTCCAAAGATAGGGTCTTCTGACTCTAAAGGAACTTGAAGAAAATAAGTATCCATTCTCAAACTCTGAAGTTTCTGAGATTTTAGATCAACTCTTTGAAACAAAAATAATCGAACTTCCAGCACCAAATAGGCTGAAAGAGGCTACTCAAGTTGATTCTCCTAAATATTAGAGATTTCATCAAACCATTAGTCACCCAGTGGAAAGATGCTTCGTGCTGAAAGATCCTATTGTCCGCTTAGACACAGAAAATAAGATCAAACTTGACACTGGTGAAAACCTAACTGTCAGCTGTTCAATGGTTTCGTTCGGATCATTTGAACCAGTTCTCATTTGAAAAGAAGAGTAGACATTTCCTACTTCATATGATGATGGAAAGTCTTTGTCCAAGGTGATTGAATTCAGACCTTAACTTTCAAAATGAACTATTTTGGTAGACCTCAAAGTCGACGAAGAAGTCATTATCATGTATGTCTATCCAGAGATGGTCAAACCAATTAGCGATAATCATCCAACCTTCTATGAAATCATGGCTAATGATCTAGACGTTTGGGATTCTGACTCTGAGTCTGAATATAAAATTGGTGATGGATGGTCTACTTTCATAAGTAAGAAGAAAAAATATTGGAGAACAAATGAAACAGGTAAAAAATCATCTTTTGAACCACTTGTAGGACTAACACTATGGGCATAGAAGAAGTATCATTAGAAGAAAGTCAATAAGCATGGACTCTCATGAAAAGACGCCACCAGAAAGTTTCATAGCTTCCAAATCCTGACACCCATGACGAAAAACCAAGATCGAGAAGAAGGCTAAGAATCAGTCAAAAGAAGAAAATCAAAGTTAAAGCAAAATCAACCACAAAATCAACCGAACCCTAGGATGATATATCGCGTCCTTCTTCTAGACAAGTATCCCAAGGAGAATATTTTTCTAAGAATTTTTTTTACCAAGAATGTTTTACCTCTAATCATCAATATAGATGGAGAAAGTGAGTCGAAAAATATATCAGGAGAGGTTCGAAGAAGAGGAATATTATTTCAAAACACAGTAAAATTCCTTCTAGCATGAGCATGTCAGATGCTCTTAGTCTCCCTTTTGATGATCGTATGGCTCGATCGCAGCATTGATTGATCCGTAAGCTTACCAAGGAAAAGTATTGCAATCAATTAAATCCGCAACTTACCATGACTGTATGGCCACCACCACGTTCAACATTGATGATTTACAACTTGGATATTGCTTGCATAATAGACTACTATACGTCAGTGGTTGTATCTGAGAATGTAAGTTACATCAAATAATGATTGATTGTGGCTCTGTTGTGAACATTATGTCAATCAAAACAATGAAGAGGATTGGAATAAATGTTAGTGATCTATCGAATAGAAATATCATGATTCAAGGATTCAATCAAAAGGGCCAGCGAGTTATTGGCATGATTCCTCTGAAGCTACAAACACAAGAGTTAATTTCCTCATCTCTCTTTCATGTCATTAATGCCAAAACATCATATGAGTTGCTCATTGGATGTATTTGGCTATATAAACTGGAGTGGTACCTTCAACTTGGCATCAACGTTTCAAGTATAGTCGAGATGGAGAAGTCAATTCTGTAGTAGCTGAGTCAAAATTATTCCTCAAAGAAGAATCTTATTTTGCCGATGCCAAGTTCTACTCAGAAGGTAAAGAGTTTCATTCAGCAGGATTGTCTGCAGACAAATTTGAAATTAAAAAAGATGTAAACAATGACCAACTTATTGTAGTGCCGCCTCATCAACTCATGACAGGTAGATCAAAACTTACTTGTCGAGAATTCTACAAAGGAAAACAACCTCAAACAACTTCAACAAATGTTAAAGGTATTGGGAAAAAAATAAAAAAATTTCGATAACAATCCTAAATTAGCTCTGTCCCATCAACTTCTTACAGTTTCGGAGGTCATAAAAGTTTCGACATCTGTTCCAAGTATAGAAAAGCTCTATATTTCTAACTCATCCAAACAAAACATGCCACATGTTGAAGGAGTCAAAGATTCCAAACAAACTTTCAAGGGATATTTCAATTCGCATGTCAATAAGTCATTCTAAAATTTTAGATTTGGAAAAGAAGAACCTCGTAAACTAAGTGATCTTGATGTTATTCTTTTAGGTAGAAGTGTTCTTTCAAAATCTGAAGGATCATTTATGACACAACCAAAGTATGGATTGGGACATAATCCAGGTTCACCAAGAATGATTAAAGTCAAGAAGGTGTCTTTAAACACAATCATGATTAAAGACCTTCAGTATTTGATTGAATTCAAAGTGAGAATGTCAAAGTTTCAATATTTAAAATGTTAAAGAGACTTCCAGAGTAGTTGATCCAAGAAGTAGAACGTCCATCTTTCAAAGGTTGAGTGGTGATTATTCTATTTCTGTTCAAGTTGACGAAAATGTGTAGGCTTCTCCAGAATCCTCTCAAAAACAATCTACATTTTCTCAACTTGTCTCATCTCAAAATAGTGGCAAATATAAAGAAGAGGCATCAATTAATCACATTGCTTTCAAAGAAGCTTCTGACTCAGAGTCTAAATTTGAAAATTCAACCACGACAAATGAAAATGAACTAGCTCTACCAACATTTGAAGAAACAAGCTACTATAGATAATTTGAAACAGTTGAACTTGGAATAGAATAAGATCTGAGTCTGGTGTTTGTGAGTACTCTTCTCAGTCAAAATGACGAATCCGAATACTTCAACATGTTCCAGGAATACAAAGACGTATTTTAATGGTTCTACAAAGAAATTACATGGTTGGATCCTAAAGTTGCAGTGCATCATCATGCGGTAAAGGATGGAGTTCGCCCGATCAAACAACTCCAAAGAAGATTCTGACCAGAATTGATTCTTCAAATTGAAGCAAAGGTTAACAAACTTATTGAAGCGGAGTTCATACATGAAGTTAAGTACCCAACTTGAATTGCTAATATCATTCTAGTCAGGAAAAAGAATGAACATCTAAGAGTCTATGTTGACTTTTGAGATCTGAATCAAGCTTGTTCGAAAGATGATTTTCCACTTTCTGATAATAGAGTTGATAGTGGATGCAATTACCGGGTACGAAGTTCTATATATCATGGATGGGTCTTTCGGGTATAATCAAATTCGAATGAATCCAAAAGATGAAGAGCTCATGGCATTTCGTATTCCTAAGGAGATATATTGTTCCAATGTTATGCCATTTGGATTAAAAAATGCTGGAACATCTTATCAACGGGCGATGCAAAAGATCTTCGATGATATGATACATAAGCAAGTGGAATGCTATGTGGATGACCTTATTGTCAAAACAAAGAAATGAGATGATCATCTACAAGAATTGCAGGATGTTTTTCAAAAGACTTCGATGTTACCAGTTGAAAATAAATCCACTAAAGTGTGCACTTAGTGTCACTTCTGAAAAATTTATTGGCTTTATTGTTCGATATTAAGGTATTGAATTAGATCAATAAAAAATTAATGATATAATCAACATGTCAGAGCCAAGTAATTTGCATGAATTGAAAAATCTTCAAGGAGGGTTGGCATACATTCGAAGATTTATCTCCAATATTGCCAGATGTTGTCATCCATTCAATAGGTTGGTGAAGAAAGACATGTCATTTGAATGGGATGATACTTGTCGAAATGATTTCCAAAGTATTAACCAAGTTCTATTTCACTCCTCGATGGGGGTTTTTTTCACCCTTTCCTCACGGTATTACTTCACTATCAGTTACTCAGGAATATTTAAATTTGCAAAGTGGTCCTTGTTGATTCACACGGATATTTATCTCATCCACCAGTGTTCACAGCTCCAATCCCAAAAAATCCATTGACTCTCTATGTCACAGCACAAGAATGTTCTTTAGGTACTGTCATTGTCCAACTCAATAATGAATGAAAGGAAAATGCACTATATTACTTAAGCTAGACATTGGTAGGTGCTGAAATGAAGTATTCGCCTATTGAGAAAATATGTCTAGCATTGATTTTTGCAACTAAGCAGATGAAGTATTACATGTTAGAATCAATGTTCAAAATACTGGACAGGTCATCGACCCGAAAGAGACAACATGTCAAGGGTCAAAATGTCGAACTCGTTTCAATTAAAAAATTAAAAATTAATAAAAAAATCTCACAAAATTTCTTAAAATAAGTTATTTGTAAATAAACCAATATTTATAGACAAAAATACTCACAAAACTTGGCTTTAAATAGACTTTTCATAATGTCCAATTCCAATATTAGTAGAAATACATGTTCAAACTTCAAACTTCATTCACATTATCATCTTCAAAACTTGCTGATTGAAAAAAACAACAACAACAATAGATCCAAAGATGTTGCTATTGGAGAAAAATAAGATAATAACCCTTCTGCAATAGCCAGATTAATAATTCATGTACTAAGTTTGAGTTCATACAATACAACTCGTCCTTGTATAATACAGAAGCTAATGGATTGGCAAAGGCATTCAATAAGACCTTGTGCAATTTGTTAAAGAATGTTGTATCCAAATCCAAAAGGGATTGGCATGAAAGAATCGGAGAAGCTTTGTGGGCTTATCACACTACTTACCAGACTCCAACACAAGCCACTCTATATGCCCTGGTATATGGTGTAAAATGTGTAATTCCCTTGGAGTGTTAGATTCCATCATTCCGAATTGCCATCCAAGAAGGCTTGACGACGGAGCAAAATGCCCGTCTTCGACTTGAGGATTTGGAAGTTTTGGATGAGAAGAAATTAGATGCTCAAATGCACCTACAATGCTATCAAACCCGTATGGCAAAGTCTTTCAATAAAAAGGGACGATCGATGTCATTTCAAGTTGGAGATTTAGTACTTTCATTACGCAGTCCTATCATAATTACAAAATAGGCAAGGAAAAAGTTTCATCCCAAATGGGATGGTCCGTTTGCCGTTACTCGTGTGTTCACCAATATGGCATACAAGATCGTGGACAAAGATGGACTGCGTATTGAACCTGTTAACGAACAAATTCTGAGGCATTTTAACCCTTAAAGTTTGTTTTATTTTGCTATATAAAAATAAAAAATAAAATGTAATGCACTTGGCCAGCAAGAGGATAAACTATGAACGACCTTACAAAAAAAAAAAAAAAAAATTGCTTGTAATGAACTACGTTCGACTTGATCCCTTTCTGGTACGTAGGTAGCTTAGATAAAAATAAATCCAAGTTCAGTCAAAATCTATAAAATAATTTTATTTTTGTTTTAAGTTTTATGCAAAGAATATTACACACTTGATGGGGGAGAAAGATAATGAAAGTTCATACATTTGTCTGGCCAATGAAACTTCAAGTGGAGTGATCTCTATCAATTCAAATCATTGTTGAACAGTTCTTATTCAGATATTTTATAAATTCTTGATGTTCATTCAAACAACATCAAGTTTGGATGTCAATCGACTCATATTAGATCCAGCAACAAGTTCTCAACAAAATGAAGATGTTAAATTTGTCTGGCAGAGAGATGATCATCATCTTCTTCAATAATTTTTTTAAATTGATTTAGAAAAGTGGCCGCGTTGAACGCGAGAGTAATCACATATTCCAACAATTTTGGTACTTGCACTAAATCACCTATCGTAGAATGATGAGGTGGAAACATGAAGAACGTGGACAAATATTCTGTGAGGATCCGAAAGATCTGGATAATGAATGACGTAAAAATGGATGATGGCTTAGATGGACGGTTTGAAGCATCGGAATTCATATAAAGTTGATGTTCGTAAGGTTTCGACATTCACTTTTAGTCAAATATACAGGAACTAAAAGAAAATGAAATCTTTGGGAAGAAAGAAATTTGTCTTCAGCTGTCAGATCGTCAAATTCAGCAATTCAATTCCAAGTCAGCATCTAAAAAATAAATATATTTGCTTTTCTAATCTGAATTGTTAGATGCAATAATTCCTGATAAGTCTAAATTCTCATTATCATTTGATTGTGGTCTTAATAAATAAGTCATTCCTGCAAATAATAATATTAATAAAAAAAATCAAGTACCAAGTCTTTCATGGACCTTTTAAATCATTTGTCTAGAGCATGAATCTTGTGGACTTCAAAATTTTCAAGTCTTCTTAAATCTCATGTCGTGACTAAAGTCTTCAGGGAATATAAAAATTATATTCAAGACTTCCAAAAGAAAAAATTTCCAAGTCTTCTTGATATCATGTCCAACACCAAAGTCTCCCAAGAATATAAAATAAAATATATTCTAGACTTAAAAAAAAACTTCTGTATTTCTTTAAATCTCCTGTTGCGAACCACATGTCTCCATGTACACAAACATCGTGGACTTTGAAAATTTTAGATCTTTTGTTTTGAACATAAATCTTCTGGACTTCGAAAGTCCAATGTTTTCCAAGTCTCCATCCTAGAAGTGTGAGTTTACGAGTATATCTAATAAGATACATTCCGGACCTTGATTTTCACGTATTCTAAACATCCATCCTAGAAGTGTGAGTGTTCCGGAGAATATTTAAAAAGATACGTTCCAGACATCTATTTCTAGATTTTCTTAGCCTCCATTGTGGAATGGTAAGTCTTTTGGGAATATGTAAACACATACGTTCCGGAGCTCGATTTCCAGATTTTCTAATCGTCCATCCTGGTGAGTGTTCCAGAGAATATTTAAAAAAAATACGTTTCGGAAATCCATTTCTTGGTCTTCTTAGCCTTCATCCTGGAATGGTGAGCTTCCAAGATATATCTAAAAAGATATGTTTCGGACATCGATTTTCAAGTCTTCTAGGCCTCCATACTGAAGGGTAAGTGTTCCGGAATATATTTTGTACCTCAATTTCAAGGACTTCAAAACCTCCATCTTGGGGGTGAGTGTTCCAATGAATATCTAAAAAGATACATTCCAGACATAGGTCTTCTTAGCCTCCATCATTGAATGGCGAGTCTCTGAAAATATCTAAAAAGATATGTTCTGGACCTCGAAACAAAAAATACATATATCTTACAAATTTTAGAATTTTTTAAATTTTTTAAGATTGTAAATTCTCTTAAAAGTAATTAAAAAAAACCCTCTAATTGAAATAGTTTTTGCACTTAATCTTTCAAGTCTTTTAAGATTTATTGTCTGAAACGATGAGTCTACAAAATACATAAAATACCTCGGACTATGAAAGTTCCGATCCTTGATCTCCAACATAAAATGCCTTGGACTATAAAAATTATGGGCATTGGTCCTCAACCCAAAATCTCCTTGACTTTTAAAACGCCAATATCATGAAAATATTTATTTTCTACAACTAAAATCATCCAAACCTCAAAATTTTTGATCTGCTTCAAGTGTCCTGCCAAACAAACAATAAAAAATGAATTTTCAAAAAAATAAAAAGAAAAATTAAAATAGAAAATAATTGAAATTTGTAATTTATTAAACATTTTCAAAATTTTAAATCAAATCAAAAGTGGTTTGAACAAAAAAATCAGAAACTAACACTACACACACAATACACGCATGCGCACAGAAACACACACTACAGAAAACACAATCAATGAAGGATTCTGGCTTCAATGGCTTCTAATCATATTTAAATAATGATAAAAGGAATCATCATCATAACAAACTTTATCTAATTCACCAAAAATAAAAAATATAAAATTTTATAACTTCAAGTCACGTTTGTCTTCCTTCTGTATATTTCTTTATCTCTCTCTCTCTTTTTTTTTTTTTTTTTCATTTATAAAAATAAAAGCATGGACTTCAAGATGGGACTAGGCGAATAGTTCTTGATGAATATTGCTTCAGTTTCTTCTAAATGGCTTCTTGATGTACATACATACACACAAATTTATATGATGATGGTTTTGACCATTAACTTCTTCAAAAATCCAAATTTAATTCAATTTATACGGTATATTTTTGTTTGCTTTGTTGATTTTTCTGTTTTTATAAGTAAAGAGTTTTAATCAACAACAAAGTTTCAAGTAATCTGCTGTAATGAAATTTAAAAAAAAAAAAGGTTCAAGTTAAGTCGAACTCCACTAAATTTTTAAAGTTGAAATTCAAGATTTATCTATTTATTTATTTTTCATAATAAATAAATAAATTTCGAGGAGGCATTTGTAGAGATTAAAAATTAATTTAAATAAATTAATAGGCTTGGTCTATTAAAAACAATAGTTCACTTAAATTTATTAAAACATAAGTCTATTGTGATCCGTTCATCTTAAAAACAAGTCCACGCAGGAAGCCCGTCCTACTTTTTCAGATTATATTTATTTTAAATATAATAAATTGGATGATTATGAGATTTCTTTATAAATAAGACTTTAAATACGAGAGAAATTACAGGTTAAGAAATCCGGGAGAAAAAAAGCCACAAATCCATAAGCAAGAGAAAATCCTAAGCAGGGAGAAAATCTAAAGCCCTGGAAATCTCAAGAAGAATGGAAGCAAGTCCAAGAAGATCAAAATCTTCTCCACAAATCAAATTCAAGCCTAGTCCAAACCTTGAAGGTTCAAGCAAATCAAGTTTCCAACAAGTCTCGAAGTTTAGGATTCAAGTCACGTGGCCCCTCGTCTTCAATTTGAATCATTAATTAGAGGATTGTAACTACATAATCACAAGAAGATTATTCACTTTGTAATTTATTAAATTTTTAATTTGTAATAATTTTTGTATTTTACACGAATTTCGTCGTACATGTATAATCTGGAAATTATGCTCATAATTTAAAATTTGAGCAAAAAATCTTTCAAACTTCAAGTTGCGAATAATAATACTATGGGTGGGCATGGGTTAGGTTGAGTCGGTTTTGGGCTCAACCCGAACCCAACCCAGCATATTCGGTTTAACAAAAAATCAAACCAAACCAACCCGACCCAACCCAAACCGACTAAGCTTGGGTCAGTTTGGGTTGGGTTGGTCAGTTTTGGCTTGGGCCTGATTCAAACTAGGACAAATTTTTGGGGGGCCAAAATTCACACTTGAGCAATTTTATTTATTTATTTATTTTTAGAGTCCAAATACACTTTGGAACCTTTATTGTTGAGAACTTTTTTAAAGTTTGAACCCAGTTCAAATTGGGCTAATGTCAATTACATTAAAATTAGAAATTTGAAAAACTTTGACCAAATTTAATTAATTTTTAATTTTTAAAAATATTTTTTAATTAGCAGGTTGGGTTGGGTTGGGTTTGGTTAGTTTTTATGAGGTAATCTACAACCCAACCCAATCTAACCTAACCTAACATGACTAAAAATAGATTTTCAAAACTCAATCCAACCCAATTTAAAGTAAAAATGGACCAAAACGATCGGGTTGGGTTGAGCATGTTGATCGGTTTGGATTGGTTTTTGTCCAGCCCTAAATAATACCATAGAATCATTTAGTAGATGTGTATATTAGATATAAATACTATTTAGATGGTCAACATGGAAGATGGTGGGGCCCTATACATCATTCTAAATAATTTTCAAAAAATTGGGAATTTAGTTCCGATTTGAAGTATTGAAGGCCCACTGTTTTATATACCGCCAGAACATGATTCATTCCACTGAAAATCTTCCGATTTTTTAATAGATATTTTCATTAATTATTCATATCATATTGATCCATGATGATCTAGCCGGTAAGGCAAATCACTAAAATTTTGAGTCATTCAACATCTGGTACAATACAATTTAGCAAGTCCGTCTTTTCTCTACGACAAGCAATTCAACAACTAAATCGTTGAATTGATTGTTGATAAGTGAATTGATTTAATAAACTAGATCAAATCAATTATACAAAATGATTTGATACTCTAGAAATAAAGTTACTTGTCTGACAATAATGACGAAATGAACTAAATTTTATAAAATTATTGTATAAATCACATGATCCTCTTATAAGATTAGGTGACATGTTATTCTTCGCGAGTTACCATATCTGAATATTGAAACGTTGTACTTCTTTGGAATTATCAATACTCTAATATTACTCAACATTAATATTCTGAAATTGTAAAGTTGTGCTTCTTCAAAAGTAACAACACAATATTTTTCTAAAATTTTGATATGTACAAATTTATATTTATTCAAAAGAAATCATATATATATAATACTAATGTACAAATAATTGTTCTTCTTCAGGACGAACTCAATATTTTTCTAAAATATTAACATATATAAATTTTATGAATCTACGAAATAATAACATAATATTCCTATAATATCTAATAAAATTACACTATTCGTGAGCAATTAATAATCTATTGTAATATTAATATAATGTTATGCTATTTTAAGAGCAACAATAGATTAATATTTAGAAATATTAAATCATATAAGGATTTACTCATTATGAGAAAAACATATATACATTATATTTTATACAATAATGCTTTCGGAAGCAAATAACGTAGACTATTCATATTTGTAAAGTTATGTTTTTCTAAAAACAATTATACATATTCTCCTATAATATTAATTCTTACTAATAGACAATTCTTTAAGAGTAATACATTTTTCTTCAATAATATCGATACAAAAATTTTTATGCTTCTTTAGGAGATTCAATATTCTTTTTGAATATTAAATTTGTAATATCACGTTATTTAAGGACAAGTAACATTCTTCTAATATATATATTAATATAATGTTGCGCTATTCTAGTGTTTAATATATTTTATTAAACTTAGACTTGTATAAAGTTAAACTTCAAGACTAGCATAATAATTTTAGAATATTGATTTGTATAAAATTTTGATTTCTTCATTAATAACAAGAAAAAAAAATATTCATCTGAATTATTTGTGTAGTTGTGTTATGTTTTTCAAGAACATCAATATAATTTTCTTAAATATTATTTATATAAAGTTTTGCTTCTACAAAAGCAATTAATTTGTTAAAACAAAAGATTTAACATATAAAAATATCACAAATCATATAAATCTAATCTTACAAAATATAATCAAAAGAATTGTAAAAAAAAAAAAGTTACTTGGAATAGAAGATATTCATTTGGATAAAAATGAGTTTTTAGATCTTATTGTATTTTTTGAATTATATTACCATTTCAAAATCTATTATTGTTCCCATAAGGATTTCTCATGAATGAACTGTTGGATTTGAAGAAAAATGAGTTTTGAGCTTGTTGTCCAAATTTCACGAAGATCGGACTGTGGACCACTGAGATATCAACGTTTGATTATAGCTGCGCAGGCTGTCTAGATTCTGCGAATTTTCTAAATTATTGCTCTCGATTTTTCTATCTATTTTGAGTGAGATTTTTCGTATTGATAACGTGTTATAAACTAGAGAGAATAATAGAAGAATAAAGAGAAATTGTGTATTTCATTATAATAATTGACTATGTAAGAAATAAATATGTAATGAAATATGTTCACCAATATTGGTTTTCATAATTTTACAAAGTTTATTCTTCTTTATTAAGAATATGTTTGGTAAAGATTTTTGTACATTATAAACAGTTCTTCTTACAAAATGTGTAGATAAAAATAAAGTTTGATCGAATAATAAGTACTTATAAATACTAACCAACATACTCTTAATTAGATGATGAAGGAATTATTAGATCCATCCAAACAATGCCCAAGGAGCAAATTCCCACCACACGCGTCCCATCGTTGATACTACCAAACAGCAATCCTAATCAATTGTCATATCCCTATCCAACTCTATGTACCATAAAAATATCAAAATAGTCATAAGATATTTTACACGTTATTTGACTTATTTCCAGGAAATGTTGAAACAAGGATGCGTCGGTAAGACCCACAATTTAAGTCAGTCAATTGACTCCGTCGTTCTAGTTAGACCGGAAAACATCTTAAAGTCACTCGGTCAATTCTCTTTGTAGTCTTATAAAACAAAAATCTTATCTTAATCTTAGGTCATGTTCATTAAAGTTTTTTTTCAAAAAAATCTATTTTTTTGTCTACAATTTTTGACTTTTCAACTATTTTTACACTACAAAAAAATTTGAAAAGTCAAAAAATAATCAAAAAAATCCATTCTTTCCAAAAAAAAAAACTCTACCGAACAAGCCATTAATCTTAATATATATAAAAGAAAGATAGTCATCAGTAAAAGTCAACACAATTTTTCGTTCAAAACGCCTCTTATATATCACAGAATAATAATATATCTATAAATAAATATTTAATTTAATTAATTAATTGTCCAATATCATGTAATTAATAATCAGATATAATGTGCAACTCGGATGATTTATTTGTTAAGTAATTGCCCAACTTCAATTAATTAATTATCAGTATTCCAATACAGTGTAAATAGTACCACTGGTTCAGCTTCCCAATAGTTTGAATTTTCTATGGTATTCTGTAAAAATGAATAAAATTATGAATTGATATTTTCAATTAAAAAATACACATTTTTCAGAAGAAGATAAATTCACTTGAAAACATCTCATCCAATTGGTATAAATGAAAACGTTGGAATACATAACCTTAGTTGTTCTGTGTTTTTTCTGCAGTGACAAAAAAATACGCTCCACCAACTTCTTGCAAATCAATTTTTCACGTGAATATGGCCAGACGGAATAACTTCATTGGTGAAAATAGACTCTACGAAGACTCAATAGAAGTTAAAGAGTTCAGGTTCTAAGACAACACTCTTTGAGTTGAGTTGTAGGATTCTGTGTCTTCAGTACTCAAAACAGCTACTAAAAGATCATATGTACGTAAGAGAGACATTCATGAATTCGATAATGAAACACTAGATGGAGATCCAACTAAGCAGATATTCAGCAACAAGATCGGAAAATTTGTAAAGCAAGACAAGGAATGATAGGTGGTCTTAGAAGATTATGATGTTCTTCAACATTAATTCGTGGATTGATTTGATGATATGATTTTAGTAGTTTAAAAAGTTTATTGAATCTTAAACTTATATTGGTTGGGGGTATATTGATTTGTTTTAATTATCTAATTAATTAAGGTCAATTTTTTTTTTTTTTTTTGGGGGGGTGGGTCGCTTTTCGTCGACCATATATATCAATAGTTTCATAATCCATCAATAAACATGAAACAAGTTATTAAATAGTAATAATACAATTAACTAATGTAAGCAACGAAACACGAACCAAAAAAAAAAAAAAAAACCTTATTTAAATATCTATAGACAAGGAAAATGCTACTTGTGCAGCCAAAACTTACACACTCACTTATACCTTCATATGTGTCAAGTAATGATTGAGTCACTTTATTTATTTGGCCAAATATATAATGATTTGAACCAACTAATATTTGACACATGTGAGGGTGTAAAGGAAGGTGTTAGTGAGTGTGTACAACTAGCATGGTCCCTATAGACAATTATTAGTCATAACAAATTTGAATGTTACATTAATTAATCAATATTCAAATATAAGATTTAAAGTATGTAAATATTATTAATTGTCTACAAATAGAAAAATAATAAATTTGCAGAATATCATTTAACGCATTCTGCATCTTTACAATTTAGAAAATCAATTTTTAAATTATAATATAAAAATTAGTAGATTATTTAATGAGCCGCGCCAAAAATTAAGTCGGAAGCACTTCTTAAAAATTAGAAAATAATAATCAAGTCTTCCCTTAAATTCTGTTTTTTTTTTTCCACATTAACTAAGAAACAGTTAAAATTAGTTGCAATTTACAAAATATATATAAATACACAATTTGACTGTTAAATAGAGATAGAAAAACACATTTGATTTAAACAAATAATAAGATTTAAACTGTTATTGTAACTGAAAACTCAATATATCTAATAATATTTATGTCGATTATTAAAAAAACTTATCTATACATACTCGGAAATTATTTTTCAAATTATAATAAAACATTACTCAATAAGTATTCATAGTCGCTTACTACCGGTAGTTATCTTACGTGACATTACTCAATTAAATGAATTATTTACTCCAATTGAATAATGCCACATAGGATGACTACTGGTAATGAGCGACTATGAACAACATTACTCTAAGTTTTAATATTATATTACTTATATTATATATTACATAATATTAAAGTATTTATATTATATTTTATTGAAAATTTGAGGACTAAAGTGTATATATGTAAAAATTTGAAGGACTCAAGATATAATTTTTAGAGGACTTAAATGAAAGATAATTAAAAATTTGGGGACCAAAGTGTAAAGATGTAAAAAGTTGAAGGACATAAGATGCAATTTTTGAAGGACTTAACTGAAAGATAATTGAAAATTTGGGGACCAAAATTTGAAGATATAAAAAGTTGAAGGACCTTATATGCAATTTTTGAGGCATTTATTATAAAATTTATTTTGAAGTATTTACAGATAGGTCCTTATATTATATAGGTATTCATTGAGGTCCAAATTTATTATAATTAGTGGGTAAAGTTCACATGTCAATAATTTTGCCACGTGTCATACAAATGTGCGCCATATGGACATTTACAAGTGACATGTCATCAAGTTAATTAGAGAATTTCAGCGAGTGACATTTGGTACAAGCTTTACTAAACTTTAGTGACTACTGCTTAAACTTTGTTATTTCAGTGACGATTTTGTAATTTCAATGAAACTTCAGTGATCATAAGTGAAATTAACACACACACACACACACACACACACATATATATATATATACACGGAAAACATATAATTGTATTATATTATCAAAAAATCTAATTTATTGATTAAAAATAATAAATCAATTAAACTAATAAACTATATATGATAATTTCAAAATTAAGAGTCTGTTTGTTAAGGATTAAAAACAGTTTATTTTGGGTTGGTCAAAATTATTTTAAAAACTAGCCCACATTCACATGTACTGAAACATTAAAATATGGGTAATTATATTCACACTACAGTTTTTGTTATCTACACTACATTTTAATTACAATGAAGGTCTTTCAATCTTTTACATTTTGATACTTATGTCTCTAACTTTTTTCGTCGCATTTTTTTCATTAATTTTTAATTAATTTTTACATCTCGTACTTCTCTGATGAAAATTTTCTCTAAATATTTTGCTAATGTACATTGAAATGAGGAAAAACTATTTTTTCAAACTGTTGTATTTGTTATTTGTTTTGCTTATTTAAAAATACGAGAGGCGAACAAATCTTTTTACGACATTCTGACTAATTTTTTAGACAAAAATCATCATTAAAGACAAAGATAAGACATGCAAATTAATAAGTTGATGATAAGAATGTGATAGAAAATTAAGGACATAATACAAAAATAAACAATAGTTAAATATTTTTATTGCAATTAAATGTAGTGTGATTAATAAATAGTGTGGTATGAATATAATTATCCTTAAAATATTTCAGTCACAAAATAACTTCCAAAAATGCCCCTATTTCTGTATTGTACCAAGTGAAACATACAACCAATTAGTGTGCTGATTGAAGGATGGGCCCACTGCCACATCAATTGTTGGCCAAAATTCAAGGTGTAGCATGGTAGAATTGTCAAAATTTGCGGCTACTGACTTCAATGTTTCACCAGGGATAAACGGTAAACTCACACACAAATTAAATGAAATAGCAGATGTGGGCCAATTGGTGGAAACCAAATAAACTATTTCCTAGTTTATAATCCATTTTAAACAAGCACTAAATTCATACGATTCAAGGCCCACCTCAATTTGACCACAAACTTGATTTTCAAATGAATGTTCCATGAAAAACAAGTGTTGTGTATTGCACAAGTGATATGCTAGTCTTCTATAAAAATTATTACATTACTCTTTGTCATGGCAGTCTACAATAGCTCTTCTTCTTTACCCAGTCCCCCCTTCTAATATTAGACCATCTCTTGCTGCATGTATAACTGCGTCATCCAAAGATCCCTCAAATCCCATCAAATGATTCTGAATGGACACGGTATTAAGGTTATATATTTTCTACCCAATCAACTAGTTCTTGATTTTTTTTTATACACAGTGTATTAATGCAAAGCCAAAAACAGTACTACTTGCAGGATGAATTTTTAAAGGAATATGAACAAAAACTGGAGGATGTCAGGGAATTACTGAATTCAGGGGAATTTCAAAATCAAATAGAAAGTTTAATGTTGGTGGATGCCATCCAGCGACTCGGTGTTGACTATCATTTTCAGGAAGAGATTGAAACAGTTCTTGGGCGACATTACATGGCAGCCACCACTTGTGTTGATGGATACTCGTACTACACTCTTCATGATATTTCGCTTTTCTTCCGACTCTTGAGACAACAAGGTTTTCGCATCCCCGCAGGTTGAACTAAATTTTCTTTTCTTTTTTTTTTTTTTTTTTTGCAACTTGTTTTCATTTTTTAGTAATTACATAATCAAGATAATTTCGTGACACAGACATATTCAACAACTTCAAGGGCAAAGATGGGACATTCGAAGGGAAATTGAAGCAAGATATTAGAGGAATGATGGAATTGTATGAAGCTGCACAGCTAGGTATAGAAGGAGAGGACATACTTGATGAAGCAGCAAAATTTAGTAGCCAAATTGTTGGTAACAGATTGAAGCATCCTTATCACAAGAGCATTGCAAGATTTTCTGCAAAGAAGTATATTAGAGATTTACAAGACATAAACGGGTGGGAAAAAACATTGAAAGAGCTCGCAAAAATGGATTATTACGTGGCGAAGACCGCACACCAACAGGAACTGATCCAAATTTCTATGTAAGAAGACCATAACACGTGTGTGAAATTTTTCTTGACCATTTTGATGAAAAGACATTCCACTAAAATTGGAAACCTTTGTAATTTTAGGTGGTGGAAAGACCTTGGCTTGGCGGAGGAGTTAAAGCAGGCTAGGAACCAACCGTTAAAATGGTATACATGGTCCATGGCCTCTCTAAGTGATCCAAGCATGTCGGAGCAAAGGCTTGAGCTAACCAAATCTATCACATTTGTGTACATAATAGATGACATTTTTGATCTTTATGGGACATCAGAAGAACTTACTGTCTTTACCCATGCTGTAAAGAGGTATAAAACATGTCATTTCCTATTCAAGTTTTAGTAGGAGAACTAGTTCAATTCAATGTACCAAACATGCATCTTGTTTAAACGTGTAGAGGCGGCGTGAGTTTTATCTAGAATATCTATTGACGATTTAAATATTTATAAATTTGGTACAGGTGGGACTATGCGGCTATTGACATGTTACCAAAATCCTGGAAGATGTGTTACAAGGCGCTTCTCGACACCACAAACGAGATAGGAGCCAAGATATACAAAAAGTACGGATATAATCCAATCAACTCACTAAAATCAACGGTAAGATTGATGGGTTTTTCTACATATATATGAACACGACACGGCATCACACAGATGAGATTAATGGCATACGTCGTTGTTGCAGTGGGCAAGTTTGTGCAACGCATTCCTAGTAGAAGCCAAATGGTTTGGATCTGGGAACTTGCCAATATCCAATGAATACCTAGAAAATGGGAAGGTGAGTTCAGGAGCACATGTGGTGCTTGTCCACCTGTTCTTTCTTTTGGGCATCAATGGAAAAACGAGAGATACCTTCCAATTGGATGATATATCAGAACTCATATCCTCTGTGGCCATTATTCTTCGTCTCTGGGATGACTTTGGAAGTGCCAAGGTAAAATTTTATTCTGTAACTCGATATCCATTTTTCACCTGAAGCTTTTAGACAAGTAGATCATCTAGGATTTTCAAAATTATGATTGATACTTCCAATTGACATCCACTATTATTTTGTTTGGGCTCAAATTAATGAAAGGATGAGCAGCAATATGGAAATGATGGTTCTTACATTGAGTGCTACATGAAAGAGAATCCAGGCTCAACAATTGAGATTGCGCGAGAGCATGCTATTGATATGATATCGAGTGAATGGAAGCGTCTTAACAAGGAGTGCTTTCGATTAAATCAAAATTCGTCAATGTCATCTTTCACAAAAGCTTCTCTGAATCTTGCAAGAATGGTTCCTCTAATGTACAGTTATGATGACAATCAACGGCTCCCAGTCCTTGAAGAGTACATCAAATCCACACTCTTTGATGACACTTTTTTGGAGCATCATCCAATATTAGATAAAAAACAGGGCGCATGATCAAGAATGCCACAATCCTTGTGTCCCTTTGTCTTGCCTTTTCTATACATTAAGAAATTATTGTTTATGGAAAATGTATGTTGCAAGAATGACTTGCTGTAATGATATCAATATGTTTGAAAAATAAATAAAATCACAAGGATCTGTTATGTATAGAGTTTACGTGATTGAAAATTGCCTAATGATAGTAGGTTCCTTTACCATACAACAATTATTGAATTATTTTCCTTATTTTCAAATGGTAATTATCTGTTACAACTTCTCATCTTATTTGGAAGGTTGATCTAATTTTTGTATGTCATCAATTATTGAATACATAGTTGATGGATAAGTAAATTAAGACAAAATATTTCGAGAGCCTATTAAATTCATGCGTAATTTTATTTATGAATTAGCATCTACAAGTATATAAAGGAGCATAAAGTATGACAATCAATCTAATACACCCAACACAATATTCACTTTATATTATACACACATAACTCTTTTATGTGTATTATATTTGTATGTTCGGCTAACTTAGCATCAGAGGCCTCCGCTGGACAACTCCAGTGCAGCTTTAGACGTGTATTCTTTTGCAGGTCAATCTTAAGAACAACAATATTTGAAGATTCTCTCACATTTTGACTATTGGCAATTTTTAACGTCAACGGATATATTCACATAAAGTAAGATTGTCTATGAGCTAAGTTTACCGTTCTCAATGATCCATACATGTTGTTGCAAGAAGAAAATTGCACCATTGATTCATATTCTATTTCCCAAAAGCAATATGATCTCTAACTTTTAAAAATTAGTAATTTGATTTAAACACTAACATTATAGTTACATAATTATTTTTTTTACAATAGGGAAGGAGTAAGAAAATTAATCTAGTGAAATCGAGATTTAGTTCAAAAAAAAAAATCCCCACAAATTATCGTAAATCGGTTTTTTTTTTTTAAAACCTTATTAGTATTATTATTTTGATTATTTATATTGATGTAAAATACTGACTATTTATAGATTTGGTGTTGCAGAGTTCATGTCCTCTTGATCAAAACATTGAACTGAAAAGACATTTCATACTGTTTTTAGTGTCAAGTTTTCCGCTGTTTCTTTCTAATATGAATTTGAATTTTCTCTCCCTAGAAATTTAGTGGGGCAACTGCCTCCTCTTATTATAATATATCTATTAAGGATAAAATCTCAAATTGTTGGCGTGCATGGTTTTAGTGGTAGACGAAGAACTGCCTCCTCTTATTATAATATATATCTATTAAGGATAAAATCTCAAATTGTTGGCGTGCATGGTTTTAGTGGTAGACGAAGAACTGCCTCCTCTTATTATAATATATCTATTAAGGATAAAATCTCAAATTGTTGGCGTGCATGGTTTTAGTGGTAGACGAAGAACTGTACGCAATTGAAGGGTTTGTTGGGATTTTTGGTCCCAAACAAATAAAAGGGCAGTGATGATTAATAGACCTGTTATATTTTTATAAGCTTTAAGTGTAGGATTGAATGATAATTGTATAGTCTACTCTACAAATGTGTTAGTCCAAATTAATGAAGGACGTGTGTGGGTCACTTGGAGGTTTTAATGTACCTTTGGGTCGTTGCTCAGTGGCCCAGTGTGTTTGACCCGATTGAAAGTGGGACGGCTAGGTTTAGAATATATATATATTAAGGAGGTATAATATAATATGGGTTATTATATTATTATCATATATACATATATTTTCCAGGGAAATGATCTCCTCATGGTGGAGAGGAGTTATAAAGGCCATATGACAAATGTCATATGACCATTGGCCAAGTGATTGACATTTATGTCAATCACTTTTTCCTTTTCCAATGGTGTCCTGTGGCCTTTATATCTCCTCCCCACCATGGGGAGGAGATCATTTCCCATATTTTCCATACCATATATACATATATATTCCACACCATCTATACATATATATATTATACCATATATATAATATATATTACACTATATATATATATATATACTTTTGGACAGAAGATGACCACCACGAATTACAGCAGCCACCTTATAATATACCACACGTGAACAGCCAAGCAAAACCAACTTCTGCCATTGATTTGATATATATTTTCTTTGTGGAAATTGTAGCCTCTTTCCTCCTTTTATTTCATTTGGTGAAATAGGTCATTCTTAGTTTGTCATTTTAACTTAGTGTTACCTTTGTGGAGTTGGACAGTATTAATCTGAGCCCTGTCAATTGTTCATGAAAGAATCAATGATCCAGTGAATTATTTTTCCCAACAATTGGTATCAGAGCGTGGTTGACTTTTGAGAATACAATGGACTGGAAAATTCAACGGCGGACAACGGCAGCAGCACAACAGACTACCTTTTCAGCCAAAAATTTATTTTTTTCATAAATTAATTGTTTGGGCTGAAATAGCTTATTATGCGATCTGACTTTTTTATTTTATTGATTGCATGCTAAGTTTTTGGACAGCAGTGTATTAATTGGACAGATTGAATTTGAGCTTGGTGTCATCTTTCTGCTCCAAATCTGCTGAAACTTAAAATCTGCAAAAGTGAGAATAAAATAAATAAATTCGCATCTCTCCAATATTACGGACCGTCAGATTGGTCCGCTCTGGTAAATTGGATGATCCCTTTTAAATTTCTGTAATAGCAGGCCATCGTGTGGGGGTGGCCATTAGGTTTGGGGTTACCGTGTAGGGTAACCATTGCCTGTTGCTAGGAATTTAGGTGCTCATTATTGTGACTTGTGTTAGCTTTTGTTTTGGTGCTGATTATTTGTGATACTTTGTTTCTGTGCATTATTATTTAGAACTGTTACTTAGACTTTACCCGTTTGACAATTCCCTTGATCTGAGATCACGAATCTTACGAAACCCTTGGAATCTAAAACAGTGTATATTGAGGCCTTTAGATTTTTCTGCGTGATTATCTTGAGGTGCCTGTTGGCGTGTATTCTTTTTTGTTAAGATGTCTGCACATCGTTTTGACTTGAGTGTCTTTACTGGTAAAGGTGATTTTTCTATTTGGCAACAGAAAATGAAAGGTATTTTGGTTCAGCAAAAGGTTTCAAAAGCTATTGATAATTCTTATGGTCCTAATGTTACTGAGGATCAGAAAAAAGATTTTGATGAACTTGCTTACACTTCTATCATATTGCATTTATCAGACCCTGTTTTACGAAAAGTTGAAAAATTTGATTCCACAAAAAAGCTTAGGAAAAAATTAGAAGAGCTTTATTTAATCCAATCCACTCCAAATAAAATTTATCTCCTTGAAAATTTTTTCAGCTTCAAAATTGATCCCTCAAGTGATTTGGATGACAATCTTGATATTTTTAATAAGCTTGTGTAAGATATTACAAACTGTGGTGAAACGGTCCCTGAAATTAACAAAGCTATAATTTTGTTAAATGCTATTCCTGATTCATATAATGAAGTCATGTAATTAAGTATGGGAGGGAGACCCTTACACCTGACATAGTCATAGACTCTTTAAAAAGTAAGGAGAGAGAGTTGAAGTTTGAGAAAAATGAGAGAAAAAATGGCGAGATCCATTTTGTGAGGGGTAGACCTCAGTCAAGGGGAGGGAATGGGAGTGGAGGTAGAGGTGGGCAAAATAGTGGTGGCAATAGAAAGGGTAGAAGTCGTTCTAAGTCACGGGGTAAGGCAAAATGGAATAAGTGCTATGGTTGTGGCAAATTATACCATTTCATTAGTGACTGCTATAAAGAAAAGAATAAGCAGAGAGACCAGAGAGAAAATAATGAGACAACTGTGGTAGTACCCAGAGAGGAGTCTGGTGAGATTTACATGCTTTTAAATTCTGAGCCTAGTGAGATTAACCTGTCTATGAGCTCCCATATGGATGAGTGGATTCTTGACTCCGGTGCATCTTTTCACATTACATCAAATAAACATTGGTTTGATCATTTGCATGAAAGTAATCATGGGAATGTCGTTGTATGGGGTGGTGTTGCATATAACATTACTGGCATTGGTGATGTGACTGTTAGATTTGATAGTGGCTTTGTGCATACACTAAAGGGAGTTAGATACATTCCACACATGGGTAGAAATTTAATTTCTGCAGGGGAGTTGGAAGATATAGGTTTTGTTGGTGTGCTTGGCAGTGGCATGTTAAAAATGACTAAGGGTGCACTTAGAGCCTTTAAGGCTATTAGCAAAAATGGCATTTACATTGCACGTGATGAAGTGGTAGGTGGTCTAAACTCCACTATTGCTTCTATTGACACTGATCACACACAGAAGTGGCATAATAGACTTGCTCACGTTAGTGTTAAGGGACTTAAGTTCCTTAAGGATAAGGGTGTGTTTGGTAAGGATCAGGTGTCTGACTTGTCATTTTGTGATCATTGTGTGCTTGAAAAATATCGTAGGATATCGTTTTCATCTAGCACACACAAGACATCTAGAGTGTTAGAATACATTCATACAGATTTGTGGGGTCTCGGGAGCAATGCCACTTTTGGTGGTAACAAATATTTTTTGTCTATTATCGATGATTTCTCCAGACGTGTGTGGGTTTATCTGTTGAAAGATAAAAGTGAAACTTTCATTAAATATAAAAAATGGAAAGTTCAGGTGGAGAATCAGACTGGCAAAAAGATTAAATATTTGCGTAATGATAATGGTCTTGAATTCTGCAATGCTGATTTTGATAACTTGTGTAATGAGTGTGGCATTACTAGACATAAAACTGTGCCTTACACTCCCCAACAGAATGTGGTTGCTGAAAGGATGAACCGTACTTTGCTTGATAAGGTTAGATGTATGATGTTGAGTTCTGGTGTGCCTAAATCGTTTTGGGGTGAAGTTGTTATGACTGCATGCTATCTGACTAATTTGACTCCATCCGTTGTTTTAAATGGTGATACTCCTTATGAAAAATGGCATGGTAAATGTGCTGATTATACTATGCTTAAAACCTTTGGCTGTACTGCTTTTTCTCATCAGAGTAAGGGAAAACTTGAACCTAGAGCTAGGAAGTGTGTCTTTCTGGGCTACCCTGAGAGAGTTAAGGGATATAGGTTGTGGAATAGAAGCCAAAGTGGTGTGAAGATTATCATAAGTAGAGATGTCAAATTTAACGAGTCAGAGATGCCTTGTCTAGAGAGTGAAAAACAGCAAGAAACCATTAGTGGTGAATCTCCTGTTGAGATGGAGAGAGTGAGCACCCTATTACCCGTTTCTCCTAGTGAGGTGGAGAGTGATAACCAACAAGATCAGCAGTTTGTAGAGAATGAGAGGGTCGAGGATGTGATAGAGGATCATCATGTTGACCAAAACCCCTTAGCTGATTATCAATTAGCTAGAGATAGGGAGAGAAGACCACGTAGGGAACCCCAAAGGATGTCTGACTATACCATAGCCTATGCTAGTTATCAAGAACTAGTGGATAGGGAGCCCAATACCTATGAGGAGGCTATGAGGAGTGAAAAGTCTAAGGAGTGGGTGAGTGCTATGAGAGAGGAGATGAGCTCTCTAGCTAAGAATCAAACTTGGGAATTAGTACATAAACCTAAGGATAAATCCATTGTGGGATGTAAATGGGTGTATAAGGTAAAGGAAGGAACCACTAAGACTGAACATGTGAGATATAAGGCCAGGTTAGTAGCAAAGGGATATACACAAAAAGAAGGGGTTGATTACAATGAGATTTTTTCGCATGTTGTTAAGTATACCACTATTTGTATCATGCTTGCATTGGTTGCTCATTATGATTGGGAACTTGAACAACTTGATGTAAAAACTGCTTTTTTACATGGTGACCTTGATGAAAAGATTTTCATGTATCAACCAAAAGGTTTTGAAGATAAAAACAAACCTGATCATGTGTGTTTTCTTAAAAAATCTCTATACGGTTTAAAATAGTCTCCTAGATGGTGGTACAAGGAGTTTGATTCATATGTTCTTTCAATTGGTTTCAAGAGGAGTGAGTTTGATCATTGTTTGTATTACCAGCACCACAACACAAATGATTGTGTGTATTTGTCACTCTATGTGGATGACATGTTTTTGATTGGTTCTAACATAAAAGTGGTAAACAATATTAAAATTGAGTTAAGTAAAGAATTTGATATGAAAGACCTTGGGCATGCTAAAAGGATTCTTGGCATGGAAATAAATAGAGATAGGTCTAATTCTTACTTAATTGTTCATCAAACTCCATATGTGCTTAAGGTTTTGAAAAAGTTTGGAATGCTTGATTGTAAACCTATATCTGTGCCTCTTGGTAATCATTTTGTTTTGTCTAAAGAACAATCACCTAAAAATGAAGAAGAAGTTGCATATATGAATAAAATTCCATATTCAAATGCAATTGGTTCTGTGATGTATTTGATGGTTTGTACTAGGCCAGACTTGGCATTTGCTGTTAGTACTTTGAGCAGATACATGTCTAATCCAGGACCCACTCATTGGGAAGCTTTGAAATGGTTGCTCAGGTATTTGAAAAGTACATATGATGTAGGGTTAATATATAAAATTGTTTCTAATGGTGTGAAACTAAAGGGTTTTACTGATGCTGATTATGGTGGAGATAGAGATAATAGGAAATCTACTTCTTCCTATGTGTTCACTTTGTGTGATTCGTGTGTTAGTTGGAAATCTCAACTCCAACATATTGTTGCTCTTTCCACTACTGAATCTGAGTATATAGCTGCTACTGAAGCCTTTAAAGAAGCTATGTGGTTTAAAGGTTTACTTAATGAACTATGTGTTTTAAGTGATAATGTGACCATATATTCTGATAGTCAATCAGCTATTCATTTGTGTAAGAACCCATTTTTTCATGAACGCACTAAACATATAGATGTTAGACTGTATTTTATTAGAGATGTGGTATCTCAAAATTTGATTAAACTTGAGAAAGTGCATTCAGACCATAACCCTGTAGATATGGGCACTAGGTGCTCACTTTGGTAAAGTTTAGAAGTTGTCTTATACTTCTAAATATTGGTACAGGTACGTTGATTTCTAATTAGTTTAGAATTCATTCATTTGTCATCTACTGAGTATGTGTCTTTATTTGTGTTTTGCAGATTTTTTGTTTGGAACCAAAGGTGGAGGTTTGTTGGGATTTTTGGTCCCAAACAAACAAAAGGGCAGTGATGATTAATAGACCCGTTATATCTTCATAGGATTTAAGCCCAGGATTGAATGATAATTGTATAGTCCACTCCACAAGTGTGTTAGCCCAAATTAATGAAGGACGTGTGTGGGTCACTTGGAGGTTTTAATGTACCTTTGGGTCGTTGCTCAGTGGCCCAGTGTGTTTGACCCGATTGAAAGTGGGACGGCTAGGTTTAGGAAATATATATATATATTAGGGGGGTATAATATAATATGGGTTATTATATTATTACCGTATATATATATATATTTTCCATACCATATATACATATATATTCCACACCATATATACATATATATATATATAACCAGAAAAAGGAGAACTTCTGCCATTGATTTGATATATATTTTCTTTGTGGAAATTGCAGCCTATTTCCTCCTTTTATTTCCTTTGGTGAAATAGGTCCTTCTTAATTTGTCCTTTTAACTTGGTGTTACCTTTGTGGAGTTGGACAGTATTAACCTGAGCCCTGTCAATTGTTCTTGAAAGAATCAACGATCCGGTGAATTATTTTCCCCAACAAAGGTCCCATTGCAGAAAGGCAATAGAAAATTGAGATCAACAACGCCATAGATTTTATCGAGCTGTCCATTTTCGGTAGTACAAAAAACAATTTCTTTCAACAATTGTTGAATTTTCAGAAAGTTGGAGGCTCTACGTAATACTTCGATCAACACAAGACGTCGACCGACCTTCCTATTTGAGCTCAGCGGTCCAATTTGAAAGTAAGTTGTGATACCTGAAGGTTTTCCACATGCTTGATATCCGACGGTTAAAACAGAAAAATACTCTCGCCCACTCACTCCACCTTTTTTCGGGATGAAGGCACGTGTCCCCGTGGTAAGTTGGGATGTCTGCTACGTACACATAGAGAAATTGCCTATAAATAGCAACACATCCTGTTTCAGGTATTCACTCATAAAATCTTTTGATTAAATACACTCTACGTCATTCTCCACTATATTCTTCTCCTACTGACTCTTACACTGGAGTGGGGAGCGGAGGAGAAACGCCCCCCCACTTCTTTTTCAGGTTACAAGCTGCGTGCGCCTCCATCATTTGAAAAAGAGATTGTGACCGATAACATCATTGGTGCCGTCTGTGGAAAATCCTTCCGTGTTTTTCGCAACAAAAAACTATAGCAAGACCAAGAACGAGGAGCTCGCGCTTAGTGGGGGAAGCTCCATAAAAAAGGACTGTGGTAGAGTCAGAATCTAAAACTCATGGCGTGGGACTGCCACTACCTATGTATGCAATCGTGGATCAGTTTGAGACCTTGCAAACTCAGATGACAGCTATGATGACTTTGCTTCAGAATCAAATCCACGCGAGTGCCGACCATGTCACCTTGCCTCCAGTAGACTCTGCAGAGCATACTCCTGTATAACCCTAACATGGAGACCCAGCATCACCTATGGTCAATCAATGAGCTCCTCATCTTTCTGTGCAGGACCCTATCAATTGACCTCCACCCCCACCACATTTTCCAGCTTTAGACTTGGAACAAAAAATGGACGAAATGTTGACCCAAAAAATAGAAAGTGCCCTGTCAAAGAGGAAGGATAAGCGCAGACAAATGGTATTGGAGGAAGATCCATTTGCTCCTGAAATCATGGTTGTACCTCTACCGAAGGGATTCAAGCAACCGATGATTGAATCCTATGATGGGGTCACTGACCCTCTTGATCACCTCTGGATGTTTATTGACATGATGAGTTTGTATGCTGCACCAAATACAGTAATGTGTCGGTCTTTTCCTTCAACACTACGTAGAGAGGCCAGGGACTATGTGGCCACTTTAGCCCCTAGATCTGTCAGAACTTTTAATCAGTTCTCTCAAAGCTTCGTGGCATATTTCCTAAGCAGCAAGAGAAAAAGAAAAACTGCCATAGGCTTGATACAGGTCATTCAAGAGAAAGATAAAACTCTAGAAGATTATCTTGCTCGTTTCAGCAGGGCCACATTGGGGATCAAGGACCTTCAGATGTCAGCTATTGTGACCGCCATAATGAATGGGACTTGGAACCAATCCTTTAAAATGTCTCTCTCAAAAAATCTCCCGGAGTCAATGTAGGAGTTATTGAGGAAGTGAGACAAATATATAGATGCTAAGGAAGCATAAAGAGTGACTAAGAGTTTGCATGACGAAAGAGATTCAGAGACCAACAAGCGAAAGTCTCATGACAACCAGCAAATGAGAAATGATAAAGTAAAACAGAAGGTTAGGCCTCGCGACCAACCCCAATCTAATAAATGGCCCATCTGACCACAGAATGAAGGTACTAAGGTTTTCACTCCTTTAAATACCCCTTGAGCCCATGTGTTAATGGAATTTTGCGACATGAGAGAACTTGAGTGGCCTTAGAAGATGGCGGCACCGCCAAGAAAGAGGGACAAAAGAAAGTACTGCTACTTTCATAGAGACCATGGGCATGATACCGAAATTTGCTTTCAGCTCAAGGAGGAGCTCGAACGGTTGTTGAAAAGTGACTTCCTAGCTAAGTATGTGAAACATGACCGTGGAAAAGAAATACCTGTGGAGTCGCCAACGAACCCGTCTCCTCGGGCGGGAGTCATAAATGTCATCTCAAGTGGGACAGCCGCGGGATGAGACTCGAATTCAGCCAGAAAAAGCTACGCTCGCTCGAGAGGGGTAGGTTCAAACCAAAAGAAAACCAGATTCAGTTAAGACATAACATTGCCGAGAAAGATCTCATAGGGATAATATACATCCATGATGACGCCCTAAGGATCACTGGTGATAGCGCCAATTTTGATGTAAAAAGAGTATTGATAGACAATGTTAGCACAGTAGATGTCCTGACTTTGGATGCCTTGCTAGGCTTGAACGAACCACTTGAAAAGTTACGACCAATCACTACTTATTTACAGGGCTTTGGAGGAGCCACAGTAACTCATGAAGGAACCATGAAGCTACCAGTCACCTTGGGAACCTACCCAGCCAACATTACGATCATGACGAATTTCTTGGTAGTAAAAACTCCCATGGCTTACAACGCCATATTCGGCAGACCTCTCATAAATGCCGCTAAGGCAGTGGTATCAACTTATCATCAGTCTATAAAGTTACCAACAAGTCGAGGTGTCGGATGTGTAAGTGGAGATCAATATGTATCCAGAAGGTACTACGTAGACAACATACAAGTCCGTAAGGTTGAGCCCGTAATGAAGCTCGACATCGAACCTTTAAATAGTAGAATTGAACCACTTAACACAACAGAAAAATTGAGCTAGCAGATGGAAAAATGTTGGTTATCGGTGGAGGGTTACAATATGAAGATAAGAAATAAATGATAGCTTGCCTACGAGATAATTTGGACGTATTTGCACGGATTCCAAACGACATCCCAGGGATCAGCCCTACCATATCACAACATTGCTTGGGAATCTTACCAGGATCAAAACCCATAAAACAGAAAAAGAAGAATTTTGTCCTAGAAAGACATAATGCGAAAAAGCATAAAGTACAAAAATTGCTCGAGGCAGGTTTCATTCGGGAACTACAGTACATAGAATGGCTAGCTAATGTCGTTTTGGTGAAAAATTCCAATGATGAATGGCGTATGTGTGTGGATTACACCGGTTTGAATAAGGCATGCCCGAAAGACTCCTACCCGATGCCAAAGATAGATCACTTGGTAGATGCAACATCCGGCCACGAAAGGTTGAACTTTTTAGATGTTTTTTTTGGATATCATCAGATTTCCATGGTCGAATCAGACCAAGAAAAAACTTCCTTTATCACTGACTTTAGGACATATTGTTATACAACCATGCCTTTTGGCTTAAAAAATGCGGGGGCAACATATCAAAGAATGGTGAACAAGGTATTCGGAGAACTCATTGGGAATGTAATTGAGGCCTATGTCGATGAAATGGTAGTCGAAAGTGCTTAGTCAAAGGATCACGTGACCAATCTACAAAAAGTATTTAATGTTTCACGGCAGAACAAGCTGAAGCTTAATCCCAAAAAATGTGTGTTTGGGGCAACAAGGGATAAATTCTTGGGATTCATGATCAGTCAGAGATGAATTGAAGCCAACCCGAACAAGATCAGAGCGATTCTTGAAATGAAGAGTCCCATTAGTAGAAAATGGGTCCAAAGGCTAACATGATGAATAGCATTCCTCAACCGATTTATGAATAGGGCAGCAGACAAATGTCACCATTTTTTTCTAAGCAGCATGGGGCTCGACCAACTTCCAATGAACCAAAGAATGCAATGAGTCACATGAAACACTTAAGCAGTCGTTGCAGCAACCCCCAGTTCTGACTCATCCCCAGCCAGGAGACATACTGGGTTTGTACCTGGCAGTCTCAGAACGTGATGTCAGTGCTGCTAGTAAAAGACTTTGTAAAAGTCCAGAAGCCGATATACTATGTTAGCCATATCCTGAGGAGAGCAGAGATACGGTACAACCTGACTGAGCAATTGGTGTTGGCATTAATAATAGCAATCAAAAAATTGAGGCCCTATTTTCAGGCTCATACAATGTAGGTCTTGAACGATCAGCCTCTGAAGCAAATTATCCATCGACCAGAAACCTCTGGAAGGCTATTGAAATGGGCAATAGAACTCACTGAATTCGACATAAAGTTCAAGGACATCCATAAAAGCCAAGGCATTAGCAGATTTTATCGCAGAACTCACTGCACCCCCACTCCAAGACTAAGAGAAGAGAAAGAAGCGGGGGTAGAATGGAAAATCTATGTGGATGGGCGTCAAACAGTGAAGGTTCGGAGGCGGGTGTTATTATGATAAGCCCAGACTTAGAAAAAATAGAATATTCTCTACGCTTTGGATTCCCTACTACTAACAACGGTGCAGAGTATGAGGCTATAATAACTGGGCTAAGCATTGCAGCTAGGCTAGGACTGTCCTTAGTGGAGGTATGCAGCGATTTACAATTGGTTGTAGGACAAATAACGGGGGAGTATGAATCGAAAGATGACAAGATGGCAGCTTACCTAATGAAAGTAAGAGACTTGCAAATATGATTTATCAGTTTCAAAATCACCAAGGTCTCCCGAAAGGACAATACAAGAGCCGATGCATTATCTAAGTTGGCGTCTGCAAATCTAAAACACCTGCCACCAACAGCTAATGTGCAAGTGCTCCGTCAGTCAAGCCTAATGAATGTAGTCAAGATCAAAGACATCAGCCCAAGTGTAGCTGGACAGACTTAATAGTAGACTACATTGTAGATAATAAGCTACTTGAAAATCTAGCTGAAGTAAAAAAGGCCCAGGGCTCGGTCGGCCATGTTCACCGTCATAGATAGAAAGTTATATAAACGTGGTTTCTCGACTCCCTATTTGAAATGCCTTTCTCCAACAGATGCCCAGGAAGTTTTGTCCGAGATACACAGCGGCATATGTGGCAACCACCAAGGGGCCTCAGCGTTGGCCTTCAAAGCGCTGAGACAAGGCTACTACTGGCCCGCTATGAAAGAAGACGCTAAGAATTTGGTGAAAAAATGCGATACCTGCCAACGACACGGTAACTTGGTATACGTCCCAGCAGAACATCAATCTACAATATTTGGGGTTTGTCCTTTCTTCCAATGGGGGATAGACATCTTAGGACCCTTGCATGTGGCTAAAGGGCAAAGAAAATTCCTTCTAGTGGCTATAGATTACTTTACAAAATGGGTAGAGGCTGAACTGCTAGCAACCATTACTACGGCCAAGATTTAGAGTTTTTTGTGGAAAAGTATCATATGCAGATTCAGAATACATTGAGTTGTTGTTACTAACAATGGCAGGTAGTTCGACAATCAAGTGAAAGTTACCATATAGAGCATAGGCTCACCTCAGTAGCGCATCCCCAAGCTAACGGACAAGTAGAGGTGACGAGCCAAACGATCCTACGGGACTTGAAAACCAAACTAGAAAAAGAAAAGAGCATGTGGGTGGATGAGCTACCTAGTGTATTGTGGTCATATCACACTACCCCTAGGAGACTGACAAGAGAGACCCTATTCAAGCTCTCTTTTGGGATGGAAGCTGTCGTACCGATGGAAATTTTAAGCCAAACAGGCAGAATGATAAGCTAGCAGATCTACCCCGCCGCTACCAGGGCTGAGCTCGATCTTCTGAAAGGAGTGAGAGAGAAGACTGCCATGAGAACAACAGCATATAAGTGAAAGACGGCTGAGTACTTCAATCGACAAGTTAAGCTCAGATTTTTTCAAATAGGAAACCTGGTACTGCGAAATGCTATAGCAGCAGGGCACCCTCCTGCTAAGCTAGGAGCAAACTAGGAAGGACCCTACGAGGTCATCAGGAGTGTCGAAAAAAGAGCTTACAGCTTAAAAGACCTGAAAGGAAAACCATTGGGTAGGCCATGAAATGTCGAACACCTCAAACAATATTATCAGTAGAATGTACCTAGGAGTAGTTTCCCACTTTTCTTTTTGTTGCAATAAAGACATTACAAGCTTTTTCGATGTAATATTATATGCTGATCCCCTTGAAGGATTCCAACGCTCTGTAAAGCAGTATTATATTTCAAATCAATAAAATGCAGAGACAATGGAAAATGATAAGTGGACTAAAGAAAGGCCAGCATAGCTGGGATGTCCCGGTGCCCCTACTGAGTCATAGATTTTTGTGACTTTTGGACAATGGCATTACTTAAAACAATTATGTTTACTTTGATGAAATGAAGCTACCAGTCGGGTAGACGCATTAAATTATCTGCAAAGATGGATGATAGGTGAATAAATCCATTGGTCGGTTAATAAATTTAGCCACCAGTCGGATAGATGCATTAAATCATCCGCAAACATGGATGAATAAATCCACTGGTCAGTTAATAAATTTAGCTACCAGTCTAGTAGACACATTAAATCATCCGCGAGGATGGATGATAGACGGATAAAGCCACCAGTCGGGTATACACATTAAATTATCCGCAAAGATGGATGATAGGCGAATTAACCCACTAGTCGGTTAATAAATTTAGCTACCAGTCTGGTAGACGTATTAAATCATCTGCGAGGATGGATGATAGGTGGATAAAGCCACCAGTCGGGTATACACATTTAATCACCCGCGATGATAGGTGATAAGAGGATAAATATCCTCACACTGATTGATTAACACATTAAATTGCCCGTGAAAATGAGTGGTTAATAAATATGAGGTTACGAGGCGATAAGTATTCCAACTAATGGACTCAATAGCCAAAGCGTTACCAAAAAAAAATTTGGTCAACCAAAAAATCGGCCGACCACCAAGGTATGGTCGACCCAAGATGGTCGACCATAGAGGTCGACCGAGGGTGGTCGGCCACCAATAAAGGTCGACAAGGATGATTGGCCGAAAATCTTGATAAATAACAAAATAATCCAACTTGAAAATTAGAATAGATCATGCATAATCATGAGCACCATCATGAATGTTTAGAGCAAACAGATATCAACACAAGTTTTCCAAAGTAGGCGAATGAGTCATGTCCGTCCACATCCTAGGCCAAGAGAAATCAAAAGGCTTTAAAGTGAACATTGTTTATATGTCCATATTCCAAGACAAAATAATAAGACTTCTGAAACATTTTCTATGCCCACATCCCCAGGCCAAGAAAGTTTGCGAAGTCGAAAAACAAAAAAGCATGCATCAAGCTGAAGGACCGCCAGCGTCGCCTCCTCTAGATGTGACATCCTGACGACCCTTAGGAGTAATCTTCTTGGAAGCTAATTCGACTGTCCACTATCTATCCATGAAACGCTCGAGCCCCAAAGGGTCAAGCGATGGATGCTCCTCAGCCAACCACTTCTTTCTGAGACTTATAAAAGCCTTCATTGACTATGCAATGTACATATGCATACAACTGGAGAACTCTAAAGACACTTTGTAGCAAAAGACAGCATCTTCCTGGGCGCGAACCAGGGTGGAGCGTAGTGTGTCAATCTAATTCTTCTGCGCCTTATCCCTAGACTCGGCTAACTTGGCTTGGCTGCTCTTTTCACCTATCTCATTCTTCAAGCTAGAAACCTCCACTTTCATCTCTACCTCTTGAAGATCCATATGTTCCAAATGTCTCTCCAGATATTCGTTCGCTAAGGCCTTGGAATCTTGCATGGTGATCATCTGACAAACAGATTCCAAGGTTAAGATTAGTCATAAAGTTTACACAAAATAAAAATAAAAAGGAAAAGAGAGAAGAAATGAGACATTATCCTCCTAGTATACACTGTTACGGTCTTATTGACCGACGAAACCTTATTCTGAGATAAACCAGTACGCAAGGGCTCAAGTGCACAGCTTGGAACCAATTCAAGGTCCTTGTTGGCATTAGTGGACGGAAAATGAATTTCATGAAGAATGTTCTGATCGTCAAAAGGATCCTCATCGGGCTGGTCAACAAGCACATCATTGAGGTGTCTACCTCGGCCATCCTTTTTCTCTACGTTGGTGGTGGTAAGAATCTCCTTGCCCGAGGCAGACCCTTTGCCTTTGTCTGAGGGCCTCCTTCTCTTGCTCGGAGCAAAATTTTTCACTGGCCCTCTATCATCAGTAGCTAAATGAATAGAGTTCAACTGAGCATTTAAATCATACTCCACACCTTGCATACATGTACAAGAAAAAGCAACAATTAATCTAGAAAGACAATTCCATATAATGTGTAAAAACAAAAAGGTTGACAGATGAGGTGCCTACCAACAGGGCGACCGATACCTATAGTCAACATGTTACGATTTGATAAAACTTTGTTTAGCTCCAAGCCAAGAGGGTCTAAATTGATAAGCTGGTCAATTTGTTTTTTAAGATAAGGAGTGATGTCTACTAGGCTATTGAATAGTTGAATTTGTGGATGTTTCCAAAAGGTATCGAAAGGAAAACTACCAGTAACAGGCATAACAAAGAAAAAACGGTTCTTTCACCTGCTGTTCAATTTCATATAGTGGGACATGTGGAAAAGAACCCTAGTGGAAAAGTACACGTAACTGTCACAGGACGCAAGATGGTGCATTTCAAAAATACACCTAAAAAGGTCAATGGATGGATCAATATCGTGAAAAAGGTACATGTACAGAAAATAGAGAGCTAATCTCCTAGCGTTTGGGGCCACTTGGTTGGGAGTTAAGTGAAATTCACAGAACATGGCGACGAAAAAGGGATGTATTGGAAACCTAAGTCCTCCATCCATGCTATCTTTGTACATGGCAACCTCGAAGGGATTCGACCCGAGAACCGTTCTGTTGGGTGCAGAGCTCTATATATATCGTCATCAAAAATCTTAAATTTTACTAGCATCCTATCCAATTTGGTTTCAGAGTTATACACACTATAGCCTTTGGGAATGTTAAGAAGTACTATGTGCCCGGAAGGAAACCTACCAATTTGAATATTAGCAGAAGATGATCTAATAGGTGGCATTCTACCTCCAGCTCGTACGGCTCCAATCGAACGATCACTCGGTTCCAAGAAATTAGCCAATTGTTAGGTAACTTCTGAGAGCAGTCAACTTTCTCCCATTTGGAGACTGGTCGACGACCGAGAAGTCCGTCAATTGATTAATTTCTTGGCTCTCGCCGGTAGAATCAGATGAAGATTCAATGCTAGATTCATTATCAGAGGAAAGTACTACCCTAGGCATGGTAAATAGATGAATTGGAGGTTACCTGTAGACCACAAAGTCGGTTGGGCTATAAAAAATAGAAGGCAACAAAGGGCTATAGACTATTTTAACAATTTCACGTCCGGTTGACAAAGCAAAGCGCTCGATCGAAGTGCCTTTCGGTAAGTGAGCTGCAAGTCATAAAGAAAAAGACATTACGAGTTTCAAAATCTTGAATGAGATTGGGCCATTTGAGAAAATTGGTAACAAGTAATACATTTACATGTGTATGGCATCCAACAAAGAGCCCTTGGTCGACCCACAATGTAGACCGACCGACTAGCTTTAGCCTTCAGTCAATCTCCTATGTAGACCGGCCAACTTGCTTTGGTGGTCAGTCGACGGCAGGAGGAACAGCTACAGGCATTCAGCCTGTGGAGATGCCTCGGTCAACGGTGGCCAGGTGACAACAAAAATTGAATTGTGGATTGTTGGAGAGGGGATGCTTGTAAGAAATTGCTTTAAAGAATGTGAAAATGAACCCACAAGAAAATGAAATCCTCTCCTTTACATAGAGAAAGAAAGAGTGGGAAATGAAATTTTGGAAGTTTCAAATTTTTGTTGAGAAAGAAAATGAGGGAAATTAAAAAGTTTAAGACATTTTTTAAATTGAAAAGTTTGAAACTTATCTATTATAGTTAGGCTTCCTATATTTATAATACGTCCTACTTGGTCTAATGTTATATCTTTTTCTATTTTGATATTGTCTTTTATATTTATATCATTTATCTTTTCTATACACATTTTTCTTTTTCTTTCTATAATCATAGCTTTGAGGTGTGTATAAATCTGAACAAAAAGAGTAATTTAATTTCTTTAATTGCTTTCTAGCTACTTCTTCTATACAATATTCTTTTAATTTATCTGTTATAAATTTTATGGTAGCGCTAATAGTTGTTCCTCTTCCATTCCAGTTTTCTATCTCATTTTTAATTTTATCATTCCATGGTGGTGGAATCTTTCTATTTAGTCTATCTAATATATCTGCATCTAAAGCTAATCCTGCAGCACTAACTAATCTTTCAAAGTCTAATAAAAAACGGTTTTATGTATTTCATATTACTTAAACTTAGTTTTTATAGTTCTTCTAAAGCTTTATTTTGTTTATAAACATTGTCTCTACTAGGGTATGTTCCTATAATTATTTCTCGAATAAAATAGTGAAGTTTCTAGGATTTTCTCCTCCAGCCATTCTTAATCTTATTTCATCTGGTTTTAGTCTTTTGGCTATAACATAAATATCTAAAGCTGTCTTTCCTAAATATGTTTCTAAAAAAGCCCACACTTCTTCTACCGTCATTTGTATAAGTAAACTATTACATGTTCTAATTACAGAATTTTCCCATTTAGTTATAGTGCTAGGTCTGTCTTAGGGTTTAAAATTGTTTAATTCTAATATTAATCCTCTATCACTTACTACTAGTAGACTACATCATTTTTCTGTTTGTCTTTTTCCCAAGCTTCTGTATTTTTTGTCTTTCCAATCATACAAACGAGCATGGGAAAAATGGTATTTTCCTCCAATATCGTATTCTTTGTTCATGGGGCCTCTTCTTCTTCCAAACTCTTGGCCTGTTTCTGTTTTAGGCTTTTTACTACTGATTGCTTCCATTTTTATTTATATATTTGGTTGATCTTTTTCTTCTAACAGAGTCTTTATTTCTGCTTTTCTAGTTCTCCTAAGGTTTCTATAATATTTCGTGTCTATATACCCAAATTCTTAATCATCGTCTTCACTTTCATCTTCATTTTCTTCATCTAAAGCATTAATTTCTTCTTCACTTTCATAATCTTCTATTTCGATATATCTACAACTTTCCTCTTCATTTTCGTTTTCCTTTGTTTCTTCTGCTTGATAATTATAATTTCCAAATCTAATACTCAAAGTTCCATTGCTATTTTATACATAATATTGTCTTCTGGTACTAAAATTGGCTTTTCTAAAAAGTTTGCTAAATTTCAGTCTAATCCTGCATTTGTTTCTAAGAAAATTTCTTTACTGGGATAGCTTTTATACCTTTATGTCCTAATAAAGTGATGATTTGATCATTTTCTAATTTATATTTAGTAGTACTATTTTCGCTAAGTCTTCCTACAAATCCTATGCATATTAATAGATTTTCTTCATTTTTTTTTTCATTTGGTATCCCCTAGTCTTTATTTTTATCTTAATGTCTTTATAAAAATTCTTTGTTCTAACTAAATGATCGGGTGTGAAATAAACTATACCTCCTTTGTTATTCATGTCTAATTCTATGGTTCCTAATAATCACTGTTTTATGTCTGTAAATCTATTATCATATAAAAATATTAATGTCTTGGCTCCTAAATTTTCTCTATGTAATCCTCTTACTCCTACCATTATTAGTCCTAGATGTGTCTGTTGAAGATTTTTATTTGTTATTTCTTTATAAGAATCCTTTTCTACTAAATCTAAAGATATGAACTGATTTTCGTGTGTACAAGAAATATATCTTTTTCCATAATGTTGGTATATCAAAGATTTGCTGAAAAGATTTCCTTTTTTATAAATGTCTAAAACTTTTATTAATTTTAATTTATTCTGTCTAAAAGTTTCTATTTGTTCTTCTATATCTCTTAAAGATTCTAATCTAGTTTTTGATTCCATTCTTCTAGTTGAAGATCTCATTGAAGGATTTTCTAATATTCTACTACTACTAGCTACAACTTGTTTATTTTTATTCATTATGTATATATCCACTTAGTCTTTTTAAATTTACTTACTTCTTTTGTATTTTCTAGATCTAGCTTTTCTAACTTGCCAATTAACTGATCTAAATCTGGTTTAGGAGTTTCTACGGATTCGGCTTTTTCTAAAGCTGTTATTCTATTTTCTAAGTTAATATTTTCTATGTCTTTATTATAAGAAAACTTCTTTAATATTTCACTATTTTGATTTTTAATATATTCTAAGTTATTTTCTAAAATGTTTATACTTTTAATAAAGTTTTCTAAAACTGCTTCTATCTTTCTATTATTTGCAGAAATATTTCTTTCTAGATTTTTGCTTAAATTTATTATTAAATATACTATACTATTTAACTTCTTATCTTCTAAATTTAAAAGATGTTTAAAGTTTTTATCAAAATTACAAACTAAAGATGCTTTGTCTAAAATATCTTCTCTCTTTAAATTTCCTAAAAGCTCTAAATTTATATAATCTATTTTATTCATACACTAAATAAACTTGACTTAAAACAAACTCTGATACCAATTTAGGACGATTTTCTGAACAAGTAGGATTTCCTGAACAATTAAGAACAAATAATAAATTACTGATAAAATATTAATATAGTCTGGAAATAAATAGTATAAATATAAATTACTTGTAAATACTAAAAATTTCTTTCTATGTAATCTAAAACAAAACTCTAAACTGCATCTTAGTCTACGTAGCTTTATAGATTTAGAATACTTATAAGAAATTGAAAATCTCATAACATATCATAAATATGAGTAATAAATGTAGTAATAAATTTATGACAAGTCTATTTATGATACCAATTTATTATGTCTTTGTCTTTTTATGGAAATGAAGAATACGTAACAAATTTGTTGACTTTTTATGAGTATGAGTCTTTGTCTTTTTTGTGATATGTATCTTAAGTTAGTCTTTTTATGTTTTTCTACAGGATCTTTAATCAAAAAACTCAGACGTTGAGAGACAGAATTCTCAACAATTCGCAACTTGATCTGTTAAGAGGAGTAGCCTCTATTTCTATTTAACAAGAATAATAAACAGATATTGATAAAAACTTTCAAATTAAACAATTAAGCAGATATATGAAGTCTAATTGCATAAATAAAAAAATCTTAAAACAATATTGATATAATGGCCTTAATTCGAGTACTTCAATGTTCAACAAATTAATTTCCTTCAATTTTTTAAGTCTTTTTCTTGACCTTCCTAAAAGGATTAAGACTGTAGCTAAAAATGAAATTTCATCATGTTTAAATAAGTTTTGAACAAATTCCCATTCTCAAGAGAAAATATAACCTTTCTTAACTCAGAAGATTACTCTTTCATTTTAGCTATGGAATCCAGAAAAAGATGATAAGTTTAAAAATAAAATACTTGAAAACTAAAAATAATATTTTTAAAGGAATTGATTGCTTACTAGGTTTTTCCTCTTTTAGGCCTTTCCAAAAAATATAATAAAATAAAAGATAACAAGATGAGATGAAGAACTTACTTTTATTGAGAAATTTCTATGGAAAATCTTTATAATTGAGAGCGATATAAGAGGAAGTATGTAAATCTGTGTGTATTCTATTTTTCTGAGTGTTTTTACGTGTTTTTTGTATGCTATGAACAAATGTATTTATAGAGAAAGGAAATAATAAAATAATCGTACAATCTTTACAAGTATAAGGTTGGGAAAAGAAAGACAAAAATCCAAAGCTTTCTCCGTACACTTTATTGTTTACCATGAATTGTTGTACTATTCACTCTATACATTTTTTGACTACGCAGCATTTTCTTCTATTATTGGTATTTCCTGTAGCCTTTTTTACCTTTCTTTTAGAATTATTGCCCATGTGCTAAATTATTGTCCTTGTGCTGAACTATTGTCCATGTACTGTAAAATCTCTTTATTATCTGTCTATCATTTTAATATAGGCTTCTTCCATATCAGTATCCATTTCATTGTTTGCTTTGTCTGAGATATTTTCTGTATCTGAATGGTTCTCTGATGCTTCACAATAGCTTTCAATACAATAATTTTCTTGAACGTCATCAGATATAAATATTTTTGATGAATATTCGGAACATATAATCTTTCTACCTTGATTTTTCTAGCTACAAATTCTTCAAAAAATATTATTCCATTATTCCATTGCGCCACAAGTCTGTAGTTGGTCCTTTGCATTTCTATGAGAGCAGTAATTTTTGAAATTCTTCTTTCATAATCAATTTGTCTAACTTTAACCTTGATTCAGTCTTTGAAGAAGGCATGAATTTTCTTGAACCTTCAAAAATTTTAATAAAATTGTATGTTGGGATAATAATACCATTATTTACAATTGGTGGTCTAGAAATAAATTGAATCATTAAAGGGTGTTGTTTAAGTTGATCAAGAATCTTTTTAAGAGAATGTGGAAAAAAAAGTTAAAATGTCTATTTAAGATATATACTGTATTAACCATACCGTATTGTAAAGATGAATAAAATATATCGTCTTCTTCTTGAGAAACTGTATAGTCAAATGAAACTGTACGGTAATTGTGTCTAAGAAAGGAAGAGACATGGATAGCTGTTTTATAGAGAGGGCGATATTGAAGGAAATATTGATTCTCATTATGATAATATTGTAGAGTTTGGGAGAAATCAATTATTTCTTCTTTAAGTGAATTTTTGATTGAATTTCGAATAATGTTGGCACAATCTCCAATATTTTGTTATAGTTCAAAAAGAGTTTTTTCTTGCCCTGCAGCTGTAGAATCTGTTAGTTCAATAAGTCTTTCTATTTTAGGAGGATATTTTCTACTAGATAAAAGTAATAATGTTTTTTTGAATAATTTTCTTCACTAGTATTAAATCTTTTTAGGGTCTCATGTAATTTAAATATTTCATCTTGGTATTTAGTTATTTCTTGTTGATAAGAAGATACTTGGTCTTCCAAAATTTCTAGTTTTACTTCTAAAGTGTGCTTTTTATAATTAAGATCTCTAACTACTCTGGTCATAGTTTCACAGCTGTTACACAGTTGGAAAGATGAAGATGATGTTTGAAAAGAAGATGACGATGGTTGAAAAGTAGATGAATGCATTGTCTGTCTAATTTTTTCAGATATGTAAAAAATAAATCTGATAGTCTATCTACAATGATTTAAGGCTTCTTCAAGAGAGTAAAATCCTTTCAAAAGAGGTTCTGGAAATCTGTCTATCTGTTCAATTACTTCTGGCCAATAGTTATAAACTCCTGGTTGTCTTCTTTTGATTACTACGAAGAAACTGAAATTTTTTACTTTGTATTTGATTGTGGGTTTGTCTAAAATAATTAACTAAAGCATTAATGCTGTCTAATTTCTGTCTAGAGTCTCTTGCCATTCATAGATTATCTAGTAGGCAACTTTCTTTTTCTGGAAGTCTTTCTAAATTATTTCCTTTGAATCAAAGATTAGATCCTTCAGGTACCACTCTTAAAGTGAGGTTCCCAAAAATCATCATCATTTGATCCATATGCAATATGAACAAAATTGGTCAGAAAGTCAATAACTTGTCTACTTAAATTATCGGCTAAAATGTTACCATCTATGTGCTCTATACTTAACTTATAACTATTCAAGATTTCATATAATTTTAACCACATTTTATGTCAAATTTTATCAAAATTTGTCTTTTTAATAAATTTAACAATTGCTTTACAATCTGTTCTAATAGTAAATTCAGTATTTAAAAATAATTTAAAACTTTCTATACTATGAATTATCGCCGTTATTTCATAATCTAGGCTGGTTAAGTATTTTTCTTTTATTTTATATTTACCGCTAGCATATCTACAAATTTTTTCTTCTTTTTTATCACTATATTTATTTGGTTTAGAATATAAAATTCCTCTCCATCCTAATTCACATCCGTCTGTTTCAATTACTTTATATTCAATATCTAAAGGTAATTCTAAAAGTGGTAGTTGTTGGACTTCATTTTTTATTTGTCTTACTAATTTTATATCTGTTTCGTTAAAATACTTTTGACATTTGCTTGATAATTTATTGTATAAAGGTCCAATCTTTTTACCTAAATCTTTAATAAAACTTCTAGCATAATTTAATATTCCTAAAAAGGCTTGCAATTTTTTAGTTTCTTCTATTTTTTGTTTATTTATTTCTATTTTCTTTTTACTAATAATTAAACCATTTTCTATAAATTTATTTAAAACAATTTCTAAATGCTTTATATGTTCTTTATGATTTTTGCTATGTACCAAAATATCATCAATATATACACAAACAAATGGTAAAGAATTAAAAATAGAATCCATTTTTCTTTGAAATATAGATCGAGCATTCTTTAGACCAAATGGCATAACAATTCACTCAAAATGTCCTTGCGGAGTTGTAAAACCTGTCAATGGAATAGAGTCTTTATGTATTTTAATTTGCCAAAATCCTGATTTACAGTCAAAATTTGAAAAGATCTTGCTATTTTGTATTTTATTTAAAATCATGTCTTTATCGGGTATTTTATTGCCGTCTTCTATTGTATTATCATTTAATCTTTTATAATTTATAACCATACTATTTTTTCCTTGTTTGATTTCACTATGATTTCTAACTATAAAAGCTACTGATCTATGCTGACTAGTAGAATGTCTTATTACTTTTAACTCTATCAATTCTTTAATCTGAATTTTAAAGTCTTCTATATCTTGATTAGTATGTTTTATTTCTGAGGTTCTAATCCTTATATTTTAATTTATAATTTATATTTTTGCTTCAATTTTATTTCTATCCCAATGTTTTAAAGGATCTTCTCCTATTATTTGGGTTTGTTCAGTTAATTGTAAAATCTTATCTATATTTTCTACATAATCTATCTTTTTATTAAAAACAATCAAGTCTTTTGTTCTTGGTACAAAATCTGTTTTTAAGGTTTCTAAAGATAAATAATCTAAAATTCTAAACTTTCTAAATCTTCTTCATCATTTTGGCTTTTGATGGTAAAGGTTTACCACGCTTAGCTCGTAACTCTGATGTTTCTATAGTCTGTATAATAGATGTATTTTTCCGAAGAATTATTGCATCATTTGTAATTGTTAAACTTCCATTTCTACTTAATAAGAATTTTATTCTTATAAAAAATTCATCTTTGATTAATTGGCTTACTAAAGTGGTCGTTAAGCTATATTGTCTTTCTTGAAATCTAATTTTACAATTATCAAAAAGTCTTTCTTCAAACTCCATTTTATTGCCATCCATTTGACTTCCTCTTATTTCATATTCTAATTTTTGTCTACAATCTTCTGGAACTAAGTCTTTTCTAATTATGTTAAATGTGCATCCTGTGTCGACTAAAGCTATTAAATTTAATTTAATCATCTTGTTGATTTGTACTTCTATGGGTATTCTAATACTTTTAGTTGGTTTTATTCTAGATAGTTGACATATTTTTTCTTCTTGATTTTCTGTTTCTAAATAGTTATTCTCAGTATAGTTTTCTATGGGCTGTTTTCATTTTTCTAGATGTCTAAGTCTATATTGTATTTCTCCTAATGCTTTATGTATTTTATCAATTCTATTATTAGTGTTAGTTACTCTATCTTCTAATTTTTCTATGGTTTCACTGTAGTCTTTGTGTTTATTGTAATGCTCATCTTGGATTCCTAAGCAATTATTACATTGAATTTCTAAACAATTTTTACACTGATTTCTATTTCTATGTCCTCGATATACTCTACATATTATGCATCTGTCTATCATAGATCCTTGTCCTCTAATTCATTCATGAATACATTCTTGCTCTACATTCATCATTTTTATATCAAGAATTGAGAAATCTAAATCCTCTGTACTACTATTGCTTTCATCAGAACTTTCTACTATTTCTAAATAATCTAACTTGTCACCTGTGTATATACTATATACTGAACTACAAGATTTATTGCCTGATAACTCTGTCATACGACACTGTATTTCTTCGATTATTATAGATTTATTGAATGTCTCTCAATTTTTATTTTTATTAGGTCATTTATTAGCAAAATGTCTAGGATCTCCACAAATGTAGCATTTACAATCTTTTCTATTTTTTGGTCTTTTAACGTATCTATTATAGTTAGGCTTCCTATTTTTATAATACATCCTAGCTAATATTATAACTTTTTCTATTTTGATACTGTCTTTTATAATTATATCATTTATCTTTTCTATACACTTTTTTCTTTTTCTTTCTATAATCATAGCTTTGAGGTGTGTATAAATCTGAACAAAAAGAGTAATTTAATTTCTTTAATCGCTTTCTAGCTACTTCTTCTATACAATATTCTTTTAATTTATATGTTATAAATTTTATAGTAGCGCTAATAGTTGTTCCTCTTCTATTCCAGTTTTCTATCTCATTTTTAATTTTATCATTCCATGGTGGTGGAATCTATCTATATAGTTTATCTAATATATCTACATCTAAAGCTAATCCTGCTGCACTAACTAATCTTTCAAAGTCTAATAAAAATGGTTGTATGTATTTTATATTACTTAAACTTAGTTTTTCTAGTTCTTCTAAAGCTTTATTTTGTCCATAAACATTGTCTCTTCTAGGGTATGTTCCTATAATTATTTCTCGAATAAAACTAGTAAAGTTTCTAGGATTTTCTCCTCCAGCCATTTTTAATCTTATTTCATCTGGTTTTAGTCTTTTGGCTGTAACATAAATATCTAAAACTATCTTTCCTAAATATGTCTCTAAATAAGCCCACATTTCTTCTATCGACATTCGTATTGGTAAACTATTACATACTCTAATTACAGAATTTTTTCCATTTAGTTATAGTGCTAGGTCTGTCTTGGGGTTTGCAATTGTTTAATTCTAATATTAATCATCTAACACTTGCTACTAGTAGACTACATCCTTTTTCTTTTTGTCTTTTTCCTAAGCTTCTATATTTTTTGTCTTCCCAATCATACAAACGAGCAGGGGGGAAAGGGTATTTTCCTCCAATATCGTATTCTTTGTTCATAGGGTCTCTTCTTCTTCCAAACTCTTGGTCTGTTTTTGTTTTAGGCTTTTTACTACTGATTTCTTCCATTTTTATTTCTATATTTGGTTGATCTTTTTCTTTTAACAGAGTCTTTATTTCCACAATTGAATTGGAACCTTCTTAACTTATGTGGTAATTGTTTAGATCTAGAATTAGGTTTGTGCAATGCAAAGAAACATTGATTATTTGTGATCTTTTGACGTCAATTGTACTTCCTCCTTTTCAATGTCACGGAAATCTTGACATCCATTATTTGTTTTCATAATCTTTAATATCCATAATTATCTGTTTGACAGTAATACTAAGAATGCCGATCTTATCTTTATGCATGTTATGTTGATGACTACCAAGCAGTTTTTCATTTTCCAATGATATTTCAATTTCGAAATCAAAGTCTATCACCAATTTCAAATAAATTTTCACATAATTTCGATTGAATTAAAAATTATTTCACTTCATAAAAATACCTCACCTTTACGATCCAAATCAATTCAAACTATCACAAACAATATTTATACGGTTTTACGTGGAACACACAAGTCACCACTAGTAATGCTAAAAATCAAAAAGTTAGTACCTTTACATTTCATCTATAAGTCTAATCTTTGATCTTGAATTTTGAATCTTGAAGTCTTGAACTCTTGTTTTGGATGATTGACTTTGATCTTAGACTTGTTTGAGAGTCCGATTTGTAATATAGCATTTGATCTTGACGATGATTGATTTGAATGCTTTGAATATTACTTGAAAATAAATTGTTAGTAAACAAAACTAATTTGTTTGTTATGATCAAAACATTAAGGTTAAAGTAAACCGTAGGCCAACAATTTCCTCCTTTTTTATCATGACAAACAATATGATGTGTAGTTGAGAATATAACAAATAATAAGATAAACGGTGGCGTATATATTCTCCATTTCTTTTTCAAGTAAGCATAGTTTGATAAATTTACAGCATGCTATATTTTCCATTTAATTTATCACAATATCTATCAATTTGATTTCAATAGTTCTCTATGCTAATTTCATTACATACATGAATCACGACTTATTCGCCAATTTCATCACACATCCTACGTTTCACCACACATCCTACGTTTTTCCCCTTTTGGCATAAACAAAAAGACAAGATCAAAACATTAAAAAGATAGAGATACATTCTCCTTAAATGAAACAAAAGATGCATTTCATTGATAAACTAAAATTTAAAGACAATCTTAGTTCAAATAAAAATAGGCATTAATCAAGATTGGTTCCAAAAACACATAAACTAAAACTAGAGGCACTAGATCTCCAGCGGAGGAAACAACGTGTCAATCCGGGAGTGAATTGCTTGTTGTGAAGCTATCACTTGATGGAGAAAAGATGTCAAACCATTGACCGAGTTATGTAGGCCGTCAATCGAATGTTGTAGGCTAGCTGCCGTGTTTTGTGAGCCATCCACCGTAGTAGTTAGCAAGTCAATCCGGCCATTAAGGAGACTATAATGGTCCTCGGTGAAGGAGAAGCCGGAGGTCGAGGATGATGGCATATGTGAACTCAGTATATCACGAGGATGAGATGGGGATGAGCATCTTCATCATCATCGGCTTCGTCCATTACCTCACTGCCCTCAAATGGTAAAGTAGAAGGTCCCTAGTCGATATCAAAGCCTTTTGTTTTTACCACCCATTGCCCATCTTCTTTCAAAATTTTCATGCGCTTATGGGTATGAATATTGATGGTGTCGATGGATTTTGGATTAATTATGACATCATCATGGAAGGAAATTTTGAAGTGACGAAAGATTTTGGTAAGGATCATATCGTATGTAAGGCCGCAACCCTATGCGCGTGACGAATTGTGTTCATATGGTTTAACATAATGAACAGAAAATCAACTTTTCACCCAACTAAGAAGGAGTGGAGACGGAATAGGTCGAAATGATTGACTTCATCTAAATGACCTTTCCTAGGAACTTTAATATAGGCAATGATGTTATGCAAGACTCGACAAGACAAGGTGACTTGATTGGAACTAAGTCTTACGGCATTCTCAAACGGTTTGCCAGCGCGACAAGCTTCTACGGGATTGTATCCTTCGAGATGAGGAGCTAATTTTTGACTATACAAACGGGTTTCACAATCCTCAAGTTCAAGGATGGAACGAATAAGTGTTCGAATAATTTTAATGTTTTTTACCATGGAAGAAATGCCCATCCCCAGAGTATAAACCATATCTTTGTAGAACTCTTTCATTAGGTTTGGGTAAGCTTTTTCATCGAGGGTAACTATTGGAACCCAACCCATAGATACAAATAAATCTTATATATGAAACGAAGGGGCGTCAAAAGTTAAAGAGGCGAGATCAAATTTTTTTCCTATGAGAACGGGGCATTTGCCAACGTGATTTTCCGGTGGAGCCTCGTCGTCGGAAGATGGTGTCGGTAGCTTCTCTCCTTTGACGTTTGTTTCCATTTTTACCCGAGGCATTTTGATAAAATCGGATTATGATATCTAGAGTTTTGGAAGTCCATTTGAGAAATTGAAATTGATGATTTTGTGGTTAAATTGTAAAAGGAAATTAGATGGATTTTTTATTTTAAGTGTAAATTTTGAAAATTTGGAGATGATTTTATGAATGAAGAATGATTGGAGGAGAATAAATCAAACTTGCATGAAATGGGAAATGAGGAATTTGAAAAATTTAGACTTTAAAAACCCAGAATTTCGTTGAAATGGTCGACCGTTTAAGCAACCCGATCGACTGGTTAAACCTGTGATTTTAAAAATAAAACTCTAGACAGATGGACGATGAATAGGTTGACTGTCTGAGATGAAACTGTCGTCCGTTTGGCTTAAATAGTCAACCGTAAAAACGTGACATTTGGACCAAAATTCCATGGACAGACAAACGAGCAACCGGTCGTCTGTATTTCCTTCAACGATCGTCCATTTGATGAAACAATCGTCCTATTGGGCTGTTTTGTTGAAATTTCACAAAGTTTATGGATTTGATCTTTTGTCATAGGTTTTTATACTACCTTTATCATATGAATTTCAATTGATTATCACAAGGACTAGCATTCATTAAGTTTTAGCCACATACTTCACATTCATCAATTATGTCAAAATATCTTCGAATATAGGAGAATCTTTCAAGTGCTAATGGTTTAGTGAGAATATCAGCTAATTGTTTTTCCATATTTACAAACTCTAAAGTTATATCTCCCTTTTGTGTATGATCTCGTAGGAAATGATGCCTAATCTCAATGTGTTTTGTTCGAGAATGCAAAAAGAGATTTTTATAGATACATTTTCAAATGATAGGTGATAAATACTTAGAGTTTGCTTCATTCATATGATTTGAGCACAACAACTAGTAGCCGATATATATTTGGCTTCGGCGGTAGATAAAGTAACAGAATTTTGTTTCTTACTAAACCATGATACTAGAGCAAAGCCTAGAAAATGACAAGTTCCGTTAATACAATTTTGCAACTGGCCCAATCGGCATTCGAATAGCTAAGTAAATCAATATGAGTATCTTTAGGATACCAAAGACCTAAGGATCTAGCACCACTAAGATACCTAAAAATACGTTTCACGTCACTAAGATTGGAATTCATAGGATTAGATTGATATCTTGCACATAAGCATCACTAAACATAATATCGGGCCTACTAGTAGTTAAATTAAGTAGAGATCCGATCAAACCTCTATATTTGGTTATGTCTATGGGAGTACCTTGATCATCTTTGTCTAATTTGATCGATGAGCTCATTGGGATATTCATTGGTTTCAATTCTACCATTTCAAACTTCTTAAACATATCCGTGATATACCTGGTTTGATTAATGATTATTTCATCATTAGTTTGTTTGATTTGGAGTCCAAGAAAGAACTTGAGTTCTCCCATCATACTCATCTCAAATTCCTTGCTCATACACTTAGAAAATTCTTCACATAGTGAAATGTTAGTGGCACCAAAAACAAATATCATCAACATAAATTTGAACAACAATCATATCATTCTTTTTTGTTTTTATAGAAGTGTAGTATCCGCTTTACTTATTGAAAAATCATTTGATAAAAGGAATTTTACTTAATCTTTCATACCAAGCTCTAGGAGCTTGCTTTAATCCATAAAAAACTTTTCTAAGTTTGAAAACTTTGTCCATGTATTTATAATTTTTGAAACTGGGAGGTTGCTCAACAAATACTTTTTTCTTGAATGACACCATTTAAAAATGCACTTTTGACGTCCATTTGAAAATGAGTGAAATTTTTATGACAAGCAAAAGCAAGAAGCATGCGAATTGATTCCAATCTAGCAACATGTGCAAAGGTTTCTTCAAAATCTATACATTCTTCTTGATTGTAACCTTGAGCCACTAATCTAGCTTTGTTACGCACAATTATGCCATTTTCGTCTCGTTTATTTCGAAAAATCCATTTTGTACCAATAACGGTTTTTGATTGGCCCCAAACCACCAAACAATGAGAGGACTAGAAAGGGTCAACGGTGAAATTTAAGGGGCATTTTCGAATTCTAAATATGTACGGTGGAACTATGAGAACTAACTGACGTGGCCAAAAAAAAAATAGATAATGTCTAGCACTCCATCTAATTTCAAACATGCTGACTCAGCAATATTTAAATTTTCTATGTAGATTTAAATTTCATATGCATATTTAAATATAATCTAGTATTTATTTTAATAAAATAAAATCCACCTACATAGCAATCTATAGATTGCATTGGAGATTAAATTTGAACTTGAATATCTATTCATTAGATATCAATGTCACGTAGATCAAAAGGCTTCCAATATTTGTGCCATCTAAATAGTAATCCATAGAATGCACTAAATTATGAATTTAATTATGGGATTTGGACAATACTGAATAACCACAATTTAATTGGATACTTGCAGTTTTCAATTCTAATGTAAAGGATATCTGAACTGTTTGAAAGGAAAGGTGTAGTTCAAATGTTCAAGAACAAATTGGTTTTTTGTTTTTGATGGTGGTGGTGAGGCGGTTGGTGGAGGTTGTGGCGACGACTGGGTTGTCGTTGCTGAATTGTTATGGGAGAAGTCTTCTGGTTTTGGGCTTTTGGTGGGGTCATTAAACAAGTACTCTTTTTATTTATTTTTTCAGTCTTTTTTTCTTTTTTACTTTTTGTATATGTTTATGGGTAAAAGTGCTAATATTTTTCACTTTTAAGAATGTTAGGGGTCCTAATGGCAATTTACTAATTTTTTTATCTTTTTTTTTTTTTGGCTATTTTAGTTTATTTAAGTTAAGCACAAAATTGCTAAAAGTGTCCATAGGCGTAAATTAGTGAAAAGTTGGAGATGATAGGTGTGAAGATGAAATTGCCACAAATTAGAAATGATGGGACTTTGATTGTAATTTATCGACAAAATTTCTAACACTAGTAAATTATAAAAATAAAATTAATAAATATTATCGACCAAAATTATTAAACATTTAAAAACAAATGAACTTTAAATAAATAAAAAGTAATTAAAATATCAACTTGAATACTAATGAAGAAAAAAATTCGTCTTATCAATAAAAAATAAAAGTAAAAGAGAAAAAGAAATTTTAACCTATTGATAAAATCTGAAAGAAAATGAAGAAAGAATAAATGATTCTTCGTCGATGATCAGTGAATCGAAGTATTGTCGGTGATTACCATCGATATAGCGAATGTCATTGCCATCGTAATTGTCGACTGATGTACATTGATGATCACTAATGATATTATTGTCAGTAATTTTGCCAGAATTACCAAATAAATATTGATTTTTACTAGGTATACTACTAAATAAACTATGATGCCCAAGTCTTGTGTGTGCTTGTGTTTATCATTTGCTGCTTTCGTATTTCTTTCATTTAATTGCTGATATGTTGTCTATGATTTAGATTTAGATTTAGATTTTCTTTGTTAGCTTCCGCTCGTCCAACAAATTTAGAATTTTAAAAATCTATATAAATTGAGATATCCTCAATTCATATTTTAGTAGAATCTATTAAAATTTAGGAGTCTTCAACTTAGATTTTAATAGATATTTCAAATATTTAGATGTCCTTAATAATTAGTGGATTTCGTAGAATTTAATTAATTTGATGAATTTTAACTTTTTTCAATAGATTTGGAACCATAATTATAACTACTAAATTTTTTAAATATTATAGCACCAAATCTCAAATTTTCAATTTCGCTCAAACCTTTTTTACCAATCACTCTCTCTCTCTCTCTCTCTCTCTCTCTCCATCTCTCTCCACGTAAGATTTTACTGAAACTCTTTTCTACCAATTTGTAATTCTTCACGTACTTATTCTATTTTTTTTTTCAAACAATGTCCATATTTTCAATTTTATGAAATTTTTCTTTTAAATGACAAAGTTATGAGTTTATTTTAATATACGATAATGTTATGGATTTTATTTTCTAATCACAATGTCAGAATTTTTCCTTTTTGGAGTGATCTCGTCAAAATTTATACCATTTTCTTGTTATATTTTTTTTTAAAATTCATATTCAATTTGTACACAGTGAGTGGTTAAATTAAAAAAAATATCACAAATATATTGTATGGATTTCATTAACTGCAATAATTTAGAATTCACAAATTCATGAAATATTAGTTGTCTAAATTTTGTTAGTAAAATTATTTGAAATAAAAATTCCTTGAATTACGGGGTCTTTCTAAATTTGAAATGCCTCACTTCCCTAGAAGATGAGTTAAATCTAGTCCAAAACAGATGAATATCTCTCAATGTAGTCAATATATCCATGACAAATAGTTAAGTGCAACTTCAATACATGCTTTTCAAATTTATTCTGCCATTGGTTTAATTTAAATATTTACTTATAAGTTATAATTCAAACCAAACACGTGTAATTTAAATATTTCTTTATAAGCTACCAGAGACTCCAGAGCACTCCAATGCTTCCCAACTTAGAAGACTTATTGATCAGAAGTAGATATAGAACTTGATCCATTATGACTTGAACTTGTGATCAGAAGTAGATATAGAACTTGATCCATTATGACTTGAACTTGGCTCTGATACCGATTTGGAACGAGCTTGCATAATTGTAAGAAGATGGTCACACATTTGTTTTATGTATTCTTTTTTGTTGGGAATCAGAGAATCGGGAAAATTTGAAAGGAATAATTGACAACGGAGATACTCAACACGATTGTCTAAGATAACTCTTTTGAAATGCCATGATTCAAATGATGGAAAATAACTTTGAAGATTTGGGGCAAACAAATCATAAATATCAGATACATAATTTAAATCAGAAATTTGAGAGATATATTTGAAATAAGCTTCAATTGAACATTCAGCAAGATAATTGATAGACATCCAAATTATTGAAAATACATGACTGGAATAATTGAAGACATTTCATACTTACAAATGTTTTCGAAATATGAAAAGAAAATTGAAAATTACACTCTGCCTATATTGAAGGAATACATGTCCTTAAATAGACGCTTTGATCATCAGATGTCTGTATGAGGAATCTTTACTTTTGAAAAAGTAAATCGATAATTGAGGGTACTGTTCTACTTTTGAAAAAGTTGTCGACCATTTTGACGAGTGCTGTCACTGTTGATGAGTGATGTCAATGTTTGCTTTTGGAAAGAAGATGCTCTTTTTGATCAAAAATTGAGAGGTACAGTATTCTTTTGAAAACTCGTATCCACAGTTTTTCTCTGCTTTTCAGCAAAGTAATGATAAAGGCATAATATTATTCTTCAAAGAAATATGTTCCATAGCAGTCATCTTCATTGTCTTGCTCAAAATCCAGATCAGATCCTACTTCAGAAGCAGCGATAGATCATTTGCTTGATTCAGTTTTTGACATTGATGCAGCTTTGTGTGCTAAAACTACAAATTCTTCGGGGTCAGAACATTTTGCCATTTGAGCCATAATTTTTTATTTTTCTGAGAGGAAGTCGCTCTAGGAAGAATAGGCTCCAGCTTTTGATTTGATATGTTGATTGATCCATGCTTGAATAGCTTTGGAACATGAATTAGATTCATTGAATTTCTCCCACCATTTAACTTTGCATCGTCGGACAATTCTTTTGTAAGAAAATGCATCATCGGAGGTTGGAAAGATTTGAAAATCCCAACAGAAGATCCATGCCACTTTGAAATTTTTGCAGAATTGGAAAATGAGATATTCATGTGGAGTAAGATTGAGGCCCTTGTTTTTGAAAAGATTGAATTATTCAATCATACGACTAGGAAGGATATCAACGGTGGCACCAAAGTAGATCCACCAAGATTGGAACCATTTGAGAAAGATTTTTGAACAATTTGAGTCAAAAAGGATAAACCATGAATGGCTTGATGGCTTGAAAAAAAGAACATTATACCAAGCCTTCATATAATCATGGTAAGAAAATTCAGATTTTTGACCATTTTTTAGGGAGAAAGTTTTGGTAACCCATGGATCTTGATTCCAATCTGAGATGGTAAGGACTTGAAGAATTTTTATTTTTGAAAAATCAACCCAATGAGCATTAGGCTTATTTGTTGTGTGTTTGTTGTGTGTGAGATGATTGCCGATTTTGTAACTTTGAGGATTGTTTCATACCACATCTGTGATTGATAAATTATTTGGGGAATGAAGTAGAATTCGTTAAGAACCTGATATTTTTTTATTTAAGAAATTGAAGGGATCATCATCTTTGAGAAAAGGTGGAAAATTCTTGAAATAATTTCATCAAGAGAATGGAATTTTGCCCACTCATTTTCGAGTTCGGCAACATGAAGAGCAGTTCCTTTGGTGAAGTATTGAAATTTTTGAGAATTGATTTCTGGAAGTTTTCCTAATCTAGGAACGGTGTCAGTCTTAAGAGCATTTTTGTAATTTGAAGGAATTTTTGTTTGAGATGGTAGGGTTCTAAGAACCGTGAAAGGATTTGAAGAAACAGAGACACCTTTGGATTTTTGTAAGGATAATGCTTGCGTAGATTTTGAACTTGACCATTCGAGGGGGTATTCCTCTGGTGTTCTTCCCTTGCTCATGTTTTTCTTTGACATCTTTTTCTTGCAAGAATTATCTCGTTAAGAAATCTGGTAATTAATTATTCTCACCTTTGAAAAATTCGATTGAAAAGTCAAAACAAGAAAGAATGGCTTGCCATCTGACAAAATTTTGTTTTGAAACAAGATTTTTGACATCCTTTTGTAAAATATCTTTTGAAGCTTTGCAATCAGTTCTGACAAGAAACGTTTTGTTAATTAAATCATCTTGAAATTTTGAGATACAAAGAACAATCGAAAGACACTCCTTTTTGAAGGTTGAATAATTTTTTTGGGGACCGAGCCAAATGCCAGAATGATATCGAACAAGTTGTTCCTTTTGTTGTTCAATTGACTGTTTCAGAATTCTCCCATAACCAATATCTGAGGCATCGGTTTCAACAATAAGAGAAGCATTTGGGTTAACAATATTGAGACATGGAAAGGTTTTGACACTTTGTTTGACCGGCTTAACAGCTTCAGTATGTTTGTCTGACCATGCAGGTGAGGTTTTACGAAGCCTTTCGTAAAGTGGTTCACATATTTGCCTAATGTTTAGGATGAAATCAGAGATGTAGTTGACACATCCTAACAACCTTTGAAGGCTTGTTTTATCAAGAATTTGGTCTGGAAATTTTGGAAGCGAACTCAAGACTACATTTGATATGGGTAATTGTTCCTCTAAAAATCTCATGCCCTAAAAACTTTATCCTGTCAAAGGACAATTTTCTTTTCGGACACAGCAAGACCATTTCTTTTAACTATTGAGAGAAATATTTGAAGATGCTTAAGATGTGGTTCTATACTATCAAAATAAATAAGAACGTCAACTATATAAACAATTGAGAAATTTTGATAAGGATTGAAAATATCGTTCATAATCTTTTGGAATTCAGATAGAGCATTTTTTAGACCGAATGGCATTACATTCCATTCATATTGACCGAAGGGAACATTGAATGTTGTTTTGTACTTATCTTTTTCATCAATTTGGATTTACCAAAATCCTGACTTGAGATCAAACTTTGAGAAAATAATGGCATTAAGAAGACGTTTCAGAAGATCTTTCTTCTAAGGCATTGAGTATCTAATACATTGAAGAACTTGATTGAGAGGCTTATAGTTGATGACAAGTCTAGGGGCACCTCGTTCAATTTCTCCATGATTGTTAACATAAAAGGCAGCACAACTCCAGGGAGATTTGTTAGGCCTAATTAAACCTTTTTCGAGGAGATCTTTGATTTCTTTTGTACAGACATCTAAGAGTTCTTTGTTCATTTGAATAAGTCTTGCTTTAGTGGGTATTTGTTTTTCATTGAAGTTAGGGATATAAGGAAGGGTAACAATATGTTTCTTCCTATTCCAAAAGACATTAGGTATAGTAGAACATACTTCATTCCTAATGGCTTTATCAATTTTTGCAATTTGATCTTTAATTTGTTTAGTTTCTAATTGTTCTAAGACTCTAGAAAATTTGATATCTTCTTTTAAATATTTAATGTGTTGTTTTTTGAGGTTAATATTGTTGATAATTTTACTAACGGAATGTTCCTTAATCAAATTGATATCTCTAATGGTAGGAGGATTGGTGAATTCAAAGGATTTTTTATTTCAATCATTTCTCAGTAACTGAGATAGGGTATAATTGAAGTAAGAAGGGAGTACCAAGAATAACTTCTTGGTCAAGATCTTTGACAATGTAGAAACTACTTTTGAAACAAATATTTCCATTATAAATATGAGCTTTTGTTAATTTTTAATTGATATTAAGACTCTTACCACTAGCACCATAAAGATTTTCAGTGGTATTTTTGAAATATTTGGTAGGGACGAGACCTTCTCTAATACAGTTTTTGATCGATGCCTGAGTCTAAAAGAGCTCTAGTTTTGATTTTATATTCTTTATTGATTATAATTGTCGCATTAGTATACCATTTTTTGTAAACGTATTTGACTAATAACATTCATTGATTGTTCCTCGTCAAGAGGATATTGGATTTGGAGTGGTGTTTGAGTAGTTCTTTCGTCTTCTGAAGAAGAACTGGAAGAAGAAGATTGAAGTTTAGCTTTTCCTTTATTAAGAGAAGACGAATAAGCTTTGATGATAGATACTTCAAACTTGAGATCAGACAATTGTTTCTCAGGTTGAGATATTTGACCTTTCATTTGATTGACTTCACTTCGTAAGTCTTAACAAGAAGAGAGTTTATTTGGTTTTTTGAATCTATCAAAAACATCTTTAAGGTTATAATTTGTTTGAGAGGGTTTTCTTCATTAGGTTCAATGAGATGATTGAATTTTTGTTTAAGATCGGGATCCTGAATTTGATCAATAATTTTTTGAATTATTCTTTTTTCTGAAGTTAAAACATTGACGGAATTTGTCTCACAATTGCAATTATCTTTGCATTTGCAAATTTCTTTGGAACTAGATGATTGTGAAGAAGACGAATCATAACTATGATTAGAATCTTCTTGAAGATTATAGATGATGTCTTCAGATTCCGAAGAATGAGAAGAATTGATAAGATTTAAAAGCTGAGCTTTTAATTCATTACCGATTTGAAGATTGTTTATTTTCTTCTTTAAAGGACATTTGTTAGTATAATGACCTTTCTTTTGACATTTCCAACACATGGTATTTGAAGGATCGCGTAAAGGAGGATCTTTGAGAGTTTTATCTTTTTTTTTTAAATATTCGCGTTTTATCTTGTAAGGTAGAGGATGTATAGGATGAATACGTTCGTATCCATATTGCTCACAGAAAGAACCAAGTTTTTTCATTCATTCTATCTTATCATACTTAAGTTTTGCTTTGAGTTTTAAATCATTGCAAAGAGAAAGTCCTTCTTTGTTGATAAATCTAATAAGTTGACCATATGTAAGTACTTCATACAGTAACATTGAATAATCAGTTTTGATGGCTTCTGTAACTCTTTCTGCAAAGATTTTATGAAGTCCTTCAATAAACCTTTCTTTCCAAAAGGCTGAATTACAGTCGTCACGCATCACGACTTTTTGAAGAAAAATATCTTCGTACCATCGAAAATCTTGTAATTTTGGACAGGTAAGATTCATTAGAAGTTCAAAGGATTTTTCCATGAAAGATGAAGACTCTCTGATGAAATGTTTGTTTATTGTAAACAAGAGTGTATAGACAGCATCATGTTTAGTTGAATCTAAAGGATTATCACCTTCTTTTTTGACAGCATTTGTGACTTTATCACAATCTTCTTGAGAAAGGTAGTTATACCACCAATTTTTTATTTGGCCAGTGAAGCCAGAAATTATGTTTATGGCAACAATTTTATCAGTGTTGCCTCTAGTGAAATAAGCGCTAGTTGCCATAGACATTTCTCCAATTGTTAGAAGAATTTGTTGTTCGGTCATACCATCAATATTCTATTATATGATTTCAAGTCCGAAATAAGCCTTTTGAGGTTGCCTTGGCTCTTCACTGAGCATGTCAAGGAAAGTCGGCCTTGGATAAAAGTATGGAAGATTATGAGTTCCAAAATTTGAGTTTGTTTATTTTTAATTCTTCGAATTGTTCTTGAATTTCTTCAATAGAGTCATTAACATTGATTGTACTGGTTGATTCATTATTTTGAAGTTGTTTGAAAATTTTGTTAAGGACGTCTGAGGGGCTAGAACCAAATTGAACTTTTTCATCATTGGGTTTGAAAAGAGTTTTAGTACTTAATTTCTCTTTACCCTTTTTCCTTGGTTTTTTTTGTTCAATTATTTCAGTTTTAGCTGGTTGGTCAATTTGATTTAATTGAGTAGCAACAGAATAGAGAAAAATATTTGTATAATTGTTTTGTTGTTGAATGTTTTTAATGTCTTTTATTGTCGGGTTATCAAAAATTTGTTTAAGGGGAGAAGCAATAACTTTGATGTCATTCTTTTGAATGAGAATTTCTTCAAGAGAAGGATGGACAGATTGAAAAGTATTTTCGGAGGAAGTTTTCCAAATTTTTGATTTACTATGAGTAGTGTTAATTGTTGGTTTTTGTTTAAACGTTTTGATATATTCCCATTCAAAGAAACTAACGTCTTCAGGATAAGAATAAAATTCTTCCCATAGAGATTTTAGTTCTTCTTTTGAATGTAACCTTTTTAACGTTTTGCGAAAGGATCTAACTATTGGATCCTTATTCTTTTTGAATTCACATTTTCTATCGATTGTGGAAGAGATAACACTTAATTGATTCCTTTGAGATCTCATATCAGAAAGAGTGGGAGATTCAGAATCAACATGGTTTGAATCTTCGTCTTCTTCTCAATAATGAGTTTTTAGAATATTAGGAGTAAAATCAACACCTTTGAACTTTTCAGAGGGTTGTTTTTCGACTTGTTTGAAAGTTTGGAAAGATTCGGGACAAGAAGAACTAAAAGAAAACGAGATGGTGATGAATGGGAAAATTGAACTTGCACACTTCCATCAGGCAACTCGGTAATTTCTCTAAGTTTTGTTCTCGGAATTTATTGAGGGTTGTTCAATTTTGAATTTCCAAAGAGGATTTAGTGTTACTTGATCCCAAGATAGCCTTCTTGGAATAGCAACATTTAAATGAAAGGGATTTATCTCAAACAAGAGAGTTTCATGCTTTGGAGAAGATCTAAGGGCTCTTGGACTCATGTTTGTACTCATAACTATGTAATAAATGCGGTAGATTATACAGATAGGTTTGGATCTAACATCCATATCATAATTTTTAGTATGTATATCTAAACACAGATTTCATTATTGAGTCATCGGAAAGATCTAGTGAAAAATTTGGAAAGTAGTTACACTAAACTGGACCACTTTCAAGATTTGATTCAATGATTGATAGTAAAGAACTTGAGAATCTTGACCATCTCTTATCTCTAAGAGTAATGCATATTGGAATATCTAATCCAAGTCTAAAAAGAGGCTTAAGAGCAACTTGAACTAAACCAACATGTAAATATTTGTATTTTTGTCTATGATTTAAAATAGTTTCCCTAGAGAATAATCTTAAAGTGTCAGAATTTGTTTGATAGAAATAGATTGTTCGCATGTTTTAATTGCATAATCTATTTTGAAATCAAACCTTCATATTTCATATATAGTTTTTTGATCTATTTTAAGAATTGACCAATTTTGTAATCTTTGTTCTATTTCTGCAATTTGAACTTGTCTAACATTGAAACTTTCTTGACGATTGTCTATTTCTTCATTTTCATTTTCATAATTGAAAGGATCTTCACTTGAACTACGCATGCTTCGAGAACTATTAAACCAAGAACTAGACCAAGATATTATGAACTAAGTTTGATACCTGACTTCTGGAAAATAAGAATGATAGGTTGGTTATCGTAATACCAAATCTCAACGGGACCACCTTAATGGGATTCTACCCTCGGCTGACCAACGCTCCAGATACTCCAGAGCACTCCAACGCTTTTCAACTTAGAAGACTTATTGATCAGAAGTACATATAGAACATGTATTAAAATTTAATTAATAAATTTTCAAAGTTCAATCACACAAAAATTTAGTTAAGATCTTCAAATCCAAATTATAATTTAGCCTTCAATATTCTTTTGTGTTCAAAATCAGAACGTTGACGAATCTAAATGGATCCAAACTAAAAGTTTTCAATTAGATAATATTTTCAATTTATGAACCACAATAAATTGACTCTGATAATTAAGAACAACAATAAATTGGCACTGAAAATATTTGCTTTATAACATGGTTTCCCAATAATAAAGGAAATTTATATCCCATTACTATTAATAAATCAATTGTGCACCACATAACATAATAAAACTTAAGTGAAATTGAATACCTTCTCCATTGTTTTATTATTTTTCTAAAAGTAGACGAATCAAATATTAAATTCATGAATGTGTCGATCTACTATCACTGAAAATTATAAGTTTACTGTTTTTTTGAAGGCAACGAGTTTTTTAGAATCTCCATTCAATAAAACCACAACATCATAGTTATCCAGAGTAGTTCCATCATTAGCAGCAACAATAAGACTGTAAGTTGTCTCTTGTACAACTTGGAAGGCAGCCTTCAAAACATGGTCGAATTTCAAGTTGGTTTTAGCCTCTTTATTGTGTTCATCAATGGCATACTCTGCCACTTCCACCACTTTAGGGTCTTTTGCGTCTGCAGGCTTAAAACCGGTGTCAGAAACCTCAGCTTTACGCCCACCTAATGCGGTGGAGACTTCGAAAAGAGTGGATACAGCAACCAAGAATGTCAAAACCAAAAGTAAGGAATGGGAAATGGCAGCCATTTTTTTGTGTTTTGGATTTAAAGAATAGAAATGTTGTGGGGTTACCTTGGTTGGATGGGATTCCTATTTATAATGGTTGCCAAGCCTTCTAGTGAGTTTGAATTTTAAAATTGCTTTTAATTTTAGCAATAAATATTTAAAACAATTTAGTAATAAATTAAATGAGATTTGTTTCAAAATGAATTTAGTTAAAAATTAAATTGTTTTTAATTTTAGCGAGAGATCTTTAAACACAATTTTAGTCATAATTTAAACGAGATTCATTTGAAAACAAATTTATGTAACATTTTTTTATTTGGTAAGTTAGAGAAATTTTTGGTCAAATAGGCTTGAATACAAATTCGTTGCAAAATTGTTGTAATAACAAAATAATCCTTGTAAAATCTTTTTAATTAACAATTTTAGGGACAAATAATCCCTGCAAAATATTTGTAATAAACAATTGGGTCAAAATTTACCATCACTAATTTTTTTGATGAATTACTTAGGGTATGAATTACAGTTCCATTGGCTAAACTTAAAATTACTTATAAGTAATTCTACTTGTTTTATTTTGAAATAATAGTAAGCTTGGATGACTCTTTATATTTAACAAAATATTGAGCTCCCCAACTTTTTGCGCAATGTGGTTGTGGGTCTCCAACTTTCCAAAGTGAGGTTATGAGTCCCCAATCCATTTAAACTTGTTTGACATTTTTTTTCCCTCGAGCTTCAAGTCAAGTGGAAGTTGTGTTCGATTTGATCATCCATATTGACGATTTTGGTCACGTGGGGACCCAAGTTCATAGATTTACTACATGTTTGGTGTACTAAAATTATTTTTTAAGTACTTATAAGTTTTGAATCATATAAAATGTGCGGATAATAAGTGGGTAGTAAGTTGTGAGTCTTACTAAATTTGTAGATAAAAGTATGTTTTGACCAACTTAAATTATAGCCAAATACAAACTTAAATAGATTGGGGACCTAGAATCTTACTATTGAAGGTTGAGGACTTGTAACCATACCACGTAAAATGTTGGAGAATCCAGTCCTAATTATTCCGTCATAAAAAATGGGAACACATATACAAGTCCAAAGCAGTGAAATTTACTAAATTTTAGAGCCCTTTAATTAGAGATAAGAAAATGAAGGTAATTTTGTGAGGTTAGGATTCATTAATTTTTAGATAAGGTGGGAGGTGATAATCCAAGAGCAACTAACCAAGAAGCGGTGAAATTGTTTTTATAAACTTTTTCGTAAAACAATCTTAAAATAAGAAACTTAAGATATGTAAATTTAACAAGTAAAAATATAAGCACATATAAGTAAATAAAATGGTAGAGAGAGTACAAATAATATTTTTATGGAGGTTCGATCCAACCAATAATCTACATCCCCCGTTACCAAACTCTTCGTCCCGAACACGGCATTTCCACTATCTTGATTGACTTATGGTGCAATCAGGGCCGACCCTCAGATTTTGGGGGCTTTAGGCAAAAACTTAAATGGGGTCATTAATAAATAGTTCAAAACATACATATATATAAAATACACAACCATTATAGACAGGGGTCGGAGCCAGAAACTTTAGTTTGTGGGGGCAATATGGTGGTAAATAGTACTATAGTGCTAGCCACCAGCACTACACTAGCTTGTATCGTGTATAGCAGTAAGCAGCGAAACAGTAGTGGGTAGATATAGCGTCAATGAAGAAAACAATAAAACCACTTATTTTATTCATGCAAAAATTTAAAAACTCAACTATATTTTCACAAGATTTGTACGTAAAAAAAAAAAGGTATTTTGTTTAATTTTTCAGATTTTGGAATTGAAATCAAATAAACGTTTAAGGTCTAAAAGATTACATTAGGTGTTAAGCATAATGTTTTGTCAGTTTTATCATTTTAAAACATGAGAAAATTAACACTCAAATCTATAGAATTGTGTAAAAAGACAAAATATGCAAATTGAACTAAAAATCAGAGATTTAAAAGTTATTTTTACGATTGAAAGTTAATTGCACAAATTTCTCGAAAGAATATAAAAAGAAAAAATAACATGGCAATTGGGACTTAAACCCAAATCTGCCCAACCACAAATAATAAGCTCTGCCACTAGGATACAGAACTTCATGTGTGTCTATCTAAATTTAAATTTTATATTTTGTTGTGGGGCCAAAATTATAAATTTTAATTTTTTTCTAAACCAAAACAAAAAATTTGAAAGCAGAGTGCCCCCACTCTAAATCTGCCAGTGATTATAGATAATGTTTTTTCATTTAATAAAAACATTCAAAACTACAATAATAATAATAGTTTAAAACTTTCAAAAATTCACTTTAAATGTATTCTTCTGGCATTTTGTGATAAAAAATCAGCAATTAATCTATTACAATCAATCTGCTCTAACCCATGTTTTTCAATAGACACCATCGCCAATCCATTCAGTCTATCTTGTGACATTGTTGATCGAAGAATACATAATGAGGCAATCAAACTATAAAAAAAATATATGATTAAATATAAAACTTTTGAGGAACAATAAAACCTGGTTAATTTGGAAAGAATTCGGTCTTTGAAATTTGAACTCTAATATGCAAAAAAAAATTAACAATAAAAATGGGTTAGCTTAAAATTTTAATTTCAATGCATAAAAATATTAATTAGTCGCTTCAAATCAAAATTCAGTACAAGAAAATGCTCTAATCAAATATTCAAATGGCAAATTACAAACAATTTAAATGGGTATTGAAATATTTAAATGATCTGCATTTATAATGGTAACCCCATCCCCATTCACCCTGCGTACCCAACTCTAAAACTCAACACAGGCTACACAGCGACAGCGTTTAGCCATTAACCAATAACCATATTAATTTGTTGGACAACATGGATCCTCTTGTTCCACTCTCCACCATTTAATGCTTTTTTACAATTACACAAGAAAGATTCAAACTACTTGTATTACAAATAACCTCATTCCTTGTGATTAACACATTGAAAATGCCAAAAATAGCTTCTGTGATTTTGTCAGCCAAAAACTGCAGAATCACAGAGAAGAAAAGGGATTGCTGGTGCATTTGGAATACCCATATGGCCATATTTACCTTGAGCTTGGGAGATTGATAAACGGTACACCACATAATCGTATTTGCATACGTGAGAACTGACTATTGAGACGGAAATTTCTCACCTTCTCTTTCTTTGGACTCTGATACTCTCCTTCAAGCAACGTCTCTTGAGTTCTGGTGATTGTAATTGTAAGGGAAAGATTATATTTTTTGACAATGGGCTGAAATTTTAATTTGGGCTTTTCATTGTAATGGGCTGATTTTAATTATAAAAAAAGGACCAATCTAAGGGGCCGTGCAATAGTTGGAGGCCCTAGTTTCACGGGCCGTCTTTCTTTCTAGCACAGAAAGGGGCACCGTGCGGCAGTAGTCAACTCCTCTCGACTACCTTCCTCCTTTTCTCGATCAATTCAACAAATTAAAGAAAGCTTAGCAACAGAAGATTTGAATACATTGAAAATAGCTTAATCATTTATTGAAGAAAGCAGTAAATTACAATTGATGGTGCAGGGGGTGAACACCAGTAAGCTTGACAAGACTTCGAATACCAACTACCCCCTATAATAGCTTAAGTAACAAAAACCTAAGTTACATGAGTAAACATTAAAAGGATGAAGAATCATAACGGAAAATAACCTATCACAAACTAACGGAAATAATAACTGAATGTAATATTTACAAGGTGCAGCCGAAGTTGGGCAACTGTGGCTGCAAATGCTGTCAGGGGGCTAAGGATAGCTGCGGGCCCTGACATTCTCTCCCATTTGATTTGGCGACGTCCTCGGTGCCATCTTTGCGTGGTATTCTTCAAGTAGAGGTTTGAAGGCTCCGAGGTCTTTAACTCTTTCCCAAGTATTCTCCTCGCTGCTGCATCCGCTCCATTTGACTAAGTACTCCTGATGATTTTTCTTGGAAGCTCGAGTAACTCGGTGATCAATAATAGCTTCAGCAATCCTCTTACCTGTTTTCTTCACTTCAAATGTAGATCGCTTTGGCTTATTTCTGGATGCATCCTCCTTATCTACAAAATATGGCTTGAGTGCACTAACATGAAGGACATTGTGGGTTTTGCACCATGAAGGAAGTTCAATTCTGTAAGCAACTCTTCCAATCCGCTTCATGATGGGTAATGGCCCGATATATTTCAGCATCAATCGAGAATCTGTCCCTCTTATTACCTTATACTGGCGTTTGTCAGGGAGTTTCACCATCACCAGATCTCCCACGTTGAATTCTAGAAAACGACGTTTTTGATCAGCAACTTTTTTATACCGTTTCTGTGCTTTCTCAAGATAACTCCGAGCAATTTTGATATTTCGTTTCCACTCTTGAGAGAAGCCCTTAGCTTGAGGAGACTTGGTACTTGGATCAATGTTCACAGTATGAGGGAGTAACGGTTGCTAGCCAGTAATAATATCAAAAGGGCTCTTATTGGTGGAAGAGCTCTTCTGGGCATTGAAGCAAATCTGAGCCACATCCAAGAGTTTCACCCAGTTTTTCTGCGAAGTAGAGATAAAGTGCCGAATATATTCTTCCAGCATCGAATTGAACTGCTCAGTCTGTCCGTCAGATTGTGGGTAAAAACAAGAACTCGTGCTCAAAGTTGAACCAAGGAGTTTGAATAACTCGGTCCAAAATGTGCCGGTAAACCAAGGATCTCGATCACTGACTATATCTTGAGGCAACCCCAAGTATTTGACAATGTGCTTGAAGAAGAGGCAAGCGGTCTCTTCAGTGGATACATACTTAGGTGCTGCGATAAATGTTCCATATTTTGATAAACGATCCACCACGACGACAATAGTGCCAAGATCTCCAACCTTTGGCAAGCTAACAATGTAGTCCATCGATACACTCTCGAATGGTCTAGTTGGGACGGGAAGGGGCTCCAGTAAGCCCACTTTCTTCTGATGATCTGGCTTATCCTGTTGACAAACCAAACAAGTTTTCACATAAGTCGCAATGTCATCCCTCATCTGCGGCTAATAGTAAGCACACTGCAACAGAGCAGAAGTGCGTTCCTCTCCCTGATGTCCAGCCCAAAGCGTGTCATGGCATTTCGTGATTAAGGATCTCCTCAAATCTCCATCCTTTGGAACATAGAGGCGGTTTCCTTTTGTCTTCAATAGACCCTCATCCAACCAGAACTGTCGAGGTTTTCCCTGTTTGACGAGGTCGACCAAATAGATTGTTGCAGGGTCCTTCTCCAGAAGTGCCCGTATTTGGTCCCTTGTGGTTGTAGTAACATTTCTCCCTAAAAAAGCCGCTATTGAGTAGATAGAAGCCAAGTCAGCCCGCCAAATGAGTACATCTGCTACATGATTGCTAGATCCAGCCCGATACTCCAATACAAAGTTGAACTCTAAAAGAAGTTCCTGCCAACGAGCCTGCTTGCTTGAAAGTTTTGGTTGAGACATGAAGTGACTCACAGTAGTATTGTCTGTCTTCACAATGAAATGAGACCCAAACAAATAATGACGCCATACCCTAAGGTATTAGACCACTGCCAATAACTCTTTTTCATGCGCCGAGTAACGGCGCTCTACATTATTCAGCTTTCGACTCTCATATGCCACCGGATGCCCTTCATGCATTAGGACTCATCCAAGAGCAAAATCTGAAGCATCGGTCTGCACTTCAAAAGCTTTAGCCATATCTGGTAAGGCCAAAACTGGATCTGTCCACATAGACTCCTTCAATTTCTCAAAGGCGGCTTGGCATGGTGCCGACCACTCCCAAGCCTTCTCCTTCTTGGTTAATTCGGTTAGCGGCAGTGCGATTTCTGAATACCCTTTCACAAATCTTCGATAGTAGTTAACCCAAGGAACGAACGTACATCATGTACATGCCTTGGCGGTTGCCAATCTTTGATAGCCTTAACCTTTTTACTATCCATGCTGACTTTTCCTTGCTCAATAATGTGGCCCAAAAAGCTGATCGAGCTCTGGGCGAATGAATATTTGGATGGTTTTACGTAAAGTTCATTCTCCCGTAGCCAAATAAGAACTTTCCTCACATGCTGAACATGCTCCTCCAGAGTCTCGCTATAAATTACGATGTCATCCAAGTACACCACAACAAAATCATCTAGAAACCCGTGAAGTACCTGATTCATCATCGTCCAGAAGGTTGCGGGAGCATTTGTCAATCCAAAAGGCATAACTTTGAATTCAAATGCCCCATATCTAGTTACCATTGTAGTCTTCGCTTCATCTCTTTCTTTGATCTGGACTTGCCAGTATTCGGACCTTAGATCAATTTTTATGTAGTACTTCACCCTGCTCAAACGGTCAAAGCAATCTGCCACTAGTGGAATTGGATAACTATTTTTCACCATAATTTTGTTCAAGGCACGATAGTCATAGCACATCTGAAGAGAACCTTCAGACTTTTTCTGAAATAGTACTGGAGCTCCATATGGCGATTTCGCAGGCACGATAATCCCACTGTCCAGCATTTCAGCCAATTGTTTCCTAAGCTCTTCTTGCTCAAGTTGAGCCATTCGATAGGGCTCCTTGGCAGGACGCTTGGCACTCGGTATAAGCTCAATTTCGTGATCAATAGCCCTCCTTGGCGGTAATCTCCTTGGCAATTCCTCTGGCATAACATCCTCAAATTCTTGTAGAAGTCTTCTAACGGGTTTTGGGATAGGGTCAGTTGCTTCTTCAATCTCTTCCAGATGAAGAGTACACAGAAATGAAGGTTTATTTCACTTGAAGTCCTTACTGAACTGCATGGCTGAGATGCTCTTCTCACCCATTTTTCCAACTAGTGTGGGGATGACACAGGGCTTGCTCTCCATCATCATTAAAGAATCAAAAAATGGTAACACTGCCGTCTTTGTATCCCGAAGGAACTCCAACCCTAAAATCAGTTTGAAGTCATCCATATGGACTGCAGATAAATTAGTCCTCCCTTCAAATGGACCAACTTTAATAAGCACAGATTTGGCTACTCCAGCAATCGGTTGAGCAACTAAGTTAATTGCCTTGACCTTCCCACTACCTTTCTCCAGCACAAGCCCGAGGCGCTCTACTTCGAGACTTGCAAGATAGTTATGAGTAGCCCCGGTATCTACCATGGCCTTGATTGGTTTTCTATTGATCTTCACATCAATGTACATCAAGCCTTTAGCCTTACAAACACGAGGTTTCGGCGCTTCTTGTTCTACCTTTTTTCTGGGATACATCACCCATTTCAATCACCCGATGTGATATTGTGTTGCATCGGTGTGAGAATGCCCCCAACGACATCTTCATTCTCTTCAGAAACAGCTTTGTAATAACTGCTAGCCTGTGGGACGTGTTGCTTCGAACCTGATGCTCCACTTGTCAGTTGGCTCAAAGCATTCACAAACTGTTTCTATGGGCAATCCTTCACCCTGTGAGGCCCACTGCATAAGAAACATCCATCCTTTCTAGAAGCAGTACTAGAGTTGCTCTCCTGAGCTTTTCTTTTGTTCCAGTTGTTGCCCTGATGGTTAGTCTGATAGCTATCCTGATGGTTACCTTGGTAGCCGCCCTGATGGCCTCCCTTATGGTGAGAGTAGCGTTCTCCCCCATTTGAGTTTGATGTGGGCTTGAAGGATCTATTTCCTCCCCCTCGGGATTGGCTATTAACTTGCAGCTGCTCCTTCCTGGGTTTTGATTGATAGTCCATCAAGCACTCAGCAGCTCCCATAGCCGTGCTCACATCAGCCACCTTCTGTCTTTAGAGTTCAGTTCTCGCCCATGGTTTCAGCCCTTCCATGAAAGTGAAGAGCTTGTCCTTTTCAAACATGTCTCGAATGTCCAGCATATGCCCTGAAAAGGTTTTCACATAGTCCCGAATGGAACCAGTATGTTTCAATTCTCGTAGTGCTCGTCGGGCCTGATATTCTACATTTTCTGGAAAAAACTGTGTTCTAATCGCTTCCTTAAGAAGTTTCCATGTGTCTATCTGGCCCTATTGGCCTGAATATCAACATATTTTTTCCGCCACCATAGTTTTGCATCTCCACCCAGATACATGGTAGCTGTTGTCACCCTTCTTGCCCCGTCTTCAATATTGGCAGCAAGAAAGTATTGTTCCATGTCAAACAAAAAGTTCTCAACTTCCTTCGCGTTGCGAGCCCCACCATAGGTACATGGTTCTGGAATTCTGAGCCTAGGTGCATACTCTTGTGCAGGGGCTTGCCCATTGCCAACTACACTTTGAAGTATTCACAACTGAAGTCTCATGGCTTCCATTTCTTCCCGCAGATCGGGAAGCATTGCAACAGCATCAGTCATCGCTGCGCACATCATCTGACTCTCATCCAGCTGGATGTTCAGTTCACAGATGTCTGCCTCTGCTGTCTCGACCTTTTCCTCAAGGGTCTCGACAGCGTCACATAACCTAGTAATTTGCCCATCGAGCGCATCCAAGCGCTGCTTAGTACTCTTTTTGTGATCCACCACCTCAGTGATGTGTGATGCATTCGGATCCATCACTTTCTACTGGTGTGTCTTGAGCCGCAGCTCTGATACCAACTTTCACGGGGCGCCTTTCTTTCTAGCACAGAAAGGGGCACCGTGCGGCAGTAGTCGACTCCTCTCGACTACCTTCTGCATTTTCTCGATCGATTCAACAAATTAAAGAAAGCTTAGCAACAGAAGATTTGAATGCGTTGAAAATAGCTTAATCATTAATTGACGAAAGTAGTATATTACAATTGATGGTGCAGGGGGTGAACACCAGTAAGCTTGACAAGATTTCGAATACCAACTACCTCCTATAATAGCTTAAGTAACAAAAACCTAAGTTATATGAGTAGATATTAAAAGGATGAAGAATCATAACGGAAAATAACCTATTTCAAACTAACGGAAATAATAACTGAATGTAATATTTACAAGGTGCGGCCGAAGTTGGGCAACTGCAGCTGCAAATACTATTAGGGGGCTAAGGATAGCTGCAGGCCCTAACACCACTACTAAAAAAAAGACTTTTGGGGACACTTAATTGGGGACGGTTTAATATTTCGTCCCCAATAGTCAATCATTAGGGACAGTTTATAAACATACATCCCAAAAAGTGAATTAGTAGGGACGGGTTTTTGAAGTTTTGTCCCCAATATATTATTTGGGACGGTTTCATCCGTCGTAAATGTTAATTCCATTTTGGATTCAATTTTTTGCAGAAAAATTATAAGGGGACTGTTGTATAAAATGTCCCAAACATTATTTACTGGGACGGATATTTCCAAAAATTGCCGTCCTTAATGAATGAAAAATTTGGCGCGCTGATTTCCTCCCATAATTTTAACCAAATGTCCTTCCATTATTTTATTTTAATCAAATGTTTTGCCCTAACTGCTGCGATTACAGAATTGAAGGGAGAAGCAGCCGTAATTCCATCCCGTCGTCGGCAAGTAATTCTTTCATTTTCTTTCTCCTTCATCCCTCTCTCTCCTTTGATATCGGGCTCCTTTAAAAGCAAGCACTATGTGATTGTGAAATTAGAAATTTCTCTGAATTGGGGATTTTAGTGCAGTGGTTTATCATTATTAGTTGATGCCTTTGCACTCTAAATCTATATTGAATCGTAAAAAAAAGGGGAAAAAAATTAAAGAGATCGGTGTACATTGCTTCGCCGGAGCTAGATCGCCACTATGCTTTTGTTCCGACCGTTACCAGTTACCTGATCTCCCCGTTGACAACTTCAAGTAGGGTTGTTGACAGGAAGGTGGGGAAGTTTGAGAAGAACATTACCAAGCGCGGGATTGTCCCAGAGGCTAGCACCAAGAAGGGAAACAACTATCCTGTTGGCCCTGTCTTGCTTGGATTCTTTGTTTTTGTCGTCATTGGATCATCGCTTTTCCAGATAATCAGGACAGCGACCAGTGGAGGCATGACTTAATCATCTTTTGATATAGGCGACGTTAGACTGTTTTAATGTGTTCTTCCGAACATTAGCCCCAATGTAGAAATATGGTGTATCTCTACTAGTTCACCATGTAGAAATATCAAGGCTTCTTTTTGATCAGTAAGCAGTTTCACACCTTGTATTTACGAACTATATTCTAATGTATTTTATTTGGTCTTGATTACTATTTTTCATCGATGTAGTGCCCGAGAAGACATTCCCGACATATATATGGTTAGTCAAGTAGAATTTGTATCTATTTGTTTCTTGAGCACATGATATTTTCAGGAATGTTGATGTTAAATCTCCAAACAGGTATGGTCTCTAATTGAGGACATCAAGGATGTGCGTTTTCACAAAATTGGAACTGGCTTGGAGATTATCTCAAAGGAACGTACTTATGCACTGAGGGTATGGTTGTTCTATCCCTTGTAACTCTTCTATGCTGAATGTGTGTTAGGCTGTGTAGTTATGATTTGTATAATGAAACATAAGATTCTTGAAAAGGAAAGGGACGGGAATTCTTCTTGAAGCAAGTTCTTCTCTGTTTTAAAATAATAATATCTTATTCTTTATAATTCTCATAACATGGTAAAACAGCTAATACAACATTGGTCGAGGATCAATTTTGCTTGATCATTCCCAAATTTGGTTAGTTATAGCTACTATACTAGCTAGTGTTAGTCATTACTTTTTTTGGAGTATGTCATCTGCCTTTCTATAGAAGTCCAGTCTGTTCTATATGCAATCGGGTGGGATCATTGTTGCACATCTTAGTGAGGTTCTTTCACTTTGTCGTCAATGGAACACACTCCCCATGGTAAAAGTTTATATTCCAGTTTATAGAAAGCAAAGGTTCTAGAAACAATTTTTTTGCACTTGTTGAAAAATATGCCAGTAATGCCATACATTCCCAACCCATAGGAATATTTATCAATGTTCTCTTTGATTCCCTATTTGGTTTTACTTTTCTTTTTCTTTTGTTTGTAAATAATGAATGAGTACGGACTATGATTTGACAACATTACAGTTAGCTATACGCTTACACTCATTCTTTCCTGAGTGCTAACCTTAAAATTTTGCAGCTTAAAAATCTATCTGCTATGGAAGCAAACATAGTACGTCCATTTGTTACAAGAGCTCTGGAGACATTTTATAAGCTTAGTGGTCCTGAGATGATACAAGAATCAGACCACCTGTCTAATAGACAACATCAAGCAACCAATCGTGGGCCAAGAGGAAGTTATTCTATTTCGCTTTCTGTTTCTCGTTTTCCCGGTTCCTTCTGATTCAAAATTTGTGAAACTAGCATACCAAACGGGAGAATTCTACTTCTTTCCATTTCATCACTTTTTTGCACACCCAAACTATACTCATTCACAAATACTTGTCTCAAGGTCAAACACACGGATCATATAATTCCACCCTTCTCTTTCAAGATGCAAATAATGGGGTCACAAAGATTTTTCTAGTTGATCAATTAGTGAATGGCAGGACTAGCTTTTAACAAAGTCTCAGTGATAACATTTTGTGCTTGATTTTCAGCGGCAACTGAAAGATAGATGAACAAAGAGATGACAAATTCCTTCGCAATCATCTCAAATTACATCTCAGAGGTAGCTAGCTCACAATGCTATCCCAGAGGTACTCCTATGCATCTAATGTGTTTCTGCAATGTTACTGATTCCATGGCTACATATTGCAAGAAATTGTTAGAGAGCTAATATTTAGCTACTATTCAAATTTCTACATATTAGAGGTAGCAAGTTCATAATGCTTTCCAGGTGATACTCCTATGCCTCAAATGTATTTCGGGCTAATTTAGTATTGCTATTTCTAGATATTGCAAGGAATTGTTATAGGGCAATGTTTAGTTTCTATTTAAAATTTCACGAGCCAGTGAATAATTTAATCAGAAAAAGACCATGCCACTTCCTTTTCAACAAAATTAGATATTGCAAGGAATTGTTGTAGGCCTCTTGCTTCCAATGGCAGTGTGTCAATCTATTCATTAAGAAATGTATCGTAGATTGCCCAGGTCGATGTTGAATATAGATTGAGAAGTGTAAACAAATACTTGTATAAATTGAATCTACCATGATTAACACGCAAGTCTATCTCTCTCTCTCTCTCTATATGTATATATGTATATATTTGTTTGTAGGGTATCCGAGGTCAATCCTCTACATTGTTAAGGAACATCCATTATTTGTCATGATATATGTTTTGCACAGAATACAAACCAGTAAGATTTATGGGTCCCTTTATATTATAATCTTCATTAGTATGAGAATCTTGACTTGGCCAATGGCCACCATCTCTAATGTTTTCACACCAATCCTAATATTTTCTCTTTTATATCACTAATTTTACAATAACTTGCACGCGAACACCTACTCTACAAGTTTATGTATATTTGGCGTGACAATTTTTAAAATTTCAATTTATACACGATATAGTTCACTTTTGTTCGAGGAATGATACATAGATAGCTGGTTCATGATTAATTAAATAATCTTCCATACCACTGCATTTGAACCAGAAAAAAAATCACAATGTTTACTGAATTGAATAAGATTAAAGAATAGAAAGATACAAAATATTTATTTTATATCTTATTTAGTTGGATGTAAGATACATTCTCAGTAAGTAGAGATTTCCTTTGATAGTTGTTTTTCAGCTTCTATACATGGCTCTATGTCTGCCTCGTATGTGACATGAATTACATTGATTGATGCCTATATAAGCCCTTAAGTAGGACATTTTTGACATCAGTTTGAATCTTTAAGAAATGGCCCTCTTATGGTGCTTTAAATTCCACTTTTAGAGCATCAAAGGAAAGTGCCTATATTCTTTATCTTGCAAGTTGCTAACTTTATTTCTAATATATTTGGGTCGACTACAATACTCTTTTTCTCTATCTATGTCCTCGTGTTATTTTGTGGAACCAGTAATTCATTGTGTTAGTGGTCTAACCTTACTGTATTTGCAGATATCTAACAAGATAGCTATGCAGATACAGGAATTTGGACACGATCTAAAGGTGGATGGTATTTTGGCTTATCAATCGAAGTAGTTTTGGAGTTATTTGTAAATGGACTGTGGTAGTTATATTAACTTGAAAGTAGCATGTATATGTTTAGAATTATTACATATTTTGTGGATGTGGAATGGTTATTATTTTTTATATTTGAATGATTTATTTTTTTGATGTGATTGATAAATTGCGTAACTATAATCTACAGCTGCAGTATAATCAAAATATTTGGAAAAAAAAAATACTTACATTAGGGACGGTTGGTATCCGTCCCTAATAATAGTCATATTTCTGCCCACGTCTTATTAGGGACGATTGACATCCGTCCCTATTATCTTATTAGGGACGGTTGACAACCGTCCCTAATAAGACCCAAAAGTAGGGACGATAAGTATCGTCCCTAAGACCGTCCCTAATAGTATCTGCAACACGTCTAACAGGGACGGTTGCAGTTATAGTCCCCAATATATATTGGGGACGGGGTATCTAGTATTGGGGACGGTTATGTAGGGACGATAAGTATCGTCCCTAAGACCGTCCCTAATAGTATCTGCAACACGTCTAACAGGGACGGTTGCAGTTATAGTCCCCAATATATATTGGGGACGGGGTATCTAGTATTGGGGACGGTTCATAACCGTCCCCAATGGTTAAATTTTTAGTAGTGCACCTAGGCTGTTGCCTATCAGCCTAAGCCATAGGTCGGCACTGGGTGCAATCAAAACCCTTACAACATTTTTGGTGACTGACAAACAAGGAGCACCAATCCTTATACAATATTGAGCTTTAAGGGACCTCAATATGACCCAAAAATATGAAGAAATAGATTTGAGATAGTATTTCTCTTAATAAATGATATATACAAATTTAGTACTAAGAGAGACTAACACTTCAATAAATAGCAATAAATGAAAAGTTCAAGTGTTATAAATAAACTTTGATGATGATGATTCAAAAGTTTGATTTGATCAATCAAAATTTTTCAATGAATGATTTTGAAGATGTAAGTGCAATAAAGTTTGAATGATTTTTCTCAATATGATTTTCTCTTTTTATGCTCTTGTAAGTGTGTTCAATGATAATAAATAAAAGGCAATTTATAGAAATCAATTTTTAAAATTTTCTGCTCAAACGGATGATCAAACGGTTGATCTACAACAAGTTGAATGACCAAAATTAGCCGTTGGAACAATAAAAATCATAACAGTCATTTTTTAGAAAAAGACGTTCAAACGATCGACCTTTATGTCCAAATGGTCGACCAGTTTGGTCAATCGGTCGACCGATTCTCCAAACGAATGACTCGATTAATTTTTCAAAAATTTTAAAAAAATTAATTTTTTACTTTGATAAAAATATTTTATGCAAGTGATATCAACATAGTTTTTGGGGATAAAATTGTTTTTGAGTTTTCATCCATTTAATGCTAAAAATCAAAGAGTTAGTACCTCTACATTTCATCTAGAATCTTCAATCTCGAATTTCGAATATTGAACTCTTGAACTCTAGTTTTGGGATGATTGACTTTGATCATGACTTGTTTGAGAGTCCGATTTGTAATATAGCATTTGATCTTGACAATGATTGATTTGAACGCTTGAAAACAAATCGTTAGTAAACAATACTAATTTGTTTGTTATAATCAAAACATTAAGGTTGAAGTTAACCATATGTCAATAATTTCTCCCTTTTTTATCATAGATTTACTACATGATGTGTAGTTGAGAATATAACAAATAATAAGATAAACGATCGTGTATATATTCTCCATTTCTTTTTTAAGTAAGCATATTTTGATAAATTTATATAGTGATGGCAAACGGACCAGGCCGTCCATCGGCCCGGTGGCCCGGTCCGCAAATATACGGACCCGGGCCAGCCAGGGCCCGTCAAAAGACAGGCCCGGTCTGTGAATTATTTCATGGGCCGACCCGTGGATCCGACCCGTGGACTGGTCCATGGACCACGAACTAGGCCCGTGGTCCGTGGTCCATAAGTGCAGGGACTTTTGCTGGGGACCAATTGTTGCAATATGCAATGGTCAGAAATATGACCGTTGCATGCAACGGTCATATTTCTGACCGTTTGTAATTTGGTCCCCAATTTATTTTTTTTTTCTTTTTTTTTTGGCAAACGGCTATTTTTTTTTTCCTATAAATATCCCATAAATTAACTATATTCTCTTCACAAATCTCTCAAGTCTCAAATTACAATCTTACATTCATACTTCCATTTTTCGAAAAAATTATATTCATATATTGTGCAATTTATAGAAAATCTAGATTTATAATCTTATTCTTCTTATCTTCTACATCCCTATATTCCAATTTTCATATTTATTTTTTCTACTTCTAGTCTTCTACATTTCTATTATCTACAACCAAATTCATGGATCAATACAATTTTCAAGGAAGTGACGAGTCTGTCGAAAACTAAATTCAAGATGATTTTAGTGGTTTAAATAATGTTCCAATTCTAGAATTTGGTGATGATTTTGGAGTTGGGAACACTGCTCCAATTTTTTATTTAGATGACGAAGAGTTAGAAACGACCAACACTACTCAATCGACTACTAAACGAAGAGCCGCAAAACAAAAGGCTCGGTGTTGGGATCATTTCAATAGAGTGCATACCGGTGCATCTGCAGATGGACAACCAATTTTCAAGGCAGTATGTAAATATTGTAAGCAACTGTTTGCATGGCAAAAGGGTGGTGGAACGAGCCATCTTAACCGACATTTTCCGAAGTGTATGCAAAAGCACGGAGGAGTTGATACCAACCAAGCACAACTACATTTCGGATCTCCGGGTGGATCTACTAGTTCTTCTCCCAATCTTAACAATTGGGTTTATTCACAAGAGTCTATACGCCGAGAAGACATGTGTCAATTGGTGGCCAGTGGTGAGTTCCCGCTTAGCATAGTGGAAAGCCCTCATTTCACACGGTTTGTACAAAGGTATCTTCAACCAAGGTATTTACCCTTTGCTAGAAACACTCTTCGTTCTGATACTATTGCTGCATATAATAAAAGAAAACAAAATATAAAAAATAATTTAAGTAAATATGCTAGTGTTGTATCATTCACTTCGGACTTATGATCCAGTCTAAATCATAAAGGATATATTGCAGCTACTTTACATTATATTGATAAACTATGGATTATGCATAAAAGAATAATTGCTTTTAAAGTAATTGACTACCCTCATACTGGCCTACAAATTTTTAATTATTTAATTGCAATTATTAAAGAATTTAATTGCGAATCTACAATTCGCAGTATGACGTTTGACAATGCTCCGCCTAAATAATATTGTAATAAAAAAATTAATTGAGGAATTACAACCGGATTTCGGTGGAATTTTGTTTTATGTTAGATGTGTATGCCATATTTTTAATTTAATTGTCCAAGATGGTTTAAAGTATATAGGCCCACAATTAGAAAAAATTAGGTATGCCTTGAACTATATTACTGCTTCACCTTCTAGAAAACAAGTATTTGATGAATTATGCGTAGAAAATTCTCTTCCAACTAAAATTATATGTACAGACATACGTAATAGGTGGAACTCTACTTATTTAATGCTTGAATCATGTGAAGGTTATGAACATTGTGTAACTGCTTATTATAATGGCCGACATTCACACGGTCTACAATACGATTTGCAACCACATGATTGGCAAATTGCATTTCATGTTCAAAAATTTTTAAAAGTATTTTACGACGCTACAAATGCATGTGGTGGTGTATACTACCCTACTAGTCCATTAGTTTTAAATTATTTTTATTTTATTGCAAATAATTTTAATAGATATAAGACGTATGCAATTTTTTCTGATATTGTTGAAACAATGGAAATGAAGTTTAAAAAATATTGGGAAGACTTGCCTATGTTGTTCCCGTTAGCGTCAATTATGGACCCTAGAGTAAATTTACAAGGTACTAAACATTCTATTTCCAAAATTTCTAATAATTTGAGTTACGGTAATCCATTAACTTACGATAATTTAGAAAAAATATTATGTGAAATGTACGAATTTTATGCGGAAAAAACCGGTAGAACGTTAGAAGACCTCATGCGCCAAACCCTTCTTCTTCTTCTTCTTCTTCTTCTTCTTCTTCTTCAAATAACCCTAATCCTAATTATTATTGGAGTTTTCTTATTTATAAGGGAACTCAAAATCCTAGTTCTTGTTCTTCTTCTTCTTCTTCTTCTTCTTCGCTTTCCCGTGCCACAAATGTTGAAACTAATATTAGAGATATACCATTAGAGTTAGCTAGATATTTTGGTCACGACATGCTTAATTTGTTAGATGAAGACGAGAGGAATAATTTTGATATACTTAGGTGGAGGAGACAAAACGAGCGCCAATACCCAATTGTTTCTATTTTAGCACGTGATCTACTAACACCTCCGGTATCAACTGTAGCATCTGAGTCTGCTTTTAGTACTGGTGGTAGGATTCTTAATGATTTGAGGTCAAGACTTAAACTAGATATATTAGAGAGTTTAATGTGTTTGAAATATTGGGTGGATGCAGAACATCGAATCCAAGATAAAGTAAGCATGATATTGGCCGAAGAGATTGACGAATTGAATACGTAGTAAGTAAAATGTAAGTATATTTATTATTTTGTATAAATTCATTCTATTTTTATTTATTTTAATTTGTAAGTTTTGATATTTAACTTTACAAAAAATTGTACACGTAACAACTTGTTCGTGTACAATTTTAACTCTGCCTACGCTAATAGTAGCCGGTCCCAAGCCCGGAAAAATGAGGAGGGTTTGAATTCAAAATTTTTTCTTCACTTATTTCTTATTATTATTTTTTTTAAACTTAAAAAATAATAATGATTTCACGTGGGTCCGCGGACTGGCCCACGGACCCCGGGCCGGTCCGGATCATCCTTTTGGAGACGGAGCTCGGCCCGTCTCTTCACGGGCCGAACTCGGCCCATTTTAAGGGCCAAGCCGGACCCATTGTTCCACAGGCCGAGCCAGCCCGACTCGGCCCATTGCCATCTCTAAATTTATAGCTTACTATATTTTCTATTTAATTTATCACAATATCTATAAATTTGATTTCAATAGTTCTCTATGCTAATTTCTTCACAAACATGAATAACGACTTATTCGCCAATTTCATCACACACCCTATGTTTCACCACACATCCTACGTTTTCCCCCTTTCGGCATAAACAAAAAGACAAGATCAAAACATTAAAAAGATAGAGATGCATTCCCCATAAATGAAACAAAAGATGCATTTCATTGACAAACTCAAATTTAAAGACATTCATAGTTCAAATAAAAATAGGCATTAATCAACATTGGTTCCAAAAACACATGAACTAAAACTAAAGGCACTAGATCTCCGGCAGATGGGGCGGAGGAAACATCGTGTCAATCCGAAAGTGAATTGCTTGTTGGAGCAAAGATGTCAAACCATTGGCTGAGTGATGTAGGCCGTCAACCGAATGTTGTAGGCTAGCCGCCGTGTTTTGTGAGCCATCCACCGTATGTTGTAAGCCATCCTCCGTAGTAGTGAGGAAGTCAATCCGGTCATCAAGGAGATTATAATGGTCCTCGGTGAAGGAGAAGCCGGAGGTGGAGGATAATGGCATATGTGAGCTCGGTATATCACGAGGATGAGATGGGGGATGAGCATCTTCATCATCATCGGCTTCGTCCATTGCCTCACCACCCTCAAATGGTAAAGTAGAAGGTCCCGACTAGGCGTCAAAGCCTTTTGTTTTCGCCACCCATTGCCCATCTTCTTTCACAATTTTCATGTGCTTAAGGGTATGAATATTGATGGTGTTGGTGGGGTTTTGGATTAATTACGACCTCATCATGGAAGGAAATTTCGAAGTGACGAAAGATTTTGGTAAGGATCATACCGTATGGTAAGGCCGCAACCCTATTAGCGCGACGAATTGTTTTCATATGGTTTAACATAATGAACGGAAAATCAACTTTTTGCCCAACTAAGAAGGAGTCGAGAAGGAAGAGGTCGAAATGATTGACTTCATCTAAATGACCTTTCCTAGGAACGATAATATGGGCAATAATGTTATGCAAGTCTCGACAAGACAATGTGAGTTGATTGAAACTAAGTCTTATGGCATTCTCAAACGGTTTTCCAGTGACTTGACGATAAGCTTCGACGGGATTGTACCCTTCAAGATGAGGAGCTAATTTTTTACTATACAAACGGGTCTCACAATCCATTTGTTTTTTACTATGCAAGAAATGCCCGTCCCCGGAGTATAGACCATATCTTAGTAAAACTCTTTCATTAGGTTTGAGTAAGCTTTTTCATCGAGGGTAACTATTGGAATCCAACCCATAGATACAAAAAAAAATATTCTATATGAAACGAAGGGACGTCAAAATTAAAAGAGGCGAGATCGAATTTTTTACCTATGAGAATGGGGCATTTGTCAACGCAATTTTTCGGTGGAGCCTCGTTATCGGAAGATGGTGTCAGTAGCCTTTCCCTCCTTTGACGTTTGCTTGCCATTTTTACCAGAGGCATATTGATAAAACCGGATTATAATATCTAGGGTTTTAGAAGTCCATTTGAGAAATTGAAATTGATGATTTTGTGGTTAAAAATTGGAAATTTTTCGGTATTGTAAAAGGAAATGAGATGGGTTTTTTTATTTCAAGTGTAAATTTTGAAAATTTGGAGATGATTTTATGAATGAAGAAAGATTGGAGGAGAACAAATCGAACTTGCGTGAAATGGGAAATGAGGAATTTGAAAAATATAGACTTTAAAAAACCATAATTCAATTGAAACGGTCGACCGTTTAAGCAATCCGATCAACCGGTTAAACCTGTGATGGTTGTCTGTTTGGCTTAAACGGTCAACCGTAAAAACGTGACATTTGGACCAAAATTCCATGGACAGAGTATTGCTTTCAACGGTCGTCCTATTGGGCTGTTTTGTTGAAATTTCACATAGTTTATGGATTTGGTCTTTTGTCATAGGTTTTTATACTACCTTTATCGTATGAATTTCAATTTATTATCATAAGGACTAGCATTCATTAAGTTTTAGCCACATACTTCACATTCATCAATTATGTCTAAATTTCTTTGAATATAGCAGAATCTTTCAAGTGCTAATGGTTTAGTGAGAATATCGGTTAATTGCTTTTCCGTATTTACAAACTCTAAAGTTGTATCTCCCTTTTGTGTATGATATCGTAAGAAATGATGCATAATCTCAATGTATTTGGTTCAAGAATGCAAAACGGGATTTTTAGATAAATTGATAGCACTAATGTCATCACACATGATAGATATATTTTCAAATGATAGGTAATAATCACTTAGAGTTTGCTTCATTCATACGATTTGAGCACAACAACTAACAGCCTATATATATTCAGTTTTGGCGGTAGATAAAGCAACAGAATTTTCTTTCTTACTAAACCATGATATTGGAGCAAAGCCTAGAAAGTAATAAGTTTCGCTAGTACTTTTACGGTCAATTGTACAACCGGCACAATCAGCATTCGAATAACTAAGTAAATCAATATGAGTATCTTTAGAAGACCAAAGACCTAAGGATCTAGTGCCACTAAGACACCTAAAAATGCGTTTCACGGTACTAAGATAAGAATTCTTAAGATTAGATTGATATCTTGCACGTAAGCATACACTAAATATAATATTGGGCCTACTAGCAGTTAAATAAAGAAGAGATCCAATCATACTCGATATTTGGTTATGTCTACGAGAGTACCTTGATCATCTTTGTCTAATTTGATCGATGAGCTAGGTATTCATTGGTTTCAATTCTTCCATTTCAAACTTCTTGAACATATCCATGATATACTTGGTTTGACTAATGAATATTCCATCATTAGTTTATTTGATTTGGAGTCCAAAACAGATGAAGATAAAATATGGAGAATGAATTGAAGACTAAATTTCTCTCAATGTAGTCAATATATCCATGACAAATAGTTTAGTGCAACTTCAAAACATACTTTTTTAAATTTGTTCTGCTATTGGTTTAATTTAAATATTTACTTATAATTCAAACCAAACACATGTAAGTTCAATCGCACAAAAAATTAATTAAGATCTACACATCCAAATTATATTTTAGCCTTCAATATTTTTTTTTTTTAAAAATCAAAACGTTGACGGGTCTAAGTGGATCCAAACTACCATTTTTTAATTTGTCATATTTAACTGAGATAATATTCTTAATTTATGAACCACAATAAATTGACATTGATAAATAAGAACCACAATAAATTGGCACTGATAATAATTGCTTTATAACATGGTTTCCCAATAATAAAGGAAATTTGATATCCCATTATTACTAATAATTCAATTGTGCACCACATAACATAATAAACTTTAAGTGAAATTGAACACCTTCTCCATTGTTTTTTATTCCCTCCAAACACTAATTATTTTCTAATAGTAAACGAATCAAATGTCAAATTCCTGAATGTGTCGATCTACTATCACTGAAAATTATAAATTTTCTGTTTTCTGAAGCTAATGAGTTTTTTAGAATCTCCATTCAATAAAACCACAGCTTCATAATTATATTCGTCACTAGAAACAATAACAAGACTGTAAGTTGTCTCTTGTGCAACTTGGAAGGCAGCCTTCAAAACATGGTCGAATTTCAAGTTGGTTTTAGCCTCTTTATTGTGTTCATCAATGGCATACACTGCCACTTCCACCACTTTAGGATCTTTTGGGTCTGCAGGCTTAAAACCGGTGTCAGAAACCTTAGCTTTACGCCCACCTAATGCGGTGGAGAATTCAAAAAGAGTGGATACAGCAACCAAGAATGTCAAAACCAAAAGTAAGGAATGGGAAATGGCAGCCATTTTTTTGTGTTTTGGATTTAAAGAATAGAAATGTTGTAGGATTACCTTGGTTGGATGGGATTCCTATTTATAATGGAGGCCAAGCTTTCTAGTGAGTTTGAATTTTAAAATTGCTTTTAATTTAGCAATAAATATTTATAACAATTTTAGTAATAAATTAAATGAGATTCGTTTGAAAATGAATTTAGTTAAAAATTAAATTGTTTTTAATGTTAGCCAGAGATCTTTAAACACAATTTTAGTCATAAATTAAACGAGGTTCACTAAATGAGATTGATTTCTAGAATGATTTATGTAACATTTTTTATTTGGTAAGTTAGAGAAGAAATTTGTCAAAATGGGTTGAATAAAGGCTAAATATTTTTACACCACATTTTTCTATAAGTGCGCCATATTTAAATTGCATAAAAGTTCTATAACCTTTACATATTATGACATTTATATCCTAATATTTTTTTCATCGCATTCTTACTATCAACCTTCCAGTAATTATCACAAATTATCTCTAATAATGGTTCCCATCCAATAATTTCATTAAGAAAGAAGAAAAATATTTATTTTTTCCTCGTATTTTTACATAAGCAAAAAAATAAATAAATACATACAAAATTTTGATTAAATATTTGTCCCTCATTTTAAAGTACACTAATAGAATTTTTGGACGAAAATTGTTAGTAGGAACAAGATGTGTTAATTAATAGAATGTAAAATATAAGAATTCAATGAATTAAAAGTCAATGAAATAAATGTGACAATAAATAAAAGTTAAAAACTTTTTATGCAATTAAAATGTGATGTATTTATAATAAAATATTGTATGAATATAACCACCCAAATACAAATCCGTTGCAAAATTGTTGTAATGACAAAATAATCCTTGTAAAATCTTTGTAATTAACAATTTTAGAGACAAATAATCCCTGCAAAATATTTGTAATCAACAATTGGGTCAAAATTTACCATCACTAAATTTTTTGATGAATTACTTAGGATATGAATTACAGTTCCATTTGCTAAACTTAAAATTACCTTTTTTTTTTTAAATAATATTAAGCTTGGATGACTCTTTATATTTAACAAAATATTGAGCTCCCCAACTTTTTGCGCCATGTGACAGTGGGTCTCCAACTTTCCAATGCGAGGTTATGAGCCCCCAACCCACTTAAACTTGTTTGACCTTTTTTCCCTTGTGCTTCAAGTCAAGTGAAAGTTGTGTCTGATTTTATCATCAATATTGACGAATGTGGTCACGTGGGGACCCACATTCATAGATTTACTACATGTTTGGTGGTACTAAAATTATTTTTTAAGTACTTATAAGTTTTGGATCATGTGGAATGTATGGATAATAAGTGGGTATTAAGTTGTGAGTCCTATGAAATTTGTTGATGAAAGTATGTTTTGACTAGCTTAAATTATAGCCAAATATGAACTTAAATAGAATGGGGACTCAGAATCTCACATTTGAAGGTTGTGAGTTGAATGATTGTTTCTCATAGGTAAATACAAAGTTGCTTCTTTGTATAGCTTGTTTATGTTCAGAAAATTCATTCTCTTCTTTTGACAAGAAAAACTTGATTCAACTTGCTGAGTTTTATCCATAAGATTTTTCTAAAGTAGATTTCTTCATTCTTAATGATCAACTTGGAATTTATAATTTTGATATGCGCTATAACAAAACGTTTGAAGGGTTGAATGAACTTAGTGATCTTGTAGAAAAGTAAGTCATGACATAAAAAAAAAAAAAGTAAAGTATATCCATTGGTTTAAAAACTTTTGACTTCAGCGCTAATTTTACCGGTTGCTACTGCTACTATTACTGTAGACAGAGTATTTTCTGCAATGAAAATTGTGAATGATATATTGCACAATCGGATGGGTGATCAGAATGATGGCATCATTGTTTATGTAGAGAAATATATATTTTTAAAGATTGATAATGAAGTCATTGTACAACGATGTCAAAGTATGAAAACTCGCAAAGAACATTGGTAATGTATGTCATTTTTTGTATTGTTGTGTTATTAAATTGTTTTATATTATTACAATTCGCACTGAATTAAATTTCTGGCTCCGCCCATGTTCAAGCCTATTCAGATTCCACAGAAATGGCACCTAGGCATCTCTCCATTGTTTTATCACATATGCATTCCACTATATTGAGCACACAAATTTTTAAAACACGGACCCAAAAACAAAATACACACACTGATTATGTTTGTTTACCTTCTTGAGGCCATTTGTGGATGAGGAAAAAGAAAGTCTACAATGCATAATCAAGATGTTTAGCACCCACATTGCTTTTGGACTAATGCAATTGGAGAATTAAATTTCACTGATGTAAGGAGATTACATTTGAGTGCTGAGATTTCTATTACTTTTTTTCTCTTTCTGTTTGAGGTTTATAATTATTGTCGTTTGTCATTTTCTTTAAATGAAACTATTTATAGACATTGCAGTTAACACAACATGTGAGTGGTGGTTCTATATAGTGAGTATAAGGAGATGGTTAGTTTTGTTTCTTTTCAAAATTAAATCTAATTTGTTTCATCTCATATACATATCCAAAGGTAAAAGACAATTTTCATTCAACTCATTATTTAATCATCTGGTTTTCACGTCATTATATGTGTTAATGAGAAAACTACAAGGATATAGAGTAAAATAATTTTGCTCATTTGAATTGGTGTCATTTGTATAAGAAACTAAAAATTTTAGAAACTGCGTGCACAAAGACATCTTGGAATTAGAAAAAACTAAATCCAACTCAAGCAACATTGCGATATCAAAATATCTTCATAGAAAATAACAAAATCAACTTCAGGCATTGAGTATAATATTTGGCAATTTTCAAGTATAATAATATATCATCTAACCACGTGAATTATTCGAATTTATTTACCATTTATCAAACATCAGAAATCAAATCAAATAAATAATTCAATAATTAAATGTTTATGTAGGAACCAATGTTTGAGCATTTGAGTTTAATATTTTGGATCAAGAAGTTGATCAAAAAAATAGAACGAAGTGATACGTGCATGGACTTCTATTATCAAACAGAATGAAAAAAAAAAAAAAAAAAAAAAACATCAACAATTAAAAGGACATATATGCATCATGTTTGACTAAGCTTAAAAAGTTTAAGTGTAGTAAATAAATAAGTTTTAAATATTTATTTATAAATCAAGGTTGATAATAGAAATAATGACAGTTGCTATATGTTATTTGTCAATGGTGGCACGTCACGGCACGCCTGCCTCATATATTTAATGAAAGACAATTTTCATTCAACTCATTATTTAATCATTGGTTTTCACGTCATTATATGTGTTAATGAGAAAACTACAAGGATATAGAGTAAAATAATTTTGCTCATTTGAATTGGTGTCATTTGTATAAGAAACTAAAAATTTTAGAAACTGCGTGCACAAAGACATCTTGGAATTAGAAAAAACTAAATCCAACTCAAGCAACATTGCGATATCAAAATATCTTCATAGAAAATAACAAAACCAACTTCATCTTCATAGAAAATAACAAAACCAACTTCAGGCATTGAGTATAATATTTGGCATTTTTCAAATATAATAATAAATCATCTAACCACGTGAATTATTCGAATTTATTTACCATTTATCAAACATCAGAAATCAAATCAAATAAATAATTCAATAATTAAATGTTTTATGTAGGAACCAATGTTTGAGCATTTGAGTTTAATATTTTGGATCAAGAAGTTGATCAAAAAATAGAACGAAGTGATACGTGCATGGACTTCTATTATCAAACAGAATGAAAAAAAAACATAAACAATTAAAAGGACATATATGCATCATGTTTGACTAAGCTTAAAAAGTTTAAGTGTAGTAAATAAATAAGTTTTAAATATTTATTTATAAATCAAGGTTGATAATAGAAATAATGACAGTTGCTATATGTTATTTGTCAATGGTGGCACGTCACGGCATGCCCGTCTCGTTGGTCTCATAAGCACGCCACTAACAGATAGACTGCAATAACCTAACTGTCGTTAAATTAGCCAGATAGGTGACCCATAGAATGACAGTTACCACTGACTATTAAGAAGACAAAACACTAGCAATTGGGAAGATGAAACATCCATCAACATTTGGGAAGATGAAACTGTTGACATATGGTTAACTTTAAACCTTAATGTTTTGATTATAACAAACAAATTCGTTATGATTACTAACTATCTATTTTCAAGTAATATTCAAAGCACTACAAATCGAACTCACATGCAATGTCAATCCAAATCAATACAAGATTTCAAGTATCTCAAGATCCGAAAATCAATATTTGAATATCAAGATCGAAGAATAGATTTCTAGATAAAATTGTAAAGGTATTAACTCTTTGATTTTTAGCAATTAAATGAATGAAAGCTCAAAAACAATTTCATGCACAAAATAAGTTAATATCACTTGCATAAAATGTTTTTATCAAAGCCACAAAGCAATTTTTTCAATCTGTGGAAACGGTCATCCGTTTGGATGAAACCGTCATCTGTTTGGAGCAAACCGGTGATCCGTTTGGCTGTCATTTTTTAAAAAGTGTCCGTTCTAATTTTTTACAGTTCCAATAGCTAGTTCTGATCATCTGACCGGTCAACCGTCTGGTCATCCGTTTCAACAAAAATTTATCTCTATAAATACCACTTCATTTATTATCATTCAATAACATTTAGAAGAGCATTTATAGAGAGAATCATATTGATAAACTTCATTCAAATCTTTATTCCATTTATATATTCAATATCATTCATTGAAAAACTTTGTTTGATTAAATCAAACTTTTGATTCATCATTCTCAACAAAGTTTTCTTCTAACACTTGAGCTTTCCTCGTCTATTGCTATTCATTAAAGTGTTAATCTCTTTTAGAACTAAACTTGTATTTATCATTCATCAAAAGAGAAATACTCAAATCAATCTCTTTACATTTTTGGGTCATATTGATGTCCCTTGAAAACTCAATATTGTATAAGGATCGGTGCTCCTTATTTGTAAGTCACCGAATACATTGTAAAGGTTTGTATTGCACCATAAGTCAATCAAAATAGTAAAAATGACGTGCTCATGTTGGAGAGCTTGGTAACGGAGGACGTAGATCATTGATTGGATCGAACCTCCATAAAAATATCGTCTGCACTCTCTCTTTCCTTTTATTTACTTATATTGTGCTTATATTTTTGTGGATTAATTTTCATTTCTTAAAAATCATATTTTGAGAATGTTTTTCGAAAAAGTTTGAGAAAACCAATTCACCCCCCCCAATCCCCCTCTTGGTTAGTTATTCTTGGGCTATCAATTGGTATTAGAGCAAGGTGCTCATTTCTTTTTTATTATACAATTTTGAGTTATAGCTAACCAAAATATTCAAAGTCTTGAGGGACACTCTACAAATCGTCCTTCATTCGTTAATAGCACATACTACAATTATTGAAAAACTAGAATGATAATTTATATTCAATCTATTGATTATAACATTTGGGAAGTCATTGAGTTTGGTCCATATGTACCAATAAAAATTATTAAAGTTGATGATAAACTGGACCAAACTATTCCTAAGCCTAGAGAAGAATATGATGAAGAGGATAAAAGAAAATTATCTTTGAATGCTGGAGCCAAAAACCTACTCTGTTGTACTTTAGATAAAAATGAGTTTAGTCGTGTTAGCACATGTGATTCCGCATTTGATATTTGGCATGCATTAGAGATAACTTATTTAGGTACTAACAAGGTTAAAGAAACTAAGATAAATCTATTGACAAAAGATTTTGAAAACTTCTTTATGAAGTAAGATGAATCTATTGTCGATATGATTACTCGCTTTACCGTTATTATTAATGGCCTTAAAGGTTTTGTCCGAAAGTTTACTAAAGGTGAACTTGTGAGTAAAATGCTTAGGTCTCTTTCAGAAGATTGGAACTCCTTGAGGATGTTGATAGAGAATACAAAAGATGTCAACACTTATCTATTGGAAGAGCTATATAGAACATTGATGACGTATGAGCTCAACAATGCCAAAACAAATGAGAAAACAAGAAGAAGCAAAGAAGAAATGAAGGAGCCTCTCAAAAGGCAAATTGCATTAAAATCGACAAACGATGAAAGATCCTCCAACACAAACATGAGTAATGAAGAACTTGACGACCTAGTTCTTCTTGTCAAGAAATGGAGAGGATTTCGAAACAATAGGCGATTTCAAAAGAAGAATGATAAAGATAAAGAGAAAAATAAAAAGATCATATGCTATAATTGTGACAAACCTGGTCATAAGATGACCGAATGCCCGAACAAAAAGAAGTTCATCAAAAAGAAAGCTCTTCAAGCTACATAGGACAATAGTGATGAAGATGATCTCGAAGAAGATGAAGTTCAAGAAGAAATCGCCAACATGTGCTTCATGGCTATTGAGGATGAGGCAAGTACAAATAATGACTCTTACATTGACTTATCCACTTCTTATAATGAAATTCTTGAGGAATTTGAGAAACTTGTTTTAAAATACTCTATTCTTAACAATAAACACTCATTATTGAAAAAGGTAGTCAAGAAATTCTTTATTGCACAAAAGGACTTTGAAAAGGAAAATGATGATCATAAATCTTTAATTAAAGAAAATGTTTCATTGAAAGAAAAAGTGGTTGATTTAATAAGTATTATTCACAAATTTACCCATGGAAATAAAAATTTGAATTAATGCTTGGTAAGCAAAAATGTGTGTTCAACAAAGGGAGAATTGGATATAAACCTCTCTTGAAACAAAAATTATTTGAAACCATATTTGTGAAATCATCCAATTTTTCTCAACAAAACATAACATGTAGTTTTTGCAAGAAAATTGGTCATGTTGCTTATAATTGTTCAAATAAAAAGAGACTATACTTTGAAAGGAAACATAAGTGGATAAAATAATCCACAAACACTAACTATCAAGGACCCAAACTTATGTGGGTACCAAAAATAAAAAATAAAAATTATTTTTGTAAGTACCACGAAATGTCAAGAGCAATTGGTTCTTAGATAGTAGTTGTTCAAAACACATGATCGGAGATCGATCATTACTATCAAGTCTCAAAAGAAAATATGGAGGTCACGTGACTTTTGGAGACAATGCTAAAGGAAAAATCATAGGCATTGGAAATATTGGTAATCATTCCTTTCCTTCCATTGAAAATGTTTTATTAGTTGATAATCTTAAACATATCTTGCTTAGTATAAGTCAATTATGTGATAAAAGTTATCTCATTAAATTTGATTCTTCCAAATGCCTCATTGAGGATGTTATATCTAAAGAGGTATTGTTCATGGGGAGCCGAAGTAAGGATGTTTACATCATAACTATTGAATTTAAACTTGAAAAAGAAATAAAATGTCTTTCAAATATAAAAGATGATTCTTAGTTATGGGCATAGGAGATTAGGACATGTTAGCATGGACTTACTTTCAAAAATCTCCAAAAATAGTTTTGTAAAAGATTTACCAAATATAAAGTTTGAAAACGATAAAATTTGTGATGCTTGTCAATTTGAAAAACAAGTAAAAAGTTCTTTTAAACTTAAACAACAATCTTATACTACAAGACTTTTACAATTTCTCCATATGGATTTATTTGGTCCTTCTAGAACTGCTAGTTTAAGTGGAAAATATTATGTATTTGTTATTGTTGATGATTTCTCAAGATTCACATGGGTCATGTTTTTAAATTTAAAAGATGAAGCTTTAAATGCATTTAAACATTTTTGCAAAAGAGTTCAAATTGAAAAGTGATACACCATTACCACAATTAGGAGTGATCATGGTTGAGAATTTGAAAATATAGCTTTTGATGAGTTTTGCAAATCAAATAGATATGAACATAATTTTTCGGCTCCTAGAACTCCTCAACAAAATAGTGTAGTAGAAAGGAAGAATCGAACATTGCAAAAAATGGCTCGGACCATGTTAAATAAAAATAATTTACCAAAATACTTTGGGGCCGAAGCCGTAAATACTTCATGTTATATTTTAAATAGAATTTTGGTTAGTCGAAAGAAAACTAAAACTTCATATGAGCTTTGGAAAAATAGAATTCTCAATATCAGATATTTTAAAGTTTTTTGGTGTAAATGCTTTATATTAAACACAAAAGAAAATTTGGAAAAATTTGATTCAAAATCCGATGTTGATATTTTTCTTGGCTATTCATATACTAGCAAAGCTTTTAGAGTTTTTAACAAAAGAACTTTAGTAGTTGAAGAATTCATGCATGTGGTCTTTGATAAAACTAACTCCATTGAACAAGAAAAGGTCATTGATGATGAAGATTTGAAAATTCCATTTGAACAACTAAGTGTTCAAAATCAAGAAAAATGGAATCCAAATAACGTAGAAATTCAACATGAGGAGGAAATAATTATGCAACAAAATGAAGAAGAACCTCATGAAGATCTTAACACTTCATCATTACCTAAAGAATGAAGGTTTGTCCCTACTCACCCAAAAGATCTCATCATTGGTGATCCATCAAAAGGGGTAAGCACTAGAAACGCTTCTAAAAAATTTCTTAACAATTGTTCTTTCCTTTCGCAAATTGAGCCAAATAATTTTAAAGAAGCCGAGTTTGATGAATTTTGGATTCTAGTTATGTAAGATGAACTAAATCAATTTGAAAGAAATCATGTTTGAGATTTAGTTACTAGACCAAGTTCACAAACCGTAATTGGTACAAAATAGATTTTTTGAAACAAACAAGATGAAAATGGTATAATTGTGCGTAACAAAGCTAGATTATTGACCTAAGGTTACAATCAATAAGAAGGTATTGATTTCGAAGAAACTTTTGCACCGGTTGCTAGATTAGAGTCAATTCGCATGCTTCTTACTTTTGCTTGTCATAAGAATTTTACTCTTTTTCAAATGAGTGTCAAGAGTTCATTCTTGAATGGAGTCATTCAAGAAAAAGTTTTTGTTGAGTAGCCGCCCGGATTTAAAAATCATAAATTCTCGGACAAAGTTTTCAAACTTAGAAAAGCTCTTTATGTATTAAAGTATGCTCCTAAAGCATGGTATGAAAGATTAAGCAAATTTCTCTTATCAAATGGCTTTTTAATGGGTAAGGCGGATAGTACACTATTTATAAAAACTAAAAAGAATGATATGATTGTTGTTCAAATTTATGTTGATGATATCATTTTTGGTGCTACTAGTATTTCTCTATGTAAAGAATTTTCTAAGTGTATGAGCAAGAAATTTGAGATGAGTATGATGGGTGAACTCAAGTTCTTTCTTGGGCTTCAAATCAAACAAACTAATGATGGAATATTCATTAGTCAAACCAAGTATATCTTGGATATGCTCAAAAATTTTGAAATGGAAGAATTGAAGCCAGTGAATATTCCAATGAGCTCATCAATCAAATTAGATAAAGATGAGTAAGGTACTTCCATTGATATAACAAAATGTCAAGGTATAATCAGATCTCTTCTTTATTTAACCGCTAGTAGGCCCGATATTATGTTTAGTGTATGCTTATGTGCTAGATATCAATGCCGTTAAATGCATTTTCCGTTATCTAAGTGGAACTAGATCTTTTGGTCTTTGGTATCCTAAAGAGACTCATTTTGATTTACTTAGTTATTCGGATGCCGATTAGGCCGGTTGCACAATTGACCGTAAAAGCACTAGCGAAACTAGCTACTTTCTAGGCTTTGCCTTAGTTTCGTAGTTTAGTTGTTTCGTAGTTTAGTAAGAAACAAAATTTCGTTGCTTTATCAACCATCGAAGTCGAATATATCTCCACCGCTAGTTGTTGTGCTCAAATCCTATGGATGAAACAAACTCTTCGTGATTATCACCTATCCTTTGAAAATGTTCATATTATGTGTGATAGCACTAGTGCCATCAACTTATCTAAAAATCCCGTTTTGCATTCTCGTACCAAACACATCGAGATTAGACATCATTTTCTACGAGACCATGCACAAAAGGAATATATAACTTTGGAGTTTGTAAACACCGAAAAACAATTGGCCAATTTATTTACAAAACCATTAGCACTTGAAAATTTTGCTTATATTCGACGAAATCTTGGCATTATTGTTGAAGGTGAAGTTTGTGGCTAACTCTTTATGTTTCCTATAATTGATTGCATTTCATGTGATAAATGTGTTTTAAAGTTTTTATCGAATGACCAAATTGTTGAAAATGCATGATTTTTCAGAAAATCCGTTGAAATGGACGTCTGTGTGAAGGAAAACGGATGACACTTTATTCATCCGGTTAATCATCCGTTTAAGCAAAGAGTTCTGTAAAAATTGAAAAGTTTATACGGTCGACCGCTTCAGGAAACAGTCGTCCGCTTAGGCTCAAAAGGATGATCCGCCTATGAATTCGTTTGAACAGAAAATTAATTTTAAAATTTTAAGTTCAAATAGTTGATCGTTTGAGTTTAACTGGTCAACCATATCAGCGAAAAGCAGGGTTTTTATCTCAAAATTTTTTAAATTCCTTCATTCCAACTTCACGCGACCCATGATTCTTCTCTCCCAACATCTTCTCATTCATCAAATCTCTCTCAAATTCTTCAAATTTGTGTTTAAAATCAAACATTCATATCATTTCCACACTCTAATTCAAAAAATCCCCAATTTCTATTTCACAAAAACCATGAAAAACCACTCAAACGGACGCACCCAAACCCTAGGCTCTAAAATTCGTTTCCACCACAATGTCGCGAGTTAAAATGGCTGCCAAACGATTGAGGAGAGAAAGGCCACCATCATCATCATCCTCCGAAGAAGAGGACCCTCAAACAAAACGGATTGACCGTTGTCTCGTCCTCATAGGTAAGAATGTCGATCTTGCCTCCTTTACTCTCGATACTCCTTCATTTAACATTGAAAATCTTTTCATTGGTATGGGTTGGGTTCCTATTCTTACCCTAAACGATAAAGTTTATCCCTCTATTGTCAAAGATTTCTACACCAAAATGATTTTCTCTCCGGGAACCGGTATTACGTGTCTTCTTAGAAACAAACTAATTACGATCACTCAAGAACTCCCTCGTTCCATTCTTCATCTTAAGGATGGTGGTATTCATCTCTATACCACCAAAACAATTTCTCACACTGAAGAATACAATCCGATCGAGGCATGTTGTCGCGTCATCAAAAAATACTTTGAGGCTACCGTACGTCTAAGTACAATCAACTCACCCTCCCGTGTCGTGTCTTACACAACATCATCACCCATATCATTGTTCCTCGAAAAGTTCATCTTGATGAAGTCAATCACTATGATGTCTTCCTTCTCGACTCTATCCTCCGTGGGCGTAAACTCGATTTTTCATACATAATGATCCAGCATATGAACTGCGTTCTTAGAGGCACTAGGGCTAAGGGGCTTCCCTACGGCATGATCCTTACGAAAATCTTTCAACATTTTGACGTTTCTTTTTGTAATTCAGTCGCCCTTCTTCCCAAAGCCACCGATACTATAAATACTCTTACTCTTAAACGAATGAAAATCTTTAAAGAGGACAGGCAATGGGTCCAAAGGATTTGACGATGAGTTGGGACCCTCTATGTTACCATTCGAGGGTGAAGAAATAAATGTTGATGAAGATGAGCCGCCGCCTAGACCACATTCACAAAGGCCGTCGTCCTCCACTTCCGGGTTCACCGAGGACCATTTTAACTTTCTAAATAGACGGATCGACTCACTTACTTCTCAGTTAAGGGTCTACACAATATAGCAGAAGACCTACGCCGTACCATGGAGACTCTCCAACATTTGGTTGACAGCATGACTTCATTGCTTCAAGCTCTATATTCACGTCTCGATGCCGTGCTCCATCCGCATCCTCCACCGAAGAACTAGCTTATCTCTTTCTTTCTTTCTTTTTGTTTATGTGTTTTTTCTAGTCTTTCATTTATGTCTTTTGAACTATGATTGTCTTTAACTTTCCCGTTTATCAATGCATGGCATATTCTAACTTTCAAGTTTTATTGATGAATGTTTTTACCTTAATATTTCGATTATGCCTTTTTGTTTATGCCAAAAGGGAGAAAATCTATTTGAATATGAATGTGATATGATAAATATGATATGATGAAAATTTGGTAATTGACAAACGACTTGAATATTTGATATGTGATGAAATTGATAAATCAAATGAAAATGATATTATCCTACAAATTTATCAACGACTTGAACATTTGATATGTGATGAAATTGATAAATCAAATGAAAATGATATTATGCTACAAATTTATCAAACCATGCTTACTTGAAAAAGAAATGAGGAATATATATGCTTTATTTTATCTTATCAATCTCTACATTCTCGTTGTTTGTCATAATCAAAAAGGAGAAAATTGTTGACCTATGGTTAATTTTAAACCTTAATATTTTGATTATAACAAACAAATTAGTTATGTTTACTAACTATCTATTTTCAAGTAATATTTAAAGTGCTATAAATCGAACTCACATGCAATGTCAATCCAAATCAATACAAGAGTTCAAGTATCTTAAGATCCAAAATTCAAGATCCGAAATTCAAGATTTGAAGATCAAGATCGAAGAATAGATTTCTAGATAAAATTGTAAAGGTATTAACTCTTTGATTTTTAGCAATTAAATGAATGAAAGCTCAAAAACAATTTCATGCACAAAACCTATGTTAATATCACTAGCATAAAATGTTTTTATCAAAGCCACAAAGCAATTTTTTCAATCTGTGAAAACGGTCATCTATTTGGAGCGAACCGGTCGACCGTTTGATAAACCAGTCATCTGTCTGGCTGTCATTTTCCAAAAAGTATACGTTCTTATTTTTTACAGTTCCAATGGCTAGTTCTGACCATCTAAGTGGTCGACCGTTTGGTCATCTATTTTAACAGAATTTGACAAAAATTCATCTCTATAAATACCACTTCATTTATTATCATTCAATAACATTTAGAAGAGCATTTATAGAGAGAATCATATTGATAAACTTCATTCAAAGCTTTATTGTATTTATATATTCAATATCATTCGTTGAAAAACTTTGTTTGATCAAATCAAACTTTTGATTCATCATTCTCCACAAAGTTTTCTTCTAACACTTGAGTTTTCCTCATCTATTACTATTCATTAAAGTGTTAGTCTCTCTTCGAACTAAACTTATATTTATCATTCATCAAGAGAGAAATACTCAAATCAATCTCTTTACATTTTTGGGTCATATTAAGGTCCACAATATTGTATAAAGATCGGTGCTCCTAGTTTCTAAGTCAGCGAAAACATTGTAAGGGTTTGGATTGTACCATAAGTCAATCAAAATAGTAGAAATGACGTGCTCATGTTGGAGAGCTTGGTAACGGGGGACGTAGATCATTGGTTGGATCGAACCTCCATAAAAATATCGTTTGCACTCTCTCTTCCCTTTTATTTAATTATATTGTGCTTATATTTTTGTGAATTAATTTTCATTTCTTAAAAATCATATTTTGAGAATATTTTTCGAAAAAGTTTGAGAAAATCAGTTCACCCCCCTCTTGGTTAGTTATTCATGGGCTATCAAAAATATCTCTAATTAACTCCTAGTAATGAGGGAGATGAAGAAACAAATGATATTAAGGACCATTAAAGGCCATAACTGCAGGTCATCCTTATAAATAGAGATCAACTCCATGGTAAAAGAACCACTTTTATAAACTTTCCATTTCTATTCTACACATCTGTTTTAATTATATACTGATTATCACACCAAAGTGGACACGGAGGAAAGAAGCTCCACCACTATTTTGCAGGTCTCTACCACTGTTGCCACCGTGCTCGAAGGAGGAAAAAAATACTTAGCATCAATTGGCGTCGTCTGTGGAAAACTGCACAAAAAGTCATGGCTCGAACTAGAAGAGATAGGAATGTAACCGCTCCACCAGCCCCCTTCGGAAATGTAGACACCGAGTCTAACTCCGCCACTAATCATCCACAACAAGAATTTGTCTCTGTCGCTCAAATAACGGCAATGCAAGCTCAGGTGGCGGCCTTAACGGCTCTACTCCAAGATCAAAACGATGTGGTTTTTCAGCCACCGCAGGGTCCTAACCTTCTTCCGGTAGGATCTTTACCACCAGAGGCTCCGCCCAGGGTCCTAGCCCTCTGACGATAGGGCCCTCACCACCAGGGGCTCCTCCTCATACTCCTAACTTTTCAGCAATGGAAACACCGCTAACGGCAACTCCACCGCTAGCTCCACTTTCTTTGGCTCCACTTTCTGCATCCCACTTCCATTCATTGACATATGGCCCAAATCCATATTGGGGGCAACCGTCATGGATGCCCACGCATACACTAGTTGAGACACTAGTGTTAAGCCTAGAGTAACGACTAGAATACATGATGGGTCGCAAAATAGCTGAGGCTATGTCTAACAAAAGTAGTAGACAACAGTCTATGTTGTTGGAAAAAGATATTTTTTTCCTAGAAGTGATGGCAGTCCTCTTGCCATGAGACTTCAAACAACCAAAGATGGAGAAGTACGATAGGTCCTCTAATCCTGTTAATCACCTTAGGGCTTTTGTCGAATTGATGAGGTTTCAAGCCACCCATGGATAGCCACCATTTCTCCAAAATCAATCCGTACATTTGAGGATTTTTCCAAGAGTTTTGCTACATATTTTGCCAGCAGCAAACGTGTTAAGAAAATTACTATCAGTCTAATGCAATTAACACAGGACAAGGACAAACTGCTGAAATATTTCATTTTCCAGTTCAAAAATTTGTAGATTTCTACTGTTGTCACTTTCATGATGAGTGAAACTCAAAGTCTTCCTTTCAAGATGTCACTCTCCAAAAACTCGTTGGATACGATGCATGAGTTACTCAAGAGAGGAGATAAGTATGTGGACGCTGAGGAAGCATATCTCATTACAAAAATCATAAAATATCGAAAAGAACCTGAGTCTAACAAAATGAGGACTCAGGACGAGTTCGAATATCGAGATGATAAAGGCAAGCAGAAAATAAATCATATAAGGCAGATAAATGATAAGGGTACAAGAAAGGATCATGCTAGCTGGGAAGTCCTAGTGCACCTACTGAACCAAACCTACGACAAAAATATTTTCAACTACTACAACGGTCAAACGAAGTGAGCCAAGGCAAGCCTAAAAAAATAGGCGAGGTGAGCCATGCTAAGCCGAGCTCGACTCGACTCGACTCGACTCGACTCGCCTCCCAAAAAAATTCAAGGCTAGGGAAGGAGTCCTGCTAAAAAACAATGCTAGGTGAGGAGTTTTGCTGAAAAACAAGGCTAACCAAGGAGTCCTGCTGGAAAACAAAGCTAGACGAGGAGTCCTGCTAGAAAACAAGGCTAGGCGACGAGTCCTGCTGGAAAACAAGGCTGGGCGACAAGTCCTGCTAAAAAACAAAGCTAGGCGAAGACTCCTACTGAAAAACAAGGTGATGAGCCTCTGTCAGAAAAACAAATACGATGAGCCTCTGATTAAAAATCAAGGCGATGAGTCTCTATCTGAAAAATAAGGCGATGAGCTTATGTTTAAAAATTAAATCGATGAGCATCTGTCCCAAAAACATGGCGATGAGCATATGTTTAACAATCAAGGCGATGAGCCTCTGTCAGAAAAACAAAGGCAATGAGCCTATGTTTAAAAATCAATGCGGTGAGCCTCTATCTGAAAAAGTTAGAGAGGAGTAGGTGCAGTAGATTATTTCTACTTCTCATTGACAACAGTCTATGAAAAGTAGTCTATGAGAAATAGAGGGGATTATGATGATAGAAATAATGACAGCTGCTATATATTATCTGCCAATGGTGGCACGTCCTGGCACGCCCGCCTCAATGATTCGCCTGCCTCATTGGTCTCATAAGCACGCCTCTGACAGATAGACTGTAATAAACTAAATGTCGTTAGGTCAGTCAGACAAGCGACCCATAGAATAACAGTTATTGCGGGTTATTGGGAAGACGAAACACTAGCAATTGGGAAAATGAAACATCCCTCAACAATTGGGAAGATGAAACATTCCTCATTAACTCCTAGTAATGAGGGAGATGAAGGGACACCCGCTATTAAAGACCATTAAAGGCCATAACTACAGGACATCCCTATAAATAGAGGCCAACCCCGAAGGTAAAAGAATCACTCTGATGTACTCTGTATTTCTATTCAGCACATCTGTTTTAATCATATATTGACTATCATACTGGAGTGGACACGAGAGAAATAAGCTCCGCCACTATTTTTCAGGTCTCCACCACTGTCGCCGCCTACTCGGAGGAGGAGAAAAATATTTATCATCAAAGGTTAAAAATACTAAGCTACTCATTTTGACTATAACATGTGCTAAGCGAAAAAAACATATTTGTTGTGTGACATGATTTTTGGTTTTTATCAAATTTTATTTAATTATACTTATGTTTTTCTTCTTGTTTGTTGCCTTTAGAGCTTTTATAGTGATGACTGATGAATAATATTAAATTTTGTACTTTGATTAATTTTATACAAAATTTTACTTTGTTATGGATTTGTAATCTATTTAACTACTTTTAATAGGATTATTGTAGGTCCCTCATTTTGATATACAACTTGATGTTGGGAGTAGAGATGTTTGTAATAAATACAATCCATAATTTTACACCAATTAGATTCATTTAAAATTATACGCAATATGACTCTCCATTTACCCTCTTAACATTCATTGATAAATCAATTAAAACAAACAATTTGTATTAACTATTTGTTATATTCATACAACATCCTCAAATATTAATTTTATTGCACTTATGAAATATTTCAGAAACAAACAATTTGTATTAACTATTTGTTATAATCATACAACATCTTCAAATATTATTTTTATTGCACTTGTGAAATATTTTAGAATAACATGCAATGCACGTTGAACTATGACTAATTTTTTTTTTAAAATAGTCTATCATTAGTAGATAATTATTTTTAAAATAGTCTCTAAATGATTTTTTTTTAACTTACAAGTGCAAAATAAGTTATTTATTAGCAAAAGTAAACATGCTTAATTTAAATATTTACTTATAAATCAAACCAAACATGTGTAATTTAAATATTTGTTTATAAGCTAAACACAACATATATAGGAAGTAAGGCGAGACATATATATAAAATGTAAGAAAATTGGTGCAAATAGTCCTTAATCTTTTTTCTTGATGATCCATAATTTTTGTTTTTTGACACGTAAGTCTCCAATCTATTTGTTTTGATGTGTAATTGATCCCTATTTGATGAAAAAGACAAATATGTCCTTAATTTTAATTAGAAAAAATTACAATTGAATTTCTAACATTTGCAAAAAATACAAATGAGACTAATACTTTACTTTTTTACAAAAAAAAAAAAAAATTAAAAGAAACTAACGAGTTTATTTTTTATTTTGAATTGCACTTTATTGACCAAATTGTAGTATACTAAATTATTCCATCCGTCTCACAAAGATAGTCTCGTTTCTTTTTTCACACAGATTAAAAAATATCATTTAATATAATTGAAATTATAAAATTTTCACACACTTTTCCAATTATACCCCCATTTAATATTAGTAATTCATAAATCTAATAAATTTAAATGCTCATTAAGTTACAATTGGAATGCAAATAAAATTGAATTGCGTTACATTGAAACAATAATGAAATTAATTGTTGACTTTGTTAGTGAGGGATTTGTGTTTTTTAGGCAATGTGGAATTCATTGACTGCCTATTGAGTAAATGTGTGAATAAATTTATGTAATTTTCTATTATAATTGGAATGTGTTAAGTTTATTTGAGTTGGTTACAATGTAAATTAAATAATGGTATATTAAAAAAAAGAAAATTTTAATACACCCCTATATAAAATACGTGGCATATAATTTGGGACAGATAAATAAAGAAACCGATCATATCTTTGTGGGATTGAATGAATATTTTTTATATTTTACAAACATGTTAAATAAAATAACTAAACTTTAAGCTCATAATTATTAATGTTAAATAAAATTATATTTTTTTCATTATTAAGTAATTATATTAATTATTTAAAATTTAAACTTTTATTTTATCGTTAAAATATAAAAAGAAAAATAAAATTGTCACAAACTTGATGCTCAAATACTTTTATTTAATTGAGCTATTCGTTTATTAACTACAAAAATTAGCGCTCTAACTGTAATTTTCATATCTTGATTTATCGTTTTATTATCGTTCAAAAATAAAGAACGCATAATGTGTAAACTAATTTTTTTTAGTAGTATTATGTCAAAAAAACATAATAAGATCGGTTCAATGTCATAAAATTATATACATCATTTTATTAACTTAATTTTTATTCAAGTTTTTCAAATCACAACAATTACATATACTTGAATCACAATAATTTTATATTTTTCTCTTATAAAAAAATTTAATTGACGACTTTTAAAGCCCAATCACACATAAAATTAATTAAGATCTAAACATACTAATTATAATTTAGTCTTTAATACTATTTCGTGTTCAAAATCAAAATGTTGACGAATCTATGTGAATTGAAACAATATTTTTCAGTTTGCCATCTTTAACAATAAATAGACAATAATTATATGTTTGTCTTTGCCATAGATATTGTGTGCAAATAACAACTCATAATAATATTCGCTTTATAACATGGTTTCCCAAAAATAAAGGAAATTTTTATCCCGTTACTATTAGTAAATCAATTGTGCACCACATAACACAATAAAACTTAAGTGAAATTGAACACCTTCTTCATTGTTTATTTTTTGCTCCCAAAACTAATTATTTTTTTCTAATAGTAGACAAATCGAACATTATATTTCTGAATGTGTCAATCTACTATCACTGAAAATTAGATATTTACCCTTTTGAGAAAGCAACAAGTTTTTTAGAATTTCCATTCAATAAAACTTGAGCATCATAGGTACCCAAGATACTTCCGTCACGAGCAAAAATAATAAGAACGTAAGTTGTCTTTTGTACAACTTGGAAGGTGGCGGCCTTCGAAACATGGTCGAATTTCAAGTTGGTTTTAAACTCTTTATTTTGTTCATTGATGGCAAACTTCGCCAATTCCACCACTTTAGGGTCTTTCGGATCTGCAGGCGTAAGATCGTTGCCGGAAACCTCAGCTTTACGCCAACCTAATGCGGTGGAGATTTCAAAAAGAGTGGATACAGCAACCAAGAATGTCAAAACCAAAAGTAAGGAATGGGAAATGGAAGCCATTTTTTTTTTGTGTTTTGGATTTAAAGAATAGAAATGTTGTAGGATTACCTTGGTTGGATGGGATTCCTATTTATAATGGAGGCCAAGCTTTCTAGTGAGTTTGAATTTTAATTTAGCAATAAATATTTAAAACAATTTTAGTAATAAATTAAATGAGATTAGTTTGAAAATTAATTTAGTTAAAAATAATTTTAAAATTGTTTTAAATTTTAGCAAGAGATCTTTAAAAAAATAAATTAGTAAAAAACTAAATAAGATTGATGCAAAATTGTGGTAATCTGAGACAAAATAATCCTTGTAAAATCTTTGTAATCAACAAATGGGACAAAATTTACCATCACTAAATTTCTTGATGAATTACTTAGGGTATAAATTACAGCTCCTTTGACTGAACTTAAAGTTACTTATAAGTTATTTTACTTGTTTTATTTTGAAGTAATATTAAGCTTGGATGACTCTTTATATTTAACAAAATAGTTTAAATGAATCCATCTTCAAAAATAATAATAATTACAAAATTTTTGTACTCCAACCATATTAAACTAGTTAGAAACACGCGCGTTACACGTGTTTTTTTAATAATATTGTCAATTTTTAATATTTCAAAATTTTATTTTTTAATTGTGAACAATTAAAATGTTAAAGTAGCAATTACAAAAAATAAAAAAATAAAACCCATGATTTGAATTTTAATACATAGTTGTTGATAACATGTTGTATTATATTGTTTGATGTTATAACAAATAAATTTGATATTTTATTTCTATTTCAATTTTGACAGCCATGATTTGAATTTTAATACGGTAATAAACAAGATTACAACTTTCTTCATTCATTTTTTTTAAAACCCATTGCTCATTTCTTTCATCTACGTAATGCGGTAATGCAAAAATAAAAAATAAAAAAATTTGATATCATCTTTTCACCTTCATATTTAATTTAAGAAATTAAATATTTAAAAATTTTAATTGTTCATTTAATAAATTGTTAAATATTTAATGTACGATATTGATGAACAATAAAATAGTAATAAATAAAATATTAAAAGATAATTGTACATTAATGAACGCTGATGTTGACTTGTTAAAAATTTAATGTATGATAATGATGAAGAATAAAAGAGTAATAAATGAAATATTAAAAGATAATTATACATTAATGAACACTTAGAATGAATATGAAATTTAAAAAAAAAATTGTAAAGATAGAATATTTCAAAAATATTTTCTTTTTAAGATTTTTTAGATGTAGTGTAGAAAAAATTAGCTCTCTTACTCATGTCTTTTGCAAACAAAAAGTGTATATGCTTATCATAAAACATTACAATGATGAGATTTACAAATACGTGATATAGAACTTATTATAATTATTGAAAAGCAAAGAGAGTTTGAAATTAAGCCATGGCTCCTGAGATAAATGTGCTAAATATTTGTGCAAGGCATCGGCATCCATCGTCCACCTAGATTAGCTGCGAAGAGAAAATTAGGGTTGAACTCTCCAACTTTTTATTTCGTGTGGTTGTTGGTCTCCAACCTTTAGGTTATGAGAACCCAACCTACTTAAATATGTGAATTTCGGTCTCCACACTTCTTCAGTTGAATTGGAGAGTAATGTCAAGTTGTTTGACAATTTTGCTCTCCAATTTCAAGTCACGTGAAAGTCATTTTCGATTTTATTATCCATATTGACGATTTTGGTCAAGTGGGGATCTAGATTCATAGATTTAAATAGATTGGAGACCCCAAAATTCTCACTTTTAAAGGTTAGAGACTCGTAACTATACTATGTAAAAATTTGGAAAGCTCAGTCTTAATTTTCTCACAAACCATAGGGGCAATGCGGATTAAACGAGTCAGTTTAATTATACTTCGTAAACTCGGCCAATAATCGAAGATTTATTATATTGCCCAATCTCTAACAATTAGGCAGTCTAATTAGAAAAGATGAGCCAAAGTATTTTATTGTCAACTTTGAGTAATAGGTCTCTGCCCAGTTACTCGAAAGATCGATTCTAAATAGACCTACTTAAATTTAGGGCATTTATTTTGTCATTGTGTGATTAATATATATGAACTCTTAACCCCATATATTCAAACACGCATATACACATTCATATCTCTCTCTATGTTCCTTTGTGCAAACTGGCTGCCTCTTCTCTGCTTGACCAAGATTCACATCTCTCTCTTCTTCTTTGTCAAGTTTCGCCTTTTTCCTTTTGTGTGGAATCTTGTGAGTTACTTATGATTGTGCTTTGACCATTATTTGTGGCGTTACCATTGTTGGAGATTGGCTAAAATCTGATCCTCCTTTCTCCACCATTATCGCGCCATTAGTGAAGCTTTTGGAGTTTTCTTTTTGCTTCTACTTATTGTTTAATTAATTTCTAATAATTTTTGTAAATTTTTTCTTGTTAGAATATTTCCTGCATCGTTGATTTTAAACTTCCTTACTTCCACCACTTTAGTAGCGTTGGAGTCTAAAATCTTGAAACTCGTGACTGAAGCCTCACACTACAAGAAATAGTGTCTATAGCGGCGACACCAATTACGACAACAACAGGTCGTCTCTATTGGTTCTATACAATAGAGACAACAGGAAAATGTCGTCGCTAAAAGTTCAAAAATTATAGCGATGAAAAATATCGTCGCACTAAATTACTAATCGTCGCTATTACTTACAACTTATAACAACGTCTTTCAATGTCGTCGCTAATTACTTTCATAAACGGCAGGAACATTTTGCGCCATTTTGTTGCACATATAGCGACGAGTTTGGTCGTCGCAATAGATTTGTGGATGATCTTGTCAGTCACGTGAATCATGATGTTTCTCGTAAAATGCGATGGGATAAACAGTGACGACATGTTTCGTCGCTATATACCTATATCAATTTGAGCAGGAAAATTGGCGCCCATTTGTTATATTTAGCGACGACTTATGTCGTCGCAATTAATGTATTGCTGATTTTAGTATGCACGTCAATTTTCTCGTAAGTTGTGAAGGATTCAATAAAGACGACGTATACATATAGCGACGACAAATGTCACCGCTATAAAGTCTTCTTTTTCTTCTCCCATCTCCGCATTTCTGTATTGTATCGTTGCGAAAATTTTGCATTCTTCTCCCATCAGCGTAAATACTTATAATTCTATTGATTTCCTCCATAATCATCTTTTTTACATTTCATTCCTTCATCTCCATTTGTTATCCTTACACTATTTTGTGAAAATATTGTATTTTTCAAGTATGGATATTGATAAAACATGGACAACAATTAGAAATCGCACAAAATTTGCAGATTTTCAGAATGGTTTGCAAGCATTTATAAACATGGCGAGGCCATACGTAAATGACAAGGGAAGGATTAAATGTCCGTGCAAAAAATATTTAAACGATCTAACACATCCATTGGAAATTGTTGAGGCTCACATATTTGGTAATGGTTTTGGGGAGGGTTTTGTCACTTGGATATATCATGGAGAGACCGATGTTCATACTGCGAATGTGTATAGATAGAATGAGCGAGCTGGTGTGGAGGATAAGATGATGGATGTCATGGACGACGTAGCTGGTGATGAGTATGCAGGTACAAGCACCGATGGTTACTATAACGAATTGTTTCAGGCTCTGCATTCAGAACTGTACCCGGGAGTTTCATCATTTTCATCCCTAAATTTTTTAGTCAAGTTGATGCATATTAAGGTTATGAACAAATGGACAAACAAGTCTATCGATGATCTTTTGAAATTGCTGAAGTTAGCATTCCCAAACATGAACCTGGTTGACTCCCACTACGAAACTAAGAAGCTGATGACGAAGTTTGGTTTGGGTTACAAATCTATTCATGCCTGCAAGAACGACTGTGAACTGTTTTGGGGTGAACATGCTTATAGACAAACATGTCCGATTTGTGAGAAAAGTCGTTGGGTGCACACTTATAGAAAAGTAAACGGGAAAACTGTTCTGCATAAGGTGTTGCGATATTTTTCCTTGGCCCCCACCAGACTAAAACGTATGTTTGCGACGAAGGATACTACAAAACTCATGCGATGGCACAGTATAAGAAGGTCTAGGGACGATGATAAAATGCAGCATCCCGTTGATGGAAAGGTATGGAGGGATTTTGACATGAAACATCCACTGTTCGCAAGTGAGTTAAGGAATGTCAGGTTAGGTTTGGCTGCAGAAGAATTCAATCCATTCGGTAACATGAGTTTTGCGTACAGTATGTGGCTAGTAGTTGTAACAGTTTACAACTTGCCACCATGGTTATGCATGATGTCCGAATACCTCATGCTTACTCTGTTGATACATGGTCCTAAAGCACTGAGTAAGGACATTGATGTATTTTTACGACCATTAGTAGACAAGTTGAATGAGTTGTGGACCGATGGGATTGAGACGCGTGACGCTGCAACCAACAACAGGTCGGTATTTAGACTGCGTACAGCGTTGTTGTAGACTGTTAACGATTTTCCAGTGAGAAGTAGTTTGTCGGGTTGGAGTGGTCAGGGGTACATGGCATATCCTACGTGCAACGAGGATACTCCTTCAGTCCGTGTGATAGGTAAGACAGCTTATGTGGGTCATCGTCGTTTTCTGCAATCCATGCATCATTTTCGGAGTAATTTAGACTTCGATAGGAAGACAGAGAGGCGACCACCTCCGCATCGGTTAACGCCTACAGACATTTTAGCACAGTTAAGTCGTGTACAATATAGAAGTCCAGGAAAGCACCCTAACTACGGGGGTGCTACAATTCGGAGAAATGATGACGAGCTAAATTGGAGAAAAAAGAGCATTTTCTATGAGTTACCGTATTGGACTTCTACAGAGCTAAAACATAACATCGATGTCATGCACGTAGAGAAAAATGTTTATGATAGCTTGCTCGGCACATTTATGGACCATCCATTCAAATCAAAGGACACAGTCAACGCGAGGCGCATTCTGATGCAATTAAGGATCAAAAAGGAGTTGTACTTGTATCAAAATGGGAATAAGTGGATGAAGTCTGCCGCATGTTACACCATGTCGTCTGCAAATCGTAAAAAATTTTGTAAATTTATCCGATCGGTTGAGTTTCCAGATGGCTTCGCTTCTAATCTTCAGAAGAATATTGCTCCTAATGACAGCCGTATTATCGGGTTGAAGTCACATGATTGCCATATTATCATGCAACGGTTATTGCCAGTTAGATGTCGGGAGTTCTTGAATAAAAATATTTCCACGACAATTATTGAACTGTGCACGTTCTTCAAGCAGCTTCATGCAAGAACACTAAAGGTTAGCGACATGATGGCTTCCCACGATCACCTGGTACTCATTCTCTGTAAGTTGGAACGGATCTTTTCGCTAGCCTTCTTCGACATCATGATTCACCTCGTAATGCATTTACCAGAAGAGGCAATCCTTGGAGGTCTGGTGCACATGAGATGGATGTATCCATTCGAGCGATACCTGAAGAAATTGAAGGGCTACATCAGAAATTGAGCTCGGCCCGAGGGAACAATAGCTTAAGGGTATGTTGTGGATAAGGCATTGACTTTTTGTTCGAGGTACTTCGAGGACATAGGAATAAGGTTCAACCGACTATACGAAAACGAAGATGCTAGTGTTCCACAGACACAGCTTTCTGTTTTTCAGTCGCAGTGTCATCCACTTGGAAAGAAGTCACCAACGACGTTTCCTACTCAAGTTCGAAATGAAGCAATTTTTTACATCCTAAACAACTGTTATGAAGTTGAGCCATTCTTGCAATAAGACGGCGTTTATTCCTGATTATTATTCATTTATCTCGAATAAACTTTATCATTTGAAATGAACTAATGAACTTTGATCTTCCATACTTTGTACAGGGAACATAGGCAGGAGCTACTGAACAATGGATGTCCAAACATTGAACTAGTGCATAGAAGAGACTTTCACGGTTGGTTCTACAGAAAGGTAAACGAACAATGACTGAATAAATTTGCAAGTTTTCAACATTATTTCTTTCAATAACTGAGAATAATTCTCGTCATGCAGCTATATGAAATGTGCCAAAGCCACGGCCATCAAGTTTCTCATGAGTTGTTTTCGTTGGCCACTGGATGTTACCAGCAGGTTATGTCATACACGGCTTGTGTTGTCAAAGGAGTTCAGTTCTTGACATATGATCGTGATATTCGAAGAAAAACTCATAACAGTGGTATGTCCGTCCCAGGGACTGGGGGTGAGGTTTACTACGGGCAGTTGCAAGATATACTAGAGCTAAAGTATGGACCTAAACTTTCAGTTTATTTGTTCTGATGCAAGTGGTTTAGGTGTGATGGGAGACGGATGGTAACTAAGAATAATGTTACCAGTATTGACATCAGTGCAGAGGTGTTCAGGGATGATCAGTTCATACTTGCGAGCCAAGCACAACAAGTGTTCTATATTAAAGATCTATCTCGTGGTCCAAACTGGCGAGTAGTACAAATTGTCCATCACAAGAGCACGTGAGACACAGTGGGAGCTAACATCACAGAGATTGACCTGCTCCACAATAACTACTCTTCAAGTTTATCTCTAATCGTTGATCTTGGCAACATAGAGCACGTATCATTGCACCGGGATGATGGTGAAGCTGATGAGATAGAAGAATCGGTTATCAGAGGAGCCTCGTATAATACTGCAGGACAAACTTCGTTTATCAACGACGATGATGTGAAAGACGATACAAATGCAGAATACGAGGATGACGAAACATCAAGTAAAATCAATGAAGACGACAGTGACGATGATGAGGATCAATCGTATCATGATAGTGAATCAGATTGAATGTTCTCAGTGCGTCACGGAGTGTAGTTAACTATCATAAAGTGCTTGATTTATTTATAAATTATTGAGATAACTATGAGTCGTTCATTATTATCATTGAACATTAAATTTTTGGCTTATTTATTAAATATACAATTACATTTTTTAAACATTTAATATATTAAATTAAATATGAAAAATGCCTTAAAAAGGAAAATATTTTTAGAATATTTTTTAGACTCCAATAGTTTTTAGATAATGTAAAATATTACAAATTAATAATATTAACAATTATTTCAAATAAAAAAAACCCCTTTATAATTAGATATGTAATTTAATTTCTGTTATTGTATTGTCAATAGCGACGACATATGTCGTTGCTATATGCCTGAAAATTGGGCGCCACATTTTAGGCACGTGTTTAAAAAAGATGAATAAAATGTCATCGCTTTAGGGCCGGATAGTGACGACATATGTCGTCCCTATAGAGCCAGACTTTTTTATTCACGTCTGACCTTCTTCTTCTCCATTTTGGATGTTCATCTTCTTCCAGTGAGTTCGCCTAAGTTCGCTGTCGTCTTCTTTGCATCTGTCGCCGTCGATTAACGCCGTCACGAGGTTTGGATTTCACATTCTTGATTTTCATTATGATTTTCATTTTGATTTTCAAATTCGTTGATTCATTTTGATTTTCACATAAATTCATTTTCCATTTTCCAGCTTTGGCCGACCATTTGCTTTCCATTTTTCGTCCACTGCCATCCAGCCGCCTTATTGAAACTGATGTTTATACTTGTTCGAGGTAATCTTCAGTAACCAGTAGTTTAGGAACTGATTTTGCTAATAATTTTATTTAGTTGAGAAAAAAATGGGACTGAATTTGCTTTATGAAGTTTTAGGGATGATTTTTGGACTGATTTTGCTTTATGAAGTTTTAGGGATGATTTTGCTTTATGAAGCTTTAGGGATGATTTTTAGATTTCGATTTAACTGAATTTGGGATGATTTTTTTAGGTTGAATATTGAATAACATTGAATAATCCTTGAATAACATTGAATAACATTAGGGGTGATGTTTGTTTTAATTTGGATGAAGTTTTATTGAGGTTGAATAATAGGGATGATTTTGGGTATAATAAATTCAAATTTTCACATAAATTGAAAGTTTAGGAACTTATTTGCAATAAAATAAGTTTAGGGACCAATTCATCAATAAATTATAATAAATTCAAGTTTTCACATAAATTCAAAATTTAGGGACTTATTTGAAATAAAATAAGTTTAGGAACCAATTCATCAATAAAATATAATAAATTCAAATTTTCACATAAATTCAAAGTTTAGGGACTTATTTGAAATAAAATGAGTTTGGGGACCAATTCATCAATAAAATATAATAAATTCAAAATTTCACATAAATTCAAAGTTTAGGGACTTATTTGAAATAAAATAAGTTCAGGGATCAATTCATCAATAAAATAAGTTCAGGGACCAATTAATCAATAAAATATAATAAATTCAAATTTTCACATAAATTTAAAGTTTAGGGACTTATTTGAAATAGGTTTAGGGACCAATTCATCAATAAAATATAATAAATTCAAATTTTCACATAAATTCAAAGTTTAAGGACTTATTTAAAATAAAATAAGTTTAGGGACCAATTCATTAATAAAATATAATAAATTCAAATTTTCACATAAATTCAAAGTTTAGGCACTTATTTGGTATTAAGTATACAGTTTAGGGACCAATTTGAAATAAAATATAATAAATTCAAATTTTCACATAAATTCAAAGTTCATGGACATCTTTGAAATAAAGTAATAGTTGAGGGACCTATTTGAAATTGAGTCAAATTTTTGGGACCTACTTACAATAAAGTAGAAGTTTAAGGACCAATTCATCATCAACTTGAAACTTATTAGAAACTTAGAAAAAATTCAAAGTTCAGGGACCTATTTGAAATAAAGTAAAAAGTTTATTAGGATCAATTTCACTAAATGTAGGGACCTATTCCGCATTAATTGATGTTTGGAATTATTTCATGTGTTAGTATGGCTGACATGATGTCGCACGGAGGTGATGGTGCAGGAGATCCTCCACAGCAGCTATCTCACCGGCTCGCTTCGACCTGCGAGTCTGGTAATAATTTTCGTTCAAATCATTTTTTTTGTATTTTATGAATATCGTTAAATTTCGTATGATAAATGTGGTTTGTATTTGTTCTTTTTCAGCGCCCCCGCCAAAGTGACGGGGTATCTCTCAAGGCATCAACCTTGAGAAGGTTTGGCAGGCTAACGAGAATATGCCACTTTCTATTGTCGAACGCACAATGCAGCCGATCGGAAATAATGCGAAGTACTTCACGCACTTAGTTGGGAACCAAGTGAGATTCACCGTGCCCCTGTGCTACCCTTCATGGACCGAGGTTCTAGAGGAGTAGCGGGCACGGTTACGTAGCATTATCGAGGTATGAACTTAAATTAGTTTTGTTATTAGTGTAGTCAATAAATAATTGTTCCATGACTTCTACGTTAACGTAATTTTCTACCCTTATTGTAGAGCTACTTCGATCTATAGTGCGATCGGTCGCCCGACGAGTACAGGGCGGTCTGTACCGCTGTAGATTGTCTGGCGGCCGATCGTTATTGTGATTACAAACTCAAGGCTCATAATCACTTAAAAGGGCATGGACCCAGCCGACCATACAGCGAGATGTCTGCCGAGGACTAGCAGAAGTGCATTGACTTCTTCACCAGTACTTTCGTGGTACGTATTGTTTATTTATTTTTTACGATTTGTTTTATATATTTTTTTAACTTTTAAGTTTTCTGCAAGTAACAAATATTTTTTATACCTTCAGGAACGGTCCTCGAAAAATAAGGCCAATTGGGGTAAGGCTAATTACCCGAGTGTGCAGGGATCGAAGAGCTTCTCTGTCACGCGTTACGATGAGGTACAATTAAAATTTTCAATATCATTATACTAATCTTCACTACATTACGTAAAAATGTCTACTAACTACATTGCATTATACAATTGTCGTAGCGGGACCCCGAGACCCAGCAGTGGTCGGGGATTATTGATTCGTTCCGGACTTTCACACCTTCCGGGATGGCTATTGGGTGAACCCACAGGCGGCTGGTGACTATGTGAGGACATTAAAATGATGTTAATATAATTTTATCTGACATGATATTATTATTTATAATTTTTTTCACTAAACAGGATAAACTTGTTGAGTTGAGAGAGACTCAACATACACAGGTCGCCTCGAGTGGCGCGTCGTTAGACGAGCGTGCTATTGCAAAGGAGGTTCTCAAAAAACGACGAGGTCACGTCCGTGGGGTTGGACGGGTTCTGAAGGACACCTCTCCCTCCTTAGATTCGACTGCTGCATCGAAGGCCCTACAAAGAACTTTCCATCAGTTCTCTGAAGATTCCAAGAATAACGATCCTCAATTTGCCATGTACAAGGCTCAACTACGCCGAATGCAGTAGGAAATTGAGCTTCTGAAAAATAGCATACCAGTGGTTGTGCCTGAGGAGGACGAGAATGGGGACGACGACGAGGGTTTGGGGGGTCTATAGATTTTTATAATTTTTTATACATTATTTCAATTATTTGGAAAAAAAAAATTTAATTCAAATTGTTTTAGCGACGATAAAGTCGTCTCTATATTAAAAGGACATATAGCGACGACATATTAGCGACGTATTTCACATCGTTACTATATCACATTACAGCGACGACTTTGGCGACGACATTGTCGTCCCTTTTTACCTATTTTCGATATGTAGACCACGACAATGTTGCGATGAAGTTGTCTTCGCTATATATTCAAATAATGTCGTCGCTACATATCTAGAGACATTAAACTATTGCGGCGACAGTGAGCGACGACTTTGTCGTCTCTAGACATGTAAAGGGACGACTATAGATGATTCAGCGACGACTTATGTCGCCGCTATTGAGCTCCTTTCTTGTAGTGTCAGCATGTCAAAACCAAAAGGAAAGAATGGAAATTCATAGCCATTTTATTCTCATGAATTTTTTTAAAAATGGGATATTGTAGGGTTACCTTGGTGGCATGGTGCGTTACATATTTATAGGCCAAAACTTTTTAGAAATTTTGAATTTTGAAACGTGAAATCGTTTTTGATTCAGTAAGATGAAAATTTGAAATCAGATTGATTTCTATATCCTAAAAAAATAAAAGAGGCTTAGAAATCAATACACATAGTATGCACACAGTAGCGGTGTAAGTGTCCTAAGAGTAGGTTCTTTCTCTCTCCAGTCATTTATTGCTCTATTCTTGTTCTCCGACTTTGACCGTTTTCTCCAACTCCGACCGTGTTCTCCAACTCCAACCGTCTTCTCCTACACACACAGTGGCCATGTAAGTGTTTTACCCCTAGGTATGGTCTCTTCGTCTTCTCCAATTCTTCTTCCATGTTATTTTGTCTTTTGCTTCATTAATATCAAATTTAATACATAAGCTAGCGGTGAATGCGTCTTAGATCTGGGTTTTTTCGCTGTTGTCGTCCACCTGTTTGTGGTCTTCGATTTGGGTTATGGTTGCTATGTTATTTAATATCTCGATTTTGTGGAATTCGATGTTTGAGTACATCTGTGATTAATTGATTTTGATCGATTTGTCATTTATAATCTTAAGTTCATCGAATGAAAACACTGTTAATCGATTGCTGTACTCAGATGCAGGTGTTCTACTTCTTCAGGATTTATTGGTAGCTTACTATCATCCTTTATTGATTTTTCTGATGAACTTTGTTCCTTTGCGGAATCTAAACACATTAATGAATTACCATGTAAAAGACACAAAAATACAAAAGGGAATCTCAAACTCAAATTATGATGCACTACAACTTAGCCCAACTGATAGAATTAGAATGAAGATCAGCAGTATGAAAATGAGGCATTTCAAATCACATTTTTCACGTAAGAGAAATTAAAATTACCTGACGTCACTCTGAATATTGAAGGTTTCCACCTACACCAGCAATGGGTAAATTTAACAAATATTCACTGAACTTTCACCATGTTAATACTTACTAACTGTACTTTGAAGTGTCACTAATAACTCACTCAACTTTGAAATTTGTCTACCATCCATCACCCGTTAAATAACCGTTAGAAAGGGAAGACAGAAAATACCTACGTGTCTAACAGCAAACAAGTGGCACCAATTAGATGTTGGCATTTATCCAACTCAACAAAGGGGTGCCACGTCAGCAAATTCCAAAAGTGAATTCGTATCATTGTTGGACGAATTGCAGCTCCAGTCCCTGTGTTAGTTGAAGGTGATGAAGATTGGTCCTCCATAGCAGAATTCGTCCAACAATTATACAAATTCACTTTTGAAATTTGTTGATGTGGCACCCCTTTTGTTGAGTTGGATAAATGCCAACATCTGATTGGTGCCACGTGTTTCACGTGTTTGCCGTTAGACACGTAGGCATTTTCCATCATCATCTTCTAACGGTTATTTAACGGGTGATGGATGGTAAAAAAATTTCAAAGTTGAGTGAGTTATTAGTGACACTTCAAAGTACAGTGAGTAAGTATTAACAAGGTGAAAGTTCAGTGAGTATTTGTTAAATTTACCCCACCAGCAATTCTCCATTATACACACCAAACAAGAAAGAACCCACCAAAATCCAGAAAAAAAAAAAGTCGTAAATTAGACTCGGAACACAGAAAATCAAGAGAAAATAAAGGTGTGAAATGAGCTTTAATACTCTGGTATTATGTGGTAGTTGTATTTTTAATGACATATGCCAGTTTAATTGAATATGTGTTATTTCTATTTAATGTTGACTATAGATGCATGTCTTTAACAACTAATGTTCTCGTTCTTGTTACTTCATCCTACTATTATGTAATATTGATAGTGACTGAAGGTTGTTAATCTATTTTAAGTGTTTCTCGTTTGCTAGCATCTCATATTATGCACTATCACCTCTGTAGGAAACTGATTAAACATTATTGTATATTTATTTTGACCAAAAATAAAATGCCATAGGAAAATGATAAGTGTTCTTTGATTGAGAACACTAATCATATTCAACTTTTGTAGGAATAAGACTATTTCATACACCTCGACCAATGGTTATTGGGTAAACTGAAAGTCTCATTCAAGACTACGGTTTTCAATACAGTGTCTGAAAAGATGACAGATGAAGAAAAGAACATTTTTAGTAATTCATGTTTTGGTCATTATTTTCATGCGAACGATATTGTCTTAAACCATCAACTCGTCGCCAAGTCTTATTGGGGGAACAAAATGTCCCTAAAATGTAGTTAAATGCAAGTGACAAATAAAATCAGTTGTATAGGAATGGCAACGGGGCGGGTCAGGGCCGGGGCGGCCCTCCCCGTCCCCACCCCGTCGGGGATTTTTGACCCCCATACACGCCCCGTTCCCCGTTTAAATCAGGGCGGGGCGGCTTACCGCCCCGTTTGCTGCCCCGTTTATTTATTTTTTTAAAATTTTTTTTTTGTAACCATTATTTTCAAAATTAAAAATATTTAAAAAAAAAAGTATTTCGGGGCAGTTTCGGGACGGGGCTACCCCGCCTTGTACCCGTCCCGAATACCCGATTGTCCAGGACGGGAAAATTTTAAACGGGGCAGGGGATGGGGCGGGGTAAATTGCCATCCCTACAGTTGTAGACAAAGTCCAAGAACCTACGCCGACTGACCCAGCTGTTTTGTTTTTTCATTGAATTGTAACACTCCACAACAAAATAAAACCTAAAGTCACTCTCTTAGAAGATTTTGGTTTTTGCCACCCAAAGAAAATGAGAAATTTTAGTAAAAACAAAAGCATTTTTTGATGGACCCTCGAGTTTTTATTTTGTTTTCTCTGTGTTTTTTCTTTCTTTTTTCGAATCTTTCTCATGCTACTGTTCGAATCCCTGGAGGGTATGTCACTTTTTGTATGTAAATTAATTCGTATTTAAATGTATATGTATATTTGTATTTGTATGTTCATGAAGAATACAGATCATGACTGATTCTTTTTTTTTTTATTTTTTTTGTGTTACATCAGAGAAGATTCGGTGTTGAAATTGACGACGTGTACCTATTCTATTCCGCTTGATCCAACACGGGTCACCCAAATCTCTTGGCGTCCCAGGTTCTATATTTTTTTTTCCGTTTTCCCTTTGTGCTTTCACCTTACTCTATGTATGTGTATGTATAGATACATGCATGTGTGTGTGTGTGTGTGTGTGTTGAATCACTGTGTTTGATCAACGATGATATGATTTTGGTGGTGATTGGAATTCTACAGAGCTTTTATATATATGGGATTTTTGACTGATAAGGAGTGTTTACATGTTTACAGGTTTGTTACATAACTAAACACATGTTTGCCAAGTAATCTATCAATGTGTTGTCAAAATAATTAATAGGTTAATGGAGTAACTAAGACAAAAATAAAATAGATTGGAGTTGGCCTCAATTCAATTTTTTTGTAATATTGCCATCCTTAAACATTCAATTTTGGTTAAAGGTCACTCTTTTCTAAGAAAATAGCTAAAAAATAAAAATTTAAAAGAAAAGACAAATGAAAATAGAAAATAGAAAAAGAAAGCATGTAAACCACACTAAATAAATCTAACTTTATGTGAACCCAAAAAAAAAAAAAAAAAACCAAATTGAGATGTTTTGTTTAAACTGAAATCATAATTAAAAAATGAAATCAATTAAAAAAGGATTATAATCTCATTTTTAGAAAAATACGATGAACTAAAAGTGTTAGGACTTCACGAATTCGCCATATCTAATTTGGTATGAATTCGCATATCATGTTTTGACAATATTTTCTTCATGTTGACGCCTAAATTTCTGTATTTTATTCAATAGTCTCTCTTGAGTAAAATCAAATATACTTTGAAGTATATATATATATATATATATATATATATATATATATATATATACTGTGAATTTTAACAAATTAAAACGCATGAAAACATGAAGAAATTCAAGACAAAATCACATAAGTAGTAATAACACATCTCTACATTCTACCCGATTTATGTTGTCTATTGCAAGTGCTAAACTTGCACATTAAACAATCAATTTTAATACAAGTTCAAAAATAGATTTGTCAAAAATATGAAAGTAATAATAACTATAATAGAAACTCAACATGAACCCATATTCAACGTCACAGTTAGAATTAAACCATAAAAAATTAGATTTTATCGTTTCGTCCTAACAATAAAGTTTAGTTACACATTGTTTTGCCAAAAGAAAACTATGAAAGACCGGGTTTGTATATATAGGTGCAGGTTTGTAAGATCGGGTCACACCCAAAATTACACCAAAATTTTCACTTTTACCCTTAAAAGAATAAAGTAAACCCATTTACTGGAATCGAGTTATTATACTCTAGTTTTGAAAACGATGGCGTTTTGCTTACATCACCACAATGTTAGGCTATTTTTTTATCCCACGGATATATAAAAATTTAATAAATGAATGTATAAGGAATTTAGCAGTATGTTTGGAGTAGGTTTTGTAAGAGTTTCCTAGTCTAAATGATTGATGTAGGGAATATTGCCTAATTAATTTTACCACATGAAACTCACCTTTTTTAGTAAATGTTGATTCTGTAGCTTTGTCTTTGTTTTAAACCGCCATTTTAATTTGTCTATGTGATGTTATCACACTAAATTGTAGTTGTTTTTACATATCCGAAGTAATTAAGTTTCAAAAGCATGTCCTCCAAAATTTAGTCTTGATATTTCTCAACGTGTTTATTTTCTTTAAAACAAGTTGATATCCTGTCCTATATCAATGCTCATTATCATGTCATAAATTTGTGAACTATGTCTTGATTATATATGTTATATATATTCGATTCCCTGAACTTTAAATGAGCTTGATGAATAATGTTTTAAAATAATGAATTTGATATGGTACAAGCTTTAAAACTAAAAAGTTTTGCCAAAATACAATATTATTCTTCATAAGCATGAAGATAGCTTATTATATTCCCAACGAAGTTATTGGTGAAAATTATTCATTAGAGGATCTAACCATATAGAACAAAAATCTTTTTAATTCCACGAATAAGAGTGCCTAAGCAGCTCGGTCCTTCTTTCCCGCTCTTTATTTAGGGTTCAAAATCCTGTGATTTTTTTTCGTGGTTTCATTTTTTTTCTTTTCATTTTATAGAGCCCGTTTCTATAAAGTATAATCTCATTGAAGTTGTTTGACGTTATTCTTCAATACAGTGCAATCTTATACAATGGCTTATTTGTTTAGTTCGCAGATACTTACTGAAAGTAATTGTTTTTTGCCCATGTTATGTTTACAGGATAGTTTCTTTGCTAGCTTTGCCCTCGGCTGGCTCATCACAAATGGTGCTGGACTTGCTTCTTAACCAATTGATGCTATTCGTAGAAGAATGATGATGACATTTGGTGAAGCAGTGAAATACAGAAGTTCTATGAATGCATTTGTTTAAATATTAAAGAACGATGGTCCAAAATCTCTGTTTAAGGGTGATGGTGCAAACATCCTTCGTGTCGTTGGTGTTGTGGTGTGCTTGTAGGTTATGACAAGCTTCAGGTGATTGTTTTCGGAAAGAAATATGGTTCGAATCGAGAATTGCAACTCGGCCATTATCTTTTTTGTTGCATCATCATCATTTGATGGGCCTTTTACCCAACTTGTGGATTCAAATAGGGATCCTAAATCTTCTTCATTGAGTGTAATGGATTCAGTTAAAAGATTTTCATATGATGATCTTTATGCATGTCACGTCGATGACTATCAAGTAGTTTTTCATATTCTAGGGAGATTTTAATTTTGAAATCAAAGTCTATCACCAATTTCAAATAAATTTTCACATAATTTCAATTGAATTAACAACTATTTCACTTCACAAAAATGCCTTACATTTACAACCTAAATCAATTCACACAATCACAAATAATATTTATACGATTCTACGTGCAACGCACGAGCCACCACTAGTTATCTTATATAAGATCATTTATTTGGCTTAGAGAAATTTTTTTGTCCAAAGGTATTAGATTTTCTTGCCAATTCTTTGATTATGTACAATTTGGGACAACATAATCCTTGCAAAATACCATATTTGACAAACCAAATTAATTTAGTCTATAATACATAATTTGACTCAGGGTAATTAGCACATTTTCTTATCGTTTGTTCTCATTGTGTAAAGCGTCTCTATCGTTTGAATTTTAGCATTTGGTCCACTAGGTAAACGTTTCTTTGCGGAACAAGTCCCTGCCATCTATGTCCGATAACATTTACCATTAAAATTATTTAAAAAAATTAATTAGCACAAATAAATCTAGACAAGAGAGATGATTAGTGTTAAAAAAAAAAAAAGTAAACGATATGGACATTTTGCACATTAAAATGTTTAAAGTCGGATTTTGGGTCTTTTTCTTCTAACAACTATAAAATTTCACACAAACAAATAAAATCACATATATTGTAATATTTCACTAAAATATTGTGAATGAAACTCATACACATTACAAGAATTCAACAACTTCTTCTCTTTCTATAAATTCAACAATTGTTTTTCATACATATTCTTGGATCTAAGCAAACTAGGTATTATCTTCATAGATCTGGGGCACATAGGCAGGTAAAATCAAACACAAAACCTCTTCTTACATGTTGACGTTGAAAATGACGTAGTACTTACTTAATGTTAAGAATTGAGTCGGATGTGGCCGAACTAAACTAGATACGTAAAATTGTAAAAGAAGATCTCTTTGAAAGCTCTTTCCGAGTATGCTATTTATTATTAGCTATTAATGTCCTTAATGGAATATTTAAATCTCATATTTATAGGAGATGTGTGATGATTCTCTGCATTTAATGCCTAGCTAGGCATTAAATGTTTATAAGACATTCCCTTTTAAGATATTAAATGTGAGGTGGCATCTGCTTTAATTTGACATGCGGATGGTTGACATCTAACGCGTGGAAAGGCGTGACCTACTAATGACGCTTCGCTACTTATAGATGACTGTGGTAGGACCTGAAGTGGGTGTGTAAGACCTCATGGACGAATGAACCCCTTTTTTGTGGAGGTTAGGTAAGACCTCCCTCACGTGGGTTTGATAGGACCTTCCATGCGAGGGAACCCCTCTTTGTGGAGGTTAGGTAAGACCTCTCTCATGTGGGTTTGGTAGGGCCTACTTCCTCATGTAGGTTTGGTAGGACCTTCATCCGGAAGAGTGGTTCTTCAGGTGATGGTAACAGGTCAAAATAGATGTCAACAATTGTCCCACAATGCCTGCTCTTGACTTCAGTCATAGACGGCATTCACTTCGTACAATTAACCTGGTCCGTCCTAGGTTGTTTCAAAGATTCCCATGTGGTTGACATGATGTTACTGATAGCTCACTTCCTTTTGTTGACAAGTGGTACAACTTTGATGAGGTGCCAGCTTTTTGCATTTATTGGGGCACCATCATTGCGCCGCCGTGTCATTATTGTAGCATTGATTGTGTTGCCTTTTCGCCTTCATTCCTTATAAATAGGGAAAAATTGAGGCTTCCTACCTTTGCGCTTCGATTGCTGTGTTTGAACTACAAATCAGAGAGGGTGTCTAAATTGTCGAGCTGCCTTTGAGGAGTCATCGTGTCTCATACTCCGATCTTAGGTATCCTTCCCTTTTTTTGTAGTTCTTATGTTTCTTGCATTCTTCTTCTTCTCTTTTTATCTTCTTTTCTCGTAATGATGAGTCTGGAGGCCTGTAGTGGGAGTGAAAATTAGGCTCTGTCCTGGATGAGAGGATAGGAAGAGGAAGTCAGTTCTGATAGGGGAGTAGAAAAGATAGATGTGGATGAGGTGCTTAGCCATACTCTTATGACAGCAGTTCCTCCTCCAGGTAGGTCGTCTCCACATTCTCAGAGTAGTGGGAATAGGGAGGTAGAGTACAGAGCTTTAGGTCGGAGGAAAATGGAGGTAGAATCTAGATATAGGAGCGCTCCGATCTGGAAGTGCGAGTTTTTTCCTTCTGAGGTCAGTCCAAAACAACTTAAGGATTGACATAAGGCATATAGGATCTCGGGCGATGTGGAATTCATTATCCCATGTCCCGATGACCGAGCTAACGATCTTCTTCTGGGCTGCGTGGCTTTAAACCAGACCGTGCTGGCCGCAAGACTTCGTCTTCCCTTTCCTAGAATTATCAGGAAGTTCTTGTGAAAATGGGGAATACCTCCGACCCAGTTATGCCCTAATGGATGGAGGACCATGGTAGGGTTTTTCATTCTTTGGATTAGCTCGAATTTTTCTGTCCTTCAGTTTGAGAATTTAATACTCTGTATTCTTTTAAACTAGATAGAAAGAGGTCGGGCTGGTGGTATATGTCAATAAAAGCCAGGACAAGAGGTAGTGTTGTTACCCAGACCCCAGACTCGATGAAAAATTAGAAGAAAAATTAGTTCTTCGTCTGAGGTGCTTGGCAATTTTATAAGAACAACATCAGGCCCGATGTAAACATCCTAGTTTGTTATCACGAACTAAGTAAGCATAACTGCTATGTGTGTTTAGGTCAGTTCAACTCGTTGCTCACTTACTACCTTTTGTTTCTTTTCTTTTCCAGGATATAACTCATACAGTTCAACAGAGAAATCTTCAGAAAGAGCTCAGATGGCACGAACTTTGAGCAAGAACTCCTGATCTTGCAACGAGCTGATAATTGAGGATAACTTAGTTGCAGCTCGGCTTTCTCTTTCTAGTTCAGATCTTCTCCTATCTCGTAAGTTGACTATAATTCCAAGCTTCCTACTTGTCTTGGTTTTATCTTAGTAGTCCTAACTTTGGCAACTCTGCAAATCATTCCAAAAAAGAAATGAAGGACATTTCTACCTTGCTAAGGAAAACAGATCAGACAAGGAAAGGTAAGAGGAAGGCCTTAGATAAGGGGCAAGACCAAGCAGTCCGGCGGCAACCAGCACCTTCTCCACGTCCCAGTCCAACCTCGAGCTTTGAAGAAATTACTTCTTTTCCAGCTCATGAGAGATTGTCTTTAGCCCAACCCTCCCGAGCTCCATGGTCGCCAGCCAAGTTTGTTGCTCCATACTTAGGCTTGACACCAGAGAAAGATGAGAAATACCTGAAGCTCCACGGAGCTCTCTCCAAACATTGTCATGACTTCGTTGTGACTTCTTTAGTTCGAACTCTCCTTTCAGGGACGAAGTCACCAGGCTACCCTTCTTGCTAAGAAAGCTATGAAAATCATGTCCAAGAGCTGAACTCCCATCCAGCAAAAAATACTTGGATAGCATGGGGGCGGTAGAGGCCATCGTTGCTGCCTCGGTGAACTCTACCAGGACGACGATTCAACTCACCTCACCCGCGGAGAAGATGGGCAAGACTTTGTCCGAATACCAAAAGATAAAGGATGAAGGTCAGAAGGTGATACCTGAGTTGTTTGAGGAGAAAAGACTCCGCTATGAGGCCGGTGAAGAACTGGAAAGGAAAGAGGAAGAGATCAGAGCAAAGGACTCCGAGGTTCAAGCTCTGGCAGAACAACTGATGGAGGAGAAAAGGGGAACTGTTGAACTGGAGACTTCTCTAGAGAAGTCTCAGGCTGACTTCATGGCCGCCTTGGAGAGATTGGTGGAGATGGATGATGTGATAGCTGAGTTCAAGTCTTCGGACGCTTACCTAGCCGATCAAGAGAATGTCTACTTCCTTACCATAGATAAGCTAATTGAGACGGTTGCTGAGAAGCGTCTAGACTGGGATGTCTAGTTTTTGAAGGACGAATTGGACGACCTTAAGAAGAACTCCAAGTTCAATCTCCATCTCCAGATGAAGGAGAACAGTCTGAAGGCCAGGATTGAGCTTGGTTGCCCTTAGTTTAGGTCTTGATGTAATTTATGTTTTTCAAGGGTTTTCTCTCGAGTTGTACTGAACTTTCATATCAATAAAAATTATGTTAACTTGTACTTTTATTTTTTAACTTGTTAGAACTGACCTCAAACTAACTTAGATTCATCTGACTTATGACTTCTGCCTTCAGACTTTTGACTTTAGACTAGTGACCTCTGACTTATGACTTCAGACCTTTGACCTCTAACTTCAGACTTCTGAGTTCAACTTTTGATAATGTTACTTTCTCCAAGTTTTTAGCTAGGTCAAATAGCTGAGTTGTTCTTTAAAGAGGAGAGTACGTTGGGTTAGTTTTATAATCTTTGTTGACCACAAGGCCAAGCTCTCTCTCTCTTTTTTTAATGTTGGACTTTTGTGTTGACGTCGGTGGTGCAGCATTTACACTGTACGACGTGGGTTCGAGCTGTGTGGACTTTTGCGTCCAGAGGTTTGTGACCTTGGTCACATCCTCAGTTCGGACGTTGGCCTTTGGGGCTAACGTCGGCGGCCCAACATTTATGCTGTCCGACTGGGGTCCAAGTTGTGTGGGACCTTTGTTTCCAGAAGTTTGTGACCTTGAGTAGCACCTTTGATCTTCATTTTCTCCATTATGTTTAAGTGTAATATTACAATGTATGTGATTTTATATATGTATGTAGAATTTTATAGTTGCTCGAAGAAGAAGACTCAAAATCTGACTTTAAATGTTTTTGTGACCTTGAGTAGCACCTTTGTTTTTTTTTTTTAAATTTGAAAATAAATTATTATATTCTAATTTCTATTTATTTTATTAAAGAACAAAATGTAAATATTTAAAATGAATCATTTATTTATCTTTATCTTTATGTTAAAGATTAAATATTTATCTTTATGCTAAAATTTTTATTGAATCATCTTGATTATGTTTTTTAAAATCCTCATATTTGATTAAGTTTTTGTTTTTTTTTTTTTTTTTGAATTTGAATTTGGAAAAAAAAAGAAATTTGAAAATAAAAAAGAAAGTAGAAATAAAAAATCATTTATGTTAAAAATTAAAGATTTAAAATCCACCTCTATTTTTTTTGAGTTTTACATTTTTTAAAATTTGAAAATAAAAAAGAATACCATATCAAAAATCGTTTATGTTAAAAATGTAAAATTAAAAACCTTCCTCCTTTTTCCGGGCTTGGGACCGACTACTTTAAAAGTAGGCGGAGTTAAAATTGTACACGAACAAGATGTTACGTGTACAATTTTTTATTAAAATAAAAAAAATTCTTCAAATACAGAAATATTAATGCAAAATAATACTTACTACGAATATGATTAATCCATATTCAAATCTTCAAGTTCTTCAGACATTATTATGTCCACTTTATCTTGAATTCGAAGTTCGACATCATCCCAATCCGTTAGACACAGTAAACTTTCTAAAATATCGGCTTTGAGTCTTGACCTGATATCAGATAAAACCCTGCCACTTATACTAAATGCAGCCTCCGATGCTACAGTTGACACCGAAAGTGTTAGTAGATCACGTGCCATTTTGAAAAGAATTGGATAACTACGTTGATGTTGTCTCCACCATTTAAGTATATCAAAAAATTTTCTCTCCTCTTCATCTAACATACTAAGCATATCATGTGCAAAATACCTACCTAACTCTACAGGTGTATCATTAGAATAGGGAAGGGAAGAACTAGAAGAAGAACCAACTAATTGTTGACCTTGAGTGGTCCTATGTATACTGACGTAACTCCATAAGTCAATGTCATCAGTTGATGACGAAGTATATGTTGGATTAGGGGGTCGTACAACGTTTGTACCGGCCTTTTCAGCATAAATCTCATACATAGAACATAAAGTTTGTTCTAAATTAGCACACGTGACTAGATTTTCAAAAGTTAATTTATCTGAAATTGCCTTTATTGTTACTTTTGTACCCTCTAAGTTAAGTCGAGGATCCATGATACATGCTAATTGAAATAACATAGGTAATTGTTCCCAATATTTTCTAAATTTAGCTTCCATGACATATATAATACTAGTAAAAAGAGCAAAATTCTTATACTTATGAAAATTGTTAGCAATATAATAGAAATGATTTAAAACAAGTGGAGTAGTTGGGTAATAAACACCAGAACATGCATTTGTTGCGTCGTAAAAAACTTTTAAAAATTTTCTAACATGACCACATATTTCTCAATCATGTAATTCTAAATCATATTCTGAGCCGTGTGAGTGTCGGCCATTATAATATACAGTAATGCAATCTTCATAACTTTCACACGATTCAAGCATAAGATATGTTGAATTCCACCTATTGCCAACATCAGTTGCAAAATATTTTGATTGCAGGCCATTTTCTATACATAAAGCAGCAAAAACTTGTTTTCTTGATGGTGAAATCGAAATATAATTAATAGCAAATCTAATTTTTTCCAATTGTGGGCGTATAAATTGTAATCCATCTTGTACAATTAAATTAAACACATGACACACACAACGAATATGAAATAAAATACCATCAAATTGTAGATTACAGTGTTGCATTAATTTTTCAATTACTATATTATTTGGGCCTGCATTATCAAATGTAAAACTACGAGCTTTAGAATCACATTTAAATTCATGTAACACACTTAATAAAACTTGATAAATATTATTTCCATTATGAGGATAGTATATTTGTTTAAATGCTATTACTTTTTTATTCATTAACCAATTATTATCAATATAGTGTGTACCATGTATCCTTTTTTGTTACAACCTGTCCATAAATCTGATGTAAAAGATACAACACCATTATAATTATTAATATCATTAATAATAGCTTATTTTTTAGTATTATATCTAACAATAGTATCTCTACGAAGTGTATTTCTAGAAATACTAACGTATACCTTGGTTGTAGATATTTTTGGATGAATGTAGTCCAATGAGGATTGTCCACCAAGCATAGTGGAAACTCGACATTTGCTATCAATTCCGGTAGTCCTTCGTGTCGCATAAGTTCTTGTGAGTATATCCAGTTGTTGAGAGCAGGACCACTAGACCCGGCTCCCGGAGATCCAAACTGGAGATGTGCCTGATTTGTATCCACACCTCCATGTTTGTATTGACACTTTTTGAAGTGTCTATTTAGATGGGTCGTGCCAAGCAAACTTTTCCTTACAGTGTTTACACTGTGCTTTGAACTCAGGGACTATGTTCACTAGTTTACCAATCGGCACCAACTGAAAATGCTGCCAGTATATAGCCTTTTGTTTGGTGGATTTTCGTTTAGTGTTAGAGCCAATGGTAGTTTCATGTGTATCGGCGTCGTCATGAACGTCTTCCAAATTAATTAGATCAGTACTACCACCAAACTGATCAATAATATCTTCTGGAATTGGAATGTCATTAAGACTACTGAAATCATCATCACTTCGGTTGTATGCCATTTGAAATAATAGAGAAAGAAAAATAGGAGAAGATGAAGATTTAGTAGAACGTAGAAATTAGAAAATAGAAATGTAGAAAATTAGTAGAAGTAGAAAATTATAGTGTAATATCTAGATAATAAGATACTAGATACTAATTACTTAGAACACAAATATTGAGATTTGAGAATTTATAATAGATTGAGTATGTAATTGAATGAGAGATAAAAGATTGAAGTGTGAAAAAATGAGTTTAGAAATAGGGTATTTATAAGAAAATAATGAAAGAAAAAAACAAAAACAAGAAAAAGGTCAAAACGACCGTTGCCAACGGTCACAAATGTGACCTTTGGATGATCATCCAACGGTCACGATTTCGTGACCGTTGGGGACGAGCCACGAGCCGAGCGAGCTCGCTTTTTTTTCTCCAGCTCGGCTCTAGCTCGTGTTCGTGGTTCGACGAGCCCGAGTCCGAGCTGGGCCGAGCTTTTACGAGCCGAGCCGACGAGCCGTTTTGCCACCCCTATGCAAAATGTTTCTATCGTTTAGTTTTTTTTTTTTTTTTTTGCGCAAATCATCACTCTCTTTTAGATTTATTTACACTAATTAACTATTTTGATAATTTTAACGGAAAATGTTAATGGATATGGACGGCATGGACATTTTCCGCAAAGAAATGTTTATTTAGGAATCCAGACGTCAAAATCCAAACGATGTGGACACTTTGCACAATAAGAGTAAATGATATGGGCGAAATGAGCTAATTACCCTATTGACTCTTTTGACCGTGCAAATTTCCTTTTATTTTATTTTATTTTTTTTGTAAAAAATCTATGTATTATTCAAATATAGTTTTTTATTTGTTGGGAAAAGAATTGTTATTCACTTTCAAACATTTTTTCTTTGGCTTGGTTAGTTTTTAACTATAACTTATTTTTCCTTGAAATTAAATTGATTGAAAGTCTATTTTAGTTGTTGTCTTCAAATTAAATTTAAATCTTTTTTTGGTAATTTTTTTTTTTTTTTAGATTATAAGTTGTAGATCTTAAGAAATGTGTAGATAAAAAATAGATAAAAATTTTGAGTCATGCGGAATGTGTGGATAAAAATGGGATTGAGACTTAATTTGATATTGCTGTAGTTTTAGGGGAATCAGTTTTTGTTGTGCTAAAGAAATAATCAGTTGTAGGAAAAATCACTTAATTGTTTTTGTAATTGTTGTATATTTCAAAATCAGTATTTAGTGTTTGCTAAAAATGATTGATTGTTGTACACTTATACAATTATTAAAATAAACATTAATTACAATGATTATTATTATTATTATTATTATCATTTGTTGTTGATTATTTTGTAATCGTTATATAGCTTGAAAACGATTATTTTGTGGTGTGTTCTCGTAGGAAAATCCTTAAACATGTAATGATGAAATTCAATTTTCACAAGTCGTCCAACCAAAATTAAAACACTCTCGTCCCAACTTGTAATTGAACTTCTTGGTTCTGTTTACCTTAAAGCAAAATCTGAATTTTTTTTCTCCGAACTAATATGACTCGTTCTGAATTATTCGAGTGAACTTGAAACGTGACATGAGTGGATAATAAATATCAGCTAGATGTCAGATCTACATCCAAAACGGACTACAATCTATTATTAATTTCACCGTACAAATGACTGTAAATCTTCTAAAGATTGATGAATTGTGTTTTTCATTCATGATACAACTCTATAATTACAAGGTATATATAAGATTTTCATGACATAAACCCTAGAATCAATCTAAGATTATAATCCCTTAATTACAATATTGCAATCTTCTATAGTTAACCGAAATCATCCTAAAATAGGAAAGAATCAATAATATATTTCAACACTCCCCCTCAAGTTGGTGCATAGATGTCACACATGCCCAACTTGTCTAAGAACTTTAAGAACACTCGATTTGAGACTGCTTTAGTAAGAATGTCAGCCAACTGGTCATCTGATCGAATCTTAGGTAATTCCACAATCTTTGCATCCAATTTTTCCTTAATAAAAAATCTGTCTACCTCGACATGCTTTGTACGATCATGTTGAACTGGATTATATGCGATGTCACATGCTGATTTATTGTCACAAAACAGTTGGATAGGTTGTTTAGATAGATAACCCAAATCCTGCAAGAGGAGTCTTAGCCATAATGCCTCACAAAGTACGTTTGCCAAACCCCTGAATTCAGCTTCTGCACTTGAGCGAGCTACAACATTTTGTTTCTTGCTTCTCCATGTCACAAGATTACCTTCTACAAAGGTAAAGTAACCAGAAGTAGATCGCCTGTTACCCACATCACCAGCCCAATCAGCATCAGTATATGCTTTTATGCTTTGATAGTCTGTGTTTTTAGTGAATAATACTCCCTTTCCTGGAGCAAACTTCAAATACCTCAAAATGCGAATAACTGCCTGCATATGTTGTTCTCCAGGATTATGCATAAACTGACTGACAATACTTAAAGCATAAGCCAGATCTGGTCTAGTATGAGACAAGTACATCAATCTCCCTACAAGTCTTTGGTATCTTCATTTGTCAACTGGTATTTGGTTGGATTCAACACATAGCTTTAGACCTTCTTCTACTGGTGTATCAATTGGTTGACATGCTGACATACCTGTCTCTTGTAATAGATCTAAGCCATATTTTCTTTGAGACAGAACTATTCCTTTATTAGATCGGGATACTTCAATCCCAAGAAAATATTTCAGGGGACCTAGATCTTTCATTTCAAACTCTTTGGACAAGTAATTCTGTAAGGCCTCCCTTTCTTTAGGATCATTCTCGGTAACCACCATATCATCCACATATACAATGAGTGCAGTGATCTTATCTTGCCCCTTTTTTAGAAAAAGAGTATGATCTGAGTTGCTCTGATGGTAGCCAAAGGCTATCATAGACTTTGTGAACCTTCCAAACCAAGCTCTTGGAGATTGTTTCAGTCCATATAACGATTTCTTTAGCTTACATATCTTTTGGCTGTATCTTTTGGGTATCATGCACCCTGGTGGAAGATCCATGTAGACTTCTTCAGATAATTCACCATGTAGAAAAGTATTTTTCACATCGAACTGTTGTAATGGCCAATCCAAGCTTGCAGCTAAAGACAGCAGGACACGAACTGTGTTGATTTTAGCTACAGGTGCAAATGTTTCTGTGTAATCAATCCCATATGTTTGAGTATATCCCTTTGCTACCAATCTTGCTTTAAAGCGTTCAATTGTACCGTCAGCATTGTACTTCACGGTGTAAATCCATCGACATCCAACTGGTTTCTTTCCTGGTGGAGGATCAACTAGTTCCCACGTTTCATTTTTTTCTAGAGATTTCATCTCCTCGTTCATAGCTGCTTTCCACATAGGATCAGTTAAGGCTTCCTGCACACTGTTAGGAATAGATACAGCAGATAATTGATTCACAAATGACATGTTTGTTTCTGACAAACATTGGTTAGATACATAATGGTTCATGGGATATTTTACTTTGCTAGAAAGCTCAGGTTCATATGTGGCTTTAGGAATACCTCTGGTATGACGTTGTGGTAATTGTCTTCTATGTGGCTCAGGAACATCTTCAGTAAGCGATTGGTGTGATATATCGACTGGAGATAAAGCCATGTTTTCAAGGAACTCGGTTTCATGCTGAGTTGGAGATGGACCCACTTCTTCGGTTATTTGGTGCTCATCACTTACTTCTTCGGTTATTAGGTTCTCATCACCACTTTGATCTAATGTCATACCACTTAAATCCACATTGCCCACATCCTGGTTATCATCTTCATCATAAACTAGAGTTTGAATTTCCTTCTCATACTCCCCCTGAAATTCAGAATTGGAGAAATACATTGTATTTTCATGGAAAACAACATCTATCGTAACAAAACATCGACGTGTTGGAGGATGGTAACACTGATATCCTTTTTGATGAGTGGCATACCCAACGAAAACACATCGCAATGCTTGAGGAGTTAACTTGGTGCGTTGATGCTTGTGTAGGTGTACAAACACCACACACCCAAAAACACGAGGAGCTAAATTCGAGACAGCTGGGGCAACAATTGCGTCAGTAAGGGTTTGGAATGGTGTTTTGAAGTTGATGGTGCTGGAGGGAACCCGATTGATTAAATAAGCTGCAGAATTGAGTGCTTTTCCCCAATAAGATAATGGCATATGGGCTTCGATTAACAAAGCACGGACAATTGCCAACAAGTGTCGATTTTTTCGTTCGGCCACCCCGTTTTGTTGGGGTGTGTTAGAACAAGTTGTGTGATGAGTCATTCCTTGTGTTTCCAAAAAGTATTGAAATTTAGTACTCTGATATTCTCCACCATTGTCACTGCGAAGAACTTGAACCTTTCTATTATACTGAGTTTCAACCCTTTTATGAAACTTTTGAAATATCGAGTTCACTTCACTTTTGGATTTCATCAAACAAAGCCATGTCATCCTGGTACAATCATCAATAAATGTTACAAACCAACGTGACCCACCCAAAGTAGTGACCTTAGATGGACCCCAGACATCAGAATGAATAATCATAAAAAGAAGTGGACTTTTATTCAATCGTAATGGAAATGATGCACGGTGACTTTTCGCAAGTTCACAAATATCACACTGAAAACTAGAAACATCAACTTTTGTAAATAAACTAGGAAATAATTTTTTGAGATAACCAAAAGAAGCATGCCCAAAACGGCGATGCCATAACCATATTTCTTTCTTTTTTGTATCTTCAGAACCACCAACGGCCAGAGCTTGTTGTAGATTATCGATACTCTTTGATTCCAAGTCCAAGTAATACAGCTTTCCCCGCCTAATACCACAACCAATCGTCTTCCTGGTTTTGATGTCCTTAAACACACAAAAATCAGGCCAAAAAATTACAACACAAGATAAGTTAGCCGTTATTTGAGAAACTGACAAAAGATTATAATCTAAACATGGAACCACTAAAACAAAATCTAAATTTAATGTATCGGTTAGAGTCAAAGATCCTTCCCCAATAACTTGGGTCGAAGTTCCATTTGCAGTAGAGACAAACTTTTGGGTGGAAGGATTAAGTGGTGAGAACTGTCTAGAATCATATGTCATGTGATCTGTTGCTCCAGAATCAATTATCCACGCACTATTCAAAATAGGTGTAGAAATACTTAAAAACTTACCACCATTGTCGGCAGCTATTACCAATGCCGAGGCTGTGTCAGTAACTTTATCTTCCATTTTTGTTTGAGTAACTGCTGCAGTGGAAGGATTTTGTTGTTTTTTCTTTGCGCGACTAGGATCCCACCATTCTGGATATCCCACCAGATCAAAACAACGACTTTTGGTATGACCAGTCTTATTGCAATGAGTGCATTTGTAGGAAGACTTGTCAATACCATTGGTCGGTCTGCCATTGTTAGGTCGGTCTCGATCTTGTTGACCCTGATAAGGACGGTTCCGAGCTACCATAGCACTGGATTCAGATGCTTCAAAATTACCTTTCAGGGTGGTACTACGAACAGCTTCCCGGCGAACCAAAAAATAACATTCATCTAGATTTGGCACTGAGTCTCTGCGCAAAATCTCTCGTCGGATTGAATCAAACTCTTCGTCCAATCCAGCGAGAAATATGTGAACTCTTAATCGTTCAATAGACTTGTGGTGGGCTTTGACATCATCTGGATCTTTCATAATCACCGTATCACGATGGTCCAACTCTTGAAAAATTTCACTCAGCTCTCCATAATATACAGAGAGGATTCTTCCTTTTTGTGTTGCAGAAAAAGCCTTCTGATTCAAAGTGAAGACTTGTAATTCATCACTTCCATCATAGAATGCTTTTGACAAAGCGTTCCAAATGTCGTAGGCAGTGGGTAAGCGTAGATAACGCCTCATAATTTCTGGAGACATAGACATTAAAAGCCACCGTTTGACTTTTTGATTTTCAACATACCATTTTTCATAGCTTTCATCAGATTCTGCAGGTGGCTTGGTCTGGCCACGAATGTATGTGATTTTGTCCCGTTCAGCAATTTGCATTTCCATCAGTTGAGACCATATGTCGTAATTTGATTCGGTGAGGGTGATTCCTGCATTAAAAACTCCTTCTGACTGAACTACAACCGGATTTTTTCCACTCATTTTTTTAAATTAAAAAAATGTTCAAACTGGGTCTCAAAAAAAAAAATTCAAGCAAAAGAAACACAATTTTCCAAGGGAAAATATAAAATAATAAGAAAAGGAAAAATAAACTGTTCACGCCTCTAGTGAATGGCTGAAACCATATTTCAAGAAAATAGAATGATTTTTGGAATTTTCCTGTTGACCTTTTTGTTGAAGTTTAGTTTGGAAAATCTAAACTTCGGTTACATGGCACAAGCAATCTTCAACCAAGGAAAAAAAAGAAACTGTTTCTCGGCTGCAAAGCTGCTACTGGAATATATATATATATTTTTTTTTTGGTTTTTCAGATTCGAAAAAAAATAAGATTTTGAGAATTTGGGTTTAGCAACGGCTTGAATTTGATTTAATTTATGGGTTTTGGTTATGGATATGGAAATGTGTATGGTTTAATTTTATGAATTTGGGTTGTGAAAATTTTGGAACGAATAAATCAAACTTGGCTCTGATACTATCTAAAGATTGATGAATTGTGTTTTTCATTCATGATACAACTCTATAATTACAAGGTATATATAGGATTTTCATGACATAAACCCTAGAATCAATCTAAGATTATAATCCCTTAATTACAATATTGCAATCTTCTATAGTTAACCGAAATCATCCTAAAATAGGAAAGAATCAATAATATATTTCAACAAATTTAACAAAAAAAAAAAAAACATGATTGTAGCACTTTGAATTCCAAGAATTTCTTTCATTTCCTTAATAAGTGCTAAAAAATGTTTATTACTATGAAATTGTTCAATTAACTCTTTAATTCTAAGTTATTTTGTATGCTAAATTGTTAAACTGTTTAGTAAATTTCTTTAATTAGTTTTATACTAATATTAAGATTTTTTAATAAATTATATGAATTTTAATGCACAAACTTAATGAAACACTCTTCTTGAATTATTGATTGGGTGCTTTGTAGACAACTTGCCAGAGCTAGTATATTATACTCTCATCTTTTACTCCTAAGCTTCCTCAAAGGCATCTAGAGTCTTTTGAGTCCCTTGGTCCCCTACTATGGCGCCGTACTTCTTTGAAGTCTTGCCATCCTCCGCCTGGATGACGAGAATGTACTTTGAGTCGGCAAGTAAAGCCTTGACGACACTCTGAAATTGCAAGGTGGCATTATCCACCTTGTTGTGTTCATCGATGGCAAACTGGCCAATTTCCACCACCTTAGGGTCTTTTCCGTCCATTATTTCAAATCTAGCAACACTATCCTTATGTCCACCAAATGCGGTAGTAATGGTGGTGGTGGTGCCAATAAGAACTGAGGCAACCAAGAAAGATTGGATTAGGAAGAGGGAGAGATTAGATTTAAGACCCATCTTAATCAGAAATAAAATTGGATTTGAGGAATGCAAGAATGTTTGATAATTTGTAGAGTGATTTGATAATTGATGTATATATTAATCATTACTAAATGTTTTTAATCAATAATTAAAGAGTAATGATATTCATAATTGTTCACTATCGATAGTCAACTTACGTGGTATTACTCGATTAAAGTAATTATTCATAGTTATTGATTATAAATAACATTAAATAATGTAATGTAAAATGACTATCGGTAATGAATAACTATAAATAGTATTACTCATAATTAAAATGTCAAAATATTGTTTCATTCAACGATTGTCATTAATACAATAGTTCAAATTGTTTGCTAATTCTTTCCGCGGAATCAATTTAACGCGGGATTGAACTTTGGGAACAATTTTTCCAGAAAAAAGTATCACATTCTTCCACATTTTATAATGGAAAAGATAACATATGTGTGACCTAAACAAGTTGGTTCTTAATTTATTGGGGTTGTAAAAAGCTTGTCCCCATCTTACTTTTTGGCAAATTCGTCCTGATTGAAGAGATTTTTAGTAATTTTTAATAAAAAGTTAATAAATAATAAAATATATAGTTAAAAAATTAATAAAAATTATAGTTCTTATAAAATAAAATATATAGTTAAAATTCATTATTAACTTTTGACTACAATTTTTAAAAATTTTTGCTTTGAGCCAGACAAATATTCAATTGAAAGTAAAATAATACTATAAGATAAAATAAAAAGAAATGAAAACAAAGACCATGGCTTAGAAGTCGAGACAACATCTTGAATTTTTTATTGGCTAAAAAAAGTATTTCTTAGCAAAATAGAATATATGTAAATTAAATATTGAGACCGTTCTTCTTACTAATGAATTTGACAATTAATTACGATACTCAATTTAAGCTAATTTAACATTCTAGATTTATTAGAACCTTTTTAAATCTTTATATCCACATTCAAATACATTCTAATAAAGACTTTAATACATCTACATTATTAGATTAGTTGAAATAAAAAATCGTAATTATTTTTCAAATACATTAATAGGTTGAACAAATTCTTTTAAATATTTATGGTTTTACTTAGAACTTAAACTAAACGTATATGTAATTTAAATATTTATTTATAAGTTAAACAATATAATAGGTATATCCAGATTTGTGTTTGATTATTTCTAAAATAAAATTCAATACAGAAATAAGTTTGAGAGAATCCGAAAAAGAAAAAATTCACTATCCTACTTTTTTCTTCTTTTGATTAAGAAAGTCAACTATTCATGTGAAATGAATCAATTCCTCCAACTTTATATTTTACTTTTGAATATTTAACACATTTTGTCTTTATTTTCTGTTTTTATTTTGCAAAACATCTATATCATTTAGATTTTGGTATCTAGACCCCTAAATAAACATTTATGTGCAAAAAATTTAATTGTTGTCCACATCCATTAACATTTGTCGTTAAAACTAACAAAATGATTAATTTGCGCAAATAAATCTAAACGAGAAGTGTGATTTGTGCAAAAACCATTGAACAATATGGACGTTTTGTGCACACAAATGTTTAAAGCCAGATTTTTAGTCTTCTTTTCCATCAACTATAAAATTTCACACAAACAGATAAAATTACATAAATTTTAGTATTATCGTTTGTTCTCATTGTATAAAATGTCACTATCGTCAAGACAAAAAAAAAAAAAAAAAAAAAAAAAAATCTATTTTTTCCACCTAATCCAACAATGGTAATATTGTATATTTATACATATATTTTTATGTGTATAATTATATGCAAAATCATACACAGAACTTCTTATTGCACAATAGAACAACAATGGATCGTCGCTTGTGTAGACGTGAAACGCAAATTGAAATGAAGACCTCGTAGACACAAGCCAATCTTGGTAGACACTTCCTAACGTGTCAACACTGTTTGTAATTACTCTCGCACAATTTTATTTTTTTAATTTATGCCTTTTTTGATTGACATCTGAATTTGAAAATCTTGTACAACAAAATAGAGGTTATGGCTTCTTTGTCTAGTATGACCCGCCTATATATTCCAGATTTATGGAGATAACATCTTGTTTACTTAGAGTCAAGAATCCGTATGAATAACAATTGTTAAATTTGCAATGTTTAGAAAATTGGACCGGACCGGCTGGTTCAACAGGAAAAACTAGAACCGGCCACAAAACTGGTCTGGTTTACCAATTTAAATGGGCTTCAAAAAATCGGATCGAAAATCGGGGTTTTTAACGGTTAAACCAGTCCAATTTTAATGAAAACCGGGATTTTTTTGAATAAATTTTTAATTTTTTAATTGAAACTTATTAAAAGTCTATTTAAAGCCAAATTTTGTGAGTAATTTTGTCTATAAATATTGGTCATTTAAAAATAACTTATTTTTAGAAATTTTAAGAGATTTTTAGATTAACTTTTAATTGAAACTTATTCGACCTTGGTTCAACCCGGTTTGACCTTTTGACCATTGACTCGTTGCCTTTTCCGGGTCGATAATCGGTCCGATTTTCTGAACATTGAGAATAAGTTATTTAATTTTACAACATGGTATTTATGTTGTGTGATTTGGTTGTAATGTGTTTAGAATATATTTGACGACGTACATTTGATTGAATATGTCAAGTTTTTGTAATGTGTATTTAAATAAAATATTACAATGTATGTGATTTTATATGTTTGTGTGAGAAATTTTATAATTGCTAGAAGAAGAAGACCAAAATTTTGGTTTTAAACATTTGTGTGTGCAAAACGTACTTGTCGTTCACTGATTTTCGTAAATCATTCCTTTCATTTATATTTATTTGTGCAAATTAACCGTTTTTGTTAATTTTAACGGTAAATGTTAACAGATTTGGATAGCAGAAACTTTTTCTACAAAGAAATATTTATTTAAAGACCTAAATACTAAAATTTAAATTATAGAGACAATTTGTACAATAAAAACAAACAATAGGAATCAAATGTGCTAATTACCCTTTACTTTCGATACTTCAGCAAATTCCTCTCCCATTTTTCCACTTTTTCTTTTTTGTTTCCTCTTTTCTCGTTTCCTCTTAATCCGTCACTTCCTTAGCAAGTTGGTAATCCATCTACAACATTTTATTGAAGTTGTAAAATTAGTACAAATTATTACTAAATCATCACTTAGCTCTCGAAAGTCAAATTTTATGAAGTAAACGTTTTTCGTTCACAGTAATTTAAAGTGAATATTTTGGAAAATTGGTACAAATGGTCTTTAATTTTTACCTTCAGTGTGAAAATAGTACATAACGTTTGTTTTTTAACACAAAAATTTTTAACTTATGTGTTTTGTTGTGTAATTAATCATTATTTGATGAAATAAATAAATATGCCATTAGTTTTAATTATATAAAATTGGAATTGGAATCTTACGAATTTTGCAAAAAGTGTAAATGTGTTCGATACTATTATTTTTATATAAAAAATTAAAGAAAACTAAGGAGTTTTTTTAATTAACACTTTATTGACTAAATTGATGACATACTAAATTGTTTTGTATATTTTACAAACTATTATAAAATAACTAAAATTTAATATCATAATTATTAACAAATATGTTAAATAAAATTATTTTTTTATTATTAAGTAATTATATTATTTAAATTTTAAAATCTTATTTTATCGTTACAACATAAAAAAAAATTGTCACAAATTTGATGATCAAATACTTTTATTTAATTGAGCTATTCGATTACTAACTACAAATATTAGAGCTCCAATTATATTCTTCATATTTTAATTTATTGTTTTATTATCGTTCAAAAATAAAAAACACATAATATGTAAATTATTATTTCTTTTAGTATTTTTATGTTAAAAATAATAATAATATTGGCTTAATTTCATAAAATTATATATGCTATTTTGTTATTATTTTTGATTTTTATTCAAGTTTTTCACATCACATGGCAATTACATATACTTAAAGTACAATAATTTACATATTTCTCTTATAAAAAATTTTATTAACATGACTATAGTGATATATTTGATATACTAAATTAAATATTATTTCATAAATGTACGGACTCATTTGTACTTTTTACAAATGTTGAAATTCAATTGTGATTTAGTGTAATTAAACCTAAGGTTAATTACACTAATGATTCTCATTCTTTAGATTTGTAACGATTTTATTCTCATTCTTTTTTTAGCAGATATTATCCTCATTTTTCCATTTATTCTCACAGATGGTCTCCAAATCACTATTTTTCAGTATTCTAACAATTCTTTGACAATTTTGCTCCTTGACTTAAATAAATTAAAATGATAGAAAAAAATACAATGAAAGCATTGCAATTTGACTTTTAACCTTTTCAAAAGTACAAATAAATCATAAACTATTTTATTTTATTCAAATAAGTATTCATCCCCAACTCAGAAGGAATCATCATTTCCCACAAGTATATGTTTTCGTAAACCCTTCAAATAGAATTAAAAACAACCTCTAACTATAATTGTCGAAGAGTTTGCAGAAATTAAAGTCCAAGAAGCCAAAGTCTAATCAAGAGCAAGCTTCTAGAGGTCAGTCAAGCCGTTGTCTACAGTGAACCCAAAAAGAAGGTCATGTCAAGATCTGGGGATGAGTGTGTCGTGGCTTTGACTAATCAATGGTACATCACTTATAGAGAACCATAATGGAAGAAATCAACAGAAGAGTGTTTGGCTGACATAAATCTCTACTCAGATGAGGCTCGGCATGACTTTGAGCATACCCTAAGCTGGCTGAATCAGTGAGCTTGCTCGCGTAGTTTAGGGCTTGGAACTTGTATTCATTGGGATGAGGACTTCTTAGTTGAATCTTTATCTGATTCAACTCTTTACATGGCATATTGTACCATAGTCCATTTATTGCAGAGAGGTGATATGTATGGTACCGATAAATCTTTAGTAAAACTGGATCAGCTAACAGATGAGGTTTGAGCTTTCTTATTTGTTAGTGGGCCCTATCCCGAATCATCAGATTTATCATCTTCTCATCTCACTGAGATGAAGAGAGAGTTTGAGTATTGGTATCCATTTGATCTTAGAGTTTCTGGCAAGGATCTTATTCAGAATCATTTTACATTTTGAGTTGGAGAAGATCACTTATTTGAATAAACTAAAATAGTTTAGAATTTATTTGTACTTTTAAAAATGTTAAGGACCAAATTGCAATGCTTTCAATGTATTTTTTTCCTATCATTTTAATTTATTAAAGTCAAGGGGCAAAATTGTCAAAAAAATGTAGAATAATGAAAAATAGTGATTTGGGGACCATCTGTGAGAATAAATGGAAGTATGAAAAATGATATCTGCTAAAAAAAAGAACGGGGATGAAATCGTTACAAACTTGAAAAAATTGAGGACCACTAATGTAATTAACCCTTAAAACTAAGAGCATAAAATATTAACTACGCATTAAAATATATAGATTAAGACTTTTATGCTAAAAAACCAAACGTTATAGACTATTTCTGCACTGAAGACAAAGATTAAAAACTATTTGCGCCAATTTCTCAAATAATTTTGATATAAATACAACTTGACTATTTAATGAAAATTCAATATAAAAATTCAAAGATTAAGGGCATGTTTGACAAAGTTTTGATGAAATTATTACTAATTTTTTTTATAAAAATTAATAAAAATTATGGATCTCATTAAATTTATAATAAAATTTAATTATTGACTTTGACATTAAGTTTTCAATAATTTTTAAACCAAAAGTATTTGATTTGATTAAAATCAATTTTTTTTGTAAAAGTTGATAAGAAATGTGGTTGAAAAATTATAAAAATTTACGCGTGTAATGAAATGTGTGGTTAAAATTATTTGTTAAATTTGACTTCAGTTTTTTAGCAAAATTTTAGAAGTAGTTTTTGAAGATTTTGTGAAAAATTAGTTAGGTATGTTGTTGAAAAGTTGATAAAAATTATAGGTCCCATTAAATATGTAGTTGAAAATGAGTTTTGAATTTTTATTTTTAATAAAAAAAAACTTTTTCAAACGTGTAGCAAACAAACCCTAAACCAAACAAGGTCTAGGAATTAACTTGCAGGTTTTGTTACTTGTAAACCTTCACTTTGGGTGGAACTAGAGGTGTCAAGATGGGTCGGCCGGTTGAACCCGCATCGGCCCACCCTCCTCGACCCGAAACTGCAGGCCGGCCCGTAATCGAGCGAGCCGTTCACGGACCGGGTGGGCTGTTCATGGCCCGGGAGGTTCAGCTTTTAACCGCTGGCCTGTTTTTATTTTTTTTAAAAAAAATAAAAGACAGAAAATTCAAACTTTTATATTTGAAATGATATTTAAAAATAAAAAATAAAAAAAATAAATGGCAAAGCCGTTTAAAGTGAAAGATGTGACAGATGCGTGTTATTTTAGTCTTTAAATATATATAAAAATAATAGAAATTGAATTAAAAAATATGTGAATTTATCTTTGTTATTTATTTGTTATTTATTAATTTAACACATTTTTTTGCTATATGTGTAAATATATTTTTTTTACAATAAATAACTAAATTTTTTTAGTAATTTAAAAAAAATTATTTTTTTATTCATATGGGCCGAACTGCGGCCCACATGGGCTCGACCCGGATGGGCCGACGGGTGGGTCGGGCTAGTGTTTAATTTTTGTGGGCTGGGTCAACCTAGCCCGCAACTCGCGATGGTGCAGATTTTTTCTAATACTGGTCGTCACTAGGCTTCATTAGAGATGGGCCGACCCGGCCCGCCTGACCTAGATTGACACCTCTAGGTGGAACATTTGGTCAGAACATTATTTATTTGGCCAAATAAATAATGATTTGACCAAATCATTATTTGCCACGTAAACAGGTGTAAGTGGAGATGTAAGTGGGAGCGTACAAGTAGCAAAATCCTTAACTTGCTGTTTTTTAAAAGAGTAATGATACTTGTATATTATCCCTGTACTTATATTTGTTTATGTGGGAGTAGAATTTAATAAAAGAGTAATGATACTTGTATATTATCCCTGTAGTTATACTTGTTTATGTGGGAGTAGAATTTAAAGATGAAATATTTGACCAAAATATTATTTTTAATTATTTTTAATTATTTTATTCTATTATATAAATAAGTGTAAGTGTAAGTTGAGATGTACAAATGATATACTCTTTTTAAAATTCGAGGCTTAAATTAGGTGCAAAATTTCCCCATCATCTGATGCGAAATAATAACTGCCGTGAAGAAAAGGTAAACATAGAAATATATAGAAGTCCCAACCTCACCTCAGCGTTTTTAACACTCAAACTGAAATAGCGCGTTTTACACTCAACTGAAATCCGCTGCCACATGCCATCATTAGCCGCCGCTTATCTCTCCTCCCCGCCAAAGAGACTTCCGCCACGTAATTAGCACCGCCTCCGCCGTCCACCGCCTACCCGTCGCTTCAAAGTTCAAATAAATTAAAACCGGCTTTCCAGCACCCAAGTGGGTTAAGTCAAGTATAGTATAAACTTTATTTTTATATAGTATTATTGTGGTGTACTTTTTGCTCGTGAATCGTGATTTTATATCAACAAATAAATAAAGCACCACCACCAGGAACCCTAAAATCTAAGCAGCTGAAGATGTCGATTCTGCCTCTAGAACTCGTCCTAGACATCCTGTGCCGCCTGCCTGTGAAACCCCTAAAGCGATTCAGGTGCGTGGCTAAACTATGGTGCTCTATAATTGACGGCCAAGATTTCGTCAAGATGCACTTGCTTCAATCCACAACAAGAAATTCCAATCAAAATCTAATTCTTGGAGGCCTGGGTCTTTATTGCGTTGATTTGGATTTACTTGACAAAGCCATTGTTGTAAAACCCCCGTTTTATTACAAGAGTGTCGATAGCATCTCTAACTCTTGCAATGGATTGCTTCTTGTGATGAGCGAGCCCCCTGTATTGTGGAATCCCTTTTCAAGAGAATACAGGATTTTACCGGACTCTTCTGTTGAATACCCAAGTCAATTCCAATGTTATTCAAAGATTAATTACGGGCTTGGCTACGACACGATGAATGATGATTATAAGGTTGTTAGGGTTGTCGAATTTAGGAACGAAATTAGCCATGAGTGGATATGTTCTGAGACCAAAGTTTATAGCCTGAAATCAAATTTGTGGAGAAGGGTTGATGACTTCCCTTATCCACTCCCCTTTCTGAAGGGAATCTGGCGCGTGCATATCAATGGTGCATTGCATACATTGGTGGAAGATTCTGACAATATGTATTTGAACAGATCGGTAAGAATTATGGCTTTTAGTGTTGAAACTGAGACCCATTATGAGGTGCCACTGCCACCTGATATGCTGATTAAGGATCTTGATATGAGGTTGGATGTTATAGGCGGATGTCTTTGTGTAGTTTGTAATAATAAGTATCGTGTCAACATATGGGTGATGAAGAAATATGGAGTAAGCGAATCTTGGACTAAATTGCTATCAATTGGTGTAACAAAGCTTGAGCCCAACCATATCGTAAGGCCTTTGGTGTATTCGGAGGATGACAATAAGGTTCTTTTGAATTGCGATGATAAAAGACTTGTTTGGTACGATTTGAGAAGCAAAACTACTGAACATATCAATATTAGTGGTTTGCCTTTTGTGTTCTATGCTGAGGTCTGTGTTGAAAGCCTCATTCCGCTTGATGGCTTTGATGGAATTGATGGGATCAAGAAACAGGGGCAAGAGAAGAGGAAGAAAAAGAACTGCAACACAAGGTAAGTGAAGTTTGGTATAACGGTTTCACTTGCTGTCATTTGGTATGTATGCATTTCTGTCTTGACTCTGTTGACTTGCTTAAGTCAACTACGAATGTTATTTTCTGGTTTCTAGTCACCTGCAGGTATATACTGTCTTTTTGTATGGTTCTAATTATAAGAATTATTAGCATCTCGTTTCAAATTGCAGACTCGTTTTGTTTATTTAGTTTTTTCCAAATTTCTTAGTGATAGAAGTCTCTTGATTTAGTTAACCTAAATGCTTCAGATTAGCTGGGTTTTGTGATCAAAGAATATTTGACTTGGTTCCTGTCCTTCTTACTTCTATCTTCGTTTTACTGAACTTGATATGATAATTTTTCCTGGCCTTTCTCCTTCTGTTTTTAGGGATGATTTCCTCTCAGAGGGATTCAAGTTGGTGCTGTGAACAAAAAATGAGAAGAAGCTAAGAAACAGGATGAGTGGAAGAGGTAGGTCCATCATTCTTCTTAGAACAGACACCTTGATGCCAATGAAAAATGCTTAGATTTTGATAAGTCATTTTTGTTCAGTTTTCTCTGTTCTTAGTGAACTTTTTTTTTTGGGGGGTATTTAAGATTCCTTCCCAAAGTTTACATGCTGCGCCCTGTTGTTATTTTAGCTTTTTATTTGGCAGTTCGTTAACTGAATTACATGGGCCATTATACTGTAGGATTATGAAGTGGTTACTTGGGGTGAGACTGGAGACTAAATCATTGCAGACATGTATGTAATTGTTTTTCCCTTTCTATGGAGTTTGTCCGACAGGCCTTTGCAGATCATCGGGTGGATGGGTTAAAGCAAATTCGTTTATGTACGAGTGCTAGTGCAGGAGAATAGAGATTTCACGATTTATTGTTCGTAGTTCTTTTTCACCTTAAAATCAACAACTGTGTGTCTTGATGAGCTCACAATGACCAATTGCTCGAGTTTATGTACACTGTATCTGATAGCTCTTCTAAGTGGGTGAGACATTTTTTGGCTCTGAGGACTTGCGACATTGTCACTAATTTTTTTTGGCAATAGAAGATCATATGAATGTGAGTCATACACTAGGAGATCTAATTTCTTCCTGGCACCTCATTCTGTATGGACAATTCTTTGATATAATTAATATATTACATACGTTTTATGGTTCGAGAATTTTTTTTCAGAGGATTTGCTGCATGTTCTGTTACCTTCCATCGCAATTGATTTGGGATTGCAGGTTATCATGTGTAGTATTGGGGGCAGTTTTCCTGTACGTCCTCTTTCTATCATTAAAAGCCCTTTCGTCAAGGATTTGAAAATCTGGGTGTTTTTGGTTTCAGGATGCTAGAAGAACTGTAAATGGAAAAGCTCACTCGGTTATTCTGTCAAGGATAATGTAGATGGTGCCTGAGCCAGCAAGCTTTGAAGAGCTGCCATCAGTGGATTGACTGGGAGAGTGGACGCTGGTGCTTGTAGTTCATTTGTGAACAACGATGGCAACCAATTGAACAGCCAGCCCTACTGTGGGCTATACGTACCACCTTGTGGCTAAGTTGGAAGGACCATTTCGCCATTCCTAGGATCCGAGGTTTGAACTACTGTTGATGGTAAATGACTAAATGTTAGGGAGAACTTGTAGGATGGAATAAGAGCAGAGAAAAGGTAAATGTGAATGAGTATCTTCTTTTTGGAGCATACCTTCTTTTTGGATTGTCCTTTTTGGCTTCAAAAACAATACCAAAGTTATCACTCGTGAAATAGTTACAATTTGTCAATATACTTGCACCACTTTGTTCATTGCTGCTTTATTTTAATTTGTCAGGAGCATTGAAACAAAATGGTTGTATGAGAGAAGGATAGAAGAATATTGAAAAAAGATGTATTATGATAAAAGAACATTCCAAAATAGAGCTGGCGGGCTAGCCCAACCCGAAATTGGATGGCCACACAAAAGATTGGGTTAGACTAGTTGCTCCAATTTTACGTGGCTGTTATTTGCTGGGCCAAACTAGCCCGACTTTGGGCCACATGGCTAATGGGCCCGTTCAACTTAAATTTTTAATTTATTTTTTCAAAACAATTATTTATAATTTTTAAAAATAAAAAAAAAAATCTACTACCCACCCCTCCTCCCCACCCCTCCTCGGAATTTGAGAACCTGGCCAGAGGAGGGGATTTCTCCCCCTCTGTCGTCGGCGATCAAGGAGGGAGAAATATGCAGTTTTGCGAGGAATAAGGGGGAGAAATCTCCTACCCTACCCAATCTTATTCTACTTTACCATACCTTACCTGCTGTAATAGGGGAGGGGGGAGAAATCTCCCCATTGCTGCCACGTTTTACGATGGACTGGGGGGTGAAGTAGAGGTGGAGATTTGGGCAAAAAAAATTTTATCGGGTCAACCTGATTGGCCGGTTAGTTATACTGAGATAAATTGGTCTATTTTTTATTTGATGACCTTTTTTATTGGACTGTTTAGTTGTACTGAGATAAATTGGTCCATTTTTTATTTGATGAAATTTTTTATTGGGCCGGGCCGGGCCAGCCCAGCCAAGCGGTCTATCTCGACTGGCCCATTTTGCCATCTCTATTCTAAAAGGGAGAACTTATCAAATAAATATTGGCTTAAACTATGAGCAGTTCATCACAATTGTTCATATATAAAGTAGGTGAGTTACGAAAACCGGTCACGAAGCCACAAGTTGAACACAAAGTAGGTGAGTTACAAAAACCCGTCACGAAGCCATAAGTTGAACACGTAAAAATGTATTTGGTGAATGGTAGTAGATATTTGCACCCGGGGTGCATGACGGAAGCATGTTGTACACAAGGTTAGGCAGTACACAGGGTTAGACAAGGCAAGTAGGGTGCATGGAGTAATAAACTAATAATACGGATGCAAGCACAACTAAATGCTAATATGTCAAGGACATGAAAGGCTCGTTAAGGCCAAGTTTAAGAGCAACATTCTATTGAAGCTCGAATGTCATATTTTAAAGAAAGAGTATTTGCAATACCCAATTAAAAAGAAGCTCCACTCGGATTGGGTGGCGTGGAGAATATGGTTATATGATTTCATATTTAATTTTAAATAAATTAAAGTTGAAGAAGTGGTTTCTCTTTGTACGTGGAAAGTTAAATCGGAGAAGATAAAGCAAGCAAATGACTGCAAAATCACAATCTCATCATCCATCTTTTTGATTCAGCATTCGCGTTGGTATTTGACGGCAAGGAACAATTACAATTAGGGTCCCCAATCTATTGAAAATGTAGCAAATTAGTCCTCAATCTATTATTTTTGTAGCAACCGACTCTTCAATGGACAATTTACCACTGTCTTTAATTAAAACTCAAATTTTTATTAAAATTACAAATTTACCCTTATATTTAATTTAACTAAACAAAAAAACAAAAAACAAAAGATACTGACAATAAATCCCCCATTAAACACAAGGTAAAATTGTCAATAGGGGACCCAAATATAACAAAAAAGAAATGGGGACCCCAAATATAATTAAACACACATTTTAGACTGTAACATGGCTAAATTGAAGAAAATACCCTAAAGAGGCGTTTAATTATGCAAATGGTGCAAAAACTTTACTCAATATTTTTAAATTTACCTGAACTGGACTTTGTTCCAAAACACACCTCAAACTCATAAAACTGTCTCTCTGCCAAACAAAATTTTATATTCGACAGTAAAAACTAACATGACAGTCAACGTGACAAGCTATACACCTACATGAAAGTTAAAATAATTGAATCATATTTTTAAAGTACGCAAATGATAAATTAAATTAAAATTTTATTTCAGAATCATATATCAAATAGACTTTGTTTCAAAAGAACCCCTGAGTACACTTTTTTATAAAATACTACGGCTCTATCTTTCTCATTTTAGGGGAATTTGATCTTCACTCTATTTAGAACAACATAATTTTTCGCTTCTATCTTAAATTCATAAATATTTCTAAATGTCATTGTCAATTTCAATTGCCGCAGTTTCAGTTGCGGGTTATGGACATCTATCTCAACGCGAACTTTTGGAAATTTATAAGTTATACCTCACTTCATCTTCACAAGTGTTGCTTATAAATTCATCAGACGATAGATATATAAACAATTTATCTGAATCTTCTTCATTTCCATTGACGTAGCCTTACTCTACACTCAATCCAAATTCCACGTCTTTTGCAGTGCTCAATTCCAAAAGCAAATTATCATCCTCATAGAAGTTCTAGACCTCAAAATCTGGATCGACTTTAACGCCAATATAAATTATCAACGTCTATGTCCACGTAATGCTAACTTGCACATTGTAATAGGCATTATGTTGTCGTGTGGTCGATCCCACGGGGTGGTGGAATGGCCGTAGGCACTCCGATGATCAAGTCAAGTACCAGAATAATGTAAGGAGAATAAAAATGTAGCTCAAGATATTTATATTACAAGTAATTTTGCATGTATAAAAAAAAATACCTTCAAATAAATGAGAATTGGAGTATTTATGACTAGTTATCATGGGTATTTACTATTTAGGTTATTCTTCAGATCTTTTTCATCATTTAATCCAAAAATATTGTCATATTTTCACTTCCCAATGTTCACTAATTTTACCTTTTTTTATGGATTCTAAGAAATGGATGTGACATGTACACAAGAATGTTTTGTTGTGCACGAAAAGAAACAACACAGAACCAATGTGGGATTATCAGAACTAGCACCATAAAACCACGTCCTAGAGGTGGGCATTCTAACTGGAACCGAACTTCTCGAATTGGAACCAAAATCGGAAATTTCGGTTCAGTTCCAACATAAAAGTTCTAGAACTTAGATAAATTTAATTAAAAAAATTTATTCTTAATTAAAAAAGCAGTGGATAGAATGTAGTCAGCAGTAGACAGAACACAGTCAGAACTGGCTCGTTGTAATAAAAAGCAATTTTGACTCGTACAAGCGGATCCACGAGTGTTCGTTTAACAACAGTTTGTTTAAAGCATAATTTAAAGAATTAAATACGAACATAAGATGTAATATGGTAAATCTCGAAGGGAAACATCCACGGGTCCCATGCCATGGGTAAAAATAATTTATTAATAATCTTGATTAAAAATACAATAGTATCCAGTTTTTGTAATTTCACAAAATTAACAAAATAACAATCAAAAGAATATAGATCAACTCCCTTTTGATACTCCTCATTTTGACACTTTTTCTTTTGACTTGTTGATAAAGTGGAATCAAACTCACCGATCTTGACTTTATTGTCACTTCCCTATTATACTTGACTGCAACCACCACTTGGATTAAGAATTCTCATTCTTAACTTTACGTCAAGTAGATTAATCAAGATATGAAATTGTTTTTTAGCGCCAATTTGTTTTTTTATTGTTCAATGAGTTTGGAAAAAAAAATTGTTTTGAAACTTAATTAATGAAGCTTTATGTCTTGTTCATTCATCATAGATTCGGCCGAAAGAGAGCTTGGAGAACAAGAACAATAATTGCAAGTTCAAAGTTTAATTTCTTATTGGTTTGTACTATTACTTATAGGTAAAGTAATAATCAAATTATGAATTAATTCTTATCTAAAAATCTACAATAAGAGTGGTAAGAATATAAGAAAAGATACACAAAGATAATCTAGATTTGTAGATGGAAAGTATTAAAGAAACTTAAGATTATCCTTAAATATTTCATTTCTAAACAAATTCAAGAAAATAAGAGAATGTACTTTAACTTACAAAAGGGTTGTTCATGATATTCACGTGATCAAATTATATTATATAAGGAAACAGAATAAAGTAGGTCATATGCAAGTTTGGGTTTGGTTCTAGTAATTACTTGGATATGAATGGTTCTATTTACGTAATACTTGAAGTGTAAAATGTGGTTCTGAGTATTCATATACTTTGACCAACTCACCCGACATCTAAGCCAACTTTGTTCAGATCCGAGGCTACATGTGTTCTATTCCTTAGATAATAATTTATTTAAGTATTGTTGCTTTGTTACTTCCTTCTCTCGCTCGGCTACAAATTGTGCTTCAACATCCGAAGCTTCAAACAATCTAAGCAAAGCCTTGGTTTTTGACACGCGGGCATTTGGCTAATTCGCCTAATGGACCCTTTTCATGCCAATTGTAGTCTTGGTCTTACTTGACATCTACTTACTTATGATGTATATATTTTTAGATATAATATAAGTCATTATTAGAATCACAAAATATCTCGTCATCCTCCTCGAAATCAACAATGCGTTTATCATTTGATTATGGATTTTTTTTTTTCAGATTCTAGAAATACAATAATCAAATAAATAGAATAGATTTCATAATAGATAAGAGTCATAGGTGTTCATAAAAAGGAATTGTAAGTTTTTTTTTTAAACAAAATCAAGTTCATGAATGACTCTGGAACTAGACGTAAATTTCATGTACTATTTGTCTATTTACTGCTAAAGTTAAAAGAAAAATTAATTGCCACTTGACGTGTCGTTTGCTACGTCTGTTGTTCTCTTAGTTTTAACTAACGATTGTCAAGTTTTGTACCAATAGAAAACAATTTTACGAGTTAGAGAGTATTTTAGAAATAAGTTCATATCAAGCGTGGTTTTAAAATAATGAGTAAAGTTCACGAACTATTCGCTTAATTAATGTCCAAAGTCTAATTAGTTGGGTCGGACTTAGTTGTTTAAGGGTCAAATTAATTAATTAGATTAATTAATTGAGTCTATTTGTTGTGCGCTTGCACAGTTCTAATATGACTAAAACTAGGGCTAATTCTAGTAATACTAGAACTATGGATAGGTCTATAAATACTAGGGTCACAAAAGTTTATCGATCAAGATAATCTATCTTCATTACTAAAACTATGGCTAGTTCTAGTCATACTAGAACTATGGATCTATAAATAATAGGGTTACAAAAGTTTATCGATCAAGATAATCGGTCTTCATTACTTTTTAGGACAAGCAAGAGACAGCTCAATACAATTTTTCCCAAAGTTCTGCTTTTCATATGTTTTTGATCGTGGAAGTCCATATCTGTTCTTGCTGTGTGGATTATCATTGGAGGCTGAACAATTGAACAACTGTGGTATTAAATATTGTATTTTTAGCTAATCAGATAATCAGATTCTACGGTATTTATCAAGATAAACTTCTATTACGAATTCTATCTAAGCACAATATTGATCCAAATTATAGGAATTACAAATTTAATTTCTGATGTGCATGTCAACGCCAATTTTATATGATTAACTCTTATAAAAAGTAGGTCATATGCAAAGCTGTACATTTTGAACATATATATTAGGGAAATTGGCGCAAATAGTCCCTAACGTTTGCCATTAGTGCGCAAATGGTCCCTAACGTTTCATTTTTGGCGGAAAGGTCCCTAACCTATCTATTTAGGTGCGCAATTGGTCCTTTTAGGTGCGCAAATGGTCCCTATCACTGTTTTTTGTCTTTATTAGCAGGGGTAAAATTGTCAAGTTACATTTTTTTTCAACATTTCAATTGGCGCAAATGGTCCCTAACCTTAAGAAATTTGCAATTGGATTCCTAACCTTTAAAAAAGTGAAAATGAGTCCTATTCACGGCGAAACCCTGGTTTCATTTTCACTAAAATGATTCAGTAAATTAAATCTAACAAGTGGTATCAGAGCTATCTTCATGTTGAATTATCAGATCTATATTTATATGAACATGATTTTTTTTTTTTCTGAAATTTTGAATTCATGGTCTCTCTATATTTCATGGATTCAAAATTCGTATTTATTATGCATAAATATACGCGCAATTGTTGAAAAATATATGATTAAAGAACTGACTGTGAAACTGTGTTCATGGGAATTTCAACGTTCAAAAAATATAAAAACTGTATAAATGGATTCAGGTTTCACGCACAACAACCCAAATAACTGCCTGTTGCTCAATAGTTGAAATTTATGATACAATTTCTGTATGTATATATATTGTTCAAGAATATGGGATTTCATTTTTTCGCAATCTATGAATTGATTTTTTGAATTGGGTTTTATGTATTGTGGTCGGATTTTATGGTTGTTGGTTGATGTTGGATCATGGATTGATGTTTGCGTCGTCGGAGAAGGGGAACACGCATCGCCGGAGATGGCGCTGTGGGCGGGAGGCAGCGTCGCTGCCAGCGACGCTGCGTGCGGAGAACTGCAGCGCCGGAGATGGCGCTGCAGGCATGGAACGCCGGTGCGATCTCCGTCTCGTGGGTGGCGGCGCAGCTAGGGTTTCAAACCCTAGCTGTTGCATTTTTTAGCCTAAGGACCTCCTACGGAAATTAGAAGAACTAATGGGCTAATTTGCAATTTTTGAAATTTTGGTTTATTTAATCTCTAGTCCTCCTGTTTGTTCCCTCTTTAATTAAACCCTAAAGTTTTAAAAATTATTAAAGTATCGGACTCATTTTCACTTTTTTAAAGGTTAAGAATCCAATTGCAAATTTTTTAAGATTAGGGACCATTTGCGCCAATTGAAAGGTTGAAAAAAAATATAACTTGACAATTTTACCCCTGCTAATAAAGACAAAAAACAGTGATAGGGACTATTTGCGCACCTAAAAGGACCAATTGCGCACCTAAATAGATAGGTTAGGGACCTTTCACCAAAAATGAAACGTTAGGGACCATTTGCGCACTAATGGCAAACGTTAGGGACTATTTGCGCCAATTTCCCTATATATTAACACTTTCTATCCAAGTGAGGACCTATATGCCTATTTCGAAAAAATTGAAAACTTAAAAAAGTCTTAAAAAATAAATGGTGAGTCCATGTGCAAATTTCCCCTTGTTTGCCAGATGCCAGAAGAGACACCCCCTCGCGCTATGACTATCCTCGCCAGTTTCACATTTACACACGCTGATGCACTGGTGGCCCCGCGGTATCGGTCTTCTTCTCCAATCTCTTTCACTCCTCAATCACACACAGCGTAAACAGTCTTAGGTATAAGCGAAAAGGGTGTTTTTGCTCTATTGATTCTATGGGCTCAGTCCCACCGTGAAACCCCTGCTCCTCTTCCCTCCCAAATGTCTTCATCTCACTCCAAACGCAAACTTGAAGACTACGTCGATGAATTCTTTTCCATAAGCCCTTGTCCTGTCGCCGCCAGGATGAGAAAGGACCAAACTGCCCTCCCTTCTTCCTCCAATTCACCCCTCTCGTACCTGCCCCGATCATCACTCACTGAGTCATCCAGCTCCCTCACTCGCCTACAATTCTTTGTCCGTATGCTCTCCGAAAGAACCCTTGTCCTTCAAGCCGACTGCACCGACACCATCAAAACGATTCATGAGAAAATTCAGTCGATTACCGGAATTCCGGTCATCGAGCAGCGCTTAATTTACCGGGGGAAACAGTTGCAGTGGGAGAAGACTCTGGCCGAGTGTAATGTCCAGAACGACGCTGGGTTACAATTAGTAGGCCGCATGCGGAGTACCGAGCACCCCCAGGCCTGGCAGCTCATGGACGACATGGTTTCCCTGATTTTCTGCCTCTACAAGAACAACCACTCTACGCCACCACCCACTTTGGTGCCCTCGAAAACAGTCAAATCGATGCTTCTGGAGTTCCTCTCCATGACCCGGCGTATGGATTATAATCAAGCATCCAGCCATTTGCAGATTTTTATTTCTTCTTCGGCCCCTGCTGCCCTGGTAATGCTCTACATGTCCTCTCATAAACCCAATAGGGATGCCGCAGATGATGCCATTAAACAGTTTATTAGTTCGACTAAGAATGTTTTGCCTAAGAATACATATCATCTTTGTTTACCGATAGTTTTGGAATTTTGTAAGTTGCTAAATGGGGCGGCGGGGTCTGATGATCCATTATATACTTTGTGCCGGAGTAGTTTGGGGACAATGGTGGAGTGTGTTGAGATTGGAAATCAGAAGGGGTTAATCGGGGTTGGTGATATTTTCAAGTTTGTTGGGGAATTAGCAGCTAAGTTGTCGCATAATCTAGTGTTAAGTATGGACACCAGCTCATGTGTGGGGCCTTCATTGACTGAAGTACAAGATTTTACTGCCTTTGTGGTTGCTGCGAGGAAAAAGATCGAGGAGCATGTCGTGTCTTGTGGCCCAATCAAATTTCCTTTGGGAGAGGATTGTTGTCTGCCGGTGCCTTATGGGGAGGAAATTACGCTCTTGCATGGGATTTTCATTGATTTATTAGCAGTAATGGTGGAGTGTTTGGGAAAAATTGATGAGCATGTGGAGATGCAAGTGACTTTGGATAACGAGACCCTTCTCTTTGGGTGGTGTCAGTATCTAGCAATTTTAAAGGAACTGAACAGTATTTCGAAACTTTATAAAGGTGCAGAGGAGTTGTTTTGGGAGAAAATGAGGCAGAGGAAGGATGCCTTGTGTTATCTTACTGTCAGGTTTGCAAAGAGGAGTGATGAACACAAGTGGATTCTTCTGCACAAGGAAGTGACTAATTTTGAGGTGAGGAGGCATTTAGCGATGATGATGCTTCCTGAGGCAAAGGATGACTACGAAGAGCTGCATGAGATGCTCATTGATCGTTCACAGTTGTTGGCAGAATCATTTGAGTACATTGCACATGCGGAGCCACAATCTTTGCGTGCTGGTTTATTTATGGAGTTCAAGAATGAGGAGGCCACGGGCCCTGGTGTTGTAAGGGAATGGTTCTTCTTGGTATGTCAAGCTATCTTCAACCCTCAAAATGCCCTCTTTGTCGCTTGCCCTAAGGATCGCAGAAGGTTCTTTCCAAATCCCGGTAAGGTCTCATTGTTTTAATGACGTGTTTCTTTGAAAATTTACCAGTGAAGGCCTGATGTGCTGAAAATTAACATCAAATCTTTTGTGCAGCAATACAAGCTTGTTAGCTTTACTGAGTTTCTTACTGTTTGAAAATCTATGTATATACAGGTAAAGCAAATGAAAATAGAGATACATTATCTTCTATGGTGCATATCACTAGTCAAATAATATGCATAGCAAACACTAGTAGCACGGTATAAATATCTCTATTTTGTTATGGGAATGATCCTTTTGAGGTTGAATTTCTATCGACCCTACTTTCACATTTTTAATATTGATATTCTTGTAATATATTCTTTGTCAAGCTAAATAGTTTTTAAAACAATGAATTCTACCTTGATTAAGTAGAAAAAATATAGGAATATGTAAAGATCTCATCTTTTTTAATCTTCCACTTGTCAAACAACGATGACAACCTGCCTTGGCCCCCGAAAAAAATCTAGTGGAAGCAGAACTATATAGGATATGTGTGAATCTTAGCATTGTGTTTTGAATAAGCATTGAGAGTTCTCAATCTTTAATCATTGCCCCCAAATTGTTTGACATCATGGGTCTATGAAGCCCAGGAAATAGATGAGGTGGAAGTTCAAATAAGAGCAAGTAAATGAGGGAAGGTGGTGGAACAAAAATATGAGTGCTTGTAAGTTCAAATTTGGGTAAATTTCAGCACGGGGTCAAATATAGTGTACAAGGGAGCAATTGGTGTTCGAGTGATACATGCATAATGTGGCTTATTTGTACTGTGTGGAAGAGTTCCATTTTTAACTTTTTGATGGATAGATAAGAAAACCAGTGTGCCTGGTAGTAAATCTATGGGCTCTGTCACATAGTCGATGTGCTTTTATCTTTGTGAGGTCTACACTAACACTCAACTTAAGGAGCAATGTTTACACTACAAGGAAAAAGGATGTTACCTTGATAAAAGGATGGAAAGGAGGGTTTATTTCGTCTTCTCTCTCTCTCTCTCTTTCACAAGTGCCCCATTCTCTTATCCTGCATGCATGAAGGGAGGTTGTATGTCTTTGATCTTTTGTTTGTAATTCCAATCTATTTGTTTGATATCAAATGGATGGGAAAGAAAGTGGGGGGAAAAAAGGTCCTTTTGTACAGGAATCTAAATTCAATAAACTAATCAATCATTTCTTCCCTCTTTCATCCCTCTCAAGTTACAACATTATATAACAACCTTTTCCATTGTTTTTCACTATTCATGGTTGGTTTTCTAAATAAGTGATTTGCAACATGTTTTGAGGAATCTGAATGTTAGAAAATGTGGCGAATTTCCGTTACAGCCCACATATATGTAATATCTTTTACTTGAGCATTCTCTCTTGAAACACCATATGTCAACCTAGTTTCCATCCCTGGCCTCACGGAGTTCTCAATGTCTTATTTCCTCAAATCTTTTCCCTCAGAAATCTCTCCAACAAGATCACCATTGTGGTCTCTTTCTCTCTCTCCATGCATGCTCAATTTATAATAGAATATAAAAACTTACTAATGTGTAGCTGCGGTCCAGGGACTACGACAGCATGCTCTGAGACAGATTTAATAAAATAATATGGAAAAGGGGCACACGCCAAAATTGTACTACAGGGGAAATCAAAGAATTTACGATGACGTTTAAGTTACAGTTTCTTTTTCTTCTACTTTCTGACCAATGACTATTAATTGGCGGTAAAGATCTCTATTCATTTATAAAGAGCGTCTGAAGCACTTTGTTAAGTTTAAAACTGTTACAAATTACTTTTACTCCATGTGTATTATAAGTACTTGTAATGGCGAAACATATGACAGGGCAATAATTTCCTTCTTGTGCACTGTTTTATATTTGCAGCATCTAAGGTGGATCCTTTGCACCTTGAATATTTTAGCTTCTCTGGCAGGGTGATTGCCTTGGCATTAATGCATAAAGTTCAAGTTGGCATAGTCTTTGATCGCGTGTTCTTTCTCCAATTGGCTGGGGAATCTATTTCTTTAGAAGATATTCAGGATGCAGACCCTTATTTGTATAGTAGCTGCAAGCAAATATTGGAGATGGATCCTGAGGCAGTTGATCAAGATGCCCTAGGTCTGACCTTTGTTCATGAAGTTGATGAGCTAGGATCGAGGAAGATTGTGGAGCTCTGCCCTGATGGAAAAAGCATTGCTGTAAATAGTAAAAATAGGAAGCTCTATGTTGATTCTCTTATTCAGCATCGCTTCGTCATATCTATCGCTGAGCAGGTGGCCCATTTTGCTCAAGGTTTTTCTGACATTATAAGTTGCCGAGGGCTCCAGATATCCTTTTTCCAAAGCTTAGATCCTGAAGATCTTGATTGGATGCTACATGGCAGTGAAAGTGAAATTTCTGTGGAGGATTGGAAAGCACATACAGAATATAGTGGGTACAAAGAAACTGATCCACAGATATCCTGGTTTTGGAAGGTACGTCCGTAGAGCAATATATTTTTGTTTGCTGTCCTTGTAGAACCTTCTATAAACGTTTATAAATTTGTATTACTACCAAACAGCAAAACTTTTTGCTTCCAGCTTCATGCTATGTTAATTGTGCTCTATGTTTTCCCCTTCCAACAGGAAGGTATGCAAGTGGAAGTTTTTCTTTCAGTTCGGCCTCCTTTAACGGGACTGTCCAAAAACGTGCATATTTTTTATCGCCCCCAAATTAAAACCTTTTGCAATCACCTCAGCCTATATTAATTTTGGTTTACGTGTCCTTTTACTGAAATCTGAATGGCGATGTATTGCTTTTGTGAATTGGCAATTTCTTTAGGTCTGTGCTACACATCTCAACCATATATAATGTCTTTTCTATATCTTATCCTCAGTTATTTTATCAATTTTAGTGTGATTATGCATCCATTTTAACATCTTTCTTCGTGCCATGTTTGTCTTGTGGACAGTTTGTCCTGTAACATCTATCATCACTTAATACCATAAAACATGGTATGATGACCGTTGTGTAGAACTTGAAACTAATCTTTTGTCTTACATTCTCTTCAAGTCATCCTTCCTAAATACCTATAACTCTAATTCTTTGTAACAATGTGATTTCTGTTATGACTCCTCTATCGTCCTCATTTCAATTATGATTAAGAGGACATCTATTCCATTCTAGTTAACTTCACCTAAAACCTTGAGATTTCAACTCTTCTTTCGAAATTCTAACTTACAATTTACCCTCCTTCCAGTCTTTTTTTATCTCCTAATTAAAAAGAATCCATATGTAAAGTTCTCTCTTTTCCCCCCCTCTATAGTTCCTTATTATTTCCAATTCAGTTGAATGATTTTCATAGTAGCATAAAACTTAAATGGTTATCCTACACTTTGGAATTACACCTTGATATATGCTCAATCATCCTCGTACTTAGCTTCATAATATGACTCATGAGCTCAATACCACTATAGCTTGTGCAATTCTCAAGGACCATCTTAATTGTTATAAATAAACATTCTCAATGTTTAAAAAGGTCAATCGGGGACCAAGATGTTTTACCTGTGTATAATGAGGAGTAAGCCTCAAGATAAACCTATAAAATAAGAAAACAAAAAATAGCATAAAAGAGCTATAAAAATGAAAACAAAGAAAAAAGAAAAGAAAAGTAAAACCTTCTAGGTTATAAAAAAATGGCTCAAATGATGAGGGCAATAATAAAATATCCAAAAAGGACATGACAGGCGAGCACACACCTCAGTCGCCCTGAGGCTTATGCCAGTAAATAGAGATTTAATACTCAATAAATAGAGGCATAAACCTTGAAAAATGGCACTAACTGTTTACATGGACAATCCTTTTTACTCTTAAAATCTCATTTAATAATTCTGTTGTTCATAAATACCCAAATTGCTCAGATGCTTCCAAACTTCAATGAAAGATTCTACCCAGACCGATTTCTTTTCATCTTTGTCAACTTGGTTGCCTCTCTTACTTTGGGGAAATAAACTTAATATTTCTATCTTAAATAGAGTTCAAGCATCCCCAAGATCCACACTATTCCTTTTACTAAATATTTTGCCAAATTCCTCCATCCTTTTGTAACATTGTCAACATGAAATTTAACTTTTTGATATTGATCCTTAATGTGTTTGGTTTAAATTTCTATTCTCTTCTCTGTTTATCTTGTAAATAATTCTTTTAATCCTTGGTTCCAAGATAACTATACAACTTCTGGTACATTTCTCTTCATACTCACAAGTTATCCTCTTAGCTTCATGTTTAGCTAATTTGGACTTCTTAGAAACCTATAAATTTTTATATTTCACAATTGTTCACTATGTTCCAATAAAGATCTTATCTTGATTAGGAATTACCTAAATCAACCATTTATGTCTTTCCTGAATCGCTATTATGTTGCCTTATATATTTCTATTTCCGGAGCATGTGCACTAAAACACTAATAGACTACTTTCTTAATATATGTCTAACTATATGATCCCATCCCATCCCAACTTGTTTAGCTTCTCCCTGCCAATATTTTAATTACGTTTCGATGACAGTGACTATCTTGTTTCACGCTTTCCCTTACATTTGTAGCAAAGTTCATATCTCCAATTTGATGGTTTAACTGCCTTGGTCTTGTTCACGTCATCTCATTAACAATAATTATTTCTGTATTGTTTAAGAAAAAATAATCAAAAAGAAAATCTATGCTACTAGAGTTCAATTTTATTGATCATGGATGGTTATACCAAACAAATTGCATACAGATTTGCCCGATATATGCAGAATTTATACTATAATGTGTTTAGTTAAAAATAAAGTTGATAGTTGCTCTTTTCCATTGTCATTTAGATTTTGGTCTAGCTATTGTTGCAGGAGACTTTTTTTATTTGACCATCTTTTTATTTCAACAATATTTGCCCTCTTCTATTATCGAAACAAGCAGTTAATAACAATTAATTCTGTAGCTCTAGAGGTTGTCTTTATCTAGTAAATGTCTTTTCCCTTGTGAAAGAAAATGCTACATGTTGGTTTGAACAATTGCTTTGTATAGTTTTTCATTCAAGTGCCAAGTGATATGGAAAATTTAGGTTGTAAGAGACATTACATAGCACATCAAGCGAGGTTCCCACTCTGTAATGAATGTGAGTGAGTAAAATTAGTCAAAGAAAATAGAACTAGAATAGGAAGAGAAGAGTCATTTAGTATCATTAGTGCATGTGGCCCACAAATGGATTTATATTAGGCCGCAAAACAATGATTTTGAGAGATATGAATGGGTTGATCTAGGAGATAATTGTTGGTGGAGACGTGAATGGGCACAGGAGGAAAGGTATCTAAGCCCATGTTTGGTAGTGTTGAAATTATTTTTTAAATACTTATATTATAAGTTGTGGGTGAATATGTGGATAAAAAATGGGTTAGTAAGTAGTGGGTCTTATGAAATGTGTGAATAAAAAGTATGTTTAACCAGCTGAAATTATAAGTTAAGCATCCCCAAACAGGCTATAAATATGCCAAATAGATTATGTCTTGTTTGGAATGTGACAATATCTAAACTTTGTGATGGATTATGATTTATGTCAGTACATGCTTCAAAAAGAGAATCTCTCACTTGATAACATTTAGAAGTGGACAATGGTCTAGTCAAGCAAAAGTAATCCTTTAGAAGATAAGACGTTTTGCAATATGGAAAGTTTAATCCTAGCAAAAGCATAAACATGCAACATACGTTAATATCGCATGATGTGGTTGTTAAGAAATTGAGAAGGATGAGCAAAGATGATAAGAGTATGTGGGACGGTAAACCTACAGTTGAAGCAAAAATTACTTTTGTAAGGATATAGTTTTAAAGGAAGGAAAATGGGTTATGATGGAGATAATAACTTAATTTACAATGATGTTGCTAGCTTCATTAGGAACCTAGCAAAGGACGTAGCAGGAGAGTCAAAGGATGGAAGGCCACCTAATAAGGATAGTTGTGGTGGAACACAAATGTTTAGATTGTAGTTAATGAAAAGGAACAACATAGGAACTCGCCAAAATATAATAATGCAGAGACTTTTGAAAAGTAAAAGAAAGCTAAATGGATAGCCACGAAGGCAATTTGGGAGTCCCATGTAGAAGCATGTGACGTGAGAAGTTGAGTGCATTAAGGATGGAAATCAAGATATTTTGTTTAGTAGCAAAGGGATCACAAAAATGATGGAATTATTTATAGAATTTATTGAGTAGTGCTCTAGTAGGCATATTGTAGATATCGGGAATCATTCAAATTCTACTAACTATAGTAAATAAATCCACGTCTTAAAATTGAACGAGGAGGATGAAGACTAGAATAGCAATTGGGCCACATGAACTCTTATTCTAGGTGAGGTAGGTATTTATGTTTGATGAAATTATATAATAAGATCTTAATTAAAAGACTCCTAATGAATGAATCAGAAGTGTTAGAAAAGGGGATATTCAAGTCTGTACAAATTATAGCCATGTTAAGCTCATGAGTTAAAGAATGAAATTGTAGTGGAGTGCAATTAATCTCTAACTGGGAGGCGCGAGACAATCAATTTGGCATTGTGGCAAGAAAATGTGATATGGAAGTCATCTACCTACTTTAGAAATTGATGATAAAGTACAGAGAAAAGAAACAGGACTTGCATGTGGTTTTTCTTGATTCAAAAAGAGTATATGATAGAGTTCCTAAAGAAGTGTTACGGAAGTGTCAGAGAAAAATGATTTTTACTCTGGATGCTAATATCATTAAGGATACTTACAAGAGAACAGCCGTAGGACACAGAAAATAGGGGTTCTGAGGAATAGAATGCTGCAGATGGAGGAACAATTTTGATGAGAGAAACTACACAGTACACACTATTAGAAATATGGTGGACAGATAATAATCTTCAGAAATATGAATAAGGAACCTTGTAGATAAATGGACGAACTTTTCTTTTCCCTATCACTCAGCTCTTTATTCATCTCCATTTTTATCCTATTGCAGCCGTGTCATCTTTTGCTATTAAGTGTCTGGAAAAGGTCTTTAGATGCCAAGTGAGGCTATTAAAAGTAATCTAAATAATTAAGTTAGTGAACTCTATTAGCACTTAAATTTACAGATGTATTGAAGCATAAGTTGATTTAGATTTGGATGTGAAGTAGCCATTTCAGAACTTAATTGCAGAAAGACAACATAATGTGCTTTTAGTCATTTGACAGTTCTAACTCATAAGTAACCATGTAATGAACATAAAACTACTTATAAATACAGTTTGTTCAAACATGCACCCTCAGAAAAACTAAAGCTGCTTACTTGTAAGTGAACTTGTAAATTTTTAAGCTTACCAAACATGCTACTATCAATGTGCACAAGAGAGATGCATTCACTTAAAAACTAGTTGATATGTACTTTCTTTGAAATATAATTTACAAAACAATATTGGATGGTGGGACAATTGACAAATTCTATTAAATGCCGCTCTTTCTAATCCTGTCTAATTCTATGCAGTCCAGCGTATCAAACATGGTCTTGTAGTTCATAAAAAGACTACATATTTGACTGGAGATAGATTTTCTCTTTCAAAATTAAAACGGAATAGGCGGTTTCCTTAGAATTTATAACTAACCTTGTGTTGTTTGAGCTTCTTTCCACATTTTCTTCTTGAAATATGTTTAGATGAAAAAGAAAGTAATATAATATTCTTTGGTGTCTTCCTATGGCATATAACAGTTGTTCATGTTGTCAGATACAACTATTTTACTGTAACATTAGCTGATTAGCCATCATATCATGGTTTCCAACTATAGTTGTTTCAAAGACAAAGCAATTCTTTGTCAGACATCTGACGAACAATTTCATCATCATTTGGATTCATTAGCATAAGTGCACACTTCTAGAATACCAGAATAGGAGGTTAGAAATGTGTTCTAGAGTTTTTGAATTGAAAGTATTAACAATAATATGGGTAAACTGCCTATGCTTGTCTCGTGCTTGTATTGGAAGCAGGGTAGAATGGACAAAAGAACTTTAGATGTGGTTAGTGCCTATAACTTAAAGATATTTAGTAAACAATTGTTGTTGAAGTGATTCTGGGAAGTACAGTATCAAAGCGAATTATCACTGACCGCAAGGGAGGTTTTCACCGCTACTCACAAAAAAGGGAGTATACGTCTGTCTTCTTCAAATTAACAATTTATCATCTCAAATCTCCTCTCCTCTACTCTGTGTTCTCTTTTGCAAAATTCATCTGTTGGAAATTGAAAATCCACGTTATGTAAATTATCACCACACCCTTCGGTTGGGTAAGCGGTATATACTAGTATAAAGACGGATATAGGTATACGTGTCTGTGTGTCTCTGTCTGTTTCTGTTTAGGTACATTTTATTACCTAATTCCCAACATTATAATCAATACTGTAAAACAGTTTTGCATTAGACATCAAATAATGGCAGAAAAAGTGCGTTGTTATTAAGATTTGTCGACACTTAAAACATGTCAGTGACTGCAACCCCTGGAATTTTTATTGATTTATACTCTAAGTTCAATAAACCCGTTATTGAGTCTGTCTTTTTCTAATATAACTAGATTTTATCATTTTAATGTAACTAAATTTTACCCTTCCAGATTGTCGGGCGAATGTCAATAGAGCAGAAAAAGGTTCTCCTCTTCTTCTGGACCTCAATAAAATATCTACCTGTTGAAGGTTTTGGCGGTCTGGCTTCTCGGCTTTACATCTACAAGTCGTGTGAGTCATCCAATCGCCTACCATCTTCCCATACATGCTTCTACAGGTTATGTTTCCCAGCTTATCCTTCCATGTCTATCATGCGAAGCCGACTTCGCGTCATTACTCAGGAGCATGTAGGTTGCAGCTTTGGTACTTGGTGACAAACTAGCTGCAATTTTGGACGGTGCTTTCTGTTGCACATAAAAGATATCTATTCAGGCTGTAGTGTACATAATACAGGCAACTCTAATCAGTTTTGGAGCTAGACCATTTAATTAAGGTGTGTTGCCATTGTGCTCTTTTATTAAGATTGTAATTTCTGGTGTCCCGTGTCAAATGTTGATATCGGTTATTATAGTTAATTAATAAGAAGTCATGAATTATGAATGTTACCTTGCATTTTGGACTTCCCTTTTCTTCAAAGGTGATATGCTGATTCCCCGTTCTTTTTCGTATTTCAGGTTTTTTCCCCCCTCCATATGATACAATGAGAGTATAAAACAAATACTTTGTCATCGTATTTATAAAACAACTTTATTTATCGATATAAAATAACCTTTGTTACTCATTTAACAGTTTACTTGCAATACATGTGATCACTATGGGAATGATGTGTTACTTATATTGCCTATGAAGGAATTGCCCAAGTTGGATGGTATACTGAACCGAGTAATACTAGAATTTTACTGAAAGGTGTTGCTTAGTAATCTCAAGTTGCACGACAATTTCATCTTTAAAGAACACAAGAATTGTTTATTCATGAACGGATCCAGCTTGAAAACTTTTTGTTTATTGCGATTGCTATTGCTACTATTCATAAGAAAACCATACTTGATTATGCATCACAATATTACCCCAATACAAATTACTAAAATCTTAGCTCATAAATCATAATAACGAACTGAAAGAAAACTAATAGAAATTAAACTTAATTAACCAACTTTGACATTCTGGATAATACTTCAACACCTTTCTTCAGTACTCCTCACTCCTCTTTCGCTGCTGGTTTCTCCTCTGTGAATTTGGGGGCTTCTTCTTCTTTAGTCTCCTCAATAACAGCCTCCTTTGGAGCTTCAGCTTCTATTTTTTCTTCCACAGGCTCTTTGGTCTCATCTTTAGCCACGGCCTCTTCTGGTACTGCTTCTTCTGCGAGCTCCTTAGTCTCGGCTTCAGGAGCAGCAGGTTTCTCAGCTGGTGGTGCAGCCACCTCTTCTTTGGTTGCTTCCTCTTGTTTCTCTTTCACCACCTCAGGAGCCACCTCTTCTTCAGTTACTTGCTTTTGTTCCTCAGTCACCACCTCTTCTTCGGTTACTTGCACTTGTTCCTCTGCCACCTTTTCTTTGGTTACCTGCTTTTGTTCCTCGGTCACCACCTCGGGGGCTGGTGTTGCAGCCACCTTTTCTTCTTTTGAGGCCTCTACGACAGTCTTCACCTCCTCAGTTTTAACAGTCTCTGCTACTGGTGTTGGCACTGACACAACCTATTGAAAGCATAATATTTCATCTGTATTAGTCAAGATATAGATCTTTTTTCTATGCTTACCAGAAAAATACACACAAATATAGAAAATAGATCACCATTATTCTATTACTAAAACTAGCCGATTGTGATTAGTGCATGAATTAGATAAACTCATTGGAGATTATCAAAGTTCAATATCGATCAAATACCCCATTCAATGAATTATCAATCCTTAATAAGGAGTCGACTGCCGGAACTTAACGAACTAAGCAAATTTGAAGAAACTATATCAAAAACTTGATTGATTTAAAAAGAGAATTTAACCAAGAATGTGATATATGAAAACACAAATTTGAATATATTTGTTATCTCTATAATATATACCTCAGCTGTGGCCATTGTGATTGAAGGGTGATATGTAACTGATGAAATAAGATTTAAAAAGAGAGAAAATAATAAATGTTGTGATGAAACTTGGAAAGAAGTGGTATTTGCTTATGAAAGTGAGGATGAGAAGATTGATAAATTTGAGGGGGTATTTATAGAGGGGTAAAATCATTGGTTATTGAATTAAATAATTAAATAGATTAAAAATAGTAAATTGATAGCTGACATAAGTGATGTAAAGGGCATTAGGCCATGTCTTTGTCTAGTTGTAAATGGTTTTACTTTACATAAAATTATTATTAATTAATTGTTTTTGAATGAGGAATGAGCAATGCCACATGGTGGTGGAGGCCATTTTGCATGTAGTTATCATATCTTTTCTTGAATGGCTTATTGTGTGTTTTGTGCAGTAGGGCAATATCATCATTCTATCATGTTCTTCCACTCCTATCCATTTACTTTTCTTTCTTCATGTAGATTTTAATTGAATTCTTTTTTTTTAATCTATTTTGCTTTACGCTATTAAAATATATATCAAACGTTTACGTGAGTCGAACTAGATAAATTATGTGTAACGATCGACTTTGAATATAAACTGCATATGTTAATCGTAAAGTAAATTTCTGCTGACATGAAAAACTTCTAAATGAATTTGATGACGACTTGTGAATTTCAAAATTATTAGAATGAGATACAAAAAGTGTGTTTTTAAGAAGGAAAAACGTATGGAATTCAATTAATAATAATGTAGTGTTATTTTCATTGTTCACAAAGCCGTGCAGATTACGGAATTTGTTCAATGTTTTGGTAATTGAATTAATACTGTCTTTATATTACCATACATCATGATTCATATGTTCCAATTTGTGTGCCTCACATGTACCCGAGAAAGATTTGTGTTTTTTTTTTTTTTTTCTTAAAGATTTTTGTAAATTATAAACACTAACAAATATAACTTAAACTTCTTCGTCTCGATGTTTGTAGCTTAGCCTATCGTTATTTATAGTAGTTAGTTTTTAAAAGTTTCATAAAAAATGACTAGTCACTTCTAAAATGTCTCTTTACTTTAGTTTAATTTAAAATAGTCTAATTTGTGTTTGCCGTTAACATACGGTGCTAGAAGGTACGCAAGTTAGATTCTCGTAAGAAAGAATAAGATGTAAGTTTATCGTGTCATATTTGTTATGTAATATTGTATAAAATTCGACAGTAGAATCTCTAATAATCTATAAGAGAAAAGATTTGGATCCTATGACGGGGTCCTGATCATTTTCCTGTCTGGCTGTGTGTCAATCACGTAGCCAGTGGAATTTTTTTTTTTTTTGGACCCCCCTCACCCCCACCCATCTGCAAGAAAAAACAGCCCCCCACCCCCTCTGCGCCGCAAAAAAAGCCACCCCTTCCTCCTTCCTTTTAACTTTTTAGAGCCCCCACCCCCTCCCATTTAATTTTACACCACCCCACCAACAAATCCATTTATTTTCTTTCTTTCCCCACCTATTTATACACTACTCAACGTAACAATTTTTCATCATCAAATACATATTTTTCTCTCGTCATCAGAAAACATATTTTTCTTGAAATTTGGCCAACAAAATCGCTTTATTTACTTTATCCAAATTTGACCAACATCAAACGTTTCCAATTACTTTTGTTCTCTAAATTTATTTTACTAAATTTGTGTCCCACTTGTTGTTTTTCATATTCTTCAAAGGTTAGTAATAAACTATTAATTTATTTTTTATTTTCGTTTATTTGTACAGATTTATTTTTTGTAATTTGCAAGTTAGTTGTAATATTGTTAATAGTTTTTTATGTTTTTTTTTTATTTACACATATAATTGATGTGGCACCAATGGCCACGATAGAAGAACTTGTCCTATGTTGCAAAATAGGTAAGTTAATGTTATATATTTTCTTACTTATTGTTTTATTAATGTTTGAGCTATTTGTTTTATAATAGATAATAATTTGATTGTCGGCTTGGACAACACAAATCAACCACAATACTCGCAGAATTTGTCAAACCAACAATATCATGCATCGGACCCCCAGTTCGCATATCATGCGCCAGACTCACAGTACACATAGTACCCATATCATGCGCCGAACCTACAGTACCCATATCATGCTCTGGATTTATTACTCAAATATAAACTAATTAATTAGAGTCACTGTAATCTTAATAATAAAATTAATGTTAACTATATTATTTATTATATGATATAAATAATATATAACTTAATGAAAATTAATATATATTATATTTTTTTAAAAAAATACAATGAATATAATAATAAAAAATATTCTTTAATTTAATAAATTTAATTATATTAATAATGTGGATATAAATTTGTTTGTAAATGGGGGGCGGGGGGTGGGGAATCTTTTCACTAATCTATAAATACAAAGAACGTGATTACGTGAGCAATGAATTTTGCCAGGAAATGATGCAATTTAGTAATGGGGTCAAAATCGAAATGTTTAAACTTTTGAACACTAGGTAGCCAATTGATGTTTATGGACATGATTGTGATCAGCTAAAAGCCAAGCAACCGGGACAAAGGCCGGTCACTTTGTGGGACCCAATTGCCAAAATACCATGTTTACGTCCTTTAGAGTTGGTCCTAAGATTTGAGGGGCTTTAAGCAAAAATTTAAATAAAGTCTTTAATATATTGAAATATTTTTAAAATATAAATTTTTGAGAGAATTAAAAATTGATTGAATTCTAATATGTTGAGTTACGCAGAACTGAGCACGAATCGATCTTCACGATAAAGTCGTCGTGGAGGTTGGAAGGGAGTCAGATGGCCCCCCTCCCGGGGGCTCGAAGGCAGCGCCCCCGAAAGATATACGATATTTGTATTTTCTTAAGTAATGATGTTTTTCAAAATTTTGTCTTAGAGTTTCATTATAATTAAAAAAATTTCATTGTGTTATTATATATATGACTAATCTCTTGTAAACAAAAATCATTATTTTTTATAGGACTATATAAATCATTGTATTCTTTATTCTTTGCCTTTTTATTTATTGTTTCAATCCTAATAATTTGAAAAATCGTTTTAATTCAAAATAAAAATTTCTAAATGAAATTTAAAGAGAAAATTGCACAGCCTATAATTTAAAAACTAAATTAAGATAAATAATGTAGGTTAGATTTGAATTTATATTCTATTTAGACTAATTTTACATTTAAGTAGGTTAGTCTTTACTTAAATAAAAATAAAAAACTAAAAATCACAAAAAAAAAAAGGGAGGACCAAAATTGGACCGTGCATGGCTGGGCCCTAAGTGGTTGCCTAGCCGCCTAGGGCCAAGGCGGACTCTGACGCCCTTAATTACGGTATCACTTTTTTTTTTCTTTTTTCTTTTACAATATACAAAATAACAGTAAAAAATGTAAATATTTACGGTCGATTATTATATAAATTAACATATTAAAAAATATCATATTAACTGCAATCAGCATCCAAGAAACTGATATATCTGAAAAAATGCATCCATGTGGGTCCCTTCTGAAGAAGGTTTCCAAGTGGTATACTCTTGACAAGGGACCCACTTGCGTGCGGTCAGATAATCCACGTTGGATCACAGTCATCAACACTGAATCTCTGACTGTGTTTGTGTCACCCCACTCCTTGGCCTTTAGCTTTGTATGATTATCAATGTTAGAGAATTTCAACATTATAATTCAGATCCATTGAAGGTACTTATAGATGTACATCCCAACATAGAAAATCAAACCAATGTCAACAGTAGACAAGTCAATTTGAACTGACCTACATATAAGAGAAAACGATATGAATCGGTGACTTTTTAAGAATTCGTTTAATGGGTCGGTCCAGATCAACCTGAATCAAATAGAATTGATTTTTATTTTATTTTTTTAATATTTATTACACCTCGGCATATTGAAAATTTTATTGAACTTGATTAATTTGGTGAAATATAATTCTGTAAGGTGATTAAAAGGAGTTATTTCTGTAAATAGGAATGAAGATCCTCCTAGCCAAGAGCTAGATACTAGAAATAGACTAATAGTATAGGCATGGCCATGCTGGTTTAGGTGTCTTTTCTCAGTAAAGATAAAAAAGTTGATTTGACAGAGGGACGGTGGAGAGTCCCCACCCAGCAAGACAGGCCCACGAGTATTTGTGCTGTTAAACCGTGGCTTAAACAAATAGCACTAGGCCACGTGTAAATTTAAAATCGAATCACATTGAAAGTCAATTATTTTGCATTTGGCTACATATAATCAATGATTCGCATGATTCAATTTAGTGCATCATATAGGGTTTGATATAATTAAGGTGAGAATTTGTTGTCCAGTTGACACAGATTGGACGTGAGTCCTAATCACTTTTGAAATGTTAAGGTTATTTTAAAAAATTAATAAATACTATGCACTACAATGAGCCGTTATATTAATAAAATTATTGTTTGATGCTATGCAAGTGCCCATACATTGTTCGTGGTGTAAATTGAGTGAATAAAACCAACTCGTGTTGAGTCTTAACCACTTTTGAAGTGGTCCGATAGGACATGTGATTGGTCTAGTTTATATAAAGGGAAAAAAAAAAGAGTGAATAGAATCAAGCATAGCCAAGTCGATTACTTTTAAAGTAGTGAAAAACAGTATTTGCATTGAGAATTTTCTTTAGTTAAGCCATTTGACTGTACCCGATTTTCTGCCATGATTGTCCAAACGCTTTAGTATTCGAGGCAGCAACACTTTAGTCCAATGTTGTCCTACCTCGATAAGACATGCTTTTCTTACGAAACTAGTACTCTGATAGCCCTATATTTCTCTACTATAGTTTATTTAAGAACTTGGTCCACCGTTGAAGGGCTGTCTGTCTGCATCAATAACCTTTCCAAAATAGAGCTTCGGATGCTCTCAATAATTTAACCAAAAAAGTTGCAAGACATAAAAATTATGCTCGTAAACTATCAGTAAGACTGAAAAATAAACCTATTCATACTAGCAAAACACTCTTTACAGCCAAATATCTTATATCCCTTCCATAAAATTCTTGTCATTACAGTATTCATAATATTTGAACGAGGAAATTGAAGAGCGAACCATTTGTCAAAATTAACCACCACTATCCTGGAAAACGCCGTAAATTAAAATTCAACATGATAAATAATACATGCAATTAGCTCGGAAGCCAGTCTTAACTCATTTTTTTGCTAACATTTGAAGTCCATGCCAACTTCATGGCTTAAGACAACATGTGCACCAATGAAGTAACACCATGGAGAAGGTGTAAGGTTACACACAAGTAACTACCAGCTCTTATCGCTCCTCAACTGACAAGTTTCTTCAACACAGCTTCTGCCCGCTGCTCAAATTTTGGCAAGGCCCATTCATGTTGAAAAATGTCTAGACTGTCTTTCTCCGCGCCCAAACTCTGACAAGAATTGTGCAAAAATGATAAATTAGTAGACAATCATCATGACTTTATCCAAATATGTGTGCTGAATATAAGAGATTAGAAGGAATATTTCTTTGTCGTCGAGTGCGTGTGCCTGTGTAAGATTCTACTTCAGATTGCGTCAACATTGCATAAACCAACAAATTATAATTGTAAGCCACAAGGCTCAAAATTGCAACTGTTAAAAGTAAAACATACTTCCATGTAAATCAATAAATCTTGCATTTGACAACATTTGACAATAAAACAATGTAATGTACTGAATTTTTCTGGTGACCAGTTATCCTATATTAATACACTCAACAAATCTGCCACAGGTCACCTAACTAGCAACCAACACCTGTTCCGAAGTTCGCATAAACAGATAGCCGACATAATAAAAAGATTCTATACAAACCGAACAAATATGTTGCCTGCCAAGTGCTGTCAAGAGACATGCAAGCAGGAACTTTAAAATCTTAAGATTGGTTAAAGGTACCATTCTAAGTCTACAGATTCTCTCGTGGAAGTTAAACACAAAAGAAAAGATCGACTTTTCCCCCAAGTGCGAAAAGGTTTTAGAAGAAACCAACTAATACAAAAAATTAGCACACAATATCAATCATCAAGAAATGGCAGAAAAAACATTAACATGCGTACCTTTGTCGGATCGAATCCAAATCCACTCATTTGCATCATGCGTTGTGTGTCATCAGTTGCTGCATCAAATAGACATGTTTGTGCTCAATCATATTCAAAGTATTTAACCTAATATTGAAATAGATAGTTGTCCAGTCATATGATTGTTATCTTTTATACTAGAAGGAAAAATAACAGAGACCAATTAAATTATAAAGAAGTCTAAGAGATACCGACCATTTTCTTCTCCCAGGATAAGACTGAATAGACCTCTCAGCCCAAATAGATTTAGAAAGTACCTAAACAACAACCAAAGTTAATCATCATATGCATTCCGGCAGTATGACATGTAAGAACCCAATTTAACGGTAACATTTTTTGCTAATGAGTTGGAAAAATACCACGAGCGACTGCTGACATAGCTGACATCAACGGTACTCAAATCAATACCATTTTGTAACATTGACCTGAACCTCTGAGTAAGTGGAAATGGTATCTTAGCTGGAAAATGATATACAGTTGCCATGTCAGTAAGGAGATTAGAAAGAAAACACATTAGGACAACACAAGAAAAAATAATGTAGGCAATTCAAAGTGACAAATTCCACCAAGCAAAACATAAATAAAACAGCAAGCAAAAGATCACTGAGTTAGCTTGAAAAGAATGCTAATGACAAGATCTATTGTTCGGTCAGAAATAATGCATGCTGATTTAGTTGAAATTCAAATATGCGATGACAGTAAGAAAAAAAGAAACTAAGTAAAAATACAGACCTGCCACAAATCCAGAGAAGAAAAAGTTAACCCAAGCAAATGTAAGTGTCTGTCCAATAAAAAGAAAAACACATTAAGAACATCATATCTTTCTGTCAGAGATGTTGGCAACATCAAGCCATGAAGTATGCAACAGAAGTACCTGTGGTATGATCATTGAAAGATTCTTTTTCATCATATCCATAGCCATATTTGGATCAGAGAACATCTGTGCCTGCGCATTTTGGGCTTGACCCTTGGGCACATATAGTAATCCATTCTCCTGCAATGTTACATTAAAAGTTCCCCCTATAAACTAGTGTACTAGTGCTAGATAAATCTGTGTCTCCAACAATTAACAATTTGAAAACACACAAGCTGATATCAGAAAGTGGTTCCCATGTTGAGAATGCCAACATAAATGGACCTGCAGCCTTCTTGACTATAATTAATGGCAGACATTGGATCCATCATTCAAAAGAACTTTTGTGGGGGCAAAATGATCCCATCACGTGAACTTAAGAGTTTTAGTGCATAGAGGTTCTCCATTTCACGGTTGATTTGCATGTACTCAACATAATATTTTGCTAATGAAATACTCAAAGAATATTATGTCCTCTTGAAACAAATAAAAACTACGATCTATCCATTTCTGAAAATTATAATGCTGGTTCCATAGTTATCAGACCCGGCCCAGACATCGACCCGGACAAGGAGGCGGGTCATCGAGTTTTTGGTTCAACCGATGATTCGGTGGGTCAATTCATGTCGAACCGATAAGTTTATTTTTGTTAAATCATCACCATCAATAATTTATTTAGCAAATAAATACAAAACTACTATTATCATCAACTAATTCTTATAAAAAAATAACATAAATTAAATAATTTATTGCATAACATGTCATTAATTAAGTGAAGAAGTACATAATGCATCATTTGGATAGAATATAATAATAGAAAAAATTGAAAATTTTTATTATGCAATGACCCGGCTGGGTCACCTGGTTACTAGAAAAACCGACGGTTTTTCTGGGTCATAAACGGTTCAATTATTGAACGGTCCAACTAAGAGAACCAGACCGGTTAGGACGCCGAGTCACCGGTTTTCCGGTCCGGCCGATCCGGGTTTAATAACTATGGATGGTTGACTTAAATAGAAAAGGACAACCTTAATTGTCGTACAAGCTTTAATTTTTCTTCACACGTCTTTAATGGTCCAAATCCGTTGAAACCCCACATTGAGTTTAAATATAACAGATGCTCATGGATGTCACAATTAACTTGCAAACACTTAAATTAATAGTCAAAGGACATTATGCACCGTGTTTCTCTTTGCATGAAGTAAAGACTTTTTGTTCATATACAAAAAACAGAAGAAAAATAGGAGACGTTGAAATGTTATTTTCCTAAATTCTAACATGAGTCACCATGTTGTAAGTTCTAAGCACAAGAGAATATAATATCTAGAATCTATTTTCTTAGCCTTATATGATAGGGAGTGACAATATTGATCATATAACTACTGAAACAAGACTGCAATCAGAAGTCATAAACCAAGCAGTTTAGTTCCCAACACAATAGTAATTTACAGTTTGTAGTTGAGCAATTAAACAATATTTTCCATTTCATCTAGTTCCTTGAATCTTGCCAATTTGTTCTCTTACCTCAAACTACTAAAACATGTGATCTCCACAATCACTATAATGCCATGCATAAGAAATATGCTTGTCATCCAGTAAAGTATTAATTGTGAAACAGTAAGGAGTACTTTCCCTTAAAATAGGGATGCGCAGAAAGAACGAAGTGACAAAGGAATATTCATGTAGCCAACCCTAATCTGTTAGGAATAAGGTTTAGTTTGTTATTGTAATTCAGCTTGCCTCTAGGCTCTACTCAATAAGGCTACATTTCAACAAGCCCATTTTAATCACCATACAGTCCATACCCTCTCTTATGTCTAATTTATTCAAAAATTCATAGCATTTACCTTAAATTTCTTAATCATTTAAGAGTAATCTAACACCAATCTAACATCAGTAGCAACTAGGACGTGGTTTGTCATTGACATAATTTTTTACTTTGAATGTCACCTAAATCAATATTCCATACATTAATTTCCTAGTTTGTTGTGGCATAATCCCGTTGAGACCTTTATTTCTTACCCTCTTTATTCTACTTAACAATCAGGCAATCACCAGCATTGAATTCATCTAATAGAAGTAATTAGATTATATCCCTATGTTTCGTTCTGTAATTTTTTTTAATGTACATATCAATCAAATTTTGAACTTAAATCTTCAATCAGACTTCCCTGATTATTACACAATATATACTAAAAGAGAAGTAAAGAAAAAAATTTCCTACCTCGTTGCTGAAATAAACCCTACGAGCACGAAATGATTTAGCGGGTATATAATTCGCGGCCGCCCTCAGATTCCTTGCCCTAATTATCACTTGCCTGAAAAAAAAAATAGTGAAATCCAAAGTAACTTACACACACCTATCAACGGATATAAAAAGTTAACAAGCAAATATACCCTTCTTTGACCATTTTCGGATCGGGAACTTGGTTGGAGGAGCGCATGAGCTTGGATACGAAATAACGGAGGATTCCGATGAGCACCATAACCACCGATAGTGGTATCAACACCCAGTCTCTGATGGCAGTGTCCAGTACCAAATCTTCCGCCATTTTTCTATTGAATTTTGATATGATCCGATCGAAAAACCGCTCGTTCTATCTTCTTAAGCAGTTCAATCTGATGTAACGATGAATATTGGAAGGAGTTTAGGGCCTTTGGGCAGCTGTTAGCGGACGGCGTCGCGACGGTATGGACTCCAAATAATTTTGAAGTCCATTGTTCTAGCCAACGATGGCCCAATATATACAAAGAGAATAGCCCAAGACACCATGGGCCATTTAGAATATGAGTTAAAACAAGTTTCTCATTCATCTCTCGTGAAAAACCATGGAAGTAAGAGAAGTATGTGGTTGTAAATATAGTAATCCATGTACGTGTGCCACGTGTACAGTGGAAGTAAAGTAAAGTACGAGTACATCTTTTTGCGATATCTTTTTGACAATTATCTAGACATTAAACTAGTAGATTGTTTTTTAATAGTAAAATCTGACAGTAGAATCTATAAGAATGAGTCACTGAGATTTGAGATTTGAGATTTGAACTCTTTGTTTCTGATGGAGTCTTGATAGGCAATTATGACGATTTGAATTGCAGTTGTTATGTTTAAAAATGAGTAGAGTAATGAAAAGATTGTTTGAGAGAAAGTTTCGTTTGATAAGGAAATTGAAGATATAGAGACACACTGACGTATAATTTTTTTTTCTTTCTGTAGCGGAGAAAATTCTCTACTATCGTAATAATAAAATAGTGTTTTTGTAATTCTATTTCCATGTAATTGTAACTATTCCTAATTAAATAAGGCATATTATATAAGTTTTGAAGTTCATGTTTGTCTTTACACTGAGTTTAGTAGATCAACCTATCTCATGACAAGGGTAATGATCTCCTCCCCATGTGGGGAGGAGTTTATAAAACCCCCCACGTGACATGTGTCACGTGGGTATTGGACAAGTGATTAAAAAAATGTTTATCACTTTTTCTTTCTTCCAATACCCACGTGACACATGTCACGTGGGTTTTATAACTCCTCCCCACATGGGGAGGAGATCATTACCCCTCATGACAATGTTGCGAAGAGGGAGGGCATTCCATTAAGAGAATTTGCATGCGGGTATCTAGATGATGTGCGTAAAATTGAGTTAGACTGTTCAAGTTCAAAGCATCGCAGAATATCAAGGGCCCAACACGACCCACATGCCATATTGTGGGTCAGTCCACCTAGTTGGGCATGTATTTGTAGGATCATCCCCACCAAGCCCACTTGCATGCATGATCTGGGACAAGACGAGACGGATTGTGCTGGACTGCATGATCGAACCACTTTGCACTTCTAAGCATGTCCACAAGTCAAGAAAAATGTTTCTTACTATGGGAGAACAAAACAATGCATCAAACCGTCAAATCGAATCGAATCGAAAGCGTTATTTGGAAAACGTTGGTTTGGTTTAAATTTTGATAGTTAAAAACTACTTGAGGAAGCAATTCGTCTATATCCTGAACACATGCACATTGGAATTATATTAATATATAAGGACGATTCTTTAAAGATGACATAAGGTTTGACGGGTCAATGCGCATCTCTTCATTTAATGTGGCACTGAACCTTGGCAGAGATTTTCTTTTGAATGACACTAGCTGCATCTGAAATTGGACCCTCGAAAGGTTCTGAACGAATGCTTGAATCAATTTCATTAAAAAATGCGAAAAAGACGAGGAGAAGAGAAGCCTCGGCGTCTACTGTTATTGATGCACCCGCTGCCATTGAATTTGCCCTATTAAAATAAATAAATTTACTTTGTACCAAGATATGTTATTTATAGTTAAATTTATATTTCAACAAATTTACTTGCTAATTGATTTCTATAGGCTCTATAGGAATAAATAATGGCTTATGATAATATATTTTTTTATAAATTTCATTAAGCAATTTGAAAGTTTCGATTTATAGTGAAACTTTGTATTATTTCATTGTATTAAACTTGCATAAAGACCAATATATTAATATTGCAAAGTTTGTATTAGAAGGTTTCAGTTTAACTTTTGTATTTAAATTTTAGACCAATATATTTATGTTTTCACATGTTTAAAAAATATTATTTTTGTATCGCTACAACTGTGACTTGAAATCTAACTGAACTACAAATAACCAAATTGGTTTTGTTTGAAAAATAAAATGATTTGAATTGATTTAAAAATTTTCAAACCGTTCTAAATAATTTGTTTTGTAATTAGGCTAAAAACAGCCCAAACAGACCCGGCTTCATTTGAATAAAAATAGAAATCAATTAAATGCATAGGCTGCTCGTCAGTAATTATAAATTAGTGAAACTTTGAATTGGCTACTGATCAATCAGAGACTGAAACTTTTCAGGTCTTATCATATCTTGACGCAGAGTTCATGTCTTTCTTGATGATCGACAAAGATCTGTGAATATTTATCTTGAAGATCAACAAAAATCTAACTGTAGCCGCTCAGTTTTTGGATTAAGTAGAAATGATGCCATAACCCCCAAAATTTTCAATTCTGAAGATTAATGAGAATACAAGGGGATACAAATACAAACCAGAAAGAGGACATAAAATTGACTAAAAAAGAGAATCAACAACCAATAGCTTGCAACATGTGAAATCTACATCACCAATTCTATGGTGTTCACAAAATATGGTTCTGGTTGTTAGGCATTTGCAAGGGAGAAAAAGAAAACTAAATCCAAGCCTTGGTGTAATTACAAAATGTTTCTTGACAATAGCATTGTGTACATCAGTCATGTCATCAAAGCAACTATCTAGCTATAACCTCCAGATATCTACAAAAGTAGAACAAAAAGGGTCGTCACATTGAGTGCATATATATATGTATACAATAAAGAGAGATTGAATAACCAAGAACCTTTGACAGTTCTTGATCAAGGCACAAGGAAATGATGGAGCGAGCTTAGTCAAACTTAAACAGAACTTGTTACATATTTATTCAGGCTTAATTGATGCAGCAAATACAAAACTAAAGCTATTTCAACATGAGAGAAATGGAAGACGACGGCCACATTCAAGCTAAAGTTGAATAATGAAGCTCAATATACCTAATTGGATGAAATCATTGATCAACTACAGGTGCCACGAAATAGATGAAAAGGTTGAAAACAAAATTGTGTGGTGTGGGAACTGATTGTCCACATGAGGAAAATATGAGATGTATTGCAAGTAGGTCAAATTAATTGTTTTTTGAAAATAATAATGATAAAAAAATTTCTCTGCACATTAGCACGTCCAATCATTTTACTACTTACCATTTCACATGAGAAAGCACCATCATCGCTTAAATAAATGACGGCGTGCAATAATCTCCTGTATTCCCAACGCAGAAATGCTTTTACACCCTAAAAGCTCCTGAAGCTTTGCATCACAATGAATCGTCATTGTATTCAGAGGATCCTATACAAAACAAACCAGATAAGAAAGAAGTTGAAAAGAAGATAACATGTCCCAACTTAAAATCAGCAGTCAGCACACAAGAATCTAGAGCTTTGCAATGGTACGCAAGCACACATATGGCTGCATCCTATAGGTTTATTCTAATAGGAGATTCCATGTCAAGTCATGAATTTGACCAGCATTCTCAAATATTTTTTGAAACAATTCACTGAATATGGGTGAAGCCCCAAAATTTGAAGAAACTCTTATTCAAGGACCAAATATGATTGTTACAATAAACGAAAGCAAGCAAGCACACGGTGACTTGACAACAGACAAGTATCAATTAATGAAAATCTTGAAATCATGACCTACTATGTAACAAGTTACAGCTGCCAACTAGCATACACCATTTGTTACAATAAACAAAAGCGAGCAAGCACACAGTGACTTGGCAAGAGACATCTACCAATTAATGAAAATCTTGAAATCATGACCAATATTTGCTCGCTTCACTTAGAAAATTATGAGTTCCATCAAACACAAAGAAAATTTTAATTACCTAAAACATAAAATTTGCTCGACTGTTATTCATTTATATGAAATATTTGCTTGCTTCACTTAGATGCCCAATTTAAATATTTGTTTGTGAAGTATTTTGTCCACCAATAACACCATAAAGAATATATTTCATTTAGTGCTTGAAGAATTAAAATGGACATGCTAAAATAGAAGGCAAAACATAAACAAAAAGAGACCAAAAAGTTCATCAAGATTTTGATATATGAAACTATGAAGGTCAACAACTAGGCGTACAACAAACCAAGCCTTCTGCCAAAAAATTTAGGGTATGCATGTGGCCGAAAAGGTTCTCATTCCCGATTCTTAGCATTTGCTGATTTAAAAGTTCCAAAGCACGTGGCTTCATCTTGCATTATCAATTTGATATTATGAATGACTTGTATGATGTGATGTTGCTTAAATTTGAAAATATGTATTTAGAACAATTATTTTGATGACTCGTTAATTAAACCCAACCACCCTGTTCCTTTGTGCGGTTAATCCAGGTTGGGTTTAACAACTATGGACCAGCAAAAAGTTTCACTAATTATCGTTGCGTTGTGTAACCGATCATTTATTATGAAAACAATATGTCACTTGGTCTTTATATATATGAAAAGAAGATTATTTTGCCTTTTTACGTGTTCCTTATTTTTTCCCAAGTTAACTACCAAACTTTTCTTGACCCATTCAAAAATAAACGATCTAACAAATAGTCCTTGCATAGATTAATATGTTAGCCTAAACAGAAGCAGAAACAGAAGCTTGCCCAATAGGCCACCCACCTCCAGCTGGTTAACCTTTATGTACTCCCAAACACGTCCCAGTGCCTCAGATTGGAGCATCTCCCTTTCTCCAGTACCAAAAAATTTTAGAAGTGAATCTGATATTATAACAGGAGGAGTGGGTTCTGTACTTCCCTTTTCAGGATAATCTTCAACCTTTGGTTTCTTAGCTTGATAAGATTCTTCTGCAAACATTTGATTTGAATAAACAAAAAGGAAAAAGGAGAACCATATATGTCAAAATTGCCCTCGTGTTCATCATACATACTTGTTGGATCAAGTGGAATGATATGCTTTGCAAGTAGTTTATTCATCTTGAACATGTCTGTGCAGTCCGTTTCGAAAACCAATCGCAAGGCATCATCACAGATAATCTTTCTCTTGTTACCTGGATCCTGAAGGTTGTGCTTCCTGATGTATGCCCAGAGCTGCTTTACAATCTGAATCACAAACAACAAACTGATTTGGTATCCCATACAATTAGCAATAGTACTGGATAGAATAAACAATGAATTTAAATAATGATCCCAAAACGAGGAAAACTGTTTGCTCTGGAGATCCAGACCTCTGTCCTTGGCAATGCTGGCTCCCCAACAATGATCTGTAGTTCAGGTGAAACGCCACATACTTTGTTTAGACCACCCGGACCGCCTCTTCTTTTGGTTCCAGTTGGAGTGCTGAAATAAAGAAGTAAGTGAAACAAATCATGTGTCTCGTTTGATTGTGGTGAACAATTGAGGTTTTTTCTTTACCAGGTCCCATAGAAAGTTGCAATATTACAGCATTGGAACTTAAACCAAAACATTAAACAGAAACTTTACACGCATGGAAGGCACCCTCACCTACTGTTTTCAGCCTTCCAAACAAAAGAAAATACACTTGTTGGAAAGAAATCGTATTAATACCTACAGTTGTTCAGAAAAGCAAGTAATGATCGTGTAGAATAAAAATGATAACTTCAAGCATGTGGGCAAAACATTTTAAACAGTATAAATATCTTTTCACTTAAAGTAATAAGACTGTTAATCATAATATTCATCTAGATTATTACAGCATTAGGCTTTCAGGTCAGAAGAGATGTACACAGTATAAATAGAGATCATGGGCAAGATGAGTTAGTGACAGCAGTATAAAAAAATCAACTATCAGCCTTTGACCATTTACATTGGATAACTTACAAAAGCACCCCAACCATACAGGAATGTGCGGGTGTGAATCTGTGCATGTGAGGATTTGTGTTTGCATGCCATTTTGCTTTCCCTTTTATCTCTTTGGGAGAGGGGAGTGCGTGCGTGCGCGTGTTGGGTTGGGGGTTGTGTGGGGAAGTTATACAAGTTAATTTGGTACTGCATGTATTTATATCCAAATAATTTTGTATGACTTAGTACCACTCAAACTAGATAGGCAAACAATGTTCTGAATGAAACAGTAAATGGTATCTGCAACCAAACTTCTCATGTAAAATGGGTATAAATCCAAAAACAAATAGGCACTGTGGCGATATAGAAGAGTGAAAGACTAGTAAGGCCTTGATAAAACAACATTCTAGCAATTTAATCTGAAGCACAATTGAGAATTAATAACAAAAAGAATGAAACTTGGTGTTTGCCAGTCAACAAAGGGCCAAACTTGTTAAGGAAAGCCACCAGAAATTTCCATCTCATCTAAATACCTTCAGTAACAGCCATATAAATGGTAACTTTCTAAAGCCTAATCCATATTTCTGCCAATGGCTTGCCTTGATTAAAAGTTATTAGGTATATATATATATATGGGTGATAAATAACAATATCAAATCAGAATGGAGCACACATGCATTAGAACTTTTGCGTTAAAATATGTGCTCATTGTTGAACATTGCTGCAGCAGAGATGTGTGCTTTATAGAATTAAATCAGAAACTGCTGCTCATTTCTTGCATGAGTTAACATAAAATCATAAAAGACAAGTGTACCTCCACAAAAAACAAGAGAAATACAGAAATGGTGAATTAAAGACAGAAATCTTCAGTTCTTGGACAAATTAAAATCAGATTTACACTAAAACGAACAAAATGACATTGTCAAACGATCATCACGTAATCTAAACTATTCAAAACCAGGCTCACTTTAACCCTTAATACACCGGAGAAAATGGATAACCATAATCAATGAAACTTGACCGTCTATTTCCCTGAATTAAGCAACCACGAAACCCGACAACAAAATCTAAGCGTTTCAACGCCGCCACTTCACCTTTTTACCAACCGAAACCCTAACCCTCATTTACTACCCAAACAACACCCCCACGGAGGGCGAAGACCGTGTTTACAAAATCAAAATGGGTGAAAACACACCTTCCTTTGGGCGTTCCAGAAGCATTTGCCACTACATTCTGAGCGTCAGATCCGGTTTTCACCAATGTTAGCGGCGGCGGCGGCGGCGGACGGGATTGCACTTGAGGCTGTAGCGGCGGGGACGGGGACGGGTTGTGCTGTTGGTGGGGCTGGTGCTGGAAGAAGACATGGGGATGGAGAAATTGTTGAGGGGTCTGGCTGTTTGGGTATTGAGTGTGAAATTCAGGGGCAAAATGGTCTTTCGGCACGGGTTCCGACCGGAGGAGGAAGCTAATCTGGTCCTTGATGAAGCCGGCTTTGTGGGACAGGTCTAACCCTAGCTTGGCTTCGAGCTCCTGAACGACACCGTTTAGAGAAGTTACGGCGTTAGGGTCTGACTCACGGAGCAGAGTCTCCACTCCTTTCGCAATCTCTTGGTCCGTCACCATGGTTGTGGTTTTGCCTTCATATATTTACTAACCGAAATTAACGGACTCAAAACGGATCTTTCCTCTCTCTCTTCTTCTTCCTCTCTCTATCTCTCTCTTCAGAAGAATCTCTTTGTCTCTGTCCTCTCTCTTATAATCATTCAAATCGCGGAAATGCCCTAGCGTTAGAAAACGACCATTCTGCCCTTTATGTTTGAGGGAATCTGGGATCAGTGAGGGTAAAATTGAAATTTCGTATGATATGGTGGGGTCTTGCCCTTTTGAAAATTCGATATAAAGTTAAGATAATGACAAGGGGATTAAGAGGCAAATGCGCTGGTTGTTCGGAATAAAAACTGTCTCGACTTTGGCAACTTGTTTGAATTACTATTATACCCTTGTGCGTCTTAAATAGCGAAAATTTAGTATGGGTTGTTTTGGAAATAGATAATTGATTTTTTTGGTACAACATTTGGCCGTTAGATATGAGATTAGTGGGGTTTGGTCAACAACTAGAAAGAATTGTTGGGATTATCGAGTAAGTAGTACTGGTTTGATCTAACGGACTAAATTTTAAAAATGTACTAAACTATAGCTGTGCACTTGTGCTGCCATGTTTCACCATCGATGACGTTTTCAAACATTTAACTTATAATGTTTTTTTATTTATACTTAAATTATAATTTATTGATTAAATATATTTTTTATTCATATATATTATAAAATTTATAATTTACTGATGATAGAAATAATGATAGCTTTTATATATTGTCTGACAATAGTTACACGTCCTGGTATGCCCGCCTCACCGACTCATCTGTCTCGTTGGTATCATAATCTCATCTCTGACAGATAGACAACAATAATCCAATTGTCATTAGATAAGCTAGACAGACGACCTATAAAATGACAGTTATCATCGACAATTGGGAAGATGAAACATCCATCATTAATTCCTAATAATGAGGGAGATGAAAAGACACTCGTTATTAAATGAGTGAGATGAATGGACACCCGTTATCAAATGAGGGAGATGAAGGGACACCCGTCATCATTAACTGCAGGACATCCCTATAAATAGATGCCAACCCCCTAGGTAAAACATAGAACATATATATTCAATATTGTTATTATACATATTTGAGTTAATCACATACTGATTATCACGCCGGAGTGGAAATAAAGAAAAAAACCCCACCATCTTTTACAAGTCTCCACCACTGCTGCCGTCACGCTCGGAGGAGAAGAAAACATTTAATTATCAATTAGCGCCGTCTATGGGAAACACCACAAAAATTCATGCCTCAAACTAGAAGAGTTAGGAATATAACCGCTCAACCAGCCCACGTCGGGGATGTAGACATCGAGTCTAACGCCGCCACAAATCACCCACAACTAGAATTTGTCTATGCAGCTCAACTTGCAGCACTGCAAGCTCAGGTGGCAGCTTTAGCGACTCTACTCCAAGATCGGAACGTTGACAGTAACCTAATCTAAAGGAATGACGCTGATTTTTAATTTAGTCGAATTTGCACATGTTTGTCATTACTTAATTATAATTTCAGCTGATTAAACATACTTTTTATCTACACATTTCATAGAACCCACAATTTACAAATTACTTTTTTATCCACATATTAACTTACAACTTATAATATAAGCACTTAAAAAAAAAATTTAGCACTACCAAACATATGCGAAATCAATCCAACGAAAATTCAATAGGCAGTGAAAGCTCGTATCATGCGCATTTGGAAGATACCTAGTTATAGAAACAATGAAGAGACATACAATCTTAAAATGGTATTCGTCGATAAAGAGGTATTTTGTCATAAATATTGTTAGAATATATATTAGAGGATTCTCATATATATTATAATATTATCCCAATAAATTAGAATATATTAGTTGATTGGTATACTTAATATAGATTAGGGTTTACCTTATAATATAAATCAGTTTTATCAGTATTTTCATTATACAGTTTGTTTAATACTATTGGTTGTTCTTTCTCCCTCTTTGTTCTTTTCTTCCTAGTTTCATTTATATTATTGTTAGAACTTTCACAAATATATTGTCGATTTTTTTTATTGCTTTTATCTTGTTTACATAAAAAGAATGTGTAGAACTAGAAAAATGATTTAAAAAAAAAAAGAAACTATACAATAACCCAGTCGATACCTTATATCTGATTATGTGTCATTTTCATCTCCAAATCGGCCTAAAAAAGGAGGTAAATAAAATATTAATAGTATACTTGAAATAGAAATATCTATCAATAACTTGAATAATTCTTTTGTAGAATGATCCTTACTGCACATTTTAAAATCATTAAGAAGTTTAAAATATGTTCTTGAATATTTCTTAGTACACTTTTTAAAATCAGTAAGAAATTAAAATCTAATCTTGAATAATTTTTTTTTTTTTGTTTTTATCATGTCTACGTAGAAATAATGTGTAGAATCAGGAAAATGATAAAAATTGTATAGAATTGAAAATATTTTCTAGAGTTACAAATTGTATAGGATTAAATATACTAATTTGTGATAGATATGGAAAACCAACCAATTTAACCACAAGTATGGTTTTCAAAAAAGTTTTCCAAAATTTGGATTAGTTTTATTGTTTTTAAAATTTTTAGTAACAATATCTAATAAAATATTATTTATATGATATTTTTGTATTTGATTTCATTATAACCATAACCAATAAATTTTCTTCATTTTTTTTTTCAAAATTACTATCAAGGAACACAACTCCCGTGCATCTCACGGGTTAAACACTAGTTAAGCATAAACAATAGAAGTAAGCAAAAGCTAAAACAAACAAAGATAGCAACAATAACTACAAAAATCATGCGGACACGTATATGAAAAAAAAATATATCAAAAATATCAAAAGAAAAATTTTAAGCAGCCACATATATAAAAAAAATATAAATAGAAGTATTTCTAACTAAGTAGAATATGTGATTCAATTGATAAAACCGTAGCTGGACTAGACAACATTGTTGTTAGTGGTTTTGATGTCGACGAAGTCATTTGTGATATTGGCAACTTACAAAATGGATAATCCACCACCCAAAGCAGCGACATTTTGAGAATCTCAAAGGATAGGAGAACCCGACTCACACCATTATCCCATATTTAAATAATTTCATGTGAGATAGAATAAGCAATAACCATTAGACAGCGATGAATGACCGATACCTTTACATTTTTTTTTTTTCAGGGTTGATGCATTAAGTGTTGTGAAGTGGGTATTATGGTGGGCAGGGGTGGATCCAAGAAATGATAGAGGAGTGGGATGTGGGAGGAGAACCCTTTACAGGGGTTTTGAATTTTTTTTTTAAATCACAATTATTTAAACTCCATTTTTATAAAAATCTAATCACAAATTGTCAATTCAAAAATTCGATTCAAAAATAATAATATACAAATTCAAATTTTCAATTTACAAATTAAATCATAAACTCTCAATTCACAAATAACAAATACAATTACAAAAGTGTAAGTTAGTCATTTTGTACCTTCAAACAATTGTAGAGACTGCAAAAAAATTAAGATTGGTATTTAATTTTTTTTTTTTCCCATTTTAATCCATCTTTGGCATTCTTGTCGGTTGCGGGGTGAAGGATTAAGATTGAGATTTGATTTATGAGAGACGAACGACGGAACAAGTGAAGTGAACGACCAAGGAGAAGAGTCCAAGCGAGGGTCTCAAATTTTGGGAAATTTGCTGACAATTTGTGTCTTTGTGAATCTGGTTTGGGCTAAAAAAAAATAATACCAAATTCATGAATATATTCAATAATTAAAGCATCTTCCCATTTTTGTGCACAAACTAGTTTCTTTACGATTTCTCATTGATTATTCTTTTACAACATTTTCTTCTTTATTAATCCCTTTGACCAAGAGGATAAATAAATAAAAAATATGATTAACCCAATCAACTTGACATAAATTCATTTATCTACGGACCTAATAAATTATTTGGGCTTTGGGCTATGTCTATTACATTAATTATTTCAAATTTTTTTGGGTTGGGCTTCAAAAAAATTCGAATTTCTTCAAAAAAAAAATTTTGGGCCGAGTGGGCTCTGGGCTGGATCTGTCTCTAGGCTGGGCTGGGCTGGGCTGGGCTGGGCTGGGTTGGGGTGCCTTTATTTAAAGGGTTTGTGAAATAATCTTTTGATTTGGATAGTATTTTAATTGTGGTGGAGATTGTTGTTGTCTTGTGGTGGAGGTTGTAGGCGATAATAGCAGTGGTAGTGAAAACAAGTGATGGTGGCGATTTCTAAGGTGGAATGGTTATTTTCTCTTTGTGGTGGTTGTTTCGGTGTTGATGTTGGTGGTATAAATGACGGTAGCAAAAACAGGAAGCAGAATGTGCATAACATATTGTGTTACGCGCGTTATAAAAGTATAATACTTTCATTACAAGAAACATTATTTTGGTAAAAAAAAAAGGTTTGATAGTATTTTGGAAAACAATTTGTTCTTTTTAGGTTATTTGTGTGACTTTTCGAAAGTAATTATGTGTAAAATTTAGATAGTATTTGCCTGTCGAATAATTTTTTTTGTATTTGTGACATTTTGAAATAAAAATATTATTTGATTATATCATCTTAAGTTAGCATATATTCCTTGTACACTTTGATATTATAAATCGAGTGCTTAAGTTGTTAAGCACAGAAATATTCAATCTAAATTTTATAGTCCACGATCGGTAAATAAAGACGGACACTTTATTTTGATAAGTTCGTCTCAATTTTATTAAAGTATAGCTTTGACTTTTGTAATAAAATTAAAAGTACATTTGGAATGAGTTGGACTGGACCACGTAAAATTTAATTTGTAATATTGACCAAATAAATTTAAATTTCACTTGACTGTCATACGTAGTGCATTAATCCTGAGCGAGTAATGGATTTCGATTATTAACTTGAAATTCTTTGAAGTATCAATGAATAAGATCAAATTACCCTGGTGCATTGGAAATTAAAGTCAAATAACGGGGAACATATATTTGCTATATGAAATTCATTACCTATTTAATAGGCACGATTATGACCTCAAATGATTTTCATGTTGATAGTTAAATCTGAACTCAGTAATTCAACATCAATAGTTGAATTAATGTTGTGATGGAACTTTTAGAAGGAAAATGAGATTTGAGGATTGAATTATATTTGGAAAGAGCCTTTTTGGTCATTTAAACCATATTCCAAATATACTAAATGACCGAGTCATGAATAATTTATTAGAACTTATTTTAATTGGGTCTGACCAGATCTCTTTGGTGGCTTCAAAATAAGAATCGAAATAAATGATAAGAGTTATAATTTATCATAAATTGTAAACAATATTTAATTGGATATAATGCCACATGTACTGGATATGTGGCAATGACGTGTGACATATACATTATGGACGTATGCCAAGTGTGTGCCGATCGTGTGTCACTAACTATTAGAACTGAATAATTTGCAATAGAAAATTAATTTTCTTCATTTTTTTATTATGGTATTTTTTCGTAGGGAAAAGATCTCCTGCCCCCAGTGGGCAGGAAATCCTTGCCCACAGGCTGACAAGTCAGCCTGTGGGCACGAAATTCTTGCCCACTGGGGGCAGGAGATCAGGACTCTTTTTTCGTAATTGGATATAGAGTGGTAATCTCTTGTCCATCATGGGCAGGATAAGAATCACCCACTGGTGACATGGAGGGTGATTCATCAGCTGACGTGGAGGAGGGAAAACAAAATTAAATGGGTTAGCCCATTCTTTATCAAAATCTGGTATCTTCCTTTGCACAAAAATCCCTCGTCTCTCTCTCCCAATCCGCAGTCACCGGAAAAGGCTTCATCATCAAAAATTTGTTTTCCCAAATTCAAAGTCACCACAGCACTTCAGCAATTTGTTTCCCCAAATTCCCCAGCCCACCCATTGCCCGACAGAACCCAACTCCACGCTAGAAGAAAGGCCCACACCGGACCTAACTCTCCTTCTCCCCTTTTCGTTGGTGCCCACTCTTTCCCACGCACATCTCTCTGCCCTAACCTTCACATCCTCCTCTGCCAATGGAACCCAACACCACATCGATCACAAACCCACCCACGTTGGACGGTTACTGGAAGAAAGGGCCACGCCAAAAGCATAGAAAGGCCCATGCCAGAAGCAATGGAGCATTTTTGCTTGAAATATCAGAGAATGGGCATTCTTTTTTCAAGAAGGGAGCATTTTTGCTCCAGAAAGAGCATTTTGGTCCAGCACCAAGGGAGCATTTTTGCTCCAAAAAATTATTTCTCCAGTGGTTTCAAATCATCTCTCCAAGAAAATGGTTTTTGGGCAATAATTTTTGGGAGCAATTTTTCGGTCCAACAGGAGGAATACATTAAGAAAATGAGACAATTTTCCCATACATTAAGCGCTTACTAATGAGCAAAAGGTCCGGCACGGGGGTGTCCGGCATGGGGTCTTTCGTCTAGTAATGGTCCGGCGTGGGTGGGTTTGCACAATGCGTGGTTTGTTCAAGATGGTGCCATCGTAATAGAAATCATTGTTTTTATTATTGGCGTGTTTGTTCAAGATGTGGTTTTCATCGAGGCTGTGCTTGCGGAGCTGGTGCTGCCGCCGTTTGTGGTGGGTACCGGTACTGGTTCTCAACTGGTGGCATACCAACACAAAATATAAAATATAATCAGAAATTCAAATAATGGACGGAAGTTTGGGATGGCGCTGGCGGGGCTATCCAATGTACCGGTACTGGTTCTCAACTGGTGGCATTAAGAGTGAACCTGCCGGCGCGAAGGTACATTGGATAGCCCCGCCAGCGCCATCCCAAACTTCCGTCCATTATTTGAATTTCTGATTATATTTTATATTTTGTGTTGGTACGAAAAGAGAGGAATGGATGAAAGCTTCATTCTTGGAAAATGTAACAGAGATTCAAGAACATTCGTAGAGAAAGCATGAATGCGGGGGGTGAGAAAGAAAATGTCAAAAGGTTGATGACCGGTCAGAAAGTTGCCGGAAAAGGCACTTGAAATTAATCGGCGAAATGGTCACCAATCTAGGGCGCGGATTGCGGATTGGGAGAGAGAGACGAGGGATTTTTGTACAAAGGAAGATACCAGATTTTGATAAAGAATGGGTGACCCATTTAATTTTGTTTTCCCTCCTCCACGTCAGCTAATGAATCACCCTCCATGTCACCGGTGGGTGATTCTTATCCTACCCATGATGGGCAAGAGATCACCACTCATTGGATATATATGTTAATTGGCCAATTAATTAACTTTGATTTCTTACAATATTCTTGTGACCACACACAAGAAGGTCAATGAGGCTTGAAGTGAAATCGATGATTGTTAAAAAAAAAAAATTCAATCTACAGATTTGCGTAAAATACATTACGAAGGTAATTTCTAAACACCTATGTGTTTAGATTACTTTAGAATAATAATTATATTATACGATAAAATCCAACGAAATTTTTAATAATTTCCCAACATAAAATTTGCTAGAAACGAATGTTTCACATATAATTTTTGAACCGTTAAAAGAGCTAAATGAAACATGACAAAAAACCATTAATTCATTTTAAATGAATTATTTTTTTAAAATCCAATTATTCAATATGAAAGTAAAAATGCACGAATCACCGGAAAGATTATTATTCATAAAAGTGCAAAATAATTGATAAAATTTAATAAGAGATATATTATTAAAAATTCCACCTTCATTTTCTTTTGTGCAGAGAGAAAATTGAAAGAAAATGAAGATGACTGCAAGAAGAAAATGGATACTGATTATGGGTTTAATGAGCTTCTCATTTTCTAATTCTTCCACAGTTCTATTTATAGGATTGATTTCGTTTTTCACATGAATTAAAAAATTTTAATTAATGTTATTAAAAAATACAAATTTTGCGGAAAAAAATTCTTAGTCTACCCTTATTTAAGTAACTATCAATTCGAAAGAGTACAAATTTATTTATATATATAACAAAGTACATTCAGTAATGATATATTAAGAAATGAAAAAAAAAAAAAAAAAATACACCATCAACAATGTAAATTGACTATAATTTGAGAAGTACAAATAAAAACAATCAATTTATATAAATAGGACTGAAGAAGTACAAATTATTGAGCATTCAATGTTGCAGGTGCTTAATGATTTTTGGGAATGCATGTCGAATGAGTAGTGCTAGCATTAAAAGTTTAGGTGGCAATGAGTCAATTGATTAATTGTCCAATAAAGTTATGATGTATTTTAATTTATTGGATAATAAATCAGGAGTCTTACTATTACCTAGACGGATGATAATCTCTATTAATAATAAATATCATTATTTTTTCGTAGAAGAAGAAAATGTTGAATATAAATAAAAAATACGAGGACAAAATGGGAAATCGAATATTTCTGACCTCTCCACATTTTTCATTTTTCTTTTTGTATATGGGAGATTGTAGATAGATTTTAATCATATTTTGAATTTGTGTTTGTCTTATAAATATTTCTATACAAACGAGTTATTCTTAAAATTTGTTTGATACTATGGTCGTGAGTAAAAAAAATTTCAAGACGAGTTCCTGGTTAAAAATTGTTATCTGTTTGGTCATCAATATGAAAAATGCTGCAAACGTCGAACAAGTGTTCAATATTATTTGTAAGAGTCGTTTTGATTTCTATCTTGTAGCTAACTACAATATAATTAGTTGATTAAACATTATTTATTATTATATATATCATAGTTGTTTCTTTATAAATAATATTTATTTTATATCATATAAAATCTATTAAAAAAATATTTTACTTACACTATCATGACAAAATTATTTAAGTATAAATCAAATTATTATTTTTTGTTTAATTGTATAGGAAAAAAGGGACATAAATCAAATTATAGAAAGAAAAAATAGCAGAAATATGAATAAAAAGAAACTTGGATGGGTGGGGATTGACTAGGTTATATAGCAAGAGCATAGATATACCGGTGCAGACTGCAGAGAACCATGGCGCAAGTTCTAAGCCTCTGCCCGCGACCGCCAACCCCTAACACTACTCAAATCCCAAACCACCAACCCGTTTCAACTCAGTCCAAACTCACCGCCCCGACTCAGCCAACTCGTAGCTGGACTTCTCTCCAACACAGCCTCGAGTGCAGCGGAAGGTTTTCTTGTCTCTTCTCTGACAATGGCAAAAAGGTCTTTAGCTCAAATCTCCTCCTCCTACGCTTTATTTAATTTGTTAAATTGTATTTTTGGATTTTCCTTTTCTACTATTACTCACCGTTCTGGATTTTGGCCGCCGGTGACAATGAAATTGAGAGGCAAATGAAAAAAATTATGAAGGCAATTTACTTTTTCCCTCGCTAGATAACGATCACTTAAAGTAGGGATGAACACAGAATTTGAGTGGGAAGAAGAAAATATTAACATGTGAACGCGGTTTCAGTGGTTAATTTCTGATCACTTTTTATATTGAAGTTTCTAGAGTGATTGTCTAATTGTGTTAGGGGAAAGAGAAATGTAATTTTGGAAATGAGACTTTCAATGGGTTTGGGAGATCGTTACAGTTAAACCTTTCAAATGAATATATGGAAAATCTATCATATTTTAATTGGCTTTGACGGATGCCCCAAATATTATCCAAGGAAAATGAAGCTGGTAGTACAAATAAATGATAAAACTTTTGTGTAGTCCACATGACAATTGCACATTCTCTCTCTCTCTCTCTCTCTTAATTTACTGGTACCTGCGAGTTTCAATATACATGTTACAATAGTTTACATAACCTTTTTTGTACTTAGGCTTACCTTTTATGAGATTGAGCCCCTAGTGTCAGATTAGATTTGAATTGATTTTCTGCATAAGAGATCGGCTGATAAATTCTAAGAAAGAGTCAGCCTGCTTCAGGAATCGGAAATACGATGTTTAGAAAGTTGTTTACTCATGAATTGTGTTTAGTTGGAAAAACTAGGCAGCATTGTCATAGATGGTTGCAAAGATGTTGTTGCTTAACAGACGTCAAAAATATAAAGAGGTGCATCACATTAAGTTGCAAGTTTGAATCTACCTTCTGCAATTGCATCATTGCATTGGTGAGGAGTTATTCTGATTATATCTGAAGCTTGATGACTACTTCGACCAATAAATATTGTTTACTATCTGAGTCATTGCTCTTTCAAGTTGTTATATTTTGTGTTAACCTGAGGTTTTTTTTTTTTTTTTTTTTTTATTTAACTCTTTTTCATCTTTCACATTTATTGTCTTTTCAGTAACTTAAAATTGTTTTTACAATTGGCTTCAAGCTCTTAGATTTTTACATCTAAACAGATTTTGTTGGTCCATCTTCAGCTTTCATAACATCTGTTGTTTCAGCTTTTACTATAGTGAATCCTTTCACACATTGGGGACATATATTCTGTTGCTGACGCATACCTTTTCACTACTATTTTCTATTTCTCGGCACTGGGTACTTTGAAGTTCCTATCTCAATGTTGGCAGGTTTGCTATATGCACAATCAGCTTGGCATCAGGCTTAAGCCTCACAGAAGTAGATACTCAGAAAATTTTCAAATTTGTACACCAGTCAACTAATCTTCTTTATGCCTAACACGTAGGAGCTAATTTGTATGAATGGATATCTTCTACAAATTTCTCTCTTTGTATATTGTGGTTTGACTTTGTATAATATGTTCCTCTGCAAAACCATCCTGCTTTGACCACTAAAATCTGCAATTTGGATGAGGAATTTTTTTAGATAAAGGGAATTCTGGTACATCAAATAAACTTAAGCTTTGAAAGTACTTGAATCTAGATATAAAAGATCTAGAGGAGGACTTGGTATGGAATTGTGAGCGTTTTAGCAGCAAGTATCAATCAGATGTTGCTTTGTTATCGTTTTTATATTTTTCTTTTGTCTTGTTAATTTACCGCATGTGATTTTGAATCACAGGATCAGGCTAGAAAAGCTTTAGAAAGTGCCCTAGGTGGAAAAAAAGTGGAGTTTGAGAAATGGGACAAGGAAATTAAAAATAGAGAAGAAGCGAGTGGAGGAGGTAATTCTGGAGGAGGTGGTTGGTTTGGATGGGGAGGACGATTTGGTGGATCCAATGGTGACCGTTTCTGGCAGGAAGCACAGCAAGCGAGTCTTACGATTTTGGGTATCCTGGCTGTGGTACACACTTATACTAGTTCTTGTAAGACTTTTATTTGGAATTTTTCCTTCTAGCCCCTTTCGGAATCTTATTCCTATATTTGTCTATGCATCTACAGTATCTGATAGTTGCAAAAGGGGACGTCATATTTGCTGTCATTTTCAATCCTTTGTTGTTCGCTTTGCGGGGAACGCGGACCGGGTTCACCTTTCTGACATCAAAGATAACGGATAGGGTATATGGTCCTAGTCATACCGATGTTGCTACTGCTCCTCAGCAGGAAGTGACAGCAGGTGTTTCTGCCAAAGAGCGAGTTGTGGGGAAATGGGGAAGCGATTGACTGACTTAATTCTAGGAGCCATTTGATGCAGCCTATTGTGAAAATTTTCTGCATGGAACATGGAAACATTGTTGCATACAGATTTTGGTACAGTTTAATTTGCATGCTGACTTCATATTTAAAATGCTAGCTGAGCCTACTTGGTGCAAGGTCTTCAATTGGTTGAGGGTGTTTGGTGCTCTCATAAGATTGAGCTCAAAATTTTGTCCCGTTATATTTAGCTCTTTTATGCACATGGTCGATGCTGGAATATGAAGCCAGAAACCAGCTCTTGAGAACAAAAAAACAGTATTGATGAGCCAACGAAATTCTTCTACGTTCCACACCGTTTTCTTGGGTATTTTCTACTTTCTTATTTTGCATGCCGGCGAACTTGTTTTAAATTTGTTAAAAATACAAAAACGTTCTTGCATAAAGGCTGCTGAATTAGGAACATTATATCAGACAAATTGGTTTGAATGTTAATGCAGTCATCTCTCTGCGCTATTCTGAATCTGCCATTTTATTTATGTATCGAAGCTAATAGATTTTTGCATAATTCGAGTAAGAGCTAGTTGCTCAATGCTCTTTTTTATTTCTTTATTTTTGTCTTAAAAATCTCTACGGTTTTCTTGTGTATGTTAGATAAACCTCACACCGAGCATTTTATGTGTTGTTTTCATTTGTATTTTTGCTGCTGTTAGCCTCCATGTTTCTTACATTATTTACTCATACTAACCTCTATGTACTTCGTAGATATCCTCCGGGTCAGGGGTAAAAGTTTGATTACTTGTACGTTTATGGTATATATGACAAGAAGGATTGGACAGTACTAGACGATGTTAAAAAAGAAAAATAAGCCGAGACAACATATAAATACATTATGTGAATACACTAGATTCAGCATGGAATGATTCCTTTATCTTAAAAAGGAAAATAAATAGTTAGTGACATCTCACCATATTCTCTGATTATGTTGGCATAATTGACAACAAGAAGAATAATATACCACGCTTCATTATTAATAAACCATTCATTGTCAGCATAATCCAATCATATATTACAGCTGAGAAATCTCGAGTCTACTAATGGTTGGAATGGAATCGAAATAATTCCCTGGGGCCAATCAGTTACTCTGATAATTGCTCCATAAAACACAAATGATATTGTAGGTGTAGAAACAATTAAATTATATTAATTCTATTTCTCAATCAACATCACGGGAACACACCCATTTTTATACAAGTCTCTCATAATTATGTTACTCCTTTCGTCTTAAAAAAACATACTTATTTTCTTTATTCATTTTTTTTCAAATTATAGACTATTTTTTTTAACAGTATAATTAATTTCTTAGTTTTCTAATATACCTATATTTAATGTGCTTTGTTATCAAAAAATTTGAATTACTAATATTTAATAAATATAAGTAAAATTTATGGTTCTAACTATATTAATTATATTTTCTCAGTATATGTGAAAATTAAAGTAAGCCTATCTTTGTAGGATAGATAAAGTACGAATTTCCACATATATAGAGTGAGTAACTTAGCAAGAGTCGCATTCCAAGAATTAATTAATAGCAGAGTTCTAAAAAATATAAAATGTGATTAAGCGTAAAGATTGAATTTTAAACTTTTTGGACATAGACGAGGCAAGGCGAGACGAAGTCAAGACATGAAAATTGTTTTTTTTTTTTAGTATTATTTTCAATATTTAAAAAATGATGAAAAGAAGACGCACGTTTTTGGGTTAAAAAATACAATCGACCGTTTAATTATGCGCCTATGGCCTAAGCGATGTGTTGAGGTTATACTGCTTAAACGCATTTTTTAGGACACTGCTTAATATATAGACAAATAAAAACCGAACATCAATTATTAGGTTAACGTTTGTCCTCAACCATAATTTCTTAATGATTTAATTATGCGCCTATGGCCTAAGCGATGTGTTGAGGTTGCACTGCTTAAACGCATTTTTTAGGACACTGCTTAATATATAGACAAATGAAAATCGAACATCAAATATTAGGTTATAGTTTGTCCACAACCATAATTTCTTAATGATTTAATTATCTTCAACTATTATTCTTTGTGAATAAAAATTATGAATTTTGTCATAAAAATCTCTGTACATTTGATTTGACAAAGTCAGTAATCCATTTACAGAACCCCATCTTTCACGGCAAATATCTGAACAGTAAAACGTAGAATTGACATCAACGGACAACGGACAACCGTTACTGATAAGAAATATTAAAGCCACGTGTCCCTGAAATCTTGTACAGAACTTTTATGTTAGCCATGTGAACCTTAAAGAAAGATGGGCACCTCAATCTGAATTGTGAAGTACACAACACCAGTGAGAGTTATATAAGCTGAAATTGGGTGCATGTAATCCTCATCCAATCATTGACCAATTAGATTAGGTCAAATTACAGGGTTTCTATTGTCCGAGTTCAGATCTAATGTCCAAAAAGCATGTCTTATTAATTTAATTGTTTCTCCAATGAAAATATTACACATTATTAATAAAAATAAGTGTAAAATTTTTATTGGAGAAATAGTTAAATTGACATATTTTTAGGACAGCACTGGAATCCTATCGTCCATCCAATCCTAGGCTGTCTCATGTGTTGGAGTCCCCTTGAATCGTGGTTTTCTTGAAGCCTAGTGCAACAAAAGTGACTTTCACGATCTCTCCACCTCCTACCCCCCATTTCTCTTCCATTCATTGGTTCACAATCCCGGATCACCACATGACCAATTCCTTCTGTTATACATCCTAAAAAATTCTCTCTCTTTCTTGTAGTAGTATTATTATTTTTTCTTGGTTTCCTTTTCTCTTTGGTTCTAAGAAGCCTTGTCCTTTGTAGGGCTTGTTTTTCCTTTTTGGTTTTTTCTCATCCTTTCTTGGATTCTTTATTTTACTCACTGTAATAATTTTTTACTATCCTCAATTTTGTTTCTTTACTATTCTATATAAAAACAGATTCTTTTCTTTTTCTATTTGCTTGTCTTTCTGTTCTTTTCTTCTTTGTGCTCTTTTCAGTTTCGTTATTCTTGTTGCATTGGGTTCTATTTATGTGCCTTTTCGAATTCTTCCATTGTTGAACCAAATCTTGATTGTGATTGTTGATGTCTTTGGCTGTTGGAGCCGTTTCCGACAACATGGGGTTGGACGAAAACAAGGAGGGGGGTAAAGAGGGGAACCCTGTTTCTGAAACTAAAAAAACAGGCGCAGATCATGTGGACTCTGAAATTGAGCATGATACCACTGGGAGGGTTAGCAGGCAAATGAGTGAGAGTTCTCTGTATACAACTGAGGATGAGGATGATGAAGATACTGAATCCAAAATACAATTGGGACCTCAGTGCACTCTCAAAGAACTGTCTGAGAAGGATAAGGTTTGTCTTTTCCTTGAAAAATGCAGCATTCTGTGTCATTAATTCATAGTTTCCTAATTTCCATTTGATTGTATAACGTTTTGATGTTTTGAGGATTTAGGACGATGAAAGTTTGAGGAGGTGGAAGGAACAACTTCTTGGGTGCGTTGACGTGAATTCTGTTGGAGGTATTCTTTTTCTTATTTCATATATATATTGCCTTTTCAATCTTGCACTGCAAAATTCATCAAATGGCAATAGATTTTGTTACATCTGTCTAGTCGAAAGAAAATACTTTGAATGTGCATTGGTAGGAGGAAAATCGGGTGGAAAGGAAATGTACGAGTTTTACTAATATTCCTCCAGACTTACCGGACCTCATGAACGAGCTTCAACATCTTTCCTAGGATCTAACCTTTTCTTTAACTAATATGTCACATGAAAGACGTCCTCGGGATTCAGAGTTTCCTTTTCTCGTTTCATGTTTTTTTTTAAACTCTTGACAATTTTCCATGTTAATTAAACACTTGTGACTGAAAGTGAAATTGAATATTCTTTTCAGTCGTGGCCATCGTCTAGGAGGAAATGGTCCTTTGAATCTTCTATAATATGTTATGACACTCAATCTAGGTCAATAACCTCCGGTGAGCTAGGGACGGTACTATTGAATAGAAAAAGTGAACCGAGATTACTAATGACGGAGAATATAGGATAAGAAAGGAAATTAAGATCTACCAATAAAAAGTAGTAGAAATAATGAGCGCCTCTTACTCCATTATAAGTGTTGGATAACATCCCTTGCACAAACAAGTACTCTCAGTTTTTTTTTTTTCCTTTTGAAATTTTCGCTAATTGCAGAGAATTGTGTCCAGTTTCCTATGTCACATTTAAAAGATGTTACTAGGGAATGGATGGAATACATGTATATATATGTGTAGTAACATGGTTTCTAATAGTTTCTAACAAATGGAAGCTTGTTTTAGCTCTTTAATTATTTTTATCTAAAACGAAGATGACATTACTGCGGAAGTATTCTAACTGTGTAGAGGAGAACTAACGTGTTTCGTCTTGGTTATTGACGTTCTTTTGTCTCACTGTCATATTGTAGAAACTCTGGATCCAGAAGTCAAAATATTGAGCCTAGCAATTAAATCTCATGGTAGAAATGATATTTTTCTTATAATCCCTGAGACTGGAAACCCGAAAGGCCCGTGGTTTACTTTGAAAGAGGGAAGTCGTTACAGCCTTAAATTTACGTTCCAGGTTAGCAACAATATTGTTTCAGGCCTCAAATACAGGAACACTGTGTGGAAAACTGGCATCAAAGGTTCTCTTCCCTCAAATTCTGTGTGTTTCTAATTATTTATTGATGGAATTGTTGAAGTTTTTGATTAGAACTTTCTTGTCACAAACATTGTTTCAGTTGACAGCACAAAAGAAATGATTGGAACCTTCAGCCCTCAGTCAGAACCTTATACACATGAGATGCCGGAGGAGACAACCCCGTCTGGCATATTTGCTAGAGGATCATATTCAGCTAAAACACAGGTGAATTCAACCATTGATCTCTTGTTATAGCTGTTGATTTATTGTCTCTTTACTCAAACCTTGGGTACATATCAATGCTAGAAACAAACTGTTATTGTTCTCTCATTATCTTTATTGCTTTATGACAATTTGCCTTCGACCTTTCTTATCGGAAGCTTAAGTAATATGCAACAATTTGTAGTCGGATAGTTAGTTCCAACTATTTGCCTTTTGTCATTAACCTGATTTGTTGCCTTCTGCGGTTTTGCCTATAGTTGCAACCAAATGGAGAGGCAAATCGATACAGCTCATCCCAAATTTATCGGGAAATTAGTCTTGATTTGTTGCTGCTGTTAGAGTCATTGGGAAATCAGTTTAGAACCTGAATTTGTAATTGAATTTAGTTTGTTCTGCTCTTGAGCTAGTCAAATAAAGATTAGAGATGGACGACGTTTAAAAAACTTGCATATTTCTATATATATTCTTTTGCATTGTCAAGACTGCAAGATATATGATTTCATTCTTATTAATTTGTCGGTCTCTCTGATGTCATTTGCACAGTTTCTTGATGACGACAACCGGTGCTACTTGGCGATGAATTATACATTTGAGATCAAGAAGGATTGGCAGGCTGCTGCATAACTTGAGACTTGTTACTGGAAGTATTTTTTTCTGTCCTCTGAATGTATCTGATTTCAGTTTTGAGTATTTATGTCCAGTCATTCTGCCGTGATCACAGCAGCAGACGATAGGAAAGGAAGGGAAGAAAGAAATTGCCTAAGATTAAGACGATGAGGCTGGTAAATTCAGTTGTTAGGTTTTGATTAATTTGTTGAGTATCATTCAATAAAGTTGAACTTGACATTGACAATTTAACAAAATCCTCTCCCTCTCCCTGTCGATGTTTTCCAGTTTCTTTCTTGCTTTTGTGTATTTGACTTTAGCATCAGAGTGCATACGGTTGTTAGCAACAACTTTTCATTCTACCACGTTCTTTTGGTGGACAAGTAACATACGCGGGTCGGGAGGAGTAGATGGGATCTATTACCACCATTTCTATGCTTTCCAAATGTTAACAAAAGTGAAAACCATCTGCATTATCACACAAAAAAAAAAAAAAAAAAAAAAATTCAAGCAGCACGATTTATCCATCTTCTCCTAAATGTTGACTATAGAATATAAATTTGACTAATATCAATAAAAAATTTTAAAATTTTATTTATTATATTGTCAAAATATGTTGAGTATCGTACTAAACATATTATTTGAGTGGTATAATCAACATTGGAAACTTATTTACTTAATAATTAATTTGGTCATAAAACATGTGTCAAGACGCCATGTTTTACCGGTTTTTAAAATTTGAAAATCTTCTCGATTCTTTCATTTATTAGGCCCCGTTTGGGATTGATTTTGGAGCCCAACTTCTGATTCTCAAACAATCAGAAGTTGATTTAGGCGTTTGGCAAACTTTTTAAAAGTGATTATAAAATAATCTGACTCACCTGGCAGCAGATTTTGAGAAGCAGCAAAAGAGCAGCTTTTCAGATTCTGCTTTTAGCTTTTACATTTATATATTATTGAAATACCCATTGTACCCCTAATTAATTAAATTAATTTTTTTAATACCCATTAGAGAAATCGAATTGAAGCGAGTTGGATGCATAAAAAATAATATAAATGTAATTAATTTTTGCACTATATGACTATACTTTTATTTTGTAATTTTTATAAAATTTAAAATTTATTAGGTATTTATTATTTTTATTTTAAAATAATAATAATGAATGTATTGTCTTGTTAAAAAATATATGACTAGGAAAAAAATGAATTTTACCACTCGAGATAATAATAATAATACAAAATAACATTATTATATTCAATGTCCTATTTAGTAATTTAATACCGTTACAGTAATAAATCACTTTTGTTTACCAAATGCTCAAATGCTGATTTTGAAACATACAGCAATTTTGAAACAAGAGTTTACCAAACACTTATCTGATTTTTCTCACAGCTGATTCTTTCTGCAGCACAGCAGAAGCTGATTCTCTTAAAAGCACAGCAATACCAAACCAAATATTAGTCTCAAGAGGGAGGCTACGGTCGTTCCTCTCTTTCTACATTCTACTTTATATTTAATTGTAAATTTCAACTCCAATCTCTAGAAATCTTTACGCGAAGTTACAAGACAATAACTCTCTTTGATGGGTTAATATTGAAAAATATAAAGATGAATACCCTCAAATACGAATAACAAAAGTAATTTCATTATTTTATTAATTATAAGAAAAAGATGTCGTAAAAGAATATTTTTTCCTTTGTCAAAGTGCCACTTTAAAATGAGTTGAGATCTGCTGTCTCAATTTTATGTCCCCTTGACTGTCCCTCCAATGAAAACTTTACATATCATGAATGTGAATGCATTAAATATTGTTCATAATAATTGTTTTACTTATTTAATTCATGATGTGTAAAGTTTTTATTGGAGGAACAACCAATGGAACATAGAATTGGAAAAGCTGATCTCAACTCCTTTAAAATAATGACCGGTCAAATCTGAGTGTATTTTATGCCATTTGTAGTCTAGGAGGAAAAATCCCAAGTATTTGAGCATATTAGACTTTGTTTAATTTTGTTTAAAATTTTATTAAAAAAATCAAGTCAAATTCAACAATATTTTATCTATATATTGCACGAAACTCACAATTTTTATCAAAATTTACAAAAAATCTGATTTTTTAACTAAATTATTAATTAATAAATTGCATGGATTAAGTAGAGAAGACAAAATACTCTGACCATGTCCTGCCTCGTTAGTAATCGGGGCGGGGATGGAGAGCATGGTCCTGTTCGAATCTATTTTTATTTCATTTTATATTTATGTTTTAAATTTAAATTGTATTTAAAAAATAAAAAATTAATTAATTAATTAAATAGGGCGTTGAATGGAGATTTTTTAATCTCCGTCCCCGCCCTGTATTCTAAGAATCTCCGACGAGAAGGAAATAATAATGGCCACAATTACTTGGCCTATTGCCATCCCCAGAGTTAAGGTTCTTAAGTATAGGGCTAGGCAAAAAATTCGCGAAATCGACAAATCGACCCGGGTCAGTTTGGGTCGGTTTTTGGGCCTGGTCGGGTCGGTGAAACCGACTCGGTTTATAAAAAAAATATTTTTTTTTGTTCTTCAAACCGGCCCAAATCGAAAGCACGAACCGACCCGAGTTGGTTCGGGTCGGTTTCGGGCCCATTTGTTCAGATTTTTTGGTGGTTTCGATTTTTGGCCGGTTCGAATCAGATTGGACAAAAAATCGACCTAACCCAACCCACGCCCACCCCCTCTTAAGTATATGAACCATTCAAAAATGTGGTCCTTCATTTGGACATGATGGGAAATTGTTAGAAAATGGAATAAATTTAGATACCAATAAAAATTTTCGGTGAAGTAAATCATTGATGGTGATTTATTGTTACATATGTATAAACATATGCATATATTTTGGTGGGTGAGTATATAATAATTATACGGCAAAACTTCACGTACCGTCTCCAACTTAACTTCTACTATTTTTGTTTTTTTATCCTTGATCTTTATATCTTATGCTAATTTCGTGTCAATATATAGTATGGTGTGTGCATATTTTTTCAACCTTTATGCATCACAGCGATGGGAGTCCAACAATAAAGAAAACAAAAAATGGGATATGGAGGAGTGTACCATGCATGTTGTATTTTAATAAGACTTGTTCTAACAAACACAATTGAATTGTGAGTTGTAATGTAAACATCAATTTCCTCGTGACTGCTTAAGGCTTTGCTTTTCGACCAAATTTCCTGTGGCAGGTAATATATATATACACATAGAGATTAGACTTTAGAGAGAGAGGGAGAGAGATGGACATGGAGGGCTATACTGATATGAAAAAGGTGGTGAGTTATTGGATGGAAGGAGAGATCAACAATTTCATAAAGGTATGGCTATCAGTATACGTATCTCTATCCTACTGTTATCTTTCCGGCAAGATTGTACCCAAAGGCACCACAAGACTCCTCTCTTTTCTCCCCGTCGTCGGCCTCTTCCTCCTCCTCCCTCTCAAGCTCCATTCCATGCATCTCGGCGGCCTCACCGCCTTCTTTATTGCCTGGCTTGCCAACTTCAAGCTACTAATGTTCGCCTTCAACAATGGTCCTTTATCCGACTCTTCACTCTCCCTCCCAAGATTTCTCGCCATTGCTTGTCTCCCCATTAAGCTTCAAAACTCTCAAAGTGAAAATAAGAACCAAATTTCTCAGACTGAAAAAGGCCATAAATCACTTATGAACTATGCTATAAAGGGTCTTTTGTTGGCTTTATTAATCAAGATCTACGACTACACTCGTTATATACATCCAACAATTATGCTTGGATTGTACTGTTTTCACGTATACTTTTGCTTGGAGATAACGTTAGCCATTGCTGCAGCATTGGCTCGGGCACTGCTTGGAGCCGAACTCGAGCCACAGTTCAATGAGCCGTACCTTTCGACCTCACTGCAAGACTTTTGGGGTCGTCGGTGGAACCTCATGGTATCCCGTATACTGCGTCCTACAGTATACGTTCCTGTACGCATCTGGTCAACTAACATTTTGGGCCGAAAATGGGCTCCACTCCCTGCCATAATGTTAACTTTTGTAGTGTCGGGCCTCATTCATGAGCTCATATTCTATTATTTAGGTCGCGTGAATCCAACTTGGGAAATCACCTGGTTTTTCTTGCTTCATGGTGCGTGTTTAATGGCTGAGATTGCAGTCAAAAAGTCAGTTAAAGGGAGGCTACACTTACCGAGGATTATTGCGACGATCTTCACCGTTGGATTTGCGATGATCACAGGCTTTTGGCTCTTTTTCCCACAGTTGTTGCAGTGTAAAGCTGATGAAAGAGCGTTTGCAGAATACGTGGCTGTAGGCGCGTTTGTGAAGGATATTTTTAGGGCTTTGACTTTTATACCTAATATTGGAGAAGTGCAGTTTTCCAAACAATTTATGGGGTAATTTAATTATCACGTCGGCCATACTAAATCAAAACATTATTATTTAATGCTTATGATGGTTCTTTATTTTAAATATTGGTCAGACCCCATTTTGGGGTGGCCCAAAAAAATTGAAAAGTAATTATTTCATGATGACAACATTTAATTATGAGTGGTTGTTAGAGTAATTAACATTTTATGTGATGAGTGTCCACTGCATGTGGACACAAATGTGTCCACACTGTGTGGACTGATTCTACATTATCAGTGGACAAATGATCTCTTATTCATTCATCGTAAGTAGGAGATCATTACTCGTGTTGTGATACCCATATTAGGGTAATGATAATATATTATTATTTTTTCAATTGAGTACAATGTTTATTATCGACTTTTTTAGACATCTTGTTTAGTAATACAATATTGGGTCGTATTAGTGATACTATGAGACAAATTGTCGTATTAATTAGTGATACTATGAGAAAACATTTGAACTTATTTTTTTTTTATTTAATATTCTTCTGTATTAAAAAAATTATATTAAGCAAGATTTTAATATATTTGTGTAATTCACTAATTTGTGTGTATTTTTTTATATATGTGAAATATTACAATTATTACATATTATATAATATAATATACAACAAAATCGAACATGACATAAATATTAACAGGGACTCCATGATTAGTGTGTTGTACTCCATGTGTACATGCTAACTTGAATGTGACATAAAGGTTACACAATCTAAATTAATTATGGAGTTGGCTTGTTACATCTCCACTTCACATTAAGCCAAAGTGGATGCCACGATAAATTGTATGTCCACGTAGAAAAATGCTTCCGTCACAGTACTTCAACATTGTCTCGGTCAAAAATAAAAGTAGATATGCTCATACTTACAAAACTTTCGTAAGTTGCTCAATTTGCACAATGTACCGAAGAGCATCGGTATATTTTGTCCGAACCCAAAAATAAGCTTTCGAACCACCAACAAAACCACTGTTGGGCATTCTTCGAGGCCATGGGTCCATTTTGATAACAAACTCATCAAGGACAAGGCAAACCATCAACGAAGAAGCCTTGTGCATACTATCCAATTCGACTTAGTTGTTCCAATGTCTTTCACAAGATCTTGGACAAAATAGAAGTTTTTCCATTCCTACAATTTAGGACAGCAAGCCAGAGATACCCTGACACACGAAATGTGACAACATAGGCTTATCCGTCAAAGATGTTTCCAAATGAGATAAAGATCAATTTGTACTACGTACCTTTTTGTAGGTTATTGCAAAAGAAAAAAGACCAAGAGATACATGTTGTCACGCTTAAGAGCGTCCAGCATGCGGAGCTTATATGCACCATTCTAGTCAAAAGAGAGGTAATTGAGTTTATTGATGCCTATTAAAAACACCAAAATGAGGAATATGAGAGCGACGGGGTTGGCGACCCATCAACAAACTCCAAATTGACAAGGTAAGTTAATCAAAAAATTGAGAGTAATTCCTTAATCAATACATTATCTATTAATAACCTATCAATATTTTTTAACCTAGCCAAAACTCTATCAATTTTTCTTTCCGTCATTAACCCAAAAAATAAGACTTGAGCGTCAAAGTGTATACAACCATTTCACCAACTCAATGGTAGTAGCATTGCATTTTAACGTGTTTTTCTTGTGCGCAACTAACATAGATAATGCATTTTGACAAGTTTTCCTAATTTAGGAGAGTGCATTTTAACATACAAGTGAAGGGAGAGGTGATTTGGATGTCTTGACAACAAGGTCATATCTGATGTCAACATGAGTGACATTGAATAGAAAACCTACCCAAAAACTTTGCAACATGAATGTGGTGAGAGAGAGTCTAAACTAAGAAAATGAGGATGGTGAACTCGAGAAGAGTCTGATGGGAGCAGCAAAGAGAGACTAATCCTCGTAGGAGGACAAGGAGTCGCAAAGCCAACAAAGTGGTGACTCAAGTGACATGAAATGTAGCAGACATAGTTGCAATTAGAGTTGGCAAATGAGTTGGGTTGGGCCAGTCCAACTCGCCAGAGCAGGTCCACACATGAAACTGGACTGGGCTGACCCAGCCCAGTTTTGTATGGGCCAGAAATATACTAGCACAATCCAGCCCATTTGCCCAACTTGTCTTAATTTTCTTTTTTTTTTTTAAATTAATTTTTTATACAATCTAATACATTATTTTAAATACATTCTTAGATAATATATATTTTGTGATTTTTAAAGAGATTAATTTATAAAATTGGGGCTCTCATGTATTAGTTAATAGATAAACGTCAATTTTCTTTCAAAATAATATTTTTTTTTTTGGTTAATTGTACACTATTTATAGACACTTTTTAAAAAAAAAATACAAATATTAAAAGCATACTAGTCTTATTGTTTTGAGATATAAGCATGTTTGGTTTAAATTAAAAAGTTTACTTATAAGTAAATTTAAAATAAATAATCTACTTCTCACACCAAATATATTTTGGATTGAAACTTAAATTAAACTAAATTTTAATTAAATCTAAACAATTTTATGTTGGATTCTAAGATTTTTTTATTAATGTTTATGGTGACTTTGACTTAAATCATTTTAAATTGATATTATTTGAATTATGTATTGGGGCTATTCACAAAATGTGATTAGTGGTAAGGAGCAAAAAAAAAAATCAAAAATCAAAAATCAAAAAAAAAAAATCAAAATCGGGCCGGCCCAACTAGCCTGTAAGCTAGATGGGCCGGGCCATTTTGGCCCAGTTTTATTTGGGTTAAGGCCAACCCAACTCAACTCAAAAAAGCGGGCTACATAAGGTTGGGCCAATTTTACCACATCTAGTTGCAACACATGGAGCACCTATGTTAACACTGTGTTGATCCAAAATTTTAACTAATTTTTATAAATTTAAGTAATTTTGCTACTGAAATTTTGAAACCAATAAAGTAATATTATGTCAAATAGTTCTGACATCGTTCTAAAAGTGATTTTTAAATAATTTACAATGTTACATAACCGAAGGTAAGTATTTAACTTTAGAGTAATTTGTAGCTTCCGTCTCCAATCTTTTGAACTTTTATCATTTTTATTTTCATTCTTTATTTTTTGATACTCATATTCTCAACCTTTTTTTTTTAATTTGGTGGCTGAAGTCTTCAACTTCTGAACATTTAGCACTTTTATCCTCATTCTTCATTTTTTTGCACCTATATCCTCAACATTTTTTAATTTGGTGGCTGAAGTCCCCAACATTTGGAATTTTATATCATATTTTTTAATTTTTTAATTGAAACTTATGAAAAGTCTATTTAAAGCCAAGTTTTGTGAGTAGTTTTATCTATAAATGTTGGTCTATTTAAAAAAACTTATTTTTAAAATTTTTAAAGACAGGTAAGGTTGGTATAAATACAGTATCGATTTTGAAAAAATCGTTATATCTTGAGAGACAAACGTCGTTTGATTCTGTTAGAACTTTTGTATGGAACGAAATCTATCATAAGAAGATTTGTTACGATATATTTCGCTTCATCTCGTTTTTATATTTCTATTTTATCTTTTCCTCGATTGTTTTCATTAATTTTGCCTACACTTAGTGGTCCCATCTTGGCTTGGTAGTTGACATTGTAATGAAGGGGAAATATAATGCAAGCTGGCAGCTGGCATTAATATTTGAATTAATGTTATGCACGTTAATGCGGGGTCCTTCTGGAACAATGCAACAGCACTACAAAAAGAAATAATTGGAGCTCTAGGGTTTGACCCCGGTGACTGGGATACTGTAGATTGTCACAGGATTATTACCCTCGGTCCCAGCAGCTTAAGGCAATGGGGAGACAAGTTTGAAACATGGAGTATTATGTACAATATTTAATGTGATCGATTAGCAACAGAGATCTTATTGCTCTAAAGATCTTATTGCTCTAATTTAACATTCAATTTTAATGGGGTCGTTGAAACCGATTTGATTATAAATTTTCAAAATAACACATGATAATAAATATGATTACACTTTAGTAAATGACTGTTGCTTTCCTGTATACGCATGTCTTAAGCAATCAGCCCGCCCGTCGGTCTGCCCGCCTCATTGTTCTCATATGCCCACCTACAGTAGATAGAACAACAATCACCCACATTTATTGGGAATATAAAACATCAGCAGTTGAAGAAGACGAAACGTCCCACATTAAATCCTAATTATGAAGAAGATGAAAAGGCATCCGCCATTAATGACCATTGAAGATACAGATACGGGTCATTCCTATAAATAGGAGATCAACACTCCAGGTACAAACACAACATACATACTCAATATTGTTATTCTGCATATTTGAGTATATACTATACTAATTATCACGCCGGAGTGGAAACGGGGGACAAAGCTTCACCATTTTTTGCAGGTCTCCACCACTGCTGTCGTCGCACTTGGAGGAGAAGAAGACATATAATTATCAATTGGCGCCGTCTGTGGGAAACCGTACAAGAAATCATGGCTCGAACCAGAAGAACTAAGAATGCAACGGCCCCGACAACCTCTGTCAGGGATGCAGATACGGAGTCTAATGCCGCCACTAATCATCCACAGCAAGAGTTTGCTTCTGCTGCTCAACTTACGGCGTTGCAAGCTCAAGTGGCGGCCTTAACAGGCTTTGCTCCAGGGTCGTAACACTACGGTTTCTCAGTCACCGCAAGGTCCTGGCCCTTCGCAGGCAGGACCTTCACCACTGGACGTTCCATCCCAGGGTCCCAACCCTTCGCCTTTAGGACCCTCGCCACTGGAGGCTCCTCCCCAGAATCATAATTTTCCAGCAACGGAAGCACCGCCGCGAACCCCTCCGTTGGCTCATAATTTCCAGCGATGGAAACACCGCCGACAACAGCTCCATCGTTGGTTCCGAGTTCATTAGCTCCATTTTCTGCACCTCACCTCAATTCACTGGCATCTGGTCCAAATCCACTTTGGGGACAACCATCATGGGTTCCAACGCCTACTCTGGTTGAGACACCTGTGTTAATCCTAGAACAGCGACTGGAGGACATGATGAGTCACAAAATAGCTGAGGCTATGTTGAAAAAAGGCAGTAGACAACAATCTATGGTGTTGGAAGAAAACCCTTTTTCTCTAGAAGTGATGGCAGTTCCATTACTAAGGGATTTCAAACAGCCGAATATGGAGAAATACGACGGATCAGCTGACCCTGTCGATCACCTCAGAGCTTTTGTTGATTTGATGAGGTTGAGGGCTACCCCTGACGCAATCATGTATAGGGCCTTCCCGCCCACACTCAGGCGTGAAGCCAGGGATTGGGTAGCTACTCTCTTCCCAAAGTCAATTCACACGTTTGATGATTTTTCTAAGAAGTTTGCTGCATACTTTGCCAGTAGCAAACGTTATAAGAAAACTGCTATTGGCCTGATACAATTGACTCAAGACAAAGATGAGTTGTTGAAAGATTTTATAGCCCAGTTCAATAGGGCCACTTTAAAAATTAAGGATCTACAGATGTCTGCTGTAGTTACCGCTATGATGAATGGAACCCGCAGTCATGCCTTTAAAATGTCACTCTTTAAAAACCCACCAGATACAATGCATGAGTTGTTAAGAAGAGGTGATAAATATGTAGATGCAGAAGAGGCCTTTTCATTACTAAGGGCATGAAAGATCGAAAAGAACCGGAGTCTAACAAAAGGAAGGCCCGAGATGAACCAAGGCCCCGTGAAGATAGATGCAAGCAAAAAATGATTCATCCAGGCCCTAATAGGCCTAGTACTGGAAAGGAGGCGTATAGTATACTGCTGCACACCTCTAGGGCTAATGTCTTGATAGAAATCCGAAATATGAAAGAGCTCGTATGGCCCAAAAAGATGTGGGCACCACCACATAGAAGAGATTAGACTAAATATTGTAAATTCCATCGAGATCATGGACATGATACAGAGGATTGCCAACAGCTGAAGGAAGAAATAGAAAGACTTATAAAAAGAGAATACCTGTCCAAATTTGTAAAAACAGATAAAGAGAAAGAAAAAGAGGCTGAATACCGACAACAACCACCTCCTCGAGCTGGAGTTATAAATGTCATCGTGGGTGGCATTGCTGCAGGGAGTGACTCAAATTCAGCACGGAAGAACTATGCTCGAGTCAATAGATCTACTTCGGTAGATAAGAATGAAAGGTTCAGCCAGAGTATCACCTTTAGTGATGAGGATTTGGATAGTGTTACATGTACACATGATGATGCTCTAGTAATAGTCACTGATATTGCTGATTTCGATGTGAAAAGAGTGTTGGTGGACAATGGTAGTGCAGCTGATGTTATGTCCTGGGAAGTTTTCCTAGGATTGAAGATATCACCTAGCAAGATCAAACCTGTCACCACTCCCCTCCATGGTTTTGGAGGTGCTACAATTATACCAGATGGAACAATTGAATTACCGGTGACTTTGGGTACTTACCCAACCAGTGTGGTGATAATGACTAACTTTTTGTTGGTAAAAGCTCATATGGCCTACAATGCAATTTATGGTCGCCCACTTTTGAATGCGGCTAGGGCTGTGGTTTCCACATACCACCAGGTGATGAAATTTCCTACTAGTTGGAGAGTAGGGTGTGTAAGAGGTGATCAGCAGGCATCAAGGAGGTGTTATGTAGACAGCATACTTATCAAAAATACGGTAATGATGCTTGATATTGAGCAACCGAAGGGGCGAATAGAACCGTTGGAACTCACTGAGGAGGTGGTGATAGCTGAAGGTCAGGTTTTCAAAATCGGAGGCGGGATAGATCCTGAGGAAAAGCACAAACTAGTGGCATGTTTATCTGACAACATAGATGTATTTGCTTGGGGACTCCATGACATCGATGGAATCAGCCCCATGATTGCCCAGCACAGACTCTCAATTCCTTCTAGAATAAAGCCGGTGAAACAAAAGAAAAGACAATTTGCTCCAGAACGACAACTGGCTATTTCTACAGAGATAAAAAAATTGTTAGAAGCTGGTTTTATTCGAGAAGTACACTACCCCGAATGGTTGGCAAATGTGGTTTTAGTAAAAAAATCAAACAGATAATGGCGGATGTGTGTAGATTACACTGATTTGAATAAAGCTTGTCCCAAAGATTCTTATCCTCTTCCAAGGATAGACCATTTGGTGGACACAACTTCAGAACATGAAAGGCTAAGCTTCCTGGATGCTTTTTCTGGTTACCATCAGATCTCTATGGCTGAAGGTGATCAGGAGAAAACTTCTTTCATAACTGACAGCGGGACTTTTTGCTACACCGCTATGCCTTTTGAGCTAAAAAATGCAGGGACTATTTATCAAAGGATGGTAAATCAGAGATTTCATGGACTCATTGGTCGTAATGTTGAAGCCTATGTGGATGACATGGTGGTCAAAAGTCGATTAGCGAAAGATCACATAACGGATCTCGATGAAGTCTTCGGTGTTGCTCGAAAACTTAAACTGAAGTTAAATCCTAAGAAATGCGTGTTTGGCACATCGGGTGGAAAATTCTTAAGATTTATGATTACACACCGAGGTATTGAAGCAAATCCTGACAAAATACAAGCTATCTTAGACATGAAAAGCTCGACTACCAAGAAAGAAGTTCAACAGTTGACTGGAAGGGTGGCAGCTCTCAATCGTTTTATGTCGCGAGCTGCCGATAAATGTCATCATTTCTTCAAGGCTGTAGGAGGGTCCAAAAATTTTGAATGGACAAAAGAATGCGAGGAGTCTTTTGAACAGTTAAAGAAATCACTGCAACAACCACCAGTGTTGGCACGTCCCAACCCCAGGGATAAGCTAAGTCTCTACTTAGCAGTATCTTTTCACGCGGTCAGTGCGGTATTGGTGAAAGACATTTCGAAGGGACACAAACCTGTTTATTATGTAAGCCAAGTATTGAGAGGGGCAGAAACACGCTACAGCTTAGTTGAGCAATTGGTTCTAACTCTGATTGTGGCAGCCAGAAAGTTAAGATCGTATTTCCAGGCTCATCAGATACATGTGATGACTGATCAACCAATTAAACAGATACTGCACAGGCCGGAGACATCTGGGCGTCTCTTGAAATGGGCTATTGAACTAAGTGAGTTTGATATTGATTTTAAACCACGCACAGCTATAAAAGCACAGGCCTTGGCAGATTTTATTGCAGAACTCACTCTTCCTGAAGAACCACCTATAAGTGACAAAGCAACCTGGGTAATATATGTAGATGGATCTTCCAACAGAGAGGGTTCAGGAGCAGGGGTCATAATTCTCTCACCAGATGCTGAAGAACTTGAATACTCACTTCGCTTTGAATTTCCAGCCACTAACAATGATGCAGAATATGAAGCGGTCATAACAGGGCTAGGACTCGCCACACAGTTAGGAGTGACAGTTGTAGAAATTCGCAGCGACTCGCAATTGGTTGTTGGGCAAATTTTGGGAGAATACGAAGCCAAAGATGGCCGCATGGCTGCCTATCTGATGAAAGTAAGAGATCTGCAGAAAAAATTCGAAAAGTTCAAGATTACAAAGGTCCCAAGAAAAGAGAATGAACGGGCTGACGCTCTCGCCAAGTTAGCATCAGCCAATCACAAACATCTTCCAACCACTGCTAGTGTTCAAGTGCTTAGTGAGCCTAGCACGGTGTCGTTGATTGTTGTATTGGAAGTGAAAAATGAACATTCGTGAATAGTCCCCATCTTGGACTATCTTACGAAAGGTACTCTACCAACAGACCAAATTGAGGCAAAACGGTTGAGAGTACGAGCTGCTATGTATTCTGTGATTGATGGAAAACTATATCAAAGAGGATTCTCTGTACCTTATCAGAAGTGCCTTCGGTCAACAGAAGCAGCTGAGGTCTTGTTTGAAATACACAATGGTTTGTGTGGAAATCATTTGGGTGGAGACGCCCTTGCTTTTAAAGCTTTAAGGCAAGGGTACTATTGGCCGTTGATGAAACAGTAAGCCAAGCAACTGGTTAGGAAATGCGACACTTGTCAAAGATTTGGCAACATAATTCATCAGCCAGCTGAGCCACAATCAGCAATTTATGCGGTATGTCCATTTTATCAATGGGGGATGGACATTCTAGGTCCTTTACCACTTGCTAGAGGTCAAAGAAAATTTCTGTTGGTGGCCATAGATTATTTCACAAAATGGGTTGAAGCCGAGCCACTAGCTGTTATAACTACAGCCAAGATACAGAGTTTCGCGTGGAAATACATAATATGCCGTTTTGGGATACCACGGGTGATGGTCACAGATAACGGAAGGCAATTCGATAACCACAGCTTTAAGAATTTCTGTGACAATTATAAAATTTTGCACCGACTCACTTCAGTAGCACACCTTCAGAGCAATGGCCAAATTGAAGTCACTAATCGTATCATACTTTGGGATCTAAAAACGAGGCTGGGAAAAGAAAAAAGATCTTGGGCAGATGAATTACCAAATGTATTATGGGCGTATCACACCACTCCTAGGGGACCAGCAGGAGAGACACCATTCAAATTATCGTTTGGTATGGAATCAGTGGTACCCGCTGAAATTGTAAATCCAACTTTGAGAATGTAGGTCGAACAGACGAATGACGACATCACAAGGGCAGAAGTTGACCTACTTGAAGAAGTCAGAGAAAGAGCCGCTATCAAGACAATGGCTTACAAACGTAGGGCTGCTAAATATTTCGATCGCCGAGTTAAGCCCAGAAGTTTTCAACCAAATGATCTAGTGTTAAGGAGCAGTGCAACTGCCGGACATCCACCGTCTAAACTAGAGCCTAATTGGCATGGTCCATTCGAGATCATTAAGAAGATAGAGAAATGAGCATACAGTCTAAAAGATGCGAACGGCAAACCTTTGGGAAGACCATGGAATGCAGAGCACTTGAAGAAATATTATCAATAATTTATCAGTTTTTTTTTTTATTACGAAGTTGTATTGCATAAGTATTCCTACGTTTAATTACCAAATCAATAAAATGCCAAGGCGGATGAATGATGAGGGTGCTACGGAAGGATCAGCCTAGCTGGAAAGTCCTGGTGCACCTACTGAACTCGACCTACGGCAATCATTTGTTATTTGACATAGTCTCTGTCAATGTTTAATCGAGCAATACAAATATCTCTCCAACTGCTACTACGATCAAACCAGAACGTGGCAATGAGCCTACGTCTCGAAAAGTAAGGTGATGAACCTTAATCAAAAGACCAATGCAATAAGTCTATGGCTCGAAAAGTAAGGTGATGAACCTTAATCAAAAGACTAAGGCGATAAGCCTATGGCTCGAAAAATAAGGTGATGAGCCTATATCTTATAAATTAAGGTGATGAACCTTAATCAAAAGAACAAGGTGATAAGCCTATAATTCGACGAACAAGGCGATGAGCCTATATCTTATAAATTAATGTGATGAACCTTAATCAAAAGAACAAGGCGATAAGCCTATAACTCGGCGATACGCCTATGGCTCGAAAAGAAAGGTGATAAGCCTATTCAGGTAGTGATCTTTAATCAAAAGTTCGCTCCCAAAAAAAAAGGAGGGGCGCACGCCCGCCCCTAGCAGGGGGCTGGGCGCCCAAAAACCCACCCTATCAGCTCCCAAATTCCCCCTCCCCGACTTTGGTCTCTAGCCATTCGATTATTTTCAACGTGTTTTTTACTTTCTTATTTTGTTTGGGGGAGGGTATAAATAATATGTTATACATTGCAACTAACAAATTATAAAGTGAAAAACAATTTTGTTAATGATGTATGTTTGATGACGAACATACAAAACTGAAATTCGCAGTAATCAACGGTATTTGAAAGGAAATAGATTGAATATTAAAATTTTCATGATTAAGCGGGACAACCGCCATGAAATTAAAATAAATAAAACTACTGTTTAATCATCATGAGAGCCAGCAGGTTGTGATCCAACCCCTCCATGGTTAGCCACTTTAACTTTCTGAGCAGCTAAGTCTGCACCTCGACGTTTCCTCAGATACCTATCAAATTCATCTGGATCTATCTCCGGATGATCATCAACCAGCCACTCCTTGGTCATTTTGATAGCGGCCTTCAAAGATTCTGCGTCATACATGTGTAAGTTACCCTTGTATTCGGCAGACAACTTGTACCTTGCTATGGCCTCATCATCTGCAATCTCCAACTTTTTGCGAAGTTGGTCTACCTCTTTTTGAAGGAGGGAATTCTCATTATCTTTTTTCTTAGACGCAGCTATTGCCTTGTCCAACAAAGACTGCATCTCTGCTACGACTTTTTTCTTATCATGGTCTTTATCGGCTGCACACTTTTCAAATTTCTCCAAATCACGCAATACTTTCTCCTCCATAACAAGCATCTGTACAACCGATAAAAATCGAAATTAAATGGAGAATAAAAGTTAAGTGAGAAAGCAATAGAGTGTTATCAAAATATAACAGCTTACCCTGCGGTGGTTGGTGTACATAATACGACGCATGGCAGCTGCTTCTTTATTTTTTAAATTATCAATGAGCTTCTCATTCATACAGCCTAACATGATCTCAGCTTCAACAGTCGAATCAACATGAGGAAATCCAAACTCCTTGAAAGCATGGGCATCATTACCCTTGGTAGTGCGCGACGCGGAGCGAGGGGCAACAGTTATCTCAGCAGTAGCTTTTCCTTTATCAGCCCGCCTTTTCTTTTTGTTTAAAGGAGATAAAGACGGGTCTTCAGCATCAGTGGCGAATCCTGCCACATCCATCACGCCTTCAAAGTCAAAATTATCCATATCTGTGAGAAAAATAGAAATTGATGAAACAAATGCAGGCGAAAATGAAGAGTCCAAAAAGAATAAAGAAATAAAAGTAGCCTACCCTCAGGTGATCCAACGTGAACCCGCCTCAAGTTCTCATTAGATAACACCCCACTCATTTGTGATCCCGGAGGCGTCAAGCGTAAAAGCTTATATAATCATGTTTTCAATTCATGATCAAGATCCAGGGGCTCGTTAAAGTGTTTACAAAAAGGAGTTCTCCAACAAGTTCTAAAGGGGAACTGTCCTACCTCAAGTCGAACAAAAAAGAAACGTCTCCTCCAACCACTATTTGAACTGGGAAAGTGAGGTACTAACAATTTTACTTTAAGTTGAATATACGCGTAACAGTTACTCCCAAGCACAGGATACATGTCAAATACACTTCTAAAAAGCCTTAAACACAGTTCAATATTATTTGTAAGGCATAAATATAAGAAGTAAGTTGATATGCGCCAAGAATTAGGGGTCAATTAGCTAGGAGTGACATGAAATTCGTTAAGGAAAGAAACAAATAAAGGATGAAGATGAAATCTTAAACCAGCTGTCATGCTATCACGGTAAACTACCACCTCCAAAGGGTCCGATCTTGGAATTCTTTCACTAGAATGGGAAACTCGGTATATATGACCAGGAGGTATTTCATATATTTTCAACATTTTCATAAAACTTTTTGAATTGTAAATACTGGCATCGTTTGGTATATCTAATTCTATCAAATTGCCACTTGGAGAATGTTCAATTTGAATATTGAGTGGGCGGAACACTGTAGAAGAATCGACATCAGAATCTACCAATCCATTGGAGGATAAAAAGTCAATTATAGGGTCAATATCAGAGAAAAGCAGGCGAGGCCGCCCGCCCCAGCAAGGGGCGAGCCTGGCCGCCCACCCCCAACAGGGGGCGAGCTTGGCCGCCTGCCCCTAGCTGGGGTCTGGCATGGCCACCTGCCCCTAACCGGGGGCGGGCTCCTATAGATAGGGCACGATAAGAAGGACTGCTGTTAGAGTTATTGGTTGAAGAACCACTACTAGAGGTGACCACCGTTTTATACATCTAAGAAGAAGGTCGAAATTTTTTCGAATAAAAAGGCACAACAATGAAAAAATTACCTTAGATGACGAAAGAAGGAAAAATCTCTATGAATTAGACTGGAAAAGAGGAGACCAGTCTGAAGAGAGTTCCAGCTAAACTGAGAGATATGAGAATACTACAAATAATATCCCATCTATATATATATATATATATATATATATATATATATATAATCTTCTAAATAGGGCTAAGATTTAAGCCCATATCAATTTCAAATTAGGCCCAAAATATTTATTCTATATTTGGTCAGTTAATTATCATATATTTTTCATTATAAATAAATAATGAATTATTTATTACACGAATTATTTTTCAAAAGTTTTGGTCAAAGGTAGATAATTAAAAGGCAATATTTCTAAGTCAAAGGTAGATGATTAAAAGGCAATATTTCTACTTCTCATTGACAATAGTCCATGAAAAGTAGAGGGGCTTATGATGATAAATATGATTACACTTTGGTAAATGACTGCTGCTCTCCTGTGGACGCATGTCTTAAGTAATATGTCCGCCTCGTCGGTCTGCCCGCCTCATTGTTCTCATATGCCCCTACAGTAGATAGAACAACAGTCACCCACATCCATTGGGAATATAAAACACCAGCAGTTGAAGAAGACGAAACGTCCCACATTAAATCTTAATTATGAAAAAGATGAAAAGGCACCCGCAATTAATGACCATTGAAGATACAGTTACGAGTCATTCCTATAAATAAGAGATCAACCCTCCAGGTACAAACACAACATACATACTCAATATTGTTATTCTACATATTTGAGTCTATACTATACTAATTATCACGCCGGAGTGGAAACGGGGGACAAAGCCCCACCACTTTTTGCAGGTCTCCACCACTGCTGTCGTCGCACTTGGAAAAGAAGAAGACATATAATGATCAACAAATTTTACCAACTTTCAAAGATAGTTTGTACAACTACTATTTCTCGTCTCAATGCGTGTTGTATTTCAATATTAAGTCCTAGAAGCAAGACTCAACAAATAAAAACGTTGCTAGAATTATGTGTTGCATCTAAATTCTAACGTTATCTTATTCGATTTTTCCCCTATTGAATAATAAGCCTCTAAATTCAGCTTAAAACTAAAGTGTTTAGGTTGATGCATGTTTAATATAAGAAAGAGGTGGACACATTGGGCCCCCCGGGGCATAGCTCAACTCAACTGGTGGAACAATCAGCATAAGGATTGCTTCTAGCGGCAGGGTGGGAGTTCGAATCCTGCTGGGAACCTGCAGCTGGATTTTATTCGGTATGGAGCAATTACTTTGTGGACGGCTTCTTGTGCGCATAAGTGTACAATCAGATGAGGAGAACTTGGGAGCCAGTTGAGGCATAACCCACGATTTACCTCTTCCAAGGTTCTAGGGGCAAAAGTCTTGGAGGTCCAGAAAATAGTCTGGTTTAAAAAATTGGGATACCTGGGTATATATAAAAAAAAAAAAAAAAAAATAAGGAGCTGGACAAATTGGACTTTAGACCTTAGGGTGTGTTTGATTCAAACATTTTCCATGGAAAATGTCACTTCCATGGAAAATCTTGTCAAATCCAACACTTTTATTTTCCCACTTTGTTGTTTGATTGGCACATGGAAAATCTAATACATTTTCTAGGTACAAGCATTTAAAGCACATATTTGCCTACTTTCTTGAAAAAAAATTTCTTACCTATATAGTGTGTGTTTGATTGGTAGCATGAAAAAATGGTGGAAAATGAAAATATTTTCCATGGAAGTGGGAAAATAAATTCTACTATATAGATAAGAAAATATTTTCCAAAAAAGTAGGCAAATATGTGCTTTAAATGTTTGTACCTAAAAAATTTATTTTCTTTTCAATATGTAATCAAACAACAAAGATAAAAAATAAAAGTGTTGAATTTGACAACATTTTCCAATCAAACACCCTTAATGTTCAAACTTCAAAGTTCAAACTTTAGCCACCTCACACCACTATGGCAACATTATGGAAATGACAATTATAGCCCGTGGAATTTATAGAATCAGAATTTACTATTAGCTGACTGAAAAGGTTGTCCCCATGTATTCATTTTCAAACAAACAAACCCATTAGCTGTCCCGGAGTATTAATAGAAACCACAGGCTCTCTTCTTTCTAGATGCCTAGACATTTAATATCTCTACCACGAAAATCTTAGTCGACCTACGTAATATATAACATTTGTGGTAAAATGTCATCTGATAGAAAAAGTTAAAAAGAAGCGACAAAAAGAAAAGAGAAATTGGACATAACTAGCAAGATTGCAAGTGCAACAAAAGTACAAAATTGAGAACTCTATAATTGAAAAAGAAAAGTTGAGAGCAAATTTGTGTCGGGTCAAATGGTCAACCATCACTTTCCCTTCGTCATATCAGAAAAATTTACCTGTCCATTTTCGCCGATCCCAAGTTCCAGCAATCAAATGAAGTTGATTTTTACAAATAAAAACCGGCAAAATTGACAGGATAATATTAGTTAATTAATGGTCTAAAGTCGTCTAAAACCATTAATCAGACAACATAAATAAACTCTTGTAGCCATTTGACATTTCTTCTTCCTATTCACAAACAAAACTTGCAGACAGATAAAATTGTTTGAGAAGAGAGAAAAATGGAAGGCGAAATCAACAACTTTACTATGGTATGGATAACAGTTCTTGCATCCTTAACCTACTGTCACACGGTAGACAAAATCTTCCCAAAAGGCTATACAAGGCGCCTCGCAATTCTTCCGGTAATATGCCTTTTTTTCTATCTTCCACTCACTCTCACCACCATCCACCTCGGCGGCACCACCTCCTTTTTCATTGCTTGGCTTGCAAGTTTCAAACTCATACTCTTTGCCTTTTGTACAGGCCCTTTGTACTCTAATCCTCCTTATATCCCATTATCCCGTTTCGTTCTTTTAGCTTGTTTGCCTATCAGATTTTCTGCAGGAACTGAAAGTTTTTCATCCCAAGAAACAAAAAAGAAGAGCCAGAAATCACCTATGAATTATGTTACCAAGATAATACTTTTGGTAATTCTTATACGTGTGTATGATTATAAAAAATATATCCATCACTATATCATTTTGTTTTGTTATTGCCTTCATATTTACTTTATGCTGGAGATGATACTAGCCATGGTTGCTACACTGGCTCGAGTCCTGATCCGGGTTGAGCTCGAGCCTCAATTTGATGAACCCTATTTGGCTACATCCCTCCAAGATTTTTGGGGAAGAAGGTGGAATCTTATGGTATCAAATATTTTGCGTCCCACTGTATATGATCCTGTTTTGTCAATTTCAAGGCGAGTAATGGCAAGAAAATGGGCTGTGCTTCCGGCAGTTTTGGCTACATTTTTGGTGTCTGGTTTGATGCATGAACTGGTTTTCTATGACATTGGACGACTGAAACCAACTGGAGAGGTTATGTGCTTCTTTCTGCTTCATGGGGTGTCATTGGCTATGGAAATTGGCATAAAGAAAGTGTTGAAAGGAAGATTTACCCTGCCTAGGTTCATGTCGGGGCCATTGACGCTGGCATATGTGATGACAACCAGTTTCTGGCTGTTCTTTCCGCCATTTTTGAGGGGCAATGCGGACCTCAAAGGGTGTACAGAGTCTATTGCATTCATTGAGTCTGTGAAGAATCATCGACTAGTTAGCCCCAATAATGTCACCTGTCCATTCCTATGAAGTATTTCCAACAATGCCGTGGGCGTAAAATCATTAGATTTACAGGCAACTGTGTTATTAGTGTCAGTGTCTTGAGTTTGTTATAGAATATTATTGCTTAACTTTCAATAATCTGTCCTATCCCTCGCTCTCGTCTTGAGCAAACACCATCTTTACTTCAAATGTTAAAACCATTAATGAATTTGAAGACGGAAAAAAACCGTCACCTAGAAAATGAAAGTTTATCGTATTTTCAAAAGAATCAAAACACACTGACTAACAAGATTAAGGATTTTGCTCGATTGCTACAGAAAAATTTAAAAACAGGAGAATTTGGTCTAACTGATTCAAAATTTTAAATTTATTAGTTGTACAGACCAAAAAGAGCTTTCTTCAGCTATCTTTAACAAACAATAACTATGAGAAGCTAACAATTTCCAGTCAAAAATCCTATAACTAGTACTTCACTAAGGAAATTAAACCAGATAACCATTGCAACTAAAATTCTCATCTAGACCATGTAGCAGTGAAACAGCCCAGTGAACAACAGATAAGTAAGCACATTCAAGTTGGTCGAGGGAGATGGTGATGTAGGAGCAGTTGCAATGGCTGTTGGAGTGCTTTGGGTCTCATTTTTCTCTGGAGGCTGCACGTTCACGTGTAGCTTCAGCCCATTTTTGCAACTTTCCATGTTTCCACTCGTGAAATACCTGATTCCTTCCCTGTCAAGGGAAATGTGATTTAGGCCATCCGTGTACATTCTGATAGGACTTGCTAAATCACACGTTAAGAAATCCTCCAGGCTCTGAAGCTCCAGGATGCTTTCCTGTGCTGCTGAGTATGTAAACCCTGCTCATACATCCCAAAATTTAAAAAAGGAAGGAGAAGATAAGTTATCATTGGAATTGTTGAAAGCTGATAATTTTGTGGATCATACTCCTTAACAATTATTGTAGAAGGCTTATTAGCAAGAATACTATTCAAACAAATTGTGCACGGAAAATATTTAGCAGCTTTTAAGATTAATTAAGAGTTTAAGTGACTCCAAAAGTAAGACTCACTTATCCAAAGATAACCTTAATGTTCAACGTGGAATTTTCTGTGTTAAATTGTATACATTTGTTTCTTATGTGAGCCAATAGATGTCAGGGACTCAAGCAACCACCAAGACAAAATACATTTATTTCAGTTTAACATAGAATTTATTGTTCACAGTATCATTCTCTTGGACTATTACACATGGTACAAGATGAATGGTATAAATGATTATATTGAGTGGACATGATGCTAACGAGAACAGATAACATAAAATTTAGGGATACACTCCAACAAGTAAAATGAGAACAATTGAGAACAAGAGAAAAGCTCTGGACCCCGCCACGGGGTCCAAACTTTTCCCCGTTTGTAAGAGACCACCCCCCACACCCCAATTGCAAAAACACCCAACTCCCCTCACCCTCTCCCCACTCCATCATTTATTTATATTTTAACCCCCTCCCCCTCATTTATTTATACTTTAATCCCTACTTTCTTTAATTTCAACATATTTATTTACCACTAAATTTATATCCACTTTATTAATTTAATTTAATTTATTAAATTAAAAATAACTTTTTTATTATTATATTTATTGTATTTTTTTAAAAATATAATATATAATAATATTTATTGAGTTAAATATTATTTATATCATATAATAAATAATATAATTAACATTAATTTTATTATTAAAATTATAGTGAGACTAATTAATTAGTTTATATTTGAGTAACAAATTCAATTTTATTTAAAAAATAAAAATAAATAAAGCGTGTATAATAAATATGATGCATTGTTTACTGGCTGTGATCGAGTATTGTGGATTCGGAGTATGATATGGGTACTGTGGGTTTAGCACATGATATGCGTACTGTGGGTCCGGTGCATGATATTATTAGTCTGAAGAATCCTACGAGTATTGTGGTTAATTTGTATTGTCCAAACTGACAATCAAATTATTACTCATTATAAACCAAATGGACCCACACTAATAAAATAATAAGTAAGGAAATATATAACATTAATTTACCTATTTTACAACGTATGACAAGTTCTTCTATCGTGGCCACGGGTGCCACATCAATTATACGTGCAAATAAAAAATAAATAAATAACTGTTAATATTATAACTAACTTGCAAATTACAAAAAATAAATTTGTACAAATAAACGAAAATAAAAAACAAATTAATAATTTATTACTAACCTTTTAAGAATATGAAAAATAATAAGTGAGACACAAATTTGGTAAAATAAATTTAGAAAACAAAAGTGATTGGAAACGTTTAATGTTGGCCAAATTTGGATAAAATAAATAAAGTGATTGTGTTGGTCAAATTTCAAGAAAAAAATGTATTATGATGAGGAGGAAAAAATATATATTCTGATAAAGATGGAAAAATATGTATTTGATGAGGAAAAATTGTTATATTGAGTAGTGTATAAATAGATGGGGAAAGGGAGAAAGAAAATGAATTTGTTGGGGTTGGGGTTGGGGTTGGGGTTGGGGTTGGGGGTGGGTGGGGGGGGGGGTAAAATTAAGGGTAAATAGCACAAAACGTCCCTACCTATTGAGGGTATTGTGGAAAACGTCCATACTTTCAAAATTTTGGCATTTTCACCCTTACCTACTGGATTTCCTGCGCAAAACGTCCTTACCTTCAAAATTTTGGCATTTTTACCCTTACCTACTGGATTTCCTGCGCAAAACGTCATTCAGTCCAAAAATCAGCCATTAACTTAGGGATAAATTAGTCCAACCACTTTTTTCACATATATATTACTTCTTTTAAAATTGGGAGGCTTCCCATGCAATTTTCAAAATTGCATGGCAGCCCCCGTCCCCAAATCTGATTCGAGAAATAGGCCTGGCAGAAAGAATTTCGAGAAACGTTTCTTGAAATCGTACCCATGACCATCAAGAAAACAAGCTAGAAGCTTTTCCCTTGTCCACCATTCGACCTATACATACATACATAATCGGCTAATCGCACAGTTTTAAAAAACCCAGAAAACATGGGTGTGGATTATTACAATATTCTCAAAGTTAACCGCAATGCGAGTGATGATGACTTAAAGAAGGCCTACCGCCGCCTGGCCATGATTTGGCACCCGGACAAAAATGCCAACAAGCTAGAAGCCGAGGCCAAGTTCAAGCAAATTTTCGAAGCCTACGACGTTTTGAGCGACCCAGAAAAGCGCCAGATCTACGATCTATATGGCGAGGAGGGCCTCAAGTCCGGCCAAGCTCCACCGCCCAAACGAAGCGCCCGAGGTTATGGGAGTAATCAGCAGCGTCCTGACCCGAATTTTCGGTTTAATCCCAGGACTCCTGATGATATTTTTGCGGAAATTTTTGGGGAAAGTAGTAATGGTGTTAATGGTAGTAATGCGAACAATGGTGGTGGCAGTGGGGTAAAGAGAGATGGGTTTTTTAGGAGTACAACCACAAATGGTGGGACGAGTTATTGAGGTGGGGAAAATTCTGGTGGTGGGTAGGGGGGATTGAGAAAGGCGCTACCGGTGGAGATTTGGGGACGGGGGCTGCCATGCAATTTTGGAAATTGCATGGGAAGCCCCCCAATTTTAAAAGAAGTAATATATATGTGAAAAAAGTGGTTGGACTAATTTACCCCTAAGTTAATGGCTGATTTTTGGACTGAAGGACGTTTTGCGCAGGAAATCGAGTAGGTAAGGGTGAAAATGCCAAAATTTTGAAGGTAAGTACGTTTTTCGTAGGAAATCCAGTAGGTAAGGGTGAAAATGCCAAAATTTTGAAGGTAGGGACGTTTTCCACAATACCCTCAATAGGTAAGGACGTTTTGTGCTATTTACCCTAAAATTAAATAAAGGGTTGCAAAAAGTTAAATGAGAGGGTGGGGGTTTTTGCAGCGCACATGGGGGGTGCTTTTTTTTTTTCTTGGGATGGGTGGGAGGTTTTTTTTTTTTTTGCAGAGGGGTGGTTGGGGGGGCCATTTTTTTTTTCAATGGCTGCGTGTCAATCTGCGTGATTGACACGCAGCAGACAGGAATTGATCTGGACCCCGTCACGGGGTCCAGATCTTTTCTCTTGAGGACAATTGAGACGATAGCTTAGGTGTGAATGCATACTTTTCATAAACCAAAAGATGTTTTCATTGACAAGACAAGTTAGAAGTGAGACATAAGATAAAATATATAAACATAAAAAATTTGATTGCATTAGATGTTTCAAATATTGAGAATTAGATGCACTAACTCTATATGACCGATAGCAAAATATCGTAAAAGAAAATAGACAGTCACGAACACGCAATTTTTAGCGCATGTTTGAAAATGCTGAAATTATTTAGAAGTTCACTTTAACTTGAGACTACGAGTATGTTTGGTAAAGATTTTTGTAGATTATAAGTAATGGACCATACGTAATGTATGAATAAAATATAGATAAAAGTTGTGGGTCCTATGAAATGTGTGTAGGGATGGCAAAAATATATAATCCGTCCCAAACCCGATAGATACTCGATCTACGGATCGGGGCATATATTTGTGATCCGCCGTGGATCTCGGGGCGGCCCGATCCGATCCGCCCCATTTTAAAAAATTATAGGGATTAAATTTACAAAAGTTCAACGATTTGGGACAAGGTCTGAAATTGCAATTCCAAATTTCCTAATTCCTATATCTAAATTATATTGTCTTGCCCACCATTCACAGTCCCAACCCACAAAATCATATCAGCCGCTCGCCCACCACCAGTCCACCACCACCAGCCGAATAATAAAAGAAGAACATCATTACATCCGAGAAATTAGATAAAAGAAGGAGAAAAGAAAAAGAATAGCCGCCCACCCAACCCAACCCATTTTCGTTCTTCTTTGACAGTTAAAAATTAACTTTTTTTTTTTTGTTTCTATTTTATTTCTATTTGGGTGTATTTTGGTTCTTGACTTCAGTTTGTTATTTGCCTTGTAATCGATTACTCAAAGAACACGTTGTTCTTACTCGTCCTCTTCTTCTTCGTCGGTGTCATCATTTTTCTTCAATGTTTTTTTTTTAATTTTTGAGCTTCTTTGAGGTGGGTCCAAATCCTTTTGAGGATTTTAGTGTGGCTGATACTGGATTGAGGTGGTTTTTAGATGGGTTTAGGGTGAGGATTGGGAATTGGATTCTTCTGTATTTGATTAGGGTTAATGGACATGGGAATGGTAAAGAAGGTGGTAATCCTGCATATGAGTAGGATCCCATAATTGATTATTTTTCCTGCTTTGCTTCTTTTGCTTTTTAAAATATTATTGGAATTGGTTGGTGGGAATGGCATTGCAGAAATCTTTGCCTTGTTGGTGATGAAAAGAAAAAAAAAAAAAAGATCACTATGCGGATCAGAGCAGTGATCTGCCCCATCCGTCCCGAACTGGATCCGTTCCGCTCCGATCCGTCCAATCAAATACGGATCAGGCCGATCCGATCTGAATCCGCCCCGTTGCCATCACTAAATGTGTGGATGAAAATAATGTTTGACCGACTTATAAACACAAACAAACATACTCTACGTCCTCTCTCCACCGCTACAATAATTCACTATAATGAAAGAATCATTTACAAGAAAAATAGAAACCATCAGCCCCTCTCTCATTACTTGATTATCATGAAACCCTAATGAGGATTCTCTATTTATAAGAAAAAATTAGGAGAATCGAAATTACATATGAAATTTTGGTCTGGGTGCTCCACTTCCCGGCCTTCAACCCCACTGCAACTCTACCTTACCGCGAAGATTGACCTAGTACGTTCTACGGTTATGTGAAAGACAATAATTAGACTCCACAATTTAACATCAAATATATACTTAAATCAAAGAGAGTGATGAAAACACGAGCTTTAATTGACCCCAAACATTTATAATACGGATTAGCTTCTTTTCATTAAGTAACATTGTACAGGAGCAAGCCAAGTTGCCATTTTTCTCAAAGATTGCATCCCCGGGGCCCTCATTGCTCAGAATAAAAAATAGCCAACTATAGAATTCGTACAAATTTGAAGAACTATATAAGTAAACAAAATGTTGTATTTTATAGTTGTAAGGGGTGCTTACAGATTTTGTCACCCAGTCTGAAGACTCGGCTGGATAACCAAGAAGGTATGTCCGAATCAGGGTCCCAACCACGGTCACCGCCCACCACGTGGTGCACCTGGGCTGAAACCTCTTGCCTTCTCAAGGACACGGAAAAAAGAACCACCAAAACATGGGCTATTAACACCTTCACTCCAGCCATTTTAACAGTTTTGTAGCTTGAATATTAAAGAAAATAGGGACTCTCTCCCCCTAGAAATGCTAAAGAGAATGAGAGCGTGAAGGATAACGTGGGAGTTAAGCAAAGGGTTTTGTTCTTTCCAACTGGTCTGGCATTCCTTCCAATACAAGACTCGTTTTGGGGGCAGTTGCCTATAAAATAAGCTAGACAAAAGCAGAGAATCGTTTAGTGCGACTTCGTCTTGGCTTATATGTCAATTGGCCACGTGCAAGCTCTTATTCCTCAGCTATTCACCAACCAATTTTCTGGTTTTCAGTTTTCTTTTATCTTGCAAATGTTAGTGCTACACATACAAGGAGTTTGAGGTTTGAGGTTTGAGGGTTAGAGACAAATAAGTTTCAATCTTGGATCAACACACTATATTCAATTTAGCCATGTATGATAAAGTTTAAATTATAATTTAAATTATAATCTATTTATAAATTAATATACTTGATCAAAATAATTTATTTGATCAAGAAAATTAAAAAATGTCAAACGGGTAAGACAAACTTTTTGATCGAATAAACTAACTTATAAATCATACCAAAAGAGTTTTTAGTTAAAATAGTTAATTATATTTTTTATTCACACATTTCATAATATTCATAACTTGCTATTTAACTATTATCTACACATTCAACAAGGCTCACAACTTATAAGTACTTAAAAAATAATTTCAACACTTCCAAACATGCACTTCGATTCCCTCTCTTGTGTAGAGTGAAATTGTTTGGTAGTGCTTAATTTATAATTTTTGCTGATTAAATTAGTGAATCATACTTATTATTTACACATTTTATAAGACCTATAACTTACAACCAACTTTTTATTTACACATTCACCTACAATTTATAATATAATCACTTACAAAATAATTTCAGTATTATCAAACTATCTTTTAATTCGAACCTGAATAAAGGAAGAATGTTGTAGTACGTTGACAATTAACATAAAACTTTGTCAAATCTTATGATACTATAGTTATATTACGAGTACTAAAACACATTTTATAAAGTGTCCCTTGTGATTGTTGAAAGCTAATTCGTTATTTTTGCAATTTTTAAAATAGAAGATTACGTGAGATGAAAAACTAGTTATTCTCCAAACGTTTCTTTTGGTGAGTAAAAGAGAACAGTGTCAGCTTCCTGAGGCAACTTGAATGTCACCCTCTTCTTCTTCAACTTGCCGTTTTGACTTTGACTGATCATAGACAAATCATCATCTTCTTCTTCTTCTTCTTCTTCTGATTCATTAATCTTATCCAGTTTCCCTATAGAGAAACTGATTCTTGGTGTAAAATATGCAGTGTGGGCATGATCAGGAGAAGACAGATACACCTTCTTGTTCGATTGCTTCAAAACTTGAATTTCACCAGAATTTAAGCCTGAAGGAGAATCCACAAGACAATCCCTCAAAGACATCATTTTTTGAGGGGGATTTTCATTCATTTCCTCTGAAGTTGATGACCTCAAACAGCAAAGCTTTTGCCCCATGGATCAGCAGAAAATAACAGGACAAAAAAAAAATTATAGTATGATGCTAAGAAAACATAGGTGAATATTCAAGGTGGGAAATGTTTTAGATAGATACTTTAGAGGGGATTATAAAGCCAAAGTGGACGGAGAAACCAACAAGATATATTCTGAGATTAGTATGAGATTAATTAATTAATTATCATTGTTCTATAGGTTTTTTATTCTTGGACTAAATTCCTAGTATTGTAACAAAATGAAAATTCTGGTTGAATTGTCTGATTCTGCATATTATCACAAGGTATAAACTATATGGCAATTAGAAAACAATATTTCTTGTCTTGTGTTGTGTTACAGTCATTGAAATCAAGGATTCCCCACCCTTAATATTGACAAAGCTGATGATATTATCAGAGCAGGCTTTAGCCAGAAGAAGTTGGTAACACTCACAGCATGTTTGGCAAAGCATAACCCTTTTTTTTTATTTGAATATTTACAATAGACATATTATACTTTTTATTCACACATTTTGTAGAATCTATAATTTATTATTTATACATTATATAGCACTTACTACTTATAAGTGCTTAAAATCATCATCACTTTAAAACCAAGCTTCCGCTTAGGTCTAGCCACACCTCGCCTCGTAAAGTTTAAAATTCGATCTCTACACCTAACCACATTTTACGATTTTTAAAACATTATTAAAACCTCAATAATCTACTGTGAACTCGAGATTCTTCACACGTGACCAGTTTCTAAGGAAATTTGTGTAATAGTGTACGGTGATCCGATATGCTTTTTTCTTTTTCTCAAAATTCATTCCATATTAAGTTTTCTCCCTTCTCTCACCGTGAATTTAAAATAGTTCTTCCGTACTAACTTGGGGTGTTTGTTGTGATTTCTTAAATTATAATTGTTTGGTGAAATTCCGCAAGCAAGCGTATGAGATCGTTGACAATTAATAGTAAATATGAGTAAAAGAGTATCATTTTCACGATGACTATAATTTATATTTGTTTAAATTAAATCAATTCTAACTTAATTTGAATAAACACAATAGATTTTCGGTAGTTGTAATTTTCTATAAAACTATACTAACTTAGTTTAATGAATGTAAGCTATGTAGTGATTTTGAATAAAAACACAGATAGACAAATTATGCTAGGAATCCAACTCTACCACTTGTATTCATTTTAATCCCTGAATTTACACTTCCCAATCCAATTTATGCTTAAATTGACAATCGATAATCCTAAGTTATCTAATAATCTTTTTCGAGTAGAATTAAATCTATTTTTATATACGCCCCAATATATTTCTATTTTGAATTCGAATATACAAAAATGCTTTCAATATCAAAATTATCTAATTTGATTACAACAAGCATATGAAATTATTTTTAATTTCTATAAAACTTAGTGTTTAAAACCATAATGAGCTAATATATTTTGAACTTTTCGAAAACGAAAATAAATCACAAGCACGCTCAAACGGTGATCAATCATTTAAATGGACTTTCAGTTCATGGCATAAATCAAAATAACATAAATTGGGATTAATAAAGAGAATTCATGAATTAAAAGAACATTAAAAGGTTTACATCTTCATCCAAAGCATAAAGAAATTAGCTAGCCTACCATTTTTCGATTACAAAAACGAGAATTAAATATAGAATTCATCACCCAGATTATTGGATTACAAGAAGAAGTATGAAAATCGGGATTTAACCCGATTGAAAGTCTTCAAAAGAGATGGCCCCACAGATCTCCATTTCTTTCTTGCTTTCTTTTACCGGATGAAGAAATTCTGTCCCAAAACTTGTGTTTTCATCCTTTTTTTTTCTAAGGTTTTTTGCCCCATTTTCTCACTCAGAATGTCCTTTTATATCTTCTATTTAGAGTTCAAAAAGATCCTTAAGAGTCTAAGAATCATCTGTCAAAAATAGCCCACGGGCATCCGAAAAGCCTGCCCGTGGGCCGTCTACTCGAGCGGACAGAGATGGAAAAATTCTTATTTCTTGCCTCGCTCGAGCGAGTAAACTACCTACTCGAGCTGACAAAGAGAGAGATTTCCTTTCTCCTGGCTCGTCCTTTTGCCTTCGTCTGATTCCGGTCGACTCGGGTTAGCTTTGGTCCTTTTTTGGTAATACATTTAAGTGATCGGCTGAATTTTATTAGTCTTTCCCATGCACCAAATCCGTGATTTTAGCTTTCTCCTTGTCACCGATGATTTGCGTTGTCTCTAAAAATATGAATATTGATAGAATTATTAGTGCAATATATCGAGATATATAGTTAAACGTTAAATAAAAAGAGGTCAAATACGTGTATAAAATACTCTTATCAAACAATTGGTCAAATAGGTTAAACATACTTTTTATTCATAAATTTCGTAAGACTCGCAACTTACTATTCACACATTATCCACACATTTTATAAAAGGTAATTAGCACAAAACATCCATACCTTTTGAAGTTATTGTGCAAATCGTCTCTACCTATAAAATTTTGGCATTTTCACCATCACCTACACCTTTTCTTGCGCAAAAGATCATTTCCGTTCATATACTTTCTTCTCTCGCAACAGAATGTTTTTGCTAATTCACCTATTCAGCACCACCACCAGAGACCTGTAGAGGATAATGATGTAAATTTGTTTGGATCTAATGCTCTTAATGAAGTAAATGGTTCCACAAGCTTTCAGCATTAGAATTTTCCAACGAGTCATCTGACGGTTGAGACCTCATTTTTGGTTGGCTAACACGTATGCTCTCAACCATGCCTACTAACAAATGAAGCAGTTCAACCACCGTCTTCTCACTACTTACTGGCTTCATCAATGCGGCTGCAGCGGTGGCTGCTTGACGAATATCTAATGGTAAAGATGAAACTGAAAGTGGATATGTACTGACACGATCATGGGAGTTCAATACAGCATGATCACTCCCTTTTAGGGCTAGTGTCGCCACGTCATAAGCGGCTGCGGCCATCTCCGATGTAGCGTACGTCCCTAGCCATATGCGTGTAGTCTTTTTCGGCTCGCAAATCTCAGAAACCCATTTGCGTGTAGATCACCTGGAGTTCTTTTTGTTTGATTATTTTGGTATTTAGTTTTAGATTGGTACAAGAAAAAAAAGTGTATGGACGAAATTACCCATCATTTGTGATGTGAGTCATATTGTAGAAGAAGGTTAATGACAATGGATGGAAAGGATCTTTTGCGCAAGAAAAAGTGTAAATGAGGGTAAAAATACTAAAATTTCAAAGGTGGGGATTGATGATATAAATAATGACAGTTGTTGTATGTTATTTAGCTATGGTGGCACGACCGCCTCAACGACTCGTCTGCCTCACCGGCTTGTCCACCTCATGGGTCTCATGAGTACGCTTTTGACAGATAGACTACAATAACTCAACTATCATCAGATTAGCCAGACAGACGACCTATGGAATGACAGTTACCACCAGTTATCGGGAAAACGAAACATCCCTTATTAACTCACAATAATGAGGGAGATAAAAGGACACTCGTTATCAAACGAGGAAAATGAAAAGACACCCGTTATCAAACGAAGAAGATGAAGGGACACTCATCATCAATAACTGCAGGTCATCCCTATAAATAGAGGCCAACCCCCCAGGTAAAAACAGAACACACAACTCTTATACACTTCATATTGCTATTTAGCACAAGTACTTTAATCATATACTGATTATCACATCGAAATGGATACGGGGGATAAAAGCCCCGCCACTTTTTGCAGGTCTCCACTACTATCGCCGCCGTGCTAAGAGGAGAAAAAAAATCATTTATCATCAGGGACGATTTGCATAATGATTTCAAAAGGTAGAGACGTTTTATGCTAATTACCTTTCTATAAAACATAGATATTATAAGCACTTTAAAAATAATTCAATACTATCAAATATACGCTAAAATACAAATAATTAGTCCAAAAATATGCAAGATAGTCCGTAAATGACAAAATACATAAACTGATAAACAGTTGATAAACATATGCCCATGCCCTAACACGATAGTGGATCCAACTCCACCACTACTGTCTCCAACAGTGGTCTTTAAACCAAGAATGCCCCTTTCCCTAAATCCAATAAGCAGCGGCGACGACTCCACCAATTCTCCAAAGGTCCAAGTAATAACGCGATGTTAACAAATATAAATTAGTTACATTACATAACAAGACATGTCATATAAGTTGCAGGTGCCAATGTCAGTGTTGAGATATTTGCTCAAAAGTATTAAAATTATACTATAATGTTTGACATTTTAGTTTGTCTTTAAATTAGTATTGCTTATTTATTTATATATTTATTTAAAATGTTTATTCGATGTTCAACGAGGATAAGACATCAAGATGGTAAGTCAAGAAGGTGTAAATATTTAGGGAATTGAAATTATATTGCTTATTTGATTTTATGTAATTTGAGAGTACAATCTCTCTTAATTTAATGGAGTGAGTGGAGACTACTAATTATATTGTACAATCTGAATCAACTTGGCTATGATTTAATTATTGAAGTTTGAATTGTATAGGTTCGACCCAATCCTTTTGGTAACTCTTTAAGATGTCCTAGACTTCATTGCACTAGTAATAAAGTCGACTAAACATAAAAAAAAGGGCCAAAATAAGTTTCTTAAACATATCATGACAAAGGGTAAACATTTCGTGACAAAGGAGAAAATCATAAATCTATAAGAAGACCTAGGGGGCGGTAGACCAGTGCATCTTACAGCCTTGGGCGACGCCTACTACATAGTTTTTGATTTCTTCATGCTCACATACATGTGTAGTATTTTGAAGAATATTAAAGAAGACGAAAGGGTTTGAAGTACGAAAGTTAAAAGTTGTAGGTTTGTAGCGGAAAATCAGAATCAAGATTAATTACGCATTAAAGATAATTCTGCTAATCCTCCATGTGATTAATTAAAAGTATTATAAACGCAAATATAATATCTAGTCAGATCCTTGGAATCACTACAACATATATAGCCTATTATGGCATTAGTTTACGGCGTACATTTATAAAATGCCGTTAACATGTATTATTTTATGGCATACATTAAATACGTGCCATAAATCACCAATATCATATAATATTCACGGCATACATATTCTGCACGCCGTAATAAATATCATTTTACGGCATATGTAAATATGCATGCCGTGTATTTTGAGGGGAAAAAAAGAGCGAAATCTTTTAGTCCAAAGTTCACGGCATGTATAGTTAGAATGCCTTAAAACATTTCATTTTATGGCATACGGAAAGCGTGCCGTGTATTTTGGGGAAGGAAAAAAATACCCGCGTTTATATTTGTTTCCCGCGTAGCTTTTATCTCAGCTCCAAGAGTCCATCTCTTTTCTACTTCCTAAGAAAATCCCAAATTTCATTTTCCTGAGAAAACCCCAAATTTCATCTTCCTGAGAAAATCCCAAAATTTCATCCCCATTTTCATCTCTTCCCCAAGCTCTTCCCAACCGTTCCAATAGATTTCACCAGGGACCAAATTCCTTCCAGCAGAATCGTATTTGCCAACCCATCCAACAAAAATCACCAAATCCCTTTCTCTCATAAATAATCTTCTATTTGTGATTTCAAGATTATGAGAACCGCTTGTCTTTGTGGAATTTGATACAAGAGAAATGAATTAAAGAGGTATTTTTGTTGTAGATCTAGGTCGAATGTTAGCTTCTTTTTTTTTGTTCGAAGTTTCTCTGCTTTCGTTTGATTTTGGACAGGAAATTTTTTAATAATTTTTTTTATTTTTTGTGTTGTTTCATATGTAGGTTTCTGAGGTGAGGGTGATAACAATACTTGAACAAATCAATACCCAAATCATTAGCCAAACTACTGAGGTGAGGCTCTTATCATTGGTCATAATTTTGTTTCCCAGATTTTGCAATATTATTTGGTTACTTTTTGTAGAAATGATGCCGCAAGAATAGAATTATTCATCCATAAGTTATCCAATATTGAGCATAAATCCAAGACATAAGTTGAAAGATATAAACCTGTATCACATTTTTTACAGAGAGCTTGGTGAGAGATGAATCAGTTTCATTCTCTCTGTTCTTTTCTTTTTTTTTTAAAGTGTAACTCACTTTTTCTTATAAAAGAAAATTCATTTTGATAGATGGCAATCAGTCCCTTAGGAATTAAAATCAAATTGCATGAGTTCTGTTTATTGTAGGGATGGTATTGGATCCTTCAAACTAGTTTGACCATCTACACAAAGCATGTGGACTTGGTTGCTTGTGAGGAACACATGCTTAAAAAGACGTAATAGATGCGTAACCATATCAATGGAAAAGTATTAATGAAAAATACAAGGAGAAGTCTAGAGAAAACACAAATCGGGCTTTTAGTCTTGTTGAATAGGCTTATGTTTCAAAACTGATTGTCTGGTAAGGGATATGCTTAAAAAACAGCAAGTCATTCCTGGTGGTTACTTGTTTATTTATGTGTCTTCTTTCTCCCATCCCATGTATCTTTGTTGAAATCAAAGTTTGATTCCAAATTTATGTTAGGGGTATGCCTCTGTTACTTTAAATTAAAGTATTGGTAGAACTTTGAATTTGACATGTAGCAGAGATAACTATAATCTCATTTGACATTAATATGGGCAGAGAGAAATGATCACAAGTATAACAATATTAAAATGAATATAATCTCAATCATATGAAGAGTTTACAATAAGGTTCAATTGTTATCTATGGGCGGCTTTTTAAAGTATTCAAAATAGAAAATACATTATGCAAAAATTGGGAAAGCATTGGCGAGATCATCGATCTATTTTGCTAAAAGAAATTAGTAATCAAGGAAGATCTATTGGCATGACACGTGCTGCTAGTCTCCACAAGCCGGATAATGTTGACTCAATGGAAGAATGGCAAGCATTTGTCAAAGAACGCAATTCTCAACCATACAAGGTAGATTTCTACATCAGGCTTCCTGCCTTTCATCATGTATTAATGTTTTTCAATAGACAATGAACTTTCAAAGTACTCGAAATCATTCTAATATTGTTTATTGAAATTGATATTTTTTAATCTTATATGAGTTTATACAACTTATTGGTTTTGCAGGAAAAGAATGACAGATTCAAAAAGATGAGGGCTAGTCAAACTCTAATGCACACAACAAGTAGAAAGGGGTTTGCTCGCTTAGAAGCTGAAATGGTAAAAACTTTGTTAATCTATAAGTTAAACTTTGTTAAAATTTGTTAATCTGAATTGTTAAAAATGTTTGCAGCGTGATGAAAGTGAAGACCCTGATTCCATAACGAGAGACGATGTTTTTATTCGAGGACATATACGAAAAAATGGAGAACCAATTAATGAATCAGTGGGGGAGACATTGGTAACACCGATGCAATGTTTTATTTTTTTATTGGTAATTTATTGTTTATATTTTTATCACTTTAAACCTTTCATGTCTTACATGATATCAGGAAAAAATAAAAGCATACTCGAAAAATGTTACATCTCCAAATAAACATTCTCTCAAAGACGATGGTGTTGCAAGAGTACTTGGTCCAGAACGTCGAGGAAGGGTAAGAGGGCTTGGCTTTGGTGCGACTCCTTCAAAGTTGAATGCTTTGGTGCATAATCATAGCTTGCAAACTCAACTCCAAGAGTTGAGAAATGAAATTAATGGATTACAAGCTTTGTTTCAAATGAAGAATAAAAGTATTGAAGAAGAAGATAATGTAAGTGGAAACCTAATATTAGTTAATGTTATATTATATTACATCTTATTTACCATATTCAAAATAATAAATTCTACAATGTGATATAAATTTGACAGCATAGAGACAAAGGCCTAAATGGTTCAGATAACCTTCAAAGTAAGAAGTGTAAATTGTTACGTTGGTTTGGGAAAGATGATGTCGTTGCAAATGGTGAAATCGCATCAACAAATCCAACTGATCTAGTGCATCATGTACCCCTTGGTAATGAATGTTGGAGAGTTTGGGTTACTGAAGTGGTTGATAATGTCACCTTATACCGACCCACGCGTGAGCATTTTCTTCTTGAAGATGCATTAGGAAGTACAATTGCATGGCCACTTAAGTATATCAAAGTGGATTAGTTTTAATCACAACTAAGGTATGCTTTACATCTATTTTATATAATTTCCATCATCATACGTATTATTTTTACATTGAATCATTATGTACTGGGACTTTTGAAAAGTATGTTCTGTTTTAGATAAGAAAATTGCATCATAGGCACAGCAAATGAAGTGAAATTGATAAGTATTGGTCAACCATGAAAATGTTTTTCTTTCATGGTATTTGATGCATGAAATTGCTGATGAGAGGCCATTGATACCAATAGAAGAAGAATGTAATATATCTGTATTTTCTAGTAGTACTAAACTAGCAGAATCTAAATGGGGTAAAACATATATATGCTAACCAAATCTAGTTAAAGGAAGTTTTAATAGTTATGTTGATTTATGAAAGTGGTGGTTCTTTCTGGTAACAGACTATTAGGCCACATTCCTCAGTCATTTGTTGATTTGAGCAGATTGTGTATTCTTTATGTCCTTTGTTGATTTGAGCAGATTGTATGTTCTTTCTGGTAACAGACTATCAGGTCCATTTTCACTCTTCTTACCCTTAAGCCAAACAACTATACTTATCCCTCTCTCTTCAAGGATTTTGGGTCCCATCAATTGTTGAAACATGGTCGAGCACTTTAATTGCTTGCATTGAATGGATAAAAATATGGATGAATGATGAATCTGATCCAAATATGAACTTGGATACTCTTCATGGAATTTTTGATGGTTTTGGTCAAGTAGTATTCCAGTAAGTGATTTTCCCCCTGATAGTTTTCATCTTCTCATTTTCCAAGCCATCTTGTCCATTAAGCTTCTGTTCTAGATGCATATGACTTGCATAAGTTGCAATGCTCTTTAATTAGATAACCAATGCAAGAGTTTTATATTCTTTTCCTGTTTATAGGTTGAGGAATTAGTTCAAGAAGATTCTCGTGTGGATCAGTACCCAAAGTTAGTTAAGGGTGAATCAAAGGTTGTATGGGAATCTGCAATGTATAATTGTTATAAAAAAACTTTAATTGCTAGTTGTATACTTATTTTTTCAAAGTTAGCCTTGGTTATCAATGAGTGAAGTCAATTCATAATTGTTATAAATTAATGGCCCAAGATCGGTTTCTCACAATGGAAAATATGCATACAGGTTTTAGAACTCCCAGATTTAAAACTTTCCATCTAGTCTTACATTTTAACTATTAATCTAGTGGGTTTAATTAATGCTTCTGCTGACCTTGGTTCACTCAATCAAGGAACATGGACTCATGCTTATTTAATTAGGAATCATTTTAGTCTTAATCGTTTAATTTGGTTTGATCTGCCCCTCTTTCAACCAATGTTTTTTATTTTTTATTTTTTCAAATTTTGCTAAGTACTATTCAATAATGAGTTTGATTATTTTATTTATTTTTGTGATTTGCAGGAAGTTGATTATTTTTGGATAGCTAAACTACTTACCAAAGAAGAAAACTTGCAGATATATGGATCGATTATTTTGTAATAGGTTAATTAGTTATTTTGGAATGGAAGTGATATACTTTTGGAATGTTGGTATCAACTTTTTATTCGGCCAATGATATTCTTAGTTAGTTAGATAAATTTTACCATTTCATATAGTTGTATTGAGCTCTACTCAATATTTATGTTTATTCGGATTCGGAAAACACGATTATATATATATATATAAATATATGGGTTGATTTATATAATTTTGTTAATTTTAGCATATGTTTTTTTTCCATATATCGGTGTACCATTCTTAGCTATAAAAGAAAATGATAAGCTCAGATTTATGGCATCTAATGTATGCTATGAAATTTATTTTTTTTACGGCATACAACTGCTAGCCATAAAAAGTATTCATTTGTCATATGATAAAGCATTTACGGCAGGTATTGTGTGCCATATATAAAGATGTATTTACGGCGTGCACAAGAATGTCGTAATAAGTAAATTAACGACGCACTTTTATTATTATTACGGCATTCAATGTATGCTGTAAATAGAGGTAAGTTTTTACGGCAATACTTTATACGGCGTTCAGGTATACGCCGTAAATATTATTTTACGGCACATATTGCATGCCGTAAAAAGGGAACTCTGTTGTAGTGAATAAAAGTTTTGTTTTCATGATTTCTACAAATCTATTTACAACCGTCAAACTTAACACGAGCCAAATATTTTTAATTTATGACATTTAGTAGAAAAGTTACATAGATGATTAGCGATTTTGCAAAAATATTTTCGAGCCAAATATTTTCAATTTATGACATTTAGCGCTTATTCGGTTCTATTTTTTTTTTAGAAAATTCATTTTTTTGCCTATTATTTTTAACTTTTCAAACTTTTTACACTATAAAAAAATTTGAAATGTCAATAAAGTAGGCAAAAAATCCATTTTTTTTTTTAAAAAATATACCGAACAAGTCTTTAGTAGAAAAGTTACATATATGTTTAGCGAGTTTGCAAAAATATTTTGATCTAACAAATTTATAATGCTAATTAATATTTTTCTAGGAAATTTAGGGGAATATATTAGAGATGACAAAAATATTCGATCCGTCTCGAACTCGATGGATACCCGATTCAAATGGAGCGAAAAATATATGATCTGCGGGTCGGTGGGGCGGATCGGGACAGATATCCATGATCCACCGCGGATCTCGGGGCTGCCCCGATCCGACTCACCCTATATTTAAAAAAAAGGATTAAATAATAATAAGATAAAAAATTTGGGACAAGGGCTGCAATTTCAAATTTCTTAATTCTTAATTTTTTATAATTAAACCTAGGTGAATTTTAGAATGTTGTCTAAATAGTATATTAGTAAAGCTTGTTTCAATATATTTTAAATTTTTTGAATGCCAAAAAGAAAAAAAAATGGATTAGTATACGGATCAGGGCTCTGATCCGCCTCGATCCGTATCTGATCCGCCTCGAAAAATGGCAGATCGCGAGACGGATTTGGATCTCCAACAATTATTGTGAGACGAATTTAGATCAAGCCAATCCGTTCCGATTCGTCCCGTTGCCATCACTAGAATATATACTATTTGTTGCATCACATCAAATAGCTAGTGTGTAAATTATGTGTCACCTCAAGTGTAGTAGCACTAGTTATATTTTACGCATGATGTTTTTTGGTAAATTTCTTGAAGATAATCAAATGAATGTGTCCCTAAATGAGGTTACTTACAAGTTCATTAGTCAAATTTCTTCACAAATACATTTATCGGGATGCGATTCAATAATTTTAAAGGGAATAATGCTATTTGCAGTCGCTCACTACCGGTAGTCATCATACGTGGCATTACTCAATTGAATGAATTATTTACTCTAATTAAGTAATGTATTTATAGTCATTATTTATGAATAATTCATCTAATTAAGTAATGCCACATATGATGACTACCGGCAGTGAGCGACTGCAAATAGCATTACTCTTTTAAATGATAAGAGAATTTTTAGAGTGAATTTTTCGATGTATACGGACGGTTTCTAGGTTCAATGAACCTGGACATTCAGTGAGCTCTCGGCATCGAGTCTCCACATTTGTGTATTGAACATAAAAGTAAAACATTGTTAATAAAAACAGAAAAACGAAAATGACAATTTCATACATTGCACGGGTCAAAATGTGCTTTACACGTGTATGTCTCCATTCGTCGCATGGATGTCACAGCCATGGCCTAATTAACTGGCGTCGAACGAGTGCAAAAATTGTCACAGAAAAATATGAAAAATAAGAAATTTTACTGTTTATATATCTAGGTAAACAAACAGTAATTAATTTCTATTACATACAATTGAACAATAAATTATAATTAATCATATGATAAATTAATTTTCCTCCAATTAAACCCTTGATCACTTTAGTGCATGTTTGGTGTGGATTATAAACCAAAAAGTAGTTTATTTGAGCCAATGTAGAGATTGTTTAGTGTACATTTTAATGGGTTTATATAGAGGTGTCAAGACAGGCAGGCCGACCAAACCGGCATCGGCCCACTCGCCTTGACCCGGAACCGCGGGCCGGCCCATGAACTGGGCGGGCTATTTACGGGCCGAGAAGGCCAAACCGTGGGCCATTCACGGGCCGAAGAGGCCAACCCGCGGGCCGGCCCGTGAACCGCTTTGATTTTTTAAAAAAAAATGGGCAGAAAATTCAAACTTTCATATTTGAAATGATATTTTAAAAAAAATAAAAAAACAAATGGCAAAGAGCTGTTTAAAATGAAAAATGTGACAGATGCATTCACGTTTTAGTCTTTAAATATATAAATAAAAAATAGAAATTGAATTAAAAATTAACAAATGTGAATTTATCATTGTTATTTATTTTTTATTTAGTAATTTAACACATTTTTTGTTATATATGTAAACATTTTTTTTTTAATTACAATAAGTAACTAATTTTTTTTTAGTAATTTCAAAAAAAATTAATTTTTTATTCATACGGGCCGAACCGGATCGAACCGCGGCCCATATGGGCCAATGGGTGGGCCGGGCTTTTGAAAAAATTTCGTGGGCGGGGCCGACCCGGCCCGCAACCCGCAGTGACGCGGACTTTTTCGAACGCGGGCCGTTACCGGGCCTCATCGGAGGCGGGTCGACCCGGCCCGCCTGACCCGGATTGACACCTCTAGGTTTATAGTTTTTCATTTTTTGATTTTTGGGAGAAAATAATCAAAATAATCATTTGCTTTCCAAAGAGCCGCAATATTTGACTAGAAAATAGAGTCATTTTTGTCATTTTCTTCTAAAAATCAAAAAATAGAAAACTATAATCCCATTAAAATGTACACCAAACAAACATTTATTTTTTACTTTTCAAACCAAATAAAGTATGAAATAACAAATTTATCCTTAATCAACAAAATGCTAATTCAAATGATTAAGGACAATTTTGTTATTTCACACTCTATTTAATTTGAAAAATAAAAAATAGTGGCTCTAGTAAACTATTTTTGTTTTTTGTTTTTTTTTTAATAATCCACATCATACATTCACTTAGTAGTCAGCTCAAGTAATTAAGATTTGGACTTTTCATTTGTGTAAGTAGTTCCTCTATAGTGAACTTAGCCTAATTTCGGGCTAGATTCATAAATAAAGATAAAATGATGCATTAAATATGGCGTGTCATGTATATATACATGTATATATATGATGTCTTCATTCATAATTCTGGTGACTCCATTTTTACTGATTTCATTTTCTCTTGTTCAATGATATGTGAACATCCTATTACCATAGTGATCACAACATGACAACATCATTCATTGAGAAATAAAAAGTAACATTTCTCTATATATAATTAGCATCTAGGAAGGTCGTCTTCAAATTCAATTCAATCATTCTCTACCAAAAGTTACAGATATGGTGAAAATACCTGTGAAATTCAGAAGGGTAGCGGCAGTTTTCGATGAGGGGGCTAAGATTAGGACATGTGACGAGAGCAGCGGCAGCGAGCACTCGGCGGATTTGTCTGATCTCGTGAATTCGTTTCTAGAGAGAGAAATCAGAGAAAAAACAGAAATTGAAGAAGATATTATAGAGATAGATGGAAATGAGGTTGAATTGGAAAGCAATTCTCCCGACGCTGAACTGAAAGATTCGTTGAAAATTTTGTTGGGGTGTGAAGATGATGGTGTTAAAAGAAGCATTCATGCAGAGGTTGAAAAGGCCTACCGGGATCTCGGTAATTGCAGCTCGTCGGACTTGAAACGCCGGTTAATGGCTCGGTTGCGCCATAGAGGCTTTGATGCCGGTGAGTCTCTCTCTAGATCTCTCTCAGTCTCTCCCCTTATATATAGATTAAATGGTTGACGATGTTGTTTGAATTTTGATGTTAAAGGCCTTTGCAAATCGAAGTGGGAGAAAAATGGCGGGTGCATATCTGGGGATTACGAGTACATTGATGTAAGTGCTGGTGGGACTCGCTACATAATTGAAGTTTTTCTAGCAGAGGAATTCACAATAGCCCGTCCTACAGACTTCTACGCTTCATTGCTCCATCTTTTTCTTCCCATTTTTGTTGGCCAAGTAGATGAACTCAGACAAATCGTTAGACTAATGTGCAGAGCCATGAAGAAATCCATGAAACGCGTGGAAATTCACGTGCCGCCGTGGCGCCGTCTTGCCTACTTGCAAGCCAAGTGGTTTGGCTCTTACAAACGAACAATCAACGAAATTCCGGTCCGAGATGGATCCAATTCCAGTGAAGATTTGACTGAAAAGAGATTGGTTGGGTTCGTGGCACTGCCGGTGCGGGTGCCGGATATTTCTTTCTTTTGCAGAGAGGATTTTGCTCGCCGGGGTGGTACAAGACTAGGCAACTTGGCCGCAGCTTTTAAGGACAGTGGAATGCTACTCTAAGGGTGAATGGCAATTGGATCCTGAACCATGCAAGAACCCGGGTCGGATTCACCAGAACTTTTTGCACCGAATGTGGAGCAAACAATTAGCATTTATTAATTGGTTAATCGAATTTGAAAATATTGGTTTTACAATCTCGCAGTTTAGATTATTATTCGGCAAGTATATTTGAATAAAAGGAAATTTTAGTGTGTAAAATACATGTGAAAAGGTTGGAAGGACCAAAGAAGTGAAAGTACCATAAAAAATTATTAATTGTACCAAGTATATATTAACCTACTTAAACTATCAACACGTACAAAATTTTTCCTGCATCATCCAATAGATAGTATTGGGCAGGAGACACCTTCGGACCAAGGCCAAGAACCTGATCAGAAATCTGAACTGTAATGTCTGATGAGCCAAGTAGATCATGGTAATACTTAACGAATTCATCAGCCACCTGCTGGGAAGAAGTAGTACGTGAACCATCCTCTTTACAAACCGAGATAATATGGTTGCGTTTGATATTCCTTTTGACCAAAGCATGGTAGAATTTCGTGCATCTGTCCCCCTGGATAATGTATTTTGTTTTAGCCTGCTGGAAGAAGAAACTTCTTTCAGCCTCGGAGAGAAAGATTGCTTTTTTCCGAAGATCAGCTACTTCAATCTGTAGCTCAGCATTCGAGGGATGATCATGAAGGTCCAGCTGTGCCTGTGATAATAAATTTCTTGCATTTTCTGCCCTGGAAGATATATGAGCAAAGCTGCGTTTATTAAGAGTCCTAAGGGGACCTTTTAGGAGCTTGAGTTTACGGCATAGGATGAATTGCTTTGTTCCACGGATCTGGTCAGCCCAACTATGTCGAACAATGTCTGTAAATTCATGATGAGCAGCCCACATGTTGAAGAATTTAAAACTTTTCCTTCTCTTTTCAGATTGCTGGAAGAGGGAAATTATACATGGCGAATGGTCCGAAAAACACGAAGGAGTTAGGAAATTGGCGAAGATAAATCTCCCGGTCCTGATGGTTTCTCCTCCTGTTTCTTTAAAAAGGCCTGGCATATTATCGGGGATGACTTGTGTGAGGCAGTTTTAGAATTTTTTAGTTCAGGCAGGTTGCTGAAACAGCTTAACCATACTGCTATTGCTCTTATTCCTAAGTCCAACCATACTGATTCTGTGGGGGATTTTAGACCCATATCATGTTGCAATGTTGTTTATAAGATTATTTCAAAAATCTTAGCCTCTCGGTTAGCCAGCGTGCTCCCCAGCGTAGTGGACTCAGCGCAATCTGCCTTCATTCAAGGCAGGAACATGACTGAAAATGTGCATCTTGCACAAGAATTGCTGCGCCAATACAACCGTAAGCGGGTTTCCCCTCGGTGTGCACTTAAGATTGATCTGAGGAAAGCGTATGATATGGTTAATTGGGATTTCTTGCACGCGATACTGGGAGGACTGGATTTTCCGCCATTGTTCATAGGCTGGATTTTGGAGTGTGTGACAACTACCTCTTATTCCATTGCTATTAATGGCAATCTGTTTGGGCACTTCAAAGGCAAACGTGGGCTTCGTCAAGGTGACCCCCTTTCCCCGTTTCTCTTTGTTTTATGTATGGAATATCTCTCTAGATCATTCAAGTTGAATACGGCTCCCAATAGTGGATTCAATTTTCATCCTAAATGTGGGCCATTAAATATTACCCACTTGGCCTTTGCGGATGATTTATTGTTATTTGCGAGAGGGGACTATACTTCAGTTGCAATCCTCATGAATTCTCTTCAGCACTTTGGGGAAACTTCTGGATTGAAAGCAAATGCGCTGAAATCTGCTCTTTATTCGGCTGGGATTTTTGGATTGGATCTTCAACTTATTGTTGACCTTACTAATTTTCCTCTTGGCTCTTTGCCTTTCCGCTATCTTGGAGTTCCTATAGCTGCGGAAAGACTTAAGGTTATCCACTATGCGCCTTTTATCGACAAAATTTCAGAATATATCAATCTGTGGACTTCAGCGTCCTTGTCTTACGCTGGCCGAGCGGAATTGATTCGATCAGTGCTCCAGGGAGTGGAATGTTTCTGGCTTTCGATCTTTCCTATTCCAGGCACGGTAATTGACAGAATCACTTCACTTTGCAGAAAATTTCTTTGGGGATTTAGAAGGCCTTTAGTGGCATAGAAAGACGTGTGTCTACCGAAACGCGAAAGGGGGCTGGGCTTCCGGGACATCAAATGCTGGAATTTAGCATTATTGTCCAAATCCGCATGGAACTTTCATATGAAGAAGGATTCTCTTTGGGTCAAATGGGTTAATCATTTTTATTTCCGTGGCTGCTCGTTTTGGGACTGGATTCCACACAAATCTGACTCCCCTTTGCTCAAGAAAATCTGGGAAATTAGGCAGCAGATCTGCCGGGTTGAAGGTGATGCACAGTCGGCGGCCAGCAGACTAGTTTTTTTGAATTCGGGGGCTGGCGCGCGGATTTCTTTGTCTTATGACTACTTTCGTGCTAAGCAATCGGTTAAATCTTGGTCTTTGGATGTTTGGAAGTCTTATCTTTCCCCTAAACATTCCTTTATTCTTTGGTTGGCAGTCAACTCCAAACTGCTAACTAAAGATAAATTGCTATTCCTTGACATTAATAGAAGCTGTGTTTTCTGCGAGGCTGAGGATGAATCCAGCAGCCATTTGTTTTTTCGGTGTTGCTTCAGCAGTGAAGTTTGGGCTGCAATCAGATTTTGGTTGAAAATTACAAGATTGATGTCTATTATCTCTAGTGCCCTCAAATGGATGAAAAAGGAAGCTCGGGGTTCAACTTGGTTCAGTAAGGTCAAGAGATTGGCATTCGCTTCAACAGTCTACCAATTATGGATGGCTAGGAATTCTCGTATTTTTGAGGGTCTCAAAATTACCCCTAGTGCAGTTGTTCGGAAAATCAAAACATATGTATACAGAGTCTTATTTACTTTGTATCCAAATGTTTTGATTGATTATCACTCTGTTTTCTAGGGCTCCCTTTCATGTACATTGTTCTTTTATTTTGATTCTCCCAGGTATGCCTGGTGTATATGTCTTTAATTGTAATTATTTAGCTTTTATAGTCGTTTATTTTGCTCTTTGATGTACCCCCAATAGGACATCATATCTGTACTCTTTTCTGCTAGCGTGGGGATGCCCAGTGTATTTGTACTTTTCTTGATTGATTAATATATTTACGTTTCCGATCAAAAAAAAAAAAAGAATAAAAATCTAAGCAATAAATAACCCAAAAAAAAAAAAAAAAAAGCTTATATGAGCAAGAATATGGAATTTATTGTGACTAGATAGTGATGCTATCAAAAATCGTATTTAAGTATATTCGAAATCGTAACTAAGAGAAAAATGTGCTTAAGATTAGAAACAAGACCAATATTTTTTTAGAGATAGGACTACTATAGAAAAAAAAAATTACACTACAAAATTTAACATTTTCCTACCCCCTCTTAGATCTGCACATGCTTAAAATGATGAACTGTACGATATACACGTGTACTTGAATAATGAACAAATGATTATACTACATAAGTGAAATGACGATACATTCAAAGAATTTCCTCCATAAGTGATTATACTACAAGAACAAATGTGAAATAATTGAGTAATGGATTCTATTTTTTGTGGAGTGGTCAGAATTCAGAGATGTTGGTGGATTTTGAATTTTAAGATTTGATAAAAAAGATGACATCTTTGTTACTTTTTATTTTTTTGGAGTACATTTCTTACTTTTTTTTGGGTACATTTGACTAGTTTTCAATCGTTTTTTTTGTTTTTTTTTTTTAATTTAAAGAAAGTGCAATTTAGTAATAAAGGACCTACCATATCAAGTTTTTCAAACGTTGAGAATGTCTGATACTATTTTTAAAGGTTGGGAGTATATCTCCAACGTTTTTGAAATGATGGAGACCAAATATACAATTATCCCCTTTTATTTTATTAAATTCTAGTGGGAATTTGGCTTAAATAGTTCCTAACATTTGTCCTATGTGCAAAAATAGTCCATAACCTTTAATTTTTGGCATATAAATCCTTAACATATGTATTTTGGTGCGCAATTAGTCTTTATTTGATAAGAAAGACAAATATGTCATTAGTTTTAATTAAAAAAAATTGCATTTGAATTTCTAACCTTTATAAAATGTGCAAACGAGTCCAGTAAAGTCACGTGAATTAAATTTGATAAGAGAAAAATATAAAATTGTTGTACTTTAAATATATGTAATTGTTATGTGATGTGAAAATTTTGAGTAAAAAATAAAATAAATAAATAACAAAATGACTATTTAATTTTATGATATTGCACCAATCTTATTATATTTTTATTTAACATAAAAATACTAATAAAAATTAATTTACACATTATGTGTTATTTATTTTTAAACGATTATTAAACATTTCATTAAAATATGAATAATAAACTTGGATATCTAATATTTATAGTTAATAAACATATATCTCAATTAAATAAAAATATTTGAACAATAAAATCTGTGAATTTTTTTTGTTATAACGATAAAATAAATTTTAAATAATGTAAATATTTAATAATAAAAATAATAATTTATTTGACATGTTTATTAATAAAGATGAACTTAAATTTTAGTTATTTTATAATATTTCTTAAAATATACAAAAAAAAAAATTAGTATATTATCAGTTTGGTTAATAAAGTGTCAATTCCAAAAAAAAAAAAAAAAAAACTCGTTAGTTTTCTTTAATTTTTTATAAGAAATAAAAAGTATTTGACCTATTTGTACTTTTTGTAAAGGTTAGTCCTATTTGTACTTTTTGTAAAGGTTAGCAACCCAACTACAATTTTTTCTTATTAAAATAAATGGTATATTAGTCTTTTTCATCAAATAATGACCAAGTACCATCAACACACATAAGTTAAGGACTTCTGTACAAAAAAATAAATATTAAGGACCATTTCTACACTTGGAGCAAAGATTCGGGACCATTTGCACCAAAATCCTAATTCTGGTTGAATTCATTAATTTCATTATTAATGTTAATGTAGTTATTTTTCTAGATCCTCCTTGTCCAAATGAAGAAGTTTTTTATGGTTTGAGTTTTTGCAACTTTCATGTAAGCTAGTATATCTGAATATTTGTGATAATTTATTGATGAGCACATTGAGTACAATAATTTCATTTTCAATTGAATTTCTTGGTGCTTCATTCAAGTTGTTTGGAAATTTAAATTGAAACTAATTAAATAATTGCCTCCTAATCCTAATTACGGTAATTATTTTTAATTAATTAATTAAAAAAAACTAAAAGCATGTATATTTAGAGGTGGGCCTTTAAATCAATGTGAAACTAATTAAATAATTGTTTATTAAGTACGTTACTTCTCAATAATTTTAATTAATTGTCACCTAAGCATAGTCGCACGATGCTTAGAAGATAACCACATTACATTACAACAATCAATTGGAGTAGAACGAATTGGCATCATTTTTATTAGTGAGTTTATTATTCTTTGTGAGTGATCTAAACAAATAAGTCATTTTAGTTCTAATTTGATGTGTTGCCATTATAGAGTTTGAACTACAAAATCTGAGTTTTGTTTTTCTTGCAAGTGTTGAACAACGATTTTTAAATCCTCAATACTACGTGACTCCACTTGTTTTTATGATTACAATAATTGATTTATGCTAAAGATAAGACAATCCACGAATTCATATTCACGTTATTCAAGCATTTATGTATACAGATCACTTTGTTGTACACAGTTTAGAATTTTGATTGCCCCAATGTATGTCTAGGACACAAGATGTACCACCACCTAGGATGTAATATTGATTGTGCGTGCTTTGGTGCGTTATGATGCCCAATGGAACATTGTTGGGGCGCGCCTATAGATATATTATGATTGACAAAGTATATAGAAAATACTACTAAATATGTCATTTAATGTATTGTTATGAGCTCAAGGGTGCAACATTGACAATTCATATGGCCCAAAAGAAGTCATGTTATACCATCAGGCATTCACGACATCCATGCATCAAAAATCACACATACACCATATTCAGCTCACTAAACACGTGATTCGTTCATTCTACAATCTATAACATTTCAAGTAGAAATTATTACCATAAATATGGATTGACATGAGCTCTTGAATGACGAGATGGATGAAGGTACTCTAGGCCAGGACTTTGAGTTATGAGACTCGTCAGCAAGTAAAATGTTACTCTTTTTCTAATGATAAATACTTTTATAATCATTTATACAAGTTTTATATTATTTACTAAGTACCTCGACAAAAAGTTTTGAAAAATCATTTATATATATATATATATATATATACTTCGATAAATATTTTTAAAATATTAAAAATATTATTTACAACATTGTTTAATAAATAAATAAGAAAAGTATTCACTGATATAGGATAGCAAAGTAAGTGTATATTTATTAGCACTTATAAATATTTATAAATTAGTCTGTTATTCACATATTTTGTAAAATCTACAATTGTTATTTATGTTTATCTGCATATTCACACAACCTGTAATCTATAAAGATATTTGTCAATAAATAACTCTTAACACAATTTAACATAGTTGGTTGTTTCCAAAGCAACAATTCTTTCAATTTGTGCTCGAGTGACTTTGAACAATAATAGATTTGAAATTAAAAACAAAAAGAAAGAAAAGAAGAAAAATTGAACCTCCAATCACGGAAGAGTCAGCATCGACGGCTGTGTTACTTTTATGCATCCTCTTTAACACCAAATCCAAATGTAAAACACAACTAAACTTCTACATCGGCAAAAAATATATTCCTCTACAGAAGCAAAAACCAATCGGAAGATTCGCAGTGCGGAGTTGCTGCAGATTCGCTCCCGCCTCCGCATCTGCCACAGCAGGCTCTATATTGAGGAATGGAGGGAGTAGGGGCCAGGCTCGGGCGGTCCTCATCTAGGTACGGCCCGGCCAGTGCAACCGTCTTCACGGGACCAGTCCGTAAGTGGAAGAAGAAGTGGGTCAATGTGCCGCCATCCAATTCCAACCAAACGGCATCAAACGGCATCGTTAATGGCAGTAATGGCTCATCCCACCTCTTGCTCTACAAGTGGACCCCAATCAATTACGGCCAAAAGAAAGACGACAATGACATTAACCGCAACGATCACAGTAACGGCAATGATGAATCCAAGATTTCCAATATAGACGACTCCGTTGCCGTAGAGGAGCCGCCCAAGCGTAAATTCAAGTATATTCCGGTACTTTTCTGGCGTTTCACTTCATCTAAACTTAGTTAACTTGATTTTGTGTTTTTGGTTGTATATAATATGTCTTCTTAGTTGTGGATTTGTTACTGTAGAATGCTAAGTGGGTTGTCACAATCTTCTTTATGGTGATTTTTGGTTTAGGGTTTTTGAACTGGATAAAAAGTGAACGGGGTGTTTTGGGATTTTAGGTGTTCATATGGGAATTGAAAGAAATTGAAAATCTTTGACTGGAGTGTTTGGAAGGTCTGATCCCATGGTCTCGGGAGGAGGAAGTCAGATATATGTTGGATTCAGTAATTTTAGGGGTGAGCTGATTTTCGTGAGAGCCTAATTTAAACTTTAATTTTTTCAGAGAGGATGATTGGTGTTTCTAGATACCCAGGAGAGGGTGAATATTTCACTTCTTTCCTTGTCAATGTGGCAATCTTAATGGCAAAAGAGAACGAGGATTAATTGCACTTATAGAGCAACATCAATGAGTAGCTGAGAGGCTAAATTTATGTGGTAAAATATCCTTATCATTGGTTTTGGGGGAGTTTCAGGTCTGAGATAGGCACACAGTAGAATCTTGTGCTTGAAATTTGACAAAATTGTTTGAAGGACATAATAATTACTTTTTCCAAAATGGTATAATCATTTTTTACCGTGTCTCCACTCTGCATATTCTCCTCGCCTGGTTTTGATTATTGCATTGTGGTGGTGTTCGGTTAAGAATCTGTAGTTTTGTTAAATTGTTTCTCTTTTTCTGATAAGCATGCAAGGGCTGCATTGTGGGGCTATGCTAATCACCAATGTTATAGGAAATTTGTTGTTGGTTCATTGCCTTTCAGTATGTAATATTACTCTCTTAGCTGATTGCTCTTGATCTAAATGTACCCGCCATGCAATTATGTTTAGTTTGCATAGCTATTTAGATGCCTTAGTGAAATCTCATTATATTTAAATGTAATGGTATTTCCATATATTGGTCATTACCGCAAGTGTCTTGTCATCATGAGTAAATTGGATTCTATTGATATCAATGCTGTATTGTCCAGAAAGGCAGTGAAGTAAGTCACGAGAATGAATCTGGGAATTATTTTTTGTATATGCGTTCCCCAACCCATCACCGCACCCCTTAAATTTTGAAAACTTTAAGGTATATATGTTATTAGCCATTGGGAAATATTATGATCATTCATTCACTTGGATTGAATTTTATGAGTTTGAAATAAATACAATTTTTTTCTTGATTTGACGTTTTTATTGTTGAAAACTGATACTTTTAAGAATGATCAGTTTGACAAATGCTTTATCCTATTATCACACCCTTTTTTACTGTTGTCATACTACAGTGTTTTCCTGGAAATATCCAAAAATCAACACAGTTCAACTAACTGACTAACATATCTGTTTCTGGAATAATTGAAATAGATTGCCTTGCTGATAGAACAAAAGAATGAGTCCTCAGAAGAGGTTGACGATGAAGCTAAACCAATTGAAACCGACACAAATACAGTTGACGTAACCTCCAAGAATGATGGCTATGATGAAAAGCCTGACATCAACGATGTACCAATGGACGAAAATCAGGTGATTTTAGCTTGCATCTTCTCTTTTATGTAATGCTTTTGTTTATGGTTTTTCGATTACTTAATAGGTCTTCATTTTCCAATGGCCATTGTTCTTCTAAGTGAAAAGATTTAGAATATATTTGGTAAAGTTTTTTTTTTTTTAAATTATAAGCAGTGGGTCCTGCGGAATGACGGAATGTGTGGATAAAAGTAATGTTTGACTAGCTTATAAGTGCTTATAAGCACTCACAAACATGCTCTAACAATAGAGGTCTACTTAGCAGTCTTGGGAAAAGAGTACCTGTTGAGAGTTTGTTTATTGTTTTCTTTCTCCTTTTCCGGATATTGATCTCATTTTTTTCTCTATAACTGCAGATAAGCAGCTGTAGTAGTTTGAATGTGTGTTGTATTTAAACTCTTTCAATTTGCGCTCTTATATCAGGCCCTTGAGAATAATCCTGTCGAACGGCAAGATCTGAATGAAAGCACGCTGGACTTGAGTTTGGGCTAAACGGTCAAAGTGAATCCAACTCCGAAGGCAGAGAAAATTAAAGACATACAATTGAAAAGAGTGAATTCCAGCAACACGAGAACACCATAATGAGTTTTATATCAGTCTCTCAAAAAAACTATATTTTTCTTTGGCTTTTCGTGCAGCAGGTTACTTAAAGTTAAATTCGATCCACTTATTCCTGTAACTTTAGTTTCATTGAAACAAACCCCCCCCCCCCCCCCCCCCCCCCCCCCCCCCCCCAAACACCCTACACACCCTAGTTGAGGCGATTGCAGTCTGTTCCGGCTCTTCCTGTAAGGTACCATATTTTTTTATTGTAATGATAGAATCAAATTTTCCAGATTGTAGCTGAATGTTTTTCAATATTGGATATTTTGGAATGAAATTACTAACTTGGTTCATAGGTTTTTCTTGCTTGCGTAATTTAAACATTAACGTTGGATGTTGTGTATTCCTTCACATCCTCATGCTTAGGAATAGACCCTAGTTTTTCTTCCTGATAATTTGGTGAAAAGATGCACCCGCAGAGAGTGAAATCTATTTCAAAGGTACAAATGAATTCCTTGTTTTTCCCTTTCTCTTCCTCTATTATTTTCCTCAATTATTCCCTTCCTGGAAAAAGAATTTCTTCTTGTGTAAGGATTTGCTGGTATTTGAGGAGTGCATGATGGATTCATTTTCTTCTGCTATGTCTGTGGCATTGCCAGTTATAAATCTTGCATCTGCAGCTTCAACCGATAACTGGCCTCCAATGAGGATGCCACCTTTTGTTGCTTCTTTTTATTTTGATTGAATACCATTTTTGAAATCCAATGCCCACTTAGCATGATGTTTAATTGAAAAATATCTCTGATTGTTCAATCATATTTCCATTATATAAAACTTGGTGTGAAATTACTTTTGCATTCGGTTTTTAAAATAAACTTTAGCAACGGTCTTTCACATTGAATTTATAATTTTACATTGAACAAATTTCTTATCCAAGAGTGGCTTCATTCTAGACAATTATTTGAGAACTTTCCAAAAGAACTGGGAGTTCTGACGTGTACGCAAAGAAACTAGTAATTCTAAAAGTTTCTAATTGACATCATTGATAGCTAAATCAGAATATTGGTGGAGCGTCAAGCGTACACATTAATCAAAAATACTGTGATTATCGGGCAAAAAGTATGTTTCATTAATATATCTACCAATGACTGATTTTTATTGTCTATTGCAACAAGCGAGTCGAGTGTAAACGAGAGTGAGACCTCATCGGTCTCGTCCAGTTCTCGTTGGATTGCGCATATCTAAGAAATGCTATGAACACCAGGGATCATTTAGCCAGACACGGAGTTCTCCATCTTGATCATTGTGTTCTATGCCAAGATGCACAAGTTGAAACAATTCACCACCGCAATAAGTTTATACGAGTTTGTAACATAAGAAATATAAATTTGTATTAGCGTATATTATTTTTATGATACTCTTTTAGGTGTATTTACACGTTTAAGGAATTAGTGCCTACAAAAAATACCAATAAACATTATTTTAATTTATGACTTAGTTGAGCTTTATGAAGTCACTATTATTTATCTCAGTTTATTCTACTGCTCAAGTTGCATAAAAGTTTATCGATGAATTATTATTTGAAACTTGATAACGTAGCTTAAAATTGTAAAATTGCTTGAACTCAATCGTTTTGTATCTAAAAATCAAATAAACGTAAGAGCTTAGTAATAAGAAATCATCCGAGTGGAACCCTGGTCAACTTGGGCATATCTCGCGATTTACCTCCACCCATCACTGAGGGACCGGGGATGGGTGGTCCAGGACATTGTCTGGTGTAACTGGGATACCTGGGTATCAAAAAAAAAAAAAAAAAAAAAAAAAAAAAAAAAAAGAAATCATCCGAGTGGAAAGTCAAATTGTAAATGAAATTAATGCTAAATTTTATTTTTTATGGTTTGATAAGCGATTTTACGGACTTCGTATATAAGCTTCGACGCCTTCTACTTAAAGTCGCGGTTCTGCATAGTTCAGCAGAAGACAGATCGCATTAAGCGAAAAATTTGACCCCCAGTACGCTAAAACGCCGCCATGGAAGATCAAGAATGAAGTTCTCCACGGTGTTGGCGAAGCCGATTTGTTTGATCGTAGTCAGTTTCGGTATAACTATTTCTTTCGTGCTACTCTCTCAACCAAACCCATCTTCAAAAAAGCCCGATCCCATGGCCCGAAGCTTCGTGTTGTGGCTCCATGGACTGGGCGATTCGGGCCCCGCCAACGAACCCATTAAGACCCTCTTCACCTCCCCGGAATTCAAAAACACCAAATGGTCATTCCCTTCTGCCCCTTCTAGCCCAGTCACCTGTAATTGTAAGTTAACATTCACATACACGAGCAGTATCTATATTCTATCATTCATAATTGATATGCTTTATCCCAGTGAGCGTGTCCGTGTGGTTTTCTGTAAATAAGTTTAGACGTTTAGTATAGTTGTTAATTGGGGGAGGGGGGGGGGGGGTGTTGAATGTGGTTGATGTATTAAAGTAGAATTTTTGTGATTTTGTGTATGACTGGTTATTAGAAATTTGCATTTGGAATTATATTCTGGATTGTACCAAATACTAGTATACAATTTTGTTGGTGAATCACATGAGAATAATAGATTGATACAGGCCTATTTGGAATTTCGTGTGGTTCATTTCGTTGGCATGACATGTAGATCAAATATAGTTTAAAAAATTAGTCATTTCTTTCAATGGATTTAGAATGAATATATAAATATATATACCAAGTGCCGATTTTATCAAAATGAATATAATGAAGCACAATAAAAGGGATATGCTCACGACTGAAGACTATATACTTAGATCAGATATATAGATTAAAATGAAGTCATTTCTTTCAATGGATTTCAAACAAATATAAGTATATCGTGTGCTGATTTTAACGAAAATGAAACAAATATAATGAAGCACAATAAAAGGTCTAAGCCTAAGACTGAAAACAATATGCCTTACCAACGTAGCCCCATGTTTGGTAGCGCTTAACTTATAGTTTCAGGTCAAATATAATTTTTATTCACATATTTCATAGCATCCACAACTTACAACCACTTTTTATCCACACACTCTCCCACAACTTTAATATAAGCACTTAAAAAATAATTTGAGCACTACCAAACATGAGCGTGAAGTCTGTTAGAGGTTCAGACCATTTGACTTTGCGTCAAACCTGATTGCTTTAATTTACTTGTTTTCAATTAATTTTATTGGAGTTGATTGCCGCAGTACTTAAAACCTAGCTTTTCTTTTTTGCTTGGTACATACAACTTGCTTAGCAACTGCCTAGATTAAATGATTTGAGCTGCATCTTGGGGAAATTAGTTCTGTTAAGGCACTCCGAGTTTGATGGATGCATCTTGGTTTTATACTTATCTTCTACTAAATTTATGTTCACCCTGTGCATTACTTTTGTTATTTGTTAATTTGGATTCTCTTGCAGATGGTGCTATGATGCCTTCGTGGTTTGACATTCATGAGATACCTGTGACAGCCGTAAGTTATGCTTCTTTTGATTTGTTTATTTTTTAATATTACATCATATTATATTTTTATCTGCTTATTTGAGTTGTTTTATAGCTCCGTTGTGGTGCTGGATAAGTTGTACTGTTTCCACTTTGAAAGCAAATGTAATTGACTTTGGCCAAGATGCTTAGAAACGAAATGAAGAAGATGAGGAACTTAAAACTAGTGTACTAATACAATGGAATATACACACATACCTATCGAACTTCTTAATTTTGAGAGCCTAATTAATTGTTTGATTCTGTTCAGTCCATAAGACCTGTAATGCTTAACTTCAAGATGTTATGGGCTAACAAATACCCATTACATCGTGCACATGGTCAGTACTTAGAAATGATTTCCTGTACCACGTGTTGATTAAATGTCGTGTAAATTATTATCGCGTTGTAGGATTCTCCAAAAGATGAAGGTGATGTGCTCAAAGCTGTTCAAAATGTTCATGCAATGATAGACAAAGAGATAGCTGCTGGCACCAATCCTAACAATATCTTCGTGTGTGGATTTAGTCAAGGAGGTCTCTCCCACTCTGTGTGTGTGTGTGTGTGTCTCTATGTCTGCGAGCATAACCCACACCCCCCCCCCCCCCCCACCCCCAAATGACCTAATGCAAATGGAAATGAGTTTCCTTGTTGATTGTACTGATATTTGTGAATTTTACTAAGTTATGTAGGTGCCTTGACATTAGCAAGTGTTCTGCTGTATCCAAAAACTCTGGGTGGCGGTGCAGTGTTTAGTGGATGGATTCCATTTAATTCTTCAATTCTAGAGAGGGTTACACCAGATGCAAAAAAGGTTATTTCTTACTATACTTGCAATGTCTTCCACTTTTTCTTTTCCCCTGAACTATTGCAGCTTTCTGTTTGATGTTACAGTTTGACGCATGCTGTCTCTATATATGCTAGTATGATGATATGCTGGTTCTATATACGGATGGTATAATTTGGACAGTGCTCTAGTAACTTGTTCATAATTTCACATAGGGCCACACATTCTGGAAGCTCTTCGAACTCAGAGTATGCCATATAGAACGAACCTCGTTTTGTTTACCAGAAGCTTTGTAACCATAAAGGCCATTATTTAATAGGAAGTAACTATTTAGCTGTCGCATATGTAGAAACAAAATTCGAAGTTGTGGATTGAGAGAGTGTCCGTTGGAATTTCTGGTCTATAAAGTTCTTTTATATTTTGCAGTCAAGATTTTAAATAAGGATACTAGTAGTCTCCTGCATCAGGGGCTCTACGTCTGTTTGAGATGCGTGTGAAATGCATGATATAATCTATATAGTGTCAGCCTTCAAGATTCAGAATTATTAGATTACGAGGATGGAATCAACTCACACCTTATGTAACTTTGTTCGAATATTTATGAGAGACGTAATTTTTGTCTGCTCAGGACATGGTTTATATTGGTTTTGTCTACTGAACTTGAAAATCCCGCCTTTTGCCTAGCTTCTTGTCTTTAGGTCAACAGTCTTTTGGAAAGCTTTAACTTCATTGTTAATATGGAGATGCATTTATATCGTTTTGAAGTTATTTTCTTGTATCAAGGATACTGATATTTGGAAATATGTTTGTAGACACCTATATTGTGGTACCATGGAATGGCTGACAGAACCGTACTCTTTGAAGCTGGGCAAGCAGGTCCACCCTTCCTTGAAAAAGCTGGTCTGAGCTGTGAATTCAAGGTACTAATTGATACACTCAGCACCCTTGTGTTTGATTTCATGTTATTAAAAGTAGATTTCTATCCCTTCTAATTCTTTTACCATATCAAATGCGCTTATAAAGAAAATGGCTGGTTATCGCTTCTCTCTTCTCAGGCTTACCCGGGTCTTGGTCACTCAATAAGTCACGAAGAGCTCCTTTCTTTGGAATCGTGGATCAAATCCCGTCTTCAGAGTTCATCCTAAAGGTCTGACAGTCCTGAAATGCCTATCAGTCAAGTCTTAACCGTGGCGGAGGACATTTTTTTATTCATTTTTCTTTTAAAAAAATAAAATTATATTAATAAAATATCAATACATTACTACAATCGTAACCTACACATTTTCATACTTTAAAAACGTCATATATTGTTATTAATATTGTCAAACGACTTTATTGTTTGTCTACGAATTCAGAAGGGAAAAAAAATGTGTTTATGAAGTAGAGGAGATCATATTGAAGACACAGTAAATTATATCAAAAATTTTAATTCTGAAGATGAAGAAAGTTGTAAAATAATTGAAGTTAGTTAAACTAATTGACTATATAATGTTTATGAAATCATCAATATAGTCCAAATAAGAAAATTAAAGAATTTAAAAAATTAGTAAAAGCAATTTTGAGTTAATTTAGTACATGGTAAATTTTGAAATCATTATAGAAAAATAAAGACTGTCTAATTCTTTGTACAAATGAAACATAGATGAAGCTACTTTGAATCACTCAATTAAATATAAGTTAAAGATCTTTAAGCATTATACGTCTTCGACTTTTGTGCCACAATTGTATATTTAGATGGAAATTAGATTGATAATACTAATTCTTGTTAAACTAATTTTTCTTCATTTTTTTTTACTGTTCCCGTGGTTCACAAAGCTATCATATCTCTCCCCACCCCACCCCACCCCACCCCACCCCACCCCATCCCACCCAATCCTATCCTACCCTACCCTACCCTACCCTCACACACCAAATAAAAATAAAAATTTGAACAACAATTTCTAAAAGAAATTTAACAAAAAAATTTCACAGTAGCTCAAATAGTTATAAAGATCAATGAAATATTTCACAATTCAACAAACAAGTCAACTAATTTTATTCTAAACTATAAACTAATTTTTAAATATACAAAAAGATACAAAAAATTTTGGTATAGGGCTAGGCTTCTATGTAAAAATTAATTCAACTGTCACCTTACCTCAAACGTTGTGACTGGAGTTGGAGGGAAAAAAGAAATTGACAGACTAATCAACAAATTTGAAAGTGGGAGAAAGAAATTGGAGAAGATCAGATAAAAAAGATGAAATAAGATGAAAAAATTGGCTGGACACAAGTAAAGTCTTGGATTGAGGATCTTTAATAGGAATTTGTCCATTTTCACAAATTGACAATTTTTATTGGAAGATTTTTTATAGGAAACTATTTTTATTTTTATTAGATGTACAGTAATGACACATTAGAAAAAAAGTAAAAAAAGCAAAGTTAACCCCACGTGATCTCATATGGGTCCGTTCCTGTGTCTTAAAACACTTAAATTGTGGCGTGTCATAAAATGTTGTTGTAGTTGACATTACTCGTTAGCATTTAAATTTTATGGCGGTGGATTGTCTTACCTATGCGATGATCAAAGTCAGAGATGCCTTCGTTGCTGTCCAACCTCTAAATTTAGCAAAAAAAAAACAAAAAACAAACAGAGAGAGAGAGAGAAGAAAAAAGAAAAACTCATCCATAAATAGGTTAAAGGGTGGCATAGGTAAAACAGGGGAACTGTAGTTCATTGGAGTTTGTCGTTGAAAATATTGATTGGGAGTGAATATTGGATTGGATTTTTCAATTTTTTTTAGTGTTGGATGTGCATGAATCGTTGGTTCGCTTGATCTGGTTTTTTGTTGAAAATTTTGAAGCTAATCGAGATGGCACTGTGGTTCCTGATCTGATCGAAGCCATACCAAAATGGTATTGAAATGTGTTTTTATTTTTTTATTTTTTGGCCTTAATATGTTCCAAGAAATCTTATTGCTTCATCTAAGAACAAAAATTAGAGAAAATTAAGGCCAACAAAGTGGAGCCGTTGCTTCGGAGAGAGATGTTGAGGGTCGAAAAATTAGCTGAAATTGTGTCGGTGCTTATGGCGGCTATGATAGCTGGCTCGGCTTGCTGTAAGAGCTACTCAATTGTTTCGCCGTCAGATGAAATTAGTTGGAATTGTACCGGTGCTTGTGACTTTTTTTGGTGGATGTTGGGTTTGTAGTGAGGCGTCTTGCTGCTACTGCTGCGGCGGTTGAATAGTGGAGTAGGTGGAAACACTGGTGGAGGTTGTTATCGGAGAGTGTGTGCTCCCAGCACCTCTTCCCAAATAGTGGAGACTTTCTGGCGAGATAGAGGCCCTGTCGGAGAAAAAAACATAGAAGACGACCCACCTTTGCTGTTTGACACGCTTCCGTTGTCGGTAATAGATGAAACGAACGTCAATGACCAATTTCCTGATGTCGACATCGCCGCCGATAAGCTAAAACCCTCCTTGCATATCACGTCATTACTAATTTCCTTAACAAAAGCGGTGGACCCGCTATACTAGGCTTGGTGAAATCAAGGGTTAATGCCGGGGCTTGCACTCGAGTTATTGGGAAAAGATTGAGATTTTGAGGTAGTGGTTGAGGGTTATAAAACCCAGAAGCTGGATTCTAAACTTGAGGCATCTGACTAGACCCAGAAGCAAGATTTGATACTCAACAGAAGTGAACGGTGCTGGTGGAAGAGGTTGAACCGAGCACGGCAGAATTTTGTTGCAACCCATAGGCAGCAATCCCCAACCCACTTGCAGAATTGCAGAATTGGGTTAGGGTTTAGTTGCAATTTTGTTGGTTGGCGTTTATTTACAATTTTTATTTTATTTTATTTTTTAAATAATTTAATTTAAGGTTAAAACAGTATATTTAACAAAATTTTGACTATTTAACTGTCAAACTGACGATTTCTGTATAAAAAAAAAAAAGACATCAGGCGCTAACGTTACATAGGTTCGGGATTTCGACTGCTAGTAAACAAAAGTTCAGGACCCCATTGTTACAACTTTCAGAGATTCGGGACCCTTGATATTATTTACCCATTTTTATTGTCTACACTATGTTTTAATTGCAACGAATGTCCCCAACCTTTGATATTTTGGCACGTATGTCTCCAACTTTTTTTCGTTGTATTTTTATCATAATAAATTTGAATTAATTTTCACATTTGTGTCTGATAATAGTTTTCGTCCAAATATTTTTTACTAATGTGTATTGAAATGGGAGAAAAATATTTTGTCAAATTTTTATATTTGTTATTTATTTTGTCTATTTAAAAATAAGATAGACAAAAAATTTTATTTAATTTTTTGGACAGAATTCATCATTAAAGACAAAGATAAGATATATAAATTAATATATTGATGATAAGAATTTGATAATAAAAGTTAGGGATATAAATACAAAAATGAACAATAGTTATAAATCTTTATTACAATTAAAATATTGTGTGATTAACAAATAATTTAGTAGTGTAAATATAATTATCCATAAGTTTATTCGTGCCACACCCCTGGCACGTGTAATGTATGATTTAGGCCTCGTTTTCAACACGATATGACCAAAATAGTAAAATACACATGTCCCGTCAAGTTGAGAAATTGCAATGGACGCCAAAACCCTTGTCCAAATTTGTTACTGCACCACTTTGTATCGTTGATGTGGCCATGACGTTGAGTCACGGGATCCGATTTGGTGCTTTTTTCTTTTTTCATGATTTTCACATCAACTTTATAATATCTTTCTCCCTCTTTTAACATTGGAGATCCGAGGACAGTTGGGCCCACACTGTAATAAATAAAGGGTTAAATAGTATCTCCAACACATCAATATAGATTACTTTATATGTGACAAATAAAATATAGACGAAGAAAAAATTATTTCTTATAGAATTGTGGTTCACATGTACAAGAAATAGTAGTAGATAAATTATAAAAAATTAAATAAAAGAAAATTAGTACACATTTTGATAAACATTAATTATAAAAAAATAAATAGAGAATGTCTAATACACCGTTTAAATTTTTCACTTTTTTTTTTGTTACATAAGCAATTTGAAATGTTGTAGTACACTTTTCAGTGCAATTCACAGTTGCAGATTGCATGAAAATTACACCCACTACTTACAATTTTAAAAATATTTCTAATGTTACAAACTTAACTTTTTTACTTTAAAAATACTGCCTATATATTATTATGTTAATAAAAAAATAAAAAATATATATAACATTATACACAACTTTTTTTTTTTTTTTTTACAAAACGTCTTTAGAATTCACAAAGAAAGGGAAAACTACTCATAAATCATGCGAAAATTTGTTATTTCCAAATACACCAAAATTTTCTCTCTTTTTTTTTTTATATTTAAATGTTCTTGAATTGTTACTTGTAAATACAGATTATGTTACACAATTTATTATTATATAATACTGATTGTTAAAGATATTACAATTTGTTATTGATTAATTGCATGTAACATATACTATTGATACATTGTTTTATAACACTGGTGTTAATATGATGTTTTGATTTAGCACTCTATTTTTTATATTTAAATATTTTTGATTGAATTGATATACGAGAATACAGATTATATTACACAATTTATTATTATGTAACACTGACTGCTGAAGATGTTACAACTTGTTATTTGTTAATTGGTGTTTAATATGATTTTTGTAACATTGATGTTTAATATGATGTTTTGATTTTTAATGCATATTATATCACCACCAATTGATATTCTAAATGACTGATTGATATAGATGATACAATTGAGTATATTATGAGGTTTGTGTGAAAACTGGTATTATATGTTATATCTCAATTTGTAACACAAATTGTTACAAATATTGAAATTAAAAGGATCATCAGTTATGTTTATGATTGTTACAGCTATTTCTGATACAAATAATATATATTTGACAATTATGTTACATTTTAAGTATAATATGTAGTCGATAATGAGTTTTTTTTTTAATCTTGGCCAAGAATTAGTCAGTTGACCTTACATGCCAACTAATTACTGTAAAAAAAATCTGTAATATATGTATTTCAATCAATTTCGATTTTTAAAAATTCGGTTACTATAAAAATAAAAGATTTTGTAATATATGTATTCTAATCAATTTTGATTTTTAAAATTTCAGTTAATATATGTAATATATTGTATAATAAATTAAAATAATATTTTTAGAATATATGTAATAAGAATGAATTTTTACAATTTTTTTTTAAAATAACTTATTTATAAAAATATCTCTTGCAAGTTGCAAGATGCTCTAAGACATAGTTGCAGTGACAAAGAAAAAGACATGAAATGTCATAACTATCCAAATAATAATGAATACTGAGTTGGAATTGGATGTTGGACTTGTTGGGCTTCATAAGTGCTAGACCAATTACATCTCTGGCCCAAAATTAGATTTCACTGTGTCATGGCCCAAACCTTGAAGTTACTTCTTGAAAAGTGAGAGGGGTCGAAACGAAGAATCAGATTCGTGGTAGGGCCCATCACATCGTACAATGTATTGCCGTTTAACCAATCAGATGGCGTCCCTTTCTAATTGTACTGTTCACCAATGACCCAGCAAAAAGCTCTGCGTCGCATGCGAACGTTCCCCAATGTCTTAACAGGCCCCAAAATACGTCACCAATTTCTATGTTCTCTCTCTCTCTTTCTCATCAACCCTTAAAATCCAGGCCCTCATCCTCTTTCTATCAGTAACCAAGAACTATTCTCTCTCTCTAAAAGTAATAGTATAATCAGTCATGAAGAAGCTATACAAGAAAGGCACAGTTCATCCAACGCCGCCGTTGCTTTCCAACCAGTTGCTATCCTTTTTGCCGGCGACAATCTTGACTTTAACAGTAGCTCTATCACCGGAAGACAAAGAGGTCTTGGCATATCTTATCTCTTGCTCTTCCACTAGCATTTCAAACAATCATCGTAAAGCAACCAACAAAACCGCCAACGCCGCCGCTACCTCCTCTGGTGGTGCAAAGGTGGATGCTGACCACCCACCTTCTTTCAACTGCTACTGCTTCCGGTGCTACATGAACTACTGGGCGAAATGGGATTCTTCACCAAACCGTCAACTGATACACGAGGTAATAGATGCTTTTGAAGATAGTCCTTTGATGCAAAACAAGAAAGATAAGAACAAGAGGGAAAGGAGGAAGGGTAAAAGTACTAGAGGGAGTGGTCAAGCCTCGGAGGAGTCGAAAAAGTCTGAGTTGAGTTTGATTAAGGACGATTTTGACGAGTCAAACTCGGTCTCGGAAAGCACTAGTGCTGGCGGCTCTGAAACTGGTGGCACTGAGGAGGATGATGGGAAGGAGGAAGAATTGGAGAAGGGTTCAGTGAGGAATTTTGTGAGTTTTCTTGGGGAGAAGATTTGGAGCGTTTGGACTTGAAATTACAGGGGGAAAAAAAAGGTTGGTTTAATCCCCCTTTTGGTTATAAAATCCAAAGAATTTTCATTTTTGTAGCATTTCTCTTTTACCTGTCTGTTTAGTATACAATGTAAATTATGGGTAGTTAATGTCCTTTCATTAATTTCTCCAAACAAATTTTTGCTGCCCATTTGCTTTGAGGTTTGAGCTTTCAATTTTCTTGAGCTAAAATTGGATTTTTTATCTTAATTATAAGTTTATTGCCATTGTTAGATGGAATTCCAGTTCTTAATTTATCTAATTTCCATTCATATCTTTAAGATTGAGATGGTACTGCTAAATTAAGCCTATCAATAATTGTTTTCTTGTTTTTTGCTTTTATCTTCTTCTATGTAAAGACGAAAGCATCTTTCTCTGTAGTCTTTGTTTTCCCCTACATGATTTGTACCTTTTCAAGTACTACCCTATAACTCCTTGCCTTGTTCATTAAAATGCTGTACTATTTACCTAGTATTAAATTGGGGTTAAAAGGAAAATATATTCTTAGTCAATGAGGGCAGGATGTGTAACTGGTTAGGGCGAAGAGGACATTCCAAGTGAAAGTCGGATCAAGTATTAGTAGTCAATCACTTTAAGCAAGTCCAAGAGTATGTTTGTGTTTACTTATAAATATTTATAAGTCGGTTTATCTACTTTTTATTAACACATTTTGTAACACGAAGTGCTTATAATCTACAAAATTTTTTATCAAATATAATTTAACTCAGTTTTTCCGGTGTGAATGGATTCAGAAGTTGTTGGACGTATAAATTATTTAAGTCAAAGTCGAACTCGAGGTCTGAATGCTGCCAGTTTGGCATTTCTTGACCCTTTATCTTATTGGATCCTTGGTTTTACTGGGAAAATCTTGTTCAAAAATGTTGTGTAATGCATAGAGAATGAGTGTGACAAGAGTTATAGCTAGAGAGTTGACCTTGACTAGTTGGTTTTATAAAGATGATACATAACATGGGATGGTTCGAGACATAGATTGTGAGCCTAACACGTTATGGTCGATTCACTTTTCTTGAAATAAATTGAGGTAATTCAGGTATATAAATATAAATGTTCAAATGGAAGCAAACAATTTCCAGGAAAATATATTTTCTCTTGGAACATTTTTGTATATACTGAATTTAAGGTTAGCCAAACTTGTGCCAAGGCTCTGGACCATGAGGAACCAGAAAAGAAATATAAATTAGAATAAATCTGGTCGTGGTGGGAATTTTATAAAGTTTTGGTGCTAATAACAAGACAGCAAAAGTAGGGTTCGATCATAGCGAAGGGACCTAGAAATAGGTTTTCATAAAATAACTTTGTTCGAGGAACTCTTTTGGTCATTCCCCAAAGAGCATTAATTCTTTTTGGTTTAATTTTGAATTACATTTTCATTGTGTATTTTGTTTTTCGGTTTGTTTTAACTTCATTAGTTTAATGATTATAAATTAACTTTCTAATTTTTTGGTGAGAAATAAAATAAAATATATTAATCAATCTATAAATTTAAATACTAATTAAACTATAATAAAAACCGCGATAAAATGTTTAGTTTACTTTTTTAGGTTAAATTTACATTACATAAAATAAAATATAAAGTCACAATATATGTCGATGCTCATCAACAAGATTTTCACGATGCTTAATGTGAGAGGGAGAACCAGTGGTGGAGCCATATATTCTAAGTTGGGAGGTCTTCAAAAAAGGGCGGAGCTAGGAAATAAGAAATGGGTGGGCTGAAGGAGGGGCAGCAACCCCAATTCCCCCTCCCATCCTCCCTAAAACCACAATTATTGAGCTCATTTTCATGAGAATTTGATATTTTTTTTACAACAATTCGACCATTTGATTCGACAGAAGAACTCAGATGACGTGATTCTTGTTGCTGTTTGCCGTGCATGATTCGTGATTTGACGTTTGCAGACCATAAGACGTGAAGTGCAGTAGCAGAAAAAGATGAATATCAATCTATTTTTGGGCCTTTTTTGTTTATGTTATTCATTTTTGTTAGGCCTTAATTGATTATTTGGTTTGGACAAATGGACTTTGAGTTTGGCTGGTCAGTAAATTAAAAAAAAAAAAATTATTTTTAGAAAGTTGGGGGGTCCTGGGGAAGAGCAGGACACTCCGCCTCCCCCTCTGCCACTGGTGAGAACTCATGAATTTTGCGTTACTCTCTAGATTTTTGCTGTCTATTGTGTGAAGATGAGAATTTGGTGTACGAACAACAATTCGATGGATTAATTGATTTCATCAAAATTAGAGTTATTATTGATAAGTGACCAATGACCAAAGTGTCCTTATTTAGTTTAATATTTATAACTTTCTTTGGAGGTTAAGATTATAATCAGGAGTCCGACTCTTGTCCGATTTGAACCGACTTAGTCGAAAATTTAAGTGTATTTTTATTGTTTTAATTCTTAAATTTCTGGTTTGGTTTCAAATCGTTGATAAAATACCAAACTCTAAACCAAGTTGTTTTAAAACAGTTAAGTTTTGTTTAAAACCGTTTCGTTGACAAGTTCACTTGACACCAAACCGATGATTTCAGAAATGTAGTTTTGATTTAGTTTTATAGTTTGGTGGTTTTTACCTTCATTCTTACTTTCTATAAGTTATTTGAACTAGTGCTTACGGCCTAGAGATCATAATGCCTTTTAGTTTGAAAAAGAATGGAAGTTATGAACACTCAGGTTGAGATTGAGGGCTCTTTTATTCAATGTTGTAAAAGCTTAAGCTTGATGCGTTTGCAAAACGCATCGCATTGAGAGTATGCACGTAAAATGTGGTCAACTCTTTTTGTTGACCGCCTAGGCACGAATATGTGCGAATAGACAAGAATAAGTGAGAATAAATGCGATTAGGTAAGAATAAGCGCGAATAATCGCGCATAACACGCATTAGAGCAAGCAAGCCTATTTTTAAATTTATTTCCAGATTTGGTCGAAATAAACTATTTTTAAATCTACAAGAGGTGATAGAAATGCTCAAGATGAAATGAGGAAGTCCGACAAAAATGATTTTGTATCGGATGGCATGGAATGTGAGTTAGAAGAAGAAGAGCAGCTTGATTAGAATTCAATAAAGAGTTAGACAAAAGTTAAGTTATGTTGGTATGTAATCAAATTGTAAGAAATTATTGAGTAATTTGTGTTTATGTTTGTGCTAGTTGTAATTTACTAACTTTTGAAAAATATTATGCTGGGCTGTTATTTTGTAATATAATCTTGGGTAAATTGCAGCTAGTGTCTCCAATCTTTAACTTCATTTGCACTTGTATCCTCAGTATTAAATCTTGGCATCTATCACCCCAACTTTCTATATAATTAGCAGCCAATGCCCTCACATGAGGGCATTGGCTGCAAATTATATAAGGACATAAGGGCATTGGCTGCTAATCATATAAAAGATTGGGATGATGGATGCCAAGAATTAAATAATGAGGATACAAGTGCAAATGAAATCAAACGTTGGGGACACTAGCTGCAATTTACCTTATAATCTTATGTTATATTATTAAAATTAGTTCTGCTATTTTAATTTTGAACCATGTTCAACCATGATATGTACCTTAATATAAATCTAATTTTTCTTCATTGTGTAGCGTGCAAAACTCATGTATTTTTTATTTATTTTTTGAAAACTAGGTCTGCAGTTTTGTAATCTAAATCAATATATTGTAGACTATATTATTAAAATTTAAAATTTGAATATTAAAAAAAATTAAAATTCAAAAACTTATTTTGACGCATAGGCTTTGCATAGGCGTGTTTAGGCCTATAATTCTTGATAATTCATCTCGCAACGTCATCATGCATTACGCATTCGAACCTTGCTTTTATTAAGTTGGACTTGACAGAAGAACGAACAAGTTTTCCATGTGTCTCAATTAAACATGCTCAAGCATATCAAAATGTCAAAACCCTTTAATCTTAAGGGAATTTGTAGTAAGGATCTCAAAATTTTCGAAAATGTGCCGTCAAGTTCCAAACTTTTAATCGTAACTCTTACATCTCAAACTTTTTAATAAATGTGCGCTCAAAAGACATTTGGATGATTTTTATCCAAATGACTATGTTTGTCAAAGTTCAAGCATATAACTTTAATTTGACTAGTAAAATGATCTTTTCACATTTGATTATGTAAAATATTTTAACAAAGGGGAACAAAAACCAAAGAAAATTATTTCATCTTCTCCTCCAATTCACCCCTAGCACCACCCTAATCGACCCAAACCTGCACGGGTTTGGATTGGTGAGTAAGGGGAAAAATCATCCCTGGTTTGTCTCCAAACTAGGGAGACTGAAATCCAGTTTGTTCTTATTCTTTTTCTATTTTGTTATTGGTAGAAAAAAAAATGTGATTTTTTTCTTTTGTTTTTCGTGAAATAAAATCTGGGTTTTGAAGTTTATTAATATTTTCAATTGGGTTTTTGTTATTTTTATTCAGTTGAATCTTCTTCAGATTGGTCATCCATCCAAAGTCTACATTTTTTGGTTTTATTTGTTTTGGTTACAAGCAGCGAGAACTTTGTTTAGTTTTCATTTGATTTCTCGATTTACGTAAAATAGATGGAGCTAAGAACATTGAAAAATCAAAGAAGACTATTGAAGAGAGTCGAAAGCAAATAATTTGACTTATATTTCTTTGAGAAGCTAAAGCATAATTTAAGCGAAGTTTCCATGTCCAATAGACCGCTCAAGAAAATCAAAAAACCCCAACAACGACCTTTTCAAACATTTACTTATTTTCTTCAGCAAACACCGCGATTGGTGACAGTTGCAATGGCGGGGTTGGGATGTAGGGTGGTGATGCGTGGGAAGGGTGGATTTGACATTTGAGGAAAGAAGATGACATTTTTTTTTTTTTTTTTTAAATTTGGTTTTTAACATTTGAATTCTTTTCTTATTTATTATTATTTTTTAGTTTCTCATTGTTTTATTGTTTTAAATAATTACATTTATTAAAATTAGTCAAATTAAGGTGAGATGCTTGACTTTTGGTCTATTTATGGTCCTTTGTACAGAACTGTTTAGATGTCTTTATGTTGCATATTTATTTAAAAAACTGGAATGTAAGTGCTAATATTAGAAAATTTGGAACACAACTGTACATTTTTTTTTTTTAAAAAAATTGAAACTTCTGCTCTAAAATCTCCTTAAACTAATTCTAATGTTGTATCTATTTATGAAGCTCAATCTGAATAATTTGATAAGTTATTATATAATGAATTTCATGGGAAACTACCAAATCATTCTGCAAGAATTTATTTAAGAATGATCAAACAAATCAAGTCCAAGTATAATTTTAAATTCCTTAAACAAGTCAAATCAAATTTAAACATATTATTAATTAGTGATAACAAGAATCTACTTTCGGCTATTTTTACGTGATGGAATTTGCATTTCCTTGAACTCTTAGGTAGGTCCGTTACTTTTGTCAAACAAAGTTAAAAGTTATGTGTTGACGTCGGATTCCGCAGCTAACCACGAGTCAACAAATCTGTCAATCTATATGTTATCCACACACTCGGACAATCGTTAGATACCAAGATCTTCGAAAAAAAAAAGGTTCGAAGATCATTGGTATTCCGACGATTAAGTCAATTGCCAGTATATAGAGTAATATAGGTGGATGAAAACAATTTGTTGTGAGAGGGACAAGCAGTTAGAGATTTGAACAGAGTTTAGGGGTGAAATTGATGCGTAAAAAGAGCGTCATAAATGCGTATTAAAAAATGCGTACCTTAGAATAACCGGAGACGTTGTATTTATAGCACAAGAGTTTTAATTGATTTAGGAAAACAATCAATTAGATATCTGATTGGACTATCTTTCCTTATGGAATAGAGATGATCATTTGTCAATACAATATCCCAGATTTCGGCCCTTCTTTGATTAGATCATGTTGCCTAAACTTTAGAAGATTGATATTTGTTTTCCTTGTGAGAGTCCTTATGGCAATCAAACACAACATTTCTTTAATTACTTCTCTGTTTATCCCAAAATATCGTGCTGCTTACTAGTTATAATAAATACGAAGCTCGGCGAGGCACTCTGGGTTGGCCATCAGTGTCGAAGTACTTCATGGGCCTCGCAATACTCTGATTCATGAATGCTAAGATGTTCGATAGGCCTTCTAAAAATTTACGAGGCCTTTGCTGAGCCTCCGAAGCCTTTACCGGGCCTATGGGACCTTTATGAATCTGGAATGCTCTCGTTGGCCTATAATGTTTTAGCGATGCCTGAATTAGACTTAGATGAGACTTTTACTGGGACTTTAATGACATAGAGGCCTTACCAAAATTTGCTAGTAACATTATGTATATAAATTAGAGTAATACTATTCATAGTCGCTCACTATTGGTAGTGAGCCTATGTGGCATTATTCGATTGGAATAATTATTTATAGACTATAAATACATTACTTAATTGAAAAAAATAATTACTTCAATTAAGTAATACTACATATACTCACTATCGGTAGTGAGCAACTATGAATAACATTATTCGTATAAAATTATGAACTAAACGTGATATAAAGAATTTGATTTTTTTTTTTTTAAAATACTATCTAGAGGTTTTGATCTAATGCCCCCAGTGAGCATTGTTATAATGTCCACTGAGACACTTGTCACTTCTTCACTGGATGAGTGTAAAGTGAGCCTTTACACTCGGGCATTGTTATAATGCTCAGTGAGACACTTGTCATTGGGCATTATAACAATATCTACCAAGAACATTAGATCATTCCTATACTATCTAGTATCGTCTAATATGACAAAATTCAGAAGAATACAGGACATGTTATGTTGGCCAAAAACATTTAGGGTGTGTTTGATTGGATTCCATGGAAAAGAAATGATTTTCCATGTAAGAAGGAAAAAAAAAACCTCCTATTTTGGTAAGAAAATATTTTCCAACTTTTCCTTCTTAACCATGTTTTAACTGATTGTACCTTGAAAATCATTTTTATTTTCCATATGCAATCAAACAGTCAAAGATGTAAAATATTTTCTACTGATGTGACATTATTTTTCATGGATTAGACATTTTCCATAGAAAATTTTGGAATCAAACACACCCTTATAAGGAAAAAGAACTTAAATACATTTTTAGTGATTTCAAAAAAGGGGAAAATACGAATTGGCAACAAGTATTCAAATGTTTATAACCACAAATAATTGTTTTGACTCTTCATTATTTGATAGATGGAATCGACCCATTTCGTCACGACTCACGCATTAGGTGGTCCCATCACCATCATATACTATGAATTAAAAACCAACGCAATATGTGAGTAAATATTGGTGGGAGCAAGTCAAGAATCAACTACTGTTTTCTTCTTTCACGAAATACAAATTTAGATAAAGAAAAAAAAACTCAATTTTGGCCTATGATATGAGTTCTATCAGATAGTGACGATGGACTTCAATTACTGATAACGACTTGTTTGTTTGACCCCTTCTCTCTAATTACGTGTTCGAGACATCGAAATGGGCTAGTCCAACCCAGCTTTATTTAGGCCTGGATTGACTTGTGATCGAGACATTTTACGAATGGACAGGGGCAGGCACAGGCTTTGTCAGCCTGTCTATTTTGCCACTATAATTTTTCTATCTTTGTTTTTAAATTTCGGTAGCAATGATTTCTGTTTAGGTTTGGAGAACTTTATAAATCATCCACTTAGTCGAATAATTTTCTATTGTTAAATAACTAAACTTGAGCAATTCCCCCAATGATACAAGCATAACTCTGAACCTACGTAATCCCGATACAGTTGGCAAATAGGTCGAGCAGTTCGTGCACTCGTCGGCTTGACCTATTATGGGCTCGAGCTTGTCTTGAGACAAGCCCATGCATGGGCCAAGCTCGAAATAAAATGGGCTGAGCCCAAAAGGCTTGGCAAAGAGACGAGCCAGACATTTTTTCTCCAAAACAGTATTTAAAGTTATAAAAAAAAAAAAAAAAAATGAGATGAGTTCGTGGGCCACTCGGTTCGGCTCGGCCCTACACGAGCCGAGCCTACTAGGCAGCGGGACGAGCTGGCTCGACTCATTACAACCTCTAAATCCCGATATCTCGTGCACTATATATACATATTAAATGTATTTATACTTTTATACTGAACGAGCATGGCCCTTAATATTAGGTCATGTTCGGTAGAGATTTTTCCCAAAAAATCTATTTTTTTGCCTACAATTTTTGACTTTTCAACCATCTTTACACTACAAAAAAATTTAAAAAGTTAAAAAATAACCAAAAGAACCCATTCTTTCTCCAAAAAAACTCTATCGAACAAGCCCTTAGATAGGTCAATTTCATTTCTCTAAACAAACTTATCACTAACTCAAGTAGTGTTTTTATCATCTATCCCTCTTATTTTTAGTAGGGGTGGCTATTCAAATCGCCAAACCGCTCAAACCGATTGAACCGAACCGAATCGGGTCGGTTTGGTTCGGTTTTTCACACCCTGGCGGTTTGGTTTTGTTTGGTTTACTAATTTAAAAAATGTATTCGGTTTGGTTTCGATTTGGGCATAAAAACCGAACCAAACCGTCAAATAAACTGAACCGAGAAATAGGAGTTATTTTTATAAATAACATGTCAAAAAACAGTTTGTAAATAATAAGTTATTTTATAAATAGGAGTTATATTTAATTTTTTTGTAAATTTTTGTTAATAACATGTTGCATGTTGTAAAAAAATTTTTAAATAGGAATTATAAAATTATTTATTTATTTTTTTTGTGTATACAAGCCCAAAATATTAAAGCCCAAACCGCCCAAACCAAACCAAGATTGGTCGATTCGGTTTGGATCGATTTTATCCAACGCGGTGGTTTAATTCGGTTTCAAATAATGGCCAAACCGAATTGGTCGATTTGGTTTTGGTTTGGGCCCAAAACCGAACCAAACCAACCCATGCCCACTCTTAATTTTTAGGTAGTCGAGCAGTCTTAAGGTATTTTGTCTTCCAGAAACAACAAAATTTTGAGTTCACGCAGTTGAGTAGAAGGTCTCAGCAAATTTTTAATGTCAACCTTGACATTTACTGTAGCAAGTTATGAAGTGTTATTCAGAATTAAATACTTCCTTCTCTATAATTTGTCCCCTCAAAACAGTTAATAAGAATTATCTAGCCAGGTTAGGAAAAAAAAGCAACAACTTACCAACTCCAAACATGAAACTAGGAGAAAAAACTTCAGCCAAAATTTTTGCACAATACTTATAATAAACTCAAAACATATGTAAAATTTATACCTTCTAACCGTGCATCAGTAACCCACAATGAACATTTCATGCCACAAGCATTTGATCAGACTACTTATCCATTGAGCATGTTTGATACGTAGTACTAAATATGATTGAACAATATTAACGAAGAAAGAGAATTTTATCTGTTGTAGTGTTTAGTCCTGTACAATGCTATGCACTACCAATGCACGATTATAAGGTTCACTCCACCACTATTCAACAGCTATTGCTGCTGATTATAAGTCAAAAAATATACATCAGATAACTATGAAGACAGTGAATATATACAAACCAATCTATCAACTTTGGTAAGCCAAATTAACAGCAGATTACAATGTGAATACTTGTCCAAAAGAGTCAGGCATGTACAGGTATAGATGAGTTCATGGATACACAGCCTTTTAAGCGTTCAAGAATGGCGTTTCGGTTTACTAACCCCGAGTGAAGAGTAAGTGGGAGACCATCTTTTACACACTCGTCGTACTTTTCCAGAGCAGATACAATGTCGCTGAAGTCTGGACGCTTAGAGGGGTTGGCTGCCCAGCAGCGCTTGATAAGGTGCGCCAGCACAGGTTGACAACTTGCTGCCAATGGCGGTCGCTCATTCTACAAAATGGTTAAAGAAAGAGGAAAAAAACTCAAATGAGTAAGATACGACTCTACTAAACCATTTGTCTAAAAGCTTAAGTACAAGTTGTAAATCTAACCTTCTCAGCCACAGCAAAAGCAGCTTGCACAGGAGTCATTCCTTGAAAAGGAAGCAAAGCTGTCGTTAGCTCCCATAGCACGATCCCAAAACTATACACGTCAACTTTCCGAGTATAAGGTTTCTCCTTGATCATCTCTGGTGCCATCCAACGGTAAGTTCCCATATTCCCTTTGGCTTCCCTGCATTGTGTTTCGAGACAAGACGTGCCAAAATCTGCAACCTTAACCCTCATCTCATCGTTTAATAGCAAGTTGTTTGATTTGAGGTCTCTGTGTATCACTCCTTGTGAATGAAGATACTCCATTCCTCGTGATATATCAAGGGCTAACCTAAGAATCGTCTCGGTTGAAAGTGAGTATGGCTCCTTCTTGTTGAGATACATCCTTAGAGTCCCTTGTGACATGTATTCAGTAATGATACAGTAAACAGGAGGCTTTTTACAAGCAGCAATAAACTGCACAGAAAGAATAGTTAACTGTAAGAAATTTCCCTACAGCAGTCTGATATTAAGAAGCTGAACTAATTTTTGTCAAAATAAAGCTTGTATTGACTAGCTCTTGAAATACCGTTATTGTAAAAAGTGCATCAAAACAAAGTGTTACAGAATTGAAAGAATGCCCCGCAGATTTGCAGGGGTCTGAATTCTGAATTACTCTGTTAAGGACGTGTTTGGTAGGATGGGCTCGATAGTGCTCGACAGTATTAAATGACAGTATTAAATATGCAAAAGAAGTAAATCACAAAGATAAAAGGAAATCTAACCTGCACTATATTGGGATGATAAAGACGCGAAAGGAGGGCGACTTCCGACTTGAATTGTTGTTCAAGCAAACTTCTAGTTTCTTCCTTGTGAGTTGGAATTCTAACCATTTTTACAGCAACTGCTCTCTGCTTATAAATTCCTCTGTAAATTCTACTATGTGCACCAGAAGCAAACTTATTGCCTACAAATAACTGAGAAAGATCAGCCGTCCATTCCTCTTGATCTTCAGATGCTTCCCAACTCTCAGCATTCTCAGAGTCCAATATCATAGACCATGATTCCAAACTGTCAAATCTCTTCCTCTCCATATTGTCTGCATCAGAGTTTAACTGTCTTCTTGAAGTAGAAGGAATTGATAAAGATTTGCTCTTCGACTTGCGCAGTCGAAATGGATTGAAACATGAGGTAGCCATTGAATATATACAAAACTTTCTTTTAGTATGTAGAATTGACAAAGAGGTGTCAAAAGACATAATCAAAAGTTATTTTCCTTCTGAAAGTGTGATTTGATTTTAGGAAGTGCATGAACTGGTTCAGGAACATGGGTTCTAAAGGAAAATATAGAAAAGAGATTGGGTTTCATGTATTAACCAGAACTTGTCATGAAAACCTTAAGAAAAGGAAAACAAGAAAGGGAAACCAGCTCCCTATTCAAGAAATTGTCGTGTTCAAGAAAACACCAATTATGACAACCCAAAAGAAAAGAAATCTCATGAAGTCTTTGATGATATGAGGAAAGATTGCATGAAGATAAGGATTTTGTGGTTTCATAGTAACAAATATTGGATTGAAGTAAAGAAGAAAACCAATAAATTGCAGATTTTCCAGAAAGAAAAAGAGTTTCTTGAATTGCCTTAGCTTTTCATAACATCATCAGTTAAAGGGCAGAGGAAGATGATTTCAGAGATGTCCCGTGAATTCTTGTTTCAAAAGTATTGTAGAGAGAGAGAGAGAATAGTCACTTTTCCAAAGGAATCCAACTCTCCAGTTTTCTTATGCATCATTCAATGCTAACTTGATTAAGTGGACATTAGCTTATAAAAGTTAAGCGCTTTCTACAAGTAAATAAAGTCATCAATTAAATTTGAATATGTTTATTTAATTTATAAAGTTTTTAACTTTTAATAGGTGGCAAGCAGCTAGCCATTTTGAGATCAAGACAAGTGGCTGATTGATTCCATTGAAGCAAATGCACTTTTGCTTAGTTACATCCATCCAAGGTGTGATGGTCTAATGGCATCACGAATTTCCTTAAATTGGTTTAGTCAGACACTTTTTACTAGTTCTAAAGAATAAAGATGTTCTTTAGTGACAGTGCTTTTCCAGAATATTTAGTACAAAGAAGAGAGAATAATATGAGAACACGATCGTAACACAATTGTACTGATATTATTAGTGTTAGTTGTCAACCATGTACTACTTAAATTTAGTGTTTAGAAAAAGTAGAATTGTATTTGCATAAATGAAGGGTTCGGGTTTGCACATATGGTACTTGGTGAGGTGGTTAATCACTTTCTAATTCTTTTGGACGAACTATACCTTGTAGAGTACAATTTATGCCATGTCGATTCTCTTATGTTAGATACATCACCACATTGCTTTACACAACATTCGTCTTTTATTATTCAATATAATTTAATATTGCATACCAACCCATACTATTAGTTTGTCTCCATAATTTGAAATGTGTTATATGAATGCAACTGCTAGATATTGGCGCGGGCCGGCGGGGGGTGCAAGTTGGTTTTGTGATGTCTTTGTCATCAACCAGGATTGGGCTATTGTACAAGATAAGGTCCAGATCAAGTGTATGAAACTTGGACATTTTTGGCTCAATTTAATTCAATTCTGTCTCATGCTGCTGACAAAAATTTAAACCCAAAAAAAAAAAAAAAAAAAAAAAATATTTTGGAACAAAAAAGTTTTAAGACTCGTTTTGATTAAATGGGTATACAACACAACCTATACAGGTACAGCTACTTGCAGGAAAAAAAATTATTTGATACGGTGAATTATATAATATTAAGTATTAAGAAGAATAAAACGATTAAAGAAATAAAGAATTTAAGTATGAGTTTGTTTGGTATAGTTTATAAAATAATTTATTTGATCAAATTAGTTTATTTCATCAAGAATGGTAAAAAATGTCATGCTCTCAAGACAATTTTTTGGATCAAAATGTCAAATAAACCATTTTGGTCAAACTATATCAAACATGCTCATACAGTACAAGAAAATTTTCCAATTTTTCTTGATGTTAGAACGAGCATACCTTCCCTTCAATGAATGGATCCCATATATTTTAAAGGAAGAAAAGGATATAAAAGCTTAAAACAGAAACCATAAACTTTTATGAAACATTGAACTATTTTTTTACTTAGATAAGCACATTACTCGAATACAAAAATAAGTAAAATTCATTTTTTAAAGTATCTATTTTATTCAATTTGGAGCATCTTCAGCGCATTCTATAAATTAATATTTAAATGACACGATGTTGAAAGACTTTTGATTTATGTATGATACTAATGTTTAATAAATAGACGCTCATGTTCAAAATTGATCTCCAATATATTTTATAGATTGCTATCTACGTGTTTTTATTTTCTTAAAACAAAATAATTTCACATTTAAATGATTTAAATATAAAATATAAATCTGCATACGAAATTTAAATTTTGCTGAGTTAGCCTGTCTATCTAGATGGAACTTTAGATAATGTTTATTTTTTTCTTGACACGCCAGCTTGACGAAATCTTTATAAGCTCACATTGGAGATGTATTCTTTTAAACACTATCCATTTTGCTTGTGAGGAACAAATTTTTAAGTAATCCACGATTGTATTAGAGATGCTATTATTGTATTTCATAATATATCATACGAAATTTGAGGATGCACGAAATCTTAGTGTCTAAGTATTGAAAATTTTAATATCAACGAGTCCATGTGAAAAACATATGAGAGACAGTGATATTGATGGATGCATGCATGTATTCTACAAATGTTTCTAGGCCAACTCATTTTTTCTTTTCTTTTCGGTTTTTTAATTATAGGAATTGATTTTGTTGAGCTTCATGAAGTTGTGGGTCGGTTCAGCTGCACCCAAATAAATAAATTTGTTTATTTTAATTAGTTAAAATGAATGATCATAGGAATCAAATTCAACGTGACTATCAGACTACATGTTTCATTTTCAGACTGATGAGATCTGCTCTCATTCTTGAATTAATGGACATCAAACATCAATAGATTTGGAGACCAAAGTGTAAAGATATAAAAGATTAAGAACCTAAAATACAATATTTGAATGACTTAATTAAAATATAAGGACTAAAGTAAATATTATATAAAGTATATAGACTACCATACAATAAATAAATGCCAAATCACCATTTTAAATTAAAAATTTAATGGAGTGTCCATTAGGGAAATGATTTCTAACTTCAGTGACCTACACTGAAACTTTTGAACTTTAATAACCATTTTGTAATTTGAAGGTAACTTCAATAACCGTTGGTGAAATTAATCCCATTATTCAAAAAGATAAAAAATTTATAATTAATGGCTATAAATATATTACTCAATTAGAGTAAATAATTTATCTAATTGAATAATGTCACATACAATAATTACTGGTAGTAAGCGATTATGAATATTATTATTCTATATAAAACTATAGTATTATACACTTTTTTTAGGGTGTTCTCTCCAATGTCGTGCTTAATTATATGATAAATAAGGTTTAATTGTTATTTAGATGTCTGAAAGTGGTCCTACAACTATATGTGGCATTTCATTATATAGTAAATAGTAGGGTAATTTGTAATTTTGGTCCTCATTTTTTTAAATCTGTAACAAATTTATATCCAAACTTTTTTTTGGCATTGGCCGTCCCCAACCTTTGAATTTTGTTGCAAATCACGTCCTTTTGACATATTTTGACAGTTTTATCCTCTTCTTTAAATAAATAAAAATAGAAAACAACAAAATAATAAAAAAAATTGTAAATGAAGTTCTACAACTTTTAAAAATATAAAATAAGTTCATCTTCTCCAAAAATCCACCCCACCTCTCTACACACATATACACACGCGACAAAGCCGCCATTTTTTTCCCCAACACAAACACAAACAAAATAATTCCCCACCGCAGTTTTCACAAGCCAATGTCCCTTCATAATTTTATTCACTATCTTGAATCTACTATCCCGAAATGCATCAGATTTATGAATGAATTGATAAAGTAGTGAAGTTGGATTAATGGGCTCATCCACTTTACTGAAAATTAAAATACCACACTGTGATAATCCCAACCCAGAACCTGTAAATTTATAGCGAGAATGAAGGTTTTGGATTATTTTTATGGGGTTTTTGAGCTTTTCAAAGCAGCCATGACACGATTATCGGGCCTGGAAAGAACATGATCGAGCTTGGAATTGGATCGTAGCCAGTCAACTCCGACCAGGTCCAGAGACCAATCACCAGTCGGCACTTTGGATTTCTTGGCAAAGTAATTGGGTCCCTGAAGAGAGAATAATTCAACTGGTGGCAGGCCCAGCCGTTGGATCCATTCTAGAGGTCTACGTGTTTTAAGGATCCACTGTTTATGGATTTCTCTCTCCAGTCTTCCACGATGGTGGTGGTTGCGGCAGTGGAAGTGGAGATCGTGATGACGTTACGATGGTGGTGTTTTTGCTTGTGTTTTGTCGGGCACATTATGGAGATTTTTGGGTTTTTCTCTAGTTTAACTTTTGTTTGTCTTTCTACGCTGAAATTGAAATCTCCGCCAGGATTTGTGTTTATGTTGGGGAAAGAAATGACGGCTTTGTTATGTATGTATATGTGTGTAGAGAGGGTGGGGTAGGGTGTGGTGGGGTGAATTTTTGGGGAAGATGAACTTATTTTATATTTTTAAAAGTTGTAGGACTTCATTTGTAATTTTTTTTTAATTTTTTTGTTGTTTTTAAATTTTATTTATTTAAAGAGGAGGGAAAAATCATCAAAATTTGTTAAAAGGATGTAATTTGCAACAAAATACAAAGGTTAGGGATGATTAATGCTAAAAAAAAGTTTGGGGGTAGATTTGTTATAAAATAGAAAAGTTGGGGACCAAAAGTGCAAATTACCCTAAATAGTAATACTATGTTTGGAGTGTCATGCACAGGACCAAATGCAATGGCTATGATGTATTAACTTAAGAAAGCAAAAGATCACCCACCTTTCTTAAACGTATGAATTGAAAGTGATAACTACCATAATTTAACATCAAAAAGATCTATGGAAAATGTCTTTTGTACTCCACTTTACACTCATGCAATAAGTGCATGATACTTATTCTGGCGGGCACTGCATTATAACAATGCCCACCGAGTACATTAGATCAAATTCTCAAATTATAATAATATATTTTGGTTTTTAATCATTTTTGTTAATATTGATAAAGTTTTTTATTCATACACGTGAATCTTATTAATCTACATGCTAACATAGTTGTTTAATACAATTGTTCAAAATGCGTAACATGTATCTTAAGAAAGTAATGACTTTCAAATTACAACTTTTTAAATCATGTTCGTTTTTAAAGTAATGTATATAAATAAATAAAAAATTCAAAACTAAAATAGAAATAGTAGTAAAAATAACATTTTTTGCTTTTAAAATTAAAGTCATCTCAGCAGAAATTTTTGTTTTACATAAATATCCAAAAGTCAAACAATCCAATTGTCTTATAGTGTGTTTGGAAGAGCTTTTTTGAAGTCTAAAAGCACTTCCTAAAGAGTAAAAGTACTTTTAGTTATTTTTATTGTTGTTTGGTTAAAGTCAACAAGCACTTTTTGATTTAAAAAACAGCTTAAAAAAGCTGTTTTAGAGAAGCCCAAATTTTGAGCTTCTCTAAAAAGCTCTAATTGAGTTTTTACGGGAAATTGTAATTAACATTTAATGAACTTCAAAATTAATAAAATTACTATTAATATATCAAAAAATAATAATTTATTTACTACATTAATTACTTATTTCAAATTGTCATTTCATATACTTATATAAATTTAAAAAAATATTGACTTGTTAAATAATATAATACAAATTATATAATATGTTTTATTTAAATAATTAATTAATGTTTAATCAAATATACTTAAATTATCATGTTATTATAATTAAATTAATATATTAAATTTAATAGTTATTATAGGATATAAAAATATATGATTTCTTTTAAAAAAATAATATGAGTTATACAATAATTAATTATTATTTAATCAAATATAATAAAATAATCGTGTTATTATAATTAAATTAATATATTAATTTTAATAGTTATTATATTATATAAAAAAAATTTATTTTAAAACAAATAATATAATATATATAATAATTAATTACTGTTTAATCAAATAAATATAAAGTTTATAGAAAAGTACTTCTATAATTATGCAACCAAACACTCAATTTAATATTCACAGCACTTTTTGAATTCACATCCAAACAGTCAACTGTTTTTTAACAAAAGCTCTATTATCAAAAGTTCTACTGCAAAAAGCTCTACTGCTAAAAGCTCTACTCACCACAGCTGTTCCAAACGGACCCTTATATTGTTTATGGAATGATACTTTCACATTTGAAATTCATGATTTTTGTTTAAGGATCAAGAATCTTCAAGTGTCTCAAATAATTTATAAACTTTTGTGACATATTTGATAGGATAAATTGAATATCAGTTAATACTATAAACAATAAAAATAAATAAATAATGCAATCGTATTTTAGCGTATATTTAATAGTGTTATAATTATTTTTTAAGTACTTATATTATAAGTTATTGATGAATGTGTGGATTGTAAGTTATGGGTCTTATAATAAATAAAAAATATATTTGATTAATTTAATTAATTAAAATTATAATTTAAATATATCCAAACACGGGGTTAAATCATACATTAAAAGGACCCTTTAAAGTCCAGGTATATCTCATCTAATACGGTAATACCTCGTGTTCACTTGATTTATTGAATTATATTTTTTCTTTTAAATCATGTCTACACGCAATTTTTGAAATTACAAAAAGCCTTCATTCCAACATAAATGAATGAATACTGTTGTTACCTGACCATGCATTTAATTGTCTTGTCATTCACATAAAGGATTTTATGGACGTAACCTATATTTTAGGGCTCTCTCCTACCAATTATGGGTAGCCCTGTGGACCCTACCCATACCATGACCGACACAAAATCACCAGTTGAAAAAATAATTGAATTATGAGGATGTAGTAGTCATTTGTCCACCGAATATGAAAATTCTCCACTCATTACTTCTCTCAAGTAGGTAATATATTTGCTATCATTACATTCAAACTTTACTTTGTTGCATGCGATTTATGTAAATTATAATATAATAGAGGACAATATCAAATTTCGTACTTGGTATGTTTTAGAGTTTATTACGTAATCTTGTAATGAGTGTTTTTATGATAAAATACATTTTTATGTAAATTTTACATTTTAGCAATATTTTAAAAAACATAAAACAATTCTAGGTGTAGATGTCGAATTTCAAACTTTTTAAATTTAGACGAGATTTAAACGAGAGAGAGATAAAGATAAGACGAAGGTGTGAGACGTGAAACGTGGCTAAGCGTGGAAGTCGCTCTTCACACTTAAGTAGAGTTTAAGCGAAATTTAAATAAGTTTTTTAAAACATTGGTTTATAGACAACAAAATCTTACTTTATTGTAAAAATAAATTATTTTTGAGTTCAAAGTAAAAATAATGAAATTTCACATTCAAGTCATATTGAAGAAAATAAAATAAACACAACTTTTAAGTAGAAGGGAAGTAAAGATGAAGGGGGTAATTTGAAAAGAATCATATTTGGAAGAGCGTTTTCTATAAACAATGGTGGGCAAATTATAATTATAATTAAAATGTATGTTTGGTAGTGTTAAAATTATTTTTTAAATGTTTATATTATATATATATATATATAATAAATTATAAATTATGAGCCTTATAAAATGTATGAATAAAAATTAAATTTGATCAATTTAAACTATTAAAATTTTAATTTAAACATCTTCAAATATGTAATAAAACTAATTTAAGTGCAAATCTCAACACACACAGTGACAGCAAGTCACAGAACATACTGTACCCCCAATACAGAGACAAAGGACAAAAATGTCATTGCACTACAACCCCAGGCCCTTACTCGTCATTTACTACTCAACTCTCCCACCTATACTCACTCGCACTAAAAGCTCCCTTTTCTTTCTGCAAACTCAGTCACTACTACTCACACTAAAATGAGCGTCCGAACCGGGTACCAGCTAAGCAATGGACTATACGTCTCGGGTCGACCAGAACAGCTGCTTAAGGAACGCCAGCCGACAGTGGCCTCACGTGCCGTTCCGTACACCGGCGGTGACGTTAAGAAATCCGGTGACCTAGGAAAAATGTACGGCATAGATTTTTCAAGTGGGGACCACCTACCGGCTCTGCCTAAAGTTCCCTCCCGGCAATCTTCATCTTCTCAGCACAACAGTGGATCTGTCAGATCCGGCCCAAACTCTGGCCCACTCGGTCCTAAGTCCTCCAACTCTGGTCCAGTTAACAAGAAGTCTTCTTCCTCTTCGTTCTCCGGGCCCATTACGCCGATTCAGCCAACGGGTCTCATTACCTCCGGCCCATTGGGCTCTTCCAGCTCCAACCGCCGCTCCGGCAAGCTCGACAGTCCGTCCGCCGGGCATAGCTCGTTTAATAAAGCTCTATACGGCTCGGCGGTGACGAGCTTGGGGGAGGAGGTGAAATTGGGTTTCAAGGTTTCGAGGGTGGCAATGTGGGTGTTCTTGGTGGTGGTAGTTATGGGCTTGGTGGTGGGGGCGTTTCTCATGGCAGCGGTGAAGAAGCCGGTGATTTTGGTGGCAGTGGTGGCAGTTTTAGTCCCTGCTGTGGTGGTTTTAATATGGAATTATGCTTACAAAAAGCGGGGGGTTCTAAGATTTCTAAAGAAGTATCCAGAAGCTGAGCTGCGAGGAGCCGCTGATGGTCAGTACGTCAAGGTCACTGGGGTAATTTCATACCCTCGAGCTTGTTAATTCTGTATTTGGTTCATTCGTTAATTTTGTATAATTATGGATTGGTGATGTTAATTAGTGTTGTTAGGTACTAAGAATTATTTCATATGGACCACTTTGATCGTTGCTATTTTAGAATGGACATTTCAAATATACAAGAAATATCGCTAATTTTGTATAATTGTGGATTGGTGATGTTAATTAGTTAATAGTTTAGTGTTATATTATGTAAGATGTTGTTATTAGGTCGCAAGCTATTTATAGTACTCTCTGGAATTATTTCATGTGGACCATTTTGACCGTTGCTCGTATTTTAGAATGGGCATTTCAAATATACAAAAAATATTGCTAATTTTGTATAATTGTGGATTGGTGATGTTAATTAGTTAATCGTTTATTGTTATATAATTATGTAAGATGTTGTTATAAGGTCGTAAGCTATTTATAGTAGTCTCTGGAATTATTTCATATGGACCATTTTGACCATTGTTAGTATTTTAGAATGGACATTTCAAATATACGAAAAATATCGCTAATTTTGAATAACTGTGGATTGGTGATGTTAATCACTAATTAGCTTGTAAATCTTTATGTGTAGGTTGTCACTTGTGGTAGCATTCCCCTTGAATCTTCTTTCCAGAGGGTACCAAGATGTGTATTTGTTTCCACGGAATTGTATGAATACAGGGGATGCGGTGGAAAACCAGCAAAACCCAGACACCCTTTCTTCTCCTGGGGATGCAGGCATTCAGAGGTCAGTTTTTTGAACTTGTGGAACCTTATTGAAATTTTATTTGCACATCGGTAGCTTTAATGTGAACCGAAAATTGGCAGAGTCATTTTCCCCCATACCCCCAACCACGAGGACCTCAATTTTGCGTGGCAAACAAGTTCCTATTAAATGTTACTGCTTTGAATACGCAAGTGTTGTGCTGATGATAGTACTAGACTCCAGAAAGCACTTTGGGAGTCCCATTGCACCTATTCAACATTTTTTGCAGATCAAAAGAGGTGCCTTGGCACCTCCACATTTTTGCAAATTTTAGTCATTCATTTTGGTGGGTTCCTTGTGTTGGACCTGTTGGCTTTGGACCTTGGGTGGCGCCAACCCAAGGCTTTATCCTTCGAGATGCTGGAATGTAAATGCTTGATGTTGATTTGGAGATCTTGAATGTTTATCTGGATTTTAATATGTAGCGTATTGCTAGGCCTGTGTCCAAGTTTTGAATCATTTACAAGGACAAACTGCTCGCTGTGCTAATTAATTGCATTCTTTCCTTCTGTCAACAGAAGTATGTGGCAGATTTTTATATATCAGACTTTCAGTCTGGTTTGAGAGCTCTAGTGAAAGCAGGCTATGGAGCTAAGGTTGCCCCATTTGTCAAGCCCACTACAGTTGTCAATGTGTCAAAGGATAACAAAGAGATATATCCAGACTTTCTACGCTGGCTTGCTGACCGAGGTCTGTCAAGTGATGACCGTATAATGCGCCTGAAAGAAGGGTAAACTACTAACTATAGCACGGAATGCTTTTTACATGTATTTGATGCTTCAATGAGAGTGGCCTTTGACATCTTTAGACTTCTGTGTGTTCAACTACGAAATGGATTGTGAGATCTAAAAATTTATTAATAATAATTAAAGACAATGTTTTTATCCTGGTAATTCCACCAAATTCTGGAATCCTGTCCATTCAATGCAATGCAGGAAATTCAGTTTTGAAATTATTCTTGGACTTCATCTTGGCAAGAAGCTAGGAAACCACAACTACAGCTTTTCCCCACTCCAAAGTCATGAAATTTGATCTTGGAATTTTGAATTGTTTACTGATAGAAGAACAGTACCTAAAGTGTTTGAGAATTGGAATTGCTATATACTTTGTTTCTTTACCTTCTTGAAAATATCAAACCCTACTCAGGACTGGAATGAGGGCCTAAAAGTTGAACCAGAAGTAATAATTGTCCATTCCTTGGGCCTTTTTGAAGTTCTGCTGATTTCATGCCTTCTTCTTTCGCAGCTATATCAAAGAAGGAAGTACAGTAAGTGTCATGGGGGTCGTCCAGCGTCATGATAATGTACTCATGATTGTTCCACCTGCAGAACCTGTTTCAACAGGCTGTCGTTGGCCCTGTTGCCTTCTTCCAACCTACATAGAAGGCCTTATTTTGACATGTGATGAAAGTCAGAATAGTGATGTGATTCCTGTATAGACGTGTAAATTGCTTTGTATCCTTGGTTTGTAAGTCACTAGTACATAGTTGAGCGTGATCTTGATAGAGTGAAGGATCACAACACTGCTTTATTCTTTCCAGAATCTACAAATGTATATGAATGGTGGCCTTGAGGATGAGAACCTGAAGGATTTTCACATGCTTCATCCGTACAAGTGTCTCAGAGATATAGAAGCGGGAGGAATTGAGCAGCATTTTCTTGTGCTAATTACTTTCAGTTTTCATGTCTCTATCATGTGTATAGACCTTATCAAGGGGCCAATGATAACTATGATGTGATATTGAATGTCAATCTGTTACCTGAATATGTACTATTACTTAGTGAATTACAGTAACGTACCAGGGGGTGCGTATGTAAATGAATCTGAGGTAAATATTGAGACACAGGCCTAGTTGAAGATGACAGTGTTGGTTGTTTCTTTTGATTTAAGTTTAATGTTAAAAGCTTGTTAATCTTTTATTTTTTTATCTTTTGCACTTATTGGTTTCTTATTTGTGGCATCTGAGGCTCACGATTTCTTTAATTTTTTCGAAAGGAATTTTTTTTTATAAAGGATATTTTTGGTAGATATTTATCAGTTATTTTGTAATACAAATGTGTCTCTGGTTTAAGAGTAGAACCATTTTTTCTCTCATTTTCTGCTGTTTTTCACATTTGTGAGAACTTGGATAATTTCATATTTTGAAGTCTAATTTACGAGTGTGTTGTTGAAGACATAAGAATATGGGGAGAAGAAAAAAATTTGGACAAATTTTGTGTACATCTTTTTCATTTCTAACCTTGTGGATTATTTACACTATTAAATTATGAGATGGCAAGAAGTTAAAATTATATAAATGCTATAGTTCCATATATCATCAAAATATAAAATTCATTTTATCTGATACTGAATGGGAAGAGAGGAGAGGAGGGATAACATGCACTAATATCCAACTCAACACCAAGATGGCGTTAACAGAAATACCAGTTGTGATCCTTGACAGTAAAACAATAAATTTCAATCCATTGAACATGTAGAAGGAAAAAATGGCAAATAAATTGTTCTTATCATGCACAAAATGCAAATATATGTATCTGCGGACTTTCAAACTTCAAGCATTCTTGAAGAGAGAACTATCCTAGTCGTATAGATTTCTAACACTTTTTAGAAGATGAGGGATGTCGTACCCAAGCATGTCATCAACAGCCTGAATCATTTTGGGCCTCAATTTCTCAAACTCCTCAATGTTGTAACGACTCAGGACCTCCTTGAAGTGCTCCACACTTGGGAAGTCACCAGCTGGTAGATGGTGTTCTCTCTGGACCTGTATCACAATTTTTTTTTTAAATAAAATAAAAATGCATTCAAGCAAAAAAGTGCCTCGGGTGAGTTTGGTATGTGTACGTGCGTGTGCTGTGTGTGTGTGTGTGAGAGAGAGAGAGAGAGATGGACCTTTGCAAATACATCGTCAAGATTATCCATAAGTCGCTTCTGAGTTTTGGATTTGCCCATAAAAGAGCATTTCCTTTTTGAGATGGCTAATTATGTAGGCATGGATCTTGGCAGCTCTTGCACGTTTAACAAATTCATTGATCTGAAAATACATTTTTATGAGTGCCCTACAAACACTACACTTCCAGGTAACAAATGCAATGTAAACATCAAACTTTATAAAAGATTAGCATACCCGACGATCACAAGCCTTCTTTGGTATGTCCATCAAGTCTACAAGAAGGTCATCTTGTTCTTTCTCGAAAAGATCCTTCCCTATAGGTCCAAGCACTTCTTCATTAACAGGCTTGTCATTAAATGAACTGAAAATCCCAGAAAAGATATCAATGTTTGATTTCCAAACACGCTAGTTCAAAATCTGTTCAATAGATAGGTGAACTAATATTAAATAGAACTAGAACTATCAAAGGCACAAATAGATTAGAAGATAGCATTGGAACAAAAGAGAAGAAAAAGAAGAATATGAATGGAATAAATTGCAAAGAAAACCAGTGGAATTGTACTGTAACTGCTATGCTTCTTTCTGAAAAGATGTAACACAATTTTGTCATAATACAGGCCAAACAAGCTTCATTAGCGTGAAGAGACTGGTCATGGGGCTGTCACAAAGCTATGCTATTTAATGCTTACTTTTGTTACACTTAACTCCAACCATCTACATCTTCTCAGTAAGTGTCGAATATTTATCTCCAACAAGAGTTGTCAGTGTACATGAATCAAGAAAGTCTAGATGAAAAAGAACCTACCCAATATAGACACGCGCTACCTCTGGAGTGTTCAAAACTTTACCAAGCGACCACATTAGTGCACCATAAACTCTCATCAACTGGAAAATGATAAGAAAGAAAAACATAAGAACATGAGGAAAGAAACCTTATAGAGTGAAAATACACTGCAAATGTACATCCAATTAATGAGCTGCCGCATTCAAATAATGGTCTTACTTGTTGATTATCAACTTGATCTGCCTTGTTTAAGACAACACGTATCTTGTCATCATGGCCACGCAAAGATGAAATGACACGTTTGAATTCATCACTGATGTCAAGTTTGTGGGGATCAAATAGAAGGAGAATCATATCACATTTTGCAGCAAACCAAGATATGACACCTGTGAAATCATAGCTTCTTTGTGTGCGTTGCTTTTCACCAGATAAAACTCCAGGAGTGTCCACAAATGTAATATGTTCAAGAAACTGTAGGTCAAAGAAACTGACTTGAATAATTTAAATGACTTTGACAAACCAAGATACAATGTGCCTCTAGATCACAACTCACTGGATGCGGCATTTGAGAACACTCAAACTTTGACAAAAATGAACCACCAAAAGTTGTCAAACCAGTAAATGGCATGTCTGCTTGGACAGCAATAGTGTTGCCTGGAATGCTCCTTCCATCAGGTCCAGACTAAGAAAAAGATCAGGAAACATTCAACTAGTCAATGAATGCAAACATTAAACAGAAGGTAAAGAGAATCCAAAATCACCATTTAAGTAATTAGACGGTAACGAGTAGTTAAAACCAAAGAGTGATATCTGAACATTTGGAACCAGACATCCATATCGGAAGACGTGACAAGTTGGCGGTGTAGGAGAGATGCTATGTTATAATCTGCCAGAGGAGCAGACACGTTTCTAAAACTGGAGTTCATGGATGCTCATATCATATTTTTCAGGGTTCCTTTTTTTTTTTTTTTTTTTTTTTTTTGTTGGTGGGGGGTGGGGGGGTTGATATTATGCCCCAGTTCCTGGTTTTAATCCGGTTGTCCAAGCTTCCTAGAAAAATGACAATCATTTTAATATATACAGCAATATCAAGATGACTTCTTGTACCATAACAACAATAAACCGGTCCGTAGTTGGCTCAGGTCCAATATGAGCTCCTGTGAAAATACAATAATATTGTAAGCTAGAGGAATCATCATTGATGTAAAATATCAGAAAATTAAAGCAACAAGAAACAAAAGAAATCAAGTAACCTGGATAGCTGCACTCGAGCAAGTGTTTTATAAATGTGGTTTTTCCAGTTGAGTACTGACCCAAAAGCATGACCATGGGCTTGGCATCAAAATCACTACTTGTCTTCAAATAAAATAGTATGTCATTCGCATATTTGCAGCACCAATACATACACAAAACAGAACTAAGTAGAATCAGTATGGTGTGCTATAAACACGAATTGTTCTTAATCCACTCACCAATACAGGAGATCCAAAATCATTGAAACGGTAAAGAGACTCCAATGGCTTTAGTTTTTCATTGTACAATATCTTTAATCCATCAGTAACTGAAGTAACAGCAACAAGAGAAGTAGGGTTCTGCAAAAATTGTTAAGAAGTTGACGAATATGGAATGTCAATGTTATCACTAGAGACAAACTATTAACATATCAATGCTATTAAGGGATAAATCCCACACCAATTATATACTGAAATATTAATCAATAAATACGGGCTTGGTCTATTTCTCTTAATAAAGTTGACTTTTTGATATGAACCCCAAGTTTTAATATAGTATCAGAGCCCATTAAACTCAAACGAGCAATTCGGTCTGTATAAAGCTCAAATGAGCATCCGAATTCTTAGATTGTTGTGCTCAAGCAAGCCACCATCTTGCGGGGGCATGTTCACATTGGTTAAATATCGAAATTATAACCAACATATAAAGGCTTAGACTATTCCTCTTAACAAGGTTGAACTTTTAAGATAAAATTCTATCTTAAAAGTTCAACCTTGTTAAGAGTGGCCCAAGCCCATATATGTTGGTTATAGCTTCAATAATTAATCAATGTGGGATTTATCCCTTAATAAATACAAGCAAGAGAACTACTAGAGACATGATAAAGAGAAAGGAACGGAAAGAGTACCTTCTTTTTCGATTTTGTGCTACAACAAAACGTGGGTGGCATTGGTTGTAATTGACTATGTCCTGCTTTGGTCAAAGACAAGGTTATCCAATTGCAATCTTAAATGAAACAAAAGAAGAAGTTACTGACCATTTGAGTCAGACTTGCCATTCACTCTTGCACCTTTACTCTTCTGGATAAAAAATATAAAGGTGTTCATCACCAGAGCTTAAGTTTTAGGACAAAAGAAAACAGTAAAAAATGAGGATTGATGACGACTTACAGCCAGTAAGGCGTCCAAACCCTCCATTGATGGAATAATCGGTGTTTCAATGTCATCTACAACAGTCAACAGAAGAATAAAATGAAATCTACAAGTTGACAACTATAGATATTGAGAAATGTTGAAAGCATAGAGACAATACAACGCTAAAAAAGCAAGTCTCAGGGCCCAATTTGAGCTTATGTTACTATTTGTAATGTCACAGTGTTAAATCAACAGTCCTTCCTATTTAACCACAAAGGCATGTAAACCCATACAACAAATACCATAAAGCTTCAAACTAAGAAATGCTGGTCCATACTGTTCAAACTTCTAATAGAGGATAGGAGATGAACAAAGGGAGACAGATATTTCTACTTGCCTGTGCTCTTAAGATCTGATGACAGTTCGCCTCCATCTTGTGCAAGAGAGATCAACTGTAATTGGAAGAAGCAACCAGAAGAAAAAGAGAAAAAAGAAAGGAAAACACAGAGTTAATTCTAAACAATCTCATAAACATGATGCATTTCTCTCATTTTTTTTTGGTCAAATACAACCTGCATTGCAGTGATGAACTCCTTGAAACCTAGGAACCCTTGCCTTTTGGAGTCAGCAATAGCCCAAACCTTTGATCATAAAAATGCATATGAAAAATGAACGAAAGGAAGATTATGAAAAAAGATACGGGCTAAGCAGATAGCAGAAAATAAATCAAATCGATCATCAAGATTCAATTTTACCAGGGAAAAAAGTATTTGGTAGTAATAAGAACATATAGTATTAAACAGATTAACGAAGTACACAATCCACAATTTGCTTAGGTTCAAATACATTCTTCCTTAGTGTTACGCAATAAAAAGTTAAAGACCTTTGGAAATTAATAAAATAATTGATGCATAGAATTGTAACCAAGAGCAGCACTGATTCATTGGAACTATCCATTCGTAATGTCACTCTCTGATAAATCAAATTGCTACCAAACCTAAAAGAGTTCCAGTGAATCACCGGATAAATCTAAGTACTCAAAACCATCAAAAAGTCACGTAAATCGCTGAGCATCAAAACTTAAAATTCACTCTTTCTTTAAAAGATGATAATCGTCAACCAAAATGATCGAAAAATCTCATTATCGGCCAAAAGATGAATATAAACAATCAAAGCAAATAGTCTACAGGCTCCTCCATATAGGTATATAATACTTGCATCATATTGTTGCGCATCAGACTGAAACCAACAAAATTAAACAAAAAACTACTCAGTTAATAAAAATAATATTTCCCATAGAAACGAATATTTTACCTTCTTGAGTTCAGGTTTCGATAGATTGGACATCTCAAAAAAACTCGCTGCGTCATTCCCAGTCAAGCGGCCGTCCCCATCTATACACAATAAATAAATAAAATGTACAAATGAACTAATGCATATTCATAATTTGATTAAGAGCGAGCGATTGGGGGAAAAAAACGGAAAGGTGAAACAGAAAAGAGAGAAATGAATGAACCTGAATCTGCGTAATTGAACCAGGCCTGATAGATTTTCTGATGCTCTTTAGAACATGAACTGATCGGACCTGAAACGATTTCCATCCTTTTTGAAAATGGACTGCAAAATGCAAATGAGTTTACTGTTTCAGATGTGTGTGTGTTTTTGCTGATAAGCACAAAAATGTGAATTTGAAAACCCTGGAAAGAGGGAACTTGTTTTATAACAGTTCTGGCGCTCGGCACCGCTCCTCTCAAGTTCAATCTCTTCAAGTCTGAACAGTTTCAGCCAAAGTCGTGTATACTGAGTACTGAAAGCAATTGAATATTATTATTTATTTATTATTATTCAAGTTTTGGCCTTGCAATTGCGCAGATATTCATATTATCAGCAATTTGGATGACCATTAGATAGATCTCTTATCATTAAACATCCAAATTTGAATTTCAAATATTTAATTTTTTTTTTAGTGAAGCGGGAAGAGCGGTATAATAGAGCTCCTATCTATTGTATATGGAATATTTACAAATTAATAACCTACTAAATGTAATTTAGAGCGGTGATATAACATTAATAGTGGACATTAATTATAGTTTTCACTGTCCACGTGTTATTACTACATTGGTCACTTTTTAATTATAATTTTTACTGTCTACGTGTCATGACCACATTGGTCACTTTTTAAAAAGTAGTTGAGAACTTTTTTAAATTTTTTGAAAAGTGACTAATATAGTGATGCCACGTGAAGAGTGTACACGTTATCACCACTTATGTAATATATTAATGACAAAATTTACTACATAAAAGTAAAAAGTAATTAACATAATTTTAGACTAATTTGACAGGAGTTGAACTCTAATACTTAGACAATTTATAAGTTAGAGGCCGTTATCTTGCCCCGGGCACTACACCTTGTCCACTTGGATGCAGGAGAACATAATTTTTATAAGTTGAATCAGATGTAACAATTGCAAAGAATTGTTAAAAGGAAATGGTTCGAATTGATTAATTACCAAAGTTGGGCATGAATCATAATTAATTAAAAACATTTGAGTCTGTTATTATTTTTTCTGTTCACTTTAGATAATTAATTTTTTGGATTATCAATATTTCATTTCTGTCTAATTATTATTTTATTTTTTTCATATCTTGAAATGTACATGAAATTATTAGATGTTTAATCCAACATGATTCTTGATAAAGGCCAAATTGATTGACGCGATGGAACAATGGCCCACGTAAAAATGTTTAATAGGCCCAACAATTTCAAATTTGAATTGTTCAAAGACATCTTGCTCCTAAAAATCATCACCATGAGCAAATTTCTAATGGATATTTATTGCCATTGGATCAACTTCTGCCTACCCCACCTGGTCAAATATGTTCGGGAGTGTTTTTCATGCAGCCTGATGAGCATCTACTAATCACGAGAGCAATTCTTGTTCAATATCTTTCACAAGACTCAAAAATTCGATTTGTGATGATTGCGAATAGTCCATACTTAATCCACCAATTTAAATAAATAAATTTTTAAAAAAAATATTAACACTATCATAGCCTCGAAAATAAAATAGCGCTAAGAGCAATATCAAGTGCTTGTTTGATTCAAATTAAAATCTATTAAAAAATTATGGTCAAAAGTCAATAATTAATTTTCATTATACATTTTGTAAAACCTTCAAATTTTAATATCTTTTCAACTATACATTTCATCAATTTGTTGTCAAAATTTGCTAAAAACTCCCTCAAACAAGCTCTAAAAGATTTGGTCATGCCTTTCCATTTTCTGTTATAAAGTTTAGACTTTTCTTTACATAGGGATTCATTGCTGATTTTGTATATCATGTGTGGTGCCTCAAAGAAAATATACAGATGAGCTTTTTCCCAAATTTTTATTAAATATAGTTTACACTTCACAGCTAATAAAAAAAAACTTGAGCTCAAATCTGTTTATCATCCATTTTTAAAAATTGTGCCCGCACGAAAGCCCTGTATAAGGATTTTATCTCTAAGAACCCAAACTAACGTTTCCTAAACTATTCAAAAGATATGAGGGTGTAACGATAAAATTTTCTTCTAATTAACGATTTCCAAAACCAATATTACAGAAGAAAATGTATTATTACAGAAGGTATAATGTGCATAACAAGAAATTTTAAGGGAAAATGCCTTGTAATTCATTAAGAAAGAGCATTCTCAAACCGCAAGTTCCAATTTTTTGGCTTTAGCTGCCAGAAGCAGTAGTACAGCAAATTGTATCAGTGTTTTGTTCTTCAAAACAGGCAGCAACGAATCTGCACCAACAGTAAAAGGATAACAAGTAGGTACAATATCTAATCAAATTTGAAAAAGGAACTCAAATTTTGACTTCCTATATTTCTCAAGCTTAAATGGTTTTTGTCTATGATTTCACTGAAATTTAGTAACGTGCATACCTTTGATCTTGTGGTCGTTTTGTGGTTGGTTGGATGGCTGTTGGCAGTTTGTACGGGCACCGAAGGGAGTTTTGCTGCTGCTATTTGCTTTCCCTCCTTCACTTTGTTGAAAATGACAGTAAAGCCTTCTCCTGCTCTAGGGTCCTTATTATTCCATTCCCCAAATTTTGGAACAGACACTGATCTTTGAGACTGTCACAGGAAATTAGTTTCATTGTCAGATCAAAATTCTATTTTTACTAACAAAAAGTGTTATGGATATAGCTTTAATGTTGCAATTTCGAGAGCATGTTGTTTTCCTTTGATGTAAAATGCAGGCATAGTGCGTGTTTTTGGGTCGGCCTAAAAAACCATTTTATTAACTTTCACATGATTGAACTCCCATCGACCTTAGGAAAAGAAAAGACTTGAAGGCTTGGAGGTCAATATTCCATTTCTCTGTTTTCTCCAACTGTTTACAAGCAAAATCAAGAGGGTTGATAAAAATTACCCTCAAATCAATCATCATGTACAAATTGATAGGTTCCATCCATCGCAGACGATGAAAATTTCATTTGGGACATGCCTGAAAAAATTGATTGAGGAGCAATGTGCTTTATTTGTCAAAGTTTGGGACCATGGCTGCAAATTTCTCGATCAAACAAATCGAAGTAGGTCTCTTTACTTTATATATATCCATAATCTTGCAATGGCTTAAATCAGCATGGTAAAACCAATGTAAGATTCTTTCCTTAGCTAATGTGCTAGTAAAAGCAATTGAATAGAGAGGGGAAAAGAAACTACATACAAAATCGTCAACGTAATTCAGTTTATTAGATCCTGGTGATGGTGAGATGTGGCTCTCAGTTGAAGAACTATTACGGTCAGATCTTCTACGCTGGTGGTGTGGCTGAACGAGTGCATTATCAGACGTGCTTCTATCACTGCCTGATTCCGAAGCAATGCTCTTGTGACTAGAACTTTTTTGCTGACCCTGCTGATATTTTTCTGCTGCCACGGGCTTATCAGGACTGTTGCAGACACAAGCTGGAACAGACCGTCCAAAATTGAAGGCATCCGGATTCTCCTCCGGATCATTTGGGTTGATTCTCATTCCACCTACTTTTTCTATGCGGGCATTCTCAAAGTAAGCAGTATAGGGTACATTATCACCTTCCCAATTGCCAAACTTAGGAACATGTGATCGCTAATTCAGACAATTCAGTAGAAAAGGATTCAAATAAATATCATTCCCATTTCCGCAGTAGCAAAACTTCAGATCGCAGGAATAAAAGAAAATCAGAGAAAGGGAGCCAAGGAAGAATTAATAAGATACGGAGTTACAATATTGCTTGGCGGCCTTTTGCTCATAAAATCTCTAGCACAGCCCGGAAATAGGTACATTACAAAGAATAGAAGTGTATGGAAAAGAGTGATATTCATACATAGATTACTATCTCATTGCTCCAAGCAACAATCTGTCTCTGTTTTCATTTACATAATGCCCTGATGCTATTTGTTTGATACTCATCTAGGATCCTAGATTGCAGAGAATAATATTCGCCATGGTGACTGAACTGTTGCATATGGAATTTCAATAATTTTTGTATCACCTGTTCAAATATATGGAGATATTTTGTCTTCAAAAGGAGCATTTGGCATTTCAAAGTTCAGAGTGTTTAAGCCTTTGAGGCCTATATATAAATTTGGAGTGAGCTACATAAATCATTTTATGCTATTTGGTCGATCCATTATTAGATTTAATGGAAATTCTAAAGCTACTAGCCTACTACAAACTATCGTAACCCATATTAATTTTGGTCAACCCCTCATATTCTGAAGTGTTCTTGTGAGAATGCATTACTTATTAATGAAATCCTAAAGAAGTGTTCTACAGTTCTAGTGAGATCGCATTACTTATTAATGAAAGCCTAGCTTGGGAGTTTTTTTTCCCACTAGTTTTGATTGATTTTGGGTGACACTGTGAGAGGTTGGAAAAATTGGTCCTTGTTAGTTTTTGGAGAAACCAGTGTAGTGTAATTTGGGGTGTATTTCTCAACTTCAAATCGGTAGTTTTTGGCATTTTTCAAAATTTCTTCTAATTTTACCATCTTTAAAATAATTGTCTAAATCTACCCTAAACCTAAATACATATTTCCTTCTTCCTCTTCTCTCCAAACACACATTTTGCCCCTTTGAAGCCATTGTGTTCTCCTCTTCCGCAACAGGTATATTTCACAAGACAAAGGCTCATTGGATAAAAATTCTATGTTCTACTGAAATGATTTTTTTATGTGTTATTGAAGTGATATACCTATTTTTTTTAATATATTGGTAGGTATATATGTCTAATTTTATTTTTAAAAAAACTTTCAAATACGCTATATAATAAATTCTGAAGCATGTGATCGACTGCTAAGAACCTCCTAAAATCGGACCCTTCATAAACCCCGTGTACGTCAACACAAAATGTGAACCACCTTAAGTCATTCTATTAATTTATACTCAATGTGCATCACCTTTACTTAAAAATACCATTGTTTCTTCATCACCAAACTTGTTAAGTAGCCAAAATATATAATTCAGAGCTGCCAAGTAACCGAAAAATTTGTAGTAGGGTAAGTGAATTCAAACTAAACTTCTACACATTCCATAGTTTCAGACATTCATAGTACCAAAAACGTGATTAAAAAAAAATAAAAAATAAAAAATAAAAAATATATATATATATATATGAATGCTTGGAGATAGAATCTCTAAAGAAAAACAAATTGGAAAGCAAAGAAATATGGACTTGATACACGATAAATATTCAATTATTAAAAATCGCAATAGTAAAAAAGAGGCAGAACCGAATACGAACACAGAACACTTACAGACATTAGTCAATAATGCTATTCCTCTTCCCCTTGAGACTATGCTCTTAATTCCCCCATAAAAAACTGATAAAAAGAAGAAATAATACCAAGACGAGTCGAGGTCGGGGATGGTCCATTTCTAAGTGATGTTTCGGAGCTCCCAATGAACCGCGTGAGATGCGGACAATGCTTCGATTGTTACAATATTTGTTTGAACTCATAAAGAATAATCTCCGTCAATCAAAGAATTATACTCACTTCAATTTGAATATCTGATGTTGGTAGCGATAAATTGTTTGTTTTCTCTGGTTGTCTGTTACTGTGTCTTGTTTAATATGTTCCAGGTTAGGTTGTGTTGTGTTGGCATTATATATGTGCCGTATGTCCACAACGTAATAGTTAAACATCCTCAAATGTCATCAAATAAATATTGTTCATTTATTTATTGTTAAACAATTATTGCATTTATAATGAGTATATATTTAAATGTTTTCGAAAGTTGAGCGACTAAAACATTATATACTCACACTTTGTATTTTCGATCAAAATTCTCTCATTTTAATTTGATGAGCAAATGTTGACACTTTGCTAATAAGGTTATAAAATCAACTTCTTTAACAATTGAGGTATGCAATCTAACGTGACTGTGATGAGTGGAACTCATTATTAGTGATTCTAGTACACTTGAAAGTCTAATGAACAAGACCAATATTTGTAGAGTTTGATTCTATAGTACGATTGTATGACGGATTAAACTCCACGTGACTATTTTATGGATGACCTAAATACATATAGTGATTACTTTTTGTGAACTCGAGAGTCTTTCATGTGTCAATGAATGAGATCAATTAATATGGAAAATACCTTGGTACATTAAGCGCTGAAAGGAAGCGAACTAGTAAGCATTTATTAACTTTCGAAATATGCGGCCCAGTCTATTGGGTAAATGAATTCAGTTAAGTATTTTTTCTAATCAGTTTAAATCCGTGCTCAGTATTGATCGACGGCTAATTCAATTCTATGATTTGTTTGCTAAGAAATTGTTCGATAAAATGTGAACTCAAGTAGGATAACAATTAGACAAGACGAAAAGGTTATTTTAGCGTTGCACTAATTATTCGAAGTCTGGCAAGGTAAAACACATAAATAACAAGTCACGAAGAAGTAATTACAGAAAATATAAATTGCTTCTCTAATTTTATATCATTCGAGAGTTTATTATTGGGGCTTTAGTGGAGTGAAGCCAGATTAATAATTGGACACTACAATCTAGGTCGGATTGACTAAGTCTAATTATTGAAGCTCCAATTATAAAAGTTCGATTAGGTCCCTCTGGTATATAGCTTTAGAAATAGTTCATCACTTAATTATTTAAATAATTAAAGTTCAGATGTTGTACAGTTGACAAGGTCAAAATGTTGACTAAGTCAACCCATTGGCCATTCAAACTCGAGTTTGACTAAAGTCAAAATTTGGCTCGATCAAATCGTAAAAGAAGTTCTATTGTGATTAGGGGCGGGTGCAGTCTTGTTTCGAAGTAAATCGAATCGAACCGAAAATCACTAAGTATCTTTTAAATAGAACTATCAGTTCTAACTTGAATCATAAAATCAAATCAAAACCAAACTGTTTGGACCGGTTCCATAATCAAAGTTTTCGAAGTTGTTATAATTCTAACTATTTTTATTCTACTTGTTTGAAACGATAGAATGATTTAAGAAATTATAATTTACAAACCTTAATTTATTCACAAAAGAACAATACATAAAGTTTTGAACACAATCTTACATCTCATTATAAAATAATAAACATAGAAATAAAATATTTTATTTTCATGAACTAAAACTTTAGAAAAAATTAAATAATAATAAGGTCATTTCGATTTTTCGATTTTAAATCTAGAACCTATAACTGGACCATAAATAGTTGGTTTTCGATTCTAATACTCATTACTTAATTTAAACTTAAGTAGAATAAGACCGAATTGTTCGGCTTGGTTGGATTGAAAACTTTTACCCCCCAAATTGTGATTATAACTTAAATTTCAATATCCTAAGATACCTAGAAATCCCAGTTCAACTAAATGAGAAACCAGAATATTACAAGGCTATACATAGACCTAGATTATCATTGAAGAAGACCGACTCTTTATTTATTTTTTATTTATTTTTTGTTTTTTGTGTCCTTTTTTCCTATTTCTTTGGTATTTCTTTTTAATTTAAAGTTGTGGGAAAGATTGTCTTTTCACACCACTTTAACAAAAAAATTCAGAAAAATGGCACAAATGGTCCTTAATATTTGGCTTCAGTATAGAAATCGTCTTTAACGTTTTTTTTTGCACAAAAATCCTAAACTTGTGTATTTTAATGCGCAATTAGTATTTATTTGATAAAAAGACAAATATGCCCTTAGTTTTAATTAGAAAAATTGTAATTAGATTTCTAACATTTGTAAAAAGTGTAAATCACTACAACAAAGAGGGTTTATAGAGGCGACATCTATTGCGACGACACATAGTCGTCTCTATTGATTCTACACAGTAGAGACGACTAAGAAATGTCGTCGCAATACAAGCAAAACTTATAGCGACGACATATGTCATCGTTATAGAGTATATATCGTCACTGTTACGTAGACCCTATAACGACGTCTTTCCATGTCGTCGCCACTAAGATTCGGAAACGGCGAGACAAATAGCGGCATTTTGATGCATAAATAGCGACGACACATGTCGTCGCAATTGAGTTGCGGATGATGATGTAAGTCACGTGAATCATGAATTTTCTCGTAAAGTGTGATGAGGTCTATAGCGACGACTTATGTCGTCGCTATATACCTACATCAATTTAAGCAGAAAAATTGGCGCCCAATTGTTATCTATAGCGACGACATAAGTCGTCGCTATACCTATATAGATCAATTTTGTAGGCGCGTGACTTAATAATTTCTTTGTAAAATGGGAATGATCCTTTAGCGACGACCTTTATCTATAGCGATGATAATGTCGTCGCTATAGACTATTCTTTATCTTCTTTCCATCTCCATATTTCTGTATTGTAGACTACACCCGAAATAATTTCTTCTCCATCTCCGCATCTCCCCGGTCATTTGCATTTCTATTGTTTTTCTTCATAATCATCTTCTTTATAGTTCATTTCTTCATCTCCATTTATTATCAGTACTGTATTTGTAAGAATATAGTATTTTTCAAGTCTGGATATTGATAAAAATTGAACAACAATTAGAAATCGCACAAAATCTAAAGATTTTCTGAATGGTTTGTAAGCATTTATAAACATGGCGAGGCCATACGTTAACGACAGAGGACGGATTAAATGTCCGTACAAAAAATGTTTAAATGGTCTTACACATCCATTGGAAATTGTCGAGGCTCACATATTTCGTAATGGTTTTGCAGAGAGTTATGTCACCTAGATATATCATGGCGAGATCAATGTTCGTACTGTGAATGTGTATAGATAGAATGAGCAAGATGGTGTGGAAGATGAGATGATGGATGTAATAGACGACGTAGTTGGTGATGAGCATGCAGGTACAAGCACCAATGGTTACTATGACGAACTGTTTCAGGCTCTCCATTCAGAACTGTACCCGGGAGTTTCATCATTTTCATCTCTAAATTTTTTAATCAAGTTGATGCATATTAAAGTTATGAACAAATGGATAAACAAGTCTGTCGATGATCTTTTGAAATTGCTGAAGTTAGCATTCCCAAACATGAACCTGGTTGACTCTTACTATGAAGCTAAGAAGTTGATGACGAAGCTTGGTTTGGGTTACAAATCCATTCATTCCTGCAAGAACGACTGTGCACTGTTTTGGGGTGAACATGCTGATAGACAAACTTGCCTGATTTGCCAGGAAAGTCGTTGGGTGCACACTTCTGGAAAAGTGAACGGGAAGAATGTACCGCATAAGGTGTTGCGATATTTTTTCTTGGCTCCCAGACTAAAACGTATGTTCGCGACGAAGGTGTTGCAAAACTTATGAGGTGGCACAGTATAGGAAGGTCTAGGGACGATGATGAAATGCAGCATCCCGTTGATGGAAAGGCATGGCGGGATTTTGACATGAAACATCCACTGTTCGCAAGTGAGATCAGGAATGTCAGGTTAGGTTTGGTCACAGACAGATTCAATCCATTCGGTGACATGAGTCTGTCGTACAGCATGTGGCCAATAGTTGTAACAGTTTACAACTTGCCACCATGGTTATGCATGAAGCCCGAATACCTCATGCTTACTCTGTTGATACCTGGTCCTAAAGCACCGGGTAAGGACATTAATGTATTTTTACGACCATTAGTGGACGAGTTGAAGGAGTTGTGGGCCGATGGGATTGACACAGGAGACAGTGGAACCAACAGGAAGTCGGTATTCAGACTACGTGCAGCTTTGTTGTGGACTGTTAACGATTTCTCAGCGAGAAGTAGTTTGTCGGGTTGGAGTGGTCAGGGGTACAAAGCATGTCGGACGTGCAACGAAGATACTCCTTTAGTCCGTGTGATAGGTAAGACAGCTTATGTGGGTCATCGTCGGTTCCTGCCATCTAGGCATCATTTTCAGAGCAATTTAGACTTCGATGGGAGGACAGATAGGCGACCACCTCCGCGTCGGTTAACGCCTACAGACATTTTAGCACAGTTAAGTCGTGTCTAATATAGAAATCCAAGAAAGCACCCAAATTACGGTGGTGCTACAATTCGAAGAAGTGATGACGAGCTCAATTGGAGAAAAAAGAGCATTTTCTATGAGTTGCCGTATTGGACTTCTACAGAGCTCAAACATAACATCGATGTCATGCACGTAGAGAAGAATGTTTGTGATAGCTTGCTCGGCACAATTATGAACGATCCATTCAAATCAAAAGACACAGTCAATGCGAAGCGCGATCTAATGCAATTAGGGATCAAAAGGGAGTTGCACTTGTATTAGAACGGGAATAGGTGGATGAAGCCTGCCGTATGTTATACCATGTCGTCTTCAAATCGTAAGAAGTTTTGTAAATTTATCTGATCGGTTGAGTTTTCAGATGGCTTCGCTTCTAATCTTCGGGAGAATATTGCTCCAAATGACAGCCGTATTATCGGGTTGAAGTCACATGATTGCCATATTATCATGCAACGGTTATTACCAGTCGGATGTCGGGCGTTCTTGAATAAAACAATTTCTACGGTAATTATTGAACTGTGCACGTTCTTTAGAAAGCTTTGTGCAAGAACACTAAATGTTAGCGACATGATAGCATCCCACGATCACCTTGTACTCATTCTCTGTAAGTTGGAAAGGATATTTCTGCCAGCCTTCTTCGACATCATGATTCACCTCGTAATGCATTTACCAGAAGAGGCAATCATTGGAGGTCCGGTGCACATGAGATGGATGTATCCATTCGAGTGATACCTGAAGAAATTGAAGGGCTACATCAGAAATCGAGCTCGACCCGAGGGATCAATAGCTGAAGGGTATGTTGTGGAAGAGGCATTGACCTTTTGTTCGAGATACTTCCAGGACATAGGGACAAGATTCGACCGACCAGACAGAAACGAGGATGCTACTGTTTCACAGAAACAACTTTCTGTTTTTCAGTCGCAGTGTCACCCACTTGGAAAGCAGTCACCAACGACGTTTCTTACTCAAGTTCGAAATCAAGCAATTTTTTACGTCCTGAACAACTGTTATGAAGTTGAGCCATTTTTGCAGTAAGATGGCGTTAATTCTTGATTATTATTACTTTATCTCGAATTAACTTTATCATTTGAAACAAACTAATGAACTTCGATCTTCAATACTGTGTTCAGGGAACATAGGCAGGAACTACTGAACAATGGCTGTCCAAACATCGAACTAGTGCACAGAAGAGACTTTCACGGTTCGTTCTACAGAAAGGTAAACGAACATCGACTGAATAAAATTGCAAGTTTTCAACATAATTGCTTTCAATAACTGAGAATAATTCTCGTCATGCAGCTATATGCAATGCGCCAAAGCCACAACCATCAAGTTTCTCATGAGTTATTTGCGTTGGCCAGTGGATGTTACCAGCAGGTTATGTCATACACGGCTTGTGTTGTCAAAGGAGTTCGATTCGTGACATATGATCGTGATATTCGAAGAAAAACTCAGAATAGTGGTGTGTCCGTCCAAGGACTGGGAGTGAGATTTACTACGGGCAACTGCAAGATATACTGGAGCTACAATATGTACCGAAACTTTCAGTTTATCTGTTCCGATGCAAGTGGTTTAGGTGTGATGGGAGACGGATGGTAACTGAAAATAACGTTACCAGTATTGAAATCAATGCAGAGGCGTTCAAGGATGATCAGTTCATACTTGCTAGCCAAGCACAACAAGTGTTCTACATTGAAGACCCATCTCGTGGTCCGAACTGACGAGTAGTACAAATTGTCTATCACAGGAGCACGTGGGACACAGTGAGAGCTAACATCACATAGATTGACCTGCTCCACAATAACTACTCTTCCGGTTTATCTCTAGTCGTTGATCTTGGCAACATAGAGCATGTATCCTTGCACCGGGATGATGATGAAGCTGATGAGATCGAAGCATCGGTTATGAGGAGAGCCTCGTCAGATACTACAGGAGAAAGTTCGTTTATAAACGACGATGATGTTGAAGACGATACAAATGCAGAATACGAGGATGACGAAACATCGAGTGAAATCAATGAGGACGTCAGTGACAATGATGAGGATCAATCGTATCATGATAGTGAATCAGATTGAAATGTTATTGTGCGTCACTAAATTTTATGAAATTAATTTATAAAAACGCATGTTCAAATTATTGTTACTGTTTTCGGCTTGAATGTTTGTCATTCATACTATCATTGCTATTGGTCAAAACACGAGTTTGGATGGAGTTTCAACATTTGTGGACATAATGTAGGACAAAAAAGTTTTACAATTGTACAAAAACATAATTTTATTTTCCCATTATATCTTAAATCGTACAAGTTGAAGGACTTATGTTGCAAATAAAATTGAAGGAAATTGAAATAAAAGAAAAATTAAGAGGACTCAAATGAAAAATGTTTAAAATTGAATTACCCAAATAAATATGAAATATTAAAAATTAAAAATTAAATATTAAATACTAAAAATTATTATTTATAATATTAAATATCAATAAATATGAAATATTAAAAATTAAAAATTAAATATTAAATACTAAAAATTAATATTGATAATATTAAATATCAATAAATATGAAAACATAAAAATTAAAAATTAAATATTAAATACTAAAAATTATTATTGATAATATTAAATATCAATAAATATGAAAAATTAAAAATTAAAAATTAAATACTAAAAATTAATATTGATAATATTAAATATCAATAAATATGAAAACATAAAAATTAAATATTAAATATTAAATACTAAAAATTATTATTGATAATATTAAATATCAATAAATATGAAATATTAAAAATTAAAAATTAAATATTAAATACTAATAATTATTATTGATAATATTAAATATCAATAAATATTAAAAATTATTGATGATATTAAATATTAAAAATTAAATATTATAAAAATTATTTCACTGAACAAATCCATTTCAAATGAGATATCAACATTTAATTTTCTGTATTGTATTGTCAACAGCGACGACATATGTCGTCGCTATTGTCCTGAAAATTGGGCGCCACCTTGTAGGCGCGAGTTCTTAAAAATCTGAAAAAATATTGTCGCTGTTGGACCCTAAGGCGACGACATATGTCGTCGCTATAGAGTCAGTCCTTTTAATTCACGCCAGACCTTTTTCTTTTCCATTTTGGCTGAGATTTCTTCATCCTCTTCCAGCGCCGTCGCCACGAACTTGATTGATTAGTAATATTGAATTTCGAATTTGAATTATATACTAGTGTGAAATAATATATTTGGTTCAATTTGATAATTTTCCAAAATCTTTTGAGATTTGGTTCAACTTTCACTCACTGTCTCTCCTCTCTCCTCCTCCCCCAAATTTTGTAGCCGGAAGACGGAACAAAACTCCAATCGCCATTCTTCAATCTCACTCCAAACCCAAACACTTTCGCCTCTTCCATCCGAAACACTCCATACCCGCGGCCCGCCTTCGGCGATTTCTTTCTGTGACTCGGCGATTTCTTTACAATTTTTTGCTGCCTCAATCTTAATTTTTTTTTTTGTTGTTTAATAAGTAATTAAGTGTGAATGCTGCACTTTGGATCTCTTTGCATACTTGAAAGTTGAAAATTAGTTTAGTGATTAGGGTTTAACTTTGAAATTTGAAACAAGAACAACTCGTTGAAAATCAGTTTCAATTTTTTTGGATTTTTTTTATTTTTTGATTTTGTTGATTTCATATAAATGATGTATGGAGTGGTGTAGTATAATTTGGAGTTGGATTTGTTAAGTGTTGGATTTAGGAGCATGCACCGGGATTGAATTGTAAAAAATAAAAGTTTATGGACTAATTTATAATAAAATAAGTTTACTAAAGTTGAATTTTGTAATTGTAAATTTTGGTTGTGATTTTTGGAACTGATTAAATTTTGGAACTGATTTTTGTATTGATTTGGACTGATTGTTGGACTGATTTTAGCTTATTTGCAATTTTACAGTAGTTTAGGGACTGATTGCCAGTAACTTATTTTTTTATTAGTTTAGGGACCAAAGTGAAAAAAATATAATAAATTCACATTTCCCATAAATTCAAAGTTTAGGGACTTATTTGCAATAAAATAAGTTTAGGGACCAATTTAAAATAAAATATAATAAATTCAAAATTTTCCATAAATTCAAAGTTTAGGGACTTAATTGAAATAAAAATTAGTTTAGGGACCAATTTATAATAAAATATAATTAATTCAAAATTTCCCATAAATTCAAAGTTTAGGGACTTATTTGAAATAAAAATTAGTTTAGGGACCAATTTATAATAAAATATAATCAATTCAAAATTTTCCATAAATTCAAAGTTTAGGGACTTATTTGAAATAAAAATTAGTTTAGGGACCAATTTATAATAAAATATAATCAATTCAAATTTTCCCATAAATTCAAAGTTTAGGGACTAATTTACAATAAAATAAGTTTAGGGACCAATTTGAAATAAAATATAATCAATTCAAAATTTTCCATAAATTCAAAGTTTAGGGACTTATTTGAAATAAAAATTAGTTTAGGGACCAATTTATAATAAAATATAATCAATTCAAATTTTTCCATAAATTCAAAGTTTAGGGACTTATTTGCAATAAAATAAGTTTAGGGACCAATTTAAAATAAAATATAATACATTCAAATTTTCACATACATTCAAAGTTTAGGGACCAATTTATAATAAAATATAATCAATTCAAATTTTCCTATAAATTCAAAGTTCGGGGACTTATTTGCAATAAAATAAGTTTAGTGACCAATTTGAAATAAAATATAATAAATTCAAAATTTTCCATAAATTCAAAGTTTAGGGACTTATTTGAAATAAAAATTAGTTTAGGGACCAATTTATAATAAAATATAATCAATTCAAAATTTTCCATAAATTCAAAGTTTAGGGACTTATTTGAAATAAAAATTAGTTTAGGGACCAATTTATAATAAAATATAATCAATTCAAAATTTTCCATAAATTCAAAGTTTAGGGACTTATTTGCAATAAAATAAGTTTAGGAACCAATTTGAAATAAAATACAATAAATTCAAATTTTTCCATAAATTCAAAGTTTAGGGACTTATTTGCAATATAATAAGTTTAAAGACCAATTTGAAATGAAATATAATAAATTCAAATTTTTCTATAAATTCAAATTTTAGGGACTTATTTGCAATAAAATAAGTTTAGGGACCAATTTCAAATAAAATATAATACATTCAAATTTTCACATACTTTCAAAGTTAGTATGGCTGACGTGATGTTCGCAATTATGTTATGTGTTAGTATGGTTGACGTGATGTCGCATGGAGGTGATGGTGCAGGAAATCCTCCACAGCAGCCATCTCATCGGCTCCCTTCGGCCTGCGAGTCTAGTAAGACTTTTCGTTCAAATTGTAATTATTTATTATTTTATACATATCGTTGAAAATCGTAAGATCAATACATTTTACAATTTTTTCATTTTCAGCACCCACGCCAAAGCGACGGGATATCTCTCGAGGCATCAACCTTGAGATGGTATGGCAGGCTAACGGGAAGATGCCACTTCCTATTGTCGAACGCACAATGCAACCGATCGGTAATAACGCGAAGTACTTCACACGCTTGGTTGGGAACCAAGTGAGATTCACCGTGCCCCCATGCTACCCTTCATGGACAGAGGTTCCAGAGGAGCAGCGGGCACGGTTACGTAGCATTATCGAGGTATGAACTTAAATTAGTTTTGTTATTAGTACACTTAATAAATACTTGTTTCAGGACTTCTACATTAACGTATTTTTTTTTTCACTCTTGCAGAGCTACTTCGATCTGCATGGCGATCGGTCGCCTGACGAATACTGGGCAGTATGTGCCGCAGTAGATCGTCTGGCGGTCGATCGTTATCGCGATTACAAACTCAAGGCGCATAATCACTTAAAAGAGCATGGACCGAGCCGACCATACGGCGAGATGTCCGCCGAGGACTGGCAGAAGTGCATTGACTTCTTCACCAGTCCTACTTTCGTGGTACGTATTGTTTATATATTGTTTACAATATTTTATATACTTTTTTAACTAATGCATTTTTTGCTAATCAATTATATGTTATACCTTCAGGAACGGTTCTCCAAAAATAAAGTCAATCGGGGTAAGGCTAAATACCCGAGCGTGCAGGGGTCGAAGAGCTTCTCTGCCTAGCGTTACGATCAGGTACAACATATAAAATTTCAATATCATTATACATATTTTCACTACATTACGTAAAAATGTATACTAACTACATTTCACATTTAAATTGTCGTAGCGGGACCCCGAGACCCAGAAGTGGCCGGGGATTATTGATTCGTTCCAGACGTTTCATACCTTTCGGGATGGCAATTGGGTGAACCCGCAGGCGGTTGGTGACTATGTGAGAATTTTTAAATTATGTTAATATAATTTTATCTGTGATACATAATATTATTATTTATTATTATTTTTTCATTGAACAAGATAAACATGTTGAGTTGAGAGAGACTCAACATACACAAGTCGCCTCCAATAGCGCGTCATTAGACGAGCGTGCTATTGCAAAGGAGGTTCTCGGAGAACGACGAGGTCACGTTTGTGGGGTTGGCCAGGTTCCGAAAGGCACCTCTCCCTCACTAGATTCGACTGTTGCATCGTTTGCCCCACAAGGAACTTTCCATCAGTCCTCTGCAGACCCCCAGAATAACGATCTTCGGTTTGCCATGTACGAGGATCAGTTACGCCAAATGCAGCGTGAAATTGAGTTTCTCAAAAGTAAAATACCAGTTGCACCTGCGGAGGAGGAGGAGGAGGAGAATGGGGACGAGGACGACGGTTTGGAGGATTTTTTATATATTATTTATATTATTTGGAAATAAATTTTTTTTAAAAAAAAATTCAAAACGGTTATAGCGGCGACACTGTCGTCGCTGTAGTAAATTAAAACAATCAGTAATAGCGACGACAGAGTCGTCGCTATATGAGAAGGACGTATGGTGACGAGATAATGGTCTCTATTTTTTTTGTATAATAGCGACAACATTTGCGACGACTTTGTCGTCCCTTTAAATCTGTTTTTGAGATATGGTCACGATACTGTTGCGACGATATTGTCGTCTCAATAGATACAAATTTATGTAGAGACGACATAAAGTCGTCGCTATATCTCTAGAGACACTAACTTGTTGCAGCGACAGTTAGCGACGACTTTATCGTCTCTAAAAAGTTAAAGAGACGACTTCTGAGTTTTCAGCGACGACATATGTCGCCGCTATTGACCTCATTTCTTGTAGTGAATGAGCCTGATACTTATATTTTTTAATAAAAAATTAAAGAAAACTAACGATTTTTTTGAATTAATACTTTATTGACCAAATTGATAATATACTCAAATTGTTTTTTATATTTTACGAATTATCAAATTAATTTTTTATTATTAAGTTCATAATTCTTAACAAACATGTTAAATAATTTTTTTATTAAGTAATTACATTATTTAAAATTTAAAATTTTATTTTATCATTACAACATAAAAAGAAAAATAATTTTGTCACAAACTTGATGCTCTAATACTTTTATTTAATTGAACTATTCGTTTATTAGCTACAAATATTAAAGGTCCAAATGTATTATTTATATTTTAATTTATCATTTTATTATCTTTCAAATATAAAGAACATATAATGTTTAAATTAATTTTTATTAACATTTTTATGTTAAAAAAATATAATAAGATTAATTTAAAGTCGTAAAATTATACATTTCATTTTGTTATTTATTTAACTTAATTTTTAGTTAAGTTTTTCACATCTCATATCAATTATACTTAAAGCACAATAATTTTAAATTTTCTCTTATGAAAAATTTCATTGATACGACTATAATGATATATTTAAAATGTTAAATTAAATATTATTTAATAAATATACATGACTTATTTGCATATTTTGCAAAAGTTAGGAATCTAATTGTAATTTTTTCTAATTAAAACTGAAGGTATATTTGTCTTTTTCATAAAAGAAGAACCATTTGTGTACCAAAATACAAGATTAGAGACTTATGTGTCAAAATATAAATGTTATGGACCATTTCTATACTGATGGCAAAGATTAGAGACCATGTACTCTAATTTTTCAAAAACTTCAAGTATTTTTTGAATGGGGGTAATTAACACATTTCGTCCCAATCATTTTAGACTATTGCAAAAAACGTCCATATCATATGAATTTTGATATTTGGGTCCTTAAATCAATGTTTTCTTTGCAGAAAAGTTTCCTATTGTCAAAATCTGTAAACTTTTGCCTTAAATTAATGCGTACAGTGCGCACTCTCAATTTCTGAAGGGTAATTTCGTCAAATCACAAATTATACTGCTCATCAACACACACTTAGTTACAGACACATAATTTAGTGGAGCTCAAATTTGTAACAATGGCAAAGAGAAATAAATAAGAGGAAAACAAACCTGTTCAAATTCTAATCAGGGACGAACCTAGGATTATGGTTCAGTGAGAGCGATACAAAAATATGTAAAAAATAATTTCAAATAAGACAATAAAGATAATATTGAAAATGTAGTACTTTTTTTATAATTGTTCTTTACGGCTTCTCATATGTTGAAAACACCGTATAAATGTCTCATTTCCAATTTCATTAATACATCTCTTACAACATACACAACTAAATCATCTTCTAATCATGAATTATTTAGAAAAAAAATGATTTCTGGACGAATTTGCAAAAACCCAAATATGAAATAACCACATATGAAAAAAAAATTACATTGGCAATTTGACGTCCTATTTTTTGAATTACATCCTAATCAAGAGCAAAATAAGCAAAAGTGCAAAACTCACTTAATACTCATGACTTATATAAGAGCAAAAATAACTATAATTAAAACCAAAGGCTTATTGAAATTGGACTAGATTTATGGTATTGGACCATGGAAGAAACAAAAAAATAAAATAAAAAATCAAAATCAAAATCAAAATCAAAATTTGATCAAATCTAGTTAGGCCAGTCTCACCCCACTTATCCTTGAATGGGTCCGCCATTGATTCTAATTATACTTCGAATGAGTTTTGATACCCTAGTTTCTGAAAAAAAAAAAAAAAAAAAGTTCCTCATAAGCACAAGAATTTGAATGAATTTCTTTGAAACGTTAGAAGATTCACTGTGTGAGTGAGCTAGGTCGGGATGAGTTTCCATTGCCAATTTCCAGAAAGAGGCCTTGATTTCTGTGATGAATTTAAATTTATTATTATTATTATTAAGTAATTACATTATTTAAAATTAAAATTTTTATTTTATCGTTACAACATAAAAAGAAAAATAATTTTGTTACAAACTTGATGCTTAAATACTTTAATTTAATTGAGCTATTTGTTTATTAACTACAAATATTAGAGGTCCAATTGTATTATCTATATTTTAATTTATCGTTTTATTATCTTTCAAGTATAAAGAACATATAATGTTTAAATTAATTTTTATTAGCATTTTTATGTTAAAAAATATAATAAGATTGATTTAATGTCATAAAATTATATACGCCATTTTGTTATTTATTTAACTTAATTTTTATTCAAGTTTTTCACATCACATGGCAATTACATATACTTAAAGCACAATAATTTTATATTTTTCTCTTATGAAAAATTTAATTGACACGGCTACCGTCAAAATCTATGAACTTTTGCCGTTAAATTAACGCGTACATTGCACTCTCTCAATTTTTGAAGGGTAATTTCGTCACGTCACAAATTATATTGTTCGTCAACACACACAGAATTACAGACAGAGAATTTAGTGGAGCTCAAATTTGTAACAATGGAGAAAAGAAATAAATAGGCGGAAAAGAAACATGTTCAAATTCTAATTAATTATACCTCGAATGATTTTTGATACCCTAGTTTCCGAAAAAAAGTACATCATAAGCAGCGAGAATTTGAATGAATTTCTTTGAAATGTTAGAGAAATCACTATGTGAGTGAGCTAGGTCGGTATGAGTTTCCTTTGCCAATTTCTAGAAAGAGGCATTGACTTCTACAAATGGGTTCGATACTTTTCTTTAATAATATTAAATTTAACGTATTATATATATATCTTTCATTATAATCGTGTCAATTAAAGTTTTAATAAGAGAAAAAATTGTTAAGCTATTGTGTTTTAAGTATATGTAATTACCATGTGATGTGAAAACTTAAATAAAAATTAAGATAATAAATAGCAAAATGACTTATATAATTTTATTAACCAATCTTATTCTGTTCTTATTTGACATAAAAATACTAATAAAAAATCAATTTATTAATTATGTGTTCTTTATTTTTGAATGATAATAAAACGGTAAATTAAAATATGAAGAATACAATTAAAGCTCCAATATTTGTAGTTAATAAACAAATAGTTCAATTAAATAGAAATATTTGAGGATCAAGTTTGCGACAAATTTATTTATTTATTTTTTGTTATAAACATAAAATAAAATTTTAAATTTTAAATAATAATAATATACACATTTTTAAATAATTATGAGCTTAAAGATACCGAACTCATTTACGTACATTTTGCAAGGTTAAGAACATAATTGCAATTTTCTCTTATTAAAATTGAGGATATATTAGTCTTTTTTTTTAATCAAATAAGGACCAATCACTAAAACACATATGTTAGGGATGTTCATGCCAAAAACACAAATGTTAAGGACAAAGGTTATGGACCATTTGCGCCAAATTTCTATTATATTTTTGAAACACAAAGGAATCAAATCAGAACCCATCGGTTCTTTTCCAATTCTTTTTTTTTTTTTTTTTTTCAATTTTCACAATATAACCACTTTAGGCGTGATTTGGTATTGTTTATGCTTTTAAGAGAATTAATTTTTACTGTGCTATAGAAAAAATTAGTTGTAGATAGAATCAAATAAGTATTTGATAAACTATTGTTTCAAAATTGATGTATGATTCAAAATTAGTATTTGAGCATTTTATAAACAAAAGTAATTTATTGCTATGACTATATAAAATTATTAAAATGAACATTGATTATAATAATATTTTTTTATATTATTATTATCATGAGTAGTATTATAAAATTTATTTTTACTTTTATAATGTTCTTTTAGTATATATATATATTTTATCAAGACAATCCATTCAGCTTAATTATTTTAAAATAAAAATAATATCCATCTATCAAATCTCAAATTTAATAAAAATCACAAAATAAAAGCATACATATATAGTACAAAAATTAATTAAATTAAATTTAAATTATTTATGGAGATGCATTATAAATAGAATACTAATAAACATAAGATATAAAAAGAATTAATTTAATTAATTAAGGTTAAACTTAGTATTTTAATAATAGATAAGTGGAAAAGTTAAAAACGAATATAAGAAGCTACCATTTTGCTGTTTTTCAAAATTTGGTAGCAAATGATAAAGATTATTTTATAATCATTTTTTTAAAAAAATTTATCAAATGCCTAAAACAATTCTAATTATGTGAAAATAAAAAATTAGGTTCTAAAATCAATCCTAAACATGCCCTTAATCTGATTGCCTACCCGACACTCACTCCTATAAACAATTATGTATTGGATCAACTCTCTGGTGGCCAGGGGCAGATCTAGCACATGGCGAGACCCCGCATCCGCTCGTACTAGAATTTTGAGAAAAAATGTTGTTGGTTTAGGGGCGGACCCACTGGATTTCATTATTTTTTTTTTCTTCATGCTGTGGCAATGGCTGCCTGCGTGTATGTATATATGTATATAAAGCTTATTGGATTGAAAAAAAGAAGAAAGGTGGGTCACGTGGGGGTGTGTGTGTGTGTGTGTGTGTGTGAGAGAGAGAGAGAGAGAGAGAGAGAGAGGAGTATTTTAAATTCAAAATTATATTTATGGTCCTCAACTTTGAGAAATTAAAAAATAAAGTAATTGCATGAATAAATCTTCAAGTAAGGATTTATTATTTCTCTTTAATATGATAATTGCATAATTTGAACAGTGGGTCAAAATTGAAGAATATAAAAAGCATTTATCAGAGCTTTTGCTCTTTTTTTTTTTTTATTTGCCATAGATTTAGTTTTATTTTAAATTTTTCAACATATAAAAAATTGTAAAGAACAATTATAAAAAATTAACTACATTTTGAATTATTGTTATTGTCTTATTTTAAATTATTTTTTATGTAAATCTTTATCGCCCCCACTGAACTTTTGCTCTCTCTTTTTTTTTTCCCCATAAATTTGACTTTATTTTAAGTTTTTTCTTATGCTAGTGTTGGAAGCGAATTAAATGTGAGGCTGATACTTATATTTCTAACAAGTATCGGCCGTTGACTGATCAACGGTCAATATTTGACCGTTGATCAGTCAACGTCCGCCCTAACTGAACTTCAACCCTAGATCCGCCCCTTCTAGTGGCAAACCCAATGTGTCAAAATTGGGAGGGAAAGATTTTTTTAAAAAAATATTAATCCTAACACTCCGTGGGTCTCTTTTTATTTTTGTATGACCCTTTATATGTTGATAATAATCACCAATTGATGCAACTTATAATCACCGTTTCCGCATCATCTCATTCTTAATTTATTTCATAAATAGAAATAAAATAAACTATAATAAGGGTGGCATTACCATATTAACAGGAGATTAAAATGGATATAAAACATTATTAGGTGATAAATATGACTGTACATTTAACGTAGTTCATTAATTCGTATCATATAGTATGAGATTTTTTCATGCTGGCATTGTATTTTTGCATTTAATGTCCCGCCTGGCCTTTTGTGTTCTCAGTTCTCTCAATATGTGCAACAGAAAATGGCAGAATCTTGAAAATGACAAGGTATTACTAATTTACCTATCCTGGCTGAGATTATACCAGAAGAACCTGAACCGATCATTTCCCTATAAATAGCACATATTTCATTGCAAACTTCACTACAACAAACATATAATTAAACCCTAATATCCAACCTTTCCCTAAAGCTTTGAAATCAAGAAAATGGCGCCTGGTTCGAGTACTTGTTTTGTAGGGCTAGTGGTTTTGGCCCTGATTTCCATCAGCCCCGCCGTCCCTGCAAATGCCATTTCGTGCACAGAGGCCTTGACGGACTTGCTGCCGTGCCAGACATTTCTGTTGGGATTTAGCGATATTACTGTCCCTTGTTGTCAGGGGGCTAATGCCTTGCTACAAAGCTACACTAATGCGACCCAAACAGATCGTCAATCTGTCTGCGAGTGTGTTAAACAAGCTGCAATTTCGTTTAATATTAATGAAGACAGAGCTATACAACTAACCAAGCTTTGCAACATTAATGCCCCATTACCCATTCGACTGGATGTTAACTGCTCTGCGTAAATTCTCTATTAACTTAAACTCTAATCCACTTTGGTATACTTGTTTAAATTACTGCTAAGTTATATAAATTGTTTGAATATGCAGGATTACGAGTAATAATGAAGACTTTCAGGCCCAGAAATTCCAGGCACTGCCATGAGAAGGGGAAATTCCAATTCTAAGATGCAAGGACAGTGAAATATGAGTAGAAATTATAAAATTTTGCTAGTCTTGTATATGCATCGAAATGAATTAATCAATTTCTTTTCCTTCTTTGTTCTTTTCTTTATTCCTCAACTACAGAAACTTCCATTGCAAATTATGTGGCTTCATACATCACATTTAATTTATATATAAGGTGAAGAAATTAATTTTTCAATTTTATAATAAAAAATCAAAATAGAATGAAAAAAACTAGTCAGGAGATGCCCATAATAAAATAAATCGACCTAAAATAGATACGGTATTATCAGAGGCGGAGCCACCAAGGGACAAAGGTGGTCAATTGACCCCGTAAAGATTTTGAAAAATTGTCTAAGTCCAAATACAAAAATCTAAATTAGTCCAAATAACTCAAGCTCAAGTCTCAACCCAAATTATTTAATTCAAATTTCAGCCCAAATTGATTCCAAATCTAAGTTTTAATTCAGTTGGTGACCCAACTCCCATGCCCATGATATCATTAGCATCTATTCAATTATCACGGTGAAATATCAAGTGGATGGAGCATCAATTAACAAATTACCCTTAAGCGTTCCGATGATACACGTTGATGCTCTCACTAGACTTCTTTGCTTAACTTGATTCACATATTTTATGTTTTCATCTACAATTGATGTTATTTAAATGATTGCTATTGATGTTTTATGTTCTGAAAAAAGAGGTGAATTGCTTAATTTGTTGAGCTTGATACTAACATTTGACTTTATCTTTAGACTACATCTTATAAAAAATATCTTAGGAGTTTCAGATGAATTGTCAAAAGCATTACAAAGCAAATATTAATATATTGCCAATGCCATGAGATTAGTGAAAATTTGTAAAGAATGACTCCAAGCAATGAGGGATAATTGATGGGAATCTTTTTTGGAAAATGTTTGTTCTTTCTTTGAAAAGCACAATATTAATGTTCCTAACTTAGATGATATGTATATACCTCCACATCAATTACGGTGTAACACTCCAGAAAAAGACAAATTTACATCACTTGCGTGTAGGTTATGCCATCATTGATATGCAAGTTCAAAAGTTGAATGGTCATTTTTTCGAGGTAAACAGTGACTAATGGCTTCGTGTAGCATGCTTGTGTCCAAATGATTCATTTTCTACTTTTAACAAGGAAAAATTAATAATACTTGGTGAATATTATCCTGAAGATTTTTTAACAACATATCTTTTAGCACCTGAGGAATAACTTGAAACATATATTATTGATATGCACACTGACCTAGATTTTGGAGGATTAGGGGAGTTACTGATTTTGCACAAAAGTTAGTAGTGAAGAAAAAAAATGAAGTTTATCAATTATTTTATATGTTGACATTGGTTTTAATTCTTTCAGTTGCTACTATTACGATAGAGTGAAAGTATTTTTTGCAATGAATCTTATGAAGATTCGAGCGCGCAATTGAATTGGAAATCAATAGTTAAGTTACAATTTGATTGTATATGTTGAAAATGATATATTTCATGAAATTGATAATGGTGTTTATACAACGTTTTCAAAGTATACAAATGTGTTTAATGTATCGAAATTTTTTCATTACTGATATATTATAATGAAAAAATTTGGCTACTTAATTTTTGTCCACCCAAGAAAAATTTCCTAGCTCTGCTCCTGGGTATTATGATTGTAATTACAGTTCCATACTATTTTTTTAGAAATTACAAATAACATACTACGTTTTTTTAAAACAATAACAAAAAACCTATTCTGTATAACAAAATTAAAATAGTTAACAAATTTGTCATTACAAATATGCTAAATATATTGACACCACCATCTTTTACAAATACATCATATTTTAATCGGAATTTGGCGCAAATGGCCTTCCTCATCACCTTTGCCTTTAGTGCGAAAATTGTCCATAACATTTATTTTTTGGCACAAAAGTCCTTAATCTATATATTTTGGTGCGCGATTAGTCCATATTTGATAAAAAAGACAAATATTCCATTAATTTTAATTTGTAAAAATTGCATTGGGATTCTTAACATTTACAAAATGTGCAAATAAATCTGATACATTTATTAATTAATATTTAATTTTTCATACTAAATATATCATTATAGTCTTGTGAATTAAATTTTACATAAGCAAAAAATACAAAATTATTGTGCTATAAATATATGTAATTGCTGTGTGATGTGAAAAAATTGAATAAAAATTAAGTTATATAAATAACAAAATGATGTATATAATTAATTTTATGACATTGAATCAAATTTATTATATTTTTATTTAACATAAAAATACTAATAAAAATTAATTTACACATTACGTGTTGTTTATTTTTGAACATTAAATTAAAATATAAAGAATACATTAGATCTCTAATATTTGTAGTTAATAAATATATAGCTCAATTAAATAAAAATATTTGTGCATCAAGTTTGTGACAAAGTTATTTTTTTTGTTATAACGATAAAATAAAATTTTAAATTTTAAATAATGTAATTAATTAATAATAAAAATAATAATTTTATTTGACATGTTTACTATAAATTATGAGATTAAATAGGGATGGCAAAAAAACACGTCCTCGCCTTGCCCTGCCCGATTACTAATGGAGCGAGGACGGGGACAAGGATCGTGGTCCTTGCCCCTAATTCACCGAACTCGCCCATAATATTTTTATATATTAAAATTTAAATTGTATGTAAAGAAATAAAAAATGATATTAAAAATTAATTAATTAATTAAACGAGGCAACAAATTGAGATTTTTCTATACCCGCTCTGCCCCGTTGCCATCCATAAGATTAAATTTTAGTTATTTTATAATTGTTCATAAAATATACAAAAAAATTTAGTAAATTATCATTTTTTTCAATAAAGTGTTAATTAAAAAAAACATTCGTTAGTTTTCTTTAATTTTTTTATAAAAAAATAAAAGCATCGGATCCATTTGCAATTTTTGCAAAAGTTAACAACCCAAGTGCAATTTTCTCTTATTAAAACTAATGGTATATTAGTCTTTTTTATCAATCAATGACAAACTATGCACCAAAACACATAGGCTAGGAACTTCTGTGCCAAAAAATAAATGTTAGGGACCATTTCCATACTGAGAACAAAGGTTAGAGACCATTTGCGGCAAAATATATATCTATTTTAATTGCATAAAATATCTATAACCTTTATGCATTATCGCACTTATGTGCTCAATATTTTTTCATCTATTCTTATCCTCAATCTTCTAGTGATTAGTACATTTTATGCATGATGACCGTTTCTAAAAAAATTCCATTAAGATGGGGATAAAAAGACTTATTTGTCCCTTGTATTTTTAATTAAGTAAAAGAATAAATAAATACAAAATTGGAATTAAATATTTTTCCTTTATTTTAAAGTACGCTAATAGATTTTTTTGGACAAAAATATCATTAAGGGCAAACTGTGCTAATTAATGAAAAATTAAAGATAATAATCCGATAACAAAATTGGAAACATAATTGTAGTAATAAATAAGTGCCTGTTTGTTACATATTAGAAACTAGTTTTTGTTTTTTTTTTGTTTTTGTTTTTTTTGACCAATTGACAGTCTATCACATGAGAAGGAAGAAAGTTCAATGACCAAAAGGCCCTGTCTTTGGAAATTTCAGCCGCAATAATTGACCCAAAATGATGGCTAAAAATTGTGTCTGAAGTTTCGGAATACATACATATACAATCAGGGGTAGTTTCAGAATTTAGGCTAGGGATTTTTTACTTTGGCTGTAAAAGTACTGACATTTGTAGGCCAAGGTTGAAAAATAATTGACTAACTGTTCAAGAAACTGTTTTTAATCTGTAACAAACATGCACTAAATATTAGAAACATTTAATGCAATAAGGGTAATTGGCATAAAATTAACGTCTTTACTTTTCGAAGTGATTGTGAAAATCATCCTTATCTTAGATATTTTCATCATCAAATCCACATTTGTTTGCGCAAAACATCCTTTTCGTCCATTGTCATTCAAAAACTCTGTTAAATTGCCCCCTCAACACAACTCAGACCACTTTGAAGGATACTTTTGTCCACACATATTTCTCATTTCTTAATATTTCAACGGAGAAAAATAAACAACACTCACGAATGGCAAAATTTTCGACATTTTATTCTCTATTTCGTCGAAGAAATCCCCCACTTCGGGCCGCAAATGTAGGTGAAATATGAGATGCAAATGTTTCAAGAAGAATAACGGGGCTAGTAATGGCATGTACGAGCTATGGTGAATGAGACCACAACAAGAGAAGACGCAAAAGGGGCACCACCATGAGCAGTCCAGCACCAAATTAGGGCTTTACATTCTGGAATTTTGTTTTGTCCTTTGTCTTTTGCATATATGATTTTTGGCATTTCAAATCATTTTAATTAATACTGAATAGTTTTGGGCTTTTTATACATGTCTATTTAGTGAAAGTTTATTTAGACAATAATGTATTTCGCACATATGATTGTTTTATTGGTGATATCGTGTTGTGCTTTCTACTCATTGTAGTTTCGCTGGTTTTACTGTTGTTTCCACTTTCTGTTGTAAATCAATTTTTAAGCAATGACGTTGACAATGCAATTACATATGGATGTTCTTCACAATAAACAATAAAAAAATAGAGAAATTATATGCAAAAAAAAAAAAAAAAGAAACGTAGGGACGATAAACATAATGTTATTAATATGTTGGGACGTTTTAGACAATATTAATTACAAACCAAATTGTACATAACAGTTCCAATTTAACAGACCCAACACACTACATTTTTCACTACTAAAGTTTGATTATGATTTCGAAAACATTACAACAAGAGTCTTACATGAGTATCTACATCACCACAAGCCCACATATAAAACCAAAAAACCAACTTCGAACAAAGCATGTCCTTTTCTCATTCTGTAAAAGAAGCACTTGTTATACACATTCATTCCTGAATCTAAGCAGTACATGTATTATTTCCACAGATCTTGGACACATGAGTGGGTCGCACCACGAAAAAAACCACAATCTTCATTTTATTGTACAAAGTACCTATTTCAGAACAAAATATTACTTCACAATTTCACATTCAGATTACTTACCCAACCATGTTGGCATGTAAGGAAGTGTATGCTAGGATTTGCTTGAGTCCACGAAGTCTTCAACTCAATTTGGATTTCACTTCTACACAATCAATTTGTCATTATTCTTAGTGAAAGATGGTATGTTTTACTTTATTTTATATATATTACCATTAAAAAATAAATAATTACTACTACCGTTAAGGAAGTAGGCTAGTTAGGCAGGAGAAAATAGAATATAGGTGTGTAGACGAAAGTACTATTCTAAAGTGGTACGAGTCGAGTTGAGGAGGCCATTTAACGGAGCTTTTTAGATGGCAATAGGCGGAAATGATGTTTTGTACAAGCAAATGTAGATTTGAGAGTGAAAATATCAAAATTTCATAGATAATGATGTTTTGCACAATCACTTCAAAAAATAAGAATGTTTTGTACCAATTACCCTAATAAAAATGTAGGACATTTATTAAAAAACGCAATTTCAATATAACCACCCTTATAAGTGATTTGGATAGACCAAGTTATACCTCCTAAGTGAAATGACTATTCTCGCACTATTGTCTAAGTGTGAAAGTTCACCCAATTTGAGGTCCTGCACTTCTCTTTAAACTCCTTCACACAAGCCAAAGCTATTGCCATTGAACCATAATAGACGTCCAGGCCGTTTATATCCGTACTAAAATGTAAGAGTTTCTCTAAATGTTGGGTTTCAGTTTGAACATTAAAATACATTGTGGGTCTACATTAGCAAAACCAACCCAACCCGGAGCGTTTATCACCGTACTACAAATTTCAATTGGACAATGTAACAGGGGGCAGATCCAGGATGAATAAATTTGGAATGAAGAACAATGGAGTAAAAAGAATTGTAACACTCTTATGATGAGCAGCCTTTCAAAATCATTCTTTAAACTTCGACAGTACACAAAAACAAAAAGACGAAAATGAGAAACAACGAACCTTATCCTTCAATTTAAGTAGTCATTTTTTACTAACTATTTTAAATCCACCATTTAACAATTTTTCGTGTCCAAATATGCGTCGCATAGCTGGTTGCGAGTTCTTTGAAACAACACTAAGAACTTACCTCGACGATCAAGAAATATAGCCCGAAAATAAGCCAAAATAGACGATGGCTACGAATAAGATTTATTGAACTCATTTCATACAGTTATTTTTAACTCGCTATTGCGACTCTATCACTTAACGATTTTGCAAATTGAAATGTGCATTACGAAGTACGCACTGAGTACTTCAAAATGACATCAAGGACCTTTCTTAACGTTTGAGAATTGTAATCCGAAATTGATTCACAAAGTGACTCAGTAAAATAAAAAACAAGAAATTTTTTTTGTGAGCTGGGTGAGCTTAGGCCCACCCTGCCCATAGTCTAATCCGCCCCTAAATCAAGAGACCCACCACCATCTAAACTGAGGATGGCCACTAGAATTAATGATATTACTATAAAAAAAAAAAGAAAAAAAAGAAAAACAAATAGTAATGTTATTCATCACCAATGGTGATTAGCATTAGCCAGCCAATGTAGCTGTGAGACTATTGCCACGTTGTCAAATGAAATTGGAATATATTTTCATTCATTAGATAATGTGGTAATGACTATCTAGACCGGTGCTAATTAGTATTGATGAAACCTAGCATTATTCAAAAAAAAAAAAAAAAACCTACTCATGGACCCTGCTAAAAGATTAATGAGCATGTTTGGGTTGCTTAAGTACCAAGATTTTTTGCCAATTTTCAAACCATATTGCGACAACATCTGTTATTATTGTGACGATATATTATTGTCGCTATTGATATGCTCCATCAGTAGGGACGACACTTCCATATCGTCGCTATAGTATGATACTAATATAGACGATATCTTTACCGTAGCTATTGACTAATTTTCTTTGTTGTGTTTTAATTGCTTTTTCATAACTTGTGAAGCAAGCTAAAATCTGGGACTGGGGACTGGGGACTGGATACCACTCAAGGCATATGAATAGGCAAGTTGTTCAACAAAAGAATTTCCTGCCAAGTCCAGATGCTCCAGTTTTCATATATAAGCAAGTATAAGAAAATTCAACATGTTTGCTTGACCAATTTTATTGAATTATTAATTTATCCAACATATAACATATAGATGGAACTAAGTCAGTCTTGACATTATAATTTTTAGCTGTTATATGTAGTAGAATTTCAATTACATCTCATTTTTCTATTTTATTGTAGAATTAGAATCGACCAGTTTGGATCTAGTCCGGTTCTACCATTATTCATGGAAACATACAATTCTATATAAAAACTCTCCAATTTAAATAGTTTGATCTGGTTCTTGAAAAACCTAGACCGAACTATTCGATCCGTACCCCTAATAAAAATATAAACAATAGAGTAAAATTTAATTTTCATCACCCAAATGTCATTAAAATCTTAATTGAGTCATTCTTCTACAATTGCGTGTCAATCGATCACTAAATTCAATTTAATTGCAAAATTAATCATTTTGTTTCCTCTATTACTAAAAGTAACATTAGAAACATTAGATCAAACATAAACGTTACAACATAATGGTTCGCTGACCTGTGATGTTTAGCCAATTCATTGTGTCAATTGAGCAAAAATGTTAAGAAAAACAAGAAAAACCTCTTAAAATTATTTTTTTTCAAAACACAAATTGCATTAACACGTTTCAAAATCAATTTAATGACCTAAACCAAGTAGGATTGGGTGTCGTGTAGGTCGATCCGGGTATTTCAATATCTAGAACCATCCGTTATAATTCGAGTATTTTGTAAATGGAACCATATTCAGTTCCACATAATTATTGGAACCAAACTAGAACTTTCGGTTCGAGTTCGGGTTCGAATCTACATATAACACTTTCTTTTAAAATCGTGAGTTGAGAATATGTTTTGAAAAATAAAAATAAAAATTGCAATCTCGTTAACATCAAAGTACGTTAGATATTAAAACAATTTATGAAAGATATAAACATTAACTAGAAGAATAGACACCAAAATTACAAACTCGTAAATTAGGGTTAGAAAAAGAAAAATTACCTCTCAAAATTGAGGATTCGTTTCAGTTACTGAAGAGTTTCGCCTTCTTCGTCTCATTGTGTGTTGTGCGAGAGAGAGAGATGAGCAAAAGTGCGAGATAAAATACAATGTTTGTATTGAGTATCTGAGCAAATAGTGATTGAGAATGTGAGATTTAAGTAATTAGAATTGGGTCAATTAAGTTTGAGTTTAAGAGTAATGGATTTTGTACTTGTGGTTTAAGTCTTGGACAGTTGGACTCTTGTCTTTGGTAATGTGGTGTTGGGTTGTGTGTCATTGTGTCAGGGTAAATAAATTGTAAAAAATAAAAATTTTTTTAAAAAATGACAAATTCAGTTCAATTGGGTATCCATGGTACTATTTCAAGAACCGAGAACGGACCTGGACCCGGTCGGTTCAGTTTGGTTCTTGGTTCCGGTTCCTAATTTTATTTTTTTTGGAACTAGACCAAAACTTTCGGTTTTGGTTCGGGAGGTTTGGTTCTAGTTAAAATATCTACCCCTAAAACCAAGGAATTGGAAGGATCGATTGAGTTTGTAGGGTATTTCACTTTCGCGCACTAAAATAATCACAGATTAAGGGAATGGTTTTTCATTAACATGCTTAAAAATTATTTATTGCATCACATATCAAATTTCAGCTATGGTTGCCCTCGTTTTCCTTCTAATTAATGAGATACTATCTCTTACTTGAGAAATACTAGTCAACCCCGACTACACCTTCCTCGGAATCGAGACTTTTATACAAACTTGGAGTTTCATTCCCATAGATCCTATTTGATTAGAGTAGAGTAACTCGATTCCTATGATATTCCAACAACTTTGAATCATTATCTTTTTTCAATTTTCCTAAATTTCAGAACAAATTTCAGTGGAGCACATAAACCCTTTTTTCTTTTCTTTCTTGTTTTTCTACATAGCCATGGATATAAGAGCCTCAGCCTATACATACTACTATTACACAACATTCTTCTTTTTCACTCTTATTTGGCTTCATTGCTCGCTTCCACAACTTCTACTTGATTCTTGATGCCATTGTTTAATTCCACCTTTCTTCAGAGACTGCCATGAAATCCACATTCATATTTATATATGCATGAGAGATAGAGAGGAAACTTGTGACTAGGGGCGGAGCCAGAAATTTAAGTCAGGGCAGAAATAAATAAAATAATGTAATAATACAACAATACAAAAAATGAGAATTTTTATTGCATAAAATACTCTTTCTATAGTAGCAGTAGCAATAGCAACCAGTAGAATTAGCATTAAAGTCAAAAGTTTGTAAACCAATTGATATACTTTACTTTTCTTTGTCATGACTAACTTCTCTATAAGATCACTAAAGTTATTCAACCCTTCAAACGCTTTGTTAGAGCAAATATCAAAAATATAAGTTTCAAGTTGATCATTAAGTATGAAGAGATCTACTTTAGAAAAATCTTCTGGATAAAACTCAGCAAGTTGGATCAAATTTTTTTTTTTTTTTTTTTTTGTCAAAAGAAGAGAATGATTTTTGTGGATATAAACAAGCTATACAAAGGAGCAACTCAGGAAGATTAGATAGATAAAGTCTATAATCATTCACATTTATTATTATGTATGATTAATTGCATTTTAAATGTTAGTTAATATACATAAATATGATGAGACAAACTCCTCTTTATCAAAAATATTAAATTTGTATTAAATGGTTAATACAATGTGCCTTTCATTTTTATAGTGAAAAATCAGATTATATTATCGATGTCAGTTTGTTGAGTAGCTCAAGACTGCTCGCTCATATATATATATATATATATATATATATATATATATATATATATCACTATGAAACATTCGATATTTCTAAACAATCAGTCGAATTTAACTTGAATTTTATTTTTTGTTGAGTCGCTCAATAAAATAAAATTTTAGGGGCACAATCAAGTAAACCACATAAGATGTGTACAACAATAAGTTGTCTATTTGATGATCTAGGAGTCACATAGAGATGTGATTAATAGAATATCTACCTGGATGTTTTATTAGTGCTTGTTGAGTCGCTCAAGGTTCTAATAAAACAAAAGGGATCCTAGCCTACTGGGAATCTAATTGGTTCTATTGAGTAATATTTGAGGGTCATTAATTCAATTTTAACAGTGGGAGTATAATTAATTTAATATAAGTCCATGTTAAATTAATTTTTTCCATGTTAAATTAATTTTTTGCATTTAATTAATTATTCTATCTTGTTATTTAATTATTGAATCATAAGTAACCATATGAGTTTAAGAGGTAGATGCCAACAAATATATCAGACCAATTTTTTTGGATTGCCACCGCAATCTGAGAATTTTTCTCAAGCATAAAAAAGAAAAATTGGATATCTTAGTAAGCAGCCAATGCTAAAAGCTCCTACTGAGGAGGCTACGCCAGAGAACGTGTAGGCTTACAAAAACACAGTGATAACAGTAACACTGCAACATGTAATGCTTGCAGTATGTCACCTGGGTTAGAAAAGCAGCACGAGGGTATGGATGCCTGTACCAAAATATATCATTTCAAGAAGTTGAATGATGTACAATTACGGACTGAACAGTATGAGATATCCAAAAGGTTATGAAGATATATGATGATAAAAATATCTTCAATTAATGCTCACGTATTGAAAATGATTGGTTATATTGAAAAATTAAACCAATTGAGTTTTACCATGGACCACGAGCTAAGTGTTGACTTAGTTATGCATTCTCCACCTAATAACTTTTCACAGTTCATTATAAACTTCAACATGAATAAGATTCAGTGTACCCTACTCGAACTGCTAAACATACTGAAAATTGTTAAGCCTAAGGGAATGGGTAAACTTTGGCCATTGATACCTCTAAGAGTACTAAGAGAAAATCTAAAGGGACCTTTTAGAAAAGATCCGAAAAGGCCAAAGCTGTTGAAAAATAGTTAAGCAAAGACAAATCCAGGTCTGATGATCCGTGTTTTCATCCTGAAAATAAAAGGGCATTAGAAGAGGAATTGCAAGGCATAAAAGAGATAAAACTAATAACTCAAATATTTGGCATTGCAGACTTGGTCATATAAATGAAAACACATCACTAAGTTACATAAAGATGGATACTTGGATTCAAATGATTATGAATCATTTGATAATTGTGAATCATGCTAATTGGACAAAATGACCAACACACCCTTTTTTGGAAAGGGAGTCGTAGTTGCAGATATTTTGGATTTTGTACATATTGATGTACATGGACAAATACCTAAAGATGCTAGAGGTGGCTTTTCTTCCTTCTTCACATTTATAGATGGCCATTCTAGACATGGTTTCATTTACTTGATAGAATTTAATAGTGGAGCCCTTGAAAAGTTCAAGGAATTCAAGTAAGAAGTAGAAATAGAAACTGAGAAAAATATTCTAAACTTAGATCTGATCGAGGTGGAGAATATTTGAAGGGTGAGTTTTTAGAGTATCTAAGAGAGAATGCGATTCTTTCGCAGTGGACTCCACCGTAAACACCACAACAAAATGGTGTAACTGAAATGAAAAACCACACCTTATTTGATATGGTGCGATCAATGGTGAGTCGTACAGTTCTTCCAAAATGGTTTTGGAGATATGCACTTAACACTGCATGTTACACACTAAATCGTGTTCTATCTAAATCAGTCAATAAAAATCCATACGAGTTATGGAAAGGGAAAAAGACCCGATCTTTCATACATGAAAGTTTGGGGTTGCGACGTTTATGTGAAGTGCGTAGAATCGGACAAGCTAGGAGCTAAATCTAATAAATGCTTATTTGTGGGATATCCAAAAGAAATTGATGGATACTATTTCTACAATCCCATCGAGATGAAGGTCATCGTATCGAGTTTTACTGTATTCTTAGAGAAGACAGTGGGAGCAAAGTAGATTTTGAATAAGTTCTAGAAACCACAAATAAAATCAACCAATTAGATAAGCCAATGTCTGAGCCTGCATTTGATGAGGCACATATTGGAAATGGGAAATCTTCAGTCCCCGAGGACACATGAACTCTCTATAAGTCGAGCAGGGTCATTCGTCTTCCTAGGAGATATGATCTCCTGATTACCAATGATGCATTGCTAATCGAGGAAGATGAACCCACTACTTACACAAAATCGAAGTCAAATGTTAACTTAAAGAGATGGCAATAAGCCATGGAATCCGAAATGAACTCTATGTATGAAAACAAGATTTGGACCTTGATTGACCCGCCTAAAGGGGTAAGACCAATAGGCTGTAAATGGGTTTATAAGAAAAAAGTCGACATGGATGGTAATGTTCATACTTACAAAGCAAGATTGGTTGCACATGGTTACAAGCAAAGACAATGAATTAATTTTGACGAAACTTTCTTACCAGTAGCCATCTTTAAATCAATTCGGATTTTGCTTGCGATAGAAGAATACTATGACTGAGATATATCAAATGGATGTCGAAACCGCATTCCTTAACGAGAATCTTAGTGAGGATGTATACATGACACAACTCGAAGGTTTTGAATCCACAGGGCCAAACAAGGTATGCAAACTACATAAATCCATATATGGATTAAAGCAAGCCTTTCGGAGCTGAAATTTTTATTTTGATGAGACAATCAAAATGTTTGATTTTATCAAAAATGAAGATGAACTATGTGTGTATAAAAGGTTAGTGGGAGTAAAGTTGTGTTTCTAATTTTATATGTAGATGATATACTATTATTAGAAAACGATGTCCCAATACTAAAATCAATAAAATTGTGGTTATCCAAAATTTCTCCATAAAGGATATGGGAGAGGCAGTGTACATTTTCGGTATAAAGATTTATATAGTTAGATCTAATAGAATGCTTGGCCTATCTTAATTTGTGTACATAGATAAAATCTTGAGAAGATTTAACATGGAAGAGTCCAAGGGAAGATTCTGTCCCATCGGAGATGGGATCTATCACTCAAAAGAGATGTATCCGAAGACATAAATTGAAAGAGATCGCATAGATATAATTCTTTACGCATCAGCAATACGATCTATCATGTATGACATGCTATGTACTCTACCGAATGTTTTATATGCTTTGAGTGTCAAAAGCAGGTTCCAATCAAACCCTGACGAGAAACATTGGATCACAATCAAGAACATCCTTAAGTACTTAAGAAGGACTAAATACATGTTCTCGGTGTATGGAGAAAATGAACTTAGAGTTCAATGTTATGTTGATGCCAGCATCCTGTTTAATAAAGACGATAGCTAATCCTAATCCGGATATGTATTTACTTTAAATGATGGCGAGGTCCGTTGGAAAAGTTCCAAACAATAAATGACTGCTGATTCAACTACAAAAGCCGAATATATAGATGCTTTAGATGTAGCAAATGAAACGGTTTGGATCAAGAAGTTCATTATTGAACTTGGAATAGTTCCTAACATTGTTGATCCAATACTTTGTAATGTGATAACAATGGAGCCATCGCACAAGCGAAGGAACTCAGGTCTCATCAATGATTCAAATATATATTGAGATAATATCATCTCATCAGGGAGATAATCTTAAGAAATAACATAAAGATAGAACGAGTCCTAATATACGATAATGTAGCAGATCCTTTGACAAAGTTGTTGTCCCAACACAAGCATGATGACATAAGCATGATGGTCATGCTAAATCTAACGGTATTAAGATACCTAAGTGATTGGATCTAGTTTGTATGGGACATTTTGTGATATACTCTTTGTTAGACATTGAAGTATATGAACAAATTAATTAATGGCAGATCTGTTATTCTTAAATTTAATTATTTAAAATAATAGAGTCCGAAGAAAAGTTCATAGTAACTTGTTAATCACAAAATGTTGTGATTGTGAGATACAAGTTATAAATAACTTATTCTTGAAATATCCATAATCATAGTAATAATGAGATACGAATATCATTATTGCGGATAGATTAGCATGTGTTGCATTTCTTTTGAAGAAAGTAGTTGATCTCACGAGTTAAGATGTAGAGGGACATCTGAATGAACACGGTGAATACATTGTTATGAGAATATGACATTGGATGATCTGCCTAGAGATTCTACATGAATAACTATCCAAGCGTCAGTGGTAAATCTCTAATGCGCGATTGTTGATTTGGTCCTTTGACTTGAGGACATCATAGAATCTTATGTGAGGACTGCTATACTTTGGCGAGCGTTTGATTGGACTCGAAGATTTGAGTCACCATGAAGACGTCGTACGGGTATAGTGAAAATCATCTAAAGGTTGTGAATGTCAAATATGAGGATTCGTCACTCTTGGAAAGTAGGAGATTATAACCTGATTTTGCCCACTTAAATTGATATAAATTTCCTCAGCTGGGGTGAAGTTATGAGTTGAAAATATTTCAATCATAACTAGATTAGATCAATGAAGTGTTGATGTGAATAATATAATTGGTTGAAATGAGATTGACGTTGATCTATATCTCTTAACCAATTGGGCTACATTGATGAAATTATTATATTTCTACGGTAACTGCACATATATTAGTTTTGTCATATCACATGACATTTTCATTCACATGGATTGCCTTGACACATTGTTAGATGTCGATCTTGGACGGCGACGTGAATTGGTCGATCTCAGTGAATCGATGAGAATATCATTACGTTTACCATCGTGAATGAAAATCTAATGGGTCACACACATAAGGTGAGAATTGAGCATCTGGAGTCGGACCTTGTCCAAGTGGGAGATTGTAAGAATTAATGTCCAATGTCCAATGTCCAATTAGTTGGGCCGGACTTAATTACTTATTGGACCAAATTAATTAATTAGATTAATTAATTCGACCCATTTGTTGATGGACTCTAGTTGGACTAAACCTAGGATCAGGATTAGTGCCACCTATAAAATAATAGGCACAACAGATTATGTAAGAAGTTGATCTTGATTGTTTGCTAGTACAAGAAAAAGACAATCCAACACAATTACTCCCAAAATTTCGCTTTCATCTGTTATTGATCGTAAAAGTCCAAATCTATTCTTGATGTTGACAATTAGACAGCTGTGGTATTGAAGATCGCACCTCCAGCTAATCAGATTTCACAAAGATCGCACCTCCAGCTACAAGGTTGATCCGGCTTATAGGAATTGTAAATTTATTTTCCTCTGTGCTTGTATACCAAAATTCCTTACACTTTTTTCTTATTTCTTTTGTATTTCTTTTTAATTTAAAGTTGTGGGAAAGATTGTCTTTTCGCACTTTAACAAAAAAAATCAGAAAATTGGCGCAAATGGTCCTTAACATTTGGCTTCAGTGTAGAAATGGTCTCTAACATTTTTTTTGCACAGAAATCCTAAACTTGTGTATTTTAGTGCGCAATTGGTCCTTATTTGATAAAAAGACAAATATGCCCTTAGTTTTAATTAGAAAAATTGTAATTGGATTTCTAACATTTGTAAAAATTGCAATTGGGTCCAATACTTTAATTTTTTTATAAAAAATTAAAGAAAACTAACAATTTTTTATTGACCAAATTGATAATATACTAAATTATTTTTTATATTTTACGAATTATCAAATTTATTTTTTATTATTAAGCTCATAATTATTAACAAACATGTTAAATAAAATTTTTTAATTAAGTAATTACATTATTTAAAATTTAAATTTATTTTATCATTACAACATAAAAAAATAATAATTTTGTCACAAACTTGACTCTCTAATACTTTTATTTAATTGAACTATTCGTTTATTAACTACAAATATTAAAGGTCCAATTGTATTATTTATATTTTAATTTATCATTTTATTATCTTTCAAATATAAAGAACATATAATGTTTAAATTAATTTTTATTAGCATTTTTATGTTAAAAAAAATATAATAAGATTGATTTAATGTCATAAAATTATACATGCCGTTTTGTTATTTATTTAACTTAATTTTTATCCAAGTTTTAATTATACTTAAAGCACAATAATTTTACATTTTTTCTTATGAAAAATTTAACTGACACGACTATAATGATATATTTAAAATGTTAAATTAAATATTATTTAATAAATGTATACGACTCATTTGCATATTTTACAAAGGTTAGGAATTCAATTGTAATTTTTTCTAATTAAAACTGAAGGCATATTTGTCTTTTTCATAAAAGAAGGACCATCTGTGTATCAAAATACATAGATTAGATACTTCTGTGTCAAAATATAAATGTTAAGGACCATTTCTATGCTGATGGCAAAGGTTAGGAACCATTTTCGCTAATTTTTAAAAAACTTCCAAGTATTTTTTGAATGAGGTAATTATCACATTTCGTCGATATACTTTTAGTCTATTGCACAAAATGTTCATATTGTTTGAATTTTAGCATTTACAGAAAAGTTCCCTACCGTCAAAATCTGTAAACTTTTACCGTTAAATTAATGCGTACAATGCGCACTCTCAATTTCTGAAAAGTAATTTCATCAAATCACAAATTATACTACTCATCAACACACACATAGTTACAGACACAGAATTTAGTGGAGCTCAAATTTGTAACAATGGCGAAGAAAAATAAATAAGCTAAAAAGTAACCTGTTCAAATTCTGATCAGGGGCAAACCCATTATTATGGTTCAGTGGGAGTGATACATAATTATGTAAAAAATAATTTCAAATAAGACAATAAAGATAATATTGAAAATGTAGTACTTTTTTTTTAATAATTGTTCGTTATGGCTTCTCATATGTTGAAAATGCTATATAAACGTCTTATTATCAATTTCATTAATACATCTCTTACAACATACACAATTAAACCATCTTCTATTCATGAGTTATTTAGAAAAAAAAATGATTTCTGGACAAATTTGTTAAAACCCAAATATCAAATAACCACATATGAAAAAAAAAATTACATTGGCAATTTGACATCCTATTTTTTGAATTACATCCTAATCAAGAGCAAAATAAGCAAAAGTGCAAAACCTATTTAATACTCATGACTTATACAAGAGCAAAAATAACTATAATTAAAACCAAAGGCTTATCGAAATCAGGCTGGATTTATGGTATTGGACCATGGAAGAAACCGGAAAAAAAAAGAAGGGAAAATTGCCAATAAGTCATCTCCACATGACTTGTTTCAAATTAGATCAAAACTTTTTTTTTTTTAAATTGTAATTAAGTCATACTTTACAGTAATATTTTATATTAATTCTAAAATCAACATTTTTAACCATATTTTCTATTGGCACAATCTTCCAACTCCACAAACCTCCTCCACCTCTGGCGACCTCCGGCGACAACCTCCTCCATCTCCGGCGACCTCCGGTGACCTCCGACGACCTCCGGTGACCTCCGACGACCTCCGGCGAGTGCTTCTATGGCGCAATGTCACTTTTTAATTCTCTATAGTAAAATCTGGGCTATCTGCTATTAAAATTGTGTAAATATCTAAGCATTCATGGAAGGAATGAAGGATTTGTGAAAGATTTTAGTGTAGCTAAACTGGTTTTGGGATTGGCTTTAGGCAGTTCTTTGGTGAAGATTTTGGATCAATTTCCAGTTGGGGTTTTAGGGGTTCTTTTGTTGTTTGTTGGGATTAAGTTGGCTATGTGTTCAAGAGACATGAATTCTAGAGTTATGCTTATTTGCACACTGTTTCACTTGTTGGCTGAAGTTCAGCACTTGTTGTGGGATTGTTGTGCATTTGTTTCTTAGGACAAGAAGATTGGGAGATGGCCCATATTGTTCCACAGTTAAGTGCAATAATCTGTAGATCAAATCTTGAACTGGAGTTGTCTTCGTGCTAGAGTATTTATAAGGATGATTTGTTTGATGAATTTCTATAGAGATTATACTGCATTATAGAAAACAGTATCATAGAATATAGTATCATTATATTAGTTGTGACCATGATTTACCGCTTGATATTGTATTATAGAAAACAGCTCGATACTGTATTATAGAATAACAACTTGATATTGTATTAAGTTGGCCATTAGATTATTTTTTGGTGTTGTTAATTAGTCATGAAAGTTGTTTGATACTATATTATGCAAAACAGTATCACAATAGAAATGGGCATAAAATGCTGTAAATATGAGTTTGAATGCTGTAAATATGAGCTTGAATACTCCACAATCTTATGTAAATAGGAGCTTGAATGCTCCACCATCTAATTGATGTAAATAGGAGTTTGAATGTTCCACCATCTAATGTTTAGTCATGTTGTGTTGTTTGATACTGTATTATGCAAAACAGTATCACAATAGAAATGAATATAGAATTCGTACACGTGCTCAGAATTTTTATTATAATATATTTTCGGAATGGTCTCGACGAGACGGTCAAGACCAGTGGCTTTGCCACTAGTATGATGGATTTTACCCGTTTGAAGTCGTCTCTTTAGCTTAAAATGACAATCTTTAATTTTTTGTTGTCAAAACAATATCACAAATCCTCTAAAACAGTATCACGGATAAATGTATATTTATTGAAGCCACATTTCATCTTTCTCTTGTTGAACATCATTTGAACTTGATCCTTTTTCATTAACACTTCTAGTTCTTGATTCATTAGATCCTAAGCAAGGTTCACTACAAGAATTATAAACTTATACTTGACTACTCATAACACCAAAACCTTTTGAATAGTCACCACAAAACTGGTGTTTGAATGTATTTTATGCAGAAAACATGGTCATATCGTGAATGTATTTTAAGCTGATTCGTGAATCTTAAGATAAGTCATGAATTAGATATTGTCGAAATTTCAACTTGTTAAAGAGATCTGTTGAGGCTATAAACATGTTTGAGATTCAATTAGGACATAGATTCTCATTGGATAGATAAGTATAAATATATAAGGTATTTAATAGTAGACGAATTAATCAGTAGAGAATAAACAAGAGAATAATATTGTTCTTAAAATGTTCCATTAATAGTACAAAATCATAGGTTTAACAGTATAACAAAAAACAGTATCACAAAAAAACAGTATCACAATTAGCATTTTTTACAATTAAAGATATGTTGGTCTTTTAGCTCTAAATTATGACTTTAATTGAATTAAGTTTTGAGCATATGACTTTAGAGCCTATAAGTGCCCAAACAGTAACCGGCCCTGAATTTACCAAAAAAAAAAATCAAAATTTGATGAAATCCAGTGAGGGTAGTCGCGCCCCACTGTTCTTTGAATGGGTCCGCCACTGATTCTAATTATACCTCGAATGAGTTTTGATACCCTAGTTTCCGAGAAAAAAGTACATCATAAGCAGCAAGGATTTGAATGAATTTCTTTGAAACATTGGAGAAATCATTGTGTGAGTGAGCTAGGTTGGGATGAGTTTCCTTTGCCAATTTCCAGAAAGAGGCCTTGATTTCTGTGAATAGGTCCGATACTTTTATTTAATAATATTAAATTTAGCGTATTTTATATATATATATAATCGTATCAATTAAAATTTTCATAAGAGAAAAAATTGTTAAGCTGTTGTGTTTTAAGTATATGTAATAATCATGTGATGTGAAAACTTAAATAAAAATTAAGATAATAAATAGCAAAATGAATGATATAATTTTATTACATTTAACCAATCTTATTGTGTTTTTATTTGACATAAAAATACTAATAAAAAATCAATTTACTAATTATGTGTTCTTTATTTTTGAATGATAATTAATAAATCGGTAAATTAAAATATGAAGAATACAATTAGAGCTCTAATATTTGTAGTTAATAATTAAGAAATAGTTCAATTAAATTAAAGTGTTTGAGGATCAAGTTTGCGACAAATTTATTTATTTATTTTTTGTTATAAACATAAAATAAAAGTTTACATTTTAAATAATAATAATATACACATTTGTTAATAATTATGAGCTTAAAGATATCGAACTCATTTGCGTACATTTTGCAAAGGTTAAGAACATAATTGCATTTTTCTCTTATTAAAATTAAGGACATAGACTTTTTTTTTTTTTTTTATCTAATAAGGACCAATCACTAAAACACATATGTTAGAGATATGTTAGGGATGTTCCTGTCAAAAACACAAATGTTAGGGATTGTGGAGGATGGTTTGAGGTGTTTCAACAGTCAAGTTCTTTGGTTGCTCCGATACCTGAAAAGGAGGCGGGGAACTCTCCCCCGGTTTGTCCTCCGGTGTGAAAGTTAGTTATTGAGGAGAAAGAGTGGACGGAATAAAGTGAAATACGATAATAGCAAATGTGTGGTTTTTTTGTCATCCTTTACCTGGTTTACCTTCTGAGGTATTTATAGGTGGGCGCTTTCCCTCCATGCGCCAGACGGTTTTCTCCAGACTGCTCGGCAGTTGTTGCCCACGTTCTGACGGTTATCGTCACGTGGCAGCAGTTCCGATAATGCGCTAGTTGGCTTCGGGACGTAGGGCGGTTAGTTTATCATTCACATAACCGTTAAGTAACATCAACGAATCGTCCATTGATGTTGTCAACTGACTTCCCTTCTCAGTGGCTGGCGGTCCACAAGTTCGATGCCATAATCAGTCGACTACTATTTGTTATAATACTGATCGACTGCCTGCCGCCCAAAGTAGACAGCTTGGCTGCCTGCCGCCCAAGGTAGTCAACTTGACTGCCACTCACACAGAGTGCATATTGAGTCTGGCACAATTTGAGTCTAGTCTATTTTTAGTATAGCATCATAGATCATTTGCACCAAATTTCTATTATATTTTTGAAGCACAAAGGAATCAAATCAGAACCCATCAGTTCTTTTCCAATTCTATTTTTTCAATTTTCACAATTCTCAAGGATAACCACTTTAGGCGTGATTTGGTATTGTTTCTGCTTTTAAGATAATTAATTTTACTATGCTGCAGAAAGAATTAGTTGTAGGTAGAATGAGATCGTGTTTGATAAACTATTGTTTCAAAATTGATATATGTTTCAAAATCAGTATTTGAATTTTAGATAAACAAAAGTGATTTATTGCTGTGACTAAATAAAATTATTAAAATGAACATTGATTATAATAATGTTCTTTTATATTATTATTATCATGAGTAATATTGTAAAATTTATTTTTATTTTTATAATATATATAATATTATCAAATATTTTTATCAAGACAATGCATTCACCTTAATTATTTTAAAATAAAAATAATATCCATCTATCAAATCTCAAATTTAATAAAAATCACAAATTAAAAGCATAGTTATATAGTATAAAAATTAATTAAATTTAATTTAAATTATTTATGAAGATGTATTATAATTAGAATACTAATCAACATAAGACATAAAGAGAATTAATTTAATTAATTAGTGTTAAAATTAATATTTTAATAATAGATAAGTGAAAAAGCAAAAAGCAAATATGAGAATCTACCATTTTACTGTTTTTCAAAATCTGCTAGCAAATGATAAAGATTGTTTTATAATCGTTTTTTAAAAAATTTATTAAATGTATGTCTAAAACAATTTCAATTGTCTAACAATAAAAAATTAGGCTCCAAAATCAATCCTAAATAGGCCTTAATCTGATAAATTGCCAACCGGTACTCACTCCTATAAATAATTATGTATTGGATAAACTCTCCGGTACGTGGCAAACCCAATGTGTCAAAATTGGGAAGGAAATATTTTTTAAAAAAAAATATTAATTCTAACACCCCCTGTGGGTCTCTTTTTATTTTTGTACGACCCTTTATATGTTGATAATAATCACCAAATGATGCAACTTATAATCACCGTTTCCGCATCATCTCATTCTTAATTTATTTCATAAATAGAAATAAAATAAACTATAATAAGGGTGGCATTACCATATTAACAGGAGATTAAAATGGATATAAAACATTATTAGGTGATAAATATGACTGTACATTTAACGTAGTTAATTAATTCGTATCATATAGTATGAGATTTTTGCATGCTGGCATTGTATTTTTGCATTTAATGTCCCGCCTGGCCTTTTGTGTTCTCAGTTCTCTCAATATTTGCAACAGAAAATGGCAGAATCTTGAAAATGACAAGGTATTACTAATTTACCTATCCTGGCTGAGATTATACCAGTAGAACCTGAACCGATCATTTCCCTATAAATAGCACATATTTCATTGCAAACTTCACTACAACAAACATATAATTAAACCCTAATATCCAACCTTTCCCTAAAGCTTTGAAATCAAGAAAATGGCGCCTGGTTCGAGTACTTGTTTTGTAGGGCTAGTGGTTTTGGCCCTGATTTCCATCAGCCCCGCCGTCCCTGCAAATGCCATTTCGTGCACAGAGGCCTTGACGGACTTGCTGCCGTGCCAGACATTTCTGTTGGGATTTAGCGATATTACTGTCCCTTGTTGTCAGGGGGCTAATGCCTTGCTACAAAGCTACACTAATGCGACCCAAACAGATCGTCAATCTGTCTGCGAGTGTGTTAAACAAGCTGCAATTTCGTTTAATATTAATGAAGACAGAGCTATACAACTAACCAAGCTTTGCAACATTAATGCCCCATTACCCATTCGACTGGATGTTAACTGCTCTGCGTAAATTCTCTATTAACTTAAACTCTAATCCACTTTGGTATACTTGTTTAAATTACTGCTAAGTTATATAAATTGTTTGAATATGCAGGATTACGAGTAATAATGAAGACTTTCAGGCCCAGAAATTCCAGGCACTACCATGAGACAGGGGAAATTCCAATTCTAAGATGCAAGGACAGTGAAATATGAGTAGAAATTATAAAATTTTGCTAGTCTTGTATATGCATCGAAATGAATTAATCAATTTCTTTTCCTTCCTTGTTCTTTTCTTTATTCCTCAACTACAGAAACTTCCATTGCAAATTATGTGGCTTCATACATCACATTTAATTTATATATAAGGTGAAGAAATTAATTTTTCAATTTTATAATAAAAAATCAAAATAGAATGAAAAAAACTAGTCAGGAGACGCCCATAATTCCATAAATCGACCTAAAATAGATACGGTATTATGATTGTAATTACAGTTCGCATACTATTTTTTTAGAAATTACAAATAACATACTGCATTTTTTTAAAACAATAACAAAAAACCTATTCCGTATAACAAAATTAAAATAATTAACAAATTTGCCATTATAAATATGCTAAATATATTGACACCACAATCTTTTACAAGTACATCATATTTTAATCGGAATTTGGCGCAAATGGCCTTCCTCATCACCTTTGCCTTTAGTGCGGAAATGGTCCATAACATTTATTTTTTGACACAAAAGTCCTTAATCTATATATTTTGGTGCGCAATTAGTCTTTATTTGATAAAAAAAGACAAATATGCCATTAATTTTAATTTGTAAAAATTGCATTGGGATTCTTAATATTTACAAAATGTGCAAATAAGTCTGATACATTTAGTAATTAATATTTAATTTTACTTACTAAATATATCATTATAGTCGTGTGAATTAAATTTTACATAAGCGAAAAATACAAAATTATTGTGCTATAAATATATGTAATTGCTGTGTGATGTGAAAAACTTGAATAAAAATTAAGTTATATAAATAACAAAATGACGTATATAATTAATTTTATGACATTGAATCAATCTTATTATATTTTTATTTAACAAAAAAATTCTAATAAAAATTAATTTACACATTGCGTGTTGTTTATTTTTGAACGTTAAATTAAAATATAAAGAATACATTAGATCTCTAATATTTGTAGTTAAATAAATGTATAGCTCAATTAAATAAAAACTTTTGAGCATCAAGTTTGTGACAAATTTTTTTTTTTGGTTATAACAATAAAATAAAATTTTAAATTTTAAATAATGTAATTAATTAATAATAAAAATAATAATTTTATTTGACATGCTTATTATAAATTATGAGATTAAATAGGGATGACAAAAAAATCCATCCTCGCCTTACCCTGCCTGATTACTAATGGAGCTGGGACGGGGATGGGGTCCCTGGCCCTAATTCTCCAAACCCGTCCATAATATTTTTATGTATTAAAATTTAAATTGTATGTAAAGAAATAAAAAATAATATTAAAAATTAATTAATTAATTAAACGAGACAACAAATTGAGATTTTTCTATACCCGCCCTGCCCTGCTGCCATCCAAAATATTAAATTTTAGTTATTTTATAATTATTCGTAAAATATACAAAACAATTTAGGAAATTATCAATTTGTTCAATAAAGTGTTAATTAAAAACAACATTCGTTAGTTTTCTTTAATTTTTTATGAAAAATAAAAGCATCGGACCCATTTACAATTTTTGCAAAGATTAACAACCCAATTGCAATTTTCTCTTATTAAAACTAATGGTATATTAGTCATTTTCATCAATCAATGACCAACTACGCACCAAAACACATAGGTTAGAACTTCTGTACCAAAAAATAAAAGTCAGGGACCATTTCCATACTGAGAACAAAGGTTAGAGACCATCTAGGCCAAAATATATATCTATTTTAATTGCATAAAATATCTACAACCTTTACGCATTATCGCACTTATGTCCTCAATATTTTTTCATATATTCTTCTCCTCAATCTTCTAGTGATTAGTACATTTTATGCATGATGACCGTTTCTGAAAAAAATTCCGTTAAGATGGGGATAAAAAGACTTATTTGTCCCTTATATTTTTAAATAAGTAAATGAATAAATAAATACAAAATTGGAATTAAATATTTTTCCTTTATTTTAAAGTACGGTAATAGATTTTTTGGACAAAAACATCATTAAGGACAAAATGTGCTAATTAAAAAAAAATTAAAGATAAGAATCCGATAAAAAATTGGAAACATAATTGTAGTAATAAATAAATATTAGAAACATTTAATGCAATAAGGGTAATTGGCACAAAATTAACGTCCCTACTTTTCGAAAATCATCCTTATCTTTGGTATTTTCACAATTAAATCCATATTTGCTTGCACAAAACATCATTTTTGTCTATTGTCATCCAAAAAACTCTGTTAAATTGCCTCTTCAACACGACTGGTACCACTTTGAAGAGTAATTTCGTACACACATATATTTTCCATTTCTTAATGTTTCAATGGAGAGAAATAAACCAACACTCACGAATGGCAAAATTTTTCCCATTTTCTTCTCTATTTCGCCAACGAAATCCACCACTTCGGTCCAAAAATGTAGGCGAAATAGGAGATGTAAATGTTCCAAGAAGAAGAACGGGGCTGGTAATAACATGTACGAGCTATGGTGAGTAAGGCCACAATAAGAGAAGACGCAAAAGGGGTACCACCACAAGCACCAAATTAGGGCTTTAGATTCTGGAATTTTGTTTTGTCCTTTGCCTTTTGCACATATGATTTTTGCATTTTAAATCATTTTATTTAATATTGAATAGCTTTGGGCTTTTTGTTTCACGTCTCTTAGTGATTGTTTTATTGGTGATATCGTGTTGTATTTTCTACTTATTGTAGTTTCGCTGGTTTTACTGTTGTTTCCATTTTCTGTTGTAAATCAAATTTTAAGCAATGACGTTAACAATACAATTACATATGGATGTTCTTCACAATAAACAATAAAAAATAGAGACGTTATATGCACACACACACATAAAAAAAAGAAAGAAAGGTAGGGACGATAAACATAATGTTATTAATAGGTTGGGATGTTTTTGAAAATATTAATTACAAACCAAAATGGTACATAACAGTTCTGTTACCACACGATTATGATATGGCCGCCACGTCAGCACAGGCCCCACTTAAGGACTATATGGGCCCTGCTAGGGCCTTAGAATGGCCCATCACACACTTAGGCCTTCGACAGCCGGAAATCCGCGAGTCATGTGAAGGGCCTCGACACCCTCGCGCGAACCATAAGGTCTCGCCAGGCCTTACGTCATTCACAACCAGCAAGCAACTCGATATGCCAGGGTAGCCAGAGGGATAATTAAAGGAAGACCGCGTTGATTTGGCGCAAGGATCCTCATAAGGAAACCGGATCGCAATCTCCCAAAATCATGCAACGTGATAAGCTCAAAGTAAGGAAGATAATCTCGGATATATCTTTATCACATAAGGAAGGAGGATCCGATTGAGTATCAAATTGATTTGTCTCCTAAATCAATTAGATCTCTCGCGCTATAAATACAACGCCTCCGGTTATTCCAAGGTACGCACTTTTTACGCTTATGATTCTCACCCTAAACTCTGCTCAAACTTCTGCATGCTTGTCTCTCCCACACTCCTATTTCGTTCCCGTCCCTGTGTATTCTTTATATACCGGCTGTTGACTTGATCGTCGGAGTGCCAACGATCGCCGGACCCTTTTTCTCCGGAGATCTTGGTGCCTAACGGTCGTCCTAGTGTGTAGGTAACATACGAGCTGGCAGAGGAGTGACTGGAGATCTGTTGGTACGTGGACTGGTGCAGGTTCAGACGTCATCAGATTGGCGCCATCTGTGGGAACGAGAAGCTTTACACGACCCAGTACTTTTGGTAAAAACGTGTCTTCTACCCAAAGAGCATGACACCTGAATATCGACAGAAACGGGTGGTGGGACAGGAGAATCAGGACCTGGAGTCGGATGACGCCCGGATGGAGGCCGCGCTCGGGCTGCTGGATGACCAGCCCCTCCAGCAGGGACCCAAGCGTAGTCGTATCCGGAGAAGCCCTTCACAGCCTGGTTCTTCGGACTACCGCAGCTCCCATAACATAGACAAACCGCAGGTAATGGACATACACTCAGAATCAATAGAAGTTAACGGCGAAGGAGTGGATGAAGAATTGGTGTTAGACGAAGGTCTAGATCCCCGGATCATAGCCTCGGATTCTCTCGCCTCCCCTGCGGAGGAGCTCGAAACCTTTCCGGTAAACCCCTCGGAGCCAACCCAGATGCTGCAGGTAGGAGAAAAGCTCGAGGAAAAGATGAAAGAAGAGTTAAAACAATTCCTGCGAGAGAACGCGGACGTCTTCGCATGGAAGCACAGCGACATGGTCGGGATCGACCCATCGATCGCATGTCACGTTTTGAAAACGAACCCGAAGGTGCGCCCCAGGATTCATAAAAGAAGACCTCTAAGCGCCGAGAGGTACCAGGCCTTGAAAGAGGAGGTGGACAAACTTCTGGCCAGCGGGTTCATCAGGGAAGCGATTTACCCCCAGTGGGTATCTAACCCGGTGCTGGTTCGAAAAAGTACCAAGAAGTGGAGGGTGTGCGTCGACTTCTCAGATCTAAACCAGGCATGTCCTAAAGATAGTTTCCCATTACCACGCATCGACCAGCTTGTCGACGCAACCGCCGGCCACAAGTTACTTAGCTTCATGGACGCATACTCGGGCTACAACCAAATTTAGATGTTCACAGGGGACGAGGACCACACGTCGTTTATTACGGACCGAGGGCTATACTGCTATAAGATGATGCCATTCGGCCTAAAGAACGCTAGAGCCACCTATCAACGGCTGGTAAATCGCATGTTCGTCAGACAAATTGGGAACACGATGGAGGTATACGTCGATGACATGCTAGTAAAGAGCGTCAACGCAGAAGACCACATAGATCACCTGAGGGGGATGTTCGAAACCCTTCGCAGATATCGCATGAAGCTTAACCCCTTGAAGTGCGCGTTCGGGGTCGCGTCCGAAAAGTTCCTCGGCTACATGGTCAACCAGCGGGGGATAGAGGCCAATCCCGAAAAGATCAAAGCGCTCATCGAAATGCGGTCCCCATCCTCCCCTAAAGAAGTCCAAAGTCTGACAGGGAGATTAGCGGCTCTGAATCGATTTATATCCAAGGCGACCGATCGTTGCCAACCTTTCTTTCAAACCATAAAGGGGGGAAAACGGTTCGAGTGGACCGACGAGTGCGAAAAGGTCTTCCAGGACCTCAAGATCCTTCTCAGGAAATCTCCACTGCTATCCAAACCCAAGAATGGGGAAACGTTACTCGTTTACCTCGCCGTCTCGGAAAAGGCAGTTAGCTCGGTGCTCATCCGTGAAGAGGGTCCGGCACAATTCCCGTCTATTACGTAAGCAAAGCCCTGCAGGACGCGGAAACGAGATATCCAGACATGGAGAAGCTCGCTCTGTCGTTAATCATCGCCTCTAGGAAACTTCGACCATACTTCCAGTCCCACAGCATAGATGTCCTGACGAACCTCCCCTTGCAGCAGATATTCCAGAAGCCAGATACTTCAGGACGATTGATGAAGTGGTCAGTAGAACTTAGCCAGTTCGACATCAGTTACAAACCGCGGCCTTCAATAAAAGGGCAAGCTTTAGCAGATTTTGTGGCTGAGTTCGCCCACATCCCCGATGGTCCGCTTGAAGCCCGACCCTTGGAGGTACCGACATGGAAGTTATATGTCGATGGATCCTCGGGCGAGGCCGGGACTGGAGCCGGGATCCTGCTAATCAGCCCAGATGGCCATAATCTCAACTGCGCGCTTCGCCTGGAATTCAAAGCCTCCAACAACGCAGTAGAATACGAGGCCCTTCTAGCGGGCTTGAGGCTAGCGCACGAGATGAAGGCAAGGAAGCTCCAAATCTACAGCGATTCGCAGCTTGTCGTGAGTCAAGTTAATGGGACCTTCGCAGCGCGTGAACAATCCATGGTGTCCTACTTGTCCAAAGCTAAAGAACAGTTGTCCCGCTTTGAAGAATACGAACTCCTCCAGATCCCACGAACGGAAAATGGCTACGCGGACGCCCTCTCAAAACTAGCGAGCAGTAAGGACTCCGATCTAATGAAGGCCATCCCAGTTGAAAAGCTTACCCAACCTTCAACCGAAGGCGCTACCGCACCCTCCGTCCTCACCATCCATGATTCTCCGAAATGGATGAAAGAGATTACCGAGTATCTAGCTAGTCAGGTGGCGCTCGAAGACAAACTAGAGGCACAGAAGCTCCGTAGAAGGGCCGCAAAATTCGTATTACAGGACGGAGTTCTGTATAAAAGGGGATTCAGCCACCCCCTCTTGCGCTGCCTGACACAAGAAAAAGCAGTATACGTGATGAAAGAGATATACGAGGGGATCTGCGGCAACCATTCAGGGGGGATGGCCTTGGCACAAAAAACCTTGAAACAAGGGTACTATTGGCCGACCATGAAGAAAGACTCCCACAATTTTGCGAAGAAATGCGACAGATGCCAGAGATTTGCGACGGTCCCGAAGCTCCCCGCTCAGAACCTTACTCCGGTCACTAGCCCCTGGCCCTTCGCCAAATGGGGAATCGACTTCATCGGCCCCCTCCCGACGGAGAGAGGTGGGGTCAAGTTCACAATTGTAGCAGTAGATTACTTCACCAAGTGGTGTGAGGCCGAGCCTCTAGCCAAAATCACGGAGGAGAACGCCTGGAAATTTGTATGAAAAAACATTATCTGCCGCTTCGGTATCCCCCATTCCCTCGTCTCTGACAACGACACGCAGTTCGCTAGAATGAAGTTCAACGCGAACTGTGAGAACCTTGGCATCCGAAGGGATTTCTCCACCCCTTATTATCCGCAATCCAACGGCCAGGTGGAAGCCGTAAATAAAATCATTAAACATACCCTTAAGCGGAAGCTAGAGTCCGCGAAGGGAGGATGGGCCGAAGAATTACCCGAGACCTTGTGGTCCTACCGAACTACCTCTCGCACAGCCACCGGCGAAACCCCGTTCTCCATGGCATATGGGGCAGAGGCTATGATCCCCGTCGAGATAGGGATACCCTCGCCCAGACATCTGCACTTCAATGAAGTGGTCAACGAGGATTCACAAAAAGCAAGCCTCGACCTACTGGATGAGAAACACACGGAGTCACAACTATGCCTCGCGGTTTACCAACGGAAGATGGCCCGATATTATAACTCCAAGGTCAGGGGCAGAAACTTTCGTGTCAATGACTTTGTCCTAAAGAAAATATTCCAAGCTAATAAGGAAGCAGGGGCCGGAACCCTGGGGCCCACCTGGGAAGGGCCGTACAAGGTCATCGAAGAAGTCCGTCCCAGAACTTATAGACTAGAAGATTCCGAGGGGCAAGAGACGAGGCATCCTTGGAATATCGCCCACCTGAGGCCATATCACCAGTAATACCGTTTTTTTAGTAATTTTCTTCTGATTGGTTTCCTTACGATTTTTGGCGGACGTCACGAAACACGGCGCCAGTTAAACATGTTCGTCCTTTATGAATTCAAAGTGTTCCACATACAACGAGTACTGGCACGGCAGCGAGGGAGTGTGGTTCGCGGCCAACTCCATTAACTCGCTGGGTAAACATTTTACGCGTAAGAAAGCAATTACGAAGTACACGGCAGCGAGGGAGTGTGGTTCGCGGCCAACTCCATTAACTCGCTGGGTAAACATTTTACGCGTAAGAAAGCAATTACGCGAGGGAGTGTGGTTCGCGGACAACTCCATTAACTCGCTGGGTAAACATTTTACGCGTAAGAAAGCAATTACGCGAGGGAGTGTGGTTCGCGGCCAACTCCATTAACTCGCTGGGTAAACATTTTACGCGTAAGAAAGCAATTACGAAGTACACGGCAGCGAGGGAGTGTGGTTCGCGGCCAACTCCATTAACTCGCTGGGTAAACATTTTACGCGTAAGAAAGCAATTACGAAGTACACGGCAGCGAGGGAGTGTGGTTCGCGGCCAACTCCATTAACTCGCTGGGTAAACATTTTACGCGTAAGAAAGCAATTACGAAGTACATGGCAGCGAGGGAGTGTGGTTCGCGGCCAACTCCATTAACTCGCTGGGTAAACATTTTACGCGTAAGAAAGCAATTACGAAGTACACGGCAGCGAGGGAGTGTGGTTCGCGGCCAACTCCAGTAACTCGCTGGGTAAATATGTTACGCGTAAGAAAGTAATTACGGAGTACACGACAGCGAGGGAGTGTGGTTCGCGGCCAACTCCATTAACTCGCTGGGTAAATATGTTACGCGTAAGAAAGTAATTACGGAGTACACGAAAGCGAGGGAGTGTGGTTCGCGGCCAACTCCATTAACTCGCTGGGTAAATATTATACGCGCAAGCAAGCAATTATAAGGTACTTGGCAGCGGGGGAATCTGGTTCGCGGCCAACTCTACCAACCCGCTGGGTAAATATCTTACGCGTTATTAATCAAGTAAAACCGATCCGACAGCGAGGGAGTTTGGTTCGCGGCCAGCTCTGTCAACTCGCTGGGTAAATATTTTACGCGTTTGTATGTAACCATGGTCCATTTGATAACGAGAAAAAATAATCGTGACTCGCGAACCACCTCGCGCTACTAGGGGCGCTATTTGCGACCTCGGATTCGTGCCCACAATTCCGTAAGAAACACTAAACACCGATGAGACTCATAGCAAATATGCAATTCAGGGGCACGATAAGGACAAGCACACGCGAATATGAAAGTAACACGGCATTCTCTTTATTTCATACGATACACAATACAAGAGAAGACATAACTGTAATATGTTCTAAAAACCCCGCCGCCTCTCTAGGTCAGCACATAACTGGGGTAGCTAGATCTACGAAACCTACCCCCTAGTTTCCTCTGGCATCGTCCAGGTTAGGGAGCCTGACTCCATTTTGATAGGGGGTCCCCTGAGCCAACCTGAATTGATTTGGTGGCTAATTAGACCATACTGCTCAAAAAAAGGCCGTTGATGCCTTTCTTGGCAGCAGGAGAACACCCCCGCCGCCTCATCCACAGTCAGGGGAGGGCCGGGCCAAGGCTGCTAAGCCTAGATTCCCTCCCTGGACATTTGGTCTCCTGAACGTTGATTGGCACATCCTTTGGTCCTCTGAACGTTGATTCTCAGATTCACAGGCATCTCGACTGCCAGCCCCCCAGCCGCACCACCATCACACGTCCTCTATTTTTATCTTGATCACACGATTATGACAAGTTGATTACGACTGAATCACGATAGAAGAATATTGTCACGCCTGCATCCCATTTATAAAGGGCTACGTCGGAAAGAGAAGTACTACAATAAATGCGGGCATGACCGGGAACCTGGAACGACGCACGGACGTTCTACCTCCCCAAGGCATTGAAGACGCCAACTTTTCAGGTTCCACCGAGTGTCTGCGCCATTAATGCTAGGGAAATGATTCCCAAATTTAAGAGCGCCCCCATATTCCCCTTTCACGCGGTCGCGTTTAATGCACGCACCCCCTCACTCATGATTGCCTGACCAGTGGGTAACAGTCTTGATGGACAGAATCACGCCATCAGGGGGCACGTCAGCAGTGGCCTGGTCCTTTGAAGCCCTCACCCGTCATAAATGTTCGGCTTCGGACTTGGGGGACTATACTGGGGAGGACGAATTACTCCCTACCGAACCACCTTAAGAAACACTTCATGCGAGGCACATCAACACTCTGCTCATCCTCACAAGTCCCACGCCTAGCATAAATAATAGGCTTGGACTTGGGAGACTATTGTTACCACACGATTATGATATGGCCGCCACGTCAGCACAGGCCCCACTTAAGGACTATATGGGCCCTGCTAGGGCCTTAGAATGGCCCATCACACACTTAGGCCTTCGACAGCCGGAAATCCGCGAGTCATGTGAAGGGCCTCGACACCCTCGCGCGAACCATAAGGTCTCGCCAGGCCTCGCGTTATTCACAACCAGCAAGCAACTCGATATGCCAGGGTAGCCAGAGGGATAATTAAAGGAAGACCGCGTTGATTTGGCGCAAGGATCCTCATAAGGAAACCGGATCGCAATCTCCCAAAATCATGCAACATGATAAGCTCAAAGTAAGGAAGATAATCTCGGATATATCTTTATCACATAAGGAAGGAGGATCCGATTGAGTATCAAATTGATTTGTCTCCTAAATCAATTAGATCTCTCGCGCTATAAATACAACGCCTCCGGTTGTTCCAAGGTACGCACTTTTTACGCTTACGATTTCCACCCTAAACTCTGCTCAAACTTCTGCCTGCTTGTCTCTCCCACACTCCTATTTCGTTCCCGTCTCCGCGTATTCTTTATATACCGGCTGTTGACTTGATCGTCAGAGTGCCAACGATCGCCGGACCCTTTTTCTCCGGAGATCTTGGTGCCTAACGGTCGTCCTAGTGTGCAGGTAACATACGAGCTGGCAGAGGAGTGACTGGAGATCTGTTGGCACGTGGACTGGTGCAGGTTCAGACGTCAACAAGTTCCAATTTAGCAGACCCAACACACTACATTCTTCACTACTGAAGCTTAATTATGATTTCGATAACATTACAGCAAGAGTCTCACATGAATACCACATCACTACAAGCCCACATATATAAAACCAAAAAATCAACTTCAAACAAAGCATGTCTTTTTCTCATTCTGCAAAAGAAGCACTTGTTATTCACATTCATTCCTGAATTTAAGTAGTATATGTATTATTTCCACAGATCTTGGACACATGGGTGGGTCGCACCAAAAAAAAAAACCACAATCTCCATTTTACTATACAAAGTACCTATTTAAGAAGAACAAAATATCACTGCACAATTTTCAGATTCAGATTACTTACCCAACCACGTTAGCATGTAAAGAAGTGTTTGCTAGGATTTGCTTGCGTCCACGAATCTTCATCTTAATTTGGATTCCGCTTCTAAACAATCAATTTGCCATTATTCTTAGTGAAATATAGTCTTTTTTACGTTATTTTATACATATCACCATTAACAAATAAATAATTATTACTATTGTTAAGAAAGTAGACTAGTTAGGCAAGAGAAAATATAAAATAGGTGTGTAGACGAAAGTACCATTCTAAAATGGTACGAGCCGTGTTGAGGAAACCACTTAACAGAGCTTATTGGATGGCAATAGATGGAAATGATGTTTTGTACGTACAAGCAAATGTGGATTTGAAAATGAAAATGTCAAAATTTCATAGGTAAGAATGTTTTGCACAATCACTTCAAAAAATAGGAACGTTTTGTGCTAATTACCCTAATAACAATGTATTGCATTTATTAAAAAACGTGATTTTAATATAACCACCCTTATAAATAATTTGGATAGACCAAGTTATCCCTCCTAAGTGAAATGACTATTCTCGCACTATTGTCTAAGTGTGAAAGTTCACCCAATTTGACGTCCTGCACTTCTCCTTAAACTCCTTCACACAAGCCAGGGCTATTGCCATTGAACCATAATAGACGTCCATGCCGTTTATCTCCGTACTAAAATGTAAGAGTTTCTCTAAATGTTGGGTTTCAGTTTGATCATTAAAATACATTGTGGGTCTACATTCCAATCAGTTTGAACATTAAAATACATTGTGGGTCTACATTCCAATCAGTTTGAACATTAAAATACATTGTGGGTCTACATTCCAATCAGTTTGAACATTAAAATACATTGTGGGTCTACATTAGCAAAACCAATCCTACCTGGAGCGTTTATCACCGTACTTCAAATTTTCGATTGGACAATGAATCAGGGCCGGATCCAAGATGAATAAATTTGGGGAGGGGAGAGGGGAGTTTTTTAAGAGGACTTCGACAATACGACAAAAACGAAAAGACGAAAATGAGACACAACGAGTCTTATCCTTCAATTTAAATAGTCATATTTGACTAGCTATTTTAAATCCACTATTTAACAATTTTTCAATTCAAAATATGCGTCGCATAGCAGGTTGCGAGTTCTTTGAAACAACACCAAGAACTTACCCTGACGATCAAGAAATATAGCCCGAAAATAAGCCAAAATAGGCGATGGCTACGAATAAGATTTATTGAACTCATTTCGTACAGTCATTTTTAACTCGCTGTTGCGACTTTATCACTTAACGATTTTGCAAATTGAAATGTGCGTTACAAAGTACGCACTGAGTACTTCAAAATGGCCTCAAGGACCTTTCTTAACGTTTGACATTTGTAATCCGAAATTGATTCGCAAAGTGACTCGGTAAAATAAAAAGCAAACAAATTTTTTTGTGAGCTGGGTGAGCTTCCCTGCCCATAGTCTAAATCCGCCCCTGAAATCAAGAGACCCGCCACCATCTAAACTGAGAATGACCACTAGTTATGAATAATATTACTATAAAAAAAACCAAAAAAAAGAAAACAAAAACAAATAGTAATGCTATTTATCACTAATGATGATTAGCATTAGCCAGCCAATGTAGCTGTGATACTATTGCCACGTTGTCAAATGAAATTGGGATATATTTTCATTCATTAGATAATGTGGTAATGACCATCTAGATCGGTGCTAATTAGTATTAATGAAATCTAGCATTACTCAACAAAAAAAAAACTACTCATGGACCCTGCTAAAAGATTAATGAGCATGTTTGGGTGCTTAAGCACCAAGATTTTTCGCCAATCTTCAAACCATATTGCAACAACATCTGTTATTATTGTGACATATTATTCGCTATTGATCTGCTCCATCAGTAGGGACGACATTTTCATATCGTCGCTATAGTATGATACTAATAGAGACGATATTTTTATCGTTGCTATTGACTAATTTTCTTGTTGTGTTTTAATTGCTTTTTCATAACTTGTGAAGCAAGCTAAAATCTGGGACTGGATACCACTCAAGGCATGCATATGCATATATAAGCAAGTTGTTCAACAAAAGAATTTCCTGCCAAGTCCAGATGCTCCAGTTTTCATATATAAGCAAGTATAAGAAAATTCAACATGTTTGCTTGACCAATTTTATTGAATTATTAATTTATCCAACATATAACATATAGATGGAACTAAGTAAGTCTTGACATTATAAAGTAGTAGAATTTCAATTACATCTCATTTTTCTTTTTACTGTAGAATTAGAATCGATCCGTTTGGATCTAGTTCGGTTCTACCATTATTCATGAACATACAATTCTATATCAAAACTCTCCAATTTTAAATAGTTTGATCTGGTTCTTGAAAAACCTAAACCGAACTATTCAATTCGTACCCCTAATAAAGATATAAACAATAGAGTAAAATTTAATTTTCATCACCCAAATGTCATTAAAATCTTAATTGAGTCATTCTTCTACAATTGCCTGTCAATCGATCACTAAATTCAATTTAATTGCAAAATTAATCATTTTGTTTCCTCTATTAGTAAAAGTAACATTAGAAACATTAGATTTAAACATAAACGTTACAACATAATGGTTCGCTGACTTGTGATGTTTAGCCAATTCATTGTGTCAATTGAGCAAAAATGTTAAGAAAAACAAGAAAAACCTCTTAAAATCAATTTTTTTCAAAACACAATTTTCATTAACACGTTTAAAATTCAATTTCACACATTTCATAAGACCCACACTTACAACTCACTTTTTATCCACATATTTACTCACAACTTATAATATAAACACTTAAAATATAATTTCAGCACTACCCAACATATGCTAGAGTAACTCGATTCCTATGATATTCCAACAAATTTGAATCATTATCTTTTTTCAATTTTCCTAAATTTCAGCACAAATTTCAGTGGAGCACAGAAACCCTTTTTTCTTTTCTTTCTTGTTTTTCTACATAGCCATGGATATAAGAGCCTCAGCCTATACATACTACTATTACACAACATTCTTCTTTTTCACTCTTATTTGGCTTCATTGCTCGCTTCCACGACTTCTACTTGATTCTTGATGCCCTTGTTTAATTCCACCTTTCTTCAGAGACTGCCATGAAATCCACATTCATATATATATATGCATGAGGGAGAGAGAAACCTGTGATCAGGGGTCAGAAATTTAAGCTAGTGCAGACAAAAATGAATAAAATAATATAATAAAACAACAATACAAAAAATAACATACACATTACAATTGTTCTTTACTGTTTTTCATACTTAGATATCATTGTAGACTTCATTATTAATCTTTAAAAATATATGTTTCTCTACATAAAAAATAATGATGCTATCATTCATCCATTGATCACTCATTCGTTTGTGCAATCTATCCTTCACAATTTTTATTGCATAAAATATTATTTCTACAGTAGCAGTAGCAACTAGTAGAATTAGCGTTAAAGTTAAAAGTTTGTAAACCAATGGATATACTTTACTTTTCTTTATCATGACTAACTTATTTGCAAGATCACTAAAGTCATTCAACCCTTCAAACACTTTGTTAGAGCGTATATCAAAATATAAGTTTCAAGTTGATCTTTAAGTATGAAGTGATCTACTTTAGGAAAATCTTCTGAATAAAACTCAGCAAGTTGAATCAAGCTTTTTTTGTCAAAAGAAGAGAATGAATTTTCTGGACATAAACAAGCTACACAAAGGAGCAACTTCGTATTTACCTCCGAGAAACAATCATTCAACTCTTGAAGTTGTAAATTGATGATAGAATAGAACAAATCTACAAGGTAGTGATGCAAAATTTTCATTTATGTAGGATTACGTTGTAGGCGACCACGAAGTACACGACGTACAAACATATCATCCATGATGGGAATATCAATGTAATGTTGCTGACAGAATGAATATACTTCTTCTAAAAAAGAATCTCACCCATTGTCTCTCATAATTTGAAGTAGATGTTTGCACAGTTTTACCAATTGCATATCATTTACAATATTTTGATCTTTCATTTGTAATGTCTTTGACAATTCATTTGAAATCCCCAAAACACTTCTCATCAAGTGTAGATTAAATACAAAATTAAATGAGACTCCAATAAATTGGTTGTATCACCTCTTTGATCCCAAAAAACTAAATTCATCTTCAAAAATCATTTCAAGTACATCACTAATAGAAGAGAACATGGCAACCAAGCTGACCAAAGAGTTATAATGGGACCCCCACCGTGTATCACCAGAATGCTGAGGGGTAATTTCTTGATTAAGTCCCCGTCCACTTAAAATCTCACATTTCTCCAATGCCTCAATAATGAAGTCTGATTGTTTTTCTCGAAGAAGATCACAACGTTTAGAAGATGATCCAACAGTATTTTACCACATCACCAACCACACAAAATAAATTAGTAATAGGAATATTCTACTTTGCCACTAGGGATGACAAAAAAACCCGCCGACTCGGACCCGCTCCGCGGCCGCGCCGGATAAAAGGGATGGGTCTGGGGCAACCTCGCCCCACCCCGCCATTTTAAATTTTTTTTGGGCAACGGGCATGTCGTTTTACTCTAATTCAAGGCACCCAGCTCACTACCCTTTTCTTGGTCAGCAAAGTGCTGAGATTGTAAGATCTGCTAATACTTGCCTTTTTTTAGTTGCAAATTTTTTCTCTTTGCCATTTGGTCTAACAAACAAAGTTAAAGCTCTACTATGGTGTGGGCCCAATTTCCACAGTGCTCTTCATGCAATTAATTCAATTTCTACTTCACGCATGTGGTTCTATCTTGTTTCTGCTCCATTAATGCAAAGTCAAAGCTCCACTATGGTGTAGGCCCGTTAAATCTTGGTGTATTTCCAGCAAAACGGTCCCTTTTAACCATTTTCAAGCTTTTCAATATTTTGCACTTTGTTGGATTTAAAATTCAGATTTTGGAGATTTACTGATTTCCAGTTGTTCTCTCACGGTCGGCAACTTCATCTTCACTGAAAAGTGTAGTTTTTAGCCATTATATTATGGGTAAAAAACAGAAAGGTAAAGCGGTGCGTAAGAAACAAGATTTGGCAAATGAGCTTCACAAAATTGATGAAGAATGTTATATGTCTAGGAAAAGAATGGATTCCACCTCGAGGAAGGGAGATAAAACTTCGTCTTCATGTTTGGATGCCTCTAATCTGGGTTCACTGGAAGTTGCTGAAATCGGGGAAGGGAGATAAACATTCGTCTTCATGTACTATTTTCTATATTTGTTTTTTTTTTTTTAATATATATTTTGGTTTTTTATTGCTGTCCTCTTGCTTTTTCCTATGTTTTCCCTTTCTTTTTTTTCTTAATTATTTTTTTTTTGGTTAAAAAAAAGGAAAAAAAAAAAAGACCTTAACCGGGGTGGTTAGCGGGGCAAAACCCCGCCCCGCCCCGTCCCGTCCCGCTCCATTGCGATCCCTATTTACCTACAAGAGCTAGTTGAAGTTGATGAACAAAACAATGAATGTAAAAGGCACATGAATTCTCCTTTAAAATAAGTACTTTCAGACCATTAAACTTACCTTGCATATTACTTGACCCATCATAACATTGTCCTCTCAATCTAGACATGCTCAAGTTTTATCTAGAAAATATCTTATCAATTGCAGCCTTAAGCGATAGAGCCATCGTACTTGTAACATGTCCAATCCCTATGAAACGTTCATTTATACCACTGTCCACATAACGTAAAACAATTGACATTTGCTCATTTGTTGACACATCATAAGATTCATCAAATATAATAGAAAATAATGAATCACCAACATATTTAGTAATAACATTGATTGTTTCAGCAGCACAAGCACTTACTATATCATTCTGAACATCAGGCAATGTCAATTTACAATTTTTAGGAGCATTTTTCAATGTGACAGCATTAATATCATCGTTATGAGCAACCAGAAATTGCAATTGGACTAAAAGAGAATTCTCATATTCATCATGGCCCTAAAATGAATGCCCTTGTCGCAGTAGAACTCAAACACAATCAATTGATGCATTAAGACGGATAATATATTCATTTTGTACTTGTTTTAACTGCTTGAAGAAAGATGGTTGAATGTGTTGATCTTGATTCATTAAAGCTTCACATTTCATATGAACTTGATTATGTGCACTATCATGCCTCCAACATGAGTATTAAGCTTTTTTTTAGCTTTCCAATACGTGAATCCTTTACCAAAAAAAGAATCGTCTCCTCCTTGTTTTCCACTACTTGTTTTGAAAAGATAACAATACAAACAATATGTAGAATCATTTTCTATACTATACTCCAACCAACTAGTAAACTCTTTAAACCAAGAAGAACTGAAGCGTCTAGAATCTTTTCCAAATGGTCTTTTTGGAAATTCATGATCTTGAGGTTGACAAGGACCCTTTTGCATATATGCTCTTCGAACTAGATGTCGAATTTTAACATTGTAATCCAAAATTAGTATCCTTAGTCTAGGATCAGTAGAAAGTTGTGCAACATCAAAATCCGTTTTATTTGATATCTCCCCATCAACGTTTTCTACAAGAGATTTTCTTTTGAAAAATCTCTTTATTGTCACGTCACACTAAACTAAATAAATAAGTGATAATTAGTCACGTGAACAAGTAGGAAAGTACCAAATTAAAATTCGGTGCAAATTCCAAAATTTAAAGAGAATGAACTTTTTAATTAACTAATATAATAAATGCTTAATTTTTTATCCTTCATTTAATCAATTAAATAGACTAAAGAGCAAATTTCCCTTTCCAATAAACAATTGCAATTTGCAAATATGAAATATGGATTGCAATTCATATAGTTTGAACTGAAAAGTGATAACATTCATTTCAAACAATAAAAAGCATGGGACATACGATTCTCAAAGGAAAAGAAAAAAAATCCACAAGAATCATGTAAATTCACAAAGGAAAAGAAAAAAAATTCATGAATCTAGTTAGTTACATATGATTCGCGTTTCGAGATTATGCTACGTAGACACTTGATAAATAATTTAATATAAAAAATTAAGTTGAATCTTCATACCTTCTTGATCTTCAAGAATTAATCAATTTTCATGTAGTTGTGAAAATTGGATTTTCTTCTTTAGATGTATGTATAGTGTATATATAAATAATAGATATTTGCGTCATTGTGTATTTGTGTGTATCTGTGTCGACGGCCAATTCGGAAGCTCCAGCGATAGAGGGTTTTGCTCTTTGTTTTTATTCCAATTTGAGTGAACAGCACATCACAGATGTGATGGAGATAGAGAGATGGATTGTTACTGTATCACCAGACCAACCTCATTAACTTGTATTCCTTTCCTTAAATGGACATTTTATCAACTTTTTTTTTTTTTAGTGTAGGCAGCCCATTTTTTTTACTAGGCCTCCAAAAGTCCAATGCAAGCAAATGCCTACACTGGACTACACTAAGCTCCGTGCTTGCAATTAGTGGATGATGTCGAGGCTCACATATTTAATTTTATTTTCTTGGAGACTTACGAGAAATAGATTCATTATGGGGAGAATGAGAATGGCCATGCGTACGTGCTTGCAAAGAATCAAGGGGTAGCTGGGAGAGATGAGATGATAGATGTTATAAACAATATAATCGGGGATGTTTTCGACCGGTTTCGATGACCATTATGATGAATTGTTTGAGGATTTTTGTTGAGAATTGAACCCTGGAGTTTCGTCTTTCTCGCCGTTAAAATTTTTGAGTTAAGTTGATGTATCTGAAAATTACAAATAATTAGACAAATAACTAATAAGTCCGTCAATGAGCTGTTGAAGTTGGCATTTACCAAAATCAATCTTGTTGACTCTCATTATGAAGCTAAAAAGTTGATGACGAAGTTGCGTATGGGGTACAATCTATTCATGTTTGCAAGAATGATTGTGCACCGTTCTAGAAGGAATACGCTTCTAATCAAACTTGTACACTCCGAAATTTTGGAAACATAAAGTATTGAAAGATTTTGGGAAAAATGTGACGTATAAATTGTTGCGTTATTTTCTATTGGCCTCTAGACTTAAAACATTTGTTTGCCACAAGGCATACTGTAAAACTCATGAAATGGCACAATATAGGTTAGTCGAAAGACGAAGATGAAACAAATCATCCGGTAGATGGAAAGGCATGGCTGAAATTCAATAAAAATCACCCTGGATTCGCCTGTGAAATACATAATGTTTGCCCAGGATTGACTGCAGAGGGTTTTAATCCTTTCGGTAGCATGAGCATGTCTTACATTATGTGGCCAGTGATTTGACAACTTACAACTTGCCACATTAGCTGTGCATGAATTCAGATTACTTAATGCTAACTCTCTGGATGTTCGGTTTCTAATCACCAGGCAAAGGCATGGATGTATTTTTACGACCATTAGTTGATGAGTTGAAGGAGCTGTAGGACACCAGAGTTGATACGCGTGACGCAGAAAGTAGTAACGGTATATTCATAATGTGTGAAGTACTGTTGTGGATAGTTAATAATTTTGCTACAAAGAGTAGTCTCTCTGGGTAGAGCGGTCAGGGTTATAATGGATGTCCAACTTGTAACGACGAGACGCCATCAATGCATGTAATTGGTAAGACAACTTATGTAGGTCATTGATGTTTCTTGCCAACTAGGCATCAGTGGCGGAGTACCATTGAATTTAATGGACAAACATAGAGAAGACAACTGATGCGTCGAGTGACTAGTGCAAACATGTTGGAACAGTTGAGTCATGTCATAAGTAGCACTCTAGGTAAGCACCCTAGTTACGGGGGTGTTAAAAAGAAGAAGAGATGTACAAATGAACTGAATTGGAAAAGAAGAGCATATTCTAGGAGTTATCGCACTAGCCAACTATTGAATTAAAACAAAAATATTGAAGTCATGCATGTAGAGAAGAAATTTTGTGACAGCTTGTTCGGTACAATATTGGATGATCCTCACAAATCAAAAGACACAGACAATGCGATGCGTGATTTGATGAACTTGGTATCAATAAAGAGTTGCATTTGTATCAACAAGGGGACAAAGTTGATGAAGCCTGTTGCGGAATACATATTGACGACTTCAGATCATTGAAAGATTTGCAATTTCATTTGTCATATGGCACTACTAAAAATCGCATTTTCACCAACGGAAATTTACCAACGGATTATTTCCGTTGGTAATCAGCAACGAATTATCCGTTGGTAAAAGTGATGACCTTTCACTTACGGTAATCAGCGACGGCTTTTTCGTTGGCAAAGGTAATAGTTTTTCACCAACTAATTTTCACCTTTCACCAACGGAATATCCGTTTGTGAATAGTGATTCTTATTACCTACGAAAATTCTATTGATGATATTAATTAATTTTGAAAACTAAAAAATATTTTGACTTTTCACCTACGGAATATCCGTTGGTGAAGAGTGAGTCATATCACCTACAGAAATTCCGTTGGTGATATTAATTAATTTTGAAAACCAAAAAATATTTCGATCTTTTACCAACGGAATATCCGTTGGTGAAGAGTGAATCATATTACCTACGAAAATTCTGTTGGTGTTATTAATTAATTTTGAAAATTAAAAAATATTTCGGCATTTAACAAACGGAATATCCGTTGGTAAAGAGTGAATAATATTACCTACGGAAATTCCATAGGTTTAATCAATTTTGAAAACCAAAAGTATTTCAACCTTTTACCTACAGAATATCCGTTGGTGAATAGTGTATCATATTACCTACGGAAATTTCGTAGGTGATATTAATCAATTTTGAAGACCAAAAAATATTTCGACCTTTCACATATGGAAGATTCGTTGGTGAAGAGTGGATCATATTACCTACGAAAATTTCGTAGGTGATATTAATTAATTTTGAATACCAAAATATATTTCGACTTTTCACCTACGGAATATTCGTTGGTGAAGAGTGGTTCATATTACCTACGGAATATCCGTTGGTGAAAAGTTGTTCATATAAAAAAAATTCGTGCAATGTGATATTTTATGTTTAAGTGTTAACACAATGTGGAATTTGATTTTTCACTAATATTTATTTTTTATTTTATAAGCAATTATAGAAAATGTTGTTCATTGAACTAATATATATTATAAAAACAAATATAATTAAAAGAATTCATTTGTCTCCAATGGTTTGGTTGTAACTTCACAACTCTTAGGTCAAAGGTTCAAATTACATTACATCCATTCTAAAATAATAAAAATACTTGACAAAGTTTAGTGGATCGGGTTGGGCCTTTGGTGGGTCGAGTTTCAAACCCATAATTGGCAAGTTGGGTAAGGGGTCCACTAACTATATAAAATTAATTTTTTTAATTATTAAAAATTTGCACTATTACCTACGAAATTTTCGTTAGTAATAGTGCTTGTTATTTATGTTGCTATTTTGAAGGTCGATGAAATTTACCAACAGAATTTTCGTTGGTAAAAACGTGTGTCATTACCAACGAAAATTCCGTAGGTAAAGGGGTTGGGACATTACCAACAAAAATTCCTTTGGTAATAGTGTGTGTTATTACCAACGAAAATTCTGTAGGTAATGTCACACGCTTTTACCAACGAAAATTCCGTTGGTAACTTTCAGCTACCCTCAAAATAGCAACGGAAATTTCGTTGCAAATAGTCCATTGGTAGCGACTATTAGGCACGGATATCGTGGCTTCAGCAACGAAAAATCTGTTTCTAAAGCCACGATTTTTTGTAGTGTGGTTTTGCGTCGAATTTGAGAAACAACATAACTTATGGTGATAACCAACTCTAGGGTTTGAAGTAACATGATTGCCATATTATCATGCAACGGTTGTTGCTTGTGGGGTGTCGAGCATATTTGAATAAGACAATTTCCTCAACAATCACCGAACTCTGTACATTCTTAAAACAATTGTGTGCAAGGACCTTGAAGGTTAGTGACATGATTGAGGCTTGGGAATAGCTAGTAGTTATCCTATGCACTTGAACGAATATTTCCTCTAGTATTTTTTGACATTATAATTCACCATGTGATACATTTGTAATAAGAAGCAATACTTGGTGGACCAGTTTAGAACAGGTGGATGTATCCTTTCGAGCGATACTATGTCAGAAATCAAGCGAAGCCTGAGGGTTCTATAGTTAAAGGATATGTTGTTAACGAATCATTGATGGAAGATCGCGTTATTTCTATGACGTTGAGACAAAATCTAACTAACCGAACATGAATGAGGATGTCATTGTTCTGAAAAGGCAGCTCTCTCTTTTTTTGAATCACAATGTCGTGCGATGGGAAAAAAAGATTTCAATAGTCCTTCAAGATGATATTCGAAACCAAGCAGAGTTTTACATCCTGAATAACAGTCCTCAAATTGAAGCCTACGTAAAGTAAGTACAATCTATATTCAATTTAAAGACTTTAGATTTTTAAAATCTACATCTCTATGCTTGCACAAATATTAACCAACTGCATAGACGTAAGTATCCTAGTTGGTTTTACACTAAGGTAATCATTTACCTCGTTTCTTATATATATATATATATATATATAATTATTGACTTACAATATCCATCAATAATATAGATTATGCTCTACACCAAAAGAACTCCTTGAAGTCACTCGAGACTGTCTTTGGCGTCTCGATCAGTCTTGCATGTCCTTTCATACACAGAATGTGTTGTGAACAGAGTTCGATTTTTGACTCATGACCGTGACACTCGATAGAGAACTCAATTGGGATCTTCAAATTTATTGAAGAAAAAATTATATATTTCCCTGTGTAAAAATTGATTTTATCTTTTCTTTTTAGATTTTATGATTTTAATATATATCATTTAGATAGTCCACATGATTCGTTGTTCACTTTGTCGGCAAAAAATATTTTCCCAAAGAAAAGTGAGAACAGATAGGCAACAAACTCAATCTATTGATCTCTAATTTTTCATTTCAGTTTGTGATTTAGGTATGGCTCAAGTAATGTCCCACGGTGGTGATGAGGGAGGCGAGGATCTTCGTCAAGGAGCAGTCAGGTTACCGTCCCCTACAAGTCTAGTAAGAGATTATATTTGATGAATTATTTTGTTAGACTATTCTGTTAATTTATTTTGTAAGTTTACGTAATTGTAACATAATCATTATTGCAGCACCTCCGACGAGAAGAAAAGGTGCCGCAAAATGCATAAACTTGCATAGCTCTTAGCTCGAAAACGAGAAGCGGCATCTTCCCATTGTTTTTGACATAGTCGAGTGGACTCTTCAACCTCTTGGAGACAATGCGAAGCTCATGACAAGGTCACTAGGAAATCAAATTAGGTACATGTTTTCTCCTACTATCCTTCAAAGGAAATGAAAAGCTGCATATTGAACATCATCGAAGTAAGTAAATTCAAAATTTCCACTTTCAATGAATTCATTAACTTCAAAAATTATGAGTTATCTAATTCAAATTTTTTGTATGACTATTTTGACCTTCATGGTTGTCCTTCGCCCTACTAGTAAGCGAGATCGTTGGGAGTTTCGATCGGCTGGCAGCCGATCGATATCGAGATTACAAGAGAATGGTGCATAAGCACTACAACAAACGCTAATAAGTGTATTTTATACACTTATTTATACTTGTAAACTTATTATATATTCACTATATGAGCAGATTTCTATTTAAATGAGTTCAATTATTGTATAAGTAGGTACAAAACCCAATTTGGATGAGTTTGAAATAAAAAAAGAAGAGTTTGAAGCTTAATTGACACTTACTGTGGTGAATTCAAAAGTTTCAAGAGCAAAAATTAGATTTCTAAAAGTTTGGAGACTAATTTGCACAATTTTGAATAGTTGGAAGGCCACTTTGGAAGACTTTAGAAGGGTGATAACCAATTTGAATGCATTTGGAAGCTTTTGGATTGAATTGAGAATATTTAAAGAAGAAAGAACCAAAACCGTATATCAGAAGTCAAATCGGAGACCAAATTGTAAGTTTTCAAAACAAATGTCACACTTAGATAGTGCAACTTGTGTGAAGTAGTGAAAACTTACTGGAGGTCGTACCTAGGTAGCAGAATGCATTGTGCAACCTATGCGCGACCTAGGTGCAACCTACGTTGAAGGAAAGTTTTATGCAGTTTTCTAAAGTTAAGAGGGATTATGATTCTTTTAAGACACAATTTTGAAAACTTCCAAGGACTATAAAGAGATCTCTTATAGGTCTTTTGAAAGGGTTGTGCAATTGAAGAGAGATAGAAATCAAGCGCAAGGAAATGAGAAATTCTTGGACAACTTTCGTCACGGTGCAATAGGTGATTTTGGATTAATTCAAGATTAAGGCTTGTATCTATTCTTCTTCTATTTCTTCCGGTTCATGAATTCTTTTATTAATATCTCTATATTCATAGAAATCATGTTCGGCTAAATCTTTTATATCTAGGATAAACGATAAAATCTCATATTTTTGATTAATTAGAAGTTATTTATTTTTGTAAATTAATTGATTCTAGGTTGATTATTTATTATTCATTATTTCTGTTTTGATGTTTGATCACCATTAAAACGTTTTTGGCGTCTAGATTGTTTTCGAGAGATTCAATTTAGATGAGCACCTGGTAATAAATAATATAGGGTCCAATAATAGATGGAAATTACTATTATGCTTTATAAAATCTTTCTAGATGATCGTTGTGATTAAATGCATACATTTGTGTTCAAAATTTAACTAGAGATGGTTAGGTTCATATAGACGTATAGAATTGATTGACCGTCGAGAGGGGCTTTTGATTATATTATGATTATCGATTTTTGACCTAGGACAATAATTTGTGAAGACGAGTAATTGATAATTAATTGTTGAAACGTGATGATGGATTCGTGAATCCTAGTGCTAGTAAAATTTGAATTTGATAATTATTCTATTTTCGTTTACGTGATAATTTAGATTTAGTTGAATTAGAATATGATAATCGTATGAATTAAATTCATAAAGAATACGTGATTTAATTTTGTTAAAACTCTAATTATATAGTTAATTGGTTAATTGATGGCTAGTCCTCGTGAGTTCGACACTTTTCACATCACTTTATTACTTGTAACCAATCTGTCCACTTGCGGAATTAAAATCTACAACATGCACAACATGAACTGCCCATACAGCGGTGTTGGTGAGGCCGACTGGCAGAAGATTGTAGAACTATTTATAAGTTCGAGATTTTGTGTAAGTATATTTATTATAATTTAAATAATTAAATTGTAATTTATATTAACTTTAACATTATGTATATAGTATTGGCACTTTGTTTTTCCAGGCATGTTAGGCCAAGAATAAAGATAACCAGGCTAAAGTGAAATACGTCTTCCTTCAGGGGTCGAAGAGTTTTTCAACTACACAATACGAGAGTAGGGGTGGGCATTTAAACAGTCAAACCGCTCAAACCGACCGAACCGAACCAAACCGAATTGGGTTGGTTTGGTTCGGTTTTTCACACCCTGACGGTTTGGTTCGGTTTGCGAATTTAAAAAATGTAGTCGGTTTGGTTCGGTTTCGGTTTGAGGAAAAAAAATCGAACCAAATCGCTATAAACCGAACCGATAAAACAAACCCCTGAAATGAGAATTCTACCCAATTGGCCCAAACCCAACCCAACAACCTGGCCCAATCCATTTCACTCCCTTTCACCGTTCATCCCAGATTCCCAGTCCAATTGTCCACCAAGACCACCACAATTCATTTCCTCTTTCTCCAATTCTCCAACCTAATAACAGTGAACCCTAAATCTCACCGTCGAAATCGCCTCTTTTTCTCCATTCCATCTTCTCTTCATCGTCGTTTCCTTCTCCATTTCATCATCTCCTTCTCAATTCTCAACAACCGAGTAGTGTTCATTATTGATTTCATCATCTCCTTCTCCTTCTCAGTTCTCAACAACCGCGTACTGCGAATTGCGAAGTTCTCGCTGCGAACTGCAAAGTGCTCGCTGCGAACTGCAAAGTGCTCGCTGAGTCGCTGCTGGCTGCTGCGTCAGTCTGTTAGTTTTATTCTCTCCTTTTGTGTTTTATAACCGAATTCTTGTTATATTGTAATATTTTCAGCCTTTTGTATTCACATTATATTATTTTTCTCTCCAGAGGTAGAGTGATTAACACTGTGGTTTTAAATAGTCTGAAAAGATAGAATTGGATGTGGAAATATATAATATTAAGAGAGTTTATATAGGGAAAGATGGAATAATAAGAAGAAAATAAGCAATTCTGTAACTATCTTTTTATTAGTTCTAGGACTTTTGGAAATGAGTTATTATCATTAGGCCCAAAACATTAGGCCTAAACCGCTCAAACCGAACCAAACCGAACCAAGATTGGTCGGTTCGGTTTGGTTCGGTTTCATCAGTAGCGGCGGTTTGGTTCGGTTTGGGTTCATGGCCAAACCGATTTGGGCGGTTTGGTTTCGGTTTGGGTTCAAAACCGAACCAAACCAACCCACGCCCACCCCTATACGAGAGGGTAGGTGTCAAATAATAAGTATTTTGTTATTTTAATTTTTGATGTTTTATTATGGTGGTGTTACTATGATTTTCGTAGAGGAACCCGAAACACAGGAATGACATGGACTTATAGACTCTTTTCAGGACTTCAGCACAAACAAATAGGCGAATGGGTGAACGAAGCGACAACGAGTGATTACGTAAGCAATTGTTGATATCCTTCATTACATATAGCTTCGTATCACTCTTTGAGATTTTATTGTGTTTTTTTTTATTTAATTATTTCTTTTCTAAATTTCAAGCCAAACTAGTCCCAGTGCGAGAGACACAAACGCAGCAAGCCAGCTTCAGTGTCGCGTTTGTTGATGAGCACGCTGTTGTCAAAGAGATGCAAGATGAGAGAAGGAGACATATCTGTGGAGTTAGATGGATTTCAAAGGGCACTCCCTGCTTTAATCAAGTGTCTACTGCTGCATCGCAAGCATTGCTTGCAATCGACTAGTCTTCCGAGTCAGACAGTCAGGTTGCTAAAATGTCTAAGGAATTGACGCATTTTCAGACAAAACTCCAAAAGATAGTTGGAGTTATTAATACTTTTACTACCACCAAATTTCTTGGAGAGCTGCACCTGTAATATAGCTTGACGACGAAGGTGAACAACCTACAGACAACGACGAGAAAGATTTAGCGGACGCTTAGGCCTTCTTTTGTATATGTTACCACACGATTATAATATGGCTGTCACATCAGCAGAGGCCCCATCTAAGCCCAGCAAGGGCCCAGTTCATAATCTATCAAGAACCCTATCTGGGTCCTACTAGAGCCTTGGAGGACCTATCGCACGCTTGGGCCTTTGGCAGCCAGAAACCCGCGAGGCATGTGGAGGGCCTCGGCACTCACATGCGATCCATAGGGCCTAGTCAGGCCTCGTATCATTCGTAACCAGCGAGCAACTCGATACGCCGGGACGACTAGAGAAGTAACTAAGGAAAGATTGCGTTGATCTGGCGCACAAATCCTCACAAGGAAACCAAATCGTAATCTCCTAAAATCATGCAACGTGATAAGCTCAAGGAAGGAAGATAATCTCGGACATCTTTATCACATAAGGAAGGAGGATCCGATTGAGTATCAAATTGATTTGTCTCCTAAATCAATTGGAACTCTTGTGCTATAAATTCAACGTCTCCGGTTGTTCCAAGGTACGCACTTTTTATGCTTAAGAATCCCACCTTAAACTCTGCTTAAATCTCTGCCTGCTTGTCTCTCCCACACCTCCTTTGTTCCCGCCCCCGTGTATCTCTCATATGCCGGCAGTTGACTTGATTGTCGGAGTGCCAACGATCGCCGGACCCTTTTCCTCTGGAGATCTTGGTGCCTAACGGTCGTCCTAGTGTGTAGGTAACATACGAGTTGGCAGAGGAGTGACTGGAGATCTGTTGACACGTGGACTGGTGCAGGTTCCAACGTCAACAGTATATATATTTTTTTACATTCAATTTTTTATTGTATTCAAACAATACTAGTTTACTATAATTTTTATTGTTGTTTCTGTTACAATAAATTTTTTTTAAAAAAAAGTAAAGACACGACATTTTGCGACGACATGTCATCACAATTGTATCACATAGTCAAGACTCACGAACATCATGACTTTTATAGTGACGAATATGTCGTCACTATTGCTTTTTAGTTTGTAGAAACGACTTTTTATTGTCGCAAATTACCAGTATCTTCTTCTCAGTAATTGCCACAAGTTGTTGGGATGACATTGTCATCGTTGTATGTATTTATCGATACCAATTTATCTTGCAGTGATGACTTTTAAAATTCCCATTTCACAATTCCATTAGAAATGCATGAGCCACTACAATTTATAACAAATTCTGGTCAACTAGTATTTTGATTCTAGCTATTAAAATATGTTGACTAGCAACAAATCATCGGCCACCTCCTTGCTGAAATAATCAACTTAATCCTCATATAGAAATTTGTCTAAGAGTTAAAAGAGCAAGAATTTGACTAAAATTTTCAATTGTTCTCTTTTTCTTTATGATTTTAGGTATTTATAGATTTCTCAAGCTTGTAGGTGTTTTGGTCATTTGTATTATTTGAACATGTGTCACTTTGCTATTTGAGAGTTTGATAATAAATTACTATTCTAGAGAGTTCTATGACACATGGCAGAAGATTATTGGCTCAGCCTTCCTTTTCTCTAGATTTGATTGTTATTCTCACATGTGCTTTAGTTATGACTGATTTGGCTACGTGGACATTCCTCCTATGGTCCCAGGAATATTCTTGTTATCTGAAAATAGATGGTAATAGCGACAGCAATGTTAATACCCTTTGTCTAACAAGTTTCTTTCTAAGTGACAAAAGTACAACCGGTATATTAGAGTTAGGTTTGACTGGATCTCTAGCTGATTATTAAACCCTATGACTTCGATTATTTAGGAAAGAATGAGCGATTGTTATAATACCAATATATCAGATTTTATCCTTCTTTTCGATGAAGAGACGAAGGATTTAATGTAGGCGAGCTATTCAAGCTTCGCCCAACTAGTCTTGTCTTCGTCAAAATGCGTAGGGTGACTTGCGAACCATTTTCTTTGTGGGGCGTAACAATAGTCTCCGAAGTCCAAGTCAATATTCATATTGGGCTAATGACTTGCTATCGAGCCTTCTAGACTCTTATCAGGAATCTTAACCTCGTCAATTTCCATGAAGTGTAACAAAATCAAAAACCGGACCAAAATCAACTGATTCTCAATTTTAAGAATCAAAACCGATTGAACTTTAAGTAGGTGGGTTCGGTCCAATCAATTTTGATATGAAATGCCCAACCCTAATTTTTATATTAATTGCTAAGACCATCTCTTTTTGGGCATTAATATTACAAACACATATTATTCGTAACTTAAAAAAAAAAAAGTAGAAAAGAGAAGGAAAAATGATAATTGGCTGATCAATGTCTTAAGAGATCAAGACGAAATATCTATTTTCATTCTGAAACAATACGCAACCGTTTCATTAATTTTGGTCAAATTCTCAATTATCATAGTATTTCTGGTTATGCATTTATAACCATCTGTAAACCAACAACGAAAGTAAATAGCCCGCAACCACTTATTAAATACTTCATATTAATACCTAATACTTCATATAAAAATGGGCACTTCATTTATTTTTCTAGTAACAAAAGACAATTTTTATTTAATACCACGATTTAAATATCTAACCCAAATTCTGGTTTGGAGATAAGAATCGTTCACGTCCCCAACCTGCATTTGGCAAAGCCAGTTGGTGCCTCAATTAACTGATTCCTACAAAATATTAATTATTCTCACCCCATTTCCACTATAAATTGGGTTCATAACTAAGCTTCTTCTACATATTTCTCTTTATTATTCAGTAAGTATTCACTCGTTAATGGCGAAATCAATGATGCGGTGGTTGGTGGTAGTGGTGTTCTTGACTGTGTTGGTTAGCCGCTTTGCCAATGGAGTGATTCAGTGCAAAGATGCGGTGTCGAAGGTTGTTCCATGTGAGACATTCTTACTGAGTGGCGATTCAACACCGAGCGTTGAATGCTGCACCTCGGCACAGGCTCTGGACAAGATAGCCATGGCGTCAAAGCCGGATCGTAAGGCTATTTGCGAGTGTTTTAAAGATACTGCAAAGTCTTTCCCTGTCAACTTGGAAAAAGCCCGAAAACTCCCCGACCTCTGCAAGCTCAACATTAAAGTAGTAATCGACCCCAACATTGATTGTGACCGGTATATATTTTTTCTTAACCTATGAGTTTTTCGACCGATCCCTTCATGGGACTCATTGATTTCGCATTCCGTGTCTAACACATGCACGATAACGAATTTATATTTCTAGTATTCTTCAATCATATGCTGATTTTTTTTCTTGTTTTGACGATGATACATGCAGCATTTGAAGGACGTCAAAGATATTGAATAATGCTGTTGTAAATAAGGACAGCCTTGGTGACCGTGGCAGTCGAGTAACGTTGGTTGTCTTAATGAAAGAGTATGTGTTAACTAAGAATAAATCTTGTTTTGAATTCTTTTTGTTTCGATTAAATACCGAAATATTAACTAATATATAAGATCTTGAACTACTCCTTTTAACAAGATTGACATTTTAAGATGGAATCTCAACTCTTAATATCGTATCAGAATCCACTAAGTTCCAACGAGCATACGGATTTTAAGATTGGTGTTTTCAAACGAGTCACTATCTTGCGGTCGATTAAATACAGAATATTAACCAATATATAAAGGTGTTGACTACTTCTTTTAACAATATTGACCTTTTAAAATGGTACTTCAAGTTTTAATTTTTTTTTTTTTTCCTTCTCTCAATTATCCTTTGGAAAATTGCAGCTTCATCATTATACCAAAAAAAAAAAAAAAATTTGGTTCGGGTACTTGAAATGCATTAATTGGGGTTGGCGTAGGCAGAAAAAGATTATAAATTGATAAATCCTCCAGAATATGTAATTAATTTATCCATTCTCAATCATATTGTGTACCATATAAAATCATGAGTTAAATATAAGATAAATAAAAAATAAGTAAGAATACTAGACCTCACTTAACTTGAGCTACAACCGATTTTATTTTTGATATAAAATTAGACAAGTAAATATATTCGGACTTAAAAAGAGGTGTCATTCTACATTGTAACAAAAAAAAAATGGGGCTACTATAATGATTTAATTTTAAAAAATTACATATAAAAGGCAGAGAAGTGAGGCAAAACAATTGTACAATATGATAGCTCTGAATTAGTCTCAACATACTTCATTTACCACTTAGAACATTTTTAATGTATCTTATAAATTGCTATTTAGACAATATATAAGTTAAATGATTTTGTATTTACATAACGTTGATGTTTAATTAATAAAGTTATAGAGACACTCACTTTTAAAATTGGTCTCCAATTAATTTTATTTACAATTCAATAATATTGTCTAAGTACTGTCTTTTATTTTCTTACTATAAAAACAAAATAACATCTAAATCTGTATATTAAATATAATTTTTACTTAGTCAAAATGTCAACAGAACTTTTGAAATAGACTGAATTCTAAATACTATATGTTTTCTTTTGTCACATCATTTTGACAGAATCCTTGTTGGATTGTATTAGAGAGAATTTTTAAAACATTGTTCATCTTGCTTATGGCAATTTTTTTTAGTAATTCACGATTGTATTAGAGATGCTTTATTAATTTTGAGATAAGTAGTAAAATTATAGATTATACATGGGGAAAATTACATATATACCTTAAACTTTTCTAGTATCTTGACATTTATTTATTGGTTGATAAAAAAAATACAAAAATACCCAAATCAATTAAAAAAAAGTTATAATTGTATTCAATATTTAATGCATCCAATAAATGCTCATTATTACCACCTAAAAGAGGCGTTTCTTCCATTTCTAATGGTATTTTATTATCCCAAAAAATTCTCAAAATTTGAAATTCAAAAATTAAAGTCTTCATCGTCATCCACAAAGTGAAAGTTGCATGCAGAGTTCAATTTTAGAGTATCCCTTCTAATTTTCTGAATATTCCAACCTTGATTACTCAAAAATTCCAGACTTTGTAGTTTTTTAATTCGGGTTTCAATATGAAATTGAAGTATCAATCATCATCAATAGCTGAAATTTGAAGAGTTATGGAGACTAAGACATTTTTGGTATTATTGTAGAGTTTCTGAAAATCCGGCCGATGAGTTCAAGAACAATTCATAATCTGACGTCGTTTCTTTTTATTGGGAACATAATCATTATTTAGTAACAAGATATGGTAATGAAATATAAATAACAATATAAATACCAACACAATTTAATAATATTTGACTCGTAACGCAATGAAAACACAAGCATGTGAAAATAAATTGTTCAAGAATTACAAGAAAATTATATGCAGCTATTATAAAAACGAATTTCCATGCATGTTTGATTAAAATTTTATTTTTCAAGCTAAAATAATATTCATTATGCAGTAACATTTAGTGTTAACACACTTCATTAAAATTTTAATGATAACAAATGGGACAAAACGTAAATTAACACTACAAAGAAGTAATTTTTAATTAGTTTTAAAATAGGTTAAAAATCAAGAGTTTCAAAGTTAATATCACAAAAAAAACATATCAAAACAGACAATAGTTAATTTTACAATTTGAAGTTTTGTTAAAATTTTAACAAAATAGGGAGAAAACACAAACTAGAAAAATAAAAAAACGATGGCCAAGAACCGAAGTAATAAGTTGGAAAGTGTACATATATTTCTTCTCACATCGAAATTGTAGTTTCTTCCTTCTAGTGCAAACCTTACTACCACGTCAATTCTTTTTTCCCGTAAATAGTGCGCTTGAATTTGCTTTTGGATCTAAAATGGATGTCATCCACTATAATATGAAAAAAAAAAAATTATTGAATTATAGCAAACAAATTAATCAACAAATGTGATTTTACATATTTTCTATTTTAATTAGAAAATAATGAATTGACGCTTAGTAGCATACTGACCTTATTACGTAATGTTTGTAATTTGACAAAAAAAAAATGAATAATTTTTTGAATATAATCAACAGTGAAGACTACGAGAATTGAGTTTTTTTTTCTTCTATTATTGAAAGAGAACACAGGAATTAAGAGACCGATTGAAACAAGAGATGAAAGTTAACAATTTGAAATCACCATGATCTACTCTACTTATTATGGAATGATATGTTTTGATCCCTTCAATTAAGATATTTTGGTAGCAGATTTAATTATATAATTATTTTTGTAATAAATGTAAAAAATAATAAGTAGTTATGTAATAAAAATTTAGGTCCATATATTTTAATAGGGAAAATAGCATATAAGTCACCTATACGTGACTTGTTCTAAATTAGGTCAAAATATTTTTCAAAATTGTGATTAAGTCATACTCTTCAACAATATTTCAAATTATTCCAAAATTACCATTGTGATCCATATTTTTCATCGGCACATTCTTCTACCTCCACAACCTCCTTTGCCGCGGTTGAGCAGCATACGGAGAGTGCTCCTTCTACGATAGAGGTGAATTACTGGACTTGTAGTCGGGCTCCTTGTTGGACTTCCATGCAGCTTGGATTCCTTTTGTAAAGCTTGACCATCGATGGATTTCACCAATGGAACTACGGCGTCTGGGGATTGGAAGGTTGTTAGCAATTTGACCATAATTGATACCAAGCAAATACCCCCGATTTGAGAATAATAAGACTGCAAGTGAGTTACAGAAAATTTGACAACAACATTTTGCAACTATAAATGCAAAATATAAAATGGCATTACTTGAAACAACAAGAAAAAGCAATAGCGGCAGCGGTAGTGAAGAAGAGAAGTGGAGTTGAGTGATGTCCATGAGTGGATTGTAAAATAATGATAAGTCGAGTAAAGTGGACATGATTTGTTGTTGTAAATAGTTTAATTTTATAAATTTTTGTAGAGCAACTATGATTTGTTGTTGTATATAGCATCTAGGGATGATATCGTATTATAGAAAAAAGTAGGGATGATTTGTTTGATAAATTTCTATTGAATGACCATGATTTGTTGCTGTAAATAGTAGTTTGAATTTCTGTATGGATGAAAATGTTTGATGTGGGCATGCTCTGACGAAAGTTGGTCATTAGATTATTTTTTGTGTTGTTAGTCATGTGTATTGTTTGATACTCTATTATAATAAAACAGTATAATAGAAAACAGTATCGTAACAAAAATGAGTATAGAATTCGCATATGAGCTAAGAATTTTTATTATAATATGTTTTCAGAATTGTCTCGACAAACCGGTCAAGACCAGTCACTTTGCTACTACTAAAGAATGATTTTAGCCGTTTAAATTCGTCTCTTTAACTTCAAACAGTAATCTATAATTTGTCATGTCTTAATAGTATCATACTAAAACAAATATCTTAATAAAATAGTATCTATCATAGACAAATGTATATTGATATGTAATTATCATACATAAAAATATCTTAGAAAACAATATCATCTACACAAATTACAACCCAATAAAATAACAGTATCATAGATTGAAACAGTATCAAAGATAAAAGTATAGTATAAATATATCAATGTACATTATCTAGTTAAAACAGTATTATAGATATAACTAATTAGAGATGTTTTACTGGTTGAAGTAATTATATTGTTCTTAAAATACTCCATTAGTAGTACAAGATCATTGATACTGTTTATATTCAATAACAATATCATAAATTGAAACAGTTAATAGGTTGAAACATTATCATAATAAAACAATATCAAAGATAAAAACATGGTATAAGTATATCATAGCACATTATCTAAATACTTTGTGCTTTAAAGTTAGTACATATTAAATTCTCTATAAAGTCATTAAAAATCATCGACATTTTTAATATCCATGAATTTCGTAAGATTTTAAAAAGTCTGAATTGAATATCGCATGACTTTATAAAATATTTTAAAAATCTATATTGAATACCCCAAAAATTTTATAAACTTTAAAAAGTCTGAATTGAATACACCTAAACTTTTAAACTTCATAAAAGTCTTATCAAATCTTAATTGAATACATCCTCCTAAGTTTTGACTATATAACTTTAGAACTCATAAGTACAACAACAATGACCGGTATTGAATTTACTCATTTTAATAATGCATTTCCCAATTATTCCTTATATGTTAGAACATCTTGAACTTGAGACATAGATCTGCTCAACAGCTTAATGGACTTGGAGAATGGCTAGCTAGCTAATAGGTTCAAAAGCCCACGCACAACACATGGAGGATTATAATTTGGGAAAAATTGGTATCGATCTATAATTAAAGTAGTATTTTAAGAAATAATAAAACATTTGACAATTTGTATAAATCAAATCATATTATGTAACCGATTTGTTATATGACCCAATTTAATGGATTTATAAAGTGACAATATATATATATATATATATATAGTAGTTTTGATCACATACATTGTACGTATGTAAAAAATGTAGTGAAAAATTTTAGGTCTAATTGAAACAAGATATAAAAAAAATAAAAATTTAAAATTTTTAAACAAATAGGGAAAACGATTCCCAGAAATGAAAATTTTTAATGATTCGTAGCCCACATAAAAAAATAAAAAAATAAAAAAATAGTGAACAGTAACATTACAATTATTCATACAATTATTCCTAAAATTAAAAAAAAATGAAAATGGGTCAATGCCCAACATGTATAAAAAAAAAAAAAAAATCAAATTCAATGTTGTCAAGTAACTCGACAACATTATCAAAAATAAAAATAAAAATAAAAAAATTCAAATTCAAATTTGCTTATAAGATAAAATAAAAAAGATTAATAAAAAAATTGAATGAAAATGTGTAAAATAAAAACAAATAAGGAAAAATAAACTAAAGAAAAAAAATTTGTCAAAAAGATTAGAAAAATAAACAAAACAAAAAATTAGATGAAAAGTTACTCGAAAGTTACTGTTCATATTTTCTGAATCTTACATTTCTCCTGAATTCTCTGCTACTATATTTGTCTTAATTGTAAATAATCTTGAGCCCAATTGAGATATCAGTGGTCTCCTATATTTGATTACCAACCAATCACGGAAAAAATACACATTTCTTATTTTAGAAATAAAAATCAACCTCAAAATATAATGTGCAATTAAACTAAATAATATGCAAAAAGGAAAATAGTTTCACCTTTTAACAATGCAATTAAATTGGGTCTGTGATTCTAGTGAAAAAATTCAATCAGATAAGAACTACTTGGCCGGCAAAAAATGCTTGGAACTAAACATTTTTTCTAAAGTTTCGATAAAAAAAAAAATCTTGTTAAGTGAAAAAAATTAGAAAAAGACAAAGGAAATGAAAAACCAACACATATGTATTACAAAAAAATTTTATTAATGTTCATTGTCGAGTTGCTAGGCAATCAAAAGTACAAATTACTGTTCACGAAATAACTTTTTTTTTAACCCACACATATGTATTACAAAAAAAAAAAAAATTTGTTACTGTTCATTGCTGAGTTGCTCGACAACTCGGCAATGAACAGTACAAATTACTGTTCACACATTTTTTTTTTAAAACCCACAAAAAATAAAATAAAATAAAATAATTGGTTACTGTGAACAGTACAAATTACTGTTCACGAAATATTTTTTTTTTTTTAACACCCACCCATGTATTACCAAAAAAAAAAATTTTTTTTCTTTGGTTACTATTCATTGCTGAGCAACTCAGCAATGAACAGTACAAATTACTGTTCAATTTTTTTTTAAAACCCACAAATATGTATTACCAAAAAAAAAAAAAATTTTGATTACTGTTCATTGCCGAGCAACTCAGCAATGAACTGTACAAATTACTGTTCACGATTTTTTTTTTTAAAAACCCATACATGTATTACAAAAAAAAAAAAAAAAAAAAAATTAGTTATTGTGAACAGGACAAACTACTGTTCACGAAATATTTTTTTTTTTTATAAAACCCACACATATAAATTACAAAAAAAAAAAAAAAAAAAAAATTCCCTTTGGTTACCGTTCATTGCCGAGTTGTAACAGTACAAATTACTGTTCAAAATTTTTTTACTGTTGCTCGGCAATGAACTGAACAAATTACTGTTCACAAAAAAAAATAAAAATTATTTTTAAACCCACACATATGTATTACAAAAAAAAAAAAAAAAAATTTTTGGTTACTGTCAGCAATGAACAGTACAAATTACTGTTTACGAAATTTTTTTTTTTTTTAAACCCACACATATGTATTATTTAAAAAAAAAATTTGGTTACTGTTTATTGTCGAGCAACTCGTCAATGAACAGTACAAATTACTGTTAACAAATTTTTTTTTTCTTAAACCCACACATATGTATTACCAAAAAAAAAAAAAATTTGATTACTGTGAAAAGTACAAACTGCTGTTCACGAATTTTTTTTTTTTTTTAAAACCCACACATATGTATTACAAAAAAAAAAAAGTTCTTTGGTTACATTTCATTGTTGAGCAACTCGGCAATTAACAGTACAAATTATTGTTCAATTTTTTTTGTTTTTTAAACCCACACATATGTATTACAAAAAATAATAATAATAATTTTTGGTTACTGTTCACAAATTTTTTTTTTTTTAAAACCCACACATATGTATTACAAAAAAAAAAAAAAAAAATGGTTACTGTTCATTGTCGAGTTGATCGGCAATGAACAGTACAAATTACTTACTGTTCACAATATTTTTTTTTAAACCCACACATATGTATTACAAAAAAAAAAAAATTGATTACTGTCGGCAATGAACAGTACAAATTCCTGTTCGCGAAATTTTTTTTTTTTTAAAACCACTGTTCATTGTCGAGTTGGCAATGAAAGTTGGGGATGGTTAATAACTTAAATATTAAATTACTATTTTAATGTTATTTTGTTATCGAATATCTTTTTCATCAATAATTTCTATTCTTTATTAGAATCAGAATTTTTCTTGATTGATTAAATTTATCAAAATAATTTTTTTTTTAATTATCATCAATAGAAAAATTTAGAGATAGCAATAAGCTGAGTTGGATTGTCTCGGCCTATGCTAACAATGTAGTCGTTTAAGGCTCAATATTTAGACAATTCTTCCAAATTTTATTAAATTTCATTCTATATAATTTTACCAATAAATACACTGACTTTAAAAATAAAATATTTACAATTTTATTTTATTTTATTTTGTTGTTATTAGTTTTTATTTTGTTTATTTAAAGAGGAGGACAAAACATGCAACAAAATTCAAAGGCCGGGGATGCCCAATACTAAAAAAAAAAATTATGAATTTGTGATAAATTGAAAAAGTTGTGGACCAAAAGTGCAAATTAAAAAAAAAAAGAGCTAAAAGCCCACACAACTAAAAAAAAAAAAAAAAAAATATTCAAAAGACTTTGTCGAGTATAAAAAAGTAAAAAAAAAAAAAAAAAAAAAAAAAATTCAAAACTTTGTCGAGTTACTCGACAAAGTCAAAAAAAGTTTAAAAAAAAAAAAATTTCAAAAGAGTTTGTCGAGTTACTCGACAAAGTCAAAAAAAATTTTCTTTTGAAATTTTAAAACAATATATATATATATGAAAAGACTTTGTCGAGTAGCTCGACAAAGTCAAATAAAAAAAAAATTCAAACACTTTGTCGAGTAACTCAACAAAGTGAAAAAAAAAATTTATTTCAAAGTTTTTGTTGAGTAACTCGACAAAGTAAAAAAAAAAAAATAATTCAAGACAAAGTCAAAAAAAAAAAAAATTCAAAAATTCAATAGACTTTGTCGAGCAACTCGACAAAGTTAAAAAAATAAAAAAGTAAAAAATTCATTCTCAAGACTTTGTCAAGCACTAAAAAAAGTCAAATAAAAAAAATTCAAACACTTTGTCGAGTAACTCAACAAAGTGAAAAAAAAAAATTTTTATTTCAAAGTTTTTGTTGAGTAACTCGACAAAGTCAAAAAAAAAAAAAATTCAAGACAAAGTCAAAAAAAAAAAAAATTCAAAAATTCAAAAGACTTTGTCGAGCAACTCGACAAAGTTATAAAAATAAAAAAATAAAAAATTCATTCTCAAGACTTTTGTCGAGCACTAAAAAAAAAATTTCAATCAAAAGACTAACTCGACAAAGTTTTGATTTTATTTTTTATTTTTTAACTGTAAATCGACAAAGATATATATATATATATATATATATATATATATATATATATATTTTTTTTTTTTTTTTTTTTTGTAACTTGACAAAATCTTAATTTTTTTTAACAATAAAATAAAATCAAATGGCCAAAATAAAGGAAGTGTTACTTAAATTTCTTCACTTGGTCATGGAGTAATAAAAATTCATTTGACATAGAAAATGATCATCGAACAATATGAAATTTTCAGGGAACATAGAATACTCATGTAGCTACCACATATCAAAATTTGATAGTCCGACGGCATGGCTCTTCCATATATATAGGAGAGGTAATGGTAGAAATTTATATGCATGTCTTATATATATCATACCTTATATAGAAAACTTTCTGTTGTATTATTGTATTCTTCTTGTTTTCGTTTGATGTACATTAGGTTTATCCTCTTCCTAAGTTTGTATTTTATTTTTTTTAGCATCAATAAAATATTCTATAGTGTGCATTATTTTCGATGTGCATTATTTTGCTAAATTTATGTCTTATAATTATTAACTATAAACTTAGGATAATACAACATAAAAAAGAGATTGAATATGTTATATGTATTTAATGAATTTGTTGACGTATTCACAACGTTGAAATTTGTTTTTAATGTTGTTCCAAGCTTTTCTCAGAAGACAATTTCTAAAATTCTCCAAGCTTTGAAATGGGTAACTAAAAAACTCAGAAACAATCTTCACCATCATAGTCAAATGACTTCCAACATTTACTCGATGTTTTGATGGTAAAAAAAAAAAATCACTGTAACAACATAATTTCAAAACACATGCAACAAGAATCACTATAGTTTGTGAAATTTTAAACATGCATAATGAACGTAATAAGCAGTAAAAATAAACACCAAATTTTAATATGGTAAACCCGAAACAATGCACTAAACTCGAATTTCAAAATAAGTAGCATCTAGCTAAAAACCACAATTTAAAGGAAATTATGAAAAAGAAAATCATTTTTTATTCAACCTTTTGAACCTGTATTGGAATGGAATGAAGACTGCATATCTTGAAGTTCTTGTCACTAGATTACTCTCGGATACCTCGATCATGAAGTGGAACACGAAATTATTAGTTTGTGTCTGTCGCTAATTTTTAATTATTAAATATTTATGCGTTTTAACCACCAACACTTGTGTTAAAACTGTGATTAAAGAACAAATGGAAGGACCTCCAGAGTTGCATTTAGAAATGCGACTTATGTATTTTTAGGTTTGCATAATTAAGTCATGTAACAAAAATTTCTTTGACATAGAAAACGATCACCGAAAAATATAAAATTTTCAGGGAACCTAGAATACTCATTTAGCTACCACATATCAAAATTTGATAGTCCGACGGCATGTTTCGGCTTACTAAAATACTCACCGAAACATCCTAGGCAGTTTCTCGGATTTATGCGGTCGAAGTTTACAAAATTGTCCATAACTTGAGTTATATAACATGAAATTATGTGAAACCAAAGTCAATGGTTAGGTAACTCATAGGGCTATCGTCTCCAACTGGAATTATGTAAAAATACTTCATATATAAGGTGCAACAGATTTTTGAGTTGGACAACAGAAACTGCAGTTTAGAGAAACAATTCACCCGATCATGGAGTAACAAAAATTTCTTTGACATAGAAAACGATCACCGAACAATATGAAATTTTCAGAGAACGTAGAATACTCATGTAGCTACCACATATAAAAATTTGATAGTCCGACGGCATGTTTTGACATACTAAAATGCTCATCGAAACATCATAGGCAGTTTCTCGGATTCATGCTGTCACAGTTTATAAAATTGTCCATAACTTGAATTATATAACATGAAATTATGTGAAACCAAAGCCAATGGTTAGATAACCCATAGGGATATCATCTCCAACTGAAATTATGTAAAAATACTTATACAAGCAGCAAATTTTTGAGTTGGACAACAAAAACTACAGTTTAGAGAAAATGAAATTTAGTAAAACCTTTAAAGTTCACATCATTAACGTGTAAACAAAACATGGGATTCCACCAAACACACAAAAGTCAAGAATTGTGGCTATTACAAAAATGGTGAGATTTGGACAAAATTAAGAATAGTAAAATACCAAAACTACGTCGTGTTGGATAAAAAAAAGCTAAAGTAAAAAATTAAGACTCTTATATTATTGTAAGAATATATATATACTATAATCTATTCTTACATATCATTAATACATAGATCACATTATGCCACAAATAATGAAGATACCACTAAACTCACGTTGGAGAAAAATATTTCTAAATATTGTTAATCATCTTTTCTTAAACAATTATATCTACTCTTTAAACAATGTTCATAAAACATTCAAATATTCGTTTTTGTCATATCTCTTCTACACAATACAAATTAATAATAATATATACCATAATTCAATAATGAACTAGGATGGTATCTTCAACTCAGATTTTATTAAAATTTAGGTGTCCTTGACTCGAATTTAAATAGAATCTTTAGAAATTTAGGTATTCCAATAACTAGTGAATTTCTAAAGATTTTATTAATTGATGAATTTTTACAGATTTTAATAGATTTAGAACTATAATTATAACTGCTAAATTTTTTAAGATTTCTAGTCCCAAGAATAATGCTATTTACAATCGCTCACTACCGGTAGTCATCATACGTGACATTACTTAATTGTTCAATTGAATGAATTATTTACTCCAATTGAGTAATGTGTTTATAGTCATTAATTATGAATAATTCATTCAATTAAGTAATGTCATATAGAATGACTACCGGTAGTGAAAGATTATGAATATCATCATATTAAAAAGATTTATTAAAATCTGAGTTAAGAAAACCCCTGAAATCTAAAATTGAACCACACCAATTTTACAATGTTCAAAATTAACACAACTCTTTTCCATATCACGCAGTACACCTAAAACGGCAAACATAGCCACATAATACAATAACATATTACATTTGTCCTATTACCTATAATAACATTATCTTCTTCCACATTGTTAGAGGCTTCACATCTACCCAAATCCAACACACTATCTATGTTAATGGTTAGTCCACAGCATTTCCTCTAACGAATCATGTCAAAATATCCAAGAACACAATCATTGCCCTACTAATAGCAATAGTACAGTTTCACTCTTTGTAAAATATTCGTGCCAAGCACAAACAGAGTGGTTGTTCGTAAAAATCGTAGAAAGAGAGTAAGTAACTACCAAAGATACAATTACACTAATTTCATTCACATGATCATTTGCAGGCTTCATTCTCAATGCTTCCACCAACACACATTTCTTCACTAGCACCAAAGCTCATTCGTGGCCGATACCTGCCATACTTATTAATATTATGATTTTATGATTTCTTTCGTCAAAACTCTCCGCGATGCTTGTTCTGTTTATTTATGATCCATCCAGATGTTCTCGCCGTCTCTTTTTCTATAAATCCTTTTATCCCCAACTCCTTGAAGCCTCACTCCTATTGTCTGTTTTGTTCCAATTCGAAACAAGTACAATTTCTCCGTCCACTCCAAGAAATAGGTTTTGTTACTTAAACAAATTCATAAAATGATAATTAACACAATATAAAAATAACAAATTTAACAATAAGAAAACAACTGACAAAATAAATACAGTATGATCCAATTGATTATAAACAACAAATCATGGCAATAATTGAGGTTAAAAATAATTATAATATGTACTGAAAGCCATTGAAAAAACAAACCAACAAACAGTGCCAACATCTATTGTATTTACAAGAGAGAAAACAATAGATCAACCCCTTCCTCCAAGAAACAAAAAATACTCAAACAAAAATTCTAATCCATAATTCAAGATAGAATATTAGATAAATGACAAAACAAACAATTCAAGAGCTAAATATCTACAATCACAAACAAACAATCAAAAGTCAAGCGTGATTCAATCAAGAATAGAAATACTCACTACATTCAACTCTAAAAAAAACGACAAGAACATAACATATATATCACAAAACATCACTTCTATCACAGCTAATAAAAAAAATAATTCTAGCAAAACACCCAATAAACAAAAAAATACATACATAGCACATGACAACAATATATAACTTTTTCTCAGGAAGTCAACACCTTCATCTCCAAAATAGCAGGCAATACAATAACTCACTTAGAAATCAAGAGAGAATCACAACAGAAGCAACAAAATAACAATTTTTTTACACCACACAAAAATCATACCGACACCTTCAACTCCAAGTTAACAGACTACACAAAAAGCACAAATCGATGAAAAATCGGAACAAAAGGCACATACCAAATGAACGCATAATAAAACAACCAAACACAACACCCAGTAAACAAAAAATACATATGTATTACATGACAAAAATAAATACCTCTTCTCAAGAACACATGCTCAAGCTCCAAATAATCTAATGCACAATAACCCAATGCCAAAGTGAGACAAACCACAATCGAGCCAACACCTCTAGTTCCAAAGTAGTCGACTACACAATAACCCACTCAGAAATCAAGAGAGAATCGCAACAGAAGCAACAACAAAATTAGTTTTTGACACCCCCACACAATCAACTCGACATCTTCAATTCTAAATTAGTGGTTTATGCAAAACGAAACACATAAGTCGACGAAAAATTGGTACAAAAGCCACAAGAAAAAAGAGTTTGTCGTTCCACAGACAAATGGTATCTCGCTTTCAATTTGGGAAGCTATAGCAATGATTAACTCCAGCCTAACGAGGAAGGCATACTTCGGGATTAAACTACGTCGTTTACAACTTGAGAGGCTGAAAAAAAATTTAAAATGAAGTCATTAGCGCGTCATCAAAGCAGTGTAGTTTTAAATGACCTTATGAATTAGGAATGATCAACTTCCCATAGTGGGAAGTAGTGCTTGACATTAAAGTCAAGCACTTATCCAATGGCCACCGGACACGTGTTCGGTGGTCTTTATAACTATTCCCCACCATAAAGAGTAGATCATTTCTCCTCTATGAATAGTCACTCTCTTTAAGGAGTCCGATTTTGACAACCCTGATTTAATGAGGGGTTAACATAACCCATCTTAAGAAAATTTAAAAATTATTTATATATTCACTAATATTTTTTAGAGCATCTCCAATACATTCCATTTATTGTAGTCTACGTGGCGGGTAAAATAGACGGGCTTCTAGTCCATGTGACACTATGTCTATAGAATAGACGGTCAAATTAAAATTCATCTTCAATGGATTTCGTCTAAACTAATACTACCGCTTATATGGCATTAATTTTTTTATAAAATAATAATAAAAAAAAGCCCATATAAAAGTGAGAATTTAAATTTACTAACTCACTCCGTCTAGAAGTCTGTCTAAATTTAGACGGACTTTTAGGCGAAGTCTATTTTTTGGTATGTCACATCAGCTAGACGAGGTCTTCGTCAGCATGCATTGGAGAATCTTTTTTATAACTCCGCCTATATGTGCTTATGTGGCACATCTAAAAAACTATAGATGGAGTGCATTGGATATGCTCTTAAAATTGGGAGACAACTCATTAAGAGTTGTTATTATGGTAAATTAAAAGTCCTTTTTTTTTGTTAGGTCAAAGAAAATTAAAATAAATAAATAAATAAAGATACCAAATAAAATGCTGGAGAAAAAACATGAATAAAGAAAAAATAAAAACTTAAAAGCGCTAAGAGTTTGATTGTAAATTCAATTAAAAAATTCGATAAAATCTTTTTTCTTATCTTCAAAATTAAAGTAATATAAACTAGAAATTCTAATTTAAAGTTTAATTTTATGTATTTCTAATATTTTGTGAATGAAATACACCAAACCAAGTGAAAATGCAATTTATCAAAAGAAAAGAAAATGAAAACTCTTACATATGGTAAATTGTGATTTCAGTTGGTTTGGTGTATTCCAATCACAAATTATTAGAAACACGTGAAATTAAATTTTAAATTAGAATTTCTAGTTTATATTACTTTAATTTTGGAGATGTGAAAAAATATTTTATCGAATTTTTTTCATTGAATTTACTGCCAAACTCTTATCGCCTTAAATTTTTATTTTTCCTTTATTCGTTTTATTTTTCCTTTAGTTTATTTGGTTTCTTTATTTTTTTTTCTTGGTTTTTTTTTTACCTAACAAAAGGAAAAGGAAAAAAACTTATAGTTTACCATAATAACAAATCTTAATTAATTGTCCCACTTTTTAGGAATATTAGAGAATATATATACTTTTTTAAAACTTTCTTAACTTGAGTTATGTTAACCCCCATTAAACAAGGTCACCAAAATCAAACTCCTCTTTTAGGGCTCTCTTTTAGTATAGTTAAGATTAGGATTAGGAAATGGAGTTACTGAGTGATCCTGAATTCAAATTCGACGTTTAACCCCACATTTGCATGATATCAAAATTCATTTAATTGATCTTAAATTTATAAAAAAATAAATCTTTATTTATTATGTTGTCTTTATTAGCTATAATTTACATTGAATTAATTAAGGATTCAATTCGACATTTGACGGTAAGAATATTACACTTTGGACTAACTATATATATATATATATATATAATTACGAGATTTGAAATTCCAAATTATTATCGTGGAATTACAATTACTAGCTATATGGCATTTTATTGACATATTTGTTGGCGGAATTTCTGTGAAATGACTCCGAAGCAATAAAGTAAGAAATTGAAATATGGAAAGAATGAATATAAATCGAGGCAAGAGTTGAACTCTTTGTCCTTAAGTCAATATTGCCCCGCAAATGTGCCTTCGGTCTTTGGCAATTGACTCCCAAAATACAACAGTTTCACTTGAGTTTTGTAGCACTTCAAAAACTCAAGTACAGCGAACCAAAATTGGTTTTGTACTCCAACGGATGGAATGGAATGAAAACCAGAAATTATGTAACTAAAATGCAATAATTTTGGTTAAAGATGATGAAATATATGAGTGCTTAATGTTTGCAAATCGTTTCTGTATCAATTCTTTGCAAAATGGACGTCCACAGGCCTTTTTTAACGTTGGAGATTCGATTGAAAACGAAAAGGAATGAACCAAATCGTGCAACCCTTCAAAATGACATGTCTGTTCGCGCAAACATATGCGATCGCATGGTACAAAAATCAGAATAGAACTTGATCCAGTTTAACCATGCGATCGCAAGGCTTTTCCTCCTGCGATCGCATGGAAGGACCCAAAAACGTTCTGCTTAAAATTTAGGCAGATTGCGATCGCAGGTGTACATACCTGTGCGATTGCATGGTCAAAATTTTGACCCAAAAATGTCATTTTCTGTAATTTCTCATTCATTCGATATTGGTTTCGAGATGCCAAATATATCCTTTAAACATGCAGATAAATCTGAATTTTCTTTCCGGGGGCGTTGCCCCCGAGCCCCTACGAGGGGTGCTGCCCCCGAGATCCCCGCGACCTGACCGAGCAGGTCGATCCCCGTTTCTCCGAAGCGTCGAAGTAGCAAACAAATTTGTCTAACCGGATTGGGTCGGGTCTTGTATATTTGGCCAAGTTGACACGGAGTCACTTTCATTATTTTTAACACTTAGTTAATTTCTCGGCATATTTAAACCAATTTCCAACAATATTTACTCTGTAACATAACAAAAATGTAAATCATATCATGAAAATCTTCAATATTTACCAGTCACCGACCATTAACTAGCCAGTAGCCACCGCATTATAAATAAGTGGTGCCATTGTAACGGAAATTAATCCAAATTTAGCCAAAAACAGTCATGGCTAGCCATTCTTTTATGGTGATCTGTTTAGTGGGTCTGGTACTGAGTTTAAGTCCAGTGTTACAGTGTATGCTGTGGATTGTAAAAATGTTTTAGCAAATTTGTTTCCTTGCCTAAATTATCTTGCCATTTTTCTCCCAATCACACCCGAGGATCAATGTTGCAAAAGTATCAATTCCATATTTGGTTCAATAGTTTGTGCAGCCAATGTCTTAGACTAAATCCACTGCGTTATGGCTTTCTTCCTTCCAAAGCTCATCAACTTACCAATCTATGCAATTTCAGTAGCTTCTTACCCCTTGTCGACAGCATGTAAGCTGCTGCTCTCACTCCCTCTCTCTTTATTTTTTTATCGGTCACCTACAATGAGACTAACACGGCCGGTTCTAGGGACAAGACCACCATTGTAGAGTTTTGACCATGTTTTTGCCATGGGAGAAGCTTGACATATTTTGACACTTCTAATTTGACTCCACTTGAAACCACTCATTTGTTTCTTTTTTATTAATGTTTATATGCAGAATCCCTTCTATCAACGATGGTACTCCTCTGAATCCCCTTGCACCAGTGGCATGAATTGGAGTAGCAACATATTATCAATAAAGACCGGATGATGAGCCGAATTTTTTATCTTTCTGTTAGCCAATTAAAAATACAACACCCTTTTGAAACTGCATTTTATGCAATACCAATCTCCTGTATTTTACGAACGAGACGACTAATAAATTTTAACACTTACTTCTCTTAATCAATTTATAGTCTTATTCAATATAAAGTAATCAAATTATTTATTTCGGTCGTGAGCATATATATTACATATAGCATTCAAAGTTTTATACACTACTTGTTTTCTTGTTATAACTATCGATCCTTTTATTTTCGGGTAAATTCTATAAATTGGGCCCTCCAAATTATAGTATGCATTCAAAATTCACAACACTTTTATGGAACTAATTTTTAACTTAAAACTAAAAAAAAAAACAAAAAAAACAAAAAAAAAAAAAAACAAAATGTATTAATATACACAAAATTTAAAGACTTAAAAAATAGAAAGACGAACTAGAATAATAAAGATGGTCTCCATTTGATTTTGGGTCATATATGAAGAATTTTTTTATTTATTTTTGGTAAACTTCAATAATCACAATTTGATCACATGGAATGTGACTGCGTCCATAATTTATATATTTTAATTTTTAAATAGGCCATTTTGATTTGAGATCCGAATCGATTGTTTTATTTGTCTCGGTCAAAAACCTGGCCACGGTTGGGCTGACTACATGCGTGGCCACAGAATTTAATTGGAAAAATTGTCAATAAGTCATCTCTACATGACTTGTTTCAAATTAGGTCAAAACTTTTTTTTAAATTGTGATTAAGTCATATTTCACATCAATATTTTATATTAATTCCAAAATCACCCCTTTTAACCATATTTTTCATTGACACAATCTTCAAATTTCACAAACCTCCTCCACCTCCGACGACAACTGTCTCCACCTCCGGCGAGCTCCGGTGACCTCCGGCGACCATCGCCTCCACCTCCGGCGACCACTGCCTCGACCTCCAGCGACCTCCGGCGACCACCGTTTCCACCTCCGGCAACCTACGGCGATAACCGCTTCCACCTCCGGCAACCTTCGGCGAGTGCTTCTACGGCGCAGTGTCACTTTTTAGGCAATTTTTTGGTGAAGATTTTGGATCAATTTTCAGTTGGGAATATTGTTATTAATTTCTATGTTTTAATTTTAATTCTTGTATTTGATTATTTTTTCATGCTAATGATCTAACAGCTAGCATTGATATATCCGTGCTACAAGAGAGGCTGACCAATATGATTAACCTGGGTTGATTTTAGCAGTTATGTAAACAATGAGCATTTTCCAAGTTATGTAAACAATGAGATAACATCTATTGTTGATACTGTATTATAGAATAGCAACTTGATATTGTATTAAGTTGGTCATTAGATTATTTCTTTGTGTTGTTAATTAGTTGTGAAAGTTGTTTGATATTGTATTATACAAAACAGTATCACAACAGAAATGGGCATAGAATGCTGTAAATATGAGTTTGAATGCTATAAATATGAACTTGAATACTCCACTATCTTATGTAAATAGGAGCTTGAATGCTCCACCATCTAATTGCTGTAAATAGGAGTTTGAATGTTCCATCATCTAATGTTTCAATGTCTTAGTTTTAATCTATGATACTTTTTTAATGTCTTAGTTTTAATCTATGATACTGTTTAATTATGGCAAGGTTTAATAGATTGAAACTTTGTCATAATATTTCACTATCATTTGAAACATGTTTTAATCCTGTAATACTGTTTAAATATATGTGATCTTTGATACTGTTTAATTATGGCAAGGTTTGATACTGTTTGAATCTATGTGATCTTTGATATTGTTTAATTATGGCAATGTTTGAATAAGTGATACTGTTTGGATGTCTTAGTTTTAATATATGATAATGTTTTGTTTAGGTAATGTGCATTAATATAAATTGATATTATTTCAATCCATGTTTTAATCTATGATACTGTTTTGTATAATACAGTATCAAACAAAACATATGACTAATTAAACAGTATCAAAGATTAAAGCATGATATCATAGTCATGTGTGTTGTTTGATACTATATTATGCAAAACAATATCACAATAGAAATGATCATAGAATTTGCACACGTGCTCATAATTTTTATTATAATATATTTTCAGAATGGTCTCGACGAGACGGTCAAGACCAGTAGCTTCGCCGCTGCCTATGATAGATTTTACCCGTTTGAAGTCGTCTCTTTAGCTTAAAATGGCAATCTTTAATTTTTTTTTCAAAACAGTATCACAAATTCTTTAAAACAGTATCAGGGATAAATGTGCATCCTTTTGTTGCAAATTAAAGCTCTTCCAAGGTATCTGAGTCTCTTAAAAGCAAACACATACTTCAGAGCAATGCTAATATGAAGAAAGAAGAACTCACAATCATTCTCAAGTTAATGGGAAGTCGTGCAAATGGTTCTCATCTAAAACTATAAACAATGTTTCTAATTTTTTCATTGAATTTGAATATGTTTGAGATTCAATTAGGACATAGATTCTCATTGGATAGATAAGTATAAATTTATAAGATGTTTAATGATAGGTAGAAGAATTTATCAGTAGAGAATAAACAAGAGAATACTATTGTTCTTAAAATATCTCATTAATAGTACAAAATCATAGGTTTAACAGTATCACAACAAAACAGTATCACCACTCAAAATCTGCGTTTTTTACAATTAAGGGTATGTTGGTCTTGTAGCTCTAAAATATGACTTTAATTGAATTAAGTTTTGAGTATATGACTTTAGAGTTCATAAGTGTCCAAATAGTGACCAACCCTGAATTTACTCAATTTAATTATAGCAAGTGGGGCCAGTTGGATTTGGACCTTTGATATCATGGCTCCCCATGAACCACCACTCTCAAGATTAGCGCCCGTGTTTTCGTATCCTCCACAGAAAACCCAATCGCTATCTACATTGAAATTTTTATTGTTTAAACAATGCGCCCGCCCTCATTTTAAAACATCTATCCTTAGCTATTATTATTTATTGTGATGATATATATCTTCTAAGTTTTATGACAATATATATCATAGACATTTAGAAAATTACATTAATTTTTCTTATTTTTAATTTTGAATATTATAATTTATCTACGATAATTTTTTTAGTCATATTTCATCTAAAATAAAATTGATATACTTAAAATGTCATTGTAAACTAAAGTTTAATTTTTTACAAGTAGTTGCAATTAATTTGTTCCTTTTAATAATAAGTTATTACTTAAAGAATTTGTGCATGTACAACTCTTTGAATACGAGTACTATTTGAAATTTCAATTTACAATTTGTAAGAATTTAGTAATAAATTATTTAAAAATTTTAAATTACTAATATATTATGCATACATGAGAAATGATCTATTGTCTCCCGTATGTAATTGTTATATTGCCCACATTCAATGTGGCAATTGCACATTTGATGAATTGTTGATGTGACATTTACTTATGTGGACAATTCATCCAATGTGCAAATGACATATTGGATGTGGATAACATAACAATTGTCCACTGGAGATAAAAGACCACTCCTCCTGCATACATAATTTAAATATTAACAAATGCGAACTTATAAATAAAATTTTATATTTATAAATTCATAAACTAAAATAAGATGTAAAATATAAATATTTGCTATTTACTATTCAAGTAAAATTGAGCTAAAAAATATTATATCGTAGTTTATTAAGGCATTATACACTCTCGAAGTTTATTATTAAATAATAGTTGTGTTATATGGTAAAATATTAAGTTAATTTAATATATTAATCATACAAGAATAATCCTAAATCTAGTATTCTAGAATTATTGTGTAGATATGAATTCTACTTCTTTTAAGTTTTTATTTTTTATTTTCCATTTAATGGTGTCATTTAGTTTCCTCACACTGAGAATCTGGAGATTATTTCTTTAATAAATGGGTTATACTAGTTGTACACACTCCCTTACACCCTCTTTTACACCCTCACATGCATATGTCAGATACTAGTTGGTTCAAATCATTATTTATTTGGCCAAATAAATAAAGTGACCCAATCATTACTTGACACATATGAGGGTGTAAGTGAGTGTGTAAATTTTGAATGTACAAGTAGTATTTTCCTTAATAAATTTAGTGTGGTCCAATTCAAACAAAAAAGCATACCTACAAAGAGACAATATACCATTATCGGGAGCGACAATTATAGCATTCAAAAATCAAGCTATAGCCAAATGTCAAGTTTGTTTTAACTTTTTTCTAATTTCTTTTATTTCATAAAACTGTTTTGTTTCCTTTACTTTCTTAATAAATTTGACCTAAACGAGATCTAGTTCGTCAGTATTTATTATAGATTTTGCTATTGTTTCAATACAGCTCATTTTCGAACATCATTTTTTTCAACAAGTCTTCCTATATAATTCTTGACTTGGTGTATAATTATATGTACCGATCTGAAACCTAACATACCATAAGAAATCTTAGCACTATCATTCAATTATATAAATTATTATTCTATTAATTTATCTCAACAACAACATCTATATACTCAATTCTTAATCTATCCACCTTGTATGTTAACATTCTTAGAAAATTGTTTTACTCAATATTTTTATTAGCATTTTTACTTGCAATTGAACATTTTCACAATTTTTATGTCTAGCTTATCATCAAAGAAAAAGCAAAATAAGAGTTTAGGCAAAGCTTAAAAAGGAGTAAACATTACTTTTAATTAAATTTCTTTTCAAACACATTTAGATCGTCATATAATATTCAGATTGAACCTCCCATGACAGTTAATTTTTCCTCTCCTTTTTTTTGCTTTGTCTGTTCATTTTTAAAATTTTGAGCAAGATATAATAATAATAATAATATGTCATATAAATGTAACATTCCATTGCAATGCAATTCTTACTATATTGGAGACATGCCAAATTGACAATAAATTTATGGGAAAATTGCATATTTCGTTTCCCAATCTTTTAAAAATATTGGGGATATATCCCTAACTTTAAAAATAGCACCAGACATTTCCAACGTTTGAAGAAAATAGACATGATAAGTCATTTATGACGAAATTGCCCTCCTTTCAAATTTTAAAAAAAAAAAAAAACAAGAAAAAAAAAATAAAAAAAATTATCAAGTGTACCCTCCAAAAATAAAAATTAACAAAATTCTTTTTCCATTCTTCTTCAAGTTACCCTCAACGATTCTCGTAATTCCATATTACTTATCCTTTTTTTCTTTCATAGTTCGCATACGCAATATATGACAAAAACAGAAAAATTAATCCAAACTTTCAAACATCCATCTTCTTTCTTCCAACTTGTTTTCCACATTTTAGCTATCTTTCATTTATTTTCTTTTTACCTCCAAACCCGCCGGTGAGCGCTGTACTCCATCTCGTCTCCATGCGCGATGGAGTACCACCACCAATTTCTCCCTCTTTTAAGCTATTTTTACTTTGCTTTACTTTGTTCTTTCTCAGTTTAGCTAAAGGAGGTTGATTTTTTTTGCATTTTTTTAGCATTAAAAACATTTTTCTTTGCATTTTTCATTCTAATTAAAAGGAGTTTGGACCCATTTTCTTCATCAGGTTACCCTTCTTCACCCTACCCTCTTGTATGCTTTAATCTCACCGTTAATTCATACCATTCTAAATACACGTAATAAATGATTGTATATTCACTGGGGTATATATATGAGATATGCGAGTTGAAATTTACGTTTTAGGACAGAAACAAAAATGCCCTATTTTTGAGTTGTTGTGTGTACGAGAAAACTAAACAACCTAAGCAGAAGCAAATGGAAATTGTGGGACAGTTGCAATAACGATATGTTGACTCATAACTTCTTTGTTTCGTGAGGCTTGTACTATATTTTTGTAAGATAATTTTTTTTGCTTTTTTTTTTCAAGAAAATTTTGGAAAACAAAACTTTTTTGAAATTGAAAGAATATCAAGTGGGCTGTTTTTATTTGTTCAATTTTACATTTTTTTGACATGGGTTTTTTGATTTTTGTGTTAAAAAAAGGGATATTTGGACTATCAATACAGAAATTGCAAGATGACAACAACTCATAATTTGTGGTTGAAGTGGTATCAAATTTTTTTTAAGATTGTGAAAAACTTATGAATGATTTGGCTTCTTCTTTGTCAGTTTAATTTCTTTATTTTGGGTTTTTATTTGGTGTTTCATGATGTTTTATTAGAGTATTTAATGTCAAGAAGGAAATGTGGGGGTTTGGGTGGAAGAAGATGGTCACTTTGTTAATTTTTATTTTTTGGGTACATTTGATTATTTTTCTTTTTATTTTTTTTTATTTTTTTTATTTTTTTGTTTATTTAAAGGGATGGCAATTTCTTCATAAAAGACACCTACCACGCCTGTTTCTTCACACGTTTGAGATGTTCGGTGCTATTTCTAAAGGCTATGGTATATTCCTAATATTTTTGAAAGATTTGAGACCAAATATGCAATTTTACCTAAATTTATTGTAATGTTTCCTTTTTGTAAGAAAATTGTAGGCAAAGGTCATAAATCTGTAGTTATTGAATTTTGTGTTTATTTATTTTCAATTAATACAAAAAAAAACATATATAATAAAAAAAGAAATAAAACTAGAAAAATATAATAACCAACAAATAATTTAATAGAACTAGAAGTGATTTAACAAATTTTAAAATTTCCTTAACATATAATTTAAGTTCAAAGAAAAATAGCTTGACGCAATTGGGAATGATGCAGTAGATTTTGCAGTATACAAACATACTCCTATTAGACAAGGTGGTATAAAAGAATTTATGTTATTGGTATTAAATTCTTAGAATTAAATTATAATATTTTGTTTGAATTAAAGGGTTGAGACTTGAGATTATGTAAAAATCAATTGAGTGCTTTTTTTGGTAAATCATAAGTCGTGAGTCTATAGAATATATAAATAAGAAGTATATAAAAGTTGTGTATCATACGAAATACGTATAAATACTTGTAAACACTGATAAATACACTCTGAATAACTTCGATTAGGCAAACAAAGAATATGTGCAATTAATATATTAATCAATTTTGCACGGCTAATTAAGTGCTAACAATGAAGCCGCAAAACCCCAACCAATCCGATTGGCTTCTTAAACCACTAGGCTAAGAGCATCTTTAATGTTACTTTCTACTTTGAATATCCAGCTGATGTGGTTATGAGGTGGAGTGGACAAAACTTATGTGATAGCATTTATTGTAGAAAGTCGTCTAACAGGTCATCCAGTTTTAAACATCCTGTTAGGCAGCCTTCTACTAATTTTTTTCATTAAATTGTGTATATCTCTATCATCTATTTTCCATTTCTCTTTCTTCCCTCCATTATCTCTCTCTTCATTTCTTTTCTCTCTTGTCACATAGATTTTTTTAGAAGGTGTCTAGCATCAGAATGCTACTTTCTATTTTGAATGTTCAGTTGATGTGGTAATGAGGTAGAGGGAATAAAAATCATGTGGCAGCATTTATGATTTATTGTAGAAGGTCATTCAATAGGTCGTCCAGTTTTAAATATTATGTTAGACGGCCATCTGCTTATTTTTTCAGTAAATTTTGTCTATCTCTCTCATCTATTTTCTTGTTCTTTTTCTTTTTCATCCTTTCACTATCTCTCTCCTCATTTATTTTTTCTCTCTTTCCACATAGATATTTTGAAGATGTCTAACAATGGAGATGCTCTAAGATTCTCAAACGGTACAAATACAATACTCTCTTTTATCATCAATTTCCAAGAACACTTGAGCTAAAAGCTTGGCTTTGGCTCTTAACTCTTTGAACAAGCCAACTCGACTGTGTTACCCTTTAGAGGCTGGTGAGTTTCACTCTTTTTTCTTTTTATATATACAACTTTTAGCCTTTTAATAAGACAAAAGTTAGCTTTAATTATCCAGATGCGTTAATTTCAAAAGGAATTGATAATTTAGTGTTTTTGTTTAGTGAGGTTAAAAGTTATGTTAAAATTACTTTTGAGTAAAACAAATATTATCAATTATTTTGAGAATTACTCATTTACTCATTGGTGAACTTGTTAGTATTCTCAATATAATTAATGGCGTCCAGGATTCACATGGTGAGACTATATTTATGAGAGATCGAATTATCTACTCATACGATTCAATTTTTGTAATATTTAAATTTAAAAATGAATAACTTGACATGATTCCTATAAAGTTATAATTACGTTAGATTTTATTGTATATAAAAATAAAATAAATAAAATGGTGGAGAAGAATCTAAGTTATTAACACTATCAGTATAGTACAAATGCAAAACTTAATGTTTGGAGCAGAATGAACAAGAATGAAGAACGAACCTAACAATGGATTTAAAATACCTGTGTATTAGAAAATCAATAATTCGTTAACGTGCAATTCAATACCAAATAATTGATCTTAATTGCAAAATTATTGATTTCTACGAATAGAAATGGCAAAACAAGTCGGCTTTTATAACTCAGATTTCGAGTTAGACTGGCACGAACAAAACTGGGCCAATATGGCCTGACCCGGCAGCCGTGGACTAGTCAGGCTTGGCTCAAGTTGGCCTACAATTATTATTAATTTTTGCCCAGGCTGGCCCGCAATTGTTATCATTTTTAAAATAAAAAAATTGCCTCTTGTTTCATTTTAGCAGCCAGATTAGGGATAAAATTGGAACAATATTTGTTTTTATGCAATCAGTTTTCAACTTTTGTAGGCCCATGTTCCAAATTTTGTAATGTTTCGAAATGGGTTTCAATCTATCAAATATTTCAAAAAAGCTACTTAAAATCAACAGTAAATACCTATTTCACTAAAAAAAATTGTCGTACAATGAGAATATATGGTCCAAATTAGCTCAGAATCTTTCAATATTTTAGTAGAAGATTTTTAACTTGGATGTTAATTGGTTTTTCAATTCAAAACGTTTTAAAAACTAGTTTATTACACAGAAATCGACACTATAAAAGATGATATATTTGATCGGGTTTTTCGGCATTAAAAAAATATCCTTCAAACATAAAATTATTTATAAAAAAAAAAAATTAGGGCCGAGTTGGCCCGGGTCGGGCCGAGTAGTTTAAAATGTAGCCTAGTGTTGGGAATTGAGACCAATTCATTTATTACCCACAAGATCCTTGTTCACAGAAATATAACGAAACAGAAAAAATATAAAAAGATAGAGAAAATTTACAGACTGTCAAAGCCTTTACTATATGAAAAATTGTTACAATCATATAGATTTCATCCACCCAAATCCCCAAGTATCTCAAGAAAAATAATATCCTAAGCTTTACCACACCCATCAATTTCTACTCTTTGTACAACCCACAAAGACAACAAGAAAAACAACTAGGATGCTAGGCTTACAATTTTTCTCTCAGAAAACCCTCAGGTCACACCCACAAAAGAGAATAATCCACGTTAATTTATAGTTAACGAATGACCTAATTTTCTTACAAGTTTAAACTACCAAGGAGTCCAAAATTTTAAAACTTGTTCAATTTCAGTTGACCTGGATGTCTTCCAAGTTTCGACTACCAAAGTGTCCAAGATTAGGAAACTTGTAATTTTAGTCGACTTAGATGTCTCCTCTTTCAACAATTGATGCATCTTCTGATTTTGGCAAGTTTTGAGAAAATATCCCAACAATCTCTATTTTGACGAAAAACAAGTCAAAAATCAATCATCTCTTCTGCAGCTCTTCATCTTGATACTTAAAAAATTCGGTAAACTTTGACAATCCCAATTCTCAAAACAGAGAATTAACATACTTCACCATATAAGTATAATCACTTAAAATTAACGAATTCTAAGAATTTCATCGGCTCATGTCGAATAAATTTGCTGAAATATTATGGTGCAACTCCCTTGCTTGACTTATTTGGAAGTTCATCAACCATCGACATCAATTCCACCACACACCTTGCATTAATATCAAGCCAATGCCCATGTGCAAATGTGGACCCGCTAGTAGTAACACATCCTCTATCATGGCAACTAGCGCATACCACGAGGATGTAAATATTTACTTAAGCGACACCATCGTCTCCCATAAAGAGAGACATATTGTCCGTATATGATGTCGAGCAGTTAGTCGAGCCTGCTCCACCTTTTGGACAATTTTTCCTCACGTGACCAGGTTTTCTACAATTCCAACAAGATACTTTCCTTTTAGTATCTTTGTCAGAAACAAGGGTTAGGTTTCTTTTCAAAGCCTTTTGCAGTCCAGATTGAATCAAAACATCATTGACTTGTACAAGCCACAAGCCAAAATTGATTATTCCGTCAAATTTCTCCACGTCATATTTAATAGACATATCTTCTCTTCTCTGTGTGCCAACACTTTGAACGACCTGATGTCTCTGATACCACTGTTGGGAATTGAGACCAATTCCTTTATTGCCCACAAGATCCTTGTTCAAAGAAATATAACGAAATAGAAAAAATATAAAAAGATAGAGAAAATTTACAGACTGTCAAAGCCTTCACTATATGAAAAATTGTTACAATCATATAGATTTCATCCACCCAAATCCCCAAGTATCTCAAGAAAAATAATATCCTAAGCTTTACCACACCCACCAATTTCTACTCTTTGTACAACCCACAAAGACAACAAGAAAAACAACTAGGATGCTAGGCTTACAATTTTTCTCTCAGAAAACCCTCAGGTCACACCCACAAAAGAGAATAATCCACGTTAATTTATAGTTAACGAATGACCTAATTTTCTTACAAGTTTAAACTACCAAGGAGTCCAAAATTTGAAACTTGTAATTTTAGTCGACTTAGATGTCTCCTCTTTCAACAATTGATGCATCTTCTGATTTTGGCAAGTTTTGAAAAAATATCCCAACACCTAGCTCTATCTACTAACACTGAATTTGGATTCAAAATTGAAGAAAAACTCTCAATTTTATTATTTCTTAAACATAATCAAAGTAAAAAATGAAAACCAAGCTTTTTATGCTAAGTGAGTTTTAAAGCTTGAACCCTTCGTCACCATCATAATATAAATTGCCTCCTTAGTCCTTAAATCCTAAAAAATTATAAAAGACACCCCAATGGTAAATAACAAATAAAAATGTCATAAAAATGACTTAATGGAAAAATAAAACCAATCATAAAAAATCTTCACGACTTTCGTATATCATCTTTATCATTTTTCCTGAGTTGACAAATATTCACCATTTCATCTAGAGATGACAAACAGATCAGACCGTCCATCTGCCTGGTGGCTTGGTCCGTAAAAAGATAGACCCGGGCCAGCGCGAGCCCATCGAACAAGCTCAACCCGTAAAGTCCACGAGCTAGCCCATGGTCCAGTCCACGGATCAGGCCCCTAGTCCGTGGTCCATTTAATATAAATTCATTTTATTTTTAATATAAAATGTAAGTATATTTAATAATTGTATAAATTCATTTCATTTTTATTCATTTTAACTTGTAAATTTTGATATTTAAATTTACAAAAAATTGTACACGTAACAATTTGTTCGTGTACAATTTTAACTCTGTCTGTACTAATAGTAATCGGTCCCAAGCCCGAAAAAGAGGAGAGTTTGAATTTAAAATTTTATGATTTATCTTAACTTATTTCTTATTTTTTTTAAACTTCACAAAAAAAAAAACCATATTTCACGTGGGTCCACGGACCGGCCCGTGTGGCCCGCAGACTATAGGCCGGTCCGGACCATGTTTTTTGGGACGGGCCCGTCTCTTCACAGACCGAGCTCGGCCTATTACAAGGGCAGAGCTGGCCCAACTCGGCCCATTGCCATCTCTAGTTTCATCCGCTATCTTGAAATGGTGGCATCACATCACATAAGTTTTCAAAGAAAACATATGTAAACTCATTAAATAAAAACTCAACTATTAAGGAAAATATCAAGAATATTCATTCCCGTGATTTTAGCAACTTATGCAGATTCACCAATCAACAAACAATAAGGAAAGTCAATGACAAATTACACAATTCAATTCAGCCATCAAAGACATTCATCTGCAGATTTAGAAACTAACAAACATCAAAGAAATTTTAATTTCATTTTAGAGAAATTACAGAAGATTATATGTTCTCTTTATCATTTTCAACCCATTTTCCATTTTCTGTTTTTGAAAATAGTAAAAACGTGTTTATTTATCCATTTTCGAAAATGCATTTTCTAAAACATGCAAAATGATGATTTCACTGTTTTTCACGTTTTCTTTACAAAACGCAGTAATTTTCAAAATGGCCAAAACGCGCGTTTTGGCTGTTTAAATCTGCATTTCGAATCCTAATTGCAGTTTTTTATTAACAATTTTATCGCCCAGCCTTAAGTCTGGACGTTTGCCCAGATTCAACTGTTGGCAACATATGCCAATAGTTTGTATTGGGTGTTTGCACAGTACAATAATTTCACATTTTTTTAAAAAAAAAAATCGGCCACATTTTATTACATTTTGGCATCTTTTGGCTTGTTTTGATACCTATTCGTGTATTATAGTTGATAATCTATAAGTATATATGGTTTTCATGTTGGAAATCCCCGTTTTGAAGCGGCAAACCATTTGCAAAATAACAATAAATAAATTATAAAAAATATATAACAATTGTATTAGCATTAAACTATTTTGAGAAATTATTCAAATGTATTAGCATTATATAGTCTATCTTGTTAGAATTTTCATATTATATTAGTATTAAACTATTAAATTTATTGAATAATCAAATTTTTTGAATAAAATATTATACAAAATTATTTCTCAAAGTAAACGCATTTTTCAATTTTCTGTTTTAAGAAACAGTTTTCAAGAATGACAAAAAGAACATATTTTCAATATTCTTAAAATAGATACTCAAAACACAAAACTCAAAATGAATTCAAAACTCAAAACACAAAACTGAAATGTAAAGAAAACACCACCTTAGCCATTGCTATGTTTTCTATTTTAAGTTGTAATCAATGTATAAATGATCTCTAACAATTTGTATATATACAGCAAAACTGTACAATAAAAACACGCTTCCTTCAACATATATTATAGACTTCTTCATCGTATCAGAGTCACAAACCTGCAAGCCTAAAAGTATGTCTTCCTCCATTCCCAAAACTGAACCAGAACTCAGTATTCAATCTTTTCATCAGTGCTCGAATTTTGTCTCGATAGATAAAACTCGAAACTACTAATTATCTCACATGCCGTTCACAAATCATTTTCTTAGTTCACAGCCTTGGTATTCTTTACCATCTCACTTCTGCTGAGAAACTAGATGAAGAACTCAAATATGACAAGGGAAATGCTACTCCAAATCTGCAGTACAAAGTATGGTTCAACAATGATGCACTTCTTACCTCATGGCTTCTTTGAACCATGAAACAAAAAGATCCCAGCCTTGTTTTTTGAAATTGAAACAGCGACTACCTTTGATGTTTGGATGTCCCTGCAACAGCAGCTTCTTCCTATCACTGTTAAAAAGGAAGGACATCTCAAAAATATGTTAATTAGTCTCCATAGGGGTTCACGATCCATAGAAGAATACGTGGGGGACTTCAAGTCAATCTGCGATAATCTCACTGCTATTAAAAAGCCCATTCGTGATCTCGATAAAGTGTTCCATTTTTTTGTGGCCTTGGTTCGAAATACAAGTATTTTTGTGTTGCAATGCTTGCTATGGCTCTTTACCCTTCTTTCAGTGAATTTGTTCTAGCTTTACAAGGCCATGATCACTCGCTCTCTTCCCACTTCCCAAAAAGAAGAAGAAGAAAAACATTCATTGAACATGCCCAAGCATTCTTTGTACAACGTGGACGAGGACGAAACAATCAAGCTGAAAGAGGAAATTTCAACTCATGTGGTAGAGGTTTCACACCAATCGGGCTTTATAACACGCAAAATGGTGGTTCAACTTCTCAAATCAACAACATCAAGCAATCTAACAATAATTTCAGCCAACCTAAGGGTAGTAAACAACAACAACCACACTCAAATGAAGTAAACAATGGTGGTAAGACAACTTGTCAAATTTGTGGTAAACCCAATCATGGTGCAATTGAATGTTGGGATCGTTTTGATTATTCCTACCAATCTTAGGACTTTTCCCAAGCCATTGCTGCTTTTGCAATTAATAATGATCAATCCTTTGTCGTCGACTCTGGGGTACTGCACACATGATAAATGATACGAGTAAACTCTCACATATTAAGTCATACAATGGTGGTGATGCAATATATGTTGGTGATGGAAATGTTTTACCTATATGTCATACTGGTGATGCTTGCATTATTACAAGTGACGGGAAAATGAAATTAAAAGACATTTTGGTAATTCCAGAATTAATGAAAAATTTATTATCAGTTGGGAAATTTGCTTCAGATAATCAATTCCATTCTTGAATTTACATCTTTTGGCTTTTTGTTAAGGATCAGAACAAAAGTACAATTGCGAAAGGGGCATAAGAGGGGACAGTTATATACTTTGGATGAAAGTTATCATGAGGCACTAATGACAATAAAGAGTGGTGGCTCATCTTCTACTATTTGGCACCAACGACTTGGAATTCCGAATTCAAAGATTTTGTCTTTGTTGAAAGAAAGAAAAGTAATTGATGTCACCAATTGGGCATCTAAACCCTCTATATGTGTTAGCTGTCGGTTGGGTAAAAGTTGTAAACTACCATTTCATACAATAATTAAAGTGTTTCAATTTCCTCTAGAAAAGATCCAGTGTTACCTTTGGGGACCAGCCCATTTGAATTCAAATCAATCATTCCAATTCTATGTCATTTTTTTGGACGACTTTTGGAGGTACACATGAATACATATTTTTCAAAAAAAGTCGGACTTTTTTTTATTGTTTCATTAAATTTCAAAAGTTAGTAGAGAATCAATTCGATCGCCGGATTTAAATTTTTCAGTGTGATGGTGGAGTAGAATTTAGCTCTAATATTTTCATTGAGTATCTTGCAAATTACGGGGTTGATCAACACATTTCTTATCCCGGTACTCCTGAACAAAACGGAGTTGCCGAATGTAAGCATCGACACATGTCGAAACTAGGTTAACGATGCTATTTCATGCTCATATGCCGTTATAATTTTTGGGTTGAGAGTTTTCTTATTGTTGTTTATCTAATCAACAAGTTGCCATCTTCGGTTCTAAAGAATGAAAGTCATTATTACAAGATTTACAATATGCATCAGGATTTTAGCGGCTTGCGGGTGCTTGGGTGTCAGTGTTTCTCTCTTTACGATATCAAAGTAAATCTAAATTTTCTTAAAGGACTTATCCTTGTATATTTCTTGGTTATAGCCCGAATCACAAAGGCTATAGGTGTTTGGAACCTAAAACAAAAAAAAGTCTTTATTTCTCAGCATGTGGTATTCAATGAAGAAAGTTTTCCTTTTAAGCCACCAGACTTCAAGGCTGAATTACCACATTTATCATTGTCTGAATATCTGCTTGGATGAATGACTCGATAAAATGAAAAAGAAAAATATTTCGTCAACTGATGTGCATAATTCTGTCATTTTGATCAATTCTACAAAGGAAAATATGGCAGCGATTGATTCTGATTTCATTAATTGTTGTGATAGAAATATAATTATTGTATCTTGTTCAGAAAATGTAGAAAACAGAGCTAAAAATCAAGAGCAAGTCACACAAAATCTGGAGTTGGAAAATGCATGTCAGAATTCTAATTCTTTATGCTCAGACCCTTTATCAACAACGGCTCATACAACATTCTCGCGGATTGAGATCCCTAATCTAAATGAAAATCAGATTGTTAGCTTGTCAGATTTTGCTCAACCTGCTACTCAAGCTACAATTGCAGATAACTCAAACAGTAAGATTGTCAAACAAGTTCTGTGCAAGATGATATTGTGTCATTGGTAAATGCTAGACTTGTACGTGATTGACGTATCCCCTCATACTTAAAAGACTATGCCACTCTTGCTATAACAACTAATCAAATCTAACAATTTAGAAACTAACAAATATCAAGGAAAGTCTAATTTCATTTTAGACAAATTGCAGAAGATTAGCCATTGACATGTTTTCTATTTTAATTGTTAGCGATTGATTCTGATTTCATTAATTGTTGTGATAGAAATATAATTATTGTATCTTGTTCAGAAACAGAGCTGAAAATCAAGAGCAAGTCACACAAAATCTGGAGTTGGAAAATGCATGTCAGAATTCTAATTCTTTATGCTCAGACCCTTTATCAACAACGGCTTATACAACATTCTCGAGAATTGAGATCCCTAATCTAAATGAAAATCTGATTGTTAGCTTGTTAAATTCTGCTCAACCTGCTACACAAGCTACAATTGCAGATAACTCAAACAATAAGATTGTCAAACAAGTTCTGTGCAAGATGATATTGTGCCATTGGTAAATGCTAGACTTGTACGTGATCGACGTATCCCCTCATACTTAAAAGACTATGCCAATCTTGCTACAACAACTAATCAAATCTAACAATTTAGAAACTAACAAATATCAAGGAAAGTCTAATTTCATTTTATACAAATTGCAGAAGATTATCCATTGACATGTTTTCTATTTTAAGTTGTAATCAATGTGTAAATTATCTGTAACAATTAGTATATATAGAGCAAAACTCTACAATAAAAGCACGCTTTCTTCAATATATATTATAAACTTCTTCATCAACTGTCATTATAGGTGGCAAAAATGGGTTGGCAGAGTGAGCTAGCCCATATAACCCAAAATCTGGGTTGGACCGGCCCAATAAAAAGTTGGTCAAGTAAAAATTGGATCAATTTGGCTCGATACAACTAAACCTACCAGGGTAATTGAGCTAAAGTCAGGTTGGCCCGGTAAATTTTTTTTGACCCAAATCCCCCACCCCCACACCCACCCCATTCTCTCCGTATGATATGTAGCAAGAGGGGGAAAATTTTCCTTGGTGCTGAAAACAAGGGAGAAAAATCCCCCAACTCCCTGGTTTTTTGCGAGGGTGTGGGGATTCTCAGCTACCAATGGGGGAGAAATCGTCTCCCCAAATTTGGTGGGGTGGGTGGAGGAAGATGGTGAAATTTTTGCTTTTTTTTAATTGTTTTGAAAAAAATAAATTGAAAATTTATATTGGGCTGATCCAGTAACTCTGTGACCCCAAATCGGGCTAAGTTGGCAAAATAAATAAGAACCCGTGTAAAATTGGATCAGAGCTAGCACAACCCAATTTTTTGTATGGCCCGTCAAATTTAAGGCTAGGCCGGCCCCTCTTGCTTATTTTCCACATCTAACTGTCATGAACACTATAAAAATTATGCAAGAATTGTCTTCCCATGATAAATAACAAAAGTTACATAATTAACTGTAATACTCTTTTCAACAAAATTAATTAGTCACTAAAACAATCTTCATTATTCTACTTTCAACCTTGTCAAAAATTAATTTTTGCTTTAATATCTTTTCAAATTTCAAGAGTCTCAAATTCAATATTGTCCAATCTAGAGAATAACCGAATTTGTCACATGTTAGACAGGAAAATAAATTGAGAAAAGAGACAAATACAAAATCGGTTCAATTGCATCTATTGAAAAATCTTTACAATGAAAACATATCAAAATCTTTCAACAATCCAATCATATTTATTAATCTTGTCAAGTCACTAAAACACTTTAAACAATAGAACTTGTTTATGCAAGGTCGGTTATGTGATTTTCGGAGTTTGAAGTGAATTTCATAAATTAATCCTCAGTCGGCCACCAAATTTTAGTGTATGCATTCAAAAATTACAAACTTTTTACCAAATTAATTGTTAACTTAAATAAAACAGCAAACATGAACCAGAGTAATAAAGATAGGTTCTCTTCGATTTTGGACCATATTTGCACAATTTTTTTTGGGGCAAACTTTAGTAATCATAAATTTTTTTTTTAATGCAAATTGACCCCTTCGATTTTAAATCTGAAGCGATTGCCTCACTCGCCTCATCCCAAAACTAGCTCAGCGTATATGTTAGCAAACCTCTCCATCTTGTACCTCTCCACGTAGTCCAACCACGGGTCATCAATGGGGACCACTTGAAAAGCTGTCCTTGAAATAATTTGCCAAGAAAGAAATCTTGATATGATCAAGGAAAAACATTCTAATCTCATGTTTTTTCAAAGAATCCAACCCTCCTAAAATTCCATTTAACTTGTAAAAATTCAACTAATTTAAAGAATAAAATTCAGGGATTATCGAATTTAAAATTTTGACTGACCTCGAATTTTTTAGACCACTTTTCCGAGATCTTGACATTACACTCCTCGTAAAAATTGTCATCACTCAAATCTTGAAATTCTTTAACTTCTTCATGAAAAATTGGAGAACTACCGTAAGTGTTGTCATCTAAATCCCAAGATTCTTCAACCTTCGAACTTAAAAGGCACAAAAAATCATTTTGTCGCATAACATAAGTTTTGTCATTGGGGCTTCATGAATCATCATGAGCCGTACTAATGCAGCGAAATGGATGTGAATGAAGAACAAACTTAAAAATGTGTTGATTTTTAGTGTTGATGCACAAAATATTCTCAAGATGAAGGTCTAAAACAAATGCCCAAAACAGGAGGCCCAAGCATGGAGCTTGAGCGAATTATCAAGACGAGGCCCAAGATCGCCTAACATGCAAATGCCTAAATGATAGGGCGAAATAGGACAAAGCTTGGGCAAATAAAGTAATAACTACATCGTGCAGCTAATGGAACAGTTTTACACATAACCCATAATCCAAGGTAACAGTGAGTTAATGAAAAAAACATCATGGTAGTTATGAGAAGTTATGGAAAGTGGTGAGAAGTTATTTTAGAGGAAGTGCTATGAAGTAGTGGTCGGTTATTGGTGAAAATTGCGCAAATGGCGATCAATGTATAAATAAAGCAAAGCAATAGAAGAAAACTCTCTCACAAAGAAATTTGTGAATTTACGTTTGAAGTTTTTTGCTTTCTTTTTACGAACCTTATAATTTCGTGTACTTGTGCCCCTTTGAGGCTAGTTGCATAATATAGTCTTTCAATTCAAACACCACTTGTTGGAACATTATCTCAAAAGATCTCGTTCCTTACACATCGTATGAGTAATCTTTTAATTGTTAGCATGAATAAAAAATGTGCGAAACAATTTGGCACGCCCAGTGGAAAGACAAAAGTGTTGTAGTCAGAAGCCCAAAGGCACAAAGCGATGGAAAATAAGATGGGGTCAAAAGCAGGGATATCAAGAGTAAGCTCTAACAAATCCAGAATCCTAGCTCGCTCGAAAAGCTCTCTAGTAGGGCCATGTCCGATCATACACTTATGCCAAGCTCGGAAACTAGTGTCTGATTTGGGCCAAGTGCGTATGCCAACACTGTAAAGTGAGGTTAATGGAAATGGCTCCAGGAAAGGAAAAGTGTAAGTCGTAGGAAAAATTGGACGATAGGTGAACGCCCAACAGTGTTAGCAGTGTTAAGCAAGGCCCATGTGAAATTCATGATTTTGGGTATTTGCTAGTATTAAGCAACTAGGACTGACAAAGGGTTGAGAAAGTAAAGTTTGAAATTCCTCAAAAGAAATAATTTTTTTCTGCCATAGTAAACGAGAGCGAGAGTAACAATGGTTTTTTCTTAGTGTTTTGAAAATGTAAAAATGAAAGTGTGAAAAAGAAAGGTAAAGAATGGGGTTTATATGGAAGGCAACGTGGCAAAATGTTCGCCAAAAAAAGGGAGCACACGTCAGCGCCGCCAAATAGAAGGAACACCAATGGGTTTTGTACTTTCTGGAATTTCAAAAGTTGTGGAAAAAAAGTGCAAAGTCTTGAATATGACGAAATTAATGATTAACATTAATTCAGATATATTATGGGGTAATTGTTGATGTACAAAATATTCCCAACATGAAGGTCTAAAACAAAGGCACAAGCATGAAGCTTGAGCAAATTATAAAAACGGGGGCCCAAGATCGCCTAAGCATGCAAATGCCTAAACGATAGGGCGAAATAGGGCAAGGCTTGAGCGAATAAAGTAATAACTACATCGCACAGCTAATTGAGCGGTTTTACACATAACTCATAAATGAAGCAAAGCAATTGAAGAAAGAGACAAAACAACTCTCTTACAAAGAAATATGTGAATTTACGTTTGAAGTTTTTTGCTTTCTATTTACGAACCTTATAATTTCGTATGCTTGTATCCCTTGGAGGCAAGTTGCATAATATAGTCTTTCAATTCAAACATCCCTTGTTGGGACATTGTCTGAAAAAGTTTCATTCCTTACACATCGTCTAAGTAATCTTTTAATTGTTATCGCGAATCAAAAACGCGCAAAACACTCAATATTCCCACGAATTTAGAAAATCAATAAAGCCATATTAATCTATTCATATAAAAAAAACAACATACATATCATCTTTCTATACTTTCGTTAACCATTTTCGAGCGTTTGGTGACCAACGATTCTTGATTCTCCTGCCCACTACAACAAAAAGGACCTTTTGCAACATGTCAATGACAACATTCGTTAAAAGCATGTTGCTAAAACAGGTCTACGGCAACAGTCATCAAATGTCTGTTGCAATTGGTTAATTCAATTGACATTTGGCAACAGTGTTACAGTGACCGTTGTCAATGTAACCTTTTGCAACGGTCAGTGACCGTTGTCAAAAAAATAAAATATTTTCTTATACGACAACGGTCAGTGACCGTTGTCAAATAACATAGTATTTAGCAACGTTTGTGAACGTTGTGAACATATATACCACAACTCTTTTGCAACGGTCTTTGCATGTTGCGAAAACTTTTTAAAAAGAAATATTTGGCAACGTTCTTTGACCGTTGTTAAAACATACAACAATTGGCAACGGTCATTTGTCTGTTACGGAAAGTTTTGTTAAAAACGATTTCGCAACGTTCTTTGCACGTTGCAAATGCCGAAACCCAAATACGAGCGCTTTTAACAAATTCACTGCCCGCGAAAACTAAAATTATTTGGTTCTAACCTAAAATACGTTCTTTATCCATCTCTGCTCCTCCCTACATCTAACCCAGAAATCTCCCAAACCCTTCCAACCCAAATTCTCCATTTTCACAGAAATCGCAAGAAATCGCCCAACCATTCCAACCAATAATCTTCTCCTTGTCAACGATTGTTCTCCTCTCTGTAAATACTTCATCTCTCACCCCCTTCAAATAACAGTAATCTCTCTGTGTTTCTGTCAAAATGGGAGACAAAAACGGCGCCGCCGTCGCACCGGCTGAGTGTATTTCCACTATTATCCCTGGATGGTTCTCCGAAATTAGCCCAATGTGGCCTGGCAAGTTTCCAACTCTCATCTCGTCTCATGCCCTACCACCGTAAGATTATGAAGAATCAAAATTCTTCTTTTTCTTTTTCTTTTTACTTTTTGTTGATCAAATTATGTGATTTTTCTTTTTTATTTCTTAATTTCAAGAATTTTTGTGTTTGTTTTTTATTTTATTTTACGAACAGGAGCCAGTGGCGACCACCGGCAACCGAAATGCCCTGTCATCGCTATTCCTTTATGATGGTATTTGTTTTGTTTTATTTTTTCTTTTATTTAATGGCGGCATTAATGTAAATTACGGGGAATGTGAATGAAGTTTGGTATGAAATTATTGAAATGATTTTGGCTTGGGGTTTTGATTGATGAAATGTTATGATTTTAATGGATTATATTTGTGAAGAAAAAGATGATTCGCGTCAAGAGGCAGAGAAGAATCGGGAATTGGATAATTCTCAGCTTGAAGAACTTGAAGTCAGAGAGCTCAAAGAAGAGGTCTGTTTCTAAATTGATGTTCAAAATGTATCATGATACTTTTGGGGTTATTTCAAATTCATATTAGATTTCCAAATTTATGATATTTGTTATTTTTTTGCATTCATAACTTGAATTGCATTTAAAATTATAGATTTCTGTTGGTTACAATCTGTGCAATTATTGTTCTAGGGTACGCGTAGGCCTGAATTCAATTTATATTGGGTCATCTGAAGTTAACTTGCTTATCTCATGCTTCATCTGCAATTGTAAAGGTCGACTGCACAATGGCGTAGAACGCCAAGATGAATTTGATTTACAGTGTTCTAGTGAACTGTGAGCTTTTTTGTTAGTCCTTATTTTATGTAGGATCATGATAACTCAATAGCTATGTCATTTATATAAAGTCGGCTCTATATTAAAATGTGAGGTCTAAGTCAGTAACAAATTGCCTGGCTGTCTTTTTTGTGCAAATCATAACTATCTGTGTATTGGATGACAGAACTGAGTATGAATAGGTCTTGGTTTGTGCAGGACTGAAACATGAGTGAGCTGCTGAATCTATGGATTCATGTAAAATTTAACAAATCATGACGACCATATGATTAATTGCCAAGCTGAATCTGAAACAAGTTAAGCTAATATTTCCCAATTCCAGTGTCAAGAACATCATCTAATTATAGAACAATCATTTGCTAACTATAAGGCAATATTTTAGAATGAACCACGGGGTTTTCTAACACATAACAAAATTAGTTAATTCTGTTGCGTGTTGATTTAATTTTTTCTTCATTACCTATTTACCTTAATGTTACTTTTGATATTTGTGTATATTTGTTTGTTCTTTGTTACCTTTCAGTTAAGCGTTGAGAAATTACAAATAATACATTGCTTTGTAGGGTTCTAGTCATTTATAGAAATGTCTTAATCTATTACTCAATTCTGCTCATATCTTATCCCTGCCATCCTCAAGGTCAATGGCTGTGTTCAAATTAAAGATCTGAATCGGTCAATTTTAAGTATTGGTGATGCATTTAGTCAGTTGCTTTCAGGTGAAATCTTTACTGCTTGATTGTGATTTTTATTATCATAATCTGAATACTCGACACTGTTTGCATATAGAGGAATAGATACATACACAGAACCACAGTCTCACCACTCTATAGAAATGTAAATAATACACCTGCTTATGTATGTATATGTGCATAAATATATTTGTATAATTTGTTAATATAATTGGTGAGTCCATGCTTTAAGTATTTAGAGACGCCTAAGTTGAGTAATTATATTTTGTAGGCTAAGTTCCTCAAAGCTTGTGGAACTCTGCCTGAGACTCCTGCTGAAATTCGAAAAGCATCAGAGAAATGGAAGGATGCATCAACTAAAGATGCAGAAGCAACACCTTTGAAATTCAATTCATGGCTCTCTAATGCATCCATTGAGAAACTCAACTCAGAGAAGCAACCTGATGAATCTCCTACACCTGAAAAAATTTCTGAAGAACAGATAATGGAATCAGGTTCATTGGTGGAAACTCCGAGCAGGTAAATCTACCATCTTTGTGTATGGATTTGAAACCATTGAGCAGCTAATATCAATTAGCATGTGTTTGCAATGGAAACCTCAAGTCATTTCTTTTTCTGCTTTCCTCTTTCCATATTTTACCGAACGGTTTTTAGTTTTAGTTAGCAATTTGAGTTGATAGGTCTCCAAATGACACCCAAGAAAAGAAGTAAATCCAAGCGTTGCTAAAAATATTACACGGATTACTAATATCTACTAGTATTCTCTTTTCAGCTGCATGACTGATGGAATGAATACCAGACGAGCTTATACCAATTCCACTTCAAGCGGTAGTATTCAGAATGTTACGACAACCCCAGATGTACATGCTAATGTCCCTCAAAGTTTCACAAATTCATCAGTTCAACCTGATGATATGGCTCCAAGTGTACAGTTCAAAAATAAATCTGTTCGTTTTGAATGTGAGTCTGATATTTGGTGCTCTTTATTTATTTATTTTTATTCTTTTTGCGATTTTGTATGATGAATTGATTGTCGTATTCTATTGTCATTGCAGTTCCATTATGGTGTGTTTTTTGCCTACATGAGGTTGAGGGAGCAGGAGATCAGGAACTTGATGTGGATATCTGAATGTGTTGCTCAGAACCAAAAGTCCAGAGTGCATGATAGCGTAGTTTTCATATTCTAGTTTCTTCAAAATTATTCTAGAACTTCTCACGCTTGTGTTGTGTAAATTTTGTTTGCATTTTGAAGGGAGTATTATGCTGCATTTTCTTAACATTCAGAATAAGTTGCGTGATGGATGTGTTAGTCGGAGGGAGAAATCTTGTGTTGATATTTATAACCTCGTGTTAGTATATTTATCCAAATGTACAATAAAGTTGTATTGGCATATCTTTCTTATTTTACTTAGTCTTATTCTTATTTTACGCAGTCTTAGTCTTTTACTTAGTTGAGTTTTATTATATCTATAATGTAATTTTGTATTTAAATGATTGAGAAAGTACAAGAATATATATAAAATATATTTCGAAATAATAGATAAAAAACCCAAGGTAACGACAACGTGCACAAGAACGTTGTTGAAAATGAATACATAGGCAAAGGCAACGTGCAAATGTACGTTGCTAAAACTAAATGGCAACGGACATTGAACGTTGTTAAAAACTAAATGGCAACGGACATTGACCGTTGCTAAAAACTATAAATGACAACGCACAGTGACCGTTGCTAAAAACTAAATGGCAACGGACATTGAACGTTGCTAAAAACTAAATGGCAACGTGCAATGCCCGTTGCCGTAAATGAATACTTTTCGGCAACATCGAAGGACGCAACGTGCGCATGCACGTTGCGAAAGGTCTTTCGCAACGTTTTTCGCCCGTTGCAATAGACTGTTTTTCTTGTAGTGGCCTTTCTGTCATAGTCTACACTTATCATGTTGATTCGCAATTGAATACCGAATAAGTGGTCTTGATCGTAGATACCAAATTGATTAAACAATTAGAGAAAAACTCTAAATTTGTTTATTTCTTAAATTATAAAAGACAACTCAATAGAAAATAATAAATAAAATTGACACAAAAATGAATTAATGAAGAAATAGAACCGGCTGTCAGAAATCTTCATCACATTCGTTTTGCTTATATGGAGTTTGACAAAAAAATGAAAATAAGTAATTTATTTATTTTGACAGTATTTTAAAATTAAAAAGTAATTTTTTCTCCATTTAAAAGTAATAAAAAATAAATATATAAACATGTTTATGGAAAAAAAAAGTTTTTATTTATTATTGTTGTTAGGACCAAACTCCAAACATGTTCGTTGAAGAATAAATAGCATGTAATTAAAGGATAGACTACGTAAATTGATGAAGATGAAGCTCCTTCGTCGAATAATGTCAATGGTAAGCTGTATGATTGGCAGAAGGCCCAAGGGAACATTCTACCAACAAAGAGAATGTTTAGGTGTGTTTTTCAAACTAATAAAATGATCAAACATTACACAATTTGTACACTTTGTAGAATCAATAGTTTTTATTCACACATTCATAAAATTTACGTTTGTAATTTACAAAAATTATTATTGTTGTTATTATTATTATTATTATTATTTAACAAAACAAGCACAGAGAAATCCATCATGCTCAAGCAGTCCAATAAGAATAATACTATTTATTATTATGAGTGATGATAAACAATGTATATGTTAGTGAGGTTCTTTACATTTAATTGATGTTATATAAATGTGTTGTCTTCTCAAATTAATCAATTACAATAGATTATACTTACACGTGCTAAATAACATTACACTCGTACAATAAGATCATCTCCAATACACTCCGTCTATTACTTTTTAGACGTGTTACATAAGCACAATTAGACAGTGTTATAAAAGAACACTCTCCAATGTATGCTGACGATGACACTGTCTAGCTCACACACAAAAATGGATCCGTCTAAATTTAGACAGACTTGAAGATAGAGTGACTCAACATATTTAAATTCAACCCATCATTTTATTAAAAAAAATTCGGACGAGAGAAATAAAAATTGAAGATTTGCCAATTAAAAAAAAATTAATAATACATAAGCTGTAATATTAGTTTTAGACGGAATCTATTGAAGATAAATTTTTAATTTGACTGTCTATTTAATAAACATAGTGCCACATAGACTAAAAATCTGTCTACCTGCTATGTAAACTTCAATAGACAGATTGTATTATCTATACTAATTCTAAAATGTCATAAAATGGAGAAACAATTTTGGACAATTTTACCCTCATATATTACAATTTTGAACAATTTTACCCACAATTTTACCCTCATATATTACAATTTTGAACTATTTTACCCTCCTACATTAAATTAAAAAATTCAAAACGCTTTCATCTCCTGGACTATTTTACCCTACTACATTAAATTAAAAAATCTAAAATCCTTTAATCTCCCAGACTATTTTACCCACCTACATTAAATTACCTCCCACATTAAATTAAAAAAAATCCAAAACTCTTTCATCTCCTAAACTATTTTACCCTCCCACATTAAATTAAAAAATTCAAAACCCCTTAATCTCCCACCATTATTGAACAAAATAAGTTGTTTGGGACCTTTGGACAATTTATCTTTAGTTTTTTTTTTCATTACGGAATACAAAGGATATGCCCTAAAAGAAAGAAACAATTTTGGACTATTTTACCCTCGTTCATCTAAAAGTCTAGAAAATGGAGAAACATTTTTTGACGAATACGTCCTCATTAATATTTTATATTTTCTAAATCGTCCTTCAATTAATATTATAATTGAATTCCCAATTAAATATTTGTAACCACATTTAGTCCTTAGAAGTTGAAAATGCTAAATCACGGTTTAGTACATTTAATTACTGGATTTTAAAAATATTTCTATCGAATTGTGACAACATATTTGGCCAGTTGCAAGATGAATAGTCGTTTACCTTCGACCAACAATATATTCAACTTATTTCATGCCTAATTTGAAATTTAAGATTATTTCATTTGAAGGTAATTATATGGTTCGTGAAATCCGTAAATTCATTTGAAGATTTGTGTTTGTGATTATGATTTTTGTTACTTCACATGAATAATTCTTTTTTTTTTTTAACTTCAATAATTGATACTGATCTCATTTCTATTATTTCTTTTTATATTTTTGAATTGAATTATTATCTATTATTTAAACTAATTTTTCTTCACTATTTATGCTCCAACGTAAGTCTCTTAAATTGCTAGAATATTTAGTTTTGGTAATATTACTTTACTTCTCTATTACCATTTGGATAAGTTCTTGCGAAGACATCTGGGCACTGAATTGTGCAAATGATAATGTTTAATTTTGTCATAAATGTTATTTTGTTTTCTTTTATATACTGATTGATAAATCTACCTACAATTGCTAACTTGGAGTGCTACGAGCCCAAATTATATGTGATATGTTGGGTTATAACTTCTTCATAGTTGGATAGCTATATTAAATTACAAAGTTTTGTTAAAAGTTATTTGTCATCTTATAAAACAAAAAAAAATCAATGGATTTGAGTGTTCATGAATGTAGTTATTGTGGCGATTGAATACAACAACAAACAATATATTACACCGTATTTTTAATGTTAGATTTTTGTATTTTAATGCAGTATTAAAATAAATATAATTATTTAAATATTTGAATAAAAATATATCTCACAATACCGTTATTAAATCGCACGTATTACATACTAGTAGATGTTATAAGCTTGCCTAACAACATGGCTGAGTCCCGAAACAATCTACGCAACACAATGCTCAATTCATGATCAAGTTCCAAGAACCCTTGTAACATTGCACGGCCGTATGTATGTGTCTGTATGTGTGTGTGAAAAACAACCCTACGTCTGATATCAATTACTAATAAATAGCAATCACGTAAATACAAGTATCAGTCCCGTTTTCTTGCCCACTGCCTACATGACGGGTCCAGTCATATGCCAATTCAAAAAAAAAAAATTCTCCACCAAAACCCCACCCCAGCAACAATCATTCTCTCTCTCTTTCTCTCTCGCATCTACCCATCAGCCAAGCAGGACGAACGGCGGTGAAGCAACCACCACCCCCATCGCCAACGGCGGAGCCAACCCAACATTTTCGATGAAACAACCACCACATCACCAACGGCAAAACAACCACCACCCCCATCGTTGTGTTCACCATATTTCCCTCCATCTCTCCAAGTTCAACCTCACCAACACCCCATAACCTCCACCATCAACGAGGGTTCTTTACCGACGGCGGAGCCAACCTAACATTCCTGGCGAAGCAACCACCATATCACCAACGACGGAGCAACCACCACCCAACTGCGAAACCAACCCAACGGCGAAGCAACCACCACCCCCATCGCTGTGTTCGCCGTATCTTCCATCCATCTCTCCAAGTTCAACCTCACCAACACTGCCATAACCTTCACCATCGACGATGGTTCTTTACCGGGCTTTATTCATGGTAAAAAAAAATGTCACCACTTTGAGATTTGCAAGAATTTGCCATTGAAAGAAGAAATTTGGGGAAGAGGAGGTGAAAAACCGGCAACAAATGGGAGGAGGGAATTTAGGGTACCAAAGAATAAATTTGGGGAGGAGGATGTGTGCGTGGGGTTTGGTGGGGTGGGGGAGGAAGAAATGATTGCTGAAGGTGGAAAATTATTGTTGGAGTTAGGTTTTTGTGGGTTTTTTTTTTTTTTTTTTTTTTTTTGAATTGGCATATGACTGGACCCGCCACGTAGGGAGTAAGCAAGAATTCTCTTGCCCACTGTGGGCAGGAGAACAAGACTGATACAAGTATTATGTCAAAACGAAGGACAATTTCTGAGATTCAACCAAAGTTATTGTTTGTTTGTTATTTATATATTAGGTGCATGGCTATAATCTAATTGAGAGTTATCAATTTTATAAATTGATGCCATCTTCAAATTCGTAATTTAACAAGTTTAATCCCTTTATTTTGAAAAATAAAACTACTTGCAAACATTTGAAGTTTGTAGCCATTAGTGCATAGTTGATTTACATCTACCAACGTTAGAAATGTTATATTTATATTTAAAGGACGATAATATTCTTAATTTTAATTAAAATAAAAAATAAGAATGAGAAAAAGGAAAGAAGTCCTAATACGACATTTATCCCTTTTTTGCTAACTTGTCTCGACACTCTAATCTTGTTGATCTACTGCACAATAAGAGTGCAAGCGAGGTTGGGAGCGTGAGAAGATTGAACCATAAAGGAGGAAGAGTAAAATGCATGGTGATAATGTAGGGGATACCACAATAGGAGAGGAAGAAAGAAAAATAGTTAACGGGTGGTTGAAGGATAGGGAATGAATGATGTGGGGATTGAGGTTGGGGCACGTAGGAAATGGGATACGAGTTGGAAACAACACAACCCATGGAGGAAAGACACAATTGGTAGGGCTGGTCCTAGTCCTAGGTGGCTAGGCAATTGCATAGGACCCCTCAACTATTTATGGCCTAAAAGTTTTGGCCCAATTATTATTATTATATATTTTTTTAAATTAGCTTACTAAATGAGCCTAAATAGAAAACAAGTTCAAATCTAACCTACATTATTTACTTTAATCTAGTTTTTAAATTGTAGATCGTGTAATTTTTCCTTTAAACTTTATTATAGAAATCTTTATCTTGAATCAAAACGATTTTTCAAATTCCAACTATTTTTCAATGAAGAAGAAGAAAATTATACTCTTTTTTTGCTTGTAAATATGTTTATATGTATATGCACACACCCCAGCATATGTTGTGTGTATGTTTTTTTTTTAATTATATATTCTCTTTTCTTTGACATTTTCAACTGTTTTTAATTTGAACAACCTTATTTTTTTAAGTCAAAATTATTTGATTATATTATGTGCGTATGTATTCTGTACTAGTTTTTTAGTTTTTTGACTTGTGTGAAAATCTAATTTGAATCTAAACAAAGTATTATATACTTATACAAAATGTTAGGCAACTCGCAGGTTTCGAGATGGGTTTCCTCGCGGGTGTGTTCACTTGTTTTCCTATTCAAGTTCTGGTTCCTCAAATCCATGCTTTTTGGAAATCCTGTCAATATTTTTAGCTACAGTGAAGCGGTCCGTATACCACTAACCCCCTCGGGGGGCCAAGCAGCCAGTATCGATCGTCCTTTGCTCCATTCCTTCCTTCGGTTCGGAATGTCATGGGGCCGAGAGCAACAAGCTCTAACTCTAGCTCTAACCGATAGGGTATTTCTAGCTTCCTAGCTAGCTCCATGCATGTGTATAATTTGAATCAAAACAAAATATTATATACTTATGCAAAAATTTAATTTGAATCTAAATAAAGTATTATAGAATATGTCTGAGAATGTACGAAGTTTTAACTGTCTGTCAAAAAATTATATTTTACAATATCTCAATTTTTTAAGGGCCCTATTTAAATTTTCACCTAATATCCCCAAATTTCAAGTGATGCAAAACTGAGACGGGATATAGGCGGTAGGTGGTAGAGGCAAGTTGGTGATGCAAGTAGTGATAGAAAGATTTCTTGAATTTTATATTTTTTCAATTTTTTATTAAAATTAATATTTACTTATTTTATTTTTAAAAAACGAGAGACAATGGAGAAATTAATGCCACCCTTAAGGACCAAATTTTTAAAAATTTAAAAATTAGAGATGAAGCAATCCTAAAAAAATAAAGGGATAATTGTATGAAACGTCCCCCAATATTTTAAAATCGTTGAGGATATGCCTCTAACCTAAAAAAATAATACCACACATCTCCAATGTATGAAAAACTTGACATAGTAGGTCATTTATGACAAAAATACTCTTCCTTTTAAATAAACAAAAAAACAAGAAACAAGAAAAAAGAAAAATATGATTGAAAACTAACCAAATCTACCCTAAAAAATAAAAAGTAAGAAATGTACCCCAAAAAAATAAAAACTAAGAAATATGACATCTTCTCTAAAAAAATCCTAAAATTTTATTTGTACCCCTCTTTTTCAGCATTGCCTAATTATAGCATCCTCATGGCAATTACAAAACAACCGTTCAGTGATATCAAAACTAGCGTGAACAGTTGCCTTAATAAACTATCGGATAGAGACAATCTCTCCATGGCCACCAATGAATTGGAATCCATAGCTAGAACCCTTTCAAGTGAATCTTTTGGCCCTTTCTTAAACTGCCTTTCTGCAACCGACTCGTCGGAGAAGTCGCTGGTCCACTGCCAGCGCGTTCGCCTTCTGGGAATCCTCTCTGCTACCCACGGTATCGCCTAAACCTCCATCACCCATATCCGCAATCAAAACCAACACCCAACCACATCACCCATTCCATCGAAAAACTCAGGGTTTTCCTAGTTTTTGTCATTGCCGAATGCGTGAAAACCAAGGGGAAAATACTCAGCTATTTCACAAAAAATAGGGGATTTTCCCCTTGAATTTTGTAGCGGTTTTTTACTCATTTAACGTGGTTTTTTCATTGGTTTCCGCCGCCTCCACCACCAAAGAGAAAACTAGCAGTGAAAACCTCTGGTTTTTATATGCCGGAGGGCTTTCCAGCTGATTTTTGTTGGTGTTGGTGGCGGTAGAAACCAAGGGAAAAGAAATTGTTTTTGGAGAAGATAATATTTATTTTTATTTTTTTTGGGTACATTTGGTTAGTTTTCAATCATGTTTTTCTTTTTTCTTGTTTTTTGTTTAAAGGGAAGGGTAATTTTGTCACAAATGACCTACCATGTTAAATTTTTCATATGTTGGGGATGTGTAGTACTATTTTTTTAGGTTAGAATCATATTTTCAACGATTTTAAAAGATTGGAGAACTTTCATGCAATTATCCCAAAAATAAATTGGAGTTCAATTTGGTTTGATCACCACATTTTCAGACCAAAGTCCACGTCGTCAAAAGCTAAAAAAAAAAATTTGAATCCATAAAAATGGTGAAAAAGAAAAAGAAAAAGAAAAAGAAAAGAAACGTAAGCTGATGCGAATCAAAAACGCCCGCGTAACGTGGTCTGTTTCTACCCATACAAATCTCTCTCTGTATCAAACAACCACTCACCTCTCCAACACACGCATTAGCACACAGTAACTGTCTCCTCCTTTCTTCGATCGTACGGAAAATCAATACTTACAACCCCTATATCTACACACATCTATACTCACCCACATTTAGAGAGAACTGTAAACCGCCCTTTTTATAGAGAGATAAAAATGGGAGGCGAGAGTACTTTAATGGGTGCGCTGGTGCCTACAGTGAAGTCCGAGCCGGAAAATTCTTCCGGCCAAGCGCCTCCAGCTCAGCCTATGCCGTCGCTACCGGCGCCGCCTCTGGAGGAGAAGGGGCAGGGGGTAGAGGAGTTGGATAAAGATGTTTTGTGCCCGATATGTATGCAGATCATAAAGGACGCGTTTTTGACGGCTTGTGGGCATAGTTTCTGCTATATGTGCATTGCTACTCATCTTCAGAACAAGAGCAATTGTCCTTGTTGCTCTCACCACCTCACCACCAATCATCTATACCCTAACTTCCTCCTCAACAAGGTTTGCTTTCGTGTGAACTTTTCTCGAATTGTTATGATTTCTTTGTTTTAAATCAAATGTTGAAGTTTGATTTTTTTCCTTGTTAAATCAAGAGATACATTTGTTACTTATGCATTTTTTATCTTTGTATTTATATGTTTTTCCAAGTTCGTACTTCGTAGTATGTCTATGTTTTTCTAGAATTTTACTGATTATAATTGAGATATTGCTCATAGAAATTACTGTGGTTGCCTAAAAATGAGAACAAAAGAAAAATGAGCTAGTGTGTGTGGCTTGTGACTATGAATATGTAAGGATCAGTACTGTCCAAAATTTCAAAATTGGCTGGAATCTAAATTTTCATGAGTTCGAACCGTTACAGAAATCAAATATATTTGCTTTCCCATTATTTGAATTGTATTTTGAAATAGACTATAACTTCTTTCATGTCATCGGTGGATGAGATATAGGAACCCTATGAAATTCAGAATTGAATATTAATTCTTGCAAATTGGGGAACCATATTTCTCACATTGTGGATTTTTGTAGATGAAGCTTTGATTGCTGAGAATTGAGGAAGTTGAGAAACAATAAAGTAGATTAAAGACTTGACTTTTTATGAATCAGTCTAAACCTCAACTAACCCCTATCTTCAGTGAAGTGCATATGAATTTCGAGGAAGTGATTGCTGTGTATAAGGATTTTTCTAAAAGAAAGATAGCTATGTTCAAGAGGTGGATGAAAATCCAGATAAGCTTGGTTGGCTATTGATTGTTTTGGCCATATTGGTCAATTTATTAGTATGATGATAAAGTCCTTTGGTAGTAAATTAGATTCAGTCTTGATATGTGTATGGTTGATCAAGAGGATTCTGATCTTGTCCAGAAAGTGAAAAACATAAAGTGACTACCAAAGCAGAATCTTACCATGCTGATCCACTTGCAAGTGAAACATAGATAGTCGTTAGAAAGACAACACTTCTGCTGTTTTATTTAGATTTCTTATGCCAACTGTGACTAACTAGAACATTGGGAAATGACCCCATTTTTTGTTTGTTTGTCTGGGGTTAATTAATTAAGTACTCTTTAATACTTGAGTTCAAGGATTATTGTTGGTCGTAAGACTTCACTTAACATAATGGACAACTAAGGCTCTTTTTGGATGTCAGAATCTTGTAGGGCAATTTTTCTTTCTCCACTGGAACTATTGAAAAGGAAACATAAGAAAAAGAATGTAAAGGAAAGATTAATAGTTCTCTTCCATGCATGTAATGTAAAATTAATAGTTGTTCCTCGATCCATAATTTTGTATGGAACGGAGGATATGGTCGTGGAAACACCATTGTTGCTAGATAACATTCGTGGTCAGACTCTTCATTTTTCCTCATAGAGAAAAGGAGAAAATCATTATTGTTTTTTTGGCATCCTTACTAGTGAATCATTCATGGTTTTTAAGTAGAATACAACAACAAGCTAAGCTTTGTTCCCAATAAACTTAGGGATTGTTGTATTAATCCTTTTTTTGTCATTCCATTCCAATCTAAAGCTACCTCTTGTGAAGTTCCAATGAAATCAAATCTTTTGCAATAGACTTCGCTTTGAAAGCAGAATATTAACTAAAATAAATGTTAATGTCATCAAAAAGTTTATGTTCAATAAGGGCCATTCTACTGATCTCACAAGTAATGCTATCATTATGTAGTTTGACATGGAGGTATGTGATTCGACATTTCACTGACCGAAAGACGAGGAAATGTTATGGGAGGAGGAACTATACCATTAATATTGAACAGTTATCCAAGACATGGTCATGTTACTGCTATTAAACTAAGAGTCAAAAAAGAATCTATAGAGAGCATGTGTGGGTGGGCTTAGAAAAGAGATATCTATCTTATAAGTAAAAAAAGCAAAATAAGTAATGTATGTATGTTTGGGAACCCACTTATTAATAAGCCAAATCAACATGCCAGTTCACCAAAATGCCCTTTATAGGTCAACTCTTTTAATCCAATTTCCAATATGGGGTTGTTGGCAAATTTGAAGAAGTCTAAAGGGAATATGGTAAATGTGTTGGTCAACCGGAAAAATAAGACAAAAAGTATGATGGATGCTGCGTATTTCTTATCCTCCTTTTGTCTTAAAAATAAGCCCCCTTTTCAAAAGCCCAACGTGTTTGGGTGATTTTTGGGCTTATAAGCTAGTTTGACCAGCTTATAAGCTCAACCAAACATGCTCTCCAGCCTTATAGTTTGTCACTTGTGAAAACTGAATGATCACCAGAGGCTTATTCAATTAGTTTTTCTGATGAAAGAATGGTAATTGGATTTTATGACTTGACTTTTAGAAAATGACGAAGGTACACTTTCCTTATAATTGCTGAATTATTGAATTTCCTAACTTATGGTTTTATCTTGCTTCTGAATATTACTAGTCTTGTTACATAAGACTATTTAATCTTCCACCGAGCTTATGGTGATATATGTCTAAATTATGTAGTTATTGATGAAGACTTCTGCTCGTCAAATAGCTAAAACTGCCAACCCTTTGGAACAACTTCGTCACGCTCTAGAACAGGTCAGTTTTATGTATGTACTAGATCAGTTTCTGATTTCAATTTTGTCCCGTCATTTTTTTGATGAAATTGTCATAGTAGTTTATTACCTGTCACCTGGAAAGTATGAAATTTTCATTAATGAGACTGGTCTCTTATTATGTGTATGCCTAGGACCAGTGGCGGAGCCACATGGGATCATGTGGGAGCCACCGACACCACAGATTTTATGTTTTTTTATTTTTTTTAACTTTTTCCCAAAATTTAAGTTTTCATTCTTCTTCCCCTCTTTTCAGCATATTGTGCAAGACTTTTCTCCCAAATCATCAATTAATTTCCCATTCCTCCCCAATACCTAGCACTTTTTCTAGTAATGTACTGAAATATTGTCATGGCTATTATGTTTTTTCAAAAAATAATTTTTTTGGCCCCCACAATGAAAAATGTGTGGCTCCGCCACCCCCAGGATGCAGTGGATTAAAAACCTACTGATGTTTGCTCTTGAGTACAAAATTTCCTAGTAACCCCCATGGTTGCAAAAATACATGGATTTTTGAAGGATTTTAAAGCCATTGGAGGCAATAGTGTATAATAGGAGGGATGGTGACGGCAGCTGACCCCCTCCAAGTTTGTAGAAATTGTATGTTTTTCACAAAATGGTAATTTCAAACAATATCTTCAAGAAATATGATTTTGCCTCCCCCACCCATCAAGTAAAAAAGCAAATATAATATAGCCCCATTAGATATGTATCAAACCTATGTTCCCTCCTAGCTGTAAGTAGTGGATCTGCTACTAGTTGGAGGGTTGGACAATATTGGAAAAACGAGGGGGTAGTTTCCAATTAATACTATTTCCTGCTAGGTGAAGGGATAGGTGTTTTTTCAAGTCAATTAGGTTGCATGTTTGTTTCACAAACCAGTGACGAGTCCATTGGATTATCATACAAACCTATATGAATTCATTGGTCTTCCCTAGTTGGCTTAATTCATGTGTAATTTTTTTTTATTTACTATTTGTGCACTTCATGCATGCTTTCTTCTGTAATATTGTAACTCTAATTTGATATTTAGACAGGGATGTGATGCGTCAGTTAAGGAGCTCGAGAGTCTCTTGTCTCTTCTTGCAGAGAAGAAAAGTAAAATGGAGCAGGAAGAAGCTGAGACAAATTTACAGATTCTGCTTGACTTTCTGCAGTGTCTAAAAATTAAAAAGCTTGACGAGCTCAAGGAGGTTATTGAACTTGATTTTCTTGTTTTCTGGCTTAGTCACATTTACCATTTTGACATTTTCTATGCTAGCTAATGAAAATTTATTGTTTGGGTAAGTAGAATGTCCATAGGACTAATAGAAGTTTGCGTGAAACACTTTTAGAACAGGAGGGAATATAATTCCACAACAGCTTAAGGTATGCTGCATTTATTAGCACGCAAAAGGTTTGTCTTGCTGTGTTGTATACCTTGGGATTGTTGTTGAACTTCCAAGGTATCATTTTGGAAAACCCAAAAAGAAGTATGTTTCTGCGAATTTTGTATGCGTTATAGGGGTTAAAAGATATCTGGTATTTTGAGACTTTACAACACATCCCTGCTATGATTTTAGAATGTTAACTGGCCTATTATAAGTTCATCCTCTCTGTGGAAAGCCTATTGACTTATTTTTCTCATAAAATGACATATTTTGCCCTCACTTCTAACAAACCATGATCTTTTATTATATTTTGTAATTGTGTTTTAAATTGTCATCCAGATGCAAGCTGACCTGCATTACATTAAAGAAGATATACATGCTGTGGAGAGGCATCGAATAGAGCTGTATCGAGCAAGGGACCGATATTCTGCTAAACTCAGAATGCTTGCTGACGATCCTAATGTAAAAAACATGTGGCCATCCCTGATTGATAAACATAGTGGTGCCATTATCTCTAGAGCCCCTGGAGCACAAGGGCTTTATCATATGAGTTCAGGTACTTCAAACAACAGAAAAACTGATGCAAAAACTCCTGCGAGTCATTTAATCCCGAGAAAGGATGCTTCTGGTGGGTCAGATTCTCAAAACATTACTCAATCAAGACTGTCATTGGCAAGAAAGAGGCGGGTTCATGCACAGGTTAGTGCACCTTCAGCATTACTTCATCACATTACTGTTTGATCATATTCGAAATGACGTATGATGGTTGAAGTTATACATGTGGAGGAAAGTAAATTTTTATCAACAGAGACACTATAAGTGGTCATCGCCCAAATGCGAGTTTTAAGAATACATTACAATTCCTGCAAAAATATTGGCTTATTTTCATCTGGAAGTTTGACAGACTTCGATTATGTATGCTGCCTTTCAGGCATGGAATTCCTCAGCTCCTATTTTAGTGCTTTGAACACATATGCCTAATTGTTGTAGTTGCCATTATTTGTTCTCAAGTTTTTGGAAATTTGTTCTTCTTCTGATTTTTCTTTCATCAGGAATAACCAAGTAATCCTAGTGCGATCATCCAAAAAGTCTACAAACCATCGACTTCCTGTAATATATTTGAACCTAGACCATCCCCACACATCACTATGAATCATTGAGATAGGATGTGACTCTTTGTATGATTGATTTGGATAGGAGTTCCGAATGTGTTTAGAAAACTGACAAACTTCACAATGAAAATCTTTTGGAATTTTATTATTATTGAATAATGAGGGAAACAGTTTTTGAAGATACAAGAAATTCGGATGTCCTAAATGGTAATGCCACAACATAACATCATTATCCTTATTTGATTGAACAACTGAAAAGGAACTTTTTTTTTGGACTGACTTGTTGACCTGCCTTTGTAAGATTGTTTTCAAGGACGATCAGCAACCTTGAGTAGATAGAGCCCCGAACACATATCAGCTATGCCAATTGTCTTCCCCGAATCCAAGTCCTGAAATTCGTAGAGATTTTGGGAAAATTTAGAAACACAATCGAGTTCTCATGTAAGTTTGCTAATTGACACTAAGTTGCAATCCAAGTGGGAACAAGAAGTAAGGATTGAAGTGTCAAATCTTTTGTAATAACCACAGAGCCTGTACCAGCCAGTGCCACCTTAAATAGAGATTCATCTGTTATTCTGACCGTAAAATTTTCACTGTATGGGCTATAATCATGAAAAATGGTTGCTTCTCCAGTCATATGCTCCTGAGCCCACGATCCATGGATTTAATTTTTCCTTTTTTACATTTAAGACGCTTAGGAAATTACCTTTCTGTGCCAATGATCCGGTTCCAATTACAGAGGTGGCAGAGCCTTGTTCTGCGAGACTGAAATTTTTTTGTAGGAGTTCCAATTGTTCTTTGGTGAACAGTTTTGATTCCGGAGGGGCTGCTTTGTCATCGATTGGGCCAGATTGCCTTGGCCTTCCCTGTCATTGTGTAGACGTGAGGGCTTCCAATTGGCTGGTTTTCCATGAATTTTCCAGCAGGTCTCTTTGATGTGGCCGGGATTTCTACGATGATCGCATCATGATCTTTCCTTTCTTTGATGATTGTCACTGTTGTTGATCTGAAAACCTCGAACAGCATGGCCGAGTATCCTGCAATTGTTGAGACGCTTGGAGATCCCATCATTACCTTCTTCCTACTGTCCTCCTGACCAACTTCTGAAAAAACTTCTTGAATGTTGGATAGAGGCTTTGTTCCTAGTACCCTTCCGCAAACCTCATCAAGGTTTTTATTGAGTCTGATTAGGAACTTATATATCCTCTTCTTCTCGATTATCTTCCTGTATTTGGCTGCATCTTTTGGACAGTTCTAATTGTGCTCCTCAAACATGTCAAGTTGCTGCCAATAATGAGAGAGTATTGTAATATTGAGTGAGGAAGATTGACTGCTTTAAATCGTGAAGGATACTCTCAATTTTGAACAACCCAAAGGTGTTTTCTTTGCTGGAATAGATTTCCCTTGCTGGGTCTCATATCTCCTTTGCAGTTCCAAAGAGCAGAAAATACTCTCCAATTCATTGGTCATGGAATTGATAAGCCATGACATGACCATATTATTTTCGGACGTCAACAATTTGAACTTCGGGTCTTCCCTCTTTGGAGAGACTGTGATCCAATGATATAGTCATCCTTTCCTTTGCCACAGATAAACATCATTACGGAATGTGACCACTGAAGGTAATTTTTCCCATCAGCTTGTGTCCTGTAATGGGGAGAAGGCCTCCATCTGATCCTCATTGCTGGCCGATAAAAGCATGCACTGATTGGAGGTGACTTCAGAAGAGGAAGAGGTTCTTTCAGGGGCCATTCCGTGTTTTGGTCATTAGAGGTTCACGGGTTTCAGATACAGCTCTGATACCATGTAGTAATTCTCTAATGTTAGAGAAAATGAATCAATTATTCTTATATCTTATTAAGGATGCAAATACATGGTATTTATGCTTGAGAATTTCTGATTCCTCAGCCCATTTTTGGTAACAAATCAGAAATTAGAAATGGGAATCAATCCCACTAATTTAGGAAACTAACAGCTATGATATCGGGTAAAAACCTACCCGAATCTCCTTACGGAAATAAGTAAATTGCTCCTAATTTACAGCATAATAATTCAGAGATTTTATTGCCGATTTTCCACATGTTGCAACAGTTTAATGATCTACAAGATTGTTATTTGCAAAAGCGGAGGTTTTGGGCGTCAGAGGAGCAGCAACAAAGGGATTCACATTCTTTGAATAGGGAAAGTTACAGTGCAGGTCTTGAGGATTTTCAGTCTGTTCTGTCTACCTTCACGCGATACAGGTAAGTTATTTTTTTCTCCCCAAGAAATTTATGCTCTGTTAAAATACAATTCACAGAGTAAATCTGTTTGACTGGTCAATTAGTCGGTTGCGGGTCGTTGCGGAACTTAGGCATGGAGATATTTTTCACTCGGCCAATATTGTATCAAGGTACGTTGAGTTTTCTGAATATTGTGCAAAGTTTTTTTCTAGTTCCATTATTCATTATTTTTTATGATGCAAGCACTCAATAGAAAGCAGAAATTTGGACTAAACCATTCAGTACACCTTAGGTATCGTAAGCCAATCATTTGAAGAGCATTAAGGGTAACTGGAAGTATTATATGGATTGAGTTTGGAACTTGTATGTATATTTCTGAACAAGTGCTGGTGATGGACCCAATTAAATCACTTATTATGGCCTGTATGGAAGTCCTAATGTAGCTAATAATTTCTCTGTTTCATTGGTGTCTCCTGGGCATAGTGAGTTTGGGCTTATCCAAAATTTACAATTTAATTGTGTTCTTTTCACAAATCAGTTCTATTCTCAAACAGAGGGGGACTTAATACCTAAAAAAAAAATTTTCTATGTCGTTTTTGGAATGTACATTTGTTCATCTGATGATAGTGGTGGTCTGGGTCTACGATAGCAGCCTCCTTCTGAAAATTGGGAAAACTTACTGGACAAATTTACTTCTGGAGAGTCTTGAAACCTTGAGGTCTTTGATTTTATTTTATTTTATATCAAAGAATGGCTATAATTTCTTTCAAATTGTTTCTTTTCAGACCTCTCTGTGTCTTGTGGAAGGTTTACCCATATTGTGCCTCAAAATTTCTTTTCGCTGCTGCAGTATAGAATTTGACAGAGATGATGAATTATTTGCTACTGCTGGAGTATCACGGCGTATCAAGGTTTTTGAGTTTTCATCGGTTAGTATTTGGAAAATGTTCAAAATTTGAATGAGATAGTGTAGTTTGGCTTTTTCAGACTCAACCTGTTCATACATTATTTGACATTTCTATTCTGTAGGATGGGACATTTGTTTATAAAATTGGCACAGTTGCTTCAAATTTCATCTAGAATTTGTGTTTAGACTATATATAAAATATAGATGCCACTTTTTTATTTATCTACAATAAATAAATCTTTATAAATTGCATTTTCTATGGAGATGAATTCTTTAGTGAGGCTTCACTTAGCTTTTCTGGTGCTAACTTTCTTGGCTAGACATTGTATTATGAACTCTATCTTAAGATCACTTTTTTAGTTACATGATGATTGCTCTCAGGTGGTTAATGAACCAGCCAACGTGCAGTGTCCTGTTGTGGAAATGACCACAAGATCCAAACTCAGCTGTTTAAGTTGGAACAAGTGCATAAAACATCACATAGCCAGTAGTGACTATGAGGGCATAGTAACTGTTTGGGATGTGACTACACGTCAGGTATTCTCTAAGCCCAAGAATTTGTCCTCTTGTTCTCCCCTGGTTCTGCAAAATGTGGTCATGCTAAGCTGAACTCACTCTCAAACTACATATTTATTTGTATCTACTCAGAGTGTGATGGAGTATGAGGAGCATGAAAAACGTGCTTGGAGTGTTGATTTTTCGCGTACGGAGCCTTCGATGCTTGTATCTGGGAGCGATGATTGCAAGGTGCTTGAATTTTGATCGTATCATTCTTGAGGTGCCTTTATCATTTGTATTGAGAAAATATTATCATCTGTACGACTTCAGAAAGCATCTCTCCCATTTCTATGGAGCAGTGTACATATCTTGCGTTTCAAAATCAACCGGGATTGTAAATTTTGATTGGAAAATTTGAACATAGCCAATAGGACTGTCCAGAACATGTTTATTTTCGTCAATCAAGTGAGAATGATTTATTTATTGAATTGTATGGAATTTATAACTAAATTATTAAAGATTTTCTTTAAAGTGGAACTCATCTTGTGGTATATTTATCTTGATAAATGAAGATATGTTAGCCTTAATATCAAATGTTCAACAGGTCAAAGTTTGGTGTACAAACCAAGAAGCAAGTGTTCTCAATATTGACATGAAAGCTAATATATGTTCCGTCAAATATAATCCCGGATCTAGTATCCATGTGGCAGTAAGTTCATCTTTTATTTCTTTCGGGAATATTATTTATTTATTTTTCCTATGAGATAGTGAAATAATTCAGAACATACTAGCAAGATAAATTCTACACAAGAGGTCTAATTCTTTTGCATCTTGTAGGTTGGGTCTGCAGATCATCACATTCATTATTATGACTTGAGAAATATTAGCCAGCCGTTGCATATCTTCAGTGGGCATAGGAAAGCTGTTTCTTATGTAAAATTTTTATCCAATAATGAACTTGCTTCTGCATCTACCGACAGTACATTGCGCCTCTGGGATGTTAAGGAAAATGTGCCGGTAAGTGATGATTCTTGCAAGGCTATAATGTTTTAATGCTATTCATATTTTATTAGCAAATATTTTTTCTTCGGAAAAGTATATGAACTGAAGCCTTGTAATTTCAATCATCTTTTCCCTTAATTCAGTTCAAGCCCCTATAAAATTTTGAGCTGGTAAATAAAAGGACTGAAAGAAAGCTGAATAAATGCCTCTGCTGATTAGTTTTTCAATTGAAACATTGTTGCAGGCTTGTTTAACATTTTATTCTAATCATTCTGGTTCCTTGAATTATGGTTTCCCGAGCACCAATCAGGACTGGGATAGTCTTTTTTTCTTTGGGAAGATATATGATTCTTGTATAAGTAATATTCGATTCATCAAATCAGTCTTTGAGAATGTTAAAATTGATTTGGTACTTGTGAATTTCTCCTTCAGCTACGAACATTTAGAGGACATGCGAATGAGAAGAATTTTGTGGGTCTAACAGTAAATAGTGAATATATAGCCTGTGGCAGCGAAACAAATGAAGTGTTTGTCTATCACAAGGTATGCTGATGTTGGAAAAGGTCATTTCTATAATTCAAACTAGATCTTCTCTCATAGTGGAGGCTATTTCAAAAACCAACAGCTTGGCATAGATTTCTAATCCTAATTTGGGTTTCGTGCAGGCTATTTCAAAACCAGCAGCTTGGCATAGATTCAGTTCTGATACCGATGAAGCTGATGAAGATGCTGGTTCATACTTCATTAGTGCCGTTTGTTGGAAAAGTGATAGCCCTACTATGTTAACAGCCAACAGTCAAGGGACAATTAAAGTCCTTGTACTTGCTCCTTGATCAATTTAAAACTAAATATTGGAAAGATGTGAAAATTTTACTTGCATTACTTCTCTCTCTAGCCTGGACTATCCTGGTTATGGAGTAGCCATTCCTTGGATTCCTTGTCTCAAAATTTGTTTATATATATGAATTTTGTATCTCAAATAGGCCCTTGTCACCAAAAGGATGGGGCACCATATGGATTGTTTAATCAGAGTCCATTATGATCTTGAAAATAGAAAGGTTATGTGGCAGTAAATGAACAGATGGATTTTAGTTGTAAATTGAACGCTTTGATTTACTTTTGTGAGCATTTAAAATAAATTCTTATTTCCCATGCAAGCACTTGAGTTTATTTGTTTTATAGTAATACTCTGATTTAACCAGGGAATGAAGAATGAATAAAAAGAGCTGCCCATTCCGATCAAAAAAATAAGAAGAGCTGCCCATTATATAAACTCGAACTTTCTTTTTTCTTGCTAGATTCAAGGCCCGCTGTGTCATGTTCCACTATAGGCCGCATGACAAAACTGTGACCTATTTCCCATCTAACTTTCCAAGGCTTTTGCTCTTTCATCATACTTTCAAAGTTGTTTTTCAACCATCATCTAATGTTATTTTTCATCTGTCACTTTGGATCGTTTAAAAATTTAACGATTTAATTTGCCACTTCAGTGAAATTGTTAATTTTTAAATGAAAGGAGACAGGATGATGGTTGAAAAACAATGTTAAAATACAGTAATGATTGAGAAACAACTTTAAAAGTACAGTGGCTATTGATATTTTTAACTCAAAAAGTTCTTTTTTGCTATCTTCTGTTTCAATAAAGTCTATAGTTCATTGAATTGATATCAGCTAGCATCATTAGAATGAAATAAAAATGGAAACACAGATGACCGGGAAGATCGGAGTAACAAGAGATTGAATTCTATTATGATAGCAAGTAATAGAGATATTTCTCCTGCGTCTATAATCAATTAAAGATGGACTCTCTCCCATCTTAGTGAAGTTACGAGGTTAGCAAGAAGCAGTGCTATTTCAGTGTGGAATTAGAAATTCGTTAGTCTCGGGAGGCCCCTATTCTATAATGGGGCAACAATAGCATAGTGAACCTATTCACTCACTCACATCTCGGCCATTCCCTTTTATTTTTTTTGATCGAAATGTAAAAATTGTATTGATCAAAAAGAGATTTGTACAAAATCACCAGGTGTACCCAGGAAATCAAAAGGGAGAAATAAAAGACGATGCGTCCCAAAGCATTAATGGGAAGCTAAGAAATACAAAGATAAATCAAAGAGAGCCCTTTTGATAGTCAGGGGGCTTTCTCTAGGCTCAGCATGACATATTTGAGCCGATTCTAGTCAGGAGAAGGAAAAAGAACAGAGATGCCATGCAAACAGCTCATATTTTCACAAAGGACGGTCTAGCATTAACAATCAAGTCACCCTACTCTCTATAATGAGGGCCCCTATTGATTCTATGTGCCGTAGGTATGATAAAAATTGAGTCGTTAACCATTTGCAAGAATAAGACTGATTAGATGAATTTATAACATTAATACACCTGCCCACTCATTGCTGGCCATAAATAACTATGAGTTTAAATGGTGCAAGCTATATTAAAGTAGAAATCGTTTAAAGTCGTTTTTCTGTTGGACACGAGTTTGAGTGGTGATAACAACTTTCACTAGATGATGACACGTGGCACATTTAGCATCGTTGGATGTTGGGGTATCAATGAGGCGTATCACACAAATTACACGAGGTTTGCATCCTTTAGAATTAACCAACTCTCTTCTTCTTCACGTTGTTCTTTCATCACCTTCTGATTCTTTGTGGGAGTATTGATCTTGGGTAATCAATAATGCGTAATCTCTGAATAATAATCACTTCATGGGTGATTAGTGGTTCTGTAGGAGCTATTAGGTTTGTGTTACTTTTGTGAACAGTAACTCTTGGTTGGGTAGGTTTCTTGAGTGAGTTTTAGCTGAAAACACAGCAATGTTTGATGAAAAATTTGAGATCCATTCATTGGGGTTGATGCATGCATCCAAGAGTTTTCATTCTTTGCTTTTATCTTCTAATTGCTGTAAACAAAATAGTTATTTTACTTCAATCATGTCTACTCTATTCTTTCTTTTTACAATGAAACATTCGGCAGAAAAAAAGTTGATTGAAATCTTATGTGGTCATATTCCCCTCGAGCAAGTGAGACCAAATGTAGTGCCACGATCACAAACCTTCAATTGTAAAAGGGCAAAGTTAGAATATCTTTAAGTAGAGTATTTGGTCAGAATTTTAGGTACGGTCTCTTACCAATACTACAAAAAATTTCACTTTTAACAATGAAAATTTTGGTCTTGTAAAGTCTCTCGACGACCATTTTTCGACAAAACAACCTAAAATTGACTTTCTACGACAAAAAATTTAATTGTTAAAAGTGAAATTTCTTGTAGTGCAAGTTGAATTATACATAGCGTCCTCTACGCAGTTGCTGCCATGCCTTGTCGCTGTCTGTAAATGGCATATCCTTCATATTCTCTATTATGGGTATATATGCAGGAATTACAATATTTTCGCTATAACAACACTACTCCAATCAATCAAAAATAGCAGTACTGCTCCAACCAGTTATTTTTATGTGCTTATACCACTTTTACTTGCATATAATTCAGAATAGTGTTTCTACTTCTTGCATATAATTAAGATAAATAATTTTAAGAGAAGGATAATATTTTTTTTTAGTTAAGACACCATCATATCCCCAGTGTGGTTGTCAGGCCTCTATCAAGAAAGGATAGGGAGTTCGGATACCCCATACCTTTTATAAATAACTCATAAAAAAATACATGGGAGGGGGGCATAAAACATGACTTTCATTCAGAAGAGCTAAAACAAACAAATAAATGAATAATTAATAAAGCAATAAATAAAGAGATACTACCTCCCAAGCAAAAAAATTATAAATATTCTATAGACCCCTAATTGTAGGAAGCCCCAGTCTATCAATTTGGACTAAGCTGCGGTATCACTGCGGTAAGTCTTGAGTATTGTACTCGAAATAGCAACGATGATCCCAACCCTCTGAAGCAAGTAAATCAGCCACCTGGTTGCCCTCTCGATAAATATGAGAAATAGTATCACGACTAGAAGCAAGGAGATGTCTGATGTGGCAAAGAGTGGCCTGAATAGACCAAAGTCCTCCACCTTTGGTGATACAGTGAATGGCCTTGTAACCGATTCTTTGAGTTGATGCTACAAGAGAGTAGATATGCATTTCTTTTTAACATTCTTTTGTTTCTTTTTAATTCTTTCACACATTTTATTTGTAATACTTTATGTACTAAAGTTTTAGATTTGTAACAATAACGAATAATAATTGAATCTATGGATTGGTGAATACAAAGGACTTCCTACCTATATAGAACATGAATGAAACATATATAACTTTTGAAGACCAAATTCCATAAAAAATTCGGCCCTACTGTCTACAGGAGTCGCAACGCCTTGCTTACACTGCTATGAAACAGATAGTTGCCTCCTATGTTTCGCCGCATCACTCAGTTGCTTAGTCCCACAGATATAGAGAGGGCAACTCGGGAATGACTTTGCTCATAAGGTTAGATCTTCTTTTTAGAATAGAATGAGCTATACTAAACTGAAATAGACGTAACATGCATGGGCTTTACGTATGCTCGAATGAGCACACCGATAAGGCCGAACCATGAAAACGTTCTAATCCACCTCGCCGGCCATAACATGGTCTATCATCTCGGTTAGGGAGAAAGTTCGAATCCTTTATTCTAAGACGGAAGAAAGACAGATTTATTATCTAAGCCAAGTTTCTTTTTTTCCCAATTTCCGCTTCAGTCAAAGATAAATTGGAACTTGTCGAGTGTTATGTGAATTCTTGGAAGAAGCACTGAAAATTGGATTACTGCTAAATTATAGACACACGAGTTCACTTTAGTGTAACAAAGAAGTTGGGAGAATGAGTTCAAATAGCCTCCCTTCAACATTGTTTTGTTCAAAAGGCCTTTGATCAAAGTAAAAAAAAAAAAAAAAAAAAAAAAATCAAAAACCTAATAAAAAAGCAAAAAGACTTTTATACCCTTAAGATTTAATCCCACTTTAATCCATTCATTTTCACTTTCAACCGGCCAAAAATCCCAAATCCCCAAATTTTCCATACGTCGCCATTTTCTATTCTCGCCTCCAAGCATTCATCTTCTCCCCTTCAATCTTCAATTTCATCTTTCCCATAACCCCAAACGTACCATAATCCTCCTCCATAGCTTGGAAACGAAGTCTCCTACAAGCATTCCTATAATTATACTACGAATTTAAAGCAAAGAAACTAGAAAAGAAGACATCTGAAATCCTCCTCCAGTATTGCATTTTTCCCATATACACCCGTATGCATATGTTTACATATATTGAAAATGGTTGTCCTCGTGTTTATGTGCATACATAGTAAATGGGTTGGTAAATTTATTGTTTGATTTTGCTTTCTTCGTGTTTATGTGAAAACATATAATGGTTTTTTCGCTTGACTTATGTGCATACATATGTACTGGAGGCAATTGAAATGAACTTGACCTAGTTTAGTTGTGGGCAATCCTTGATAGAATGAAGTGAAAATGAATATTCTTGTAGGCAACCCACATAAGAATATGGTAAGGCTGCATTGAGTTCAGTACAGAAATGGTAACAAAAAAGAGAACAAATGAATTTATTGAAAATGTGGTCCACAACATCATGAATAATTTTTCCTAGTTTATTTGATCAGACTCCACTACTTTATTGATAACAAGCTTGTAACTAATTGCCATTGTTGAGGAAAGGGTATAGATATGCACAGGAAATAAATAAATAAATATATATATTCTTACAATAATATAGGAGCCTCAAATTTTTACTGTAGCTTTTTTCGTCCAATACGCCACCGTTTTGACAATAAAGACAGACACGATTTTTTACTTTGTCCAGCATTTCACCCAAAAAAATCTCTTCTTTCTCTCATCAAAAAAGGCTCTAAGCACAACTCAACCTTGGTTTATGCGTTGGTCCTCCATGCTTGTCGTCCTTTTTGGTATTAATTTCTTTTTCCTTGAACATAGACCACTGAGTTACCATTGTTTTCTTTTTCGAAAAAAGCTTCAACACTAAGATTGTTTATTTTTTATTCGATTGTAGAAGATTTAAAATTCTCGCAAATTCTTTCCAACCTTTCAATTTCTTGCTCGTTCTGTTGAATTGAGGATATTTTTGCAGTTAATGGAAGCTGATGTATAAATCTATGGAAATGGAAACTTGAGATTCAATCCCATTAGTTTAGTTAATCTCTCTCCATAAAGCATCAAAATATATTTGATTAGTCAAAAATATTGAACGAAAAGCGAAAAATAAGAATATGAAATCAAACAATTTGGATAGTTCATGCAATACAAGCAATACAATTTGATGGATAATACGACAGCATTATCATTTGAAATGGCAAACCTATTTATTTTATGGGCTACATGGTACAACTCGGAAGAAATCAAACAAAACAACGAAACTTCGCTAAATGCGGATCAAGATAATTGATGGTTAATACCATGTCAGGTTTGCTGGTAACAAGGCAAAGCTCTTCTTCCATCCATGCAATGGCCAGAGGCTGACAGCATTTACGAATGATTCCATTAAAGAACACCAATAAATCATTTGTGTGTGTTGTAGCATAGTTTTCGGAGATATTTACCACCTGTAGAATAGTTTGTGAATCCACTTTAAGGAGCCGGGTGAAAACAATTTAAGGGCATAAAGAAATACAGAAATAGTTTATAAGATTACTAATGGCCCAGCCATGTTGGTTGTCGAGTAACTCGGCAACCAAGTTGGTTGTCGAGTTGGCTCGACAACCAATGAGCCTCTGCTCGAGAAATTAAGATATATTCGGGCATATGATAAGAAGGCGAAGAAAGCTGGGACGAAGAAGAATTGGGATCTTGTTTAGAGGCTTAATAAGCAAAAGCCTACTTACTCTCTAGACATGCTTGTTAAAGAGAGGTGATTTATGGTGTCGGTTTTCAGTATTTGGGTTTGCTATTGTATTACAACCAAGCTCACTAAATTGGTGTTAAGCAAACATTTTTTTGAAGTTCACAGTCGACAAGAAAAAAATCTTGTAAAGTGAAAAAAATTAGAAAAAGACAAAGGAAATGGAAAAGCCCACATACCACAAAAAAAAAATCAAGTATTGTTCATCGTCGAGTAACTTTACTGTTCATCATCGAGTAATCGTTGATGAATAGTAACGTTCGAGTTACTGTTCAATCGATTTCTCTCTCTCTCTCTCTGGTTTGGAGAATATGCAAGCCTGATTTCACCCTTCACTGTCTAGCACATACTTGTTCATCAATTTTCTACCATTGTATTGGAGGGGAAAGAGGAATGAAATGAATTAAAGTAAAAGGTGAAGTAAGTTACGTGTTTCAAATTTCAGCCTCATCAGTTTAAAATGCGTAAATGAAAATGTATATTTGAAATTTGGCCACAAATGGATGAAGTAGATTTCTAATTACTATATGGAGTTCTCAACTTCGGTGAATTATGATTTGAAAATTTTCCATTAATGTTGGGGGTCTTGAGAGGACTTGCCTCTCCTCTGTATATTTTGGTGATGAAAATGTTGACAACACTGTTCAGAAAAAGCTGCAGATGGTGGTCATGTGTTACTTTTCTATTTGCATGATTCCGACATAATCCAAGCTGTTTAAAGACTGAAGATTGATTTGATCTGAGTTAATTGGTATTAGTTGGTGAGTTTTTGCAGCTATGGGCTGGAAATATAGATTGCAAAGTTGTTTCATTACCTATTGGAACAACCACTGGAAGCCAAACATAAAGCACCTGATGAATGGAGTTAACCTGTTTAAAGGATGGAAGATAATTATGATATTGGGATATAGGCTTACTTACTTTGATTATTCAATCTTGTCGAGTATGAACTTCCTATATTCTGTCTTGTTTTGAGAAACCAAAGCTAGTGGCAAATCGAGCTGATAAGTTAAAATATGTGGGCAAGGAAAAATGAGCTTGGAGGACTTAAATGACACCTTTTGGAGCAGTGGTTGGGTAGACGGAGTTGAGGAGGAAATATTTAGTTTCCATGGTTTGAATAGGTTGGGTTACAAAAACAGTGGAGCTGACTTGAAAAGTTTCTTAGCTCTTCCGTTAGAAGGGTGAGAAAATCAGCTTTGGGATGTGTATGGCCTTGTGACATGAATTTGGGCTGCCTCAAGTGTGGATTGTAGTCTTTTCGTAAACGGGTGAGAGAATGCTGTGCTTTGGGAAGATTAGCATTCATTGCCTCTTCTGGAATTGTTGTATGGGACATCTCGTATAACTAGTAGTAGTAATTATATGAATTAATTTGCAGAGGAGAGTGAATTAGGGTTGGACACTTGTGACTTCGCTTCGAAACAAATATGGGAAACAAAGGAAAGGTAACTTTATATGCCTTCAAATCAGCTCATGAGGTATTTTTGTTAACGATAATAACCTGTTGAGGTAGAGGAAGAAATACTTCCAAGTGGCATATCTTGCAATAAGTAATTGAGATGCTCCTGGTAAATTGCAACTAAAGGCAATCTTATACAAATGGTCACTTTACCACATCACTTTACCAAGGCCGTTTATGAATCTTAGTTATTTAATTTTTTTTATACGAATTGTGTGCTTATTTGGTTCTGCTTTTCTAATTATAATTTCAATATTTTGCTTAATTAATTGTATTAAATGGTATGTTCAAAAATATATTTTTCATATTTATTATTTACGTATTATATATTTAATATTTTTTATACGTATATATTCAAGCAATACCTACGTGCAGTCTAAACATAAAATTTATCCCTACATTTTTCACATACGTGCAACGCACGTAGCAAAAACTAGTATATATATATATATATATATATATATATATATATATATATATATATATATATACCATTTCTGTTTTGGGGCTAGAATACTGAAATGGTATTCTAGCCCCAAAACAGCCACCTTTGGGCATCAAATACGGGCAAGGGCGGACCCATTCAAGGCCTATTGGGTGCAATTGCACCCACTGGGTTTCCAATAAACCCTTTTCCTAAAGCCCATTTAATTTGTTTTCAAAAACTATTTTTCCCTAATTAATTTAATTAATTCCCCCCCCCCCCTCCCCCCTCCTCCCTCCTCCTCTCTTTTCTAAACACAACCCCATCCTCTTTACTTGGCTGCTGCAACTGTAATACTGTGCAAGTGCTAGAGTGTGATTCCAATTTCCAACTAAAATCGACGCTCTATATTTTGGAAGAAGAACTACAGATTGAAGAAACAAAATTTTATAATTTTTACTGATATATCTCTATAAAAAAATACTACATTTTGAATATTATCGTTATTATTTTATTTGAAATTATTTTTTATATAATTGTGTATCGCCCCCACTAAACATTAATCCTAGGTCCATCCCTGAATACGGGCCTGACTTTCAGAATCATAGACCTCGCCATAACGAATCATATTGGTCTGTAAAACATAGTTTCCCATGCGTACATGTGGTTGTATTGAAAGTATGTTCTAACTAGCTATTTAGTTAATCTGTAATAATGTGTTTTGGACCTTTGGTTGTATTGAATGGACCATGTATAATGACATAGTTATGATATAATTGTATCGCTTTTAATTCAATTTATATACACTATTTGAAATCGTTGTATGATTGACGTATAATTATTAATTATTTTGTATTTTACAGTGCTATGGAAAAGATGAATGATATTGAAAATGAAGAAAGACTTGAAGCAACGATAACAAATTGATGCAAAACTAGAATGGTATAACAAGTATTTGACAAATTAGATACAACGCACAAAAATAAGTTTCAGACAAACTATTTTGGATCACTTCTGACACTGAGAAAAATAAAGTTGGTGTCTCAGCTTGTGCATCAATTACTCATGAGGTCGACCAAGACTGCCAAAAAAAAAAAGAAGCATGGTTTAAAAATTGAAAATAAACATGCAAGATTTGGGTTGCAGGAGTTTGTACTGGTGACCGACTAAAATGCAGGTGGTTGTGAAGATGTAGATAAAAGTGAAGGGGCAGATTGTCGAATAGTGAAAGATCATTTTAAGAAAAGTGGAGAAAATATTATGAAGGGAGATGTTTATGAAGCGTTTAAAAGATGCAAAAGAAATAAGACCGACAAGTACAAGTTGGGTCTTATCATTATCTTGGCATATGTCTTGTTGGCTATGGAGGAAAACACTTTAATTGATTTGTGGTGGTTCGAATTGATGGATAATCTTGACAGATTTGACAAGTATCTATATGAAAATTTTCATTTGAGTACACAATTAGGGTACTCAAATGTGACATGTGAGATAAATTGAGAAATTCATTGAAATGAAGAGAATCATGTTGTAGTTATTCGTTACACAGCTTTCCTTGCTATAATGGTATGAGGAAACAACATATTTTATTTTATTTGTTGTGTAAAAAATTGTGAGATAATAATATTTCTTTGACTACAAATTTGGACATTCGAAGCGATTCCAAGTCTGGAAAATAAGTTTACTAAGAAATATACTGATGGAATTCCAAGAATGCTGGCCTAAGAAATGCCCAAGAGGTTGACGTCGTCTGCAGTTGATAATATTTTGGAATCCAAAGAGGTGACTTTCTTTTTTATATATAAACATCTATATGGACAAATTGTGAACTTTGCTTAGCAAAAGGCTAATTTTTTTTTATATTTGTAATTTGCAGCTAGAAGCGAAATCTACATTGATTCTCACAGAAGCTAAACTTGAGGAGGATTATTGACAAGAGTTGACCCCGTATGTGGAAGAAGAAGACACTACTTTCCAAGATTCAGAAAGAAATGAGACCAAGCATGATGCTGAGCCATCTCATTCTTTTCAACAACATTCTCCTCGGGTATCTCAACCACCACCGATCTGTCATGACCATAACATCGTAGATGTAGTGAAGATGGAAATGGAAAAAGTTGAGGGAAGGTTGTTAGGGGTCATATCGAAATGGCTTGATCACATGGAGTATAATATTGATAGTCTGGTTGAATTGGCTCTAGTGGGTAGGTTTTATTCAACAACAAGTGCATGTAAAAGTCCCATTTGTAATACAACCAATGTACCTAAGGCTTAACTAGAAGTGGGGAGAAATAATGAGGCTGGACTTGATGATGTGATGGACGAGCTTGAAAAAGAAAGAATATTAGAAGATAAGGCTGGAGAAGAGTTAGAGGGAGAGAAATAAGCTGGAGAGGATGAAATTGTTACCGATGAAATTGAATATGTAGAGAAATGAATGTTCGCTGATTTTTTGACGCCGGAAAAACTTGAGGAGAATGTGAACAAATCTATTGAAGTATGTAAATAAAAATTGAAGGTCTGCCTTTATGTACTTGGCTCCAAATTCAACTAAGTGTAGATTACTATGTTAGACTTTTACCATACAACATGTAGGTGACATTGTACAGATCAAGAAAATAATGTGTGAATCACCAAAAGAACGGAGGCATCATACAAAGAGAAAATCATGCCTATTGTGTTCCCCCTTCACGAACCCGACAAAGAGGATAAAGTTATCGGACATTGATGTATACGATCCATACCGAGAAGTAGATCCCGTAAATGTTGATGATCTTAATAAATGGATGGAAGTAGCATCCACGGGGTAGATGAATACATATAGTTGCGCGTATGTGTTGACAGTAATTATAGTTTCAAATAGACCTGACTTTGTATTACATGTCATGTACACAGTGACTTAGTACATTTGAATCACTGTGATGTTGAAGCAAAATATTTTCTTGACATGAGGAAGGTTGGCTTACTGGTGAGGTAAGTAATCAAACTTCGATACGCTTACAATAATTTTCATTCACAATTAATATTTGTGTTAATTACGATTTATTGCACAAATTGTGAACAATGCCTTGTACCACATACGAGATAAAGCTCTAAAATTTCCAAATTTGTTTCAGCAAGATTATAGCATCTTGGATTGCTACTTCTACCAATTTCTCCAGGCAGCAAATAGAGAGTTGCAAATATATGCACAATCACTCAGGAAGCAACAGTTCAAGTTTAGCAAGTCATTGCTGAAGTATGTAGAAGGGTCTACACCAGAGTTCGGTAAACCTTGAAGGGACTGTAGATATTTTTATGCTTCTTGCTGTGCAATTGGCTCTCATTGGTTCATAGTGAAGATCGATTTAGAGGACCGAACAATATTTATCTTTGACAGTTTAAAGAGTCATGTCCACAAGGCAGAGTTGGAAGCTTTTATGATACCTCTCCAAGTGGTAATACCTTTGCTGATTAAATTGTATGTGAAATGTGATGACAGTTATAGCACAGAGAAGTTCAAATTTATCAAGATAAAAGAGGTTCCTCAAAAACATAATAGGTATGGTTCATTTTGTACATGTTTGATATTGCATTATTTTTTGGAGATTTTACGTAACTACACAACTAATTTGTAGATCTCACTATGGGATATTCATCGTTAAGTACATTGAATTTCCACAAATAAACATGGATGTAAGTGTAATTCGTCCAAAATGTATACCGATGTGGAGAAAGAAATTAGATGTGGAGCTGTTAGCATGGCATTTCGAACCTTAGCTGTTAGCATGACACTTCGAAATGTGTACAGTGGTCGTAGTTAGAAGGAGCTGGAGCTCAAACACATTTTTTTAATCGTGGTTCGAATTGTGAATTGTTTTTTGTTCAAAATTTGTAATTACATGCTGATTTGTTAATAGTCGACCGTGCTTCAATGAAATTATATTTTGTTATTTTTATTGGTTATTTAGTTTTTATTTACAAGTTAAAATTTATATACTCAGCAAACTTCATTGCAGCACTATAAATTGTCTCGACGAATGTTCCACTATCGTCTATAAATTTCTTAAAGATGCCACAAGATATACGGTAGCCATGTTGTCTGGATCAACAAAGTTCACATAACGATGTTGTTGTCGTTAAATAACAACATTGACATCGTTATAGTACATAATCAGCTGGGCGATCGCCAAGCACAAATCAGGGTGTTTGCCCAGTCGAATGAAAAGCTTTCTGCTTCTGCTTTGCTCAGGTGGGCGAACGCCCAGGTTGTTGACCCGGGTGATCGTCCAGGCATATGTTTTGTGTTTTTGTTTTTTTTATAAATTTTTTTTTCCTTTTCATTAACCATGTAACAAGTTCACATAATGATGTTGTTGTCGTTATCATCCAAATAACGACATTGACATTTTTATATTACATACTTAGCTGGGCGATCGCCCATCATGAATCAGGATGTTCGCCCAGTTGAAGAAAAACGTTTGCGCTTCTGCTCTGCCGAGGTGGGCGAATATCCAGGATATTGGCCCGGGCGATCGTCCAGGCATATTTTTTTTTTAAAATTTTTTTCTTTTCATTTACCACGTAACGATGTTGTTGTCGTTATCATCCAAATAACGAGATTTAAGTCATTCCTATACATATAGCTTGGAGGGACTGATTGATTTGACATAACGACATTATATTCGTTATAGTTGAAAGAAAACGATATTGAAGTCATTTCCATACAAAGATAGCTATAATGACGTGGAAGTCGTTTCAGTTATAAGGCAACGAGATTTATATCGTTCCTATACGTATAACTTGAACATTTATTGATCTCAAATAACGACATTGTAGTCATTATAGTTGAAATAAAACGATATTGAAGTCGTTTCAATACAAAATATAACTATAACAACTATAGTCGCGTTTTAGTTATAAGGTAACAAGATTGAATTCACTCCTATACATATAACTTGAGTATTTATTGATCCCAAATAACGACATTATAGTCGTTATAGTTGAAATACAATGATATTGAAGTTGTTTCAATACAAAATATAACTATAACGACTATAATGTCGTTTCAGTTATAAGGTAACAATATTGGTGTAGTTCATATACATATAACTTGCGCATTTATTGATCCCAAATAACGACATTATATTCGTCATAGTTAAAATAAAACAATATTTAAGTCGTTTCAATACAAAATATAACTATAACGACTATAATGTTGTTTCTGTTATAAGGTAACGAGATTGTTATCGTATCTATACATATAACTTGTGCAATTATTGATTCCAAATAACTGCATTAGATTCGTTACAGGTAAAAGAAAACGATATTTATATCGTTATCATACAAAATATAACTATAACGACGTGGAAGTCGTTTCTTTTACAATGTAACGATATTGATATCGTTCCGGCCAAATATGCCAAATCGATCTTCCACGTCCGATGGGCACGTCCGATGGGCATGCTTCCAACACACGTGAGAGGTCTGAAAAGGGTATCCAGTGGGTATCGCCCATTCGAACGATGAATGAAAGACAAATGGAATTACCTTATTCCTACTGAATTACTTCCAACGTTGTTCACAACTCTAGAAACTTCTAAGGTAGTCGAAACGGACACATCCCTACAAAATCTTGATCCGTTTTGAGTTCAAAGTAATATTTATACCAAGTAATGATGATTCGAGTCCACCAGACTGGAAAACGGTTGTCGAACCCAAATAACGACGTCATATTCGTTATAGTTGAAATAAAACGATATTGAAGTCGTTATCATACAAAATATAGCTATAACGACATGGAAGTCGTTTCATTTATAAGATAGCAAGATTGATATCGTTCCTATACATATAACTTGCACATTTGTTGATTCTAAATAACGACATTGTAGCCGTTATATTTGAAATAAAACGATATTAAAGTCGTTTCAATACAAAATATAACTATAATGACTATAATGTCATTTCATTTTATAAGGTGTCGAGATTGATATCGTTACTTTACATATAACTTGCGCATTTATTGATCCCAAAAAATGACACTATAGTCGTTATAGTTTTAATAAAACGATATTGAAGTCGTTTCAATACAAAATATAACTATAACGACGTGGGGGTCATTTTAGTTATAAGCTAATGATATTAATATCATTCCTATACATATAACTTGCGAATTTATTGATCCCAAATAACAAAATTATATTAGTTATAGTTAAAATAAAACGATATTTAAGTCGTTTCAATACAAAATACCCAAATAACAACATTATAGTCATTCAAGTTGTGTCATAACAATGTCTATATCGTTTTAGCTGAAAAATCAGTCTACGGGAGAACGCTCTTTTCAATGGCTTGGAGGATCGCCCTTTCTTAATATTGGCTCTGCTATTGGTTTCACCAAACGGGCGAAAGCAAAGTTGCAAATGTATAAATGTGTAATAACGATATTGAAGTAGTTATCATAACAATAACGATATTGAAGTCGTTCCAATACAGATACCTTGTGCATTTAATTATTTGACAAAAGGATAACGATATTTAAGTCGTTTGTTAATAGAAAAATAAAAAAGCATGCCATTGATATAACGACATAAAGACCGTTTCCTTACAAGTATAACGACATGACAGTGGTTATGCATCAATGTACAAGAAATTAATAACAAAGACATAAAACTACAAGTCACAACAACATTCCACACATTATGGACCACTAGGAGCTGCTTGGACCCTGCAAATGGAGCGGTTATGACCAGTTCTCTTGCACTCACTGCACTTACGAGATTTGCGTGTCTCTCCGGCCAATCTTTTCCTCTTTTTGGGCGTTCGCCTACCTTGTCTTTTTATCAATGGTAACAATACCTTTCTAGCCATCACATGTTCAAGAATTTGCCATTCGATCTCATTTGACAAAGGGTATACAAATTCAGAATATGCTTGCTTCCAACAAGAACTAGTATAAAATGGGTTGCATAGCTTGTAACCGCCATTTCCTAAAAACCTTACAGTAGCAATTGCATGCATGCAAGAGAACCTGTCCAAATCAAATTTCCTACACTTACATGTCCCTTCATCCAAGTTCACAAAGTGGTGTTCTAAATTGTCACCAACCTGATACATGTCTAGGGATACTTGATTCACCTCCAATCCATTTGACTCATTATATTTAGTGCACATCTTCTTTTCTAAAGGTGGGATGAGATGGGTGACACATTTTTCTGCTTCAACATGTCTTTCATAAAACCAAATTTGTAGTGTCTCTCGGATATACTCAATCAAACCAACTATTAGAAATTCTCTAGCACTCTTAAACAAACCATTTAGCAACTCTGCATTGTTCGTGGACATTATATTGTACCGTATCCCATTAAAATATGATCTTGCCAAATAGTGGAAATATTCTTCTAATAAGTACTCTATAATGCCCTCTTTCTTACTCCATAGTACAACCATGTTGGAATCAAATTCTGTTACAGTATAGGCTTCTGCCATTGCCGTGAACAAAGTTGCAAGATCACACCATGAAAAATTAGTCTTCAAATTTTTTTGCAAGTGATATATACAATTTCCATGATGAGCAAACTGAAAGACATTTCTAACTCTATTTTTAATGCATGTTGCGCGGTCAGAAATAATCACAAGCACGTCTGTATCATCTATTATTAACCACAACTTCTGAAAGAACCAAGTCCAAGATTCATCATTCTCCGAATCAACTACTCCCCATGTGAGCGGAAATATTTGAAAATTTGCATCCCGACAGGTTGCTACAAGTAGAGTACCTTTGCATCTCAATTTCAAGAATATTCTGTCCACATAAATTACCTGTCGCATTGAGGTGAGGAATCCATGTATGCTTGGTCCCAAGGCCATAAAAAAGTATTTGAAGCTCTCATCATCTATAGTATGAATGAATGTCAGTGTACCAGAATTTTGCACATAAAAAACATGACAATATGATGGCAATTTCACATAACTCTCACGAGGTTTTTTTGCGGATCAATCCGGATATAAAACCTTTAGCCAAATACGCCTTAGTATAGGTTATGGTTATGTCAAACTCTCGACGAATGTTGCTAATGATGTCCCTCGCTGTAAACTCGGTTGACATCTTGATACTTATGGGCGATGTGGTTTCCAATAACAAATAAGAAACATGTCTATGGTCTCTACGACGAACACTCATGGAACAAGAATGATGATCATTGTACTTTCGAACTTCAAAAATAGGACTTTCTTTGATCTTATTTGCCCGCAAGTGCCACTTGCAATTTTTCTCAATACACACAACTATATAAATGCTCTTATTTAACTTCTTAACTTTGAATTCAAAATGACACTTCACAGTCAGCAACTGCAATTTTGATATTAGGTTTTTTTTTTAATTATTTGGAAACAACTGTTTGACTTGCATATCTTCGTTTTCTAGAATTCTTACTGATGTCCCACAATAGAGCGAACCAACACTTACAATTACAATCTGATTACTGAGTTCATCTGTGTGAACATTAAAATCATTGTCATCTGCCACATTCGGACTATAGGATGGCTGACTAGTGGGTTCATCTATATTGAAATTACCATCGTTGTCGTTTGCCACAGGAGCATCAAGTCTTTCAGAACTACATCGGATTATGTTAATATCATTACAATTTAGAAGCATAGTTTCACCATTGTCATTGTTAGCATCATCGTCGGTTCAAACAAGTTCTTCATCATTGTTCGTATTTCCAAAATGTTATCCACTCTCTTCAGCATCTTCGTGGTTTTCAGCATCTTTCTTCAAAAGAGTAACACAAAGATAAGCTTCTTTATAGACATAAACGAACCACTTCACATTGTTGTCACAATCAATTACGGTCAATGCAGCTGGAGCCTTAGACATTACAGGGACAAGACATGTCATCTCTATTTTCATATAGACTTGAATCAACCTTCAACACCTCTTTAACTTTATTATACAACTCCACATAAAAAATTGATCTTGATACATGAATATGCGTTATTTTTCCTTTGCATTTTCCTACATATTTCCAAGTCCATGTATCTTCAACAGTCTGCTCAAGTTCAACTAAATAACAAACTAATATCCACACCATATCCACATTGTCCATATCTGCAATTCAACATAAATTTTTTAAAAATCATCACAGTGGAATAAGGATATCGATATGTATTTATAATACAAATAAAGGTAACGATATGTATGTTATTATGGAACTCAAAAAACGATATTAATATTGTTATATACAAATTTATAGTGGAATAACAAATACAATAACCAGATGTGTATCTGGCAACTTATATTTCACTTCAACTAATAGAAAAAGTGGTAACAAGAACACATTTATTCCTAACGATATCAATACGAAAAAATGACTTTAAAATTATTTTTGGCAAATAGACTCATTAACACAAATCACAAAATTAATAAATGATTAACAACAATGAGAAATAAAATATTTAAATAATAAAATTTAATCATACATTTCTTCCCCAAATGCCCAATAACAATATTGTAAACTTTGATTACTCACTTCAACAAAATGATTGCTTAAGGGAATAACAATCTCGATTTTAAGGTTTCTTCATAAAAAAAATACTACACTTTATATGAAAGAGAGATGATGATGATGAGTAAATATATGAGGTATAGATTTTAATTTAGAACATTTGATAATAGAATAGAAGCATTGAAGCCGACTCATTCACTCACGTCCAACAACTATTTTTGTTAATGTGAAATGATCTTTGGGCATTAATGTATTTCTAACTACAAGGATATATTAGTCATTTTATTTTTTATTTTTTTAATCTTTAGATCTTTCAACCAAAAAATATTAAGTGAGAGTTCTTTAAATGAGAGTCTTGTTTGATTGGACATTTTAAATTGAAGCCCCCAAAGAAGTTTCTACTACTATTGATATTAATTTAATACATCATATATTATTTTTGATATTTTGATTCAATCAAGAGTTTGCTCAAGTACTGTCAATAAATATTCACATTAATTTATTAATTATAATTTATTTTAAATATTGATTTACCCCGATAAATCTCAATTTATGAAATAAGTGAGATCCACCATGTTAATTGAAAAGTAAATCTAAAAATTTAGAATATTAAGAAAATCTTCAATGCATTATGAATAACTATTTAAGTATATTTTATTTTATTAAAATAAAATATATTATATTTAAATATGTATAGAAAATTTAAATCTACATATAATATTTAATTTTGCTAAATTATTATGTTTAAATTTAAACGAAACTTTAAACATTGTCTATTTTTTTTTTTATGTTAAGTTAACTTGACAAAGTCAATGATTAAAAAAACTAGCAATCGATTGCATTGGATATTTCCCTAACAATAACATTAGATCATTTTTAATGCATTCTGTCTATTTTTTTTAAACGTACTACATAAGTACAGATAGACAGAGTAATAAAAAAAATCTCTAATGAATGTTGACAAGAACTCCGTCTAACTGATGTGGTACAACGAAAAATAGATTTTGTCTAGAAGTCCATCTAAATTTAGACGAATTTCTAGACAGAGTGATTCAACAAATTTAAATCCAACTCAGCATTTTACTAAAAAAAATCGGATGAGGAAAATAAAAATTGAAGACCCACTAATTTAAAAAAAATGTCACATAAGTAGTAATATTAATTTTATACGAACCTATTAGAGATGAATTTTTAATTTGACTATCTATTCAATAGACATAGTACCACATGGACTGAAAGTCTGTCTATTTTATTTGCCACATAGACTTTAATAGACGGAGCGCATTGTAAATGCTCTTAATGTTGAGCTGATGTGGCTATGAGGTGGATAAGACAAAACTCATGTGGCAGCATTTATTGTAGAAAATCGTCCAATAGACTGTCCAATTTTAGACATCTTGTTAAACGGCCTTCTACCTATTATTTCATCAAATTGTGATTATCTCTTTCATCTATTTATCATTTTTCCACTCTCTCTCCTCATTTTTTTTTCTCTTACCACATAGATTTTTTAGAATGTGTCTAGCATTGGAGAGATGAGCCTTCTAAAAAATTTATGTGGCAAGAAAGAGAAAAAAATTGAGGAGAGAAATAATGGAAGGATGAAAGAGAGAGAGAGAAAATAGATGAGAAAGATAGACACAATATTGTAGACGGTAGATTCTACAAATGAAAATTTCGGATTGATTGGGCCACCAGCAATCCTGAAGATTTCAGAAAAAACACTACGAAAGAAAAACCGTTAAAGGGTCTCAAGAGGACACCGGTGTGGTGTCGGCCGAAGACTCTCCGACGGTCAAGTCAGTAAGATTGTATAGATGAATACGAGAGTGTCAGACGAAAAGTGAATAAGTAAAGTTGAATGCGTTTTCCTCAACGTACCTTTCAAACCGATAGATGGTAGTATTTATAGGAGCAATGTCACAACCGTCTAGTCGAAACCGGTGGAGATTCTTCGAGATTTTCGGATAGGTGGAGATACGGTCAGTTGTATTCTGATCAGTTTCGTGATAAGTCTTATCCGTCTGGATTTAGTCAAGTTTGTTACGATATGAAGACAAGTCTGTTACGATATGACTGAATCGTTTTGAGGATAGACTTTCAGAAATTTTTGGGCTGACCCGTGATGTTTTTGAGTTATATAATATCTTCGAGTTGGGCCAAATCGGCGTTTTGTCGTATGGGCCTTTCCTCTGGCCTCGTTGAATAATTTCGAGATATTTGGGCCAGTAGAATAATTTTTACCACTACAATTTGTCCCCTACTCTTTATTTCGAGTTATACTTGAATTAAAGGGTAATTCTCGTGTCAATATTATTCACTGGAAAATAGGAAATTATTGAACTTATATTATCCTTGTAAGACATAACTAAGGGCTGATCAGACCCTAAAGTGGTATGTGTTGGTCATAGATATGGACCGTTTGACCAGTTGGTTCGGCATGGCCGAATGATTTTCCATTTATTTGATATTTACGTTAAATGTAGGATGAGATAATATCGCAAATAATTTATCAGAGATTAATTCAAAATCTTCAGATAAGTTATCGGGCAGAAATTAAGAATTTCGTGCGAACAATTTTAATGAATTTTTTGGTCGAAATAAATTATCGAGCCATAGGTCGGCGACTTGACGGAGTCCATCATACGATTGGAACCGTGCGACAATCATCTACCCAGTCGAACAAATGTGAGTGATGTTTGAACAATTTCGCACGGCTCGAAAATATTCCACTTAGTAATTCTACACGGATCGGATCGTGTATATAGAAACTGAACCACACGGCTCGCTATTCGTACGGCTCGAAAATATTCCAGTTAGTAATTCTACACGATTCGAATCGTGTGTATAGAAAATGAACCACACGGCTCAACGAGCCGTGTGGAATTAATTGCTGCCACACGGCAGGTTGTGCCGTGTGGCAGCAATTGTGCATGCATGCAAGTTGCATGCACAAGTTGTGCATGCAAGTTGCATGCATGCACAAGTTGCATGCATGCATTTGTGCATGCATGCAATGCACAATTGTGCATTGCCGTGCAATGCACAATGGCAATGCACAATTGTGCATTTCCGCTCGGCAGTGCTGCCGAGCGGTAAATGCAAAATTTAATTTAATTTTTTTTTTTTTTTTTTATATATATATATATATATTTATATATATAAAAAAGTATGTATGTATATGTATATATATTTTGTCGCTTCGCGGTAGATGCCGAGCGGTAACATATATAATAAATACACTGTTTAATCACATTGGACCGTACGGAATACGTACGTAAAATATCAGACAGCAAACGTGTCTATTCAAATGGTTGATCGCACACATTTAGATGAATTTTGTAGACAATCTTTTTTCTCGTAGGACGTGCCTTCATAAGATTTAAAGATTTCACTCATCATTTCTCATTCGGCATTGGTAACTTGAAGAGATTTTGGTGAGTTCTCTTTCTTTCTCCTTTATTTTAGTTGTTCTTCAATTTTTTTGAATGTGTTTGAATGTTCTTCAAACTTTTTTAGATATCCATGAGTGGTTGATGAGAGTTTGATTCAATGTTTTTTGGAGTTTTGTTTTTATCCATAAAAAAATTTGGGTAATAAGGAATAGTTGTTTTTACAAAAAATGGAATGGAATGATTTTTGTGGTAATCCAAACGAAGTAGAAAAAGATAGTTTCGTCAATCCATCCGGAATTTGGCTGGACGAAGGTACGGGTCGACATATCCATCCTAACGAAAACTTTTGGGTGGAAAATTACACAAGCCTAGCCCGTCCAGACGAACCGACTCTTGCAGGTTTTACGGGTGATCCTGGGTTTTATTCAGCTTTTCAAGCCGATCCAGAAAGTATTCGTGTTGGAAGTTATTCGGCTAGTCCAAGTCTAGACGGTGGAAACCTTGGATTTGATTCTTTTGAGCAGAGCCGTCCGGGCGGTGTTGACGTTTTGTTTACGGGCAATGTACCAAGCCGTCTAAAAGAAGCTGATTTGGTAAGGATTCGAGATAGCTATGGTGTACCCGCATCAATACGTCTCCGTTTACCACGACAACATGAAAGGGTGTCGTGGAACGTTCCTGGTTGGATGTTTTTCTACGAGTTGCCGTTCAAAGACGGTTTTCGATTCCCGATTCCCAAGATGGTCGCGATGGTGTTAGAATATTTTGAAATTGCACCAAGTCAACTCATGCCTAATTCTTGGCGGTTGCTCCTGGCTCTCCAAGTCCTGACAGAGCGGCATGGTATTATATTTGGCATGCCGGAGTTACTACACGGGTATTTCATAAGAGAGCATGACGGAGAAAAAGGTCGGTTTTCTTTAAACGCGAGAAAGAAGATCAAGCGGCTGATAATTGGTCTTAATTCCGGAGATAAGGGCTGGAAAGGGTCGTATTTTCTTGCGTCAGGGGATTTGGTTTTATCGGGAGATTATAGGTTTCCTTTGGCATGGTCACGTGGTGAGTTCCGTATGTTAGTAATTTGTGTAGTGCATTATACTAATTTGATGTTTTTATTCTACTTTCTTGCAGGACGTCGTCTCAGTACGCAGCCGGTTGAGGGCTTGTTAGTGAATGAGCGTATTTCGAAGATCTTAGCGATATCCGAAAGTCAGCGGGATTGTTGGTTTCTTTTATCCTCGGAGGTTCTAGCTTCAAGTAGTTTGTGGGTTCACGCTTTGGAGGAACCAAGAGGTATTCCATCTGAATTCCCTAGACATATGGTCCCTATCGTAATGATAAAGAGAGGTTTGGAAATTATTGGTAGTGATCTCTCTTTGTGTGGCCCACTTAACTCGACTGAACGTGAGGTTGCAGATCACGTCATGTCGAGAGTGATAGGATCTTCCTTCGATGCTTTGGAGAGGAGAAAGGCGAAAGAGAAGAAGAAGTCTAAGACATGTTCTTCCTCAACCGGACCTGTTGATCCTCCAGCCTCGTCTCATGGCTTACCGAGCCAGACAGAACTTCCTGATGATGCTTCTCCGGTAGTACGAAAGCGCAGTCGTACAATACCGACTTCTGGAGACGATGGCTCGATCGTGATTTCTTTTCCAGCCGACTCTTCAGCATTTTCTAATCCAGGCGTGGTGGCTCTTGGTGAAGGTCTTTTGTTTCCTGAAGATCGGGTTCGTTACGAAGAACTTGGACAAGTGAAAGCAGCGGAGAGCACGATGGCCCAAATATTCCAGGTACTACTTCTTCTTCTTCTTCTTCTTCTTTTTTTTTTTTTTTGGCGCTAACCTTCTTTGTTAACTTCAGGGGTTGCAAGGTGCTATTTTCCAGAGGGACGAGGCCATTAGGCAGACGAGACGGGTGCGCTCATTACAGGATGCAAACACCTCCTTACGTGGAGAGAATGAAATATTGTCTATTGGAAAGAAAGATGCTGACTTGGCAGCGAGAAAGGCAATGGATGAGCTGACTGAGATGGTTAAAGAAAATCTTTCACTGAAAGAGGAGCTTGCTGGCTTGAAGGAGTCTTCGGGGGTTCATATTTCTTCTTTAGAAGATCGTCTAGAGAATTGCCAGCTGGAGGTTGAGATAGCTACCAGAGCCTTCCTTATGAATGACTATAAAAAAGGCAAGTATACCAGCTGGGATGTGGACAAAGCAATTGCAGAGTATGCTGAGTTGTGTCAGATGCTTGGAATGCGCAACATGTTAGAGGAACAATCCGAAGATGAGGTCAGAGGTGTTGGTCCCAGTGACGATGGCAATGATCAAGCTTAAACCATTTGGTTGCACATTTTCCCAGTGTGCTAGTCGGCTTATATGTATTTTCATACTTATGTATCAGATATTTTGGACTTACCTATTCGAGTAGTGTGTACTTGTGTATTCGAATTTATGCAGCATGTGAACTTTATTTTGATTATGTACTTAGTAGAAAGAAATAGCTAATCAGAGTGAAAACAAGATTTTGATCATGACGAAAACAAGTCTGATAACAAAAAGTCTTCAACAATTTTTTTTTTTTTTTTTTTTACTTAATTATAATAAAACTCATAGTATGAAAGATGCCGTGAACGACATTTATTTTTAGGATATTAAAATAAAGGATAATTTACACATGTACAGTTAATTCAATTGGTCTAGTCTAGCCGAACAATATGTGCAATGATGCTAGTCGGGTTGAAGATGTCCTTTCTTGAAAGTAACTTAGTTTTCATTCTGCACGACCATTGAATTATGAATGACTTGAAGGCGACTGAGCATTCATGTTCGCTTGAATGGCTTGATGGAAACCATGTAAATCTGGATGGTCTGTTAGAGGCTGCCTGTTTCGTTGATTCCATTGAGTATTTATGTATGTTCTTCATCCCCCAAAGTTCAAGACGTTATGAATTCCGGTTGGTGAGGTAAGTTTTGAACTTTTGCAAGCGGCGTTTTGTTCTACCTGGAGAATTTCATGAAAGTCGAGACATGTTAGGAGCGCCGAAGGCATTGCTGCCATCGACTCTCCGATGCTTAAGTCAGCAATGTCTTTTCGATAAAATTATTGAAAATAAAAGAAACTATGGAAATGCAAAAGTAAGATGTTACTTGTGATGGATGTCCGGATTCATCCATCTTGCCGTCTTTTGGGTCGTTCTGAGCTTTTTCTTGTGATTCTCTCAATTGTGGTTTTCATAGTGAGAACGTTGGTTAGGCTTTGTCCTGTCGGTCCACCTGAGAGCAGAGGAAGGTTATGGTCACCGACGGCATTTCTGCCGTCGGCTCTCCGATGCCTAAGTCAGCAATAGTTCTCATATAAAATTATAAATAAGGATACAAAGAAGTATAAGTTTAGAAGACTTAGAAGTAGTATCTTCGAAGGTGGATGGCGTTCCAACTGTTGCCAATGTCTCTACCATCTTGACTGCGTAATTTGTAGGATCCATGTCCAACCATTTTGGTAATTAAGTATGGCCCTTCCCAATTAGCTGCAAGTTTACCTGCACCAGCCTCTTTTGTATTCTGAAATGCTCTTCGTAATACCCAATCACCTTCTCTAAAGGTTCTGGCTCTCACATGGCGGTTGTAGTATTGGGCAATCTGTTGTTGGTACGCTGCTGTGCGAATTAGTGCTTTGTCTCTTCGTTCATCTGTTAAGTCCAACTCATGGCATAACTCAGTGTGATTCTGCTTATCGGTTGTCCATTCGTAGCGGAAGGTTGGTATGCTTGTTTCCACTGGTATCACTGCTTCCGTGCCATAGGCCAAGGAGAAAGGTGTTTCACCAGTCGGTGTGCGAGCAGTAGTGCGATATGACCAAAGAACTCCTGGTAGTTCGTCCGCCCATTTTCCCTTGGCTTCTGAGAGTCTCTTCTTTAGTGTCTTCATGATTGTTTTATTTGAAGATTCAGCCTGACCATTAGCTTGGGGGTACCGTGGAGTAGAGAAGTTCAATTTGATGTTCCATTCCTTACAAAAATCTTGGAATGCAGTACTGATAAATTGTGATCCATTGTCGGTTACGATTTCTTTTGGGATTCCAAACCTGCAAATTATATTTTTCCAGACGAATTGAATAACTTCACGGTCACGTATCTGTGAAAATGCTTCGGCTTCAATCCACTTTGTAAAATAGTTTGTGACAGCAAGCACGAAGACGCGTTGTCCTGGTGCAGTTGGTAACTTTCCGACAATGTCCATTCCCCACTTCATGAATGGCCAGGGAGAAAGAATAGGATTAAGCCGTTCAGGTGGGAGGTGGGAAATATCCGCATACCTTTGACATTTGTCACACCTTTTAACATGGTCAATTGAGTCTGCTCGCATTGTCGGCCAATAGTATCCGACGGAGAGTGCACGATGTGCTAAGCTTCGAGCTCCAGAGTGATTACCACACTCTCCTTCATGCAGTTCAGTTAGGACATATTGGGACTCGGTGTTGTCGATACATCGAAGGTATGGTCCAGAGAAAGACCTTCTATACAATTTTTTGCTTATAATGCAGTACCTGGCGGCCTTCGCCTTGATTCGTCGAGCCTCATTTTTATTTTGTGGCAAGTCATCGTTTTCTAAGTACCAGACAATTGGAGTCATCCAGGAGTGTTCATCTTCTGATTGATGGATTTCTGTTTCGGTTGGTTTCCAAACAGATGGCCATTGTAGATAAGCCACCGGGATAACTTTGCTTTGTTTTGTATTCGTAACTGCCCCAAGGCCGGCTAACGCATCTGCTTGGATGTTATCAGTCCTTGGTACTTGAGTGATTTGGAATTCATCGAACTTACTGCAAAGTTGTTTGACTAGTTCCAGATAAGATGTCATCTTTGTGTCTTTAGCTAGGAAGATGCCATTGATTTGGTTTACAATGAGTTGAGAGTCACTGCGGACATTTATTCGATTGACTCCAATTTCCCTTGCTACGTTCAGTCCAGCAATGAGTGCCTCATACTCTGCTTCATTGTTGGTTGCCTTGAATTCACATCTGACCGCTTGTTCTATCTGGTTTCCCTCTGGTGATGTCAAGATAATACCGAGGCCTGTACCGCTAATATTGCTTGCTCCGTCTACCTGGAGTAGCCATGTGCCAGAATCGGATCCATTCGTTAAGCAGAGAAGTTCTTTTTCAGCCAGGGCTTGAGAATTAGGAGTGAAGTCTGCAATGAAATCTGCAAGTAACTGAGATTTTAAAGCTATGCGAGGTACAAAAGAAATGTCATATTCACTTAGCTCTACAGCCCATTTGGTTAATCGTCCGGATAGTTCAGGTTTGTGAAGTATCTGCTTCAATAGAAATGTAGTCAGGACAGCTACCGGATGGCTTTGGAAGTAAGGTCTTAACTTCCGAGCCGCACTGATGAGTGATAAGGCTAGTTTCTCCAATTGACTGTAGCGAGTTTCTGCATTTACTAATGATTTGCTAACATGGTAAACAGGAAATTGTTTTCCTTCTTCTTCACGAACCAAGACAGCGCTGACCGCTGTTTCTGATACTGCCAAGTACATGTAGAGTTGTTCTCCGTCTTTTGGTTTGGATAAGAGAAGAGGTGAAGTTAAGTATTGTTTGAGATGTTGAAGCGCTTCTTCACATTCTGTAGTCCATTCAAATGTTTTATTTTTCTTCAAAATATGGTAAAATCGTTGGCATTTTTCAGATGACCGAGGTATGAACCTATTAAGAGCTGCAAGCCTTCCGGTAAGCTTTTGAACTTCTTTGATGCTAGTAGGAGATGGGATATTGATGATTGAACGGATTTGATCTGGATTTGCCTCGATCCCCCGCTGGGTCACCAAGTAGCCAAGAAACTTTCCGGATGATATTCCAAACGAACACTTGGTTGGATTAAGTTTCATGTTGTATTTCTTCAGAATGTCAAAAGATTGTCGGAGGTGGTCTATGTGTTGCTCTGCAATCAAGGACTTTACTAGCATGTCGTCGATGTAGACTTCCATGGTCTTTCCTAGGTGATCAGCGAACATTTTGTTCACCAGTCGTTGATATGTTGCTCCAGCGTTCTTGAGTCCGAATGGCATCACCTTGTAACAAAATGTACCACGTTCTGTCACGAAAGAAGTTTTTTCTTGGTCGTTTGGATGCATCAAGATCTGATTGTATCCCGAAAAAGCGTCCATGAAGCTTAAAAGTTCATGTCCAGCCGTTGCGTCTACCATCATGTCAATGTGTGGTAAAGGAAAACTATCCTTTGGGCAAGCCTTGTTCAAGTTTGTGAAGTCTATACAGATTCTCCACTTTCCGTTCTTCTTCTTTACTACCACTACATTGGCGAGCCATGCGGGATAATGAACTTCTCGAATGGAGCCAGCTTCTATGAGCTTTTGCACTTCTTCATTGATTATACAGTTTCTTTCTGGTGCAAATCTTCTTCGTTTCTGCTTGACTGGAATGTATTTAGGGTCAGCATTTAACTTGTGCGTAACTATTTTTGGGTCAACTCCGGTCATGTCTTTGTGAGACCAAGCAAAGCAGTCATAGTTTTCCATGAGAAATTTGATGAGACGTTGTCTGAGCTCTGGCTCCAGCTTTGATCCCACCTGTATTTTATGTTCTGGAAAGTCAGGGTTGATCTGGATTTCATCCAGATCTTCCACGTCTGGATAGTCTGGGATGTTGGGCTGGCATTGCTGTAATTGCTATAAAGGGCTCTGTCCGGAGCGGAGTGAATTCTGGTAACAGTTTCTGGAATCTCTTTGGTCACCAAGGATCTGCCTTATTCCCCATTTGGTAGGAAAACGAAGCACTTGATGAAACGTTGAGGGTACAGCCTTCATTTCGTGGATCCAGGGTCTTCCCAAGATGGAGTTATATGCCGATGGACAATCCATCACTAGGAATCTGGTGTAGAGGTTAACTCCTTCAGCGTAAACAGGTAGCACGATCTCACCTAAAGTGTTCTTTTGTTCACCGCTAAAGCCGATCAGTACCGTCGTCCGTCGAGTAATGTTTTCTTCTGGAATGCCCATTGCCTTTACTGTTTCTAAGAAAAGTATGTTGGCACTGCTCCCATTATCTATCATAATGCGCTTGATTAAGCAGTTCGCAATGTTTAGAGATATGACCAAAGCATCATGGTGTGGATTCAATAGCTCTGTAGCTTCTGAGGTTGTAAAGCTGATGATTTGTGGAGAGTCTGGTTCTTTCATTTGGTTTGCATTCTGGGTTGGATTGGTCGCTTGGCGAGCGTGCCTCCGCGCTGCTGCCCTTGTTATCCCACTAACTTCTGACCCACCAGTGATGGAGTTAACGGTTCTATCATGCGTTGGTTTGGCTGTCGGACTAGATTCTTGCTTACTACATGACTGTTGCGTTCGTCTAGCTAGGTTCTCTTTACCTTTTTCGGTCAGAAGGTCTGAGAGATGTCCTTGTTTCAGTAGTTCTGCTACTTCCAGCCTTAGTGCAATGCAATCGTCTGTCCGGTGGCCATGGTCTGCATGAAATTCACACCACTTATTCTTGTCACGCTGATCACTAGAGCTCCTCATCTTGCTAGGCCAGTTCACCGCATTACCCATTTTCTTGAGCACCGCAATTAGTTCAGTTGGTGCGATAGAAAGATTATATTGAGGAATTCCAGTTTTTGTCCTTACGGATGGGCGATCAAGTGGTCTGGATAAATCTCTGCGCTTGGGGTCTCTTCTGTCTATAGGAGAGTAAGAATTTATAGGTCGTTTTTCTCCTCTGTTTTGCCTTTGCGGCTCTTCTCTAGATGGATAGCGCCTAATGAAATTGAAGTTGGCATCGTCTTCTTCCCATTTGATCTGGGCCCAAGCTTTAGCCAAGACATCCTCCATTGTGCTGCACGGGTACTTGGTCAATTCCTTGTATAAATCAGTATCGGGTTGGAGCCCCTTTCGGAAGGCAGAAATCGCAGTTTGTTGGTTGCAACTAGGAATAGAAACTTTCTCCCTGTTGAATCTCCCAACGAATTCACGGAGCAATTCACTTCTTCGTTGCACTACATGATAAAGGTCGTCGGACCTCTTCTCGAGTTTTCTGCTGCTTGCAAACTGTTCAACAAAGGTATCAGTTAGTTGTGCGAATGATGAAATAGAGTTGTTAGAAAGGTTTGTATACCACTGTAGGGCCGGCCCCATAAGACTGGAGCCGAACCCCTTACACATGCAGGCCTCACGAAGGTCTCTTGGTATAGCGGCAGTAAACATTCTCTGTCTGTATTGAGCTATATGGTCGTCTGGATCGGCAGTTCCATCATAAAGTTTCATGTTGGGGAAGCTGAACTTTTTAGGCATCTCTACCAGGGCGATTTCGTCATCGAATGGGGAATCGGCAAAACAACCAGCCGCGCTCTTCTTGATTGGTGCGGGTACTCCAGGGATGCGTTGAACCATGGCTTCAATTGCGGCTAGCTTTCGTTCATACTCTGGATTCTGCCCAGTGGTAGGTTGAGGTTGGGCGTCAACCAATCCTCCGTGCAACGGTGTAGTGAATTGGACGTTCGAACCGTTTGTCCTAAGTGCATTTTGGTCGAGTGAAGGCATCGACCTGACAGAAGTTTGGAATCGAGAGGGGCGTGTAATAGACGGATCTGCCGCGAGCGATTCTATCTTCTCTTGAAGTCCTTGATTTTCCGCTTCTAGTCTTTCCAATTTTTGAGAATTCTGCTTGGTTAACTCGATAAGGTGCGCTAGTTGAGTAGTTATCTCGCTCGGTAGAGCGGTAGTATTAGGAAGGGTGAAGTCCGGACGGATGGCAGTTGAATGAACGGTAGTTGGCTGAACGGTTGTGGGGCCATCTCCTTGTTGCCTTATTGCTTCCGCCTCTTGGTGAATCAATTGTTCTGCTTCTTGGTGGGCCGCTTCATTGAAAGTGTAATCAGTAAGGCCATCCGTGCGATAGGTTTCGGAAGTTCCAGACATGGTGATATTGGAGAGTGGTGGATAACAATGTTATACGGGAAAAAATAAAAACTTAGTTCGTCAGAATGATTGCTAGGGCCCCACGGTGGGCGCCAAATTGTAGACGGTAGATTCTACAAATGAAAATTTCGGATTGATTGGGCCACCAGCAATCCTGAAGATTTCAGAAAAAACACTACGAAAGAAAAACCGTTAAAGGGTCTCAAGAGGACACCGGTGTGGTGTCGGCCGAAGACTCTCCGACGGTCAAGTCAGTAAGATTGTATAGATGAATACGAGAGTGTCAGACGAAAAGTGAATAAGTAAAGTTGAATGCGTTTTCCTCAACGTACCTTTCAAACCGATAGATGGTAGTATTTATAGGAGCAATGTCACAACCGTCTAGTCGAAACCGGTGGAGATTCTTCGAGATTTTCGGATAGGTGGAGATACGGTCAGTTGTATTCTGATCAGTTTCGTGATAAGTCTTATCCGTCTGGATTTAGTCAAGTTTGTTACGATATGAAGACAAGTCTGTTACGATATGACTGAATCGTTTTGAGGATAGACTTTCAGAAATTTTTGGGCTGACCCGTGATGTTTTTGAGTTATATAATATCTTCGAGTTGGGCCAAATCGGCGTTTTGTCGTATGGGCCTTTCCTCTGGCCTCGTTGAATAATTTCGAGATATTTGGGCCAGTAGAATAATTTTTACCACTACAAATATAATAAAAAAAAATGTGTGAAATGCCGTCTAGCAGAATGTCTAAAACTATATGACTTTCTACAATAAATGATGTTACATGAGTTTGTCACATTTACCTCATCACCATATCAACTGGACATCAAAATAGAAGATAGTATTGAAGATGCCCTTTTAATGCAACAATGTGGATTGTTATACACATGACAAATAAAATATAGACGAAGAGAAGATCATTTTAAATAGGGTTGTAAATTGAAAAAATCGCAGTCCACAAGTACAAGAGTAAATGGTAAATAAGTTATAAAAGAAAAATAAATAAATAATCATTAACACACATTTTTATAGAGATAAATTATTAAAAATTTAATAAAAAAAAAGATTTTGCACATATTTCGATAGATATTAATTATAAAAAAACTAATAAAAGATATTTAGTACATCATCTAAATATGGACGATGTACTAGAAATTCTCTATTTTTTCTTTAGCATTAGATAATTTGAGATATTGTAATATATTTTTTAGTACAATATACACGTAACAAATGTATACAGGACACAAGTTCCGTTGGCATTCGATACGTATTTGAGTCTCTCTTTCTTTATACCTGGCGCTTTTCCCAAACTATCTTTTGTCGACTGGATCCTCCAAGATACCCAGAATCAAACCATTCCATATTCTACCGCTTCTACAATTTAATACATATATTCACCTTCCTGTATATATTTCTACTATATCTCTACGTGATCATGCAATTTTTGTCGCGAAATCCATGAGCATGTGTAGTTGCCAGCGACCAATGTGCCGCGCTACGATCGGAAACGTCGCCACCGATGCCTCGACGGAAAACGGTACTCCGGTCAATGTAGAATCTGAAGCACTTCTCTTAGTTCCGCCGCTAAATTTCGCGATGGTTGATTATGGCGTTTTCCGGTCTGGCTTCCCTGACTCGCCTAATTTCCCGTTCTTGAAAACCCTAGGCCTTCGTTCAATCGTGTAAGATTAATTCAATAATCTCTTTATTTATTATTATTTTTATTTAATTGTTTGTGAAAACAATTGAAATTGATGCTCTGGTATTATTGTAGATACTTGTGCCCGGAGCCCTATCCTGAAGAAAATATGAAATTTCTCAATGCTAATGGCATTAGGCTTTTTCAATTCGGCATAGAAGGATCCAAGGTCACATTTTTATTTCACACACAATTGTGTGTGTGAAACAAGTTGATTTGCCATGACCAAATTTTTCGGTTTGATTTGCAGTATACTTCTGATAATCTGAATTTGTCCAATCTTGAAATTTCTGTACGTAATTGTGCATCACTTTAAAAATAAGATGGTAGTGCTAGGATCATTAGGAAAAAAAAAAAAAGAGGAAAAATTGTATGTCTATAGGGAGCTTGATACGCATGCTTTACATTTTAGTGTCTCAAGGCATCTTATCTTTATGATTATTTTACTTTCTTCATCATTCATATACAGTCAGTACCCTATGAATGCCCTCAAATGGTCGACGAACTTTCCTTTTATGAGGAAAAAATAAAATTAGATTAGGGAAGAAACATTAGCTTTTAAGTAGCTATTGCTATAAATTGCTTGTTGCTTAAGGTCACCAAAACTGGTCTAGATTATCATTTTAGGGTGTTCTCTAGAATTTGTTTGCTAGTTAGTTAGGCCTTATTTGTCAGTTTCGAATTCAATTTGTTCCCTTGGGGTTGTGTTGTATTGAACTCTTTCTTTTAGCGTATGTTTGGTGGAGATTAAAAGTAGTTCTTTAGGAGATTTTGAAAAAAGTTAGTGAAATGTGTAGTTGAAAAATTGATAAAAGTTGTGGGTCCCATGAAATATATAGTTGAAAAAGAGTTTAGGAAAAAATGGTTTATTATAAACCCAACCAAACTTGCACTTAATCAATAATAACATTCCGATGGAATTAAATCCCAATACTTGAGAATTTTATTATTACTCCAAGGTTTCCATTTGGTTCTTCTTAGAAGCTAAATATTTGATATGAACCAAAGCAAGTTTTCCTCTACTACTGCTGCTCATTCACCTATAATTGATTAGTGGTTGCAAGGAAAAGCAGTTATGTATATATATTCTATTAGGGACTCTTCATTACCAGTAAAACTATGGGTTCTGCTATTCCTCGTATGAAATAGTTCTAATAAGAAAATTGCATAAACGGAAAGCATCTGAATATTTGTCCTGTGCTTGTCAGTTTGATGGAATGTTTTGTGAATCATTGTTTGACAACCAATTCTTTTTATTTATTTTTCTAGTGTTGCTTTGTGAATACCTTTTGATGTCTGTTTTTAAAAGCTTTAGCTATTATTTAATGGGGACTATGAGCTCTCTCAGTTGAGCGAACTTGCTTGATTTTAGCTTTTTTCATGTGATTCACTATTTGATTTTAAAGCCTTAATTATATAATGTGCAGGAACCATATGTAAACATCCCTGAGGATTTAATTCGTGATGCATTAAAGTTGGTGCTGGGTATGGTGACACTTAAATTTCTGAATAGTTGGATTAAAAATTTTATTTCCTTTCCCTGGAACGTTTCTAAATCTTGCTCTTAAATGTTCTTCACGTAGATGCACGTAATCGTCCACTCCTCATTCACTGCAAAAGGGGGAAGGTACTATACCATCATTTCACTACTTTTATTCTCCAATAATAGATCTGTGTGAAAATTCACAAACTAATATATGTATTTGTGGTGAAGCACCGGACTGGTTGCCTTGTCGGATGCTTAAGAAAATTGCAGAATTGGTGCCTGTCCATAATATTTGATGAGTATCAGAGATTTGCAGCCGACAAAGCTAGAGTTGCAGACCAGAGATTCATGGAGCAGTTTGACATTTCGAGCTTGAAGTAGTTGCCATCATCAACTTTGCATCCAAAGAATTAAAGTTGGCGACGTCTCTACCCATGCAAGAATTACGCACCTCATTCTCATCCCTGCTCCTTGAAGAGAACAAAAAGAAAAAAGGGAAAGAATTATATCATTTTCATCTCATATGAGATTATACATTGTTTGATGACATATAGCCAAATAAATTGAAGCAGCTCTTTGACCCCATCCATATGAATTCGTGTTTTTACTTGTACATTCTTCACCTCTCCACCGACACTTCTTTTTACCTATAAATCTTGGTTACTTATAAATTTTTGCTGCTTGGGGTGATAACTCTGTGTCGTTTACATGTCTCTTTTAGGGGGGTAAAAAGTCAGGGAATGGGAAGCCCGCTTGTTTTACCATGGCTTTAATTGAACTTTCTACATATATCTGGGAGATACACAAAGAACACTTTTGGTCAATGTAAGGGTCATGAAGAGGTACCAATTCATACATTGGGAAGCCCATTAGTATCATATGCCGGCTAGAAATGTTAGGCAAATGTAAATTATTTATTTATTATTTTTTTTAAAGAATAAAAGCAGTGGATTTTACAATAAATAAAAATAATATTTGATCAACTTATAGTTTGAAGAGTCCCGTTCTCTTGTTCCAAAGGGGCACGAAAAAAGGGGCACGAAAAAATTAACTCACTGCTGACATGGAGCTTGCTATGTCAACAATGCTAAAAAAATTTATCTGGCCCATCAGAAATCCTCTATGACACAAAACTCAAAAAAATTCTACCGAAGAAAACCACCGAATCTGCGAGACTTTTCGCTGGGCAGTTCCAATGGATCCACGTCGTCGGTCTGCACAATCTCCTGGATCTACTCGCAGATCACCGGATCTATGCGCCTTGGCAACGGAGATCCCATCGGACTTGCGCGATCCGGTGCACAGATCCAACGAGATCTGTGCGTCACTGCGTAGATTTGGCGAGATCTACGCTGCCACGCGCAGATCAGTCCGGCAACCCCATTTTTTTTTTCTTCTTCGTTGGTTCGATCGTCAATTTGAAGGCGATTTAGGACAGAAATGGTTTTGGGAAAGAATGAAGAGGGGCTTATTGTTAGTAGGTTAGTGATTGTTTGGTAAAAAAAAAATTTGTGGATTATCAATGATGAATCTTATCATCGACCGTAGGGAAGTTTATTCTGCTATATGTATTAAAAAAAATATTTTTTATCTGTCACTACGTTTTCATCCACTCAAACTAAAACTCATATCTCTATCTCAATTTCTCAATTTCTCTATATTCATCAAACTAAACTTTCCTTAAACAAAATTCTCTCTTTTTAATTCTTCTCAACTCATCGATCTATTAAAATCATCTACGGTCAAATTCCATCGTAAAGAAAAACAATATACTAATAAAATATATGATTTAATTTATAAATACTCTCTTCAAATATGTTATTAACAGTAGCCAAAAGATCGGCGATCACGGTTCTGGATTAATCTAACGGCTCGCATGACTGAAAAAAATGGGCCCCTTAAGGGTACTCACTTTGATTTTAGGGTAAATGACACTAGGGGTCCCTAACCTTTGAACGTTATGATGATGGTGTCCCTAACCTTTCATTTCTAACCCCGAGCCCCTAACCTTTAAAAGAACGCGCGAACAAAGTCCTTCTGTTAAAAAAATCGTTAGTTTGACTGTTAACTAGTCAAATTTTACGTAAAATGACCAATTTACCCTTTTCAAATTAAAATACAAAACAAAGAAAATAAAGAAAAAATTGCAATCAAGTCCCTTATCAACTTCTTCTTCTTCTCCAACTCACCTTTACCAACTCCAGCGCCGGCTCCAATCTTCACCTTCACCAACTCTGGCACCGGCGAGAAGCACCATTCACCTTCACCAACTCTGGTTCAACCAACTCCGCACAAAACCCACGACTCCAGTTCAACCAACTCCGGCGCCGGTTCAACCAACTCTGCTTATGATGGATAATCATCCTGAAAAACATTCATTTACAAGGACAAACAGAACCAACAGAGCCTGAAAGTAAAATTGGAACTAGAACAACATGGTGCTTAACGTTAGCAAACCAAAAACAGTGCTCAAAATTCCACAATCCTCGTTTTCATAAATCTTCAAACTCAACTGTTGCTGGGCATATTTCACCAATTTCTCGATCTCATTTGTATTGTCAATATGCCCCGTATGATCAGAATCTACCGCCTTCATTCCCCGGCGGGCCTTCCACCAGCCAAACCACACGTGGAGGCTCCGGAGGGCCTCTTGCAGCTCTCCACGGTTGATACGACCGTCATTGTCTGCATCGAAGCTGCCGAGCCAGGCTTTGAATTCGTCCATAGTCATCTCTCTGTTGGGCTTCAAAACCTGTATACAACACAAGATAGCCATCTTTGTTGATCAACAAATTGTTCTGTTCATATTTCTTGCTCAATTATAGAGGTTTTTATGCTAATAATGATTGCCAAAAAAAAGAAATGTGTAGTGGTGAAAGAATCTAGTAGCAAGTAGTGAACGAAAACCATGCAACAAGCCGAGCAAATCACGGCGTGAAAATCGAGCAAATCTGAGATCTGCTCGGCCGTGTCATGCGCAGATCCAAGATCTGCGCACTCGTCGGTAGCACAGATCCAAGATCAGTGCTCCTCGACTACACAAATCTTGGATCTGCAAGGGTGCACCGGCTGCACAAATCCAAGATCTGCACAGCGCGCGCTGGTGTGTTGTCTCCGGCGACTGTTTTCCAAGCCCGACGGGCATATACTCAAGGACTGATCTGCTCAGCTTAATTTCTTAGTGTGATGAATCTCAGTTAAGTTCCTTGCTTAGATTTGCTGCAAAGAATGGGAATTCGTACTTTGTTTCGGGCCTGATTGAGGCCGGTGCAGATGTAAATGAAAGGAATTTGGAGGGAAAAGGTGAATGGAGATTGGAGCTGGCGCCGGAGTTGGTTGAACAAGAGTCGTGGGTTTTGTGCAGAGTTGGTGAAGGTGAATGGTGCTTCTCGCCGGCGCCGGAGTTGGTGAAGGTGAATGTGAAGATTGAAGCTGGCGCAGGAGTTGGTGAAGGTGAAGGTGAAGACTGAAGCCGGCGTCGGAGTTGGTAAAGGTGAGTTGGAGAAGAAGAAGTTGATAAGGGACTTGATTGCAATTTTTTCTTTATTTTCTTTGTTTTGTAGTTTAATTTGAAAAGGGTAAATTGGTCATTTTACGTAAAATTTGACTAGTTAATAGTCAAACTGACGATTTTTTTAACAGAAAGACTTTGTTCGCGCATTCTTTTAAAGGTTAGGGACTCGGGGGTTAGAAATGGAAGGTTAGGAACCCATCATCATAACGTTCAAAGGTTAGGGACCCCTAGTGCTATTTACCCTTGATTTTATCTGTATTTTACCGTCTAGGGTTTCAAAACTCGAACTCCCATTCCAAAAACGCCCCTTCTTTTTCACTCTCCCCTCTCACTCTCAATAAACTCTCCCATCTAAAGCATTTTTATCGAAGAACCTTCTCTTATAAATTCATTTTTCTTGAATTCCCTTTCTGGGTCCTCACCATTCAATAAAAATCAGACTTTTGACAAGGGGTTTGAATTTGATACGTGTAAGTCTATCTTACTCTATTCTGTCTGTCATTTCCTGATTTTTAGGAAAGAATTGTAATCTGTGCTCCAAAACATAACTGAATTTGTTCAATATTGATAACTTTTATTTTATTGAGAATAAAGTTTGAATCTTTGGAGGGTGTGAGGATTATATGGGGAAATCTGGGGGTAGGAAAAAGAAAAGTGGTGTTAACCAAAACCAATCATCTGGAGGAGATAAGGATCCCGCACCTACTGTTAATGATGGTGTTGAATTGGATTCATCTATTTTCTTGAAAAGAGCCCATGAGCACAAAGAAGAGGGGAACAGAAGGTTTCAGGCCAAAGACTACGTGGGTGCTCTTCAGCAGTATGATAATGCGCTTAAACTAACTCCGAAAATGCACCCCGATCGTGCTGTGTTTCATAGCAACAGGGCAGCTTGTTTGATGCAAATGAAGCCTATAGACTATGAGACCGTGATATCTGAGTGTACCATGGCTCTTCAGGTGCAGCCACGGTTTGTCCGGGCCCTTCTAAGGAGGGCTCGTGCATTTGAGGCTATAGGGAAGTATGAAATGGCTATGCAAGATGTGCAGGCACTGTTGATCACTGTACCAAATCACCAGGATGTCCTGGAGATTGCTGGGCGATTGAGGATGGCACTTGGTCCTCGGCAAGAGGCCCAGCAGGACCTCCAGAGCCGTCCCTCACCCGCTGCTCTGGGGGCCTCCGCTGTTCGTGGTGCTCCAATTGCTGGCCTTGGACCGTGTTTGCCAGCTCGACCTGTACCTAAGAAGCTGGCATCATCAGCAGTTGGACCGACTGTGTCAGCTAATAATAAGTCAGAAAAGCTTTATCCCATTCCACACATTGAAAATGGTCCTGAGACCAAAACTCAAATGCCAAAAGTTGTCTTGAAGCCTTCAAATTGTGCTTCGAAACCCAATACAAATGCTAATAAGGATAATCAAAAGGAACAGTCAATTTCTACATCGATGTCACTTCCCATTCGTGGGCAATCTGCAGAGGCTGTTACTCGATGGAGGCCACTGAAGCTTGTTTACGATCACGATATAAGACTTGCCCAGATGCCAGTGAATTGCAGTTTAAGAGTGTTGAGGGATGTTGTTAGCAACCGTTTTCCAATGTCAAAATCTGTGTTGATTAAGTATAAGGACAATGATGGTGACTTAGTCACTATAACATGTACGGCTGAACTTAGAATGGCAGAGTCCTCCGTGGACAATCTTTTTCCTAAAGATTCTGACACAGGTAAAGGAGACTCCATTGGAATGCTGAGATTACATGTTGTTGAAGTGAGTCCTGAGCAAGAGCCACATTTACTGGAGGAGGATGAAGAGAAGCCTCTTGAGAGTGACGGGACTAAAGGGGACGAGAGTGTTTCACAATCTTCACTGGGTGATTCTGTGCTGGATGCTGTAGACAGTGTGACTGATAAGACGGAGAAAATAGCTTCAAAAGAGAAATCTGGTACATCAGAAGATCCTGAATGCAAGGAAGTGGAGATGGATGATTGGTTATTTGAGTTTGCACAGCTTTTCCGTAGCCATCTCGGGATTGATTCTGATGCTCATATTGATCTTCATGAGGTTGGAATGGAACTATGTTCTGCAGCCCTTGAGGAAACAGTGACAAGTGAAGAAGCCCAAAACCTTTTAGACAAGGCTGCCCTGAAGTTTCAGGAGGTGGCTGCTCTGGCTTTTTTCAACTGGGGAAACGTCCATATGTGTGCGGCAAGGAAACAGATTCCCATAGATGAAAAAGCTTCAAAGACATTAATGGCCACACAGCTTCAAACTGCTTACGACTGGGTAAGAGAAAAATATTCTCTTGCTCGGGAGAAGTATGAGAAGGCACTCTTGACAAAACCAGATTTTTACGAAGGATTGTTGGCACTGGGACAGCAGCAATTTGAAATGGCAAAACTTAATTGGTCCTTTGTATTAGCAAAGAAAGAAGACCTGTCTAAATGGGATCCTACTGAGACAATTAAACTTTTTGACAGTGCAGAAGAAAAGATGAAAGCTGCTACTGAAATGTGGGAGAAGCTGGAGGAGCAGAGATCTAACGAATTAAAAGATCCAGGTGCAAGCAAGAAGGAGGAATTGTTGAAAAGAAAGAAGAAGTTGGGGAATGGTGCAGAAAGCGATTTAGGGGAAGTTTCAGCTGAGGAAGCAGCAGAGCAAGCTGCAGCAATGAGATCTCAAATCCATCTATTCTGGGGTAACATGCTTTTCGAGAAGTCTCAACTTGAAAGCAAATTGAGGTTGCCTGGTTGGAAGGAAAATCTGGATTCAGCAGTGGAACGATTCAAACTCGCTGGAGCCTCCGAAGCTGACATTTTGGCAGTTCTGAAAAATCATTGTTCTAACGAACAGGCTGCTGAGGGGCACAAGAATGAGGATAAGGATCTTAGTGCTTCTGTGACTGATAAAGAAAATGGAAAAAATGTTGTCCCTGAAGTTTCAGGGGAATAGTATTATTTCAAGGATTGGGTTCAGGTATTGCTTTCAAAACACTGCTTGTTACATTACTCATTCATGTGCTGGTTGGAGAAAAACAGCATCTATCGGGATGTTGTAATTAGACAAGTATTTTCCACCTTGCATTTGAGGAAGAAAATTCGCTACCCAAATTTTGGAGTGTTCTACTCGGGTTTTTGGCTTAAGTTGTGTCGGTGTTTTTCCTCTTGGGAGATTGTCTTCAAGTACAGAGATTAACTGTATGTCATTATTTTGATTTTTGACACTTTAGTCAGAGCATTAAGCAAAAACTGGTTCTCTTCTCTTACCAAACCTGATATTAATATTTGCTGCAATTTTATGGGCATTACCACGTTATTACAACCCAAGTTTCTCTGATGCCTTCGCTTGTTCTTTGGCAAGGTTTTTAACATATTTACCTCTGTAGTTAATTGAATATCCTCACTTTGTAATGCTCTGGTTTTAATCAGTAACCGAAGTTGGTTGATTTCTATGTATACACATGCAGAAGCCATTTGGTGTGTTACTACTATTTTACTTGTGCATTTGTGCACTGACGTGCAAGGTGTGATCTTTTAGGATGAGGGTGGAGAAAATATAGTGTAGCAGGAAGAAAGTACTAAAATTTTCAGAAGTGCAAGACGAGGAAGAAACTTTTAATTTGTTGGTAGTGGTGTAAAATGCGGACCCTCCCCTTCTCCCTCCCCCATGTACAGGCCCTACCTGTCTTCTGGGCAGGCCTTACTAGGCTGGCCTGTTTATATAGTATGGACCACAAGCATGGCTAGTACTGGGCCAGACATGTCACTGAGCCCAAATAGATTATTTTTATTTTATTTTTTTCGGTTTTCTTAATTATTCCTGTAAAAATGTTTTCTTTTTTAAATAATGGCCTGTGTTGGCCAAGCTGCAGGCCTGGACACCCTGACCAGCCCGACCCACCCTGTGCGTAGCTGGGGATAGGAGTTATGTATTGTGTTATTTGATTCATTGTGGTAACATTACCATCTTACGCTATTTCTTTTACTATTTCTTGTGTCGCAAAATCTTTGCTTTGAGGATATATTAAAATTTAAGGATTGGTTTTACTTTGTAGATATCTGTAAGAGATCTTTCTTAAAGCGGCTCCACTACACTGTCAGTAGTTGAATTTCTTAGGGGATATCAATCAGGTAACCCCACCTCGAAGTTGATTGCATTACGTATCAAGATTGCCTTCGTGGAAGTTGGTAGCGAAGGCTTGCATAGTGAACCAAATTTGCTGTGTTTTCTGTATTCGTGTTCAAAAAGAAATCAATCTGCGATTCACCGAATCGTCTTTATTATTCATCAAATGAAAATAGTGTTGACTTCTGCTAAAAACTTCAACAGAATAGAAGTATACCTTTTTCTATTCCTAGTGGAGGTGGGTTAACATCAGTAATTATGGCCCACAAGTATTCTTTCATGCCCAGAAAATAGGTTTCTATGAGCACAATTATATATGTGGCATCTGCTAAAAAAAGGTTCCCTGAATATCTTTGCTTTTCTTAAGCAGATACCCTTTTGAATAAATAGTTTGGTTGTATAAAAATTATGCACGAATTGCTTTAAGACATTCTTTGATGAATAGAGAAAAGTTTGGGTCACTCTCTTATAAAGAAACCTTATCAAAAACCAATCCTGTGACACACTTATAAGCTTAGAATCAGAAGCCAAACAGACCCTAACACCATCCAAAATATCAGAAGAATGTAATTTGACTTGGATAGAAGATAAGACTTCTCAACAGATACTAAAATTACAGAACAAAAAAAATGACAGATACTATTGAATTTATTCTAATTACTAATTAGACTGCAGCAGTTGGATCCAAATTAGTTGTTTTTAGCATGGCCTTCAAGGCTTCAAATCTTGGCTCTTTAGCCTGGAATTTGAGACCAGCATAGAGCTTCATGTAGTCCTCAAACACGAATTTTGGGTACAAATCTTTGTTCTCCTCTCTCTCTACCAACTCTGGTGCTGGATAGATCACTGCATCACTTCCAGGATTGTAGAACGAGGCAATGGACATTCTGTTCCCATCTGTTTGCGCAATCACTCAGTGCATCACACTCTTGTACTTTCCATTGGTAATCACCTTCACAATGAGGGAACATCAGATTTAGAATCAGTCAGGAAAATTAATGGGCAATGATAATGTTGGCTTGGCATACCTCAAGTTGGTCACCAAGGTTGATGACAACGGAGTGACGCATAGGCGGCACATCAACCCATTCACCGTCTTTAAGAAGCTGGAGGCCACTGACCTTATCATCCTGGAAGAGTAGGATGATGCCACCAGCATCGGTGTGTGCCCGGAGTCCTTTAATAAGTTCCGGGTTGGGGCATGGGGGATAGTTGCTGACCTTGGTTCCAAAGGTAGGTCCTTTGGAGCCATAGAATGCCTTTTTCAGATAGCCTTTATCTAGTCCAAGATTTTCACAAAGCAAATCAAGAAGATACTCAGCCAATTTCTCAAGTTGTGCTGCAAATTCCTACATAACATTCCTGTTATCATTCATGAAAGACCCTAAAGATTCTTATGGCATATCCAGGATAACTTATGAAAACAGGTTTAATTTATGTTTTGTATAACGGACCTGTATTGTTCTTCAAGATCAGGGACTTCTGCTATGTTTGAAATCGGAAGATGGCGGAGGAAGAAGGTGCTTTCCCAGTCTAAATCATTGATTTCAGACTGAACAGCTTCAAGTCCTTTGTTTGCCACCATTTCCTTGAATCTTTGTTCCATGCATTTCCTGTAGTGTTCCTTTGTCAACCTCTCTACAGTGTCCATGAACTCGGGAGAAATTCCATGTTTCACCAGCTTAAATAATAATATCAAGATTACAACAAGCATGTTAGTATAAAATTATGAATCACTTTGGCTTTATATATGTATGTTAAGCTGCAAATTAGATGAACAACAGAAGTAATTATACCTCAAAGAAACCCCAGTTTTCACAAGCATCTTTGATCATCTCCATTGTTGCAGCCCTTTCTTCTCCATTGAGCTTCTCCAAGTTAATAACTGGAAAACTTGCCATCTCTCTCTCTCTCTAATTATTCTTATCTCTCTCGCTGTTTGAGTCTATGAATCAGTGTTGAGGGGGTGATCCTGGAGGGTAATTTATAGGGGTTCCCAGAATATCCAATTAAATAATGGGGAATACCATTAAATGAACTTTGCACACAAAATATTTTGGCAAATCGCATTTGACCAGAAATAAACAAATAAAATTAATGTCAAAAATTGAATAATAGGTAAATGACATAAATCACCCCACTTTATTCCAATTATATGTACTCACCTTTCTCTCTCCACTTTGCACACTTTTTTCATCTCTCTTCTTTCATCCATAGAGAAAAGATCTGGACATTTCCCCGTCTGTGAGAGTGTCCCCTAGCCATGGCAATGGGCCGAGCCGAGCCGGCTCGGCCCATAAATCACGAGCTCGGCTCGTCCGTGGGGACGAGCCGAGCTCGGCTCATCTGGAGACGAGCCGAGCTCGGTTCGTGGGCCGGAACGAGCCGGGCCGAGCCGGCTCGGCTCGGCCCTGTTTTTTTAAATTTTTTTTTTTTGGTTTATAATTTAAAAATAAATCATTATATTCTAATTTCTATTTATTTTATTAAATAACAAAATGTAAATATTTAAAATAAATCATTTATTTATCTTTATCTTTATGTTAAAGATTAAATATTTATCTTTATGTTAAAATTTTTATTGAATCATCTTGATTATGTTTTTTAAAATTTTCATATTTGATTAAGTTTTTGTTTTGAATTTGAAAATAAAAAATAAATTTGAAAATAATTAAATAAAAAAGAAAGTAGAAATAAAAAATCATTTATGTTAAAAATTAAAGATTTAAAATCCACCTCAATTTTTTTGTGTTTTATATTTTTTTAAATTTGAAAATAAAAAATAATACATAATCGAAAATCGTTTATGTTAAAAATGTATAATTAAAAACCCTCCTCCTTTTTCCGGGCTTGGGACCGGCTACTTTAAAAGTAGGGGGGGTTAAAATTGTACACGAACAAGATGTTACGTGTACAATTTTTTATTAAAATAAGAAAAATTCTTCAAATACAGAAATATTAATGCAAAATAATACTTACTACGATTCTACGAATATGATTAATCCATATTCAAATCTTCAAGTTCTTCAGACATTATTCTGTCCACTTTGTCTTGAATTCGAAGTTCGGCATCATCCCAATCCTTTAGACACAGTAAACTTTCTAAAATGTCGGCTTTGAGTCTTGACCTGATATCAGATAAAACTCTGCCACTTATACTAAATGCAGCCTCCGATGCTACAGTTGACACCGGAGGTGTTAGTAGATCACGTGCCATTTTGGAAAGAATTGGGTAACTACGTTGATGTTGTCTCCACCATTTAAGTATATCAAAATTTTTTCTCTCCTCTTCATCTAACATACTAAGCACATCATGTCCAAAATACCTACCTAACTCTACAGGTGTATCATTAGAATAGGGAAGGGAAGAACTAGAAGAAGAACCAACTAATTGTTGACTTTGAGTGGTCCTATGTGTACTGACGTAACTCCATAAGTCAATGTCATCAGTTGATGACGAAGTATATGTTGGATTAGGGGGTCGTACAACGTTTGTACCGGCCTTTTCAGCATAAATCTCATACATAGAACATAAAGTTTGTTCTAAATTAGAACACGTGACTGGATTTCCAAAAGTTAATTTATCTGAAATTGCCATTATTGTTACTTTTGTACCCTCTAAGTTAAGTCGAGGATCCATGATACATGCTAATGGAAATAACATAGGTAATTGTTCCCAATATTTTCTAAATTTAGCTTCCATGACATGTATAATACTAGTAAAAAGAGCAAAATTCTTATACTTATGAAAATTGTTAGCAATATAATAGAAATGATTTAAAACAAGCGGAGTAGTTGGGTAATAAACACCAGAACATGCATTTGTTGCGTCGTAAAAAACTTTTAAAAATTTTCTAACATGACCACATATTTCCCAATCATGTAATTCTAAATCATATTCTGAGCCGTGTGAGTGTCGGCCATTATAATATACAGTAATGCAATCTTCATAACCTTCACACGATTCAAGCATAAGATATGTTGAATTCCACCTATTGCCAACATCAGTTGCAAAACATTTTGATTGCAGCCCATTTTCTATACATAAAGCAGCAAAAACTTGTTTTCTTGATGGTGAAACCGAAATATAATTAATAGCAAATCTAATTTTTTCTAATTGTGGGCGTATAAATTGTAATCCATCTTGTACAATTAAATTAAACACATGGCACACACAACGAATATGAAATAAAATACCATCAAATTGTGGATTACAATGTTGCATTAATTTTTCAATTACTATATTATTTGGGCCTGCATTATCAAATGTAAAACTACGAGCTTTAGAATCACATTTAAATTCTTGTAACACATTTAATAAAACTTGATAAATATTATTTCCATTATGAGGATAGTCTATTTGTTTAAATGCTATTACTTTTTTATGCATTAACCAATTATTATCAATGTAGTGTGCAGTTGCTACCATGTATCCTTTTTGGTTACAACCTGTCCATAAGTCTGATGTAAAAGATACAACACCATTGTAATTATGAATATCATTAATAATAGCTTCTTTTTTAGTATTATATCTAGCAATAGTATCTCTACGAAGTGTATTTCTAGAAATACTAACGTACCTTGGTTGTAGATATTTTTGGATGAATGCAGTCCAATGAAGATTGTCCACCAAGCTTAGTGGAAACTCGACATTTGCTATCAATTCCGGTAGTCCTTCGTGTCGCATAAGTTCTTGTGAGTATATCCAGTTGTTGAGAGTAGGACCACTAGACCCGGCCCCCGGAGATCCAAACTGGAGATGTGCCTGATTTGAATCCACACCTCCATGTTTGTATTGACACTTTTTGAAGTGTCTGTTTAGATGGGTCGTGCCAATCCTTCTGTTTAGATGGGTCGTGCCAATCCCCTTCTGCCAAGCAAACTTCTCCTTACAGTGTTTACACTGTGCTTTGAACTCAGGGACTCCGTTCACTAGTTTACCAGTCGGCACCAACTCAAAATGCTCCCAGCATTTAGCCTTTTGTTTGGTGGCTTTTCGTTTAGTGCTAGAGCCAATGGTAGTAGTTTCATGTGTATTGGCGTCGTCATGAATGTCTTCCAAATCAATTGGATCAGTGCTACCACCAAACTGATCAATAATGTCTTCTGGAATTGGAATGTAATTAAGACCACTGAAATCATCATCACTTCGGTTGTATGCCATTTGGAATAATAGAGAAAGAAAATAGGAGAAGATGAAGATTTAGTAGAACGTAGAAATTAGAAAATATAAATGTAGAAAATTAGTAGAAGTAGAAAATTAGCGTAATATCTAGATAATAAGATACTAGATACTAATTACTTAGAACACAAATATTGAGATTTGAGAATTTATAATAGATTGAGTATGTAATTGAATGAGAGATAAAAGATTGAGGTGTGAAAAAATGAGTTTAGAAATAGGGTATTTATAGGAAAATCATAAAAGGAAAAAAAAAAAAAAAAAAAAAAAAAAAAAAAAAAAATTATTGCCAACGGTCACAAATGTGACCGTTGGATCATCATCCAACGGTCACGATCTCGTGACCGTTGGGTTACGTGGGACGAGCCACGAGCCGAGCCGGCTCGTGGGAACGAGCCCACGAGCTGGCTCGGCGAGCCAGCTCGTGGGCTCGTTCCCACGAGCCCAACTTAACGAGCCCACGAGCCCAGCTCGTGGGCTCGTCTGACGAGCCGGCTCGTGGGCTCGTTCCCACGAGCCCAACGAGCCGGCTCGTTTTTTCGACGAGCCGAGCTCGCTCGGCTCGTTTTTTCTTTCTCCGGCTCGGCCCTAGCTCGTGTTCGTGGTTCGACGAGCCCGAGTCCGAGCTGGGCCGAGCTTTTACGAGCCGAGCCGACGAGCCGTTTTGCCACCCCTAGTGTCCCCCCACCCCAAACTGTAAAAACCCAAACAAATTACAAATGTCTCCCACCCTCCCCTCATTTATTTATACTCTAACCCCCCACTTTCTTCAATCCCAATCTATTTATTTACCACCAAATTTATATCCACATTATTAATATAATTAAATTTATTAAATTAAAAATAATTTTTTTATTATTATATTAATTGTATTTGTTTTTTAAAAATATAATATATAAGTTATATATTATTTATATCATATAATAAATAATATAGTTAACGTTAATTTTATTATTAAGATTACACTGAGACTAATTAATTAGTTTATATTTAAGTAACAAATTAAATTTTACTTAAAAATAAAAATAAATAAAGTGTGCATAATAAATTTGCTCCAATTGATAATTTACATATATAAAGAAGAAAGTAATATTATAATAGAAATAATAAATTAACGACGAGAGTTAAAGCGTGCATCATATGTTAATAAAATAACGTGCAAATTGTTAAAAACATAAAAAATTGTTAACAATGTTACAACTAACTCGCAAATTACAAAAAATAAATCTGTACAAATAAACCAAAATAAAAAATAAATTAATAATTTATTACTAACATTTGAAAAATATGAAAAAAATAAAAATAAATAGAAAACAAATTTGGTAAAATAAATTTAGAGAACAAAAGTTATTGAAAACGTTTGTTGTTGGCTAAATTTGAGTAAAGTAAATAAAGCGATTATGTTGGCCAAATTTCAAGAAAAATATGTATTCTAATGAAGAGAAAAAAATGTGTATTCTGATAAAAAAAAACTGTTACGTTGAGTGGTGTATAAATAAGTGGGAAAATGAAGAAAGGAAATTGATTGTTTGGGGTGGGGGAGTTGGTTTTTTGCGGCGTGGGGAGGGGGGGTTCCTGACATTTTGCTGGGTGGGCTAATTCTTTCTGGTTGAGTGGCTACGTGATTGACATGTAGCCAGTTGGGAACATATCTAGACCCCGTCACGGGGTCCAGATCTTTTTTCTCCATCCATGGATTCTCTCTCTCTTTTCTGCACCGCCTCTTTTTAGTCGGTGGCCTCTACTGGTTTGTTTGCGTTCTTGGCTCTACCGAACAAAAAGGCAAACATGCTGTCCAGCTATCTAGCAGTTCCGTCGCCAAGGAAAAAGTCCAATATTTTTTCGCCCTCCCAAAGAAATCGAGACGGACGAGAAAGTTCATGCCTTCGTCGACACCTATGCATATGATTCTCTGCAAAAAGCCCAAAATTGAATCGTCATAGAGATTGATAGATTGTTCAATTTGGTGCTATGGTTTATTGTCATAATTTAGGTTAATTTTCATTCCATTTTGTTGCATATTGGAATAACTTTCATCTTTTTGTAGTTCTTTAATCAATGGTAGAAAATTTGGACTCTTTGTTTTTTTATAATCTATTGTTAATGTTGAAGGTTTGGACTACCTTAATTGTCTTATGAAATTACTGGGAAAGAAAACAAATTCTCTTTAAATTAAGTCGAGTTTTGGTTAAGCTTATATTATAATTTAAGCTCGTTTTGTAAGATTTACAACTTACTATTTGTTGACCACTAATACTTAAGTAATTTTCATAACGGTAGTCATGCCGTTTTAGTAATACCGTAACGGCATGCATGGCCATTATGCCTATAAATGAACCCGAAATGAACCCGAACAGGTTCTAACTTCTTAAAGTAGTAAATTTCGCTATATTTGAACAGCAATATGATTTTTGGAAGGCCCGAAATAGAGAAATACTTAAGTAGTTTTCATAACGACAGACATGTCGTTCTCGTGATACCGTAATGGCATGCATGGCGTTATGCCTATAAATGAACCCGAATAGGTTCTAACTTCTTAAAGTAGTAAATTTCGCTACATTTGAACAGCAATATGATGTTTAGGAGGCCCGGAATAGAGAAATACATAAGTAGTTTTCATAACGGCACGCATGCCGTTTTAGTGATATTGTAACGACATGCATAACGTTATGCTTATAAATGAACCAGAACAAGTTCTAAAACGCTGAAATGCGGAACAAAAAATGCGGAGCGCCGAAAATTTGTGCCATGCGATCGCATGGAATAACCCAAAACTTTTCTGCTCAAAAATAGATATGTTGCGATCGCATGGTATTTGGCCCATGTGATCGCAACTTACCAAATTGTCATGCGATCGCATGGTTTTATGTCTTGCGATCATATGGAATAACTCAAAACTTTTCTGCTAAAAATATGGGTATGTTGTGATCGCAAATACCAAATTTTCATGCGATTGAAGTTTTGATATCGACTAATAACAATTACAGTCCTTAAACTTTGTGGAATACTGACTTCAGTCCTTGAATTTTTTTATTTATTTCGGATAAGTCCTCCATAAATTGTAGCACACGTCCTCCATCTTTTTGCTTCTTTATACTTCAGTCTCCAAAATTTATAAATAAATAGTAAAATACTTCAAAGAACTCACAAATATCCATTGTAGTAGCTAAAATAAATGCAAAATTCGCACTTATCAGCGTTATGCCTATAAATGAACTCGAACAAGTTCTAACTTCTTAAAGTAGTAAATTTTGGTACATTTCAACAGTAATATGATGTTTGAGAGTTCCATAATATAGAAATACTTAAGTAGTTTTCATAACGGCAGACATGTCGTTCTAGTGATACCGTAACGGCATGCATGACGTTATGCTTATAAATGAACCCGAACAGATAATAACTTTTTAAAGTAGTAAATTTAGGTACATTTGAACAACAATATGATGTTTGAGAGTCCCGAAATAGAGAAATACTTAAGTAGTTTTCATAACGGCAAACATGCGGTTCTAGTGATACAGTAACGACATGCATGGCATTATGCCTATAAATGAACCCGAACAGGTTCTAACTTCTTAAAGTAGTAAATTTAGGTACATTTGAACAGCAATATGATCTTTGAGAGTTCTAGAATAGAGAAATATTTAAGTAGTTTTCATAACGGCAAACATGTCGTTCTAGTGATAGCATAACGACATGCATGACGTTATGCCTATAAATGAACTCGAACAGGTTCTAACTTCTTAAAGTAGTAAATTTAGGTACATTTGAACAGTAATACGATGTTTGAGAGTTCCGAAATACAGAAATACTTAAGTAGTTTCTATAACGGCAGGCGTGCCGTTCTAGTGATACCGTAACGGCACATGTCACGTTATGCTTCAAATCTCTTTCGCAAATATTTTTCAAGCATTTTATATGCTTATTCAATGTTAAAATAGTTATTATACTGATTCATAAGCAATCTCTTTACCTCTAAAACTATTCTATGACATCTTCTCTATTATGAACACAATATGCATAAATTCTTTTCACATACTAAAGTTCTTTGTTAACAAATCAACTAAATAAAGTATCATTAAGGTCATTATAACAAATATGACACATATTAGCTTATTTGTTAAAAAATAACATCTTTATGGCCGAATTAAGCGAGAAATTAGTATTGTAGGACCATAACGGCAAGCGTGCCGCTTTAGCGTACCCATAACGGCATTGCTGCCGTTATATTTTTAAATTGTTCGGAATAACTTCGAAACTAATACACTAACTTGTTACAGTGATTTTATCAAAAATAAGATGTTCAATGTCGAAGTGAACAATAGATAAGAACTTTTAGGACCATAACGACAAGTATGCCGTTTTAGTGTACCCATAACGGCATTGTTGCCGTTATAGATGAATGCTAACTACTAACCTACGTCCAATAGCACTTAACTAGTCTATATATTCAAAGCCAAATATCAAACCCAATGCTAGGTAGATGGTGATAGTCAGTAATTAGATAATGCCACTGGTCTCGTTATACATTGTGAATAACGACATACTTGTCTTTATTTTAAATTTTTAATGCCCTCACATATTAACTCACTAAAACAAACATATATTTAACGAAAGTTATCACATTAAAGATTATAAACACGCTGAAAGTGGAAAAATAAGATAACTGTATGGGTGCCTTTATAAATCATAGATAACGTCATATATGGCGTTATGGCAAATTCTTAGGCAAATGTATATATCAGCAACAATGCTGTAAAGGCCTAATGTTATATACATGTTGACAGTGGAAAAATAAGATAACGGCATGGATGCCGTTATAGATCACAGATAACGACATATATAACGTTATGGCAGATTCTTAGGCAAATACATATATCAGAAACAATGTTGTAAAGGTCCAAGGTTATATACATGGTGACAGTGGAAAAATAAGATAACGGCATGGATGTCGTTATAGATCATAGATAACGACATATATGACGTTATGGCATATTCTTAGGCAAATGCATATACCAGCAACAATATTATAAAGGTCCAATGTTATATACATGATGACAGTGGAAAAATAAAATAACGGCATAGATGCCGTTATAGATCACAGATAACGACATATATGACGTTATGACATATTCTTATTCAAATGCATATATCAGCAACAATGCTGTAAACCAGAACGAAAATTGAGCCAAAAATTGTAGCAATTGATATTAGTATATATATTTTATCTTCTCTAACTATAAATCTAAAATGTAGATAATTTAACAAGTTTACACACCACTCAAAATTACAATGGACAAAGAAAGAGGACAAACATAAAGATTTTTTGGGTTTCTAGGTAGAACAAGTGCAATGAAGATGGTGATGAGAGAGAGACATGGCTACAATAATTTTCCTAGAGAGAGAAAGAGGAGAACTAAAGATGAAATGAAAAAATTAGGGTATTTTTTGTTTTAAGCACTTGGGGGTATTTTGGATATTGTGTAATATTTTTTATACTTTATTTAATGAGGGAGGCTATTTACCAAAACATTGTGGAAGTAGACTTATTTTACTAAACTTATTGTTTGACAAGTCCTTTTAACTCAAAACTCCAATAACTTAAATAATGGGTAATTATATTCATAGCATGCTTTTTTATTTTTTGCACTATATTTTAATTACAATTAACGTCTTTAATCTTTGAATATTATAGTACTCATGTTTCTAATCTTTTTGATCGCAATTTTATCCTCAACTTTTCATTAATTAGTATATCTTGTATTTGATAATGATTTTGGTCCAAAATATTTGTTGGAAATTCGTAAAACGACTTATTTGCCATCATATTTAAAAAAAATACAAAAATATGACAAAATATTTGTTTCTCATTTTAAAGTACGTAAACAAAATATCTTGACAGAAACCATAATTAAAAATGAAATGTGTTAATTAATGAAAGTTGAATATAAGAATTCGACAAAAATAAGTTAAGAACATAATTGCTATATTGAACAAAAATTGAGGACTTTAAGTACAATTAAAATATAGTGTAATTATAATAAATTGTAGTGTGAGTATTGCCACCCAAAAATTTTTAACCATGCATTCAAATCCAAATTTACTAATAAATTAGTCAAGTAAGCATTAAAGTGCTTAATGTTGAGATACGTGCATGTTTCATAGTGCTAAAATTATCTTTTTAAATGTTTATATTATAAGTTATTGGTGAATGTGTGGAATAAAAAATAGGTTATAAATTGTAGGTCGTATAAAATATGTGGATAAAAATTATATTTGACTAGTTTATCAACTCAATTTCTAATTTAAGCATTCCAAACATGTGTAAAGATTATGTTTGTGTATGTTTCTGAGTACTTATAAATCAATTAAATATTATTTTCATTAATATATTTTATAAAATTTATATATTTTATTTATTTTTTATTCAATTTATAAAAACTTTTACTAAACATGTTATAACTTCATCGTACAGGATGGTCTTTGGTTTTTGGAGATATTTGTGTGGGACCTAATTAGTGGGGGGATATTCTAGACCTAACTCTGGCTGGCCGCCACTTCTTCCACGCACGCATGCATAAAGGAAATTGCCTCTTAATATACCTAGCAGCACCTACAATAATTCTTTAAGATTTAAGATTAATTTATTAATTAATTTGAATGCACGTGTTCGATATTTCAAATATTCATTGTGCAAACAAAGTAGATGATACTTGATTTTAGAAAGCAAATTTGAGAGAAATTGAGTTTCAAATTGAAAGTTCACTTTGAAAAGTAAAGATAAGAAGGAAATGGCTTTTTTGTACAAATGGTTCTTAACTTTTGTACTTTATGTAGATTGAAGACTTATCGTTTTATTTTTAACAATTTAGCCCCTATTTCAAATATTTTTTGCGACAATGGTTATTTCCGTCCAATTCCCTCAGATTTAACAGTTAGTTATGACTTTTTTGTACAAATGATCCCAACGTGTATTCCACACTCTTCATTTCATAAGAGTATTTTTAACATTCTACTGCTTATAAATAAAAATTTGCAGCAGTGGTCCTTAACTTTAGAAAAAAAAATAATAAATAAAAAATAGTTTTTTTGCACAAATGTTCATCTTCTTCTTCATCCCACCACACCACACAACACCACACCAGTTTTGTAGCCTCCATTAAGACTGCATTTTAATTAATTCAAGAAAATTGTCTTCAATGGCATTCAACAATCTTTCTTCCCGTTTTTTTTTTTTTTTTTTTTGCATTATTATTTTCTGTTTCTTAAATTTATCATCACAATCCCAGCACCACCGTAGCAGCCACTCCTCATCCATCTTCACCTCCACCACTTTATTTCCATTGGAAGACATCCTCGACGACGATAGAGCATTCCCTTCTGCCTTTCATTTTCAAATACCTTTTCATGACAAAAATATTAATCCCGAACCCGCATCGTATTCCGTCGATTACACCACCGGTGACGATAAACAACAAGGTGGTGATGTTCGACCAGACCGATTTCGATCCCTCTAATCTAACTCTTCTTGACGGCAAATGTCGACACAACGACGACATTTTGAAGGTGGTCTGCACCACACAATTCTGCTATCTACAATATTGCTATCAATACATACCGCCCCCTCATGGATCTCTTAGGAATTTCTTTGCTTAAATGAAGCAGTTCTCAAATCTTAAATTCAATATGCATTTAATGGAGGCTGCATAACTGGTGGGGGTGGGGTGGAGAAGAAAAGGACAATCTGTGCCAAAAAGTCATTTTTTATTTATTATTTTCTTTCTTTATTTTTTTCTTAAGTTAAGGATCTCTGCTGCAAATTTTTATTTATGAACAGTAGAATGTAAAAAATATCCATATGAAATAAAGAGTGTAGAATACACGCGTGGACTATTTGTGCAAAAAAGACATAACTAACTGTTAAATCTGACGGAATTGGAGGGGAATGACCATTGTCGCCACAAACATTTAAAATAAGGGCTAAACTGTCAAAAATAAAACGATAGATCATCAACCTGCAGTAAGTGCAAAAGTCAGGATCATTTGTAAAAAAAACCAGAAGGAAATTATGTTTGATTTTGTCAAACTATACGGAATTGCTTCTCTCTTACGTTTTTGCCTTTTCTATTATTATATTATTTTATTTGTTATAAATGTGCTTATGGTTTAATCATAGGGTTAATTACACTATATAACACTGAAATTTATATTCTATTTTATTTATACCACAAAACTTTAATTCATTTCATTTATACCACTAAACTTTAAAATTATTTTCAGTTTAACAACTTCATTAACCAACCGTTCATTGTTTGACAAAAATTCTGACGTAGTATTAATGAACCGTTAATTGGCTGATGTATCTCGCCACGTGTGAAAGTATTGTCCACATGTATAATGTTCAAAATGAAAATATGCTTTTGATGTCAAAATCGTGTTTGAAAATATGTTTTTGTATCAACTATTTCGACAATTCTTGAACTCAAAGTTGTTTAATTGATGTCAAAAACGTATTTTTATTTTAAACTTCATACACGTGACGAGATACATCAGCTGATTAACAATCCGTTAATGCCACGTCAGAATTTTCGTCAAACAATGAACAGTTGGTTAATGAAGTGGTTTAATTGAAAATAATTTTAAAATTTAGTAGTATAAATGAAACGAATTAAAGTATGAAACATGGTATAAAGATTGGTGGTATAAATTGAAACGAATTAAAGTTCAGTGGTATAAATGAAATGGAATATAAAGTTCAATAGTATATGGTGTAATTAATCCTTTAATCATATTTAGTAAATCAAAACTAAGGATAACAGTGAGACGGAGACGGGAACAAGGCGGTCCCTTCCTGTTTTCATTCCTATCTCTGTTGGGGTAGAGACAAAGCGATGGCGGAATTAAAATATTTCTATTTATTGTTCTGATTAATTAATTATTTATTTTTTCAAATAGGATTTAAATTTAAAAACATAAAAATAAAATAATTCGAGACGGAGTTGAAGAGCGGACCATGTTTTCTTATCAGCTCCCCAATTATCTAACTAGACGATAATTTATCATCTTATTTAGTGCAGAGAATAATATTTTGTCATTCCTAATAAAAATATCTGATTAGAGGCGCAGTTAGAATTTCTGACATGCCTTTACAAACTTTAATTTCATATTATTTGCTTGCCAAATTAAAATCGCTAATACGTGGTCCACTTAAATACCAAATTTATAGCATTCCATTCCACGACCACTAGTATTAAATTTATGGAAATTTCAAATGCTATATTCATTGCCAACTTGTTCTTGTTCTAGAATTTACAAAAATAAATATTTTACATGTTGATTAAATTGGACTAAAAATAAAATAAAATAAAGGGAAAAGGACAATCGGCTAAGAGTACAACAGTTCATCCTCTTTACTCGTTGTAATCAACAAGCACACGCATCTTTGTGTAAATGGCAAATTGGAATCATGCAATAAAGAGATCATTCAAAATATTTCATAAACATTAAGTGAAAGGATAAAAGCATGGAGAATATGGATGTACGTTACGCCACCTGTCTTGTCTAATCTTTTTTTTTTTTTTTTCCCCTCTTTTTGGGAATAAGTAATTATCGAGTAATGCTTAACTCTTGTCTAAGACCGTCTCTAAGAGATCGAGACTTTTCAAATTAACTCTTTCTATAATTAAATACATTTAAATAATTTCAATTTTCAACACTTTATCTAATGATTGAATTAAATAGTGTATAACTATATTTTCTTAATTTATGTAAAAATAGAAATAAGCCTTTTTTTTTTTGGACGAATGGAGTAATAATTATGAGGAAAACATGTCAAAAGAAAATAAAGAAAAAAATAATAAATATGTATTGAGAGAAGTAAATAAAATGTTAAAAATAAAGAAATGATATAGTACTCACTAAATTTATAGATAATCTTTAAAATGCCAAAAATATTCTTTATAAATAGAAAATCTATTGGAGTTGTTGAAATATTGGTAATAGAAAAACTATTGGTGCACATACATATTATTGATCCACTTGACTTGATTTAGAGAGCCAAAGTTCTCTCTATTAATATTTTATAGAGAAAATAGCGCATTTAGTCTCTAATTTTTTAAAAATATAAAGGATATATTTTTAATTTTTAAAAATAACACCAGACATTTTCCAGTGTTTGAAGACAATAGACATAGTAGGTCTTTATGAAAAAATTGTCCTCCCCTTTAAATAAACAAAAAAATAAAATAAAGAAGAATAGAAAAATAACTAAATGTACTCCTAAAAAATAAAAAATACCAAAGTGACCATCTTCTTTATCAAACTCCAAAATTCAAAATCCATAACCACCTTAAACACTAAAAATCCCAAAATCCACTATCTCAAACCCCAAAATCTAAAAAGAATTTCAAGTTTCAATTATTATCAATGGCGTAAAACAAAAAAAAAAAAGACAACAAATGTTGCCGAGAAAGCATGTATTGCATGTTGTACCATTGCACGCACCGTTGTTGGTAAAGATTGGTGTCAGGAGTTGGAAGGTTAAAGGGGGTGTCTTCAATTTAGATTTGAATAGATTTTAAAAATCTATGTAAATTTTGGTGTTCCAACTCAAATTTTAGATTCAATTGAAATTTACGTGTCTCCAACTCATATTTTAATAGATTCAATTGAAATTTAAGTGTTCTCAACTCATATTTAAATACATTTTTTAGAAATTTAGGTGTCCCCAATTACTAGTGCATTTCTAAATATTTCATTAATTAGAAGATTTAAACAGATTTGCATGGATTTCGAGCTCATAAATATAAATACCAAATTCTTTAGAAATTATATCATCACCCATCAAAATTTCAATTCAATTCTTCCCTTACGCATATATTCTTATTGCATCTTTCCTCAATTTGTGCCACAAGTTTTTATAATAAACTATTGTTCTTGATTTTTAATTTATATTAGTATGAAAATTTATTAAACTCTTTATTTTTAATATTAATATTTTTTTTGTACAATTGTCAAATATCGTATTTGAAATTTCATTTTTAATGCTCCATGACCATTCATTGAACCAAACAATGGGTTGAAAAATATAAATAATATATTGGTAAATATTAATTAGATAATTAGTCTAATACCATATAGAGTAATTAGATATTGGATAGCACTAAAAATTCTTTTTTGAACTTGAAATGATTTACTCGTTAACTGCGACACATGTAAATTATCTTTTTAAGCTATAAAATAACTTTTTATACAAGATAGTTAAACAACTGATTTAGAAGAGAATGAATCATAAATATCTATCATCTAGTCTCAGATAAGAAAGAGAAAATTTTATAAAAAAGAAAAGTAGAAAGAAAGTGAAAATTAAAATTTTATTTCAAATTTTTTTCAAGAAACCTTGCTCTTTCGTGCCCATTTGGTAGAGATTATAAACTAGATTATTTGGCCAAAATGGTTTATTTGACCAATAATTGTAAAAAATGACGATTACCAAAGCAAATTTTTTTGTCAAATAAAATATTTTTAGTTAAATAAATAATTTTTGTCAAATAAACTAGTTTATAAACTCTACCAAACGGGGTCTTAATCAATTTTTTTTAAATCATATTGAGAAAATTGATAATAGTAATGTAAATCCCCCAAACAATAGATCTAATTGCGCTTCGAGTTTATAGATGAAGAATGACAAATTTATTAGTTTATACCCTAAGAGCTTAATTGACACAGTTGTCGGATTGATATACCTCCTAATTCATCGAATTATTTATATATTTGACTGAAATAGTTTTTACTTCTTTATATTTCAAGAATTTTTCTCTTTTTAAAATTCTACTCAAAATATTTGTTTATGTAGGACAGTCACTTAAATATTTAGAATAAAAACAATGTAAAATTACTATTTTTAATAAAAAGACCACAAATCCATAAAAATTCATAGAAATCCATAAGAATATATTAAAATTTATAATATAGAATTCTGTTGAAATCTTGTAAATTTTGTAGAATTCTATTCAAATTCATAAATATTAACAAATCTTTTAAAATCTGAGTTGAGGACACCCTCTTAACAGTGTACTTGCAGGGTGGAGATTTTTCAGGTGGACTGTATTTTCTAAGGCTTGAGAGAGTGGGCGCTAGGAAGAAGGAGGCTGAGGTAAAGTTGGAGTCACAGGGTCAGCAACGACGTAGGTGGATGGCTGATTAGATAGTGATGGTCTTGTCTAAGAGACAATTTCAAGGAATTTGATGAGTAATTACGACAAATTAGTGCTCTCTTGTTGGAAAAATTTACGTGTGATTTCAAAGATTTTGTAAATGTTGTGAAAGTAATGGAGAAGTTTCTCATGGCAAGAAAGATGTTTCAAATGTTGCCGAGAAAGCATATGATGCTCTCTAATAGTAGGTTTTGGGATTTTTGGAGTTTAGGGTGGTGGTGGATTTTAAATTTGATAAAGAAGATGACTTCTTTGTTATTTTTTATTTTGTAGGGGTACATTTGATCATTTTCTATTCTTCTTTCTTTTTTTTTTTTTTTTTTTTTTTTTGTTTATTTTTATTTAAATGGGATGAGAATTTCGTCATAAACAATCTACTATACCTATTTCTTCAAATGTTGGGGATGTTCAGTACTATTTTTAAAAATTAAGGATATATTTCTTATATTTTTGAAATGTTAATAACCAAATATGTTATTGTTTTCCATTTTATATTAATTGAATTTAATGGGCTTCTAAAAAAATATGACCAAATAATCTTGTTAGAGTGTATAAAAAAATTATTTAAAATACTCTTTATAAATAAAGACAGTTTTGAAAATGCTATAAATACAACCATAAATATTTATACAATATATATGAAAAGATTATTAAAAAATATTGTAATTGATTTGTTATTAGTCCTCGGTCACACCTGTCCTGCCTGGCTTCTACCATGATAATTAATGAGCCAATCAAACATCATTCTCCGTCCAATTTTTTCTCAATTTCCTTTTCTTCTTCTCTTTTTTCCACATTCTAATAATTGACAGTGTAACTATAGACTTGCTCTAGCATATCTTAAGTTAAGAGACTCTCATCTCTAGTGGGGGTGAATCATTTGTCCATTGTCCACATACAATTATGTGTTGACACTACCAGAAATGAGGGAAATAGCCACGACATTTGTCGTCGCTAAATGTTCATAAGTCGTATCTTTAAGGTTTTAGAGAAGACAAAGTCGTCGCAATATGTCGCCGCAACAAGTTAGTGTCTCTAGAGTTATAGCGACGACTATAAGTCGTCTCTATAAAAATTTGTATTTATAGAGACGACATTGTCGTCTCAATAGAGTCGTGACCATATCTCGAAAACGCACTTATAGGGACGACATAGTCGTCGCAAATACCGTCGCTATAGATAAACTAATAGAGACCATTGTGTCGTCGCCATACGTTCATCCATTACAGCGACGATAAAGGCGTCGCTAATACAAATAATGTATTTAGTTTTAGCGATGACATTGTCGCCGCTATAAACCTTCTGAATTTTTTTAAAAATTTTTTTTTAAATAATGTAATTACCTATAGCGACGATATTGTCGCCGCTATAAACGTTTTGAATTTTTTTTAAAAAAATTTTTTTTTCCAAATAATATAAATAATATATAAAAAAATTCAAAAAATCTACAGACCCTGTAAACCATCGTCCCCATCCCCGTCCCCGTCCCCGTCCTCGTCCTCCTCATCCGCAGGCGCAGCTGGTAATTTACTTTTTAAAAGCTCAATTTCACGCTGCATTTGGCGTAGCTGCTCCTCGTACATGGCAAACCGAACATCATTACTCTGGGGGTCTGCAGAGGACTGATGGGAAGTTCCTTGTGGGGCAAACGATGCAGCGGTCGAATCGAGCGAGTGAGAGGTGCCCTTCGGAACCCGACCAACCCCACGGACGTGACCTCGTCGTTCTCCGAGCACCTCCTTTGCAATAGCACGCTCGTCTAATGACGCGCTATTGGAGGCGACTTGTGTCTGTTGAGTCTCTCTGAACTCAACAAGCTTATCCTGTTTATTGAAAAAATAATAATAAATAATAATATCATGCATGTCAGATAAAATTATATTCACATAATTTTAAAATTCTCACATAGTCACCAGCCGCCTGCGGGTTCACCCAATTGCCATCCCGGAAGGTGTGAAACGTCCGGAACGAATCAATAATCCCCGGCCACTTCTGGGTCTCGGGGTCCCGCTACGACAATTTAAACGTAAAATTTAGTATACATTTTTACGTAATGTAGTGAAGATATTTATAATGATATTGAAAATTTATATGTTGTACCTGATCGTAACGCGTGGCAGAGAAGCTCTTCGACCCCTGTACGCTCGGGTATTTAGCCTTACCCCGGTTGGCTTTATTTTTGGAGGACCGGTCCTGAAAGTATAACATATTATTGATTAGCAAAAAATGTATTAGTTAAAAGAGTATATAACATATCGTAAACAATATATAAACAATACTTACCACGAAAGTAGGACTGGTGAAGAAGTCAATGCACTTTTGCCAGTCCTCGGCGGACATCTCGCCGTATGGTCGGCTCGGTCCATGCGCTTTTAAGTGATTATGCGCCTTGAGTTTGTAATCGCGATAACGATCGGCCGCCAGACGATCTACTGCGGCACATACTGCCCGGTACTCGTCGGGCGACCGATCGCCCTGCAGATCGAAGTAGCTCTGCAAGAGTGAAAAAAGAATATGTTAGTGTACAAGTCGTAAAACAAATATTAATGAAGTGTACTAATAACAAAACTAATTTACGTTCATACCTCGATAATGCTACGTAACCGTGCCCGCTGCTCCTCTGGAACCTCTGTCCATGAAGGGTAGCACGGGGGCACGGTGAATCTCACTTGGTTCCCAACCAAGCGCGTGAAATACTTCGCGTTATTCCCGATCGGCTGCATTGTGCGTTCGACATTGTCGAACGCAATAGGAAGTGGCATCTTCCCATTCGCCTGCCAAACCATCTCGAGATTGATGCCTCGAGATATACCCCGTCGCTTTGACGGGGGTGCTGAAAATGAAAAAATTAAAAAATATATTGATCATACGATTTTCTTCAACGATATGTATAAAATAATAAATAATTACAATTTGAAAGAAACGTCTTACCAGACTCGCATGCCGAAGGGAGCCGGTGAGATGGCTGCTGTGGAGGATCTCCTGCACCATCACCTCCGTGCGACATCACGTCAGCCATACTAACACATGACATAATTGCGAATATCACGTCAGCCATACTAGCTTTAAATGTATGTGAAAATTTGTATGTATTATATTTTATTTCAATTTGGTCCCTAAACATATTTTATTGCAAATAAGTCCCTAAAATTACTTTAAAATTATGGATAATTTTGAATTAATTATATTTTATTTCAAATTGGTCCCTAAACTACTGTAAAATTATAAATAAGTCCATAAACTTTGAATTTATGAAAAAATTTGACTTGATTATATTTTATTATAAATTGGTCCCTAAACTTATTTTATTGTAAATAAGTCCCTAAACTTTGAATTTATGGTAAAATTTGACTTTATTATATTTTCTTATAAATTGGTCCCTATACTTACTGTAATTTCAAATAAGTCCATAAACTTTGAATTTATAAGAAAATTTGACTTTATTATATTTTATTATAAATTGGTCCCTAAACTTACTGTAAAATTGCAAATAAGTCCCTAAACTTTGAATTTATGGAAAAATGTGACTTTATTACATTTTCTTATAAATTGGTCCCTATACTTATTTTATTGCAAATAAGTCCCTAAACTTTGAATTTATGAGAAAATTTGACTTTATTATATTTTATTATAAATTGGTCCCTAAACTTACTTTCATTTCAATTAAGTCCCTAAACTTTGAATTTATGGGAAAATTTGACTTTATTATATATTATTATAAATTGGTCTCTAAACTTATTTTATTGCAAATAAGTCCATAAACTTTGAATTTATGAGAAATTTTGATTTTATTATATTTTATTATAAATTGGTCCCTAAACTTACTTTAATTTCAAATAAGTCCCTAAACTTTGAATTTATGGGAAAATTTGACTTTATTATATTTTATTATAAATTGGTCCCTAAACTTACTTTAATTTCAAATAAGTCCCTAAACTTTGAATGTATGGGAAAATTTGACTTTATTATATTTTATTATAAATTGGTCCCTAAAGTTACTTTAATTTCAAATAAGTCCCTACACTTTGAATGTATGGAAAAATTTGACTTTATTATATTTTATTATAAATTGGTCCCTAAACTTATTTTATTGCAAATAAGTCCCTAAACTTTGAATTTATGAGAAAATTTGACTTTATTATATTTTATTATAAATTGGTCCCTAAACTTACCTTAATTTCAAATAAGTCCCTAAACTTAGTTGTGCTTGATTGTGCCATTCTATGAGAAGTACTTGTACCAGTACACATTTCTTTCAATACCATCCAAACTAGTGAACTTTTGAATTTTATGTGTCAATGAACTTCTATCAAAAATAATAACAATAAATTCAATTAAAAATATTAAGGTTTGCTTAATTGTGTATTGAACCACCTGTTCCTGGATAACTAAAACAGATCTTACAAATAAACCTACCGTTGAAAATAAAATCTCGTTACTTTAGGTCATTAATCAAAAAGAACAATAAAATGCAAATGACAGCATGTTTCCATGCTTTTAGATATGTTGGTGCGCATATGGAAAGCTTGAGTTCAAAGAGGGATATGAATGAGTATGAAACGTGCACCAAGAGAAAACAGTTTCATCATTGACTAATCATGGAGCAAGGACAAACACTTCAAAGTTGCAATTTGCAGATGTACCATGGGAAGGGAGACAAAACTGAAGAAATTGTTGTCTGAAGGGTTACTCATAATTACTAGAAATCTAAGTGAAGAAACATGCACAAGAATGCCAATCCTCTCAAAGTCCCACATCCTTCCCCATCTCAATTCACTCAACAAGAAAAATTACAATGGGATTCTTATTGAACATATAAATTAAACAATTCTACACAAATTTTTCTTGTAATACTTGATTCTATATTTATATAACGTAATCAAGCAAGAAAAAACAACAATAAAAAGACCCAACATATAATTTTCCTATTTATGTAGTGAAAGATCATGAACTAAATAGCTAACAAGATATCAGTTTCATATATATAACCAGAAATTTAAAAGTAAGAAAAATAACTTTGTTATTCTGATAAATTGTTGATGGTTAACGGAAAGAGATATATGGAATGTGAACTCAATCCTAATGAAAAATCAAAGAATGGTAATGATGTGGCTGCTTATTAAAACAAATACAAACACAAATAAGCCTGAATTTTTCAGTCTATGAATGCATTTCTTGTTTGACCAATTTGAGTTGGTTTTTTTATTGGAATTAATAACTAAAAAGAACAAATAAATTCACACAGAACGTATAATACATTCAGCCCGATTGGGGGAATTTTTTTTTTTTTCATTAGTTAATTAATCACACCCCATATTCAACAAAAATCAGTGCTAAAACTTCCAAAAATCATTCAATTTATAAGTGAGATAGAGCGATTGAGAGAGAGAGAGAGAGCGCACCTTTCTTGCTTTGATGGTAGTCTCTGGACGATTCTGAGAGAGAGGAAGACGGCGGCAGTCGGCTGACGGCAGGGGAGCGACGGCGCACGGCTGACGGCAGCAGGAACGGAAGAAACCTCACAATATTTGGCAGAAATGGAAAATAAGAATGTTCTGTGTGAATTAAAAGGTCTAACTCAATAGCGACGACATATGTCGTCGCTATATAGATCAATAGCGACGACATGTTTTCAGATTTTTTGAACACGCGCCTTAAAGGAGGCGCCCATTTTTCAGCACAATAGCGACGACATATGTCGTCGCTATTGACAATACATTACAGAAAATTAAATGTTGCTTTCTCATTTGAAGGGGGTATCTAAAAATTGTCAATAATTTTTATACTTATTAATTTTCCCGCTTTTGAATATTATTAAAAAAATTTCTTATTTAATATTATCAATTATTTTTAATATTTAATATTATCCATAATAATTATTATTATATAATTTTTAATATTTAATATTTAATATTTAATATTATGAATAATAATTTTTAGTATTTAATATTGAATATTTAATTTTTAATTTTTAATATTTGATATTTACTGAGATTTAATATTATGAATAATAATTTTTAGTATTTAATATTGAATATTTAATTTTTAATTTTTAATATTTGATATTTAATGAGATTTAATATTATGAATAATAATTTTTAGTATTTAATATTGAATATTTAATTTTTAATTTTTAATATTTGATATTTAATGAGATTTAATATTATGAATAATAATTTTTAGTATTTAATATTGAATATTTAATTTTTAATTTTTAATATTTGATATTTAATGAGATTTAATATTATGAATAATAATTTTTAATTTTTAATATTGAATATTTAATTTTTAATTTTTAATATTTGATATTTAATGAGATTTAATATTATGAATAATATGTTTTCATATTTATTGATATTTAATAATATCAATTATTTTTAATATTTATTATTATCAATAATAATTATTATTATATAATTTTGAATTTAATATTTAATATTTAATTTGTTATGTTTTCATATTTATTTGGGTCATTCAATTTTAAACATTTTTCATTTGAGTCCTCTTAATTTTTCTTTTATTTCATTTTTCTTACATTTTATTTGCAACTTAAGTCCTTCAACTCGCGTTTTGACCAATACCAAATAACCGATGAATGAATGACAAACATTCAAGCCGAAAACAGTAACAACAATTTGAACATGCGTTTTTTTAAAGTAATTTTATTACAAATTTAGTGACGCACAATAACATTTCAATCTGAATCACTATCATGATACGATTGATCTACGTCATCGTCACTGACGTCCTCATTGATGTCACTCGATGTTTCTTCATCCTCGTATTCTGCATTTGTATCGTCTTCAACATCATCGTCGTTTATAAACGAAGTTTCTCCTGCACTATCTAACGATGCTCTCCTGATAACCGATGCATCGATCTCATCAGCTTCATCATCATCACGTTGCAAGGATACATGCTCTATGTTGCCAAGATCAACGATTAGAGATAAACCGGAAGAGTAGTTATTGTGGAGCAGGTCAATCTCTGTGATGTTAGCTCCCACTGTGTCCCAAGTGCTCCTATGATGGACAATTTGTACTACTCGCCAATTCGGACCACGAGATGGATCTTCAATGTAGAACACTTGTTGTGCTTAGCTAGCAAGTATGAACTGATCATCCTTGAACGCCTCTGCACTGATGTCAATACTGGTAATGTTATTCTCAGTTACCATCCGTCTCCCATCACACCTAAACCACTTGCATCGGAAAAGATAGACTGAAAGTTTCGGTCCATATTGTAGCTCCAGTATATCTTGCAGCTGCCCGTAGTAAACCTCACCCCCAGTCCCTGGGACGGACACACCACTATTTTGAGTTTTTCTTCGAATATCACGATCATATGTCACGAACCGAACTCCTTTGACAACACAAGCCGTGTATGACATAACCTGCTGGTAACATCCACTGGCCAACGCAAATATCTCATGAGAAACTTGATGGTTGTGGCTTTGGCGCATTACATATAGCTGCATGACAAGAAGTATTATCAGTTATTGAAAGCAATTATGTTGAAAACTTGCAATTTTATTCAGTCGATGTTCGTTTACCTTTCTGTAGAACCAACCATGAAAGTCTCTTCTGTGCACTAGTTCGATGTTTGGACAGCCACTGTTCAGTAGTTCCTGCCTATGTTCCCTGAACAAGGTATTGAAGATCAACGTTCATCAGTTCGTTTCAAATGATAAAGTTAATTCGACATAAAAGCATAATAATCAAGAATTAACGCCGTCTTACTGCAAGAATGGCTCAACTTCATAACAGTTGTTCAGGATGTAAAAAATTGCTTGATTTCGAACTTGAGTAGGAAACGTCGTTGGTGACTGCTTTCCAAGTGGGTGACACTGCGACTGAAAAACAGAAAGCTGTGTCTGTGGAACAGTAGCATCCTCGCTTCTGTCTGGTCGATCGAACCTTGTCCCTATGTCCTCGAAGTACCTCGAACAAAAGGTCAATGCCTCGTCCACAACATACCCTTCAGCTATTGATCCCTCGGGCCGAGCTCGATTTCTGACGTAGCCCTTCAATTTCTTCAGGTATCGCTCGAATGGATACATCCATCTCATGTGCACCGGACCTCCAAGGATTGCCTCTTCTGGTAAATGCATTACGAGGTGAATCATGATGTCGAAGAAGGCTGGCGGAAATATCCTTTCCAACTTACAGAGAATGAGTACAAGGTGATCGTGGGATGCTATCATGTCGCTAACCTTTAGTGTTCTTGCACAAAGCTTTCTGAAGAACGTGCACAGTTCAATAATGACCGTGGAAATTGTTTTATTCAAGAACGCCCGACATCCGACTGGTAATAACCGTTGCATGATAATATGGCAATCATGTGACTTCAACCCGATAATACGGCTGTCATTTGGAGCAATATTCTTCCTTAGATTAGAAGCGAAGCCATCTGGAAACTCAACCGATCGGATAAATTGACAAAATTTCTTACGATTTGAAGACGACATGGTGTAACATGCGGCAGGCTTCACCCACTTATTCCCGTTCTGATACAAGTGCAACTCCCTTTTGATCCCTAATTGCATTAGATCGCGCCTCGCATTGACTGTGTCTTTTGATTTGAATGGATCGTCCATAATTGTGCCGAGCAAGCTATCACAAACATTCTTCTCTACGTGCATGACATCGATGTTATGTTTGAGCTCGATAGAAGTCCAATACGGCAACTCATAGAAAATGCTCTTTTTTCTCCAATTGAGCTCGTCATCACTTCTCCGAATTGTAGCGCCACCGTAATTTGGGTGCTTTCCTGGACTTCTATATCTGACACGACTTAACTGTGCTAAAATGTCTGTAGGCGTTAACCGATGCGGAGGTGGTCGCCTATCTGTCCTCCCATCGAAGTCTAAATTACTCCGAAAATGATGCCTGGATGGCAGGAACCGACGATGACCCACATAAGCTGTCTTACCTATCACACGGACTGAAGGAGTATCCTCGTTGCACGTCGGACATGCCTTGTACCCCTGACCACTCCAACCGGACAAACTACTTCTCGCTGGGAAATTGTTAACAGTCCACAACAAAGCTGCACGCAGTCTGAATACCGACTTGCTGTTGGTTCCACCGTCTCCCGTGTCAATCCCATCGGCCCACAATTCCTTCAACTCATCCACTAATGGTCGTAAAAATACATCAATGTCCTTACCCGGTGCTTTAGGACCAGGTATCAACAGAGTAAGCATGAGATATTCGGGCTTCATGCATAACCAGGGTGGCAAGTTGTAAACTGTTACAACTACTGGCCACATGCTGTACGACAGACTCATGTCACCGAATGGATTGAATCCGTCTGCGGCCAAACCTAACCTGACATTCCTGATCTCACTTGCGAACATTGGATGTTTCAAGTCAAAATCCCGCCATGCCTTTCCATCAACGGGATGTTGCATTTCATCATCGTCCCTAGACCTTCCTATACTGTGCCACCTCATAAGTTTTGCAGTATCCTTCGTCGCGAACATACGTTTTAGTCTGGGGGCCAAGGAAAAATATCGCAACACCTTATGCGGAACATTCTTCCCGTTCACTTTCCCAGAAGTGTGAACCCAACGACTTTCCTGACAAATCGGGCAAGTTTGTCTATCAGCATGTTCACCCCAAAACAGTGCACAGTCGTTCTTGCAGGCATGAATGGATTTGTAACCCAAACCAAGCTTCGTCATCAGCTTCTTAGCTTCGTAGTGAGAGTCAACCAGGTTCATATTTGGGAATGCTAACTTCAGCAATTTCAAAAGATCATCGACAGACTTGTTTGTCCATTTGTTCATAACTTTAATATGCATCAACTTGACTAAAAAATTTAGGGATGAAAATGATGAAACTCCCGGGTACAGTTCTGAATGGAGAGCCTGAAACAATTCGTCATAGTAACCATCGGTGCTTGTACCTGCATGCTCATCACCAACTACGTCGTCTATTACATCCATCATCTCATCTTCCACACCATCTCGCTCATTCTGTCTATACACATTCGCAGTACGAACATCAATCTCGCCATGATATATCCAAGTGACATAACTCTCCGCAAAACCATTACGAAATATGTGAGCCTCGACAATTTCCAATGGATGTGTGAGACCGTTTAAACATTTTTTGCACGGACATTTAATTCTTCCTCTGTCGTTAACGTATGGCCTCGCCATGTTTATAAATGCTTGCAAACCGTTCCGAAATTCTGCAGACTTTGTGCAATTTCTAATTGTTGTCCAACTTTTATCAATATCCATACTTGTAAAATACTATATTCTTACAAATACAGTACTGATAATAATTGGAGATGATTATGAAGAAATGGAGATGAAAAAATAGAGATGGAAAAGAATTGATATGCTGCAGTGGAAGAAATACAGAGATGCAAATCAGAAATGGAAGAAATACAGAGATGTAATACAGAAATGCGAACATTGGAAGAAGATAAAGAAGAGTCAATAGCGACGACATTGTCGTCGCTATTGACATAAGTCGTCGCTAAAGAATCATTCCCATTTTTCGAGGCAAGCAATTATTCATGCGCTTGCAAAATAGGTATAGCGACGACATATGTCGTCGCTATATATAACAATTGGGCGCCAAATTTCCCGCCTAAATTGACGTTGGTATATAGCGACGACATATGTCGTCGCTATAGACCCCTTCACACTTTACGAGAAAATGCAGGATTCACGTGACTTACATCATCATCAGCATATCAATTGCGACGACAGTTGTCGTCGCTATATATGCACCAAAATGCCGCCATTAGTTCCCGCCCTTTCCTAATCTTAGTGGCGACGACAGATAAAGACGTCGTTATAGCCTCTATACAACAGCGACGAATTGGGTCTTATAGCGACGACATATGTCGTCGCTATAAGTTTGGTTTTTATAGCGACGACATTTCTCTGTCGTCGCTAATACGTAGAATTAATAGAGGCGACTTTTTGTCGTCGCAATATATGTCGCCGCTATAGACCCTCTTTGTTGTAGTGTGAGTGAGTTGACACATCAACTCATATAGAAGTAGATAAAAAATTGTCCACATACAGTTATATGTTGTGTGAGTTGATGGGACACATCAACTCATATAGAAGTATACAAAAAATTGACGTCAACGCCTAAAAAAAATATAGTTCTAAAAGGAAAAGAAATTAAAATTTTTATTTCAAAACAATTGTTAAGTATATGGAAGGGTTGGTGAAGAGAGCCACGAATCTCGGCGGGCAAAAAAGATTTGATTAGATTATTTTTCTTATTACGTTCGGTAAAACTACATGTTTGATTTGACGGACAAATGAATGGAACTGTTTGTTTTTCCAAAAAAGGAAAAGAGGAAGATCAAATCATTCTTCCTGTGTAAATACAGTAAAATTTTCTGCACAAAGACAAATTCTTTGATAAATGGAGAAAAGTTTGGTCACTTTTACTGTACTAACACAAAACAACATTTTCGAACACCAATCAAATCCTGGGAGGTACTTATAAGCTTACGAACACAAGCCAAACAGACACTTAATTAATTTCCAACCAAATATTAGAGCACTAGTTTAATACATTAGGGGAGCATAAATTTATATTACTTCTTAAACAGTAGCAATTGGACCCAAACTAGTTGTGTTTTCTATGGCCTTCATGGCTTCAAATCTTGGTTCTTTAGCTTGGAACTTGAGACCAGCATAGAGCTTCATGTAGTCCTCAAACACGAATTTTGGGTACAAATCTTTGTTCTCCTTTCTCTCTACCAATTCTGGTGCTGGATAGATCACTGCATCACTTCCAGGATTGTAGAACGAGGCAATGGACATTCTGTTCCCATCTGTTTGCGCAATCACTCGGTGCATCACACTCTTGTACTTTCCATTGGTAATCACCTTCACAATGAGGGAACATCAGATTTAGAATCAGTCAGGAAAATTAATGGGCAATGATAATGTTGGCTTGGCATACCTCAAGTTGGTCACCAAGGTTGATGACAACGGAGTGACGCATAGGCGGCACATCAACCCATTCACCGTCTTTAAGAAGCTGGAGGCCACTGACCTTATCATCCTGGAAGAGTAGGATGATGCCACCAGCATCAGTGTGTGCCCGGAGTCCTTTAATTAGTTCCGGGTTGGGGCATGGGGGATAGTTGCTGACCTTGGTTCCAAAGGTAGGTCCTTTGGAGCCATAGAATGCCTTTTTCAGATAGCCTTTATCTAGTCCAAGATTTTCACAAAGCAAATCAAGAAGATACTCAGCCAATTTCTCAAGTTGTGCTGCAAATTCCTTCATAACATTCCTGTTATCATTCATGAAAGACCCTAAAGATTCTTATGGCATATCCAGGATAACTTATGAAAACAGGTTTAATTTATGTTTTGTATAACGGACCTGTATTGTTCTTCAAGATCAGGGACTTCTGCTATGTTTGAAATCGGAAGATGGCGGAGGAAGAAGGTGCTTTCCCAGTCTAAATCATTGATTTCAGACTGAACAGCTTCAAGTCCTTTGTTTGCCACCATTTCCTTGAATCTTTGTTCCATGCATTTCCTGTAGTGTTCCTTTGTCAACCTCTCTACAGTGTCCATGAACTCGGGAGAAATTCCATGTTTCACCAGCTTAAATAATAATATCAAGATTACAACAAGCATGTTAGTATAAAATTAAGAATCACTTTGGCTTTATATATGTATGTTAAGCTGCAAATTAGATGAACAACAGAAGTAATTATACCTCAAAGAAACCCCAGTTTTCACAAGCATCTTTGATCATCTCCATTGTTGCAGCCCTTTCTTCTCCATTGAGCTTCTCCAAGTTAATAACTGGAAAACTTGCCATCTCTCTCTCTCTCTAATTATTCTTATCTCTCTCGCTGTTTGAGTCTATGAATCAGTGTTGAGGGGGTGATCCTGGAGGGTAATTTATAGGGGTTCCCAGAATATCCAATTAAATAATGGGGAATACCATTAAATGAACTTTGCACACAAAATATTTTGGCAAATCGCATTTGACCAGAAAAAAACAAATAAAATAAATGTCAAAAATTGAATAATAGGTAAATGACATAAATCACCTCACTTTATTCCAATTATATGTACTCATCTTTCTCTCTCCACTTTGCACACTTTTTTTATCTCTTTTCTTCCATCCATAGAGAAAAGATCTGGACATTTCTCCGTCTCTGAGAGTGACCCCCACCCCCACCCCCACCCCCACCCCCACCCGCACCCGCAAAAACCCAAACAAATTACAAATGTCCCCCACCCTCCCCTCATTTATTTATACTCTAACCCCCCACTTTCTTCAATCCCAACCTATTTATTTACCACCAAATTTATATCCACATTATTAATATAATTAAATTTATTAAATTAAAAATAATTTTTTTATTATTATATTAATTGTATTTGTTTTTGAAAAATATAATATATAAGTTATATATTATTTATATCATATAATAAATAATATAGTTAACGTTAATTTTATTATTAAGATTACACTGAGACTAATTAATTAGTTTATATTTAAGTAACAAATTAAATTTTACTTAAAAATAAAAATAAATAAAGTGTGCATAATAAATTTGCTCCAATTGATAATTTACATATATAAAGAAGAAAGTAATATTATAATAGATATAATAAATTAACGACGAGAGTTAAAGCGTGCATCATATGTTAATAAAATAACGTGCAAATTGTTAAAAACATAAAAAATTGTTAACAATGTTACAACTAACTCGCAAATTACAAAAAATAAATCTGTACAAATAAACCAAAATAAAAAATAAATTAATAATTTATTACTAACATTTGAAAAATATGAAAAAAATAAAAATAAATAGAAGACAAATTTGGTAAAATAAATTTAGAGAACAAAAGTTATTGAAAACGTTTGTTGTTGGCTAAATTTGAGTAAAGTAAATAAAGCGATTATGTTGGCCAAATTTCAAGAAAAATATGTATTCTAATGAAGAGAAAAAAATGTGTATTCTGATAAAAAAAAATTGTTACGTTGAGTGGTGTATAAATAAGTGGAAAAATGAAGAAAGGAAATTGATTGTTTGGGGTGGGGGAGGTGTAAATTAAATGGGGGTGGGGTGGAGGGTTGGTTTTTTGCGGCGTGGGGAGGGGGGTTCCTGACATTTTGCTGGGTGGGCTAATTCTTTCTGGTTGAGTGGCTACGTGATTGACATGTAGCCAGTTGGGAACATATCTAGACCCCGTCACGGGGTCCAGATCTTTTTTCTCCATCCATGGATTCTCTCTCTCTTTTCTGTACCGCCTCTTTTTAGTTGGTGGCCTCTACTAGTTTGTTTGCGTTCTTGGCTCTACCGAACAAAAAGGCAAACATGCTGTCCAGCTATCTAGCAGTTCCGTCGCCAAGGAAAAAGTCCAATATTTTTTCGCCCTCCCAAAGAAATCGAGACGGCCGAGAAAGTTCATGCCTTCGTCGACACCTATGCATATGATTCTCTGCAAAAAGCTCAAAATTGAATCGTCATAGAGATTGATAGATTGTTCAATTTGGTGCTATGGTTTATTGTCATAATTTAGGTTAATTTTCATTCCATTTTGTTGCATATTGGAATAGCTTTCATCTTTTTGTAGTTCTTTAATCAATGGTAGAAAATTTGGACTCTTTGTTTTTTTATAATCTATTGTTAATGTTGAAGGCTTGGACTACCTTAATTGTCTTATGAAATTACTGGGAAAGAAAACAAATTCTCTTTAAATTAAGTCGAGTTTTGGTTAAGCTTATATTATAATTTAAGCTCGTTTTGTAAGATTTACAACTTACTATTTGTTGACCACTAATACTTAAGTAATTTTCATAACGGTAGTCATGCCGTTTTAGTAATACCGTAACGGCATGCATGGCCATTATGCCTATAAATGAACCCGAAATGAACCCGAACAGGTTCTAACTTCTTAAAGTAGTAAATTTCGCTATATTTGAACAGCAATATGATTTTTGGAAGGCCCGAAATAGAGAAATACTTAAGTAGTTTTCATAACGACAGACATGCCGTTCTCGTGATACCGTAATGGCATGCATGGCGTTATGCCTATAAATGAACCCGAATAGGTTCTAACTTCTTAAAGTAGTAAATTTCGCTATATTTGAACAGCAATATGATGTTTAGGAGGCCCAGAATAGAGAAATACATAAGTAGTTTTCATAACGGCACGCATGCCGTTTTAGTGATATTGTAACGACATGCATGACGTTATGCTTATAAATGAACCAGAACAAGTTCTAAAACGCTGAAATGCGGAACAAAAAATGCGGAGCGCCGAAAATTTGTGCCATGCGATCGCATGGAATAACCCAAAACTTTTCTGCTCAAAAATAGATATGTTGCGATCGCATGGTATTTGGCCCATGTGATCGCAACTTACCAAATTGTCATGCGATCGCATGGTTTTATGTCTTGCGATCATATGGAATAACTCAAAACTTTTCTGCTAAAAATATGGGTATGTTGCGATCGCAAATACCAAATTTTCATGCGATTGAAGTTTTGATATCGACTAATAACAATTACAGTCCTTAAACTTTGTGGAATACTGACTTCAGTCCTTGAATTTTTTTATTTATTTCGGATAAGTCCTCCATAAATTGTAGCACACGTCCTCCATCTTTTTGCTTCTTTATACTTCAGTCTCCAAAATTTATAAATAAATAGTAAAATACTTCAAAGAACTCACAAATATCCATTGTAGTAGCTAAAATAAAAGCAAAATTCGCACTTATCAGCGTTATGCCTATAAATGAACTCGAACAAGTTCTAACTTCTTAAAGTAGTAAATTTTGGTACATTTCAACAGTAATATGATGTTTGAGAGTTCCATAATATAGAAATACTTAAGTAGTTTTCATAACGGCAGACATGTCGTTCTAGTGATACCGTAACGGCATGCATGACGTTATGCTTATAAATGAACCCGAACAGATTCTAACTTTTTAAAGTAGTAAATTTAGGTACATTTGAACAACAATATGATGTTTGAGAGTCCCGAAATAGAGAAATACTTAAGTAGTTTTCATAACGGCAAACATGCGGTTCTAGTGATACAGTAACGACATGCATGGCGTTATGCCTATAAATGAACCCGAACAGGTTCTAACTTCTTAAAGTAGTAAATTTAGGTACATTTGAATAGCAATATGATCTTTGAGAGTTCTAGAATAGAGAAATATTTAAGTAGTTTTCATAACGGCAAACATGTCGTTCTAGTGATAGCATAACGACATGCATGACGTTATGCCTATAAATGAACTCGAACAGGTTCTAACTTCTTAAAGTAGTAAATTTAGGTACATTTGAACAGTAATACGATGTTTGAGAGTTCCGGAATACAGAAATACTTAAGTAGTTTCTATAACGGCAGGCGTGCCGTTCTAGTGATACCGTAACGGCACATGTCACGTTATGCTTCAAATCTCTTTCGCAAATATTTTTCAAGCATTTTATATGCTTATTCAATGTTAGAATAGTTATTATACTGATTCATAAGCAATCTCTCTACCTCTAAAACTATTCTATGACATCTTCTCCATTATGAACACAATATGCATGAATTCTTTTCACATACTAAAGTTCTTTGTTAACAAATCAACTAAATTATGTATCATTAAGGTCATTATAACAAATATGACACATATTAGCTTATTTGTTAAAAAATAACATATTTATGGCCGAATTAAGCGAGAAATTAGTATTGTAGGATCATAACGGCAAGCGTGCCGCTTTAGCGTACCCATAACGGCATTGCTGCCGTTATATTTTTAAATTGTTCGGAATGACTTCGAAATTAATACACTAACTTGTTACAGTGATTTTATCAAAAATAAGATGTTCAATGTCGAAGTGAACAATAGATAAGAACTTTTAGGACCATAACGGCAAGTATGCCGTTTTAGTGTACCCATAACGGCATTGTTGCCGTTATAGATGAGTGCTAACTACTAACCTACGTCCAATAGCACTTAACTAGTCTATATATTCAAAGCCAAATATCAAACCCAATGCTAGGTAGATGGTGATAGTCAGTAATTAGATAATGCCACTGGTCTCGTTATACATTGTGAATAACGACATACTTGTCTTTATTTTAAATTTTTAATGCCCTCACATATTAACTCACTAAAACAAACATATATTTAACGAAAGTTATCACATTAAAGATTATAAACACGCTGAAAGTGGAAAAATAAGATAACTGTATGGGTGCCTTTATAAATCATAGATAACGTCATATATGGCGTTATGGCAAATTCTTAGGCAAATGTATATATCAGCAACAATGCTGTAAAGGCCTAATGTTATATACATGTTGACAGTGGAAAAATAAGATAACGGCATGGGTGCCGTTATAGATCACAGATGACGGCATATATGACGTTATGGCAGATTCTTAGGCAAATACATATATCAGAAACAATGTTGTAAAAGTCCAAGGTTACATACATGGTGACAGTGGAAAAATAAGATAACGGCATGGATGCCGCATATATGACGTTATGACAGATTCTTAGGCAAATGCATATACCAGCAACAATATTATAAAGGTCCAAGGTTATATACATGATGACAGTGGAAAAATAAAATAATGGCATAGATGTCGTTATAGATCACAGATAACGACATATATGACGTTATGGCAGATTCTTATTCAAATGCATATATCAGCAACAATGCTGTAAACCAGAACGAAAATTGAGCCAAAAATTGCAGCAATTGATATTAGTATATATATTTTATCTTCTCTAACTACAAATCTAAAATGTAGATAATTTAACAAGTTTACACACCACTCAAAATTACAATGGACAAAGAAAGAGGACAAACATAAAGATTTTTTGGGTTTCTAGGTAGAACAAGTGCAATGAAGATGGTGATGAGAGAGAGACATGGCTACAATAATTTTCCTAGAGAGAGAAAGAGGAGAACGAAAGATGAAATGAAAAAATTAGGGTATTTTTTGTTTTAAGCACTTGGGGGTATTTTGGATATTGTGTAATATTTTTTATACTTTATTTAATGAGGGAGGCTATTTACCAAAACATTGTGGAAGTAGACTTATTTTACTAAACTTATTGTTTGACAAGTCCTTTTAACTCAAAACTCCAATAACTTAAATAATGGGTAATTATATTCATAGCATGCTTTTTTATTTTTTGCACTATATTTTAATTGTAATTAACGTCTTTAATCTTTGAATATTATAGTACTCATGTTTCTAATCTTTTTGATCGCAATTTTATCCTCAACTTTTCATTAATTAGTATATCTTGTATTTGATAATGATTTTGGTCCAAAATATTTGTTGAAAATTCGTAAAACGACTTATTTGCCATCATATTTAAAAAAAATACAAAAATATGACAAAATATTTGTTTCTCATTTTAAAGTACGTAAACAAAATATCTTGACAGATACCATAATTAAAAATGAAATGTGTTAATTAATGAAAGTTGAATATAAGAATTCGACAAAAATAAGTTAAGAACATAATTGCTATATTGAACAAAAATTGAGGACTTTAAGTACAATTAAAATATAGTGTAATTATAATAAATTGTAGTGTGAGTATTGCCACCCAAAAAATTTTAACCATGCATTCAAATCCAAATTTACTAATAAATTAGTCAAATAAGCATTAAAGTGCTTAATGATGAGATGCGTGCATGTTTCATAGTGCTAAAATTATCTTTTTAAATGTTTATATTATAAGTTATTGGTGAATGTGTGGAATAAAAAATAGGTTATAAATTGTAGGTCGTATAAAATATGTGGATAAAAATTATATTTGACTAGTTTATCAACTCAATTTATAATTTAAGCATTTCAAACATGTGTAAAGATTATGTTTGTGTATGTTTTGAGTACTTATAAATCAATTAAATATTATTTTCATTAATATATTTTATAAAATTTATATTTTTTACTTATTTTTTATTCAATTTATAAAAACTTTTACTAAACATGTTATAACTTCATCATACAGGATGGTCTTTGGTTTTTGGAGATATTTGTGTGGGACCTAATTAGTGGGGGGATATTCTAGACCTAACTCTGGCTGGCCGCCACTTCTTCCACGCACGCATGCATAAAGGAAATTGCCTCTTAATATACCTAGCAGCACCTACAATAATTCTTTAAGATTTAAGATTAATTTATTAATTAATTTGAATGCACGTGTTCGATATTTCAAATATTCATTGTGCAAACAAAGTAGATGATACTTGATTTTAGAAAGCAAATTTGAGAGAAATTGAGTTTCAAATTGAAAGTTCACTTTGAAAAGTAAAGATAAGAAGGAAATGGCTTTTTTGTACAAATGGTTCTTAACTTTTGCACTTAATATAGATTGAAGACTTATCATTTCATTTTTAACAGTTTAGCCACTATTTCAAATATTTTTTGCGACAATGGTTATTTCCGTCCAATTCCGTCAGATTTAACAATTAGTTATGACTTTTTTGTACAAATGGTCCCAACGTGTATTCCACACTCTTCATTTCATAAGAGTATTTTTAACATTCTACTGCTTATAAATAAAAATTTGCAACAGTGGTCCTTAACTTTAGAAAAAAAATAATAAATAAAAAATAGTTTTTTTGCACAAATGTTCATCTTCTTCTTCATCCCACCACACCACACAACACCACAACAGTTTTGTAGCCTCCATTAAGACTGCATTTTAATTAATTCAAGAAAATTGTCTTCAATGGCATTCAACAATCTTTCTTCCCGTTTTTTTTTTTTTTTTGCATTATTATTTTCTGTTTCTTAAATTTATCATCACAATCCCAGCACCACCGTAGCAGCCACTCCTCATCCATCTTCACCTCCACCACTTTCTTTCCATTGGAAGACATCCTCGACGACGATAGAACATTCCCTTCTGCCTTTCATTTTCAAATACCTTTTCATGACAAAAATATTAATCCCGAACCCGCATCGTATTCCGTCGATTACACCACCGGTGACGATAAACAACAAGGTGGTGATGTTCGACCAGACCGATTTCGATCCCTCTAATCTAACTCTTCTTGACGGCAAATGTCGACACAATGACGACATTTTGAAGGTGGACTGCACCACACAATTCTGCTATCTACAATATTGCTACCAATACATACCGCCCCCTCATGGATCTCTTCGGAATTTCTTTGCTTAAATGAAGCAGTTCTCGAATCTTAAATTCAATATGCATTTAATGGAGGCTGCATAACTGGTGGGGGTGGGGTGGAGAAGAAAAGGACAATTTGTGCCAAAAAGTCATTTTTTATTTATTATTTTCTTTCTTTATTTTTTTCTTAAGTTAAGGACCTCTGCTGCAAATTTTTATTTATGAACAGTAGAATGTAAAAAATATCCTTATGAAATAAAGAGTGTAGAATACACGCGTGGACTATTTGTGCAAAAAAGACATAACTAACTATTAAATCTGACGGAATTGGAGGGATTGACCATTGTCGCCACAAACATTTGAAATAAGGGTTAAACTGTCAAAAATAAAACGATAGATCATCAACCCGCATTAAGTGCAAAAGTCAGGATCATTTGTAAAAAAAACCAGAAGGAAATTATGTTTGATTTTGTCAAACTATACGGAATTGCTTCTCTCTTACGTTTTTGCCTTTTCTATTATTATATTATTTTATTTGTTATAAACGTGCTTATGGTTTAATCATAGGGTTAATTACACTATATAACACTGAAATTTATATTCTATTTTATTTATACCACAAAACTTTAATTCGTTTCATTTATTCCACTAAACTTTAAAATTATTTTCAGTTTAACAACTTCATTAACCAACCGTTCATTGTTTGACAAAAATTCTGACGTAGTATTAATGAACCGTTAATTGGCTGATGTATCTCGCCACGTGTGAAAGTATTGTCCACATGTATAATGTTCAAAATGAAAATATGCTTTTGATGTCAAAATCGTGTTTGAAAATATGTTTTTGTATCAACTATTTCGACAATTCTTGAACTCAAAGTTGTTTAATTGATGTCAAAAATGTATTTTTATTTTAAACTTCATACATGTGACGAGATACATCAGCTGATTAACAATCCGTTAATGTCACGTCAGAATTTTCGTCAAACAATGAACAGTTGGTTAATGAAGTGGTTTAATTGAAAATAATTTTAAAATTTAGTGGTATAAATGAAACGAATTAAAGTATGAAACATGGTATAAAGTTTGGTGGTATAAATTGAAACGAATTAAAGTTCAATGGTATAAATGAAATGGAATATAAAGTTCAGTGGTATATGGTGTAATTAACCCTTTAATCATATTTAGTAAATCAAAATTAAGGATAGCAGTGAGACGGAGACGGGAACAAGGCGGTTCCTTCCTGTTTTCATTCCTATCTCTGTTGGGGTAGAGACAAAGCGATGGCGGAGTTAAAATATTTCTATTTATTGTTCTGATTAATTAATTATTTTTTTTTCAAATAGGATTTAAATTTAAAAACATAAAAATAAAATAATTCGAGACGGAGTTGAAGAATTCGGAGCGGACCATGTTTTCTTATCAGCTCCCCAATTATCTAACTAGACGATAATTTATCATCTTATTTAGTGCAGAGAATAATATTTTGTCATTCCTAATAAAAATATCTTATTAGAAGCGCAGTTAGAATTTCTGACATACTTTTACAAACTTTAATTTCATATTATTTGCTTGCCAAATTAAAATCGCTAATACGTGGTCCACTTAAATACCAAATTTATAGCATTCCATTCCACTACCACTAGTATTAAATTTATGGAAATTTCAAATGCTATATTCATTGCCAACTTGTTCTTGTTCTAGAATTTACAAAAATAAATATTTTACATGTTGATTAAATTGGACTAAAAATAAAATAAAATAAAGGGAAAAGGACAATCGGCTAAGAGTACAACAGTTCATCCTCTTTTACTCGTTGTAATCAACAAGCACACGTATCTTTGTGTAAATGGCAAATTGGAATCATGCAATAAAGAGATCATTCAAAATATTTCATAAACATTAAGTGAAAGGATAAAAGCATGGAGAATATGGATGTACGTTACGCCACCTGTCTTGTCTAATCTTTTTTTTTTTTTTTCCCCTCTTTTTGGGAATAAGTAATTATCGAGTAATGCTTAACTCTTGTCTAAGACCGTCTCTAAGAGATCGAGACTTTTCAAATTAACTCTTTCTATAATTAAATATATTTAAATAATTTCAATTTTCAACACTTTATCTAATGATTGAATTAAATAGTGTATACTATATTTTCTTAATTTATGTGAAAATAGAAATAAGCCTTTTTTTTTTTTGGACGAATGGAGTAATAATTATGAGGAAAACATGTCAAAAGAAAATAAAGAAAAAAATAATAAATATGTATTGAGAGAAGTAAAATAAAATGTTAAAAATAAAGAAATGATATAGTACTCACTAAATTTATAGATAATCTTTAAAATGCCAAAAATATTCTTTATAAATAGAAAGTCTATTGGAGTTGTTAAAATATTGGTAATAGAAAAACTATTGGTGCACATACATATTAATGGTCCACTTGACTTGATTTAGAGAGCCAAAGTTCTCTCTATTAATATTTTATAGAGAAAATAGCGCATTTAGTCTCCAATTTTTTAAAAATATAAAAGATATATTTTTAATTTTTAAAAATAACACCAGACATTTTCCAGTGTTTGAAGACAATAGACATAGTAGGTCTTTATGAAAAAATTGTCCTCCCCTTTAAATAAACAAAAAAAATAAAATAAAGAAGAATAGAAAAATAACTAAATGTACTCCTAAAAAATAAAAAATACCAAAGTGACCATCTTCTTTATCAAACTCCAAAATTCAAAATCCATAACCACCTTAAACACTAAAAATCCCAAAATCCACTATCTCAAACCCCAAAATCTAAAAAGAATTACAAGTTTCAATTATTATCAATGGCGTAAAACAAAAAAAAAAAAAAGACAACAAATGTTGCCGAGAAAGCATGTATTGCATGTTGTACCATTGCACGCACCGTTGTTGGTAAAGATTGGTGTCAGGAGTTGGAAGGTTAAAGGGGGTGTCTTCAATTTAGATTTGAATAGATTTTAAAAATCTATGTAAATTTTGGTGTTCCAACTCAAATTTTAGATTCAATTGAAATTTACGTGTCTCCAACTCATATTTTAATAGATTCAATTGAAATTCAAGTGTTCTCAACTCATATTTAAATACATTTTTTAGAAATTTAGGTGTTCCCAATTACTAGTGGATTTCTAAAGATTTCATTATTAGAAGATTTAAACAGATTTGCATGGATTTCGAGCTCATAAATATAAATACCAAATTCTTTAGAAATTATATCATCACCCATCAAAATTTCAATCCAATTCTTCCCTTACGCATATATTCTTATTGCATCTTTCCTCAATTTGTGCCACAAGTTTTTATAATAAACTATTGTTCTTGATTTTCAATTTATATTAGCATGAAAATTTATTAAACTCTTTATTTTTAATATTAATATTTTTTTTTTGTACAATTGTCAAATATCGTATTTGAAATTTCATTTTTAATGCTCCATGACCATTCATTGAACCAAACAATGGGTTGAAAAATATAAATAATATATTGGTAAATATTAATTAGATAATTAGTCTAATACCATATAGGGTAATTAGATATTGGATAGCACTAAAAATTCTTTTTTGAACTTGAAATGATTTACTCGTTAACTGCGACACATGTAAATTATCTTTTTAAACTATAAAATAACTTTTTATACAAGATGGTTAAACAACTGATTTGGAAGAGAATGAATCATAAATATCTATCATCTAGTCTCAGATAAGAAAGAGAAAATTTTATAAAAAAGAAAAGTAGAAAGAAAGTGAAAATTAAAATTTTATTTCAAATTTTTTTCAAGAAGCCTTGCTCTTTAGTGCCCATTTGGTAGAGATTATAAATTAGATTATTTGACCAAAATAGTTTATTTGACCAATAATTGTAAAAAATGACGACTACCAAGGCAAATTTTTTTGTCAAATAAAATATTTTTAGTTAAATAAACAATTTTTGTCAAATAAACTAGTTTATAAACTCTACCAAACGGGGTCTTAATCAATTTTTTTTTTTTTTAAATCATATTGAGAAAATTGATAATAGTAATGTAAATCCCCCAAACAATAGATCTAATTGCGCTTCGAGTTTATAGATGAAGAATGACATATTTATTAGTTTATAACCTAAGAGCTTAATTGACACAGTTGTTGGATTGATATACCTTCTAATTCATCGAATTATTTACATATTTGACTGAAATAGTTTTTACTTCTTTATATTTCAAGAATTTTTCTCTTTTTAAAATTCTACTCAAAATATTTGTTTATGTAGGACAGTCACTTAAATATTTAGAATAAAAACAATGTAAAATTACTATTTTTAATAAAAAGACCACAAATCCATAAAAATTCATAGAAATCCATAAGAATATATTAAAATTTATAATATAGAATTCTGTTGAAATCTTGTAAATTTTGTAGAATTCTATTCAAATTCATGAAATTCATTCAAATTCATAAATATTAACAAATCTTTTAAAATCTGAGTTGAGGACATCCTCTTAACAGTGTACTTGCAGGGTGGAGATTTTTCAGGTGGACTGTATTTTCTAAGGCTTGAGAGAGTGGGCACTAGGAAAAAGGAGGCTGAGGTAAAGTTGGAGTCACAGGGTCAGCAACGACGGAGGTGGATGGCTGATTAGATAGTGATGGTCTTGTCTAAGAGACAATTTCAAGGAATTTGATGAGTAATTACGACAAATTAGTACTCTCTTGTTGGAAAAATTTACGTTTGATTTCAATGATTTTGTAAATGTTGTGAAAGTAATGGAGAAGTTTCTCACGGCATGAAAGATGTTTCAAATGTTGCCGAGAAAGCATATGATGCTCTCTAATAGTAGGTTTTGGTAGCCATGGCAATGGGCCGAGCCGAGCCGAGCTCGGCTCGGCTCGTCTCCAAACCGTGGGCTCGGTTCGGCCCACGGTTCGTGGGCCGGAACGAGCCGGCTCGGCTCGACCCTGTTTTTTTAAATTTTTTTTTTTTTTTGGTTTATAATTTGAAAATAAATCATTATATTCTAATTTCTATTTATTTTATTAAATAACAAAATGTAAATATTTAAAATAAATCATTTATTTATCTTTATCTTTATGTTAAAGATTAAATATTTATCTTTATGTTAAAATTTTTATTGAATCATCTTGATTATGTTTTTTAAAATTTTCATATTTGATTAAGTTTTTGTTTTGAATTTGAAAATAAAAAATAAATTTGAAAATAATTAAATAAAAAAGAAAGTAGAAATAAAAAATCATTTATGTTAAAAATTAAAGATTTAAAATCCACCTCAATTTTTTTGTGTTTTACATTTTTTTAAATTTGAAAATAAAAAATAATACATAATCGAAAATCGTTTATGTTAAAAATGTATAATTAAAAACCCTCCTCCTTTTTTCGGGCTTGGGACCGGCTACTTTAAAAGTAGGTGGAGTTAAAATTGTACACGAACAAGATGTTACGTGTACAATTTTTTATTAAAATAAGAAAAATTCTTCAAATACAGAAATATTAATGCAAAATAATACTTACTACGATTCTACGAATATGATTAATCCATATTCAAATCTTCAAGTTCTTCAGACATTATTCTGTCCACTTTGTCTTGAATTCGAAGTTCGGCATCATCCCAATCCTTTAGACACAGTAAACTTTCTAAAATGTCGGCTTTGAGTCTTGACCTGATATCAGATAAAACCCTGCCACTTATACTAAATGCAGCCTCCGATGCTACAGTTGACACCGGAGGTGTTAGTAGATCACGTGCCATTTTGGAAAGAATTGGGTAACTACGTTGATGTTGTCTCCACCATTTAAGTATATCAAAATTTTTTCTCTCCTCTTCATCTAACATACTAAGCACATCATGTCCAAAATACCTACCTAACTCTACAGGTGTATCATTAGAATAGGGAAGGGAAGAACTAGAAGAAGAACCAACTAATTGTTGACTTTGAGTGGTCCTATGTGTACTGACGTAACTCCATAAGTCAATGTCATCAGTTGATGACGAAGTATATATTGGATTAGGGGGTCGTACAACGTTTGTACCGGCCTTTTCAGCATAAATCTCATACATAGAACATAAAGTTTGTTCTAAATTAGAACACGTGACTGGATTTCCAAAAGTTAATTTATCTGAAATTGCCATTATTGTTACTTTTGTACCCTCTAAGTTAAGTCGAGGATCCATGATACATGCTAATGGAAATAACATAGGTAATTGTTCCCAATATTTTCTAAATTTAGCTTCCATGACATGTATAATACTAGTAAAAAGAGCAAAATTCTTATACTTATGAAAATTGTTAGCAATATAATAGAAATGATTTAAAACAAGCGGAGTAGTTGGGTAATAAACACCAGAACATGCATTTGTTGCGTCGTAAAAAACTTTTAAAAATTTTCTAACATGACCACATATTTCCCAATCATGTAATTCTAAATCATATTCTGAGCCGTGTGAGTGTCGGCCATTATAATATACAGTAATGCAATCTTCATAACCTTCACACGATTCAAGCATAAGATATGTTGAATTCCACCTATTGCCAACATCAGTTGCAAAACATTTTGATTGCAGCCCATTTTCTATACATAAAGCAGCAAAAACTTGTTTTCTTGATGGTGAAACCGAAATATAATTAATAGCAAATCTAATTTTTTCTAATTGTGGGCGTATAAATTGTAATCCATCTTGTACAATTAAATTAAACACATGGCACACACAACGAATATGAAATAAAATACCATCAAATTGTGGATTACAATGTTGCATTAATTTTTCAATTACTATATTATTTGGGCCTGCATTATCAAATGTAAAACTACGAGCTTTAGAATCACATTTAAATTCTTGTAACACATTTAATAAAACTTGATAAATATTATTTCCATTATGAGGATAGTCTATTTGTTTAAATGCTATTACTTTTTTATGCATTAACCAATTATTATCAATGTAGTGTGCAGTTGCTACCATGTATCCTTTTTGGTTACAACCTGTCCATAAGTCTGATGTAAAAGATACAACACCATTGTAATTATGAATATCATTAATAATAGCTTCTTTTTTAGTATTATATCTAGCAATAGTATCTCTACGAAGTGTATTTCTAGAAATACTAACGTACCTTGGTTGTAGATATTTTTGGATGAATGCAGTCCAATGAGGATTGTCCACCAAGCTTAGTGGAAACTCGACATTTGCTATCAATTCCGGTAGTCCTTCGTGTCGCATAAGTTCTTGTGAGTATATCCAGTTGTTGAGAGTAGGACCACTAGACCCGGCCCCCGGAGATCCAAACTGGAGATGTGCCTGATTTGAATCCACACCTCCATGTTTGTATTGACACTTTTTGAAGTGTCTGTTTAGATGGGTCGTGCCAATCCCCTTCTGCCAAGCAAACTTCTCCTTACAGTGTTTACACTGTGCTTTGAACTCAGGGACTCCGTTCACTAGTTTACCAGTCGGCACCAACTCAAAATGCTCCCAGCATTTAGCCTTTTGTTTGGTGGCTTTTCGTTTAGTGCTAGAGCCAATGGTAGTAGTTTCATGTGTATTGGCGTCGTCATGAATGTCTTCCAAATCAATTGGATCAGTGCTACCACCAAACTGATCAATAATGTCTTCTGGAATTGGAATGTAATTAAGACCACTGAAATCATCATCACTTCGGTTGTATGCCATTTGGAATAATAGAGAAAGAAAATAGGAGAAGATGAAGATTTAGTAGAACGTAGAAATTAGAAAATATAAATGTAGAAAATTAGTAGAAGTAGAAAATTAGCGTAATATCTAGATAATAAGATACTAGATACTAATTACTTAGAACACAAATATTGAGATTTGAGAATTTATAATAGATTGAGTATGTAATTGAATGAGAGATAAAAGATTGAGGTGTGAAAAAATGAGTTTAGAAATAGGGTATTTATAGGAAAATCATAAAAGGAAAAAAAAAAAAAAAAAAAAAAAAAAATTATTGCCAACGGTCACGAGATCGTGACCGTTGGATCATCATCCAACGGTCACGATCTCGTGACCGTTGGGTTACGTGGGACGAGCCACGAGCCACGAGCCGAGCCGGCTCGTGGCTCGTCCCGGCTCGTGGGAACGAGCCCAACTTAACGAGCCCACGAGCCCAGCTCGTGGGCTCGTATGACGAGCCGGCTCGTGGGCTCGTTCCCACGAGCCCAACGAGCCGGCTCGTTTTTTCGACGAGCCGAGCTCGCTCGGCTCGTTTTTATTTTCTCCGGCTCGACCCTAGCTCGTGTTCGTGGTTCGACGAGCCCGAGTCCGAGCTGGGCCGAGCTTTTACGAGCCGAGCCGACGAGCCGACGAGCCGTTTTGCCACCCCTAGGTTTTGGGATTTTTGGAGTTTAGGGTGGTGGTGGATTTTAAATTTGATAAAGAAGATGACTTCTTTGTTATTTTTTATTTTGTAGGGGTACATTTGATCATTTTTCTATTCTTCTTTCTTTTTTTTTCTTATTTTTGTTTGTTTTTATTTAAAAGGGATGAGAATTTCGTCATAAACAATCTACTATACCTATTTCTTCAAATGTTGGGGATGCTCAGTACTATTTTTAAAAATTAAGGATATATTTCTTATATTTTTGAAATGTTGATAACCAAATATGTTATTGTTTTCCATTTTATATTAATTGAATTTAATGGGCTTCTAAAAAAATATGACCAACTAATCTTGTTAGAGTGTATAAAAAAATTATTTAAAATACTCTTTATAAATAAAGACAGTTTTGAAAATGCTATAAATACAACCATAAATATTTATACAATATATATGAAAAGATTATTAAAAAATATTGTAATTGATTTGTTATTAGTCCTCGGTCACACCTGTCCTGCCTGGCTTCCACCATGATAATTAATGAGCCAATCAAACATCATTCTCCGTCCAATTTTTTTCTCAATTTCCTTTTCTTCTTCTCTTTTTTCCACATTCTAATAATTGACAGTGTAACTATAGACTTGCTCTAACATATCTTAAGTTAAGAGACTCTCATCTCTAGTGGGGGTGGATCATTTGTCCATTGTCCACATACAATTATGTGTTGAGTGAGTTGATGTGACACATCAGCTCGTATAGAAGTAGATAAAAAATTGTTCACATATAGTTATGTGTTGTGTGAGTTGATGGGACACATCAACTCATATAGAAGTATACAAAAAATTGACGCCTAAAAAAAATATAGTTCTAAAAGGAAAAGAAATTAAAATTTTTATTTCAAAACAATTGTTAAGTATATGGAAGGGTTGGTGAAGAGAGCCACGAATCTCGGCGGGCAAAAAAGATTTGATTAGATTATTTTTCTTATTACGTTCGGTAAAACTACATGTTTGATTTGACGGACAAATGAATGGAACTGTTTGTTTTTCCAAAAAAGGAAAAGAGGAAGGTCAAATCATTGCCATTCATGGCTTCTTCCTGTGTAAATACAGTAAAATTTTCTGCACAAAGACAAATTCTTTGATAAATGGAGAAAAGTTTGGTCACTTTTACTGTACTAACACAAAACAACATTTTCGAACACCAATCAAATCCTGGGAGGTACTTATAAGCTTACTAACACAAGCCAAACAGACACTAAATTAATTTCCAACCAAATATTAGAGCACTAGTTTAATACATTAGGGGAGCATAAATTTATATTACTTCTTAAACAGTAGCAATTGGACCCAAACTAGTTGTGTTTTCTATGGCCTTCATGGCTTCAAATCTTGGTTCTTTAGCTTGGAACTTGAGACCAGCATAGAGCTTCATGTAGTCCTCAAACACGAATTTTGGGTACAAATCTTTGTTCTCCTTTCTCTCTACCAATTCTGGTGCTGGATAGATCACTGCATCACTTCCAGGATTGTAGAACGAGGCAATGGACATTCTGTTCCCATCTGTTTGCGCAATCACTCGGTGCATCACACTCTTGTACTTTCCATTGGTAATCACCTTCATAATGGAGGAATGAATTTAGCCTTAGACTCAATTACAAGACAGATAATAAGCAAAACGGAATAACAAAAAACAAGGATCTTGGTTGCTTTGACTGTTTGGTATACCTCAAGTTGGTCGCCAATGTTAATGACAATGGAGTGGCGCATAGGCGGCACATCAACCCATTCGCCGTCTTTAAGAAGCTGGAGGCCACTGACCTTGTCATCCTGGAAGAGTAGGATGATGCCACCAGCATCGGTGTGTGCTCGGAGTCCTTTGATAAGTTCAGGCTGGGGGCATGGGGGATAGTTGCTGACCTTGGTTCCAAAGGTAGGGCCTTTGGAGCCATAGAACGCTTTTTTCAGATACCCTTTCTCTAGTCCAAGATTTTCACAAAGCAAATCAAGAAGAAGCTCGGCCAATTTCTCTAGTTGTGCTGCAAATTCCTTCATAGTCTTCCTGTTATATATCATTCATCAAAGATTCAAATAAGATCAGAGAATCCCAGAATATTGGAAATTACTTAGTGAAAACAGGTTTATGTAACCTGTATTCTTCTTCAAGATCAGGGACTTCTGCTATGTTTGAAACCGGAAGATGGCGGAGGTGGAAGGTGCTTTCCCAGTCTAAATCATTGATTTCAGACTGAACAGCTTCAAGTCCTTTGTTTGCCACCATTTCCTTGAATCTTTGTTCCATGCATTTCCTGTAGTGTTCCTTTGTCAACCTCTCTACAGTGTCCATGAACTCGGGAGAAATTCCATGATTCACCAGCTTAATAATAATATCAAGATTAGAACAAGAATATTAGTATAAAATTAAGAATCTCTTTGGCTTTATGTATGTTAAATGAGCAAAACAGAATTAATTATACCTCAAAGAAACCCCAGTTTTCACAAGCATCGTTGATCTTCTCCATTGTTGCAGCCCTTTCTTCTCCATTGAGCTTCACCAAGTTAATAACTGGAAAACTTGCCATCTCTCTCTCTCTCTCTCTCTCTCTCTATCTATATATATATATATATATATATATAGTCTCTCTCGCTATTTGGGTCTATATATGAATTACGGTGTTGAGGGGGGGTTATTTATAGGGGTTTCCAGGATATGGTACTACTGTACAAGAAAACATATCATATTATTTACAAAAAAAAAAAAAAGAATATTAGTAAAATTTATTAGACATTGAAATCCAAATCCAATAAGTAAAATTATCCAGACAAGACTCGTGGAGCATGTATGTGATCACATCTTCATGGACCCTATACCAACTTTATTTTACAAGTCTTTATGTATGACTGTAGCGTGGTCTTTGGCTTTTTCTGTCGATCTCTCAACCTCCCATTTGTGAGATAAGACCTAATGAGTGGGGGTATTCTGGGACCCTAATCCGGCTGGCCGCCACTTTTTCCCATGCACGCTTGTAGGGCTGCTTGATGAAACTGCCTTTTAACTTCCCTAGCACCTATAATAGTACTCTTTAAGATTTTAAATTAATTTAATACACGTGTTTTATTTTAAATAATTGTTGTGCATATAAATCTATTTGTATAATACTTAATTCAAAGGAAAATGACGTTTCAAATTGAAAATTCAATTTTGGAAAGTAAAGGGTAAAAGGAAAGTAAACTTGGAATTCCTTCTTGCCTACTTTTTAGCTTTTTCTATTACTCCATTTCGCTGTTTATTTGCAATAAGCATGTTTAAAGCTTAATCTTATTTAGTAAATCACGAAACGTTTACTAAATGCGTGTTTAGAGTTTCCTTATATGACTTTACCAACCATAATCTGTGATCAAACATTCTTTGCCAAAGAAATATTGGTGGTGGTACACCTAATTTTATAGAATCATGTACATAATTTGTATGAGCTCGGTCCACTCTAAAGACGTGTTTGATTTTTTATTAAAATCAGATTATATATATATATATATATATATATATATATATATATATAAAAGTATGATTGAAAAGTTACAAAAAAAATGTGGGTCCCATGAAATGTGTGATCAAAATTAATTATTGAATTTTAATTCAATTTTTTTAGCAAAAATTTATGAGAAAATGGATATTTGAATTTTGAACTCAAAATTTTACAGTCTTAATTTATAATTAATTATTTTATGAATCCAAACCTAACTTAATCCTTGGCATGTTTGACTATTTGTAAATCTAATCTAATATCCATTTAGAATTCATTAACGTGCATTAAATCACATTATATATGAATGAGCATTCAATCACGCCTTGACAAACATATTATTCGCCTTAACAGTTAACACGGTTTGTTTGTATTAGACAAAATTAAAAAATAAAATAAATTATTATATTAGACAAAATTAAAAAATAAAATAAAATAAATTATTATTCTTTATATGTGTAATATTGTCTTATGATAAATTAATTTAATTACCAGACAAATTGAATGGTATATATCTTAATAATTAAAGTTTTGTTGTCCACCGTTATATAAAAACTTTATAGGAAGTGGGAATTTGAAAAAGAGACAAAGAAGCAAGTGGGAAAATGGGTGAAGTACAAAAAGATGGAGCGTTGGGTCATCCTCTTTTATTTGTGGTAATCAACAAGCATACATATATTCGAGTCATGTGTATTTATCTAACAGTATATCTATGCATGACGTAAGATCTACAATCATAAGTTCAATGAAATATGGAGATATGAAATTCATTTTATTGGACATATCATTTATTGCTACATAAACGAGTGATTATTACTAATTATAATAAATTGCATTACTCTTTTTTTTATTCAAAATAAAGAGAAAATTTGAGAAAGATAACAAAAAATGAAAAATATACGTTCTAGCTCTTATTTCACAAGAACACAACAAATTTCGACGTCAAATAATTTATAAGTATTTTTAGGTTCCATGAATTGGAACTTTGAACTTTCTTCTTCACTTTCTAATGTGGTCTCCAATTTAGAAAATGCCATTACTTGTCACACTTGACCTGTTCTATTATATCAAACGCTTTAGGATTAAATTTTTCAATTTAAAAAAAAAAAAAAAAAAAAAACAACAACAACAACAACAAAAATTAAACATGACTTGTTTTATTATATCAAAATCTCTCTCTCTCTCTCTCTCTAAATTCCAACCTTAAAATTCTTCTTGCATCAAGCTCTATATATGTTCGAGTATAGTGGCTAAGGGTTGCATGGTGTGCAATTTACCGAGTTCAAAGTAAAAATGACAGTGTAATGTAGTATCATGAAAATGCAATATCTTAAATAAGATCTCTTAAATCTTAATTAGTATTGAAAAACCTATGCATATTTTGACCAAAATGAGATAAGATTAATTAATTATTAATTAATTAATTTAATTATTTAAGTATTTAAAATATGGATAATTAAATTAAAATGCATTGAAAAATTAATTTTTGCAATAATAACAAAACTTTAAAAATATAGATTTGGACTTATTTTTCTTTCAATGTGCATTGATTGTTTTCCATAATAATCTTGAAAATAATCTTGAAATTGTGATCTCTTAAATCTTAATTAATATTGAAAAATTCATTCATTTTTTTTTTACCAAAACAAAGATAAGATTAATTAATTAAATATTTTAAATATAGATAATTAAATTAAAACGCACTAGAGGGACTCCAATTGGAAAAATAAAAATCAGGCGGCTATTAAATATAGTATTAAGAATGATAATGGTTATTAAAAAAAATATTTTCGAAAACTGGGAAAAAAAAACAGAAATTCTAAATAGAAAAGTACATTTGAGCTGGAAAATAGATTTAGACGGCACTTTTGTTTATATATATATATACATTCATCCAAATGAGTAATGACAAATAGGATGACTACCGGTACTGAACGACTATGAATAACATTATTCAAAATTAACACAAACACCAACAAAAATGCAAATTAACGGGGGAAAATTCATAATTCTAACCAAAAAAAAAAAGAGAGAGAAATGTTATAAACAACATTATTAAAAAAAAAAACGAGAAATGTTATAAATAACATTATTCAAAAAAAAAAAAAAACGAGGAAAATATTGCAAAATTAATTAATATATAAAAACGACAAAGTAGTTAGTGGGTTGGTGAAGAGAAGCGGGAATCACGTCGGCAACAAAGATTGAATTAGATTATTTTCATAATTATCTTAATTTTATCAAAATGAATTTTGGCCGTTATTTGTTAGCTGTGAGATTTGGTGGACTAATCAATGGAACAGTTAATTAATTTTGCACCAAAAGGAAAAAAGTGAAGTCAAAATCAATGGCATCCATGACTTCTTGTTGTCTAAATACAGTGTCCGTTGTGGGGGTCTCTCCATGAAAAAGAAATCAATGGTCATGTTTAAACCAAGAAAATTATAAGGTCAAATTACATTAATTCAAGAAAAAGAAGTTTCTAGGATCTTGGAAATATCTTATGTTATAAAGTGGTCCATTCCGTTCAGCTTCTAATTAGTCTTTTTCCTTGTTTCTCACGAGTGTTTGACTCATTTACAACCACTTGATTTTAATTGGTTATTACTCGTTTTATTTGTGGATGAGATTATTTATTTCAATAAAAATTATTTAGAAAATAGTTATTCAGGTAATATATTATTCTTATCCTATCCTGTTTGATTCAATTAGATATAAGTTTGAAAAAAAATCAATGTTAAAAAATCAAATTTTTTGTAAATAAAAAGACAATTCTACTCTTATTCTTAATTAAACAAAAAAAAGTAAATAAAAAATAAAAGAAAAAAATTAGTAGAGCGGCGGAGGTTGTAGGAAAGGCGGAGGGAGGTGGCGAGGGCAGTGGACGACGGGTGGATGGTGGCTGCAAACACAGTAGGTGGTGGACAACAAGTGGCGACGTACGATGGCGATTATCCTAAAATATAGATGTCTAAAAATAAATTTGTTGTATATTATAAAGGATGCGTTTATCTTTAAAAAAATTGAGAAAACTTTTATTCGAATAAAAAATTTTATCCTCGTCCTTTCGAATATAAAATTTATCCTCATTTTTTGCTTAAATTGTTATTCAGAATTCAATTCTGTCCAAACAAGATAATATAAATTTTATTCGTTATCTTTATCCATTGATCATTTGTTAAACGGGCCCTTCGTTAAAATTATAATTTTAAAAAATATATATATTGATGAATTATTGCCAAAAAAATTGAGAAAGTGATTTATGATATGATATTATTGGTCACCATTTTTTGGCGGAAAATATACACAAATAGAACAATAATATCGCGTTATAAATATTGTAACCTTAACTTGAATTAATAGATAACTTTCTAATAAATATTTACTAAACGGCGGGCTGGGAGAAAAATTTTTTAGCCCATTTTAATGAGAATATAATTTTTTCAAATAAATCATAATCTTTAAAAATTTTACAAAAAGTAATTGCACAAAAATATTTAAGATCTAAAAAATCAAGAAATTTTACATAATTAATTAATTAAGAAATTATAATTGAAATAAAATCCTAAATTAAAAATAAATACAAAAAAAACGAAAATAGACTAGTAAATTATATCATTTATATTATTTGAAAGGAAACATAGCAATAGCAATATTTTGACTGTTATTTGAATTCCATGTTTTAAACATTAGGTTGTCTCACAATGATTTGTGTTTGGCTTATTAACATAACTGCCTATCTTTATTTTGATAATTGCATGTTTGGAAAATTAAATTAAAAAAATACTAAATAAGAAATTAGAATAATATATTTACTAGCTAATAAATGTAGTTATCAATACTCATCAATTCTATTTTGGTTTCAGCCATTACTTTTTAAAGTGATGAGTATCATCCCTTAATCATCTCCAAAATTTGAAATTCAAACATCATATTACCAATCGTCTTATACATAGGTAGTTTACACAATCATGTATCTTTGTAATCCTCATGTATTTCAGAAGATTTTGATGAAACTACATTCAAAAGATCATATTACTGACATCTGATCCACTTCTAGGTATTCATATTGATTTACAGCCTGATACCTGGTTTAATATATGAAATCGAGGTGAACAATGGTAAAGTTAATTATCGCTGTTACTCTATAGCTTGAATTCTTTTGTAAATTTGTTGTATTTTTACCGTTCACCATCGACGATATTTTTCTGATTTTGGTTACTGCTTATTGAACAATTATAAAATGTCATTAAGTTATTGATTATGGGTTGTAGTTATGGAGTATATGAATTTGTTGATGAGAATTGATAAATTAATTTAACAAAATGAACAATTGAGTAATCCAAATGATACTTCAGACTAAAATATAATGGTAATGATGAATGATATAAGTGTGTGTTGATATTTACAATTAATAACGTATAAATATATGGATTAACGAATAACATAATTATACAAAATACATTTATAATTGTAGACTATGATTTTAGTATCATCAATTTCAATTTATATGAACTACGGCAACATTGTTGTATTTATACATTTATCCAAAATTGTTGTTGAATCGTTATAGAAACGAAATTGGGTTAGATGCTACAAACTAAACTGCAATGAAAATTGTCTACGATAATAATATGTATTCTGTATATAGTAATATCATTTCCAATTAGTATCGTTTTCCGAAAACAATTATAAAAATATGAATTAGCTTATGGTCAGACAAATAGTGTTCATTGTATAATATGTTTATTATATTGTCAATGAAACACAACAAAATTTATATATGCATTCAATATATTAACCTAATTGTTACTTAATTATTTCCTTCAATTGCTAGAAATTAATGTAATTGTTACTGAATTAAGTGGAACACTTTTACATGAAGAAACATTGAGAATGGTGAGACTTGAAAGATTTTGGTAAAGATGAGTTAATTACTCATTTAATAAATAATGATAAAAATTAAGTACCTAAAATTTAGCAAATTAGTTATTAATTGTATTTGAATTTAAACTAGTTATATATATATATATATATATATATATATATATATATATATATATATATATATATATATATATATATATTGAAAAAAATTATTTCATCAAGTAAATGTCTAAATTTTGAAAAAAATAATAGGTATAACTCTTAATTATCACTTTTTGTTTATTGAGAGCTCTATTACAAATCTGGTGGCTTGATTTGATTCACAATTTGGAATATTAGATTTTGTCTCATGGATTTTGAATGATCACTTTGGGTATATCACTCTGGGGTTAATATTGGTGAATTTATTGGGCTAGGCCACTTTTTTCAGCACTGGGCATTTTTTTTTTCCCCCCCTCATATTCTACATGTGGTCCAGAACACGGCTCAGCCCTAAATCTGCCTCTGATAATATCGTGTTGTAAATATTGTAACCTCAACTAAAGTGATATTGTAAATATTGTAATGTGTTGAATTCATAGATAACTTTCGGGTTAATTTCACTAACGATCATTGAAGTTACTTTAAAATTTAAAAACGGTAACTGAAGTTCAAAAGTTGCAGCACTAATTACTAAACTATATAATCATTTCACAAACGGCTACACCCTTAAATTTTCAACTTGAAATGGTGATGTGTCATACAATAGACATTTATTTATGCATGATAGTCCATTATTTTATATAATATTCACTTTAGTTCCTATATTTTCAATTATCTTTCAGTTAAATCCTCCATTTGCATATTAGGTCTTTAATCTTTTACATCTTTAAATTTTGGTCCTCAAATTTTTAATTATCTTTCAGTTAAGTTCTCCAAAATTACATCTTAGGTTCTTTAACTTTATACATCTTCAAACTTTGGTCCCCAAAATCCTTAATTTTAATGGCTAAAATAAGTACAATTTTAGTTGTCAAAATAAGTACATTTTCAGTTAAATTCTTGACTTTACACTAGAGTTTTCACATAAATGAACAAAATAATATAATTAAATAATAAAGCACTTGACAAAATTCACGGATGTCTACTTTTAGTGGTCAAAATAAATGCAAAACCCGTACTTATCACCTGGAGTTGTCAATGAAATATATTTTTGTTTATTTTTGTCAACTCTAAGTGATAAGTACGAGTTTTATACTTATTTTGACAATTAAAAATAGACATTTGTGAGTTCTATCAAGTAGTTTATTTTTTAATTATGTTATTTTATTCGTTTAGGAGAAAATCCAAGTGTAAAGTCAAGAATTTAATTGAAAGTGCACTTATTTTGACTACTAAAATTGTACATATTTTGGCCACTAAAATTAAGAATTTGGGGGACCAAAGTTTGAAGATGTAAAAAGTTGAAGGACCTAAGATGTATTTTTTAGAGGACTTAATTGAAAGATAATTGAAAATTGGAGACCAAATTGTAATTTGTAAAAGATTAAGGACCTAAGATGCAATTTTTAGAGGACTTAACTGAAAGATAATTGAAAATTAGAGACCAAATTGTAAAGATGTACAAGATTAAGGACCTAAAATATAATTTTTGGAGGACTTAACTGAAAGATAATTAAAAATATATGTAATAAAGTGAATATTAAATAAAGTAATGGATTACCGTACAATAAATAAATGTCTGTTGTATGCCACATCACCATTTCAAGTTGGAAACTTAAGAAAGTCGCCGTTTGTGAAAGGATTACATATATTAGTTACCAGTGCTGCAACTTTTGAATTTCAGTGACCATTTTTAAATTTTAAGGTAATTTCAGTGACCGTTAGTAAAATTAACCAGATAACTCTCTAATAAATATTTACTAAACGGTAGTTTTGGGCTATTTTAACAAATTATCAATTAATATCTGCTCGTGCATAGCCCAATGACTATAATTTAGGTCCGTCTATGATTAGTCCTTCAATAAATATAGACAAATAAAACTACAGAACTTTTTTGGTGAAATTTAAAAATATGTTAAAATGTTGAAGTTAAAATCAATAATTAATTTTAACAACACATTTCACATTATTCACAATTTTTATTAACTTTTTAACAACGCATTTCATTAATTTTTATTAAAATCTGCAAAAAAAAAAAAAATCATCAAACAAATACACAATAAGATAGTTAACGATTTCGTACATTTGTTTTTAAAAATACACATACTGATAAAGTTGATTTTCAACGATTACAATAACTAGTATTTGTAAATAAATCAATCACACTGTGGAACCCAATTAAGCTTCAAGAAAGAAATAGAAGGAATAAAAAGTGTATATTCACTCGTAAAAGTAGTCCTCAATTGTGAGAACACCAAAACCTTCGTTTGTCAATACAAAGAGAAAAATTAAAAGTTAAAACTTTATAAAATAGATTACGTTTATTACGTTTTTTACATTTTTTATAAAAAAAAATGTGTATTATATTTTAAATTTAAAATATTGAAAAGTAATTATGAAGTTTTAATATAAAACTAGTTTTGTGTTATGTAATAATCATATCGATAAAAAAATATAAAAATGAATTTGTTATAATAAGATCAAATGCAAAAACATCATATAAATAACAATATATTACATAATGTTATTTCAAATGATATATTACCTTCTTTGAAATTTAAAATGTAATCTTGGGTCTGATGGAGTTACAGTCATTCTTGGAGTGAATACTTTATGCCATGCATTACTTCATGTAATAACTTTAGCTTCCAAAACATGATGTCCAAACTTCGTAATGACCAATCTAGTCTCATTGCACAACCTAGCGGAATGATCGATGTTTCTTAACAACATAACATGAGTGCCAACTTTCAACCTCAGCTCATGGTTAGGCTCCCCATAACATCTAATACAATTCAAAAACTCCGGAGTATGAATATCATCCAGTAAATCAATATTGGAATCTGATTTGGAACCTGCATCAGAAATATGACTTTTCTTCTATTTGATTAAGGGACATCATGTATTCGTTGACAGTTTCAACAATATAATGTACACTCTTTTCCCGTTAATAGCTTTACAATGAATTTATAAGAAATCATTAGAAAAATATATAAAAGTATTAATGAAAATGGTGAAATAAATAAATAAATATATATATATATATATATATATATATATATATATATATATATATATATATATATATATATATATATATATATATATTAAAAAAATATTATTATTCGTACTTGTCACGAAATTTTTTAACTTCGTCGATTTAAATGTTAACTATAACTTTCGAAACATAGTATGTATTACATATTTTGATTTCACCTGCAATTTATGAAACAATATATTAACCAATAACGTCGAAATAATCAACTATTACATAAAATAGATAACACCTCAAACAAACCTCTGAATTTTTTTGCACGATACATCTGAAGTAACATAATTATTGGTTCTGGATTATCATATTCCAAAATATTATTAACTTCATCAGCATAATCACCCTACAAAGTGCAAGACAATCGATTTTTTCTGTTCGAATTATGCAATATAAAAAAATTGAACTATCACATTTTAATAAATATACACTAATAAATTGCATTTTAATTTCACACATAATAAATATTATAATTAATTTGTAAAGTCATACTCCAAATCCTTGAGCACAAAGTCAATTAGTTTGGTAATTTTTCCGGACATGTCTTTAGATCGAGCGTTGTCTTTAGCAACGACTTCACCAATTATATCTGAACAAAAATTTTAACAAAAGAGGAGACAAAAAACACATACCACAATAATTGTATGTTATCAATTATTAAATAAATAAATAAACATATAAACACGAAATATTATTCAATTGTTACCAAACAACTTAGTCTCATCAACGTCCGGTGCATTCAATAATTCACCAAAAGGCTTGAATACATAAATTTGAGATAGAAAACTATCATCCCCAACTTCTATAACTTTCGTTTTCGGTATAAAATTGAGCTTATACTTGTCGGTTGTGGCTTTGAATTTTATATTGTTGTACCCAATCACAAAAGTTCTCATCACATATAGAAGTCCCTCGCGGATCAATGGCTTAAATGTCTTAACCAAACTTGTTTCACACTTGCATGAATTCTTCTACCCTAAAATTAAAGTAATTGATATATTACATCAATGTAAAACACAAAGAGTCCATATGTTGAATTTTTTTCAGATTTGAAAAGTTGCAGTTAGAATAATTTACAAACGAATTATTCAAAAACTTGAAAGATTTTTCTATTTCTAATATACAATTGATATTTTCGGACATATTTTCAGCCGCTCAGATAGAGAAATTGACCAGAAGATAAAATAATAATTTATGTCTATTATTTGTCGTATCGATTTGTAAATATTTTGTCAAATTTGAATAAATATTATTTTTTCTATGCTTGAACATGGATTATACTTTAAAATCTAAATGATGATTACGTAATAAGGTATCGGTTTCATCATTTTTTTGGTTCTACTTAGTCGAATTTGAACTAATATTATTTTTTATATGCTTGAACAGGGAATACACTTCATCATCTAAATGATGATGAAGACGTAATAAGTTATGAGTAAGTATCATTTTTTTTGGTTTTACCTAGTTTTTCTATGTACACTGGAAGAATACACAAACAAAAGAAAAAGAAAAATGTCAATCCAATGTAAAACACAATTTGATTAAAATTTTGTTTATATTTCTTATTTTAAAAGTTGCAGTAATATTGATAAAATATTAAACAATTGAAATATATACACAATATTAAAAGAGTTTAAAAATAAGACAACATACTTCTCTATCAACGAATATCATCTCAAGACTGTACATCTCTTCATTGTTTTCATAACTAGGTATCTCTCAAATGTGCACAATTCGAACTTTTAGCGTCCATTGTGTTTTAATTGGGTTGATTTTTTCTACCAAATTAAAAATTGGTGCTATTTCTTTGGATGAGGTTACTGTAAATTTAAATGAAAGAAAAAATTAGATGTAAAAATTTTAATTTTCTTTCAAACATAATTTTTGAAATACAAATGGAGACTATATGTATATGCAAACAAACAAACAAATAGTGTATTAGCAAACTTACTTTTATATATATATATATATATATATATATATATATAAGTACGTTTTTCAATAATGCCAAAAGCAAATGACGTGCAAAAATTATTTATTTGTTTCAAATGTGAAATATTTATATGATGCATTGAAAAATGAATAGTCATTTTGTGGTGCATGATAACCACCAAGCACAATTTTCATTCATCAAATGAAGTGTATAAATTATTTATTGTTTTATCAAATGAAGTGCAAAAATTATTCATTGTTTCAATTTGTGAAATTATGCATGTTGGAAACAATAATAATGCACTGGAAATATAAATTGTCATTTTGTAAGTATATATACTTGCAAAATGACAAATGACATGTAGATATTATGTATACACAAACACACACACACACACACCAAAGCACGATTTCCAAAACCTACATAATTATGATGCATTGGGAATATATCCCTATTACTGAAAAACCCACATAAGTAAGAATGGGAATATAAATTGTCATTTTATATTGCATGATTTGATTAAAAATTTCATTTAATTATATTACTAATACAAATCATTAATATCTTAAATTTTAATTAAGAATTTAATTTAATTATATTATTAATATTAATCACGTCAAAGGCATTAATATGAGGATAATAATTTCCAATCGTATTATACGTGCATTCAATACGTGTATAATAATATAAGTCTATTTTTAGTACAAATATTTTAAAGGGAAAAATTTTGCAGATTTTTTGGCGGCTCATTATATAATACGTGCATTCAATTCGTACATTCAATATAAGTCTATTTTTAGTACAAATATTTTGGAAAGAAAAATTTTGTATATTTTATTTGGTAGTTATTATTCTTTAATTTATTAATAATTAATAAGATTAAATCACTTACACTTTTTCCAAGGAACCAAATCCATTTGATTTGTGGGTTGACTTCAGAGCCCATTTAATTATAAAACCCAATATTTGAGAGACATGTCCATTTAATGGGAGAGTCTTTACTTGTGTAAACTCAAATTAAACTGTAATTGTGTAAACTCAAATTAAACTAAACTCCAATTTGGCAATGCTACCTTCTTCTTTCTGTCTAAGCTCAAAAGAAGACACAGAAAAATAATTTTAAGCATTTTTCTTTTAGGAAATTGACGTATTTTGTTCCCGGCCTTTCAAGAAAGTAGCAGAATTACATATATCTTTAAATTTTAGTGCAAAAAGTCCCCAACCTTTAAGAAAATTGACACATTTCATGTAACGAGCACGAACTTTCTCCTACAGGTCTTTCGCACAAGGGATATTCCGTTCGTCATTAACTTACGTATTGCCTACTGAGAGTTTCATCACAAACTGGATTTTTTTCGCGTTTTCAGCTATTCGAACCCTTGACCTCTCCCAGAAAAGGAATTTATGGTGAATGCTGGTACCAATTGGACAACTACTTGCTCATTGGTACCAACATTCTACTTAAATTTTCCTTAAAGGATGAGATCAAGAGTTTGAATCGCTGGGGACACGAAAAAAATTCAGTTTGGAGCCTAATCTCCAGTGGACAATACGTAGGTTAACGGCACACGGAATAGTCACTGGGCAAAAGGTCTGTAGGAGAAAGTCTATAGTTGTTACAAAAAAAATGAGCGTTTTTTTTAACGATCACGGACTTTCCCCTACAGGCCTTTTGCCTAGGGACTATTTTGTACACCGTTAGCTTATGTACTGTCCACTGGAGATTGGGCTCCAAACTGAATTTCTTTTGCATCCTCGGCGATTCGAACCATTGACCTTCTCCCTTAAGAGAAACTTAAATAGAATGCTGGTACCAATTGAGCAATTGAGCAACTTGCCCAATTGGTACTAGCATTCTCCATAAGTTCTCCTTAATAAGAGGTCAATGGTGCAAATTGCTAGGGACGCGAAAGAAATCCAGTTTGGAGCCCAACCTCCAGTGGACAATACGTAAACTAACAGTGCACAGAATAGCCTCTGGGCGAAAGGTTTCGAATCGCTGAGGACGCAAAAGAAATTCAGTTTGAAGCCCAACCTCCAGTAGATAGTACGTAAGTTAACGACGCACAGAATAGCCACTAGGTGAAAGGTTGTAGAGGAAAATCAGTGGTCGTTACAAAAAAACGCATGTTTTTTTTTGTAACGACCAAGAATTTCCTACTACAGGCCTTTCGCACAGGAATTATTCCGTGTGCCGTTAACTTACGTATTGTCCACTGGAGGTTGGACTCCAAATTGGATTTTTTTCGCGTCTCCAGCGATTCAAACCCTTGACCTCATCCCTTAAGAAGAACTTAAGTAGAATGTTGGTACCAAGCATGTAGGAGAAAGTCTATGATCGTTACATTTCGTCTTTTTAATCTATCTTGGTCATTAAATCTTGGTCCCCATCCATGGTCAACCACCACATCCCTGCCAACAGAAACCACTGCCACCAGCACCCTCACCCTCACCCTCACCCTTTAGGGTCCAAGAGGCCCAGATCACTCACACTTCTAAGCTTACGTAGATATATGATATTTTTTTTCATACTCTATCCAATGTCTCAATTTTAGGGCAAATTACGCAGACATGGCAAAAATAGCGCGCCCAACTAATAAATACAAGTTTTTGTGAAATACTATAAAATTACAACACATACCTCTAGTTTAAGGGAAATTATGAAAAAGACGCAATAACTTTAAATTTATTTGTATTCATGATATTTTGAAGTAAAATATTACTTGATTATGAGTATGTTTAGTAAATATTTTTGTAAGGTTCTACAGAATGTGTTGATAAAAAATAGATAAAAGTTGTGGATAATATTGATGTTTGACTAGCTTATAAGTAATTATAAGTACTAACAAATATACTCTATATTATCTTGAGCTAGCATTTGTTCATAGATCGTTTTGATATTATAAATCGAGTGTTTTAGTTGTTTAAGTACAGAAAGTTCAATTTATAATTCAATCTAAATTTTATAGCCCACGATCGATAAATAAAGATGGACACTTTATTTTGATAAAAATCGTCTCAATTTTATTAAAGTCTATTTTTAACACTTGTAATAAAATTGAAAATGTATTGGACTGGACCGCGTGAAATTTAATATGTGATATTGACAACATAAATTTAATTTCCCTTGACTCTCATACGTAATACCTTAATCCTCAGCGATTAATAGAATTCAATTATTAACTTGAAGTTCTTTGAGGTATCAATGAGTGAAATCAAATTATTGGTCAATACCTCGGTACCTTTGGAATTAAAGTGAAATAACGAGTAACATATATTTGCAATATAAAATATGGTACTTATTTAACATGCACGATTATAGCCTCGAATTATTTTCTTGTGTATAGTCAAATCTGAACTCAGTAATTCGACATCAATTGTTGAATTAATATTGTGACGTGATCAAATGGAACTGTCAGAAGAAAAATAAGATTTGAGAATTAACATATATTTGGAAAAAGGGCGTTTTGGTTATTTTAACCTTGTTCTGAACATTCTACATGATTGACGGATGTGGTACGTAATAACTACGAGTCAGATGATATAATTATTGATTATACAGCTTCAGTAATTTCAGTTGAACAGATATTGAAATTTCGTTCTTTTAGTTGAACAAAAAGGAATTAATAAATTTTATCTTAATCGGACAAGAGTTGATCATGTCAAGTAATTTATTGGAGCTTCTCTTTGGTGGCTTCAAAATAGGAATTAGGATAAATATAAGAGTTATAATTTATCGTGAATTGTAGAGGAATTTAATTGGACATAATGACACATATAATGGTAGGTGCAACATGATAGGCGTACATCAAGTGTGTGCATACTTTGTGCTGGCTTATGTAACCTAATTATGAGAATGAGATAATTTGCAAGAGGAAATCGATTTTTTATTTTTTCTTAAAAATATTTTCAGGTAATTGAATATATTCATATATGTAGGAGATCGTTCTACTTATCAATATATTTAAAAAATAATCACGGTCCTTAATTTCTACTAATCTAATTGTCTATATATACTAAAATCTTTATTGGAATGTGTTTGGATGTGGGTATAAAGAATTTAAAGTTATAATGATCTATATAATTAGATTAATTAAAATTAAGGACCGTGAATATTTGTTAAATATATTTGACAAATATATTTATGGAAAAATTACTAATAAGTCACATGCATGTGATTTGTTTCAAATTAGGTCAAATTTTTTTTTTTTTAAAATTGTGATTAAGTCATACTTTAGAGTAATATTTTAAATTAATTCCAAAATCATCATTGTTAACCATATTTTCCATCGGCACATTCTTCCATCGGCGACAACCTCATCCACCTTCAACGACAACCTCCTAGAGCTCCGGCGAGAGCTTGCAGGCCTGGCTTGGTGGATTTTGTACCCACTTGTTGAACAGCTCGAGCCAGAAACTGCGGCTAAGGTAACTGGTATGCTTTTGGAGATGGATCAGCCGGAGGTTTTACATTTGCTGGAGTCGCTAGAAGTTCTTAGAGCCAAGGTGATGCGATCCAGGCAAGCCATAGACCTTTGTTACATTGGACTCAAGCTAAGGATCATATTGGGGGTATATCAGAGGCTAATGGAACATTGGAGGACCAAAATAAGCGTGAAACGAAGTTGAAGGACCAAAACGCAGATGGGGCATGTGATCTGCGCAAGAGGACATAAAATATAACCATGCGATCGCATGGTTATAAACTCATGCGATCGCAAAGAGGACTTTTCAAAGGCAGAACTTCATAGTGACAAACCATGCGATCGCACGCATTAAGCCTATGCTAGGGATGGCAACGGGGCGGGTCGGCCCCCCCCCCCCCCCCCCGTCCCCGCCCCGTCGGGGAATTTTAACCCCCATACCCGCCCCGTTCCCCGTTTAAATCGGGGCGGGTCGGGGTCGGGTCGGGTCGGGGTCGGGGCGGGGCGGGGCGGCTTACCGCCCCGTTTTCTGCCCCGTTTATATTTTTTTTTTAATTTTTTTTTTTTTTTTTTTTTTGTAACCATTATTTTCAAAATTAAAAATATTTAAAAAAAAAAAATAGTATTTCGGGACGGGTTCGGGGCGGGGCTACTCCGCCCCGAACCCGTCCCGAACCCGCATCGGGTAATTTTCCCCGCCCCGTACCCGACCCGAATACCCGATTATCCGGGGCAGGGAAATGTTAAACGGGGCGGGGGACGGGGCGGGGGGCGGGGGACGGGTTAAATTGCCATCCATAGCCTATGCGATCGCAAGGCACGTTTTCGGAGAAATCTAGATTTTGGCAAGTTTTAGTTTCCTTTTTCGTTTAGGACTCTTAATTTTTAATTAGTTAATTAATTCCGAATTAGATTAGATTTCTTTCAATATTTATATATAAACACATTTCATTGTAAACATTAAAAAGTTCAGTATTTTGAGAGATTAATTAAAGTGATGATTTACTTTCATCCGTGTTCTTAATTGAATAAACCCTAAAACTTATCAAAGATTTCGTAAGCCTTTGTGGCGTTTTTATAACTATGGTTCTTTGATTCAAGAAATCATTGGGTCAAGTTCTTGCGGCCAGATTTTAGCTTTCTTGAGGTTCAGATCAAATCTTTTGTGAATTCCGGGATTTAATTCTTCGCGGGTTCGCATCAGTTGGTATCAGAGCTTTGGCTCTAAAATCTGGTTCTATCTTTAATTTTTTGTTTCATCAGATTCATCTTGAATCATATAAAAAAAAAATCTCTTTCGTTATTCTTTTATTGTTCAGATTCATCTTGAGTCATATAAAAAAAAATCTCTTTCGTTTTTCTTTTATTGTTCAGATTCATCTTAAATCATATAAAAAAAAAATTCTTGCTTTTGATTCTTTTTTTTTAATTTCTTGCTTTGGACCGCAAAAATTTAAAAAAAAAACGAAAATTCATGAATTCAAGAAAGTCAAGAAACACATTCTTTATAAATTCTTGTGTCATATTTGTCATCCAGTGTGTAAATCTTATGCTTTTATTAATTTTCTTCTTGATCGTTTCCGTTATCTTGTATTTTCTTATTTCTTGTTATTGAACGTTACAAAGGCTGAATTACTGATTGAGTTTGGTTTGTTCTTTAGAGAACTTGGTAAGAAATACAAAGAGAGGTAAAAGGTTAGAGTAGTGAGATAATTATCGAGGAAAAAGCCATATAGAGTGAAACACGAGTGTAAACACGTGAGGCAAATATTATTTTCTTTCCTAATTTCTATTTTTTGTTATCCTAAAATGACTGGAAAAGGGAACTACGAATATTTATTGTTAAGAGCCATGCAACAACAATTTGAGAGGATGAACAGGGTGTTTGGCGAGATGAGGGATAACAATAAGGAGATGATGGGTAGGATCGATAAGCAGGGTACGGTGCTTACAAACTTACTAAGGGAGAGACAACTCAGGATCCCTAATGTTAGGAGACATGATAGGCGTGATTATAACAGTATGGCTGACTTTGAGGATGAAGATGTTTATAATTATATGGCTGAGATGGGTAGGATGAAGCGTAGAGGAGATAGGCGTGAAAGGGCACCTAGAGGAGAAGACTATAGAGACCACGATGGAGTAGATAGAAACTTTGGGAATATGAAAATGAAAGTATCTTCTTTCCAAGGTAGGAAGGACCTGAAGTCTATTTCAAGTGGGATAACAATAATATGAGTGATAGGGCTGTTTCAAAAGAGACAACCGAACCACCTAAGGGAATAGATGAGGTGACTAGCAACAACATAGTGGGGTTATTGCGTGATAATGGGGTCGTGGTATCCAAGGATGAGTGCGATAGTGATGTCGTGGAATCTAATGATGAGTGTGATAGTGAAGTGATGCCTGAGCTGAAAGATGATGGTGTAGAATATCCTGTAGATGATGAAGTTCTAATTGTGATGCCTGCTCTTCAGACCCAAATTAGAACAGAGACTTTTGATCAGCAGTTTGATTTAGATGTACAAGAAACGACGACGAGGGAGGAAAAAAGTCAACAAATGATTTTGCTAGTACACAAAAAATTTCTCCTTGTACTACGAAAAACTAACCAATCCCTCTCCAGTTTGGCTATTTCTTTATTGCAGGAATTTGATGACGTATCTTCAGAGAAAATGTCTAGTAGGTTACTACCTATTCGAGACATTGCATATCAATTCCGCTTTGTACCTGGAACTGTTCTTACAAAACAACCAACTTATAGAAGCAGTCCAGATGAGATGAATGAGCTTCAAATACATCAAATTAAAGCAAATAAAGGTTGCAGATTCATCTTTGAGCCTGGTGATTGGTTTTGGAAGCATGTGAAGGATCTTTATCCCTTAGATGCATGTAGTGATTCGAGGTCGAATTCTTTTAAAGAAGGATGGGATGATGCGATCCAGGCAAGCCATAGACCTTTGTTACATTGGACTCAAGCTAAAGATCATATTGGGGGTATATCAGAGGCTAATGGAACATTAGAGGACCAAAATAAGCGTGAAACGAAGTTGAAGGACCAAAACGCAGATGGGGCATGTGATCTGTGCAAGAGGACGGAAAATATAACCATGCGATCGCATGGTTATAAACTCATGCAATCGCAAAGAGGACTTTTCAAAGGCAGAACTTCATGGTGACAAACCATGCGATCGCACGCATTAAGCCTATGCGATCGCAAGGCACGTTTTCGGAAAAATCTAGATTTTGGCAAGTTTTAGTTTCCTTTTTCGTTTAGGACTCTTAATTTTTAATTAGTTAATTAATTCTGAATTAGATTAGGTTTCTTTCAATATTTACTATATAAACACATTTCATTGTAAACATTAAAAAGTTCAGTATTTTGAGAGATTAATTAAAGTGATGATTCACTTTCTTCCGTGTTCTTAATTGAACAAACCCTAAAACTTATCAAAGATTTCGCAAACATTTGTGACGTTTTCATAACTATGGTTCTTTGATTCAAGAAATAATCGGGTCAAGTTCTTGAGGCCAGATTTTAGCTTTCTTGGGGTTCAGATCAAATCTTTTGTGGGTTCCGAGATTTAATTCTTCGCGGGTTCGCATCACAAGGTTGCCAAATCTAAGGAAATCCTGAAGAATGTTTCTCAGTAGCAGGCCAGCAGCCCAGTCGATCAATTGGCTTCATTGTCCTTGAGTGAGTGATGAACGATCGTCTAATTTACGCGGTGTGTAGAAAAAAGGTAGAATTATATATACTACTGGTTATTTGTTTCAAAACATTATAAAATGTTAAACTTAACCACACTTCTTATTGTTTAAGAAATGTAGAATTATGTAGTGTTGGTGGTGAGTATTGCTTTCTGGATTGTTTTTTATTTTCCTTCTAAACAATGCTCTACTAGAATAATATAATGATGCCTTATATAAAAATTATACCTAGAAATTGATATAAATATTGACGTAGTGCAGAACTTCTAATAATGGTTATCTCATTTCAATCTAAATCACCCTTACTTGTTTGATACTACGAGTTCCACTCGTCTCATGAGCTCCATCTAGAGGTTTGGTTAAAGTTTGTTTGTAATCTGAATAATGAGGAATCGTACTTTACAAAGAGTAATTTGATCATCTGCTCACATAGAGAACCTCTAATTCCTTGGCAAAACACTTTCCCTAATGAAAATTAATGTCTATTTCAATGTGTTTTGTCCTCTGATGTTGCAGGCTTGGTTTGGTGGATTTTCTGGTGGTTGTGACTATTTTATCTAAATCTCTTTATTTAATTATCTAAATCTGGTGTTTCGTCAAAGACTTGAATGATGTCTGTTAATTATTAGTTTGGTTCATTATAATGTATATGGTCAAAATTGCAGAAAACATACTTCATAATAAAACAGTATTATAGAATATAGTATATTTTATTAGTTGTAACCATGATTTGCTTCTATAAATAGCAGTTCGATACTTTGTTATAGAAAACAATTTGATATTGTATTATAGAATAGTAGCTTGATATTGTATTAAGTTGGTCATTAGATTATTTATCTATGTTGTTAATTAGTCATGTGTGTTGTTTGATACTGTATTGTACAAAACAGTATCACAACAGAAATGGGTATAGAATTTGCATACGTGCTCAGAAGTTTTTTTTATAATATATTTTCGGAATCGTCTCGATGAGTTGGTCAAGACCAGTCGCTTTGTCACTGTGTACGATAGATTTTAGCCGTTTGAAATTGTCTCTTTAGCTTAAAATGTCAATCTTTAATTTTTTTTTATCAAAATAGTATCATACATCCTCTAAAACAATATTACAGATAAATGTATCTTAATATATTAGTATCATACATAAAAATATCTTAGTAAAACAGTATCACATACACACACTACAACCTAATAAAATAACAGTATCATATGTTGAAACATTATCTTAATAAAACAGTATCGAAGATAAAAATATGGTATAAGTATACCATATCACTTTATCTAATTAAAATAGTATCATATATTTGTTTTACTAGTTGAAATCAGAATTGTTGCAAGTTATGATTGTTACATTTTGTACAATCTCTAATTGTAAAACTTGGTCCAACATGAAGGCTTATTATAAACATAGCCAGTTCATTTTAATATCTTTTTCTTCTATTAATGTCAGAGCTGAAAGTTGCTTGCAATATGAGCCGTGAAGTACATCAATTGTGCTAACTTTGATTTAGTTTCTCATAAGATTAGAAATATCATGCATTTTGTCAACGTCAAGGCAAAGTATATTAATGCTAAAAGACAGCCATTTAGTTCAATACTAGTTTAGTTTGACATATGTGTATATTACAAAATGTAACTATGGAATGGCTGATCCTATGTCTCACCCTTGTAAAATTTGAAATTAATAACTTAATATATGAATATAGCCCAGCCACTCTCCTCCAAACAAAAAAGGAGTCAGTATTTGATTTTCACCACTATAAGGCACATTGATTAAAGTAATTATATTGTTCTTAAAATGTTCCATTAGTAGTACAAGAACATTGATACTGTTTGCATTCAATAACATTATCATATATTAAAATAGTATCATAGATATTTTACTAGTTGAAGTAATTATATTGTTCTTAAAACGCTCTATTAGTAGTATAAGACCATTGATAATGTATGTATTGAATAACATTATCATAGATTAAAACAGTATCATATGTTGAAACATTATTATAATAAAATCAATATCAAAGATAAATGTATGATGTAAGTGTACTATATCACATTATATATATAAAACAGTATCCATGATAAAACAGTATCGCAATAAAACAGTATCACGACAAAACAGTATCACAATTAGTGTTTTTTTTTTACAATTAAAGGTATGTTTGTCTGCTCTAAAATGTGACTTTAATTGAATTAAGTTTTAACCATATGACTTTAGAGCCCACAAGTGTCAAAACAGTGATCGACCTTGAATTTACCCTATATTTATTTGTCAAATATATATGTACACACACTTAGAGATTTTTCAATGTACTTCCTCTATTGAAGTTTACATGGAAGGTAAAATAGACGAATTTTCAATCTATGCGGCACTACATCTATTGAATAGACGGTCAAATTAAAAATTTATCTCCAATGTATTTCGTCTAAAACTAACATTACCGCTGATGTGGCATTAATTTTTTTTTTTAAAAATTGGAAGGTCTTCAATTTTTTTTTCTTCGTTCAGCCTTTTTTTTAAATAAAATATTGGGTTGGATTAAAATTTGATGTATTCTGTCTAGAAGTTCGTCTTTAGACAGATTTTTAAATTGAGTTTATTTTTTGGTGTGTCATATCAGTTAGATGGAGTTTTCGTCAACATGTATTGAAAAGTATTTTTTTATAATTCTGTCAATCTATGCTTACGTAGTATATTTAAAAAAGAATAGACAAAATGTATTGGAGCTCTTAGAACATTTCCAATTATTATTTAATTGCATGGTTGCATTGAAGGTACTTACGTATTATGTTTTGCTAACTTGCTTAATATCTTACAACTGTTAATTAATAAACTAATGAACACTTCAAGGTTGGAACTTCAAAATCCAATCCAATTAAATACAAGTCCAAGATTACTATCAGTGTACCGCATACTTCCAAATTCAAGCGACTTTCCACGTAGGGAACATAAATGACTTTCAAATTCTCTTTTTTCCCAATTCATAACGTTTATCAACACAAAACAACACACTCATGGCAAAACTATGCACAATCCTCCAAATCAACTTCTGATAAGAAGAAAGTTTCGAAGTCGAAGTCTCCTACCTATGTTAGAGGTCCTTGATCAGACGAGTTGTAAATCGAGAGACGTGCACGAGTGGCAGGAACTTGAGGAAGAGAGCCAATATGCTAATTAATCCCCAAGACATACTTCCACAATATTTCAGTGAAAATCTGTCCAACACGGGACAAGAATCGAACCTGCGTTGCTGGAGGATTTTCCTCCACGTCACCTCATACCTTAACAACTCGCCTATACCCCTGAGGACTTCCTCCAAATCAACTTTATTTCGATACAAGTTATTCTCTACTCTTTTTTACTTTTTGTCTTTTTTTTCCCCTACCGTCGTCCTTGCCAAGACAAGATCACCAAAAAATATTAAATATCATAATTAAAGTTATTTTTTTTTTGAAAATATCTAATTTAGTGTTTGTTTGCTAAATTATAATTTCAAATGATCAAATTAATCAAATATATTTTTTAATTACACATTTAGTAAAATTTACATTTTACTAGTTATTTATTGTTTACATATTTTACATAACCTATAATTTATAAATAATTAAAAAATAATTATATCACTACTAAAATAAATATGCTTTTAATGTCGAAATTGTATCTACCCGAGTAATTAGCACGTTTCGACCTTATCCTTTGGGTATATTTTGCAAATCTTTTCTATCGTTTGAATTTTGACATTTAGGTCCTTAAATCACAAATGTTTTGCGCAAAACGTTTTTACCGTCTAATTCTGTCAATTGAAGTTGTTAAATCAACGCGTCATTTGCAATCTCTCATTATTTGAAGGACATTTTCGTCAAATTCATTCCACATGTACTTAATTGTGCCTAGTGTTCGACAAATAATATTAAAAAATTAAAAACCCATTCCCAGAACACCGTGATTAGGAGCTGAGGTTAGTGAGATAAAAGAAGAAGAGAAGGAATGGCATCAAACGCAGCGGGGATGACGTACATAACATACTCAAACCTGTGCGCAAACCTGGTGGTGCAGTGCTTCAAGGACCCATACCGATCCAAGCCTTGACCTGGGAGAAAGTCCATTTTTCCATCTCCTAATGGATTGAAGGCAAATCCCAAAAACCCACCATCTGCTCAAATACTCCTGGACGATGTTGGTCATCAGCGTTCAACTGTGTGAGGCATTACTCAAAATCTAGTTTGTGTGAGGCATTCCTCAAAATCTGAGGTGTAAGCAGAACATCAATAGAGGCCTTTGTGTACTGTGACGTATTATTGACTATAAAGAAACCAATTAAATTTGTTCGTTGTGAAACTTACAGTGACAAATGGTTCCAGGATGTCAGCCAGTACCACCTTTCTGATTGTCGGTACAGTCTCTTCATACATTCATACAGTTGACATACTGGGGATTAATTGACATCCAATCATGGCAATCCGGACTTGGTGAATTGATGCCCAGTGCTTTCCTGGGACATCCAATCAGGGCAATCCGGACTTGGTGAATTGATGCCCAGTGCTTTCCTGGGATTTATGAGCTGATTGTTGAAGGATAGACTATATTCCAGAAAATTTGATGGATGCTTTTTGATCTTTAAAATTTTCTGTTTCAACATATATGTATTCGCATTAAGAGTGGTGATATAGCACTTACAGTCTATGTGGTATCGCCACATTAGTTACTTTTTAAAAAGTTCCTGACAATTTTTTGAACTTTTTAAAAAGTAACCAATACGGCAATGTCACGTAGACAGTGGACATTATAATTAGTGCCAACTATGGGTGCTATATCACCACTGTTCATGTAGTATCGTCACATTGGTTACTTTTTAAAAAGTTCTTGACAACTTTTTGAATTTTTTAAAAACTAACTAATGCAGTAATGCCACGTGGACAGTTGGCACTATATCACTACTCTTCACATTAAACCAACTATCTACATTATGATTTTTATTTTTTTATTTTTTTTGCATCTCCCAATGGGTTGAAGGCAAAGCCCCATAAACCCATGCGATCAGAGGTTAAGTGCGCCCGATTTCTTCCTCCGACAGAGAATCAAAGAGGGGGTGGGGGTGGGGGTGGGGGTGGGGGTGGGGGGGGGAGAGAGAGAGAGAGAGAGAGAGAGAGAGAGAGAGAGAGAGAGAGGTTTTTAATTTTGTAATATTATTTGTCGGACACAAGGAACAATTAAACACATGTGGAATGGACTTGACGAAAATGCCCTTCAAATAATGAAAGATTACAGATGACGCACTGATTTAACGGCTTCAGTTGACAGAATTAGACGGTAAGGACGCACAAAAATAGGTGATTTAAGAACCTAAATATCAAAATTCAAACGATAAAAATAATTTGCGCAATAGACTCAAAGAATAGGGACGAAACATGTTAATTACTATATCCACCCATATCACATGCCCACGTGGCTATAGTTTCTGTCTCAAGTAAGTTTTTATTGGTCCTTTGTCTTTTCAGGGGGTGCGTGTGTATTTTCAGTTATTGTGCACCAAACTGGCAAAAGCCAATCAGAGCTTTTCCCTCCCTTCTAAACGTAGTACATTATAATGGTACTTTAAACCAATAAATACCGGGTAATTTGCAGCAATCATTCCCAAACTTTGAAATTTTGGCACTTTTATCCTCATTCTTCAATTATTTGCATCTATATCCTCAATCTTTCTTAATTTAGTGGCTGAAGTCCCCATTGAAAGATTTATCCTTTAATATATTATCAATTCAGGATAATTTGCAGCCTCCATCCTCAACCTTTAAAATTTTAGCACTTTTATCCTCATTCTTCATTATTTTGCACATATATCCTCACTTTTATCCTTATTTATTAGTTTCTTTTAATTTTTCAACCAAAAAAAAAAAAAAATAGGAGTATTCGGACTCATTTGTACTTGCAAAAGTTAGGAATCCAATTAAAAATTTGGGAGGTCAAAATAAGCTAGAAGTATGAGATCACCCTCTCAAATATGCTACAAATCTTGCCCATACATTTTTTTCTGTAATAGAATTGATTTCTATATTTGATTCTCATTTTTAACAAAAATGAATAAAATCTAATAATTATCTTAATGATCTTTTTGGCTTGTAGATAAAATTATTTATATGAATAATAATTATCAGGATAACAAGTTTATCATTATCCTACTTGGTTTAACTATGTATAAGAATGAGAAAAGTCAATGTTAAAAAATCAACTTTTCGTTATACTCTTGTTATTAATTAAATGAAAAAAATAAATAAATCATGGAAAATTTGTGCAAATGGTCCCTAATATTTGTCTTCAGTGTGCAATTAGTCCTTATTTGATGAAAAAGACAAATATGCCATTATTTTGATTAGAGAAATTTTTAATTGGATTTCTAACTTTTGCAAGTATAAATGAGTCCAAATACTATTATTTTTTATGAAAAATTAAAATAAACTAATAAATAGGGATAAAAGTGAGGATATCGGTGCAAAAAAATAAAGAATGAGATAAAAGTGTCAAAATTCCAAAACTTGGAGATGAATATTGCAAATTACTCTAAATTGATAATATATTAAAGAGTAATTCCGTCAACAGGAATTTCAGCCATCAAATTAAAAAATGTTGAAGATATGAGTACAAAAAATTAAAAAATGAAGATAAAAATACCAAAATTTCAAAGATTAAGAATGACAATTGCAAATTACTCTATTTAGAAGTGGTGGCATCAGTGGTATTTGGTAGAAGATAAAAAGAAAGTATTTGGATTTAGGCAGGTGACGGTGGTATTTGGAGAGAAGACAAAACATTTTTTATAATTATTTTATTTTTTTCTCCCTATTTTTCATTTTTTTACATTCTTTTACTTATTTGGATGGCACGTCATTTTTTTTTCTCATTTATTTTATTTTTAATTTATTCAACCGAAAGTAAAGGTATATCAGTTTTCATGATTAAAAAATTGATTTCCTAACGATCAAACGGATGAAAACCGTCCAAAGGGACCATTTGCACAATGAGTTAAAGAGTTCTGTCCCTGAAGTTGAAGGTTAGGGACTGGTTACGCATGGGTCGTATAGGTTAGGGATTTAAATGAGCCAATTTCCTTTAAGATCATTTAAAATTACAGGGGCGCTGTGTCTTTTAGGTCCCGCTACTATATATATCAGCTGAATACTGAAGTCATATGACACAAATCCCATTTCTCTACACAGCGGCTCTGTTTTTTGTTTTCAATTTGATGATAATGGCGTCAATCTCTTCTCTCTGTCAATTCACGTGTAAAGCACTCCAAATAACCTCTCAGAATCCCAAATTGATTGCTTCGTCTCCCATTAGTTCGATCAATTTCTCGGGGAAAAATCCAGTGCAGAAGTCAAAGAGAAATTATGCAGTCAGGGCAATGCTTCCAGGCAAGGGGGGTCCAGAGAAGGACCTGGAAGCATCAGGAGTGGCGGTGCTAGTGGAGGAGCCACCACCAAAGGAACCAACGGAAATTGAGACGTTGAAGAAACTCTTAGTGGACTTTTTCAACGGGACAAACAGAGGATTGAGCGCCAGTAGTGAGACTAGGGCGGAGGTCGTCGAGCTAATCACTCAGCTTGAGGCAAAAAATCCGACTCCGGCTCCCACGGAGGCTTTGACTTTGCTCAATGGCAAATGGATTCTTGCGTAAGATCTACAATAATTCTTCTTTAATATGAACTTGTGCGATCTTGTTTTTGTCTAAAATGCATATTTTTAAATTGTCTAAGGAGTTACTTTTGACTTGAAAATGGACGAAACAACAAATACTCAACGTGTTTCTATCTAATAAATTTGTTTTTTTTTTTTTTTTTGCATATACTTTTGAAGTCATTGCACAAGATCACTTGACACTTGTCATCAATGCTCGAAAAAATAAAAAAGCAGTTGAGTTGGTTGCATATCGATAAGCATGATTGTATACTAATCATCCGTTTTGATTATTGGTTGCGACATCCAATCTGGTTAACTGCATATTCTTCTAATAAATTTTGTACATGCACTGATAGTCTGGTGACACGAAAAGTTGCACATCGGCTGTCAAACTTTTAAACTAGAGACAAGATAGCTCAATCAAGTCTTGAGTTAACTTGGCAAAGTCAAATCTTGTAGCTTGATATGGTGGAGTTGACATGAGAGCGCACTGTGCTTACATTCTTGCCATCTTGTTCTGGCGTGTCTTTTTACACACACAAAACACTTGTTAAAATCCAAAAATCTACTCAACCTTCACAATGAGAATGGGTTATTAACAAAGATCAACTATTGTTCTATTGAAGAAGCAAAGATAAATTAGAGGGATAATTTTGAGTTATGTTGTCGATCGAAGATGAATATCTCTTTTAAAAAAGTTTTACAAGAAAACATTTTGTATCTATCATAATATTTTTCGATAAAATGAAAGTAGTACAAGTTTTTCAAGCAACAATTTCTCAGTTTTTAATAGAGCAGTTGGGAACTGTCCTTTACACAATATTATAGCATTTTTAGCCATGCCTACCTTTTACGTCAATTGTGTATAACCAAAAAAGAGGCACTGATAGTTATGACTTATGAGGAGCTGGAAATAGCTGACACCACATAGTGTTTTGAACTTTGTATTATATGTTATTTAGTTGGTGAGTGAATCTAATATTTGATCATGCTTACTTCACAATATGTAGATTCTTTAACTGAATTATATGTTCAGGATTAGAGTAAGAATTCTGATCTCCTGTCTCCAGTGGGCAGAAAATCCTTGCTCACATGCTGATTTGCTGCCCCGAGACAGTGGGCAGAAAATCCTTGCTCACATGCTGATTTGCTGCCCTCTGGGGGCAGCAGATCAAGACTCATTAGAGTAATGCCAATGTCATAGTCTCAACTCTCAAGGAGAAAAATGAAAGACCTGATTACTTGTTACTTTGAATTATTAGGGATTTTGGCGCAAATGGTCCCTAATGTATGTACTTAGTGCGGTTTTGGTCCCTAATCTTTTATTTTTGGCTAGGAGGTCCTTAACCTATTCATTTGGTTGCAAAACTGGTCCCTACGGACGGATCCGTCCAATTGTGCCGTTAATCATTAATTTATTTTGGAATTTTGGCGCAAATGGTCTATAACCTTTACCCTTAGTATGGAATTGGTCCATAACGTTTATTTTTAACATACATGTCCCTATCCCTAACCTGTGTTTTGGTGTGAAATTTATTCTTATGGGATGAAAAAGACAAATATGCATTTAGTTAATTAGAAGAAATTGTATGTGGATTCTTAATTATTACAAAATGTGTAAATATGTCCAATACTTTTATTTTTTATAAAAAATTAAAGAAAATTAATGAGTTTTTTTTTTTTGAATTAATACTTTAATAATAAACATGTCAAATAAAATTATTATTTTTATTTTTAAGTAATTATATTATTTAAAATTTAAAATTTTATTTTATTGTTGTATAAAAAAAGAACTTTGTCTCAAACTTGATGTACAAATACCTTTATTTAATTGAGTTATATGTTTATTTACTACAAATATTAGAGATCCAACTATATCTTTCATATTTAATTTATCGTTTTATTTTCATTCAAAAATAAACACATAATGTATAAATTAAATTTTATTAGTATTTTTGTATTAAAAAAAATGTAATAAGATTAGTTCAAGTTATGTAATGATTTTTATTTAATAAAAATATAATAAAAATTTTATTTTTATTTGACATGTGTGATTGTGAGTATATAATTTTCTCAATGGAGCGTATACATACTATTGAGTTATTATTATTATTATTATTTTTTTGAATGCTCACGTTCTAAATTATTTTATTTACCAGATTTAATAGTTTGGCAGCGGCATGATGACAGGTGGAAGTGACTGATAAAAATTAGTATTTTTATTTGCCAGATTTTATTTTATTAGTATTTAACATAAAAATACTAATAAAAGTTAATTTACACATTATGTGTTTTATTTTTGAACGAAAATAAAACGTTAAATTAAAATATGAATAATATAGTTGGATCTTTAATATTTGTAGTTAATAAGCATATAACTCAATTAAATAAAAGTATTTATATACCAAGTTTGAGACAAAGTTATTTTTTTATACAACAATAAAATAAAAGTTTAAATTTTAAATAATATAATTACTTAATAATAAAAATAAAAATTTTATTTGACATGTTTATTACTAAAGTGTTAATTAAAAAAAACACATTAATTTTCTTTAATTTTTTATAAAAATAAAAGTATTGGACCTATTTGCCATTTTGTAATGATTAGGAATTCATGTGCAATTTTTTCTAATTAATTAAGAGCATATTTGTCTTTTTCATCCCATAAGGACAAATTTCGCACCAAAACACATAGGTTAGGAACATGTATGCCAAAAATAAACGTTAGGAACCAATTCCACACTAAGGGTAAAGGTTAAGGACCATTTGCGACAAATTTCCTAAACAAATTAATGGCTAACGGATTTCGTCCATAGGGACCAGATTTGCAATCAAATGCATAGGTTAAGGATTTTTTAGCCAAAAATAAAAGGTTATGGACCAAAACTGCACTAAGTGCATACGTTAGGGACCATTTGTGCCAAAATCCCGAATTATTATGCACATAGTTACACTATTTTCTTTTTTCATTGTGAGGAGCTGCAGGTACACGTCATTTGTGGGTTTGTTCCCTTTGTTATCAAGCGGCACCAATCTGCCGTTGGTGAGCCTTGAAGAGATTTCGCAGACCATTGACTCGGAAAATTTCACAGTCCAGAACTCAGTCCTCTTTGCTGGACCGTTGGCAACCACTTCAATAAGTACCATTGCCAAATTTGAAGTTCGAAGTCCCAAACGCGTGCAGGTTCTTCATGTTCCTAGATTTTTACGTCTTTGAATCATTTGTTATGTCTGTAAAAAGCAAACTAATATCGTTGGAAATTTCCTTTATCTTCTAAAGTTTATAGAGAAGTCTCGTGATGACCAATTAATTAGCTGATTTGTCGTGAAATAGTTATAATGGTTTTAAATGATTCAAGGATTCTGTATTATCTATCCTATTTTATTATTGCCTAGTTTCAGATATAACCAATATTGCTGAAATTCTAAGTTTTCCAATACTGACTTGCAGATTAAATTTGAAGAAGGCATCATTGGCACTCCCCAGTTGACAGATTCCCTTGTATTTGCGGAAAATGTCGAATTTCTGGGGCAAAAGATTGATCTGACGCCCTTCAAACGTTTGCTCACTTCTGTTGAGGACACGGCTTCCTCTGTTGCAAAGACCATTTCTGGCCATCCACCACTGAAATTTTCTCTCTCCAATAGCAATGCCGAGTCATGGCTTCTAACGACATACCTTGACAATGAGCTTCGTATTTCAAAAGGGGATGGAGGTAGTGTATTTGTGCTCATCAAGGAAGGCAGCCCTCTTTTGACACCTTGACAGATATATTGCTGATGTTCTGTTTTCACTATGTTTTGAGGGGCATGTACATTACATGTAACAATGCAGTGTGAATTACCTAAAACTAAAAGTGGTGTATTACTGTATTCACATTTTCAGGAATTCATATTGAATTGAAAATAAGATGTTGTACCTCTCTGTTTATGTTCTATTTTTAATGGAAAATATGAATTCGCATGTAAAATTGACTGAGACATGTCTTGGTTGGGGAATTTGATATATAACAAATGATAAAATTTATTTCCTAGCGTAGCCTTCAGTCTCCTTTCGACTGGTCTTACGATAGAACTATAGCATACCTATTTATCCAGACTAATTAACTGGTAGATCTTGTGTTTGTCTGAATATCTAGAACTAACCTAACAGGTGAATTCACTGTTCTTGATTTTACCAGATCAACAGAATTAGTGTTTTGAGGAGTACTAAACAGGAATATACCTGGATGAATAATTACTCCATATCAAAGACACTTACAATACAGAAATAAATTAGTACAAACTTCATGGAATACCTCGAGTATGATGCCCCGATATTCCTCTGAATTCATTGTCACGTAATAATCTAAGAGGCTACGAAGATCCTTAGCCTCACGAATACGATTAACCATTATCATCTGCTCCATGGACTCTCTAAAATCCTCTCTGGGATCATAAGAGGATTTCTCCATTGCCACCATAACAACGAACTTAGTTTCTCTATGTCTTATCCTTCTTCTCTCTTCGATTCTTGCTTCCCGTCTTTCTCTGATCATTTGATCTAACCTTTCTTGAACCATGGCATGTGCAATGCTGGAGATAGCTGGAAATCTAACAGAATTCGAGCTTTCTGCTTCTTCAGAGGAAGAAGATACACTAAGTCTGCAACTGCAGCATAATGCCTTGCATCCTCTAAGTTGAAACTTGTGTTTCTTCACTTCTTTGGATCTATGCATTGTTAAGGGTTCACAATGAGTTTTGAAGTATAATGTGAGCACAAAAATCATTTATGCAATTAAACAGTAGGTCACACTAATCATGATTGTGTCTAGGGATTAAATTATAAATTATGTTCCAAAAGTTGCAGTCTGACTGGATTAGGAACACTGGAACTGATATGGGGAACATTCAGTTCGTTTTTTAAGCTAATTAAGAATGATCATGATGTAGATCCGCTTCATTTGTAGGATGGTATTAGGTGGCATGCTTTCCAATTGTGGTTGAAGTGGAAAGAACATGTTTAACTAACCTAAAGTAAGAGTCACATATATAAAAATGTATACTAGTATATGAAAAGTCGAATTAAGGCATCTAGTATTGGTCGTGCTCGGTTAAATCGGGGTTGGTAAAGATTATTGATCCTCACCGAAACGAGTCAAGCCCGTGAACCTACGGACAGCTTGGTCCGTCTGACACCCCTACATAGTAACCTACCTACATGTGCAAAGTACACATGCTAATAAGTCCCAAATTAATAATATGTTTGTGTGTACTTATAAGTTGGTTAAACATCATTTTTATCCACACATTTTGTAGGATCCATAATTTTTAAACACTTTTTATCTACACATTTTGTAGGACCCACTGTTTATAGTCTACAAAAATCTTTACAAAACATATTCTAACGTGATATTTTAACAATTTTGGTAGAGATTCATTATGACTCTCTATGTACATAATAATTATTTATGAACACTGATTAACACAAGGTCCACATATATAATGTTATGAACCACATAATCAAGGTTCATTGATTCACTCTTTTGGTATAAGAAGGCATGTATTTTACTTATTTCGAATATGTTTGGTATATAACACCATACGATACAATACATAAAATTTCTTCGCAAGTATCGTCGATATTCTTCTTCTTTTTGAGATGATTGCATGTGGCCAATCACAAGCATCTCTTGCTTTTCTCCAGCATAAATTTCAAGTCCTTAGAAAAGAAAAATCAAGGCACATAATAATTAACACAGCTGGAGAAAATCTATTGTTTGTAGATTCTGCATGTACCATTGGACACTTTTTCACAGAATAAAGAAGAAGAAGAAAATGGAAATAAAATGTGGGTGATTTGTCATTTGATAGTCACTGTTGCAGGCCTAATTAAACTTAGTTTAAGAAGTGCATTAGAAAGCATGAATTTATTATTTCTTGGTACCAAGTTGTTAAACAATAATTAATTAGATGGCTCATGTGGTTCAAATGATGACCAAATAAAGCTATAAAGGTAATTGTAATCAAAGACATTATATTCCTGGTGAAGGTGAGGATTTAGGAGCCTGCTACAAGCAACAAACTTTATAGCCCTTTCACATATTCAATTTCAAAAAATTTTAAGTCCAATGTTTTAAAAAGGAATTTTTTTTTAATTAATTCCAACCCTTTACTAATCAAATCGAAAAACTCTCACTTCTAAACCAGTTGATTTAAAAGTCTTTTTTAGATATCAAAGGAGTGTATTTAATTGAGACTTTTAAATTGGGTAATTAGCACAAAACGTTCCTACCTATTGAAATAATTGTACAAAACGTCCCTACCTTCTAAATTTTGACAATTTTACTCTTACCTACTGGATTTCTTGCACAAAAGGTCATTCAGTCCAAAAATCAGCCATTAACATAGGGGTAAATTAGTCCAACAACTTTTTTCACATATATATTACTTCTTTTAAAATTGGGGAGCTTCCCATGCAATTTCCAAAATTGCACGACAGGCCCCCATCCTCAAATCTGCCAAAACGACGCAGAAACCCCTCCATCTCTCATTTATAGCCCTTTTATTCTTACCCTTCTCCTCAACACTACTTTATCCTACGCCACATCCTCCGCCATCCTCCGCCTTCTCTCTGCCAACCTCCACCTATCTCTATCATACACCATCTCCGCATTCATCTCCATTTTCTACTACTTGTACACCCGCCCAAGATAGGTTTTCTTGCTAAACTATGTCTGCTACAAGCCACCACCTCACCGGAAGTGCTCCTATCAAGTGCCTGAGAATTTCGTGCTCCGAAATGGGCACTTCACCGAAAAAATAATCACGCCCCCATTTTCTACTACTTGTACACCCGCCCAAGACAGGTTCTTTAATGTAGGATACAACATCTGATAACAAGGAAGCCTTGTCCATTCTTGACACGTTGGGAACCACCGACCGGAGTGCGTAAAACCGGCTGTTCAGATTCTCCCTCCGCTGCCTCTCTGCCTCGACATGGTTCTAAAGGGTGTCACGGCCAAGATTTGGCTTTCTTCATCTCTTCTTGGGTGCTTTCTTGATCTCTACCGGAGTGTCAAGAAAAAACTGACAATCGGAATCCGAATGATCGGAATCAAGATAAGAAGAAAGTACAACAAAACCTTCACCTTCCTTGGCCTTTGCTTCTTCTTCCTGATGATAACCAGTAATAACAACAATATCAGCAAAAGAAATCATCTGCCCAGACCTATTAATGGCACATGAATCAAACCGTAATTTTACCTGTTGTACCAGGTTCCAGTTTTCAGTGATCATATCATCACATCCCAGTTCAAGAACCCCATTTGAAGTAGGTACACAAACCATAGTTTGGATTCCATAGATCTGAGCTTCTTTAGCTCTTTCACAATTGTAAAACCTTAGTTGATTTTCCCCACTCAACCAAACCAAAGATCCCGAGCTCAAACCTGAAGTGAAAACATACACTATAATCACGCCGCCTTGCAGAAATTGCAGAAACCCAGCGTCGTTTTGACAGATTTGGGGACGGGGGCCTGCCGTGCAATTTTGGAAATTGCATGGGAAGCCCTCCAATTTTAAAAGAAGTAATATATATGTGAAAAAAGTGGTTGGACTAATTTACCCCTATGTTAATAGCTGATTTTTGGACTGAATGACCTTTTGCGCAAGAAATCCAATAGGTAAGGGTAAAATTGCCAAAATTTAGAAGGTAGGGACGTTTTGCACAATTACTTCAATAGGTAGGGACGTTTTGTGCTAATTACCCTTTTAAATAATCTTATAGATTTTTATAAGTGGATGACTTTTGTAGAATTCGTGGACTTTGACTTTTATATATTTGTTGAGAATTAACAAAAGTATTCCTCAAACTTTTGTATACTTTTATTAAAAAAATTTGTAGACTTCTATAGATTTTCATTAAAAACTTTTATTTAAAAAAAATATTAAACTAAATATCTAAATAATATAATATTATTTTAAATTAAGTTCTCGTATGTCCAAATCATCCACACACATATAATTAATAACTAAAAGTAATAAATCATATTTCTCATGTCAATAAAAATATATAAAAAAATTTAAGGCAACTCAATTAAACTAACAAATAACATAAATCCCCAAAAGATTTAATAACATTTTAGTAATGTTCAACAAAAAAAAAATTCAAATATACTCAACATTCGTTGGTAGACGAGAGATACGAAGTGAAAGAAAATAAACGTTCTTTATTTTGGAGCTCTGGAATCTTCACAAGTCTCAGGGTAGACGGGAGATTTTTTTTTTTTTTTTAGATTTTATATTTATACTTTCCACCAAAAAGTCTCTAGAAGTCTGGTAAGCAGAGATAGTCATTTGAATATCTCACGACTTACAGAGACATCTAAAAAGTTTTAGTTGAATACCTCGAAACTTTTGAAGACTTTTTTAACGTCTCTAAAAGTCTTTATTTAATACACCAATACTTTTAGAGTGTCTTAAAAAGTTTAAATCGAGTATTCTTAAACTTTTAAATCCTTAAAAGTCCTTAAAAATCCCAATTTGAATACACCCCCTAAATGTGTATCTTTATTAAAAAGAAAAACCTTGTTCTTAACACATTTTTATTTTGTGTGTACCAGTCTCAATTAAAATTTTGATAAAAAACTGAAGTCAAAGTTAAATAATTAATTTTAATCATATATGTAATAGGTCCCATGTCTTTTTACAACTTTTCAACTGCATATTTCATCAATTTTTATCAACGTTTACAAATAATCTAATTTTAATCCAAATCAAACACATTCTAAGCAAATAAAAGATTATACACCCATCTTAGTATGAAGATGAACTTGAAACTTATTTATTCATAAAATTCTAACATATCTATATTTATTTACGTGCTTTTCCATAGTTTAACTCTTTTTTTAGTTTGTATCATTTGCTGTAAGTTCATTTAAGGTAGGCCCAAGTCCAACAAATTATTTCAAAATAATAATTGATTTGGTGCAGCAAAGACTCTTAGTCAATTGTGATTAGTGCATGAATGAGAGAATTCAACTCACTCCTTCATGCACTCACACTTGGGTAAAAATGGGAGAAATAGGACTTTATTTGATGCCTTAATTAATATTATAAATTAATTCATTGGGGATTGGAATCCATGTGTTAGTGCATGAACGAGAAAATCCAACTCACTCAAAACAGTGATAAAATTCAAGAGTAACAGTATAGTAAATTCGCAGAATCTGGACAAATTGCACAATAGTGATCAAACATTGATATCTCAGGGCTCCAAGGTCCGATCATCGTGAAAGTTGTATAAAAGTTTCAAAACTCATTGAAAATTAATTCCACGGTTAAGATCAAGATCTAATAGTTCATTTAAGAAGAATTGTTATTAGAACAGTGACGAATTTGATGAAATATTTTCTTTGTTGTTTTTAGTAGTATTGCCAAAAATTGTTCTTGAGAGAGTTGTGCTTAGGTGTATTGTTAGTATTACTTTTGAGAGATTCTGTATTTGATAGATGAAGATTATTTGTGTGCCAAGATTTGTGTTTTTTATGTTGGTTATGCCACTAGTATTCACTACAGAGAATTTGTGGGTCATCTTTGTTAGATGACGGTTTGGTGTCAAGAATTGTTTAGTACTTGATGATTTAGTATGTCTCTTGTAGTATCTAGAGAAGAACAATGTATCTAGTATTGTTGATTATAATATAAAATTAATTGGAGTTAGATTATGGACGTAGGCATGTTGCTGAACCACGTTAAATATTGTGTTGTTAATTTCGCACATTATTTAGTTTGATTGTTGCTCTATTTGATTAATTCATATTAGGTTTACACAAGAAATGACAAATTTTTATTATGTTTCTTTGTTCCTAATATATCGTGTTCGATATTTATTGGTTATTGGTCGTATTTCCCCAACAAGTGGTATCAGAGCTTCGATTGTTGTTGCTTTAGGATTCTTGTTTTGAACGATGAAAGTTAATACAAGTAGAATGATTATTCTGAATGGTTCAAATTAACATATTTGGAAAGGAAATATGGAAGATCTTCTTTATGTGAAGAATTATTATTAACCAGTATTTTCTTTAAAAAAAACATACTAATAAGATCATCAATAAGTGGAACTTCATCAGCAAGTGTGTAGTTACATTAGGCATTGGGTGAATGATAATGTGTTGAACAATTTAAGTGAAGAAACTCATGCATGTAGTTTTTTGAGTAAGCTCGAGCAATTGTATACTTGAAAAATTAGAAATAATAAATTATTCTTGATAAAATAGAAGATGGCTTTGAGGCATGGCGATGGAACTCCTTTGACAGACTATCTCTATGCATTTCAAGGCATCATTAATCAGTTGGTTGCAATGGATATCAAATTTGAAGATGAGATACAAAGACTGCGGCTCATTGGTATTTTGCTGTATTCTTGGGAAACGTTTAGAACGTTATTGTCTAACTAAGCCCTAGATGGTGTGATCTCAATGGATTTAGCCAAAAGCAGTGTTTTGAATGAAGAGGTGAGGAAAAAGACACATGGGTATTCTTCACAGTCAGATGCTTTTGTTGTTGAGAGTAGGAGAATGAGTCATGGCTGAGATATGAGCAGAGATAAGTCCAACAAGTATGTCAATGTTGAGTGCTATCATTGTGGTAAAAAATGACACATCAAGAAATTTTGCTGACAGGTAAAGAAAGACAACAAAAATGAGAAATGTAAAGATAATAAGAAAGATGAAGATGTTGATGTTGATTGAGCTTCTATCGTTGTAGTCTTGTAGATGATTTCTATATCGTCTACGATGATGATGTTGCCAACTTAGGTTGTCATTAGACTTTTTGGGTGGTTGACAGCGGTACTTTTTTTCATGCTACGTCTCAAAAAAAATTCTTCACGTCTTATACACCCAGTGACTACGGAACTGTAAGGATGGGAAATGGTTGCTTGGAAAAAATTTTGAGTATTGGAGATGTGAGCTTGGAAACAAACAATGGCACAAGATTAGTTCTCAAAAATGTAAAACATGTTCCTGTCATACAATGACAATGGGTATTACAACTCTTCTAGTAATGGGGAGTGGAAACTTACAAAAGATGTTATAGTTGTGGCCAGTGGTAGAAAACAATCATAATTGTACTTGTTGAAGACAAAGCTCTCCAAAGACATTGTCAATGTAGTGGAGAATGAGAGAACTGTTGACTTTAGTCCCAAATAAGTTAACCCACAAGGGTGTGAAGGAAAGTAAACTACTAGTCAAAAAAATTTTAGATTTGAGATGAAGAGTATATAGTTACAAAAATGTGCTCGTTGTTTGATTAAAAAAAAAAAAAGGCCACCTTCAAGTACTCCCAATATAGACACTCATGTATATTTTGGGAGGGGATGATAAAACCCAAATGATTACCATTTTGAAAAGTTTCAACAACTATTCCTGTAAAAATGTCTACGACAGACGGACAACCTTCCACATGCCATTATCCCAATGAATATTCATTAGTTATTGATATGGATGGCAATGGAGCATGTCGACCTTACCCCGCTGCACGAAATTTTTAATCCCCTTGGCCCCGCCCCGCGACTCTTGAATTTACGGGGCGGGGAGGGGCGTTATTTTGACTAGCCAACCACCCCACGAATTTTTTTTTTTTTTTGGTAAAACTGAAAAAATAATTAAAAAATAAATAATTTTTTTTTAAATATTTGTAGCAAAAAAAAAAATTCAAAATTGGGATTGTGGTGTAGTGGTTGAAATTTGTAATTTATAATTTCAACCCGGGTTCGATTCTTCCTTAGTCCATTTCTAGAAAAATTTTAATTTGTATTCTATTTTATAATTTTATAAAAGAAAAAAAAAACTTGATGGGTCGGGTCGCAGGTCGGCGCGGGGCGGGGCTGCCCCGGACCTACTTTGCAACCTCCGCGGGGCAGAAAATTCTACATCGGACTCGTCCATATTACCTAAATAAGCGAGGTGGGGCAGGTTTTTTTTTTTTTTGCCATCCTTAGTTATTGAACGGGGAGAATAAAATATTTCTAGAGAAATTTTCAGAGAAGTTGAGGAAGATGATCACAAAGAAGAATCGTTAGTGTATTACCAGGGGTGGAGAACCTTGATATTTGCCGTCCCATCACGGGGATAATGACTCCTTCCATGACATAAGGTGGAGTGAGAGATTTGTGGGTATCCACCCCATGTCTTGGGGTAGATCAAAGGCCCAAGTCCAAATTAAAGAGGCCTAATGATAATTAATTATGTGTAGTATTGATTCCTAGTCTAATTATGATTAGGGTATCCTTGCATGGGTAGAAATTGGACAAGAAAAGTCTCATTAAAATTTTATTTGATGCCTCAATTAACTTTATAAATTAAGGTATTGGAGATTAGAATCCATGTGTGAGTGGATGAAGGAGAGAGCTCAACTCACCCAAAATAGAGAGAAAATTCAAGAGCAATCCTATAGAAAATTCGCAGAATCTAGACAGCCCGCTTAGCGGTGATCAAATATTTATATCTCAGTGCTCTGTGGTCTAAAAAAACAAAAAACAATAAAAAAAAAAAGAAAAACATGATTAAAAACTAACCAAATATATCCAAAAAAATAAAAAGTAAAAAATGTACCCCAAAAATCCAAAATCCATCCAAATTCATTATCACCTTTGAAGGGCACCCAGTTTGTTCAATGGTTCTGGCATCCAATCCGAGTTGCAACCAGAGATGCTCTGCAATCTAATGCAAACTATTTTTTTGCAGCACCTAAAAGGAAAGAACAACATGCTCCCTCTGTAAATGTTTCTCTGGTGACATCAGTCGTAAAGAATGATTATTTGACTTCAAATTTGAGTTTTGCTTCAGCTATTTCATCCAAATATGAAGCTAATGATATGAACTATGCTTGTGCAAGTCTTTCACAATGACCAACCCTTTCAACTTCAGTGGCCAAGCACATCTGCAATCACAACGGAATAGACTCAGTTGGTGAGGCCGTAGTACAAAATGGGAGGAATTTATATTTTTGGAAAAGATGAACACTTTGTTACTTTTTACTTTTTTTGAGGTACATTTCTTACTTTTTTTTGGTACATTTGGTTATTTTTGAATCCTGTTTTTCTTTTTATTTTTTTTATTTTTTTTGTTTATTTAAACGAAGAGTAATTTCTTCATAAAGGACCTACCATGCCAAGTTTTTTTAAACGTTGGGGATGTCTGGTGTTATTTTTTAAGGTTATGGGTATATCTCCAACGTTTTAGAAAGGTTGAGGACCAAATATGTAATTATTCCAAAAAATTTAACAAAATAAAACGTTAATTAGGAAAATTAATAAGTAAATTAAAAAAAGAATAATGTTCTTCATCATTATTGGTAACCATTACCATTTTAGGTAGCAGTGAGCCTAAACTAGTGATTAAGCCTAAACTAGTGATTAATCACATTACTCATAAAAAAATATCAATTTTGATTATTCTTCTATGAGAATATCAAGAAAGCATAATATTCTCCTCTTTTATTTAATACTACACTTTGCATTGGTATTACTAATCGAGAATGCATTTTTCTAAAACAATCAATTTAACAGCAAACTAACATACACAAGCTTAGGGATGGCAATTTGACCTGTGACCCGCGCCCCGCCCCGTTTGTAGATGCCCTGCCCTGGACGATTAGATAAATGGGGCGGGTATGGGGTAGACAAATCTGCCATGTCACGGGTCCGTGGTAGTGTTGACTCGCCCTGTAATTTTTTTTTTAAATATTAAAAAATCATAAATACAATCAAAATGGTAAAGTGTTGGCTTCAAGACTTGAACCCGATTTATATAAGGAATATTTTGAATCCTCAATCATTACACCACAATCATAACTTGCAAAGTTTTCCTTTTGTTTAATAAAAATATTAGAACAAATTCTTACTTTTTAAATCAAAACCCTAACCCAAATCGCTTCTTCATTTGAATCATTTCCCTTCCCTATTTTGTTTATGCTCCAGCCTCCAGCACCCCTGAGCTCCTCTGTCGTCACCTCCTACTACATGCAGCCTTGGGCTGATTCTTCTTCTTCTTTATCCGTTGATTGAATCTTTCTTCTTGAATCTTGAAGGTAAATTATAACTACCTATTTTTTGGGTTATTGGGTATTTGATTTTGGTTTTTTTATCAGCTTCTATGGAGACAAATTAGAGTGTAGAGTGTATGTATATTTTATGTATTAGTTTGAGAGTGACATTCATGGGAGTCGGACTGTCAGAGTTTTCCATGTAAAAACAAAGTTTTAGCTTTTAACGTGGTTTCATTTGTCCTCTTTCGCTGTTATTTCTTACTATTTTGTACATAGAAGATGGAATGTGCAGCTAAATCTTGAGTTTTGTACAAATATTTTTCTTTATAATGTAATTTCTGCTGTAATTTTTTTTTTTTAAAGTAGGCATTTCTGAATAAACACTTCTTGTTCATCCTTATATTCCTTTGAAATCCTGTGTTGGCCATTAGTGATCTATGTTTATCCCAATTTATACTTTACGTGGAAGATATAATTGTTGAATTCATTATGTTTAAACAATTCCTATGTAATCTTGTGTTGGCCATTAGTCATATCTGCCCTTTCAACTCGACTGCTTTTCCATACAGGTAATTCCAACATTGTTCTGTAATTTATTTGGGTAATTCTGAATTCATGTCTCCAAAACAATTCTCATAGTTACATAATTACGTATGTGAACATTGAATTTGCACATTCAAGATTGGCTGACAATTGACAGTCCTCATTACTTGTTTTCATTTTTTTGGGCTGTAAAAGAAACTTTGCAGGTTATCATATTTTGGAAAATTAAAATTCTCTGTCTTAGGTACAATTTAATAGTTTAAGTGCCATCATTTTTTTCTCGTTTTTTGCAATAGGTGAAAAATGGTTTAAGTACATTGCTTGCAAAATTCATAGAATTAGGATGAAAAATATTGGTTAGCCTCTAATATTATTTTGATAACCATCCTATTTTGCAATAGGTGAATGATTATCTGCTATTCTAATTGAATCCAGTTTGCAATGTTGGAGTTGTGTCTGTTCTAGATGAATCCAGTTTACAATAATTTCCTTACTCATTCAAGCCAACTAATAATTTTTGTCTATCATTCTTCAACTTTCAAGATGTCGGAACAAGAGCGTTGTTCAATAGGAAGTACACATGGAATCCCGCTAGTACCTCGTGATAGTTCCACTCCAATGACAGATACTATTAATCCTCCATCACTATCGGTCGGAGAAAATTCAAGAAAAATTTCGATAAGCATTGATTCAGATGGAGATCATACAACATATCTTGGTGTAGTGGGCACAAAAAGAAAACTGACATATGAGGTATGGAACCATTTTAAGCTCATCAATATTGATAACGAGATCAAGGCTATTTGTAATTATTGTGGAGCGAAGTTGGTTGGTCATAGTAAAAATGGGACAAATCATTTGAAAAAACATTTAGATAGATGTGCACTTCATAAATGTAAGCAAACTACTATTAGAGAGGCAATATTGAATCCTACAAAGCAAGCGGGTGGAAAGGTGGTTATGAGGACTTACCATTTTGATCAAGACCATGCTAGAACGGAGTTAGGAAAAATGATAATTTTACATGAATATGCACTTTGTATGGTTGAGCATGTTGGTTTTAGGAATTTTGTGAAATCTATTCAACCGCTATTTAAAGTTGTGTCTCTGAATACCATTAAAAATGACATTTTGAAGATTTATGGTTTGGAAAAAGTGAAAATGATGCATTTATTGGAGGATAACAAGAGTAGAATTGCTTTAACCACGGACTTATGGACTTCAAACCAAAAAAGAGTTTCATGCCCATCACTGCACACTTTATTGATGATGCTTGGTCTCTTCAAAGCCGAGTTATGAGGTATACACTATGTAATTTTATATATAATATGTTTGTTTTTTTTAACTAATTACTAATATGTTTTGTTTGGTTTTATTTGTAGGTTCATATATGTTCCTTGTCCATATACGGCAAAATTACTGTTTACAACTCTTTTTGAAAGTCTATTAGATTAGAATATTGATTGTAAGTTATCTACTTTTACTATTGATAACTGCTCAACGAATGACGCTATGATCAATATCCTTTTAGATAATAAACTTTCTACTGATTCACTTTTAGCAAATGGTAATTTCTTCCATATGCGGTGTTGTGCTCACATATTGAATCTAATTGTGAAAGAGGATTTAGAAAACATTGAGGAAAGTGTTGAAAAATTCGTGATAGTGTTTCTTTTTGGACATCAACACCAAAAAGATGGAAAAAATTTGAGAATACTGCAAGTCAGCTTAAAATCAGTTGTGGTAGAAAATTAGTACTTGATTGTAAGACTTGGTGGAATTCTACATATATTATGCTTCACACTTCTTCGGAGTACATTGATATTTTTTTTTTGTTTGAAGCAAAGAGAAACGCAGTATAAAAGTTTACCTAGTGATCAAGATTGGAAGTTGGCAAAAGAAATATGTGAAATGCTGAAGTTGTTTTATGTGGTAACTGAATTGTTTTCTGGAACTAAGTATCCTACAGCAAAATTTATTTTTTCCAAAAATTTGTGAAATAAAGTTGTCAATTCGTACTTGGACTACTTCTGCTTATTCTGATATTAGAATGATGGCTTTAAGTATGATGGACAAATTTGAGAAATATTGGGATGAGATTCATGGGATATTAGCTGTAGCAACTGTTTTGGATCCTAGATTTAAAATGATGTTAGTTGAGTATTACTTCCCTAAGATATATAGAAATGAACGTGCAATGGTTGAAATTGTCAATGTCAGTTTACTTTGTCGAAAGTTGGTGTTTCAATACACAGAAAATAATTCAAGTGTGAATAATCCTCAGTTTTTATCTTCATCTTCCCAGGCTGGGATTTCTTTTAGTGTTGGAGTACTTGATGATTTGGATAATTTTGATTTGTTTGTTACTAAAAAAGTTGGAATTAGTAATATGAAATCAAAGCTTGACTTGTATTTGGAGGAGCCGGTTTTGCCTAGATCTAGTGATTTTGACCTATTAAATTGGTGGAAAGCAAATTCAAGCAAATATAACACTTTATAGAAACTTGCAAAAGATATCTTGGCCATTCATGTTTCTACCATTACTTATGAGTCTGCATTTAGTACGAGTGGTAGATTTGTGAATCCGCATAGAAGTAGACTTCATCCAACAACATTGGAGGCATTGATGTGTGCTCAAAACTAGTTGTGGGCTGACATTCATGGCAAAAAACATTTTAGTACTTTTTATATTTATTATTTTTGACATTCATTTATTGTTAACTCGATTTATTTTATTGTTAGAAAACTCTTCTCCATCGTCGTACACTGGATATTGTTCTACTATAACTCAAGAGGAAACTGAACAAGACGTAATCTTATTTATTTCAATGCACAATGTTTAATTTTTTTATATTTATAATAATATTTAATATACGTACTTTCTTACTTATTATACAGAAATCATTGGAATCCGAGTATTTCATAACTACGCAAGAAGAAGAATGAAGATTGTAGATTTCAATTTCAATTTTATGTGTTGTTGAATTTTGTAAATCGTGTCGTATTTTAAACAATTTGAAATGATTTTGGTGATGTTCATGTCATTACTTTATCTGGACGGTCCCAAAAGGTCAGATTCTGTCACAGTTTGGGCAAAGATCCCTGCCAGCTTCATTAAGCATTTTTGGGTTGTTCATCTATTGACTTGGTACAGCAATAAAAAATAACGTGGATGATTTTGAAGAAATTGAGGAAGTTGACTTATTGTAATCAGAAAAATGGAATTCTTTCTAATGAAAAATTAGAAATAGGTCAGGCAAAAAAAAAAAAAAAAACTGGGGCATTGGCGGGGCGCCCCTAATGAATCGTGGGGTGGGGCGGGATTGACCCGCCTCGGATCGGCTCCATTGTCATCCCTACACAAGCTACGAAAAAATGAGTAAAAATAAGAAATTGTTCACTAGTAGCCAATGGCTTAATCTACATCGAGCTATCACCATTGGAATTTGCTCACAGCACTAGTAGATCGGATTCCGTAGTTTAATATTTTAGGCATAGCCCCATAACCACTCAAGTAATCCCCCGAGACTTCAAATCAAACCAAAAAATCTCAAGATACACTCCCAAACCAGAAAAAATATTGTTAACTAGTGTAAATAGAAATATACCCCCCAGAACACAATTAACCACTTGAGTGTTTATTTTTAGAGTTAAAACGCAATGAACCACACAAGATTAAAAAAAAAAAAACCCCAAAGTCAGAAGAGATATGAAGCACAAAAGTATAGAGGGAGAAAGCAAACGATTTATTTGAGTGGTTGTAACTTCTGAGAGTGTGGTGTTGCTTAGCTTATAGGAGAAGAGATCTAAAGGTAATGGCCCAGATTTGGGCACGTGGTTAAATATGGTGAGAAGTGTATCACACCATTAAAGTCACACTTTCATAAATAACGCATTAGCGCATGTTTGGTAGTGTTGAAATTATTTTTTTAAGTGCTTATAATATAAGTTGTTAGTGAATGTGTAGTTAAAAAGTAATTTGTAAGTTGTAGATCATATGAAATGTGTAAATAAAAAGTATGTTTGACCAATTTGACTAGCTGAAATTATAATTTAAACATGCCCCTACATGTGCTTAATAAGTTTGACCAGAAACCATAATGGCTTGAACCTATAATCTCCACCTTGGAGCAACATTATAACCACATCATTATCCAATACCTATTGCTGTGACCAAAATCCCAACTTGGTTTCAAAAACTCCTCACCTGCAAAAAGAAAGTTAAGCAATATCAACATTCAATAAGCTTAGGCAATCTTTAAATTTATTTACAGGTAAAACTTATGTGACTATGTCAACTAGATTTGCAAGAGCAGAGATTTTTTCAAGTTTAACGACTCCATTGGAAATTACATCTCACATAAAATGAAACTTTACATCTATGCATTTAGTCTTGTTGTGAAAAACATAATTTTTACTAAAATGGATAGTACATTGGCTATTCGAGAACAACGCTATTTCATTTTTCCAAAATCCAAACTCACTTAGTAATCCTTTTAACCAGATTCTTTCTTTATTTACATTTGTGGCTACAATATATTCAGTCTCAGTTGAAGACAATGCAATTATTTTTTGAAGTCGTGATTTCTAGCTAATACTGGTATCATAGATTGTATAATAAATAAGTAGAGATAGATTTCATATTATCCTTATTTTGAGCCAAGTATAAATGGACAAATCCTTTTAAACTCATCCACTGTTGTTTGTTTTTCATAAAAACTAATTCTAAGTTAAATGTTTCCTTTATGTACTTGAGCAACTATTTCATGGCTTCCCAATGGGTTTTTCCAAGATTAGCCATGAATCTGGTCAACATGCTTATTGCAAATGCTAAGCCAAGACTTGTACATAACACTAAGTACATTAGTGACCCAACAACATTTGCATAAGGTAATAAGAACATTCTCTCAAATTCTTATTATGTTTTTTGACTTTGTTAAGAAAATTTGAAGTGGTTCGCAAGTGGTAAAGAAGCTAGCTTTGCTTCACTCATTGCAAAGCTTAAGTGGCCTAGTTGTATAAATTCGGCTCTACGACGAGTCAGGTTTTCCTATTTGCCTTTCCTACCACATCTCGTTGACACCTTTTAGAGAAATTTCTACACTATTGAAATTTGAGTTGTTTATTTAGAGTAGGTTGCCTGCCCCCCTTCCAACCCCTACGGTGACCTTATTGCGAAGATCGATCCACGCTCAACTCCGCATAACACAATAAATTAAACTTTACATCTTAATACTGATACCATGTAAAGATACACAAACAAGAGTATTTTGGAGAATGAATCACACTTGTATTGATTTATTGACAATGTATTTATAAAGGTTAAAGAAGAGTTCTATACATAATGAATAACAATATAAGCTAAGTATGCATACATATAATGATTGAATAAAGCTAACTATATATACAAATAATAATAGAATAGGTGCATTGTGTCTGTGTTTATCATAACTAACGTGTGTTATTATCTCTAACACATTATGGGTCTTGTTATTAGGGGTAAACATGATTCAGTTTGGGCCCTTTGTGGTCATTTTTTAAATCAAACCACTTAAAAAAAGGTTTGAAATTTTTTCAAATCAAATCAAACCACTTCACTTTCGAAATCAAACCAAATCAAATCAATTTTTGCAGTTTGGTTCGGTTTAAAACCACGGTTTAACAAAAAAAAAATTATAACAAACAAGTTAAATCATAAATATTATTTTACAATCTCACAATAAAATGCAAATATTAGTATCAATATAAGGCAAAAGTATTAGTGTCACTGCCAACCAAAACAGTATATTCTAAACTAGAGTTCTACACTTTCACTTCTAATCATTACAATACAACAACATGATAACAATAGTTTAGAGTAACCTCTTAGTCGATATTAATTGGCACAACATCTTTAGTTGTAATACATAATTCATTATTTGCATAAAGATAAGAATATAGCAAATGTATTTATTAATTATACTTAAATGATATAAATCTAGTAATAAAAAAAATGAATAGAAATATCAAATACGATATATCTTATGTAGCTTTCTCTGAATGATCTAATACCTCTACTTTATCCAAATATTGACAAATCAGTATAGGTTCCTTGTTACTATGCAACCAATTCTTAGTGCAAATCACCGCCTCAACCATCATTGCACTCATCGAACTCCTAAAGAAATCAAGAATTTGCCACTAGTAGAGATGCAGACTCAGAAACAACTATCGATATTTGAATGGCTAACACATCTTTGCATTCAATTTCCACCAAAGTAATATGTCGAAAGGCTTATTAGTCAAATCTTCACAACGATCATTTAAATAATCCACCAAATCATTTTTCTCGGCTTGAGCTTCTCGAACAAGTCTAGCTTTAAAAATTGATGGAATGAGTTTGAAAATACCCAAATGAGTTTTTGAAGGACTTGGGCTACTGGGCTACAAGATTGAGTAGCATTTTTTGATGGTGCTAATGATGGAAACATCATTTCCTTATAATATCCACAAATTGGACAGAAAATAAACTAAATCACTACAAAGAAAATAGAAAAATTATATGAATTATAGATTGAATCACTCATCAAAACTCGTAGGAAGTTTGGTGAAAGAAAAGCATAGTATAGTGGTTGTTTAAGTGAAGGCGAATCAAGGGTTTTGGAGCTACGGTCGAGATTGAGAAGAAACTGTAGACAAAGAAACGGTAATATAATGGATAGATTTTAATTTGGTTGAGTATTTGGTTTTATTGGGTTGGGTCTAATATGGATAATGAAATGACTTAGTTTTAATTAAGTTGAATATAAATTAAATTAAATTAAATTATTTTTTATTGTGGTTTTTTTAAATGGTTTGGCAGTTTGAAACATTTTAGAAAAATTGAAACATAAACCAAACCTTTTTAAAGCGGTTTGGTTTGGTTCAAAACAAAAACGTTGACGGATCCTCGTGGACCCAAACCAACGATTTCGAAAAAAGCAATTTCGATTTAATTTTGCAATTTGGCAATTTCGTTGTTTAGTCCTATTTTTTTTATCCAACACACCATCACATTCCCAATGTGATTTTCAAGCATCCACAAGGAAAAGATGGGAGGAGAGTTCAGATACCCCAACCATATTGTTCAACCCTACTTATATAAGAATTATAAATTTACACTGATTAATATAAAGAAACATATAATAATGGTTCATTTGACTACACTTCGGAACAAAGCATTACGCTATTCAAAAATGTTTAGTACTTAGTACCGCACAGAAGTGTACAATATTTTAGATTTTTTTTAATAGGTGCACATGTTTAGGAATGTTTAAATTATATTTTCAGTTGATCAAATATACGTTTTATATACATATTTTATAGGACTCACAACTTATAATTTATTTTTTATTCACACATTTACCGATAATTTATAATATAAGCACTTAAAAAATAATTTCATAACTACCAAATATGCATGAATATAGTATTTCTTGGTACCAAGTTGTCAAACAATGATTAGATGACTATCCTATGGTTGAAAAGATCACACAATAAGAGCTATAAAGGTATTTGTAGTAAATGATAAGATAATATTCGGTAGAAGGTGCAGGGATGGTATAACTAGGCATGACACCATTCAAAACGAGCTTGGCTCGTCTCTGAAATGTGGGCTCGGTTCGGTCCATGAGCTCGTGGGTCAAACGAGATTAGCCGAGCTACCCACGAGCTCGACTTGGCCCTGATTCTTTTTAAAAAAAAAAAAAAAAAGAAAATATCGAAAAGTTTCAATTGAATTGAGTATATAATAGATTGAGAGATTAAAGTGTGAAAAAAATGAGTTTAGAATTAAGTATTTACAAAAAAATAATTGAATTTTTTTAAAAAAAAATAAAAATATGACCATTAGCACGAGCCACGAGCCAAACGGCTTGTGGCTCGTGCCTTTTAGCCTGCGGGCACGAGTCCATGAGCCGGCTCGTGGGCACTGTCCACGAGCTCAAAACGAGCTCGGCCCTAGCTCATTCTCGTCCCTAGACGAGCCCGAGCCCGAGCCCACGAGTCGACGAGTTTTGCCACCCCAAGGTATGACAATATCTTTTGAAAATAGCCAAATAGGTCTCTGATCTTTCTTTTGTCACACTTGGACCTTCAATCTTTTATTTTTGTAGCACCAGAAATACAATATTTTTACTGAATTCTATTTGCAGTCATCCGCTCCAACTATGTCTCGGTTAGAATTGAACTAGACCTACTCATTTTGCCTGAGAGCTTTGATTAGTTTTCAGTATTCATTTAAACAAAAACATAAATTTATTAATTTCATTATGTAAAATTTTATAAAGGTTTAATTACACATCTAATATACAACCAGAAATTAAAAAATACTAGTCAGTATAATTAAATTGAAATGTATTTAACACTTTTTTTGTAATGTTATCTTAGGACATATTCAGTAGCTATTTTTTTTTTCTTCCAAAAATACCCATTTTTTTGCTTACAATTTTTTACTTTTCAACCTTTTTACACTACAAAAAAATTTGAAAAGTTAATAAAATACCTAAAAAACCAATTTTTCTCCAAAAAAAAAACTACACCGAACATGCCCTTAATTAAAACCCTTCAATTTTCTAAAAATCTTATCCTACATATTCTTCCTATTTTGAAATTTAAAATTAAAAGTCACCAACATTCATTCTTAATATCCCAAACCAAATCAACAATTCACAGTAACAAGAATAAGTTTCGGCCAACGAAAAACATTTACAGAATCAATATTGAAAAAACAATATTCGACATCATATTCTGTTCTTGGCTTGGTAACATAATGATGTACCCACCACCAACATAATAAATTAAAGTAGCAACAACAACATATATTGTTCATCAAATCTAAATATTAATCAAGAATTCTAATACCCAACAATCATTCTTGCCTAAAAATCCAACCACCACCATCAACTGTCACGATTATCAACCGCAGCCACAAACTCAATTTTAATATCAATTATATAAATATAACTACAAATGAAACTGAATTTTATTCAACAAAACAAAAACAAAACAAAAAACTTTTTCACTGGCGACAACGATGATTTGGGTGCCATTGGTGCATTTTTCTTCCACTACCAGAAACAGTTTAAAATAACGAAATGTATTAACCAGCAACAATATCTATGAAAATAAATTCAAGAATTGAGGTTTTACTTGAATTGAGTGCTTGCGATGTTGTACACGACCTACATCATCCACTTTTTTTTTTTCTTTTTAAATTGGTGTTTCTTCAATAATATCCAACTTCTTCTTGAACTTCATTTGCCGATTAACCCCAGGTTCTCTTGTCTGTCGTCCAAGTATTCACTATTGTTAGAAATTTGTATATATATCATGTTGGAAATGAAAAATGGTTGGATGAAATCGTGGAATTCATAAGATTTCACATAGATATCAAAGATTTTGGAAAAGATTTAGTTTCAAATGTGAAAAATTGAAGAAGATTAGGGCTTTGAATTTGTGAAAGTGTGAAAAATGGGAAATGTTCACACTAATGGGTGTTTACCCTAATTAGTTAAAACTTAAAACTTAAAAAGATATAAATGGTTAGCCAATATATGATAATTGAAAATAATTGTTGTTTTTTAGGTAACTATGAAATATATTAATTGTAATCAATAAGTGATAATTGTAAATATTTAAAAATTATATTTTCAATAATTCTCAATATATTTAAAGATTGGTCAGTATTATTTAAATATATAATATCTACTAGTATATTTCAATTTCTTAAATAAAAATAGGTAGAAACTCTAATTTTCTCATTTACAAAATCTATAGTGATAGTAAGGCCAAAAAGTAGTGTCTAAATTGCTTCAGGGCCGATTTAGTTTGTTTACACTTAAGCCAGCATTATCCATATGTCTGTAAGACCCAGCCCAAGAAAATGGAGGGCCAAGGCTTTTCTTAACGTGATAATTTCACCATATACTACAAAATAATTTAAAAAATACTATTTAACTTTTTTTATTCTAAAAATAATATTTTTTATATTTGTAACACTTGTTGTTATATTTGTTACATTTGTTATTTTGATTACAATAAATGTGTTACATTTGTTATTAACTAATATAACAAATGTAACAACAAGTGTTACAAAAATAAAAAATAGTATTTTTAGAATAAAAAAAAGTATGATAGTATTTTAAGAAATATTTTATTTATTATGGCTATTTGTGAAAAGACCCCCTTTCTTAAGTGAACCCAACGTCCTATTGTTATTTATTAAGTTTCTCGGACTCCAAATCAGAAAAGAAACAAAATGTATTGCGTTTAAAAATGGAAGTGAAATGGCAGAATTTTATAATTCATACTATAATATTTACAATAAATAATTATTTACTGATAAATAATTATTCATTTAAAAAGATTTTTAAGTTTTTATCGACGATCGTAGACTCATAGTTATCAATATCTTTAAAAGGAAGTGTTACCACACGATTATGATATGGCTGCCACGTCAGCAGGAGCCCCATCCAAGCCCAGTAGGGACTCAGTTCAAGATCCATCAAAAACCCTATTTGGGCCCTGTCAGAAATCCGCGTGGCTTGTGGAGGGCCTCGGCACTCGTGTGCGATCCACAAGGCCTCGTCAGGCTTCTTATCATTCGTAACCAGCAAGCAGCTCGATATGTCGGAATGATCAAAGAAGTAATTAAAGAAAGATTGCGTTGGATTGGGCGCACAAATCCTCATAAGGAAACCAAATCGTAATCTCCTAAAATCATGCAACGTGATAAGCTCAAGGAATGAAGATAATCTCGGATATCTTTATCACATAAGGAAAGAGGATCCGATTGAGTATCAAACTGATTTGTCTCCTAAATCAATTGAAACTCTTGCGCTATAAATGCAACGTCTCCGGTTGTTCTAAGGTACGCACTTTTTATGCTTAAGAATCCCACCATAAACTCTACTCAAATCTCTGCCTGCTTGTTTCTCCCACACCCCATTGTTTCCACCCCCCGTGTATCTCTCATATACCGGTAGTTGACTTGATCGTCGGAGTGCCAACGATCACCGGACCCTTTTCCTTCGGATATCTTGGTGCCTAATGATTGTCCTAGTATGCAGGTAACATACGAGTTGACAGAAGAGTGACTGGAGATCTGTTGACACGTGGACGGTGCAGGTTCCAACGTCAACAGGAAGGTTTTTGTTGAGTGTGTTTGCTCAAGTTCTAAGGTTGTGCTTCGCATTTAAGGAGATTAGTGTAGGTGAACTCGCTACCTCACTCTGCAGCATTTGGCCACTTAATGAGAGTTTCTTTAGTTTATTCATCTTGGTAGGTTTAACTTTGTTAGTTTGTAGTTCTTTCACAAGAGAAATGGTCAATAAGACTCCATCAATTTTAAAAAAGCATTCATCGATTTGACTAACTTTAATCTTGTCTAATTGACCATGCAATCAAAGTCTATAATTAGATGTGGTAAAATGGGCATGACTCGATAGGCTAGCTCAGATAACTCAATTTTTTGGTCGGACTGGCCTAAACAAAAATTGAGTCTATTTGACCCGGTACAATTAGCCCACTAGGCCAATTGAACTAACACCTAGCTAGCCCGACTACTTTTGGTTGACCCAGTAAAAATCTTTGGTAAGTCTCCATTCCCACACCAAAACTATAACAACGGAGGGAGAATTCTCCTCCCTAATTCCGCTACTAAACTAGGGGAAGTTTCTCTATTCTCCTCCACTCCATTCCAATTTGGTGGACTATGGAATTGGGGTGGGGCGTTTTTTTTTTTTTTTTGGTGGGTGGGGATTCTCTTCTTTTTCTTTTTTAAATTTCTTTGAAAATATAAAAAAAAATTAATTAAAAATATAATAAATTTAAAACGGACTTGCCCAGTCGCCTAAAATCAGATTGGGCTGCCCAGTAAATTATTAATCCGTATAAAATAGGGTCAGGACCAGCCCAGTTTCTTGTGTGACAGGTTCTGTTACATGTCAAGTTGGACCGACCAACATATTTGCCACCTGTATCTATAATCATACATGTCAATGGACCATCATTGTAATTCATACTCCTAATTTGACATGATTTACCAATACTACCAAGAAATCAGTTTAGAAAAACAAACGATCAAAAAGGGATGAACTGGGATTGAACCAGTAGTAAAAAGAAATGAGAAGTTAAATTTTTTTTTTTTTTAATCAACCAATTTTTAACTTGTTTTAACAAGTTACAACTTTTGATTTTTACACAACCGGACAAACAATCTTTAACATATAACCCATAAAACAGCCTTGGCTATAGAACTAATACTTGCTTGGTATTATGAGGTCTTAATTTTTGTTAACTAAGGACCGTTTGTTATATCAACAAAGGTTAAAGGTCTTAATTTTTGTTAACTAAGGACCGTTTGTTATATCAACAAAGGTTAAAAATTAATGGATAAATTTTGTTTAATTATGTTTGGGAGGAAAGTGATGTACGGATAAATTTTTATCCAAATAACAATTTAAGCAAAAAATAAAGATAAATTTTGTCTTTAGAAAGAATAAAACAAAATTTTTTATTCGAATAATGATTCACTCATTTTTTTAAAAACTAACATACCTCTTATAATATATATATATAAAAAATCTATTTTTGAGTATCCATAACTTAGGATAATCGGTGCCATTCTCCCGCTGCCTAGGGATGGCAAAATACCCAACTCCGCCCTGTTAGTAATCGAGGCGGAGACAAGAATCATGGTCTCCACTCCAAATTCTCTGAACCCGTTCCGAATCTCTTTTTATTATATTTTATATTTATATTTAAAAATTTAAATCGTATATAAAAATTAAAAATTAATTAAACTGCAGTAAATAGAGATTTTTTAACTTCCGCCCTGCATTCCAAAAATTTCTGACATGGCAGGAATGGTATGGCCGCCCTGGCCCGTTGCCACCACCACCGCCACCGCCACCGCCACCGCCACCGCCACCATCCTTCGTTAGCCATCGCCACCACTCTATGCTGTTTCACCTATTTTTTCTCTTTTAATTTTTTATTTACTTTTTTCGTTTAATTAAGAATAATAGTATAATTGTCTTTTTTTTATAACAAAAATTGACTTTTTAAAAGTAATTTTTTTTATTCTTGTACTTAGTTTAGCTAAATAAGATAATAAAAAACATGTTATGTTAATAATTCTTATTTAAATAATTTTATCTATGGACCAAACGGTTCGTATTGTGCATTGGATGACACTTTTTTAGGAGCACAACTTTCTCTAATTTCAATTTTCAATCCAAAAAGAGCTGCTGCCTTTTCTGCTTTTCATAATCTTTAACGCCTCCGCTTTCTCCAAAAAGATTTTGTATAGTGACTTTACATCGGAATTTCCGATATTCACGTGCTTCTGTCTTTGTTTTTCCCTTTTCTAGGTTAATTTCAAGTGTTCCTATTGACCTATTTTTGTTCTTTAATTTTTTTTATTCAATTCCCATTGACAATTATAAATTCCATGTGCACTTCTGTCATGAAATATTACTACTGTCAGTCCTACACTCCTTCCTACTACTAGCTCATGTTCTGTGCTATTGTCACCATGGAAGGTTCGAAATTTTTGAAAGAGAACAAGAAACCAACGGTTTAGAGTAACTGTTTACAATTTATTACTTCTTCTCTCATATTTTTGTTCTTTAATGGTTCAATATTTAGGTGTTCTAACTATAAAGAACCATAGTATTCTAGTTGAAATTTAGTGATTAAACTCTACTACAGTAATGTGATGAAGGAGTCGTCTTGCAGAAAAATACTCAAAAATTAGATTATAAAAAAATTTAAAATGTTTATCTATTTGAAATTTAATTATGAGGTTCCTTCTCTTTGACGCGTGATCTCAAATAATTTCCCCCTAAATGAAATGAATTGAGAAAATATTCCCTTTTTCTTTAGACTATTTTTTAGTTTTGAGAACATATTGAGTGTAAACAATGTTGGACCTGTTGACATCAAAATGACTAGATTTTGAAGCCAATAGAAACGAGCTACATTACCGGCCACACGATGCCAACATGTACACTATAAGGCACATTAGACTATCGACAGTCGATCTCATGAGGTGATGCAGCAATCATAAACACTCCGACGATTAAGTCAGACACTATATATATGGACAGAAATGTCGCTCGATGTATTTTAGAAGAATAATGTGAGGATAAAGATTTTTTATTACCCTTAACTAAATGAAAAATGACATATTTATACCCGAACTAACAAGGGCAATTAAGCTATTTTCCTCATTTTCATCATTTGATCTAGAAATATTGTCATATTTCTCTTCCCAATGTCCTTTGCTTTTACCACCTTTTACGAATCATAGGCGGCGAATGTGACATCTTGGCAGGAATAATCTATCGGACACGCAAAAGTACGGCGCGCTAGAACCAATGTGAAACTTGTCAAAACTATCATTAATCACTACAAGAAAAATGAAAATTGAAGACCAAATTTTTAACGACAAAAATGAATTGATTGTTGAATACGATTTATAACGACAAAATAAAAAATTTCGTTGTAAATAATTTATTGTGGACCATAAAATATTGATTTTGTTGCGAAATATTTTAACAACAAATATTTGGTTGTTAAATGTACCTATTCAACGACCAAAGATTTTGTCGTCGGGGATTGTTTTATAAAATTTGGCGCCATTCCGCCAAAAATATGTTTCGACACAATATGTATTTACTATGACAACATTGTTCATTGTTGAAAAAATTATATTCAACGACCGAATATACGCGTCGTTGATTGTTTCTAAAAATGGCGCCACAAATTTTCGTTCCCGCTAAAACAATTAGTAACAAATATGTACTTTGATCGACGACAAAATATGGTTGTTGTATAACTTAATCAACGACCAAGCATTTATCGTCGTTAGAGTATTAATTTTTTTTTTCTTGTGACAATATATTTTCTACGACGACATAATTTTATCGTAAAAAGTAATAAAATTTTATCGTAAAAAGTAATAAGATTTGGCAATAAATTTATGTTCCCCTTAAACTTTTGTTGACCACACTTGTATATTCGACAACTATAATAATGGTTGTTGAAAAACATAATCAACGACAATACCAGTCTCCCATTGTTAAAACTCATAAAAAATTGACTCCCTTAAGAACATATAAACAACAATGAAATTTCATCTTTGTTGAATTTGAAAAATATATTCAACAACGAAACATGTTACGTCGTTGTTTGAATTAGGATAAGTGACTTGTTAAAGATATTTTCAACAACAAAATATTTTAGTCATTTAAGATTTTCAAAATTTGGCTCCCAATTTAGATTCGCATTGAAATTTTTCAACCAAATATACCTTTGACAACTAAAAATTTGTTATTGTAATTCATATTCGGCAATGACAATTATCGAATTGTTAAATCATTAAAATTTTGGTTTGTTAAGAAAATTTTCAACTACCAAATTTATGTTGTCGTTGCATGTACTTAAAGAATGGCTCTAAATTAATATTTCAATAAAATTTGTATTTTCTACTAGCAGAATTTTTTATATTAAAAAATACATGTAATTACGAAACTAGCATCATTATCTTTTCTATTACATTTGTCTTTAAAAATAATGTAGCGTTAGTTATGCAGTTTTTGTCGTATGTATACATGTGCTTGTGTTTGTATTTATATATTATTCCAAGTCCTCGATCAAATTTAAAATGGTTTGCATAGTTGATTACGTTTAGCAATGCCTGCATAGTTAGAGGTGTCAATCCGGGTTAGGCGGTCCGGGTCGACCCGCCTCCAATAAAGCCCAGTGACAGCCCGAATTAGAAAAAGTCTGCGCCACTGTAGGTTGTGGGCCAGGTCAACCCAGCCCACAAAAATTGAACACGAACCTGGCCCATCCAGGTTGAGCCCATGTGGGCTACGATTCAGCTCGTATGAATAAAAAATTAATTTTTTTTAAAATTACTAACTTATTTTACTTCAAAAAAATATTTATATTTATAGTAAAAAATGTGTTAAATTACTAAATAAAAAATAAATAACAATGATAAATTCATATTTTTTATTTATAACAAAAAATATTTACATATAAAGAATTTTGTGTAGTTTACATTTGCTTCATTGAAATATATAGAAAGATAAAAAATTATAACATTATTTTTTTAATAATTTTCTTTATTTTTAAAAAAAATAAATAGACAGCTGCATGCCTGCAAGACTGACAATACCTGGCAGTAGCTATCATTTCAGAGGCAGAAAGTTGTTGACTTAACTGCATTCAGTGGCTGTTATTTTTTTTAAAATTATCAAACTGACCACTGGCCCGTTAGACTCTGAACTGGTCTGGGCCGGAGGTTCTGCGCCCTCGGCTCATGAACAGTTCGTCCAATTCACGGGCAAGCCAATAATTACTGGTCGAGGCGGGTGGGCCAATGCGGGTTTGGTCGGTCCACCCTTCTTGACACATCTATGCATAGTGATAATTACAGTAGCTTTTTTAGAAGACGAGGTCAGCTTGGTGATCGAGGGCTTGCATAGGGGTCTTACAATTTCCATGGACTTGGACTTCACTGCTTCATTTTTCTAATTCTTTAAAGCTTCGCGGGATTGGATGAGCATAACCAAGATTGGGATTCACTATCGCTTTCTACTTGAAGTGGCTCACCCCCACTGTCACTTGAAAGGAAAGACAAGATGCAATTTTGTTCTCATTTAATCATCTTCGCCTACATTGTCCTTTTTCGGATTTGTCACTTAAAGCGAAAATAAGATACAAATTTATCCTACTTCGATCATTCCTTGTTTGTCGAGTCCTTCTTTGGAATTGAGTTACGATAATCTCTAAATACAATTCCACACAAAATAGAGTCGAGATGATTTTGACTAGTGGTACTAAGATTTGAGAGTAACAATCAAAGCTTATTGCTTGATTATTTTTTAGAATGATTGATCAAAGTGGGTTTATGGACATATCTAATATTCTTAAAAACGATGTATCATTAATATTCTTAAAGAGATTTAACAAAAAATTTCTCATCGTAAAATATTAATTTTATTTTATAATCTAGCACACAATATATATGAGTTGAACAATATTAACTATAATATAATTGCCAATTGAAATATAAATTACAATGTAAAATTATTGTCATTTTTGTTTTTATAAAAAGTTGTTGAAAATTTTTAATATAAATTTGTCACTATGTAATATTATTTTCCACGGTATATAAACAATCATCATAAATTTTCATTAACAATTTAAACAAATTATAAAAAAATCCAAGAATTAAATAAACCTACATGTCATACAATAATAATAATTTGTTCTTAAATTAAATATATATATATATATATATATATATATATATATATATATATATATATATATAATAATAATAATAATAATAATAATTTTTTCTTAAATTAAACCTACAGGTCATACATATACAAACACTTAACTTTTTAATTATTACAATTAATTAAACATTCACGTCATTTATATATCCCAAAAACTATTAACACACACACACACACACATATATATATATATATATACAAACACTTAACTTTATATATATATATATATATATATATATATATATATATATATATATATATATATATATATATATCACACATATATATCCCAAAATTTCACACGTTCCTTCACGATCTTTCCCCGCCAAAAAGAATTCTCCCACAACCCAAACTTCTCTCTGGTAAGGAAACTAATGGGAATTATCCAATACCACAAAATCCTACCATATTTACATTTGGAAACCCTAATTGCACAAATCAAATTCTCATTAGTTGTCCAATGCAAACTCTACCATGAAAATAAGCAAAATCGACCTCCCGCCAGTGTTTTCCAATTCTTCAATTGCTCTGTAGACAAGTATTTGGAGCCCGTGTTCTGTGTTCTAATCAGGTGAGTATTGTTGTATTGAATGTTTATTTTCTTTTTCTCCAGATTTTTTGGATTAATTATGTGGGTTTTTATAACAGGTTGTAATTATGGGATTCTTGTGTGTTCTATATAGTATTTGTATTCTATTTTCCTAGGTTTATGAATAGATTGAGCAATTGACCTGAATAATTGATACATAAATAGCTTATAAAAAAATTATTAAATCGATAAATTACTTTTTTTAAATGGATTGTGATAAATTTTCCAGTTATTGGTGGTGGAACTAGTAAAAAGCATCGGTTACTCTTTGATGTTTTGGGGAAAAATCTTGCATATTGAATAATTTTGCAATTAAATACTCGTAAATCATCAGTTCTAAGTGCAAGGGGATACTAACTAAAGGCTTGAGGATCATCATTGCTGAATATTTTTGTTTGGGGGATACTCCCTAAGTCTTGTTCTACTAGATTTATATCACTCTTATAGACGGGAGTTTCATTTAAATTTTCAATACCGTTAGCTTTATCTACCATCGATACAAATCCATTTATCAGTTGCCTTTTATCATTGTTCTAGGTGGAAACTTCATTCAAACTGAGTATTGCCGAAGATCTCTAGCTTCATTCTTTAATTCAAAGTACAGTTCCAAGAGAAAGGTACTGAATCTGATGAATAAAGTTTCTTGTGCTTGTTTCCCCTGTTTCTTGATCTGGGAATATTGTTGTTCACTTGCTTGCTTTGGTATGCGTGGAAGAATTCAATTACTTCTACCTCAATGGTTGTATTGGTTTAGTATCAAGTTGCTTTCTCTCAATGCAGTCTCTCAGTGGTTGAATTCAATTCTCTCAATGCTTTCTCTTTGAATTATGCTAATTCTAAATTTTAAAATCTGTCTCTCAATGTAATTGCTCAATCAGTCTGTGCACCTCTAGTATTCCCTAACAACCATTATATATGATATATGAAACGAAATAAGTACATGTAGTATGAAACTTGGTATCAAATGAAAGAAAATACAAAGAGAGGAAAAGAAAAAGTAAAACAGATTTTCCACCAATGTAAAACAGCCCCCAGAATGGATATATATTAGAAGTGAACACAGTAACTACATCTGCATTTTTACTCCACAAAAGGCTAAAATTGAAGAGTACATGAATATTCCACCATCTACATGAACAAAAACTGGACACTTCAACAACAGTTTATGGTTGACCTCATAATTCCCTTTTTTCTCCCACTAGCAGAACATCAGAATCTCACACGTGAAAAATAAAAAAGAAACCAAAGGAGGAGTAATATTATTTGACTTAGTCAAACTTTCAGCCAAATTGTGCAGAGTCTGCATTGTGTCCAGCTTGCCATCTGAATCAGCTTGCCATCTTGGAAGATGAAAAGCTTCTTCAATTCTCGGGTAGGTAGGCTGCATGACCATTGTGAAGTAAAACAACCATAACTCTTTGTAGAAACATCCAAATCGAGATCCGTAAAATTCTTTGGAATCCTAACTTCAAGACCTTTCCAAAGGTATCTCATTTTCGTGGTAAAAGTTGCTATATCATTCCAGATTTTGATAGAAAGTGACCCCTAGATTCTGTGACTTGGAAATTAACACACCAATGAAATAATTTTGATTTCTCTAGGTTCAAATGTTGTAATTGATGATACTCCTGTATCATACTAGGCTAGTCATTTATGTGCACTGTGAATGTTTTTTTAAAGCATCATTATATGTATGAAAAGAGCTTACCTTTGAATAATTTATGGCATGTAGAATCACCGTTGTTAGCTTCCAGCACAGCTAAATCACGCCTTCTGCTCTCATATGCTTCTTCTTGGAGCTGCTTATATGTTTTATCCTCGTGCCCCTTGAGTGGAACCCAAGGAGGTATACCTTTCTGTAGTTTATGAAGACAAGCTGTTGCAGCAGCACCTAATCTAACTTCCCAAGTGGCAATTGCACGCTCCATACCATATATCATGCCAATAGGTGCCCATTCATCCATGCACTTTATTTAGTTTTGGTCAGAGTTATTTCATTAGTTTGACCCAATCAAATTTTAGTTTTATTACAAACACACCAATTGTTTGGGGTCTTCATTGATTTTCATGATTTATTATAAATACTATATTTTTCTCCATTAGCATTTTTTTTATTTCTTTTTGCAGATAAAGAACAAGAGTACATGCAGGTCTTTTGTGTCCCTTGCAATTTTTTCATTTCGCCTAGTAAAATTGTTTATATCTTTGGGATTAAGAATATCACAAGTGATTAAAATGGAGATTGTAGATTTTGTATTAAACTCATGTCTTACTTTGCCGCATGACATATACTCCATTTGATGATTTTGTATTTTTAATTCTTTTTAAGTGATAAGATTTGGTCAAGCAATAAATAAGTTCTTCGGATATCCATTGTGAATTGGAAGATTGATATTTTTCATTGCAGAAAAGATCTGAAGTAAACAAACAAAATCGTTGACATAAACAACGTGTAACTACTCAAGGGTCCAAATCTTTTGCAGCATATGCTGAGGAAATGGTAAGTTATGAGTATTTTTACTATTTTTTTCTTATAAATTCCATACAACAAAGTTTAATACTATTTGTTCTCAACAGATAAATGAATCTACAAAAGAGCTACCAGGTCAAATCGAATTTTTTCGTGACATGCATTTTAGCAAGGGGAAAGGGTGGACAACTCCAGATGCGGAGGATTATTATGTAAGTATTTTCATTCATTTCAAAAATTATAACCAATGTTTCAAATTCTAAGTTTATTTATTTTTGATATGTATGAACAGAAGAAAATAATTGAACTTCATATTTCCACGCAAAATTCTCCACTGGAAGAGAACCAAGATTCTTTGCATTTAACAGAGAATCAAATATGCAATCAAGTACTTGGTAAAAGATTTGGCTACTCTGAACCGCATAAAAGCTTATCTAGAAAAATGAGGTTGGATGATGATGCCGCTTCTTTGGAGAATGCTGCCTTAAGAACTAGAGTTAAAGATTTTGAAGATCAGCTAAAAAATTGGACTGATGTTTTAAGTCGCATCCCTTGAGATATCTTATTGCCTGTGCAAAATGATACGTCTCAAGCATCGGGTTCGAATGAAGATCTTTAGATGTTATTTCTTGTTTTATGAATTAGTCGCATTGTGTTATTATTAGTGACTATTTTTAGATTTTGGAATATTAAAGTTATGTTTGTTATATTTTTGAATATTCATCTTAAGAATATTATTATGGATTAATTTATCTAATTGTTACGAAAGCAATAATATTCTAATCTATTAATTAGAAAACTATTTTCAACGACAATATTATCTACAACAAGGAAGGCGTTGTCAAAAGTTGTTTTAACAATAAATTAGTGTACTTACAACGACCGAAAATAAACTTTTATTGTTAAAAGTATTATTTTACAATGAACCAATATATCTTTAACAAGAGTAGACTTCAAATTTTGTCGTAAATTTTTTTTTTAACAATAAATGTTTTTATTGTAGTTTTATTATTTTTAACAACAAAATTAATTCAAAACATTCGTTGTTAAAAAATTATTCTACGACCAATAGTTTGTTCGTTGAAAACAATCTTGACAAATTTGGTTGTTGTTGTTTTCGTTTTAACGATGATACAAATTATACTACAAGAATTTATCTCATCGTTGCATTTACAAATCAACGACAAATGTATTACATGAATTGGTTGTTAATACACTTATTCAACGATCAATGCCTTGGTCGTTGAAAACAATCCCAATAAAATTTGGTTGTTTTAAATACAATTTAACAACAATTCAAGATAATATAACAATACCATTTGGCGTCGTTGAATGTATACATATTCAACGACCCCATCCATTATGGTTGTTGAAATAATTTCCCAACGGACAATTTTCGACGAGTGCTTAACGAAATTATATTTGTCGTTGAATATCGACAACAACGGAAAAAAAGGGTTTCAACGATTAATTTTTTCGTCGTTAAAACTGATATTTCTTGTAGTGAATGGAGCCTCGCCCGAGCCGATGCTGCTAGGGTTTTGTTCAATGGTATTATTGCATCATCCTTCTGGATAATATGCTTCAGTCACTGAGGATTCAGATGTGCCAAATTTGTCTCGATCTTCCAATGCATTTGGCTCATTAGCGACCCTTGGTCCTTAGAATCTTCCAGTCTTCTAAGCTTACATGGCCTGCCACGCAAGACGTATATTTTTTTGGTATAACAGAACACATACCCGAGAATATATGTAATATTTGTAACAAAATGCATAATGAGTTTTTAAATTGTAGACAATATCAAAAACACTATTGAGCTTTATGACAATATTAGAGATATCCTTCGCTTTTAAACTATTGCACAAACTTCCATTATTTCAAAATATCTCTTCTAAAATGAGATTGATATATTTAAAATGCCCTTAGGAAAAGTTGTAATTTAATATGTGTCCTTTAATATTGAGTAATCGTGCATACACAATTCTTTGAGTATGTTTACTAGTGAAAATTTTCAAATTAAAATTTGTTGAAAAATTAGGTAATAAATAATTTATAGTTTTTTAAAATTAATTATTATATATTAGTTATACATATTTTTAAATATTAACAAATGCAGACTTAATGAGTAAAATTTCATACTTATAAATTCATAACTAAAACAAGATATTAACTATGTTTTTAAGAAAACAAGATGTTTCAATATCAACATTTTCTTTTTACTATTCGCGTAAAATTTAGCCAAAAAATAATATACGTTAATTTATTAAAACATTATACATCTTCAAAATTTATTATTAAACGATGATCATGTTAAATAATATAATGTTAAGTTAGTTTAATATAATAATCATTACAATATTTCAAAAGAATATCATAATATCTCTTTTGGTCATTTGATATTAATTTATTTATAAATAACTATTTTATCAAATTATATATATAATTTATCGAGACGTATATATTCAGAAAAGTAATACTACTGTGAATAAATTGTTAACTATGCAAAAAACGAGCTCTGTATATTTTCATTAAATTTAGGGGGGTGTATCTGACTTTTCCATGGGAAATTAATTTATGAATTTTTGGTATATATGGGCATTAATATGTTCCAACAATAATTGAGTTAGATGTATTAGCAGGGTGCAATTGTAATTTTGCATGTGAGTTCAGAGGCTATTAGTATTTAGGCACATAAAAAATGCATAATAAATTGGTAGGTATACATCACACCCAGACAACCCTAAACGGAACTCGAAAACGACGATGGTTTTAAAGACACCCTGGAACTACAAGGAATACAACTTGTAAGTTAGACATTGATATCCCATTAATATGTTTGGTTGACCTAAAGTAAAATATTACTTTTTTGCCAAAAAAATAAATTAAAAATAAGAAAAAGTAATTTCTTACATCTAAACATATTTGGAATCTTTTTTCGTACCACTGAATTGAAAGCGAATTGAGCAAGAAGAGGGTTCAACGAACCCTAAAATCGTAATTTTGCATTCGTCGTATTGCAATGAATCATGTTTAAAACAAAATATTTAACATTTATTCTTTACCGTAAATAACAAATGTTTGAGTGATTGAAAGTCTTTTGGCATAATCATTTCGTCGCATACTTATAATTTTTGGCATATTCCAACAATTCGATAGTAATCCAGTTTATTTTCTATGTATTAATCACGAGAATCTTCAATGTTCAAAACTTTTCTTCGAATTTTCATATCTTGTCCCCAAAAGGAAAATCATAAAGTGACATGTCCATATTGCCATCACTGCATTATCATGTATCAATTTTTTTTTTTTTTTTTTTTTGGATTTACTGATATAATTGTCAATTTGAACCCCTAGTATTTGTTTTATTTTTATTTTAAATTCATGGGAAAAAATAAAATAAAATTTTCTTGCTCTCAAATTAGGTTTGAGCAATCAATTCAACTAAAATTTTTGGTAGTATTTCTATACCCAAGAGATTACAACCTTTCCACTTAATGATGAAGATATGTTGTAATTAATTTTGTATATTCTAGATTTTGTTGTACAACGAGTTGATAATGACGATGAGTAGCAGAATTCGATATTTGTGATGCATTACTCGACAATTAATTGAGCGATTGTCACGCCGCACATTATACACTTGGGAGAGACGAAAATAAATCTCAATACTTAACATAGAATTTATTGTAGTAGCAAAAATTTTATAGATCTAATAACATTTCATATGATGGAACAAGATAGAAGATATACGAATATATTTCTCCTTATAATTAATTATCATAAAAAGTTAATATAGATAAGGCTGAATTAGCAATGTCTTGGTGCAGTTGGAAGTATTTCCATAGATATTTTCTCAAACTGCCCCCAACATGTCTCGTGTTGTCTATCGTGGAGAATTGGACTTTAAATTTTCCTTTTGGGTATACTATGTTATACATAGTTGATGAACTTGCAAGTTGGAACCTTTTAATAGTGATGATCCGGATATATTTTAGGGAAATTGGCGCAAATGGTCCTTCACCTTTGTTCTCAGTACAAAAATCATCCATAATCTTTGTTTTTGGACTCCTAACATATGTGTTTTGATGAGCAATTAATCATTATTTGATGAAAAAGACAAATATGCCCTTAGTTTTAACTAGAGAAAATAGAATATTGTATATTTGGTCCCCAACCTTTCAAAAACACAAAGGATATACTTTTAATTAACCTTTAAAAATAACCCCGAACATCCCCAACGTTTGAAGAAATTGACATGATAGGTCCTTTATGATAAAATTGCCATTTCTTTTAAATAAACAAAAAAATAAAAAAATAAGAAAAAAGAAATGATTGAAAAATAACTAAATGTACTCACAAAAATATAAAAAGTAAAAAAGAGGTCATCTTAAATAGAATTACCGACAACAATACATGAGTGATCACTGACGCTGATCATTTCACGGTTACCGAAAGTAGTCTATGTAGTTTTATGATTTTCTTGAAATTTTGTTAAATTGGGTAGATTAAATTCTGACTCCATTTTTTTTCCCCTAGGACTCAGATTTTGAGGTAGTTGTGTGAATTTAGAAGATAATTATGTTTGGTATTTACCTAGGGATGGCAACGGGGCGGGTTCGGGGCGGGTCGGCCCCCCCCCCCCCCCGTCCCCGCCCCGTCGGGGAATTTTAACCCCCATACCCGCCCCGTTCCCCGTTTAAATCGGGGCGGGTCGGGGTCGGGTCGGGGTCGGGTCGGTGCGGGGCGGGGCGGCTTACCGCCCCGTTTTCTGCCCCGTTTATATTTTTTTTTTAATTTTTTTTTTTTTTTTTTTAACCATTATTTTCAAAATTAAAAATATTTAAAAAAAAAAAAAATAGTATTTCGGGGCGGGTTCGGGGCGGGGCTACTCCGCCCCGAACCCGCCCCGAACCCGCCTCGGGTAATTTTCCCCGCCCCGTACCCGACCCGAATACCCGATTATCCGGGGCGGGGAAATGTTAAACGGGGCGGGGGACGGGGTGGGGGGCGGGGGTCGGGTTAAATTGTCATCCCTATATTTACCCTTCCTTATACCAATTGTGGTCATAAAGATTATGTTTTTTTTCCAAGTGTTTGAGGAGAGAAATAATGTAAAGGAATTTAGTCCAGTGCATTAAGTTTGCTTGTGCTATCTCAATTTCAATTTGATAAGTACCTTTTTCTTAGTTAATTGCAGAGTTTCTGTAAGAGAGCTGGGGTTAAAATTCAAAATTCAAAATTTTAGTTATTTTATAATAGTTCGTAAAATATACAAAATAATTTTGTACATTATCAATTTGGTCAATAAATTGTTAATTAAAAAAAAAAGCTCGTTAGTTTTCTTTAATTTTTTATAAAAAATAAAATTATCAGACTCATTTGTACCTTTTGTAAAGACTAGAAATCCAAATACAATTTTTTCTAATTAAAACTAAGGGCACATTTATATTTTTCATCAAATAAGGACTAATTGCGCACCAAAACACATATGTTAGGAGTCTTTTGTACCAAAAACAAAAGTTAGGGATGATTTATGTGAATGACCATTTGCACCAATTAGGCTAACCCGTAGGCCCTGACGGGGCAACTCGTTTTTGAGCTAATTCAAGTATAAATTTTTCGTAATAATGTATTTGTCAAATTTGGTGTAATATTTTTTTCAATTAAATTTTAGATTTATATTAAAAAAAAAATTTACAGGCTCGTGAGCCCGCTCAACTCATGGCGAGCCCAAGCCAAGCCCAACTCAACTCGTTTGGCTTAAAATTCCGACCTTATATAGGACACTAGTCAAACAAACCTAGAGTTTGGGTGCAATGCCACCTCAGGTTCCTCTCATTTCTTTGAGGGAATGGAGAGGCCGGGAAATTATGGACCAGGACTTCATATAATGTGTTTTGAGCAAGGTTCTAAAATGTATAATGCGCGGCGAGGCGACGAGATCGCGCATGACGAGATCGCGCATTGAGCATAGGCGCATCTAAGCGTGACAATGCGCGACCGATGCACAAAAATGAGCGATGCAAGGCGAGGCGGCAAGACCAAGTATCAAGCCTAGGCACGCCTAGGCCAGGGGCGGACCCAAGATTGCAATTCAGTGGAGGCGAAAATTTGAACTTTGCTCTCTTTACTTCACCATTTTCTTGAAAATCTGTTTCATTAATACTTGCGCTCTTTGCTTCGTTTGCTTCCTTTGCCTCGATATTTGCTCGTAAAAAAATTTCCTCAATGTGTGATTTCTTTGCTTCAACATTTTTTTCTAGAAATTTGATATGCTCGGTTAAAATATCTCAACATATTTTCTTACAAATCAAACAAAGCTTGCATAAATAATCAACCACTTAAAGAACTAAAGAAAGTATTCTCAAATCTAATACAATTATTTAAACACAAATAAAAGACCAATAAATGCAAAGAATTACTTTTGAGTATCCACCAATAAGCTAAAGATCTAACATCATTGAACAAATAATATTGACTCCGTGTTCACATCCAAATCAAATAGCACAAGCGAATCTTTCTTAAACTCGAGATTACAAAACATGTTCAACATAAAAACAAAATTACTAAATAGGAAATAGTAATATAAAATGCAATTATAGGAAACACATCTAAAAAGACTCCAGATGTTATCCATTTCAATTTACGAACATTCTTAGAAGAACAACAAAATCCATATAATGAATAATGAAAAAAATATCAACTTACATATAAGAATTTTGGGACTTTGTTGGTGCAAATTAGAATAAGGTACTGAGAGGAAGGGTTTATCCAGAAGTTGAAAGTGTGAAAGTTGAGATGATAGTTAGGGTTTACTGAGTGTGTAAAACAATTTGTCGTAGGAAGAGAGTTGGTAGGACAGTGGGAGGAGAATAATGGTCACGTTTACTCTTGAATCTTCCGCTTCATATCAGCCGTTGATCTGTCTCACTCCCATCATTTGTTCTGCTTGGTGTGCACTCGGAATAATCTAGAGTTCCCAACTCTCTGTCAAAGAACTTATATTTTTTGTGAAGTCCAGTGGGGGCAATGGCACCCACTCGTTCCTGAGTGGGTCCGCCCCTGGCCTAGGCGCACGCATATGCGAACATTTTAGAACACTAGTTTTGAGAGATAATAGAGATGATTGTAAAATAAAAGAATATAAATTATAGAGTTATAGACTTATTGTAATGAAAAAAAATTATATTTTTTGAAGTAAAGAATTTCACGTGGCAGTTACCATCAGTAACGGAGGTGGGGGTCCAAATGCATTAAAATAGAAAAACGCCATATTTTGCCTAGAAAACAAACTTCATTAACCAAATATGAATCTGAATTCTGTGTTTAGATTCGCTTCAAGATTACTATTTCATTACATGAACAGAACACCACCCATTATCTTTTCAGACGGGCCCTGTTAAAGCTGTCTTTTTTGGACATTCTTATTTATCATCTTTTGCTCCCTCTCTTCCATATTTTTTTTTTATTATTATGAGTTATGACTAGTATTTTACTAATTATAATACATTCATTAGTAGCTCAAAGAATTTCATAAGTTATAAATTCTTTTATCTATCTAATATTATATTATATGATTAATTGGGCAATGTTTGAATTGCAATGAGTTGTGAATCTTGAATTAATTTTAAGATTTTTCGAACGCGAATTGCATTTGGATAGTGGTTAAATTGGGTATAAGAGGGTTGGAGCAACTCTAGTAATATAATAAGAAAAAAAACTCTTAATTTATATTATATTTTTATCTCATTTTCTTTTGATTTATTGAGATTTAATGACGAGTTGTAAATTTTGCATACTAATTGTATGTGACATTAACTTGGAAAAAAAGATAATTATATTTATACAACGCTTTTTATTTTTTACACCACATTTTAATTATACTTAACATTCTTAATCTTTTATCATTATAGCACTTATGTCCCCAATTTTTTTTATTATATTTTTATCTGCAACTTTTCATTAATTAGCACATCTTATATTTGATAACGGTTTTTGTCAAAAATATTTGTTGAGAATTCGTAAAAAGACTTATTTGTCTGTCATATTTAAAAATAAAAAATAAATACAAGAGTACGATAAAATATTTTTTCTTCATTTCAAAGCACGTAAACAAAATATCTTGACAAAAACTATTGATGAAATGTGCTAATTAACGAAAGTTGAAGATAAAAATTCGATAAGAAAAAATTAAGAATATAATTGCAATAATGAACAAAATTTGAGAATCTCAAGTATAACTAAAATATGGTGCGGCGCTTATAACAAATTGTAATGGCAATATAACCACCCTGAAAAAAATAGTGCTATTTTCACTTAAGTCATTCATGTCCTTTAGGGATGGCAATTTACCCCGACCCCCGCCCCGTTAAAAATTTCCCCACCCCAGATAATCGGGTATTCGGATTGGGTACGGGGCTGGGAAAATTACCCGTGGTGGGTTCGGGGCGGAGTAGCCCCGCTCCGAACCCGACCCGAAATACTATTTTTTTTTTAAATATTTTTAATTTTGAAAATAATGGTTACAAAAAAATAAAAATAAAAAATATATATAAATGGGGCAGAAAACGGGGTGGTAAGCCGCCCCGACCCCGCCCCGCCCCGACCCGACCCGACCCGATTTAAACGGGGAACGGGGTGGGTATGGGGGTCAAAATTCCCCGTCCGGGGGGGGTGGGCCGAACCGGCCCCAACCCGCCCCGTTGCCATCCCTAATGTCTTTCAAGAAAATTTACCCAGAAAAATAAAAATACCATTTGTATAGAAAAACAACCAACCAAAAAAAAAAAGAACAAATGAGGAAAATGTTGACACCATATAACTAGCTTAGAGCCAATCGATTAATGTTTACAGGATCCGTAATTGTCAAAAAATCCTATCCATATGTTTGTGCCGATATTTTTGCCAAACGTCGGACTCATTAGTCGATGACATATGTTGTAATTTATAGTCGATCTAGATAATATATAAAATCAATTTAAATAATATTATCTAAATATTATTATTTTCTTTCTGTGTCTACAATTTTTAATCTTTATTTACTTCTTTTTCTATCTCTTTTCACCGAACAAAAAATTAAAATTGAGATTATTTCCTTCATTATAATTTTTTTTAAATTTTACTAAAACTTATAATTGTAAGGAATTAATAAGAACTAATAGCCATGGATTAATGTCAACGGTTGTGATGCAGTGAATCATAACTGAGACAGAAGGGAGGCAAGAATGTGAACACCACTATCATAATGATAATACATTAATACCCACACACCCACATGTGACTTGACATCACTCACGTCCTTTGCCATCAAATTACAATTTTCATCAAATAATCATTAATAATCCAATGGTTGTGCCACAAATGGCCTTGTATTGTATGGCCATCATTTGGGATCTGACTTAGGGATGGCAAAAAAACTCGCCGACCTGAACCCGCCCCGCGCCCCGCCCCGCCCCACGAAGCAATAGGGGCGGGTTTGGGGCAGAAAAATCTGCCCCGGGCCGGGTCCGGGGCGACCCCGCCCCGCCCCGCCGCCCCGCGACCCGCCCCTAGAAAAAAATTTTTTTTTTTTTTTTTTTTTGAAAAATCATAAAATATAGTAGAAATTATGATTTTCACTAAAAATAAACTAAAGAAGAATCAAATCCGGGTTAAAATTTATAAACTACTAACATTAACCACTATACGGCTATACCACAACCCAAATTTTATAATTTTTTTTTTGTTTTGTTTGGTATAAATATTTAAAAAAAATTGTATATATATATTTTTAATTATTTTTCAGTTTAACAACAAAAAAAAAAAAAAAAAAAAAGTTCGCGGGGCGGTTGGCGGGTCCAACAGCCGACCCGCCCCGCCCAGCCCCGCCCCGCCCCGCGAATTCGTGGGTCGCGGGGTGGGGCGGGGCGGGCCAAAAAGTTCGCGGGGCGGGGCGGGGCGGGGCGGGGCCGACCCGCCCCAGACCCGCCCCATTGCCATCCCTAATCTGACTGCACATTTTGTTGTGAAATACTGAAATGTAAGTTTGGAATTTGGATTCATTTGTTTTTGTCAATTGGACAATTATTTTTATTTTGTTTTTCAAATATATATTTTTTTATTTAAATATAATACAAAGAAAATCAAACATTCTTTGTTGATGGCATGAACTTAAGAATAATTGGTACTCGTTATAATCTTTACATGATGTGATGTTTGGATCGTCAATCATTATATATAAGTTGATTCTCAAGATTAATTTTAAGATATTCATTACATAGTCACTTGACAAAAGATAATTAGAATAACAAAAGAAATATAAAGAAATTACCTATAAGCATTATGTCTCTTCAAGGTATTTTTTTTTTTTTTTTTTCATTTTGACTAATTTATACCATTTTTAAAGTTAAATACCCACAATGTCACTATATGTTGTCGAACGTTCCTAAAATGTAACTGTACTTTAAAACATTCCTGGATTGTTATTAAATTTTTAAAAGTAAATCTCATATACCACTTCGTTACATTCTGTTAAAAGAGTTAACAAATTTGGTGAAATTGCACGTTATATTTTGCCATGTAAAAAAAAAAAATCATTGATGTGGCATAAATTTTATTTAAAAATTGGTTATAATGAATAAAAAATTAAAAAAAAAATTAAAAATAAGTAAAAAAAAAATTAAACATCAGAACATAAACGTGTTTGCCAAAAGAAAAAGTATACAAAATATGTATTAATTAAAAAGATGAAAAAGTTCAATCCCCACTTCTTGAAAATAATCAAAAATTAAGATCAACCCATTAATTCTTATATCATTCAAAATAGAAAAGTGTCTTTGAAATAAAAAAAACAATTCATTTTACCCCTATCTTTCATGATTCTTACTATCCTGCAACTATATCCAAAGTTATATAATCAAATACTGAATTCAATGAACAAGTGCGATCTTGTATTGAACTATCATCAGCAGTAGCAGCATCGCAAAATTAAACTGGATCACTTCTACAAGCTTTTACAATCCCGCCACCATAGGAGTCGTCTCCGGTAGTTGAATGGTCTTCCTAAACAATTTTCTTTGGATCATTCGCTTCAAACATTTCTGTAACTTATTTTTAATATTTATCTTTGAATGATCTCCGATAGTTGAATGAGTTGATCTTAATTTTTGATTGTTTTCAAGAAGTGGATATTGAGTTTTTTTTTTCTTTTTAACATTTTTAATTGATAGATATTATGTATACATTTTCTTTTGACAAACACGTTTATGTCATAATATTTAATTTAATTTTTTTTATTTTGTTAGCACTTTTTTGTTGACATGATGTACATGTTAATATTGCACATCACAACATTTTATTAACTCTTTTAACAAAATATAGTGGAGTGGCACATGAAATTTACTTTTGAAAATTTAATGACATTCCAAGAACATCATAAAATATAATCATATTCTAGATCGTTTGGCAAAATACAGTGACAACAAAAATATTTTACTCCTAATTTTCTTTTCTTAAAAAAAGTAAATTTACTTGGTCAAAATTTATTAAAAAATAAAAAATAAAACCTTCTCTATAGAACACAAATCGAGAGAGTCCCATCCATTTAGACCATCACTCTCCATCGTCCTCAGTAGAAAAGACCATAATGCCCCTCAACTATCCAACTAAAATGTCACTTTCTAATTTCTATCTCTTTATTATTAATTCCCTCCTTTGTTTATTGCATGTGGGGTCTTCCCAAAGGGTAAAAGACATCATTTTTCCATTAAAATAAGACCACACAACTGAAAAGAGAGAGAACTTCCCTCACACACAGCAGCTCTAATTTTTCAAGAATGGAGGAACCGGAACGCCTCTTCCAGATGCCTCAAATGCTCTCACCATGCAGCAGTGGAAGAAGATTAAGCAGTGATTCAAACTCACCCGAATTTGAGTTCTGGATGATACGGAACCCATCTTTCCCTCAGCCTAATCTGCACTCCGCCGACGAGCTTTTCTCCGACGGTGTACTCCTTCCACTACAGCTCCTCCAGTCCCCCTTCACCGATGAAAAATCTGTCCCTCAGCCTCCACCGCCGCCTCAAGATCCTGAACCATCGGGGTTGGATCAAGTACAGGAGACCCAACTTGCGAGTACTGCTGAATTAGCTGATTTTTCCACTTCCACCGCATTTACTTCATCGAAGCGCTGGAGAGATATATTCAAGAAAAGTGATAAGAAAAACGCAGTCACGGTCAGTAATGCTAATGCTAATGCAGATTCCAGTAGTAAAGAGAAGGATAGTTGTAAAGAGAAGAAGAGAGAGAAGAAGAGTGTTAGTGTTGCTGGTGGTGGAAGTAATGGGGTGAGTGCTGCGGAGTTGAACATAAATATATGGCCTTTCTTAAGGAGTAGATCCGCCGGGAACGGCGGAAGTAGGCCGCGGACAGGGGCTGGATCGGCAGCAGCTACGCGAAAGGTGAGTAGTGCACCCTGCTCGAGGAGTAACTCTGCGGGTGAGTCCAAGTCTAGGAAGTGGCCGAACAGTCCTAGCAGAGGTGGGGTCCACTTAGGAAGGAGCAGCCCTGTCTGGCAGGTCCGTCGTAGCGGCGGCGGAGCTTCTGGTGGACGGAGCTCTGAGGCGGTGGTGAAGAGTTATGCTGAAAAGGGTGTCAAAAAAGACGGGAATGAAAGTCGTCGGAAAATCTCCACGGCCACGCCCGTCGGGGTTGATGTCGGTAGGGCCTCCAAAGGAAGGGTTTTAAATCTGAATGTTCCTATGTGTATAGGTTACCGGCATAATATGGGATGTAAAAGTGATGAAAATAGTTCAATTAATGGTGCCGCCGTTTCCGGTGGTGGTGAAACCGGCGTAGGTGCTTCCAGTGAAGGGGTACGTGGCAGTAATTTATTTAATATCCGAAGCCTCTTTACCAAGAAAGTCTATTAATTAATTATTTTCAAAATCAGTATAATTAATTAGTTGTTTATGCTAGTGGTATTTTTTCCCTATGTCATGTGTATTTATGTAATTAAATATCAAACTGAGCGACCACTTAATGATCTGTTCTTTTATATAATTTCTTGCCAACTTTTTATCTATATCTCATAATTTATTTGTATATAATTTCTTGCCAACATGTTATCTACTGCAATTCTATTTGAAGTCCCACGATGTGTTGAGTAAAATAATGTAGTACGAGACTGTCCAATGACAAATTTTGCACCACCTTAAAAAGGACATTAGTCACATGTCATGTGTATTATTTCCCTTTATTTATTAAGAAGCATTATTCATTCATTATACACAGTTTAAGAAATAAAATCTGGGTTAAAAGTCGCAGGTTGTCAGGAGATATTCCAATGCTTATTGTTGTAAAAAGTTCATTTAGATGGTGCAGTCTTCACACTTAGTCGTGTTGTATGTCTGGTTGTTACTTCGTTTTTGTTTGATCCTTATTTAGATTTGGAAAGTTTAAAGTTCGATTTTCACGTTTAGCTATGTTTTACACTTTTTATAACTAAATTGTGCTTACAAAGCTTGTTAAGAATTTGGGTTCACAAAATTCGTCCGTATTTAAAATTATGTATCTTGAATTGATGTGATTAAAACTTGAATGACCCATGACAACTTTACAAAATGTCAAAATTGTGAAACAAATTGAACTCATTTCTCTATTCGATTGGATCTGATTTACAAGCGACGAAGGTGTACATAGGGAAATACTCCGAAAACGAGACACTTCTCATTTTTAGGGCTCTTTCATAGAATTTTAAGTTTGCACCACTTGAATTTTTTCAGTACTTTTTATATTTTAACCCAAACTCTCGTTACCAATATGTTGGTCGCCCTCTAATGTTCACTCTCCACTTTGCTCATCTATAAGATATCGACAAGATTTGGTTTGGGCCAAAATTTCTAAATAGAGAATGTAAAATTAGTAATGTGTTGGAAATTAGAGCTGTTTTAGCATAATTTTGAGTAAGGCCTGTTTTTTATTTGTGAATGATCAATGTAGATTCGTGTTTTTTTCTACAAGAATATTAAAATTATATATTTACCTGTTTAAAATAATGTTCCGGTAAATCTCAAATGTATATGTACCTTAAGGTCAAAATATTTGTCGAGTGAATGCATTCTAGCTTTGACAAGTTTAAAAAAAAAAAAAAAAATTGTTTATAAAAAGAATTAGTGTATCCCATTCGAGAGTATAAATACTTGTTTGGTACAAATTATAATGGGTTTTTTGTTTTCCATTATTTGACTATAGGAAAAAAATGATCAAAATGACCTTTTACTTTCCAAAAGAGCCATAATATTTGACTAGAAAAAGGGTCATTATGGTCAAATAATGGGAAACTAAAAACCCATTATAATTTGTACCAAACAAGCTCTAAATGCTCTTCAATTTTCGTTGGATCAAACGTCCATGAAACTAATCTGGGCTTGGTTTGCTGGTTCTTTTAAGTGTTAAAGGGTTGTCACTTAATGCAGCGGCATCAGTTCTGGGCCCAGTATCGAATATCATTCTGTAATTATTGGGACACTAATGTTTCGTTGAAGCCCAACCCTCTACTATTGTACTATGTGGATTTTGGGCCTATGAAAATTTACATAAATACACTAAAATAAAAACAAAAATTGGAAAAATACTGGTTTGCATATAATTGATATTTTATAAATCAATCATTATATCAATTGAAGAATTCTTTGAATTTAAAGATATATTTTAGGGGTGAATAAAAAAACTATTAAACTGTAAAATTGAATTGGAACATTGGTTCGCGTTCACGTAGACACGTCAACTTTTTAGTTTAATCCTAATCCAAACGGTTTGATTTATATTTTAATAGTTACATACCGCATGAAATCAAACCAAACCATTCGCTCAATTTTTAAAAAAAATTTGTTGTACCAAGATACATGAGTTATTAGTTCAATTTTGTTTCAACAAATTTACTTGCTAGTTGGCTTGTATTGACTCTTTAAGGAAGTAAAAATTTATAATAATATTTTCCTTATCTATTTCGGAAGAATGAATTTAGAAGCTTTAATTTTATGGTTGACTTTGTATTATTTCATTGATTTAAATTTGTATTGAGTTTCTAATATTTTAATTTAAGCATTGTATTGAGATTTTTGACTAACATATTTATGTTTTCATTTGTTCTGAAAGATGTTATTTCTATCTCGCTAAACTGTGGATTACAATCAAATCAAACCACAAAAAATAGTTTGGTTCGAAAATTTTCAAACTATTCTAAACGATTTGTTAGAAAATAGACTAAAAATCTGTCCAAACCGAACATATTCACCCATAATATATTTTATTATAAAAATATCCTTTCACAGAATCAGTCTAACATTTTCTTGATGTACAAATATTCCCCTCAATTTCAAATTCAAAAGCCAAAATTTCAAAAATCTATCAATTCACAAAAATTACAATATGTAACAAAGCATGGCAGCTAAAAAGGTTTCAAAAAGTAACGCACTGATATAAAAGTTGCAAGAGTGGTGATATAGCACCTACAATAGACACTAATTATGGTATCTACTGTCCACGTGTTATCACCACATTTGTCACTTTTTAAAAAGTTACTGACAATTTTTTTTTTTAATTTTATAAAAAGTGACAAATGTAGTGATCACACGTGGACAATGAACACCATAATTAGTGCACACTGTTTGTGCTATATTACTACTCAAAGTTGCAATATCAATTTGTGGTAACAAGTATTGTTCAAAAAAAAAAAAAAAAAAACACAATCATCATTAACAATTCTGCAGCAGCAATATCTAAAAGCAAAAATCGTCTTTTGACCAACGGAAATTTACCAACGGAAATAATTAGCAACGGATTATCCGTTGGTAAAAGTGATGACCTTTCAACCACGATAATTAGCGACGGCTTTTCCGTTGGCAAAGATAATAGTTTTTCACCAACGAATTTTCACCTTTCACCAACGGATGAAGAGTGAATCTTATCACCAACGGAATTTTCGTTGGTGATATTAATTAATTTCGAAAATCAAAAAATAATTCGACCTTTCACCAATTGAATATCCGTTGGTGAAGAGTGAATCATATTACCAACGGAATTTCTGTTGACGATATTAATTAATTTTGAAAACAAAAAAATAATTCGACCTTTCACAAACGGATATTCTGTTGGGGAAGAGTGAATCTTATCACCAACGAAAATTCCGTTGATGATATTAATTAATTTTGAAAACCAAAAAATAATTCGACCTTTCACCTACGGAATATCCGTTGGTGAAGAGTGGTTCATACGGAATATCCGTTGGTGAAAAGTGGTTCATATAAAAAAAAATCGAGCAATGTGATATTTTGTATTTAAGTGTTAAGATAATGTGTAATTTGATTTTTCACTAATATTTATTTTTTACTTTATAAGCAATTATAGAAAATGTTACTCATTGAACTAATATATATTATAAAAACAAATATAATCACAAAAATTCATTTGTCTCCAATTGTTTGATTGTAACTTCAAAACTCTTAGGTCATTGATTCAAATCACATTACATCTATTTTAAATTAATAAATTAATAAAAATACTTGACAAAGCTTAGTGGAATCGGGTCGGGCCTTTGGTGGGTTGAGTTTCAAACCCATAATTAGCAAGTTGGGTCAGGGGTCCACCAAGTATATAAAATTAATTTTTTTAATTATTAAAAATGTGCACTATTACCAACGGAATTTTCGTTGGTAATAGTGCTCGTCATTTCTGTTGCTATTTTGATGGTCGCTGAAAGTTACCAACGAAATTTTCGTTGATAAAAGCGTGTGTCATTACCAACAGAAATTTTGTAGATAAATGGTTGGGACATTACGAACAAAAATTCTGTTGGTAATAATGCGTGTTATTACCAACAGAAATTAAGTAGGTAATAGCACACGCTTTTACCAACGGAAATTCCGTTTGTGAAGATCACCAACGAAAATTCCGTTGGTAACTTTCAGGTAGCCTCAAAATAACATCAAAAATTCTGTTGCAAATAATTCATTGGTAGCGACTATTAGGCACGAATATCGTGGCTTCAGCAACAAAAAATCTGTTTTTGAAGTCACGGTTTTTTGTAGTGAATGTTTAAAATGAGCATGATATTTGAATATATACGACAACAATTTGCAACAATATGGATAATAGTCTATAATAACACGTAATTTTGTAATTTATTTAGAATCAGAAGTAAGAAGAGATTCAAATAACTCAAAAACTGAAGCTTCTAGTGAGATTAATTATCATTTGTTTGTAGCAGCGCAAAAAAAATAAAAAAATAAAAATAAATAAATAAAATTATAAAAAAAAAAAATTCCTATTTTTTCCATTGACATCTTTACTGGCATCCATGCATCCACTATCTTCATAGATATACCGTCGATCGACTTTTCGCCACAACTCAGATTCATATCTAGTTATATAGAGAGAGGGAGAGTAAAACAAAGGAGAGAAAGTGTGCTTTGAATTATTTTTGGCAATTTAGAAATAGATCCTTTTTTTCTTGATTTTTATACCTTCAATTATGGAATTAATAGGAAAATTAATAAAAATGGAAAAATAAATAAAATATTATTATACAATAATTATCAATAATATGTTAACTGACGTCTGACACTACATTTAATTTCCTAAAAAAAAATGGTATTAACCCTAATGAGAAAACTTCAACTGCTCCAAGAATATGGAACTTAGAGCATCTCCAATGGTAGCTTCCATTTTGAATGTCTAGATGATGTGGCGATGAGGTGGAGGGGACAAAACCAATGTGGCATCATTTATTGTAGAAGGTTGTTTAAAAGGATATCTATTTCTAGAAGGCTTGCTAGACACCTTCTACAATAAATGTTGCTACATTGTGTCTCTTTCTCTCTTCTTTTTTTTTTTGTTCTTTCCTCATTCTACAATATCTCTCCTCATTTCTTTTCTCTCTCTTGCCACATAGACTTTTTAGAAGATGTCTAGCATTGGAGATGCTCTAATTAGTACTTTCTTTCACTATTTAATATACTTGTCAATTAATTACTGAATACTTCATAATACGAGAGTACTATAAATAAAATTATAGTGCTTGAATTCGGGGTTTAAAATATTGGTTGTAATAAACAGGTCGGAGTTAAAAAAATAATAGTCTGATTTATTAATATTTAATATTTTTATTTGCTAATAAAAAGTTTTGGTCAATGGGGTTATGGATTTCGTCTGTATAATCATTGTAAGTTAGAATCAATATGGAATACTATACTTTATAACCTCTTCAAGTTGTGTTTAATCAGTCAATATACATCTATGGGCTTGTTCGGTGAGTTTTTTTGGGGAAAAAAATAGATTTTTTTGGTTACTTTTTTACTTTTTAAATGTTTTTGTAGTGTAAAAATGGTTGAAAAATTAAAAATTGTAGGCAAAAAAAAAGATTTTTTTGGAAAAAATCTCTACCGAACATGACCTATATCTTTATTATTGACACTAGTCGTGCTCATACAACCAAATTCTTTGATCTGCTACTTCCCAGTAGTTGAAATACAAACGGGGAAACCATCTTATGAATCTTTTTATTAAAGCCGACTCAAACAATAGGCAATTTAATTAGATAGTTGCTTAAGACTCCAAACACTCTTCGGATTCAGCAATAAAGAGTTCCCTTTTTCCAGACCGTCAGAGGCTTCCTCTGTAGCCACTTCCCAGTAGTTGAAATACAAACGGGGAAACCATCTTATGAATCTTTTTATTAAAACCAACTCAAACAATAGGCAATTTAATTAGATAGTTGCTTAAGACTCCAAACACTCTTCGTATTCAGCAATAAAGAGTTCACTTTTTCCAGACCGTCAGAGGCTTCCTCTGTAGCCACCTCTTGGAATATAGCAGCCTAGTTGGAAAATGAGCTTTTATTACCTAATGAGTTTTCTGAGCAGCTAGTGTCATCTTGTCTTCTAGCATTTTACCTTTCCTCTTTGTCGGAGGTATCCATTCGATATGACCTTTATATCTAGCTGGGAGTTCTCCTTGATGGGGCTTGGGAGGTAACGATCCTTTACTGAGCTCTTGAGTTAAGGAGTTAGAGTTCCTTTTACTATAGCTAGATAGGTTAGTTTGACAACTTGAAGCTGTCGACACTATCGGCCGACAATTTCAATTGTTGGTCCGACTGTAACTGTCAGTCCACATTGATTTTTTTTTTCTTCTTTTTCTTGTTCTCGTTTTTTTTTTTGTGACAACCAGAATCTCTCTAATCGGGATCTTAATCTCATCCGCACTCATCCATACTGTCCGTTTTGGGAGGGCCTGAGCCCTCTTACCCCTTTATAGATTTCTTTCGCGAACCCAAGACCTCTACTTATGAGGCACTTAAGTTGAATACTGGTAGTACCATATATTATTGCTAAGATGATACTAGATGGAATATTGACCAACTTCTTCAGCTAGTACCATATATTATTGCTGAGCAGATAGGGAGTATCCATATCACTATTGAGGTGCACGATCAGATTATGTGGAAGGATACTTCGAATGGTAGATTTGCTGCCAAGTCTGCATGACAGCTAGTTCACACGGGACATAATATTCAGGCTATATACAACATGATTTGGAGTTCTATTATCTTAACGACTATCTCTTTCTTCTGTTGGAGACTATCGCAGTGTCTTATCCCAGTTGATGTTGTGATTCAGAGGCGGATTGTGAGTCATATGGCTTCTCGTTGTCAGTGTTGCTTGGCTATTAAGACTATTCAGTATTTATTTATTGACAGCTGTATTTTCGACCAGGTTTGACTCTATTTTTCTGACATTTTTCATATAACCCTTCAGCTGATGGAAGATTTTCAGTATCGCTTTCAGTTTTGGCGTTTCTTGGGTCAGTTTGTAGGCAGGGTTATATTCGGACGATTATTCCTCTTTTGATTCTCTGGTTTATTTAGACTGCGAGGAATGATGCGAAGTACCATTATATCTCTATGGAGCTGATACGGATCATCTGGAGAGTATACCATACTATCTCCTTACTATATATATGCCGTTTGTTTCGAGTTATTCATTAGCGAGGGATATGGATATTGCTTTTCTATTTGATATTTCTCTTATTACTCCATCCCTCATCCCCCTGTTTTGGCTTATTGTCGTACTCCACCTGTAGGATTTTACAAAGTCAATACTAATGGATGCGTTAAAGATGGATTTGCAAGTGGATGTGGGATTATTATGGATTCATCAGGTTAGTGTATTCGTGCCTTCTTCTCTTCATATAACGAGTGCCATATTCTGGAGGCCGAGCTCAGGGCAATTCTTGACGGTATCATTCTTGCTCAGAGGATTGTATATCAGATTTATGGATTGAGTCCGACTCTACTTTGGCCATTCACTGCATCACTAGAGGTGGAAGACCTTGGTCTATTCAGGCCACTCTTCGCCATATCATATTTCTCATACTTACCGAGACGTTACCGTAGCTTAGTTCAGATTGATAGACATGATTTTCCTACAGTTAGGGGTCTATAGAATTTTATAGGACTATTTGTTTAGGAAGTAGTACTTCATTATTTATTGCTTTATTATTTATTCATTTATTTGTTTGCTTTAGCTTTTATGATTAAGGTCAAGTTTTATGCCCCCCTCCTATATATTTTTTATGAGTTATTTATATGTGGTTGGGGTATCTGAACCCCCCATCCTTTTCTGGTGGAGGCCTGACATCCACACTAGGGATGTGATGGTGTGTTGAATAAAAAAAAGTTGAATACTGGTACCAATTGGTACCAATATTCAACTTAAGTGCCTCATAGTTTTGGGTTTGAATAAATGGAGACGCGAAAGAAATTTGTGAGAGAGTAAGAGGGCTCAGGTCCTAAAACGGACAGTATGGATGAGTGCGGCTGGAGTTAAGATCTCGACTAGAGGGATCGCAGTCATCACAAAAAAATGTGCTTTTTTTTCAGACAGTTCAAACGACAATTGCTCAACCAGACATTAATTCATGAATTCAGTCCCTTCTTTCTTCTTCTTCTCTAGCCAAACATTAATCCATGAACTAAATCTTTTTCAACAAATTTTGAACAATTATATTCAACATATTTTCAGATCTAAAAATAACTAAATTAATTTATCACAAAATCTATTGAATTTTTGTTCTTTTATAATCTAAATTATCCTATAAAAAAGTAACTTATTTGAAGTGGGATAGCTGGTTGTGAATGATGGCACAAAGGTGGTGGGTAGTAGAGCAAAATTCGATTTTAGTAAAATAATAGACATGATTTTGAATTAGATTTCAAGAGGATAAAATTAGTGTTTAAGTAATTATTTGGGTTATATTTGTCTAATATGGACATTTTTCAACTTATTTTTAAAAGTTTTCATTTCAAATGTACCACATGCAAATTAAAGAATATTTGTTATAATTTTCTCATAAAAATTCAATAGTCAAAGACTCTTCCCTTTCTTTATTTTTGTTCTTTTCTTTCTCTTATTCTTGAAAACCCGATGAACTCGAAATTTATTGGCTTATTAAAATTGGGTGTAATTATATTATTGTTTCTTACTAGATTAAAGGACAACGGAAGAATCAACTACGACAAACTATTGAAATTGAGAGCTTGCAGTGAGATAAATAAATGCAAACTCTAGTAGGAAACATATTTTTTATTAATTAAGAGTATATAAAGATATATACTTCAATTATCCACATAATGCTTTTCATCTTGCTTTCCTCGCAGTTTACTTTCAAGTTACTAGGAGTAGAGTCGGGCTTATAGCTTGCATTTGTCACTCAATAAACTTATTTTTGTCTTAGTGCAAGTGGACACACAATGTATTCGAAACTTTATGATTTCCAATCTTACCATTTTCAACGATATTGATGTCTAACTCAACCTCTACTATGTTGGTGATTAATACACAAAGAATAGTATATATTGAGGCATCTCATTTCCAGCAACAGTTCACCTCCATTCATAGTGGCATGGATTAGACAAGAAAAAAAGCAAAATATTGTCGGCCAAAAAGATATAGAGCTATCTTTCAGATTTTTGTTACTAGGGTTTGGTCTACAGTGGGACCCCTAAATTTATTGAAGCAAGAATATGGCCAATGCAAGAACAAATCTATACACTAGTGGGGGAGTACAAAATTTAGGAGTCTTGTCAAGTAAAAGAATATGGTGGCCTCTCATGGGAAAAAAAATGCAAATTTGAAAAGTAAAAATCTTTCTTTTAAATGCAAACTTATCACGTTATGACAAAGTTGATGTTTATCTATCTCCATGTCGAAATTGAATTTTCTAATTAATTTAATTGTAAGAACTGCAAAATAAAATTGCATGATGCATCATATTCAAAACATATTCTTTTGTACATGTAATGATCCTATATATACAAATCACTTATTAATAAAAGATTTACTTTTATAAACTATGAATTATGAATTTTATAAACCACTTTGTGAAACTAGGTGGTATTGAATGTTTAAAACAAACATAAAGACGAGAATTAAGTTTAAAATAAATATTGTTTAGGGTAAAGAATTGATGTATACATGTACAATATAAATTAAATTTGTAATTTTTATAAGCCGAATCATCTATTCACTTAGAATTCGTGAGAAATATGCCTCGATGAATGCCATGTAATATGTTAATCTGATTAGTTAGAGGTAATCTATTCAAAACCACAGTTGTTCAACCAATTATTCAGCCTTCAGTGATAATCTACACAACAAGGAACAGATCTAGACTTCCAAGAACAAATGAAAGCGGAATTTCCTAGAGTAATTGATATGGGTTCTATCTCTTGTATGTGCTAGCAAGTTATGAAGACGGATTAGAATTCCATAATCTCTGGCATAATATTTATAGGTCAAACTAACCATAATTCTAATCTCACTAATTAATTAATTTGGCCTATAAGTGATTAAGTCCGATCCGATAATTTGGATCTTGAACATTTATACATGATTGAATTGTTGATGAGACATGGGTTCATTTGCTTGTGCGATGGCTCAATTGTTATCACAATACAAATGTATTTGGTCAACAATGCTAGAAACTACTCTAAGTTCAATGATGAACTTCTTCATCGAGGCTGCTTTATTTACTGCTTCTGAAGTAGCTATATGAATACTTCTGTAGTTGAATCAGCAGTCTTATCTTGTTTGAAACTTTTCAACTGACCGCTCCTCCATTTATAATAAATACTTATCCGGATTGAGATTTGTTATCATCTTTATCAGATTGAAGCTGGCATCATCATATCATTGAACTCTAAGTTCATTTACTCCATACACCATGAACACGACATTAGTCATTCTTAAGTACTTAAGAATGTTTTTGATCGCAATCCAATGTTTCTTGCTGTGGTTCGCTTTGAAACCTGCTTGTGACACTTAAAGCATATAAAACATTCTGTCGAGTACATAGACATCCAATCGAGTACATAACATGACATATATGATAGATCCCATTGTTGAAGCATAAGGAATTCTATTCATCCGATCTTTCTCAATCTTTCTTTTTGATCACATCGCTTTTGTGAGATAAATCCCATGTCCGATAAGATCGTCTTCTCTTGGACTTTTCCATACTAAATATTCTCAAGATGTTGTCTTTGTACGTGAATTGAGATTGACCAATCATTCTCTTAGATTTATCTCTATAGATATTTATTCTAAGAATATATGTTTATCTCTCATATCCTTCATAGAAATTTTTTTGATAACCACAATTTTATTGATTTTAGCATGGAATATCGTTTCTAACAATAGTATGTCATCCACATATAGAATTAGAAACATGACTTTACTCTCACTAACTTTCTTATATACACATGGTTCATCTTCACTCTTGATAAAATCAAACATTATGATTGTCTAATCAAAATGAAGATTCCATGTCCTAGATGCTTGCTTAAATCCATATTTGGTTCTTTGTAGTTTGCATATCTTGTTTGGCTCTGTGGATTCAAAACCTTCGGATTGTGTCATATATATATCCTCGCTAAGATTCCTGTAAATGAATGTGATTTTGACATCTATATGCCAAATCTCATAATGATAGTATGCTACTATCGCAAGCAGAATCTGAATTGACTTAGACATGGCCACTGATGAGAATGTTTAACCAAAGTCAATTCATTGTCTTTGCTTGTTGTAAACTCATTTACAGCCTATAAGTTTTACCTCTTCAGGAGGGTCAACTAAGGTCCAAACATTATTTTCGTACATAGAATTTATTTTGGATTCCATGGCTACATGCTATCTCTTTGAGTCAATACTTGACTTGCGCAGAATTGGTATGTCTTCAAAGACTGGCAGTTCTCCATTGCCAATTTGTGTCTCATCAATACAGACTCAACAATTGGCTCATCTAATTAGTCAATTTTATTTGTAGTTTCTTGAACCTCTTCAAGATCTACTTTGCTCTTACCGTTCTCTCTTAAAATAAATTCTTTCTCTAATAATACATCGTGTTTCTATACGATGACTTTCATCTCGACAGGATTGTAGAATATCCAGCAGTTTCCTTTGGACACCCCCACAAATATCCATTCATCGTATTTAGCATCTAACTTGTCCAATTCAATGCACTACACATAAGTATGACAGCCCTAAGCATTTATATATGAAAGATCGAATCTTTTTCATCTTTATATCTCATATGGAATTTTATCGACCGATTTAAATGGGATACGATTTAGTGTGTAACATGCGGTGTTAAATGCATATCTCCAAAATGATTTTGAGAGAATTGCGCGATTATTATTTGATCACGCCATATCAAGTAAGGTTCAGTTTTTCCTTTCAGATATACCATTGTGTTATGTGTATATGGTGGAGTCCACTGCGAGAAAACCTCATTTTCTCTTAGATAGTCTAAAAACTCATACCTCAAATATTCTCCACTTCGATCAGATGTAAGTATTTGAATATTTTTACCAAATATAAAGGATTCATGCATAAATTTTATTAAGTAGATAAAACTTCATCTAAAATGGTCATCTGTAAACATGGTGAAGTAAGAAAAACCCACCTCTAGCATCTGTAGACATTGGCCCATATACATCAGTATGTACAAGACCCAAAATATTTGCAACTCTGACTTCTTTTCCAGAGAATGAGGTCTTGGTCATTTTGTCCAACCGGCATGATTCACACTTATCAAATGATTTATAATCATTTAAATCTAATTATCTATCTTTGTGTAACTTAGTGATGTGTTTTTCATTTATATGATCGAGTCTGCAATATCCAAGATATGATTTGTTAGTTTTATCGCTATTATGTCTTGTAGAACCTCTTCCAATGCCCTTTGATTTTACAATAAAAACATGGATCATTATACATTGAATTTATCTTTGTCTTCTTTAAGTATTTTTCAGCAGATTTGGTCTTCTTAGACCTTTTCTAAAATGTCCATTTACATTTTCTCTTAGTGTCCTTAGAGGTGTCGACGGCCAAGATTTACCTTTTCTATTTGTTGATATTGGGCTCAACAATTTTCAACATGTTTATCAACTCAGGCAAGGAACATTGAATCTTATTCATGTTGAATTTCATAATGAATTGCAAAAAGCTATTAGACAAAGACTACATAACCAAGTCAACACTCAGCTCGTGGTCTATAGTAAAAACCAACTGGTTTAATGATTCAGTATAACTAATTATCTTCAGCACATGAGCACTAACCGAATATATTTTTACCATCATACATCTGAATAACTTTTTTGATGTCTTCATTATACTCGTTCAGTCCGTGACTATTCATCATACAACTCATTGAGATGATAAATAATGGTATAGACATCCATACCATCATGCTGCTTTTATAACTCAGGTGACATAAATGCAAGCATTACACATGTTGCAGTATTATGTATTTGTTATAAGCTTGTACGTTTTATAGCGTAGCCTCTTCGATAGGAGCTTCCAGCATTGGCTAGTCAATGACATATCCAATTTTTTTTCATGCTTGAAAAAAATTCTCAAGTTAAAATTTAGCACAATAAGTTTAGTTTGCAATCCAGTATGCCTCTCAAATTTATATAGTTACTCGTGATTCAAAACTTGAAATGAATAGATAGAACAATTAATTAAAATGTAGAAAATTAATTTAACACAGACTTCTATTAAATTAAGGAGAATTTTGATTTGTACCTAAATCTGTTAGGTTGTTTTGAAATAGTCCCACTTTGTAAAGTAATTGGAAGAATGGCCATTTTGAAGGTAAAAGTCAAAAATATATTTTTGCTAAAAATGTCATTAACTTTGTGTGGCACTGATTATGATAGCGAACATAGTTTGTGTGGTATATATTTAGTGACTTCCAATGCAAGCTACATTGGTGGATTATCCCATTAACTAATGGATTAATGAAAATACAATATTAACCACGGATGAATAGAAAGTGAGAATCATATCCATTTTAATTTTCACTCTTCACGTAGAAAACGAAAACACAGTGGTACCTAAACATTTTTCCTCCAAGATAAGTTGTGCTGTTAATCATTTTGCAAATTTGTTAATGTGCACAAGAATACTTAGTTTTCGACTATTCATATCTTCATTTTAGAAAAATAACTTACATCAAACGATACAAAAAAATCTAGGGTTTCATAACTTTAATTTTGTAGTACGATGATATACATAAATTTATATCTCTTAGTCTAGATACTTATTTAATTTTAACTTTTAATTACCGAATGCCAATTTGAACATCGAATTTTTTTTTATCTCAAAACAAATATTTCGACAAAATAAACTTTGTCATTGTCGACATCGACAACATTTGGTCGACATTGACAAGACCAAATATTGTCAATGTCGACAGACTTTTAATTCCACCAAATTTTTGCCCATTTTTTGTCAATGATATTGACAAAATGGGCACTGCTTTGTGCCTATTTTTTCAACGACATTGACAAAATGATCATCTATTTTGTCGACAAAGAGATGAGTTCCATGCCCACTATTTGGTGCCCATTTTTCTGCTCGATTTCGACCAAATGTAACCAATTTTATTCTCCATACATCGACAACAAATTAGATTGACAAAATTTATAAATTAAACTCAATATCTAATACAATCCACTAATATACAAATTAAATTGACAAAAAAAATTACCCAACATAAAATATATCGAAAAAAATAGAGATACAATATATCAAATTTACGTTTCATGTAATCTACAACAAAAATATACTAATTTTCTCAATTTTTAATAACTTATAACTGACTTAAAAAATTTTAAATCGGTCGAATTCTTCAAATGGCTCAAAAATCGATGACAGATCTGGCAATGATTTTGAATTGGGATAAGAATTAGAGAATCCGGCCAATAAAATAACAAATGGGGGTGAGAAATGGAGTTTAGGGGTGGCAACAATGGTGGAGGAAGTGAGGAGATAGAGTATTTAAGTTATAGAAAGAAATAGTGAGAGTAGAAGATAAGAAAACAAATATAATATATGTTTAATTAGTCATCTAATAGTAATTTTTTTTTCCAAATCTTTAAAATTTGGTCAATTCATCAAATGTTATAAAAAAAATAGGCATATTTCAAAATACATATCTGGAAATGTGATAGTTTGTCCAATTTCCTCTTATTTAATTATACTCTTACTATTTTAATTAAATTAATGATCATCAAAAATTAATTAATAGAACTTGGTTAGATTCCATTTGGATTAGGATCATTTTTGTTTGATTTGAACAATGAGAGATTTAGTAAGCCATAATAAAACATCCAGGTAGATACTCATATCAATCACATCTTTATGTGAATCTTAAAGCATCAAATAAACAACTCATTGTCACACATTTATTTATGTGTTTACTTGATTGTGCTCCTAAAATTTTATTTCTTTGAACTACTCAACAAAAAATAAAATTCTAATTAAATTTGACTAAAAATTAAACATCGAATATTTTGTAGTGATAAACATATTTAAGGTGAGCAGCCTTGAGCGACTCAACAAACTGACATCAATAATGGACTCTGTTTTTTCACTATAACAATAGAATGCGTGTATTAACTATTTAATACAATTTAATATTTTGATTTAGAGGGATTTTTTTCATCACATTTATGTATATTAATTAACATCCAACATACAATCAATCATGATAATAATTATAGATTAGACTTTATCTATTTAGTCTTCTCGAGCCAAAACAAATACTAGTTGGTCAATTCTTAAGAGAAGTTGTATTCGTTCATCGAATGCTATGCTGCAACATGTATTCTATACTAGTTACTCTCGTGTGGCCCAACTGCAATATATATCTTATACTAATTGGGCATGCAGACCCATATTTACAAAATCTAGCTCGCAAGCTAAAATAATAAAGGCGTACAAAAGCCAAATTAAATAAATAACAAGTTTGCATCCCAATTAATTAAATAATATGCTCGCAAGCCCAACCAACAATTAACAGAAATAAATTAACTATACAACCAATCACATAGGTCGAGTCTATAATCATCCACTAAATGTCCATTCATTTAATATCTAACATTAAATATAGTATATATCAATTTCTAAATTTGCAGCATTGACGGTTATAGTCTAGAGCTTTTAGACATTTCAGAATGGATTAAACAAAATTAAATAATTAATCTAATTAATTAATTTTTTAATAATAAAATTAAGCAATTAATCCAATTAATCAATTAATTTTATTAACAAGAAAATTTTTCAAAATAATAATTTTATTTTATCTCTGGTCTAAATAACAATTGGAATAATTGCATATTTGGTTTCAAACCTTTCAAAAAAGTTGGAGATATACTCATAACCTTTAAAAATAGTATCAGACATCCAAACGTTTGAAAAAATAGGCATGTTAGTCATTTATGACGAAATTTCCATTCCCTTTAAATAAAAACAAAAAAAACAAAAAAGATTGAAAAATAACTAAATGTACCTCCAAAAATAAAAATTAATAAAGTGGCACTCTTCTTAATTTTGACTCCTTCAACTTATTGATCATACATAATAATTCGAAAATGTCAATCTTGTCTAACCAGCCATCAAAGAAGGTAATACGTACACCGACGACTGGTGGTTCTTAGGAAAACCAGGGTTCCAGTGGCCAAACGGTGAAATTTGCCCAACAAATTTCAAGTGGTAGGTATGTTAGTCTCTTCAGAGAAGACCTGGTTATGTCGGGAGAATTTTTTGATGATTACATGAATTATACTGTTCATATTCTTCCTACGCCGAATAATCAGCCAATGGACACTTTTGTGACTGCAAAATAAAAAAAAAACAATATGTATCCAATTCTCTCTTCACTAGTGGATTCAACAGCATCACGCATGCTCATCTCATGGATAAGGTGATTGAATCAGATGTGAGTCATCCACAGATAGAAGGTTCCATGGGCTCGTCCTATGCCATGCCGCAGGCCTGGACTTTATAGGAGGCTTAAGAGGCGGCTGCCTCTGGCCCAAAATATTTGAGGGCCCATAGATCTTAAAAAATGTGTTACATTTGTTTTTGTTTATTTCAAAACATTGATATCGGACAACCCAAATCCATACCTAACCAAAAAATCTTACCCAATTAAAAAGTCAATTCCAAAATCCGTCTTCTCCCCAATTTGAAAGTCGAAACCTTTCAAAGTTCGAACCACCAATCTCTCTCTCCAATCCAGCAAAAATCCACTCCCATAGTCCACATCAAATCAACATAGTTATTAAAGTTATAAGCAATATTTCTCTTTTACTCATTCTATTTTATTTTAGATAATTTATATATTCCATAAGTTAACATATTATATTTTTTTTTGGGTAACGATTGAACCAATTGAATTGATTAAGGTAGGCTTAATTTTGTCATTTTTTGTTGACTTCATATTTTCCATCAATAAATTTTTTTCCTCGAATATATTTAAATGCCAATAAAATTATTGCAAAATTGGTTATGATAAAAAAAATCATAGCATTATTTATTATTGGGTATTACATTTTATTTATCGTTTTATTGTTGGATTTTAAATTTATAGATTTAGTTCTAGAAAACATTTACGAAGAAAAAAAAATATAAATACACAATATGACTTGAGGGCCCAATTTTTGAATTTTGACTCAAGACTGCAAAACTTAAAGTCCGACCCTACATGTCGACTTGTGATGGTAAGGTAATGAAGATGGTTGAGTTTCTAAATCATGGATTCAAGCCATAACTAGAGATTTGAATGATTGTAATGCGCAGTTTCCAATGCTATTTGAGAAAGCCCATCTTGTTCGACACTTCCCATCACTTCTTCAAGCTGTTCAAGAAAATATGGAGAATTGAGTGGAAGAAGAGGGCCACTTTGTTAATTTTTATTTTTTGGGTACATTTGATCATTTTTCAATCAATTTTTTCTTTTTCTTTTTCTGTTTTTTTTTTTTTTTTTTTTTTTTGGTTTATTTAAAGAGAGGTGTAATTTCGTCATAAAGGACTTACCATACCTATTTTATTAAACGTTGGGGATGTCTAGTGGTATTTTTAAAGATTAGGAGTATATCCCCAACTTTTTTAGAAGGTTGGGGACCAAATATGCAATTATTCCATTAAAATTTTATAAAGTAATAAGTCAAAATTTAATCTAATCAAAAATATAAAATATACTTAATAAATAATTTTATTTAATATTGAATATTTGACCAGCATTAAAATTTCAATAATTACAATTTTACCAAAAAAAGGGACAATCTCTTTGATTTTTAAAATTAGTGGGGTCTTTTCTATGCAATTTTTAAAAGGAGAAATTGTTTATAAGTCACTTGCACATGACTTGTTTCAAATTAGGTCAAAGTATTTTTTTAAATTGTGATTAAGTCATACTTTAAGCAATATTTTAAATTAATTCTAAAATACCCATGTGATCTATATTTTCCATCGGTGCCTTTTTTTATCTCCACAAACCTCCTTTGCAAAGCTGATAGTTAAAAATTATAAATCCAATTCCAGCGACTGTGTGTTGTGGTACCACGAGAATGGAGGTGAAACAATGATACCACGAGAATAGGTAACTTCAATTCCGGCGGAGGTGGAGGTGGAGGTGGAGGTGGAGCAGTGATACCACAAGAATGGGTCTGCCTGTGAGCAGGTTGTGAATTCAGAGAAGATTTTAGAAAAGTTCATCCACCACTAGCTATTCCAACTGTTAATTCTTTGAATGCTGGTAGCCCTTCATCCTCGTCAGATAGTGTAATTAGTTCTCTTTCTCTGGAAGACGCTTTGTCTCTCTTAAAAAAGTGCTACTGACGTTGCCATTTGAATAAAATGTGAGGACAACATAATATGGGATGAGCGTATAAGCGAATGTTTAGGAAGTATATTGGTTGTGGCCATGATTTATTGCTGTAAATAGTAGCTTGAATTTTTGTAGGGATGAATGCTGGTAGACCTTAGATTATTTCTTTGTATGTGTTAGTTATGTGTGTTGTTTGATACTGTATTATAATAAAACAGTATCACAAAAAGTACCATAACAGAAATTACATAGAATTCAAATACGTGCTCAGAATTTTCATTATAATATATTTTTGAAATCGTTCAACGAGCTGGTCAAGACTAGTTGTTTTGCCACTGCTAATGATGGATTTTAGCCTTTTGAAGTCATATTTTTAACTTAAAACTGCAATCTTTAGTTTATCATACTAAAATAGTTTCACAAATAAAACATTATCACAGACAAAACAGTATCATAACAGAAACGAGTATAGAATTTGCATACGTACTTAGAATTTTTATTATAATATGTTTTTGGAATCTTCTCGATGAGCCAGTCAAGACCAGTAGCAAAGCTACTATGTATGATGGATTTTAGCCATTTGAAGTCGTCTATTTAGCTTAAAATGACAATCTTTAATTTTTCTTATTTAAACAGTATTATACATACTAAAATGTATCTTAATATATTAGTATCATACATGAAAATATCTTAATAAAACAGTATCACATACATAAACTACAACCCAATAAAATAACAATATCATATGTTGAAACATTATCATAATAAAATAGTATCGAATATAAAAACATGATATAAATATACCAATTTATATTTATCTAAATAAAACAGTATCATAGATAAAACAAAGAGATTGAAACATTATCATAATAAAACAGTATCAAAGATAAAAGCATGATATAAGCATACCAATTCACATTAATTCAAATAAAACAGTATCATAGATAAAACATTGTCATTATTAAAACAGTATCATAAAACTAAACACAAGATATTTTAATGGTTGAAGTAATAATACTGTTTTAATAGATTGAAACAGTATCATAGGTTGAAACATTATCATAATAAAACATTATCACATATAAAAGCTTGATTTAAGTATACGAATTCACTTTATCTAAATAAAATAGTATAATAAAACTAAGCACAAGATATTTTAATAGTTGAAGTAATGATATTGTTTTAATACAGTATCATAAGTTGAAACATTATCATAATAAAACGGTATCAAAGATAAAAATACGGTATAAGTATACAACTGCACATTATCTAAATAAAACAGTATCATAGATACTAGTGGCTTAATATATCAACATATTAAATGTATCTTAATATTTCACTATCATTAAAAACAAGGAAAAAAATCAGCAAATTTCACTATCATTAGAAACAGTATCATATATTGAAACAGTATCAAGTATTTTACATGTTCTAACATAAAACCCTAACTCACAGCAACTACATTAACAAAAACTAGTTGAATAAGTTCATCCAAACTTCATTCATTAACAGCATTGCATATGTTTCAATTGGAACAATATCTCAACATTTTCATGGCTATTTTTAACTGAAAATGATTTTTTTATACAAAAAAAAATTATATGTTCACCATTGAAATAGTAGCATTCGAATTGTTTGTATGATGTTACAGGATACGGTGAGAGAATCAAACACAAGAAGAAGATGAAAATTGTTAAAAGTAAATGTAGGGGTTTCTAAACAGGTAGTGAGATGATTTTGTGGGTTTTTACGTGTTTAAATGGCAGTTTTTACAACTGGAGGGCACATTGGTCTTTTGGTAATAAAGTATGAATTTAATTAAATTAAGATTAGGCTATATGACTTTTTAGCCCACCATGGCATTAATAGTGACTGGCCCAAACTTTTCCCTTTTTAAAATTGTACAAGAGGCCCATTTTAATTTTTAAATCAGTTGGCCTTCTTATGCAATTTTAGAAATTACATAAGAGGTCTTTTAATCTTTTAAAATATGAGGCTCGATTTTTAAAATTGTATGGGAGACCCTCGTCTCCAAAATGCAGATGGTTGAAACCCTAATTGCGGCGCTGGTTGTCGTCCACTTGGCAGTGATCGCATCAGTGTCAAACAACACTGGCTACCGCTCCTTAACCAATGAAATTTAGCTTTCGCTGCTGTTCGATGCAGGCATGGTGCCACTGCTAATGGAAACGACACCAAGGTGTAAAGTCAACGATGACAGCCATTGATTTCACAATAGCATCCGCTTCCTTTCGTAGGCAGCTAATAGTCCTCTTTGTCAGAATGCGAAACGGTCGCCTTTTCTTCACCGACAATCGCTTTCAAAAGCACCACCTCCGGTCACCGTCCTTTCCAGTAGATTGTCCCGTTCTGAACAAAATCATATATAATTCAGATTTTCTTTTTTTTTTCTTCAAAAATTCACAATTTTTATTTTATTGTCAAAACTCAAATTAAATTAATGTACCAATAATAATTATTGTTCATTCATCAAAACAATATAACGAATTCTAACAAGTAACAAAGTAGACTATGATACCGCTGTAATGAATTGACATATACATGCACAACAAAAGTTAAATTTACATTTTTATAAGCCGGATCAACCTTATTCTTAAATAGAATTCATAATATGAAATATACATAGATAAACACTATATAATCTGATTAGCTGGAGGTACAATTTTCAAAACCACACCTGTCCAATTGTCTAGCCTCCAATGTTAATAATCCACACATCAAGAGTATATTTGGACTTCTACAGTCAAGAACATATAAAAGCGTAGCTTTTGCGAGTAATTGCTATGAGTTCTGTCTCTTGCTTCAGCTAGCAAGTTATGAACACAAATTAGGATTCCATAAGGTATGGCATAATATTTATAGCTCAAGCTAACCCCAATTCCAGTCTTACTAAAATTGTGCTAGTCAACAAATAATGGGCCCAATGAAATAATCTAATTAATTAATTTGACCCATAAGTAATTAAGTCTGGCCTGATAATTTAGATCTTGGAGATTAATTTTTATTACCTGGTTTTCCAGTATAATTAATTGTTGGATATTTGTTTCCAAACAACATCAACGAGTCAATGATGATTAAGGTTAATTTCATATGCTTTGGCTGAAGATTGAAGTTAAAGCTCAAGCCAAATCTTAATAGGCTGTTTGGAGAGATATTTTTTTGAATTGGTTGCTAAATGGCCCACTCTAAGTTAATGGCCCAATTGAGCATGTTGTGAGGTGTTTGGGCCATTCCAATGTGGCATGCCCTAGTGGATTAAGTTGGCAGTTGTTTTCTTTTGACACTTATTCCAATACATCAACTTTCTTCTTTTTTTGTGGTGGTCGATTCCATTGCTGTTGGTTTCTCTCTTTGTGAGATTATTAGTTCTAAGTGAACTACTCATTATCTTGGCTAATAGAGGCGATTTGAGTTCAGCTATAATTAGAGTTTCTAAGTGGTGTGTGGGTTTTGAACTGAGCCATAAACATCCGTAATGATAAAAAGCATTCGCAGCCATACTTATTATCTTGGATTTAGTGTCCTTGGAGTGAAAAAAAATCATCAAGAGACAGATAAAAATTGTAGAACTCAACAAACTCGAATCTTTCAAACAAGTTTCTAGCCAAACCAAAAGTCTTTTAGGTGAACGGAGGCCATATTCTAGTTCCTGATCTATAGGTGAATCTCTTGGACTGACGTGTGTAGGTAGAAGGCTCCAGTATGGAAGTGTGTGAGGCGAGTAAAGTCGTGCGTAGAACTTATTTTTAGCACATAGAGGTATGTGCGATGGTTGTTGGACCTCGCAAAGAGACGGATTGCTCCCTGTTGATTTTTGGATCTGCTGGTAGTGTTACTTTGGTCATGTGTGTAGTGTGCTGAAAGCTGGACAGTTTTTTCCATGGTAGTCTATTGGCAGTTGCTATTCTTACAAGCTCTAGGACAAAAAAAAAATTTGGCCTTAGGGTATAAAAAATTTTGCATATCTTCTAGAATACGATTAGTAGATTTATTCGCTCTGACATCATATTTTAACTATATAGTTTTTGCAGTCAAGACTATCGTATGGGGTAGCCATTATGATTGAGGTTACCGTATGGGTAACCATTGTCTGTTGCTAGACCTAGGATATTATTTGTTGTGCTGTGTGAGATTTGCATTAGTGAGAAACTGTGTTTTGTTGGCAAATATCTTTGGTTGTAAAATTCGGACTTTTTTTAATTACCTATTGTGATAATTGTGTATTTGTGCATTTTATTGGTAAATATGAATCCTAAAAATGACAACTCACAGTTTTGAATTGGGGATCTTTAATGGAAAATGAGATTTCTCTATTTGGCAACAAAAAATGAAAGGGATTATGGTACAATAAAATTTTTCAAAAGTTATAGATGACATTTTTTTCTACAGATTTGACTAAATAACAAAAAGAAGAATCAATGAGCTTGTTTACACTTCTATATATTACACTTGTTAGACGTTGTTTTGAGAAAAGTTGGTAAACTTAAAACCACAAAAGAACTTTGGAAAAGGTAGAAGACCTTTATTTGCAAAAATATATTCTTAATAAACTTTTCTTGCTTAAGATGTTTTTCAGTTTTAAAATGGACCATTTAAATGATCTAGATGACAATGTGGATGTGTTTAACAAACTTGTACAAGATATTTTTAATTGTGGTGAAGCGGTGCCCAAACAATATAAGGCCTTAATATTGCTTAATTCCATTCTTGAGACTTATAAAGAAGTAAAATACACAATTAAATATAGTAGAGACACTTTAACATTTGAGATTGTCCTTGATTTCCTTAGAAGTAAAGGGATAGAGATGAAAGCTGAAAATCATGATAAGAAAAGTAGTGAAATTCACATGATGAGGGGTAGAACATAGTTTAGGCAAACTGAAAGCCAAGAGTATCAAAATAGTAGTAAGTCAAGTAGTAGTGGGGTAAAAAGAAAGGTAAATAATGGTCTAGATCTAAATTTAGAACAAAATGTAAAAAATACTATGGTTGTGGTAACACTGAACATTTTATAAAATATTTCCAGAGAGCGAAGAACAAATAAACCGGTAAGGAGAGAGATGAAGTGAATGTTGTGTCTTCTTCTAATTTCGATCAGGATGAAATCTATGTGATGATTAATTCTGTTGATCATACTACTAAATTGAATTTAATTGTCAAATCTCATTTGCATGAGTGGGTACTTGATTCTGGTACATCTTTTCACGTGACATCTCATAAAGATTGGTTTGAAATTTGTATGAATATGATGATGGACATGTTGTACTGTGTGACAATTTCACTTATGTTGTTGTTGGGATTGGTAATGTTACTTTTAAGTTTGACACATGTTTTGTGTACACTTTAAAAGATGTTAGATATTTGATTTCTGTAGAACAAGTGGAGAAAATTGAAAATGTAATGCTAAAATTAATGAAGGGTGCTCTTTTTACTTGTAAAAGAATAAGAATGAATGGTATATATCACTATGGAAGATGTAAGAGGGTTAGTGTAATACCCCAAATTTTTATTCTAGATTATTCATTTATGATTTTAGTTATGTTTTGAATATTATGTACTATTAAATTTTTTATGCCAGTTTAGTAAATATTTTTGGATGTTTAAAGACCTAAAATTTATATGTCAATATTAGGTTCGTTTCGAAGCTCGTATTAAATTACGTGTAATTAGCTCAAGAAAAAGATTATTCGATTAAATTAGATCCTAGATATGGTCGTTAAAGTAAATTCATAAGAAAATGAATTATGGTCATTATATATTTATACCAATTAGTTAATGATTTGAATAAATTATTGATTTATTCATAATTAAGTTAATTATATACACATGGTCATTTGATTAGGCGGTGGTGGATGAAAATAAAAAAAAAATAAAAAGGGATAAGATTTCACAATTTCTGAAATTGAAGATAAATATTTTAGTGGAAAAGGTGGCGGTGAATAATACATTTCCTTATCACAATTTCCATTGTATTTAAAATTATAAGGATTTGGTGCAAGAAAAATTATAAGGAATTTGGCGCAAGAAAAATTATAAGGAATTTGGTTCGTAGAAGTTTTGCATATTTTCAAGCACGTTACTCCAAGTTTTAAGGTAAGATACTTTCTATGCTTAAGTGGTAGGATTTCATGGTAATATCTATGCTTAAGTTATGCATGAAAACCATAATACGAAAGATGTAGACAAGTCCACAAAGTTAGATATCTATTTATGCCTTATGACAAGTCTGAAGGGCACCGACAAGCCGAAAATGTGCAAGTATGTGTTTGAATGCTTTCTTCTGTGTAATATTAACATTTTAAATCTTAGCATAGAGGTGTCAAGATAGGTGGGCCAACTGAACCGGCATCGGCCCACCCGCCTCGACCCGGAACCGCGGGCTGGCCCGTGAACCGGGCGGGCTGTTCACGGGCCGAGAAGGCCAACCCGCGGGCCGTTCACGGGCCGAAGAGACTAACCCGCGGGCCGGCCCGTGAACCGCTTTGATTTTTAATAAAAAAAAATGGGCAGAAAATTCAAACTTTCATATTTGAAATGATATTTAAAAAAAAAATAAAAAAACAAATGGTAAAGAGTCGTTTAAAGTGAAAGATGTGATAGATGTATTCACGTTTTAGTCTTTAAATATATAAATAAAAAATAGAAATTGAATTAAAAAATTAACAAATGTAAATTTATCATTGTTATTTATTTTTTATTTAGTAATTTAACACATTTTTTGTTATATATGTAAACATTTTTTTTTGAATTACAATAAGTAACTAAATTTTTTTAGTAATTTAAAAAAAATTAATTTTTTATTCATACGGGCCGAACCGGATCGAACCACGGCCCATATGGGCTCGACCCGTATGGGCCAACGGGTGGGCCGGGCTTTTGAAAAAAATTCGTGGGCTGGACCGACCCGGCCCGCAACCCGCAGTGACGCGGGCTTTTTCGAACGCGGGCCGTTACCGGGCCTCATCGGAGGCGGGTCGACCCGACCCGCCTGACCCGGATTGACACCTCTATCTTAGCATAGTATCTTATTGAGTATTACTTATACTCATAGTATTCATACTAAATTTTCAGATGTATGATCGTTGAAGTTGATGGAAGTTAGTTGGCATACTTGATGATAGGTCAATAACAAAGTTATTTTGTATCGAAATTTCCTTTTCGTATGTTTTGTTCAAAGATTAGCTTTCCATGTATTTTCTTGTGGTTTTGAATATAACAATGTATAAGACATGATGTAATATGGTACTGGAAGTATATTTTGAAATCATACTTTTCATGTTATGCAAAAAGGCATTTTATAGACTTTTTCCAACAATGATAAAAGAGACAAGAGTCTGGATAGATTTTTAGGGTTAGTTCAAAGTGCCATTTCGAACTCTTAAAACATACATTGGAGACTCTAAAAATAATGCTGTGTTCTTCTTTGAGTTATCTTTACATGAGCACAAAAATCACTCAATTTGAATATGTGTGGCATGAGATATAAATTTTAAGTGTTGAAAGGTCAATCTGAAGTGTCTGTGTAGTATCTCACTATTTTTAGTAAAACGTCTATATCATATAATCTTGGTAATTTTCTATATTTTAATATAATAAACTAATTGAAAATATATTTCTAACGCCATAAATTTCATAGAAAAAGGATTTGAAATATATTTTATAAAAACCTTCAAAATGGCTGCACCTGACAACAGCAACTGCGCTGGTTCTGTGTATTTGGGATGAAATTTGAAGTATTTACATTCATCTTCTTGTTATGAAATCTTACAGAGAGGTTATATAGGGAATTATATTTCATTAGGTACTAGATTTACAATTTTCTAATGTGTATAAAATTTTATACATATTTTCTTATCAGTGAGGCGCAAACTAAAAATGTATTGCGACTAAGCATCTTCCAAAATTTATTATAAATAGGTCATGCGCCGATAACTTTTCATATTTGGCATATTATTAGTATATTAATCAATAGTGCTTCCCTCAAAATTTTGTAACTCGAAGATACCATTTAGGTATCAAACAAAATTTCTTTTCTTTAGTCAAAATCTTTGAATATTTTAAAATCCTGATTTTAAGTAACTTTGACACTCGAAAGTTAAGTTTCGGGGCGTCACAGTTAGACTCCTCTATCTCTTCTACCAAAGCTTATCACACATATAAATGGCACAATAGACTTGCACATGTGAGTAATAATGGGCTTAAGCTTCTTAACGATAAATGTGTGTTTGGTAAAGATTGTGTGTCTTATTTGTCATTCTGTGATTATTGTGTGCTTGGTTAGCATCATAGGTTGTCATTTTCTACAGTTGTTCACAAAACTAAAAGAATCTTTGAGTATGTGCATTCTGACTTGTAGAGTCCGACTAGCAATCCTACCTAGGGTGTGAATAGATATTTCTTGTGTATGATTGACGATTGTTCGAGAAAAGTGCACGTTTATCTTTTAAAAGATAAGTCTGATACTTTTTATAGCTTTAATAATTGGAGAAGACAAGTTGAAATTCTAACTAGTAAAAAGATTAAGTTCTTGAGAACCGACAATGGATTAGAATTTTGTAATATTGAATTTGATAAAATGTGTAAAGAAAGTGGAATAACAAGGCATAAGGAGCTTCCTTACACTCCCAAGAGAATGGGGTAGCGGAAAGGATGATCAAAGCTTTACTTAATAAAGTAAGACTCGTGATGTTGAGTTATAGTGTTCCAAAATCATTTTAGGGTAAAGCTTTTATGACTGCTTGTTATTTTGGTTAAATTGACTCCATCTACTGTATTAAAATGGTGATACTCATCATGAAAAATGGTCTGGTAATAGGTGTGGCAAAATGGCTCGTCGGCTCGTGGCCACTTTTTATTTTATTTTTTTTTAAATTCAATTATTTTCCTATAAATAATCCAATTCTAAACTCATTTTTTTTCACACTTACAATTTTTTTAATCTATTGTATACTCAATTCATTAACAATTCTCAAATTTCAATCTCTCTATATTAGTGTTATAATTAGTATCTTATATCTCATTATCTAGATATTACTCATAATTTTAAATTTTAATTTTCTACTTCTTCTACTAATTCTCTACATTTCTATTTTCTACTACATCTTCTCTTTATTATTTTATTTCAAATGTCCTACAATCGAAGTGATGATGATTTCAGTGGTCTTAATGACATTCCAATTTCAAATGATATTATTGATTATTTTTGGAGGTAGCACTGATCCAATTGATTTGGATGACGTTGAAGAAGATGCTGATACACAAACAACTGTCGGTTCTAGCACTAAACAAAAAACTACCAAACAAAAGGCTAAGTGTTGGCAGCATTTTGAGTTGGTGTCGACTGGTAAACTAGTGGACGGAGTCCCTGAGTACAAAGTACAGTTTAAACACTGTAACGAGAAGTTAGTTTGGTAAAAGGGGATAGACATGACCTATCTAAATAGATACTTTGACACTTCAAAAAGTGTTAATTCAAACATAGAGGTTTGGAATCAAATCAAGCATAACTCCAATTTGGATATCTAGGAGTCGATTCCAGTAGTCTCAATCTCAACAATTAGATATATTCACAAGATATCATGTGCCGTGAAGGACTAACATGACAAATGCCGAGTTTCCATTGAGCTTGGTGGAAAATCCTCATTTCATGAACTTCATCTAAAAATATCTTCAACCAATGTACGTTAATATTTCTAAAAATACTCTTCGTAAAGTCACTATTGTTTTATATAATAAAAAGAAAGAAGCTATTATAAATGATATTAATAATTATAACGGTGTTTTATCTTTTACGTCAGACTTATAAGTAAATGATATTAATAATTATAACGGTGTTTTATCTTTTACGTTAGACTTATGGACATATAATAACTAAAAAGGATACATGGCTGCAATTGCACATTACATTGATAGTAATTGGATAATGCATAAAAAAAATAATAGCGTTTAGACAAATAGACTATCCTCATAATGGAGCTAATATTTTTCATATTTTATTGGGTGTGTTACGTGTATTTAAATTTGATTTTAAGATTCGTAGTTTTACATTTGATAATACATGTCCCAATAATATAATAATTGAGAAATTAATTCAATATTATAGTCTAAAATTTGATGGTATTTTATTTTATATTCGTTGTGTATGTCATGTGTTTAATTTAATTGTGCAAGATGGAGTAAAATTTAAATCAAATCAATAAGAAAAAATTAGATATGCTATTAATTATATTACAGTCTCACCAGTAAGAAAATAATTTTTTGCTGCTTTATGTGTTGAAAATGAGCTGCAATCAAAATATTTTTGTACTGATGTTGGCCATAAATATAATTCAACATATCTCATGTTTGAATCTTGTGAATGTTACAAAGATTGTATTACTGTATATTATAATGGCTGACACTCACACGGCTCATAATATGATTTGGAAACAAATGACTGGGAAATATGTGCTCATGTTAAAAAAATTTTGAAATTTTTTTTACGACGCAACAAATGTACGTTCTGGTGTATATTATCCAACTACTCTACTTGTTTTATATCATTTATATTATATTGCTAACAATTTTAATAGGTATAAAAATTTTGCTCTTTTTTCTAATATTATATATGTCATGAAAGAAAAATTTAGAAAATATTGGAAACAATTTCCTATGTTATTTCTATTAGCATGTATTATGGATCCTAGACTTAAATTAGAGGGTACGAAAGTAATAATAATGGCAATTTCACAAAAATTAACTTACGGGAATCCAATAACGTATAGTAATTTAGAACAAATTTTATGTCAAATATATGAGGTCTATGTTGAAAAGGCCGGTACGAATATTGTACGACCCTCTGTTCCAACATGTACTTCGTCATCAACTGATAACATTGACTTATGGAGTTACGTGATTTCAAATAGGAATGGACCGAGTGGTAAAGGTCAACATTCAGTTGGTTCTTCTTCTGCTTCTTCCCTTATCCGTTCTAGTGATTCACCTGTAGAGTTAATTAAGTATTTCACACATGACATACTTAGTATTTTAGATGACAAAGAGAGAAAAAAATTTGATATACTACGATGGTGGAGACAACATCGACGTTCATACCCAATTCTTTCAAAAAGTGCACGTGATCTACTAACACCGCCGGTCTCAACTGTAGCATCGAAGTCTGCTTTTAGTACAAGTAACAGGGTTCTATCTGATTTCAGGTCAAGACTCATAGCCAACATTTTAGAAAGCTTACTATGTCTAAAGGATTGGGATGACGCTGAACTTCGAATCCAAGACAAAGTGGACAGAATGATGTTCGAATAACTTGAAAATTTGAATATGGATTATTTGGATTTGTAGTAAGAATTATTTTACATTAGTATTTGATATTTTTTTGTCTTATTTTAATATAAAATTATACACGTAACATCGTGTTCGTGTATAATTTTAAATCCGTCTACTTTCAAAGTAGCCGGTCCCAAGCCCGGAAAAATGGAGAGGGTTTTCAACCTTGAATTTTTAACATAAAGCATTCCCGATATTTTTTCTTTTTCATTTTAAAATTAAAAAAAACATCAGGGGCCGAGTCGAGCTCGTGGGTAGCTCGGCTCAGCTCATTTGGCCCACGTGCTCGTGGGCCGAACCGAGTACTTGTTTTAGGGACGAGCCAAGCTCGTCTTCAATTCGACTATGCCTATTGCCACCCCTATTAGGTAAGCTTTCTGATTATTTTGTGCTTAAAACTTTTGGTTATGCTACATTTTTCTCATTAAAGTAAGGAAAAGCTAGAACCTAGAGTTATAAAATGTATTTTCTAGGTTATCCTGAGAAGGGTAAGAGGTATATGTTGTGGAATAGAAGCCGAAAAGGGGTTAAGATCATGTGAGTCAATATGTTACATTTAATGAGGCTGAAATGCGTTGTTTAGGGACTTATTCTAAACTTTTGAGTGAAAAACAGTAAGGAAAAGAGATAAATCAGCTTGAGGTAAAGTTAGAAAAAGTGAGTACACATTTCTCCATCACCTCTAGCGAGGTGGAGGCTTAAATTCAACAACTTGAGGAGGAGAATAGAGAATAAGTAGTGATAAAAGAGCACTCTGCTCAAGAAGATTCTTTTGTATACTATCAATTAGCTAGAGATAGAAAGAAAAGTTGGATATGAGTCTGAGTTAGCTTTTCTCTGTGCTAGCTATGAGGAGCTGGTTGATAGAGAGCTAATATTTTTGAGAATGCGATGAAGAGTGAACAATCTGAAAAGTGGTTAAAAGCAATGAGAGAGGAAATAAGTTCTTTAGCTAAGAATCATACTTGTGAGTTAGTACTTAGACCTAAAAATAAATCAATAGTTGATTGTAATTGGGGTTTTAAGGTTAAGGAAGGTACAAATACAGCTCAACCATTAAGTTTTAAGGCTAGATTGGTTGTTGAGGGTTATATACAGAAATATGGAGTTGATTATAATGAGATATTTTCACCGGTTGTTAAGTACACTACAATTAGGTTCATACTTGTATTAGTCACATACTTTGACTAGGAATTTGAATAACTTGATATCAAAACTGTTTTTTTGCATGGTGAACTTGCTGAACAAATCTTTATGAATCAAACTAAAGATTTTAAAGACGAAAAAAAAAACTGGATTATGTATGTTTCTTTAAAAGTTCCTTGTATAGTTTGAAGCAATCACCTAGATATAGCATAAAAGGTTTGACTTTGTGTACTGTCTATAAAGGACTAAGTTTGATTATTACTTGTATTACCAACATAATGAAGCTAGTAATGACTATGTATTTCTATTGCTCTATGTTGATGACATGCTCTTGATTGGTTCATTTTCTAAATGGATATGCAAGATAAAAACAATATTGAATAGTGAATTTGACGTGATAGATCTAAGAAAAGCTAAAAGAATCCTAGGTATAGAAATTGAAAGAGATATGTCAAATTTTATGATGTTTTTGCATCAAACTTCTTACATCTTAAAAGTGTTAAAAAGATTTGGCATGCATGAAAGTAAACTGGTACATTGTCCTTAGCTAATCACATTGTATTAACTAAAGATCAAGATCCATGTAATGATGAAGAAGTTGAATACATGACTAGGATTCCATATTCTAATGTGATTGTTCTATTATGTATTTGATGGTGTATGACCGAATTTACAGTATTTTTGCCAGTACTTATAAATACTTATAAGTTGGTCAAACATCATTTTTATTTATACATTTTGTAAGATCCACAATTTTTATCTACTTTTTATCCAAACATTCTGTAGGAACCATTTCTTATAATTTACAAAAAGCTTTACCAAACAAATACGTTGCCTTTGCGGTGAGTACCTTTAACAGGTTTAAGTCTAATCTTAATCCTAGTCATTGGGAGGCCTGGAAATGGCTTCTTAGGTACTTGAGGGAGACGAGCAATATAGGTCTAATGCTTGGTTTTTGTAACGAATGGGTGAAATTGAAGGGTTTTGTAGATGCGGACTATGCGGTTATAGGGATAATAAAAAGTCTATTTCCTCCTATGTGTTTACTTTGTCTAATTCTTGCATTAGTTGGAAGTCACAATTACAACACATAGTTGCATTATCCACTATTGAATTGGTATATATAGCTACCACCAAAGCAATTAAAGAAGTTTTTAGAGGATTGCTAAGTGAACTTTGTGTATTAAATGATGATGTGGTAATATATTCGGATAGTCAATCTTCTATACATTTTTGTAAAAATTTCGTTTTGCTTGAGCGTATAAAAAATGTTTATGTTAGATTATATTTCATTAGAGATATTGTATCACGAGAACTAATAAAGCTCGAGAAAGTGCATTCACAACATAATCCATCGGATATGGGCACTAAGGCATTGCCCTTGGTGAAATTGAAAAGTTGTTTGGATATTCTAAACATCGGTAGAGAGGTAAATAATTTCTAATTTTATTGGTTCTCCTTTTGGAGTTATTACTAATGAGTGATATTTTTTTTTTTGGGTAGGTGAATGTGTTAAAGAATGAAAGACAAGGAAGTGTTACTTCATTGTATAAAGGTTCTTTGGCACTAAGGTGGAAGTTTGTTGGGTATTTTTTGCCAAACAACCTTAACAGGGAATGATGTTTAAGGTTAATTTCATAGGCTTCGACTGATGATTGAAGGAAAAGAAAAACGACACCACTTAACGAAGCCCAATTGACCTAAATTTTAGAGGGCCATTTGGAGGGACATTTCTTTTGAATTGGTTGCTCAATGGCCCAATTGAGTGTGTTGTGAGGTGTTTGGCCCATTCGGGCTTGCCCTAGTTGATTAAGTTGGCTGATGTTTTCTTTTGCCATTCATTTTAACGCAGCAGCTATAATCCTTCTTTGTGGTGGTCGATTCCATTGTTGTTGGTTTCTTTCTTTGTGAGATTATTAGCTATAAGTGAGCTATTCATTATCTTGGTCTAATATAGGTGATTTGAGTTTAGCTATAGTTGGAGTTTCTAAGTGGTGTGGGTTTTAAACTGAGCCCTAAACATCTATAGTGATTATTTTACAATATTAACAATTCAATGCATCACTCATAAAACTTAATGTAATTTCATTTAACTATATAAATCAATCTATCTTATGGGTCTTGTGGAATTGTGGGGAATTGAAAAAACATGAGTGAAAATTTTGTCACATCCATTAAGGGGATGTGAGGAAAGAATTTAGAAGGAAGAATACAGGGAAGTTTATCCAACATTTATTTGGCAATGAAAGATAAAATGGTCAATTATCCTAAAATTTATAAACGAGTTTGTTCTCATGTTATGTGAAGAAGAAAAATAAGAACTTATATAATTAGGAGCTTGATAATACAAGTGTGTACATTGTCGTTGATTACATGTTCAATTTAGCTACGCACAACATGAGCAAGCTCTCAAGTTAAATAGATTTTATTTAAATGTTTAAATTGTAATTAGCCTGTTTGGTGGAGTTCAAAAGTAATTTTTTAGGAGATTTTAATAAAAGATGATGAAATGTTTAGTTAAAAAAATTAATAAAAGTTGTGGTTGAAAATTCTAATAGAAAAATGCATCACAACTGAAGAGAATACCTCATTGAAATCAATGCCTTCATTTTTAGCATAACCCTTAGCTATCAACATTGACTTGAATTGCACCATACTCTTATCAAGAAATCTGTTTTTCTTCACATGTACTCATTTAATTCTAATTGTCTTCTTTTTCTTAGGTAATTGAGATAACTTGCAAGTTGCATTTTATGAAGAGACAGCATTTCTTCATTCATTTCTATACTCATTTGCACATATTTTGAAAATCTAATTGCTTCTTTATAAGTAGAAGGAATATTATCTGCAACTGAAGTGCATAGGCCACCATATCAATAAATTGAGCATGTTTCTATATCATTATTCTTTCCATATTAATTGCAATTGAATTATGTAGTTGTGGAGATGTTTGTGCTGAAACCTCCTCATTATCAATGTTTTATTTTGCCATTGGAGAATCATGATCAGTCTCTTCAATATTATTTAGGCTATTAAATTTTTTTTTTCAAACTCCACATGCTGTAAAGTAACACTGATTTTCTTTTGAAAATATTCACTTGTTACTTGTTTCATCATCATAGATTTATTGAAAGTAACATCCATACTCAGAATAATCTTTTCCGAATTAGGACACCAAAGACGATATCCTTTTACTCCTGAGCTGGCTCTCTGAATAATGCTTTCTTCGTCCTCAGATCCAATTTAGACTATTTCACATGATATTAAGAAGTGGAACCAAAAACATGTAAAGAGTAATAATCATTTTGCACGTTTTCCAAACTATATTTCCACAGGTGTTTTGCCATTAACTATAGAAAATGATGGACGATTAATAAGATGATACGCATATACAAATGCCTCAGCCAAAATGTTTTACCCAACCCAAGATTGGACAACATACATTGAACATTTTCAAAAAAAAGTCTGACTCATGCATTCTGCCACCCCTTTCTCTTCTAGTGTACTTCTAGCTATGAAGTTTTGTACAATTCTCTCAAACTGACAAACATAAAAAATGGGTCACTTTTGTATTCATCATTGTTATCTATTTTGAGCCGTTTTATTCTTCTTCTTGTCTGAGTCTCAATTATATTTTCCCAATAGAGAAAGATATCTGACACTTCATCTTTAGTTTTCATAATGTACACTCAAACCCTTCTAGATAAGTCATCAATGAAGATTACAAAGAATTTTATACCTCCCAATGAAGCCGTTCTAGACGGTCTTTGAACATTATAGTGAATATAATACAAAATGCCTTCAGTATGATGGATTGCGGTGCAAAACATTACTCTTGTTTGTTTTCGAAGAAAATGGTGTTCGCAAAATTCTAACTTGCAGATTTTCACACTTTCCAATAGCCCCTACTTACCAATCCATGCAGAGCTTTCTCACCTGCATGTCCCAATCTCATGTGCCATAGATTGGTGGTATCATGCTCTTTAGAGACTATAGTCAATGATCCAATAACTATACTACCTTGGAAATAGTACGAGTCGTTCTTTATTGTGCCTATCATCACCACAAGTGAACTTAATAGAACCTTCAAAATTTGATCATGTGCAGTTACATGGAAGATTTTAGAGTCTAATGCTCCCAATGATATAAGGTTCTTCTTCAAATTTGGTACACACCGAACATATATCAAAAGTCTGGTCATACCACTTTTATTCTTCAAACGAATTGAACATATCTCTGTTGTTTTACATGTGACGTTATTCCCCATTTAAACAACTCCGCCATTTAGTTTTTCAAAGTTTAATAACTATTCTCTATTGGGACACGTGATAACTTGTGATAATTGTAGTACGAATCCAATATCCATTCATCATATTAGGGTTTTGATGGTAGATAAGCCAATTTAAATTCTGACTCATTGCTTTTTGAAGAACTAGACATGCATCACAAGCAGAAGTGCCTTTTTTTGTTTTTTTTTAAATGCAATTCAGGCCAATCTTTCTTCCCATTTTCTCATGACAAAAGGCACATTCATATTTTCCTTAGTTTTCTACTTTCAGAACAACCACTTGATACATAAAACTGATGTTGTTATATCTCTTGTGAACTTTCTTTTGATTTTAGTGTTACACATACATCGTCAAAATTTATTTTGTCTTCTCCATAAATCATAGTGGTGACGAGATGTTCATATTTACCAGAAGAAATCTCAGCAATAAGAAAGTTTTATCCTCGTCTTTGAGGACCCGTTTGGTAGATGATAAATAATTAAAGATAATGAATAAATTTTTGTCTTATCTTGTTTTGGCATAATTGATGTCCAGATGTACTTTTATCCAAATAACAATATAAGTTAAAATGAAGATAAATTTTATCCTCAGAAAGAGGATGACACTTTTTTATCTGAATAAGGATTCATTCACTTTTTTTAAAATACAAACGTACTATATATATATAACAAATGCATTTTTGAATTTCTATACCCTAGGACAATCGCCACTTCCCTCGTCACTTCCGCCCTCTGCTACTGTCCTTTTCGCTACCTCTATTCGCCGCCCTGCCGCCGCTCCACCCATTTTATCTCTCTTATTTTGTTTTATTTAATTTTTTTTTTGTTTAATTAAGAATAAATGTAGAATTGTCTTTTTTACGAAAAGCTAACTTTTTAACAGTTATTTTTTCATTCATATACCTAATTGAACCAATAATGATAAAAATGTAATCCAGATAACTATTATCCATATAATTTTTATTCAAATAAATAGTTTTGTCCACAATCCAAACGGGCCTGTACGTTTCATACAAATTTTAACAAATCAACTGTCAATTGATTGAAAGAAGTTATATAATTGTTGATAGTGGTACATGGTTCATACTAGAAGTGATAGAGTTTTTTCTTCAAATAGAGTCAAATTTCAATACTCTTCTTCATAAACTTTTCCTCCAGCGCTTTTCACTTCTTGCTCGTAAATGGTTCCTTCATAAAGAGATATTTATAATCTTTTAAAAGAAATAAAGGAATTGTACCACATGCTTGATGATCAGAAGCAGATCCAGGATTTTTTGAAAAAGTGACTGCTACTTAAAAAAGAAAAAAAATTGTACTTCAAAATCGGGCTGCTACTAAAAAAAGATTTTACTACAAAAATTGCTTTTTCTGGAGCAGGACACGACTAGAGTCCGGTCCCGCCCCATAGTTCCGGCCATGCTGATGATTGATATTTTTGCCCAGTCTACATCAACCATCTTCTATGATTTTTTCTTCGAGAACAATTTCAAAATCTAGCTGATATGGTATATCTAACAACTTGCATTGCCACATATCAAATTATTAGTACCATCAAATTTCTCTACCTCGAATATTGCATTGGCGACTACCATTTTTCCCGACGTAGACGAAAAACTTGTTGCCATCTTGCAACACTATTATACCCAATAACAATTAACTCCCAAGTCAAACCGTCGACTATGATACTAGTTATTGGAAAAATATCCACGCCAAATATTGATATTGGAATAATAATAATAAAGTAAAAAAAATACCGAATGCAAAAGAAAAGAAGATGTTGATGCATAAAATATTCCCAACATAAATGCCTAAAACAAATGATCAAAATATGAGGCCCAACATGAAGCTTGAGTGAATTATCAAGACGAGTTCCAGAGTTGCCCAAGCATGTAAAAGCTTGAACGACAAGGTGAAATGGGGCAAGGCTTGGACGAATAAAGTAATAACTGCATTGCACAGCTAATGGAGCATTTTTACATATGGTCCATAATCCAAAGTAACCGTTAGTTAATATAAAAGACATTATGGCAGTTATAGAAAGTTATTTTAGAAGAAGTTCTATGAAGTAGTGGTTAGTTATGGGCAAAAATTGCGCAAATGTTGATCAATATATAAATGAGGCAAAGCAACTAAAAGGAGAGACATAACAACTCTCTCACAAAGAAATATGTGAATTTACGTTTGAAATTTTTTGCTTTTTATTTACGAACCCTGTAATTTTGTGTGCTTGTGCTCCTTGGAGGCAAATTTTATAATATATTCTTTCAATTCAAACATCCCTTGTTGGGACATTGTCTCAAAATGTTTCATTTCTTACACATCGTTTGAGTAATCTTTTAATTGTTAGCACGTGTAAAAAACGTACGAAATAATTTGGCATGCCCGGTGGGACCTTTTGGTGTTAGAAAGATTTGAAGCATCATGCCTCAAAAGAATTTCAGCAAGGAGCCTGCAAACCAACAGTATGTTCAATCTGTAATTGAGCAATTTGAGGTTCAACAAGGTATACCCCGAAGGTGGAAAGACCAAATGTTAGTTGTTACGAGCCAATGACGGAGTTGAGCCCCCACATCATGCATACATTACTAGGCGAACTCACGTAAGACATCGTTAAATAAGTAAGTCTACAAAATACTCATAATGTAGAAAGACTCATTCAAAATGGAAACAATCATTAGGACAATATTGACAAACAATTGAGTATATTGAACGAACTTATGAACAAAATGGTACGCCAAGTGTATTAATCAAATCCTTTAGGCGTGATAAATCACTTTCAAACCAGAAGTCTCATAGGTAATGGCTTTCCAATTGTAAACACGAGTCAATGAGTAGAAACACCTCATGTGGGACCATTCACATCCAACTTAGGGGGTGCTAGAACGTTTAACATTGGAGGTAACCCTAATATAAGAGAAAGCGTTCAATAGATAGGACAAATACTATGCATGTTAACGATAGGGAAAACCCACATATCAACGACAATAATAGACCAAATAATGTCGCATTCATGACCAATATAGGGCCAAACCTTGTTAAGCCTCAGGCATTACCGTACGTACATCAACCCATATGAGTTCTTTTTGATCCCAATGCCATATAGATAGATCAAGTTGTAGAAATCATACAAGATTAGTTGGCTTTTGGAATACGGCCAGTGATTCGGCCAACGTACAAAAAACCTTACCCAAATTGGGTAGATCAAGTGTATCCTTGACCTAGAGGTTATAAGGTTCTCAAATTTTCTTTGTTCACTGGCCTAGGAGAAATATCCACTTTGGAACATATATGGTGTTTTGCGTTGCAATGTGGCGAAGTTACTGAATTCCACAAGATGAGACCATTCCCAAATTCATTAACTGAGATAGCCTTTTCATGGTTCATTAACTTGCCAGCAAATTATGTCCAAACTTGACAATAGTTAGAACAATTATTTCAAGCCCAATTTTACAAAACTCAATCAGAAGTCACTTTGGCAGATTTAGAAAATTTGCGTCAAATGCCAAATGAATGGGCTGAATCCTTTCTTCAAATGTCTAAAACGGCCAAGAATTTGTGTTTTATTCCTTTATCTAAAAAAGAGTTTGTCAAAATTTCTCAAGGTTGTTTGAATTTTGATTTAAAAAAGAAGTTCCAAGATAGGAAATTCTCCGATCTCTTTCAACATAGCGCGAATGTGATAATGTATGAGCAATTGTTAAGAGAAAATGAACAAATGGAGAATTTTAGTAAAGGGACCCATTATAGAGACCCAAATTTTGACATCCACGCTATTGACACTAGTCAAGATCATGCTAAAATCGAAGTATATCTGGTCGAATTGGTCAAAGAAGACACTTATATGTGCCCTATGTTGACCAAGTTAGAAGTTCCTATTAAGAATGAGCCAACAAAAGAATAAAATAAAAATTCTAGAATATTCTCATTTGATGTAACAAAAGCCGATGTAATATTTGACCGGTTATATAAAGATAAACAAATAAACTGAGCGATAAGCATAAATTGCCAAACCTTAAGCAAATTAAGGGTAAAAAATATTATAAATGGCATAATGCATTGTCTCACACAACTAATAGCTACTTGGTTATTCGTCATTTTTTTGCAGGATGCCATTGAGTCAGGGCGAATCACCTTTGAGTAAAAGAAAAAGATGGCAGTGGACGAAAATCCATTTCCACAGCTAGTAAATGTCAATATGGTCATCCCAAATTTTGACAAGCTTTGTCTCCCAAAATTCAAGTTAAGAGTTGATGATGGGAAGGGCGAACCACGTTACAGTACCTTTGAACGTCTGAAAGGAAAGGCTATGGTGAAAGAAGAATGGAGCCTATGTACTAGGTGCTAGAAAAAAGTTGGCAAAGCTACATAAAAAGTGGGAACAACAACAAACTCGCCTAGCAGACACCCCTAATTTTTAGCCATTTAGAGGGCAAGTAAAACCATTCTATGGAAGACAGTATGGCTCATTTCAAGGATTCAAGCCACAACTTCATCGCCCAAATGTGGAGTTAAATGTTTCAATAATCACTGAACTTTTACTCGCGTCTTCGATCACTCACTGAATTTTCAAATGTTGTTGTCTACTTAATAAACTTTGAAAATTTACACTCTATTAATCACTCCTCACAATTCTGTAACTACCAATTAACGGAGATATACACGTGGTTGACGGAATGCCCACGTGGCAAGAGTTAAATATTTTAATAATCACTAAACTTTTATTTGTGTCTTCGATCACTCACTAAACTTTTATTCACGTCTTCGATTACTCATTGAACTTTTAAATATTGATGCGTGCTCACTGAACTTTAGAAAGAAACGATTAGTTAATCACTCATCATGATTTCGTAATTACCAATGGACAGAAGTGCACACATGGCTGACGAAACACCTACGTGGCACACATTTGAGAATAATTCTGCCAACCAATTAAAACTGTCCATCAATGTTATCAAATCGCTTTTTCAAAATATGATTTATTCATGAAAAACGTAAATTTTTTCCAACTTCGATTCCTATCACCTGCAACAAAATGACAACACTATCCTACAAACCAGCCTAATCGAGAACCACCATTCTATTTAGAAATTAATAATATATCACATGAACGTTCTATCAGTTAGGTTTTTTTTTTTTTTTTTGTATTATGTACCCAAAAATCTATCTATATGAAGTTCTTATTTGGGAAGCCTAATCCTAAACGTGAAAAGTACATTTTTATTTTTATTTTTTATGATGAATTTCATATTGCATGCCATATGTTAGAACATGCATTTCACGTCAAAATAAAAAAATGTATTTTGACCATCTATTTCTGTCAGCTACAGTTAGTTGCTAAAAGAGATCCAATATAGTCAAAATACATATTTTTAAACATGAAATACATATTCTAACATATGGCATGCAACATGAAATTCATCATAAAAAAATAAAAAAAAATATACTTTTCGATTAGGCCGGTTTGTAGGGTAGCGCTGTAATTTTGTTGCGGGTTATAATGGGTTTGGGTTAGGGTTAGGAATAGAATTTGGGGTAATTAAACTTGAGGGATTTCAATATATAGAAAAAATATACATTTCTCATGTATAAATCATATTTTGAAAAGGTAATTTGATGACACGGATGGACAATTTTAATTGGTTGGCATAATTTATCCTTAAATGTGTGCCACGTAGGTGTTTTGTCAGCCATGTGTGTGCATTTTTCCATTGGTAGTTACGAAATCATGATGAATGGATAACGAATTATTTTTTTTCTAAAGTTCAGTGAGCACGCATTAACATTTGAAAGTTCAGTGAGTGATTGAAGACGAGAATAAAAGTTCAGTGATTATTGAAATATTTAACTCTTGCCACGTGGGCATTCCGTCATCCATGTAGATATTTTGTCAGCCACGTCCATTAATTGGTAGTTTCAGAATTGTGATGAATGATTAACAGAGCGTAACTTTTCAAAGTTCAGTGAGTAAACAACAACATTTGAAACTTCAGTGAGTGATCGAAGAAGCGACTAAAAGTTCAGTGATTAGTGAAATATTTAACTCCCCAAATGTGTGTCATTCATGTAATCCTAGAGTATGAAGAACGATTCCATTAAATGAAATGACAAGAACCCAACAGAGATATTTTCAAAAAAAATATGGGCAAATGATGAGACAACAGTAGGGTGTAGAACGTTCTAAACCCATAAGTGAGATTAAAGTGGTGAATCAAAATGTCCTTGAGGGCAAAGATGAAAAGAATATAGAAGAGTTAAGGAAATAGTCACTAGGAAAAGAATGCGTTGAAAAATCAAGGTTTGAGCATAGAAAGAAAGATGAAGATGAGGATGATTCTGGGCGATTAATCACCATTTAGTTTGGCACATTGTCCTCAGTTATGGCTAGTAATTATTTATTGGCCAAACTTAAGAACAATGAAAGTGACGACGTGATAACGGAAGAAACCGATGAGGCATCTTGTGTGTTAGAATATGGAGAAGATACATCTAATGGGGGTCAAATAGCTCATAGAAATAGTGAGGTAGAAGATGATGTGATGATAGACATAGATGAAGAGATTGATTTAGAAACAGAGCGAAGGATAAGTAGAGTTTCGTATAACAATATACTCAAGCAGTTATACCAAGAAGGCAATCCAGTAGTAGATTTGTTGGGCGAACCATATGGACGATCATTTAACTAATATGTCTTATATGGAACGACCAAAAAGAAGAAAAGAGTACATCGTGCTGAGAAATATGGGTCACTACAGAAATAATGCCTCCATCCATAGGTTGGGAAGAGACATCAGAAGATTTCATACAATTGGAGGAAGCAAATGAGGTTCAGAACGAGAAAATATTGCAAGTGAATGTATCAAGCAAAGATGAATTGGAGAAAGATAAGCAAAAAGTAGAAATAGATGTAAAAGAAAAGGTCATATTCAAGAAACCATTATTGAAGTTGACTAAACATCTAAGGCCCTTGTATGTAAAAGCCCTGGTTAATGGCATTCCAATAGCCAAAGTGCTCATTGATAATGGAGTAGCCATAAACACAATTCCCTACATAATGATAAGAAAGTTTGCAAAATCTGAGAGTGACATGATCCCAATGGAAGTAATTTTGACCAGCTTCAACGGAGGAGCTACTTTGGCCAAATGAGTAATACATTTAGATATAACAGTGAAAGTACAACAAGGACCACAATTTTCTTCTTAATAGATGGTCACAACGTGCTGCTAGGGATAGATTAGATACATGAAAATCGGTGCGTCCCCTCATCGCTCCATCGATGCTCGATTTTTTGGAACGATGAAGGTGAGATAGAGATCGTGCAAGCTGTCACCGGTCTTTTGTTGCAGATGCTAACTCAGTAGAACAATTCATGTATGAAGGAGATTATGGGCCAATTAGAGTGGTTCAAGAAGAAGAAAGAAATGTGAAAATTGGGGTTTATATTGAGGAAGGACGTGGCAAAATTTTCAACGAGAAAGAAGTACACTTTAGCACCGCCAAATAGAGAGAATGCCAAGGGGTTTTTGTACTTTCGGGGATTTCAAAAGTTGTAGAAAAAGTGCAAAGTTTTGAATATGGCAAAATTAATGATTAACATTAATTCAGTCATATTAGGGGTAATTGTTGATGCATAAAATATTCTCAACATAAATGTCTAAAACAAAGGTCCAAAATAGGATGCCCAAGCATGAAGCTTGAGAGAATTATCAGGACGAGGTCCAGAGTTTCCCAAGCATGTAAAAGCTTGAACGACAGGGCGAAATGGGGTAAGGTTTGGGCAAATGAAGCAATAACTGCATCGCGCAGCTAATTGAACAGTTTTACACGTGGACTATAATCCAAAGTAATCAGTAGTTAATGGAAAATACATTATGGCAGTTATGTGAAGTTATAGAAATTTATTTTAGAAGAAGTGCTATGAAGTAGTGGTCAGTTATGGACGAAAATTGTGCAAATAGTGATCAATGTATAAATGAGGCAAAACAACTAAAAGGAGGGACATAACAACTCTTTCTCAAAGAAATATGTGAATTCGTTTGAAGTTTTTTGTTTTCTATTTATGAACCATGTAATTTCGTGTGTTTGTGCTCCTTAGAGACAAGTTGTATAATATAGTTTTTCAATTCAAATATCCCTTGTTGGGACATTGTCTTAAAATGTCTCATTTCTTACACACCGTCTGTGTAATCTTTTAATTGTTAGTACGAATCAAAAACATGTGAAATAGAAAAAAAAAAAAAAAAAAAAAAAAAAAAACAGAACACGAGAAATTACAAGGTTTGATAAACCAATCGACGTTCTCGAACACCACAAAATTACTTCATTAACTTTAAAAGATAAATATTACAAATTTAATGTCAATCGGAAAATTATCCACAACTAGAAAATATTGAAGGCTAAAATTTCTTAAATCAATTGCAACTAAAATATATATACATATACAGGTGCTCTGTGTCCTATTACTCTTTTTAATTGTATTTAATATAAGAGGTGAAGGGATATATTTTTTTTAGTTGGCATAAAAGACTACTCTTTATTAATTCAAGACTAAAGGCCAAATTCCTCCCATTGCTCCGTCGAGTGTTTAGTGGGGAAAATTTATTTGAAGAAGATGGCATGAAAGTCCTAAAACATTCAAATATTTTATTTCTAATCTGTCCTTTGGTTATAATTAACATGCCACAAGGAAGCATTGTTCGTCATATTCTGATGACAAGCAAAAGACAACACAAAATCATTAGTTGTTTAACTGACAGCCTCTGGGAGGAGGATGATTTGCTGATTTCATATCTATCTATCTGACAGGAGGATTAGAAAAGAAAGAAAAATAACCATTTTAAATAATTAAAATCAATTTTCTTTTTCAAATGAGATGCTTCAATATAGTAGGTAACAAATTAATTTCCACATGATGAAGATGTGACTAAAAGCAAAAATGCACGGATGAATGATTTTATAGGGGTATTTTTCACATTGAAGAGATGATCCAAGAACATACAAACGTTTTGAATTCAAATTTTACTGTTGTCAATTTTCAAAATATTGTGCTCACACTAAACTTTGATAAAAGAGTTATTGAAAACAATTTAAATTATTGTTTTTCAAAAATTTGAACTTTTTATAAGAATCGATTTAACGAAGTGGTTGCTGCTAAAATCCTAAAAATCCCCCATCACACAGGGTGCCAACAAATAAACAAGAGGTTCAAAGTGGGGAGGAGAATGGGCCATAAAAATCATTAAAATTAGTAATGTATGTAATTATTAGAGCATATGAAAACTTTATTACTTAATGGAAGACCAGAAGTGGAAAACAAATAAGTCTATATGATTACGAAACCAGATGAATTTACTACTAGCTAGGTTAATTAAACTTTGTAGAACTACTCATGATTGGAACCCCATTATAATATCAACAATCAAACCCAATTTTGTTTTTTAAAAAGTTGAAGTTAATAAAGTTAATAAAGTGAAGATTAATCCAACTTAAACTCCAAAAAGTTCACTATTGATTTGGCATGCAAGTAGGCTATAGTTTTATAGCATCTATTATTTGTTTCTGCTTTTCAAGTAGCCAGAGAGAGGCCACTGGTGACATGACTTAAAGTAAAAGCTTTCTTGGAAGAACCCTAGTTTCCCTCTATATACAATAATCTGTATTCATATATACCCTATTGCATTTATTTCTATTAGCTGTAAATTTTTAGCTAATAAGTAGAGGTGACGTCTCTCCAACTTTTCTCTTGAAAAAACAGTCTTTATTCTTACGCTGTTGAGATGGATGGATTCGCGTACGTATTCTCTGATCATACTGAACCCTAATGCTAGCTTTAAACCTAATTCTTGAGACTGTAATATGGGATAAATTCTTACTGTCTCCACACTAACACTAGAGTAAAACCAGAAGATTTGGAGTTGAATTGGGAATGCAATTTTATATTATTTGTTTATAAACTAATTTGTATTTTTCACTATTTATGTCTTAATATAGAAACCCTTTTCGTTTGCTACATTTGTGAAAATCGTTTTGTTAAACACAAAAATTAACATATGCGATGTGTTAACGTGTGAAGATTGATAATACTGTACAATATTAAAAAATTAAAAGAAATTAAAATTTTATTTGTTATACTACGTAACATTAATATAAAATTAAAGTTTCACGTATAGTAATTGGAGAAAATGGAAGATGTTATAATGTTATGCCTTATAGATTTTTTTTAAAGCCTAAAAATATTTTGGTACTCAATTTTGATCGATGAATTTTATACAAAACTTACGTAAATTATTGAACTATTGTTGATACGCAATAATATAGTACGACAATTTTTTTGCAATGCGTGAACTCGCAGACCTAATTGATATCATCATTTATAATTATGATTCCATGGATCATTTATATGTTCAATGTTATTTATAAATTCATATTATTCGCTTATCGAAGCACTTTTTTAAATTTCATTATATATAATTTTAGGCTTACATCCTCCTCTAAATTGAATTCGTGAATATGTTTTCTCTTGATACATACTACATTGTATGTCATTATAGAATTAATTAAATTAATATTAAATTATGGCACAAAACATATAAATCAACTAAATAAAGTCAAATCAAAATTGTTCAAAGATAATTGAAATATTTAGCTTTTCACTGTTGAAAAGAATATTGTAAACAGAAAAACTAATATTTATAGGTGTTGGCATTCATCGTATAATAGGGGAAGAGATTCCTTCAGTCTCTGTAAATGTAGTAATCAACAAGTTGAAGTTGGGAATAATGCATGGGAAAGAGGAAGCCCCACAACCACATCTTCACCTTTATTTTGTGCTTGTTTGGTAAAAAAAAATTTTGTAAATTATAAACAGTAATTTTATTGAATTGAAATTATAAATTCTATAAAAATATACAAATAAAAATAATATTTAATCAGTTTATAAGTGTTTATAAATACTGATAAACATGCAGTTTCAATGGATTAAAGAATTTTTTTGAGAATCGTTTATTAAAATTGTAAAATTTCTGAAATATATTAAATTAAATTAAATTATGTCTTTAAATTATGCATGCATTACTCCTAGGAGCACGTTTGGCTAAATTTAAAAGTATATTTATAAGTAAACAAGTAAATTTTAAAATAATAATTTTTTATTGGTGAAATTTAAAAAATAAATTATTTATTTTGACGATAAGATAAAAGTTGATTTCTTTTAAAAGTAACAAAAAAAAAAAAATTTTAAGTTAATACAAATATATATGTTGAGACAAGAAGAAAACTGTTCTTATGCTTGTCCAATCATGCTTATGTATTCCTGTAATAAATTCTTAGTACCTACAATAAATGACGGGAACTTTTGTTGTAATTAATTAAAAAATAAAAATGTTGACTTTATTTATTGTTCATTTCTTGGTTGATCATATTAAAAAATTTAATTTGTTATATAATTTTACTAGTATTTAAGTGGGTGGATAATTTGCACGTCTAACTCGGAATGAGACAATTCCTAAGGGATGATTTGCTGTGGTCTCTTGCAACTCGAGTGTTTGGAAATTTTCCCTCAGTGCCCAACAACTCTTTTCCCATTTCCATGTCGCATCGTGTAAATTTTTTTTTTTTTTTTTTTTTCAATACAGAACAAACAAACCTAAACGGCTACACCTACTCTTAGTAACATTTAAGACTAACCAATATTCCGTATTTATTTGATTTTACTTAAAATGTTAATTAAAATTTACATATTTTATAAAATCAACAATTTTTATCAATTTTTCAATCACATATTTTTTTTTTTTTTTTTTTATTTATCAAAATTTGCTTAAAAAACTGATTTTCACCTAAACCACACACGCACTCAGTTCTCTTTCTATGTGCAACAAATGCATGTACGACAATTAAAGTCAATTTTATTCCACATAGAATTGTTTTAACGAAACAAAATAATAGAACCTGGTGCTTTAGTGAATGTTTGGTAGTGATGATATTATTTTTTAAGTACACATAAATTGTAGGTTTTATAAAATATATGGATAATAAGTGTGTACTAAGTTGTAGGTTCTACGAAATGTATGTATAAAAAATATGTTTTAACAATTTAACTAACTTAAATTATAATTTAAACATATATAAAGCAAGCACAACATGTTTGGCAGAGCTATAATTATTTTTTAAATGCTTATAAGTTATAGTTCTATAAAATACGTGAATAATAAATGAGTAGTAAATCGTGAGTACTTTTACAAAATATGAAAATAAAAATTATATTTGATTAATTTAACAATTCTAAATTATAATTTAAACTTAAGCTCACTTAGTTAACTATTGTTTTATAAATAGGAACCACTTATGTAACTAAATCAATCTATATTATTCTTTCAAATCCATACCTAACTTAAGAATTCTTTAAGAATGGTTAGCCAATTAGCCCGTGGATCAACACATCTCTTCCCATGAAGACTAAATTTGTTCTTTTAAGAAATTAAATAATTTTCATATATAAGTGATTACGAAGCTTCCAAACTCATAATTGCTCTAATATAACTTTGAATTAACCTATCACAAAATTTAATAGGTTAGAAACCAATATTTTTATCAAATTTTATGATATTAAAATCTACACAATAAAAACTATACAAAACGAAAATCAAATAAAATCTATATGACTTAAAAGAAAGTACAATATTGGCCATAAAAACACAAATCTTTTTTATGAAAAGAAAACCTAAATTGAAGTTAACCATTTCAAATTTGTATCTAACTTAAGAAATAAAGGGCATGCTTGGCTTTGCTTATAAGTGCTTTGAGCGGCATAATGTGTAAAAAAAAGTGGATAAAAATTGTGCATCTTATGAAATATGTAGATAAAAATAATAAATGATCAACTTATAAATACTAAAAAGCACTCTCAAATATATGTTAAGGCTTTCTTTGATTTTACTTAAAATTTTGCTAAAAATTAAGTCAAAATCAACAATTAATTTTAACTACACATTTAATATAGCCCGCAACTTTTATCAACTTTTCAACCATACATTTCATCAACTATTATTAAAATTTACTAAAAATCTGATTTTTGCAAAATTAAACAGGCATTGAAATAAGGATAGGTCAAGGAGTTGAATATCTAAATTACAAATTTTTTTATTAAGAGCATGTTCGGTATAGTTTTTTCTCCAAAAAATCTATTTTTTTGCTTACAATTTTTGACTTTTCAACCCTTTTTACACTACAAAAAACTTTGAAAAGTCAAAAAGTAACTAAAAAAATTTATTTTTTCCTCAAAAAAACTCTATCGAACAAGCTCTAAATTTAAATTATAATTTAAGTTGATTAAATATATTTTTATGGGTAAATAGCACAAAACGTCCCTACCTATTGAGGGTATTGTGGAAAACGTCCCTACCTTCAAAATTTTGGCATTTTCACCCTTACCTACTGGATTTCCTGCGCAAAATGTCCTTCAGTCCAAAAATATAGGGGTAAATTAGTCCAACCACTTTTTTCACATATATATTACTTCTTTTAAAATTGGGGGGTTTTCCATACAATTTTTAAAATTGCATGACAGGCCCCCGTCCCCAAATCTGAAAATGTATACCAGAGACGGTGGCAAATGCTGGTATACAAGGACCTCCCCGTAACAAACAATTCTAACAAGGACCTCCCTGTAATAAACAATACTAAAGTGAGCATAGGTGACAAGAACTTTGACACGAGCAAACAAGACCGCATTCCAAATGGTTGTGATATTAGAGGTGCTCCGATAGAAACTAACACGATCTCTAAATCTAGAGACAAAGGGGATTTTTCTCAAAGCTCAAAGAGCAGCATTTGTGATTTTAGTAGCAGCACAACAAGCGTCAGTGAAGAGAGCAGTCTGAGTGGGTTGAGTTGTAGCAGTAGACCACACATGTCGAAGGACTTGAGGTGGGCATCCATCAACCGCATAAGAAAACAATATGGATTCCTCAATCTGAGTCACTTTAATTTGTTGAAGAAACTCGGTTCTGGGGACATTGGTACAGTTTACCTTGTTGAATTGATTGAAACAAAATGCATGTTTGCAATAAAGGTAATGGATAATGAATTCTTGGCAAAACGAAAGAAGATGCCTAGGGGAACTGAGAGAGAAATTCTGAGAATGCTGGACCATCCGTTTCTCCCAACATTATATGCCCAGTTTACTTCAAACAATTTGTCGTGTTTAGTTATGGAGTTTTGTCCAGGTGGAGATCTACATGTACTCCGCCAGAAGCAGTCTGACAGATATTTTTTTGAAGAGGCAGCAAGGTGTAGTATAAATCTAGATTTCTATCTGGTTAGTGTGAATAAACAAAGTGAAGAGAACATTTGTTTTTTCACTCTAACCAGGTAGAAAGTTGGACTTCCTCGGCCGCTGGTGGCAAATGCTGGTATACATTTTCAGATTTGGAGACGGGGGCTGCCATGCAATTTTAGAAATTGCATGGAAAGCCCCCCAATTTTAAAAGAAGTAATATATATGTGAAAAAAGTGGTTGGACTAATTTACCCCTATATTTTTGGACTGAAGGACGTTTTGCGCAAGAAATCCAGTAGGTAAGGGTGAAAATGCCAAAATTTTGAAGGTAGGGACGTTTTCCACAATACCCTCAATAGGTAGGGACGTTTTGTGCTATTTACCCTATTTTTATCTATTATCCATATATTTTAAAACATCTATAAATTAGAAATACTTAAAAAGTAATCTGAGGGCCACCTAACATTCACTTGTACTGTAAACAAAGAAGAGGAAAGAAATGAGTAGGGTTCTAAGTGGAAGATGGAGAAGAAGACAATAATGTTAAAAAAAGAATAATTAATTAGTGGACAAATAATAGATGAGCACAGGAGCTGCGATTCCGTGCCCCAAAAACAAACACTTAACCCGGCAGCCCCACTCTAAACCAATCATCCGTCACTACACAACACAACCTCGATTTGATCGTTCATTTCTCTTTCTTTGAATTCTCAAACTCTCTCTCTAGAAATATTGCTCTTTTTATCTCTCTAGTTTGCCAGTAATGGCAGTGTTTCAGTGGCAGTGCAAGAAAAGAGAGAGAGAGTTTTCATCGGGAAGGTAAAGCTTTGCACCACAAGCCTCAAAGATAACATGGCCATCCCTCTTCCTTCAACCCCTGCAAAGATCGCGTGCACACTGCAAATCTTTCTGTTTCTCACTCCTCACTACTTTTTCTTTCATTTTGTTGTTTCTGCATAGAGAGAGAGCGTGTAGTGAGTTGATGCAGTTTTATGACCAGAAAGATAAAAACACCCTAATATTTACAGAGGAAAAAAAAACCTGAACAGATTACTTTCTCAGACCCCATCCAAGAGCAATAAAAACCCTTCATCAACTGACTACTACTGTTTAGGATTTTCTGTAAAAAGGCTGAAATCAGTAGCATAAAACTCGGGAGACCACTGCATAGGAAACATTCAAAAAGAGAAAAGAGATTGCTTATGCGTGTGTATAACAGAGAGAGAGAGAGAGAGAGAGACGTAATACGTTTAAGGTTTTTATAAGGAAAACAAAGGGAACAAACAGGATATTTTGTTAACAACATAATACCCAGGCAGAGAGTGAGAGGTTGAAAATGGAGGGTGGTGGCGGTTCCAATATGATGTCTTTTGGAGAAAACAGTAACGGGCTTTGTCCCTCGATGATGATGCCGCCATTCACTTCTCACACTAATCCTCATGCAGTCAGCAGCAATACGCTATTTCTTCCTCTTCCTCTCCCCAGCAGCAATCAAGACCTAAATCGACACAGCGGCGGCGGCGGATCTTCTATGATGATTGAAGAAAATTACAATAATACTAGCACTGGGTATTATCTTATGGAGAGCAATAGCAACAACGATGGAGGAAGCTGCGCTGTCAAAGCAAAGATCATGGCTCATCCTCACTACCTCCGTCTCTTGGCTGCCTATGTTAATTGTCAAAAGGTAAAAACAATGCCCAATTTTTATTTTTTCAAATGAACTTAGAAAGAGTACCCTAAAATTTATGTCTCTTTCTCTTGGTCCCACGAGGAACTCAAGAGTCAAATTATACATCTTCGTCTTGTAAGATGCCCCATAATTCCTCTCATTATTTCAAGAATTTGACTATTTGAGTGATGTAAAAATATTTCTTCTGGATGCAAGTGTGTTCGTGTGGGTGAGAGAGACAGATGGAGAGAACCCCTAATTTTTTGTACTTACATTAGCACAAGAATTACTCTTGGATGAAGTCAAGAAAAGAGTACGTAAGAAAATTGTCTGTGGAACTGATGATGGGGGACTTATTTAAACAGATAGGAGCCCCACCGGAGGTAGTGGCAAGACTTGAGGAAGCATGCGCGTCGGCCGCCGCAATGGGCCGCCAATCAAGTAGTGTGGGTGAAGATCCGGCGCTTGACCAATTTATGGAGGCGTACTGTGAAATGCTAACAAAGTACGAGCAAGAACTTTCTAAACCCTTCAAGGAAGCCATGCTTTTCTTATCACGAATTGAGTGCCAGTTCAAAGCGCTCTCTCTCTCCTCCTCTGATACTGGTGATGAACTCTCTCTCTCTCTCTCGCTCCCTCAATGGATGACATTTATATATTCTTCTCAGATCTCACTGTTTTGGGTTGGATTACTGCCTGATTTTGATTGTTATATTTTATATATTTGACCTGCATGTGCAGGTTTCCAAGATGGAGATTTGATTTACTATTCAATGAACTTGTTTGCAGATGCATTTCTTCCATTGTTTAATCTCCCTCTCCCTCTCTCTCTCTCTCTCTACCGTGTTTATCTTCATTGTTTTTTTTTTTTTAATTCATTTTTCTTGTTCTCTTTCTCACTTTGGGATTCTTTTTGCTGTTTCTTTGGCTTTGACTATTGGACGCGTGAAACTGTTTCAAGGGTTCAGCCTGTTATAAATTGTTTAAGTTATAATTATAATAATGACTTCTGATTAGATTTAGTCTCCGAGAATGTTTGTTTGTATCTAATAATGCATCGCCTTTTTGACTCCTTACGTTATTCATTCTACGTTATTCATTCTAATTTTAGAAGCATGTGACATTTTTCCTCATTATTTATGTACATCTCCAGTTTTAATAAAGCTGGTTACTTCTACCTGGGTAACATTCTGTGCTCGTTCAGCCAAGTAAACAGTGAAATGAACACTGATATTAAGCCTAACGGTGTCAGCAGTTTAGGGTTTACGGGTTAAGAAAGAGTAAAGCCCACCTTTAGGTTGAACAATCTCAGTAATTTGAAGGATTCTATATTATCATCAATCGAACCCGGTTCACGTTGTACCTAAGCCTTGAGAGAAAATAAGTCTGTTTCCAAGTCATCACGCTTTAATATATGTGCAAATAATAATGTGTGCATTCTGTAACAATGCGCTTCTTTCCTTGAATGCGTTGAATCGTTTGCCTTGTATTCGAAAGCTGTAATCATTTGAGGTGCATAACCTGCGTTTTTCAATGGGTACGAAGTTGTGAAACTCTTTATTATGAATAAGTCAAGAAGGTAAGTGAGATTTGATGACGTCTTGTATCTAGTGGTGCTTGATGAACTCCTTAACGTATCATTCATTTCTGACTAACTGTTGTGTTTGATGGACTCGAGGGGTTTTAATTTTGTGGCTTTTAGCCAACAGGTTGTCTTAGTTGCAGCTACTTTTCTTTACTAGATGCCTTTAAATTTTGTTAAATCTAATGGAAAATTCTGCTACCAAAGAAAAGAAATCTGTATGACTCCACTGCTTATTTATCAAATTCTTGATTCCCTCTAAATCGAAAAGTTGATCAAGGTGTTCTTGGATTTAGTTATCAGCAGAAGTACAAGTGAGTTATTCTTGTAGGTGTAAATTCATTGCCTGAAATTATGTGCATTTCCATTTGTGGTAAATTGGTTAATTTTTCTGCTGTGATTAATCAATATTTTCATTTTTATTGTGTTTGCGTGAGTTACACCATACATCCGATGAGCAATGATTCTTTCTATTTCAAAAATTTGACGAACATTGCAATTTCTGACTGGAAATGCCCTTTTGTTAACCTAAAAAGACACCTCAATGTGGCTTCACAAGTGATTATCCTATGTTCCATGTCGGCATCTTTGTGAGACATTTTCATTAATTTGGTCAAATTTGCATAGAGAGACAGATATGCCTATGGGAGGTAATGAAACCTGGATGCTCAAGAGGATTAGAGATGCATCTATATAGGTAGATCATATCTAACTCAAGTACTTATACTGGTCTAGAAACAGCTATAAAATATATAAAAGGCAAATTTCAGAGATCTCAAAGATCACTTCTTCTATATAACTCCTTTGCCCTAATGTTGCAGTCCAACTTTAGAATCCTTGCTCTTCTGAAGGATCATAAAATGGGTAGGGTTTTGCAATCTTTGTATAAGCCTCACCATATATATATCTGTAGCAGGACTAATGTAGAGTTATTAACTTAAAGGTGGCAGTGTGTGGAAAGAAAGGCCATTTGTTCTTTGGTTTTTCCCATTCAACTTTTAATTGTGGGGCAATAGGAAAGTGTGGACTACCATTCTTACAACGAAAATTAACTTGCAACTAATTCTCTCTATTAATGGCTGCAGATGAAGATCCCTATTCCAACAGGAGTGAATTGTTAGCTTACTACCTCTACATTTCTTTTTAAAATTTCTGAGTATAGGCCGATCAATTGTCCACTGTGACAATGGACTGTGTGTGAATTTTGAAAATGTCCCGGGATCACTTAAAAATTTATTGACCACTTAATCTAGGAGTTGGAGGTAGACGATTGACATTTAATCCAGGAATATATTTCTAGAATGTTGTCTGTTAGCACTTTAACTAAAAATATTAGTTAATTAGTATACCGCTTTTCTTTGCGGTGGGATTTGACCATAGAAGATTTTAATGGATTGATGAGTGGAGAAGAATTTGTTGAAGATTGAGAGAGTTTTGTTTGAGGAGGGGTTTGATTTTGAAGGACAGAGAGAAGAATATGGAGAAATTGAGTAAGAAAGATATGGGTTTTGGTTTGAGATGAATGAAGACATAGTGACGAACAAAGAAGTAATTTTTTTATGACTGTAGCAGAGTAAACCTCTTTACGGTGGGTGATTAAAAAAATTATTATTTTATTTAACCTAGTTATTGAGAGAAAACAAAATGACAATAAAGCTCCGTTTGTTTGAAAGAAAAAGAATGACGTCGAGTTTTACTTGTGAAAATTATTTGAAGTGAAGAGAACACGAGTGTTCTATGTGCCATTGCTTCTAATTAATGCTGCCGACTAGCAATGTTCGTTGGGTGCTCGTTGGCGATTTCCCTCCACCAGTTGTCTTGGACAGCAGCAGGTGGTTTTCTTTGCGAGTCCTGTGGTTGGCCAATAATTACTGGCAACCAACCCGTGTAGCCAACGACTACCTAGTTGATGTCAACAATTGGAAGGTGGTCTGATTGCATAGTAGCATGGATTATTAGCAAGATATTTTCAGGAGGTCATTGGTGACCTGTCAGTAGTCACCGACAGCCTATCTATGGTAATTGGTTGTTAATTGTTATAGTGGATCCTTAATGCATCTTCCCTGAACCACTACCTAAGAGTAATGCTACAATTTATAGCACAATTCACCGAACATGACGTAATCCTGAGATAGTGAGATGCACCAGGTTTGGGTTGGAGCCGTCGTTGTAGTCAATATCGAATTCCCTTGGTTGGCTCTCTTTGTTCTCTATGAATTACGAAAGTAGAATTGAGACCGAATGAACCTTTAGTCCAGAAACTGTTTTCTTGATTCGCATATTATTATCCTATATGGTTTGTAATATTTTGAACTGTGGAAGTTAAAATGCTAATACTGGATATTTAATTACCAGAGATTAAAATTTTTCGCTTGAGTTGAATATTTCGATCCCAACTAATTTAGATTTTATGCTTTTAAAGGAATGGATAAATATAAAAGAACTAGATATAAAAGTTAAGTATCATCTACTAAGGCATCAATTTTATAAATCAAAGGAAATTGATGAGCGTGTTTTTTTTTTTTAAACAACCTTATTATGAAGTTCAAACTATTTTTGTTTGTAATGTCTTCGCACGTGCTATTTATCTCAGCCCTGGTGAGAGTAGGTACATTATGGCATTCTTTTGCTTTGTGATAGATTATGTCAATGAATAGCATTTGATTTGGGAGCCAAAACAATTTCTTATAGATAATTTATGCGTCATGTGCTAACAATATTTTCTTTCCAATGCCAAGATGCAATTTTTGTTCCAATGCGAAGATGCTTATGCCCCATTTGTGTTGACAGTGGCCTATGGCGAAGCAGCTGATATAAATGGATCGTCTGGAGAAGAGATTGATGTGAATAACAGTGTCATAGATCCTCAAGCAGGAGACGGGGAACTGAAAGGTCAGCTGTTGCGCAAATACAGTGGATATTTAGGCAGCCTAAAGCAGGAATTTATGAAGAAAAGAAAGAAAGGAAAGCTACCAAAAGAAGCCAGGCAACAACTGTTAGACTGGTGGAGCAGACATTATAAATGGCCATATCCCTCGGTGTGTATTGTATAATCTTATTTTTTCCATTAATAGCCGCTCGATAAATTTTGTTTGATAGATGATTAGAAATTTTTGTCATTGTGAATTGCTGTTTGCTAATTACTATTTGGTATGTTCATCGATATTACTCAACTGCTTTTATAATTTGAAATTCGAGTGCTTTTACTTGACTGCATTTTATCTTTTGCTTTTACCTCGTATAGAAAATGCTGAATCTGGGCAGAGTCAGAAAAATGTCATATGCTACCTTCTGTTACTTCGTTTATTTCTGAACGCAACACATTATCATATGATTTGAAACTTTGATGGTTCTAATTATTTGAAACTGTTTTAAATGCAAACAGGAATCCCAGAAACTGGCACTTGCTGAATCAACAGGTCTGGACCAGAAGCAAATAAACAATTGGTTCATCAACCAAAGGAAACGGCATTGGAAACCTTCAGAAGATATGCAGTTTGTCGTGATGGACGCTGCACATCCCCACTATTACATGGACAATCCTTTTCCAATGGACATGTCCATCTCACGTACGCTTCTCTAAGAGTTATTAGTACGATTTCATCGACTTATATTGTACGCAAACTAATGTATTGGCAGTGCTCTCTTATCTAGTATTAATAGGTAGTTGCATTTGCATACAACTTGTATGCATGTGACTGCCATCTCGGGTAGTATTTTCAAGTATTTCATTTTCTTTATCTTGCGGGCTTCTAGGTTGTTGTGTACTACGTATTTTGATATAGAAATGGGACAGCCTACTCCATTGTTGGACTGGGCTGAATTGTTATTACCTTACTCTTTGTGGAGTACTATTGGATGTCTAGAAACCCCTAAAAATATAAAACAAATAAATAAAAGATTTTCTTGATTATAGACTTTTGAACCATGACCGTAACGTGAGAGTTTGCTGGGATTCGAAGACCAGCAAAAGTGATGATTTAAGTGTTGGGTTCGACTATTTTGTCTGAGGATTTGATTTCACTTCCATTTTGTTGGAGGTAGACTCAAAGAAAGGAGAAGTAGAACAGTTGAATATGACTCAAGATTTTTTTTTTCCCCCTATCTCATTCTTAGTACAATCAAACATGTTGTAGATAGCGTATTTAGAGAGAGTGAGAGGAAGAGTCATTCGTCCTGATTCTTGAATTGATCACACGTGAGCGTGAAGGGAGTTTGCATGTATGCCACTAAAAATATTTTTTTTTGTTGGGTGGTTGGGTGGGGGGGGGGGGGGGGGCGCGGTTAGTTTTTAATCAGCATACATGTCATATTGAATATCATAGAGAGGTCGTATTTTTATTGTCTGGCATCAAATTGAACAAGCAATTAAAACATTGTGTTCACTAATTTGATCAGATAATGTTAAAAAGATAAAATAGAAATAAATGAGTGCAAGTGAGATATCACATCCACAAATATACAAATTAGGCATTTTTATAGGGGTGAATACGATTCGATTTGAGCAGTTGTTGATCTATTTTTAAACCAAACTATTTAAAATAGTTTAGAAAATTTTCAAATCAAACTATTTTTTGCAGTTTGGTTTGATTTTAAACTACAATTTATTTATCGATATAATAGTAACGCATTTATAATAAGTTAAAACATAAGTAAATTGGTCTAAAATTTTCAATATAAACTTAAATGGAAAGTTTTTAAATTTTTTTTTTTTATTCAACACACTATTACATCCCCAATGTGGTTTTTAGGCTTCTACCAGGAAATGATGGGGGAGTTCGAATACTCCAACTATATATTAATAACTCATAAAAAATACATGGGATGGGGGTATAAAACCTAACCTCCAATCATAATAAATAAATGAATAAATAATAAAACAATAAATAATGATGTACTACTTTCTAGACAAATAGTCCTAAATTTTTTTTTATAAACCTCTAACTGTAGGAAGCTTATGTCTATCAATTTGAACTAAGCTGTAGTAACGTTGTGGTAAGTCCTGGGCGCTGTACTCAAAATAGCAACGACAATCCCAATCATCTGAAGCAAGTAAGTCAGCCACTTGATTGCCTTCGCGGTAAATATGGAAAGTTTTTAAACTTAAATGTTATATTACATTAATATTTGTCGTATGAGAAAATGAGAATACGGAGGAAATTGACAAAAATTAGTAAATAATTGGACGCAATAATGAATTTGTGGGTTATGGGTCAGCGACCCAATCGTTTGACAAAAATTAAATAAGTCAGCTCAATACATTTAGTATTAGATTGTACTTTGCTTACTTTATAAATGTGTAAGTAAGAATAGACTAATTTATTTTTAATTAAGAAAAAATAAAAAATGGTTCAGTTCAGTTTAAACGATTTTTTAAAATTTGGAACTTAAACTAAACAATTTTCGAATGGTTCGATTTGATTTAAAACCATACATTAACATGTGTTAGGAAATATAACGTAAAAGCTAATACACTTCACTACAGAATCAATAACAATGACTTCAAGAAGATTACAATCGAAACAAACTACCGAAGTATTAGGGCTCAGATTTACTTAACCAAGTGGATCACCGCACATGCCGTCCAAAGGATAGGCACAAGTTTCACTTTGATCACTAGAACAACCTTACTATTATAGACCTAAGGCAAAATCAACCCTTGTAACTCATATCAATACTATCGAAGTTATTGTTCATCGACAAAGATGAACATCAGATCTATATCCCAAAAGGTTACTTTTCACACAAGGTAATACCATTCAACCTCACAACTCTCATATCTGATTCTGATTCTTAGAAGATAAAGAAGAAGAAGAAGAGAATGAAGAAAACCAGACGGAAAAATGGCCAAGAAGATAGAACAATTTCAAAGGACTTGACTAAAAAATGAAAATGAAAGGACTAAACAAATACTTCTCAATACGCGGACATTCCTCATAGCCATTGGATTAGATCTAATGGCTAAAAATCCGCAGAGAAAACACAATTCTTTCCTCATCAGCTAAGCCAATGCCAATGGTCCACGTGACAATCACTTAAACTTCAAAAGTATGACTATGCTTTAGACACAAAAACGTGTTTGTAAAATATACTTCTAACAACAAACATGTTCATATAAAATCGAACAACGGTTTCAAACGATTTACTTTGTGATCTAAGGATTATTTTTGCAACCATAGCATTTCATGTACTCCTATAACATCCAAAGCTATCCAATATGAAGTGTGCTGGGATAATGTAATGATTGCACTCACTTTCTAATGATTTATGCTTGTACTTTTCAGCCTACTACAAAGAACTCCAAATCCACAATCATTATCCAACACCACGCTAAACGCATGTCAAAGAGAGTAATTTCATTTGGATTTCTTCCCCTTTTTTTTTTTTTTGGGTTACGTTTAAGTAAAATGTGTTACTTAAAAAAACTTTTGTGAAATTAAGTAACCTGTTTTAACTTTAAGCAATAAAAATACTGTTATTTTTAAATATAATGTATTTATAAGAGCATCTACAATAGTTTTTGAACGGAAAACGTCAAAATCTTTGTTAATTCATCACACGTGCCACACATGATGAATTTTTGAAGGACAAAATTGTCCAACACTACTCAAATATTATTCAATCAAAGGAAAAAACAAACTCAATCAAAGTTGTTCATCTTTATGAGTTCTGGAGGATTATGGGTGGTTATTGGCACAATTTGGGCATTGGATTTTGGCTCAGGAGTTGGTGGTAGAAGCTGGAGGCGGAGGAGTTTGATGGAGGCGGTGGAGTTTGGTGGAAACTGAAGGTGGTGGCGGCGACGGCAGTGGTGGTGGAGGTCTCTTCACTTTCTGCTCCTACTATCAAGATGAAGGTCTCTACACTGTACCTCACTCATCGACGCTGAATCTTTCGCCACCCTCCATTGCTGAAAATCAGTCTTATACTGTCACAATTCTCCCCGTCCCACCACCCGCTTATTGTAACTGGAGAAGATGGTCTCTACACTGTAACCCACTCGCCGACGCTGAATCTTCCGCCACCCTCCATCGCCGAAAATCAGCCACTATCATTTCAACACTCCCCGTCCCACCAACCGCTTTTTGTAACTGGAGAAAATCCTTCACTTTCTGCTCATACTGTAACATTACCATATCATCTCTATCGAGAAGATGGTGCAAGTGGTGGTGCGGTCACGCCCAGGCCGCTGCGTCTGCGGCGAAACTCATTACAATCACCTCGAGAAAGAAAAAGCACCATCTTCTTGATAGTGAAATGGTCAATAATCCAGTATTGATTTGCAGTAGATGGATTTGATTTTTGGGCTTTTGAATCTCTTTCTTGATGAATTTTTCTTTGGTTCTTTGGTTTGATATTTGAGTAGTGTTGGAAAATTTTATCCGTAAAAAATTTATCACGTGTGGCGCGCGTGATGAATTAACAGAGATTTTGACGTTTTCTTTCCAAAAAGAACCCCTGGTGCGTACGTTTGAAAGGTTCGGAACTTCGACTTCTAGTAAACAAATATTTAAGACCCCATCGTTACAACGTTCAAAGGTTCGGGACCCCTAGTGCTATTTACTCTTATATTTAAAGAGCGTCTTTAAATATTTAAAGAACATTTATAAATTTAAAGAACAAATTTTTTTAAACATTCCAACAGCCTCCTTTTCTCAATGATTTTCATTTTACTACCTCCAAGAAGCATTTAATATTTTTCCCTCTCCTTTTTTTTTTTTCATATGCTTTCCTCCCAATTATTTTATTATTTCCCTCTATTTTTTTCATAAATTCAACAACTTGGTCTTTCATTTTCACATCAATTCCACACAATTTCAACCACCATAGACAAACACTTGTTTCTTGTCCAGGAATTCTTTTTCGAATATGTCTTCAAGTAGATTAATCAAATTGATTCTTGATGACTCTGATTCTGATGATGATTTGGATACGACAATAGCTTTTGTAGATGGAGAGTTGCTCAATAAGAAGAGACGGGTACTACATTAAGGTTCAATTCAAAGTTGTAAACATATATTTCGTAATAAAATTCTTGGCCACCACAAGCTTTTTAATAATAATTTTGGGAAAGATCCGGTGTATACTCCAATTTTTTTCGGAGAAGGTTCCAAATGAGCCGATCCCTTTTTATTCGTATTCAATCTGCCATAGATACTCATGACCAATACCTTGTCCAAAAAAGTGATGCAATTGGAACTCTTGGTTTATCTTCTCTCCAGTGAATTACTGCTTTGAGGATGCTTGCATATGGAGTTGTGGCTGATTTTATTGATAAATATATATGAATCGGTGAAAGTACTATGATTAAGAGTTTGAAAAAGATTTGTTACGAGAGTGGTTCCAATCTTTTCAGATAAATACCTGAGAGCACCAAACAAAGAAGACATAGCTAGATTATTAAAAGAAGGTGAAAAACGTGGGTTTCTTGGAATGTTGGGGAGCATTGATTTTATGCACTCGAAATTGTAGCTTGGATGTATGTTGGGCATGTTCATGAACTGACTATAATCCTTGAAGCTATAGCTTTTCATGATCTTTGGATATGTCATGCATTGTTTGGGCTACCAGGATCACGTAATGATATAAATGTTTTAGATAGATATTTTTTATTCAAATACTTTGTTGAAGGTCGTGTTTTCCCAGCCAACTATTCAATCAACAGTCATGACTACACAATGGGATACTACCTTGCTAATGGTATATAATGGTATATATCCACCATGGTCAACATTTGTGGAAACAATCAGTGGCGGATCTAGGGTTGAAGTTCAACTAGGGCGGACGTTGACTGGTCAAGTCAATGATCGATGCTTGTGAAAAAATAGTGACTAGTCAACGGCCGATGCTTGTGAAAATAATGTTCAATTTTTTTCATCCAATGTCTGATGATTACATAATTTTCATAAATATATTTGTACGATTTAATTTTTATGTACTCGAATGTAATATTAAATTACTTGATTTAAAAGTTGAATTAGATAAACGAGATACATTTATTCATTTTAATTTGAGAAAAATAAGTGTCAAAAATAAACTAAAAAATAAAAGGAGAAACAAATAAATGATATAGAAAAAGGTCAAAAAGGAAGGACATGACTAGACAACTCGCTCTCAATCTCTGCACTCTGAAATTGTAAGAGAGTCGTAGGTATTATACCCCCAGGCCCAGCTACATAATTCATTCAGAAAAATAGATATATACACATTACACTATCCTCATATTCATATACACACTCAGTTTCTCTTTGCTTTTTCCACGTTTCCATAACCTCTATCATTGGGGGACTTTTTTCTCTCATCTCTCCTCTCTCTCCTTTCTCTCTCTCTACATATATATGTGTATGCATCTCTTCATGATATAAGAGTCTTCTTCTTCTTTCGCAGCGCCTTCTTTGCACCTGTACAACAAGGTCCCTTTGTGTGATATTTTGTCTTTCTCCTTCTTCTTCTTCACTATTTCCATAAAATAAAGGAGACAAAAGGAAGATACTATGCAAACTTGAGCATTTGCAAAACAATATCACTACTCATAATTCTCAGTCTCTTTGGGGAGCAATTTGGGCCACCAAAAACAAACAAAAAAGTCTTCTGTTTTTCCAGTTCCAAACTTGGGGTTTCAGTACCATTTTTTTCATGAAATTCCAGCACGGGCGGACGCGGGGTCTCGCCATGCCGTGGATCCGCCCCTGGAAACAATTCCATCTCCACTAGATAACAAACATAAACAATTTGCTGCAGCTCAAGAATCAGCAAGAAAAGATGTTGAACGAGCATTTGGAGTGTTGCAATCACGATTTGCAATTGTTCGTGGATCGGCACGTTTTTGACATTGTGAAACTCTAAAAGATATCATGAAAGCTCGCATCTTATTACACAATATGATCTTTGAAAATGAAAGACATGTTAGTGACACAGACTTTAATTATGATACACTTGATGAAATTCTAAACATATCGGTTTAACATGAGCATATATACAACAGACTTTTTGAAATTTATTCAAGCTCATCATCGTACATGTTAGTGACACAAACTTTAATTATGATACACTTGATGAAATTATAAACATATCGGTTTCACATGAGCATACAACGGACTTTTTTAAATTTATTCAAGCTCATCATCGTATTAGGGATAGAAATATGCATTCTTAGCTCCTATTGAGCACATATGGAAAATATATGAGGATCGTTGCAACTCCTGATCTTAAGAATTATTTGTTAGAATTTTATGCAAATCTGTTTTGTCACATTCTTAAGAATTTCTTGAATAATTTATTTCTTTATTTTCTATTTTCTATTATGCAAATGCTTTGATTTGATAAAAAGATGAGACTACTTTTTGGTCTCAGTTTAGAATGTGAAGATGTGATTATTTCTTGAATAAATTATGGTTGCTGAATTAGTACCACTAGCACAATGTTCTTATATTAATTTCTCTAACACAAAATTTTAATGAATCAAATTGTAATTCTCCGATGGGCACAAGTGGGCACTGGAGAAAAAATCCACTTTGTCTTTCATATGTATAATAAATAATTACACAAGAGGCAATACAGTCCTTTTGCTGTGATTACTATTAACATTTTGATCACATTGGACCCATAGATTACAGTTTCCAAGAAAAGCAAGCTAAAATTCAATTATCTTTACATTATTATTTTTTTGCAAGAATTTCCATTTGATGTTGCAAATAAAAATCTGCAAGCATTTGAGGCATTCGAGTCGTATCTATCATCATTATCCTTTCATCTTCTTTCATTTGTTGCAATCGAAGCTTTTCTTGCTCATAAGCAAGCATCTCTTGTTCTTGAGCATATTGTCTTTCAAACAATTCTATTTTCTTCTCATTGAATTGTTTCTTTTCTTCTCTCATTGCTTGTAGCAAATTCACACATGAATTTGATGAGTCATTTCTAGTATCTTTATCCTTCATTCTCTTTTGATCTTTTTCAGCCTTTCTTCCCGGTGGTCTCTCTAAGTCCACTAGTAACTTAGTATCTGGAATACTGTCGTCTCCAAGATCTACATGAGTTTCTGGTATTAAGGTGAGAACAAAGGAGGAACATGTAGTCATATTTCGTATTGGTTTTTTTCCTTTGGCAATCCTCCAACCATTTTAGCTGATATCTCAACATATTCCAGCAATACTCAAATTGGAATGGAGATTTCTTTTATTTAATTCTTGGTACAAGAGTTTTGCATTAGCGATTTGCAAAAAAAAAAAAAAAAAAGAAAAAAGAAAAAACCAAAGTTACTAGTAATTATTAATAATACTACGTTATATTGGAATTTTTAATAGCGTAAATACATTGTATTGCTCGTTAACACCACTTTGGTGTCTAGATTCAATTTGGACATAGCATCCAAAAAATAAATTTTTGTGTAGCCAATTGAATTGTCGAACAACAGTTTATCAAAGAAACTTATGTTCGTTCATAGGCAAATTTCTTGTACTTGCGAAAATATTCCCATAATCGAATCCAAAAAGCCTCATGTTTCTGTTCATTTCCATGTAGTGCATGTTGGAAATTGGTTTAAATATGTCGAGAAATTAACTAAGTGTTAAAAATAATGAAAGTGACTCCGTGTCAACTTGGTCAAATATACAAGACCCGACCCAATCCGTTTACTTCGACGCTTCGGAGAAACGGGGATCGAAACCAATATCGAATGAATGAGAAATTACAGAAAATGACAATTTTGGGTCAAAATTTTGACCATGCGATCGCACAGGAATGTACACCTGCGATCGCAATCTGCCTAAATTTTAAACAGAACGTTGTTGGGTCCTTCCATGCAATCGCAGGAGATATAGCCTTGCGATCGCATGGTTAAACTGGATTAAGTTCTGTTCTGATTTTTGTACCATGCGATCGCAGCTTGGTAAAACCATGCGATCGCATAGGTTTGCACGAACAAACATGTCATTTTGAAGGATTGCACGATTTGGTTCATTCCTTTTCGTTTTCAACCGATCTCTAACGTTAAAAAGGGCCTGTGGACGTCTATTTTTTCAGAGGATTGATACAGAAACTATATGCAAACAATAAGCACTCATATATTTCATCATTTAAACCAAAGTAATTGCATTTAGTGCATAACCAAATTCTGGTTTCATTTTTATTTCATCTTTTAGAGTACAAAACCGATTTCCGGTTCGTTGTGCTTGTGTTTGGAAGTGCTACAAATACAAGCGGAAGCCGTTGTATCTTGGAAGTCATTTGCCTTATACCGTAAGCATCATTGCGGGGCAAAATTGACTTAAGAACAAAGAGTTCAACTCTTGTCTCGGTTTATTTTCATCCTTTCCTTTTTTTTCGATTTCTTGCTTTATTGCTTCAGAGTCATTTCACAGAAATTCCGCCAACAGTGCATCCAAACTAACATTAAGCCATGCTGACACAATGAGAAGATCCTTTTCCAAAGTAAAATTGCCACCTCTTAGAGTTGGGTTCCAATGGAGTTATTGGAGTATTTAACACGGGAAATTGATCATCAAAATCTGGAAATTGGTCTAAAAACTGTGGGTTTTCATTTCAGTCATTATATTCATTTTCATCCATACCAGTTTGTAGAAATAGAAAAATATTTGCGCAACGGGTTAATTATATCATATACTACCGAATTTTTTACTATGTTTCATTTATACCACCAAACTTTAATTCGTTTCATTTATATAGTTTCAGTTAAGCCACTTTGTTAACCAATCGAACTTCAAACACGTGGACAATACTTTCACACGTGATGAGATACATCAGCTAATTAACGACTCGTTAATGCGACAACAGAATTTCCGTCAAACAATGAACGACTGGTTAACGAAGTCGTTTAATTGAAAATAATTTTAAAGTTAGGTGGTATAAATGAAATGAATTAAAGTTCGATGATATAAATAAAATAGAGTATAAAGTTCAGTGGTATGTGATGTAATTAACCCTATGTGCAACATATATATAGATCACAAATGGTTGGATACATGAATGAATATGAAAGTAGCCTTTAAATTAAATATTGAGATTTGTATATGCTATTTAATAAAAGTCAATATATCAAGTATTGAAAATTGAAATTGGTTTAATGCATTTAATAATAGAGAATGGGTTTTACGCTTGAATGTTGTACAAACTCACTCTCTAAATTAAAATGTTAAATTAGAGAGTTTATTGGAGCAGAATTTTAAGAGTTGACTCTTTAAATTAAAGAGCATCATATATTTAAAGAGTTTGTTAAAAATGCTCTAAGTAAACTTAATTATACTTTAACCTTTTAAATTAACCCAATCACGTTTCCACACAATTCCAAGGGCATAAAAAACGTCACCTCTGTACCCAATAACAACGATTAATTTTGCCAAGAAAAACGTTATCCTAAAAAATTAACTATACTCTCAACAAATTAATGTATCGACAGTGTTCTCTTATCTAGCCTACTCCATTGTTAGAGTGGGCTGAATTGTTATTACCTTACTCTTTATGCAGTAGTACTATTGGATGTCTAGAAGCCCAAATCAGTTTCCCATTACCAATACCTTTTTTTTTTTTTTTTTTTTTTTTGGATAACTAGTTGAAACTTGAAGCACGTGTTATGCACGTGAGTTGCTCGTAAAGATATGTTTAATGGCATAGATTTAACTTAATTTGTTTATATGAGTTATGATATTTATTAACTTTTAAATGTTAGTGAATAAGGGGAGAAGAAGGGATAAAAGTGTTATGAAAAGAACAACTATTTAAAGAAGTAAGTATGGAGCAAATGAAGTTTTACAAATTTAATCAATTAAAATAGGGTAATTTGTAGCCGCCGTCCCTAATTTTTGAACTTTTGGCACTTTTATCCTCATTCTTCATTTTTTTGCACCCATATCTTCAACCTTTCTTCATTTAGTGGCTGAAGTCTCCAACCTTTGAAATTTTGATATTTTTATCATCATTCTTCATTTTTTTACACCCATATCCTCAACCTTTTTTAATTTGGTGGATGAAGTCCCCAACGTTTGGACTTTTGTATCATATTTTTTAATTTTGGGATAATTGCATGAAAGGTCTCCAACGTTTCAAAACTGTTGAAGATATGCCCCTAACCTAAAAAAATAGCAACACACATCCCCAATGTATGAAGAAATAGGCATCGTAGGTCCCTCTTCACACTTTCCGTCAATTTTCTCCGTTAAAAGCCAAAATTGGACTGCACGCACCAAATTTTTCTAAAAACACGACTGAGAAAATCTCACAAATTTTGATAACTAGAAAATAGGTAATAATTAATAAAATAAAAAGTAAAACTATTTCTCTCAATAGAAATCCAGCAAAACCATCGTTAAGATCTAAACCCACAAAATTTGCCAGAAAACCAAATGGCAAAAGACAGCTAAAAACCCAAAAACAATTCCAAAAAATGATACATGATCTTCAATTAGAAAGAAGAGTTAATGGAAATTTAACCTCCTCAACTTGAATTTCTTGATATCCTACTAAGAAAAAGGGAAAAAGGTACAACAAACAGAGACAATTAATAAAGAAGCTGGGGTTGGAAGAGTTGGCACAACCTGAAAAGCTGGAAGATGGAAACTTGAGTGAGAAAACTCTAAATTCTATTAGCATCCTGCGATTTTTGTGGGGGAGAAAAAGTGGGAAAGAGTCTTCCGCTTTCCTTCTTTTTCCTTGATGTAATGAAACAACAAAGCAAAGTAGAGTTAAAAGCCAAAATTGGACTTCAGATCCACTTGAATTTATGTTCTCAAAATCCTCCTCCTCTCATTTTCTACTGCATACATGGCAGGGAGGGTATGCCGTTCTTACCTCACTTTCCGATCCACTCATTCTTACAACAATTCCATTACCATCGCATATCTCCTCGCCGCCGATGCATCTGAAATTGCTCGAGTTAATAATATTCCAACGTCAGCGTGTTCTTTGTTGACACTCTCGTCGTCGAGCCCGTCAATTGCTCCTGCTCCGGCGCTGATTCAAGGTACCAGCACAACGCGTCATACACAATCAAGGTACAAAGCAAGACATATTTATCGGTTGCGAATGATACCTACTAGGCACTAACCACCGCCAGGCCATGGAAGCTAACAATCCTTACTATTTTCGCAATTTGGTGGTGAATTTGAGACTCAATGTTCCGCTTTGGTGTGACTGTCCCACTTCAAATCAGACAGCCGCTGGCTTCAAGTACCTCCTTACTTATCTAATTAAGCAGGGGGATTCGTACAATTATATCGCCGATGCATTCTCCGCTCAATTTCGGGTGAAAGCGTCACCCCTAAAATTTTTGCCCAGCCGTAGTCCTTGATGTTTTTAAAGATTCAATCTGAAATTACTAGCTTTTTAACAGCTCTTGCAGCAACAGCAGCAGGAGTTGCAGGAAAAAATCTCCAATCGCTTAATTTGGAAAAATTTGGCGCGTGTAGTCCAATTTTGACTTTTAACGGAGAAAATTGACGGAACGTGTGAAGAGGAACCTACGATGCCTTTTTCTTCATATGTTGGGGGACCTGTAGTGCTATTTTTTTAAGTTATGGGCATATCTCCAACGATTTTAAAACGTTGGGGGACCTTTCATGCAATTATCCCTTTAATTTTTTAATTGAAACTTATGAAAAGTCTATTTAAAGTTAAGTTTTGTGAGTAATTTTGTCTATAAATGTTAGTTTATTTAAAAAAATTATTTTTAAAATTTTTATAAGATTTTCTTCATTTTTTTGCACCCATATCCTCATTCTTTATTTTTTTTGCACTCATATCTCCAAATGGAGTATTAATCAAAATATAGTTATCTGAATAAAATTATTTATCTAAATAATACAATATTCAGAAAACAGGACTGGCCATTGACCCGAAAAAAGTATTGAGTCAAGTGTCAAAAGGTCGACCCGGTTTCAATTAAAAAATTAAAAATTAATCTAAAAATTTCATAAAATTTTTAAAAATAAGTTTTTTAAATAAACCAATATTTATAGACAAAATTACTCATAAAACTTGACTTTAAATAGATTTTTCATAAGTTTCAATTAAAAAAATTAAGAAATATGAGACAAAAGTCCAAAGGTTGGGAACTTCTGCTACCAAATTAAGAAATATTGAGGATATGAGTGCAAAAAAATGAAGAATGAAGAAAAAAGTGCCAAAAATTCAAAGGTTGGGGACGGTGGTTGCAAATTATCCATTAAAATAAGTTTAAAAAGTTTATTCTAAATAAATGAAATCTAAAAATAAAATATTTTTGATTGATTGAAGCTGAAAATAAATAAGCTTGTCAAATTTTTCAATAGATCTAAGTTTCAGTTTATTGTTGATGGCAATCCCAAAATTAAATAAGGTATTGTTCTGAGAAATTTTTTTTAACAAATTTTAATAAAAATGTTGATGAAATGTGTAGTTAAAAGGTTAAAATTAATTGTCGAATTTGACTTCAATTTTTTAACATATTTTAAAACTTTATCAAACAAAGGTTAAACACAAATAGACTGGAAACCAGAAAGTGGTGAATCTTCAATTGCCTTAACTTTGAGAAAAAAAAAAAAAAAAAGGAAAGGAGTATAATTGCTAATATTAAGTGATAATTAGGAATATTTGGACAACGAAAGCTAAAAAAATAGAACGTCTAATAAATTAGTCTTTTTTATTATATTTGTATAAATATTTTGATGTATTTACCTGGCCATCAGGCCATCAGAAGTGTAGCAAGCAACAAATCAAACAAATAAAACAAACATAATCCTAATCCTATATAATATACATGTACTAAAGAACAACAAATACCAACTAATATCAATCACATATGAATACAAAAAATCAGATACATATTATCACACAATAAAAAACCAATCAATATTCAGACATTGAAACCTCTAAAAATAAAAATAAAAATCGAATTCGAAGATTGCTAGAAGTGATGATTTAAATGTTGGATTTAGTAATGGTAACGGGACGGATCCATATCCGTCCCGAACCAATTTTAGAAGATCCAAATCCACGGATTGATCCGTCATTTCTCGGGATGGATCGGATCTGGGTCGGAGCGGATCACTGCTTTGATCCGCAGACTGATCCATGTATTTTTTTTTTTATTAATTTATTATTTTTTGGTCAATTGTCACTCAAAAAATTAAACAAACATTGAAACAAACTTTACTATTTTATTATTGTTTTCTATCTTTTTCTTTCTTTATTTTTCAAATAGAGAGGATGATCCAATCCGCCCCGTTGATCTGCAGATCGGGAATTTTTCGCTCTATTCGAATCGGGTACCCATCGAATTTGGAACGGATCGAATATTTTTATCATCCCTAGTTGAATTGTACTATTTCACTAGTGGATATGGTTTCACTTCCATTTCGTTGGAGGTAGACTAAGAGGAAGTAGAAGTAGAACAGTTGAATACAACCCAATATCCATTTTTTGATTTTCTATCTCATTCTTAGTACAATCAAAATGTTGTAGGTAGCGTATTGAGAGAGAGGAAGAGACATTCGCCCTGATCATTCTTGAATTGAACACAGAAGAGAGTAAAAAGAGTTTGCATGCATGTATGCTGCCAAAAAGTAGTAATGGGTTGTTAGTTTTTAATCAGCATACAATACATGAAGCAAACAAAATTACATTTGGCGATATCAAATTTTATCTACAAGGCAACAATTTTGAAGGCAAGTTACATAGTTTAGACAAGGTGATGGAGAGTATGACATAAAAACAATCTATTTAGAAATGATCAGATAATGTTTAAAGATAAAATAGAAATAAATGAGTGCAAGCTGAGATATCCCATCGATATTTAAATTAAATTTTTACTTCCACAAGTCTACAACTTTGGCATTTTCATATCATATGAGTGAATACGGTTCGGTTTAAGTGATTTTTGATCTATTTTCATACCAAATTATTTAAAACGATTTGGAAAATTTTCAAACCAAACCAAACCAAACAAAATTGTTTTTTGTAGTTCAGTTCAATTTTAAACTACATTTTACTTATCAATATAATAGTAACGCATTTAGAACAAGTTAAAATATAAGTAAATTGGTCTAAAATTCTCAATACAAACTTAAACGAAAACTTTTTAGACCTAAATATTATATTACATTAATATTTGTCTCGACAATTACATTATATCAATATTTGTTGTAGAAGAAAATGGGAATATGGAGGAAATGAATAAAATTAGTAAATAATTAAATCAAATAATGAACTTATGAGTTATGGACTAGTAAACCAATCGTTTTGCAAAAATTAAATAAGCCAGTTCAATAAATTTAATATTAGATTGTACTTTACTTACTTTGTAAATGTGTAAGTAAGTATAATTAATTTATTTTAATTATAAAAAATTTAAAATAGTTCTATACGATTTAATTGATTTTTTAAACATTGAATCTAAACTAAACTATTTTTGAACGATTTAATTTAGTTTAAAACCAAACATTAACGAATTCATATAGAATCGAATCAACGGTTTCAAATTAAAGAATTCAATTCCAGTTTGCTATTTTACAATTATTTTTTGCAGACCTAGCATTTCATGTACTCCCATTAATATCCAAAGCTATCCAAAATGATGTGTGCTGGGATAATTATTTTTTATAAGGCACCCAATGTAATGATTGCACTCACTTTCTAATGATTTATGCTTGTACTTTTCAACTACTACAAAGAACTCGAAATCTGCCACCCAAATCACAATCATTATCCAACACCACGCTAAACCCTAAACGCATGATAGAGAGAGTAATTTCATTTGGATTTTTTTTTTGGTTACATTAATTAAAAGGTGTAACTTTATTTTATTTTTAAAAATAAAAAAACAACTTTTGTAAAATTAAGAACTTGTTTGATTTCTATTTTAAGGAAAAAAAAAGTTCTTTTATCTGAATTTTTCAAATTTTTAAAGATAAAATGATTATATTGTCTTTATTATTTTTTGAAATAAAATTTTGTTGATTAAAAACAAAATTATCAAAAAAAAAAAACTCATTTTTTTGTCCAAAATGAAAGCCAAACAAGCTCTTATTTCAACTTTAAAACAATAAAAAACTGTTATTTTTGAATATAATGTATTTATAAGTAAAGTTAATTATACCTTAACATTTTAAAACTGTTATTTTTAAATATAATGTATTTATAAGTAAAGTTAATTATACCTTAACCTTTTTAAAATAACCCAATCACGTTTCCACACAATTCGAGTGGCAGAAAAACGTCACCTTTGTACCCCATAGCAATGACACCTTGAAATTGCTTACCTCCAAATACCACATATTCATTTTATTTTAAAAAGATAGATTTATTTTTATTTTTACACCAATTAAAAAAATATAATTAAAATAATAAATTTTATTTTTTAATATACTTTTACATTTAATTATAATAGTTCATATTTGTTGATAACAAAATACATTAAATAATACATATTAAGAAACTAAAAAATCAACTATATTATTAACAAAAAAAAAAAAATGGACTATAATTTTAAGAGTCCCGTTCTCCTGCTTCCAGGGGACAGGAGAGAAATTACCCACCACTGCCACGTCAGCAAATCAACCATGTCAACGATGGGTCATTTTAAAACCCAATTTCTATATTTGGGGAGCCCATTTTTGAAGCCCAACCTTTGCCCTCCTTCCAAAACATTCATCCAAAACCACCACCACCACCACCACTGCCACCCCTTCGCCGCCGACTCCACCACCAGATCCTCACCACCACCACCACCACCTCTACTCATCTCATCTAAATCCCCCTCACACCTCCATACCCAACCCCACGCATCCCAAGAAAGAAAAACAACCAACGCATCCCACCGTGTCCTCCATTGTCCGCCGCATCGCCACCCCTAGAATCATCCCTCCACCGCCACTCTTACTCTTCCTCCTCCCAATATCTCCGCCACGTTGCTGCCCGTACCATCCAGACCCACTTCGGAGCCTTCCTTGTACGCAGATCAAGAACCCTTTGGCAGCTCAAAAACCTAGCTTCCATTAAGTCAACTCTCAACATTCTAAAATCCACTCTCTGAAAAAACCAGTTTTGATTATGAAGCCCTATCTCAGAAAACCTAGCTTGCTTCTAAAACTTGACTGCATTCAGGTAAATGGCCCCAGAAATGGCTAGAGAAATGATGGCGCACTGAGTAGAAATTAGGGCGCACAGAGCAGGAGACGGAGAGAGAGAAGGGAAATGCTATTGTTATGATTTTGCCCCAAAAATGGGCCGCCGTAGAGGTTGTCGAACTGCGTAAACTCGCCACGCCAGAGAACAGATGTAGGAGACAAAGTGGACTCGTTTCCAAAAGAAACGACGTCAATCTCTATTGGGCTCTCAGTAATGGATTCCGTAAGAGCTATGGAGACTCTTTCAGCCACCGGAAAGTTGGTGACTGCTAAGGGTCTTCTTAATTTAACGGCGGCGCTGTCGTAAATGGAAGCAGTTTTTTCAGGAGTGTCATATGTTCCAAGCCAAACCTGTTTTCTACTCGTCGAATCATGGATCTCGGTTGCCCATCTCCCCCACGGACTCACTGCCACCGCCCTTCTCTCTCTCTCTCTCTCTCTCTCTCCCCCATAGTCTAAAAGAGCATGAGATGCATATATAAATAAAGAGAGAGAAAACAAGAGACCCTTATTTCTCTGTGTGACTCTGTCTGTGTGTACAGATACAAAGAAGTGTGTGTATATAATTTATAAATAAAGTTCTTGAAAGTAGAAATGGTGATACGAGAGATGGGGTTTGGTATGGGGGTGTGAGGGGGATTTAGGTGAGATGAGTAGAGGTGGTGGAGGTGAGGATCTGGTGGTGGAGTCGGCGGCGCAGGGGTGGCAGTGGTGGTAGCGGTGGCGGTGGGAGGTCATTTTGGAGGAATGTTTTGGAAGGAGGGCAAACATTGGGTTTCAAAAATGGGCTGCCCAAATGTAGAAATTGGGTTTTAAAATGACTCATTGCTAACATAGCAGATTTGCTGACATGGAGTTGCCACGTCAGCCGGTGGGTAATTTATCTTCTGCCTCCCTAGGAGGAGAACGGGACTCATAATTTTAAACAAACAAACAAATAAATAAACATTTCTTTGTAAAATGGAAAGAGTATTATGAATCCAACACTAAAAGCATCTTCAATAGTGGCTTCTATTTTAAATGTCTAGATGAGGTGGCGATGATGTGGAGGTGAAAAAACTAATGTGGCATCATTTATTGTAAAAGATTGTTTAAAAGGATGTCAACTTCTAGACGGCTTGCTAGACACTTTCTACAATAAATGCTGCCACATTGTGTCTATCTCCATCATCTATTTTTCTTTCTCTTTCCCAATATACACTCTCTCTCCTCGTTTCTTTTCTCTCTCTTGCCACGTAGACTTTTTAAAAGATGTCTAGAATTGGAGATGTTTGAGCATCTCCATTGGTGACTTCTATTTTGAATCTCTAGATGATGTGGCGATAAGATGAAGTGAACAAAATTAATGTGGCATTATTTATTGTAGAAGATTATTCAAAAAGATGTGAACTTCTAAACGACTTGCTAGACACATTCTACAATAAATACTACTACATTATGTCTATCTCTCTCAACTATTTTTTCTCTCTCTTTCTTCACTCTACAATCTCGCTCCTCATTTCTTCTCTCTTTTGCCACTCTCTTGCCACGTAGATTTTTTAAAAAATGTTTAACATTATAGATGCTCTAAGAAGTGTCACAAAAAAGAGTAATTTGATACACATGTTTATAGGCCCATCTTGCCCAAAAACACAAACGACTAATTTTCTGAAGTGCTTCAATTTTCCGCATATGTTAATCTTAGAAAATAAATAAATAATGTTTACACAGCAAAATTTGCGTCAAGTTTTACGAAAATCCCTTTAAGAAATTTGCTGTGCACATCAAAGAAAAAGCAGAAGAATAACATAAATTTCTACACAAGCTGCAAAATAAAATCCATTGAAATACAAGAATATAAAGAAACTGAAAGCAAAACTCCATTACCTACGAAAAATCAAACAGGACTTTATTTTCAATAAATTTGGGTCGGCCGCATATGTTCACCATATCAATTCCAGCTTGAAAGATATAAATAAAATTACTGACTATGATGTTATTCGATCAATACCCTCCGAATCTGATATGACGAAACTGACATACAACACAGAGAAAGAGTCTAAATTGACAAAATTAAGGAATAAGTTCCATAAAATAAATAAGTAATTTATTAAGAACGACACTATAATTAGCATGCATCGTCTTCCTATTCCAGCTTGAGTAGGATACCATCACAGTTGGAACACCCTTTCTAATGGAATCAAGATAGGCAGGCATGTGAATATTTTTCAATCCATTCCAGTCTATAATAGTGTCATACGTACTCATCAATACCATTTATTGTGCAACCATCTCCCACGAAGTGCTTTGCACACCCTGCAACTTTTATCCTTCACAATTGAAAATCAATTAGAACAATTGAATTTGCTTTTGGAATGCAATTGAAATTTCATCCATAATTCTTGAATCACCAATGGATTCCCTATGTATTCTATACTACAACAACAATAAACTAACTCTTTGTTCCCCCTAAATCAAGTGTTGGTTATACGAATCCTTTTTCTCCTTTCTGTTGAGTTCATTGCTAATTCTACCAGAACATAATTTCCAAGGTAGTCTATAACCGTATCACTATTGCATAATTCCAATATGAAGGAGAGAAGGAAGACATGGAGACTAATTATACCTCTCATATTGACATATAGAAAATTCATTGGCTAATTGGCTGGAATGTCTCCTTGAAGACCAAGTATTATCTGAGTCATTGTTTGTACATTTTTGTGATCTTCAGTATAGCTTTCAAAACAACATCCCCATCTAGGATCTCGACAAACCTGTAAATCAAGAATACAAAACGATTAGTTGTGGGGTTATTTTCTAACTATATATTGTTGGAAACATAGAAAAATTTGAATGATAATTATGTTTGGAATGACTAAATTTTGCAGTAGACACCGTAATATAGTAGGAAGAACATATATTTACTGCAATACAAGGAGCAAAAGTATAAGGGATTCCTGTAGCTCTGACTTCAAGAGCAGTTGCAGCCTCAATCTTCTTAACAAGTTGGGATCCCTGTAACAGATTTAATGCATCTCAGGAACGTGTTAAAGACAAAATATGTTTGTTCCGTCTTTATGAGTTTAAGCTTTTGAATGAGGTAATTCGATAGAAAGCTTACATGGTAACTCCAAGACCAATGTTGTGAGGGAAAATAGTGGCATTGCAGGCATTGTTGTGGCCGTTAATGCATCAGTTCCAATAATAATTGGAATTCCAAGACGATCAGAAAAAGCTCCCTTTTGGAATTCATCAGCCATATTCATCCAAGTCTCAGAAGCCTGGGGAGCTGTGCACTCCCTGCAACATCATATATATTACGCACTAATAATTTAGAGTCAAAAGAAAAACATTCAATCCATCGCTAAGTCTACCATAATATTCAATGAAGCCAAATCTTTTGCAACGATGATCTGAGTAGTGTTATGGGATCTTTGGAATATACATACGGATATGGAATTTCTTGATGACTTCCGGGGACGTTCAGCTCAATCTATGTTATCTGGCCAATTTTTTCTTCAAGGGTCATTCTACTCATCAAATCCTTCATTCTAGCATGCAAAGGCCGTTTGGGGTCTGTATTTCAGGTACTCTACTCCTTCCATAGCAGTTGCCCACAACAAAAGAAAACCAAAACCATGCACACTGTATAACCTCGCCAGCATAACTGATTTCACCAAATTAATTAAGTTCTCATTGCGGGTTCCAACTTATGCTAAAAATACACACGGTGGTTTAGAAACCTTCAAGTAAGCCCCTCATGGTTTCAATAATCCTTCTACTGGTTAACTTCTCGCCCAATGTATTCACAAGAAAATTCTGTTAAAAGACAAGCATCTTTTTGGAAAATGGGGCTACATATAAAATAGGGAAGCCAAGCATTGGCCACAAACAAAAAACTTCTCAAGCTATGCGTCTACAACAAATTCAGATATCCCAAGAAAGGACGAATGATATGCAGATGAACCTCTCTTTCATTTCCTAATATCAGCTAAATTGAGAAGTGTATGAGTCGGGATCCCTACTTCACAAAATAACATAGGTAGCTCAAATTGAAAAAATAAAATAAAATTGAAACCCATGATTAAAAAAGATAAGTAGTTGAGAGTCTTACAGCTATCAAAACTTTTATAGTTATTGATGAAGACAAGGCTCCCCAATAAAGCAAACAATTGAACTGATTTTGTGAAAATTGACTGCACCTCCCTTTCCCCATTTCATTGCTTCTTGTCTCCATCAAAAGACATCATCTAAACGTCTATCCCACTCTCTCTGTATATCTCCTCAACTTCTCAGTCACTATTGACAAGCCCTAATCAAATTTGACCGTTTATTAACAAAATATCAGATTTAATTCCAAAACAAACATAAAAATGGAAGTCCAATTGTAAACAAAACCTAAACAAATTCAACTTTGATAACTTGCCCATCGACAGATAAATACCGTTTCTTGTAATTTTCTTTATTTTTTGTTATTTTTTTTTTTTTTATATTTGTAAAACTATTTGCCGGTTTTTTATGATTTCTTTGTTGGTTTTTCCTACGTGGAGTTTGGAGGGGAGCAAGTTTTTGAAAATAAATGAAAAAAAAAAAATTAAAAACTCACAGCTTTTGGCAACCGGTGAACAGGAACCATCATTCTCTCTTCTTTTTGGTCATCGTCAAGCTTGAACTTCTTTTGGCAACCGGTGGTCGTATTTGCGATGTTGATCTGAACAACCGACACAAATATATATAAATAGATTGGCTAAGTGCAATAGGTTAAAAGATTTGAAGAACAAACTAAGGCTGAAACAAAAAATCAACAACTGAAAAAGAAAGATCGAGCAACAGGGCGTCTGCAATAATTTTTGGGGAGTTGGCTGGGGATCCGATATGGGTAAAGAGTGTAAAATACAAAGAGATTTTTCTGCATTTGGGGAGAATGAGAATGGAGAAAGCATGAACGTGGAAAAAGCGCTGAAAAAAAAAAGAGCGAAATAATCACCCAAAGGACATCGATTTTGTAGACGCTTTGAATATACGGGGGGAGTGATCTAATACCCTGATGGGCATTATTATTTGGTCAACTGAACAAGTACAGAGGATGAAAATGTGTTTAACAAACTCTTCTAATGCTAGTGTTCAATTGACTAAATAAGAATTGTCCACTAAAAATATTAGATCATTACTCTTGATTATATTAGTATACCCTTTTTTTTTATTTTTCCAGTAGAATTTGAAGAATTGAGAAGAATGAGAAAGAAAGAAAGTTTTGTTGAAGGAAATTTGATTTTGATGAATATGAAGAAGAATATAGAGAAATAGAAAAATTGAAAGAGAGATATATGAGTTTTGATTTGAGAGGATGAAAACATATTATTTTTTTTGTGCTTGTAGTGGAATAAATTTCTTGTCGGTGATTAATTATATTTTGTTTTTATTTGTTAGTTTTTTAATTTTGTATATTAACTTAGATGATTAATTTTAGAATTTAAATAGAGAGGACAAAAAAATCCGCCATTCCGGACCCATCCCGCCCCATCCCGCATATTCAGGTAATAGGGATGGATCCGGGGCAGGTTAGCTCCGCCCGCCCTCTTGACTTTTTTTTTTTTTTTGAAAAATTATAAAATATAATAGAAATTGTAAGTTTCTCTAGAAATTGACTAAAAAAGAATTATCGAGTTCTAAAGACGGCAATGAGCCGAGCCGGACTAAGCCCGTGTAAAAAAATTGGGTTTGGACCGGCCCGTGGTCTGCGGATCCACGTGAAATTCAATTTTTTTTTTTTGTAAAGTTAAAAAGAAATATGGAAATATCAAATATAATTGTTAATTGTAATTTTTGGTCCCCAACTTAAAGTTAGAGACCAATTTGATCCCATTTGGACCACAGACCACGGGCCGGTCCACCAGCCCACGGGCCGATCTGTTTATCATCTCTAATACTTGGTTTAAAATTTATAAACTATCAATCTTAACCACCACACCACAACTCTAATCATGTAAATTTTTTGTTTCGTTTGCTACAAATATTTAAAATTTTGTATTTCTTTTTCTTTTTTAATTATTTTTTCAGTTTAAAAAAATTTAACCATAGCAGTTGGCCGGTCAAAGGGTCACCCCGCCCCGCGAATTCGTAGATCGCAGGGCGGGGCGGGGCGGAGGCGGGCTCGCCCTATTGCCATCCCCAAATCTAGAAGTATCTCCAATACACTCCATCTATTGATGTGCCACATAAGTATATATAGACGGAGTTATAAAAAACTCTTTCCAATACATGCTGACGAGAACTCCGTTTAGCTGATTTGACACACCAAAAATAGACTCCATCTAGAAATCCGTCTAAACTTAGAAAGACTTATGGATGTAGTGACTGACAAATTTAAATTAATCTAAAGATTTTATTTACAAAAAGCCACACAATGAAAATATAAATTGTAGACCTGCCAATTTTTAAAAAATTTAATGCCACATGAATGGTAATATTAATTTTAGACAGAACTATTGGAGACGAATTTATAATTTGACTTTCTATGCAATAGACGTTGTGCCACATAGATTAGAAATCCATATATTTTACCTGTCACATAGTCTACTATAGACGGAGTGCATTGAAGATGCTCTAAGTATAATTTTATAAATATGGAAGATATATTTTCCTTAAATCAGGGAGAAAATTTTGAATTAGCGACATGCTATAAAATTTTAAAATTCAATTCTTATTACGAACCTACCAAAATCCAATATACTACGAATTAAAGTAAAAATATATTTCATCAATTAAATATTGTTTTGTCAAAATAATTTATTTCGGGCTTGTTCTGTAGAGTTTTTTTGGTTATTTTTTAACTTTTCAAAATTTTTTGTAGTGTAAAAAAGGTTAAAAAGTCAAAAATTGTAGATAAAAAAATAAATTTTTTTGAGAAAAAACTCCACTAAACATGACTTTCAATTTGTGAAAAAAGTTGTATGTTTTTAATTGTGTACTACATAGCCTAAGAATTGGCAACAATACCATTTATATCTATTATCTTTTCTTGTCAACATAACTTAGGGTGTGTTTGATTGGTTTCCATAGAAAATGGTGAAAAATGAAAATATTTTTTATTTAAGGTGGAAAAAAAAAATTCACCATATATGTGAGAAAATATTTTCCAAAAAAGTGGCAAAAAGTGTAATTTAGATGATTGTACCTTGAAAATCATTTTCATTTTTCTTGTGCAATCAAACAATAAAAGGTGAAAAAGATTTTTCATGGATGTGGCAACATTTTTCATGAAAAATCTGCATATCAAACACAGCCTTATATATTTCAATTGATGGGGACGACTAGTATTGGAGGCACATTAACTGTACATATATTGATTGCTATTATTTATATTCAATACATTGACTAATTTTGTCGATAATAAAAAATTATTTTCTTATTATTAAAAATATAAAAGATATTAAGAACTTACTTATTAAATACACAATAAAAAAATAATATAATATAAATATTAAGAACTATGCCTCAAATGAGTTGGATGTCCACTTGATCGGGGCACAATTTTTGTACAAAGTCATCCTGTTAAATGATGATAGATCGTTGATCAAATATTAATTTTTGGTGTATATTCACATATTTATAAATTTTTATTTTTATTTTTTTAATATCTTAGATTGAATTTAATAAACAGTAATTAGACTCGAAAATATATTATTAAGAAAATAATTTTAATTAATTAAAATAAGTAAAGAAGAAGAAGAAGTAAAAACACTAATCAAGTAGAGACAGAATTTGAAAGTTATAAACACTGATAAGCTCAATCTGAACAAGTAATTCTGGGGTTTTCGTTTTACCGTGACACATTACCCCAAAAATCTAGGGTTTGTCAATGTCCCGTCAATTTTACCCCGTAATCTAAAATCCACAGCCGATTTCTTCAATATTACCTGAACAATGTACTTGGATTTTCGATATCCTTCTTCAAGATTCACCCTATTAAACGATCTATACATACATTTCTTCGTATATCTAAGTATTATTATCAATCGCTCTATCTGCTGAAAAAAATATTATTCTTTCGACTATACTCGAGAAAGAAAAGAAAAAAAAAGGAGGAAAAGACTCTGATTATCCATGGCGAAGACTAGGCCCGGCAAAAGAGACTTGGATTCTTACACCATTAGAGGCACCAACAAAGTCGTCAGAGGTATGCGCGTCTTTGCCACCTACCCACCCCGACATATACATATACGCGCACACACACATATGAATATGGTGAAGTTGTGGAACAAATATTGATTATTTTCAATAATAACGAGCTGACTAGACTGATTTTGGGTACGTGCATGTTTATGTATATATTTAATTTGGTTATTTGTCAATGATGGATATTTTTTTCCACAAGGCTTGGTCTAACTGGAACCTAGAAAAAAAATTCTGGTTTGAATGTGGTTCACTGAGTTGAGGTGTTTTTTAGGGATTGATGAAGATCCACGATTATACATAGACATGCACACAACACTATGTTGTGAGTTATGCATGTCAATTCTTGGTCCCATTGAAAAGAAATTCTCGGTATTGCTTAAAAAAATTATTGCTATTTCTTTCTGGCCTCGTGCATTTATGTTTTTAATGTAACTGATTTATTTACTGTGCTAGATGCATGAAATAGTGCTTCTTTTCTTTTTGCCTTTAAATCTTTTTCCTTGTTTTTTTTTTTTAAAAATGGAGGTGGCATTAAATGTTTATATATTTATGCTGTAACTTGAGTGATTGAATCTTGTATTTGATTGTCTTGGATTTGAAGCTGGGGACTGCGTCCTGATGCGACCGTCAGAAAATGATTCCGCCCCATATGTGGCACAGGTGGAGAAGATTGAGGCTGATAACCGTAACAATGTGAAGGTACGAGTAAGGTGGTACTATAGACCAGAGGAATCAGTCGGAGGCCGGAGACAGTTCCATGGAGCAAAGGAGTTATTTCTGTCAGACCACTATGACACTCAAAGTGCTCACACCATTGAGGGAAAGTGCATTGTTCACACTTTCAAGAATTACACAAAGCTGGAGAATGTCGGTCCTGAGGATTACTATTGCCGTTTTGAGTATAAACCTACTACTGGAGCTTTCCTGCCAGATCGTGTTGCAGTGTGAGTAAAGTAATTAAAATTTTGTTGGGTGTTCTTTTTATAAAAGCTATGGTGTTCCGGAGTTACTAAATGCTGCTCTTGTGGTCACATATTGAAAGGTATTGCAAATGTGAGATGCCATATAATCCAGATGATTTGATGATACAATGCGAGGAATGTAAAGACTGGTATGTAAATTGCTTCCTTCCTCTATGATGTTTCCCATTTTTAAAATGTCGATGTATAAAGTAAGAGCAAGCACTTTGTAGGTTAACAATTCAGAAAATAAGAACCCACACTTGATAGTTTGAACATGACGTAGAACCAAAATTTCAATTATCGAGGCTTGTGATTTAGTAATTTGATATTTTTATGACAAATCAAGAGTGTCTTATCAATTGAGCCTGGTACACGTCTGGTTTCGCGGGAAGCTAGTTTTATTGGTTCCAAAATTCTAAAGAATTGGGTTCGTTCGCACCTTCACCAACCAGTATAAGAGACATAAAGATTGTTACAGTAAATCTTGCTAAACTAATTTTCGATACTGGTGGAGGAGAATTTTTAGCTACTTGATATGATTATAAGATGGTCTACTTGAAACGGAAGCGTGCTTCTAGATTTTCTTTTATAAATCTGTAGCATTAATAGAAGATGTTTGTGCTGCATTATGAGAGCTCTGGCCTAATTATGCGCATGACAAATAGTGTGGTTTTGGTTGGTTTTTGCTTGATTTTAGAGTTGTTCTACCTCTGATTGCTTTGGTCAAATGAATATATTTAATAATTGCATTAATGTCCATGGAGTGTTTGTGGATCTCATATTGACGTGTATATATTAGGCTCTAATTGCTTTGTGTCTAGATGATGGAGATTTTGGAAATACATTTACATTTGCCTGTTTGTTAGGGTACAGATTGATGGACAATACCAAAATCTACATCCACCATGTTGTAAATTAAATGGACAATGGAAGAAATGAATCTAGATTATGTTGATGCTACTTTTGAAGCTCTTAGGGTTGTTCAAGTTGAAATGTGTTTGTCTCTGGTGTTTGTAGGTATCATCCTGCTTGTGTAGGTATGAACGCTGAACAAGCAAAGGAATTAGATCATTTTGTTTGTTCCGACTGTGCATCTGACATGGATGTGAAGAAATCTCATAATACCCCACTTTCAAATGGCAAGGTCAGTTTACTTGTAAGCATTGCCTGGTCACTGTTGCTGTTATTCATTTTTGGCTTATCTTGTTTAAATTGGTGTTACATGATTTATGCCCTACGTGCGTATGTTATCTGCTTGTTGTACAGATTGGTTTCCAATGTAACCTTGATAAATGAACCTGGTGGGGAAAATATGCTGAGAAACAGCCTGTGGAACCCCCCACCCCACCCCTTTCCCAAGACACGCGAAGGGGTGAAAAAGGAATCCCCCAGTTGAGAGCAATAAAAAAACGTAGCATAAATCTTTCAAACATGACACTATGAATGCGTTTGAACAAGGTTGAAATTTGTTTGTGCTATACATTTGGCTTTACTAATCTGGACATTATTTTCTCGAGAAATGGCACCCTATAGCGTTTACAGTGTAATTTCAGTCATCTAATCCTGAAAACAGATGTCGAATTTGTCCCTAAAAAGGAAAGAAGGATGCATAACAATTTCACATTTGCACTCACCATACCCTTCTTTTCTTGAATGTGTATTTGTTAATAATTTTCTTGCAGAATGGACTGATTAATACGCTTAATGGAATAGCAAGAAGCATGCCATCATCAAAAGTGTACGAAAAAAAAAATCACGATTACTGATGGCATCTTTCAGTAACAGCATTATCTTTTCTGTCAATAACCTCATTGGCCAACATTTGTTCCTATTTAAGCTTCCGTCAGTAAATCTACCAAAGGTCAATTTCCATCAGTAATTTTTCTGTTCTATAGTTGGAAAGTTTGCCTATATATTTAATATTTTATCATTTATGACGGATAAATCCATACATATGTTGGAGGACATTGGCAGCATTGATGCCAGTGACAGTGGTGGGAGACAGATTGAGGGAGAGAGATTCAAAGGTGACGTTATAGGCAGAGTGAGAGAGAAGAAGAGTGGAAGGATCATGATAAGGGGATAGGAGAAGATTTTTATTTTTACCTTAATTTTCAAACTCAGTGGATTTCTATTAGGAAAACACAGAACAACTTCATTTTGGTACTTAGGTTACAGACATATAAAACACAGCATTTTTGTATCTTTGTGCATCAATTGTTTATCAGCTCATACAAAACAATGTCTGTCTCAACCCTTTTTACCATAAAAACAACATAATTTTATGTAAATCCATTGATGAAGTTTGCTATATATTTATTTATAGTCATTTGAAGTTTAGTGTCCATAGATTTATGAGTTGATTAAGTGATACTGTTAACCTGATCCTCTGGATTCGATGGCTGTTGATTTTCTCTTACTCAAAAGTCTTGAGAGATTACGTGATACTGTTAACCTGGCTGCCTTCCCTGTCCGTTGATTTTCAGTGCTGACAATTTTGCTACTTCATTTTGACCTGGCTATGTTCCACAGTTCTAGCATTATAGAAGTGTGGTAAAAAATTTGCAAGGCATAGTGAATTCTAATCGATATTTTAATCTCCAGTCTATAATTAGGTGTAAGCTTGTCCGGTTCATTTATTTTTCAAAGTTTGTAGCCCTTGATCTTTATGAATCCTTTTTGAGCATTGCAGTAGTAGCACTTAGTTGTTCTTGCTTGGCTTTTACATCTTTATCATGCTAAATGTACCGCACACCTGCGAATGGATACACTGTACTCCGACACGGACAACCTCATGGGCAGGACATTGTTACAAGCTAGAATGTTACCGCTAATAATACAGCTAGTAGATCAGTTCTATTGCCGGCTATATTCATTTATGGTATAGGAATCTTCGCACCCAAGGTTTAAAAGGCATTGCCCTTGTGCATGCTTGATGAATTCTGTGCTATTACAGAATCTTGTGCTAAGCCTGTTTAATTTCTTCTTCATGTAAAAGATACTTCTTCCTTTACTCTCTTTTATCTGGGTTGTCCGCCTTTGTGCATATTTTTATCGCTCAAGCAGAGCTTCGGACTTTTAATGCAGGCCGAGCCCAAGCGCCAGAAGAGGTAGCTATATCCATTTGGAAAGGCTACGAAGCACGAAGGCCAGCATTCTTGCATATCATATTACTCTCTTGTGCTTTCGAGTTTTGTACAGTGCAGAGAACCGGTTCTCTGTTCGACTAGCGTCTATTAGTAATTTATGCTGTTTGTGATGAAATGTATGTGTAATATCTAGGAGATGACTTTGTAGTACATGTTCTGTAACTTTACTGTGAATGCTTCGTTGTCTCGACTGGAAAAAAATGAGGCTAGATTCTAGAACTTGCAACTCTACCTTGGATTAGAAATGAACTGAGCTATGATGGAACCATTGTGTTCATCTTTGTTGGTTTACTCGAGGTGTGCAAGGGTTCAAAATGCTTGTTATATTATATATGGTAATGAATGTATAAATAAAACTGCATCTGCCAAAATGCCCCACCCTGCGTAGTATCACCTGGCTGGGGAATTGGGGAATATGTCCCCGTCCCAATCCCATGCCGACTTTTATTTATTTTTACTATTTTTTACGTGCTTACATTTAACTCATTTTAAATAGGTAAATAGAATGAGAAATGTGGATATTTTAGTTTACGTCCTGCCTATCTCGGGTCGGGAGGGTCGGCCTTCGTCCTGTCTTGTTGCCACCTTTAACTGCTAACAACTTTAATTTTCAATACATGTTGATAAATAGAGAAGTTTCTAACAAGAATATACGTTACAAAACTAGTTAAATTTGGAAGACTCGGAGAAAATTTGACCAATTTTTATTTTTGTCAAAAGACAACGTTAATGGAATGATTAATATAAATTCCTATCTAGGGATGATGAACGAATTTTGAATATGCATAAATAGAATTATTTCACTAATTAATCTATGTTCAAGACTACACGCGTTTATTTATCATCACTTTGATCCTTAAATAAAATGGATAAACAATGTGGGTTTAACAATCACTTAAGCAATTAAGTTTTGTGACTAAATCAGTTTTTTAGTAGATTTTAATAAAAGTCGATATAATATGTAGTTAAAAAGTTACGAGTCTCGTGATTAAAATTAATTGTTAATTTTGACTTTAGCTTTTTAGCAAAATTTTAATCAAAATCAAACAAACCCTAATAGAAAAGGATGAGTGATCAAGTGGGTATAGCATGTTTGGCGTGAGCTGGTAATCTGGTTTTATTACTAGCTCGAGTTTTGAATATGTACACACCACCAAAAACTGTAACGGTTACTTCATGAAGATTTGTTTTTTTCTTTTACAAAAAGCCAGCAAAACAAGCTTTATTCACGCTAATAATGTTGTTACTTTTGCATGGTTTGTGACTAATTATCTGCAGCTATTCTGCACTACATTTCCCTATAAACTGAAGCTCTAAAACCTATTATCTTCTTCCAATACTCGTTTTCAATCATGACAAAAGATCAGATACATATACTTACTTCAACTTTCGGTAGAGTATTTCCTCTCCTCTTTACTATTTTTATTGCGTGCATTGCAGACAAATTCGATCAACGAGGTATATATTTAGTTTTACTGGAAGGAGAGCCCGTTGCATTCCATCAAGGTGCGCTGCATGCAAACGAAGGAAAAAGGCCCGATCCCAACAGGTGATTCAGAAATATAAATTATATTATGGAAAGAATTTGATCCTTTATCGTTTAACAGTTTAATTTTTTAGATAAAATGGTTATCTTGTTCACTGTCAGTGAAACTTCCAAGGCTCGTGCAAAATACTTGGTGAATACTCACGATCAACTTCTGGAGAGCACTCTACAGACAGGGAGTTATAACAAGCTTTATAGCTTTAAACATATCGTTAATGGATTCGCAGTCCACATTTCCCATTCTCAGGTTTATACCATAATCATAATTATCTTTAAATTGTCTGATCATTTTTTGTCACTTAAAAAAGTGAAATCGGATAAAACTTTAGGTCGAAAAATTAAAGAATGCTCCTGGGGTGAAGCTGGTGGAAAAAGATAGTGGAGTCAAATTGATGACAAGTCACACCCCACAATTCTTAGGGCTACCAGAAGTTTGGACACAGGAAGGAGGAGATAGAAATGCAGGTGAAGGAATTGTGATTGGTTTTGTGGATTCAGGCATAAACTCTATGCACCCCAGTTTTGCTTATGATCCCACTAATCCTTTCACTTCAAATATTTCTCATTTTTCTGGAACGTGTGAGCGGGGGCCTCTATTTCCCGAAACCTCCTGCAACGGTAAAATAATTTCTGCTAGGTTCTTTGCCGCCGGGGCTCAAGCCGCTGCCACCCTTAATGCTTCTGTAGACATCCTATCGGCCTTTGATGCAGTTGGACATGGAAGGTAAAACTGATCTTGCTTTTTTCCTTTTTTTTTTTAAGTTATTTTACCCGGAGGGGTGGGGGGGGGGGGGGGGTGGGAGGGGGGGGGGGTGTTTGATTATATGTTTAGTTTGATGTACTAGGTAATACTAGATATGATTTAGAAAAGGAGAAGTTAAAAATGTGTTGTGTAGTGTTGACTAGTACATACTTTGTACCAAACATGTTCTTAGTGTCTTTGATATCGAGGAGCAGAAATTGTTTCAAGGCTCATAATATATGTGTGTTACATTTAGCTGCTAGAATAATGAAATTTTTCATTTTGCAGTCATGTGGCTTCAACTGCTGCTGGAAATTATGGAGTTCCAGTTGTGGTGGATGGTTTCTTCTATGGTCGAGCCAGTGGAATGGCGCCACGTGCACGGTCTAATACTTAATCTCTTGTAATCTTAGAACTTGAAATCTAATTAGTGGATTAATTTGACCAATAACATTATTTATCACCTAAATGGAAAAATCCTAACATTGTTACTGGGAGTTATTTTGTATAAATTAAGGAGAATTCTGAGTAAAACCTTTTCACTCTGCGATGCTTCTATGAATAGTTATTTACTTTTCGTCACAACAGGATTGCAGTTTATAAAGCTATTTATCCAACGATTGGAACTCTAACTGATGTGTTAGCAGCAATTGATCAGGTAATCATCTTTTCTCACTAAAATGACCATTAGAGTTTAATGTTTGCATGGCACACATAAAAAAAAAAAAAAACATTAAAATGATTTTTAAAAAAAAGGTTAATTTATAGTCTATATATACTAATGAAACACAAAGATGAATTTCAAATTTCGATTTGCGGTCTCTTCACTCTCCTGCAGGCTGTATTAGATGGAGTGGATATTCTGACACTTGCCATAGGACCCGATGCACCACCAGAAGATACTCTTACATTCTTGGGCATGTTTGAAATTTTCATGTTGTCTGCACACAAGGCTGGAGTTTTTGTGGTTCAGGCTGTTGGTAACCAGGGTCCCGGTCCTTACACTGTCGTGTCTTACAGCCCTTGGGCTGTTGGTGTTGCAGCTTGCGGGACAGACAGAACTTACCCCGGTACTCTTATTCTTGGTGATGGTCAAAAAGTTGGCGGAGTTGGATTATCAGGTAACATTTAGTTCCAGTCCTATAGATGATTGTTAATTTGTGCATTATTAGTCCCAAACCTTCTTGTCACCCCGTTCCTTCAATGTCTAAGATCGTGCTCATAGTATACTTTGTACCGTGCAAGAGTATAGACACTAAAAACATGAGTTTTGGCCCTGTTGAACTTTAAGATGCATAAATTATAGCGGTATTTTATCGTGTTTAGTATAAACACTAAGACTACCATTGCTAACTCTACTGCGTGACAAATTTTTTAAGTGTATTTTAAGTTCACGATTATATTTGGTATTCTATACTTGTACTAGGTCAACACTATCAGATAATTTTTTTTTGTAAATCGGTGTATTTTTTATTTCGTTTTGTTTAGAATTCCTCTGGTAATTGTAATTAGGGATTAAACCCTAATAGGTCCGGCCAAGACTTATCCGCGTATATGTTGGTAATATTGTTCATCAGGTCCAAGTTTTGGCAACGGATTACTTCAATATAAGTTGGTGCTGGCTAAAGATGCTATTAAGGTAAACGGGACATTTCCTAGGACTCCACAGTATATAGAGGAATGCCAGTATCCAGAGGCATTAGATCCTGCTGTAGTGCAAAGCAGTGTGGTCATTTGCACTTTCTCTGCTGGCTTCTCCAATGGAACTTCAACTCTCACAGCCGTTATACAGACAGCGATGGTTCTTGAATTTATGGGGTTCGTCCTCGTTGCAAATCCAATTTACGGAGACTTCATAGCAGAACCTATTCCCTTTTCTGTTCCCGGCATAATGATCCCTAAAATTAGTGATGTACAGGTATGTATTATCCAGAGACTTGCATGAATTGACAAGATCCGAGAAATTAACATCTGTTTTTATGGTTTTTGTAGATCATATCGCGATATTATGAGCAGCATACTTACAGGGATAATCGAGGAGTCGTAATAAGATATAGTGGCAGGGCAGCCATTGGTGAGGGCAGAATTGCTTCTTACATGGACCGAGCGCCTATTCTTAGCAGATTCTCTTCAAGGGGTCCTGATTATAGTGACCAAAGGAGGAATCCTGCTGATGTGCTTAAGCCTGACATTTTGGCACCAGGGCATCAAATTTGGGCTGCTTGGAGTCCCATGAGTGTTCTGAATCCCATCCTATCTGGTACATCAGATATTTGTCCATTTTCATGCTCTTTCATGATTTTGATATTTGGATGTTTGCAAATGCTTTGAGATAGTAAAAGTTTAAACCCACAGATTATCATATTTAATCGATTTCAGGATACGATTTCGCTCTAATATCTGGAACCAGTATGGCAACGCCTCACGTTGCAGGGATAGCTGCACTAATCAGGCAAAATAATCCGTCGTGGACTCCCTCGATGATTGCTTCAGCAATGTCAACAACCGCTGCCAAACACGACAACAGGGGAGAACCCATAATGGCGGAAGGTTTTGCCGCCTACAGCTTATATCCTGCCGCCCCTTTTGGGGTCGGTGCTGGCCTTGTTGATCCTGTCCGTGCCTCAGACCCGGGACTCATCTTTTCTTCTGGTAAAGTCCTATAACCTTACTATGCTTTGATCCTCGTAGAAGGTCTAATTTCACTTATGATGCAGGATACGAAGAGTACCTTAGTTTCTTGTGCTCTCTTCCAAACTCCGATCCAGCACAAATCAGAATCGCCACGGGAGGATCATGTGCTGCAACTCTTAGCAACCCAACTGACCTGAACCTGCCTTCGGTGACAGTAACTGCGCTATCTGGCTCACGAGTGGTACACAGGATTGTCGAGAACGTATCAAACAAACCAGAGACTTATCTATGTGCAGTGCTCCCACCAAAGGGAGTGAGTGTTACTGTAAATCCACCATCATTCACTATATCTCCAAAAGGAACCCAGAATTTGGAAATTAGACTGACTGTAATGCAAGCACTTGATGATTTCAGTTTCGGTGAAATTGTTCTGACTGGGAGTCTAAATCACATTGCGAGGATGCCCTTGTCAGTTTTGCCTGTTTCTTTGTAATTTGAAGGGATTTTCTTTATCAAAGCCAAGTAGCACGCTAGGAGGAGAGGGTGGTAGATTCATGAAGCGAATATAATATAATGAAGCTTTCATACAAGAAACCAGTCATCACTGATTTTCGTGTATTTATAGTTCTTGGTTACAAAAGAATGAAAGCATAATGACAATATAGAATATCTTCATAACTTGCAACTTCAAAAGCACATGAAATTTTAATTATATGTTAATTAAATCAGTGAAAGAAAAAGGAGTTGTTTGTAATATTTCAATGAGGAAAAACAAGAATAAAAGAATGTATGTTACATAAAACTAGAGATTGAATTGAATTCAATGACTAAATCTACAATTACCCAGGAAAAATTGCTATAAATGTAGATTAGACTCTCCCAGCAAGAATTCTTCCATATTACACATACAATCCGAACAACGTGGATATCTGTATACACTCCTTCCAACAGGCCGCGAAAATACTCGTTTGTTTTGTCTCACGGCCTTCCTCACTCTTTGCTCAAACACCTTCCACTCTATTGTGTTGTTTTTCACGAAAATGTCTGCAAGTCGGCGTTTGTTTGGCCGTATTGTTGGCATTTTCCCCCCACCATAATAGATTCGATAACCCGCTACCAAAGAAGAAAATTGACTTCCCGAGTCTGTCATGGCAAATACATCAGCAGCCGTGCAGACTATGAAGTCCAACGCCGCCAACTGCAATAAGAATTACGATAGTAAAATCATTCAACAAACCCCTCATGCCTCTGTCCAGAATCAGCTCATCAATCACATTACGAATAATGACAGCAAAAATAATTTAAGCGAGAAATGTGTGAACTTGTCAACATCATAGCAAAACATTGAAGTGATCTTCAATGAAGAGTAAAGGCATAGTTTACCTGAGATGAGAAATTCACGAATGGTTGAATTTCAGTTGGGGAGAGCAAGTTCTCTTTGGTGACTAAATTAGGAAACAAGGTAGTTAAGGCAGCCAATCTTGACTTTCCTCCATAAATATGTGCTCCCGCTAGGAATATATGGGTCTGGCGATTGAAACCAAGGGCAGCCAGCATAAGAACAGTCTCTTCGGGCATCAATGGACATAGTCCTTCAGGTCTTAGTGCTGCCGGAGAGGGTAACCTACAAAACAACCATTGGCTTAAAAAGTGAAGGACAATGACAGAGACATTAATCATTTTACTACAGCTACGTAGTCAACAAGATTACATTTGCTAATATCTGTAGTCCTACATCATTGTGTTAAATCAGATCTTGGAAAATTAATGCAACAAAAACTTTAGACAAAATTTCAGAAATGACCATCATTCCAAATGCTTTTCCATCTCCCTCCGGTTCAACTATATCCACAGATATATATACAATAAGTTCAAGCACAAGCTAGCACAAAGTTCTATTCACGTGTCTATGAAAATCCAGAAGATACTGCAGATGCATACTTTTTCATCTTCTTTAGCTCCATTAATGCAGGAAAATGAATTGCACGATAAGACTCCAATTCCCTCCTTTCTTCTTCACCTCCACCATATTCACACAAAGAATGAGCCACCATGTCAATTTCAAATCTAAGATGTAATGCCAAATATCTGGATTTTTTAGCAGCACGGTCTTTTTGACCTTTCACCTCTGATTTTGCAAATGGGCCAACAAGATAATGGTCCAAATGCCCCAACCCTGTATCATTTTGACGCATCCTTTGGATAAGTAAAGCACCAGCTTCTTGTATTTTGGGAACAAATTTCAGCGCATGAAAATTGCATCTGCATCGAAGTCTCTAGATGAAGTTTTAAAATTAGGAAGCAATGCGAAGAGAAACATAAGGGAGGAAAATGAGAAGTTTGATGAATTCAAAATGAAGTCATTCTCACAGCTGGCATTAACTGATACGTTAAAAATGGCTATAAATTACCTGCAATTGAGAAGGTACCGGATCAGATGCCAATCGGTTCCCAAATCCAACGAAATGAATGACCCTATTCAGATGTAAAATGGGAAGGATGTATTTCAAGTAAAAACTTGGCTTAGCCTCTTTCACAACATCTACATCTGTAACCTGAAATACAAGTGCAGAGATTAAATTGACGAGTACAATGCGTCACTGAACAGATTCTACATCAGAAGCTATTGTCTACAATAGAGTGAGACAAGGATCTCACCACACTACCAATTGCCTCTAGATCTAGTGACTGTAATTCCTTGGGGAGTTCCTTCACTATGCGGATATCAGGCTTCAGGTAGTTGATGAAATGCTCCTCCTGATAAATATCGCCGAACTGACTAAGAAATTATAGAATTCAACCATTAATCTTCCACTTAAAGAACATGTTCCATACTAAGTATCACATATACAGTGACACGAATTTTAAGAATCCCCAATGCAAGAACAATGAAGATATTAAACACCATTGTTGAATTTGTAACAAATTTTCAGGTTAGACGTAGAACCATAAAGGTTGTGCAGAAATGGTTAGAAAAGCATGAGATTGAATCCTCTTTCTCCCCACTTCTCATCCATATCATACTTCTTTCCTCTCTTTCAGTACTGATACTTCAGCATAAAATTCTCAAGGATACTTTGTAAAGCTATCACAAAATCCATTATCACATGCTCCCAGATTGACCATAGAATAAGGAGTAGCTGTAAAACCTTACTGGTTCACGGTCTTCCACCTTAACTGTTGGCACAGTAAAGACTTGCTAAGTACTTCCACCTTGAGTCTTTATCAATTATTGTTTTTTCTGCTCCGTAGGTGCACAAGTATTGGTGGGTTGTAGTAGGTGGATAGCCAGTATAATCTTTATCACATACATCACATAAATCCTTCTAAACATTCTATTAGTGCATCCCCTACTAGCAACATATTGCATTAGATCCTAGGTGTATTGAAAAGGGAGCTAGGGTTACTCAGGGCATACCCATAAGCAATGCAGCACATTGACGTCCGAATATATTGAGAAGTACGTTCTAATTGACGAAGTTAAGAAGTTAGTATGGGATAACAAAGTTGGAGAGTAGAGATACTTGCATGAAAATCCTTAACTAATAGGTGTAATGTGTAGGAGGAAAAACACAGCTTACATATACAAGAGGTGAAAGGAATTGCAGAGAAGGCAAAAGAATTAGAGAAGCACTTATAAACTTTTGTACATAGGTAAAAAAAAGAGTAGACATTGAAAATGTCAATAAGATTATAGGCAGCATCAAGGAAGATGTTGCCATCCCCACAATATAGAGTCCCACGGCACGGACCAGCACCCCAACAAAATATGTAGACTAGAACATAGGCCGATGAAAAAAAATAGATTTATGCAAATTTTATAAATATTCAAAAAAAGCTTTTTCTTTAGAAAGGGACATGTTTTCTTTACATTTCTAGAAGCTTTCTTTCACAAGAACATGCAATATCATTTGAACATTAAGCGTAGACCAAAATTAACACAATGCTAGCGTAGTTGCGAAAAAGAAATTTTTTCATTGAACTTTTAGTAGATATAGCACTGGACAGAACAAAGTCTTGAAAAAGTATTCATGTAGCTGAACCCCAAATTTATTTGGAATAAGACTTAACTTTCTGCTATTCAATCATATTATGTATTCAGAATTAGTGAACACTCCCTGAGTAAAATTGTTCTATACAGTATTCCCTAGTAAAATTTCCCCACCATGCAATTCGGCTCTATCCAAGCTCCCATCACCAACGAGGCCTCTAGCTAGTCATAGTCAATCAGAACGGTTAATACCTCGTCCTACGTGGGTGCCATGTGCGAGCCACATAAGACTAAAAGGCCACGTGTCATACGCAAACCAGGTCACCTAGACAAACTTGAACTATGGCGAGCCGCAAGTGTGCTTTGCCAACATTTCCTTGGAGATTGCAAAGCTAAACTTTCCCCCATTGCCAGCAAGGAAGGGTTCATTAAAAAGGGTGGTTCGTGTCTGGCGAACCTCCTTGCTAGGCACGAGAATGTGAACCCCGGCCTCGCCACCTCATGGGTAATGCCTACGGCTAACCCATTTGCCTTGAAAAATATTTTAACATCCAACAAAGCAAAAGGAACGCTGGCAAAGCATAAATCATGTGACGTTGTATTTCTTGCTCCAAATAAGGGAACAATAGAATACTCTTTCAGCTTTGTGGCAAAATGCCCACTGTCACATCATGTAGGCTGGAAGTATTTAAAGGTGCTAAACATAATAAATAAATAAAACAGTTGTTGATAACCACCTCACCGATGGTGGAGTAACACGTGTCCATATAAGTTAAAAGGTTCGAAATACCCTTGACCTCAGTTTTTCTATAATAACTCCATGCACAGTGAAGAAAAATGAATGAAAAATGAAACCCAAGCCAACTCTCCATTTTGTTTCTCCTACGTGCTTGTTCTTATTTTTTCGGCAACCTAACTTGACCTTCTCGGAGTGCAAACAGCCGCCGAACCACCCCTTGAACGGTTGCCTTTGCAAACTAATGGTGCTTGAGCGTGCAAGCATTACGACAGGGCAGCTTAATCCTATCGGCTGTGTAGACAGCTTAGTTCTATCAAACTTTACGGTCAACAACAACCATCCCCATATTTCCTTTCCTTACCATCACCAAGCCACCCATAGTCAATATCCTATCTCTCACCCTTTGAGTAGCAACTTCCCATTTCTTCCCACCACCGTTCCACCGTATAGCACCCTCTATCCATTAAACCATGTTCTCATCCTCATTCTCAAACTTACTCCAACACCATCAACTAGTACAAACTCTTCCCACCGGTTTGAAGTGTAAACTCCATCCTCCTGGCCCTCTCAAGATGCAACACTACCAACAGGCCCATAGATGCACGTCAGAAAAATGTAAAAAAGCAAATTTATTTCAATTTCATGTGAAGAATTAAGAATATGCAACCCATAAAGAAAACAGGATAAACCTACAAAGATATCTCAAAACCCCCATTTTGTATCCAATGAAGTAGTATTTCACCTAGTATCTGTCCAAACACTGCTGTACATAAATTTGGGAAGAACAAGTGTTGCATTAAGTAATCTAGCAACAGCAACAGCATTGCAGACCTGTTGTCAGCGGCAAAATGGTATGTTATCAGATAGAAAATGGTTTTCAAGGTGAGACAAAAAAAAAAAACAAAAGAAGAATTTGATTATACCATGAAGATTGGAAAATAGTTCAAAAAAAATAAAAAATAAAGAGCAGGAATTTAAACAATGACACAACTTACAGCAACTCGCTGCTGATTTATTCCACCATTTGCAGTGACCATTATGTAACCATTGCTGCCCTCTGAAAATGGTAACAGAACATCAGATAAGTACTGGATTGAGTCAAGACTTGGCGCATTCACGTACATTCACACACAAAAAGAGAGAGAAAGACCACTAGGTTCCCAGTCACGCATATGAGCACAAGGTGTCCAGGAAGAAGCACGGACGTAAGGTTCCATCCACAAATCTTTTGGCTCAGGCTTGTTCTGTCTCTGAAGTGCATTGGGATCAAATATAAGAAATCAAATAACACCAAATATATCCAAAACTGATTTACTTCTCGTTATACCAGAAATAAGAAAACTGCATTTCTAAAATTTAAGCACACCTCAGCCAATGCATGAGCAGCCTTAGCCAACAGCCTTGCATAAATAGTTTTCTGGGGTTTCTTTCCTCTACCAAGCTTTTGCAGTTCTTCCTACATCCATCATAAAGAATTTTCTTCGTGAGTTCATTTACGTGGTGTCTTACACATGGTAAGAAATAGAGAATCTGCCACTTCCTTTCTCCCTTGAAATTACCAAACATTCTCAAAAGATGCCTTACAAATGCTGACAAGGAACTAAGTCCAGAGTAGAAGTAGATGGTACAAAAGGGTTTACAGAAGGGAATTGACTTAATGCGTGGACACTTCTCACACTAAATAAATCAAGCGGATGGATCAATGCAGTGTTTCCAACCATCTAACTCTGGAGAATAAGATTCAGATTAATCATTCTGGATCCCCTCTGCATGTCTAGATAACGAATGCATGTTTTAGTATCTGGCTGAATTAAGTTTGATCCCAGCCTGTTAGAAAATTATTACAACTTATCCGGCGGATTTCCTTCACCATCCTCCTGAGCACAATCTCAAGTTGTTACTATGAATTTTAGCTAAATCGGCATGCACAATGCGTAGGTAGATCCTTTCATAAACTATTTTGCTCATACTTTGAATTTCATGGGATTTCACAATTTACATCCTCTTGATATTGATAAAAAGCAAGAATGTGCTTTCCTGATCTCGTTCAAAATTGGAACTCTTATTTTCTTAAATCCAGCTTCCAGTATAAACCATCGTGATTTGACTGATTTCTATAAGTGGTTCTCTCTTCAATTCTTACGAAACGCGTCACTTATACACCCATGGAACTACTTCAACCAATAAAATAAGATGATAAGAAGAAGAAAGAAAAATTCTTAGCATACCCGAATGGAAACAGTGGAAGAATTAGCTTTCAAGAACCTGAACTTAATGCCGCTTCGGCTCCGACCCGAGTCTTGAATAGAAGAAAGCATCAACCAGTTCATCAAGAAAAACACCCCTATCAACAAAGCCAATCCTATTGTCATTTTTCTCCGATACCATGCCTTTCTTTTCCCTTTGCTCGTTCTTCTTGGATCAAACAAAAGGCCACTGAGCCACCCATTCAACGACGATGCTGAGGAAACATGCTTCCCGGATCCGAGCGAGAATCGGGTCGGACGTCCCGTCCCTGACGAATTTCTGGGCGAAGATGAGCTATGTCGAGCCGGGCTTGTCGACCTACGCAGATTTTGGTCCATCCGGGCCGGGATCCGGGACCCTCGTGGGTGTTCTTCATCGTCTTCGTTGGATGTATTATCAACTTTCATGATTTCTGAGAAATTGGAGTGGGTCTCGGTCCTCTCGGACATGTTAATTGGGTTTGAATCTTTTAATAAATGTGATACGGCTTTTCTTGTTTTCAGGACAAGGTAACCGGAATTATCGGGAGGAGAAGCGGCGTTGAATGAATTTGATGAACGGAAAGAGAGACTCCAAGGGATGAGAAACGTTGTTGACTGCCGAATTTGTTGTAAGAAAAAGTTTTTTTTTTTTCTCTTTTTTTTTTTTGGGCGCAAATGGTGCATAACTTTGCTCCAAAATGTGAAAATTGTCCATAATATTTATTTTTGTAGTGCTTCGCTAACTCTCAAAAAAATACCGACACGAAACAGACATTTCACGCAATTTGGCATGAGGACGGGAAACACGTCATTGTTTGATAATAAAGACTAGGGAAATTGGTGTAAATAGTTTCTAATGTATGTCAATAGTGTGCAAATGATTCCTAATCTTTCATTTTTAGTAGAATAATCTCCAACTTATTTATTTAGATGCATAATTGGTCCTTATTTGATAAAAATAACAAAATATCCTTAATTTTAGTTATAAAAATTACAATTAGATTTCTACCTTTTACAAAATGTACAAATAAGTCTGATATATTTATTAAACAATATTAAATTTAGTATATTAAATATATCACTATAGTCGTGTCAAATAAATTTTTCATAAGAGAAAAATATAAAATTATTGCACTTTAGGTACATGTAATTGTTATGTGATATGAAAAATTTGGATAAAAATTAAGTTAAATAAATAACAAAATAGTGTATATAATTTTTTGGCATTGAATCAATCTTATTATATTTTTGAACATCAAAATACTGACAAAAATTAATTTACACATTTTGTATTCTTTATTTTTGAACGATAATAAAAAGATCAATTAAAATATGAAGAATGCGATTTGAGCTCTAATATTTGTAGTTAATAAATGAACAGCTCAATGAAATAATAATATTTGATTATTAAATTTGTGACAAAGTATTTTTTATGTTGTAATGACAAAATTAAATTTTAATGATTACTTAATAATAATAAAATAATTTTAATTTAGTATATTATCAATTTGTTAGTTTCTTTTAATTTTAATTTAGTATATTATCAATTTGTTAGTTTCTTTTAATTTTTTTAAAAAAATAAAAGTATCAGACCCAATTGTACTTTTTATAAAAGTTAGAAATCCAATTGAAAATTTTCTAAATAAAAATAAGGCCATATTTATCTTTTTTATCAAATAATGATCAATTACGCACCTAAATGGATATGAGGACCACTCCACCAAAAATGAAATATTAAGAACCATTTGCACAATAAAGGCAAAGGTTAAAGACCATTTGCACCAATTTTCTTAAAGATTAATATACCTTAATTTTAATAAATGAAAATAGTAGTTGGGTTGCTAATCTTTGTAAAAAGTACAAATTGGTCAAATACTTTAATTTTTATAAAAAAAAAAAAATTAAAGAAAACTAATGAATTTTTTTTATTAACACTTTATTGGCCAAATTGATAATATACTAAATTATTTTGTGTATTTTACGAACTATTATAAAATAACTAAAATTTAAGCTCATAATTATTAATAAATATGTCAAATAAAAATATTATTTTTATTATTAAGTAATTACATTATTTAAAATTTAATATTTTATTTTATAGTTATAAAAAAAATAACTTTATCACAAATTTGATGCTCAAATACTTTTATTTAATTTAGATATATTAGAGATCCAACTATATTCTTTATATTTTAATTTATCGTTTTATTATCGTTCAAAAATAAACAACATATAATGTGTAAATTATATTTTATTAGTATTTTATATTAAATAAAATATAATAAGATTGGTTCAATGTCAAAAATTTATATATGCCATTTTGTTATTTATTTAACTTATTTTTTATTCAAATTTTCACATCACATAGCAATTATATATATTTAAAACACAATAATTTTATATTTTAATCTTGTGAAAATTTAAATTCACACGACTATAATGATATATTTAGTGTGCAAAATTAAATATTATTTAATAAATGTACCGGACCCATTTGCATATTTTTTAAATGTTAGAAATCTAAATATAATTTTTTCTTAATTAAAACTAATGGCATATTTTTTTTTTAATAAAATAAGGATCAATTACGCACTAAAATATATAGGTTAAAGACTATTGTGCTAAAAAATAAACATTATAGACTATTTCTACACTAAGGATAAAGATTATGGACCATTTGCACCAAATTTCATTTTTCTTTTCAAATTCTTACCACTTGTGTGAAAATAAAGAAAGACTATCATTTACGACTAAATTTAATCAATGTTCATTGAACATTATTTTATATTACTGCTTGTTCAACTAACAATAAAAAGTAATTCATTAATCATCTTTTTTTTTACCCATCTGTCACTAATTTAATCTATGTCACTCTCACCTAACGAAAAGTACCACGTGGTGGATGAAAATCCAACGTGGCACATAAAAGCCATGATGTCTTATGTAATATCTCATTTGAGGCATTTCTTTTCCAACCACGACCCTCCAGCAGAATGACCAGGCTTCCGAGGGCAATTTGGGCAGATTGGCTTGAATTCCTAAGCCGCCAACATAACCATATAAATACTCCTCTTGCTCATGAGATATGGGGCTCTTGGCTTGTGAAAAAGAATGCATTTATTCATCTCATTTAAGAGGAAGAAAATGAGGAAAATGATTTTGAACCAAAGTATGGAATATTGAAGGAATCAAGACCAAGCATCTCTATCCTTCAAAAAGATCCAATCAAGGGGCGGGTTCAAATATTTGTGTCTTGTTTTTCTTCTTTATTTTCTTCAACTTTGTGACGTATTTCTTAAACCCTAATTTCTGTTACTTTTTCATTATGAGCTAAAACTCTTATTGTTGGGATGATTGATGTAGCTTAACACTAACTTAATTAATTTTAATATTTACAATTTATTTTGATGTTATTTATTCTCATGGTTGTGCTTGCTATATATATATTGGCTTTCATTTGCTTGATCACCAAATGTTAGTATTTTGATTTGTATAATCATTTAGAGATTATTATACATCTTAGATGACGGTTAAGTGAAATCATGAATCTCAACTTGAGTTTTTCAAAACTTTGCTTTCACTTGCTTTCATTTTTTTTTTTTTTATTGCTTTTCATTTAAGTAGTTAATTAAAACACCCAAACCAATTTTTGCGTGTGTGTATAACAATTCCGATAGACTAGTTTTAGCGAATGTTTGAAAGTGCTGAAATTATAAGTGGTTGGTGAATGTGTGGATGAAAAGTGGGTTGTAAGTTGTGGGTCCTATGAAATGTGTAGATAAAAGTATGTTTAACCAATTTGACCAACTAAAATTATATTTTAAGCAACTCCAAACATGTGCTTAATTTACTTGAGTAAAGATGTCAACCCTCGTGAGATATGACAACCCCTCGTCACTTTATTACTTGAACGTAACATCATATTTTTGCGTTAAGTTAATTCGAATTTGGCAATGGAATTTGGAAAGTGGATGCAGATTTTTCCATGGCGAATTCAATAATTCGGTTCGAAAATGGGGTTTGGGTTTATGTTGGCATAATTTGGGAGTTACAAATTTTGGCAATAGAATTCAAGATATTGATTTGTGCATTGAGGTTATGATTTATTCTCGCATGGGTTTAATTCGAATTTGGACAGTGGAATATAAGATTTCAGCTTGGAAAAGGGTTAGAGTTCTACCGAATTTGGGGGTGAATTTGATGTTGGATTTGGGGATTTTTGGCTAATTACATTTTATTCAAAAGTTGTAATTTGAATTTGGATGATTGAAAGAAGCGTGGTTCACTATTCACCTTGTGATAATGTTGCACTTTTGGCCTATTTGGCATCACTTTATGGCTGTTATGTGCCATGTGACACATTCCATTAAGTGAGAGTGATGGAGATCAAATTGATAACGGACAGGTAAGAATTATGAAAGATGGATGAGCAATGTGTTATTTTTTATTGTTAGGAGAGCAAGTACTAATGTAAAGTAATTTTTACGACTCATTTGGCATCAATTCAATTATGTGCCACGTCATATTTCTATCTGTCACGTGGCACATTCTATTAAGTGAGAGTAACGGAGATCAAATCGATGGCGGACGAGTAAGAATTAGGACAGATGAATGAACAATGAGTTATTTTTTTATTGTTTGGTGAGTAAGTAGTAATATAAAATAATATTTAATTAGCAGTGATTAAATTTACTCATCATTAAACAGCTAAAAATTTAAAGAATATGACATATATTTCGTTGAATAGTCAATCATATTTTAGAGTACAAAAAACAATTAAACTTAAAATCTAATAAATTGAATTCATTCTATAGATTTTTCAAACAAGAAAAATGACTCTAGTTTTACAATTTTTTACACTTGGTTTTCAATTTTTTTTTTCTTTTTTTGACATATAAGTCTACAACCTTCCATTTCATTTCAGAGTGGAAACGAATCTTGAATATTTTTGAGCAAATATAAAGATAATTGTAATCGTGCTTTTGATTAAAGAAAACATAACGAAAAATATAATAATTTTACAAAGTAGAAAAAAAATAAAGAGATAATTACATTAACTCCTCACACATTTTAACTAATTAAATAATATTCCTCACTTGAAAAACTATATAACCTCTACACTGCTAACTTTGGGTTAACATATTACCTCATGTGAGACTAATATAGTTGTTTACATAATCGAATGTCTGTCAAAGAATTTTCAAAGAATGTAATTCGGATAATAGGCATTGAAAATATAGAAATACTACTCAAAAGTCATGTATCAACGAATCAATCACATGGGACACGAAGAAATTGGCCAACACACGAACATGCTGACACATGTGTGCTGCATGGCTGGCGCACGCCTCGCAGTGCACCTGCACTACCTGGTCGGTATAGATGCGCAGCCCATGTTGGGCATCACATTGCCTAGTGGCGCATATGCGCTGGCTGATGGCACACTCGCGCCACGAAGTGTCTCAACTAGTGCATTTTCGTCTCATAAGTAAATTTGGTTGTTGTAATTCAAATTTTTTTAGTTTATTTGATATATTTCAAGTCTAAAAGGCACTTATCAACGATTGTAACTTATTGAAAAATGTATAACAAGAATTTATATATAGATTCAAGTTTTCTTCGACTGGATATATGACGTTTGATACTCTCTTTCTTGTCTTCTTCCTTAAAAATAATTCTGCATATTTTTCATCTACATTATTACAAAAGTTAGGTTGTATTATGCCACTCTAGAAAGACATAATATAAATCTCAAATATACGACTTCATTTCTCCTTTGTTTGCGTTAGTGCACAACGCGAACAATATATCAAGGTTTCATTATATCTTGAAGGCATATTTTCTTTTTTCGTGTGCATCACCTGTATAATGGGGACAAATAATGTCTTAAGGAAAGTGACCGATTTCAAATGATTACCTCTAAAGGAATACATGTGGAAGACAGCAATATCAACCACGATTGCAGATTATAAGTTCTAGATGGAAGAGTTGAAAAAATATAATAACAATGCTCATGATTGGTTGATGAATAGGCTTGCAAAGCAATGGATTAAGTCACACTTTATGACTAAGGTAAAGAGTGATATAGTGCTGAATAATTTGTGTGGGTGCTTCAATAAGATTGTTTTAGAGGATAGAGAGAAGTCCATTATTACATTGTTAATTGACGTGCATATTGGCTTCATGAAGATGATACGCCAAAGAAGGGATAAGATGAAGTGAGTTGCTAGAGACTTGTATACAAAAATTGAAATCAAGCTATTGAATAAATATTGAGATGGCTGAGAGGGAACAAAGTTGATTGGAACGGGGGATCCCAATAGTATGTGAAGAGCAGAGATGGTGAGTTTGTTGTTTACATACATGCTCAAACATGTGCTAGTAATAAATGGGACCTTACTGGCATTCCATGTGGACATGCATGTGCTGCTATCATGGACTATAGAGCCAATTAATTGAAGTATGTGCATGATTGTTACAAGGTCAATACTTATTTGAATTGCTACGAAAATAATGTCATACCAATCAATGATCAAAAGTTGTAGCCTGTAGTGGAGAAAGATTCTATAAAATCCCTTGGTTGGATTGTGTATAAGAGGGGTAGGAGATAAAAGAAAATGAGGAGGCAAACGGAAGAAATTGTGATAAATCAAGTATCAGGTACTTCAAAGATGAAGAATAATGGGAATGTGTTAATGACATGCAGTGTTTGCAGGTTGACGAGGCATAATAAGAAATACCATGAGTGACATGACGCACCACGTGAAGTTAAGTTTTCAACTAGATAATACATGATTGTTGTTTCCATCAATTACAGTTCCAACTTGATAATAGGTGATGATTGGCCATTGGTGTTCCCTTCAACATGATTGATATGCTGACATTCCTGATGATGAAATGCATAATAGCAACAACCAACTGTAAACAATGATATTTTATATTTTCCATTACCAATAAATGCATTTCATTATCGATTGGTAAGAGAGATCTTTTGTAAGTTTAACTTAATTGTATTGAATGTAGTCTAAACTTCAGCCGAGAAGGAACAACATGAAATCAAGTGTAGCTCTTGATCAGCAACCACCGCCATCTTCATTTCAATTCATGCCTACTCTAGGTGTTGGGTTGTCGAACACCGTTGTCTACAACAAAAGTGGACCATCCATCGATAATCTTGAGAGTTCAAGTGTCGGCAAAGAGAAAGTGTTGGCTTCAATCGACGTTATCGAAGAAGACATAATTATGTAAACTACAATATTAGATTTTGTATATGTAGTTTAGTTTTTGTTGTGGACTCAAACTCATGAAGCTCTTTATAATGAAAACATGGTTCACTTTGATATTGCTTATGTTTTTGGCTCTTTGTAATGGAAACATGGAAGTATAATCATGATATTGCTTATGTTTTTGGCTCTATATGCCTTTTGAAATTGATTTGTAAATATGGAGTCTGAAATTGATATTGTAATATAGATTCCAATTGATGTTTTTGATATATGCAATAGCAACTAGCTATTTTTTATTGTTGTAATGCTGACAAGTTTGTTAATAGGTGCTTGTTTAGCTCAAAATGGTTGAAGTATCGAATTATACTTCATACTGATTTATAAAGGATGATGTTTCTATTTCTTTGGGTAACTAAGAGATACATTATGAGCACAATATACTGCTTCAACCATGGCTTTTCCTCGAAATTCTGTATACAAAAATTGAACCAAAGATCTAATATCATAGACCTACTGGTTGAATGCCAAACACCAAATCAGCAAAAATAACCTATTGACCCAATCCCAACTGTTTCATGCACCAACTAATCCAATGTCAAAGATCAAAAATTCATCAAATATAACCAACCGATGCAACATGATTGGTATGGTGATTAACAAGCCAATTAAATTAAGCCATCAGAAATACCATAATCAGAAACACAAAGAAGTGTCTTACACAATTAGTAAAAATAAACCTTCAAAATACATCATCTTGTTTGGAGCATTTTCACAAATACAAAAAAAAAAAAAAAAACTTGAATCACATTGCCATTGTGAATTAAGGCACCAAATCACTTATTTTCCTCCAACAATTTACAACTAACACGTGACCAACTCCTATTTCCACTCAAACACAGACCCTCTACATTTTCTCAGACAATTAAGAACCACATTTTCTGGATTATTCCACCCAACACAAATACTCCCAGCACAATTTGATGACACTTCACCCATCTTGTAGCTTGTACTCCTCATTGCCTTTGTTGTTGGCATTCCTTAAAAGTCCATTGATTATTTGTTTTGTAACGTGGGTGGAGAGGTGGATAAAGTCAAGAAAAATAATCACAAGTATCTGGTTGTCGATAAAAGCTGCAATCCCGAAACCTCCTACTTGGATTATTCTCAGTCCATGAAATCCTTGTAACAAATGATTGCCCGCACAAACACACTGTCACATGTGAGATTTGAGACGTGGCTGATGAAGTTTCCATTTCAATTGTCTTCACTTTCGATTTTGATTTGGAGAGATTTCGTTTGTAATTGAAGATGAAGATGAAGAAGAAGAAGTTAGAATTCTTGGAATTTAGGGGCAGATATTTCACTTTGCCTTCTGCGTAAATCGTTTTTATTCAATCCCAATTTTAGAAACTTTAGTTTAATTGTACAAACGTTTTTCAAAGGTTGGTAACATTTCAAAGGATTATAGGTAAAGACGTGTTTAATAGCTGCATTTTATTCTTACGTGGATTTTTTAAACGTCGTTATAGCGCCACATCAGCTTCCCATTAGATATGTGGCAATTTTTGTCTACTTAATCTATCCTTTTCCAAATGATAGATGGATGGTAAACCATTTAGAAATTTGGATGAACGATTGAAAACCTTTTTCAGTTGGATGAGTAAGTAGTAACCTAAACCAAGTTCGGTGTCCATGTAATTAAATTTACCCAAAACATAAAAAGGAAATAAATTGGTTTCAACTCAAACAAAATCCCCCTTACCCAATCCAACCCAGCCTCCCATTGCCGACACCACCTTATGACACACACACACACACACACACACACACACACACACACACACAGAGAGATTAACATGCACACATACCCCTACCATTCCTCCACTCGACATGAACCACAAATATTTTTCATTCTAGTTCGCATCGACCCAAATCGAACAGAGTGGAGAAATCTTCCTGTGTTCACGACATGAGGAAAACTGAAGGGTGGGGATGACAATGGAGATCGCAGTTGCCGTGGATGATGTTGGGTTTTGATGGTAGTGTTGGTGGAAGTGGGTAGTAGGGGAGAAAGAAAGTTTTTTCGTGTTATTTTTAAATAATTTTTTATTTTTTAAAGTGCTTTAAGTGGTTGGACTACTATATCCTTTGTTAATCTGACTGGACTTAATGCTTAAAATGGACGAAAACTATGAAGAACAACTGATTTTTCCAAGTTCTTAAACTTTCATGAAAAGTTGAAGATTATATATTTATCTTTTAAAAAGAGATGAGCCTCTTGTAAGTAAAAAAGAAAAGAAAAGAAGTAGAGTTAGGAATTTGAATGAAAGTTTGAATGAGTTGTGGTTAAAAGTATATTAAGCATATTTATGTTTAAAAATCTACTTACTTTTAAGCAAAATAAATACAGTGAATTATCAAAATGCTCATCGTGTTGTTTAATGTATTGTGTAGTAATGCAAGTTACAATAAAAACACCAACTGAGTATTTTAAAATTATAACTACAAATGATTGTTAAATTTTATAAATCTAAATATTTTATTTCACAATGTATTTAGATTAATTTTTTTATTTGATAATAGAAAATTTTGAAGTGAACAATAAATTATTTTTTTCCCGTTCATACAACATTAGTTGATGAGAAACATGGTAATTTACTCATTTTAACTGGTTAAATATATTTGCGTCACATTTTTTTAATAAGTGCACTGTATTTAAATTAAATAAAAAATATTATACTTATATCCACACCTTTTTTGATCGTGTTCTTATCTTCAACCTTCTATTAATTAGTACATCTTGCATTTGATGTAGGTTTATGTCCAAAAATTTCATTAAGAGAGAATAAAGAAAAATAAACAGTAAAAAAATAAATAAATACAAAATTATGTTAAAATATTTTTCTCTCATTTTAAAGTACACTAATAGAATTTCTGGATGAAAATCGTCATTAAAGACAATATATTCTAATTAATTGAAAGTTGAAGATAAGAATGCGATGAAAGAAAAATTAGCAACATAAATGTGACAATGAAAAAATGTTAAAAACTATTAAGAGATTAAAATGTTGTGTATTTATAAAAAAAAGTTGTAGTGTCAACACAAACTATTCATTTTAATTTTTTTTAAACATTGATTGCGGTGATTGGATATGTAGTGCAATCTAAATAAGTATATAGTAACTGGTAAGGTGAAATGGTGGAAAATTTTGTAATTTATAAAAAAATATGATAAAAGGAGATGTTTGGTATACATTTCAACTCATATTTAACGATATATTTTATAAAATTCATAATTTTTATCAATTTTTCAACTACATATTTCACTTACCTTTTTCACAATTTCCTAAAAATTTCTTTTAAACTCTACTAAACATACACTTAAAAAATATTTTACTTAGTCAAAGTAGAGAATAAATCAGGGTAAGTATCGACCAACGTGCTTAATTTGGTAGCTTATTTTTAAAACTTTGGCTGAAAAAGAAATCAATTATATTTTATATACATATTTGACTAGTTTATAGACTCACCTAAATATACTAGTCCTATTATACAAAACCTCCTTAAACTTCCTTACACTTCATTACACTTCATCTATACACACTACCATACAAAAATTCTCCGCACCAAAAGACGTTGTTTTAATACTAAGTACACTACAAGAAATATCGCTTTTAACGACGCAATTTTTTGTCGTAGATAGTCATATTTAGATTGTTTCGTCGAAAAATGGTCGTCGAGAGACTTTACAAGACCAAAATTTTCGTCGTTAAAAATGAAATTTCTTGTAGTGGTACTTGTTTGATAAAATCTTTTATAAATTATAAATAGTGTATTTTACGTAATATATTGATAAAATGTGAATAAAAATTTTATTCACAGTGTAAAAAATATTATAATCACATAATAAAAAACTCTTTCATTAAACTTTATCATGACCAAATTATTCTACTCATTGAAAAACTATAAACATAAATAGAATTTGATCTCCTACCTACTTATAATGCATACTTATAATGTCTACATTGAGGTGACATCACTACTACCAATTATGTGATACCACATCAGCGTGAGCATTATAAGTAAGCATTATAAGTGAGTAGGAGATCAAATTCAAAAGATAAATATGTCTATCGAGTACGGTTTTCTCTAGGTGTGCATTGCAGCATTGGCAAGAGACAAGTACATGTATTTATGGTACAGATAATGCTTGTTGTACAATCACACTTACCCCCACACTTACACCCTCACACATATCAAATGATGATTTGCTGAAATTATTATTTAATTAACCAAATAAATAAAGTGAGTAAATCATCATTTGACACATGTGAGAGTGTAAGTGTAGGGGTAAGTGTGGGTAACAAACATTATCCTTATGATACATTTTTGCTGTGCAGAATTTTAGCAAACAAATCTTGCCAAAATCCCCCAAGGACTGCAAAAAGCTTGCAAAAATTCTTCCAATTATGGCTATTGCATGTTTGGTATTACTGCAATTATTTTTTTAAGTATTTATAATTTTTGAGTTCTATGAATGTGTAGATAATAAGTGAGTATTAAGTTGTGATACTACAAAACATGTGAATAAAAAGCATTGTTTTAAAAAATTCGCTTAAGCGTAATGTGCGACCTCCACGCCTAGTCACGTCTTGTTCTTATCTCACTTTCGCTTAGACTCAAAAAATTTGAAGCTCGACAGCTTCTACGCTTAACTACAATTACACTTTTTAAATCATTGATATAAAGTATGTTTTGGCCAAACAAACTGTTACACTATTCCAAAATGCCCCACAAATGTTGACTTTGTTGCCAATAATTAAATGCAATTTTGGCGGAGACAATTTCTCAACAAATTATAACAATAATTAGGATGATAATTCACAACAATAATAATAAATTATTTTTTTTTGTTATGAAATTAGAAAAGTAGAGAGAAAAGATAAAAGAATAGAGATAGTCAAAACTCAAGTCTATTAATTTATTATAACAATGACCTTTATTTATAGGGTTCCAAAGGGAGTTACAACCAGATTAAAATACATTCTTTTGGAGTAAGTAGATAACTACATAGACATCTAGATACAACTAAATAGTCATTCATCATTATCTATAATTTTACAACACTCCCTCTTGAATGACTTATTACATAATAACTGGTTCGTTATTTGGCAAAAACTCAATAGAACAAAAATACCAATAGAAAGAAAAAATTATCAAAAATTGGGAGTAATCAAATACTGCCTCATTAAAACCTTGTCAGGAAAACTCAGCGGGACAACACTTGAGCGAAGGAAAAAGAGTACAGCTACTCCATTTGATTTCAACCAATAGAAAAAACTTGTATCGAGCTATCCATATCTTGTGCGTCAATGCCTTCAATGCCACCATCTTTTTAAAACTTATATAAAACAATTCTGGTGAAATGTGCTCCATGTTATAACCTCCAGCAATATCATCTTCTTACACTATCTCTGGTTTATTGTAGTCAGCATAATGGTCTAATACAATTATATTAAAAATAGATCTTGTAGTTGTTCCCTTCAATGGTCTCATATACAATTTATAATACACGAGAGTATAACCACATGGTTATGATAAAGGTAAATATTTTATAGGTTATGGACATCTATAGCTATAATATTTATACCACTTTCAATTGGATGTCATTTACACATATGCCTCATTAAAACCTTACTAGGAAAAAATTCTGTGGAAAAAAATCATAGTAAAGGAAAAAGAGTACATAATTCTTTTAATACGTCATACAAATTGCCTTATTAAAAACATTGCCAGGAAAACCCAATGGGACAAAATCCCAGTCAAGGAAAAGAGTACAATGCGTATTTACTCCCCCCCATTGTAATATTAGTTCATATCTGTACTTTGATCGATTAATTTCTCGAAAAGTTGAACTATATGCTTCAGGCATATTAAATCCTCCAAGGATTTATATACATTGTTTTATTAATCATACCAGATGAGTTGGTTATAACAATATTCATTATATGCATATATGCCATGCATTGACAGACTAACAAGATATCAACTTATGATTGCTTTACATAAGTCTTTGTGAAATTTATAATGTTAAAAGTCGTGCATTACATGTTACGACTTCATTTTCCCATTTCCTTTTCGCATAAATATATACCTTTAGGTGCTCCGACTATAGGTCCATAAACTTCAGGTTTCTCTAGTCAGTTCAATTTACTTGGATTGCATCATTTTATTTGACATATTTATTCTTTGACAGATTTCTTTCAATATCATCGCTACCTTTCACAATATGAAGCGCTTCATTATATACAATAATGTTGTCAACAACATTTATTTTTGAATTCATTTCTTTCTCAAAACGACATAACTTAACGAGATCTTTTCGTTTTATTATTTCAACTCGCTGAACCTCTTTTAGAGTTTTATAATTAGTTATGTCTATATACTCTCCAAGAGTATACACCTCCTTAGTAGGACCATCTTTATAATTGACTCTATTTTTTATTTGAGAATTTTTTGGAATCAAATGTCACCACGCTTCAGACGTGTCATTAATTTACCTGATATAATATTAATGGATTGTCCTTCAAGGACACTAATATAAATTGGAGCATTTAGAGCTAATATATGAGATTTGATTTAATCTCTTTGGTCAGTAAATGAGTTATTTGTCGAATTTCTGGTTCATATTGTCTTGTGCAAGGATCTAGAAAATATAATATACAGCATTTTCATGTATTCTTTCCAGCTACTTAATTTGTCTCCCCTAATGTTGAGGAAATTGTCTTATCAAAATGACATTCGAAAAACCGCATTATAAAATATCACCCGTTAGGACTTAATATATTTTATAATGTTTCATACTAAACATGTATTCTCAACATTTTTCAAAGTCCAACTCAGTGCATTATGGTGGACCGATTATACATATATTGCACTATCAAAAATCATTAGATGGATAATATTAGGCTCTGACCATAAGCCAACTATAGCGTGGGTACCTTTGATGTTGGCATGATGCATATAAGTGTTTCTGTATATAAAATAGCATTCCCTAGACAAAAATGGGAAGCGCTTTGTTCTCAATAGTATGGGTTTAGAATTTAATTGGAGGCGTTGAAAAACAATATTGCTAAGCCATTTAACATCATCTCAACTAATATTTATTAAAATTTTGAGATTTAGACTCACTAGTATTGATAAGACACATTATCGTCTTGGTTGTATAATCTGAAAATTATGCTCGTAATTTAAAATTTGAGCAAGTAATTTCGCAAACTTCAAGTTGCGAATAACAACACCATACAATCATCTAGTAGATGTATTTATTACATACAAATAATATATAGATAGTCAATATGGAAGGTGATGGGGCCCCATAAATCACCTTAAATAATTTTCAGAAATGTAGAGAATTCAGTCACGATTTTACCTAGTGAAGGTCTACTGGTTTATATACAATGAGAACAATCATTACGTGAGAATTTATTATATTGAAAATCTTATGGTTTTCAATAGATATTCTCATTAATAATTCGCATCATATTGATCCGGAATGGTTTAATAGGTATTGCCAATCAATAAAATTTCGAAGTATTGAACTTCTGGTTCAATACAATTTAGCAAGTATATTTTTCATTTATTTGGGGAACAAGTTTATGTTCCTTGTCTCACAAAAATGGAGAAATGAAGAATGGAGAATTGTTTCATAAGTTTATTGTATTTCTTTAAGAGTATCAATACTCTAATATTACACAACATTAATATTGTAAAATTGTAAAGTTGTGCTTCTTCAAGAGTAACAACATGATATTTTTTCTAGAATATTAATATCTACAAATTTATGTTTATTCAAAAGCAATCATATAATATTCGTTTAATTAAATTGTGCTTTTTCAGGAGCAACAACACAATATTCTTTTTGAATATTTTCTATACTTTCTGTTTCTTCAGAAACAATAATATCGTTTTATTTTAAAATATTGATATTCATAATATTATACTTCTTCAGGAGTATTAATACAATATTTGTATAAAATAATATATCTTATAAAATTACGTTCTTCGATAGCAAGTAATATTCAACTGAAATATTAATATAATGTTGTGCTACTTCATGAGCAACAACATATTATTATTTAAAGATTTACTCATCATGAGCAAAATCATACTAGAAGTTAGATCTTTTACAAATATGCTCTTCGAGAGCAAGTACTATGCCAAAATATTAATATAATGTTGTGCTTCTTCAGGAACAACAACATATAATTTTAAATATATTAAACTTTATAAAAATTTGCTCTTCAGGAACAATAGCTTAATATTAGATCTTATGAATTATGCTCTTATATTCTGCCAGAATATTAAAGTAACGTGATTGAACTATATAGAATTCTACTCTTCAGGAGTGATATCATAATATTCTTATAAGATGTTAGATTTATAAAATTACGCTCTTCGGAAGCAATAACTTAATAATAAATCTAATAAATTATGTTCTTCGGGATCAACAAAATATTCTTCTAGAATATTTATATGTCTAGGTATTGAAATACAATATAATATTCTTTTGGAATATTAATAGAATTATAAAATTATGTTTTTCAAGAAAAGTATAATTGAAAAACAAATGTAGTTCAAGAATTTATAATTTCTCATAATAATTACAGTTGAACATATATTAATGAAATATAATATTGAAGTAATATAGATTATAATTTGAGAACAATCAATCAAATATCCAAAGCAATTCTACAAGAAAAAAATGCAACATTTGCAATAATAGAATTGTAATCAAAAGTGTTTTTTTTTTTTTTTTTTGAATACTAATTTTTTTTTCCAACAACAACATCAATTGGTGCGTTGACTTTAATACAGTAAGTAAACCAGTCAACCAAAAAAAACCAACAAAAGAAAGAGAGAGAAATTAGAGTATAAGTCAAAATTTCTACTTATAGCAATAGAGGCCTCTGATTATCCAATTAACAAAAGATTTATAAAAATAAAATTCAACAAAAAATTCATGCCATAATTTACACGGTGTTTCGAAATAGCACACAATATTTTAATAACAAATAGTTAAAAATAATGATGGTCTAAAAGATGTTTAAGTGGCAAACCATAAGAGGTAGATGGATCTATTCTTTTAGCCCCAAGAATGTTTATACGTAAAGATGGTCAATATTATTCTCCAACAAATGAGTTATGTAAATTGTACACACATTAAGAGATTGTATCAAATAGTTAAATAAAAATTATCTTAATGGAATTGAGATTTCTTTTCTTTTGAGATCCACGAGAACAATCACTATTTCTTTAAAAAAGAATAAGTTGTACAAGATAATAACTTATTTGGTTTGAAGTTACTATCCAAATTTCACAATGATCGGACTACGGAATGTTGAGATATCATTGTTTGATCATAGATGTGCATGCTGCCCAAATTCTACGAATTTTGTAAACAAACTCTCGAGTTTTCTCTCTATTTTGGATGAGTTCTATCGTGCTGATAACGTATTATGAAATTAGAAAAACAGAGAGAAAAAGAGAAGCGAATAGAGAGAATCAAAACTTAAGTTTATTAATTTACTATAACAATGACCCTTATTTATAGAGTTTCAAAGAGAGTTACAACTATATTAAAATATATTCTTCTGAAGTAAGTAGATAACTACATAAATATCTAGATACAATTAAATAGTCATTCATCATTATCTATAATTTTACAACATTTTTTAATTTTTTAAAATATATTTTTATAGGATTTTTCTAAAGAGGGAGTAGTCTTTTTGTGGGCTGCATATCTCCTCCAATAAAGACACCATTGATATCCCATTGACCGTTAATTCTTACCAGCATAAGACGTTTATCTGGCTCGAAAATGTAGGGGAGTCCAAGCAAATTTATGAAATCTAAAGAACCAAATTTCAAGCCAATTCTAGGACAAACATAGATAGAAGTAAGCATAGTGCTAAATAGTTGGGTGACGTGACAAATTTACCTAAATGACCATTGACCTATTTTACAAACAAGTTATCAAATATATCCCAGTCTTTCTTCATTGCTTATTTTATTTCAAATCATTTTAAATTCATGTATGTTACTTATACATTTTTACTTGAAAATGGAAGATTTCATAAAATAGAATCTAACCAATTTTAAAGTTAAAATATAATCTATTTTATCTCTGTAGAAAATTTTAATTCAAAGTTAGAATCTAAACTATCTAAATTTTTATAAAATGTGTGATTATTTATTATTCTTTTAATTTATAGTAGAAATTGTGAATTTTATAGTATAGATTATGAAAATATGTATATATTTGAGTATGAATTGTAATTTTTAATTATAAATTTATGTAAATTTTAGTTTATTTGTAGAGTGTTAATTAAAAAATCAATTTAACATGTGTAAACTGGTTTTAACAAACCATAACATACTCATGATTTGTTAAAATTTGGTCTATTAACAGACCACGTCTGTTAAAACCAATTCTGACGTAAATAGATCTGTGCCTAGTTAACATGCCTATGTTGAAGTCGGTTAACAGAATGATCTGTTTCTGTTAACAAAATATTTAAGTATTTTTTTTTTTAAAAAAAAATATTTTTAACTTAAATTGTATAAATTGAGCTCTTTTCGGATTCAACTTGTTTGACTCGGTGTTTTAGCCAAAGCCGCCCCAAACAAAAACCTTCCACCAGAAACTGCGATCTCCCTGTTCAAGAAACAAATCTTGTGGTAATTGCACGCAAAGTAACACATAAACTAACGGTCCCTACACAATTGATTATTGGAAATGAAAACCCCAATGCCTTATAATTTATTCTATGGTCAGAAATGAACAAAAAGGGTTTAGCAATTTTGATGCGAACCAAAATGAGACCTCTATCCCCCACACCTGTAAGTCTTTAATTTGACTTATATTCAAAGTAATTTAACTTGATCTCCGTTCTTGATTATGCTGATGTTAGTTATGCATAATTTTCATTATCTGAGTTTCTATAATTTACTCAACAGAATAGAATCTATCAAATGCAATTTCCTCCACTGGAAAGTAGCAATGTTTCATCTTCTCAGAATGCCTCCCCCAGTACCCACAGGTATACAATTACTCAAATACATACACATACAGCAGCATTAGAGATTTGATTTTTAGTTAACCAAGAATCTTCTTGAAATAGAAATATCTTGCAGTGTGTTTCTCTTTGAAGAATATTTGATGGGATTTGTTTTATAAAAAGAAATTGACCATACCATATTTATGTAGTATATGTAGGAGTAGAAGGTTTCTGAAATTACAGTTTGAGTTTGTTCTGAGTATGAAATAACTAATAAGAAAACTATTACATGTTGGATGTAGAGGCAAAATTTTAACTAATTTGGGGATTTTTCAGAAACTTGGAGCAAGTACAAGAATCTATGCACTCTGCTATATCGATGAACAAGAGAGAGATTCTAGATGCTGCGCTCAATAATTTCTCCGAGGTGAATTTCTTAGTTCCAAGCTATGCCAAACCTACAATTTATTGGTAAATAGTATTACAGTGACCAATCACCAGTAATGTAGGGTTATTTTGTCCTTCCTATTGAAAGCCGTCGGAAATTACTTGTAACGCTAGCCAGAGAATATGATCTTAGTCGGGCACAAGTTCGTGAACTAATGAAGCAGTATCTCGCTATTGAGCTTCCTCGTGGTAAGTTCACTCTTTCTTTTGATTAACTTTTCCATAGAAAAATGACGAGGGAGTAACAGCTCATTGCTTAGGTGATGAAGCTGTAGATAGTGGGCATGAAGAGGAAGGATCATTTTCTGCTTTCTATAGGATTGAGCGGAATTTGAGACATTCTCTCAAGCCAATGTATGAAGTTCTATTTGAACGGCTGAACACGCACCCTGGAGGACTGAGATTCTTGACCATTATGCGAGCAGACATACTATCTTTTCTCGAGTAAGGTTATGCACTCACAAATTCTGATTTTCCTCACCTCACATGTATTTCACTCGATTCATGAATGCCAAAAATACATGGATTGATGAAAAGTATGAGTTCTATTTGAATGGTTGAACATGGACCCCGAAGGACTGAGATTCTTGATAGTTATGCAAGCAGACATACTATCTCTTCTTGAGTAAGGTTATGCCCAAAAAATTTCTGATTTTCCTCACCTCACATTTCTTCATATATTTTTATATTTCGCTTGATTCATGAATGAAAAAATTACATGGATGGATAAAAAACTGAAAGAAATAGACTGTACATAGTTCTTCTATATTCTCTCTCCTTTTTTTTTTTTTTTTTGACTTTGGCAATTTCTTTCCTCTCAAGGGGCTAAAGAGGTCACACGTAAAACCTTATTCTTTCTAAGTATTTCTCAAATTCATTAGGCCTGCATCCACCAGCAATGGGCATGTTTTCAAGAGCACTTTTTAAGATGTTATACTCACTTCAGATTCCTACCCATTTTGATAAGTTGTTCGGGCTTCAGGGGATTGGTCCCCTGCAGTATAAACCTGAACTATCGGGGTATTTGTACTCATATACGATGTGCGATTTTTACTTTGCGGTGTATTTTGAGTTTAGCTATATTAAAATCTGGGGTTATAAGATATCAGATATCTCTCCTTGTTATTCTATTCTCTATGTTTGTTGTCTCTAGAGTAAATTTTTCTCCTCCTCCCCCATGGACTTTGATCTCTCAACCGAACCATGTAATTTTTGTTTCTTTCATTTTCTTCATTGTTTACATCCTTATTGTGTATGATTTCGTATTCTGTGTCTTGCATAATCGGCATAATACTTCCTCCGTCCCATAAAAATAGGCTTATTTCTATTTTACACAGATTAAGAAAATTTAATTAATATAATTGAAAAAGTACGTTTTTCCTTATATACCCTTACATAAATATTAATGTCATGATAGTTTATATTTGTTGATAAAAAGGCACATTAAATAGAGGCCTATTACAAATTATGAAATCAACTATACTCTCAACAAGGAAAGTGAACTATAATTTGGGACAGATGAATAAAGAAAGTAAGCCTATTTTTGTGAGATGGAGGGAATACCATTTTATGGATGATCGGATCTATTATACATCTCAGCTTGAGTTTACCCCTTGATGAGATGTGCAGCACCTTTTGAGATGCTATATCTAATAGGAAATTATCCATCTATCTATGATATGCATGCCCATATCAGTGTTAATTTGATGAACTATTTTGTATCATTCTGGTCTTCAGTACAATTTCAGATTTTCTTAACCATTATTAGTTTATTATTTTTTTCCAATTGCAGAGAGGACAATATTGCAGCGCTGAGGGCACTTGACTCTTATTTGAAAGAAAAACTTATTACTTGGCTCAGTCCTGCAAACCTCCATCTTCATCACATAACATGGGATGATCCCGCGTCTTTGTTGGAGAAGATTGTAACGTACGAGGTCTGTTTCTTGGTTGTCATCACATCATTGAAATGGCCATTCCTTATGTTGCACAATTTGACATGGGTAATTTTGTCATTGGCATTCCACAGGCAGTGCATCCAATCAGCAATCTTTTAGATCTGAAACGAAGGTTGGGTGTAGGTCGTCGTTGTTTCGGATATTTACATCCAGCTATCCCAGGTTAGCATCCTTTTCTTGTCTAGTCTAGAGAAAAAGTAAGGTGGTTTTGGTCATTCCTGCGACCATATCCTCATTAAAATATATGTTACCATTCCCTTGAATACAATCAAATCGTTGCAGCAGAGGCCCGATAAAAAATATCAACCTGAACCTTTGGGATTTGTTTAGCACATGAGTTAAGACAGTGCTCCAAAGTTTTGACTGATCGTGTTCAGCCTCTTTGTCTGTTTGCTGATCACTTCTATAATGTCATGGAGGGGAGCAAGAAATTCAATTGAAGATGGAAGTTACTCATGGTTTCAACCACCTTCCTCTGCGCATAATCTGAATATTTCGTCATTTATCACGGTCGCACTTAGTATTTTACGGAATAGGTATAATGCACATCCTGTGAAATTAGAGAAGTTGTATCTATAATGTACATCCCTTGACATTTAGAGAAATTGTACATCTAATGCATCTCCCTTAAAATTAGAGAAATTGTACATAGTGCACATCCCGTGAAATTATCTAAATGTGTGTCACTAGTTGCAGTGTATATTCAGTGAATTTGATAGTTAATACAATCAAATAATTAATATGTCTTCAGGTGAACCCCTGTGAAATTAGAGAAGTTGTATCTATAATGTACATCCCTTGACATTTAGAGAAATTGTACATCTAATGCATCTCCCTTAAAATTAGAGAAATTGTACATAGTGCACATCCCGTGAAATTATCTAAATGTGTGTCACTAGTTGCAGTGTATATTCAGTGAATTTGATAGTTAATACAATCAAATAATTAATATGTCTTCAGGTGAACCATTGATATTTATTGAAGTTGCTCTTATGATGAACGTGGCCCAGACAGTACAGGTAGATTATTTTCTACATAATATTATGAACTTAAGAGTATCGCTGTAACCATTATCATCGAAAATTTATTTCAGGAAGTTTTATGGGACGATCCCCCAATACCTGAATGTGAGGCAACATGTGCACTCTTTTACTCTATATCATCTACTCAAGTAAGTGCAAAGTGATACTTGATTCTGAAGATTTTCTACTTATTTAAATTTTTATATATATCAAATATTTGTTTTCTTAAGTCAAGAGCTTATATTGGTATCATATTTTCAAGATCATAAAATAGTGTCAATTTTCTTATGTTCATTCTAACGAAGAGACTTTTCTGGTTTAACTGTCCATTGATGGGTACATATCTTTTTTTACTTCAGTTGGGAATTTTGTCAAAAATCAATAAATACTTGACTAATGACCAAGTAGTTCCTTTCTTTTTTTTTTCTTTTGTATTTTATATTTTATATTTGTGTTGTTCCTTTATTTCAGTCAGAGTCAACCTCGCCGATTCTCTCTGTTAATGTTTGAGATGTACTTTATTCTGAAAGATTTTGAGTTTTGATAATGCATTTCTTTTTTCTCTTCCGAGGTTTGCATCACTACGGCATAGTACTACAGTCTTCATGGTTGTTTGATTTAACATTTAACTTCCTCTAAGAGTGTTTGTTGTTCTCTCATGTGCAGCCTGGCTTATCTGGCATCAACCTGGGAAAGTTCCTCATTAAACGTGTGATTGATGTTGTTAGGAAAGACATGCCAAGTATATCCGTAAGTTCTGTATTCATTAGATTTTGTTTAATTTTTGATTGTCTTTAATCAAATATTCACTGTAAGATGGAAGATAAGATTTAACTCAATTACACCTGTTCTTTTTCTGTGTAGGTTTCCATGCTAATTATATAGTCTCACATCATTGCCAATGTTCACAGAAAGCATGCTGAAACTGTCCATGAAACAAATTAGTTAAACAGCGGGCTAATACTCACATACATCTTGATTCAGAGATATGATGTGGAGTTATGCATTTTGTACTATTTATTCCTTGGTCATGGGTGATAAAAACTGGATAAGGCAACCACCAAAGCTGACAGGTGGGATTGTTTGGTGGGGACCCTTCCTTGACCAGATGAGCTATTCCTAATTCCCATCCACCATGTTGGGCTGAGGAAAGCCTTTGTCCGGCAATTTAGTACAAATCAGGCACAGGCACTTACACAACATTGACAGGACCACTCACTCACTCCCACTTTTTTTCGTAACTAAAAAAAAGTACATTTGCTATGTTTAACGAAAACTATAATTGATATTTGTACTTTCAATATTTTCCTGAGTATTTTTCCTATCAGGGTTGCTGCTTTTCCTTTTTAAGCTTGTAACTTGAATTTCTTAGAGGGGAATATGACATTGCTTCCACAAATTCAACTTTTCCTTATACGTATTACACATGGCAACTGCAACTAGTTTATTCATTCATATTGGAATTTGAGATTTAAGGCATTCCAAAGTCAAGTGCTAGTTTGTGTTCTTCACATTTTGCCTGGCCATTTTCATGACCCACCCTGCCAATTTATTAACAGTCTGTGACTGTATTTGTATGCTGTCAAAACTCAAAAGAGACTGCGCGAATTGACCTTACTGACTTGGCCAGTTCACGAAAGATAGTCTTTTCTTTCTTGCTATTTATAATTTGAAAATCTTTTCTCCCCTGCAGACATTTGCAACACTTAGTCCTATACCAGGTTACATGCAATGGCTTTTGTCAAAGTTGGCATCTGCTGAGAGATCTGGTTCCACTTTCAGAGAAAACTTGCTGAAACCAGAAGAAGAAAGTGCACTCATTGATGCAGCTGGGTAAGCACACATTTTAGCAATTCTCTTGCTCATTTGTTTAGAGTTCTCAATGTTACTGATGCTTTTTTTTTTTTTTTTTTTTGTTGTTGTTGTTGTGGGTGGGGTTGGGGTTGGGGTTGGGGGGGGGGGGGGGCGAAGCTGTTATGTGATTGTATTGCTTTCTGTTTCAACTGTACCCAAGGTACACAAAACTATGGGGTTCTCATCATTGATAAGATTTGGAAGATAATCGAGCCCCTCATTCTCTCCTCATGGACCTTCAGCATTCAAAGTTTATATCTCTGACGAGTTTCACTTCAACTATGTCATTCTTGCATTACTGATAATTAGTGTCACTTTATATGTGCTGATGATACATTACATCTTTCTCTACATGTTCTCCGTTTGAGAGGTCGGGAACATTCAGAAAGTGATCCTTTTCCCCTATGCTTTCGTTGAAGCATAGCTAAATAAGTCTCTCGTTCTGTCTCACCATGGTCTGAAATCAAAGTATACATCTTTAAGGAAGTTCATTTCTATTTACTTTGTCATTCCTGAATTACTGCGGATCATCATCACCTTTCGATGCGTTCAAAAACAAATTTTATCTTCACCGTTACCTTAAATGTGATGACATTTTCTAATTAATTTGTCTATGACAGAGAATTAGCAACCGGGAAAAATGGGATGGAAGTAATGTGGAATTTGTTAGCGTCAGCTAATCATGAGTGGACCAATTCAGCCAAGTTGATGTCTGCACTGAGTACCCCTTTGATGCGACTCTGTGCCAGGTATGTTCTTCAACATAGACCCTAGGATGGTTGATCAGTCATGTCCACCAACAATGCAAAGAACTGAAAAATATGGACATGTAGGTATATATCTACTTCTGTATTGCTGCTTTAATGATATTATGCTTTTTATTGGCTTCCCCTCCCTGACTACAGGTACCTTCTACAAGAGAAGAAAAGAGGAAAGGCTCTAGACCCTGTTGCAAATTTCCATTTGCAAAATGGAGCGGTATGTTAAGCAATCTTAACAAGCATAATAGTACTCTGCTTCCTTTTTTGCCTGTTATATTTTGTTCAATCCTAATTACTGTCAGTATGTTTATTTCAACAAATTGACAAGTGCTAGCACTATACTAATTATTAATCAAAATTTATTATTGTCTGTTCAGATGGTTGGAAGACTAAATTGGATGGCTGATCGATCAGAAAAAGGCCTTAGGCAGAGTGCAGGAATAATGGTCAACTACATTTACACGTAAGACTCTGGAACACTGTTGTTTTTGGTTAGATAATTTCCCCCACTTGCCTAAGACAGAAATGGGGGATCTACACGATAACTCATTAAAATCGTGATGCTTTCCAGATTTGCATTTCTACAGCAAACTTCTATGATAATTGACACATGAAGTATTTGTACCCCCCTGATGGCCTCCTCCCTGCTTTATACTACTGCTGCTTTCTATTTTTTCGAAGTAGTGAAAATTGATCTTGATTATAGGTTTTACAGCATGTAATCAGTGCGACTGTATTATAGGGTTAAGTTTAAAGCCTGACTGACCCGATCTGCTTAAATGAAAATTGCAGGGTGGAAAAAATTGAAGAAAATGCTCAGTCATATTTTAGTAGAGGACAAACTCAAGCTTTTCCTGATGTCAGAAGCTACCTTGAGGTAATTTATTGTCTTCCAGAATTTCTCTATATTTGAATATGAGATTCACCACTCTCCATTCTCACCCCCACTCGCACGTGTGCACGATGCACACAATCTTCACGCGCTTATTGAGTTCAGTTGTTGCAGCCACAGGAGGATCATGAAGAAACTAAGGATTAGATGTTGCAAGATTGTATTGTAAGTACAAGGTAATATTTTCATGGTACAAAGGACATATGTTTCAATAAATGTTAGCATATTGAAAAAAGTTTCTTTTCTATGTACTCCATCCGCAAGATTGTATTGTAAGTACAAGGTAATATTTTCAGGGTACAAAGGACATATGTTTCAATAAATGGTAGCATATTGAAAAATGTTTCTTTTCTATGTACTCCATCCGCTATGTCCTCTCTGCTCTCGCTTTGCCCAGAAATGGTGAATAATTATTACATCTTTTAGAAGTTAACTTGAGCTGCTTCCGCATGTATTCTGCTGTTAGTTCCCTGACATGATTTTACTATGAAATCGAAATTATTTTCTGCTCTAACAAAAATAGATTGTTGTACAATATTATTCTGCCATTTCTTGATACCTCAAGGGGCTTAAAAGAGCAAAAATGGCTTACATTCCCCTTAAAGAAACCTACATTTTGAGTTTCATTAATGAAAGATACGTACATCATACTAAAAGATTAATTGCTGAGCAAGAAATTCTGTCTTTCTCGAGTAAGATATCAGTTTTAACTTTCCTCGTGACTAGTTTCCAAGACATAATCTCTCATAAGTCTTGTATTGTGGTCATCCACCATCTGTTACAAATACTTAGGCAATTAAACAGAAAGTAATTAGAAGGAATTAACAAAATTAATAAGTAAATATTGACCTTTGATGCCAAACGCTTTAGGTTGTCCCATTCAAAATCATTCTTGCAATATGCAGATCGAACCTTCATGAAGAAGATGAATTTAGAACTAAAAAACAATAAATTTAGCATTTATTTAGAAATTTTACAGGAGAAATACCGACCTCTAATATGCGCAAAGCTGTAAAGCAGAAGCCAATCAGACAGGCAAATTTTAAGTGTTAGCAACTTTAAATTTAGCATGTGAAGTGAGATATTAAGGTTGTTGATATGCACCTAAGGTTTTATGTCTTGGTGATTCCCTCATCAAATCAGCACAAAACTTATCCCCATCCTTTAAGGAGTGTGTTTCCAGAAACTCCATCAATTCTGCATGTGCCTCGCGATTGTAGCTCTGCTCTGTCAACCAACTTAAGATAAAATTCATCCACGGGGACGGGGAGGGGGAAGGGAACGGGGATGGGACGGGGAGTAGAAGGAGAGGGGGAACCTCAAGCTGTGCATTGACAATTCTAACAGCAACATATGTGAAAAAGTCATGAAGGTGTTTTGCTGCCTTGGCTTCAGGAGAGGCTTCTCCAAATCCTGTAACAGAGCTCTTGAGTAGGAGGCAACAGAAGAAATAGTAAAATGAGTAATTGGGTAGAAGCACTACTCACCAGGGACATACATCTTGTTACATTGGATAGTAGTGGAATAATTTCTTCTTATCAAGGTTCTATTATGGGGTTTTGGAAGGAAAAAGGAGAATAGGGAGACTGGAATAAGTGTGGAGGATTCCATGGATGATGCTTCTGGTTACTACGTTATCTAAATCAGTGGCAACTAATGGAAGTATTGAGTCTAGGCCAGGACAAGAATGAAAATATCCTTAGTCGCCTTCTTAAAATATCTCTTGTTTATTCGTACATGTCAGTCACATAAATAAATAGTTATAACCTTCAAGCCAGAGATGACACGGGGAGGTTGTGTTTGATCGCAATATTACTAATTGTGAAGGGATTATTAGTAAGATAATAAAAAAATTGAGTAAATTGCACTCTGAGTCTCTAATATTTTCACTTTGTTTCCATTTTGCTTCTATTAAATTTTAACAGTTCCTATCATTCACAAGATTTCAATAAATTCATAATATAGTCTTTCGTGACAATTCTGCCATCTAACTTAAATAAATTAAAACAACAAAAAAGAAAAATAAATTGAAAAAATTACAATTGAGTCTCTAACATTTTCAAAAGTATAAATAGATTTTGAACTTTTTATTTTGACATTTTTCACTTAAAAAAAAAAAAAAAAAAAAAAGAGGAGGAGAGAACTTGCATTGATAGTCCTGGCCTACTTAGGCAAAAAAGATTTCGTTAATATTTTGTTAAAAAATTTTGCTATTTTTTTTTCCATGAGTGTAAGAGCATGCTTGAAAGTTTTGGAGTACCGGTTATAAGATTTTTTAAAGTATCTATTTTGGATGTTTATGAAGGTCTGGTTTTGAGTAGTTTTTAATAGCGATTTTTGAAACAATCCAATTCATGTTTAGGAGTTTATTATTCTGTTGTTCTAAATTTTTTTAAAAAATAAATTACATATATACCCATATATATATATTAAAAAAAAAGTATGTTTAATACAATGGTATTGTGTAATTTTTGTCTCCGCTATTTTTTTTCTATCTTTTTTTTTTTTTCTCACAATCAAAATTGTATCATTAAATTTATAGTTTTTTTTTTTTTTTTTTTTATCAATTAAATCATTATATAAAAGTTTGTTAACTTGACAAAGAGGAGATTAATATTACTTAACCAGATGAGTTTGAACAATGTCAGAGTGAATCTATAGAGTATGTTTGGCTAACTAACATAATTAAATAAATAATTTAACTTAAATAATATATAAATTAAGTCAAATCTATAATCCAACTTGTAACCGATTATTAAAAATATAAAATAAAATTTATATTCTAGCATATATTATTTTCTTTTGCACATGTTCTTTTCTTTTTGCAAATTTTAGGTTTAGGGTAGTTTTGAAAATAATTGTTTGAGGGAGGGTAAAATTGGAAGAAAATTTGAAAAACAACAAAAAATTATCGATTTGGAAGGTTGAAAAGTACACTCTAAAACCGATGTTCCAAAAAACTAACACGTACAAATTTTTCCATCTCCTTATAACCAGTACCACTCAAAATAGGTTAAAATCAGTTAAAAAAAATGAGAAAGTGCCTATAAGTTACTTATAGGTGACTTGTTCTAAATTAGGTCAACACACTTTCTAAAATTGTCATTATGTCATATTATTTCAGACATATTTTAATTAATCCCATAATTGCTCATGTGACCCAAATTAATTAGAATTAAATTTGATTTAAACTTCAGCAGCAACACATGTGGCAAATGTCTTCTTCCTTGCCTCCCGTTGGCGGCGTTTCGTGACTCACCGCAAGCTAACCAAATTTTCTCCATTGTTTTCGTGAGTGATAATAGTGATACTGTTCTTCTTCTTCTCAATCATGTGAAAGATAAAATTTTTAATTTGAACATTTTGCTATTGTTATCAGATAATGACTGTGATTCTGAGAGGTATTAGACAGTTCTTGTATTACAAAATTTTAAAAATAATTGGTTTCTGAATATTATTTTGTAGACGAATTCAGGTTTTATGAATTATTTCTCTTATTTTTCTTGAATTAGATTGTTTTTGTTTGAGATATTAATTTTTTATAGATAAATTTGTAATTTTCGTCCACAACATTCCCAATCTGTTACTATTATATCCTCAACCAATTTTATAGCACCAGATATTCTCAACCTATCAATTAATTGCAAATTACGTACCTAATTACAGATAGTGACGAATTTGCCATCCCCTTTAAATAAACAAAAATAAAAAAAAGCTAAAAACGACAAAAAAATCACATAACTTCTCAAAAAGTACAAAGTATCTTCCACCCACCCCAACCAATAGGATGGGATAATGAAGAAGAACACCATTTCAAGATTCAAAGTTTCAAAACTTTTAAAAACACATTGAGAAAAATAAATATTTTTATAAGAATTTTTCAAGAAATTAACCTGAAGAGCAAGCTTTTTGTAGGCTTTTTTGACCTTAGATTCAGAAGCATCATGGCGACTCGTACGAGTCTTTCATGACCACTCACAACAGAAAATGAATAAACACATTAAATCTTAAACTCATTTTTCACATTCTTTTTTTTGAATCTTAAATTGAATTCAAAAACTTGATGTAAAACCACACCCCACAGCAGTAGCAATTAAGAAATTCTTCAAAATTTTGAAAACTCACAATGCAAAAACATAAATTGGTGTTTATCTTTATATAGATCTTGGATTAAAGTGATAATACAATGAAAATGAAAGAAACACAACTCACCATTTTTAGTTGCAGTGAAAATGTAGTCGATCCCGAAATTGATGAATTTATGATATTAATGATTATTTAATGGAAAATTTAAGTGGACGAAAATTTCTTCATCTTAAATCTACCATTAATGTCTAATGACAGATTGATGGGCAGTGGTGTGTTGGTGGCGGCATGGAGGCAACAGTGGTGTGGAGGTGATGGCTGTGATGGTGGTGGAGGGAGAAGATACTTTGTACTTTTTGAAAAGTTATAATTTTTTATTTTATTTTTAGTTTGTTTTATTTTTATTTATTTAAAGAGGAGGGTAAATTCATCATTATTTAGCATTAAGGACGTGATTTGTACTTAATTGAAAGGCTGAGGATGTTCGGTGCTATAAAAATTGGTTGATGATAGATTAGTAACATATTGAAAAGACTAGGGAAGAAAATTACAAATTTTCCTTTATATATATATATATATATATATATATATATATATATATATATATATATATATATATATATATATATAGGAACACAATTGTTTTGTAATAATTTTTTGGTCGAATAAAAAAATGCAACATTTGTTTCACATACATAAATATTTTTATGTGTTTCGAGATGTTATTGTCACACATTCATGTGTGTTGTTTGATATTATATCATAGAAAATAATATCTTAATAAAATAATATTTTATTAAGAACAGTATTTTAGGATTTTAATATAATAGTATCAAAGATAAAAGTATCTGATAACAATAGCAATATGTGAGAATCATCGTCATCATCATTGGGTGGCAGGTGACAAGTCGTGAAATGCTGGAGACGAGGTGCAATAGTCAGCGAGAGGTGTGGAAAAAGATGGTGGTCACGTGCGTTGCTGCGTTGAAGTTTAATTCAAATTTAATTTTAATTAATATGGGTCACTGGGGTAATTATAAAATCAATTGGAATATGATTGAAATAGTATGACTTAATGACAATTTTAAAAAGTTTGAAAAAAAAATCCCAAACAGACCCTAAATATTTTAGAAATGGAAAATTTGCCATTCTTGATACATTAGTGGTATGATCAAAATATATTTTCTTTAATTAAGTCATTTACCAACTGTTTATATGAATAACTACACCTTAAATCACCAATTTATTTTCTTTAAATTAACTCATAATATAAAGAGTAAATTAGGGCAATGATATGGTCTATATTTTGTTCTTATTGTATTTTTATTTTTGACACTTAATCTCGTATAAAAATATGAAAAATAAAAAAAAGTAGTATTTATTAATAAGACTGGTTGTATCGCTTTTCATGTTGAATAATAACCCAACTTTGACATATGTCACATGCAAAGCAGTGTAACAATTATTTATATTACTTTACTCATTTTTTTTTTTTGATCGTAAAAAAGTTGATAATTCCCAACCCCAAGGGGCCCCCCCACCACCCTGCCCTGGAGCCACATGGGGGAGGTAAATCGCAGGATGTGCCTCCTAGCAGTCAGGGTGGAGGGAATTATGTAAGCATGAGCAAATCTCAATAACTCTCGCTTTCCACAAGGAACAAATCCAGTATTTCAGGATTCGAATCCTACACCCGGACGCGCTGAGCACTTACCATCCCTCCCCTTTACCACTGGGGATATGCCCTGGGGGCTACTTTACTCATTTTTTAATGTTCCTATTCAAAGTTCAAACCCTAGTAGCGATATCAGTTGTTACACAAGAAATCTGAGGGTTGAAGTCAAGACAGTTTGAAAATGTTATTTTCATTTGAGTAGAAAATGTGAAATGTTTCGAAATTGTTTATATTTGAGAAAATCATATCATGGGTTGCATGTCCTTTTATACTAGTTTCGGTTTATGAAGGCAACAATGTTTTTTAATATTTTAATAGGGCAAAAACAAAATAATCTTCTTTTTGGCTAGTGTGCAAATAAAATAAAAAAGCTTCACTATGTATGTGCACTTTCGAAAGGTGCGGGACTCTAACTGTAACTTTTTTATTTTTTTGGTACTGTTTTAGTTTATTTAAATTAAATGGTAGAATTGTCAGAAATGACCATCTATGTGAATTTCTTGAAAGATTGTTATAATACATGTTATCAATTTACATGTTATTAAAATTGAATATGGACGAAATTGAGACAAAATGAAAAGATTGGAGACCAAGAATGTAATTTACCATAAAAAATTATAAGACAATGAATTCCAAATCAACTCGGTCCATCTTTTATTCATGTGCATGTTTGACAATGCTGAAATTATTTTTTAAGTATTTATAAATTATAAGTCTTATGAAATGTATAGATAATAAGTAGTAAGTTGTGGGTCTTATGAAATATATAAATAAAAAATATATTTAATTAATTTAAATTATAAGTTAAATTTAGACAAACAAGTGTTTAATTATTTCATAGGGTAGATTTTCTAGTTTCTTACTTTCGTAGATGTAGGGTGTCAATGATGTGACATAAAATGTGAAGGAGTTAGGAAATTGTTGTTGGGGCACAAATTAGCCTAGTTTCTTCATAATTTATCTTTTAGCTTAAAAAAGCGTTAAACAACATGTTCAAAATATGAGTTAAAGATGACAGTCAGAAATAAATTTATTAATCATAATTTTTATCTTTTAATTCTTATGATGTCACCTCTTTCAGTTTCGGACTATGTTCTTGTTCTTCACTCGTCATGGTTGGTTCTTGGTACCGTTTCGAAGTATTCAAGCTAAACTTCGTGCGCATCTTTTGAATTGAAAAAACTGTTTATATTTCAAAATAACAAGTCAAAAATGACTTCTAGTAATAGATTTAATAATTTCAGTTTTTATCTTTTAATTTTTATTTTGGTATTACCTTTTTCGATTTATTTTTGGGTTCTATTCTCTTTACTCATCGGGTTTTTTGGTACCATGTTGAAGTATTAATCAGTGAAGACCTTTTTCATTTTTGTTTTTTTATTTTTATTTTTATTTTAATTTTTAAAAATAAAATATTTATGATTTATTTACACTTTTAAAAAGGATTGTAACTTCAAATGCAATTTTTTCATTTTATTTTCTCTTTAATTTATTTAAGTCAATGGTAAAATTATCAAAAAAATCATTTGAAAACTATCTGTGCGAATAAATGAAAGAATATAGACAATATCTGCGAATAAAATTAAATGTAGATGATATTGTTATAAAATTGAAAAAATTAAACTGTGAATGTAATTAATCTTAAATATAAACAAATTAATAAAAAGAAGTAAAAAATAAATTAAATAAAAAAATGCTGCCCCCTCTCTCCGCCCTTGGACGTGAAGTCAAATTAACACAAAATAAATTTAAAAACTTGTTAATTGTGCAACTACTCAAGAATTTAGAATTGGAGATTCATGGATTCACAATGGACCACGGATCTATCGACACAATGTTGAAGAATCCTCACCACAAATTTCTATATAAAAGGCATTGGCTGCTAATCATATAAAAGGTTGGGGTGATGGATGTCAAGATTTAATACTGGGAATACAAGTGTAAATAAAGTTAAATGTTAGAGACACTAGCTGTAATTTACCCTTATTAAAATTACAAAATAATCTCTAAACTATTAATAATAACAAAATACTCTATTTTATGAAGAAGAATTAAAGGGGAAAAAAATTAAATAAAAGCCGCTAAAAAGATAAAAATTTAAATTTTTAGATGAGACGCTTAACATGATATTAGAGATATAGATAAAAGCATAAATACAAAATACTTAAATTCAAGTCTCAATACTATTTATTTATTAAAAATTGTCCACATGCCATGTTAGGCTTTAATGAGAAAAAAACGAACCCTCCCTATATGTGAAAAGGTGAGTTCAAGATATAATTTAAATAAATATAAATGACTCGTTTTTGCTACCTTAAAGTTTTTGACGAAATGATTAATCATACCCATGGAGCCAAATCCACTCCGAGCATGTTCCATCTTAGCCGGGTAAGTTGCTAACACTTGATTACTTAAAACATGGCATGATAATTGTCAAGACACGCTTGCGATCGGCTTATTGAAATATTTTGATGCACCATCGTGCAATGTAAATGTTCAAAATGTTCTTATCTAGGTTAAGGTTAATTAAGGGTTAATAAAGATTGTTCTACAACCATTTATACTATGTCCCTAGTGTCGGATCCGAAAGTGTTGCACGAGAAAATGGACAACTCCACCAAAAAGTTCGAGAATTTACAAGTGGAAAGTTTTTCGGAATTGCAACCTTCAACATCAATTAATAAGAGTATATGTGTGCTTATAAGTTTTTATAAATTGATCAAACATTATTTTTATTCATACATTTTGTTGGATCTACAACTTTTATCTATTTTTTATCTACATATTTTTTAAAACCCACGACTTATAATTTATCAAACATACTATGGGCTTGTTCGGCTGCCATTTTATCCAAAAAAACCCATTTTTTTGCCTACAATTTTTGACTTTTCAACTTTTTTTACATTACCAAAAAATTTAAAAAGTCAAAAAGTAACTAAAAAAACCTATTTTTTCTCAAAAAAATCTCTACCGAACAAGCCCTATATAAGTCTGATTTTAACTAAATTACACACACTTTTGTTGGGTTGTGCTGCCATTTGATCCAATAGATGCAACTGGCCCAAGACTTGAGAAGCCCAAGACTTGACCCATACAACTTAATAAACTGGAATTGAACTTTCTCCTTAATGGCGAGTTGGCGACGCATGGCAAGATGAATGGTTGGATTTTTGGAGTCTTCTGGAACATTTGATTAAAGATTGAATGTGCCCTTGCCTTGATTTGTGGTCAATTGCAACCACTTGGGGGCTAATCTCTCTCCGTATTATGTTCGTCTTCTTCATTTTCTTCGAAGGAAAAATTAGCATATTTTTTTTAGTGTTAATCTCTGTAGGGGGAAGGTTTTAGTGACGTTGTATGAACAATAATCTGATACTGTAGAGTGATTCCATTTTTGAGAGGAGAGATTGGTATTCGGAGATTGTCTAGAAATATTTAACACTGTAAGCTAGTATACCACTTATCGGTAGAATTCGATCGTAGAAAAATAAAGATTGATAGAAGTTGGTGAGCGACCGGCAGTGAATAATGAGGAGGAATAAGGTTGAGAATGTGAGATTTGAAAAAGAAGAGAAACATAATTGAGAAAGAAAATTCGAAGAGATTGAAAGATTTTTTTAGATCACTTTTTTTTTGCGTTTTGGGTGAAAATTTCCCTTATGGTTTACGGTTGGTGATTATGTTGTTATTTTGAGATGTGCATAGTACTAGAGCGTTGTGCTTTTGTGGATGTTTATATTTGTGTGTTTTTTCAAATTTATAAGTTGGTTAAATATTTTTTTTATCTACACATTTCGTAGGATCTATAACTTTAATCTACACATTCTGTATGACTCACTGTTTATAATCTATAAAATAACCCATAACTTTTATTTACACATTTCGTATGACTCACTGTTTATAATTTACAATAAATTTTATCAAACAAGCATTAAAACATATTAGGCTTCAGATGAAATGCTTGTCTTAGGGCAAAACAATTTTTGGTTTTTTGTTCCCTTTTCATGTTCTTGCAACGTGATTAGGACGATTTTTAAGTCAATAGTAGGAACAGAACAATGAAATATTAATTTTTGAATGAGCGAACCGCATATCTGACTTAGATATGTAATTTTCTTGGTGAAATTCACTAGATTTGTAATTTTCTTGGTGAAAATCTCTTGATCTAAAACCTTCATGGTAAAAATTGCTTGGGTATGAAATTTTCTTGGTGAAAACTTTTAGTAAAATCACCTTGTGAAGAAATTCTTAGGTTTTCTAGTTTCTACACTCTCATAGTCTCATTTATTTTTGAGATTTACTGGTGGACAGATGTCCTCAAGTGGAAAAATTTAAAACCCCTGAAGTACTTAGAAGCTTTACTTATGCACACCAAGATTAGGGTACATTAAACCCCAAATTCTTAAAATGTGTCATGTTTGGTTATGGGGAATGAGTTAAGAGCTACAGACTTTGGGTTAGAGAGATAAAGAGGTTATAAGAGCATTTTCTATGCACTCCGTCTATTGCAGTCTACGTGCCAAGTAAAATAGACAAATTTTCAATCCACGCGGCACTACGTCTGTATAATAGACAGTCAAATTAAAATTCATCTCCAATTCACTCCGTCTAAAATTAAATTTGCTAGCTCACTCCGTATAGAAGTCCGTCTAAATATAGACGGACTTCTAGACCTAGTCTATATTTTAATGTGTCACATCAGATAGATGGAGTCTTTGTCAGTATGCACTGAAGATGGTTTTTTTTATAACTCCGTCTATATATGCTTATGTGGCACGTTTAAAAAACAATAGACGGAGTACATTGGATCTAGATGCTCTAAAGTAATAATTAGCGGGAATGTCATTTTATTGAAAATATATTGTCTTGTCTTAGAAAATAAAAATGAGAAATTGAAATAGATTTTCTAGAACTAGATCTTATAAACACTATACAAATCGAGGTGGATCTTTCTGATTTTGAGGACAAATAGATCCTAAAATTCAAGAAAAAAAATGATGTAGATAATCAAGAGTTACCAGAGCCTATTCTCCAATATCTAAATAATTATCAATTTAATAGAGATACAGAGATGAGAACAAACATAAGGCCTCCAATAAGATTTGGAAAAACTGACTTTGTGTTTGCTTTTACTATCCAAAGTTTTGTTGGAAATGAACTAACTTCATACAAAGAAGTTGTGACATCAAAAGATGCAAAAGTATTGGCTTGCAACAATGCAAGAAGAAATGAAGTCTTTAATTAAGAATAAAACTTGGACTTTTACATGGATTCACAAAATAAAAGAGGAGATACAAATGAGTATGATGTGAGATATAAACTTAGTTTGGTAGTAAATAAGTTTATCCAAAAAGAAGGTATTGACTACAATGAGATCTCTTGTGCTGTAGTTAAATACACTTCTATCAAAATTTTACTTGTCTTAGTGGTAGTCTTAAATGGTGACGTCGAAGAAATAATACACATGTCACACAACCTAGTGGTTTTGAACAAACTGGAAAGAAAGAATTAGTGTGTCAACTGGGGGTTTTGAAAGAATTAGTAAAGTCAGCTATTTTGAGAGAAGGAAAGATTGGTACTGGGAAATTGTTTGGAAATCACAAACATTGTAAACTCTATGCTATTTTGAGCTATACTTGGTGCTAGAACGTTATTCTTTTATAGATACTGAAAGTATATTAGGCTTCAGCCGAACTACTTGTCTTGATATTGTTTTTGTTCTTTGTTTTATTATTTCTTGCTCTTGCACGCTGATTGGGTCGATCTTTGGGGCAATAACTTCGTAAGAGTAATGACTATTACAAGACATACTTTTCCTTATTAAAAACTTCTCCTTACGTAAAAATATAAACAAAAATACGTAAATTACTTCAAGAAATGTCTCAATAATAGTTAGTTACTTTGTAGAGTACAAATTCTAATAGCACCTCAAGAGAGAGTAGGAGAAAATCTGTAATTTCCAATTTAAGAATCACTAGTGGAAGAACGTGACCAAGAAAGAGTCATATCTTTGCATCCCTTGTGATAGTAGGGTTTGGCAATATACATATTGTTGACCTCCAAAAATGGCTGCCAATAGGATCCCCACACTACCTCTGCCTACGTGTATTTTCCTCTCTATCAAGACCGTCACGTGGTTTGTTCAACCACGTAGATATACTTTGGTCCGAACGGGAGAAGAATAAAAAGTCAAGGACCCAATAAGACAAAGGCGACAGCCTGAGGGCCTCGGACTAACAGATTCCCAGGCGATTAAGACACTTGAGAATAGTTAGAATCAAGGACTTGTTTCGTATGTGTAGTGAGAGTAATATTTTCAACATCCTTGTCTTGTGAAATGAGTTTGGTATTTATAGATAAATCCTATGGGAACGATCCCTCTTGATGTGCGACACGTGGCTCCATTTGGGGGGTTCTCAAGTCACACTCTTGGCGTCATGTCATTGGCATTAATGGGAAAGTCACTTCCAGCCGCAAACTAAGGAGCTATGACTATGACAAGCCGCCTTGGCAGGCCGTCCCATCACTCTTGTCAAGGTTGAGTTGCAGGGAGGCTTCCTTGGCACGCAACTAGGGTCGGCAAAACCGGGACGCGCCTCGGCAGCCGGCCTCCTCGGTTCAAAACGCCTCGGATAAGGTGCAAGCGTACTTGTTTCGACTATGCTTACGTGGCGCGTGAGTGCCCTCGTGGGTTGCCAACTAGGACCGGTACATAACACACACACACATATATATATATATACTAGTTTTGGCCACGTGCGTTGCACGTTTGTAAAAAATATAGTGAAAAATTTTAGGTTGAAACGATACGAATCTTTTATATAAGTAGCTTGCTCAAAAGTAAAATTTAAAAATGAAACACTTGCATGCTTGATGGCATATTCCAACTATTTTAAAACAATAGGGACCTTTGTGCAATTATTTTTTTAAAAACAAAACCAAAAAAAAAAAAAAAAAATTAACTATTCATTTTGGCAATCAATTGATTGCCAATTGGGCTCAATTTGAGCCCAATTGGCAATCAATTTGAGCCCAATTGGCAATCAATTGATTGCCGAGCCATTTCGGCAATCAATTGCTGAGATGGCTCGGCAATCAATTTGATTGCCGAGCTGGGCACATTTTTTTTTTTTTTTTTTTTTTTGTAAATTGTGTCAAAGAAAATGGATTTAAAAAGATACTCATTAGGTTAAGTGGATACTGCATGAAAGGACAAGAAAAAAGACTGTATTATTAAAATGTTTTGTAGATATTATTGGACAGATAAATTTTATTGATGATTTAGTTGAGAAAATTAATTACTTTAATTAATATGCCTCATATTTTTGAAACGTGTGTGTTAATCTCAATAATAGTACTTAAAGTGATAATTAGTTTATATTACTATTAGGTTTATGCTATATTATTCAATTAATAAAAATGTATTCCAATTTCATTGTATATATATATAATATGGCATTGCTCATACTGCACAATAATGTTTCTCTAATTAAGCGTAATTTGGTGAACATATATTTAGGATAATATATGGAAATCATTAAATATGTAAACAAAATAAGTAACATGCATGTTTATTATCAAATTATTTATATTAAAATCTACTTATTTATTTTAATGTAAGTAGCTTGCTCAAAAGTAAAATATAAAAATGAAACACTTGCATGCTTGATGGCATATTCCAACTATTTTAAAACAATAGGGACCTTTTGTGCAATTATTCTTTTAAAAACAAAAAACCAAAAAAAAAAAAAAAAAATAATAATAATATCATTTGGCAATCAATTGATTGCCAATTGGGCTCAAATTGAGCCCAATTGGCAATCAATTGTTTGCCGAGCCATCTCGGCAATCAATTGCCGAGATGGCTCGGCAATCAAATTGATTGCCGAGCCAGGCACTTATAATTTTTTTTTTTTTTTTTTTTTTAATTGTGCCATCTCGGTAATCAATTGATTGCCGAGATTATGATAAGCAAATGTTGGGCACCAAGTGTTCCATTAATAATCAGATATGTGTATATACTAACTTCCGCGTGCACTAAACATCTAGATTGTCAATGACCAAGATTAAGATCTGGTTTTGAATTATCCACGTCGAACGCATAAAACGAACACCAACATTAAAATGATAAACTGAACTCAATGGACTATCTAGCCCACTGAATGTCAAATGATCAGTGTTTGATAAACCAAGTGTAGCAATCCATTTCTTGAAAAACCGAAATGTTGAAAATCCATTAAAAGATAGAAGTGTGTGCCATTTTCAAGATTGGGTCAAATTTGTCTTAACTGACACTATGAATAGATTTTAAATGCAAAAGCATTAATTTCATCTCCACAAATAGAATAGGGAAACAGCTGGGAATCATCTTCTCACACACACTTGATTGCCGAGCCATCTCGGCAATCAATTTGATTGCCGAGATGGCTCGGCAATCAAGTATTTTACTTTTTTTTTTAAGTATTAAACGATTATTTGCTGTTAAATGTGTTTATGTGCATAGATTTATTTATTTATTAATGTTGCAGAGAAGAGGAAATCGCCAATGCAAAGAGCAACTTATGAGTATTTGAGAGGAAATATATTGGATGTGTTTCCAGAATATAAGAAAGATGCAGAGGATCATCTCTCAAAAGCTGTAAGTTAAAAACATTAAGTTTGTGTTTTTTTCTTTTTGGTGTAAATGCATAGATAATTGATTGCCGAGATGGCTCGGCAATCAAGTATTTTACTTTTTTATTTTTTATTTTTTTTAGTATTAAACGATTATTTGCTGTTAAATGTGTTTATGTGCATAGATTTATTTATTTATTAATGTTGCAGAGAAGAGGAAATGGCCAATGCAAAGAGCAACTTATGAATATTTGAGAGGAAACATATTGGATGTGTTTCCAGAATATAAGAAAGATGCAGAGGATCATCTCTCAAAAGCTGTAAGTTAAAAACATTAAGTTTGTGTTTTTTTCTTTTTGGTGTAAATGCATAGATAATTGATTGCCGAGATGGCTCGGCAATCAAGTATTTTACTTTTTTTTTTTTTAAGTATTAAACGATTATTTGCTGTTAAATGTGTTTATGTGCATCGATTTATTTATTTATTAATGTTGCATAGAAGAGGAAATCGCCAATGCAAAGAGCAACTTATGAGTATTTGAGAGGAAACATATTGGATGTGTTTCCAGAATATAAGAAAGATGCAGAGGATCATCTCTCAAAAGCTGTCTTCCTGAGGCTCAGGTTCTTCATGCATACCTTCCATTTCCTCCTCAATCAAATCTCCCTCTGCCTCTCCAACAACTGGTTGCCGAGGTTGCTCGGCAACCAAAGAATGGTTGCCGAGCAGGTTGCTCGGCAACCAAAGAATGGTTGCCGAGGAACCTCGGCAACCAAAGATGGTTGCCGAGCAATCTCGGCAACCAGTTGTAGTAAAAAAAAAATTTTTTTTTTCTTAGAGCAATCTCGGCAACCATGTAGTAAAATGAATAAACACTCATTTTGTATACTGGTGGCTAAGGAATATATATTTGGCTCAGCTTCCCGTATGATTTTCATATCCTTTGAGAGTTATTACAATTTTTAGGTCCAGTTTATGTATGTAATTTTGCACATCTGGTGTATGTATAAATGATTGAAGCATGGAAAAAGTTTTAATTTTTGGTTATTGATTCATTCTTCTTACTTACTGTTAACAACCAATGATGGTTGCCAAATTGCTTGGCAACCAAGACCAAGCTGGTTGCCGAGTTGCTCGACAACCAAAAATGGTTGCCGAGATACTCATTACCAGGATAAGTTAAAATATTTTGTAGACATTATTGGACAGATAAATTTTATTAATAAACCAAACAGATTATTAGTAAAAATCATACATATAAACACACACATATATATACAGAGAGACGCACTGTTGCAAATTTGAATCGTTTTTCCAATTTCTCCCGTGAGTTCTATTCTCAGCTTCTGTGTTTATGCATACATATGTATGTAATTTTGCCTGTACATCTGGTGTATGTATAAATGATTGAAGCATGGAAAAAATTTTAATTTTTGGTTATTGATTCATTCTTCTTACTGTATTTTTTAAAAAGTCTGAGCTTTAATTGATTTCGTTTATTAATGAATTCCAGGGTTCATCTCAGCTTTGATTGAGAGAGAGAAGAAATTTTTTTGAGTGAAATGTTGGACAAAGTAAAAAATTGCGGCTGGCTCCATTGTCAAAACGATGTCGCGTTGGACGAAAAACGCTACAGTAAAAAAATTAAGACTCAAAACGATGTCGCGTTGGACGAAAAACGCTACAGTAAAAAAATTAAGACTCTTATATTATTGTAAGGATATATATATATATATATATATATATATATATATATATATATACACACAATATTATATATTCTATATTACTCATTGTAGAGTGAAGACGGCTTTTATAAAAGAAGACAATATGCATTATGCCTTCAACAACTTTTGTATTCATATGGAATCTTATAATTTCATCATCATTATTTCATATTCTTCTCTCTTTCTCCTCTCAAAATGAACATTCCTTCCAAAACAGAAACACTTATTTTACAATCAACTTTATTTGTTCTTCTTTTTTTGATTTTCAATGTTGAAGCCAAGTGCAGAAAAGGATGTGACCTTGCCCTGGCTTCATATTACATTTGGGAAGGATCAAATTTGACTTACATTAGCAACATTTTCAACCAAAATATCCAGGAAATTCTTCAATTCAATCCTCAGGTTTCAAGCCAGGATAATATTCGGAGCGGTACGAGAATCAATGTCCCATTTTCATGTGAGTGTTTGAATGGTGATTTTTTGGGTCATACGTTTGAGTATAAAACGCAGAGTGGCGATACATATGCTAAGGTTGCTGGGTTGGCGTTCGCTAACCTTACTACACAGTATTGGATCCAAAGGGTCAACAATTATGAACCCACTCAGATACCCAATTTTGCTCCGATCAATGTGACCATTAACTGTTCGTGTGGTGATAGACACGTGTCCAAAGATTATGGGCTTTTCACGACGTATCCTCTTCGTCCTGGGGAGGACTTGGCTTCGTTGGCAAATGAGTCTGAGCTTCCGGCTGATTTGTTGCAAAGATTCAACCCGCAGTCTGATTTTGGTGCTGGATCCGGGATTGTTTTTCTACCGGCAAAAGGTTAGTAAATTTTGGTTTGAATGTGATATTAAGCGCTTAGGATAGGTTTGCAATTTTGGTTCATTCTTGATGAGTTGAATCCGGTTGTGTGGAGAGACTAATTATATTGCTTCACTCTTATTAACTTTAAAAAACAAATAAAAAATAAGACATTTTTGCCGGTCACGAATCGTGTCACGCATGGATCAATCTAGTCGAGCCTTTCAAAAGTCGAAGGTAATGCCTCACCATCTAAAACGAGTTTGTCTGTCTAGAGCCATTTTACACATCTAACATAAAAAATATGTTCGTCAATCTTTGCTTTGATGTAATAATTCATAGTCCGTCATGAGACCAATGACCTAAGAATTTTTATTTAGTAATTGGGTTAATTTTACTATCGATCACTGAAGTTACTTTAAAATTTTAAAACGATCACTGAAGTTCAAAAGTTGCAGCGGTGATCACTAAAATATATATTTCTTTCACAAACGGTCACTTCTTTAAATTTCTAACTTGAATGGTGATGTGGCATGATGATGTGGCATGATGATGTTGTATGGTAGTCCATATACTTTATATAATATTTATTTTAGTTTCTATATTTTCAATTATCTTTCAATTAAGTTTTCCAAAAATTGCATCTTAGGTAGGTCTTTAATTTTTTACATCTTTACACTTTGATCCCCAAAATTTCAATTATCTTTCAATTAAGTCCTCAAAAGATTACATCTTAGGTCCTTTAACTTTATACATCTTCAAACTTTTGTCCCCCCAAATCTTGATTTTAATGGTCAAAATAAGTATAATTTTAGTAGTCAAAATATTAAAATTTTAGATTGTGATCGGCCCATTTATTAAAATTAAAGACTTAGTCTTAGTGGAAGGAATCAACGTTGGGCATAATTTATATACAATTTCTTCATAAGAAAGTTTGTAATATTAGGGATCAAGAATACGAGATGATTTGTAAATTTGGCTTTAATTCTTGTCTTCATCACCTCACGACAGCAGAAACAACAAAATAAACCAAATCACCCACTGGCAAATGTTTGCTTCATAGCCTTCTCGCAATTAATTAAAAGGATTGATTTGACCAATTTTTAATAAATTATGCTTAATTTGCAATTGACAGCTGCTAATAATTTATTTGATTATAAATGGTGTTGTCTTATAAATAAATCACAATAATTTGAAAAATACTAGTAGTATTATATTTTGTATACTAAATAAAAAATTTAAAAGCCGACCAGTGGGCCATCCTTGTAAAGAGAAAGTGTCTACATGTTATTGGCTAGAAGATGAAAGATTAGGCCAAATGCGTCCATTTACGCGGTGAAATTCTTTGGAGATAATTTCATCATATACTATAAAATATAAAATAATTTAAAAAATATTATCTAACTTTTTTTTATTCTAAAAATACTGTTTTTTATTTCTATAACACTTATTGTTATATTTGTTATGTTTGTTAATAACAAATGTAACATATTTATTATAATTAAAATAATAAATGTACAAATATAGTATTTTATAATAAAAAAAATATGGCAAGTTTTTTAAGAAATGTTTTATTTATTGTGGTTATTTGTGAAAAAAACTCCTTTTAGTTTATGTACATGGAAGTGGGTGACCGTTTATTCAACAGCGTTCTAAAATATTCGCTTAGGCGTGCGTCTAGGCACGCCTAGGCTTGCCGCCTCACCTTACCTTGTCTCGCATTGCTCATTTTTGTATATTGACCGCGCATTGCTATGCTTAGACGCACCTTGACTTAATGCGCGATCTTGCCACTTCACCGCACATTATGCATTTTAGAACCTTGTTATTCAACCGTTAAATAATCATTTCAAATATCAAAGACCAATTTTTTAAAGTAAACCACTTTGAAAAACATGCAAACCTTGGAAGTAAGACTTTTTCAGTCAACTAATACACCCCAAATTTGATAGAATTTCTTACCCTTTCAAACCAAGAACAGATTTGATCTGAGTTCATCGAAATCCCTTTCCTCTGTTAAGGTTTCAGATTTCGAATTATTCAGAAATTTTCCTGATCATCAGGAAACATGGTGATGCAAGGAGATAGGAGGATTAACTTTTTACTAGTTTTTGTGGTTTTGATCATTTCTTGGGTTGGAGTTAAACCACAATGCAGTGAAGGATGTGATGCATTAGCTTCATATTATGTTTGGGGAGGATCAAATCTCACATTCATATCAAGAATGTTGTCAACTACTATCGACAATATTGTTAGTTACAATCCTCAGATTACCAATCCAGACATAATTCAATTTGGCGGCCGAGTAAATGTGCCCTTCTCGTGTAGTTGTGTAAACGGTGAATTTATGGGTAATCAGTTTCCTTATCAGGTCAGGCCTGGAAACACTTACCGAAGGATTGCGCAACTCATTTATTCAAATCTTACAACAGTTGAAATGTTGGAGAGGTTTAATAGTTATAATGCTACTGGAATACCAGAAAATGCACAGTTGAAAGTTACTGTGAATTGTTCATGTGGGAATAGCCATGTGTCCAAGATTTATGGGCTATTCATAACTTATCCTCTTCGCCCCGGCGAAAATTTGTCTGCAATAGCCAATGAGTTTCGCCTTCCTGAGGGGCTGTTGCAAGATTACAATCCTGGAGTGAATTTCAGCCGCGGTAGTGGTTTGGTTTTCATTCCAGGAAGAGGTAATTGATTTGCCAGCGAAGAATTCAAATATTCATAGTACCCTATATGGATAGAGTTTTTATTTTATATTTTTTGGTTTTTAATGTTTGGGAAAAAAGCAGCAGAAAAACAACCTATGCTTTCATTTGTTTTTGTTTATTTAATAAAAAATCTTTGTAAATCAGAAAAGGTCTCGAGTTCGGAAGGAAATGAGAAATTAGTTAGTCTAAAATGACGATATATCAAGAGCAGCATACACCATACTCGTGTTGGCATTCAATGTTAAAATACTTTTGGGTTCTTTTATTGCTTTAGTGTGCTCGGTGAACTAATTGGACATAATCAGTTGCTTCTTTCTTCTACTAATACATATTCAGGGAAGGGGAGTTGGGAGATTATATTTTCAAATTTATGCTGTACAGAATTTTCGATTCTTGAATAGCTGTGGTTGATGTCTGCTCATTTCCATTTACTGCAGATCATAATGGAACTTATCCGCCATTGAAGTCAAGGTTACTTATACTACCTTATAATTCTTAATCTTTTAGATTATTATTATTATTGTATTTTAAATGTCGTTATCTAATATCCTGCTTTTTTTTTTTCTGTGTTTTTGCAGTTCAACTGGTTGAATCTTCTGTGTCCCATGGTCCAATAGTTCTTACCTTGATTTTCTTAATCCTCTGGAAGTCTAATCAGAGTAATATATAGCAGGAATTTCAGGTGGAGCCATTGCTGGAATATCAATTGCAGCAGTTGCAGGAGTAATCCTTTTGGCAGTTAGCATCTATTTTATATTCTACAGAAGGAAGAAGAAGGTGATGGAAGAATCTGGTCTCCACAATGACCAAAGCATAGAGAATGCCCCCGGTAATTGGCATGTCAATTCTTTTTTTTTGCATAATAGTTTTTTCCATCAAAAGATGAATACCGAATGTGCATTTGATCTAAGAAATAAGAATTGATCAATTTGTCTAAATCTGAGAATATAGCTTTATGTGCCAAAATGACTTATCTTTCATATTATACTACCATTCTGAACTGAATTATGTTATATCAAATCCATTTCCAACATACTTTTCAAAGAATTTTTTGGTGCCTTGTATTACAACATACCATAACCTAAAGTCTCTCTGTATCTTCTGTCTCATAGCAACACTAAATTTGCGCTCGAAAGAGGCAAGTAATTTAGAGCATGTTTGGCATGAATTTTTTTTTCTAACTCTTTTTTTTTTTCCAAACTCATTTTCAATCACATATTTCGTGAGACCCACAACTTTTATCAACTTTTCAACCACATATTTCACCAACGTTTTTCAAAATCTTCTAAAAAACTAGTTTTCAACTCCAAAAAACAGGCACTTAATTACAACCATATGCTTTCTCGTGGATTTAGGTCCTGACACGTTGGAGAAAAGGACAGAATCTGGTCCTCTTATTGCTACTGCTTCTCCAAGGCTCAAGGGTATCACTGTGGATAAATCAGTTGAATTCTCCTATGAAGAACTGGCAGTTGCTACAAATAACTTTAACTTATCTTGTAAGATTGGTCAAGGTGGCTTTGGTTCTGTTTACTATGGAGAGCTAAGAGGCGAGGTTTGTGTCCCATAGCCTATGCTATTCATAGTATTATGATAACTAATGAAAAATTGATTATCCTTTAGTTCTATCTGGCAGTTTACTAGGTAAAACTATTAACTAGTTGATTCAAACACAAGTTTAGGTTCACCAAGAGTAGTGCAGTTTACTAAATATATTCAGTTGGCTATTTGCAAGTTTGCGGTTTTTATCTGAAATATGGGTTTTCAAAGAGAAATTAAAGATAAAAACGTTGCTAGGCTAGAATCATCATAGCAAAATCTTGGACTTGATTGAGCTCAACGTTATGAAGCCAACACTGGGGAAGACCAGTATATGTTACTTGGTAGTTTTGTTTAACGAAAGGATGTTGAGTGGAGTTGTCATTCAGTAGGCATCCCATATTAGAAATAAGGTACCTCTGACTAACATAGCTGAAGAGATGGCAGCATATTACGGCTTTGTTCTTGAAATGCCTGGTGCTTTCTTGTGTTGATAACTTAACTTCTACGACACTATGTTGTTGGGGTTTCAAGATGATTAATCACGCTTCACTGTTTGATTGAACTCTTAAAGCAAATGATCTTATGACTAGCAAATTACAAAATATCATGGAGAATATGTTGCATACCATTCTGTTATGGGGTGGACAGTTGTTCAATTGCCAGTACCAGTTTTCCAACACTTGATAATCTCGCATAGAAATGTATTTCCAAACTATGTTTAATATTAGAGTTTCAATTTCCTTAATGATGCCACTCAGATCAGATCCCGTGTCTCCTGAAAATGCAGGCAGCTGCAATTAAGAAGATGGATATGCAAGCATCCAAAGAGTTCCTGGCCGAACTGAAGGTTTTAACACATGTTCACCACGTGAACTTGGTAACGCTCTCCTAGAGTTTTTTTTTTTCCTTTTTATTTTTTGCTTCCAGCATTTCTATCCATTGTAGATCATCTTCTAAAATGAGATTAGATTCATTCATTCTTCTACCTAAAAGAACACCAGCAAATCTACTTAAGCTCCAAATATAAGGATGTTTCAGATGTCTAAAAATACTTTCTGATAAACTCTAAGTATGAGTTATAAACTTCAAAAAGTCATTACTATTTTCACTAATCCTTATTGATTATAGTGCACAGTTGGTTTGGTATATCAGACTCTTTTGATTGTGGCTTCACAATAATATGATAGTGAAAGCAGTAGTGTTCTTCTTTTGAATTGATACATGCCAAAATTTTGTGATGAGCTAATGCAGGTGCGTTTAATTGGATACTGCGTCGAAGGTTCCTTGTTTTTAGTTTATGAATACGTTGACAATGGTAACCTTAGTCAACATTTACGTGGTCAAGGTAAGAACAATATTCTATATGTGAAGCACAGATTGTCTTGCTGAGAATTCTGTCTTGTGGTTACTTATTTCATTTTGATTCAAGGAAGGGAACCATTACCATGGTCCACTAGGGTGCAAATTGCCCTTGATTCGGCTAGAGGACTTGAATACATTCATGAACATACCGTTCCACTCTATATACACCGTGATATCAAGTCTGCAAATATTTTGATCGACAAAAACTGCCGTGCAAAGGTGATAAAACTCTATGCATGTTAATTAGAAACCAAGTTGTGAAAGATATATTTAAGCTGAATTATATATTCTTCAGGTTGCTGATTTTGGCCTTGCAAAACTGACTGAAGTGGGGAGTGCTTCTATGCACACTCGTCTCGTAGGAACTTTTGGATACATGCCTCCAGAGTGAGACCCTTGTGCCTTTGTTTTTATTTTATTTGATTTGTTACTCCTCCATTTAATTTTCAGTATTTTTTAAATACCTTTTGTATTCCGAATAATCTGTTTCGTTTTAGGTGAAGGACATTTTTGTATAATTTTGCTTTGCTTGCAGGTATGCACAGTATGGTGATGTTTCCCCCAAGATAGACGTGTATGCTTTTGGGGTTGTTCTTTTCGAACTAATATCCGCTAAAGAAGCCATTGTGAAGACAAATGAAGTTATTACAGAATCAAAGGGGCTTGTTGCTCTGGTATATCTTTGGATTAATCAGATTATATCCCTTAAAACCTCTCAATAAAAATGATGTTACAATGTCTGATGTTGATGATTTACAGTTCGAGGGCGCTTTTAGTCAGACGGATCCTACAGAAAGTGTACAAAACCTAGTTGATCCAAGGCTTGGCGAAAATTGTCCCCTTGATTCAGTCAATAAGGTAGAATATGTTAACGATTCAGGCATGGAACTGATTTTGTATTTCCAACCTGGTGATACATTATCACAGAAAAATGGAAATATTTACATATCGTTAACAGAATCAAATGTTTTGTTTTGCAGATGGCTCAGCTCGCGAAAGCGTGCACACATGAAAATCCTCAACTTAGACCAAGCATGAGATCAATTGTAGTTGCACTGATGACACTATCATCTTCAACTGAGGATTGGGACATTGGATCCTTCTATGAAAATCAAGGTTTAGTCCATCTGATGTCCGGGAGGTAAAGAACCGGTCCATTGTGTCAATATTTGTATCTTTAACCGCCCCGATTTCTCCACAACTATCATCTGTATATTCCCATGATCAAGGATGCAAGTCCAATATGTATAGGCTATAAATGTATTACTTTTGCTTCTAAAACTTCTAATTTCTGTATGCTTTGAAGATTTATTCTTCTTTATATGTTCTTCCATTATTGATATCTATTATTATTTAACAGTTTGATGGCTACAAGCCACAAGTTTTGCCTTCTATCCATTACTGGATCTAATCATTCAGTTCATCTTTTTAAAATTTTTTTTCCCCTTCTTATCCTCATCATTCCTATTGATTGCTGTGCAACAAATTATATTCATATATAACCTTATCCTGTTTCCACTGCAAGTGAGTCCTACAATGTGTGGCTGAAAACAAATAGCAGAAATAAAGAATATTTGGTGGATTAATCATTAGTGTCAAAGACAAAAACTTATATAAATAAATATGTTTGTTGATGTCATTTTTATATAGTGTTAGGTAAAAGTCACACCATTGAATTTTGCTGTACACGTATAAGGCATACGATGAAAAAATGAATACGAATTACACATGAAAAAACGTGTTAAAGGTAAAATTTAAATAAATATATAGTTTTTTTATGCCAATTAGTTGGTGCCAAACAATGGGATTATGGTTGTTCGTTCACCAGCGGTGATATATTAGACTTCGTCTACCAACAAATTTTCATGCAATATATGCATTAAACCAACAAATTGGCCAGCATGAAAAGCACACTGTGACTTGTGAACCCGGTATCTGTGCATAAACATCCCATTTCCATTGGCAATTTGGCGCCGCCCATTCCGCAAAGTTACCAAAATGTCAAAAGTTGTTCGACGGATTAAAAGACTTTGCTTACATAATTGTTTCTTGTCAACTGCAAATTTAGCATTTCATATTTGTTTCTTGTCAACTGCAAATTTTTTTTTTGTTAAAAAAACGAAATTACTTTTTATCATTAACTAGTATATCGCTTACATGGTGGAATCCGACCGTAAACTCAGAATTCCAATTCAATGGCAGATGAGGGATGCAAAGAATGAGATAGATTTGAGAATTTTATTTGTGGAAGATGAGATTTGATGATTTTTTTTAAGACAGACGTATTTTGACTTTTATTGTGAGTGGAGGTGAAAACTCTCTTACGGTCGTGATTAAATAAGTAAACTAGTATACCGTTTCATTGCGGTGAAATCCAACTGTTGAAGAATATTGAGGAAAAAAAGATTGTGAAAAACATTTGAAGAATGGTAAATAGAAGAATTGAGAGAAAGAGGTTTGAGGAGAGGGGCTTTTTTTTTTTTTATTTTCAGGAAGAGACGTATATGCTTATTTTGTGTGAAAGGAAAACAAAAAGCTAAAAGGAAAAAGGAAAAAAAAAAAAAAAAGTTAGAAAGACTAAATAGTAGGAAAAGTAGTTGATTTATTAATCAAATGCAAAGCACTTTATTATTGCAAATCCCCAAAAGTGATACGCTGACTCTATATTTTTCCACCAAATCAAAGCGAAATCAGTCCCTAGTTAACACTAATCTCCTATTAATTTATATAAATAAATTTATTACTTTAATTGACAAATAAATAATTTTATTGTTTTATTTTTATGTGTTCTTTTGAGACGAATATGATCAACATGTTTTATTCTTTTAATTTATTTATTTGGAAATAAATCACATATTCTTGTATATTGAAATGGAAATAATTTAAAAAAATAAATTAACGTGTGATATAATTGAATAATAGTCACGTCAATAATAAATTTTAAAATATTTTACTTCTTATTTTGAAATTTTATAAGTTAATACTATTAATCTATTTTAATAAATATCAAAATATCTTAACTTAAATGCTAGACGAATTAATTTATTTTAATAAATCTCAATTTAAATTTACTAGTAATTAATTAACAGTTTCTAATCAAATATTACGAAACGATTCACTCTCTTAACGGAAAAATCAATTCCAAAAATACGCATATTTAAATAAGAAAAAAAAAAAAGAAAAGAAAAGAAAAGAAAAGGAAATTCTATGTAGCGCGTGATATCAATCTTCCCAAATCAAGTAAACCCCCGACAAAAAATAGCCGTTGGAGCATCCACGTGGTGCTTGCCGACATCCCCCACATCGTAATAGTGTCTTACAGGTCATTTTCATCAATTTATTAAATATTATATATATTAATTGCACAATTAATCACTTTCTTTACTCAATTTCAAGTTTTCAACTCTTCGAGGCCCCCAAACCCAAAACGTAACTATCGACACAAATAAGAGCATAAATTTCCATAAACTCCACTCAGAATCTCAAGAAAATCTCACTGTTTCTGATTTTTTCCAATTTTTAGATGGAGTTAGTTTGGAAGCACGTTATATAAATAGCCACAAAAATCTGTGTCTTTCTTCTTCGTTTTCATTTTCTTCTGCTGCATTATGAGTTGATAGAAATGGATGCACAATTTGTATGTATAGGTTGGTGGCCTGTGGTGTAGTTTATGGGAATGCCGAATGCTGTTTGGTTTTGATTCGACTGTGAAGCAATTTTAACACTTTCCGATCCGCAACTCGCCACTGCTTCTCCTTTTCTCTGTGTCTTTTTACTGCTTCAGTAATTGTTGCCTTTTCTTTTTCTGTTCTTCAAGTCCGTACGACTGTATCATACACTTGAATCCACACAGTTAAATCCTCACCAAGGTATGTACTTTTTTCATGTAATTTTCTGTCTTACCCGCAAAAATATGCGATAGATTTTATCGTGTCTCTGACTGTGAGAATAAGGATAAAATTGTGTTCGTTTTTTACTTTTTACCGCATATTTTCTGGTAAAGATTCACGATTCTCTTTCTTTTCCTTGTTTACTGGGTTCTCTCTCTCTCTCTCTCTCTATGTATGTGTGTGTGTGTGTGTGTGTGTGTCAAACTTTCAAGTGGTTGGATGTGTAGCTTAATCAATCATCTCATGGGGAATTTTGGACATAACAGGAGAATTTCAAACTCAACAGTGTCTTATCCCATACAAATTATATATGATTTCGGATTTTTAATGAAAATAATTGTCTACAATTGATATTTATTAGTTTAGAAATAAGCCTAAAAGAGTAGTTTGCATATTTTAACTTTTCCTTCGATTAATTATTTATATCTGGCTTTTGTGGTTTTGATATAGTGAGTTAATTAAAAAAACATAGAAAACCACTGTGGCTAAATTTACCACAGGCATATTAATAAAATTCCAGTAATTTATTGGATCACAGTACTGTATGCATATTTCAGGATTGAGTACATTATTCACGGATATTTATAACGGGTTCCTTACCATTATGAGGCTTGTATACACCGTACTTAGCTTGTTATGTATATGCTGTAAGATTTTTCTGTTTTTGCTGCAGGAATTTCACTTGCCACTTATTACAAGTGAAAGATGGCTACTTTTGGGGATATAGGGCTTGCAGCAGGCATAAATATTCTTAGTGCATTGGTTTTCCTTATTGCCTTTGCCATCCTACGGCTCCAGCCATTTAATGATAGAGTATATTTTCCAAAATGGTACCTCAAAGGTTTGAGGGAAAGCCCAACGCACTCAGGGGCATTCGTGAAGAAAATTGTCAATCTGGACTGGAGATCATACATTAGATTTCTGAATTGGGTGCCAGATGCACTGAAAATGCCTGAACCTGAGCTCATTGATCATGCAGGATTGGATTCTGCCGTTTACTTGCGAATTTACTTGCTGGGGTAGGCTTAAATACAACTATTTCTTATAGTTTAGTTTTTAATTTTACATTACATCCTCGAGACTACCAAATTTTACTAACCAGTTGACTTTCAAGAAATGAAACTTTGATCTAACTAAGAGGAAGATTTGCAAATTAAGTATCAATGGCATGAGAACACTCTCAAGAGATTATCGTGGAAGTTCGGATCCATTACATAGCATGTGGTGTGGTGGGGATATTTATTGTTTTATATGGAGAGAGAATGAAAAATGACAAGAATGTTATTAAGCTGTCAAATTGCAACATTAGGATTGGTTGACTATAAACCTAGGTGTTGCCAAAACTAATCTTTATACACAATTCATTGTTTGTTTTTATCATAAAGTAGCAAATTGTTACATGGTTCATGTCCCCAACTTTTGACATAGCACTTTGCTCCTCATCCCCACCACCATATCAATGTAAATAAAATAAAATTCACTGTTTCTTTTAAAATTATCTGTGAACAAATTATTGTATTGCAATATTTGGGAGGGGACTGCAAAATTATAAGGTGTGGGATTTTGTTGTTTTATATGGAGAGAGAATGAAAAATGATGAGAATGTTATTGAGCTTTCAAATTGCAACAATAGGATTGGTTGACTATAAACCTAGGTGTTGCCAAAACTAATCTTTATACACAATTCATTGTTTGTTTTTATCATAAAGTAGCAAATTGTTACATGGTTCATGTTCACAACTTTTGACATAGCACTTTGCTCCTCATCCCCACCACCATATCAAAGTAAATAAAAATAAAATTCACTGTTTCTTTTAAAATTATCTGTGAACAATATGTTGTATTGCAATATTTGGGAGGGACTGTGAAATAATAAGGTGTTTGGTTTGCAACAGAAAGGGCTACCATTAAATATTTTAAAAATAGTTGCACGTAAAATACCTAGACTTGCAAACATATTTGTCTGCCTTCTATAATTGTTGTATTTCGTCAGGTCATTTTGTATAACTTTTGAAGCTTAATTAACGGATTTATTTTATATCAGAGGTGAATAACCGTCGCCTCAAGCAAGGAAAATTAAATTATAGTAGTGCAATGGCTTTTCAACAGTTTTTAGAATGGTGCAATTTGCTTCTTATCTCTGTTCAAAAAATTGAATGTGTCACAGCTTGTTCCATCTATGTTTCAAGATCCGATGGACATTTTTCCCCTTGTGTTGCATGCTTGTCTTAGCTAGCACAATATTGTTGTGGACTCTCCAATATTTTTGATTGATTTTGGGTGGAATGCTATAATGGCACTTTTAATGAAATTTTGTTCTTGCTGTCAATTGGACTTGTTTCCGCTTAATTCCTTTTTGATGCACCTTCGGAAAAATTACACGACTCTAGCAACTATGGATTGCATGTCTGTGTGTTTGGTTTGTTGGTAATTAGAAACAATCACTCATTATAGGTTCAGTTCTTTGATGATTCGTATGAAGTGTAATTTGTTTGTTGTGTACTCTTTCCAAATATACCGAGCTAAGATGCCCTGTAATATTCTCAAGCTTATCACTGCTTACTGATTCTTCACATTGGTTCATGCAGTTTAAAGATTTTTGTTCCTGTGACGTTGCTTGCATGGGCTATCCTGGTACCAGTCAACTGGACAAATAATACCTTGGAGAAATCTAAAGTAACTAATAAACTTCAGTACAGTGACATTGATAAGCTTTCTATTTCAAACATTCCATTTGGATCCAACAGGTGAGGAGCTTGCTCTTTTCATAGTTTTTCTTTTTTCAAATTTTTTCCTATCTTCAGTGGTGGTTAACTATCATGCATCTGTATTTTCCTATTTAGGTCTAAAAGTAAAATTTAATTTATCCATTCTCGTGTTTGACTAATACTAGGTTTGGATGGGTCTTGGTATTAAATAGATCCATTATTGTGTTCGACTAGTCTTGAGGCTTGGATGATTTATCTGTCATTAATGGGCAAACTGAGTTTGGGTTTTAATTTTTGAGTTTGTTGTGTTTATATGATTATGGGGGATTTGAAATGGCATTTGTATGCTAAGGTTTCTGGTCAAAATCAAGTCTTTAATTATGGACTCAAGTAGCCTTTTGCCTCATTATTCATAACAAGTAACCCAAATGAGGCAAACTTAGGTGAAGTTGTCTTGTTTAAAAGGTGGCAAGCTGAACCTAAATAACATTTATTTATCACATCAAGTTTAGCTGTATTCATTTCTACCTGCCTCTAAGATGATTTGCTGGTTGTGGTGCCATCATTATTTTAAGTTGAAGTGTTTTTCATGCACTCCAGCAGAACAGCCTCCTTGTTATGCAATCAAGGTTGCCGCTTTGTGCCTTCTCTTGCAATTTTACAATGGGTTACAAAATTTTTGACATTGGAAGTGGCTGTCCATGTTTAGAGTTTGTTTGAGTTCACATGCACATCTCATGGCCAATAATATGAAGTAGTGTTTTAGATTGTGGTTCTTGACTAGTTTACTGTTCCACCACTCTGCATACACTGGTTCATGGAGTTGTACATCCGAGCGTTGTGGCATTTGTGGTTGGTTCAAACTTTTCAACATGTCCAATGACCCAGCTTTGGAAACCGTAGGCTTCAACCTTAGAATCAAAGTATTATTTTTGTGGACCTTTTAGTGCTATATATAAGGCCTTGCTTTCTGGGTTTTTAGAATCCATCAAATTACATAAAGGTGTCATCGTGTTGAAATAGGCATGGTGGGAGGACGACCACAGGTCTGCCCCACCTTGACCCTCGCGTTTCCAAATTGGTAATGCCTACAGAATTTAATGGTATTTTCATTTATATCTTCACTTTCACTAGTGGTGCTTGATGCTATGACTAGTTTCAAATTTATTTTCAGGTTTTGGACTCATATAGTGATGGCGTATGCCTTTACTTTTTGGGCGTGCTATATTTTACGCAAAGAGTATGCCACTGTTACAGCAATGCGTTTACACTTTATTGCTTCTGAAAGACGTCGCCCTGATCAATTTACAGTAAGATGCAATCTCCTACTAAATTTTGATTGGGAAGATAGAAAATTTAGAATAAAAGATTTTTTCTTCCCTGATGTCATTTTGGTTTTGTGATAGTAAGTTTGATCAGTTACAGATGTGTGATGCACATGAATGTATACATGTCCACATGGGTTATCTGTCGAAATTAGACCTGTTTAAATTCGAGAATATACAAAGACAACATAAAACTAATGAGTGTTTGTCGGGTGTGGTTGGTTATAGCATCATTTGCATGTCTATACTTGTTTTCGATATTCCTTGCAATTGCATTATCCACATGCAGTTTTTTTGGATGCACCTGGCTACTCTAATTTCTGTCTTCATTGTCAACTATAGCCGATTTATGTTGAAGATGCCGTGATTTAGGAGGCATATCTGATGTGACTACCATATTTTAATTTTGGTGAACTTGGAAATGATTTTCATTTTGCTTGTAGTTTATCATTTTTAAGACTGTCGATACTTTGACTTTTCACAGGTTCTCGTTAAGAATGTGCCACCCGATCCTGATGAATCAGTGAGCGAATCTGTTGAGCACTTTTTCCTGGTCAACCATCCAGATCACTATCTGACTCATCAGGTTTGCTCCATTCTTAACATTCAATGTGTCAGTAATGATGGTTTTAAGTTACAATTATCTCTGCAAAAGGATGATTTATCCTCAACTATCTCGTCTTCCCGTGTGTGATGAATTTCTCAATTTCTTCTAAGAAAAATATCTCTGTAATTTATTGGCAATGTCACATTGTTAATATCCTTACTTTAGAGTCCTTCGGTAATTTTTTCAAAAAAAATTGTAAAAGTGATTGCTGAATCACCCTTGTCATAAAAAGTAATTCAGGAGGTAAGCATCCGCCTCAAAACCGGTTCTTGTTGAGTGGAGAGGCTGGTTAGCTCATAAATTGGTATGTAAAGTTTGTAATGTATTAATGTGGCACAAGCTACCCATAGTTTTCTTATGTCTGTAACCTGTACCTATCAATTAAAAATACGTAGAGGTCCTGGTTTAAGTTTTGATTCTTAATTACAAATATATTCCAACTATATATTAATATATAATATTTTCACTATGCCCCTGGTATGTTGTGCATTTTTTGGAAAATTAGTTGCCAGCAGTCTGTTTTGTGTCATTTCTCAAATGTGCTTCTGTTCTTCTTGGTTAAATTTAAAATTATAGTTGGATTAAGAAACATGCATTTCTACAGAACGGGCATGCTTTGTGAATTAAACATCGGTTATTGTTATATGCATCTGCATTATGATAGAAGATTTCTGCAGGTTGTATTCAATGCCAATAAACTTGCACAACTGGTCAAGGAGAAGAAAAGTAAGCAAAATTGGCTTGACTATTATCAATTAAAATATTCGAGAAATCAATCTAAACGGCCAATGACCAAGGTACTGTTATAAATACAAATTCTTTTTAAGTGTTCTATTTGCTGCATTCAACGTTAGGAGTTTTTCTCACTCTCCTGTGATTCACTACTTTTTAAATGCTATTGTGATTCTAATGTTCAATTATGCCATTTGCTAATTTCCAAACTTTACAGACTGGTTTTCTTGGTCTTTGTGGAGAGAAAGTAGATGCAATTGAACATCACATAGCTGAAATTGAGAGACTATCGAAAGAAGTAAGTATGGGTCCTCCAATTTTTAATTTCTAGATCTACATAGCTTCAGAAAGGTCTATTTCCTTTTAAAGTTATTTCTTTTCCATTTTTATTTCTTTTTTGCCTTTCTTAATTGTTTCTTCTTACCAAGCATGGTGAAAGTCAAAAGTTCCTTAGCCTGACTGTTTGATAGTAAAATTAGTCATAAATATGTGGTTTGGTGTCCAGATCTTCCCAGATATATACATTCTTTTGAAATATGATCATTGGTTGCTAGACAGCTAAAACCTTTCAAAAGATTGATGCCCGTTAAAAGAGGGAGGAGTAGATAAAAATTAACATGGCCGGTTGTAATTGCTAAGAATCTAGGTGCTTTAATCTATGGGTTGATGTAGCAATGGACAGAACGGAGTGGAAAAAAATTATTCACGTGGCCGACTCCAAATTTTTTGAGAAAAAATCCAAGTATGTTGGTTGCTGTCAGCTACCAAATCTTACATTGGTTGTTTAGGATTTTTTGGGTTCTACAGAAGAAAATTAACAAATGCCCAACAGTTAATGATTTCAGAGTTACTGTCTTCAAGAAATGGTAAAAAGATGGGGAAGATTGCTTAAAAGTGCTTATGATATCCTCTCATTCGTTATAAAAATTCATCTAAAGCATTTAAAAACTGCCCCCCTCTATTTTTTTCTAACTTTGCATGTCTTCATATTGACCCACATTATTCTTGGATGAATATATATTAATTTTGAATTTCTTCTGCATTGACAAAGATGTCTCTTCCTAAACCCTGGAACATTATTTTTTTATACAGTCTAAGCATCACCTAATTTGCAGATAGCTGAAGAGACGAAGAGGGTAAAGAATGATCCCAAGTCTATCATGCCAGCAGCATTTGTTTCCTTCAAAACTCGGTGGGCTGCTGCTGTCTGTGCACAAACACAACAATCAAGAAATCCAACTGTGTGGTTAACAGAGTGGGCTCCAGAGCCACGAGATGTTTACTGGGATAACCTGGCAATCCCCTATGTTTCATTGTCTATTAGGAGGCTTATCGTTTCTGTAGCTTTCTTCTTTCTCACATTCTTCTTCATGATCCCTATCACAATTGTGCAATCGCTTGCTAACATTGAGGGTATTGAAAAAATTGCACCATTTTTGAAGCCGATTATTGAAGTGTGAGTATGTTTCATTCTTAGAGCCTATTCTGGTGTAAGCATATGATTTTTATTTGGCTAGAAATTATGAATTCTTACATACATGGTCTTGTTTATTATCGTTCATGATTTACACAGTCTTTTTCGTTCGTGGTCTTTGGCCATGAGCCTGAGTTATCAGGAGTTTTATGTGCAAATTGTTTTCTAATTTTGTGCATTTATTGAAGATTATGGCAGAAAATTCATTATCAATTGCTATTCTTCCTTTATTAATAATATAACCTACTTGTGATGCAGATCTTTAATCAAGTCTTTCATCCAGGGTTTTCTACCTGGGATTGCTTTGAAGATTTTCCTCATAGTCCTCCCAACAATATTAATGCTGATGTCCAAATTCGAGGGCTTTCTCTCTATATCCTCTTTAGAGAGGAGATCTGCCATGAGATATTACATCTTCAACTTTATCAATGTTTTCCTTGTGAGCGTAATAGCAGGAACTGCACTTCAACAACTCAAAAGTTTTATTCATAAGTCTGCAAGCACGTACGTATTTTCATGGCAGTGTATTAGTCACGTCTCTGTATATGATGTTTGTGACTCATCCTTGAGATTGTAACTTTTATTTCATTCAGAAAAGGAAAAAAAAAATGATACAAGAGCTATTTGGATATCTTTTATTTTGGGATTGTGCATCTGAAAAACTGTGGGGTTGTTTATTGCAGTATTCCTACAACAATTGGTGTTGCCATCCCGATGAAAGCAACCTTCTTTATTACTTATATAATGGTAGATGGCTGGGCTGGTGTTGCTGGGGAGATATTAAGGCTGAAACCACTGATAATCTTCCATTTAAAGAACTTTTTCCTGGTGAAGACTGAAAAGGATAGAGAAGAGGCAATGGATCCTGGAAGCATTGGTTTCGATACGGGTGAACCTCAGATACAGTTGTATTTTCTTTTGGGCCTTGTCTATGCTGTGGTGACACCAGTTCTGCTTCCTTTCATATTGATTTTCTTTGCCCTCGCATATGTGGTATTTCGCCATCAGGTAATCAATTTGTACTCTCTCTCTCTCTCTCTCTCTCCCTGAGTGTGCATGTAAAAACATGGCATGCGTGCCAACTTTTATCCACAGCTGTTCAGTGTGCAACATCTGGACCCTTTGGTATAACACACATTCATCTAGCGCTGCATTTAACTGTCTTTAGATCTTTGAAGAAGCTCCTACTCTAGATGCACATATTGGTTGTTATATCAATTCTATAACTGTCTCATCCCCTCTTCAACTTTACAAAAAGAAAAAGAAAAAAACACGAACTGATTACATCTTTTACTTCTTCTAATGAAGAATCTGTGCAATCATACAGATCATAAATGTGTACAACCAAGAGTATGAAAGTGCTGCAGCATTTTGGCCAGATGTCCATGGACGTATAATATCTGCTATGGTCTTCTCGCAGCTAATTCTAATGGGATTAATGAGTACAAAGGGGGCTGCTCAGTCAACACCATTCCTTGTTGCACTTCCAATATTGACCATCTATTTCCATAAATTCTGCAAAGGTCGTTATGAACCCGCTTTCATCAGATACCCTTTACAGGTAATTTGGGAGAATGTTTCTTTTCATTTAAATAATTGATCGATTTACTAGCTTTCGTGCCTCTTGCATCAATCTTAATAGAAAAGATGAATGCGTCTTCCATGTTTGAATTTAGTGGTGTTTCTCTTGATGACGGCATTTATCTGTCAAAATGAAACTTTTGGTCCTTACGTGATCCTTGCGGATTTCAGGAAGCGATGATGAAAGATACTTTAGAGCGTGCAAGAGAACCAAACCTCAATCTGAAAGGATATCTCCATAATGCTTATATCCATCCAGTTTTCAAATACTACGATGAGTATGATGAGGATGAACTAACTCGCGAAAAGTTAGAACAGGAGAGTGAGCTAGTACCCACCAAGCGCCAGTCTCGAAGAAATACACCCGTGCCCAGCAAAATTAGTGGCGGTTCCTCACCTTCACTACCGGACGTTCAAGAAAACTTGCAGCCTTGAACTCGATCCTTGTTCATACATGATCCTTTTGCACCGATTCTATTAAATGAGTCGAAATAGGTAATGAATGTGGTGTGCATATTTGAGTAGTAGTTTTCTTGTTTATGAATCCAGTTCTACCTGCCTATAATGTTGCAGGATGTTTAATGTAAGGCAAACACTGGTCGGTACAATTTAGTGAGTTGATACAAGTTGGTTAAGATGATCTAGATCTAGTAATGAACTGAATGAAGTGACGGATCTAAATTTATTTGTAAAAATTTTTAGTTTGTTTGAGTTTATATGTTCCATCTGAAACTCCTCCATTTGTGAGATGTTCAGCAGTGGGAATCTGAGAATTTTCGGGTTCAAAAATGCAAATCAATTTCTTTAATGACTCGCTGTTAGTGTGTGATCTAAATAAATCAATTTCCCCTGTTTCTCATTCATGCAATTCGATTCACCTTTTAAAACAGTTTATCGCATTGGATTCGGAAAAAGAAAGAAGAAAAGATTAGATAATGCCTGGTTGATCGATCAGGTTTGCTTGAAACTGGAGCAGTTCTATTTCAATTGTCATTGACACGTATATGTCGAATTTTGAGTGATTTTTAATTGTTTCTTGGTGACAAGTGATCATTTCTACTTATTTTAGTTGTTTTCTTGTGTTAAGAACACATCCAATCTTGAGAAAAAGTGCAAGGAAAAGAGTGCAAAGAAGAAAGTCAAGTGTCGAAATACGTGAATAAATTGGAGTGTCAACTGTCAAGAGTTCAACATACTTTGCAGATCACAATTTTGAGTTTTTTACGCAAGTACATTTTCTTTCTACTCTCATTCCACAATTTTCATTGGGGCAAAAATTCAAGCCAAAAATTTCGCTAGGACAAAAATATGCTACCAAAATCTGAATTTCGTTCAACTTTAACGACTCTAAAAAGGGTATTTTTGGCATTATTTAAGCCTGAATATGGTTTTAAAACTCTATATACAACACATCTTTATAGAAAATCGAAATTTTAGAAGTGGATATAGGATTTTTTGAAGTAGGGACTACTACTTTTAAAAAAAAAATTGCACTTCAAATTTTTTTTTCATAGCGGGTCCAGTCCCGCCCTCTAGTTCTGCACATGCGTACTTCACACTTAGAATTAGAGGTGTTCAAGTGAGGACCTTCAATTTGGATTCTGGGGAGAGCAGCTTGAAGATCAAGAACACAACGGAGAAGCTTTGGACTTTACTATAAGATTCAACAATACATCATCTTTTTTCCTTAAGTCCGGGTGATATCAATTGCAATTTGTTAGTTAGGGCCATGATATAACCTAGTTATGAATATTTGATTTCTTTTATCTAGTTTTCACTCTTAGGTTCAAATTTCATGCTTAGTTTTCATTATTGATTTTAATTAATGCTTTTAAATGTCTGATCAATGTTTAATTGGATTATGAACCGTGTTGAGACTGAGGGGTGATTTATGTGTTTAGACCGGAATCACGAAAATCAGATACAAGATAAAAATATACTTTTATAGTTTGCCTGCTCTTTGCATGAATTTTCATTGTTTTTTTAATGCGTTTTATTGTATTTGTGACTTATATAGATATATAATGAATTCTTGCATAAAAGTCACTATTCTAAAAAACTCACATGAGCAGCGTCTAGGCTCCGCCTAGATTTGAAACTCAACCCTGACGCCTAGTCACGCTTCACGCCTTCCCCTCGCATTGCTCTTGTACCACCATTGTCTAGACTTCGCCTAGGTTCGAAAAATTTGAAATTCGAACTCCACGTCTAGCCACGTTTTACGTTTTTTAGAACACTTATAAAAATAGTGTTGACCTTACTCAAAAAAGATTGTCCAAATAATTTAGAATAATTCAATCATTTACATCAATGCATATTGTCAAAACTTGATAATAGGAATTAAATAAGATTAACGATGGTGAAATAGTACACCCTAACGCCTTAATTTCTTTGAAATCTCCAAAGTCAATATAGTTAACTAATTTTCTTGAATTTAGTTAGATTTTAGTTTTACTAGAGTATCTCAACTCATATTTTAATAAATTTCTTAATATTTATAAATTATTATTGATTTCATGGAATTTAATAGAATTTTATAAATTTTATAAAATTTCAATAGATTTTTATATTATAAATTTTAATAGACTCTCATTAATTTTAATGGATTTGTGATCTTTTTATATATTTCCTTAATTGTTAAAAGCAACATTTCAACCGTAACTTTTGAAAACTTTTTTAAATTCTACTATTTCAAGTCTATCTTTTTTTTTCCAAATTATGTCTTGACTAGAAATTTGCTCTAAAATCAATATTGAAGTCAACTCTTCATAAAAGTACACACTATTCTTTTTAAAAATATTAGAATAATAGTAAAGGAAAAAAAAAACTAATTCATGTAATATTGATATAAATAATTTACATTTTAAATATTACAAATGAGTCACGAGCCGTTTTTACTTTAACAGAATCTTAAGTTATAGAAGTTAATAGAGTTCGTATAACGAATTTGTGATTTTTTTAAAATTTTAACCAGGTACACAAACGGAACATAATTTTTAAGAAAATGCTAAGAAAATAGTATAACGTCTAATTAGATCACTAAAAAAAAATTCTAACATTTTGATTAGAAAATAAAATTCATGACATTATCGTATATTAAAGAAACTTATAAATTTGTCATTTTAAATAAAAAATTCATAAAATTGAAACATGGGTAGCCTTTTGAGAAAAATAGAATAAAGACGTAAGAATTATAAATTGGTACAAAAAGAGTTTTCAGTAAAATCTTATGTGAAATGTGAGAGGTTTGAGAGAAAGGGGGGAGAGAGAGAGAGAGAGAGAGAGAGAGAGAGAGAGAAGGAAAACAAGAGAGAAGTTAATTGATACAAAATGATTTCAACAAAATTGAAAGGTTCTCGGTTTGAGAGAGGGGAGAGAAGTTAATTAAAATAGTTATAATTATAGTTTCAAATCTATTGAAAATTTGTTAAAATTCATCAATTAATGAAATCTTTAGAAATTCACTAGTTATTGGAGACACCTAAAACATTACAAGACTTGAAAATGATGTCTTGGTCTTGTTTGTGATTTATTTTAACTCAATTTTACTTGGTCCTATGTGTGATTCATTTTAACTCTATTTTTTATTTTTAAATAATCAGAAGTTGTTTTAGGTGTTTGGTGAATTTAATAAAAAATAATTGTAGAAGATTATGTATTTTCTAATGGTAGATGTTGACAAACATCAAAAGAGTAGCTTATCAAATTTTGTTTTTAGCTTTTCTAACACTAATTTTAAATCTAATTAATTTTTTAATTCATTTTCTACTATATAAATTATGTTTTTATTTTGTAATTTTATAAATTTGAGATTTAATAGATTTTTTTTTTTCCATTTTAAAAGGAATATAGTGAATACAAAATATTATTACATATTGTTATAAAAATAAAAATGAATTTTACAATAGTATGAATGATAATAATAATATAAAAGAACATCATTATAATCCATGTATGTTTTAGTAATTGTATATATGCACAACATAAATTATTTTTGTTTATCAAATACTAAAATGCTAATTTTAAAATTTACAACAGTTATAAAATAAAAGTTTACTAAATACTTTACTAATTCTTTCCACGACTAATTTTTTTTAGCACATCAAAAACTCATTATCTTAAAATCACAATAATACTAAACTAAGCCGAGATCTACAGTTTGAAAGTTGAATTGTCCTTAGTGTCAACACATAAATCCTAAACAACAATCAAATTTCTAGAACTCTTAGGGTATACTTGAGAGTTATTTTCCACCGATTTTTTTAAAGAGGTTGAAAAAAAAATCAGTGCTAGGTGTATTCTTAACCTCCAATTTTTGTGTTATTGGATTATTTTTGAAAACTTTTGCAGTCGAATAAATATTTACATTTAAATTTTTACATACTTCATATTTGTTACAACACTTGATCTCGTAAATATCAGTGCTTAGCTATTACTAAGCACCAGGGACATGGCATAGTTTGAATTTTGATGTGAAATAATGGTGGGTCCTATTGATTAGATTTGTTGGTAATTAATATGTCATGTCATCGGTGCTTAGGAAATCATTCATGTTGATTATACATCTTACTTTTTGATATATATGAATTATAGGAAAATGATCTACTATTGGGAGATTAATTATCAAGGTCGCTAGTCACTCTAATGGCCACTGGACAAGTGTCCAGTGACCTTGATAACTACTCTCCCACTATAGGGAGTAGATCATTTTTGATGAGTTATATATGTAATTTTATTCTTTAAAAAAAAAAAATCAGAACCAGTGGATAACAAACTCCTAAGCATGAGTTTGAGTTGTTTGACTGTTTTAACAATTGCTACTAAAACTTCCCAAAATCGAACCTCCCATAAATGTCCAAAATCAATATTTTAAAAAAATTTCATAATCGATACTCCAAAACCTTCAAACAGACCGTTATGCTAGTCGTGATTTACTTTCAAAATTAGAAAAAAAAAACTAAGTCCTTATTTGATTATGCTTAAATTATAATTTAATTGGTCAAATTGGTTAAATTCATAAAATCTACAATTTATTACTTCTTATTATCTACACATTCTATGAGAGATACATTTTATAATCAATTAAAAAATAATATTTTTCATAATATATATATATGGGAAGGAGAGGGATAGATAGAGAGAAACAGGAAAAAGATTGGCCAAAAAGCAAACGGAAAATTACTTCAAACTATAAAAAAAAACTATTCAATTTATCCAAAACCATGCTTGCACTTTTCAATAATTTATTTTCCTTTCATTTTAATTTTTTTTTTTAGCTGGATACCTGATTCTCATGTACAAATATCATTGCACACATGAGTTATATATATATATATATATATATATATATATATATATATATATAATTACGATCTTTAATTTTAATTAAATTAACAGTCTAAATATATTAAAATTTTTATTAAAATGTATTTGGGTGTGAGTGTAAAGATTTTAAAAGTTCTAATAGATTTAGACTGTTAGATTAATTAAAATTAAAGATCGTGACTATTTGACAAATATATTTGTCAAATACATTGATAGGAAGAACGATCTCCAATTTGCACCATTAATGTGACCCAAAATATATTGTCAAAATATATTGCATTGGCATGTGCACCATTAATTATCCAAAAATAAATTTTTCTAATAAATTTTTCAAATATATTTTTGTCACATTTGTTTGCATATAGATATTTTAGCATTTAACGTATTTTTTTCCATAGTCAAAAAAGAATATTTAATGATTAATCACAAAACCCTGGTTCATCGTTGTCGACGACCAACACCTATTAAATAGTTGCTGTCTTGTTGATAATAATCGACATGTGTCTATGAGTCATAGTAATTATAGGTTATTGGTGGCATGTTTATCTTTAGGAAAAACAAAGACAATAAATAGCGTTTTTTCATCTTCAAAATTGGAAAATATTTGTTTTTTTGGATATTCGAAAATACTTTTAATATAGCAAAAAAACATCAATGGTCGACCAATTTTATATTTGAGTATCAAATACAAAAATAGGAAAAAAAAAACCCTCAATTATTAAAAACTACTTTTCCCATACCAAGAAAACAGCTTGTTGAACAATCTTTTCTTCAAATATCAAATATAAAAAATAGAAAAAAAAATGATTTTATTTTATTTTTTAAAAAAAAAAAAGAGTATTCCTAAAACAAGCCAAATTTAAGTCTAGTCACGTGTACATGGAAATCTTCCATAAATTGCACCAATACTGCTTTATTAAAATTCCGTTTAGAGCCCACCTTTTTCTCGTTTCTTTTCCTTTATATTCCTATATATAATACTCCTTATTGATACTCTCCTTCTCTCTCCTCATTCGCATATATAAATTCAATGCGTATAGCAATTTCATTAATTTCTCTTTTATCTCCATTGCATCACACCTAATTCAATTCCACCTGTTTCTAAGAATGCAATTTGATTCACCTTCAAAACAATTCAGAAAAGATAAGAAAATCCTGCCTGGTTGATCGATCAGGTTGGTTGAAACTCGTCGATCGTTTCTATTTCAAGTTTCATTGATTACGTGTGTGTTGATTCTTTTGTGTGTGCTTTTTAATTGGTTATTGGGATTGAATATGGTTTCGCAAGAGTTCTTGAAAGTTTATGGATGGGCCTTTGTGTGATTAAAGTTTTTGGATTTCAATTTGTTGAACTTTTGAGTTTGGTTTGTTTTCGGATTTATATGATCAGGTTTTCGATGTCGAGGTGATGTGGTTTAGTATCTCACTCTCATTGGAATTGCAATTTTTTCTCAGTTAATTCTTGTTAATATACATACAGATTTTTGTGTGTTCTAATTACATGTACTGGTGGGTGGTTTTGGTTTACAGGGGCATTTGATTTGTATAGATTTTAGTCCAGATTGAAAATGGAAACTAATAAATCATGATCTTGCGAACAAGACGCAGAGTATCCAACAACGTGTAATCAGAGGGCAGCCTTTGGCCCAAATTTTTTTAATGCAATTTTAAATATCTTTTACCCAAAAATAAAATTTTAGCCCCTGTTTTACTAGTCCAGCAGCCAATTAATAGTAAGCCAATCCTAAAACACTAACTCATTTAAGCAAAAGAAGCCCACCTACAATTAATCACAGAATCAGAAACCAAAATTAAATGCACGATCAGCAATAAAATAGGTGAAGCCGTGAAGGACAACATGCTAAGAAGCCGAGAAGGAAATTTTGAAATCTTTTACCAGGTATCTAAATTTCAAGATTTGGGACGATGATTTTTTGGTTAAATATTATGGAAGTGATTAGGGATGACGATGAACTTGAATACTCCTTTGCTGTTGGAATTTTTCGGCCAAAATAATTTTATTGGTTTAGTGAGAATTGAAACGATTACAATTTGGAAACCATTTTGGCTTATCAATATTTCAAAAAAAAAAAAGAATTTCTTTCCTTTTCTAAGCTTCTAGTAATATTTTTTGCCTTCCTGGTTTTGTCTCCTAGGCTTTGTTTAATTTCAGCCATTTTCCTGTCTTCTAGGCTTTATTTTGTGTCAAATTTTAAGTTTCAGCCATTTGTAAGACATTGGGATCTTTTGAAGGCACAGAATAAAGTTTACCCCTCCTCATTGATTAAGATTTTATAAGAAGTATATACTAAATATTCTAACAATTATTCTTTGCCATAGAAACATATCAACTACTACACGATCGAATTCAAAAACATTACTGTGAAGTCTTAATATTAAGCCCCTTTTAGGAGTGTTTTTGTCTTTTTGAAAATTATACTCAAAAACTTGTTTTTGATGTCATCTTGAAAAATATTTTATTAGTATGGGTTTTGATATCGAAAAACATAAAAGAATTATTCTTTAGTAGGCTAGTTTAGATTCAGATGAATTTTATTCTATTAAAAATCGCCGAGCACAATTCCAATAGCTAATCTCATATAATAGACTTTTTCTAAATTTTAGCCCACCCTAAAATTTACCCCTACTTCCCTGCTGTAACCAACTTTGGTTATATATTTATGGTGAAAGATGTGATATTTATTTATACGACTCATTTACTGAACGAAAGAATAATTTTCCATTGGCTATAATTATTGGTAAATGAATTTGGTGTATTATATTAAATTAGTGGCACCTTCTTTTGTATGTATTGGCAGTGACGATGGCGGTATTGATGGCAAAGCAAGAACTGCATAGCCGTTGCATCAATGGAGAAATGCCCAGAGGCCGGAGAAATGCATCTCAAGTCACTAGGAAGAGAAGGTTAATCTTGGATTTTGATGATGAAGATGAAGAACAGAACAATGCTTGGTTGTTGCCAAAGGAATCAGACAGCTTGCCCAAAAAAATTGACACATCTATTAAGAAAGCAAGGGTGCTTTCAGGTAGTAATGTCTCACGTGATGTAACAAAACCAACCAAACTTCAGAGTGCTTCAACTAGAGAAGAATCATCACCAGAAAAGACAAAAACTCCTGTAAGGAAAACAAGGAAAGCTGAGAGTATTGAAGGCTATAATGGTGGTAGCTCCTCTTCAGGTAGACATGTCAGTTTGTTAAACAAGGAGCTACATCCAGTTTATTCTGGAGAGTTGGAGTATGATAGGGAAGACAAGGAAGATGAGGATGAATATAGTATGGGATCTTCATCAAGATCAAAAGGCTCAATTAAACGAAGGAGGATTGCCCTGCATATGAAAGGCTTCCTTGAGAAAAGGAATTCAGCAGAAATTTGTGCTGGGGCGTATAAGAAAAATATTTACAAAAATAAAGTTTTGATGCACAAGGGACAAAGTGAATGTGAAGAAGTATGTGATGAATGTAAGGAGAATCAGAAGTCATCAGTAACTAGAACACACCTCCATAAAATTCAACTAGTTGATGATTTGGACAATCAGAGACCAGCTGAAAGACGTCATCGTAGTGCCTCAAACAAATTTCTTGAAACTGATTTTTATTTGGGTGATTGGGTGGATGAGGAAGAAGATATGGTTTCATTTTTGAATTCAAGGTTTGGCAAAAGTGATTCAGTTGATGTCAAAATCAACAGAACTACTAATGCGGATTCTGCAAAGTCGAAAAGAATTTTAAAGGGAAAAAAGAAGACAAATGAAAATTCTGCCAAACTTTCTAAATGTAATTTATCCTATTCATCACCATCATCTTCTTGTTCGTCAGCTTCCAAAAGTGATAGCAATACCACACAGAGGTCTGCAACGAAAAACATGAAGGTATTTTCTTCTTAATTTCTCTGCATACATTCAAATATGTGGCCAGTGCTTGTTGTTTAATTCTTTTTGCAAAAATAACTTGCAAGTTGATGTTAACATATTATCATAAACAGGTAAGTAAAAAGGAATTCGTAACATGTCATCAGTGTCGAAGAGTGGATAGAAGAATTGTTGTTCCTTGTACCAAGTGTAAAGTGAAACTATACTGCATCCAGTGCATTAAGCAATGGTGACTATTATTCCTTTACACTGTTTTCCTTCTGACAAAAAAAAAAAAAAATTAAAATTTCTTTCACTGTGTGTACATAGGTATCCCACACTGTCAGAAGAGGAAGTTTCAGAGATTTGCCCATTTTGCCGTGGCAATTGCAACTGCAACTTGTGTTTACACTCAAGTGGCATGTTAAAGGTTTGTCCGTTTCGTGAAACATTAAGATGTCTCTATTTTGGTTTTCTTATCTCCTAAAGAATTGTTTGCATTTTTGTGGTTTAGACATCTAAAAGAGATCTCTCTGATCGTGATAAGATTCAGCATCTGCACTATTTTATAAGCGAACTTCTTCCATTCCTAAAGCATATTCATCAAGAACAAATTGAAGAAATAGAGGCAGAGTCTAAAATTCAAGGTATATGAATTTTTAAAATCAAGTCAGTGTAAGTACTGAGATTCATGTATCTTGTTACTGACAGAGCATTTGCATGACAGGTGTACTATCATCTTCAATTGACGTAAAACACGCAATTTGCTATAACGATGAGCGTGTCTATTGGTAAGGAATCTTTTTTTCTTTGACCTGTTATACTCTTTGCATTCATTATTCTTGTATGTATCATTATTTTGTGTTCTCTCTTTATCTCGGAGCAGCAACCACTGTTCAACGTCAATAATTGATCTTCACCGGAGTTGCCCAAGTTGCTCCTACGAGCTGTGTCTTAGATGTTGCCAGGAGATTCGCAGAGGTCAGCTTCCAGTAGTTTTCAAGAAACCGGTTTTCCAATATGTGGATAGGGGCTGCGAGTACATGCATGGTGGTGACCCGCTACCAGAATCTTGTCAGGCAGAAACTTCAGCGAATGATTCTGGAATGCCTAATGAGTGGGTTGCCAATGATGATGGGAGTGTCATTTGTGCTCCAAGTGAAATGGGTGGATGTGGTGGTTGTAATTTAGAACTCAAGTGTCTCCTTTCGAAAGACTGGATCTCAAATTTGGAAGCTCGGGCACAGAAGATTATAAGAAAATGTACTGTTGACAGAGTTCTTCAGCCAATTTTCTGTGATTGTAACCATGAAAAGTCACGTAGGGCAGCTTCTAGAGAATGTTCTAAGGACAACTACTTGTATTGCCCGGATTCAGAGAACATTCTGAAGGAGGAAGAGCTTTTGCACTTCCGCTGGCACTGGGCTAATGGGGAACCAGTAATTGTTCGAAATGTTCTTGAGCAGACTAGTGGTTTGAGTTGGGAACCAATGGTTATGTGGCGTGCATTATGTGAACATACAGATTTACGGATCAGCTCAAGAATGTCAGATGTGAAGGCTATTGATTGCCTGGCTGGTTGTGAGGTTATTTCCAATTTTCCAGTATCCTATATTTGTACTCAATAATTTGGCTTGCTATACTCTGCTTGCATATTTTGTTGAACACTAGATTAATCTTTTTACTTTTCCCACTCCATTTATTCTCTCGTTTCTCTTTCAACATTTCTGCATAGTTTGTCAATTTTACTTAGAGTATTCTGAGTTAAATTGGCTCCATTCTCCATCTAAACTATATTTGTTAATGTCAGGGTCTGGTATAGCATAAAAATAATCTGTAGTAAGGCTTCCAAATTGCCAACTGACATTCTAGCACTGTTGAAAATCCTTTTCCTTTTTATGTTCTTTTCTGAGGGGTGTTAGTATTGTTTTCTTTTCTTTTTCTGAGGTGGGATTGGGATTGTCTTTCTGTTTGCAGCTGGTTTTACTTAAATAGGTGCCATTACGCTTGACTTTGCAGGTGGAGGTTAGTACTCGTAAATTTTTCAAAGGTTACATAGAAGGGAGAAGATATCATAACTCCTGGCCTGAGATGCTCAAACTCAAGGACTGGCCACCATCAGATAAGTTTGAGGATTTATTACCCCGCCATTGTGATGAGTTTATAAATGCACTACCATTCCAAGTATACACAGATCCAAGGGCTGGTTTTCTTAATCTTGCTGCCAAGTTGCCAGCAAGTGTCATAAAACCTGATCTGGGTCCAAAGACATACATCGCATATGGGATGGTAGAGGAACTTGGAAGAGGGGATTCCGTGACCAAGCTTCATTGCGACATGTCAGATGCGGTATGATCTCAAAATTTCTCACCATATTATTTGGTGTGTGCTTTTTTAAAGTAACTTGCATTAATTTCACTTACTTTCACAAGGTCGCCAATATTTTCGTGGGTCTCTGTTTTATTTGTTCTGTCATTCTTAATGCTTGACCAATTTTTCATATCCATATTCTGAAAAGATTACCATTTAATTGGTTCTTTGTTTCTGAATGATGTGCTATCTAGTATGAACATGAAAATAATTTTTTTTATTAAAGAACACAGCCTTGTAGTTTTTCAATTGCTAGGTGATAGCCAACAGGGACAGATCTATGATATTAGAATTGTAGATTCAACATTATCGACTCATCTAATACAAGAAGAAGAAGCCCATATTATGTCCCACATGCAACCTTTACTTATTTTGTAATTTGTACTTCATTTACATTTCATCTGCCTTTGAATTTCACTTTAACTTGCACTAGTACTTCTTGCATATCAGATAGTTCTTATTCAAAGTGCAATTATTTTCCCATTTCTTTTCTCTCTCCAGTATTGGATTCTGCTTATTGTTTAATGGTTAATAGAAGCGCCTCCTTTTTCTAGCTGTTGGTGTACCTCTATCTCTTAGATCAATATAAATGCAAGATGTACGAGCTCTGAGCCGAACTTCTATTTCTGCTTTCTCATGTTGCTCAAATTTTTAGATGGTAGCAGAGCATTCTCGTTAATGCTGCTGATACCGTCTTCTTCCACGACCACTGGATGGCTCACCACTGCATTAGGCTAGAAACACCTTGAAATGGGCTTCTTTGAGGAGTCAAGATTTGCGGTCCCAAATGTACGTCACCTTAGCTGTCCCACTAATAAAAAATTTACACATCATCAAATAAATACAATTATTTAATTTGTTCACACTTGTTAAGATTGACTTGTATTTATTTGATGATGTGTCAATTTTTTATTGTTGGGATAGCTAAGGGGAGATACATTTGGGTCAGCAAACCTGGACTCTAGTCTTGGTCTATGTTGATGACATCCTTATCAACAATCTCTTATTGACAAATTTGTTCATGAACCCGAGACAACTTATTCCTTGAACTATCAGGGAGACCTTCATTACTTATTCCAATAGAGGTTTGCAAAGATGAAATTGTCATTTATCTTTCTCAACCCAGATACATTTTGAATTCTAAAGAGGGACCATAAAATGGGTTGTTGTGGGCTGTCTAGCCCCAGGTAAATTTGGCAAAAAATAATAATTCACGATTCATGTCCAGCCTACCGAAAGTAAAAAAATATAATTCATCAATCAAAATTCATTTTCATTGTCCAATTGTGAGAAATTTTTCCGAGATTAATTTAATATTTTCAAGGGCTACACTTCTAATTTTTTAATCTACTATATAATAGGGAATTAATACAATATCTCTATATAGATTATCATCGAGCAACTCTTGCTTCTAGGGTTCATGTAGGTATCTCTTTTATGTTTCCATTATTATATATATAACCCTCTCTTTTTAAAATTATGTTTGCATGTTCTTGTGATTCTGTGCTTGTTTGGTTATGCTTTTAAGTGCTTATAAGCAGTAGGTAGTAAGTAACAAGTTTTATGAAATGTGTAGATAAACAATATGTTCGATCAACTTAAAAAAAGTTTGAGCTTTGCCAAACATGCTGCCAGAGGAGTCTTTTGATGCTTTTGGATAAAACTAGATGTGAGATACGAGGGAAAATTTATTGGCATTGTTGAATTTTAACTTTCTGACAAGTTTCCATTGAATGGACTTAAATACTATATTTAATGAGACATTAGTGGAACTCCTTACTCTTAATGTGACTTTAGATCTTGAAAATTCTTCTTAGTAACATGGATGGTATTTTCAATCTTGCAGCGAAGTTCTATTTCATTGAGCTAGATCTTTTCATCGTTTGAGATGTGAATTGGAACGTTAACAATTTGACGTGATTCATGATCCTCAGTTTGAGCAAATATCTGCTCTTTCTGAATGATGTTGTGAAAATTGGTAGTAAGGAGAATATTATAGATTACACTATGACGACTACATTGAATCGTCTTGTGTTAATGCTACCCACTTCTCCTGCTACTACTCAATGAACAAATTTAAGCAATGAAACTTGTCAAAACGACAATTCACAATAAAAAGGAGGATGAATTTCTTGTTGATGGTGTGGCACACTACATTAAACGAGATCTTGCTGAGAAAAGAGATTCAGATTCCTTGATAGAAGAATCTTATTACATAAAATTTCGTCGGGCACAACTTCAATAGGTAATATTGTATTTTGTGTTAAATCCTTGATTATGTGACTAGGGATGGCAATTTAACCAGACCCCCGCCCCCCGCCCCGTCCCCCGCCCCGTTTAACATTTCCCCGCCCCGGATAATCGGGTATTCGGGTCGGGTACGGGGCGGGGAAAATTACCCCGGGGCGGGTTCGGGGCGAAGTACCCCCGCCCCGAACCCGCCCCGAAATACTTTTTTTTTTTTTTTAAATATTTTTAATTTTGAAAATAATGGTTACAAAAAAAAAAAAAAAAAAAATTAAAAAAAAAATATAAACGGGGCAGAAAACGGGGCGGTAAGCCGCCCCGACCCCGACCCGACCCGACCCCGACCCGCCCCGATTTAAACGGGGAACGGGGCGGGTATGGGGGTTAAAATTCCCCGACGGGGCGGGGACGGGGGGGGCCGACCCGCCCCGAACCCGCCCCGTTGCCATCACTATATGTGACATTATTGACTTTTTCCAAAATTATAGTCCACTTTAAAATATGATCCTAGTTCCACCCCTGGTTGAAACGGGAAGGTCTCAAATTCTGCTCTACATCGATGGTTACCACAAAGAACATGTCGTGATAAGCCACCTGTACAATTTACTTACTAAAGACGTGCAACGGCAAAAGAGGGAAAGCACAGAGCATGAATGGAGGCAATTGCTGTGTCAGCTAGCACAACTAACAAAAATGTACAGAAATGGTTAATGGTCATTTTCAAAGAGGGAGATAGCATATAAAAAGAAGAAAGACAGATGGAAAAGGCATGCAAAGTATGGAAAATCTGAGAGGAGAGATTGGCCTCTCGAAAGCCAGATTATCTTTCATTTCAATTGTTATTTCCTTTGATTGTAATTAAAGAATAGTGAATACAATTTCTGTAAGAATTCTCAGTTGCTTTTACATTCAATACAAATTTGTTACATCAAATTCTCTATATACAATTCAGCTATATTACATAGAACTCCAGCTCTTATCTATATTGTCTTTTATTTTGGGTTGAAATCCTTTAATCATCTGCAAAAGCACAAACCAGGAGTTAGAATATATCAAACTAGTATCAGAGCATCGATTCTGATGGTGAATTTGAGTGACCGCGTGGGTGAGTTAGAAGACAAACTGGGAGGATTACAGAAGGGGATGGAATTTATCAAATCTGAGTTGCAGAGGATACCAAACATGGAGAAAAACGTAGCTATCATAATGGAGCAATTCAATTTCATGAGATCGAAGTAGGAAGAAAAAGAAAGGGAGAGGAAGGGAAAAGGGTCAGCGGAACAAACCCATGGAGATTCAGCTCTCAATTCTGAGGTCTCTCCTGACTTCGAAGGAGGCAGCAAAGAAATGTAAGTAACATCAAGAGGAAGTTGGAGGCCGGAAATTCGCAATCGGAGGCTAGAAATGCCGACCTTCGATGGCGAGAAACCGGACGATTGGATATTCAGAGCGGAGTGTTACTACCTTGCGAACAATCTTACGCCCATAGAGAAATTGGAGACCGTTGCCTTATGCTTTGAAGGAGGAGCTCTAGCATGGTATCAATGAGAATTAAGGAGAAATGGAATTCAAAGTTGGGAAGAAATTAAAACAAAAATGCGCCATAGGTTCCGTTCTTCAGTGGAAGGCTCCTTGGATGAAAGGTTTCTTGCCCTTCGACAGGAAGGGACGGTGAGCGATTACCGTCTCCGATTTGAAACCTTGGCAGCTTCGATCAGAGAGATTTCAGAGGCCATTTTGGAGGGCCACTTCATCAATGGGTTAATCCCAGAAATCAGGGCTGAAATTAGAGTATTAATGCCCAATTATCTGTAGCAAGTAATGGATACAACCCAACGCATAGAGGATAAAAATTCAATTTTACAAAAGCACCCAAATGGTTCTGGCCCAACAAAAATTAAATATCCACCTCCTTCCATCCATAGCCCAAATATCCATAAACCTTCCACTTTTCAGAACATGAATTATTTCCCAAAATTCAGCCCCTCCACAGCACCAAAACCAACCCACCATTTAAACGACTCAGTGAAGCAGAACGACAGGCAAAGAAAGAGAAGGGACTATGTTTTCGCTGCGATGAAAAATATACTGTATGCCACAAATATAAACGCAAGGAACTCTAAGTGATGCTAATTTATGAGGAGGAAGGCATGATTTGGGGACGAATCAGGAAGGAGAAGGCTATGAAGATGAAGAATCTGCGGCCATGGAGGGGGAATTGGTGGAGCTGTCCATGAATTCGGTGGTGGGTTTCACACCACCCCAAACCATGAAGGTTAGAGGAAGTATCGGAGGACATGAAGTGATAGTGCTAATTGATAGTGGGGCATCGCACAACTTTGTATCTGCGGAATTGGTACATAAGTTGGGTTTACCTAGGACAACAACCACAGGGTATAGAGTGATTTTGGGCTCGGGTTTGGCAGTGCAAGGTGCAGGCGTGTGCAAGAGGATGTTGTTATCTCTACAAAATATCAAAGTAGTGGATGGATTTCTGCTGTTCGAACTCGAAAGTTCAGATGTAATTCTAGGGATGAAGTGGCTGGCGACGCTTGGAGAGATACGGGTGGACTGGGGGTCTCTGATCATGAAATTTCAGTTGGGTGAAAATACAGTGACCATTAAAGGAGATTCAAGCCTCAGTAAAACTCGGGTGTCTTTAAAGATGATGATGAAGACCTTTAAGGAAGGAGATATGAGGGGGTACTATTAGAATTGGGAATCATGGCAGTTGAGTTGGGAGAGTTACCACTTGAGATATTGGGGGAACTTGAGGGACTACTATCAGAATTCAACAATATATTTGAAGGACCCGTAGGGCTACCGTCCAAGAGAAATCGAGATCATGCCATTAATCTCGTGCTAGGTACTGCCCTAGTCAGTGTAAGGCCATACAGATATCCCCATATCCAAAAGAATGAGATCAAAAAATTGGTGCTCGAAATGTTAGCTGCGGAAATTATTAGGCCGAGCACGAGCCCTTTCTCTAGCCCCGTATTGTTGGTTAAGAAGAAAGACGGAGGATGGCGTTTTTGTATTGACTACAGAGCATTGAATAAGGTGACCGTGGCCGATAAATTTCCAATTCCAGTTATTGATGAACTATTAGATGAGCTACATAGAGCGACTATCTTTTCCAAGTTAGATTTGAAGTCGGGATATCATCAAATCCGTGTTAATATTGGGGATATTCCGAAGACGGCTTTTCGAACACATGAAGGACATCACGAGTTCTTGGTAATGCCCTTCGGACTTACCAATTCCCCAGCCACATTTTAGTCATTAATGAATGAAATTTTCAAAGAGCAACTACGTAGGTTCGTTTTGGTTTTCTTCAATGATATTTTGGTTTTTAGTCGAGACGTGCTGGAACATCAACAGCACCTACGTTGTGTTTTAAGTGTGCTAGCTGCCAACCAATTATACGCGAACAAGAAGAACTGTCAGTTTGGTCAGAGGGAGGTAGAGTACTTGGGGTACACTATTTCACATCAAGGAGTATCTGCAGAGTATACAAAAATTAAGGCAATGATAAATTGGCCAAGCCCTCGGTCTCTGCGAGAATTGAGGGGTTTTTTGGGACTTACCCGATACTATCGCAGATTTGTACGAGATTATAGAAAAATGGCATGGCCGCTGACAAAAAGGCTACGTAAAAATAATTTTGTTTAGGACGAGATAGCTGAAAACGCCTTCCAATGCTTGAAGACAACCATGATATCTCTCCTAGTTCTGGCGCTGCCCGACTTCAATAGAACATTCATCGTAGAGACTGATGCTTCAGCTTTTGGCTTAGGGGCTATACTCATGCAAGATCGACGCCCTATTGCTTTTCTTAGCTGAGCCCTTAACCCGCAAGGCCGTAGTAAGTCTGTATACGAGAGAGAGTTGATGGCCATAGTATTTGCAGTCCAAAAATGGAGGCACTATTTGTTGGGGTCAAAATTTGTGATCCGTACTGACCAGCGAAGCCTGAAGTTCTCTAGCGAAGCCTGAAGTTCTTGATGGAACAAAAAGAAGTGAATCCAGAGTATCAAAAGTGGATGCTAAAATTAATGGGATACCAGTTTGAAATCCAGTACGGTACTAGGACTGGAGAATAAGGCAGCAGATGCTTTGTCTCGGATACACTCTTTAGGGGAGCTTTTGGCCATGACAGTTCCAAAGGTAATTCAGCTTGATCAGTTAGCCAAAGAAGTAGAGACCAGTGTTAAATTGCAAAAAATAATCAGAGAATTACAGTCTGATCATTCAGCCAGGCCGAAGTATGAGTTAATTGACAATCAATTGTTATTTAAAGGCAGATTGTTGCTGCCTGAGGGATCGGCTCTGATTCCATTAATGTTGCACGAAGGACACAATGGAAATACCGGTAGACACTCGGCTTTCTTGAAAACTTACAAGAGGATAGCAGCCAGCGTGTATTGGGCGGGAATGAAAAGAGATATACACCGCTATGTCAGCCAATGCGAAATTTGTCATAAGTATGTAGCACTATCTCCTGGAGGGCTTTTGCAACCACTTTCCATTCCAAATCAGGTGTGGGAAGACATAGCTATGGACTTTATTGAAGGACTATCCAAGTCGGTCAACATGGATTTTATCTAGTGCTAGTGGATAGGCTCAGTAAATACGGCCATTTTATTGGCCTTAAACATCCATTTTCAACTGTAAGTGTGGCTGGTTTTTTCGCAAAGGAAGTGGTGCACCTACATGGAATTCCGCGTTCTATTGTGTTCAACAGGGATAAGATTTTTATGAGTCACTTTTAGGAAGAAATGTTTCGCCTTCAAGGTACTAGGCTCAACAGGAGCACTGCCTACCACCCCCAATCAGATGGACAGTCAGAGGTGCTTAATCGGACTCTTGAGACCTATCTTCGTTGTTTTGCATCCTCCAATCCCAAGTCGTGGTTCAGCTTGTTGCCATGGGCTGAACTTTGGTATAACACATTTTACCATACGGCATCGAAGAAAACTCCCTTTCAGGTGGTTTATGGTCGCGATCCCCCTGCCTTGTTGAGTTATGAAAGAGGTTCTACCTCGGTTTCAGCGGTTGAGCAACAATTAATAGAAAGAGATCAGATATTAAAGGACCTAAGGGCACAGTTAGAGAGGGTGCAGATCAGAATGAAACAGGCAGCTGATTCTAAGAAAAGGGAAGTACACTTTGAGGTTGGCGACTTAGTTTATCTGAAGGTTAGACCCTATCGTCGCAAAACTTTAGCTAACCGCCCGAATGAGAAATTGGCTCCCAGGTATTATGGGCCGTTTGCCATTGACAAAAAGATTGGGGCAGTTGTTTATAGATTGGCTCTTCCTCCCACTTGTAATATCCATCCTGTATTTCATGTTTTTCAATTGCGCAAAGCCGAGGGCGCGGTGCAAGCTGTGGTGGATATCCCGAAACAGCTGAATGAAGAATTGGAGATGTTGTTTGAGCCGGAGGCAATCTTGGGTGTGCGTCCAAGTACAGGGCCGAACATTAGGGGATTTGATGTGTTGATACAATGGAAGGGCCTTCCCCCACTTGAGGGCACATGGGAGCCATACACAGTGCTCCAACAACAATTTCCAGAAGTTCACCTTGAGGACAAGGTGAGTCTCGTTGGGGGAAGTATTGATAAGCCACTTGTACAATTTACTTACCAAAGACGTGCAAGGGCAAAAGAGGTAAAGCACAAAGCATGAATGGAGGCAATTGCTGTGTCAGCTAGCACAACTAACAGAAATGTACAGAAATGGTTAAGGGTCATTTTCAAAGAGGGAGGTAGCATATAAAAGGAAGAAAGACAGATGGAAAAGGCATGCAAAGTACGGAAAATCTGAGAGGAGAGACTGGCCTCTCGAAAGCCAGATTATCTTTCATTTCAATTGTTATTTCCTTTGGTTGTAATTAAAGAACAGTGAATACAATTTCTGTAAGAATTCTCGGTTGCTTTTACATTCAATACAACTTTGTTACATCAAATTCTCTATATACTATTCAGCTATATTACATAGAACTCCAGCTCTTATCCATATTGTCTTTTATTTTGGGTTGAAATCCTTCAATCATCTGCAAAAGCACAAACCAGGAGTTAGAATATATCAGTCTGCAAATATTGGAACACCGATGACTAATTCTACTGTCTGCAAAACTGCTTCAGGAGTTGTACAATATCTTACATACACCAAACTTAGCATTTCTTTTGCAGTCAATAAATTGAGTCAGTTTCTTCAGCAACCTACACTGGTAAGCTACCCAAAGAGTATTGGGGTTCTGAAAGGAACACTACATAATGCATTGCATAATGAAACTGTTTCCAACAGGATACTCAAATGTTGACTGAGGTAGCTGCAAACTGCAAACTGTTTTCCAACATGATACTAAAACTGTTTTTAAAACCTTGGTGATTATCTTTTATTCATTATGGTCTATAACCTCATGTTCTCTGAAAAATTCTAGGTGAACATTTTGACCCACACAGCTGATGTAGCTTTGAGCGATGAGCAGCGCTACTCAATCAAAATGTTGAAAAAGATGCATAGAGATCAAGATGAAAGAGAAAGTCGAGATCAAGAGAAAAATGTAAATCCTTCCGAATTCACCAGTGACATTAATCAAGATAAAGGGGAGTTTGATGTGCCAGAATTTGAATGTTGGGATAACAAAATGAGAACTGGAAATGTAGTTTGTGAGATGCGCTCATCGAATCATATTGCCTATATGGGCAAGAAACAATCTGAAGGGCATATGGAGGAAATAGGTGGTGGTGCTCTTTGGGACATATTCCGAAGGGAAGATGTTACAAAATTGAAAGAGTATCTTACTAAGCATTCAAGGCAATTTAGGCACACTTATTGTTGTCCAGTTGATCAGGTAATGTGTAACTATTTTTACAGCTTAAAATTATAGTGTAAACGTATACTCATCTCTCTTTATTTGTCTTGCATACAGGTTATTCACCCAATTCATGACCAAACATTCTACTTAACTTCGGAACATAAAAAGAAACTCAAGGAAGAATTTGGCAAGTTCCTAGCATTTCACTAGCATTCATTTCTCTTTTTAAACCTGAAGGAAATTCCATCATTTTCTAATTGCTATACATCCATTTGTACTGACTGATGGGAACAATTTTTATCATTTCAGGAGTAGAACCTTGGACGTTTGAACAGAAACTTGGAGAGGCAGTTTTTATTCCTGCAGGATGTCCACATCAAGTTCGGAATCTCAAGGTAAATTTACTGTACTAAGTTTATTTCATTAGTCGTAACCATTTTGTCTGGCTTGCTGCATACATAGATTTGTGACGATTTCCTGCGTATGCAGTCATGCACCAAAGTCGCTGCAGACTTCGTTTCTCCTGAAAATATACATGAGTGCCTTCGACTAACTGAAGAGTTCAGGATGCTACCAAAGAACCACAGGGCTAGAGAAGACAAGCTAGAGGTATTCTCCTCTCACTTCATTACAAGAGCATGCTTAGCTAAGATTAAAAAAATTAAAAGTTACTTAAACATGCTTGAATAGAAAATGTTTAAAGTAACTTACTTATTTTCAACTTTGACTGGTACTTTTTTCTTTTTTTTCAAAAGGATAAAAAATAATTTATTTGAGAACTTACAAGTTAACCTTTTAAGCTTATTATCCAAACATGCTCTAAAGATATGTTATAAAAGAGAATGATTTACCATCTATTAATCTGCTCATAACAGGTCAAGAAGATGATCCTTCATGCTGTCAACAATGCGGTCAACGATTTTGAAAAGTTAACAGCTCTTGAAAACGACATGCTCTGGAATTTGGAACACCAACAATGAGTCATTCTTGGTTGACATATACAATTTTGCCCCTGCAAATAACCATGTCCGATGTTGCTATCCTTGGATTTTGTGGTAATTGTTCTGGTTCAGCTCAGGGATAAGTTTTGTACTTGGTTTGCCTTGGTTAATACAAAAATTTGTAGGCATTGCAGTTACAGTCCATTTTCTTAGATTGCTGTCTGAAGAAAGGGTGTAAATCAGATTAGAATAACAATTAGGGTGTAACCAATTCGGTTTGAACGGTTTTTGACATATTTTTAAACCAAATCATTTAAAATGGTTTGACAACATCTCAGACCCATATCAAATTGTTTAAAATGGTTTTAAAAAATTCATATTTAAACTAAACAGTTTGGTATGGTTTTAAACCGTAGTATCATCGTATATGTTTTTTTTTATGTTTGTTTTAACATTATTAGTTCTTTAATTATATATTTTATTTTATTGACGATGCAATAAAATAAGCTATATTTAATCTAATTATAAATCCAAATATCAACAAAATCGCAATAAAAACAACGACAAAGTATCTTGTTTATATATTGAAGTTAAGTTTATATATTTGAGTTAAATCTGTACAAAATAAAAGTTAAATTAAAGTCTCAATACAACTTTATTAAAAGAGTGTAGTTAGGGTCCTCAACCTTTGAAAAGAGTACGGCGAGACTCCAAACCTTTTTATTTGTTACATTGTTATTTCAAACAATTGCAAAAATATGCTCCACATGGACCTTTGGATAGATTATGTTCAAAAATTCGTTAGTTAGGCGTGTAAAATCTAATTTTGACCGAAAATTAAAAAGGACAAATGGTCACTTTGCATTTTTCCATTTAAAACAAATTATTACAAAAAAATAAAATAAAACAGATGAACAAAAGAGAAAAAATAAAAGATTTTTTTTTTTAAAAAAGAAAAAAACGTTGTCATCGATTCACAAATCAACCCCGCCACAATGAACCACTAGGGGAGCATTTCTCCCTAGGTTTGGTTCACAAAACCTGGGGAGAAATCTCCCCCCAGTAGTGTTGTGGTGAGTTGGAGTAATTGGTGATCATTAGTAATGGTGATAAATAACATTATTCTTTTGTCAATCTTAAAAATGGTCAATTGAAGGTTAAGGTCAACGGCCGCTTTTTGGACGGAGTACATTCAAAGGTCCTTGTTTTGCATGTTTCTGCATACAATTGAGATGGCGATATTAAAAATAAAAAGTGTGAGATTTGGTTGCACCTTTTTGTAAGGGTATGTGCAATTTCTCTTTGTTAGTTTAAGCTAATCTCACCCACCATTTTGACTTTTCACTGTATTAACTCACTAATCTCGTTTTCCCTAATATTTTATGGGATTTTGGTGCGAATAGTCTCTAACGTGTACTCTTAGTATATTTTTGGTTCACAACCTTTTATTTTTGGCTAAAAGATTCCTAACCTATGCCATTGGGTGCGGAAGTGGTCCATATAGACGAATTCCGTTCAAATGCGCCAGTTAGTTGCTCACGTGAAATGGACTTTCTTTTAATTTGGCTTTACTTGTAAGAGCAAAATCGTCAGTTCCATTTTTTCACCTTTGTTGGTTTCTGTCGACATTGATTGCCACAAGATCATTTCATTTTGAACCACTGTTTCACACTTTATTTTCTTCTCCATTTCAAATACTACAGCTTCCTCCTCCACCTCTCGTCCGCTTTCGTCCGACATCCACCGGCGGCGCTTGATTTAAACTATGCTCTTTGTATCTCTAGAGGGAAATTCACAATTGCCTTATCGTAGGCTTTCGCAGCCTTAATGGCAGTGTCAAATGTCCCCAGCCAGATACGCGAGCTTCGACACTTGGGGTCCTGGATCTCCGTCGCTACTTGTCCCATGGACGCTGTCAGACCCCTCTGTAATGCCTATTCTACCCCAACACGAGTTCTTCTGAGTGGACTCAAATAAATCAATCCACTCAAGCTTCTTGATTACGCATTTCGAACTTCAGTGAAGGCTTCCAATTATTAGAATTTAATGCTTTTTGTGTTGTCAAATCTATTACTTTGACTTTCCTCGAAAAATATACATTCAGATGTTGAAATATCAGAGAAATCAATCAAGTGATTGGAGCTAGAAATCTGACATTCATAGCTGGCAGATTCCGAGCAAAAGCAATCCGATAGAGTACAAAAAATCAAAGAAGTTAAGTAACAATTGCTTTGATTTTCTAATATCATGAGTAGCAAACGCGATTTCTCAAAGAGAACTCCTCGAGAAGGTGCTTTCTTATTTGCTCCAATGTTGGTACTTCAGTTGCCGTCGCCATCTAGAACCGTTAAGAAAAGTTAGGAAAGAGTAGAAAAATTTGTGGGCTACCATAGGAGCTGTAGCCCTTATTCTTCTCAACACCTATACAAATAATTTCTTCTGATTTTGGTGTTTTTACCTAAGAGTATATAGTACCCGTTTGACAAATATTATAAACCAGTTTATAAACTAATATTAATTTATTTGAGACGAAATTGTTGACTTTTCAAACTATTTTAACGTAAAATGATAAAATTGTTTAATTTGAAATGATATTTTATTGATTAAGGGTAATATAGTCATTTCATGTTAAAAATATATTGAAAAATCAAATATAACAGCTGAAATAAACCAATTTTAGTTTATAAGCTCTGTCAAACGAGTGCATAAGTGGTGGATATGTTTCAATTGGTGGCAGAAACCAACATAGGCGAAACTCGAAAGAAAGGAAAATAACGACTTTGTTCCTGCAAGTAAAAATTAAAAGAAAGTTCACTCCACGCGAGTAACTAATAGGTATTTGGACAGAATCCGTCTATATAGACTATTTTCACACCTAGTGACATATGTTAGAAATCTTTTAGTCAAAAATAAATAGTTATGGACTAAAAACACATATTAAAGCATAGTTAAAAACCATTTACACCAAAATCCATATTTTATTTATTATAGTTAACTTTAACTATTATTTTGTGTAATTAATACCAAAAAAAAATTATTTGTGCAATTATTTCAATCACTTCATCAATAACAAATAGTTTTTTTTTTTTTGATAATTCATTAATTAGATATTACCTTTTTCAGGTATAAACACATTATTTTTCAGGTATAAACACATTAAAGTCATTGACTTAGTATAAACCCTAATTCATTTATTGCCCTTCGTATGTTCGTATCAACAATTTGCAATCATTTTCTAGTAAATTGAAGTTAAGGTAATTTTTCTTTTGTTCTCTCTTTTCAGTTTTATACAATTTTTGCTTTTCTTGCGGTGGGGGCGGGGTAGGGTTATGGGAATAAGAACAAGGGAAGGAATAAAAAATCATCCCTTAATCTGATTATAAAAATTCCAGTCGCTTTAATGGCGATAAAGATAGTTTTCTAAACCCACACACAAATTGAAACGATACCGTGGTATATTTGTTTTATTTTTAGATGCACCAAAAATGAGCATGGTGAAAAAACCACCGCCAGAAGCTTCCGTTTCAAATCGTCATACCTAAATCTATTTTAAATTGCGGCAATTTCCCCTAGTTCTCTCCCTTCATTTGCTATGTACATGTAATCTCTCTTTCTCTCTCTAAAATTTACCAAACAAGCAACGTGTATGCACATTGTTATTTATTTTATTTGTTTAAGTTTTAAGTATTGAATTGCAGAAGAAAAGGAAGACGAGGGTGGAAGATTGGTAATCAGTGTATAATTTATTTATTATAAGCATTGATGACGAAGAAGGCACATGCATCGGCGTTGCTGGTGAAGCCGATGCCCCACGTGTTGTGGCTGGTGTGGAAGATGGTGATTCTGGCATCCATCATTCTTTGTGTATGGGCTTTCTTCAAACTGCAGAAGTACTCCGAGTCCCCGGTTTCTCCTTATTCATCCTTGCCTCGGAAATCTCGAGTTTTCCTTGATCGGTTCGAAGGCAATCCCAAAATCGCGTTTTTATTCCTCGCTCGGAGAGATTTGCCTCTTGATTTCCTTTGGGGAAGCTTTTTCGAGGTGAGTTGGATTTTTTGGTGGGAATTGAAAAAGATGTTTACTGAAAATTTTCATTAGTAGTTTCTTCCGGTTCTAATACTTAAATTATTGTTTTTAATTTCATTTTTATCGTGTTTAATCTGTTTGAATTATCCTTTGGGATAATTTCTTACATTTTGGAAATTCCTTTTCTTTTCTTTTTCCCCCTTAGTTTTGCATACTGCGAATTATCTTTTAAAGAATTTTTCAGTCACGGGGTGTTCGTGGAGTTTTAACGTTTACTATATTTGTTTTATTTGAGAATGAAAAAAATCAGTAATTACGTTTCTTTTAGAATTTTTGTTTTCTGATGTTTTTCCTTCTTGCAGAATGCAGACAAAGCAAATTTTTCAATATACATACATTCAGAGCCTGGTTTTGTTTTTGATGAATCAACTACAAGATCTGGTCTCTTTTACAATCGACAATTGAAAAATGGCATTAAGGTAACTCCATCCATTTACCTGCTGTTTGTCTGCCGAGTAGTGCATTTGGAAATTAGTAAGAAGAGAAAGAATAGGAATAAAAGTGTTTCTTAGATATAATAAATGTGAGGGATTATAACAGAAATAGTCATAGACAAACACTTTCTAGAAGTTGAGTGAATCCAAATTTATGCACCATATCCCTTACTTTTCTCTTAAATTTCAACTTTAGTTAAAATTCTTTACTATTTTCCTATTTGTTCAAACTAAGCATGAGAGGATGGGCGAGATGTAATTTCTCAATGTTTATTTTTCAGTAGTTGTCACAGAAGAAAATGCAAAATAGAGTCTAAAATAAGGGAGCGATGTTCGTTTATAGTTTTCTGGTTGACATAGGTCCTGTCCTGATGGGGTGAAGACCATTGCCCCTTCTCATGCACATTCATGGAAATTTTGGAGACAAGCTTGTTTGACATAGTAGTATGTTACTTCTATTGGTAAGCAAGATGTCCTTTTTCTAATCAGTATAATAGATTGGTAGGGATGATGGTGTAGGTTGTCTGGGGAGAAGCAAGCATGATTGAAGCCGAGAGGTTGTTACTTGATGCGGCTCTTGAGGATCCAGCTAATCAGAGATTTGTTCTCTTGTCGGACAGGTTCGTTATCGTTAATGCTAGACAACTAAAAGTGGTTCTTCTATGTATTTGAGTGTCTGCAATATATATTTACTTGGCTTCGACTTGTCAAAGAATTGACTTATGACACCAAAAGGTTCTTAATTTATACTTCGGATTAAGACATTCATGTATTATGTATCATTAATATAAGTGAAATTTTGGACGAAGGAGTTCACTGGTGAGGTGGTTGTGCTCTTGAAACAGTATTTGCTATCCTCTAGCCCGAGTGACCACAGTGGTGCCCATGAAAACATAGAAGAAGTGAACAGTAGAAGATCTAGTTTGATACTGTGTTCACCTGCACTTATGTAGGATCTTACTATAGGGGCGAAGAGTAGAGGGGGTCATTGCTAAAAATGTAGAAACTTACAGGTGATATTTATGTAAATGTGTTCTCTGTACAATTGCTTCAGTTTTGCTCATGTCAAAATCTAGCTTATTTTTGCTTAATAATTGATAATAATTGAATAACTAGTACAGACTTAGTAATATGCATGAACCCGAGACACAATTTTTATTCACTTTGATTTGTATCACAGATAAGAGTTTTTTTCTTTTGTTTTAAAGTTACCTATAAGTTTTATATGACCCCCTTATCTGCATCTTTTCATTGACTCATTTTTTTTTTCAGATCAATTCTGATTCTTGGATTTAATTTCCTTATACCATATATGCCTTCATAAGGCCACATACCTTTTTTTATCTTTTCAAATAAAAAATGTCCCCCTTCTCATGTATATCAGTTCAGGCGCTATCATCATATTTAAACTCTCTTGCAGCTTGCACGTTGATATTTCCTGACGTTATAATTTTTAATTCTCCAGCTGCGCCCCTTTGTACAACTTCAGCTATATTTACAACTATCTCATGGCTTCCCCAAGGAGTTTTGTGGACAGGTAGATAAATGAATAATCTTTTTTTATGTGGCCTAGTTGGACTCTATATATGATGGCAGCGAATTATAAATGGTAGAGAAGAAATGTTCTTGATCATTTATGCATTATTTTTAGTCGTGTTTATATGGATCGCATAATATAAACCCATGTGCCAAAGATTTATACACTTTTTTTTTTTGTTATAGTTTTCTTGATAAAAAAGACGTGCGCTATAATCCAAAGATGTCACCAGTTATACCACAGGGTAAATGGCGGAAAGGATCGCAGGTAATTTCCCTTTTCCTTTTTTATTCTGCTCATGGGAAAGTAAGTAGATGAATGATATCAACTTAGGGAATTGAAATAAAATCACTGATTACTAAGTCCCAATATCGTTTTTGAATGATGCCCCAATCTCTCTTTTTCTCTCCACACTTGTAGACATAGGTGTGCAAAAACACACACACACACACACACACACACACACACACACACACACACACACACACACTCTCACCAACTCCTACATGTGCACCAGTTGGAAGATGAATTGTATGTTCGTCAAAATGATCAGCCTTCACAAAATTTAGCAGCTGATTACAGATAGGTTACTCACTTTGCTACTCAAATAAATATCTACTAAATTGAATTTTTTTGTTTTGGTGGTTTTGGGTGGGTTCTGGATATAGTTGACAAATGCCAGATTTTTTTCTTATTTCCCATGCGGCGCACAAATCTAATTAGTTGACTATTACAGTGGATCACCTTAACACGTCGTCATGCTGAAGTCATTGTAGATGATGAAGTCGTCTTTCCCGCCTTCAGGAAGTTCTGCAAGGTATATATTGGGCCACGTAAAGTTTTACTCTGTTGGATATTCTTCATACTAGATTCGCATTTGCTGTTGCATAGAGCTGTATCTGGAAAGACCTAATTTCTGTTTGGTCTGAAATTACCAGCTATGATTATAGATTTTATTTAATGATGGTTATAAAAAGTTCAGATTTTAGTTAAACATATTTTCTATTCATTTCCCGTCCACATAATTATTTATGCTACAGAAGAAAGTTTACGATTTGTATGCTTCCTATCCCTCTCTCCCTCTGTACCCCACCCACATAAAAAAGACAAATCATTAACCATCTTCTTTGTTAACCAAAGAATTTAGCCACATTTGTGAACATAAGTCTGCTCTTAAGGGATGGTATTGTAAGGTTATTTATTGATACTCTTTATTCCATGGAAACTCAAATTTTACTTCTTTGCAGAGACGACCGCCAGTAGATGTCAGTTACGGAAAGCAGAATCTTGTAAGTTACCTTTGCTCCCTGTTCTGAAATGGATAGAGACCTTCTCTTAAGACCACCTCTAGATTTTATAATTTTTGTCATGTTTATGTTCTCCATCTCCGTGATTTATAAATGTGCTCTCTTATTTTATTCCTGTACCAAATTACCAATCTTATCTATTTTACTGATTATCTTCGCACTGTTGGTTGCAGAAACTTCAGAAACAACACAATTGTATCCCGGATGAACATTATGTGCAGACCTTACTTGCAGTACGTAAATAATTTTTCTGACATATTTTATATAACTGACATAATTTTTTGTCTTCCACTACGTTGCTGTTGGTCAGTTATGTTTTGTAATCCATATGTTGTTACTCATAATTTTTTGTGATCCATATGTTGTTACACAACTAAACATTACGTGGCTTTCCCATAATTAATGGTTTGCTATAAATTCTAGTCATGTCTTGAATCGTTTGGCAATTGTACTTTCTTTTGTCTTCTGGGTAGATGAATAATCTTGAAGCTGAACTTGAACGAAGAACAGTGACCTACACTGTTTGGAACCAATCCGCAACAAAAATGGAAAATAAAGGTTGGCATCCTATTACATTTAGCTATGCAGATGCCGGACCTCAACAGATAAAAAGAATAAAGGTTAGCAGATTGCATCTCTCTCTTGTACTGGACAATATATGTCTAGTTGTCTGCATTGGAGATAGACAATAACCTTGACGATATGATGATGTTGCTATTAGAGCACATTTGCCTAAGCTTAAGAAGTCTACTTGTAAGTTTTATTACTTGTAAGTTCTAAAATAAATTTATTTTTTATTGGTCAAAGTTGGAAATAATTTGCTTATTTTGACATTAAGATAAGAGTTGCTTTCAAAGCAACGTTTTTTTTTTTTACTTAAAAGTTAAAAAAAAGTAACACATCTAAACATGTTTGGAAAAAAAGTAACTTGTACCCTATTTTGTTTAGCCAAACATGCTAGGAAAATTCTTTCTATCATTGCATGGAATTAGTCCACACCGTGTTTGTCCATAAGTACTGTTTACTCAGACATTAGCTACATTCTACTCTTTAATCTTTTCTTCTTCTTTTATTTGGTTTCATTTTTCCGATAGGGTTTGCACTAACCATCTAACATAGCTGTTTCCAATATTTTACAGGACATCAACCATGTATACTATGAAACCGAGTACAGAACTGAGTGGTGCAGTAATAATTCTACATCCGTTCCCTGTTTTTTGTTTGCAAGGAAATTTTCTCAAGGAGCTGCCATGCGTCTTTTAAGTCAAGGAGTGGTTGGTAACTTTGAAGTCACTGCATTACTGGATTCTCCACCGTGATTTTGCCCTTGCGTGAGCCATCAAATGTTGGGTATTCTTTTGACTGTCAACTTACATCAGAAAATTCTTTTGGTCAGCACCTGGAATGTCCATGAATGTTTGACATCAATGCCGGCAAAATTTTTTTAGACTATACAACTTAGAGAAGATTGTGCAAACATAGATTAGGGCAAATAGTTTGAAGAAGATGATATTTAGACATCAATCAATGCTCACCCGAAGACTGAAGCATGTTGAGGGTTGTTCTTGTTAGAAATAGATATAACTTATGATGTATGATCATGGTGGCATAAATCCTTTTATTTGCCTTCTTGACATGTGAATCTATGGTCTCTCAGTGAAAAATCATTTGTTTACATGTGAACCATGATCCAAACGATTTGTGTTTTTCTTCCTTTCCCTTTTGAGTGGGTGAATTGTGTGGTTGGGGACTGGGAATCGGATGAAATGGCAGCCGAAAGAGTTAAATGCTGGATTATTATGCAGTGCTAACTCTTTTTTATGATGTTTGTGGCTTGAGCTCTGTGTCTTAAAGCTGGAATAATCTCAAGTAACAATTGGGGAAGAATTCAAGTTTAACTTCAACTCTATTAGGTTTTTGGGGTGGGGTGGCGTGGGGTGGGGTGGGTGGCACAGTAATCTGATATCTATTGAACAATACCGTTGAACAATAAAGATCAAAAGTCTCACACAATATTATATTTATTTAATCACAAAGATCAAATGTAGCAAGAAACAATTGACAACTTCAAATAAATAGAATTGAAAACCAATTTTGATAGTTTCGTCCATGGAAATAATAAAACACAGTATAGGAAACTTCAAAATTGAAGTCACTATATAAGTAAAATGCTTTATATGTAGTCAAGGTACAGATAATTGGCAGTTTTAGTGAAACTAGACTAGAGTTTGTGACCGTTTCTTTATGCTTTGTCAGCTGCAACCGTTCATTGCAAGCACTACATGAACACTTGCCCCAGACAGCATCCACCATAATTAGTAGGATAATATGAATCCGGAGTAGAAGATGTCTTTTAATCTAGTGTTACAACCAATTTGACTTGAGCCCCGCAAATTATCCTTGTTCTCAAATTTAATGCCACACTTCTCGCTTTACATTCTTTACGTAGCAATCTTGATCTCATTAATCTTTAGAGCACATTAGAATCAAACACAAAATCTTCTTGTTCTGAAGTTAATACCAGTTGCCTAATTTCATAGGTCAGATTTCTCAAAACCGAAACTATTTCTGTATATTGAGGGTGTGAACAGTGGGGTGAGAAAAATGTGGTTATTGTGCCATGCATTTCAATAAAACTCCAACCTGGAGTTTTCCTCAGGCCAAGAGATCTCATTTGGAGCCAAGCTTCTCCCACCCCATCCCATCTGGCCATTGAAGCAAAGCTGTGAGCCAGTTGCACATACTTACCAGCATCTGCAGGCTTCAAACCAGAAATTTCTTTGGCAATAATTTCTCCAAGCTCTTGCTTACCATTTGTTCGACAGGAATCAAGTAGGATGCCTAGAACATCCTCCATTGGTTCTGGGAACATCCTCTTGTAGTAATCAAATGCATCTTCTACCCTACCAGCCCGGCAAAGGAGATCAATGATGCACGCACAGTGTTCAAGCTTTGGTTCGACCTTATAGTCATTTTTCATTGACTCAAAAATGCTCATACCAAGGTCAACAAGCCCGTTGTGACTACAGGCATACAGAACAGATAAGAACATGACATCATTTGGTGCAAGTCCATTCTGTAGAAATTCTGAAAACATCTCCAAAGCCATCTCCCCTTTGCCGTGACTACCATATCCAGCAATAATCGTGCTCCAAGAAGCCATATCGTGCTGTGGCATCCTATCAAAACACTTTCTAGCAGTATACAAGTCACCACATTTGGCATACATATCAACCAAAGCTGTGTCAATCATGATACAAGGTCCAAGACAGTTCCTAACAACAAAGTTGTGAATCCACTTTCCCTGCTGGTACGCCCCAATGGAAGCACAAGCTTGAAGAAGGGAGATAACAGTTATTGAATCAGGACTTTGGCGTGCTGTCCTCATTTCATTAAAGAGATACAGAGCCTTAGTTAAATTTCCATTCTGTGCATAACCAGCAACTATTGCATTCCAGGTGACAACATCTCTTTCTTTCATCATGCTGAAAACAGCACAACTCTGATCTAAATGGCCACATTTCGCGTACATACTAACAAGAGAATTATGTGTACAAGTGTCTGCTGCCATTCTCTGCCTTAACATGTAGCAATGTAATGAAGTCCCTAGTCTGATAGAACCCAATTGCCCACAGGCCGCAAGAACACAAGCCATAGTTGCAGTTGATGGCATCACCTGTGAAACCATCATCCTTCGAAACACTTCTAGTGCCTTGTCTGCATAATCATTCTGTACAAGTCCTGAGATCATTGCTGTCCACGACACCACATCCTTATCACCAGCCCTCTTGAAAACCTGTAAAGAATCATTCATATTCCTACACCTTGAATACATAACCATAAGCGATGTCTGAACATGTTTATCCAATTGAAATCCGGATGTTACTATCTGTCCATGCACAATTCTTCCCACTTCAACACTACCCTCTTTCGCAACTGCAGAGATCAATGATCCAAAAGTCTGCTGATCAGGGACTAGATTTTCATCCTTCATTCTGTGCAAAAGCTTTAAGACTTCACTAACATTCCCTACCACAGAATAGGCATTAATCAAGCTATTCCAAGAAACAATATCTTTGTCATTCAATGATTCAAATAACTCCCTGGCATCTACTACTCTTCCACACTTGGCATACACACTCAACATACAATTCATCAGACTTACATCACACTGAAAACCAGTCTTAATCATGCAACAATGCAAAATATCCACGTGGGCATTGTCAGAAACCCCAGAGAGCATAGTCAAAATAGTTACTGAACTGGGTTGAATCCCTTCAAACTGCATAGAATTATACATAAAGAATGCATTTTTCATATCACCACCACGTGAATAACACCCAATGATTGCAGTCCACGGGACGATATTTCTATAGGGCATCATATCAAACACCCTTTGAGCATAACGGGTGTTCATGAATTTTGCATGGAAAGTGATCAAGGAGGAGGAAATGTAGGGGTCTTCAGCCAACCCATTAACAATAGTTTGTTGGTGGAGTGAGAGGCCGAGAGAGAAGAGGTTAAGCGAAGTGCAAGCTTTGAGGAGCGGAGGGTACGTGAAGGCGTCTGGAGGAATGTTGGGGGATTTGAGCACGGAGATGAAGGTGAAGAGGACTTCGCGGTGGAAGCCTTGGGCTGAGAGACGATTAATGATGGCATTGAATGAACTTGTGGTGGTTGGTACAGTGGTGTTTGGTAGCAGCGGCGGTTTTGGAGTGTGGAAGAAGTGGGGTTTTAGCTTGTTCATCAGCTCATAGTAACTTGCGGCTTTTTGAGCGACGATAATTTGGAAGATCAGGTCTTTGAGATCATAGAGTATCAAACTTTCTGTGCACTGTACAGCATTTGCTATTTGGAATCCTGAATGCTGCTTTTAGGAAGAAATATAATCAAGAAATCCTCTGTAAATTTTCTGCAATAGTGAGGTGCATAAGAAGGGATTACTTGTCTATTCTATGTTTACCACCAGGAGTTTGAAGAAAAAGAATATATGGCTTCATATGTCTCTCTACATCTTCAATATCCTTTTCAAATGAGACTCTTAGCTCAAATGATTTTCTCATTGTTCTATTGACTGATTCAATCCTAAAATCATATCATCCTCATTCATCAAAATTCTATCTAGAACAAAGAGGTTCAAATTTCAATGACTCATTCTCGTAGATCTTAGAGTCGAATCTCACCGAAAGAAAGTGGTATACTAGTATTATCATGACCGTACGAAATTTTCTTCGCTACTAAAAGAAAAAAAGAACATATACATCTATGTATCTCTACGTCTTCAATATCCCTCTTAAACGAAACTCTCCTTCAAATAATCTTCTTCTTGCTATTTATTGCCTAAATTCTAAATCCATAACCACTTAAATTCAGATTGTCATCCTCACCTATCAAGAGCTCCATTAAAAACAAAGAAGTTCAAATCTCAGTGATCCATTCTCATACATCCTACGGTCGGATCCCACTGCAAGAAAACGGTATACTAAGTTGATCAATTATCAATTAGAATACGAGATTTCTTTTATAAACTACTTTAGTTAAAATAGAATGATATATTTTTTTTAAACCAAAATTTGAAACTTTACATTAATCAGAATCAGCACGAATACCATTGGGCATACCCCTTCTCACCAATCAAATCAAGATAATGATAGAGTTTATTGACAGCATTTTTAGAATGAAAATCCCCCCGAGGGAAGAAGGGGAAAAAAAAAAAAAAAGAAAAAGAAAAAGAAAAAAGGATGCATTTGAGAACAATTCTGAAGAATCTGTGGGCTGTAGATGAAGTGGTGAATCTAATTGATAATCCATCTGTTGACTTCAAGAGCCAGGGCAGTCAAAGCCAGAACTCCCACTGTAACACCATAAAACCATCTCCATTTGTTGAGTACTGCTGGATTCTGATTGTTCATCCCTTCAAATATATTTGCTATAATAACAATAATCAGGGCATACCCTATGATTTGATGATATATCACCCAGTATTTGCGGCATTCATGTCCTTCATTTGGCTGCAAACACAAGGCTAACAACTGATTAAATGTAAGCAAAGGGCTTCGCTTTTTACGACGATTAAAATTCACCGAACTTGTAGCGAAATCTCATTATGCATTAGTCACGTGTACAAGTATAGTGACCTTAACAAGATTTCGCTATAAGTTCAGCGACTGCCAGTGAATTTTGTTGAACATCTGTGGATCGGCGTCGCCGGAAGAATATTAAGTTCTTACTTGCAATGCGGCAAATGCAAATATTATGGTACCAAGAATTCCATGTGTGCTCATACTGGTTTCCTTAGCTGCATTTTTTATGGCCAAACCAAGTCCCCATCCAAGTGTGCCCATAAGAAAGCCTGATAACTGAGAGACAACATGAAGAGAGTACCAGTCATTGCACTTCAAGGGCAGTTTCTTGAAGTACCTTGCGATTATCACTCCGATGGGCAAAAGAATTCCCCATCCTATTATGTTTACAGTTCCGTGGACCTGTCATAAGATCATATGAGATAATTTGAGACGGAATAAGAAACTGCAATCACCCAGATGCCAAGAAGAAGTGATGCTAGAGCTCTTACGGTTCTTAAATGTCGATGGTGATGAGATATGTGTCCAGACCTCCACGGCCTAGTTAGGTAAGTTGTCCCTCCATCATTCGGGTTCTCAAGAGCAATGGAATGCTTTTCCGGCCCTTTTTTAGGGCGAATTTCCTTATGAAGTGCCTTTTTAGTCGAATTCGTGAGAAGTAACACTCCATTGCGTGAAGGGGTTTGGGCATTGAGAAAGGTTGAGTAACAGATTATACATGATATTATGAGACAAGGGGAAATCATAGATAATAGTCTCATATTAATGTTTATTCAGGTACTCTATTTGCCTTTTGAAATCTGTGAGCAAAACTATCAGATTCCCAAATAGTTGCATAAAGTGTACAGCACAAAATTTCATTTGCAGTGCTTCATTTGATATATTTAAGTACCATTGGCTTAATAAGAATATATCCCTTGCTTATTAGACAAGTGCAGCATTTCTCAACTACTCTTTTAGCATATAACATAATCAGATTTTATTCCAATCTTCAGCATCTTTCCTCTTTTTCTTCTCTTTCCAAAATCAGTTCCAACTGTGTCTCAGAGAATCCCACCTTTTCCTGTACCCTTTTTTATGGCTTCTTCAAATAGCAAGATTAGCACTACCACATTCAAGAAGTCATTTTTGCTAATGTTTCATCAACATTCTGAAGTTCACATAAACTTAAATGAATGTATGCATAGTGCTGAAGCATGGCATCACAATACTGCAAGACAAAATGTTTATGTGCACTCATCCCTCGACTGCAGATTGACCAGGACTATAATGGATATTCCATACATGTATTGGATTGCAAGCTAGTTAGGTAGGTAGGTCCTCCTAGGCATGGCAATGGGCCGAGCTGAGCCGGCTCGGCCCATAAAATACGAGCTCGGCTAGTTTGGGGACGAACCGTCCCCAAAATGTAAGCTCGGTTCGGCCCTCAAAATTTTTTTTTTGTTTTTTTTTTAAAATTTTGAAAATGAGAGAAAAATACAATATCGGGTATCTTTTATATTGAAAATTAAAGATTGAAAACCCTTCTCCTTAGAATAAGAGTATTTATAGAAAAATGATGAAATTAAAAAACAAAAACTTAAAAAAAAAACAAAAAAAAATGGTGTAATGCACGAGCCACGAGCCGAGCCGGCTCGTGGCTCGTGATTTTGGGCTCAGCTCGTTTTTTGGCTGAGCCGAGCTAGCTCAAACCTCTTTTTTTTTTTTTTGAGCTCGGCCCTAGCTCGTGCTCGTCTCTCGACGAGTCCGAGTCCGAGCTGGATCGAGCTTTTACGAGCCCATGAGCTAACGAGCTTTTTTGCCACCCCTAGGTCCTCCGGTCAGTCAAGGCGAGCTAATCAGTCTTGTAGTTCCTTCCCGTCCCGCTATTCCTTCTTTTCTTTCTTGATAGCACAAGAAAAAATAGTCAAAAAAAAAAAAATACATCATGAAATGAAACCACGTGTTAAAGTGGGTTGGTATATTCATTATTTTTGTACAATTGAAAATTTGAGATTTGGGTCACCGCGACAGAACTCTTTCCCAACATGTCTTGGTCCAACCCTTTTTTATATCTTTTCGTAACAAGAATGACCGTCGTGCGAGCTCCCACGGGGGACTGTATTGAATGGGAGATGCGTAAAGTACGTTCGTGCTTCGTTAGTCTTGTAATTTCATTGTGTTTATTATTGCTCTCGTAAGAACAAATTAGGATTATATTCGATATATTTCCCCTATCCACAACATTTTCCATTTTTGATAATCTAATTTGATCAACGGTAATACCACATGGCATCCAAGTGTACAAGTCCTTTCTGCTGTTTCTTCCCAATGGGGAATACAGATCCTCTGGTAATTAGCAACTTTCTTCATCTCCAATCAACTGTTTCCTTCCCCACAAGAAGATCTTTCAGTAAAATTGAAGCAGTTACTTGAATCAAGACCACCCAGAAAAAGCAATACTTGTAAATTCATTTTCTTATTGTCAACGAATTCACACTATAAATTCTGTTCTCCCCCAAATTGGCACCTCATTCCCCTCTTCCTTGTGCCCAATATTCCCTATTTCTCTTACACCCATGAAATCCCTAACCCAATTTTTCGCATTCCTTTTTCTATCAATAACTATCATTGTAAATATAACATCATCAATCGCTGATCAAACCAAGGACCTTGAAAATGAAATTCCTATTTCCTTGAGAGGGATAAGCCGGTTCCTTGCACAGCAGAATCTGCCGGCGAATTATACTTGTAATAAATTTCCAAGGGTTTGCAATCTGGAAGGCAGTGCCGGACCGGATTGCTGCAAGAAGAAATGCGTGCATGTAAAAACGGATAGATCGAATTGCGGGATGTGTGGGTACAAGTGCAATTATACGGAGATTTGCTGTGGAGGAAAATGTGTAAATTCTTCTTTTGATAGAAATCATTGTGGAGGATGCCATAAGAAATGCACAAAGGGGGAGCTTTGTGCATATGGAATGTGCAGTTATTCATAAAAGATTAAAATGATATTCTCTTAGTAATAATAAAATGAAAACGAGCAAGAACAATAACACATTACACAATTTGTTGAAATATAATGAGATCTTAATTAAATAAAGAAAAAAAACATTTAGTAATTAAATAGTATCATTCTTGTCAAGTCGAAGAAATTTCTGATAGCTCAGACTTTAAAAATATACTGAAATTATCAGGGCAATGCTCGGGTTTAATCAAAGGAAATGAATATTTTGTAATATTATGGTTCCTCAAAACTCTCAAATTTTTGCTCGTTTAAACTGCTCATCAAAAATTGATTAATCGTTGTAATTTTCACATATAAATCAATATATATTCGTCCTTCAAAATTGAAAGAGACAAAAATTATTTCTCTACTATTGATTCCACACAGGTTGTTACATCACCCTCGCCTCCAATGGCACCCAACAAATCGATCCCCGATGGATTCATCTCGATTTTGAATTAGTTGGGTGTTCTAATAGAAATTACTCACTCAATCCCTATTGAATTGCTCACTTAAATACTAATCCCACAACTCCTAACAATATATAATTAGATCCTAGTTAAACAAAAAAAAAAAAAAAGGTAACTAAATTAAATATGACAATAAAATAAATATATCAAGCCAATCTTGTCCGACATCAAATGTAGTTGCTAGTGCTATTCTAAGAAGTCTGCATAAACTTCGTCTAAACTTCACTTAGGTGTGAGATGCGGCCTCCACGTCTAGTTACGTCTCACGCTTTGTCTTTGCCTTGCCATTATTTTGAAAAGTTTGAAACTTGGTTTCCACGCTTAGTTATGTTTTACGTTTTTTAGAACATTGATTATTAGAAATTATTCATGATAAAGATTTATCATCTACTTCATATTTTATGACAATAAAATCAACTAAAAACGAGAAACCAGAAAATAAAGAAAATAACTAGAGGTTTGTTTTCTCGAGGTCCATCATTGATAGAGTACTCCTCGTTGAGCTGCACATAGGATATTCATGCACTAGAGATTGAACGTGTATCTGGAGATGAAATCACATCCAAGCAAAGAACTGAAACTTCGGAAAAAAAAAAAAAAAAAAAAAAAAACTGAAACCATCACTGTAAAGTCCTCAACACAAGCGATTAATCTATATATAAAAAAAAAACCCAAATTTCTAGCCCTATTTCACTCTCTATTTGGCCACAATAAATTTGAAGTTAAACTGTTAAAGAGAAGAAGAAAGTCCCTAGGAGAGAGAAGAGAGTTTTTTTTTTCAAATAAAGAGAGTGTGTGTGATGGACTAAACGTGTTGAACAATATGAACTAACAAACCCTTAAACAACTCGTCGGTTAAGGGGCCTTGCTCTCGGCCGTTCATCTTGATAGTCCATGTGTGTCCCATTTTGTTTGAAAACTCCTATACTTATTCTATTTATATATTGGTTGTTGACCTCAGAATCTTGCTTGACTTTAATGTCAACGTTAACAGACCATGTCACCGTCCACGTACTGATAACCTAGACACTTTAAAAACACGTTAGACTTCCAATGATCGATCCTGTTGGATGGTAACACAGTCGCAAGCACTTCGACTATTAAGTCAATTATCGAAATTTGAGTGTAAGAAAAAACACAAGAAGTGGAGTATTTATAGAAAAGTTAACATGGGGCATTGTGGTCACTTTTATGATTAGACATTTTTCATCATTTGATTTAAGATTATTGTTATATTTTAATTTAGGTTCATCAATCTTACTATTGTTAAGAATTTTATGGAATGAATGTGACACAAGATCAATCTAAATCTTTAAACCTAGCCTAGAACTTCGAAGATCTAGGCTCTGAAACCACCTATATGGATTTATATGCTCTACTCAGTATCAATTGTGTGATAATAAAATCAACAAATAAAGAAGATAACACCAGAGGTTTGTTTTCTTTAAGTTCCACCGTTACTGATGCACTTCCCATTGAGCTCCACATAGGATATGCTCGTATGCACTAGAGATTGAACATTTTCAAGTTACAGAGGATGAAATCACCTCCAAACACAGAACTGAAACCATCACTATAAAGCCCTCAACACAAGCTATCAATCTATACAAAAAAAAGAACTCCAAATTTCTAGCCCTATTTCACCCTCTATTTGGCCACCGCCATCGTCAAGTTACGTAGAGTGATAGACTAAACGTGTTGAACAATATGACCCATCAAACCCTTAAATAACTTGTCGATTAAGCCGCCTTGATCTCAACCGTTCATCTTGATGGTCCAGATTGTGCCATGTGTCCCATTCTGTTTGAAAAACCCTGAACTTATTGTATTTACATATTGGTCCCAAGGTCAAAATTGGCATAAGTCATGTCCTCAGATTGTACCTTGTTTGGTGTAGCCACCATCTAACAACTACTAATACCCAAATGGTTGTATTTAGAAGTGATCAAGTAATTAGATTGCTAAATAAATATAAGTTTAGCAAGATTCTCTAGTATACAAAATTGGGATAATTAGAAATAGGAAAATATTATCCTTTTTTGGTCTTAACTAAGGAGCCACTGACACCACAAGTTTTGACAAATTAAACTCAACGGCCACCCATTGAAATTCAATATTAAAATCAATGTCAAACGTAGTAGATTTTGAACATTATAAGTGCTTTTCTACCAATTTGCAGTAGTCCAGATATCATATATATATATTAATTCTGTATGTTCAACGTTTTTCGGGCACGACTCATGAGTTCTAACTGCCCAACCGAGTCAACTGACCAAAAAACAAAGAATTCCATTGGAGATGTCTGCATTTTACTTACATTTGGATTTCATAATTTTTTTAATTAATTAAGATAGTCCAACATGCCAAATTGTCTGCATTCATTACCTAAAGATATTAAGCCCTATTTGGTAAAACTTTGATTAAATGAACTTTATTTCGGCGGGAAATCACATGTTAGATCATATTTTTCGAAATAAATATATGTGTTATGCTACATGTCTAAGTTTTGAAAAAAAAAAAAACGGATGAGATTGGGTCCGACCTCAGGAAAGAAGAAACATAAGGATCTAAGAAGTAAGTCTGAGCAAGCATATGCATAGCAGCACATAGCACACCAAAAAGGCTGAGTACGTGAGGCTAGATGCGAATGAGAGCGGTGCATGAGGAATGACTATTCAACCAGGGGATTTGTTTTTTTTATAACTAGTCAAACTTCAATTTTAACTACAAATTTAATGGGACTTACAACTTTTATCAACTTTTCGATCCCACATTACGTCAACTTTTATCAAAATCTGCTAATTTTTTTTTTTTTTTGGGGTCAAAAACTGTCAAATGAATCCTAAGAAACGAGAAAATTAACTAGGTTGGATCAAATTGGGTCCAGATCCTAGTATAGTATGTGTACTGCAACCTTTTTCTAAAATGTGGACACAAGATCATAGTTTTTCTGTGAGTGCCTAACTTTAGTTATTTGACTTCATATTTGGCTGTTGAAATATGACTACTCCACTATAACAATGAATAAACCTATATATACTCCAATTTTCATTTGTACTCTTCATTCTTATTTATCACAAAATCCCTTAAGATTAATTAACACAAGAAGCCATGAAATCCCTGCAGGCTTTCTTCTTGTTAGCAATGGTAATGGCCTTAGCCATTACTCTTTCAGGAGCATCACCAGAAGATAAATCATTCCTCGATGAACCCAACGACGATAATATGAAGGACAAAGAGCCATTCTCGTCACTCCGTGGGGTTAGCCGTTTTCTTGCTCAAAAATCACGTGTCAACATGACATGCAACAAGTATCCTAGAATTTGTCGAATTAAGGGCAGTCCTGGACCAGATTGTTGCAAGAAAAAATGTGTTAACATCACTAAAGACAGACTCAATTGTGGCAAATGTGGGAATAAATGCAAATTTTCAGAAATTTGTTGCAAAGGACAGTGTGTTAATCCTTTGTCCAACAAAAAACACTGTGGAGGTTGCAATAATAAGTGCAAGAAAGGAAATAAATGTGTCTATGGAATGTGTAGTTATGCATGAAAATTGTGTAATTTTCACTTTTAGAATTTTTTTATTAATTTATGTAACAAATAATTAAGGCATTCCCTATTGGCGTTTGCCTTTGATTATGTATCCTTTAAGTTTGGTTTAACTTGTAAGAACATTTGTGATGGAGGACTCAATATATACATTTAAATGTAAGCGTTGTATTTTGGGAGAAAAGTTGTGGATAGATAGACATAATTATGGGCGGAACCAATAATTTTTAGAAATCGGACTATTATTAGAAAATAAAAATTAACTTCAAGACCGGGCTGTTATAAAAAAAAAAAAAAAAAAAAAAACGATTTTTTCTGGGGTAGGACTGGACTACTCCTAAATCCGCCTGTTGACATAATTAAATAGTGATTGAGTTGACGTACATCGTTTTATATAAATATATTTTGCATCGCTCTATATGTCATGTACAAGTAATGTAGCTTTATGTAGGTCAACAAATACATCTATAAGTACTTATGATCATCTTTGAATTATCCAAAATTGAAGCTAAATCGACGAGTAGATGAATTTTTTTATAGAAATTTCCGAAATATTACTTTTGCGCAAGCTTTGCATTCCTAAAGAATAATATGTCATGCAAAATGGACACTATATATATTAATGTATTAAACATTCACGGGATACTACCATTATAAAGAGCATTATATTTACTCAACACCGTTGGGGGCCATTTATGGTCATATATTTTTTCTTTTTTCTTTTTTCGAATTTTATTAAACATTACAATGATTTTCAATGTTTATTTCTTTTTCTTTTTTTGTTCGAATTATATATGTGAACAAGCAATAGTGGGACTTGATTCTTGCTGCAAATAAATTGTTTTTATGTCTTGAAATTCAGTTTTCTAAAAAGTGCGTCGCGTTCACATCCTCGCCTAGGTCATAGGTGCGCAATTAAATGGTCATAAGTGTTATTTTTACTTAGCGCTTTTTTTATTTTTTTATTTTTTTTCATCTATTTTTGACGTCTCGCTCTCGCCTCAGCACGAAAAATTAGAAATTCGACCTCCACACTTAGTCATATTTTACACTTTTTAAAATACTGCTTAAACTTTTATAGGATGGCAATCCTTACTATAAATGAACAACATTCATGGAACTGAAGAAATTTATTATAAAGATTAGAAGGTCAAATGCTAAATAAACTCCTAAAACTTGGATATTGCATAAGTCAATTCGTGCAATCACGTCTATTTTCTCCCCAAAATCTTAGCCAAAAATCCAAAGAAACAGTCCTATTAACGTGGCCACCACCTTTACAAAATTCATTCATATATAAATCAACTATTTTCGTAGCATATTGTACCTAAAATCTCACTACTCAAATTAATGGCTTCCCCAGCCACCCTCCCACTGATTCTCAGTCTTTTACTTTTAAGCATATCCCCATTACTAGCTGATTATTACTCTCCTAATTATTCAAACAAGAAAGTCATGAACATTATAGACTCTTGTTGGCGGGCAAAAGCAAAATGGGCGGCGAACCGCCGTGCACTGGCTGATTGCGCCGTGGGCTTTGGCAAAAACGCTATCGGAGGGAAGAATGGTGCCACCTATGTCGTAACTGATCCATCGGATGATCCTGCAAATCCTAAACCGGGCACACTCCGGTACGGTGCAATCCAAACAAAGCCATTGTGGATTATCTTTGCAAAAGACATGGTAATCACTCTTAAAAATGAGCTTATGATTAACAGTTTTAAGACCATTGATGGGAGAGGGGTGAAAGTGGAAATTGCTTATGGTCCATGCATTACAATACAGTATGTTAGCCATGTTATTATACATGGGATTAGCATTCACGATTGTAAGCCCGGAAAGCCCGGCCTTGTTCGGAACACCCCGGCGCACGTTGGCCACCGGAAAGGCTCCGATGGGGACGCCATTGATGTATTTGGGTCGTCTGATATATGGATTGACCACTGTTTCCTTGCGCGCTGCGCGGATGGCCTTATTGATGTAATCCACGCTTCAACTGCCATCACCATCTCTAACAACTTCTTTTCCCAACATGACAAAGTAAGTAGCCAAATTTCTTCCAAACTTTTAGAAATTCTTGCTACCACGTTTGTCGCGTAATATTGAACAGGACTACTAGATTATGTTATGACAGGTTATGTTATTTGGGCACGACGATAACAATGTGGAGGACAAAGTTATCAAAGTGACAGTCGTGTTCAATCATTTTGGCCCTGGTTTAGTTCAAAGGATGCCAAGGTAATTAATTAAGCAACTATGTATGACGAGTTCTACGAAATGTGTAGATAAAAATGATATTTGATCAGTTTATAAGTATTTATAATTACTAATAAAAAATGATTAATTTCAGGGTTAGGCTAGGTTATTCTCATGTGGCCAACAATAGATACGATAAGTGGGAAATGTATGCTATTGGTGGCAGTGCTAATCCAACCATTTTTAGTGAAGGAAATTACTACATGGCTCCCCAAAACACCGATGCAAAACAAGTAAGTTAAATTTACCCCCTCCCCTCCTTTTTTTTTTAGTTTTCAAAATCTGTACTTAAATGGGATACTTTGGCACTAATCAGATTACAAAGAGAGAGGTTAAGAATGGGTGGAAGAACTGGAAATGGAGGTCATCCAAGGACAAATTTGTGGATGGAGCTTATTTTGTTCAATCAGGATGGGGAAGTTGTGCACCTGGTTACACCAAGTCTCAAGCATTTCCAGTTGCAGACGGGTCGAGGGTGCTTGCTCTAACTTCTGATGCAGGCCCTTTGAGATGCAGTACCAAAGCATGTTGATTCGTGTAAATATTCGTAATCTTGAATTCATCCAGCCCCTTGCACAAAATTGGGCAGAGGTTAAAGTGATTAGTTTTTCGTATTGGCACTAGTTTTAGCAGGGTGCTTCTGCTACTATTATTGGTAAAGATTATAAACAGTTTATAAACTAATATTGGTTTATAAACAGTTTATAAACCAATATTGGTTTATTTGAGTTGAAATTGTTGACTTTTCATGTTAAAAATTGGTTGAAAAGTCAAAAATTACGGCTGAAAATAACAAAAATGGATTTTTAATCCCTACCAAACGCATGCTAAATTTGTTTGTTCAATGGTGTAAAATTTCCAAATGCAGTTCTGCAAGTTCCCAATAATAAAAAAGAATTATGATTTGCAATTTGGCTTTAAAATTTCTAGTTAGTGTATCAAACTGGGCACAAAACCATTCTTTATAAAGAATGACAAAGTAAAAACCAAGAAAAAAAGAAGTAGTTTATAAAATAAAGAAAAGAAAAAAGGAAAAAGGAAATTGATTCGTTGCTTGAGAAGGATGCAATCAGAAAAGCCTGTTCTCATTGCTTTGAACACCATGTGTTACTGGCGCTTTTGCTCTCAACTTCCTTAGATACCATACACCAGCTCCGATCCCAAATGCTCCAGCGACTGAAACAGCAGTCACAGTCCCTGTACACATTTGATGAAAAAATGAATTCGGCATGCAAGTGAGGGACGCGGGAAACTCAAAATTAAATGATCTGCTTAAGTAATTACCTGCTACTGCTCCAGGCCTATTATGCTGAGCATTTTGATCTGCAGCCAAACAAAATAATCAAGATTTAATATTACAACTGAATTAAATAATAAATCAAGAAACTATAACAAATTCAAAGAAAAGCATGCCTTGACAGTAGGTGGTGACATTTCCCTTCTTACACAAGCACAAAAAATTCTGGGATTCTGTATCAAACCCACAAGTACCACCTCCCTTTACATTATCCTCGCATTTAAGGCAACGTATAGTCACCGGAATTTCATAATCAACCCGGATTCCATATTCGGGAATCTGATTGTATCCGGGAGTAATACCAAGATTTCTCCAATACACACTAGTATAAGTTTTACAATATTTGAGCATCATCCTTAATGACTCAGTTGCCTTGGGGTAGTAAGAACAGCAAGAACTCTGGCTCAATGCGTATGCACATTCTGGTAAGTGCCGGCAAAGATAACTCGCACTGTCACATGTGGAATCACATTGTTCGGGAAAACGTTCACAAAACATGGGTTTTGGTTCGATTATCACATCATATTCACTACAGTTGAAGAAAAGATAGTCATTCTGAGAGGATAATCGCAAATGCGTGCTGGTGTCGAGACTAAAGGGTCTGGTGGGGCGAAAATTGTCACGGTCTTGGCAATTCCACATGAATGGATCTTTGACAAGAATGTGAGGATCCGCATAGCTGATGTTTGTGACTGGATATCTTCCTGAAGGGGTTCTGAGTTCGAGTTGTCCGGAGTTTGAGCATACGAGGATGTGTCTGTAATATGGGCTGCCACAGCCATCGTCAATCCCGAAAGGGTAGTTGATTGGTATGCCTCCGCAGGATGTTCTGCACAGTTTTGCTTGGGCTTCAGCGAGTTTCAGACATAGAGATATGAGTACGAGAACCAGAAAGAAAGTTGAATTATTAGCAGATGAAAATGATTTGATGGAGAATGGAGAAGCCATGGATGCTATTAAGGTTGGTAATATTCAAGATTTGTATTGTTTCAACTAGGAAATCTATATGGGTCAAAAGTGATTAATAAGTGTTAATCAAATAAAGTAGAGAATCTTATGTGGGATGTACTTTTATAGCTTTTACTTTATTCTCTCTCTTTTTCCCAAATTAAGTACTTTATTCTCACTCCACGTATTTGGTGGTGGTGCTTTAATTTTGGTAATTGGTATAAAATATTCATATTTCTTAAAATTATTGTGCAAATTATCTCTATTTATAAATTTTATTATTTTCACCTTCAAATTCAGTTTTGCTTATACAAAACACAATTGTCATGTATTGCCATCCAAAATCTCCGTTAAATGGACGCACGAATATCACTCGTGGCAATTGATAAGCTGTATTTTCGACAACACACTATTTTTCCATTTTTTCCAATTTGATTACGTTATTTGTGCATATGTAAAAAATCCAAACGAACAATCCATGAAGACTCAATTTTTCGGCTTTTCTTCTCCACATCGCCGATGAAATCAAACACAACCGGCAGTTGATTGATAAAATTGTAATGAGACATTGGTAGGTGAGTTCAAAAAGTGCCTTTTTTTTTTTTACTTCTTTTCATTTGCAATTTTTAATTTTCTTCTTTGAATTGTGGGAGGATTTTTGAGGTTTTCCATTTCGTGTGTCCTTATGGAAATGACGTTTTCTTTTTTCTTTTGTTATAAAAATATCAAATCTCTTCCAAACAAAATATATTGTAAATCAAGATAAGGAATTTTTTTGAATGATTAGTTCTAATGTGTGTATAGTGTAAAGTACTGACTTTTTTTGTTCAATGCACACATGGTGATTTTGTTCAAGAGTAGGACATGCTCATTTACCAAATGGTGTATGCTGTTCTTAATCAAGTTCAAATAGAGACATAATTTGTCAAAAATAAAATTAGTTAGACACGTTGTGCAACATACATTCAAATGTAGATGTTATTCATCAAAGATATACAAAGGTATGGATGTTACACACATTGTTATTAATAGATTGAGATGTTTTACACAACAACAATTTCACACAAAAATAAGGAAGAATAGTTCCAGTTCATCAAACAAAACAAAATCTCTTCTTCACCATTCAAACTTGATTTTGATTTCAGCAACATTATAACAACAATCTTACATGAGTAGCCATATTACAACAAGTCCACAAACAAAACCAAAAAGCCATCTTCGAACAAAGTACGTCTTTTTCTCATTCTACAAATGAAGTACTTGTTGTTCAAATTCATTCCTAGATCCAAGCATTCCAGGTATTATTTCCACAGGTCTTAGACAAATGGGTGGGTCGCACCAAGTGAAAAAATCACACCCTCCATTTTGATGTACAAAGAAATAATTTCAGAACAAAATATAACTGCAAAATTATGGTATGCTTTTAATATATATAAAATAGAATAATATGAAAAATATTTGGGACATTTTCCACCAAGTAATTTATATGAATCGTTAATATTCCTTTCGTGGAGTTTCTCCCTTATTCGTATAGTTCCGTATTTCAAAAAAATTAAAAATTAAAAATTTATAAGTATAATAATCAGCCCAAGTGCTATTTTTACCAAAGGCTTTGCTACTTCAGGTCTTTTAACGGCTTTGCTACTTCAGGTCTTTTAACTAAAATACATGAATCTACAATATTACCATTAAGGAATAACATAGTTTAGGTAGGAAGAAAGAAAAATTAGAGTGTAGTTAAAATTACCCTTATCAAGTATTAGGAATGGTGTTTATGCGTCTATTTAATGAAAATTTTAGATGACAATGAATGACATGGATGTTTTGCACAAGAAAATGTGGATTTGAGGGAAAAAATATCAAAATTTTATAGGTAAGAATGATTTGTACAGTAACTTTGAAAGATAAGGACATTTTGTTCCAATTACTCTCTCTATATATATTTTTTTGTTTTAGGTTCTTTTAGGATGTTTTATAAGTTAATTAGCATACTCCATTGCTAAATACTAAACCATAAATTATGACTAATTCTTGATTTGAATTTTCTCTATAATTGATAGGTTTAGGAAGAGGACGTCCTCGATCTAATCCTTACATAGATTTATGTTGTGCGATATATATCTCGCAAGTGGACGGATCGTTGATAAGTAATATAGTGATAAAATAAAGTGTCGAACCCACGAGGACTAGATACTAAAATACTAATTAATTTCACAACTCAAATTTTAACAATGAAAATAAACACAGATTCGATTTTTGATTCTTAAGATTCTAAACTGAGTTAACTATTTTAATTAAATTGAAATTCACAATAAAAAACAACTTTGAAATATGAGAACGAATTAAGGTTTAACAATACTAGGATTCACGAATTCACCGACACGTTCTACTCAATTATCTGTTAATCGCTTTTTAGCTTTTAATTACCTTGGACTGAAAATCGGCGTTCCTAAATTAATCGAAAGCCTCTCTCGATGGTCAATCAAATCTATATGTTATGCGAACTTCATTATCTCTAATTAAGCTTCGAGCATAAACACATGCATTAAAATCTCAAGATCGCCTAAATGGATTTCATAAGGCATAATGGTAATCTCTATCTATTATTGGACCCTATGTTATTCAATACCACGTGCTTAATCTATATTGAATCTCTCGACTTCAATACAGATCACAATATATCCTAATGGTGCGCAAGCATTAAAATAATAAAGAAACTGAATAAAGAATAATCAATACACGGCAAGTAATTACTAAAAAGGGAAAAACTGCTTAATTAATCAAAACGTGAGGTTTCATCGTTCATCCTAGATAAAGAAATTAGCCGGACATGATTTCTTCAATTAAAGGAATAATTGAATTCATCATGGTCCGGAGAAAAGAAAACAAAAAGTAAAATAAAACCCGTAATCTCGGCTCGATAATCTTCGATTCCGCCCTTGATCTTCGCTTTTTGCCTTGTATCTTGTTCCTCTAAAATTCGTCACCCCTGCGAAAAGTCTATCTTTTGCCTTTTATATCTCTCCCCCAAGACCTCCAAACGTGTGTTTGGATGTTGAACTTATTTGGACTGGTAGAATTCTAATCGAAACAGGTTTCTGCAAAATTTCTGCCCGATTAGCCTATGCGATCGCATGGCTTTGATAGCTGCGATCGCATGGCTTTGATGTTTAACATCCTGCTGTTTTTCTCAGTGCCTTGCGATCGCACCAGGATAACACCATGCGATCGCATGGTTTATCCTGGTCCTGAATTTGAATTTCCCGCTTATGTATTTGCACATCAAGTCCCTGAAGTTTCATTACTTTAGCAATTAGGTCCCCTTGTCTTCATTTTGCTCTCTTTTCATCCCATTATACTTGACTTTGATTATCTCCTAAATTGACAAGAAAAACACATGCAATTAAACTGAAAACAACTGAAAGAACTTATAATTGTCCACTTTTGTGAGCCCAGATAAGTACAAAATCGTACTTATCAAATACCCCCAAACTTGAACTATTATTCGTCCTCGAATAAACTAACTAAAAAAAAAACAATCTCGTACTAAAAGGAATAAGCAATAATAAAGTTCACAACATAAATAGCTTGCCGTCTTTGCTTCAGATTTTTGCAAAAAGAAAAACTTATAATTCATGACGAGTGTTCAGGTTATACAGTTGTAAACGTGATTCCACTTAAACATACTTGTATCGTGTGTGAGGGCAGTTCATCTGATCAGCTTAAAATTCTATAGAGGTGATAGCCCAACCACTTAGTCAATTTTTCCTTACCCTCTCGTAAGGTACACATCCCCCAAAATAATTGTTTTCTCTCAACATTTCGAGATTTTTGGGTCTAAGGTTGTTCTTTTTCTTTTCTTTCTCGAGGCTGGTTGAGAAAACTAATGATTTTGACAACCTAGGCTTATGAAGATTCTCCAATTTATGAGCACCCTTGACCAGAAATTTTCCTACTGAGTAAGTCAAACCCATTAGTCATCTAATCCTCAGGTTACTTTGCAAAGAAATTTTATTATTTTTATTTTTTATTTTTTATTTTTATTTTTTATTTTCTTATTTTTAATCTTATGTGCAGAACTCAGTTCATTAAGCTTTCTAAATGACCCATGTAACGAGCTTTAGGCCGATGACTCCCTAGTCTTTCGAACTTTAGGGCATCGGGTTTTGAGAAACCCCTACGGGCCTTTTCACTCGAGTCAAATAGGCTACAAAAAGAGTTATAAGATATTTAGTCGTATGCGAAACTCATTCCATTAAGCTTTCTAAATGACCCATGTAACGAGCTTTTGGTCAATGACTTTATCACTCGAGTCAAAAAGGCTTCGAAATGAGTTATTTAAAATTAAAAGCCTTGTTCTTTGCGTGCAATAAGTTTATGCTGAGGGATTAGATTCCTAACATTCGGTCATTACTTAGTTTCCTCTAACTGGTCTAAAGTGCTCCACACAATTTTATTTTTTTTCGACATACACGGAATCCAACATAATCTAGATAGCCGTCATCACAGTTTACTCGCTACAATCACTCACTTCATTGGTTACTTAGTTGGGATACAGATAATTTGAAGGTTTTGGGGATCTTATTGTTTTCAACTTAAGTGCACCAACATAGCTATTTATCATTTTCACTGGCCGACACAACACAATATCAAATATGATTTCATAGTCTCACATTTAAACAACAACATATTCTGTTCACAAGTCATGATTTACAGTGAAAATTAAATGAAAATTATCATCATTAGCCGGCAAGGTTATTCATACCACACAAACATACATATATATATATATTAATAAATAAATAAAAAAAAACAAACTAAGTCAACAGTCAAATATCATATCATTAAATATCATGAATATGTCAGATTAAGCAAAATTAGCAAAATTTTTATCAACCACCCCCAAACTTAAAACGTGCATTGTCCCCAATCGCATGTAAAATAAAGAAATACATAAAAATTTAGGTACTTCCCGGAGGTGGATCGGAGGGTGCCGGCAAAAGGAGTGTGGAGGGATCAACCGGTGGAGGAGCAGGCGTAGGTGTCGGGCGGCATATCTGATCATGGATGTCATCCAGCTTGCCCGTACATCTGTCTAGTCGTCGCTTGACTTGGTCACAGTCAGCCCGAATCCGACTCTGCTCAAGGGAAGTCTGACTCATGGTAAACTCCATAGACGACTGGGTGTGTCTGACTGCATCCACTCGAGACCGCAGAGTCGCCAACTCCTGCTGCACTGTGCGGAGCTCAGTCCGGGTGGCGACAATGAGCCGTGTCTGCTCAGCCTGACCCTCTAGTAGGCGATGTAGCAAGGCGGCCATATCTCCAGGTGGTGCGGCTGGCTGGGGTGCTGCTGGCTGCTCCACAAGAGGGTGTTCGTCTGCCGCTGGGTGCTCCTCAGGAGGGTGCTCGTCTGCCGCTGGGGCAGCCCCCATAGCTCGTGCAGTGGCCCGTCTGGCATTCTCCAAGGCAAAGCGGTTGATAGGTCCATTTCCTCGAAAAACTGGCTCCGTCGGTGAAATCGGGACTCCCGCTGCTGCACAGATACCACTGATCAGTGCTGGGAAGATGGCTGTATGCCTCTTGTCCGTCTGGGAGGCCAGCAAGCTGATCAGGGTGTAGATGTAACTCCCCAAGTCGATCTTCCTCCCGTGAGCTAAATGGTAAAGCAATCGAGCCCTAGAATCATTAATGGTGGTGCGATGCGTAGTCGGGTCGATGTTGTGGCTCACAAACACGTTCAGGATGAGGAGGGAGTCTGTCAGTTTACTGTGCTCGAAATCCCTCCCTGGCAGTGGCCATGCATCTGCTCGACCATATAAGAACCGGGCCACCTTGCCCATATCCTGAATGTCGGGCAGAGGGTGAACATCGTCAGCGAATAGGCCATAGAAATCGTCGATGACCCTCGGGGTGAACATGAACCATTTGCCCCGGACCCAAGTCTGCCCGTAGTGCTCTGTCCCATGAATGTCTATCTCCTGGTTGAAGTTCGTGTAGAACTCATGGACGAGCTGGGAGTACATACGATGTGGAGTATCGGCCACCTTGGTCCATCGGCATACGTCAATAAGGTTGAAGAGCTCGGAATGAGGAAAGTCGTCTAGGTGCACTCTTCGCTCTCCCCAAAGGGACCACTGGCTCACGGCATTGGTAAACCTCTCTTTATGCTCTTCGGATAAATAAAGGTGAGAGGCGGCAGTGTCTGCCGTATCGACCCGAGCCCTCTTGGATGTGCCGCCGGTAGCCTTCTTTTTCTCCTTTTCGGCGGCAGTCGGTGGTCGTTTCGGGGCCATAATCTGCAAAATGAACAAAAATATGTTAGAAGTGTATTAAAACATATATGGATCAAAATAGAACCCCCAAACTTGTTGAAACATTTGGTAAAAATTCGACAAAAACATGATAGACGAGGCTATTTCGTGTATCGAGAAATATACCTAGGAAATTGCAAAAATGAAACGGACAAGTGTGACATGAAAGTACATGATAAGATCTACCACATAGTTAAATTTCACATGATTTCGAGGTCGTTAAGGCCAAACGGATGGTGGACGAAGTTGCTAACGGAAGCAGGCTGCTGTGGCATGCCTGTGGGCTGCCATGGCAGCCTGCAGGCTCTATGCTTACGTTTGGATTTATTTCGTCCTAAACACGTGTTCAAGCTAAATTGCATGTTCCTAGACGATGATATTTGATCAAAAAGCTAGCCCAAGGTTTAGTGTCCGCCAATTTGGGCAAGGAAATTGGTTGGGGCATTTTATCAAACATAATGTAAGCATGTTATGTTCTTCAAAGAAATGACAACAATGGGGGAAGGAACAAAACCAAAAAATTTTCCAACTTAATCAACTAAAACCCAATCCAAATACACTTCCCAAGTCGGTTCAAGCCTAATACTACTCAACCATTTCTCCACATTCATCAAATTGCATAAAATTTCCAATAGGTAAAGCAAAAACCGAAAATAACTTGAAAAAAATATGATCTTACCGTTTAGATTCGTGAATATGGATGTGAATGAATGTTGGAATGTGTAATTTGAAGCCCCAAAATGCTTGTTATGGTGTTTGAGATCAAGGAGGGAAGAAGGAACGGATGTTTGAATAGGAAAAGTTGATTGTGAAATGAAAGGCCAAGTCCCGGCTTTTATTTGACCTGATAGTCCATGCGATCGCATGGACTAAAAGGCTCGCGATCGCACGGTGGGTAAAATCTGGGCAGAATGCAATCTGCCCAGTCTATGCGATCGCAATGGAGTGAACCATGCGATCGCATGGTTCTAACCTCTGTTTCAAAATTTTTTTTTTTAAAACATAACTTTAAGACAGTATAAACGTGCATATGCAAAATGATGATGATGAAATCCTCGGAATCTCAGAATTAAAACCTATTCCAAAACTTAAACCTAAAACGTGCAAAACGTGCTCGAACTCCTAAAACTGAAATTATGCTGTAAGTGTAAATAAAAGGGAAGAAAATGGGTTGCCTCCCATTGAGCGCTTGTTTGAAGTCTATAGCTTGACTTTGTCGCGGTGATCACTCCGGATTGCTCAACGTGGTAAATGACTTTTCTTTCGAAAAATCACCCTCCAAGTAATGTTTGAGCCTTTGTCCGTTCACTTTGAACCTGCCCTTCGTGTCATGAGCCACCTCCACCGCTCCATGTGGATAGACTTTCACCACCGTGAATGGCCCGGACCACCTTGAACGCAATTTCCCAGGGAAGAGCTTGAGTCGAGAGTTGAATAAAAGGACTTTTTGCCCTGCTAAAAACTGCCGTTTTTGAATGTTTTTGTCATGCCAATTCTTGGTTTTCTCTTTGTACAGTTTGGCATTTTCATAAGCCTCGAACCTGAATTCCTCCATTTCATTCAACTGGAGCAGTCTTTTCTCACCGGCTTCTTTCAAGTCGAAATTTAACTTCCTCAATGCCCAGTAGGCTCGGTGCTCCAACTCAACCGGTAAATGGCACGCCTTCCCAAAAACTAGGCGATAAGGTGACATTCCAATTGGAGTTTTGAATGCAGTTCGATATGCCCAAAGGGCATCATCTAGTTTTCTCGACCAATCCTTCCTCGATGAACTCACCGTAAGCTCCAAGATCCTTTTCAACTCCCGGTTGGAGATTTCCACCTGCCCGCTAGTTTGTGGATGATATGGAGTAGCCACACGGTGCTTCACACCGTATTTTGCCAAAAGAGTGTCAAACTGTCTATTGCAAAAATGCTTTCTCCCGTCACTGATGATTGCCCGAGGAGTCCCGAAACGCGTAAATATATTCTTTTTGAGAAAGTTCACCACCACCTTGCCATCATTGGTCGGTAAGGCTACAGCTTCTACCCATTTGGACACGTAATCCACAGCCACCAAAATGTAGGAATTTGAGAATGATGGTGGAAACGGGCCCATAAAGTCAATACCCCACACGTCGAAAAGTTCAACCTCTAGAATGCTTCGTAGGGGCATTTCCTGCTTCCGAGATATGTTCCCCGTCCTTTGGCACCTGTCACATTTTTTTACCAGACTGTAGGCATCTTTGAATAAAGTCGGCCAATAAAACCCAGATTGTAGGACTTTGGCTGCTGTTTTGGTAGCCCCGAAATGACCTCCGTATGGTGAAGAATGACATTGCTCCAAGACAGTCTCCATTTCTTCTTCAGGTAGGCATCTCCGAATTACTTGATCAGCTCCCCTTCTGTAAAGAATAGGATCTTCCCAAAAATAGTGTTTAAGTTCTGAAAAGAACTTTTTTCGACGTTGATGATCATAATCCGGTGGCATGATATTGCTAGCAAGGTAATTCACATAATCTGCATACCACGGTGCAATCCCCAACTGCTCAATCCCAAAAATGTGCTCATCTGGAAACTTCTCATTTATTTCACCTTCCTCATTGCCTTCCGTCTGCTCGATTCTTGACAAGTGGTCGGCTACCACGTTCTCAACCCCTTTTTTGTCTTTAATTTCCAAGTCGAATTCTTGGAGAAGTAAGATCCATCGAATAAGTCTTGGCTTTGCATCTTTTTTAGCAAAAAGATACTTCAATGCTGCATGGTCTGTGTGCACTATCACATTCGACCCAATGAGGTAAGATCGAAATTTTTCGAAGGCAAATACTACAGCTAGTAATTCTTTCTCTGTGGTGGCATAATTCATCTGAGCGTCATTAAGAGTTCGACTGGCATAGTAGATGGTATGTATGACTTTTGCTCTACGTTGCCCCAAAACTGCCCCAATGGCAAAGTCACTTGCATCGCACATGAGCTCAAAAGGTAGATCCCAATCCGGTGGTACAATGACAGGTGCTGAGATTAGACTGTTTTTGAGAGTGTTGAAAGCTTTGAGACAGTCAACAGAAAATTCGAACTTGGCATCTTTCTCCAGCAAACTGCACAACGTTTGGTTATTTTTGAGAAATCCTGAATGAACCGTCTATAGAAACCCGCATGTCCCAGAAAAGACCGAATTCCTTTAACTGATGTCGGAGGAGGCAGTTTCTCTATAACCTGAATCTTTGCTTTGTCGACCTCAATGCCCTTTTTTGATATCCTGTGTCCCAACACGATGCCTTCTTGGACCATAAAGTGGCATTTTTCCCAATTCAGTACCAAGTTGGTTTTCTCGCAACGCTGAAGTACCAGGGTCAGATTTCTGAGGCAATCGTCGAATGATGCTCCAAAAACTGAAAAATCATCCATGAAAACCTCAATGAATTTTTCGACCATATCCGAGAAAATTGACATCATACAACGCTGAAATGTGGCTGGGGCGTTGCATAGGCCAAATGGCATACGCCTATAAGCAAACGTGCCATAAGGACAGGTAAAGGTAGTCTTTTCTTGATCTTCCGGCGCGATATGAATCTGATTATAGCCTGAATATCCGTCAAGAAAGCAATAATGGGAATGACCTGCCAATCGCTCCAACATCTGATCAATGAAAGGTAGAAGAAAGTGGTCTTTTCGAGTGGCATCATTCAACTTCCTGTAGTCAATACAAACTCGCCAACCGGTGGTCAATCTGACTGGAATGAGCTCGTTTTTATCATTCTTCTCAACTGTGATCCCTCCCTTCTTTGGCACTACCTGGACCGGGTTTACCCAAGTACTATCTGAAATAGGATAGATAATACCTGCGTCAAACAGTTTCAACACTTCGGCTCGGACTACTTCTTGCAAATGGGGATTCAGTCTGCGTTGATGTTGCACTGTCGGTTTATAAGCCTCTTCCATTAGAATTTTGTGCATGCATAAAGATGGGCTGATACCTCTGATGTCTGCTATAGTCCACCCGATGGCTGATTTGTAATTTCTCAAGACTCGGAGTAATTTATCCTCCTGATCCTGATCAATAGAGTTGGTGATGATGACTGGAATGGTGGATGACTCACCGAGATAAGCATACCTAAGGTGAAAAGGTAATTGCTTTAACTCGAGAATTGGTGCCTTTTGGACTGAGGGAGGCTGCTGAGGAAGTGTGGTACCCAAATCCATAAATCTACTCCGTCGTTCAATCTGTTCGGCTCCTTGTAAATATCTGGCACATTCCTCAAGGACTGGAGACTCGGAGTTTTCATCTTGAGAATGCATAATACACGCTTCCCATGAATTTGTAGGATTTTCCAAGGCAAATGTGTTAGCAGCCTCGTGATCAATGATATCGATCTGAAAGCATGAGTCAGAGGAGATTGGATACTGAATTGCTTTGAATACGTCAAAAGTGACCTGCTCCTCATTCAATCTCAACATCAGCTGCCCTTTTTGTACGTCAATGAGGGCCCTTCCAGTAGCTAAGAATGGTCGCCCCAAGATAAGTGGCACATCTCTATCCTCCGCCATATCGAGGATAATGAAGTCAGCTGGGAATATGAACTTGTCCACCTTCACCAAAATATCTTCAATAACTCTACGTGGGCGTTTAACTGACCGATCAGCCAACTGGAGTGAAATTGTGGTTGGCTTCACTTCTCCGAGACCTAGTTGCCTGAAAATGGAATAAGGCATCAAGTTAATGCTAGCACCTAAATCACATAATGCTTTTTCGAAAAAAGAACTACCAACAGTACAAGGAATAGAGAAACTCCCCGGATCCTTTAACTTCGGCGGTAGCTTGTTTTGTAAGATAGCACTACATTCTTCAGTAAGCATAACAGTTTCGTGCTCTTCCAACTTCCGTTTATTTGACAGGATTTCTTTCATGAATTTAGCATAACTCGGCATCTGGGCTAGAGCATCAGCAAATGGAATGTTGATCTGGAGTTTCTTGAACACATCGAGAAATTTCTCGAATTGCTTGTCTAGCTTGTGTTTTCGCAGCCTCTGAGGAAATGGGATTGGAGGGACGTAAGCTGGTGGTGGAATATAAGCTGGTGGAGAGTCCTGTTCTGGTGCAACTTCTGCATCTAATTTATTTTCTCCCGCTTTGTCGGACACAGTTTCCTTTTCTACACCTGGCCTAGTCACATGAATCTCTGGTAACTGAACCCCGCTCCTCGTGGTAATTGCATTGACTTGCTCATTTGGATTGACTTCGGTATTGCTTGGCCATGTGCCTGGTTGTCTCTCAGTCAACAATTTAGCCAACTGCCCAATCTGATTTTCTATATTTTTGATGGCAATATCCTGTCTTTTCTGCATCTCCTTTATTTCAGTGACAGCTTCTTCCAATCCTCCTTTTTTCTCTTGTGGCCTCCCTTGATTTGGCGGATTCTGGATATTCTGGTTGTTGCCATAGGAGAAGTTTGGATGATTTCTCCATCCTGGATTGTATGTCTGTGAATAAGGATTATTCTGTTGACGCTGAAAATTCTGAGCATATGCAACTTGCTCAGGAGAAGGCATATCAACCTTTGTCAATGGGCACTCCGAAGACTGATGGTTTGCCCCGCATGTCACACATATTGGTGGAGACATCTGAACCATATTAGCTGAATGAGAATATTTCATCGTCTCCATCTGCTTTGCCAATGCATCGATCTTCGCTAGTAAAAGCGAATTTGAGTCTACCTCATGTACCCATGCTGCTTTCCTTTGTACTCCTCTGTCTGGCCACATAACGAATTGTTCACTTATTGTTTCATACAAGTCATGGAGATCGCCGGCAGACCTATTTTGGATAGAGCCACCTGCTGCAGAATCAACTGAAGAACGACTGCTAGGAGCTAGACCAGAGTAGAAGTAGTGATTCTGAGCTGCTAAGGGAAACCCGTGGCTTGGACACTTCCTGAGCAGTTGCTTGAATCTCTCCCATGCCTCATGAAAGTTTTCCAACTCAGACTGTTGGAAATTGGAAATCTCGTACTTCAATCTGTTCACTCTGGCTGGAGGAAAGTACTTCAATGTGAACTTTTGGATCAGATCACCCCAAGTTGTGATGCTCCCAGGCGGTAGTGAATCCAACCATTCTCGAGCTTTATCCTTCAGTGTGTGTGGAAAAAGCCTCATCTTCAGTGCCTCTTCATTAACGCCTTGGTATTTGAAATTACCACAAATTTCATCAAAGCGAGAAATGTGGTAATGAGGGTTTTCATCTACCCTACCGTAGAAAGGCAGATTGTTCGAGAACAAGTTGATCACATCTGGCCTCAACTGGAAGTTGTCGTGCCCATAAGGCGGATATATAATACTAGACCGATTTTCAACTATCGGTGGCATCATATATTCACCCATAAGAATATCTCTCTCATTGACTTCAACAGGTCGAGCTATTGGTGCATGATTGTGTCGGCCATCTGCTTGCAACGGATTCTGGATTCGGTTATCCTCCATTGTGTCTTGCTGCTGATGCTTCTTTTCTCTTTTTTCACGTTGTCGTCGGTAAAAGCTCCATTCAATTTCTGGATCTAAATCAAAAAGATCAAGATCTTTTGTACGGCGCATACACACTTAACACCTGAAAAGTTAGAAAACAGATAAAATTCAGTAGTATCACGACGAATTGAAAATAACGATAAAACTAAATAAAACTAAAAAGAATTGTTAAAAGCCAAATTATAAATTAACGTAGCAATTAATAAAACTAGTCCCCGGCAACGGCGCCAAAAACTTGTTGTGCGATATATATCCCGCAAGTGGACGGATCGTTGACAAGTAACATAGTGATAAAATAAAGTGTCGAATCCACGAGGACTAGATACTAAAATACTAATTAATTTCACAACTCAAATTTTAACAATGAAAATAAACACAGATTCCATTTTTGATTCTTAAGATTCTAAATTGAGTTAACTATTTTAATTAAATTGAAATTCACAATAAAAAACAACTTTGAAATATGAGAACGAATTAAGGTTTAACAATACTAGGATTCACGAATCCACCGACACGTTCTACTCAATTATCTGTTAATCGCTTTTTAGCTTTTAATTACCTTGGACTGAAAATCGGCGTTCCTAAATTAATCGAAAGCCTCTCTCGATGGTCAATCAAATCTATATGTTATGCGAACTTCATTATCTCTAATTAAGCTTCGAGCATAAACACATGCATTAAAATCTCAAGATCGCCTAAATGGATTTCATAAGGCATAATAGTAATCTCTATCTATTATTGGACCCTATATTATTCAATACCACGTGCATAATCTATATTGAATCTCTCGACTTCAATACAGATCACAATATATCCTAATGGTGCGCAAGCATTAAAATAATAAAGAAACTGAATAAAGAATAATCAATCCACGGCAAGTAATTACTAAAAAGGGAAAAACTGCTTAATTAATCAAAACGTGAGGTTTCATCGTTCATCCTAGATAAAGAAATTAGCCGTACATGATTTCTTCAATTAAAGGAAGAATTGAATTCATCATGGTCCGGAGAAAAGAAAACAAAAAGTAAAATAAAACCCGTAATCTTGGCTCGATAATCTTCGATTCCGCCCTTGATCTTCGCTTTTTGCCTTGTATCTTGTTCCTCTAAAATTCGTCCCCCCCGCGAAAAGTCTATCTTCTGCCTTTTATATCTCTCCCCCAAGACCTCCAAACGTGTGTTTGGATGTTGAACTTATTTGGACTGGTAGAATTCTAATCGAAACAGGTTTCTGCAAAATTTCTGCCCGATTAGCCTATGCGATCGCATGGCTTTGATAGCTGCGATCGCATGGCTTTGATGTTTAACATCCTGCTGTTTTTCTCAGTGCCTTGCGATCGCACCAGGATAACACCATGCGATCGCATGGTTTATCCTGGTCCTGAATTTGAATTTCCCGCTTATGTATTTGCACATCAAGTCCCTGAAGTTTCATTACTTTAGCAATTAGGTCCCCTTGTCTTCATTTTGCTCTCTTTTCATCCCATTATACTTGACTTTGATTATCTCCTAAATTGACAAGAAAAACACATGCAATTAAACTGAAAACAACTGAAAGAACTTATAATTGTCCACTTTTGTGAGCCCAGATAAGTACAAAATCGTACTTATCAATTTACATTTATTTATATTTAAATAAAAGGCGGTGTTATACTTAACACATATTTTTTGGACGAAAAATAATGTTTTTAGTAGAAGACGATAAAATAATATGCAAGAATAGGTCCTTCAAAAACAAGGAGTTCTTATTATTATTATTTTCACATACCTCAATTTGGATTAATCATTTTTGTTTGTTCTAATCTAAGATATGAAAAGGTACAAGCCTAATCAAGATTATTAGGTTTAATAATGACTTTATGTTTATATTTTGACAAATCAGTTAATAATATATATTTTTTGAAGAATCTGATTTTTTTTAATTAATAAATTTAAATCTAAATAATTAATTAAATATTTTAATTAATTATAAAATGAAATAATATCAACATTTGTATTTATTCTTCCTAATAATTAAGAATTGATATTAAGTTGTTGAGAAAAACTGATTTTAGAATTCAAAACTCCTCTCGTAGTCAAACTCTAATCACAGAACAAAGAGATCCATCTTCATCGTCATCTCATAGCCAAACTCTAATCACAGAACAAACTGACACATCTTCATCGTCATCCGCACTGACGAGTTCCGTTCATCATTCACTTGGAGGGTTTCTTTCATCATCCGCGCGGGCAAGTTTCAAAATCGAAACAGTCTTGTGAAATTCTTTCAAATCTTATAATGTATTGTAACTGCGACCACTTCTGGATCTAACTGTAATTCTAAAAACAACATATCAATGAGTTGTTTGTACATACAATTTCATGGGACCAAAATACTCATCATGTTGGACCCCGTATATTTATTATCTTCAATACATTCTCCTCCGTAACACAAGAAAATGCTAGTGTACTCCATTACTGCAAAATGGAAAAATTCTAATATCAAAATATCTCAAAAGACTAAAAAAATCAGTAACAATTAATGTTTTATTTTTGAAATTAAATCAATATATACCTCAGTCACACACCTAAGTCATTCCAATTTGAACAGTTACATATCGCAATCCAGTAACAACATTCAATCCTTTTTTTTAATCACATGTGATAACTATAAAGTCTTCAAAAATGGTCACAATATGTGTAATTCAAATATGTTTAACATAATCATTTTTTTTTTTGGCTTATGTAGACATACTGAATATTATTTTGTCATCACATTTTTTTTTTCATATAACCAAAACTGTATTCATTAAATATTTAACTATATAAGCAGTCATCAAATACTTAAGATGAAACAAAAGTCACAGTCACAGGTTTTTGGTCGCACAATTCATAATCAATTATTAAACCATACTGCAGGTCACAAACTATCACAATAACAGCAGTCATCATATTCTTAACATTAAAATCAAAGTCACAGCCATATGTAACAACAGTCACAAATTATAAAAAGATAATCAGAGACAAAAATACACCAGATTACCACGTTACAAACTATCAACCGAACAACATTATTCAAATACTTCACATGAAATTAAAGTTACAGCTACATGTAATGGGTCACAAAATTAATCATCATTTTACTAAACCATAACAGCATGTCACAATTGTTAGAAACCATTACCAGATAGTTTTTGACAAGCATACACCACATTATCATGTCACAAACTATCACCATATAATCAGTCACATACTAATACCACATAATCATGATAAGACGAACTATTACCAGATAACTATATATAATTAAATTATAAAAATGAGAACAAATAGGAATATAAAATATTGCATTATTTCATTCATATACCTGTATTTGTTTCATTTCTACGCAGATAGACATCAGATAGCGGCAATATCTATTCAAAGACACGAGTCACAATGTGGCAATTTCGAGTCACACTGAATATTCAGTCACAGACGAAACAAAAAAAAATTTCTCTCTCTACGAACAAGAATTTTTTAAATGTGAAAGATGATAGTAACTAATCCTAAATATTTTAGTTAGAATTTGATGAGAGATAATATAAGTATATACTTATATCACATGTTTATCTTAAATCATATTCAAATGTCAGTTACAAAATTTTATCATTATCCAAACAATATTGTTTTAATTATTATTGATAAACAAAATACCTGATTTTTACAATTTTTTTTATAATTTTGTTATTTATCAAAATACAAAGTTAAACATTGGTATGTATCAATTTTTCCCCTAATCAATCAATCATTGTTTTTAAATAATGGCACTTGCAAGTCAATTGAATATATTTTGAGCATTAATGCTGAGTCCAATTAAATTTTGAGCCAATTCTAACCAAGTTTATAATGAACTGGGCCAAGTTGTACCAAGTCTTTATACAAAGGTTTAAATAGGCTTGAGTCCATTAACGATATTTGGTTGTTTTATGTACTAGATGATGAAGACCCAGCGAAATGTAGAATTATGTGTGTTTTTACTTTTTAGAAATAATTTTAATATTGTAAATATTATCATTTATTGTTAAAAAATACTGTATATTATTTTAAATTTTTAATATATTAAATTAAAATATATTGAAAAATAGGAAAACAGTTTTATTACGTTCCTACATTGTCACACACAAAATTCAAGAGGAATTCCCAAATTGCAACCATTTTCCATTTTAAATAGAATCTCCAAACTGCAGGTGTTTTCAAGTCGAGTCATTATCGCATGAAATATTCAATCTCAAAAGAATACCCAAATAATCAAATGCCTGGTACAACGAAATAAGACAATGTCGAACAAATGACGATATCGAAGAAGACTCGAGAGCGATAGAAATTTGAACTCATGTACTTTGAACTATTCATATTACATATAGTAGATGTGAATTTAGTTGCAGTTATTCATTGCCTTTTGTAGTTGTCCATATACCGTCTGTAACGCCTAGTGTTACAAAATGGTTTCAAGTGATAGTTATAGAGTTGCCAAATGTGTATTAGTGTTTGTGTAGAATTGTCCACATCAATATTTCATGGTGTGTCACAAATGTGATTTTTGTAACAGTTCTATAACACGAAGTGTCACAATAGTGATTTTGTACGTTACAATTGATAATATAGTATGTATGACAAATTGTAACAAATGTATTCATGTGTAATTTCTGATTTTTTTTCATTTTATGTCAACTGATTGTGTAGACTTACTGAAATTTTGTTACAAATGTTATGTAACATGAGGTACTACAACTATTATTATTATGAGCTTTACTATATGTATAACAAATTGTTAAAAGTGTGTTGTTGTGATTCAGAGTGGAAATTTTTTTTTTTCTTTCAATGAAAAGAGAATTTTTTTTTTCAAACAAATATATTAAAGTTATATTTAGATGAATGAAAGAGTTATTCCATAATTAAAGATCCTCCAATCTTGGATTACAATAATTGTCATTTATTTAGCTTTCAGTTATGGTATTAAATGTAATTAAAAAAAAACGTTACTAATTATAAACAAAATGTCGGCATTAGTATTTTTGTAATATATGATACATATATGTTTTCTTGTAATTGTTTTCAAATAGTAGATTATTTCTGTAAAGAGTAATTAGCATAAAACGTCAATACTTTTCAAAGTTATTGTGCAAATCATCACTACACATGAAAATTTGACATTTTCACCATCAAATCCACATTTTCTTGTGAAAAACACCATTGCCGTCATTTTTCATCCAAAATCTCTGTTAAATAGACGCGCGAACACCATTATTGGTACTTGGTAAGGGTATTTTCGACAACACAACATTTTAATTACATTGTTTATACATACGTAAAGAACACAAATGAGCAATACACAAAAATTCAATTTTTCCCATTTTCTTCTCCACTTCGTCAATGAAATTCCACACAACCGGCCATCGATTGACAAACTTCAATGAGATGACTGTATGTGAGTTCAAAAATTACATTTTTTTGCTTCTTTTCATTTGTTTTTTATTTTCTTTTTTGAGTGGTGAAAGGGTTTTTGAGGGTTTTCCATTTCGTGTGTCTTTAAGGAAATGAAGTTGTGCTCTTCTTGGATTTCCTTTATCCTGCATGATTCACCAGAGGTAATTCATTGAAATTTTTACGTACAATTGGTACAAAATGCAACAAGAGTTTTATTATAGAAAGCAGAAAATGAGTTTAGGGAAGGGGTTGACTTGATTGGAAATTGAAGATGATGTTATTCTCCAAAGAGTTACAAAAGTATGAACGATATTCGCCAAAGAGTTACAAAGTTAGGAACATTATGTGCATTGTTATTAATAAGTTGAGACATTTTATACAACAATTACACGCTAAAATGGAGAAGAACAATTCGAGTTCATTAAACATAACAAAATGCCTTCTTCACCATTGGAACTTGATTTTTTATTTCATCAACATTATAGCAACAATCTTACATGAGTAGCCACATTACGACAAGCTCACAAACAAAACAAAAAAAATCAGCTTCAAACAAAGTATGCCTTCTTCCCCTTATGCAAATAAAGCACTTGTTCAAATTCATTCCTAGGTCTAAGCAGTCTAGGTATTATTTCCACAGATCTTGAACACATGAGTGAGTTGCACCAAGTGAAAAAGTCACACCCTCCATTTTTCTGTACAAATGAAAAATTTTAGAACAAATATAATTGTACAACTATTCTACTCGTGGTGAAATATTGTCTGTTTTATGTTATTATATATATGTAAATATTTTACTACTGTTAGAGAAGAATATGGTTTGGACGAGAAGAAAGAAAAATTGGTGTGTTACCAAAAATATCCTTACCAAGTGTCAAAAATGGTGTTCACGTATCCATTTAACGGAGATTTTGAATGGCAATGGATGGAATGGGTGTTTTGCACAAGCAAATGTGGATTTTGAGGGTGAAAATACCAAAATTTCATAGGTAGATTTGAACAATAACTCTGAAATGTAAGAACATTTTGTGCCAATTATCCTTGTCTAAAATCCTATTATGTTTTCTGAACAGAACTAGGTCTTAAATGGCTATGAAAGGCTTGGCTAAATTAGATAGATTTGGAAGTAAGATAATCAAAAGGGCCAAGTGAACTCGGTTCGATTTGAGTGGGTTTTTGTCTATTTTCAACCTTAAAAAGGTTTGAAAAAATTTCAAATCAAATCAAACTTTTTCACTCTTAAAATCATACTAAGTGAAACCGTTTCTTGCGGTTCAGTTTGTTTTCAAACTACATTTACCTAAAGACATAAAAATAACACTTTTCAAACAAGTTAAAATACATATTTTAGTCTAAAATCTAAATGCAAAGCTTAAATTGAGACCTTCTAAACACAAATGATACCTCACAACACTAAGATATTGGTCTCAATAGTAGTTCAAAGTAACACAAAGATCAAACATAATTGTAGCAATTCTTAATAGGGTAATTTCCACTTTTGGTCCCTAACCTTTCAAATATGTAACAAATCTAACCCCCAACCAATTTTTTTAGTACCAGGCATCCCCCAACCTTTGTATTTTGTTGCAAATCACGTCCTTTTTGACATACTTTGTTGGTTTTGCCCCCCTCTTTAAATAAACAAAAATACAAAAAAAAAACTAAAAACATAAAAAAAATTACAAATGAAGTCTTATAACTTTTAAAAAATATAAAATAAATTCACCCTTCCCAAAACCCCACCCCACCCCACCCCACCCCACCCCACCCCAATAATTGATTAACAT